>CM077115.1:2673750-5347500 GCA_039619475.1 Icerya purchasi | reverse complement strand
AAAAATTGGAGCAATAGGAACGGATAGCTTCCATTTACAAATGCTTCTTTCTCTGCCGGAAAAATCACTCCATCAAGTTTTAAGACTATTCAACATTCTTTGGACAAATAATCACTTTCCAACCTGCTGGAAGACTGCAGTAGTTTTACCCCTGATTAAATTGGGGAAAAATCCTACTCTACCTGATAACTATCGTCCAATTTCGTTACTTTCAGTGTTAGGCAAAACTTTCGAAAAAATTATTAACAGAAAACCGGTCTGGCAACTAGAATGTCTCAATCTCCTCACTAACTCTCAATGTGGATTTAGGCCTGGCAGAAACACCAAAGAGCAATGCTCTTTCGACTCGGATACAAGAATCATTCTCACAACGCCATCACTGCTCGTTGTATTTTTCGACTGCTCCAAGGCATTTGACCGTACGTGGCACTACAAAATTCTACAAAAATTATACGCGTGCGGTTTTCGTGGCCATCTTCCTCAGCTTATCAACTTCTTCCTTATATCCAGGTTCTTCTGCACAAGAATTAATGGAGTTTTTTCGTCACCTCAACCGTTAGAAAATGGAGTTCCATAGGGTGCTGTCCTACGCCCCAGCCTATTCTGCATCGCCATTAATAGCCTCATTGAATCACTCCAACCTCCAGTTACGGCTGCCCTTTTCGCTGATGACCTAGCAATCACAGTTTGCTGCAACTCAATAAACATAGGGCAAACTCTGCTGCAAAACGCTGTCGACAGAATTTCAAACTGGGCCACTGGAAATGGTTTCCGGTTCTCATCAACAAAAACCGCTGCTCTTCATTTCTGCAGACTTCGTAACTGTGATCACTCTCTTAATCTAAAGCTCCACAACAAAGCAATATCCAAAGGTATCCACAGAAAAATATTTAGGGCTTTGGTTTGATGACAAATTTACACTTGATAGAAACAAATTTTTGTCCTGATTAACAGCTGCAATCCCAAACTGAAGTTCCTTCACAAAATTAGCGGAACAAGATTTGGAGCATACCGTACCACCCTTCTCCAACTCTATAATACATTGTGATTCGATCCAAACTGGTCTACGGCTCTTCAAGCTACTTCTCCGCCGCAAAGCAATTATTGCACAAATTGAGCGTAGTGGAAAACAGAGCTCTTCGGATAGCCACAGGAGCTCTTCGGTCTTCTCCTATATCCAGCCTTCATGTTGATGCCAATCAGCTTCCAATAACCATGCATCGTCAATATGTAGCTCTTAACCACCTCGTACATATCAGTACGGCCAACTATCTACAAATTTTAAAGCCACCACCAAAATTCTATCATCTGCTCCATACGCAGCGTCTAACATCCACTTCAAAACAGCAGAAATATTAAACTCTCTCAATCTTCAACTACCCCCATTAACACACTTTCACCTTGCTGTCACACCCCCATGGTGCAACTTTTGCACCAACATTGATCTTTCTCTCACTATTCATTCAAGAGAAATTTCAGAGCTCGTACTTCGCCAAAACTTCCAAGAATTACTTCATCGGTTACATGGATATTCAATCGTATATACGGATGGCTTCGTCTCTTCAACATCAGTCGGATGCGCTGTCATACTGGAAGATTCAGTCATCGCATGCTATTCTCTTCCTCCATCTTTCTCCATTTTATCTGCAGAACTTTATGCCCTTTACCTAGCTGTAATCTACATAGCCTCTAAAGAAAACTGCAACTAGAAATATCTGCTACTAACCGACTCCCTATCGTCACTATTCAGTCTACACAACCAATGGGCAAATCAACAACACTCCCTCGCCAAAATAATCACCGAGCTGCTCTTCTCAAACCCATCTTTGCATGTCACTTTCGCATGGATACCGGCCACAAAGGCATACCGGGCAACAACCTGGCTGACAAAACCGCAAAACAAGGTGCTATAAACTATCCAATTCCAAACGTTCTACTTAGCCGATTTCCGACGCACCGTCAAACTTAAACTAAAAGAACGATGGCACGAACAGTGGACTATCTTCGGTCACTACCATCTTCGCTCGATAAAACCCTCTATTGGAAAATCGAAAACAAACTTCTCATTTGACAGAAGACAGCAAATTGTTCCCACACGCGTCCTCCTCGGCCATATTCTTCTCACACACGGTCATCCCTTTGCTCGCACCCTCGTCCAGTCTGCCCAAAATGCTCAGCTGCTCCGATTTCTATTCGACACCTCCTACTTGACTGCTCAGGCACACTTTCACAGCGTCAAAAATCATGCGACAGCTTCTTCACCACATCACTTCTAGAAGACTCAGAAAACTCCGTTTCCGCCCTCTTCAAGTTTCTTCAAGATACCAATATCTCTACAATTCAATTTAACTCTCATTGTCGTGCTGCTAGCCTATGATATTGTAAGCACGTATGGAAAAAAAATTATAAATAAATAAAAAAAATATTTATTAAACTAATTCAAAACTATTCTAATTTAGTTTTTTTTTTTTTTTTTTTGGCCTGACAATAAGCCATTTATCCTAATTTAGTTCTACGCTGCTCATGTTTATTAATATGTGTAAGTTCGATTTCGAATAAATGATGTTTCGAGGTTTCAACTATAGAAAGTTAGCTTTATTTAGCATCTTTATAAAATTATAATTAATACATTAATCGAATGATAAGAGTTTAATACATACCTATAGAAAACTCGAAAAGATGTACATTTATCCTTATACGTAATACTATGCGATAATCACCAACATTTAAAGTTTTAACCGTTTACAATAATCAACTACGCGTATATGTAATATAACAACGAGTATCTCTATTATTAACTTACGTACAATAAACGATAACGTGTATACGGGAGATAAGCGGACGAAATAATCGGATGACCGGTTATCAGTACCTGACAAATGTTACATCTTCCCTACCAAACCTAAAACTGGAGGACTTCAGTTTTCGGAAATAATTTGGATATGTGATAGAACCCTTTGTCTCTTCTTTTATTAGTTTGGATTTCGTAAATTGTGTTTGAACATTTATTTTTTATAATATAAGGACCTTCTCTTATTTCGTCTAATTTTTGTCTGTTAAGTCTGTTTCCTTTTTCGACATATACTTCATCCCCTACATTAAAGACCACGTCCTTTCTATTTTTATCATAATATTTCTTGTTCTTCATGTGAGAGCACTCAGAGTTTTGGAGTGCTTGTTTCCTATCTTCTACTAAATTGTTTATTTGCTGATTTAGATCTGTTATTGGAGATGAGCTGTCTCCTGACAGAAGATAGTTTGGACGGAATTTTGTTGCGTCATGTATTGTGTTATTGTAGTCGTCTATACAGAGCTTAGCGATTGTTGTCCAATTGACTTTCATTTTTTTTTCTTTGCATTCGTTGTATTTGCAACGTATTCTATTGACAAGAGTTTGTCCTACACGTTCATTTAATCCATTAGAACTTGGAGAGTCGACTGCTGAAAATATAGTTGTAATATTATTCTCTTTTAACACATCTTGCAATTTTCGTGATGTAAGAGCCGCATATTGATCCAACATAATGATTTTGACCTGACCAATACTTAGCACTGGCTTCACCAGTTTGATGTAGTCGTGTGCTGCTTGTGTTTTGGATGTTAACCCGAATACATATCGTGAAAAATGATCGATTAATATGTGCAAATATCTGTGTTTTGATGATTGCTCATTAAATCCTCCAATTGTATCAATAGACATGATTTCAAATGGATTCTGTGCTGGACCCAGATGCGATAATAATCCTATCTTTCTCCCAATTCTTGTTTTATTTTTTTTGCATACTATACATGCTGAGCATATTTTTTTTGTTAATGTGTACATGTTCTTGAAATAAAATTTTTGTTTTATTTCTCTTAATGTTTTATAGGTATTTATATGACCCAACCTAATATGAGTTTCCTGCACAATTCGCCTTCCTAACTCTTGAGATATTACTATTTGCTTTTTATCGGCGGTTCTATAGATTATATTTTGTTCATCTTTATTTTTGATCATATCTTTTATTTGAATTTTGTTGTCTTCTTGATCTTTAATGATATCTTGTGCTGTTATAAAATTCACAATTTCTATTTCATTATTAATTTCACATGAACTTTCCATAACTGGGTTTCTGGATAATGCGTCTGCTTCTAAGTTTAATTTTCCTGCACTATATTTTACAATAAAATTATATTGTGACAACTTCATGGTTATGTTACCCAATTCCTCATCGATACGTTGCTTGATATTAAGATTCTCAAGTGGTTTATGATCTGTGAGTACAACAAATTTTTGATCTATCAACCAGTAATGCCAATATTTTATCGCCTCATAAATGGCTAAGCATTCTAAGTACACAGCTTTCTTTTTTTTTTGTGCTGGTGTCAACTTTTTTGAGAAATAGGCTACAGGCAGAAGTTCATTATTTTCTTGCTTCTGTTTCAGGATAGCACCTATTCCTATTCCTGAGGCATCTGTAAATAAATATGTTTCTCTATCCGGGGAAAAGATTGCCAAAATAGGAGCCGAGCATAGCAAATTTTTAACTTTTTGAAATGTACACTCGCATTCTTGCGACCATAAAAATTTTTGGTGTTTACGAAGTAAAGCATGTAATGGTTCCAAAAGTGTAACACTATCTGGAATGTACTTGTGATAAAAATTAATTTTTCCCAAGAATTGTCTTACGTGTTTTTGCGATTTTGGCGTGGGAAAATGTTTTATTGCTTCAAGATTATCACATAATGGCGATACAGTACCTTTATTAATGATATGACCTAAGTATTTAACCTTTGGTGTGGCAAAATTACACTTTTCCAGTTTTATTTTAAATCCTTCTTGTTTTATCGCTTCAAATAATTTTTCCAAACATTGTATATGATTGTCAAAGTTTTCCGAGATAATAAGGATGTCATCGATATAATTGATACAGGAACTGTCCAGGTTATACTTTCGCAGCATGCTTGACAAAATTCTTTGGAAAATAGCAGGGCTATTTTTCATTCCAAACGGTAAACACGCCCATTGGTAGTGACCTTTCTGAGTTGTGAACGCTGTTTTATATCTATCTTTTTTACGGATCGGAATTGACCAAAAGGCGGAATTTAAATCTATTACTGAGTATATTTTACTGTTCCGGCTTTTTATTAGAATATCTTCTATTCTAGGAAATGGTTGTGCTTCAGGAACAATTAATTTGTTCAATTCTCTATAGTCTATACACAGCCTTGTCTTTTTTTTTTCATCTTTTTTTAACACCAATGTGACAGGCGCTGCGAAAGGTGATTGGGATTCTTCTATTAATTCTTTTTGTAAGAGGATTTTCACTTGTGAATCTATTTCTTCATTCTCTTTGGGTGAACAACGGTATGGTTTTTTGGCTATGTTCTTATATTCGCTAAGCTTAATCACCGCTTCGTAGTTTTTTACTAATGTTACATCGAATTTATCTTTTGCGAATATGCAGTCATATTTGTTTATTAAATCAATCATTTTCCCTTTATTATTTGGTTTTAAATGATCGAGTTCCGAAATAGTTGTGTATGATATTTCATTAAAAGGTTGATCAAGGTTTGTGGTGTTTGCCTCGACTTGGGTTATTTGGGTTTTTGATTTTTGCCAAATATTACAGTTCTCATCTTGCGATAATTTAAATTTTTTTATTGTGTCGAGTCCTAGTAGTAAGTCTTTTTGTAAATTTTTTTCATTTACCACTATCGCCTCGCATCTGTGTGTTATTCTTCCGATAGTTAGGTTTATTTGTATGGTTTTATCGGTTTCAACGTCACCACTAATTGTTCTCAGAATTTTTTTATTTCTTGACAATTCGTATTTAATATCTTTTAACACTTTATTATTGATTAAGGTCGCGTTCGCCCCTGTATCATATACTCCGATTACTTTTTTATTGTCGATTTTAATCTTTAACAAAATTAGTGGTGAGTTTATTCGTTTTTTGAATCAGTATGTGTCTCTTTTTCATTTGATTCGATTAAATTTATTTCGATTCTTTTTTTTGTTTTGCATAAGGCTTCTGGATGAAATCTTCCTGGTTTACCTATCTTTTCACAAATTGTACATGGCTTATAGTTTTTCTCTACATTAGTTTTTATTTGTTCTTGTTTTTGAGTTTTTTCTACACTTTGAAACTCTTTCTTTTTGGTGTAAGATTCGTTTTCTCGTATGCTGCTTAAAAGATCTTGAATAGATTTAGTTTCATTCTTTTTGATTTTATCCTGAATGGGTATTGGTAGCCCAATAACGATAAGACTAATTCTTGTTTCCTCATTCATTTTAGGCTGCAGTTCCAGAAGCATACGTTCCTTTTTTAATGCATACTCAATTAAAGAGCCTCCAAGATACCTAAATGAAAAAGCTTGACGATCAGATTGCCAACTTTTGTCTGAGAATGTAGATAAAAACTCTTGTTTCCATATCTCAAGATTATCTTCATCCGAAAGTTTTAGTATTGTGGTATTAAACCATTCTAACGCCGTATCTTCGACACTCAATTTTAATATTTGGATTTTTCGTTTAATATTTTCGACTTGGTTTTCCTTACATTCCTGTTCAAATTTCCGCCACCATTCCGGTGCATTTTGATTCTTTCCTTTAAAATTTTCTAGTACAAAATTTTTCTTTACATGATGAATAGATTCTTCTTTTTCTCTAGGTCCCTGAGGCGATTTTTCTTTGATTTCAGCTAAAATTTTGACTAAACTATCCAAGGTGATGGGGTCAGGGACTGAGGTTTGAGGTATAATTTCTTCTTCTAGATAATGATCTTTAAATACAGGGTTTAATTCATCATCAAAATATAAATTACTTAGCTCCGGAGTCATAGTAATTGTAAAACATCGAGTTTGACCGACTTTGGTCAGAGACTTGTTCGTTTTTGCAACAATGGGATGATTAAAAAGAGTTGTATGCATAGAATCGAGACACATATCAGGTGGAAAAACATAAAAATTTACATCACCGAATTTTTTTATCGCGCGTACTATAGTTACCACATTTTTCGATGTCTTCGTCATGCACTTTTCCAATCGGATCTTGACACGAACGTTCTCCAATATCTGGGTTGTATTTCCATCCGTCATGATATCAATGATGACTGATAAAAGATTCTTTTCGAGTTGTAAGTTCGATTTCGAAGAAATGATGTTTCGAGGTTTCAACTATAGAAAGTTAGCTTTATTTAGCATCTTTATAAAATTATAATTAATACATTAATCGAATGATAAGAGTTTAATACATACCTATAGAAAACTCGAAAAGATGTACATTTATCCTTATACGTAATACTATGCGATAATCACCAACATTTAAAGTTTTAACCGTTTACAATAATCAACTACGCGTATATGTAATATAACAACGAGTATCTCTATTATTAACTTACGTACAATAAACGATAACGTGTATACGGGAGATAAGCGGACGAAATAATCGGATGACCGGTTATCAGTACCTGACAAATGTTACATATATATATATATATATATAGTTTTGTTTTTTTTGGGACATTTTTTTGAAACATTTTTTCTAATGGTAGGTGGCCTAAGAATTACATTGTAATTAATATATATTAACGAATAATACAATAGTGGTTAAATGAAAAACTAACATTACAAAAGACTACGTCTGTGGTAATAAATATAATAACTAATATTAATTAATAAAAAAATATTTTGGTACAATAAATTCGTTTACCATAGGAAAATGCCGTAGTCAATTCGAAACAATCGCTCCGTAAGCATTATTATAAGAGAACTAGTGTTGATGGAACTTTCATCCTGGCTTGGTTCGAAGAACAAGATTTTATTTTTTTTTTTTTTTCGTAAACTACTTGTTAGCCATGTATAACTGCCAGGGTCATTACGGCACAACGAGTATCGGATTTATTATAATTTGTTTATTAGATTATTTCTGTTAAGGAAGATTAGCATTGTCTGAACCTGTTCTGGATGGTTATCTAAAAGAAGGTGTAGTAGTTCGTCCTTGATTCTTGTTAAGTTTTTACATTGTTTCAGGATGTGCTCCACCGAAGGTAGCACTGCTGCATTACAGAATGGGCAGGAAATCGGTGGAGGGGCTCCCTGGAGGACATGGTTGTGAGATATCGATGTGTGTCCTAGTCTCAACCTATTAAGGGCAGAGAATTATTTTTTGGACATTTGGATCGATGGCCACCAAGGATCAACATTTGATTTAATATTCCTTAGGAAAGTTACATGTTGGGACCAGGATGAGATCCAATGTTCTTTCATATTTCTGTGAAAGAAGGGAGTGATTTCTGGTGATGGGACCGTGGGTGGCATAGGGACAGACAACATTGACTTGGCGGCCCGGTCTACACATTCGTTTCCGGGTATTCCAACATGTGCCGGCACCCACAAGAAGACTACTTATATCCCCTCTTAGGTAAGGCGATGTGCTGTAGATCTTATTTTATAGACTAGTGAACTGGTTATAGTAAGTGACTGAATAGTTTGAAGGGAGGCCAGTGAATCTGTGATAATTATGTATTGTTTGTTCTCAGATTTACAACACGCACATGATTCCAATCCAAAGAGAATTCCGTATAGCTCCGCTTCTAATGCGGAGCTGTCATCATGTAGCCTCACTGCTTCGGCTTCACCTGTGATTAGGTAGGCACATGCTGTGGGAGTGGACAGTGTGCCAGCGACATTTGCTTTAGCTCCATCTGTATAAACGTGTGTATCATGTGTGTAAGTTTGTATTTTTTCGATACTTTTCTGGCGAGCTGTATATTGGTCCTCGTTAGATGTACGGTGGATGAAGAGTGATAAGTCTACCATCAATGGGGGGTATTCCCATGGTGGTTCTTTTCGGAACAGGAGTAGATCCGGATTGTATTTGATGTTTTTCTCAGTCAAAAAATTTAGAATATTAGGTACTGGATCATTTTGAAAGGCTGGAGGAGGAATGACAGTGCTCCTCGAAGAGAAGTGATATTGTTCGTACCAGTATAGATGATCACGGGAGGTGTAGAAGTCAAATATATAGGATAATGGCGGAATTCCTGCTCCAGGTGCACTGTTTTTTAGCTTTTTATCGAGCTGGTAATTTAATTCAGACATTGAAAAAGGATCATTGTATTTTTCTTTTTGATCTGGAGGAAAGGATATTTTTCGCTTCTCTAGTCTCGATTTGTGTTCTAGGAAGGAATCGGTGTAGGATGCTGAGGAAGATACTTTAGCGAAATGTTGCGCAAAGGCATCTGCCACTTCTTCGGTGTCTGTGAGCAGGACATTGTTAATGAGTAAGGAAGGGGTAGTTGGAGGACGATAGTTACCACACAACGACTTGATTCTTCTCCAAACCACCGTCGCAAGCATATCTTTCGAGATAGATGATACAAATGCTGTCCAGCACTCCTGTTTTCTCATTTTAATGAGTAGCCTGGCTCGAGCTCTAAATCTTCTGAATTCAATCAGGTCTGTAAGCGACTTCGTTGTTTTAAATTTCCTCAATGCTCGTTTCCGTTGTGCGATCGCCATTTTGATTTCGGGGCACCACCATGGTACACGCTTTTTCCGAGGAGCTGTTGTTGTTTTCGGTATTGTTGCTGTCACTGCTTCATTCATCGCGTTGATGAGAATTTTCAGGTTTTCCTCTACCGAGTCCGTTTGAATTTTAGGGATAGTAACCTTTGTTTTGTAACCATTCCAATCTGCTTTATGGAATGCAAATTTTTTTGTTACCTGGGCTGAGTGCAATTTTTGCGACTGGTGGGGAAAGTGTATAAAAATAGGGAAATGGTCACTTGAACACAGATCACCATGTACATCTATGTTCAAGTAAGGAAATAATGAAACGGATGCAAATGCTTAATCTATTATTGAAAAGGTGTTATGAGTTGTGTTGAAATGTGTATGTGATGGAGGGCGGAGGAGTACCAGATCACTATTAAGGATGCGATTTGAAATCATATTTCCTCATCTATTTGGCTATTTTGAACCCCACTCAGAAGAGTGGGCATTGAAATCTCCCAGTAATAACACTGGGTCCCGCAGTTGAAATAGTAATGTATCAAAGTCTATTTTGGTTACGTTTGTAGCGGGTGGGAAGTAGCAATTACAGATTGTAATGGATGAGAGCGGAAGGGACGGGATTTTCACCTTCACCGCTACCGCTTGAAACATGGTACTTAAGCTTATTTCATGTGACGGAATCGCTTCATGCACTAGTATCGAGACTCCTCCACATGATGCTTGTCCCTGTGTGTAGTCAGAGCGAAATATTCTGTAGCCTTTAATAAGTGGTGAATGGGGAGAGTTTAAGTGCGTTTCTTGTAAACAAATGATTATTGGATTGTAGTTATTAATGAGTAATCTCAGTTTGTCTATACGTTTATAAAACCCTCTGCAACTCCATTGCAGAATACTGAGATTTGCAGCCATTTTCTCTAATTATTGTTGACAGTGTTGCTTAACAGGGTCATCCTTGCTAAGGAGAGGTTTTAATTTATTAATTATGCGAGTACATCTGTTCTTAAGTCCTGCGCTGCCTAATAATGGTCTTACTTGAGAAAGCATGTGTAAAAGGTTATCCCTATCTTCTGTGAAAGTCAGTGCGTAATTAATAAAATCCTGACTTGTGGCCACCTGTCTGAAATTCTTGATAGTCTAAAAGGAACGGAGTCTGGCCGCTAGTAAATAGATGTAATGTTCCTTCTGTTAATAGGTTAATATCAACTCCTTTGTTTGCTTCTTTAATGGCTGGTTTGGCAGTATTGTCCATGATGTTAATTTCTACGTTGTGCACCGTAGAATTTTGATTTTCTAGGTTCATTCGCTTAGTAGCAGTTTTATCTGGAAATGGCGGTTGAGTTGAATTGTATGTTTCATCGGGACTAATGGGGTGTGGTCGTTTTTGAAGGGGGTTTTATTATCAATGTTCATTACAGTAGAGGTATTGTTGGTAGAAGGGGCAATATTTAATTGTAATTGATTGCGTGTTTCTTCTATGTTTTGGTGCTGCTCCTGTAGGACAGTTTGCTCAGTTACCATTGTCTTAGTTCGTTTGGTGTATGTTGCATCTTGTTTGTCGCTTTGGTTGTTGGTTGATATCGCTGTTGATTATTATCGGCACATGCATTTTCGACCGGCGCTGGAAATGTCGTTATGGTTTCAGAAAAAACTTCTTGATTAACTGTTCCTTCTTTCTTCTTGCAATTTTCACATGAATGGTCAAAAGATTAAGAGATGCGGTAAAATAACAAAAATAAATTCGTTTTTTTTTTTTTATTATTATAATAATTAATTCTGATATAATATCGGAATAATCTTGGAGGAAATCTTGCGGTGGATTTTTCAGTTGCGCTTCAATATAGAGGATAACTGTAGAGAATATAAATTCAGCACAAAACCGTCAGTATATTCATTTTTTAATCAATCTTTGTAAGCTCGTAAGAAACTGCTGGCCCCGTTATGCGCTTCAGATCGATTTATACTAAGGATATGACACTTATTACTTTAGGCTTGTATTAACGTTTCACGTAAATACACTAATATTTTAATATTTTTTTGATTATGTACGCAGTTATTAGATTTCGTATATTTCAAAACGGAAGAATTCAATTTATAAATGTCTTTTTTACATAAGCTTAAAGAAGATATTTCCAGAAGGACCGCCGAATTATACATCAAGAAAACCGCATTTGTTTAACCTCGTCCAGGTCGAATTGGTTAACATGCATTTCACTTCGAAATGTAAAGTTATTCATAAAATCGGCCGTTTAAAAATTTTTGAAACATATTCAACAATTTTTTCTTCTATAAACGTACAATCGATATCTAATAATTGAACCTGTGATAAGTGATAGTTCGGTCGTGTGTTCATGCGTTTATCGTAATAAACGTTTTCTCGTTAGTTGAGTACACGGAATTACGTATTTTTGTCTTTATCTTTATCTTTCGCGATAGTGTGTGGTTTTGTCTAGTGCGGGCTACGGACGTTAACAGTATTATGGCGGTAACACCGCCTGATACAGCCATCGACTTATCAACTCCTCAACAACTTCCCACACCAACTTTACCAACACATCAACAGCAATCATCATCAATAATATTACCGTCACCACTATTATCAGAAGAAACATCTTCACATGTAGGTGAACAAATCCAACAGAAATCAGGTAACAACAATTCACATACTAACTACACAAACAACAATGCTAACAGTTACGCTAAAACAGCATCAGCTTTTAATTTCCCATCAAAAGAACAAGCAATAGTTTTCAACATACCGAAAGGAATCAATCAAAAAGATTACATTATTAAAATCGGAGAAATCATAGAACCTCAAAATTTAAAATATATATCACGAATGTCGCGCGACAGGTTTGCGATATTTTTATCCAGTAGACATTTCGTAGATTATTTAGTAGACACGCACAAAACAATCACAATAAATAACGACGTAATACATATAAGAAGACTAATAAACCCTAAAAAAAGAATAATAATTTCAAATGTCTGTCCTTCTATACCACACTACATTATAGAAGAAATACTCAAAAAAGACTATAATGTAAACCCAGAAACCCCGATCTCTTTTATAAAGTACGGGATGGGAGAAACGATGGGATACGAGCACTTATTAAATGCCAAACGACAATTTTTTATAAACCCAGAGGAAATCAAAATAATCCCTGAAACAGTACCCATACACTACGAAGAAATAACATACCGAATATTTCTATCTCCACACACAGTTTCATGTTTTGTATGTAACGAGAAAGGACATACTAGTAAAAACTGTCCAAACACGATAGAAGACGAAGACATTTCAAACAACGTAAATGATAAAATAAATGACAATAAAAATGTAAACGTTGACATCAACTTCCCCACTCTTCTGTTAACGCAGCTCTTAAATGGAGCTGCTAAAAGAGCACTATCAACAAATTCTTCCGAATCAATAATGTCAGGTAATAAATTAAAAAATTAAAAGAAACCCAAAATTAACAATAAAACGCTAAAATAGATGATGGAACAGAAACAAACGAACAGGCAACAGTAACATACGACAGCGACCAGTCCATAAAAGCAGATGAAGAAGAAAATGAATTGATATTAAAAAAAGAAATATTCAAACCATTAGAAATAAATATCCGGAAAAATGAAGATAAATATCCGCTTTCGTTAAATAATTTTATGTTATTTGTAGGAATGTGTAAGGGGAAAAAAGATATTCTCCAGACGTCAAAAGAATTTACGGAAGACATAAATTGGAAAGAACATGCTAATTGAAAATAAACCTATCCTACATAGTAGATCAGCAAAAATGCAGTTCACAAAAATTATCAAAAAATTATCTTATCAATTAAACACTCCCAAAGAGCAAAACAATCATATAAATAATACCTGATGAAAGGTAATTTAAATATATTATTACTTAATGTGGGCAGAACCAAAATTCAACAGTACGAAATATTAACAAATAGTGAACAAGACTTAATAATAATACCGGAACCGTATATTTACAAAAACAAACTATATGGAATAAACAATGAACAGTATGAAATAACACAGCCGAATATTGCAATAGCCTATAATAAAAATATAAACTTGTCAATAATAGGAACAACTCAAAATATCATTTCAATTAAAATAGGAAATTATATTTTATTTGCGTCCTACTTTTCCCCTAATGAAAATATAGATCCACACATTCTTATAATTAACCACTTAATCACACAATTTCAGGAATTAAAACCGATACTGTTAGGTGATTTTAATGTTAGATCAACGATATACGAAAATTTAAACAATATAAACTATAATACGAAAAGGGCAGAAAAATTCGAAGAATTCCTCAGTGATCTAAGCGTCTGGAATCCTTATAACATAAAAACTTTTAACAATCACAATGGGAGCAGTGTAATTGATCTTATAATTGTCCACGAAACAATCAGCCAGAACGTTAGAAATATAAAAATATTACCTTCTTCAGTAACGCAACACTTAACAATATGTCTGCAACTCTCAATAAGGAAAGATAGTAAATTACTAAATGAAAATGCACTAACAGTCGACTATGAGATCTTTCAAAAACAAATTTTATCAATGCTCTACCTCAAATAAAACAAAAAATAGAACACATTGAAAAAGTAACTAAAAAAGAAGATTTAGAAAACGAAATCATAGAATTTACAAACATAATAAAAGTACTAATCCACAATCCACTTACAAAAACAAAAATTCGCAACACGCCTTATTGGAATGGAAAATTAGAAAGCTTTAAAAAGATACTAAAGAAACTACAAAGGAGACTATACAAAAGCAAAAATAAAACAAATAATACAGTGGAATCATTAAGGATTAAAATTAGAAAACTGAAAAAAGAATACAAGGAAGAACTGCAGTCATCAAAGCATGAAAAATGAAAAGAACTGATTAATTCGTCGACAATCTGGGACAGCCGTATAAAATATGTATGGATAAAACCAAACAAAGAGTAGACATGCCTGCTTTTAATGTCGGTGGATGCATCGTACACGATAACATTGAAAAACATAAAATAATTTTTGCTGAATTATTTCCAAACCGAACATTTAAGTTGCAACCGACTCAGCCAGATAAAACTCTTCAAATATGTGAAAACGAATTAACTACAATAATCAAAAAACTGAACAATAGGAAAGCAAAATGGACACGATCAAATTTCTAACAAGATGATTAAACTTCTTCACAAAGTAGACGAAAAAATATTTAAATCTATTTACCAAAAATGTATCGAACTAAATTATTTCCCTAACGTCTGGAAACAAGGAAAAATTAAAATAATAAACAAACCCGGAAAAGATTTAACAAATCCGAAATCATACAGGCCTATAACGCTACTGTCTAGTTTAAGTAAAATATATGAAAAAATAATAAAAAATTTTCTGGATACAGAAATAAAAGAAAAAGCGATTTTAAACGAAAATCAGTTCGGATATCTTAAAAACAAATTAACTGAGCTAGCAATAAAAAAGTTATGCGACTGTAAAAAAACAAACAAGACATACGTTACTAATCAGCTTTGACATATCCCGGAGCATTTGATCAAATAAAAATTGATGAAATCTTAAAAATAATGAAAAGAAAAAATATATCTGGTACAATACAAACTATAATTCGTAACTACTTAACAGACAGAAGAATCGGGTTATTTAATCAAGAAAACAAAATCCTATACACAACAGGAGTGTCAACTCAGGAGTACCACAAGGTTCGGTTCTAGTACTCTTCAACATAGCAATGAGCGAAGTTCATAATTTGCGTTTCAGTCAACACTGCAATATGATAAGCTACGCAGACGATATAATGTTAGTAGCAGGAATTAATAAAAAGGACGAAGTTTACAATATAAATGAAACAATAAAAAAATTCGAGTAAAAACATTCAAAACTTAGGCTTACAATTCAACATAAATAAAATCCAAGCACTATTAATAAGTAGAAAACAAGACAGGGAAGAAATGGTACACTGCATTGAACAGCACTTATGCATAAAGATAAAGATAAAATAAAAATAGTAAAAGAAATAAAATACTTGGGAATAATCATAGACACACAAATTTAAATTTTGGAAAACACATCGAATTCATAATAGACAAGATTAAAAAAATTTATTTCAAATTAAGATCACTATATTCAAATATGTTCCGTTTCAAATATAAAGATAGAATAGTACTCTATAAAGAGCCATTTTTGGATCAATAACAGAATACTGCTCTACAGTATATTTTCCAGTTTTACGAGAAAAAGACAAGAATAAGCTGTTAAAATTACAAAGGAAAATATTAATAGGAACAATCTCTGGTTATCGCACGATATCGTATACTTCAGTCAACATCATAGCAGCAATAATAATACCTGTAGACACTTAAAGTTAGAAACTGTAAACCAAATCAAAACATGCAAACAAGAAGAACTAAAATTTTAGACAAAAAAACGTTACGAAAACAGATCAACAAAATTAATTCAAGTAGTATACGACACTCTGGCAACACTCAGGTGTGATAAATCAAAAACTGGCAAAGTAACAACACGGGAAATAGTTCCAAACATAGAAGAAAGACTACAAATGAAACATTTTTATACCGATTATAACTTCACTCAATTTTTAACCGGACATGGAAATAATAATGGGGTGTCTATATGAAACGATTTAAAATTGCTGAGATTATAGACTGTAAAGAGGAAACAGACGATTAACATTCGATTTTCGAATGCAATAAGTTTAAAAACGAAAGAGAAAAACGGAAAATAATAAAAAAACCAATAGCCGAAATACATAAAAAAAACTTTTTTAATTTGATCAGCTTTGTCAACCATGTAATGAATAACAAAACAAAACACATCAACAACAAATAATAACAGTAACAATCAGAAACTCTGGCTGAAAAACCGCCGCAAGGTAGAGCGGAGTAAATAAATAAATAAATAAAAAAAAAAAAAATATTAAACGCACATTCTCTCGCTGCCTGTGCTTTTATTTTTGAATCTTTACTTCATCTATTATGTATACGTATAATATATATATATATATATATATATATATATATATGAAACAGGTGAAGTGAAGATTAAAAAATAAAAGCACAGGTAGGGAGAGAATATATGTTTAATTATACAGACCATTCTAGAAACATATCATGTTAAAAACATACCTCGAGAACACTTGAGTTAAGCAAATTTTTACATTATTCAATAATATTTCGCTCATTATTAGTGGCGGGGCTAGCGGTATTTTCGATAGGATACTGAAAAACTCTGGAAGAAACATAAATAAAAGTTCAACATTTTTCGAAAATCGTGTCTATTCAAGAAGAGTCCGCGTTCTTGTGTGATTGGGAAATGCTCAGTTTTCCCGAACCGTAGGTAATTTCGCAATCTCAGTGAGAGAAAAATTTAGTGGAAAAAAAAACAAAACCGGATAATTTTGCAAATGGAAAAACCGGTGATACTGGTCGGTAAGTTTAATAAACTCTCTGTTTGGCCGGATTTGAATTACGGCAGCCCTATCGATAATGACGGCACTTTAGCTGATAAGGATACGGGCAAAAGTTGAAATATTATTGCGCGTTCGGATACAACAAGAGGATATATCGTGGCGATAAAAGGAAGAAAATAAAAAGCGCACTTTCCCTCCGCGTACGAAAGAGAGAATGCAGAGAGTCCTTTGGCCGATTAGGCGTCCAACTTATAAATGCTCTCAGTGCTTTTAATGGGAAAAGGCACGGATAAAGACGGACGACACTGCTGGTAATTGAGGATAGTATCTTGGAAGTAGAACGTTCTAATGCGTGTCTGCTCGGCGCGCACACAGCGATAGCATTGTTTCAGTCGTCGCAGCAGTCGATAATAGACGTTCGGCTGCCAGTAGCGCAGAAACGACGCATGCAGAAAATAAAAATAAAAAGATGGAATTTAGAATAGTAAAGGTTATTTGTTACAATTATCAGCCCTCCCCAGAGGGTGATTTCTTCTTCGATAACATCCGGCCCCTAGTTAGCCCTGCGAGAGCGCGTTCACAGCAGTCTCGGTGCACCCTCGGCCGCTGCTCGTAAACTGACCACTAGGCAGCAACTGGTATCGCCGGTAATTCGAATTGTTATCAGTTATTACAATCGTATAAAATAAAATAAACGCTAAACTTCTGAACTGCTCGCCGGCCGTTATCTGCGTCGGCGAAGAAGCGGCTGCTGCGGCCAGAACATTCTTTCGAACCAACTACCGCCACTACACAGACCCACGCGCACCCGCTGGCTCTTCCCTCGAATATTCATCGGCCATCGATGTTTCCGATTATTGCGTACAATTCGCGACGGCTCTTTTAGCAAGCAGCGCAACCTCCAAGACGAACGATTTATCTGTAACAAATGGAGTCATTCACCGCCGCGGTTTTGTATTATTGCCACATGTGAGATACCGCGACCGATAAAGGCGCCCTGACGAGCCACATGGCACGCGTTCGTTCCACTCTATAATAATATCCGCAACGCGTACACTGGTATATAATGTTACGAATTTCCTCGTGCGGCGCTGCTACTGGAAAATTTTACCGAACGATAACGATCGTATTTTATTACCGGTGACTCTGGTCGCTGCCAGGCAAGGATGGTAGTGAAATTAAAAAGCGCGGAAAGGCAGAGAGTGAATAAGGAAGAGAAGAGAGTGAAATAGGTGGCGGGACTATTTGAGAAAAAACAGCGAAGCTCGAAGAGGCGACAGAAAAATGGGCCAAGTACGATGCCGAGTTCATGTAAGCCGAGACTCTCGGAATGTCTAAATGCTCCGTGATCACTAAATGCGATTATTAAATTTAATCGATGTGCTTAGAGCAGACTGTACGTATAAACAGATTAGGTCAATAATGGTGTTCCTGTGCAACTTAGTCTGAACGTCATTTAAGCTGCTGCGAGTAACGCTGGCGTCGACTAAAATCGTACTCGTTGGCAGTAATGTTTCTAGGTTCCAGACTAGTTTATTTACTGTTTTTTTCTGAAATTTTTAAAGACACCTCTGTATAGGTTTCTGCTATTTAAGAAGGTTAACATTTAAAGTCGGACATGGAAATTAATTCATGCAGTTAACGATCGTACATACTATGTGTAGCCTAGGAAATTCGGGTCACTTGCCGCACTCTGTGCAGCCGACTAAAGTTTACGGGTAACGGCATAAATCTATTGCCATACAATGAACTTTTCACGCAGGATAACATGCAGACTTTTTTCCATCCGTTAGAATTAGTTTCCGAACTTGACGGGGAAAAAAAAAACAAGAAGAAGAAAGTAATTATCGCGTATCAACAATTACAAAAAAGTAGGTTTTTAAAAATGACCACAAAGCGGCTCGTTTTTCTTACTCAGTATCAGTGACGTAACGAAATAGAAAAACGGTTAAGAACGTTCTCGATTGTGAAACTGATTACAATGTAATTTTATTTATATCACGAAAAAAAATTCAAAATACAAAAAAATAAACACTGGCGGGTAAATATTAGTGTTAATGTTGATAAGTAGATAAGTCGTACTATTCGTTTATTAAAATTACGTTAATATTGTGACATCTCTCTCATTCTTATTTAAATAGCTTGACCTAAAATTAACGTAACGGGAAGTAACTTTAGCTCTACGTAGCGTGATCCCCTGAATGGAAAAATTAGAATTTAGATCAAAGCTTAAACTAGTATTCTGTACAGAAGTACATTTTGACAATATCTTTCGAGTAATGGTACGTGTTCCGTTTCAGTTACGACTGTTGATCATAAACTGAATATAACCATCGTGTAAATATGTAACTAAACATGAATTAGAAAATTCCGTGACACATTTCTTCGTGACGGATACAGCCGTAAGGTATGTATCAAAAATCATTGAAATCCATCACGCGGATGATGGGCCGGATAGAGGTTTTTTGCTAAAAATATTTTCCCAAAGGCAATATATTCGCAGAAGATAGTGAAACACGTATTTAGCTCGAAGAAAACAGAAAAAGAGTTTAAACATAGAAACTAAAAAGTATCATCGAAATCAGTTTAACGGAAAATGTTTAATGTAACGTCATTAGCTTAAGCTAACTTTTTAATATACGTCCAGGTACGTACAGATTTTACATTAAGGGCATCGCTATTACGTCGGAGTAATTTGAAAAAAATTTCTGTTACCCTCTGAACGGGTCATGTATTTTACATTCCTGCAGTAATAAATTACTGACTAATGTTAAAATTGAAATTTTTCATTTTCCTTATATCAACAGTGTAAACAAGCTGTAAAATCAGAAATTTTAATTATTCACAGAATTCACATAAAAACCGACACGTTTCGGAGTCACACTTTATCGTAGGAATAATTTTATTAAGGTTAACGCAAATCATATTACCACGATTGTGGAGTATACGACTTTTCGAACATTCGGATTTTATGTGTTTTGCGAATAATTAAATTTTCTGTTTTCATAATTTTTTTGCAATAATTTAAATTATTAACTATTTCTCATTTCTAAGTACTCCAAAATGCGTTGCAACCCATTTCAACTTCGCTCTGATTAAAACTCTCTCCGATTTAAGAATTAACCTTCTTATTTGATAATCCACGTTATACTCATCGAGTCTTATCTCGCTTAACCATAGTAGGGAAGCTGATGAGTATCGCTGTGAGCACTTTGCTCATGGAAGTTCTTAACTAATTACATTAATATGTAGCGTACATTTCGAGCAAAATAAAAGACGCGTACTAGCCTAGTGGTTAAGGTGCTTGGCTACAAAATCAAAAGTGTCATAGGTTATCGAGACTTGTCTCATTCCGGATCCGAATTGCTCTCAGGTTTATACCTAATCTGAAATTAAATATTGGTTGTGCCAGCGAATTATTTGGAGCAAAGTAAAGGCAGCCAAAAGAAAGGAGCTGACCCATCCTCAGTATTCTCCTTAGATCCGTTAAACTTAGACCATTCTTCACAAAACGTGATACCTTATCAAGGATATATGGGACTTACTTTACCGGTTTTTAGAGGGCATACGATTTCGATGTATTTTTGGTGGCATAATGAAAAACTGAAAATACTTCCTGTGCCAATAAACACAGGTAACTGAATTTACGCTCAAATGATTTTAGGCAAAGCCGCAATTTCTTTATCGTTTTAACCGGCATAAACTAATTCACACGAAGCTCACACCACGAGCGCCGCTTCATCGAATAGCTTCGAGAGGTCCAGCTTTTATTTTAATTCCGCCAGCCGCTACGATTATAAAAGAGTCATCGTGACGACACAACTATTGACTGATTGGTCAAGAAAATCCGTTTTAATCAGAGAAAAATAACCAACACGAAAGTTCCAAATACTCGACACACGAATACATACGAAGTGAAAATACGTTATGACCATGAACTGTTCAGTTACGTGTTAAGAAAGCGGGACAGTGGTAACTTCGGCAAAAGTGCCTTGAAATTTTTATTAAGGAAAAAGTTGAAAACATTTTTAACGAAACCAAAGCAATAATCGAAGAATAAAATATTTAAAAACGAAAAAAATTCAGCGAGTTTCATATGTACCAGCGAAACCTCTCATAGCTACTAAGGAATAAATTAAAAAAAGGGCGAAGCATTATACATCCAGCTGAATAAAAAATATCGCTTTTTTTCGAAAATATTTTTATTTTGCTACAAAATCCGAAAACTCAATAAACCTACAAACGCTTATTCCGGCAAAATATTTAATTGTGAATGTTAGAGTAACCTTGATTACTTGAAAATGTTTTTGCTAGACTACATTGATGTTGTGCTGAGATAATCAAAACAGAGAATTATACAAAGCAAAATGGATTCGGGACTACGACAATGTGTGAAATTCTAAATGATCACAAAGTTTGTAACTTATTGCAGCGTGGAAAACTAAAAAAAAAAAAGTCTAATCGGTCGCACTATTAATTAATTTGGAGGATCGTAGGTTGCCCACACGGAAGACAATGTCTATGGCATTTCGTTTTGCTATTTCTGTTTATTTTAGTAATTTATAATTCCGGCAAGCAGGGTAGTAGAATTCTCTATAATTATCGGTTGTTATAATTAAACAGTTAAATGACGAATCAGTACTATGCGATGGAATGTTCTGGTTTTCCAGTTCGTCAAGATTTCGAGAATTGACAAAGGCCTCTACAATATTGTCGGATCTTTTGGTTTTTAAAAGTATCAGCATCAATGCCTAATTTAGTAAAGTTAAGATTGTACGTTAATCTGAAATAATTTGAGCGGAATATTAGTAAAATTTACTTATTATTTTGGTCACTAACCTGCAAATATTACTCGACCGCACTATTTATTTGTGATTGCGATACTTAATTTTAAGATTTTTTTTTTTTTTTTATTTCTTTTAAATTGCGATCTTGGGAGATGCCATTCAACAATAACACTCCGTGTTGCTTTACCAGTCAATCATACCGGCATGGGGAAGATCTAGGGGCGTATAACGATTTAGTCTATGATTGTCGTTGCCTGAGTGTCTAATAAATCAACCGCTGAAGGTTTGGGTGGCCTACTAACCTACGCAAGTAACGCTCCCTATAATTTTTAATTACTTTACTCACCTCCGGCACATTCAGATCCCGATGTAGTTTATCATTACGCGTGTACCATGGTGCATTAGCTAGTGTTCTCAGTATTTTTGACTGGCATCGTTGCATAATTTTAATATTAGACGCTGATGTTGTCCCGCAAAAAGAGAGATATACCATAGGACCACATCAGTTTGGTAGCTGCATTATACATATAACAACAATTTTGACTTCAGCGATAATACGAAAGTTTTGCCCAAGAGCAAGTACATCTCCCTCAGCTTCGAGCTTATTTTCTTGGCCTTGATCTTAATATGCTTCTTCCAGGTCAAACGGCGATCAAGCCACATGTCCAGGTATCTGGCTTTATTTCCCTGTGGAATGTGGGACCATCAAGACAACAGGAGGACATAGTTGTGAATTTACGAACCGACTTGGACGAATTGATCTTAATTTTCCATTGTTGTGCTCATTTCTTCAGGTCATTCAAACCAGCCTGCAAGAGCTCTCCGACGCTAGCACTAATGTCCCTTGCAAATAGTGCTGTGTCATCAACAAATACCGCGACCCCCATATTGGGCGTAACTGGAAGGTCATGCGAGTAAACAAGAAACAGGATTGGTCATAATAATGAGCCTTGAGGAACGACGACTTCGGCAGAATAAAACTCTGATACATCGTCGCCAGATTTTAGCTGAAAGTACCTATCTATCAAGTATGAAGACAGTAGTGAATAACAGGAATGTGGCAGGTTTTTTTCTATTTCTGAAAGCAGTCCCTCATGTCACGCACCATCGAAGGCCCGACTGACATCCGGCGAAGCGACAGAACAATAATGCTTCCTGTCAAAGCAATTACGCCAATGTATCTCTGAACTCTATGAACTTGTTTTCTACTGTAGCGTGTCCAGGACGCAAACCGATAGTCTGGAATTATGACTGCAGCTGTTTTATTAGTCTAGACAATAATGCTTTCTCAAAAATATTTCAGATACTATTGGTAAAAGACTGCTAAGTCGATATGATGAGGCTTCACTTTCTCGTTTCCTCCTCCATCGCGGTATACTCGCCGGTTGTAATAATATGTAATAGGCGCCTGGGAGTTTCTGATATTCAACCGCTTCTACTACATGTGCATCACGCTTGTATATGCTTCCCCGCATTACGATCACAGCCGCCCCTTTCCTGGGGATTAAACGCTGACCAGTAAGCCGCTCCTGACATGACCTGGATTTGAGGTAGGGGGATACGTTTTGTCTGGCATCTCCATCAAGACCAGTTTACCATGGGTGGCCCTTCTGGTAATTGCACATTTCCTCGATGCCGGCAAGCTGCTGCACCACGACAAGGCGATATCCCTCCTGAGGGGCTTAATTGTATATTATATTTTAAAAAATGAAAAATAAAATCATTAATACGTAGATTACCCAAAAACGAAACACAGTACAAAACCCTCGAGATTGATTTATTGTCCTCGCAGTACCGATCCTTGATGCTTGCAGATCTAAAATCGCATGGTTGTTAAATTTCCTCCATCGCTGTCTTGTTTCCAGTTTAACTATTTCCCTTTCCGTTCTTACTGTTAGTTACTTCCACGTGCGGTCTTTACCGCCTACAAACTTATATCCCTAATAATCCACTAGACGGACTCAAACGCCACTTCTTCCTTCCCTAATCTAGATATTCCCTTCTTTCCATTCTCAAAACCCCTCCATTATATCTCCACTTTGTTCTTTACACTACAACCGTTTTGTTCAAAATCTCATGTACACTTTTTTTTGTTATTTTTTTTTTCTTGTTTTACTGAAACGGTTTATACATAACCCTAAAAACTCTTTTCTTTCTCCTGAATAAGGACTATTATAGTTTTAAGGATTCAAAAACAAAATAATCACAATCAGCTTTATAAAAAAACAAAAATTGCTTCGTTCCCATGAAAAAACGTCTTTAAAATCGTTCAATTTTAATAAGACGAACGAATAAAAGTTATTTTTCAAACTGAAATTATTCCCTTCGCCTTTAAATTCGTTCCAGAAATAAAAAGGAAATAGCGATAATAAAATTATCTATTTTGGAAAAAGTAACTGTCGAAATTTAATAATCGACTCTAGTGGAGGGGCGGGGAAAAACAAGTGTATTAGGATAATTACAAGGAAAACAATTTAATTCCGGTAATTGCTGTAAAAGCATTAAATATTACTTTTAAATTCAAATTAAACTGCGTAAAATGAAAATGTCTGACGCGAATTGTATTTTCGAAATGGCTGTGTAAACAGTTTTTTTTTGTTTTCCGTTTTTTTTCTATTATCTGTTCACTTTTTAATAAGTATCGCTCAGTTTTCCGGCGCGTTTCAATGCAGCTTTCAGAAAAAAGGAACAGGAAACGAACGAATGAAGGCGGGTAGGAAAGTCGAAAATTGGTCGTAAAGCAAAGAAAGAATTAATTAACTTTAAAAATGTTTCTTCTCCTCTTATCGAGGAACAATAGAAAAAGCGTAAAAAGTAAAGCTAAAATAAAGCCGGTTGTTGCATCAATTATTAAAGTATATCGGCCAGTTGTACGAACTCGCTGTACAACCATTTGCCACACACGCACACACACTTCCCGTCCTCAAATGCTGTTTGCTTCAAATCAACTTCGCGTTTTAGCTGAACTTTTTTATTTGATTTACTGTCGTCAGCTAGACACACGTTTTATAGTAAGTTTGTGTGTCGTGCGTGTACACGATCATGCGTGTGCCGGCAAAAGCGAGCCCTTTTTTCATTTCTTCTTTTTCTGTAAAACTGAAATTTAAAAAAAATTTAGAACATTACGAATTGATTATCGGGCGAAATAAAATTGCATATTCCTCGAAAGCTGTGCAAGAAGGCAAGAAAATTAACGAGAAAGCTTATCGAACAATTTTTTTTTTTAACAGATCATAATTTGAATTTGACGTGTTTATCTTTCGGAATTGTACATTTCGTCTACTTCGCTCTCTACTAGTGAGAAACGAATAAATTCGTTTTGATTTATAATATTAATTCACCTGAGTAACGAGAACACATGATGTTACATTAATGATGAGTTTTATTCACTTAAAAGTGGCGCAGGTTGTAAATATTTGGAAAAGCTGCATTACACGCTTGGACAATTTTTATTAGATCCGAATGGGAAATTTCTTTATTAATGACTTCCAAAAATGGAGGTTACAGGTCCGTCGGGTATGTCTTTTTTTTATACTTATTCGCTCACAACATGCCCATGTGGACCGATTTTAATGAGAGCCTTTGCTCAATGGAAAGCGTACCGATCAGTGGTGAATGTAATGAATATCTATCAACATAGATACTCGGTAGTTTTCAAATAACGTGAAAAAATGAGAGTCCTATTAGACGAGTTTTTAATTATTAACCACGGAAGCGTAAGTTGAGATAAAACGAATTTTCGATAGTATTAAAATATTATAATATTAGTTACCTGAACGGATAAATAAACAAAATCGAAACCGGCATAGCACCATTTCTCACCACTGACGGAAATAGTAAGGGTTTTTTTTCCCCGCGCTATGTACAGCCGCTAGACTAGGAGCGCGGCCTGCAGGTTTATTATATTTTATAAAATAGGTTTAGTGATTTGAAAAGATCGAGAAGGGATGCGACGGATAGCGAATCCTGCGATAGGAGTGATAAAGGGGGATATTGCGGAGGGAAGCTATAGGTTAAGGATCTTTGGACATTCAGTTAGAAGGTGGTGAATGGTGATAGAAACTTCACATCTGTCACATATTGGTGGAGCAAGCTTCTGAAATATATATATATATATATATATATATATGTATGTGTGAGGACGGAATGGCCGATACGTAAGCGGCACAGTACCACTTGAGACCTTCTGGCTGAAATTTCCAATCGCGAACTGATGGTTTGACTGCATGTGGGTGTGATGAATTTTGTTGTTCCGTCCATTTTTTTTTTCTGCCGTACTTTCCAAAAAAGGTTTTTACTCGCTTTCTTGACATCACCGGGTGGAATCTGAACTCGTGGTACCGGAAGAATTTTTGATGCCTCTTTGGCGGCATGATCGGCCATGAGGTTTCCTGGTATCTTTGCGTGATCAGAAACCCACACGAAGGTTACCCTCGGTAGTGAATTATGTAGGATCACATTTATGGAGTTAGACGGATTTACATATTACCGCGCATAACTTTCGACCACGTGAAGTAGTTCTAATGATGGTTTATTAGGAATTGTATCGGTTAACCATGGTCTGAGATTTGAGCACCTATGAGTATCGGTGAAAACTGAGCGAGTAATCAATATAATTGCTAAAAAAGGCGAAAAGAGTATCCTTAGTAATGTACCTTTTTTTTTTTTTTTTTTTTTTGCTTAAAACGAACAGACAAAGATTAACCAAAGAATTTTCACTAGAATACGAACGCTTAAAATTCCAAAAAATTAAAATTGCGATGAACGAAAGTGGCTTAAAGTATTACTTATACGACATGTGCATTTATCGAATAAAGGTAATAAATTGAAACCCCTAAAGCGCGATTTAGAAGCCGATAACTGCCGGAATTTGAACATTATTTATTAAGTATCGAAAGCAGCTTTGTGTTACTGTTCAAAAATATTTACATTAAAAATTGTAAAATATCAAAAACGAAAAAAAATGTAAGAAATTCAAGATTTATTCTAGAAATTTAATAAAAATTCACTAAAAATTAAAAAAGAATTGCCCGATAAAAATATGCATAGGAATAATATGTTTATTCTTATTTACACCTAAATCAAAATTATCGGAACGCCAAATTCAAATTGTAACAATAATTATAGATCGCATTAAATATTTCTGAAGTTTCCGTTACTTTAGCTTATAGAAAACGAGCGATTGTGTTGTTACACTCATTTTATTGTGGTATTTTAAATATTGCAATTTTAATTTTTATTGTACGGAAACTCTAATTAAAAAATATTAATCTTGTATAAGAATAACCGTAATAATAGCACTTCTAATTGTAAGTATATTTTTCTGTATAAAGTGTGTATTATTTTCTCATCGAATTTTTATTTTTCAGCGCGTTTTTATTAAATTTTTTTGGGGAAAATCTTGAAGCCGGTATATTGTTTTTTATGAGCATTTTTAGTTTCGTGTATTTCTAGAATCGCTAGGATATATTTAAAAGTATCGTCGATAATTTTTGCGAGAGTTTTTTTTTCCTTCTTAATTAATCATACACACTCAAGTAGTGGCATAGTTGATAGTTTGACGCGTCCATGCTAAATAAACAGCTTAAAGATCGCTGGGAGTTTACGAACTAATCGAACAAGGTTTAATAAGAAAATGTTGGTAAGTATATGTCATTTTTGTTTTTATTTGCCAATGTTATAAAGAATAATGATTATAGGTTGCGGTGTTGTAGGCTGTCGTGCGGAACGAGTAGTAGGCAAAGCCTACAAATATAATAAATACGTATTATTAATTTATTTTTATTTTTTTAGGGGTAGAACTGTGATGTATTTGAGAGAAGATGGTAGATAGAAGTGGCGGAAAAATTACTGCAAGAGAGGATATAGATAATTTTAGTAAATGAGCACATGATAGGAGGTTATGTGTAAATATAAATAAATCGAAATTGTTACATATCCGAAACAGTACTAAAAACGCAAGAGTCGCGTCCCGCGAATCATTCTTCATAATAACGAATGCTTACACGAAATTCATGAAACGAATAACTCACCTTCATGCTTATGTCCATCTCTTGAAAACGTAAAAGATTTTAAATATTTAGGAATATATATCGATAGATCCTTGAGCTGGAAAAAGCACGTTCGAATCTTAAATTCGAAAATAAGACAGACAATTCCAGCTTTATACAAATTAAAGCAGGTACTTTCATATAAAATACTACGTATATATTACAGTGCAATAATTATGTCTAGAATTCTATATGGAATCCAAATATGGGGAGAGAGTAAGAAAACGGAAATGAATAAAAGTAGGTAAAAATCAAAAAAGGTGTCTTAAACTTATACTAATCTACTGGCGACGAAGTGACTCGAAATCAATTATGTATAGAAGGAAAATGATGAAATGTCTCCAAAGATGTACTACTTACTACTATTACAGGTTACTCGGATATAATATCAATAATATAATGTTACCAACTAGGCCAAAAACTACTCGAATAACAAAAAATCAAAGTATAATATATATTACATATATCCTAGAGCGGAAAATCTACAAATTGATAGCACGGGTGATATTCGGTTTTAATTAAATTAATGAGTAATATTCCCAATCATATTATAAACGAAAGAGCAGTATTGGTGTGTGGAAAAAGGAAGCGGTGAAATGGCTGAAGGAATGGTGCAAAGAATAAAAAACAAACTGCGTCCGAATTCCTCACTTCTAGATAGTTTCAATCATGCAGCTACTGATATAACATGTATTCTATGTTGTTTTGGTTTTTGTGTCGTTCCACTTTTAAATGACTGTTCGTAATTCATAAAGAAGATATTGTTTACGCTATCGTGATCTATATGTATATAAGACTTTTAGAGTTATGTATGTGTATGGTTTTTCTTTTTTCTTTATACCTATATATATATATAAGTTATATATATTTACTAAAACATATATTAATTAAGGTTTGTATAATTTCGATGTGTATAATAAGTATATACAAGTTTGTAACGTGTTCAACCTGAATAAACGATAATACTCACACAACGGGCATACTTGCCCAGTGAGACCCACAAACTTATTTTAAAATTTAAAAAAAAAAAAATTATCGGTATTTGTAAAAAAATTCACTTTAATTTTTTAATTATGATTCGGCAGCGTTGAAGAAAAAATCGCAGCACGGAAAAGACAGGCTAATTACAACAAAATTTGGGAGCGAAATTATTAACAGCTGCCATTAGTAGAAACAATTAAAGTCGTGGTATATAAGTGTATATAAATCAACTACGTTTTATTCGCTGCTATCCTGTAAATACTTGTACGAAATGTTAAAATTACTCCATATAAAACAGTTCTAGTTATTTAAAATTTAGTGTTTATGAAAACATATTCCCCATGGTCATGAAACTTTAATTTTAAATAACTGTCAATTGTTTCGTATAGGTTAATTTTATTTAATATTTCAGAAACAAGCGAAATAACAAGTATTACATATCAACATAATAATAAATAATTTTATCTCTGTTTATTCGTCTTGCTTGTTTATTATCTGAATTTCGAAAAATCTGTTCGGCTCGGGTTTCTTTTACAAACGAACTTTTTTGTTATTTTTTTCTCTTTCCTCCGCTGAAACTCACTTTATTTTATTGTTACATATATGCAACTGTTTCGATTCGACATGCGCGTGTCTGAGAGAGTACCACTCTCCCATTCATCAGATAATAATTTCATACGTGACATTTTCTTATTAACATCTTTGACGAAATGTTTTCACACTTTACAATATAGCTAATGCGTGTCCTTTTACTTTCTAACTCGCTTACAGTTCCGTTTAGGAATTAAACCTAAACTATTGTAAAACGATTATTCATTATGGATCCCTTGCTGCCCCAAACCTAAGGAACAGCTTCAACATGTATGATGTCATATACAAATAATTTCGGAGGAAAATGAAATAGTTGATGTAAATGTGATCTTTTCAATCATGCACGATTGAACGAAAGAAAGGCTGGTATTTTCTAAAATATTTATTATAAATAAACCCCTCCTGTTCATTTAACCTGTCGAAGACGAAAATTTTTTAAAAATGTAATATAAACGAACCCTTTGTTCCTTTTCATCATATATGTACATAAAATCCGGTGTCTCTCTTGCCAAAGGGACGGCAGCCCCATAAATCGTCGAATCGATAAATCTATAATAATTGTAAAAGGGTAAATTTTAATTGGCTTTATAAGTTTACCCAGCCTGAAATTGAATTGGGTGCCAGAGAAGTCATCTGGTGGAAGGTAAAGGCGGATCCCAAGTAGAAAGGAACTGGCCCTAGTATCCTTATCAGATCCATTAGGCTTAGTACCATTATGGAAAGCTTAACTTCACAATAGCCGACGCCCTGTCACAAGGGTATGGGACTTACTCTAATTTACGTCTTAAAAAAAAAAAAAAACGAAAAAAACTAATTTACGATTTACGTAGCATTTGACTACAGAAAGTTTTTTCATATTATTAACTCACGTTTTTTATTGTACCAGTTTAAATTACGAGATCCATGTCTATTTCTTGAAGCTTTACATCGGTTAGATTAAATGAATAACGCAAGAAAGAAGACGTGACAGGTTGTGCAGATGGACCGCAACGGCAAAAATAAAACAGAAATCGGTTTTAGCAGAAACCGATCTAGGGATCACCTGCATTCTAGGATGCTTTTAATAAACAAATATGACGCGCTGTATCCTACCGCATAAAGAGAGCCTGACTGTAGTAACCCAATTGATTATAATACAAAATAAACTATCTTAATACACTTTAAAACCGACATCGGTTAGGAGCAGTGCTGGATAGATTTAAATAAGACCGCATTGTCAATGAAGTCTAATTATGTTTGTATCTTAATAGACGCAGAATATCTGAAATGAAATTGTAATATGTAAAAGTTTCACATACTAGCAATATTCAATGCAGGTTCTCTCCGATCTAAGATTTCCTGATCTACTCTGGCGGTAAACTACGAAGAATGCAAAATAAATGAATACGAATCGCACTTAGCGGCCATCTTTATACAAAAACATGTTGCACGGGCTACTCTTATTCCTACCACCGTTCGCAAAACCGCAAAAAAAAAATAATAACAACGCGATAAAATATATATATATGTATATATATATATATGCATATATATTAAGGATATTCTAACCGAAGTACAAATAAAAATTCAAGCATAAAAGAATAAAGCGTATATTACCACGACGATTGATAAAATAAAATCAGGTACATAAAAATTAAGATCTGCTACTTTTAATCTTTGTAGGACCAACTTGTGTCCCGTTTTGTTATATTTTATTTCTTTTTTTTTTTTTTTAATCGGATTAATTTTTCCTATTTAATTATGAGAATTTTGTAAATTTAATAAGTAAAATTACGGTGGAAAGAAGTTGTAATACATATTATTATTATTATTATTATTACGGAACTTGCAGTATAGCCAGAAGTATGGAAATCACGTGAAATTATAGGAAGTTAATTGGGAGCGATGCAGGATGGTAACTTATTTTCATTGTTAGGTGTAGTTTTATCCATTAAATAGAAAACCAATCAGACTGCATATAGCGAAAATGTTTCGTCCAAAAAAAGAAATATTTCACTACACATGACGGTAGAAAGAACCGAGCTTCTTACTTGGAACACTTATACAAAATGCTGGATCAGGCTAAGAGTACCAGAAAAGTGTTACTAGAAGTGGCCGCATTAGAAATAAAAGGCCGAGGAATTGACAACATTAAAATTAAAACTTAAAAAATATTTTTAGCACTGGGATAAGATTCGTTTCGAGGACAAACCATAAGTAAAGCAGTTCAGTAAAACACTATAGCAAAAAAGATAGTAAAACAATGAAGCGAGTAAACAGTGGTTAAAACTAGTAAAATAATTCAGTAATGTCAGCAAAACGGTAATAAAACAGAGAATACATTAAAACTGTAAAACAATAATAAAACAGTAATAATAATAATAATAATATGGAAAAGCAGTTGTAAAATAGCAGTAAAACAGAAAAATGGTAATAAAACAATAGCATAACGACGAAAAATAGCGCAACGGTACAATTAGACAGTGTGCGAACCTTTGCCATATTAGTATACAATTCCTTCTCGCCTCAGCTTTTCAATACCATCACACAGCTACAAGCTCCAACTTGGAATGCTACAAGTGCCCCAAACACTTCAGTAATTTCCCCGTTGCAATCTGCAACTGTTATTTCCCTGCTCCGCTTATTATTTCCCACGCCCGGATTATAAGTCTACCAAGTCGGTTGTGCGCAGGTGATTTTAACAAACTCTCCGGAAAAAGGTGCCAAGTGTGAACTGGACACAACTTGATATCGCTTAACCCTAATCCTAGTGTAAATTTTCATTCAACCAGTAATTTTCCTTTCTAGCAATATACTTTGCTTCGCCTCCAGGGTCTTTCTTCCTCGCTTCAGTATCGCACCGCACCAGCACATGAGCTCAATAACCATTTTACCTCGGTTTTGTTCATTGTTCTGATCTACTGCACGGTCGCCTATGCCAGCGCAGAAGAGACACTTTTCCTTTCATAAAGCAGACTCGGTTGTCTATCGCAGTAAAATCTTAATATACCTTATCCCTCAAAATCAAACATAAAAGGAAACTTGATCGTTTACAATCCTGAGACAACTGTCCGATGGACACGTGATAGCCCGTACACACAAACGCATGCCACGGCGGTCTCCGAAATATAAAGCTACGATTTTCAAAGCTTAATCAAATTTAAAAAGCATAAGGCTCGACCGCTTAATACGAGCTTTTGTTTTTTCTATTCCCCTCAAGAAACCCCAAGTACTGTAATGTAGATGAAAAGTACGGTGATCGCAGTTTCTCTTCGGATCTATTTTATCATATGAGTCAACTCCGAAGGAATCCGACTGCGCTTTACCCTTATTAATGGCCCCTTCTCTGATTCGTACTCTTAAAGAATTATCTTGGTGGAACGAAAACCAGTATTATTTCTCTCTCCAAATAACGCGGAAGCATTTATTTTTCCTTTCATAATAGCAAAACTGAACTTTCAAACTAAAAGTATTGCGCATCAGCACAAGCTGAAACATCTCCCTCTTTTTGTTAAAAATTGTTCATATCGTATATATATATACAATCACATCTAGTCCTCATTCTGCACACTCCTGAAAAACTGCTACAACATTTATGTTCTCAAATCAAACACATTTTCCTTCTTTAAAATTGCAATCCTAATCTCCGTTATTTCCGAAGTACTGGAGGAGATGAGAATTCTCTACTTCCTTCTAGGATGTTATCCTTTCCTCAATTCAGGTCAGCGGCTCATTATCAATAATTACGCACCTTCTAAGCCTCAAAAAGTACTTACCGTCCAAAATAAAAAATAGTACGTATTAATCAAAGTACTATCCATTTCTGTATTAATTACAATTATAGATATTAATATTGTATAACTGTAATTTCTGTGTGTATCTGTAGTTTGATTTAAAAAAAAATTGTATTATTCAGTCTTTTCTAACCTAGAGAAAGCTCTTTCAACTACATACAGAACGAAGGAATTAAAACATGTGAAATTATATCCTAAACCTTCTTTTAAATCGAATTAAGAATAAACTCTTCTGTATCACCTTTCATTCTAAAAGAAAATGATATTCTGCAACAGTATTCTCTTTTCTTTTTTTTTTTCTCTTATTGTAACACTGATAATGTTTTATTTATTTATTTACGATTTTAATATTTACAATCTAAAACAATTCCGACTTAATTAGTTAAGAGCTTCGACGAATAATCTAATATACTTTGCTACATTTTATCTTAAATTACAAATTCTGTATAAGGTTCTAAAAACAGCGGAATTGCAGGAAAAAAATAAAAGAAAAAACCTATGTAAGACACTTACATACTGTAATATAGTACTGACGTCATTTCGAGCGAGGATCAGCGCCTGTGTTAGAGTTGCCTAGCTCCCTGATATGTGGAAAATCCGATTGTAGGCATCTGTAGAGGAGCCATTTCAACGTCAGCGATGTTATGTAGTTCCATTGTTGGGAAGAGGCGGAATAGGCCCAAAATCAGTTTAAGCACTTTATTTTGTGCGACTTGGATTTTTTAATGTGGCATCATCGTGCACAACAGGCGCGGCATAGTAGAAGGTGGGAATGTATATTACCTTGAAATTCGTAATTTGATTATTATACTTAGTCGTGAAGTCCTGGATATCAAAGAGTACAGCAATTTTATTAGTGTAGACTAACTTTGCTTAGTATGCGTCCGATGTGTTTATAAAACTTAAGCTTAAGGTCTAAAACAACTCCAAGATATCTTACTTCCGGTTTCCAGCGCACAATATTACCCCTGAAGTTTAATGGGTTTCGTGGGATGTAGCAGTTTTTTCTGTATAATTTATATTGCGTATAAATGGCACTGCAGATTGTATACGGTCGCCAATTACATACTACTGGAAAATCAAGAACTATTATAAAACATTCCGCAAAATTATAGAAACAAATAAACAATCTGCTGTCACCACATTGCGTTGGTGAAAGTAGCATAAAGAGTACAACAGTGAATAAAAATCACTTTAAGCCAAGCAGTATCTTATTGAATATTGGCATTATACAACAGCGAAAGAGTCGAATAGTGATAAAAACAACAAAACCTAGAATTCCATCTATATTCGTAAGTAAAAGATATTGTTTGTTAACTGGTAATGAAAACATCACTTACACTTGTGAATGGGTTGACGTTCTTGATAAAAACATAAAAAAGTGGTAATAGAATTAGATAAGGCACGCGGAAAACTATAAATCACGACTTACATGGGCTAGTGATTATTACCAGTTAAATAAGGAACTCCGGTAGATGCTTTGTAACGAGAACTGGAAAATGTAGAATATATGTATATATATATATAGTTAAAAATGTGACAATAGATCCTTTGTCAAATATTTTCGTGACGAATGTATAGAACACCACACTTACCAAATAAAATCTGAACGAAGCTTTCGAGTTCTAATTCGGCATTTGTATCATTCCATCGACATTAATGAAATTAAGACCGCTATTGAAGAACTGCGAGTCCGACACGATGCAAAACGTCAAACGTAGTATAAGTAAATTGCCTCTTTCGTTGTTCTTTTTGTAGACTTGGAGCCGCAAGAGAATATGCTGAAATATATAAATTTCAGGCGCTACTTCAAATGAGAATAAAAGTGGAAGCACCGCGAAAGAAGAGTATAATCCCTCAGTGCTTCAGATGTCAAGCATACGGTCATACCAAAAATTACTGTAGCAGGTGTACGTGTTAACTGTGGTGGACACCATAATGCTATTCAATGCAGTAAAAAACGTGGAGAACCACCCGTTTGAGCTAACTGTCAGGGAAATCATCCTTCCAACAACAAAAACTGTGATATATACAGAAAACTCCAACAAGCGCGTGATAATAAATTGGTAAAAGTATCTAACGACGACACTAGAATAAATAAGCAAACATTGTCTACCTATTGGCCCAAATTAGCCCATCAGAATGAAACAGTCAATTTTAACGGCAAAACCGAACGTATTCAGAGACATTACAATGACGGGAAACAAATAACCTACCTAACAGTGATATGGATAACACGCCGATTAAAAATATGCTACAAACGATTTTGACAGAAATAAATAATCTACTCAAAGATATAATGAATCAACAATTTCAATTATTTCATAATTTGAATTAAAACCATATTATCAACAGTAACCAGTAATAGATGACGGACTTAAAAATTGTTATGTGGAATGCTAACGGAATTTTAAACCGTGTAAACGAAATAGGAATGTATGTTGCGCAAAATGACGTTGATATATTTTTAATATCAGACACTCACTTAACTGACAATAAATACGTGCATTTTAGGGGGTACAATTCGTACTTTACAAATCATCAATTTAAAAAAGTATAAAACATCACGAAATACAGAAGTATAAATGTAATTATTTACAAGCTACTACTGCATTAATAAATAGAGATCAAAAGAGTAATATTGCCGTTTCAGCCATTTACTGTCCTCCGAGGTATTACTAAAACCCAATTTAACTAATTTTAAGACATTAGATAATGTTTATATAGTTGGCGGGGATTTTAATGCAAAAAATCTGCCAGTTGACGAAAACCGTTGTATCGTACACTCGTCTGGAACCCAAACTTTTTTTTTTTTTTTTTTTTTTTTTTTTGGCCCGGCAAGAAACCATTTGGCCACCAACAACCTCTACAACCCAAACTTACTAGCCTACAGATCCATTAAAGATTCCAGACTTACTGGACTTCTTTGTAATCAAAGGCTTATCAACAAACTTTATTGATGTTCATTCTGGTAATACTCTTTCGTCTGATCATACACCAGTAGTAATTATTATTAGTGGAAAAATTATAAGGAAATTATGCGCACCAAAACTGTGCAGTAGGTAAACCGACTGGGATACATTCTAAGTGAGTAACAAAATCAATTTAAAAATTTCACTGAAAACTAGAAGAGACGTAGAAATAGCTGTGAAGGACTTTATAAAAACTGTCCAGGAATCAGCTTAAGCGGCACACCATATAATAAGGAATACGAAACAATTAAATATTACCCGGCAGAAATAAGTGGAGAAATTGTTTTAAAGAGGAAATTTCGGAAGATATGGCAAAATAATAGAAATGTGATAGACAAAACTAGATTAAATAACCAAACAAAACGAATAAAGCAACTGCTACAGAATCACAAAAATAAAATATTCAGTGAATAATTATAAAAATTATCGCACACTCCTCAGTACGACTATTCCCTTTGAAAAGCAACCGAACGATTAAAAAACCCGGTAAAAAAACTACATCCAATTAGAAAGTTAAATGGAAAATAGGATCGAAGTGATTTCGAGAAGGCCGGAAGAATTTGGAAATTATTTAGCTGATGTCTTCCAGACAAATCCTGGAACAGAATCGCTACCAATACCGCTAAACGATATAGAACAAAGGAATACCGTTAAATTTACATCTCCTGAAGAAATTAAGTCAATAATTCAAACCATGTATTCGAATAAATCACCCGGTTGTGATCTAATTACTTCCAGTATATTAAAGGAATTACCTCGCAAAGGTCTTGTCGTGTTAACTTATATATTCAATGCTATATTTCGATTACGATATTTTCCTATCCAGCTGAAGTTTTCACAAATTATTATAGCAAAGAAACCACAAAAACCAGCAGAGTAGCTAACATCATATCGACCGATCTTTCTTCTCCGATGCTTTCTAAAGTATACGAAAAGATAATATTAAAAAGAATGAAACAATTTCTGGAAGCTGAAAATTTAATACCGGAACGTCAATTTGGATTTCGAGCTGGCCATGGAACAGTAGAGCAGGTATACCGTATAGTCAATATTATTGAATAGTCCTTGGAAGTTAAAAAAATATGTGACGTGATTTTCCTTGATGTGAAACAAGCGTTTGGCAGAGTATGGCACGAAGGGCTGCTCTATAAAATCCGGTGCTATCTCCCAAACCAGTTTTTCGTAAAAGTGGTGTACCTCAAGGTAGCATATTGGGACCGGCTCTTTACCTAATTTATCCAGTTGATATACCTATGCCAAATACCGCAGAAATGGCTACTTTCGCGGATGATAGAGCGGTGATTTTTTCAGATTCGTCGCTAGAAAATGTCGCATTTAACCTACAATTAGCTGTTAATGCAATCCCGATATGGTTCAAGCGGTGGCGATTAGTAGTAATCAACGAGAAAAAAACCTGCCCGTGTAATATTTACAAATAAAAAAATCCACAATAACAAAAATATTCACATTAACAACCAGATAATTCCGGTTAAGGAACCAGCAAAATATCTCGGAATCCATTTGGACAAATAACTAACGCGGAAAAGCCATATAATTAAAAAACGGATCGAATTGAATATAAAGTATAGGAATATGTTATGGCTCATAGGAAGAAAATCCGAATTATCGCTGAAGAATAAATTACTATTGTATAAACAAATTCTAACACCTATACGGAAGTGCACTGTGGGGCTGTGCTAAACAAAGTAATATAGCGATAATACAGCGTTTCCAAAATAAAGCACTAAGAACAATTGCAGACGCCCCATGGTATGTAAGCAATCTTACACTGCACACGGATTTGGCGGTTAAAGCTGTCAAAAAACAAATACAAGAAATAACTCGGGAATATGACATTAAACTAGATCATCACACAAATATTTTAGCCATTGCTTTACTAGACAATTCGGCAGAAATCAGACGATTAAAACGAATAAAACCGACAGATTTATTATAAATAAACAGTAATAATTAAAAAGTATTAAAATACAGATAGCAGAAATCCTTATCCGCTGGATATGGAGCTCCACAAATCAGTCATACTGTGTTAAAAAAAATTGCCGGATAGCCCAGAGCTAGTTGCAAAATTGTTGGAAATGAAAAAAAAAAAAAAAAAAAAGGTGACAAACGTCATAATTAAAAAGACTGACGTCAAAAAAAAACTTCGATGGCAGCATTAAAAACGAACGAACTGAACATCATTGCCCCTCTTCTATGTACAAATAGAATCAAAAAAAAAAAAAAAAATGCGGTCGAAGTATTTATACGTCACACTAAAATCAAGTGACACGGAAGAAAAAAGAACTTGCGCAATGCAGCAATTTAGTCTCATACTAAAACATGTCGCGGACGAAATTCTAAGTGTGTCAAGTGTGGCGCCAACCACGCTACCAAAGACTGAAAGAAAAATAAAAAAAATAAAGGAGCAAACTAGGTAAACTGTAACCCGAAACTATAGCAAAGTCGGAAATGTGAACGCTGTAGCAACCAAGTTAAAAATGGTAGCAATGTAACGAGTGCAACAGACGTCACTTGTAACGGTGCAAGCAACTAGCAGTTAACCTATGACACCAGTTGAACGCAGTAACCTGTATAAAAATAACCCACTTCTGGAAAGTTGGAAGCCTCAGCAATATATATTTACAGGAAATGGATAGACGAACTTTTAGGCTGGAAAATAAATCAAACCAGCTTCAGAAAAAGAAGAAAAAAAGTCTAAATGACGCACTAAGTCATTATTTCATATACTTACTTGGAATGCCGACGAACTCGTGAGGCGAAAACTCGAGTTAGAACACCTACTAAATTATAAAAACATTGATGGCACCTTGACACTTCGGAGACACTTCTTAAGATAGGCCCCAATATGAAACTTCAACAATTATAGGGTATAACGTACGCACCCTTCATCCTGATGGAGGAAGATGGTGTGGAACAGATGTATTCGTTAAAGATGATTTTAAACATTGTCAAAACATAGAAATACAAAAAAAAATATGCAGATAACCGTCGTGCCAGTTATAGTATCAGTGAAATTAATTTATCCGCAGCTCACTACGAAGTAAAAGAGTACACTATAACACCAAGAGAGACTATCTAACAATCTTTTTACACGGTTAAGCGAAAAACTCGATATATTTCAGTAAAGCTCTATTCGAAGTGTGCAATATGTCTAGTTGCAAATATCTGCTTACACGAGAACCAACTTACTGGCCAACTGACTGTAATAAGACATCGGACTTGTTACCAAAGGAATTTCATTCAACTATGTGAAAGTAAAAAAGCTACAATGATTTCACTTCGGATAGCACCATTCCTGAATTTCTTACCCTAAGTAGTATGGTAATCTTCCTCTTGTCCTCAATCCGTAGATTGGTGGATAACCTTTTATGATGTTCGATCCTGTTAATCAAACTAGGCCTTAGAATTCCTTTAATTCGGCCTTTCTTTTTAAATTTGTATAATCTGTTGCTCCTGTATCTTTTATTATTTGCTCGATGAATGTTTTCCTGGGTCTTCCTCCGCATCGTTTGCCTTCGATTTTGATAAGGAAACAAAATATTTGAACCTTACCAACTAAATAAACAGACACTAGAATTACAGAATTGCCTGAAAAATGAGACTGCAAAAAAAGAACAAAAGCTGAACCTACAAAGTTAGTACTTCACAGAAGTGATTCGTAAAACTGCGAAGAACGCAACGTCGGTTCCTATAAATAACAAAGTAATTGGTGTAAAGCTTCTCCTCCCCTTGGAAGTCGAGCAACTCTGATAAAAACAAGATGCATCCGGCACAATACCTAAAGGACAAAAATATGTTCAATCGGATCAGAGACTGATCAGATCAAAATAGTATTACCGACTGCGTAGAAAAATCAAGTCTAAACGAGGACCAAAATTATTTCTTTATGGAAAGATCGACTCGACGTTTCAAGCGATCAGTAGCCAGACTATCGGCTCTAAAATAAGAACAACGTAATGAGAAAAAAATTGCTAAGAATATTTCAAACTACATTCTATTATAAATTTCGCTAAGCACACTGCAGAAATAGTTAATCGGCCGATCAAATTTCCTACTCCACTTGAAGTATTAAAAGAAATGGATAGCATTAATCAAAATAAATCACCAGAAGCAGATGAAAGTATTGAATTTTATCAAAAAACCCAATAGTACTACCAACCTATATATAGGAATATCTGTTTTTGCTTAGAATTTGTACCGTATTGTTTTAAAAAAGTACAGATACGGTCCAAAGCAAAACGCAGATTATCCTATTGATATCGTTATCACAGTGATGAACTGCTCGAAAAACTGCCATCTAAGCTTCTCGAACCACTGCTTAACTATCAGTTTTCGCAGTCAACATTCTACTATTAACCGAATACATCGAGTAACGTCGATAAGACAAAAAACGTTCGAAGGAAAAAGGCAGTGATATTGAGCAAGCATTCGACCGAGTTCAAGAACTTTTTTCCAAGCTAAGCACCAGAAAGGACCACTTGCCAATTAATCATATTGTCGAACAAAAACTTCTGCGATCACATGCGAAATCCTCAATCCAATGCAGACAGACGATACGCAGGGTAGCGTACTAGGACCTATTCTGCTATATGCTATAGACAAAATTCTTCGATCGCAACATTCGCTGATGAGACAGAAATACTGGCCGTAAACGAATCATGAACTGAAACGATTGAAAACCTTCAATATGCTTTGGACTGTGGGACGAATTAGGTGGAAAATTGAAAAATCTCAAGTTTAAAGCAAAGATATCTATCCACGTCACTTTCGTCCTTCGTAAACGAAATCCGAAATTCTCATCACGGAGTCTTCATAAATAGACAAGTGCCAGTCTCTGACTCGGTCAAATTCTCGTGTCTAAACGTCTAGATGCGAAGATGACTGGGAAAATTCACATTATATTATAATCTCAACCGATTCGAATAGAAATGTATTAGCTTGTCGGCCGATATTCTAGAATAAAACTGGAAAACAAACAACTTATTTATCGAACCTTCTAAGACCTACTTTGACTTATATAGATATAGACGGGGATGTACCAAAGCATCGAACAAGAATATTATTCAGATAGTCCAAAATAAGTTCCTCCGTAGTAACGTTCGATGGTTTCACATGGTCAAAAAATGGGAAAACACATGTGGTTGAAAAAACATTGCGAGTCAGATATATTAAAAGAACAATAAAACCTGCTGACCATCGATACCCATCACGGGTTAAAATATTTTCTTTACTAACCAGGCTCCGCATAGAGCATATATCGAAATCACCCCTTTCTTCATTATACCTTTTGCCGGTAATATCAACCATGAAACATTAAAACATTGTTCAACAATTTTGGCATCCTTCAATTCATCTCCTGTTTCATTGCCAAACGAACCGAAACAGGTATAGAATGTCTTCATAAGAATCAGTAAATTAATCAGCCCCCTCTAGTTTACTCTGATTCGTACACTGTAATAAGCTCATAAGTTATGCAGAATGGAAATTTAAAAAATAATTTTGGTTTTTTGATCATCAATTTGGCCACAATTATATAACTGAAGTGTATTATCTTAAAAGATTCGATATTAGAAATAGTTGAGTTTTCATAATCTGGTTGTTATCACATCTACGCCGTGTTAATTTTCTACTTATGTACTGGATATTTTATTTCATTCGAATATTTCTGGCGGTGTTATCGCGCATTATATCAATATTTATGGATAGATGATTTTAATTAGCGTAAATCAATTTTTTCTTTTTATTTATGTCCAATATTTGTAATTAATAAAACCATAATATCTCTGTGACGATGTATAGTCTCTCCCATTTACCTGTAAGTTGCATAGATCTTTGGTATAACTTAAGAATACTTTCTTCTAGAGCACATGTAGTAAAGTTCTGCCTTCTCTCCAAACCCCATCTATTCTTGTTAAAAAAGTCCCGCGAGTCGAGTAGAACTCACACTACTTGTATATTCCACGAAAGCTACATTTGTATAACTTGTGCAACAGAATCTCATGATTTACGGTATAAGAAGGCTTTTTGAAGAATAAAGTAAATTGCAAACCCGACCTAATATATATATGTAATAATAATCGTAATAAAATTAAAAATATGAAGATGATTGTTTAGGAGTGTTTTTTCAATTATTGTAGTGCAAATTTCGGGAAAAAATGATTAAAATGAGCTAATATACTACGGAAATGCATTCAAAAGAATCAGTTTAAATACGTTTTTAAATATTATTGATCTTCAAATTATACAAACGAAATAATAGCGATAATAATAAAAAACAATCGAACTAATTTTAATTTGTTGGAACCTCGAATTATACTCAGAGGTGAGAAACACTTTCTTGTCAGGTCGGAGTAAGCTAAAATACAGTCCTATCGATATTCTTATAAATATGCGTTATTCGTTTAAATCCTTCCTTCGAATTATCAAGACATTTTTTGAAATTGCCGGCGGACGTGAGTTTCAGTACTCGTTTTGAAAGATAAAGCGAAAATTAATTCCGAATGAAACTTTTTTATTCATTTGATACGTTATTAATCGATAAAGTAATTAAAACTCAGAATACAGCCAACGTAGTATAAAGTTCAAACAACATCGATCGTCACAAATGCGCGCTGTGATAATCAATTAATCTTGTTTGAAACCAGTCGTGCGAATTTGAATTATTCGTATATGTGTATTTTATTAATGAGTACTAATTACTTTCATTAATTATAATAATAATAATAATAACGATGATAATAATAACGGTCTAAATTATTTTTTCTTTAACAAAAGTTAGAAAACAAAAAATTTTAATTCCGACAATTTGTCTCGGAATTATAGAAAAACAGTTAATGTATCAAAATTATTCTTAAATCATCGAAGTGCATTCTAAAATCTCCTTGGACTCGATCCATCACTTCGTCCTCTGCTCGATTCTTGCAATAATTAGCTAGGTAGTTCGAAAACATTAGCGGAAATGGTTACACATGAAAATTAAGCTGTCCTACAGCTTTACACTGTTCGTTGGTATTGAATTGGAGAAATGGAAGGTACCCCGTAATTTCGAGACGATGTATCTATCATATATCTAATTAAGTCAGGAGTTTCACAGGCAAGTGTTTTGGGCCCGTTATTGTGTTATATTTTTAGCGCAGATATGCACCAGTTGAAGATTATTCCTTAATAGCAACTGTTACAGATAACACCGTACTATTGTGCTTTGATTTAAGTTAAATAAAAGCAAATAGTAAATTGCAAAGAGCAGTGAATAAAATTATGTCATAGTGCAAGAAATGGCGAATTAAAATAGATCAGCACCGTATAGTATTTACAAATATCGTCGTGTAGACCCGGGAAATATAAAAATCGATAATAATACCAATCAAAAAATACGTTAAATACCTAGGCTTATAGACCAGAAGCTAACGTGGCGCAAGCACATTGACACAAAAAAGGCTGAACTCAGAATCAAAACCAACAAAACTACATTAGCTAATATAGCCAAAACAGTCGCAACTGTCCTTAAAAAAGAAATTGCTATTATACAACCAACTGCTCGCTCCGATATGTAGAAGTATGGATGCGAATTGTGAGGCTGCAGTGCAAAGAGCAATATTATGAAAATTCAAAGGTACCAAAATATTACTCTAAGGTCAATCGTTTTTAGCCCCATGGTACGTAAGGAACAAAACCATACATGATGATTGGTGTATGTAGCTGATGTTATCAAAAGGATGGCAATAAAACATCAGGAGCGGTTATATAATCACACGAACTGGACTGCAATTGGCCTACTGGACAATTCGCCACAAATTCAAGTGCGCAGACCAAGAACAAAACCTTTAGACCTGGTTTAGCAAAAACAAAAAAAAACTAAAAAAAAAAACAACAAAAAAAAACAAACAAAAAAAAACAAACAAAAAAACACCTTTATGAGAACCATTTGAACATAAGTTACTAATACAGGGGGACTTGTCACTGAACACGAACCCTTCACGTCACAATCATTTGCTATACCAGCTATATCAATAGCCAATAGGCTAGGAATGGTTTGTAAAAAAAAAAAAAAAAATACCCCGTAGTTTTACCGAAATTGAATAAACTTCGTTTAAAAGACAACTATCTGAAATGTCTGCACATGTGTATCGTGGTGGCAGCATAGCTACAAAAGTACACATTGAAGATAATGTATTAAGGGAAGTAGGGAAACAAAAAAAAAAATACTTTAGTTGGTCAGTTTAAAATATACCGTCTAATAGAAAGTATTAAAACAGTCTCTGATTGGTTCTTTTCGTCGGACTGCTAAGTGATAATCTGGAATCATTCGAAAAACAAAAAGTTGGTTGCAAGAAGCCCAAAATCAGATCCGGGAGTGGATCAGGAAAACAAGAAAACTAATCACAGTCCCGTTATCAAAGGCGCCATTTATGTCGAACGTACAGCTCGAGAAGTCTGAAGATGGCATCGTTAAAAATGAAACAGTTACGAGAATACTCATTAATTAAGTCTGTGATTTCTTCTTCGACATTTTTCGTTATTTGTCGGTTCGTGGCGTGCGCGCAGTCAGGCAGTCAGGCAGGCAGGCAGGCAGGCTGGTTGCGATTTTTTGGAAGAAAAGTTTAATTTATTTTTTTCCATCGACTTCGATAAAAAGTTGTTGTTTTTTTTTTTGTTTTTTTTTTTTTTTGGAAAATGAAATAAAATTAGGCGCGCACCGGTTGACAAATGACATTTCGCCTTGCCATTAAAAAAATTACTCGGAACGCGAACAGTACCGGTAAAAAGTAGAGACGGTCACGTGAGTTGACTCTCTTAATCGAGACCGCTTTTAACTTTTTTAATCGCATTTCCAAAGTTATATTAACGGCGACAGCGATTATTTCTTGATGATAATCGTTAATAACGCGATGATTGTCATTATTTTTATCGTTATTATACTCGGCGAACACGATGAATTACGCTGCCGCGAAAGAACGCTAATAATAAAATATACCGCGCGGGGATCTGCTCTAAGAAGGACAAGTGTAGAAAAGCCAAAAAAAAAAAAAAAAAAACAACAAAAAAGCACGCCCTCGCTAATAATAAATCTTAACGAATATATGTATGTCGTGCCGTCCGGGAAATTCTCTTCCGATATCGTTTACACTCTCTGTCTCTGTCTGGCGCACCGCAGGCGAGCATTAATTTTTGTCATTTAAATAGCGAACACCGGTAACGATTATATTAATCTGCAAAAGTCGTACTCGGGGCCTCGGCAGCAAAGCTTGTTTAAAAAGAGTCTCCGTGCGGCGGCGGCGGCGGAGGGGAAAGTCTTTTTAATTCGGGAAAAGTTAACTATCAGGTAATCGGGCCAGGTTTCGTACAGGTGCAATATGTGCGTAGCGAGCAGCGAAGCCGACGTATAAATCAGTAATCACGCCAACTGCGATGCGCATTTAAGTGGCCGATGCACGGCCATTCTTTTGTCATAATTTCTTTTTAACACGATGCAACGAAATTCGCTTTTTATTTATTTTTCCCGCGCAAACTTTATATCGCTTTCGACTTTTTCGGTCGCTGTTCAGCTCGCGGCGACGAACCGACTATTATTATAAATTAATGGAATTTATTAGAACTGCGAAGCGGTCTGGAGGGTAGGTGCGGTAATGACAGTCATCGGTCTTCCCGTCGAAAAAGATCAGCGGCTTGACAGTGCTCGCGTGTCACTCTGATGAGAAAAACCGAACACACACAGAACTGGCAACACGAAAATTGCTTTCCGAGAGTCGTTGTTTTACTTTCGATTCGTTTTTGTCTCGATTTTTTCGACACACACACACCTCTACCTACGCATATTTTCGACTTGTCCCTTTTTTGTCTCTGTCTCTGTCTCCATCTACATCTATATCTCTGTCTATATCTATATCTATATCTATCGCTGGTGCGCGCGACCTATGCTATTTTTCCTGCCTTCGACTTTACGCTAGCTTAATTTCCGTCGTCGATAATAAAAAGAAAATACCGGGAAAATCAAACGCGGACAACGACCAGAAACGAAGTATATTATTCCCGGGTACTTTGCTGTGCAAATAGCGGCACCTGGAGCAACGAGAGTTATTAATTCGTTCCGGCGTTCGGAAGTTCAACTTTTGCTTCGATGATTTTTCGTTTCTCTTCTCCTCAGCTTTTTTTCTCCGCCACTCGGACGGACGTCAATAACCTTCGCTTATTGTCTGTTTCCTAGTTTGCGTCTTTATTTCTGCGTAGATTCTTTTTTTCCGGTAACTACAATATTTTCGAAATGCGGAAGCTTCTCTCTTGAAGCCCTCTTCTCCCCGTCACCTTTGTTGGCTCGAAAAATCATCATCGTAATAGCGCCACACGCGAGACATCGAACTTTCCGCGCCTATTTCTACGAAATTTCTGAAAGCTGATTACCGGACGACGCGCTAAACCAGGTCCGGCGGGTCAGCACGACTGAACGACGCTTTTAAACGGAGACAGGTGTTTGTTTTTAAAGTTTTTTTTCTCTTTTTTTTTTTTTCCGTTTCGATTGTCTTGTCCGACACATTTTGCTCGTGCGGTAATTTTCTTGATCACTCATCGAGAAATTTTGAAAAAGGGTATAGTATAGAATAATGTCTAAAACTAATCCGCGTAAACATCCCTCAAACGGTAGTATTATAACAGAATGATTTTATAAGCGTCTCGCGGGGTATAATATGTATTTCTATAATAAAGTGCTGCTCTCGCTTAGATCAACGCATAAACGATTAAAACAGGACTTTCCGAATCCTGCCATACAGTTAATTCAGTGTGACTGAATTAAGGTTTTTTGAAGCAAGTACCAAAAAAAAAAAAAAAAAAAAAAAAAAAATAAATAAAATAAGAATAGCGCACTGCTGGAAAGATTTCGCTTGCAATAGGTGTGACGTTTAGCAGATAATTTGTCAGATGATGAGAACGGTGCGCGTGTGTGTGTGTGTCGCTTTGAACTGGCTTCAAAGGCCTCTGTAATTTTAGCTCTGCTGCGATCGGAGGGCTTTGCATTTAACGAACCGTGAAAACTGCCGAGAATGTTCGAATACGTTACCGGAACGGGGCGGCCTTTGCGATCCTCTAAGGAAAGAACGAGTGTAAATTCAAACAATCGATAGACGAACGATGGAATAAGCGGCGACAAAGAGAATTACGGCTAGGAAAGAAAGTTAACAATGAAGAGGCAGCATCATCGCCGAGACGATATCGTTAGCAGTTGCGTTAGCGGTACTTTTTTCGACGGTGCCGATATTAGCACTCGCGCCAGCGTGCTGATAAAATGCCGACTGAGCGTGTCCGTGTGGTGAACGATATGCAGTTTCGCCTTTGCGCTGCTGCATGCGAACGATGCAAGTCGCTACTAATCGCGTGTAATTGAACCGGACGAAGGAAGAGCGAGCTCACTTAGTGCAGCAACATTAGTGCTATGCACTTAAACGAGCTACCGGCGACACAATGGAAACACCGTTCGCAGGGCCGCATCTACCTCTGTCCCGGCAAATTCGGGGCAAAGGGTGTCGTCGCTTTCCGATTATTTCAATTATAATTAGATCGAATAAAACGGTGCCTTCTGCGGTACCGGACTGCGGCCGTCTTATCTCAAAGGTCACATCTGTGACGTCATTTAAAGAAACATAATCTGGACGCGGACAAATAATGCCATTTAATCGGCCAATTAAAAAGCGTCCGACATAATCGTCGCAATCGACGACCCCTTTATTACGTGTCGTTATCCGAAAGCGAATTTACCCGTTGTCGCGGACCGGCTGGCATTTAAATGCAAACAATTCGTTTAAGGAGATCGAACGGAAAAAAGGTTATATGTAATTCGCACATTTAAACACGGGAATCTCATTATCCGTACGCATCTCTGTCTGCTGGTAAGTTAAGTAGATCGGCGTGCAGATTTATTTATACTACACACTCACACACACATATGACACCACGCATATTAGCACACTTTACGAAATTTCCTCAACGATAACGTACTTTGCTAACTTTGAAATAATAATGCGCTTATTGGACTGACTAACGATCGCAGAAAAAGGCGCGAACATCAAAAATTATTGTCATAATCACAGCGTCATTCTTTTTGCCGAGGCTAATATGAAAAACCCGCCATAAAGAAACACACACCGTTCTCGAGTAACGGTTTTACGTAACGTGTATATAAATGGATGTTCGTTTGCATGTGTGTTTGTTTCGTGTGCACTGCTGTACCGCTGGACGAATCACGCTACAATTTTCAGAGTGCATTCGTGTTGCCCTAAAGAAGGTTTTAAGGTATGTCTGAGTATTCTACTCCCTCTCCTTCACCAAAAATATGAGATTTTAAGTAGTTGAGACGCGACCACCAGCGGTACAGAAATGTATACGGTACGAATAAAATAAAAATTAATTTTTATATTACTTTTAAATAAAATGATTACACCGTATGGTAAATAATAAACTTTAGATAACATTTTATTAATTTCTAGCGTAAGTGAATATATCGCGTGTTACTTCTCGTTTTTTTTTTGTTACAGAAATCATTAAACCTCCATGACAGAATCTAAGCATATACGCCGCGCACCTAGCCCAGCTGCTATACCCCAGCGCGGATATTAAAAAAAAAAAAGGAGGGGTAGTGTTTCCTATTAGTTTTTACAGAGAAGTAAAAAATCCTCAGCAGAATTTGGAATATTTATACTAAAATTTGAAATTCTTACTCAACTACTGTAGTTTGCTGATGTAGTGATAAATTAATTTTAATTAAATGCTCGCGACAGCAAGGTCGGAAGATTATAAGTGAAGATGTTCTCTCTTAAATGTGACATTATATCGCAACAACTTGTTCCCGTCAAAATGATGGCTATGTGTGCTGTCCGGTTGAAACTTTTTGTTAAATCGCAATAGATATATAGAAAGACCGATAATTTTCAGCTGAACATGAACCACAAAGATCATTTTTTGTTGGACGATGATAAACATGTTTTCCAAAAAGAGAAAAAATCTTTAAATATACTAATTAAAAACCAAAAAAAAAAAAAAAAAAAAAAAAAAAGTTTTTTACATATAATAAAATCCAAGGATTAACGGGGAATCTATAGATGGACAGATTATAAAAGAAGTGAATATGGCACGAGGAAAATGGAGTGGTCAAGAGGAAGTAAAAATCAAATGATTGTAGTAATGAAAGGAATTTGATTTTCAGATACGGAATTAAGCATTTCGGCAAAGAAGATGAAGTCGCAGCAACCAGCTTTGTAACGTAGAAACATTATTAAATTACCACCTAATTATAAGTATTAATTACGCGATTCATCGTAAGATTAATTGTGAATTTGACCGGAAGATTAATTACTGCCATTGCATCTCTCAGAGTTGGCAAATAAACGTTGTCGAAGGCTAAAGGGACATCAATAAAAGAAGCAAATCTGTACTGTTTGTGAATGAAAGATTTATAAATATGGGAAGCAAAGAAGCTAATGTAATCGGCAGGGCCAATGCCTAGCCGAAAACCAAATATGTATTTATGCGTTTATGATACAATACGTTTTCGTTAATTGAATATACGAATTTACGTATTAAAGTTAGATAGTAATCTTTGCCTTTCGCGAGAGTCTGTGAGTTCATCTAGTGCGCACTGCTACGGATGTAAACAGTATTATGGCAATTACACCGTCTGATACAACAATGGACTTATCATCTCCTCAACGACAACTTCCTATACCAACTGTACCAATACCAGAACATATATTGCAGTTATCATCATCGGTATCAATATCACCGCTGCCATCAGAAGAATCATCTTCACATGTAGGTAATCAAAGCCAACAGAAATCAAGTAATGACAATTTTATTCTAACTCCACAAATAACAATGCTATCAGTTACGCTAAAATAGCATCAGATTTTAATTCTCCATCAAAAGAATAGTTCTCAATATACCCAGAGGAATTAATCGAAAAAACAATGTAATTGAGAAATTGTAGAACCTCGAAATTTAAAATACATATCGCGAATGTCACGCGACAGGTTTGCAATATTTTTATCCATTAAACTTTTAGTACATTAGTTAATAGGATACACGTGAAACAATTACAATAAATAACAACGTAACTGATATAAGGGGATTAATACGAGTGAACCATAAAAAAGGAATTATAATTTCAAATGTTTTCCCTTACATACCGCACTACATTATTGAAGAAATACTCAAAAAAGATTATAATGTAAATTTTGAACGCCCGATCTCTTTTATAAAGTACACGGCATGGGGAAGACGAAGGGTTATAAGCATTTATTAAATACCAAACGAAAATTTTTTATAAATCCAGAGCAAATCAAAACAATCCCTGTAAACTCATACCGCACGAAGAAATAACATACCGAATATTTCTAGATATTGTTTCATACTCTTTGTTTGTAACGAGAAATTACATACTAGTAAAAACTGTTCTAACACGATAGGGTGTAAATAATAAAATAAATGACAATAATAAAAATATAAACGCAGATATAAATTTTCCTACTCTTCCGTTAACGAAAATCTCAAATGTAGCTGCTAAAAGAACAACTATCAACAAAATTCTTCCGAATCAATAATGTCAGGTGATAAATTAAAAAATTAAAAAAACCCAAAACTAACAATTTATTATCAAATGCCCAAAACCCTAAAACGGATGATGAAGCAGAAATAAAAGAACAGGAAACAGTATCATATGGCAGCGACCAGTCTACAAAATCAGACGCAGAAGAAAATGAATCGATATTAAAAACATAAATTTTCAAACCATTCGAAATATCCGGAAGAATGAAGACAAATATGCGCTTTCACTAAATAATTTCATGGTATTTGTTGGAATGTGTTCAATGGGGGGGGGGGGGGGGACTCCAGACGGCAAAAGAATTTACGGAAGACATAAATGGCTTAATGAACATGCTAATTGAAAATAAACATCTATCCTACATAGTAGATCGGCAAAAATTCGATTTACAAAAATTATTAAAGAAGTATCTCATCAATTAGGGGCACCCCCAAAGAGAATAATATTCATATAAATAATACCCGATGAAAGATAAATTAAATATATTACTACTTAATGTAGGTAGAACCAAAATCATCCAACAGTACGAAATATTAACAAATACGCAGTAAACAAGATTTAATATAATAATACCGGAATATTTACAAAAACAAACTGTACAGAATAAACAACGAACAGTAACACAGCCGAATATTGCAATAACCTGTAATAAAAATATAAACCTGTCCATAGTACAAACTACCCGGAATATTCAATTAGAATAGAAAATTATATTTTATTCGCATCCTAGTTTTCCCTTAATGATGAAAGTATCGATTCACACATTCTGACAATTAACCATTTAATTACACAATTTCAGGAATTAAAATCGATACTTTTAGGTGATTTTAATGTCCGATCGAGGCCATACGAAAACTTGAATAACATAAACTATATCGAAGAATTCCTGTTTGCTAATGACTTTATAACATCAAAACTTTTAACAATCACCACGGATGCAGCATAATTGATCTTATAATTGCTCGGAATTTTTTGATTTTTGCGAAAATACGTCAAAATTTTGGCCCATTTAGGGCTTCTTTTATAAAATTTTTTAGGTTTCGTAATTTTTCTGTCATTTTCAAGTTACAAGTTTTGAACATACCAAATTTCAGCTTTCCGCTTCTTATAGATTTTTTCAGGGTATTTTAATTTTTATAGAAATATTTCAGAATTTGGAGTTTTGGTTCCATTTAGAGCTCTGTACTCGTAAATTTAAAATTTTTTCAATGTTCTCATTATTTACATGCTAAGAGCACTGTACATACTGAACTTTTTACGTTTCATAGAGTCTTGGCTGTAAATTTTTGTCTTAAGGAGTCATCCCAAAATTCGACTCTTTTTTTAAAGCCTATTTTCGAGGTTCATAATTGGAAATTTTTCGATTTTATAATTTTTCTGTTCATTACGCGTGGTAAGTTCAAATTTCAGCTTTCTAGGTCCAGCAGATGTTGCTGTGTATTTTGGTCATCTTAAGTGAATATACATGTATATATATATATATATATACACGATGTGTCGGAAAAGTTCCTGAACTTCTTTTCTAGCACACATAAAAGTGACGCGATCTATTAAACAACACTCTTATTATATTGCTGCATCCTTCTATAGTGTGTGTGTATAAAATGTCAGCAGTTTCCGTTGATTGGTTCGGGAGTTAGACACGTGTATCTTTAGTGAAGGTGTGTGTTCGGGTCGCAGGTGCAAATCTGAAAATGGATGAAAAGTGAAAAATTCGTTCCGCGATTAAATTCTGCATTAGACTTAAAAAAAAAAAAAAAACGTTTTCGGAATCGCGAAAATTGATCGATGATGGTTTCGGTGTACGACTGTTTGCATATGGTATAAGCGGTTCAAGGACGGCTCAGAAAGTGCGCCAACAAAAATCCAAGGTGGAAACCCCATGCTCGTCGCTTATTTTGGTGCAAAAAGGGTTAATTCGCCACGAATACCTGCCTCCGAATCAAACAGTGAACGCTGCCTACTAGCCGAGGTCCTAAAACGTATCAAGCGTCGAATTCAGCGCGTACGGCCCGAGTACAAGGAGCCCGGATCGATCGAGGAGTCTGTTGGATGACAATGCGCCCGCGCATTCGGCGAACATTGTCAAGCGTTATCTCGCTAAAACGCAAACACCACGGATCAATCACGCCCCCTATTCACCTGATTTGGTAACTGCCGACTTTTTCCTATTCCGGAGACTTAAGATGAACCCGAACGGACGATCTTTTTGAAGACGTAGTCACCATTGAAACTTCTTGCTTACTTTAGAGGAGTACCAGAGAAGCTTCGAATCGCTGTACAAGCGCTCAAATACTTTTCTATACTTCGGGAAGTATGTTGAAAATTAATTCGTATAAATTACTTTACATGCAATTGTACTTGATTTATTTCAAAAGTTCGCAAACTTTTCCGACACACCGTGTATGTATATACGTCTTTTTTTTGCTTAAATGAAGTGTTCGATCTCGGCTATGGTTAACTGTAGAGAATGTTGAAATTTTGGTAATTTGTAGAAATAGTAAATTCTACGACAGATTTTGAAAATCGCGTTTTTATCTACATCGGGGGAAAAGTTATCTTGAAAAGTCCATTTTTCAGCGCTTCAGTGATTTCTGTACATATATACACAGCTGTGCCAGCAGCCAGTTTTACTGACTTGGCTGCATGCACTGACGTGCATGTAGATATGAGACGACTCTTGTGTCCGTTAAAATTCCAAAACGGCCCATTAGCAACCAGAACATAAACAAAACAATTACATGTCTTTATATCATATTATCTTTATCGGACCGGTAACTTTCTGGATAGACAGTTTTTTAACGAATTACTAAAATAAAATAAAGGCCGGTACCGTATCATAATGGTAGCAATCGATGAAGAGAGATCATTCGTTTTCTTCCATCAAACATTTCTTTCGTATCCAATTCGACTTCAGCATCGTCAGATCTCAGAGTCACGAACTGGAGATGTTAATGAGTTTAACGGTTAAGCGCTTCCAAAGCTAGAAAATCTCAACGACGATAATCAGTATAATGTTTAATAGCGACTGCGAATTAAGTCAGCAATTGGAAAGATGTTTTCAGTTTAGTTCATTTAGTTTTGACTCGTTCGCAGCAATAGATGCAAGGTTAAACGAAAACAGTTGTCTGTGGCGTAAGTTTTAAAAGTAACGTCAATTCCCGAGTCGACGCTGGGGCTTCGTGTTTGACTTTCGGGGCAAATGTAACAAATCTTACATAAAGAAACGTAAAAAATCGAGGAATTAGCTGACGAAAATGTGTACAGCTTCGACATACGGTCATTTCTCTGTTTCAGAATATATGTAAATGAAGGTCTTGCCGGTCGTGTGCACTTGCCAGTGCAGAGAGCGATATGAATGAACGTTCGAAACAGATCGGGCAAAGGGCAAGAGGGGGAAGTGAAAGAAATGACAGAATTCGTAGGAAACGAATAGATAAAATACGTGTAGGAACGGATCGCGGAATAATAAGAAGATAATATGTTTAACATATCGCATAGTCATATTTATGCGAAGCGACTTGATGAACTGCACCATTCTCCGTTGAACGGTTCATTAAATACGACGCCCAGAATGTTACCGCCGCCGACGTCGAAGCCACGCCGGACCGCAAACGTTCTTCTTACAGCTCGATGATATTTCTATCTTTTTTTCTAAACTGCGCGTCCACTGCAGATTATTTTTACCATCTCATAAATATCCATTAACGATATTCTTCCACTTCTCAGAGGCTCTACCCCCCGACCAACTTTGTTACACCCCCTACCTCGTACTTGCTATGACCAGCGCGATTTTCTTCTACCCTTCCCTTCGCTCGTGCATCTATTTGCATTTAATCTCTCGCCGCACGGACGCTGCTCACATACTCTATATATTCGTTTCCAACTTGATTTATTACCCTCGTCCAAGTTCAAAGTATCCCACTGAGACAGTAGTTGCCCAGAATCCTTTTACCATCCGTCTCGCCTGTGTTCTTTATCGATCCGCCATTCCTGATACCATTTTAATCACTATAAAACTGAATATCTTTCTCTCTTCCACTATAAAAACAAATATTGAGTAATATTCGCTTTTTTTTTTGTCCTTTTTTTTCTTCTTTTAATTGCATTACTAATTATCGACTATATTGTTGTTGCCTACGTATCTAAATTTTCAGCGTAAACATTTAAGTGCAAAAGCATTTTAAGCAGCGGTTGTATTTCCGTCGTAATTTCTGAGTTTTTCAAATAATTTAAGTTACAAATAGGAAAAGTTTTATAATCAAAGAAAAAAATAAAATAGTATATCGGGCGGGAAATATTATGCGAAACTAGCCAATGATCTAGAATTAAGATGACAATGCAGAGATATATTGTTCTGCCACGCTTAAAATACAAAATTATATAATTCACTTTTAAATCTCCAACTCGGTGTCTGTACGCAGAAGACTCTGTATCAAAAAAATAAAATAAATTAACAAAATAAAAAACTTTTTCATATTTTTGAACATAAAATTACCCTCGAAATGATATTTTAAATATAAAGAGAATTTTTCTACGTAGTTGTTGCCGACGCTTTTAATACCCAATTTTTTCTTTCTTTTTTTTTTTTATTTAGCGAACTCTAAGATTTATTTTTTCTACTCAGTTTTCCTTTCTTTCCGGCTAAATTTAATAACTGAAACAAACTTACGTGCAGCTGACAACAGTAAATCGAAATAGTATCGGCGAAAATTTCAGATTTTAAATAATATTTCTGACACAGAGAATAATGAAACTCCTGTTGCAGTATTTTTTAAACGGTTTCTCTCTACAGTTTAAATTTCTAATGAAATTAATTTTTTTAATGGAACATTCCTGACAGTGTTACCAAATTACAAGAATTAAATATAATTATAAACAATTATTTATTACGTTAAAGTGCACTAAAAAGTAAAAAATAAATTGCTCCCGATAAGAAAATAATTTATTTTACAGTGAAATATTACTTTAAAAAATGATGATAATTCTTATGCAACGTTCATACTTTAATTAGCAGGTAGGCCCGGGGAAATCACAAATTGCAATATCTAGAAACAATTTAATGTTTAATGCGGTTTTTAATTATTATTGTAATTTGAATTTGCTGTATTGAAACTTTAATTAAGGTATTAATGTTGTTTAAGAATTCTTATAATATCTGCCTTAAGGTTTAACGCTCCAAAATGTATGCTATTTTCAGATCGAGAGTAATTGCTTTTTATTATTTTAGTACATTTTCATTCATGTTTTATTAATCGTGTTTTTCAGTGCACTTTTATTAAAGTTTTTCTTTTTACAGTAAATTTTGAAACCGGTATTCTTTTCTTTAACATTTTATTTCACAATTTTAGCGTAATGCTTAAATTTTTTGTCTTGCTAAAAAACAACTCTTTTAAAAGTGACGAGCCTTTTTAATTTACGCTACGGCAGTTTAAAATCGTTTTCTTTATTTGGATCTATATTGTAACGAACCGAATAGGCCGGTTCTTTTAATTTAAATATTATATATTAATTGTAACAATATTTATCAGTTATAATTAACGCATTGATAATACTTTAATGTTTTCAAATTACGCTTCCGCGCTTAATATTGATAATATGTTAAGTGTCATTGGCGTCCGTTATATTAATAAATAAAATAAATTATCTAAAAGAACCAGCGCATTTTCTTTTAACGTTTCTGATCACTACCGAGTGTGTCTATGTTTACCGATATTCAACGGTATAGTACTCACATGGAACCCCACCCCTGAATGGTACACTCCCGAATGAACAAAGAATCATTAAAGTCGGTTCAAATAGGTACAAGTTATGCTCAAACAAACTTAAAAAGAGAAAAACACCTGCCCGAAAAATAGAACTTTTTTTACCTCGACACAAAGTAGTACTTTTTTTTTTTTCGTTTTATTTGGAATTTATATTTACTACGATAATACCTTCCTTTTTTTCCTCATTCTGTCGACAAAAAATTCCTCATAGGTCGTTTGATTCGCGCCAAAAATTCATAAATTTTACACATTAAAACCTTCCCCTCAACAATTAATGTTTACCGATAAATAGGAATAAAATGAGTTTAGCAATTCCCAATAGACAGAACGGCAATCAAATTTTCCCAATATATGCATAACAGATTTACACACATTAACCACATGATAATGAAAAATATAAGCTTAATCTCGTACTTCTACCTATTTCTGACAAACTTTTAGACCAACTGTCAAAGCAAGTAAAATTAATCGAAAATAAGCTTGCAGGACAACATTTGAATTTTCAGGTGTGTAGGCCTTGTAATAACCTTGTTCATTCATTTTTCATTTAAATTACATAAAAAAAAAAAGAAGAAATAAAAAAATAATATAATAATATTATGTAATTATAATTATATATGTAAGTAAAAAGTTGGAGTAATTCTTACAAGAAGCTTATTCCAAAAATAGGTTTAGGGAGAACTCGAATGAAACTTTTTCTCGTTTGAAATAAAACGGCGACTATATGTTTATAATAAAAGTCCACCGCGTCCTCTTATGTGAATTTGAAAAAAATAATTCGTGTAAAATTTTAAATAACTTATTAAAGGTGTAATAATACTTTTTAAAATGTAGTAAATAAATTTCCAAACTATCTAAATCGTTATATAATTTTCGAAATGCTTTCTAATTGCTACCATTATAGTTTAGCGAACATACAGTTTATTTCTATGATATAATAAAAATACATCTAATAATTTTGTAAAATATTTCACACCAAATCTAAAATGTAGTTTTCACAAAAATTAACGGATTTTTCGCTAAAATTTTTATCGTTATCACAGTGTGCTATACTTGATTCCTGAACGTCAGTGACTTACACTTCAGCTGTACAGATAAAGGTAGTGTAGTAGGCAACTATTATAGGCAACGCGAATGTACGCACGCAAGACGACTGCATTTGGAACTGACTGTAAATGTTTGATTTATCGATATACAAGTGTAGTCCCACGTGTGTCTGCTGTTGTACTAACAAGCGCATACATATATGATGGTATACGACGTGGTGGTTTGCCATTGTCTTTCACGTGATTATTAGCGAGTACTTAATTTCATTTTTCGTAGCTTTAAATAGAGAGATTAAAAATCTGTCGCTAACGAAGGACAGTAATTATTGGTTATGGAGGGCAGTTAAGTATGAAAATAAACCAATACGCAGAAATGAAAAAAGCAATTAATGGTAGTTGGATTGTAGGTGATGCTGCTAAAGCAGATCTGTTCGCTATACACTTATCGGGAATTTTTAAACCGCACAATACAAAATCGCCTGTCGAAAACGTCGTCCGTGATTATTTAAATCAAAGTTCAAATAATCCACCAAATAAAATCAATTTAACGTTTTGCCGGGCGAAATTAATGGACTAATAAAGAAATTGAATAACAAGAAGGCACCAAGGTACGATCTCATAACGGAACGCATTTTGAAAGAGTTATCAAGGAAGGCGTTAGTAATGTTAACCTATATTTACAATGTGATTTTACGGCTTCGATATGTTATTCTTGTATTGTGGAAATTCGCTAATGTTACGATGATTTTAAAACCAGGTAAACCTATTCAAAGTGCTTCTTCTTATCGGTCAATTTTATTCTTACCAATTCTGGCCAAAGTTTTTGAAAAACTCTTTAAAAAAAGAATACAAAAGCTCATCGACAAGAAAGAAATAATACCAAATCACCAATTTGGCTTCCGAACTAGGTACTCAACAGTACAACAAGTGCACCGGCTAGTTAATAAAATTGAAGAAACATTTGAAAAAAAAAAAAAGAGTTACTTCGGCTGTCTTCCTTGATGTATAACAGGCATTTGATAAAGTACGGCATCCGGGAATACTTTACAAGTGCAAAATAGATACTACCAATTCAGTATTACAATATTTTGAAATCTTACTCGCAAGACAAATATTTCCGACTTGTAGTAAATGAAACAGTCCATACATAAAATTGAGCCAGATGTATCTCAGTGAAATGTACTTGGTCCTCTCTTGTATTTATTGTTTACTCATGATGTGCCAGAAACAGATGATGCATTATTAGCAACTTTCGCTGACGACATGGCAATCATGGCAAAAGAACCCAGAAAAGTCCACAGAAAATTTACAAATGGTACTAAATAAAATCATTGATTGGCCGAATAAATGGAAAATAGTAACAAATGAAAATAAAAGTAACCACATTATATTTACAAAGAGAAAAATTGTACGTAACAAATATCATGTAAATAACAAGCAAATCAAACATCTTCATCCGTAAAATATCTTGCAGCGTACACCTAGATGAAATACTTATTCATCATATTAAGACAAAAATAACGGAACTTAACCTAAAAACGAAACAACTTCATCGGTTGCTTGGATCGCGTTCCCAATTACATATTGCAAATAAAATATTGCTAGACCACATGGTACTAAAACCGATATGGTTGTACGATTATGGGGATGCACTTTCAAAATTAGTGTGAACAGAATACAACGTTATCAAAATAAGGTGCTACGATCCAATGATCAGGAACAGCATTGTATATGTTCAACCAAACACTACATCAAGATTTACAAATGAAATATTTTTTACAGAAGAAATGAAGCAGGCGCTAAAAATCACACTTGTCGAGGTTGAAATGAAAACGCAACGAATTTACTACAGCAACCAACAAATTGCAAAACAGGTTGAAAAGACGGCACGTTATTGGCCTAGCGTGATTATTCAGTAAATAAATTCGGGATCGGCTGATGATCTTGAAATTCACCATCTTCATTAAAATCTAGTAAATGACTGTGAAGGGAAATAAAAAAAAAAAAGTTCGTAAATAATTTCTCAACTGTGGTGGTTTAAACATTTTTTTTTCTGTTTTTACAATTTTAAGAAAAGTCTAATATTCACCGAGTAACTGTAGTAAAAAAAGCTTCTGATGATGGCCAGTGTAAGCTGGTCGAAACGTTAAGCGAATAAATATCTTTTTTTAAATACACAGTTGTTTCCGAAAATTATTTATCAACTGTAGTAAAGTCAAACTTAATTTTCTCGTCTTCAGTATATCTTCATAAGAATCTTTAATTTTTTAAAATGTCTTCCAAACTGAGACACTTTAGTATTTCATCACTTTTTTATAACACTGATCATTCCAATTGGGTTTGTATTTATTCAACGACAGTGAGCAGAGTCATAGGTCAATCCATTTGCTATCGTTCTAAGAAGTTAACATTATATATCTAGCATGGGGATTGCCAGGCGTGCATGATTATGGGCGTGCGATGCTTGTGGTTACAGAAGTTTCATTTTGATCCGTTTTTCAATTCCTTTTTCTCTTTACTTCGCAACACATCGAGATTCTTGTTGTACGGATGCGTCTGTAAACGTAGGACTTAAGCAACCCGGAAATGATTCCATAATAAGCATTTTACGTTATGATTTCTTTTATTTAATTCATGTTTTTGTTTCGATTTTTTTTTTTTTTTTTTTTTTTTTTTTTGTATAATTTTCATAGACTAGGCAACATTTTACAGGAACAGGCCGCAACTTGCGCTAGAAAGAAACCGTCCATCCCACTTTGGCTGTCGACCTGAATATAAAAAAAACAAACGAGCAAATAAATATTATTTTAAATAGTCAAAAGCTACAGCAAGAAAAGTGATAAAACTTGCTGTCTAAACTTATAACTGAAGATGAAAAATGTGCGGAAAATGTAAAATACGTAATAACAAATTTGGTGCTGGTCTCAGGGGCACATTGCTCAAGGACGGTGTTAAATTGGGGCTATAAAAATCTTCCATTTTTAATGCTTTTTTTACTGTTTAATTTTCTGTAACAATTATTTTTTTACGTATGAATTATTTTGTTGAAAATCTATATTGTTCATGGGCGTCGCCAGCAGGGGGCAAAGGAAGCAGCTGCCCCCCTGGATCCTTGAAACTTTTTAATCAACCGATCATGATGAGTATTCATAGGCGCGTAATCATGGACAATTTGGAAGACTTTTATAATAAAGTAGTAGAACAATTTGCCAGAAACCCACGAAAATTATGTTTTAATCAAGATTTTATTCTTGTTTAATAAAATATTAAGCCTTTACAACTTATAAATTTTATTTTTCCTATAACTCATATCCTCTTTCTATTATCTTGCCCTCCCCCCGGCTTTTCGGCTGGCGACGCCCTTAATATTGATGTATGTGTGTGTGTAGTGCAATATAGGACATGAAGGATAGATAAAGTAATTTCGAACCTTTGAAAATGTGAAAGCGAAAAAAAAATTGAAGTGATCATGATGTGGAAAAATAATTTTTTAGATTGAATTAGAAGAAAACGATTTTTTTTAAAGCAATGAAGGAAAAACGATTTAAATGTATTTTTGTCACGTGTTTAGATATAATGGTGAATAGCTACTGGTATAATTGAAGGAAGTAGTAGACAAAAAGAAAAATTTTAGGGTCGATGTTCCTCTCGTAAATTTTTTAAAAAAATTAATAATTGTTGAAAAACATAAAGAAATAAACAATTTCTACAGAAAAACTAATTTATACAGCTTGTTTTATTTGTTGAAAATATATTTTTTGAAATTAATAATAGATGTCTTTGAATATGCTGATAATAAAAAGCTTTTCTAATTCTTTCCAAAGCAAATAATAGAATACCATTCATTTAAAAAAATATCATTAATTAGGAAATTCCAAGATTGTTTCCAATTAACTAACCATCAATTTATACTAGTGCCTAGCCCCTAAAACTCCTCATAGATGTTATCAGTATTTTGCTTCGAACTTGTTCACATTTCGCACTTGATGAAAAAAATTCAACAATTATAAGTGAAAGAGTAAATTATTTGAATTAGGTAGAATTTTTAAATTGCCTTCAAATAAATAAATAAAGGAAAACTGTTTCAATTCATATTTATTGCTTTGTGAATATGATTAAAATGAGTTCAAATAATTTTCCTTTATTTACTTATTTGAAAGGCAATTTAAAAATTCTACCTGATTCAAATAATTTACTCTTTCATTTATAATTGTTGAATTTTTTTCATTATGTGCGAAATGTGAACAAGTACGAAGCAAAATATTGATAACATCTATGAGGAGTTTCAAAGGCTAGACACTAGTCCAATTTATATCATTGCATTAAAAAGTAGGAAAGAGCTAAATTTAAGCAAACATTTCATTATTTTCTAAATAGATATGATTGGATATTGTTGATAATTCAATGTTCAAATGATAAAGAATTATTAATTTGATCATTTCCAGTAATGCAATATATATTGAACTTGATAGTTTTTATAAATTTTACTACATTTAGTTTTACCTTTTTTTTCAAACTTCTAAATATACAATCGATTTTTAATGGACAATTTTCATTTCTCAAATCGCGAAATAAATATAAAATTATAAAAATAATTTTTTTAATTTTAAAGTGGCGGCTTTTCATATTTATATTACTTTAAAAAGAACTAAATATTCGCGATATATTCCTTCATATAAAAAATCTTGCGAAACACATTTATATGAAATGTAATAAAACATTTTTACATATTTTACTTATTGTAAATAGTTAAGTTGTTTTAAATTAATAAGCGAATTATAAATTATAAAAATTAGTTTTTAAATTCACGATAAGAAAATTTGTGAAATGTTTAATTGTAGCTATGTAAACAATTCGTAACGCCTAAAAAATCTCATATTATGTTGAACATTAGCGGGAATCTTCGGTTCAATATTTTTAAATGGAGTTCAATTTATGTTTCGAATCGAAGATATGTAGAAATTAATTAGGAAGTGTATAGAATTAATGGAAGTTTTATTTACAAACATCGAGAAAAGGTAGATTACCAATTTGATCGTTATTCTATTTAACTATCAAAATTTCAATGATTAATGGTGCGGTGTAATAGTTTAACATACTGATTTATCTATAAACTTATGCATCGACATTAATTACTTGTATGGTAGAATTTTTTTGAAGTAAGATAATTCGTAACATAGCAAAAGTGTAAAAATTTCTAATTTACTTTATAATCACATTACTAAAAATTGTTGACTTCGCATTTTAAAATTAACATTGTTTTATTTTTAACACAGTGAACGGAAACAATGACAGAGCAATTAAAAAATAATTCAGAATGTACATACACTATCGGTGGCGTTAAAGTATATTTTCCAGTGAAGGCGTATCCCTCACAACTTTCTATGATGGATAAGGTAATTTTAATTCTGTATGCATATGTAACAGATCTACATAGCTTTTTTCATTAGATAAAACTTTTAATTTTAAATGTGTAATAGCGTAATTATAAAAATTGTTTTTAAATTATTTATATTCTGCTGTAGGTTATACGGGGCTGTCACAAAGCTCAAAATTGTTTGCTGGAAAGTCCAACTGGATCGGGAAAGACGTTAGCTTTATTATGTAGTTCTTTGTCATGGCAAAAAGCGGAAGCAAGTAAGTACCATATTTTTTTTGCCGGAATTGTAATTTGTGCAAGAATGCATGTTTCTTTAAAATTATAAAAAACTGAAGAATATCAGGAAGCTAATTGATAAACAGTTGATCAGTTATGAAAATGAAGTATATTTAAAGTGGGAACGGAAAAATGTTTACTCGTTTAACACGAATAGTTATTATTTCCAATTTTTATGACTCTTTGTTGATAGATCAGGGGAGTTATGTTTTGACTATTTTAATTATGTCCCGTTTTTTTGTTTAAATATTTAGATAAATATGTGCGAGATTATAATCTAAAATGCAGTGAAAATCGGTTATAAAGACAAATATTTCTAGAACCAGGAGAACTAATGCAGCTATATATTATCATTATCAATTATAGCAAATCAGTTATTCTGAACGAAATTTTTATACGCACACGAATATGTACCTTCAGTAGGTATTTGCAGATAAATTTAATAAAGAAAAAAAAAATATTTTTGCAATCTTTTCCTATGAAAAAATAAAATTTATACAAACGGAAGAGATATACTGTTCTGCTTATGATGTGAACAAATGTTACAAAAAAAACTACTGTTCATCTCGTTATATTAAAAAATCAAAAATTACAAATTTCTTCAAAACTAAGAAAAAATTGAAGTACTATCCTTTTTACATGGTAATTTTTTACTCTTTTTTACTGTTCTATTGATTTAAGTATCATTTTTTAATCATCGCATTTTTAAAGTATAAGAAATAAATTTGGTGCTTGTGCTTTTGAATTTATTAAGAAATATGTGAACAAATATGATTATAAATAAATGATTATTTGTTTAATTAGTGAAAAGTTATTCCACAAAATATATTTCATGGAAATTTTAGTAACCGATTTTGACTGTATTTAGTAAGTTAAGAATGAAACGTTTTTCATTATACAATTTATATATGTAATGAAAAATATTTTATAAATTTAAAATTTTTAAATTAAAATTCAGTGTATCTATTTGGATTTATTTACTTTTGAATATTTTGTTGCTGTACCACGAAAGTGTAAGTACCGCATGAGATCCTATTGAATTGAATGAATAATTCGTATTATTGAAAGGCTATTGAAATTTTTGTTTACAATTAATAATTTTTACAAAACTGAGTTATATATTAAGTTTAGTTTGTTCAGTTTTTAATAATATATACCGTTACAAAATTTACAAATGGTTTAGTAAAGCGTGTGGAAGTATTTATAACTGTCGCGTAATACTACGTTTTAGTAAAATATATAGTTTCATCTGATTTTAATAATTCAAGTAATATCAGAAGTATATATTCTAAGCTATTTTTCTAAAAAAATGTATAAAGAACACTTTCGATTAGTATCCACTGTTTAAACTTGCATGAAATACGTAGTTTTTGATTCTGAATGATTTTAGAGTAATGACACTTGTGAGAGATATACATATGTTAATGTAGCTCTAGACGTAAAATAATTGTACAAGAAGTTGTTGAATGTTTTTTGCACGTATAAATAGATGTTAAAATTAATAAAATTCAAAAAAAGAAAAAGTTGAATAAGTCATGTAGGAAGCAGTTTTCCAGCTTTTATGCCGCTTTAGGATTTCATGTGTAGTTTAGATAAGTGTAAACAAGATTATGGTTTGAATTAATAATGAAACATGTGAATTACTAACATAGGGCAGGAGCAGAGTTTGAGTTTGTAGTCACGTGAGAACTCCAGTGTGCTTAGTTTTTCTTTACATTATTGTCGCAAAGTATAAGCTTGAAGTTCATGAAAATGTAAGTTGAAATAAATAATTATTAGCGTTGAGTGAATAATTTATTATGAGAGACAGTGGAGTTGGAAGTGATTGAAGAAATGGTTAACGTTTGCAAAATATAAGCTAAAATGATAAAAAACTTTTTAGAAGAATTTCATAATTAATTGTTAAAACGTCATCATTAAGTGTTCGAAAAAATAAAAAAATAAACAAGGAACTGAATTTCAGTTTCATAAATGTCTCGATTATATATGTATGTATTTCAAAAGTGAGCTGACGGTATGGGTTTAAAATGGTAAAACTAGCGCCATCTGTCTTCAGTTGTTGCAATTTAACTTCGTTACAAATTGATGAAAGGAATGCTGAAAATGAACTAGTGTATTTTCTTTTTTTTTTTTTTTTTTTTTTTTTTTGGTTTCATGTTGCTAATATTGAGAAATTCAATATAAAATAAAAATTTCATTTTGTTTTGCTTATTATATATTATTTATAAAAGAGACTTTTTATTTTGCACGTGACTCTGAAGCATCTAATACTTTTATATTCCTGTATTCAATTTAAAAAATTTTATCATGAAGTAACAATAAAATTTTATGATTTCTTTTTTTCCTATTTTTAAGACGTATATTATTTTAAATGCTATTTTTTAAGAAAATTATTGAATTTTTTAAATGTGTACTTTACAAGTGTGCTTCTTAAAGAATTAACTGAACAAGAATATTTGGCCTGTTACCTTCTGTTTTTACCATAAAAAACTATTTTATTATGCTATTTTAGAAAAAATTAATGTAAGTTTATTAATTACAACAAAATTAAATTACAAATTACATTCAGTCTACAAAATTTTTAAAACAACTTGTATATAGAAATAAAATTTTGAATACAATTTTTTTTTCCTGGAATTGCGTCGTGTTGTTAAATCATGAAAAATAATTTTTAAGAAATTTAATAGAAATTATCGCTTTAAATGAAATTATTAAAAATTTTCATTCTGCTTTTAATATATTGCATAGAAAAAAAAATAAATTTTTTTTACAAGAATGACAACAAAAAATCTTAAAATGTGAGCAGCTACTTTTCACGTAATAAACATAATATAGTTGATGGGTGAAAAATGTAAAATGTAAGCGATGGAATTTTAACAATTACGTAGAGTCGAAATAAATGTAAAAGTAACATCGCTGAACCAATAAAGTTAATTACAATTTTTTTCTCTAATTAAAACATTAAATAAATTATTGAAATATTTTTTGCTCTTATTCAATGTTTTCAGCGTACTTATTTGCGGAATGTGCAGTTTTACTAAACAGTTAGTATTATTATTATTATTATTATTATTATTATTATTATATTTTCTCGCAGCCTTATTATTTTACGGCCGGAGCGAATTTTTGAAGCTATGCTATTGTCGCTGTATTTAATCCTATTATGCCCAATTTTTTCTCAGGTCTCATAGAATTGCTTTAAGGGCACAAATTACTATCGGAACGACAGTTACTTTCTTTTCTCATAACCCTGTTAGTTCTATTTTTCCCAAGTATTTATAAGTTTCTTCTAATTACAATTTTTTAATATTATTATTGTTCGACATTTTTATTTCGTCGTCATGTAGGACCTTTCCGTGTTTTATTGCTAATTTCACGCATTTTTTTAATTCAAGTGGCATAGATATATCTACACTATAAATTTTGACCGTATTCAATAAGGATTCAATTTCCATTTTTGACTTTCCATTGTAACAAGTGGTTTATTTTCACTGATGATTTTGAGAACTGGTATCCATATTCAATTTGATCAAATATTTTTGATAAGGTATCACTGCTATTATAAATAGAAGTGGCGATAATTAATCGCCGTGGTATATGCTTCGCTGTACGTTAATTTTCCAAATTTCTTGTCCATTTATGTTTATACTAGTTCTCTACAACCTTATCGATTGTTTTGTAAATTTCAAAATTTTATTCCTTATCCCTAATAGTTGAAGATATTTAGTTATCCAATCACAAGGTAATGAATCGAACGTCTTCTTGTAATCTATTCATGTCATGTGCAGGTTTGTTGTCCGTCGTTTACAATTCTCCAGGATGGCCTTATCAACTAAAAGATGGTCTTTCGTTCCTTTTGTGTTTTGCTTACATTCCTTTTGTTCACACCGGAACAGATTATTTCTATCCAAATATATATGTATCGCGTCAGCCAGAATCGCTAATATTAGTTTCAATGTAGTTGGTAGACAAGTTATTGGTCTAAAATTATTTGGTGTTTCTTCCATTATTATTATTTTTATTATTAGTAGTATTATTATTTAGTATGAAAAATACATGAAAAATTAATGTTTATGACTTTTAGTATTTTATCCTGTCTTTTTTGGCCGTATTTTGTAAAACTTAATTTATAATTTACAAATCTAAAACATTAAATTGTATATGTATATATATATATATATATATATATATATATATATATATATATATATTATTATTAATTACAACGTAATTCTTAGGCTACCCCCCATTCGAAAAAATGTCCCAATTTTATGTAACGCTAAATGTCCCAAAAAAATGTCCCAGAAAAATGTCCCAATTTCATGTAACGTTTGTTATATTTTGTAGGATTTTTGTTATTGTTATTTAAAAAATGTCACAATTTTATGTAATGAAATATGTAATGAAAAATGTAACGAAAAAATGTCTTAATTTTATATAACGGAAGTTAAATGTTAGAAAAGGATTTTTGTGGTTATGTTATTTTTTGTGTGTGTTGATGCCAGTAAGAATTACGTTGTAAATTTTGATCATTTTATACAAAGTATAGAAGAGAAAGAGACTGAAATGAAAGCAAGCGGGGTCAAGGGGCACAGCCCCTTGCGAGGCCAAAATGGCCGAGTTATATATATATATATATATATATTAATGTAAGTTCATTTTGTAGAGGACAGGTGAATGCGCTGATAAATAAAACTGTAAAAAATATTTATTCTAATTACCTTGAGTTTTCTTTTAAAGTATGTTAAGTGATTAGATAAGTGTGTGCGGCTGAGTTTGATCTGTAGTTTGTAAAAAATAAATCCTTGAAATTTTTTAAGCAGCTGTTTTATTATTTAAATCTCATTGTTTGTTTTATTCTAATATTTTTAAATTCCTGTCATCGATTTTTTTTAACATGTGAGATTGGGCGTATCTCTACGTAATATCAAAACTATTTTAGTGTGCGAGATTAATTAATTACCCGTAATAACAATACTTCCATTTATTTATAATACGTATTTTTCATTACCGATAATTATTTGTTTCGATCATAAAATGTTGAGAAAATTTTAAAAGATATATAAAACAAGTGGCTTTCTTTGCCAATCGAGTGAGAAATTACAGAAATAAAAATGCGAGTAAATAAAAATAGTTTTTTAATGATCTACTCTTACTCAATTTTACTGACAAGCAATTCTAATTTAAAAATAACTTCAAATAAAAATTTAATCAGGACTGCATGTAGGTACAAATTTTAAATGAAACTCGTTTTTATTCGAATTAGTTTGTAAAAATTGTACAATAACGAAAACACAAAAAGGGTACTGGATAATGTCTATTTAAAGATCTAATTCAAGAAACTATTTACTTCTGACATAAAAAAGGTGGATTGCCTTTGGGCAAGGTAGTTAAAAGTCGCTTGAAGAATTAATAGCAGTTTAAACGTTTTACGCTGTTTGAATAAGTAAACTATTTATTTAGTTAGATTTAAAACATTCCAATATTAATGAAAAATCGTGAAGTATGCGAATGATGTAAACCCCAAGCAGGAAGTCGAGCTCGAACTTGTTCCTTGAACGTTTCTGAACTTTTTTGTAATTTCTTATGATGTACATGTCCAATTTTTTATCTTTCGGTATTGATTAATCTATTAATCGTGCGATTTTTTTATTTACATATTCTCCAATTTTAAGCTCGCGATAGTCTTTGCAGATTCTCGGCTTGTGTTTTTGATTTTTTGTATCGTGCACCCTTATTCTATATTTCGTACAATTATATTTTAAAATTATGACTTTTTTTAAAATTTACATGCAACGTACTGCACACCTAAGATTTTTTTTTTGGGTATGTCAACAGTGAAACTTACCCAACGCAAAGAATTATACATTATATAAGGAAAACATTAGAAATTGAGGAGATGAAAAAAGGCTAATAAAGGAACTATATTGAGAGAGGGGAATGCAAGAATGGCGTGAGCACTATAAGGAGTAGGCCAAGGCGCAGAAGTGTGGTATGTTAAAATAAAAAGAGTCATAAGAATTTGAGAAATTAGGTAACACGGTCTTCAGTGTTTAGAATGTTTAGGGAGTCTTTAGGAGGCTGGAAAAAAGACTTTAATTATCATTTATCTCTTCTCCTGATTTTACTCGGATTTAGGAGTGAGGTTAGTTTTTATTCGTTTTTTCCTTGTATACATTCTTGGAACAAAATAGATTAAAAACGGTGCACAGATGCTGAAATTCATGTACACCTGCTTTTAATTTTTTAAATTATTCCTTCGCTTTAATATGTACATATATGTATACTGTTACCCATATCGTTACAATGATTATGCCCTTGAATTTGATTCTAAAATAAATCATGCCTAGTAAAAAAGCTAAGAATTATATGATTCGTTATAAGTTCGTAGTCATCGGTTCTATTTTATACGGAATGAAAGAATCTTTTCAAATTTCTTCTGAGATACAATTTACGCAAATATTTTTTAGACTCAAATTTAAGAAAATAACAAAATCGTAGAAGTTATAGCGCGTCCATATACACTTTTGTGCTCTTTATTCGGATCTAATAGATTTTCAGAGACAAAGTAGTTTAAGATCTCCAGGGTTTATCAGTTGTGTCTTAGTTTCTCGTAGACAAAGAAGGAAACGGAAAAAAAAAGGATTTTTATTAAGACACGTTGAAAACGGATGAAGAATTGACCAGAAGACAAGAGCTTGAAGTCTTTTTCCTATTCTCCTTGTCAAGAAAAGTTCAACTTGTATGGGGTTTCTGGTATCTATGCTTTCGTCTCAACAACTTCTTCGAGTCACAGAAGCTCTTTCGTTGCAGCATTTTTCTCAGAAGATAGAACTGTGAGACTATAAATTGTGTAAAGAAGGAACGTTGGACAGTTGCATTTTGTATATAAAAACGAGATAAAGTTATGTTTGAAAAGGTGATTTATCCTCGTCTAAGATACCGTGGAGTGATTTCTTCTTACCTATTTCATTTAGAGTCCAATAAGAAGGGCTAAACGCTTCTGGCCGGGTGGTTCTGTTTCCTGACCCGATTGTATGTTGCTCTGCATACTTAAATACCGCTACCGTAATTCGTGTAATTTTATCGTTAATTATAGATTGTATTATTTTAAAATTATCGAATAATGAAAATTAATTACCCGTCTCAAAGAAGGCCAATAAGATGTATTATTGAAAAAACAAGCTCAGATTTTGTAAATTTATTGAACAAGTTTTACATTTTAAACGTGGAACGCGGATGAGACTATACGATAAGTGAAATCATTCGACGAAAAATGTTGCTCTATTTTTCGAAAGATAAGTCTTCAGTTTGATAAAATACAAATCGAAAAGTTTGTAACTCTTAGCGTTCGTTCGGTGTGTCTACGTTGTTAATATTTGTGACTGTCTCTAGAGTATTCACCAATTGGTCTTTAAATTTTAACTGGTTAAAAGTTCTGGAGATTAGAACGATGATGTTACTTTGTTGCTGCGTTCCTTATTCGTACATCCGTTCATTGATGACAAATATTACGACATTGCGGGCCTATATTCATTTCCCTCTCTGCGTGATATAGAAAACTGCGGAAAAAAACGCGCCTAAAATTTTGGGAAGCGTTCGGTTAAATAAAACGTGTTAATCACGATCCGGTTACAATTTTCTTTCTTTCGTTTCATGTTTTTTTTTTTTTTTAAATTTATTGGGCTTGTCAGCAGCGGACGATTACCCATCAAGAAAGAAGAACGTAGGACCAAAGAAAAATGAGGTCGCTAGGAGAGCTATTCAGGGAAGAAGGAGACGGCCAGAACTACTATGAGGAAATAACAAAGGAGTCAAAAGAGATCGATACTTGTACAACTAGCAGTCCGAAGGGAATAAATGTATAGAGAAAAAATATGAGGAATGTCCTAGAGGAAAGGCTTTCACGTCTTGCTAGCCGTTTTGCCTGTTTAAGATATATCTTTTCTATATAACACTAAATACGATGTAATCAGCATCAAAAGAGAAGTAGTTATCCGTGATTGCGATTGCTGGGCAGCACCCACAAAAAGATCCTCATCAAACATTGTTTCACTCGTGCAGGAGAGCAGTGGGTTTTTTCCATTTTTCTATACCAAATTAAAAGCTAATGGACTATAGTTGAATTATGTCTATTCAATTTTCAAAACATGAAAATTTTCTAAAAATAAATAATTGTCGCTAGCATTAACGGTGAGATGGTATTTTTTTACGCGTCACATTTTTAATTCATTAGCAACGAATATAGAAAACTTAGACGGAAGCGACACGGACCTGAAGAGCTCTTATAAATAAAACTGCTTTAAATAATGATGCGTAATAATTGAAACGTACAATTGCACCTGTCAAAAATGAAATTATTTGCGAATATCCAAGTTAACTGATGAAAATAAAACACGATTATTTACGGTGAAAAAATACGAAAAATTCTTGACCTACTTTACGAAGTCCGTCTATAATACGAAATGCAGATATAGAAGCTGTAAGAAGTGGCACTCGAACACAACAGATTTGCTGAAGATCTTGAAAACACATTCAAACCAAATGAGAAGGAGATTTCTGATTAGAAAAGTTCTATGCAAGAAGACGATAGGATAAAATGAAGAAATCGGCGTAAAAAATCGAAAGGAATATTAATCCGAGGAAAGCGTCTGAATTTGATTTAATTGCACGAGAAATTCTAAGACAGCTTCCTAAGAATCCTTACAATTAAGCTCTTACATGTTTTAGCTATACCTTTTTTCGAATGAGGTCTAAGGTATTTACGATACCAAAACCAAGTAAACACCATTGAATGTACACTTTCGTTGTACAGACCTGTCTTAATACATTTTAAACTATTTCATAATTTTTTGAAAAATGTTTACTTAAAAAGTTTATAACGGAAGAAAATCTAATTCCGGTACATTAGTTTGGAATTATCGAGTATCGTTTATCCGTGATAACGATTATAACAGAAGAAACATTAGAAGAGAGAATTGTTTACTCCACTATAATATTATTAATGTGACGCAAGCATTTGGTAAAGTCCGATTCACGAAGGACTTAAATATAAACTAAAGATACATATGTATATATATATATATGTTATACATCGATGGTATTCCTGAGTTGGAAAAGGTACACAGCGGAACTACTTTAGCAGATGACACTAACACTAGGTAAAGAACATGAGGAATCTATAGAAAAGCTTGAAACATTTGTTAATAAAATGGATAGGTGGACTGCCATCGGGCTATTAAAACTAAATCTGTTCATATTAACTTTTTACTAATAAACGGAAATCTCTGTGGTATAAATGAAAGTACCATATGCTAATATTGCTAAACGCGAGACTTTATTTCAGAAAAAAAAGGAGAAGAACTGGACATTTGTATAGCAGGATATTACGCATCGTCAAATTGAATAAATCTTATACTGAAGTGTATATGGATATATGGCCAGTTATGAGGACGTACCAAAGAAAACAGTGTAAATATCTTACAATGATTTCAAAGTACTAAAAAATATTATTAAGGCTCCTAGATGTTTTCGAAATGTAAGTGAAGACTCTTTGTCCAGCAATTAAAAAAATCGTTTAAAGGCACCGACGGCGTCTAAAAGGTTATGCCAGTCAGCCTGTACCTTTAAACAGATAAGAAGGCTAAAAAGGAGGGAACGTCATGAACTAATCAGTTAATATACGATATTAACATATTTTACATTAAAGTCTAAGGAACTACGAATAAAATTCATTCGTTTATAACTTAGTTTATTATTATTATTATTATTTCTATTTTGGGCGCGTCAACATAATAATCCAGTATAAGTGAAATTTTTGGAAGTTACAATCTGCACCAGTGGGCCGAACGAAACGCAATTAACTAATCAACTACGGCGAGGTAGCTGGCCTAAGTTTAATAATAATTTAAGTTAGCTTAAAATTATTTATTGATCACATTTGACCGGATTGTAATACGAATAACAAATAAAAAAGCGGCGAAGATCAGAGGCACCAGTAAAACTCAATGTAATTAAAAAATTTCGATACGAACAAATTTTCCATTTTTCTTTATTACACATCAGTTTCCTGTTTACAAATGAAATATTGAAAAATTTTAAAATGGTAGAATATTAACCATCAATTTAAAATTAAAACTGTGTAGTATCTTATAAGAAAAATTGTAGGGTTTAATAGAAATTGATGATTATAGGTTATTTTTTCTTTTTTTATTATACGTTTTGTGCAGCGTATCTTGTATCGTATACATTTTTTTTTTAACTTTATTGATGAAATGCGAGTATAAATTTAGCTTTTATTGGCGAAAAAAGTTCCACAATTACTATCTCAGTTGCGAAGAGGCCGAATAAGAATTTTTAAAACAATATTGAACGAATAAATTGTAAAAGAGTACGGGTTATTTTTATATTTATCTATGTTTTGTTTCGTTTGATTTAATATTTCTTCATTCGTTTATTAAAGCTCTTATGAATTTTGCCTTTTTATATTTAATAAGGAACTAAATTGGTTTTATTTTTTAATGTTTTTGTCGAATTTCGTAATTTTTACTTTCATTATTATTAATACTATAAAGAGGGGGATAGAAAATCTATCATCGTCAGACTGTTTGTTTTATTTTTTACTTTTTGTTTCCCGAAAATCTGACACTTTTATTGAATATCAGATTTTTGTTATATTTTTTGAAATGATCAAAATTTATTAATCCAATAATTTTATTAAGTGTGATATTACAAATGACACCTCTTTTCAATATTTTGTAATATTTGCATGCTTCCGAACTGCAAATATTCAAAAAGGTGTTTTAAAAAAATGGCAGTATTTCGATCTGATTATGTTTAAAAATAGTAATTTTAAATAACAGCTTTTTTTCGTAGGCTCCAAGTAAATTATAAGTGTTTTGTATCTTTTTTTTTTTTTTTCTTCTTTGAAAAACGATTTAAAGAATTGTAGCAATATTCCGCGGAGAACGCATTATCTGACAAATGCAGTATGTATGCAAAAGTGATCGTTGGAGTGCGATCTCGATCCTGCGCTTCTTCAGACGGAAATGAGTGATACTCGAGATTATTTTTCGAAAAGTATCTTTTACTTATTTTACGTTCCCAAATGTAGCCGGTTCGTTGTAAGTTTTGCGGTAAAAATAAAACTCGTGTAATTCACCGAATAAATACGAACACACGGAATGATGAAAAGTGGACGATGTAATCTGATACAAATGGGCGGCGGTGTAATTTATTTCTATATTTGTGAGTTACAACGAATTCTTACCTGGTACATTATTTGCGGCCAAATGTTTTTTTTTCTTTTTCTTTTTTGCTCGAAAATGCATTCCCGCGTCCCATTAATGGCAAACTCGTCCAGGCGCAAATCATCTCCTTATGCTTCGATACATAGCCGTCGTGCCGAATGCTGTTTCCATGATGTATGGCTCTCGTTGTTCATTTTGGTCGATGAATCTATTTGTTTAGATTTCGATCTTTATCTTATGCCGAAGGCGATTCGAACGATTCTATTATTCCTTTGTGCGAACTGACAGTGATTATTCGGTCGCCTAGTGTACTGAATCGTCAGTTGTTCATGAATGAAAACAAGTTTTTATAGGAAAAGGAAAATAATAATAATACTTTCGTATCTAAAGGGGATATTATTATTGCAGGAAACGATTTTTGCGTGCGCACACACATATATATATATATATGTATATTAATTGCGCGTTTAATTGAACTTTTTCCTTTCGAAGATACATAATCTCGCTATCGATAATTATAGCAAGTCGCGGAAAAACGACTTAACGCGATACAAGGTGATGGATAGAAGGTGATATGCGGGACTTTTCTCGTGCGATTATATTTTATTTATAATTTTAAGTCAGCCGTTATATACGGGAATTCCGGTTCGTATTACAGAGGACCTTAAAATAGAAGAATAAAAGTAACTGGGTAAAGTTAGTGAGATTGCATCCCAATTTTATATTCAATTTTTCACCAGAAACAAAATAAACAAAAATTTATACGAGTTTAACAACGTACATTTGTGCAGCATATTTCTAAATTATTAATGCGAATAACTCAACATCAAAAAGCCAGTAATATGTCAAGGGCGGTTTTTTCTAAGAGCGTCTAAAGCTTCGGAATTATCATTTTGGAACCATGGCGTATCGTTCGTTTGCCATAAATATCTGTTTTTAAAGTCGAACTTTTAAAGAGAGTTTCTTGTTTCATTTTCGGTATATTTAGTAATGTTCACGGAATTACAAACACTCGGTCAGTTAATGATTTGCGGCTGAATTTTAGATTTTTTTGAAAAAAAAAATCCATTTTCTAATATAAAGTATACTGTATATTATTTAATCCGCGTGTGAATTTTTTGCTTTACAGAAGGCAAATCGGATATTTAAAGTTTTTTTTTTTACGTATATGTATATACAATGTGTATTTATATATATATATATATACTAGCTGTTACTCGCGGCTTCGCTATCCTCTTAAATATTTATTTCCTTTCGCTTTTTATATAGTGAAGTGTACATTTTCGTTAAGAATTGATTTTGGCCATATGTTAGTAATGTAAGAATTAAAACAAACATTAAATACAGCCTAAAACAAGAAATTTAGATTTGAATGTAAATAATATTTCCAATAACGACAATGGAAACTCCCGCTGTAGGATTTTTTTAGTAATTTCCGTATAATTTAAATTGTTAAAATGTTCGAATAAAATCAATTTTCCGTTCAGTAGTACAAAACGTTGTTGCTGAGTTGCGTGAAAAAATTTATAAAGAATTATTCATACGATAACGCTTTTACATAAATTAATACTTTTACACGTTCAATCTTTTGCCTATAAAGCTGTTTTCCGCGATTTTTCGAAGTGTTAATTTGTGCATCTTTTCTGAAATACTTATTAAAGTAAGCTCACAGCTCAGTATCAGTGCCCTATTGTTTTCGATCATCTTTTATTTTCCTCGTACCACTCTCGCTTACTCGTCGCATCCGTGAACTTTAAATGCAAACAACTTTTATTTTTATTTATGTTTTTTATGTAAATAAAAAGTTAGTATTAGCGATCCGATAGTTTTTTGTTTTTTTCTTCTTTTTCTTAGATATTTTCATTTTTCCAGTACTGAACGAATACAGTCCTCCTGGCTGCAATTACGCGTGATATGTAATATTTTAAAATCAAAATAAAAAAAAAAACCATAACTGCTCTTAATAATAGCGCAAAAAAAAATATTCTAACAAAATTATTATAGTTAATTTTTTTTTTTTTTTACACGTATATTTTAGTACTATCTTATTGCAGTAAATAAATTAGCACTACTTTTAAAACGGTGTTACAACTTAATCTAACTAATTTGTAACATGGACAGAGTAGAAACTTAATATATACTCGTAGGTATATAAATAATCATACGCTCATATAAATACTCACACGCGCACACACCAAGTATATGCACATACCCACAAAATACATATATATATATATACGAGTATATCATAGAATAAATTAGGTGATTAGCTCATAAGGCTTTGTGCACTTAAGGCGCCTTAAGTCATCATCGGAAAGTAGCAGTTCCAAGGCCTCTCGATATTCAGGTGACTGTGAAGTCGATTTTCGTGCGCTTCTGCAATATTATAACTTCATCGATCGATGGAATGTTTAAAGCTGAATGTATATTTTCGTTGTGTTGGTACTAGAAAGCTCATGCTTCGGAGACACTTGTTTTGAGCGCGCTGAATAATCAACCGATTATTGGATGTCTTTGCACAGCTCCAGAATTGAATACTGTACATCCATATCGGTCTGATGATTTGACAATAAATCATACATTTATTAGACACAAATTGAGTTTGGAGTAACGCCCAATCAACCAATAAATCTGTCCTAATTTATGCATGGTTTGTTCTTTTTTCATCTTGGCATGCGTCTTCCAATTCAGTCTCGAATCTAAATGTATACCTCCAAGTATATTTAGCGGAGTCCGATCTTGGAATAGGAATGCGATCAAGGTATATGGGACAGGTCTTAGATTTACGAAGCGTAAACATAACGTGCACCGATTTTTCTTGATTAATCTTGATCTTCCAATCACATGTCAGTTTGCTAATTTTTTCTACTGCATATTGCAAATTATTCGTAATCAATTCTGGCGAGTAGCTAATTAACAGGATGGCTATGTCATCTGCAAAGGTAGCAGTCATCGTCTTGGCTGTTGTTGGAATGTCAGCGGTATACAATAAATACAAAGAAGATCATAAAACACTACCCTGTGGAACACCAGCCTGTATTGGATGAAATTTGGACTTTGCTTCTTCATAAGAAACTCTGAAGGATCTATCAGAGGTATATGATTCAAGAAGTTGTCACATATTTTCCGGTAGCAGGTTGCTTTCATTTTATAGATCAGCCCTTCGTGCCAGACTCGGTCAAAAGCGTGCGATATGTCTAGAAAAACCGCCGGACAATATTTTTTTTTCTTCAAAGGCTGTTTCAATTAACCTAGTTATACAATCCACTTGGTCAATCGTAGAGTGCTAATTACGAAAGCCAAACTGATGATCTGGTATCTTTAATACGGGCTTGAGTCGCTTAAGGAGTAGTTTTTCAAATAATTTTGATATGGAAGGTAACAAAGAGATTGGTCCATACGAAGTTACCACTTCGGTTGGTTTCCCAGGTTTCGGTAACATGATGATTTGAGCAATTTTGAAACATTTTGGTATGTATCTCATTCTGAAACAGGCATTAAATAGATATGTCAGCGTGATAATTCCTTTATGTAATAATTCTCTAAGCGCTCCGGGTGAAATTTCATCGATTCCATTTTTGGGATTCATATTATTATCCTAACTCTTGTGCAACTTCAAGAAGAGTTACTGGTTGTATTTGCTGAAAAGGTTGGTAATTTTCCGTTATATCGATCTGGGAATTTATATTGTGTTGTAAAGACTAAAGCTAAATGAGAAGCGAATAGTTCAACTTTGTTCATCCTTGAGAGAGGGAATTTGAAGTAGCGGACGTTTGAAGCGCCTCGTTGCATGCCACAATGAATAGTTTGTGTCCACTGCACGGCTTAAATTTTCTAAGTAGTTTGCGGCGCTTTTCTGTTTGAAATCCTTGATTAGCCTATTAACTTTATTGCTAATTCGATTACATTTTGTTTTATCTGAAGGATGAGCGTTGCCACATTTTCCGTGTGCGACTTCCCTCTTTTATTAGTTTCCTAACTTCGATAGGATACAGTAATTCATTTGGAACCTTTTTCTTTAAGAGTTGGAGTGGCCTGGCTAGCAGCTCTTCGCACCAAGTTGATAAAGTGCTAGGCTTGCTGTTCCAAATCACAAGAAGTTTTAAGCCTGATTTTAAGTTCAATTGAAGATTCAACGGCTTGCTCTAAATTGATTCCAATTAGTTTATTTATTGGTGAGATTTAGCGGATTTTTTTTTTTTTAATCACTACAGAACTTAGTATCATAAGTACCGGAGTATGATCTGACGATAAGTCCGTAATTCCTTCTACTTGCGCATAATTGGCAGCGACTCCTTTAGTAATGAAAAAGTCAAGGAGATCGGGATTCTTTACGCTATCTGTTGGCCAGTAAGTAGGTTTCCGTGATGAAAAGAACTTGCACGAACATATGTTGATAGCGTTGAGAAATTCGGCACCTTTTTTTTTGGTATAGTCAAACGTGACCCCCATATGGTGTGTTTTACATTAAAGTCACCTGCAAGTATAAAAAGAGGACCTAGTTGGTTGAAGACATTAATAAATTGACTTTTTTCAAATTTACTATTGGGCGCACGGTATATGCTGTAGCTAGATTGAGGTCTGCGCCGTTATAGTTTATTGCTACTACTGTGGCTTGGAGGAAATTCAATTGTATTTCTTCCTGTAAATAGTGTTTGCTATTCTGTTTAATTATCACTGCTGTTCCTCCTTGTCCTCTACCACTTGGGTGATTAGTCCAATATGTAGTGTAGCCGTGAATTCTGATAAAACTTTTTGTTGTAAGATGTGTTTCTGAGATTAATGCGACGTCAACAACATTTGTGTTAAGAAAAGCCTCGAGTTCTTGAGATCTTTGACTCAAGCCATTGCCGTTCCAAGTATTCGACACGAGGAGTCAGTCATTCCACTTTTTTTCCTTGGCCTTTTGTATGTTGGCTCAAAGGTTTAGTTTCTAATTGAGTAACATGTATATTTAGCTGGTTTATATTAGTTTGGATACTGTGAAGTGTAGCCATAACGTCATTAATGGTTGGATCTTTTTGTTGTAGAGAAATATAAATTTTGCTGTTCTGATACTTCGCCTAAACATTAATAATGTAATAATTTATATTAGCCGTAGTGAATTAATATGGCCACTAGTTTAATTAAGCAGTGTCCACAATGCTGTAAAATTAGTACATTTATAATACTGGAATAATATGGCCATCATTGCACGCTCCAGCAAAGCCTACAATACTACAGAAAATTACACGTGCATAGTTGCTACTTATACCATTAAGCAGAGTGCGTTGAATATTATTACGCTAAATCTCTGTAGGTTTTATTATGATTCTTTATAATTGTTCCGGAGGAACCATAGTATCCTCTAATTTAATTTTTCTTTGCATATTACACACCCCTTTGACACCCACCTTTGCGCTTTATAGCTAAACGGTATGAACGAACGACTGACACAATGGTGCCTATTGTAACTATCGAATCATTTTTATATGGTCCATGGAGGAATTATAATTCATGGCAGAGTATTCTTTATTTTCCGATAAACTGAGGTCATTAGATCTTTCGGTCTGAATTAACTGTCTGTTGTGTTCTTTAAGTTCTAATGTCTGGTTCTACCGCTAAGACACCTTTCGATTGATGATTCGCTCCCTCTTTGCGAATTATGCCTCAAACAACCTGAATTGAACGATACGTTTATTCATTGATTTCGCTTCTTTTTGTGAGCCATTCCTTAACGCGATCTGATAATAAATAAACTTAACGCTCATTTACCGATTCTCCCTTGCTCTTTGTAAACCATGTCTAATCCGATCAGTAGATAAACGAATGCTACGTGTATGATACCCACTGTTTATCATGTACTTTTCGATCGTACAATAAAAAACACGCCTCCCTTTCTTCATTATTCTCATTCGTACGCGGTAAACGTTTTTATCGTCTTATGAATTACGGTGTTTACATTTGCTTTACATCGAGGCATAATAGAAAATTGAGATGAACTGGCGTAACAGGAACTTAAAATATTGAAATTATAAAAATGATCGGAAATGAAATATTTATTTACAGTCTCGTTGAATATTATAAATGAAAAAGTTGGTGAACTATCATTTGTCTTTACTTTTCTCGCGTGAATAGTAGCTTAATTCATTAAACCGTGTGTGAAAAAATAAATTTAAATATCTTTAAAACCAATATTGTTGCTCAACCCTGTTTGTCATAATGCAATGAATTGTAGACCAAAAATTTGCTGTCCCGTAAATAAAACTGCTTCATAATCGATCTAGCAGTTTGTGAGGTTAGCGGATATGACAGAAAAATACGTTTTTTAACTTTTGTTTATACATATAGCACCTGTTGGTGACCTAGTTGTGCTCGGATTTATTCTGAATTTGCAGATTGGTCAAAGCATATTCATAAGTTTTGCAAACATTTAAAAATACAACAATAATATGCACATATTACGAAAGTTTCGTCACTTGATTTTTCAATTTTGAAAGTATATTTTGGTTTGCGTAATATTTCGAAATAGTGCCGTGTAAATGTCGTAGAGAAATTTATTTCATCAAAAAATTTCAGTTTTCTACTTAACATGGTAAAAAAGCGAATTGTTTAATTTATTTTTTATTAAGCCTTAAACACAAGTTTAGTCACTAACAGGAACACTGTTTCCCTCCGTTTCCTGGAGTAATCGATTTTTAGAAACCCCCTATTAATCCGTGAATTTCATATCAAAACAGTTACAGCCGTTTCCGAGTGTATACAATTTTTGATCATATTATAAGATTGTGTAATTTAGATAGTTTATGTAATGCTTAGACAGTCTGTATATCGAACAGTTTTAAACATATCTGATAGTATTATATAAAAAATTATTCAAATTTATTTAGACATTTTCGATGTTTAATCGTATTGGACAGCTTAATGTAGGAAATAATCTTATACAAAGGTTTAAAACTAGACCAACGGCAGTTGATGCAAAACTGTTTGCTCGAGATGTATATTAAAGTTTCTAGCGTAGGTACTTGTGACCCGAATTAATTGTATAACGTGTAAAAATTAGCCAGTTAAATCCGTTACGGATTACGATTCAAGGCAACTATACAGACATTGCAATATTGCTGACTTAAACATATTATTACAGATTCGAGACGAATCGTGTTGGATTGAGATTGTTTCCAGATATATACCTAGTCCGAAATAATGCGGTACCAGAAAAATTTGCGAAAACAAAGATGATTGAAAGCAAATAATTACTTCCATCGGTGTTACTGGACTTATTATGTATGAGATGTCCTGTCATGGTGTGCCAATTACTCAGAATATGTTAAATAACTAAATGATAATTTATATATATATATATATATATATATATATATATATGAAAGCGAACCTAACGTCAATTTGGGTTACATATAAACTGAGTGGGTATGTGATTACGGTAATATTTTGGTGAATAATTTACGAGTCGGTTATGCGCCAGTTTTCTGATTATTTATTTCTTGATTTCTAAACTACTAAATTGTAAATAGGTTATTTTCAGAGTGATTTTGCGCCTGTTCGATCGCGGTACATCTAAGTATTTTTAAATTTTACAATGGATTTAATTTAAAATATATTATTTTTTCCTTCTTTCCGAAGCTGCGTAGCGGAAAGTTTGCTATTTACAAAACTAACTGCAGTAATAGTCCGTCTTCAGTCGAAAATTTTGGCGCCAGTGATTTAAAATAAACTAAAAACGAAGAAAAGTGCAAAAACGTTTTTACAAAGCGATAAATACGTAAATTAAGCAAATGCATATTTGCTATGTTTATGGCAGTGGATGACATGTTACCGTTCGATCGTCTAAATCGTGTAGTCCAAAAACATTATTTATTGTGTCCGGTATTAAAGTTATTCTGCTGCATATCACGCAAGACGGCAATATTCTATTATTCTAGCAACACAAATCACTAGAAAACATTACCAAGAATCGGTTAAAGTGGCAGATTTATCGTGCGGGGATAAATTCTCTAAAATACAGCTCCGATTTCGGCCAGGGTGTTTAATTTTTTTGATTGTTCCTTTTATAAATATTAAAAACGCGTAGGATAATGTAAATTTGAAAACCACGCGAAACACATTAACGGTGATACGGAGAAAGCTTATAACGAAGTATCAAAGAAAACTTTGAAATTAGTGAAAAATAGGATATGACCATTTTTCAAGCGTTTTTATACACGGGCATTTGATGGAATAAGCCTACAGTGCGTGAATAATATTGTGGTATAAATATCGACCATTTACTAATCGCGCTAGTGAAAGTGGATTAAAATGGAAATAAGGGAAGAATTAAAGTTCGCACGGTAAGCAAATAATTACGATTTTCGATGAAAGCATGTTTAAAGTTTCGGTAACTTCCCATTATCAGAAATAAATCAACCCCAATTAGAAGTAGACTTACAGGCTAGAATAAACAGAATTTTGTTTTCGTTTAAATTTAGATCAGTGCCTTTGAATATTCATTTTTAACAGAATAGGTAATTCATTAAAGAATATTTTATCATCCTGTTTGTTAGTAACTATAGTATAAAAAATAAATGCTAAAATAACAAACTAATACGTAAGTAACAAAATTAATATAAGAATATCAAACTTGTTATGCCCGAAAACGTTCCTAAGATAACAAGTTTGATATTCTTATATTAATTTTGTTACTTACGTATTAGTTTGTTATTTTAGCATTTATTTTTTATACTATAGAATAGGTAATTTATTAAGTAAACTAATAACTAGTATAAAATAAAAATAACTTCAAAATTATTTGCTCAATTTGAGTCCAGTAGCAGATAGGATATTCATTGTATTCAAAGTTCGTTAGTGCGCATTTAAAGATAAAAAAACGTAAGGAAATACTTGCCTAAAGATGTGTCGTTAAACATTTGTCAACCGTGCTTCAGCCTTACAATACTATCTGGACTATAATATGAAGAAAATATTATCATCAGCCACATAGAACGATCGAATCACATTGTTGGAAATCGCAGAAAAGTCAATAAACACGTTGCGCTACTAAAAAGTTATCATGGGAAAGCATCATCTTGTTAATATGCTTATTCAACGTTTACATTAGACTATAAAACGTTTTGTAAAGTATAAATGTTTTTATCCATTTTCTGTACTAATGTTTATTAAAAAACACATATAAATCACGTACTGCAGAAAATTAATTATTTAATGTCGGCTGTTTATATATGTATGTGTTAAATAATTAATTTTCCGTTTTGTAAAGTGTTAAGAATGATTAAGAAACCAGATAGACCCGATCACAAAATTACATCCTCTCGACCAATATCCTCGTTGCTGTCTATTTCAGAAATACTAAAAATATTACTGTTGTAGAGATTGAAATCATATAAAAGTCGACCTGATTTTTAGTTTACAGCGCTAAATCGGATACACCGTTTGTAAGCGTCGATTGGGTTTTTAAAGAAATAAATATGGTTCTGCTGTCTTCCTAGACAATTTTCAAGCATTCGAGCGGGCACTAAAGGCTCATTTACGAAGTTAGTAATATTTTATCAAGTAGTTTCTGCCAGCCTCTCGAATCGAACATAACAAAAATTCAGAGTAGCATAATGAAAAGCACTTTCGAAATTTTAATGATTCAGTTCGGAAATAGCCTAAGAAACCATATTTGAATCAATATTATTCCTTTTTTTTTTACATACAACAGCCATTCACAAATGCAATATTCGCAAATAATATAACGACTATAGCAAGCGACGATCCATGGATCAGTTCAGAAACTTCAGCAGACTGTAAACAATATGTTGCAATGGACAGAAAATTTCCAATCCAGTAAGCGGAGATGGAAGATACTGAAGATTATATTTGGATTTGCGCTTTAATTGAAAACATCGCGTATACCAGAAAGCTAATTAAATTTGATTAAAGCTTAAAGAGATAAATATTGGATAATGCGTCAATGTTCCAAGCTGAAACTCTCGTATAAGATACCTCTCTATTCACTGCTATCGCTGTAGTTGATATGAATGTACCGCGCGTACAATTATAAAGCGTTTCCCAAACCAAGCAACAGAAAAATAATATAGCGTACGCAGAACGTAGTCCTCAGAGCCGCTGCAAGAATAGTATCACAGAAATCATGAAATTCATAAGGACCTCAACATAGAGTTTGTAAATGCGGTTATGGACGAGTATGCCAAGTCACACGATCAACGACTACGTTCCCACCAAACCTGTGAATGCGTTGATCAACGAGAATTCACATGTCGAAAACCTTAAAAAGGCAAAGCTAAAGGATTCCATAGAAATATATTAATATTTGAAGCAAAGAAACCTATGAAAATATAAGAATGTTCCAGAATTTATTAGTAATTTAATGTTCAACTAAGATGGTACTATGCTTTCTCTCTACCTGTCTTTTATACACACTATAAACTCGGTAATTTCGGTCTCGCAAGGGGTTGTGCCCCTTGACCCCTCTTGCTTTCATTTCTGTCTCTTTCTCTTCTATACTTTGTATAAAATAATCAAAATTTGCAACGTAATTCTTACTGGCATCAACACAAAAAAATCCTATCCTAACATTTAATTTTCATTATATAAAATGAAGACATTTTTTCGTTACATTTTGCGTTACATATTTCATTACATAAAATTTTGACGTTTTTTAAATAACAATAACAAAAATTCCTATAAAATATAACAAACGTTACATAAAATTGGGAGATTTTTTGGGAAATTTTTTCTAAAGGGGGGTAGCCTAAGAATTACGTTATAATTAATATTAATTACAACGTGTAATTCTTAGGCTACTCCCCATTAGAAAAAATTTCCCAAAAAATCTCCCAATTTTATGTAACGTTTGTTAAATTTTATAGTATTTTGTGATTATGTTATTATATTCATATGGACCGATTTAGAATTACGTTGTAAATTTTGATCATTTTATACAAAGCATAGAAGAGAAAGAGACAGAAATGTAAGCAAGAGGGGTCAAGGGGCACAACCCCTTGCGAGGTCAAAATGGCCGAGTTATATATATATATATATACATAATATACATAATATACATATTTATAATATATATAAATACCCATCGTAAATGCCTTGACATACAGAATATTAATATGTTCAAAAATCGATTTTTTCAAAAGGAAACTACAAAATGGACAAAATTTAGAAGTTCTACAATCCAATTCTAGGCATTGCAGATAGAAGCAGTAGAGGTCTTCCATTAACAAGAAGTGTTTGAGACGATTAACGCGAATTTAAGATTAAACTGCCGCGAAAAACGTTTAATGTTAAACAAGTACAATACTTTACAGATTGAAAGTATGATGTACAAAAAATTTAAATGACACTAGATAATATACGAAATAATATACTTAAATATGATTAGTTCGCAAAGAAACTAAAAACGATTTTATCAGCTGCGTGGAAGACTTAGAAAAGAAAACTAATGATTCCAGTCTTCCGATTATGTAATACTGCTCATACGTTTCCTCGTTCATGATCTTTCCCCTCTTCACTCGATCGAGATCGATCTTTTTCGGATTCCTGGTCATTTGGGCTTTAAGCGCAATGAATTAGTGGATATTTCTTAGCCTGTTCTTCCATTTCTAATGGCAGATTTTTAGGCACCCTCTCTGCTCATAATATTGTTTTTTTTTCCTCAACCGCTCATTCTAAACTATGGTTCAACTCTTATTTTTCTTCATTTTCTAATTCCGCCACTTTTTATCTCTCCATTCAGCCATCTCTTCGTCCTCGCTCGTAGTTCCTTGACTTCCCTTTTCTTAAACGCTTTTCAATCTCTACTATTTGTCGCCTTTGCTTTAACCACCGTCTCCTTGCCGCATCATTTTCACAGTTTTCTTCTACTTCTACTCCATTTTGTCCTCTTTTCATCTCCCTTCTAATTACTTTTCTTGTGATCCTGATATCATGTTTTATTTAAATGTGCCGTATTCTCTGCTGAACAATCGTCCTTCTACTCTTTTCTATTAAAACTTGGTATTCCTACTCCCCTTATCGGTGCTTCTTACATTCTCTCATTTCTTTCTGCTTCTGTTATTCCTGACCTTGAATTATTTTTATCCTCTATCCTCTAACGTTTAAGAATATAATGTTATTTTCTCCTTCTTTCCATTTCTTGAGCTGATGTCTTCATTGACAAACCTATCGAGTGGGATAAAACAAAAAAAAAAAAGACTAACAAGCTTAATATAATTAGCGCAGGATCATGGTGTAATGATTATGTAAGAACATTTACGACTTGAACATGCAGTTTGGATAATTACGGTAGAGATAAATTATGTTGGAAATCTTTCAAAAAAGCCATCATGGCGTAGTTGGTTATCCGGTGGTGTTTCATTCGGGTAGAACCGGGGTTAAATTACACATTGAAAATATATATAAATATTTCTTTCATGGACTGGCTTAATATCAATAAAAAAAAAAAAAAAATGTATTTCTTATTAATAGTGGGCAACTGTGATATGGATAATTGCTTGTCAAAAGTAATCAAAGGATTACATAAATTCTTAAAAGAAAATTATGCTATTACAAATAGGAGCGATATATATATATATATATATATATATATTTATTTATTTTTTTTTAAATCCGAAAGATAACAAAATTTTGATTGATTCGTTTAATATAGTTTCTTTTTTATAATTACGCTATAAGTAGTTTACTCTAATTGCGATTCTAGAGGCAAATGAATAATTAATAATCTGCTAAATTTGGTTAAATAGAATGTTAGTGCAATAGAAAAGAAGATAATGAAAAAATCACAAAATGATGTGTGGCGCTACAGTATGCATTCCTGTTCGAAACAATGCATACTTCTAAAGTATAACTAACGGATTAGCAATTATATCGTTAGAAAGAGAACCGCGTCTGTGATTTGTTGTGCTCACTGTCTTATCGGCCAGAAAAACAAAGCATTTACAGAAAGTAATACACAGGTTGTGGTTAGTAGGGAAATGAAATTGAACAATATCTGCTAAAATCGAGCTTATAGCCAAGGCCGTATCTGAGGGGGGTTTTCAGGGTTCAAACCTCCCCCGAAATGTCTGCGAAATAATAACTGCTTGAATTAAATGAACCGAAATTCAGAATAAATTTATTTCTTTTCAATTTTTGACAAAAGAAAAGAAAATTGAGATTTTATGAATTCTATGGAAGCGACTGTTTTTTATTTGTTTTTTTCTTGTAGTGTTCAAATATTGCATATACAATAATTGACTACAAGGCTTTAGTGTACTATTTATAAATAAATATATTTCATAATAACACACGTACATTTATATATTAAAAATATTTTCGTAACCCCTCCCGAAATTTTGGTCTAGATACGGCCTTGCTTATAGCAACTACAAAGGGTAATAAATTATATATGAGTGACTTAAGACGAAACATTTGTTTTTATTTATTTGGATTAATTATGGGCGTTAATGTAGCGTAATGATAATATTTTGTATTTCAGTGCATGGTAGCGGGATTCGAACCAAGTTTTACTCGAACAAAAGACCTTACCGAAATGTTCCGGGACTCTTTTTGATTTATAATTGTAGTATTAAAGGCCTCTATTGTTTTCTGTCAGAATTGTAGTGTATTATATTATTTTTAATTTTTTTATCGATACGAATGCTAATTTATAACTAAGCGTTAAATATCGTAAGTAACTTTTTTTTTAACAGTGAAAGGCTAAGCTGAAAAACAAACTACGATTTATATAAATTTTGCGAATTTAAATAGTTTGTTAATTAAAACCTCTACATGTTCTCCTTCTCGTAGACGGAAGTCCTTGGCTGACGAGCCTATTGTAGAAAAAAAAATGAAAATAATAAAGACCAACAGTCTGAGAACTATTTATTAAATTTTAAAACAGCTCATTACGGAAAAGGAAGTATAGAAATTTAAAAAAATTATATCTCGTGTGTGTACTGCGTTTCACAATCACAAAAGAAAAGTAGAAGGATTCGAAATGTGATAGGAGAATCTAGGAGATATCGTTTCAAAATAGGTATCTACTACTAAAGAAAACTAATAAAAAAGAAACGTACTACAACAATTGGAAGATTTTTTTTCTCTTTGCGATGTGAACGTAAAATGTTACTAAGATACCACCTAAGGATCCGAAGAGATTGTTATGGTAGAAAATGTTCGGCAATGATCTAACGTATTAAAGGTTACATACTTATTTCGAATGGTTGTTGTATGTGATGATTGAGCGATCACCGGTGCCATGAAAATTAGAACGTTTGGAACAAAATTGACGCTGGGAATTTCATTTATATGGTCTAATAAATATTTATAAAATCGAAAATACTCGCTTTTGCAACTATAAAATTGGATTTAAAATATTCTGTAGTAGTTGAAACAAATACAAATATAACAAACGAATTTAAATATATAAGCGATGTAATAGACTGCTTCTTAGTAACCTTTTTATTGATGATCAGCTAAAAATTAATAAAACCACACAAAGATCTTCGTACCGATATTTCATATTTAGCGAAAAGTACGTTTAATAATTCTATATTGAAATACTCTGTTCGGAATTCTTTGCGTGAGGAGAAAATACAAGACAAGGCTACGGTTATAATGTCAGTCTAATAAAAAAGTTGTAGATTAGGCACTTTAGGTGTTTGTTGTTTTACCGGACATCGATCTGAATTGTTATTTAAGTGTATCCTTAAAGACTGAGTAAAGTTATATTTAAATGTAGGTGAATACATCCTGTTTGTTAAAATGGTATAATAAAATAAACTTTAATAACAAACAATATAGATCAATAAATTAGATAAATACCTATTTAGAAACGTTTTCGGGCATAACCCATCATCAGCTAACACTAACTTAAAGGAAACTTAAAACATACTAGCTAGTGTGTTAGTTTTAGCTGATGATGGGTTATGACCGAAAACGTTTCTAAATAGGTATTTATCTAATTTATTGATCTATATTGTTTGTTATTAAAGTTTATTTTATTATAAAGTTATATTTATTTTTGTTGTGCGTTATGTTTTGAGGAGAAAGGATGAACAATAAAAGTGAGGTTGGAAAAAGATTATAGATGATAAAAAAGGATTTACATGATAATCACAGAAACATGCGTAATAAATTATAATATTAGAGACTCGTTAAGTAGCCAATAACGCTGAAAATGTATGGTTTAAGAAGGATGGTACTCGTAGACGTTTATATTGTGAGACTGACAATTTTTAAAAAGTGTCTAATTTTATTTCGAATTTTAAACGCCGCATAAAACTCGATCTTCCTTACGCGTTTTAATACGTCATACGAAATATTAGCAATCAGCTGTTCAAATTATTTTCTGTTACACATTTCGAAGAGCATTATGTTAATCTCTCGTCCATTTAAGGATAGTGGCCGTCCGAATAATCGGTTATCTTCTACACATTCAAATTCAATATTACTTTCACGATTCAAGCGTGCCTCTTCTTCTACATATTTTTATACTTGAAAATTAATAATAAAAAATTTTTTTTTGTTTGTCCGCAGTTTAAGCAGTCTATAAACTTATGGAAAAGTGCACCTATTTAATATACTTTGAACTGTTCGATTATCTTTACGTACTATTGACCGAATAAAATTACAAGAAAGGTTCTTTTTTTTCTTTTTTTTTTTTTGGGGCACGTCAACGTGGAACTTACCCAACGCAAAGAATTGTACATTATATAAGGAAAAGATTAGAAATTGAGGAGATAAAGAAGGCCAACAAAGGAACTATATTGAGAGAGGGGAATGCAAGAATGGAGTGGACACTATAAGGAGTAGGAAAAGGTGCAGAAGACTAGAATACAGAGTAAAACATTCGGAGGAAATAAAGGCTTTAAAAAGGTTCTGTTCGATTATCATTGTTTCGGAAATTTCGTTTTTTGTAGTTTCTTTTTTTTTTTTTGTTTTCTTCGATATTGAACAGATAAATTCATTATTTTTCTTACAGTTGCTATATGAAATTAAAACAAAAAGGCGAATTATAAATTGTAAAATGATATTTATTGAATGACCTATGGGCACTGTTCTGAACGCACCGAAATAACAAAAAAAACCCAAGACTCTAATTTTTCTGGATCCGAAATTTTATATATTCACTAGTGTATAACTGCATTTTACACTGATATTAAAAAGTGAGTAAACATTGTTAGTGTTGTATTTTGCATTAATTATTAAAGGTGTCCCCCTTAACGGTGATTATTTATTGCAATTAAATACAATAAAATATTTCTAGCGTCGTAAAGTTATGGCGTCTTAAGCAAATTATTTTTCATAATTACTTTGTAATTTTCACATACTTTTACTATCTGTATTTATGGCAGGATTACTTTTACAAAAACTGTATTGTAGATATTTGTTTTTAGTAGATTTTCTGTTGATTTCATTAAGAGTGCTATTTAATCAGTCGCGAAAACCAAATAGGGTGTTACTTATCGCACGTAAAATTGATTACGAAACTACGAAGTAAAAATTTCGTATACAATTTGGACCTATACATGCACGTATAATTTGCAGAATCAGTGCGCTGTCCGTTTAGTCTGGAAAGTTTATTTGACATTGCAGTTGTTGCCCTATTGAAGCAGTGACATATGGAAGTATTTCCAACAGATAACGCTCATGTTCGGGACGACATTTTGTTTCCTTCTCTTCTACACAATACACGTAAACAAGGTGTTTTGTGTGTGGTCTAAAAAATCGTGCTATTTGCCACTAGTATCTAATATACTTCCCCCTCTTACTGCATAACCGGCAACCGTAACCCCTTAAGTTAGGGACTAGAAGAACCTATATAAAAATATACTACTAATATACGTTGCAAAACTTTTTGAGATTAACCAAAATGTAGCTTTTGATTATGTATCCCGGATACTTAATTGATCTTTACTTTTTTTGTGCACAACCGATTAAAGGTTTGCTCGCGGAACAAGTATTAAATTTATTTCCTCAATTGAATTTATTTCATAGTTCTCATTTTTTTTTTCTATTTCACTTGATTAATCACTTCTTGTCGCGATGCAGTTTCATACCGTTATATTCGGCAAAGATGGTTCATCAATGCATTTACATTCATAGAATACACGGGCTATGTGCTGTTCAGGGAAGCAGAGTTATATTCATTAGGTTTATTTCTTTATATTCAGCTGTTCGTCTAGTGGATGTGCACCCAATTTAATAAACCGCTATTGCCAGATTCGACTGGGATCCTCCTGTTGCGCAGCAAGACTAATTGCCTTTTAAAACCGTATCTATTTGTTTAAGCGCGAATCGAATCAAAATAACAAATAATCATCAAGCCCTATAATCAAATTATTTCGGCTAAATGACGAAAGTCTTGTAGGGGACTGGAGGAAGGTGAGAGAGGATATTATTTCGAGTAATCATTTTTAAGATTAAAAAATTCCGTACTCAACCTCACTAACTTCACCAAAATTTGACAACCTCAAGTATAATTGTCATTCGTTTATTTACGGAATTTAAAAAAATGTATTTTAATATTTCAGAACTTGGAGTAGTCATTAAGAGTTTTGCTGGATTCCAGGCCACTGTGGGGTATTACTTAACATACAATTAGTAATAGAGTTGATTCAATTGCTAAAGATACGGTCAAGTCAGATATTAAGTTTTCATTCAACCCATCCTTCGACCTTCTAGATAAATTGTCAAGGGAGATAATAATGCAGATTGGGGGAATTGTATACGCAGTGATCAAGATTGTGGTAAATATTTTCATATTGTCCAATCATCTCTTCCGTTCATACCTGAATTTTATTCCAGTTAGTGTGACCCGTAAATTTGTGACAGTTGCGTATAGGCTGCGTTCTGGCCGTTGTCGAAAATGAGTTTAAACGATTCAAATACGGGGCATTGCATAGGTTGCAATACCTGTTGTTGACTAAATTTCAGAGAAAATATTAACCATTTTTTATTTAAATGCGACCAATTTGATAACAAGAGACTTGTGTGTTTTAAAGACCTTACATCGTACGACATTTATCCTCCGCTGCGTATTTTTTACCTACTTTGTTCCAGTGATAAGATTTTCTTTTTAAGCTTAGCGAAGAAAACAAGATTATTATTTAATTTTTGTCTTATTTATTTTTTCTCATTCAGTGAAGTCTATTATTTTGTTAGTCTAGGCGGTTAGTTTCATTTCATTCTATTCTTTATCTATTTATTTATTACTTGTTCATTTTCTCTTACGTCGTAATTTTTGTTCGCTGTAGCTACTTCCTTTTTCCCATCGGGCAGTTATGAGACCATAGTGGAGAATGGGGTGACTTTTTATTTTTGGTCAATTTCATCGGGCATTGTGGGCACTGCTTTTTAGTTTGCGACCATTATGCAGTATGGAGTTTCCTCTTTTATGCTAATCATTTAGCATAGTGCACAAAATAGCTAACGAGAACATGGAAGTGTTTCCTTTCCTTGCATTCCACTCCTTATAGTTGCATCTTTTCTCTATCGTTCCAGTAATTATTATTTTCATTACAAAATCTGATTATAACGTTAGCTTGAATTTTTCGGGCCAAAAAATAAATAAATAAATAAAAAATTAAATAATGGCCATAATTGAGAACTTAAAATAATACGTAAAACTTTATATCGCAGCTTTTGTAATCAACGGTCGTTCCCTTTGTTACTTGGTACCTCATAAAAGCCGGAAAAAGTATATCTGTCCCATAATAGTTCTCTCGAGATGGTTTCTCTCTTTTATCGTGCTTATTCTACAATATACTGCTTTCAATTTTACTACTTTTTTTAATTTTACCAAAATTCAGCCATCATGTCAATTAGTTAATCGCTCATTTTTTTTACAGTATTTTCAATCTGATGCGCAGTCAATTTTGTAGAATATTATAAACTTTTTGAAACTTATCCTTTTGTTCTCTCCGGCTTGTGCGTCTATAGCTTGAATTTCACTAGTTTTCTGAATACTCGAGATAGTTGTGTTTTTTTTTTTTTGTATATTTATATGGCTTAGTGATATAACATTATGTACTGTTTTCTGATTGTATTTTTACTTTATGAAACGTAATAATAATTCTAATTCATTACTAGTCATAAAACTAATTTCAAAGTTGTACAGTGATGGAACGGTTAGTAAACAGTTATTAACGAAAAATATCTGAGATTAATAAATTTCTTTAACAAAATGTAAAAGTTAAAATTATTAACACAAACGCTACTGCTATACTGAAATCGAAAATGATTTTAATTTTTTAACTGATATTCTTAAATTAAAATAATAATGGTAAATCTTCTAGAAAAAATATCAGTACGATTTTCCGGGTTTCTCTTGTGATATTGAAATAATTAAAAGTGAGCCAGCCTCTTCTCGTTGGAACTATAAAGTAGAATATTTTTTAAAATAATTTCATATAAAAGATTCTGAAAATGTTTCCAATAATTTATTTTAGGGTGTTCTTTAAATCAAATTTAATGAGAACTGAAAAAAAGAGCGTAATCCATGTTCCAATTGTCAGGAATTTGAACGTTTATCAGCTAATTGCAATTACTAAGCCAATGGCTGGGAAGGTAATTTTATTGAAAAGACGAATCTGTAATCTCAGCTAAGTGAACGACACAATAATATCAGCTTCGTCTGAAGAAAGAAAACTTTCTCGTCATATAGGGATGATTATCAGTGCCGAAATTGAACGGTGCTTATCTGTTCGAAACGTTAACAATGAATCCGACGTAGGAAAAAAATACACGCTCGTATATTAATAGTATTTCCGAGGGGAGTAAAATCTTGGATTACCGCCTAAACCTGAAAAAATTGTTCTGTCTGTAACTGTATTTCGGATATGAATTATTTAAACGAAGTCAAATATTACTGGATAATTTTGAGTTATGAAAATTAACGTAATGATTTAAAGTATTTGCGCAGATTTTCCGAGGTTTTATTCCGTTAATTTGACAAATATACATTGTTGGGCTTTTGTTTTTTTTCTTTTTTTTTTTTTTTTTTAGATGACAACGTGTGCTTTCAGAACATTGACAAATGATCAACCCAAATGTCGTCAACTTTTTCATCCAGCACCCCTAAATGTAAAGTAAGTTCCGTACTCCTAACAGGATGCAGGAGTTGTGAAGTTAAGGTTCACAGTGTACGAAGAGGCCAACACGGCACTAAAAAACGGAAGAATGTTAAATACAAGCCTTTTATAGAAGTAAGAGATCCGCGCTCTAGTCGACGACGTCAAAACAACGGATTGTCTTCCAGCTTTCAGCTGACCAATAGAAGCCCGATTATTTCACATCGGGGCTCTTATACCACTCGTGACGGTATATGTAGTTTTTCTGATTAATCCCGAATCAGCGATTGGTACGTCTGATCATTAATCTTATGGGGATGGGCTTAAATGCATTTACACGCTGAATACCCGTAGTGAAATCTCTTGAAGCACTAGAAGACCTTCGAAGAATCGGCCATCTAGCCGTATCCGCGCCACCTCAAATAGTCCAGTTGACGATTGTTTCTCAGGCACGGTCTTGTGTTCGAGTATGAGCAGCGCGAGCTGTATAAATATTTTTCCTCGGAGGCGTTCGTTTCCTTTGGTTTCACATTTTGAAAAAGGCGGACCTTTCCTTCACCGTTGGACCACCCGAAACCCTAATGACGGATAGTAGTCTGCACCGTTGCCTATACTTCGAAACATTGGTTTCCATGCGTTTCACGTGCTAAGCATATTTATTGTGCCGTTCCTGCTTCACATTGACAGTACTGCTTGTGGTCCTGACTAAATTTTTCTTCCGGGTACGTTGGGGGTAAACGGTAGACTGCAGCTACCTTCTTAACGGCAACTACCTCGTTTTGATTTCCGTTAGAGTTATCTAACCTCGATATGTTATGTTTCTTTTCTTAGCCATTCTCGCCGAACTTTTTGTCCGCCGGTTTTTATGCTGCCACGTTTCAAATTTTCATATTTCTTTAACGGCTCGACTAATGCCATATGATCTGTTATTTCTGCCGATTTGTCATCGTATGTGGAAGATCTGTTCTTCCTTTTTACTTGCTTAATTTTCGTCCTCATTATATCGAGCACCGTTACTTCCGATTAATCTCATCGCTTCCTTTTTCGCGTAGCATAGATTTTATGATTATATCCACGCCTGAACTACGTTTATTCGTTTATTTTTTAGTGTAACTTTTTATTCTAAAATAATTTATTTTTTAATCTTTCTTGTTTCTTTTTTAATTCATCTAGCGTGCTCATTGGATATGCTTAGCTGGTTTTTTATAATTTAATTTTAAATTTGCGGCGACTCGTTAATTTTGTAATTTTTAGAATTTATTTTTCGAAGTCATAACTCTCTAATCCTATTCCGTTGTCCTGGATATACGGCGACATTTCTACAGCATGACTTCCACTCTTGTTTTAATAAAAGATGTTTATTAGATTCCTGTATTGATCACTACGAAATTTCCGCGCGCTTAAACTTTTAATATTATGCTTGAGCACGGCATATGCGTAATTCGTGATTTAATGTTTATTGTATGCATATCGGCGTGAAGCCAATTACGGGTACACATTACACTTAATAAAAAAAAAAAAAAAAAAAAAATTAAAAAGTAATGAAATTTATAAAAATATAAATATCTACCTGACACACGGCATACAAACAGTACATGCGCGCGTTTATGCAAAAAACACATGTTACAGCTATGTATATTAATGATGGAAACATTTTTACGCTGGGGGATAGTATAAAACTTCCGTAACGCTTTTGCGCCTTATTTAGAAATCCTGCTCTAAAATTGCCCGATGCAGGTGTTATAATGGAAATTGCTGCAACAGTAATCCCTCCTTTTTTCTTTTTCTTTTTGCAAAAAAGAAAGACGTAGTCAGTCAAAATTGACTCTTAAATAAGTATTACAGAATAACTATTACCTAAGAGTTCTCTTGATGGGGTCCAAAGCATCAACTTATATACTATATCCATATGTTTAAACAATGAAATCCAAATAATCATTTGCAGAAAAAAAATACCACAGTTATTCTTGCGAAGGTTTATTCGTATTATTTATTTTTAATTTATAATAATTTTCATCTTTTTTACAATGTTTTGAAGTCTGCTGCTCCGAAAGCAGTTAGCCGCACATTAACAGCATAATTAATACTCATTCTCCCTTACAATTATACACGTTCACGGCACATATATCGCACACGCTAACAGGTAATTCAGATTTTATTAACTATTAAACAATGTTTAGATTATAGTCGGATTTGAAGAAGACATCTCTCTACTGTGCACAGTTTTTACTTTACGAATACGTATGTTTTTTTTTTTTTTTTTTTTTTTCGAAGTAAACATTAAAAAGTAAAATTGTATCTAGTTTATTCATCCCGACGAGTATTTACATTTTTTTTACTATTTCTTTTTCGTTTAATCATTTCCGACTTGTCTGATTTTTTCCCCGTTTATATTGATCAAAGGAAGGAGGTATTTTATAAATATACCGATGTTTATTTTTTCAATCCTTCACTGCCGAACTATTATCCTTCGCTCTGTTATTTTTATTTTCTCGAATCACCTTTCCTCCAATTTTTTAATTATCTCCTCTGATTCTTTGGCGCCCTTCAATCCCCTTCCTGATTATTCGTATGACACTTTGTTGCGCTCCGTATACGCTAACTCATTCATAATCTTTCCTCTCTCCATTCGATTAACATTGATTTGCTGTGGGTACTTAGTTGCCCGAGCATATTTGCTTATGATGCGGCCGCTGATTCCTTGGCTCGGGTTGCTGCTTCTTCCCGCCTTTTTCTTTTTTTTTTTTTTTTTTTAAATTCCATCTGCTAACCTCTTATCGATATGTAAAAGCTTCCATATCAGATTATGTTATCGGATATTTACGCTCCCTCCTTTTCTCTTAATCATTCATTTCATCTATCTGTTTAGCCTACTCTTCCGCTTTATTCGTGGTTTCTTTTGTATCCCTCTCTTCGACGTTCTAATGTTGTTTTTGTTGTTCGTATGCGGTTTGGCCATTCTCTGCTGTCTTTCTCCAGATTTAACACGTAAACGATAAAGTTCGATTGTGTTTTTAAAAAAATTCAGGAACAGTCTCGTAACGCGTTAAATAAAACGGTATTTATTAATATTGAAAGTTAATTCGAATGCAGCAAAGTTAGGATAGCGTTGTAAAATTAATTATCTGACTTGGAGATTTCACGCTACTATTAAACGTTATACGTGTGTAAATGGGCATTTGCGCTGTCTTCCATTACGTTATTTATATAAATAGTAAAAATAAGAATAGTAAAAGATCTAAATTGGAACTTTCCGAGGGGACAAGCCAAATAATATTTCGTTTACGCGGAAGAATTATTAATAGAATTTTTTTGTAAAGCCAACTCGACTACTTACTTATATAATGCACATTAAAAACTGGGTAGTTGCTTGATTTTTTCTATAACGGGGAAAAAAGTATGAAATTTTTAACGTTGTTCTGTATTTTTACGTAATTTTAGATTTAACAATTTCGACCAGGATGCCGAGTATTACGATTTCTGTTAAATTTTTTTTTTGCTGCTTTGGAAGTTGAAGGAAGATTCTGATGTACTGCAAATATGCAACTGTCTAATAGCGGTGAACCGACAAGTCGGTGTAACACACACTTTTATGTGCGTAGAGAGCCACGCATTTTCGGTCCTCTTTTCTTCTTTTAACCTTAATTTGCGCCACGCAATTTATTCTTTCACTACTGATTTTCCTTCCAACGTTCTACATTTTTGTATTTTCTGTTTTTCTTTTAATTGTTCTTCTGCAAATCTCTTTAGTCGCAGTTGCGCTAATTTTCAACTGTTATTTTCATTTCGATCATATCCCTGTTCTGATTCTTCGAACCGATTATTCCGTTTTGTTTTCTGATTTTCTATAAATATTCTCCATTTAGTCAGTTTCTTTGTCTGGATAACATGACCGTAAAAATAACTCTTCTTTTTCTAATTTTCTGTGCTATGTTTTCAACCACTATTGCTAATCTCCTCCAGATGTTTGCTGTAATCGGAACAGAAAGTTGCTTTCCTCCAATCATATTTCGCTATCCTCTTGCCCCACACTGCCCGGCTATATTCTGATGATTCGATCTTTACACTTGTGATCGTACTTTCTTGGAATGCTCTCGCATTACTTCTTATTTATTAGAGTTTGGACTTGCTGCCGTTCTGTTTACATTCTCACATTTATTTCTTTACCGCCTGTCCCAGTTTTCGTCTTCCTTCCTCGTATCGAATTAAAATTTAAATCCTACATCTAACACATCTCCTTCCTGGGTATAATAACGAGAAGAAAAAAAAAAAACATTTGTTCAGAGACGCAATATTCTTGTAATAAGGAAAGAAAACGATTATTACCTTTCGGAAATATATATTTATTTTTATTTAAAGGAAATATTTAAATTGTAGCACTTATCAAAATTGAAGTTTTAAATTTTTTTTTTTCCCAATATTTTCTGAATGCGTATGCACTGCGACGTTTATTATTATTGTTGCTATTATTTGTTTCAACGTATTTTATTGCGCAAGAGTATTATATCGTAGTGTTTCTGTGTTCGCGGGTACGTTTTGCAGCGTATTCGAAACATCTGTTTCTTCTTTCTTTTTCGAAGCATTTCTTGTTTCTCCCGAGTAGTACTTTGTTACTATTACAATAACTAAGTATTTTTGCTGCTATTGTTATTATTTCTACAACTAGACATATCTGACTACACCGTTCTCGATCGTCGGATTATATTTTCCAATTCTATCTTGTCTTCTCCGTTATTCGTAGATGATGATGACGATGTTGCCTTGTATTACAACATAGATTCCGTGCTAACTATTATGTTCCATTGTATGCCATCATTTGTAAGTAGATCGGGGGAAAAAAGAATGAGGATACTTGTTCGATAACCCTTAAAGCTAAGATTAAGCAAACCAGCGTGTTGTATATGTATCTTTATAGTTATTTTGAGATTCTCTTCAAAATGGCTTCGTTACCTTTACCGATACTTTTTTTTTTTTTTTTTTTTTTTCGTGATCCTGATTTAACGGCAGCGCATTTTATTTTATTCTCCCATTTTAATATCGTACCTTCACCGAGTATATCGTCCGTCAAACGGAGTGATTTTCGCGAAATACGTGTTCCTGTTACGTTTTTTTTTATTTATTACTCGCTTTTGCGCTCCAACCGATAAATAATTCAGATACTGCACTGTGTAAGTGTTTAATTATTTTAATTATTAAATTATTCTATAAAATAGTTGCTTTTTATTGTATTTTTTCACATTTTTTCTGTTCGATGGGGCTCTATTACTCAGAAACTCTACCAGGCACAAGCAGCAGTTCCCTGTTTTCAGAAATTCTAAAATATCACGTTGAAACAAACGGTAAAACTACTTAGCGTTCGTGTGTCCAGCAGTTCTCGATGAAAATTCTGAAAATCTGCTTAAGCGATATCTGAAAGAGAGTACTCGTTGTAATTCTAATCGATTTTATTAATTTTTTATTTTTATTATTAATTTCATCGTTTTTATCGAATTCGTTTGTTTGTTTTTTTTCAACATTGAAAGTATAAAGAGGGGAGAATGTTTTTTCCTACTATTTCGTTTGCTTATCATATGTAGAGTTACATTTAAGTTCTCTGAAAGATTAAAATGCTGAAGCGGATCTAGAAAACACTCCAAAATTTTTACGGGTAATAAATTATAGAGCAATTTTTAAGGATATATTTGAATAATTTTTACCATCATCGACTGCGACATCACAATTACGCGACAAATTCAAAAATAAGCTTACGATGAAACTGACACCATCCCTTTTCGTCGATAAATATTCTATCTTAAGGACTTCCTATTATTCCGTCTATAAAAGAGAGGGACATGTAAAATAGAATACCAGAAGCGAAACATAGATTCTTTTTTACTCGGCATTTTCTTTTATTTCCATATCAATTATCGGATGTTGACCATCTTGTTTGTTACGATTTCACGATTCCTAGCGTATGAATGTTTTATAAATTTTTCCATTTTTTTTTACGTTATCTGGCCAACTGAGCTATCTACTAAGTTGGTCCGGCAGTGATGTTTCGTTTAGGTAGGATTATCGGAGATGTACAAAAATTTCATTTACGATAATGCCCACAGTTGATGAGCCCCTTTAAAAAAAAACAACATATTTTTGACCGGTTCTTCATTTTTTTTTTTATTATTATTTTTTTTAAATGTTCTCTGTAGTACCAGTCGCAGTACTTTGTATTCCTTTTATCTTATTAGTTTACTTTTTTTTTTATAGTCGTTGTTAATTCTCTGTTTGTTTTTTTTTTCTAGTTCGTCTTAATAGTTCGATATCAGTTTCTGTATCAGTCTTCTCTCTAGATCTTGCGCAGTAAATAAAAAACCGTGTAAAATTCGTTGATGTAAAAAAGTCTCTACCGGCCGTTTCAAATGCCTAATCGTAGATTTGTAAGTCTGATGCAACATGCCTTTGGCTGCCGTTGAAATTCAAGGAAATGTTTAACAGATTTGAAGATGTTCTGTTTACAATCGTTTCGTTATATTAATTATGCGATTTAATTGCGAGATTATTCCGACAATTCTTTGTACTTTTCTTAATTTAAGAATAACCGCACGACACTGTCGATTTTCCGCTTTTAATTAATCGTGCTTATAATAAAATTAAAAATTTGCCCGTTATATAAACAGATTACATCATTAAGTTTTCAGGTAAGTATTTGTCCTTCGAAATTTATTCGATTAATTAGGTAAATCACGTTGACATTTAATAATCGAATAATAACGAGGAGTATCGTTTTAAAGGTACCTCAAGATTTTCTTTTCCGGTGACCAGTGTAAAACATATCCTTGTCGGTGTCAAATGACAAAATAGTAGTAGGGTTTTGTAAATTTCGACGCTATTGATTTGATCGATTTTGAATTAAAACGGGAGGAGTCATCGATAGAAGTTCGAAAAATAAATCCGCCTAGTGCAAAAAATAAATCGCAATTTATTTTTAATTTTTTATTATACTCTAACGACATTGAAAATTGTAACCGAGCTTGATATTCGAAATGGCGCAGTTTAGCAGAATCACGATAAGCCGCTGGTCCGAATTTAGGCAAAAAATGTTTATCTTTCGCAAAATTCGTATATATACGAATGCGGTGTCGGTTGGTCTCCATCGTTGGCATAAAGGCGGCAAAGTGAGACCTGGAAGCCAGATCGGCCAGAGACACAATGTATTTACAAGTGGGGGGTATGTTGCGTCGGTGGGTGCTTGTGGTTGACCGATTAAATTTAGACAAAACATTTTCGAAAGAGCTAAACGATTGGTACCTTAAATTGTCGTGGCCTGCGTAGGTACTTCGGTAAGTAGGTGTAGTAGATTTCGAACCTGATGGCTCTTCTCTCCTTCTTTTCTACGGGTTTTGCTGAAGCGTTATTTTATTTCGAAACGCAGCTACGCACACGGATTTGGAATTTCGAACGTTTCTATGTAAAACGGCAGTTGATGCGAATCGCGTCAAATTTAAGTTGAACAAGATTAAATTTCTTCGCAACCCACGCGCTTCTTGCGCCAACGCGAATGATTTGAATTATTAAAAGAAACGAAAAGAAAAAGAAAAGCAGTACGCGCGTTAGAAATAACCCCGGAATGGTATTTCGAGAAAATGTCGTTTTTCGTTTCGACATGCGGTGGTTGAATGCGGCAGATGGAAAAGAGCTTGCGCCGGTAATTAGCGGTCGCGTCTGGAAGCGATAAGAAAATGAGCTGGAGAAAGTACTCCAGTATAAGGAGAAGGGAGGAACGGAGGAAGCGTATAAATTGATAAAGTACCGGAACACGGGGGGAATAATTTCTTTTTGTGCAGGCAAATTCCGCACCTAATTAGCGGCTGAAAGTTGTTTTTCTGTTTACCGCTTAAGTTACATATCGTTTCCCTCCGAAAATAAACAAAACATCTCGCCGACTTTTGATGTCGGTAAGGGCTCTTGCTCGTGTTTTATGTTCCGGCGCCGTCGTCTCGCTCTTTAGTCGAAATCGGTAATTTTCAAAGGACGGGCGACGGCATGTTTTTCATATTTTTGCACGCGATTAACGAGATCGCTTTGGCGGTAGAGAATTTTAATTTTGTCAAAAGACCTCGAGAGGGAACGGGCGAACGAGCGAGCAAGAAAGCGAGTGCGAGGAGATCGAAGCGGACGAGGGGAAAGTAAAAGTCGGTTACCCTGCGAAAATGGCGAGCGCGGGCGGTGGTGCGTGGCAGATCGAGGTTGTTTTAGTCGGAAAAATTGATGCAAGGGGCGAATAGGTGGCACACGAGATAAAATTCTCGGCAGCGTAAAGGAAGACGAAAATTGAAAAGAGGAAATTGCCATTACGGAGAAAAAACTTTTCATAAAGAGAAGTGGCGAGCAAAATGGTGGCGGCGTTATATAACCTTTTCTCTGGAAAATTGTTATGTGGGGGAATAGGATGGCGCTGATGATGGTGGTACTGGAGATGAAACGAGAAGCCATAATGATCGCGCGCGCGCTCGTCGCCACATGCAGTTTCATTATTTCCAGTTGGACGGCTGGAAAAATGTCGCAGCTTCCAGTCTTTTCCTGCGGCATCGTGCGAGGGGCCGCCCGGATACTGAAAGCTCTATTGTACTGAAAAACCGGAGATGGTACGTAAGCGCTTCGTCGGTCCTACGCTTCTTTTTAATAACGAATGAGTATCTCATTGTGTCACCCTTCGCCCTGTCCTGCTTTAGCCTTCCTGTGCTCCGCGCGGCACTAATTTAACTTTGTCCTCTGTCTGCTCTTCGCTCCTCCTTGCCCCTGCTGCCTTATCAGCGGCAAAGTAAATCCGTTCAAAGAAAAGCCGGAAAAATTAATATTTAATCCGCTCGGGCCTGCGCCGAGCGCGATTATTTCCTTTTTTAACCTACGCGGAAAGAGATAAAATGGCGATCGGTGCGACTTTTTTCTCTTCAATTTTTTATAACCTTTGCACAGGGTGTCGAAAGAGTTTTTTTTCTTTTTTTTTTTTTTTTTTTTGAAATTACTACGGTTACCAAAAGAAATCTCTCGCGAAACACGATTCGTAAGGTGCGCACAACATTGCGCCTTTATTCGGCAAAATGACCATCGACTAATGATGAAAATCAGTTTTAGTAGGAATTAATTCGGCCATGCTGCCAACATTTTTACCGCGGCTGCTGATTCCGGTGACAAGCCAACTACTGACGATCCGAATGCGCAACCATTTAAGGGATAAGACAGCTGACTGCCATATTTTATGCAACGTCGAAAGTAAAAGCTGTTTTTTTTTCTGAAATTTGCAATTTTTTGTGTGATCGATTTCTACGCTGTTCCCGATAAATTCGCGTTCGTAGTCTTGTCGCAATTCAGCGATACTTCATACACAGTGCCAAGATAACAATCGCCGAAATTTATAAAATTACCTAACCGGCGTGAGTGATTATTAATTTGACTTATCAACTGTAGAGCACACCGGTTTCCACTTGTTCCACATTATTTTTCCTTCTTTTCATCATTCTTTATCAGTCTTTATCACGATAGAAAGTTCAGACCTTTCAGATGACTGAAACGTAACCAGCGAAAAGAAAAAGTTCGGATTTTCTATAATATGTAGAATTCTGAATTTTGTACACGGTTTTTTATAATTTCACTTATTACAACTTCTTACATTACAATTTCGTTTGTCCTTAGTTGCCCCCACCACTATTTGATTCCTTTATATTATTATGTTTCGCGCTATTTCTTCACGCTGATAAAATTATTCCGTAACTATTTCCCAGATTTTACTTATAATACAGTTATTTCGAAAACGAATCTTTACCGACTTTTAAAGTGGGGGTGGGTTTACACGTTCATCGCGTACGCTTTTTTTCTTTTCTTTTTTTTTTTTTTTTTTTTTTTGTTATTTTAACGATTCTTTGTTCATGGTCCCATATGAATCCGATGAATATCGGTGAGTATTAATTAAGTAATCATCGAGTAACATAAAAAATGAAGAGGGTCTCTTTAGAGAATTTTTCATTTCTATAAGAAGCGTCACTGACACACTTAAAATATTATCAACGTGTTAAGTTAGATTGAATATTATAAAAAAATTCATTACCACGGATAAATATGTGGGGTTGAATAAACAGAAAATTAGACCTCGTAGCACCTTTACAAGCTCGTCAATAGTGCGTGCTGTAACATCGTTGCATTTTTGATAATGTAATCCGACTCCAATGATATCCTTTGTTTATTAGTTATTGTACCGGTTAGTAGTGGCCCTATATAAGTATATCGGTAAGTATTGATGATTGATTAAGTAATTAAAGCGAGCGTTAATAAGAGAATTTCATTAGCTTTGCTTGAAATAAACAGACAGAGATTAGACAAAAAGTTTTCATTAGAATATACAGGGAAAATACGAACCGAAAAAATGTTTAAATTAATGGGGCGATAGTGACACTTGAAGAAGTATCATTAACGTTTAAATTTGAATAAATGCATTTGTGAAATCCTTAAAGCTACAGACTCATCGCCGACGGAATTTGAACACTATTTTCTTTAACCTATCTTTATATGGTATAGAAGCATTTCAGATTGGTCTGTATTATCATTCAAAAACATTTACACCAAAAATTGTAAAATGACAAAATCCGTCCTGTAACGTTTATTTTACTGCATAAGATGAATTATCTTTTTTACCGAGTAATTATTTTCTACTTTTTAGCGCATCTTCATTCGATTTTTCAGTAATTATTCAAGTTGAAATTTTTTTTTCTCAAAAAAATATTTTTTATTAATCCGCAGCATCGCACGCTTGTTAATATCTGCAAGTATAGTGGAAGACTTTAGCGCTTTTCGGATTTATTGAAAATTGAATAAGAAACAATATTTTGTATTTATACATTTTACGACTTCTACATAAGAATAAAAAAAAAAAAAAAAATAATGTATATTAATTCGATAACGATTTGACTAAAGTGAAAAACGGATACTTCAAATTTTGTATTATAATGCGTTAATATAATTTATGACTTTATCATCGAGTCCTAAAGAATGTCACTTACAAAATTTTTTGTAATTACTTTCTGTCTTTAAAATATAAAGGGAGACGGTTTCCATTTAATAGTAGTTCTCCCGGTAGACCTTAAATTGACCATGTGATACTTTTTTGACGCATATCATTTGACACCTACAATCATACGATTCAGCTGTTTAAAAGGGATCTTGGGTTATTAAAAAGGTTACTCCTCTTTCTGGGTGTTTTTTTTTTTTTTTTTTTGGATTTCAAGAACCCAATATATTAAAATTTCGAAAGCATCTTAATTACAATACTCCGAAAATATTATAAACATTAACATATTTAAAATCGACAAAAATTAAGTAATGTAAGTCCCATACTTGTAACATCGGAGTTTGTGAAGTTAAGGTTCACAATAAGCTCAACGCAGTAATTGCGGCCAGTTCCTTTCTCTCATAATTTATCCGTTTATACCGATAGTATTATTTTCAAAATGAACCGCGATTTTAAAGAGTTTACATTAGAACTATTTAACTATATTTTGAAACAAATCTTAATTTTAACCGATATTAATGGGTAAACTATTTTTATTTTGACATTTCTCAGTTCGTAGGTTTAAGTTTAACTCTTTTGCGGTGGTACCTGAATGTTGCTCATTTTGAAAACAAATTTCGACTTCTAAAGCTCGCTTTAACGCGAATATGTTTTTTTACCTATTATTTCCATAGTTACTTTTCCTAACATTCATCTTCTTGTGTACTTTTTTTAAAATGTAGATGTTAAAAAAAATCCAGTTTTTTACAAGATACTTAAATTACACTATTTTCTCGAAATAATTTTCTTTCCTCACCCAAGTCGTATGGTGTGATCACTAGAGCGAGTTTTTGATCATTCATCACGGACTACCTCCACCAAAAAAAAAAAAAAAAAAACAACTAAATTTTAATTGGGTGTCAGATAGTGACAATTTAAACGAACCGAAATAGTGTGAATATAAGAGAAAAAAAACCGGAAAAGAGTATTTAAAAAATCACAATTAGCGTCACAGATAAGTACCGTCATTTGGTTGGTTAGGAAGCTGATGAAAAGCGAAGGTGAGAGAAGAAAGTTGATAAAACAGACTTTGAAAAGGAGCCCGTAACGGTGATGTTTCAGAACGGAGATGTAAAAAAACTGCTGAAGGACCCAAAGATCGGAAGGAAGGCGCTAGACACTTGGATAAAAAGAGCGATTATTAAAGATGGAACAAGGTGTAATATATATATATATATATCTTATTCGGATAAGGAATCATTTATTAGAACGTGGATTTTTTTAAGAAAAGAAAGCGGATAGAAGCAGGAGCCGAAGAATCAGCTGCTTCGTTGCTGTCACTATCTAAATGGTTAGGACCAGACATAAATACAATAAGGTAGAGAAAGAGAACTTGTACGGAAAAGAATAAGGTTTTAAGAATAGGCAGAAGAAGATGGAACAAAGTGTAGTCTAATACGAAAATCACATTTATAAAGTCAGAAATAATCAAATAATGGGAGAAGACGAAATGAAAATAATTGAATGGAGGTTGTGGTTATAAAAATATTGCGAAATATTAAAATCCGAAAAGTAGTCCCATTGGGATTCCCTTGAACCGTCGATGGAAATGTGGTCATGTATATTGCAATTTGGGTTAGAAATTTAGAGATGGAAACGAAAATCGGAAAGGAATAATTATTTCGGGAAATTTGAGGACAAAATGAAATTAAGTATTATATAAGTAAAATTAAAATTTGTCTTTTCACGACGAATCTTAGTAAAATAAAGTTAGTGCAAAGCAGAATCAGGAATACGGGATGACCTCTGATAAATATTCGAATGCTACTGACATCTCGTAAACTTTTACTAACTGTTCGGAAGACGCTATTAAGGACAAATCTCAAATTAGTCTATTTTTTTGCGAACCGAGAGACGGTAATTTTGTATTATTTTTATTTATTAGATACGAAAATTTTTCACATTAAAAGAATAAATTTCAAAAATATAAAATCTTTTTTTTATAATAGGCCAATAATAATGGTGCTCTTCTGAAGCTTCAAACTGGGTGAAAAATTCGTAAAGCCGTACTAAATTGTTGTTTCGTTAATTATTACGGAGCCAGTTTGCTCGATGTTACTCTTGATATAATTCATCGTAATATGTGAGTGCGCAATTTCAAAGGCCGGTTCTTCAAATATTTAATAACTAGTAACATGAAAATAGAACGGTCAATTTATTTTAAAACTAGCTTACACTCTGTTGTATTAAAGATGTGCTAACCAGAAAGAAAGACATTTTGTTTCCCTCGATCATAAGATTAACGTAATCATCAAATTTTATACTTCCACGGCTAAATAATTTTTCAAAAAAAAACAAAAAAAAAAAAACATTTTTTGTCCTATTTACCATCTCTTTAGCCTCCAACTTTGAGAAAATCTTTCCTTCCCGGATGTCATCCTCATAGAATGCATTCTAGAAATTTAATATTTCCTACAGTTATGCTGAATGTCTTTCAGTTATAGCGAAGATATATATTTTATCTCGAGAAAGAGTAAGAATCGGAAACACGTTACTAAAAATCTGCGTAAATAGGGATTTAGTTAAGATGAACCGAACAATAGTTTATGAAATTTACGAAACAATTGTGTTTACTCACAGAATTCACTATGAAAAAGGTGTGAAATATGAGCGAGGAGATGACCAGATGAAAAGAGTACAAGAAAATCGCAATTCTTATTGCAGAATCGATGACCGATGGGAAAGAGTAATAGTTACAAGTTAAGGCGGAGTGACCGAAAACTGGAAGAAGTCAGGGAGAAATTGCATTAATCGAAGAAAAGTCAGGGAAATTTGTTGAAAACCAGGAAATTTAAAAAAGATACAGGAATACTCGCGTTAAGAATAACGTGTAGAACTTGAAGGTGTTAAGAATAATCATGAAAGTATAGTTTATGTACATTTTACGCTGCATAGTTAATAGAAAATTTCTTCATCTATTTAATCTTTGAAAATAATAAAATTTGTTACGTCTCAGTATATGATTTTATTTTGTGGTGAACTCAATTTTCACTGTACAATCCATTAAAACTATTATGCTCGTCTCGTACCAAAAAAAAAAAAAAAAAAACAAAAAAAAACATATAATAATTGTAGCAATTTGTACAAGATATCGAAATATAATTATTATCCTTATTTAGATATAACGGAATTTTTGAAAATCCTAATATTCGATGTTATATGAATTAAGCGTTTATCTAATTGATTTTAACGGGAAAATCTCAAATTTCTCTGTTAGCCTTCAAATTTGAAGTGTTAGCAGTGTTCAAAAGTTAACAACTCTTTAGTAAGATGTAGGTTTTAGAGGTCATAGTTTTCGCATACTGGGTCTGAGCAAGTAGCTGATCAACATTCGGCCATTTTCTTAAAAGAGTAATATGAATTTTAACACAAAATAAAATGTAAAATATTAACTCATAGGAATTTATTTAAATTATTCAAATGAAATAATAAAATATCGACTAGTTTCAAGTTGATGTTTTATTATATTTTCATAAATTAAATAAATACCTACGAGTTATATAAAAAATTCATATAGGATGATACGAAAAATTGTACACGATTAATGTGATTTTTGTTATCGACACAAAACGAAAGTCTGTGTTTCCTCTTAAACACCTGCGGCCTTTCTCCTTAAATCGTTTAATAAGATGAAAAAGCTTCCATTTTTTATCGTAGTTTAGGAAACTTTTTTTCGCTTCTAAGCTCGTCAGAAGGTTTTTTTAATTATTCTAGACGGAAAATCAGTGTACTAAATTCGGTGTTTGTTAAATAAAATTTTCATAAAAATATTTCCAAACTCTATAATAACGAAAAATCCTTCCTATTATTGAATTGTTTAATTTTCAAGTTTCCATCTTAAACGGTGTTTTTTTACTTGATTGTCGTACGAAGATGTAGCCGACGATAAATTCTAGTATCACGTAGGATCATCGAGGCTGCGCTTCCGAATTGGCTACCTGTTCGGTTTGGAGTTTTCTTTGGCTACCTTGCCAGTGAAATGATACATCTTTCATTGTATGCAGCTTATACATTCGGCCTCAGTGAAGTGCATTTTTTCCGAACCTCTGTTTTTCGTTTTCCGTTGTTTTTTTTTTCTCTTTTTTTTTCGTTTTTTTTTTTTTTTTTTTTGTCAAAATAAAATCCTTGTCTCAAATAATCAAATGGTATTTAAATGACGAATTCGTTAAATATCGAAATTCGCGCGTGATTAAATAGTTCCGAAATATACTTCTTCGAATTCATGGGCGAACTAAAAATGAAAATTTTTTTGTGACCAAACAAGTTGACGACCGGACTCGAAAAAATGGCCTTTATTTCGTCTATCTTCTGTTCTCTTTTACTACGTGTTGTGCTTTTAGCGTTTATGAATTTTTAGTATGCAGTGACGATGATTAGTACGAGAAAGGAGTTGAATAGAAAATTTAGGGAATCAAAAACAAAAATTAAATCTAGTTTATAAGCGTGGAGTGTGTAAACATTTGAAAAGCGGGTGATCTGCGAGCTGATGAAAAAAAACATAAAAAAATCAGGAACTATTACATTTTAATAACCCCATCCGTGGACGGTAACTTATCCTTCGAACGCGTATTCGTGACGTTTCAATCGTTTGCTCGTATCTCGAGAGCTCTGATGTGCTTTCGTTGCATCATCACTATCAGTCTAGTAAGCACCCACTTAACACGACCGAAGTAATTTTAGAAGAGACCCAGATGATAGTTTTGATTCGGATAAAGTAATAAATAAAGCAAATCAGTCGCCAGCAGTGTGTATAAACATTTCCGGGAAATATTTAAAAGTAGCCTTTTTTTCGAATCCATCATCATAATTGTTGTCCACGAAAGTGCCCCTTTTCTTACGTCACATTCTACACGCGACAGCTTATAAGTATTTCCAAAATTCTGGTTTCTCAAATATTCTTCAATTTTTTCCTTTGAGGCGTCATCGATATCGGACATTTAGTGAACTGTTGCGCTGCCACTCGGCGGAGAAACGTCAGTTTAACATGCATTTCTGGCAAAGCGGATGCTGTTATATTCGGTAAATAGGTTTTTGCAGTTAAGGTAATCTGTCCTTTCATTCTCTATGAAAGAGACTGTTTTCGAGTTTTAGACGTACCTATGCATTTTAAGTTCCTTTAACGAATTTAAGGCGTGGTGGACACATTCTCTGGCTTATGCTGAGATCATTTTCCTTTTTCAAAATGCCCGCATTATTATTATTATTTCTTTCAGCGTGTAGTTCTCAATTTTTACGCCTATTTCTAGGAAATAGCATTGCACAATCCTTTCCCTTCGGTCGTATTTTGCAACTCGTCAATTGGCCGTTTCATAGAATCGAGGGGTTCGTTACTAGCGGGCCGATATCGTATTATTCACAGTCGATGACTAGGTGGCCATGTTATTTAATTTGAATGCACGCCTGCCGCGGGAGATCGATTTGAAATTTCCGATTTGTTGTTTGCCGGGTCTCGTGCAAGGGGAACGAGTACTTTTTTTTTTTTTGTTTTTCCCTTTTTAACCGTAAGGGAGAGAAATTGAACTCGGTCGGGGGTCCAGAAATTGCGTCTGAGGCTCCAACGCGAAAATAACTTAGTAGAGGGGTTGAACGCGCGGTGCAGCAGCTGACGGAGACGGAAGATCATCCCTGTGTTTCATTTGCCGGTCCACGGGCGGTTTAGCAGGGCTTATTATTATCGAAATGGGGTGTAAATATAGCCAGCAGTTTAATAATAGTAATGAGGGTAGGCAGAGGAAGCGAATAAAACCTATACTCACTTATTGCCAATGATCTGATCACACCATTACGAAATATTAGATAGGCACTTTTCTGAATTCGGCTAAAGGGTACCTTACTCGAGACTGACTGTTGTTTGTAGGTGCTCTAGCGAGTTTTTCATGCATTCGATGATCACAGATACATTTTAAGAGATGTACCGCGATAATCGAGATGAAGAATATTTTATTCAAGCTCGCGCCTAGACAGTAGTACGCGCGCATAGAGCACTTAAAATATATATTCTACAAGTGCCATCGTCAGATTAATCTTCCGTTTCTTGTTTTCCAAATGAAAAATCTACCAAAAATCAGACCGCATGCTGATATTTTTAAATAATAATAATATTAAACTTTTGAGCGGGCCACGTTCCTTAAGGATATGTTTTTTGTATGGAAGAAAAAAGCAGATGTTTGATCTGGCCTCAGATTAGTGATAACGCGACTGACTCTTCAACCTTTTTCCGGTACAATCGAGATGTATTTAAGTTGCCCGTATTGAAATTGGCTAAAAGTTAACCTGTATTCTCGGTGTACTATTATACTCAATGAAACCGAAGAAATTAGTAATCGATTTTAAACATTTATTTACCGGTCCGTGTAATGTCTTTCTTACTATTATTATAAACATTAACCAAACGATCGTGTAAAATTAATACGTTACACATTTCACGGGACGAATTATCTGTAATCTCGTTCACTCGTTGGCTACATCTGAAATTTACATTATATACTTAAATTAAAAATTAAAAGCCCAAATTCTAAGCCAAACAAACATTCCCCCCGCAGCCCTGACCAACACTCTTTTATTATCACCTGTTGTATGGCTAATTGCGCGCTTACGCCTGGGGAAAGATTTTTATCTGTTTGCTATCATGCCTTGTAGTATAGTTTAAACATAAAACAGCTAAAGTTCGCTGCTGCTAAACATTATTTCCAACATTTTGTGCAAAAATATTTTACGATAAACCCCGGTTCCTTTATTATTAATACCTGTTTCACGCACGCATTCAGAAATTTTCTGAACCCAGGCACTAAGAATTTTTGGAAACCCGTAAAGTTTTATACACGGCGGCGCGTTAAAAGTTAAAGAGTATTGTGCGTTTCGTAAGTTTCTACTTATTTGACAAGTATGTTAACATCGAGTTTTTACACCTAGATAGATAATTTAATCCATTTAAAAAAAAAATGAATAAAAAACAATCTGGTCACAATCTGCTAAGATCATAAGAGAAAATTAAACATGTGACGACTGTCAAGCAACATTTTAAGAAAAGTAAAACATTTAAATTGCGCGTCTAGTAACTGTTTCGCGTGGGACTTGCGGTATTCGATGATTGCTCGAGAACTACTTTATACTTTAGCGTAATACCGGTGCAGACTTTAGCGATGAAGAAGATAATTTAAAAAGGTGCTAAAAAGTCAATTGAGAGGACCATTTCAGCGGAAAAGTTCATATTGAAATTTCGAATCCTTCTGAATTTATCTTGAGCGTTTTGCGAATTCAATGATTACGCGTTATAAAAAAAACTAAGCTGAGCCATTTTTATCATCTTACCGACGCACGAACGAAATAAAATAAACGGCTTTCTCGTGATTTTGCTTCAATTAGCTTTCAAAAAGCGCCGAAAGATAACAGAATTATTCTAGATTGCTAAACTGATAAGGGGGAAGCTTTAGCTTTGCGTGAAGTTGCACATATGCGAAAACGATCGTTTGGACATTTTAGAAGGCTTAAATAAATTTTTGATGTGAAAATATTTTAGGCGATCGAATTAAGGATGTTTCGTTAGGATGACTCTCTAATATCGAAATTTATTAACTTACTGATGTATTATATAATACCTATCGAATAAGAACACGGTTTGGTTGAAATATTTTACGTAACTACCTATTATCCACATCCTCACGGACATGTTAAAGAAGGGGGAAAATATTCCGACCGCAATAATCTAATTCAGATATTTACCCTGCAATCTAGACAGTTTCACTAATGGCCACAATTAAGAATCAACCGTTTTACAATTGCTTTATTTGGAAGCAGCGATTCTCCTACCAATAGTGCTCGGCAACCACTGACATTATCTTTCTAGCGATAAAAAGACTTTCTCATTAATGCGCACCCATTTTATATTATCGCGTGACAGAGTTATAAAACACGTTCTAATTTTTCTCATAAATTTCTCTTAATATTCATTGAGTTAAATTACGTATAAATGCTGTTGAGGCCAAGTCTAACGTAACTTCAGTGATTAACACTGAGATATTATATAACCTTATGCATTTAAGTTTAAACAGAATATTAATAAACTCCTTTATTAACTTGCTGAAGATTTTAATCATCCGGAAAATTGAAAATTTTTCATTTCTAAACACAAGCGGGTGTGTGTGCTGCAAATTGGTATATCATACATGTATGATTTATGTGTGTGTAGGCCAATTTACTTGTTTGCGTTTGAAAAAATTAAGCTATTTACTTCCGATACGCAATGATGTGCAATCGCTACTACTGCATGATGGGTAATATTGACCGTGGTATTTTCGAGTATTTTAAGAAAATGCGAAAGAAAAAAAACGAGAAAAAATTTTATTTGAAATTCGTAAAAAGAAAGAAGAAATGGTTTTTTTAAAGAGCTTCATACAGACAAAATTTTGTAACACGACTGGGTCAACCGTATTGATGTGGAATCGCGAGACCATTAGATTTTGAGAAAATTTTGTTCGTTCATAGGGTTTTGAGTAATTTAAGAAAACGTGAAACAGAGCGGTGCAGTTATTTCGTAAAAACTGATGAAAGTTAAATGTGCGCTGTCAATCGGCGTGTCTTAATGTACATGTTCATAATGAAACAAGTTTCAAGCATGATGTTTCATGCGCTGAACATTCCCTATGTTAACTTAAAGATAACTGTAATATTTATGTTTACATAATACTAAATTCAAAACAAAGACATTTGATTTTTCGCGCCGCAAAGAGGAAGAGACACGTCATTTATCGAGCTTGTTTGAACTTTTCGTTAACTTCGAAAGGTTCGTAAAGGAAATGAAATACGGTTTCGTAAAATAGCGATTTTTCCATTCATATGTCACATGCTTGGGGGAAAAAAATTTCCCCCCAAAAGTTTCGTGCTCTTGACGCCCCGAAGGCCTAATTTTAATATTGGAAACCCGGATGCCCCAACTAGAGAAATATACGAGCATGTGCATATTTTTAACCTTGTTCGAAATTTTTAGTTATAATACTCGCGACGCAAAATGGGGGGGACACGTCGTCTTTTGTGCTTTTTTGAATTTTCTGCCAACTTTGAAAGTTTCGTTAAAGAAATGAAATACAGGTTCGTTCCCAACAAATAGCGATCTTTCTATAGATATATCACATGTCCGGGAAAAAAGTTATTTTTTTCGAAAATTTCGAACTTCCGGCGCCCCGAGAGGAGGATCTAAATGTAAAGTTTTAAACTCGGCTATAGTTTTCCTATAAAACGATCCTTTATGCATATGTTTGAGATATGTTTTGTTTTTTTCAACTTTTTTACTCGGGCTATTACCTTCTGTAACCAAACTTTTTCTTATATACGTACATATATAAATTCTGTCTTTCGGACCTATCAAGTGACAAGCCCCCTTGCACCTTCATGTACTGGTTTTTTCATTATGCTTGTATAACAGTAGATTCAACTGTCTACGTTGTTCTCATCTTTTTTATTTCTCAATAGAACGTAAAGTTTTCAGTTTTAATTTCATTTTGATTTTATTGTATATTAATTTCAAAACGTAACGAAAAAACCTTACATATTTCGTAGTAGTTTTTTTACATTACCCCCGACGTAAGAATGACGCCCTGTATATACATATATACATATATATATATATATATATATATATATATATATATATATATATATATATCGGCCATTTTGACATCGCAAGGGGCTGTGCGACCCCTCTTGCTTTCATTTATGTCTCTTTCTCTTCTATACTTTGTATAAAATTATCAAAATTTGCAACGTAATTCTTACTGGCACCAACACAAAAAGAAAAACAAAACATAATCACAAAAATCCTATCCTAACATTTAACTTTCATTATATAAAATTAAGATGTTGTTTCATTACATTTTTCGTTACATAAAATTGTGACATTTTTTCGAATGGAGGGTAGCCTAAGAATTATGTTGTAATTAATATGTATATATGTACTCATTACGTAAATATAACATAACGGTTAGCGTATTTACCTGTTACTGAAAAGAGTTATTCCTAAAATTAATAAATAAAAATGATTTTTTTTTTTAATAAGATGTCTGGCTGATAAAAAAATATATTGAAATTAACAAACTTTGAAAAAAAAAATTTAATAAATAGTAATTATGTATATTTTATTCATTTTACAAACCTTTAAATTACTAAAATATTCTTTTCTTTTTTGTTTTTTTTTGTTGTTTTGTTGAAGTGTTTCCAAATTATTATGCATCCTGTTTCCGTTACATGTTTATTTTTAATGGATAGCAGAGAGACTGTGTGAGATATCTTCCGTCACTTGGTAGTGTAGTGTAATTCAAATTTCATGGAAATGGGTGTTTAAATAAGTTTATTATTTTCTTTTTTCTTGGCTGGTAATATCCTTTTTTTTATTTTTTGCATTGTTCGCTCCTGTACGGTGTCCACATATGTATGCGTACATACAAATCAACGAAAGTTCTTAAAAAATTGTTTAAGTTGTACTAGTGTCATATGGATAACTTTTAGCTCGCTAAATAGCTGTCTTTTCTTCTTTTTTTTTTTTTTTTTATTTGTCAACTGCGTACATTAACCCAGTGCAAATGAAACTTTTGGAAGTTACAATGTGTGACAGCGGGGTTCGAACCCAGTTATATCCGAATGGAACACTACCGTCTACCCAACTAGATCGCTTAGTTTGATTTTAATATGGATAATTGTAACACACCTTTCGATGAACGCAATGTCTTAACTCCATCTAGTAGTTAGTAGTGTTACAGCGCGATAGAGTTATTGAATTTTACCGCATCGCCATCTTAATCTCTCCATTGCTGTTTCAATGGTTAGGGTAACATTGTCGTTAGCTAAGCTACATGTTTCTCTATCTGTTACGTTATTTTCGAGTCTGTAATTTTCGCATATCTAATCGAAATTGGCTTCACGTTTATGTACATCAACTTCCGTGAAACTTTCTTCAATGCAACGTTTATTTAAAATTGTAGTACGTATAATGCATATTTACAACTTTATATTTTTATCTCATATTTTCATTCGTAATAAATTCTTCATTTTGATATTCAAAATTTATCTCCGTTTGCAGTGACATACCTTCTATTCTCGCATTTATCTTCACTTTTTTAAAATAAATATACTCCTTATTTATTTATTTATTTATTTATTTATTTATTTATTTATATATTGGTTTCGTTATTATTTACACAACTGAACTTTAACAATTACTATTTTATAAAAAGTTATATGGTTTACGTAATTGGTAGATTAAATATGCAAACCGTTATAACGAATTATCTGAACAAACAGATTTTGTAATCGCATAATCTCGCAGTTTAGCTAAAATAAAAAAAAGGTAAAATACAGCGATTGAGCACCGGCGGTGATGAAGCTTGTTCGTGCGAAATAAACCGAATATTTTTATCGATTACATCGTTTTTTTAGAAATAGTCCCCTTCCTTATTAAAGTTTGATAAAACACTGACCAAAAAAGTGCCATTTTTGGAAACACTGCATGCGTGCGAAATATTCACCGAATGCCAGTGGAATATTAATTTGAACAAATAACGAACATTTAAAATACATACGTGAAATATATTAAAAATATCGACATGGAATAAGAAAAGAAAAATACAACAACCAGCTAATTTTGAAAACACTTTAATAAATAATCACAGATGGTCAGTGATTTATTTATTTTTATTTTCATTTCTTTTGAATTTTATGTTGAACATAGTTCGCGTGCACATTTTATGTTCCATATTTGTTTAAATTGATATACATTTATATTATATGTTTGTTTGTAGAGCTAATGGAGTATTTTATTTGCAACGCGTAATTTGTATTGTCCATCGCTGAATACGGGCGAATTAAAGAAACAGACGAATAATTTGGAAACAGAACGTACCGTGTTGGTCGATAATGAATAACGTCTTGTTCTCCTTTGAAAGGACGCGAAAGCGTTATTGTCGCACGTGTCCGGCATAGATGATGATTTAGGTGGCCCGCTTTTAATTAATTTCGCTTTTCGTCTGGCGACGTGTGTATTATGCGCCGTTGTGCGCAGGAATCGCGTGATAATATCACAACAGGAATCCTAAGTGTCTTTCTTACGTTCTATCGCATTGCTCGAAACCCTTTAAAGTGAGCGGCTGGAACGGGAAACTGGAACGCTCTGTCTTGCATTTGGAGGGGAGTTTAATAAAAGCGAAAGATGTACAGTGGAGCAGAGACCGTCGTAAGGAGAAACAAAAAAGAAGTGGTCACGGAGAAGAGAGAGCTGCAAATGGGGTTTCTGATGTCATCGTATGATGTTGCCCGGTTATCTTGTTAGGAGAATTGCCGGAGCGGATGCTGGAGATGCGGATGCAAAAGACAGATGATCAGCAATGGGGTCGAGAGATAAAGATGTGCAACGTAAATGTAGCTTGTGCTCTGCGTTATTGTAATGGTAAGACAGATCAACCCCTAGAGAGCTTTTGCGGTGGTCGCATTATCAGTATTAAAGCTACAAAGTTCCCCATCAAAGGCTGACAACGATGGTTCGCCATCATTTTTCTACTGCCAACTCGTCTATATGTAAATGTACATATATCAAAGCGTTTTATGTTTATCGTGATTGCGCGCGTGTACACGCGTGTACATGTGTTTATGACCTTATTCAATTTTACTCCTCCGGCTTGTTATGTATCTGTGACCTCTCGGGAATATTATTGTCCTTAATTTGGCCCGGTCTTCGTTTTGTTGCAACTCCCCCTTTTCGAATTTGCTTTATTTTTTACGAGAAACGTGCAGGGTACAAATGCGAAAAGTCTCGTGTCTTGTTCTATTATTAACGTCGCCATTTTGGAAAAATCGCCTTTCCCGACAGCATAATAACTTTTAAATTAATAATGGCCGATTAGTTTACAACTTAATAAATTGCGCGCGTGCCGATAAACTGAGCGAACGGAAGTGTCGGCGGAAGTTGATTTCGTTTTGACATTTTTTCCTCGAATTTTACCAGTTCGTCGAAACGCATATTTTTAGGACAGCGAAAAGCTATTCTAACAGCGCACGCCGGAAATTTTCGGTTTTTATTGATTTTTCTTTTTTTTTTTTTTTTCACGGAAATGATTAGCTTTGTACTGGGCTGAATGTTTAACTGCCGTGGTTTTTTTGGTATCGTTGTAATTTAGTTTCAGCTGGATTACGGTTGCGATTTTCGACAATATTAATAAATTAACAATATCATCATATATTTCAATAATCGGGTTTAATATTTGATTGACCGCTGGACTAGTGGACACAGTGCGCTTTAGAACTGTGACTGGTGTACCGGGTTTGAAGATTATGTACATGTATATTGACTTCGAAATCGGAGGTTTTGTATTTATTCATCTATTTTATTTAATTGAATTTTTTTTTCTTTTATTCGAAAAGTGACGACAGATGTTTTATAATTTAAAATCTTCCGAATAAAATTGGACAAAAGAAAAAATCAGTAGACAAACATTATCAAAAAAAAAAAAAAAAAAAAAAAAAAACTCGAATAACATAGCTACGATTGAATTCTAATAATAATAATAATAATAATAATAATAATAATAATAATAAGTTGGCGTGTTTCTCACTGGAATGCAAAATAAATCGAAAATCTCTACAGAAAATGGAGAAGTTTCAAATGAACAGGTGAGAGATAATTGCTAAAATATTCGAAAAATTCCGCGTTTGAACAAATTTTACATTTGAAACGCTAATTATTTTCCCGGTAAACGCGGTTTATAGAGTTGTTGGCTTAATTTGTAAACAATAAGCTCTGTTCCGATTTTGATATTGACATCAGGACAAAAATGTAATAGTTTTTTCCGCGAAAATCTCCATTATTTAATTGCTCCGAAGTTGCCGAATTATATTTACAATCTCGCTAATATTTTCCTATTCGCAAGTGTAACTAACGAATGCTTACACGAAATTCGTGAAACTAAAAACTCTCCTTCATGTTTATGCCTACCTCTTGATAAAAGATTTCAAATATTTAGGAATATATATCGATAGATCCTCGAGCTGGAAAAAGCAAATACAAGTTTTAAATTCGAAAATAAGACAGACAATTCCAGCTTTATACAAATTAAAGCAAGTGTGCTGTCTTATAAAACATTACTTGTATATACTACAATTCGAAAATTATGTCTAGAATTCTATATGGAATCCAAATATGGGGAGAGGCTAAGAAAACGGAAATCAATAAAATCGGTAAAATTCAAAAAAGGTGTCTGAAACTTATACTACCCTGCTGCAAGCGAAGCGACTCGAGATCAGTTATGTATAGAAGGAAAATAATGAAATGTCTCCCAAGGTGTACTACTACTATTACAGGTTACTCGAATTTAATAGCAACAATATAAAGTTACCATCTAGGCAAAAAACTACTCGAATAACAAAAAAACAAAGTATAATATATATTACATTTATCCTAGAGGGTCTAATCTACGAATTGATAACATAGATAATTCGATCTTAATTAAAATAATCAGTAATATTCCCAATCACATTTTAAACGAAAACAGTATTGGTGTATGGAAAAAGGAAGTAGTGAAATGGCTGAAGGAATGGTGTAAGGAATAAAAAACCAAACTAGGTTATAATTCTTTCCATTCAGATAATTCAGATATATAATAATTTGAATATATATTTTCTTCTAGCGTCTTTCCTTTTCCGATACTTTTCTGCTGTATTACTTAAAGAAGAATAAGTATGCGTATTGAATACATAAACAACCTTTATGTTTGGTGTGTATGCCTATCTAGAGTGAAAGCTTATATTATTATTATAAATATTTATTAGACATATATTAATTAAGGCGTATTTATTTCGATTTCGTTCAATAAGCAGGAATAATTTCGTAATGGGTATAAACTGAATAAACGATAATAGGAGTGTCGGGCACTCACACAACGGGCATACTTGTCCTGTGAAACTCACAACTTATTTAAATATAACAAAAAAAAAAGAACTGCTTTTGAAACTTAACGGAGCCACTTTGAAATATTGTATATTTGCCACCGTTTCTTTTTTATTTAAACTACCAATTCAGAATGAAGCCAATTATTTGACAACGATATTTCCAATAATATCCTTCGACGAATCGCCATTTTTAACAGACTATAACGAAAATGGAAATTGTAACGAGTAAAAGAAAACAAACACCAAACTAACAGTTTTTACCGAAAGAGGAAGCCCTAATATGTTAAGCAAAATATTACTATAATTCAATAACCTCTCTTTATAATGTTGAATATTTTTAAGAAATTGTTATTTGCTTATCGCATTATTCGCGCTAAAGTTGAAGTATCCGATGCAGTTTAATAAGAAATCTAATCAACGCATCAAAAATAAATTCCCGTTTTGCAGAGTTGCTGTCAGATCACAGTAATTCACTCGTTTTGCGTAAATAATTTTACCGATAGCTCGCGATATTTCAAAATCCCTCGATAAAACTAATAACGCATTAATTGCCATCAATCATAAGTGTGTATGTCAATGTTAAGTTCACACGTAAGGAATTAGGTTGAAAATTATATTTTATAAATTATAGGTTAAAAATAATTTGACCATAAATTATTAAATTAATAAAAATGAAATAATGAAATTAATGAGAATGAAATACAATTAGTGGCGGTATGTGTAATCGCCGTATGGTCTATATGCAGTTGAATCATTCATTTAGTATTAATAAATACCTACATAATACCCCTCATAAGTGTTTATGTTAAGCTATAGTTAGAATTTAGCTCACATATTTCAGGTATAGTATACTGAAAAGTACTCCAGGAGTTAAGCAATAGTAAACGGTTTTGTTCTGTTAATGCCTCTTTCTTCATTCATTGCTGAAACTTGTCTTTTTCCTTTTCGTGACGTTAGTTTTTCTAGCTTTTTCGTTTTTTTTAACAGTGTTAAAGTATATTAGCGTTACTCTCGTATTTATCAACTAAATACTGGAAGCAAGTCATTACTCCACTCATCCTGACCGCGGATATTGACTCCGGGCGTCGCACAGATAATTCTGGATTTCGGCGCCAAAAACTATAAAACCATTTTTTCCCACCATTATCACTTCTTCATTAAAAGAACGACAAATGCTGAATTATCAGCAACTTCATACGCTAATTTTCTACTATCGGTTCCTATTAATCCGAACGATATATTTTTCAAATTCCAAAATTCGACATTTCAAAGTGTTTTCTAGGTATATGGAAAAGATAGATGTGCGACGACCTATAATGATTTTACGCTTTCATTTGCAATTTTATTTTTCGAAACTAGAATTTGAAGGTAGCTTTTCAAGTTCTATAACGTCGACTAGCCTAACTGAAATCGTCATTTCCATATCTAATTCGGGCTTTTTCCGCATGTTCTTCACTTATTTCCCATATTCGGAGGAGCCTTTTGGCATCTAGAAGCGTTGCTTTTAAATTGTACTGTACATTATGGAACATGTGCAAAGGTACAAATTAGGGAACTTGCTCGCTTTTATTTAAACAAAGGTGATAAATTTCTCACATTTTACGCCTAAAAGAAATTTATGCAGTGAATTCCTAACAATTGATGCTATCTAAGAATAACGAAATTGCTTGACTGTCTGCAGGGTTACGGAATTAGATCAAAAGGCAACACATATGTATCATTGTTTGTTCTGTATGCTCTGCGTTTTATTGGTGGATTTGCTAATTCGGTTTCAAATATATCAAATCCAGTGCTCTAGTCGATGCATCTGCGAGTTCATTTTCTTTTATGCTACAGTGTAAAGATATCCACTTCGATAAAACTATCGTTTCTGCTTATTTAATGTGAAGTTCATAGCTATTCGGTGTTGTTCATATTTATTTCCTCGAAACGTTACATTTTTGTCAGTGGCTAAAAACAGTCTCTTAATATTCGTTTTTTTTTTTTTTTCTCATATAAAATCGAAAGATTTTTGTATATTCGACGTGTCATTTTATTGTTACACTTGAAAGAACATTAATAATAATTTATCTACTTACAAGGTCCATACTTATACATGTATGTGTTAAAATTTCGTATTCATTCATGTGTCCAAGAAATCTTCAACTTCTTGATACTGATTGCTCACTCCTTCTTGTCTCAATATTTAACGGATTTAATAATCGTTTAAATCCATATTGTATTAATTTAATATTAAATAAAATATAATGTTGAGTGGCAATATGGAATTCAGTATTCACTTAGAGTGTATATTTCGAACGTCTTCACGTATTTATTAATATTAGGATATTTTTATAATTTATAAAAGTTACTATAATCCTTTGCTGCATTTCAGTAAGTATATATAATGTACAACTGTAATTTTACAGCCCCCAAACGCAATATTAGCATTCTATTCTTAACTATGGTAACGCAGTAGCCTAGTGGTTAAGGTGCTTGGCTACCAAATCAGAGGTGACGGGTTCCATACTTATCTCGTTCCCGGATCCAAGTCGCTCCCGGGTTTACCCAGCCTGAAATGATTGGAACCAAAGAAATCTGGGAAAGTAAAGTCGATCGAGAGAAAGGAACTGGCCCCCCTACTCTCATTAGTGCGGTTGGGCTTTGTACATTGTGAACCTTAACTTCATAATCCTTGATGCTCTATCAAAAGTATGGGACTTACTTTACTTTTTATTCTTAACTGCGTGAATTTGACGAAAGTGAGTATACCTATAAAATGAAACATATATAACACTTTACGAAATAATAATGAGATATTTAAAAAATGAATGTTTAAACGTTTCGAAGTAATCGTTTCATGATCGCCGATTAATGCGGTGTTTTCAGATATCCGGTATATTTATCGATTATTCAGAGTATTCATTTTTTTCTTTCTCCTACTCAACTTTAGACCGTTTTATAATATGGCATCTTGTTAACTCCAGCACGCATACTCTCAGAGTGATCCAAACCTATGATATGTTTCAGCTTTATGCTACTGATTTGATGATGTACTATTTGTCGCTAAGAATGCTTTAAGAAAACCGAAATGTTTAATAAACTCATCTAACTTTCATACATATTTGATTTTTATTCTGACTGTTGGCTTTTTCAACTATGTAACTTTATGTCATATTTTGCAATTATCGAATTACAGAATCTTTCGTGATTTTTTCTTCTTTTTAATTCAAACGTAAGTTCATTGATGGATTCTGCTGGAATAATCTGAAATTCGTTTGTTGTAAATTGCATTTTATGTCTCAATATAAAGTTTTTTTTTTTTTTTTTTTGTTTTATTTTTGTTTTTTTATAAGGGGGGCACCTTTTAGATTTTAATAGAAGGGCTAGCCACGTTCATCATTCCGTATATGTGATTGTGCATAAGCCGGTGCATTTTATCTTCGTTCATTCTTCCCCAGTGATTTTTTTTATACCAATCCGCTGAAGGATTCTTGTTTTTGTTCCGCGCGTTTTTTAATTGTTTATGTGTTAATACTTATGTTGGCGCAAGATTACTGCCCATAGGATATGTTCGCGTTGTTTATTCGCTTAAATGTACTAAAATTAAGAAGATGAAAAAAGTATCTAAATTATGCCTTTATTTATTACTCTTCAAAACTTTAAACCTGCAAACTTCTCCATTTTTCTGCCGTTGCCGTTAGTTCCCGACGCAGAATGCGAGACGATTAGATTCCCTACAATAATTAATAGTCATTTTAAATTATTAATGTTGAAACTTTTAAGTTTATAAGATACGTCTATTGCAACTGTTAAGATAAACATTTTTAAAGCGGAAATGTCAAATGGCGCGATGACCTCTACCCATCGATCGATATCACGGGTCTACAAGTGGTACATTCCTAATTTTATTTAGATGTATTCCGTTCCCTGTATTAGATTCCGTTTGTATTATATAAATATATATATATATATATATATATATACATATATGGAGTAATAATCCGCGGAATGTTGTCTTCATAGTATGAACTAAGTGAACACTTTTCTTTTGCTAATAATAAAATGATTTCCAGTGAATGTATTTGAATACATAGTTTTTCCTGTTTATATATTAGGCAAACTTCCTAAGTGACCTTTTGCTGATATTTAAATGCTACCACGCCATAATTTCATTAGTTCAAATTTAGCTTTTCTCCTTTGACAAGAGTTCTTGTTCGGAGTTTTATGATAATCTTTTCGAAAAACACACGCCACTATGCTTTAGATAAAAGGAAATACTCGATGTAACTTTTACAGAAATAGCTTGTCCGTAATTTTTTTAAAATGTTCTTTATTTTTTAAAAAAGATACGACTATTAAGCGTATCAATCATTCCTGTGTTCTTGTATGATAAAACGAAAAACAGAGCAATTAATAGAGATTACTATTTATAAATGTTAATAACCAATGTGCTTCGTAGGAACATAATAAAACATGTCGACGTCATAATATTTTAATATTTTAACATTTATGAATGATAATCTCTGTTAATCGCATCGTTTCTCATTTTATTAAAAAAAAACCTTTTTAATTTATCCAGAGGTGAAAAATTAACGATACCAGGTTTATTTTGTATGAGTTTTATTTTCGAACTAGTGGAAGTGTCGTTATCTGCGATTGAATTATTAAATAATTTTATATATTTATAAACTAAATATTAAAGTATTAAACCAACCGATACATCCAAGACTTACGCTCTATAATCGTGTTGTTATAATAACATGTTGCAATAATATTTTTGCAAAATACTATGGTATCACCGTAATTAAAATTGCAGTCAGTAATGCATATGCCAATTTTTTAAATAAATTATAATGTAATGAAAATATAGATTATAGGTTAATTTAGGTTTCAAATTCCGGTCTCGTATTTCACGTTCATCTCTGCTACTATTTCTTTGAATTAAAACTTCCCGAGAATTCAAAAATATATACACCAAATTTATCTTCACTGTCATTATTCAGTTTTACTAATTAACTATCATTAACATCTCATTTTCAATGTCATTTTGATTTCTTTCAGAGTTGAATCAAATGTTTACATTCATTTCTATTAAAATTCTTCGATTTTCTTCTCCAATTGAAGATGAGTTAATTAGGCCGATTTCAGATTCCAAAGCATAAATTTATTTTTATTAATATATATTGTTTTTTCACGGAAAATTCCCGAAAACGTTTCTACCATATATCTGCTTATGTCCAATGATGTCTATAATTTTATTAACTAGGTATAATTACGTTTAATATTGTTAACCTTATCGCTCTTTATGTATTTATGTATACGGTTAGTCTATAATTAATATACATGGTATTTAAAAATAAATAAGGTTGAAACAAAAGGAGAAAATTTTTTTCTTTTGACAGATTTATGAGCTTGCCTAACTGTAGTATTTAACACTGATATAATTGTTCACTTTAAAAAAAAAACAGAAAAACAATGATGCCGTATAATTTCACTAAAAAAGAATTTACAATAGCTGATATATAAATAATAATTGTCCGTGTGTAGTAATGATGGCGTGCGAAAAAAAACTAGCGGCAATATATCAATTAAATTTATTAGAAATTCATCTTTTCAACAGTCGACCTGAGATGAATTAACGCATAGTTTCAAAAAACACTCACTAGCGAAGAAGACAAAGTTGCCCATCGGTTACAAATATTGGTGCGAAACACAGAGTCGAAAAAATTTGTTCTATGAAGATGAAAAAATCACTAATGACAGGAAGAGAAAATCTTAACTTCTCAAAATGGAATAACCTGGATGGAAATCGTTCAGTGTGGTTCAAAATAGTGTTGACGGAAGCTCACACAGCAGCGCAATAAAGCATTGCGTACCTTGGATGTTTGAGATCATTACGTTATTCCAGGAAATAGATTTGTTTATTGCTGAGAATACTAATGTGAATATTAATATAGAAAAGGTGAAAAGCCTTCGAAATATTAAATTCACCATGAAAAATTCTAGCTCCTACATGCTGTGAATAATTTCTAAACAGTTTACGTATTAATAAACTTATTCAAAAATAAGATAAAAAACCAATGCTCTGTAAAATTACACGTATTAATGCACGTTACTTAAATGTACTGTAATCGAAACATTTTACTTGCATCCTTCCTTATTTCCTTACATAAATATTGTAAAACTTTTAAGAGAGAGAGAGAGAGACTCGTCAAAACTATCTTCAAATAATCAATTTCCAATGTGATTTAAATTGATTCGGCAGTTTTGACAAAAATATAATCGGTATGTATTGTGAAAAAACTAAATTTTTACTCGCAAACTCGCAAATTTTACAATTTTTCATCTATTTACACGTGTAAATAGGAATGTTTTAAGTTGTTACTTAAATAAATCTTGATTTATGCTTTCAGAACGGTTAACTGAACTGGCTCTCGAAGAAGCGAAACAGCAGAGAGAAGAAAAATTTCTGCAAGAGAAAAAAAAACGTGAAAAAGTGGAAGTGAAAAGGGTACTGGAAATTGTCAGTAAGTACGAGAAATTTCACTTATAATTATTCAGAAAATCAGACTCGATTTTGGCTAAAGTAAGTTCCTGATGATTTTCATTATGCTAAGGAAATATGATTTACCGCAATTGGTCGAGCGAATTCTGAAAACATTCGGGAATTATCAAACTTTTTTCAAAAGTCGTTGCAGGCCTTATATCCTTCTCACTCGGTGGCGTTAACGATTATCAACATTAGTAGGTTGCCTATCCATCGGTCTTACACTAAGTTCAAAAAGAAACAAATTCTATTGTTTTTTACTTACGGCGCGGACAGAAGAGAACAAAAATTAATTTAGGCGTGCTAGCTACCTTGTAGGCTAATCAAAAGAAATTAAATGGAACACATTTAATACGTTTTCAGTATTGCCAGTTTCGAAGTGTTGGGTAATATTTCTGTTTTTTCCATAGCAAACATATTCAATATCTGTAAAATTATATTTCTTAACGTAGAAGGGAATATTTAATTACCGGTGTTAAGGATAATTTTAATTGTCAATCATATGTTCTTCTTTTTAAAATCGTTTTTATAACTCTAAACTATTATTAATGAATGAAAATTAATTTAATTTAACGTTGTGTTTTTCTGTACTTTTTTGTTATTGCATTTTTAATTTATACACGTGTGAAAAGGAATTAACTTAAATCGAGTTCCAATGGAACGAATCGACTGGATTTCTGTCCTAGGGTATCAAGGAAATGGTTCACTTGATTTTTTTGACTTTTTAATGATGTCGATGATTTCTCTTCGATGCCAGGAATCCCCTTAATGTTCTAAGATATATATCGTTTAGCGGTGCATATCAAAATGTGTCTGACTATATAGTACGTGTCGGTTAAATGGAAAATATAAAAAATATTTTTTTATATATATTTTTAACGGATCTCGGAACATTCAAGATTTTCTATAAAAAGCAACTTTTGATTCTATTGAAATTTTACATCAGCGCAAAGCCGGTTCCACTGTGTCTGACGACTACATGACATTAAGCTCTACCTCTCGCAAGCAAACTTGATTTTTTTTTTTTTTTTAATATTTTATTTTCCTGGAAAAAATAAAATGAATTTCAATAAAATTTGATTTACAACACTACTTCAAGTTCCATATAATAATGGTTGGAACATTTTGATACGTCACCTAAAAAATACGGTAAGCCACAAATTAAACTAACATTGTTACAATCAAGACAAATTAATAACTCAACTACGTACAAAAAGAGAAAATTAACCGATTAATATAATTATAATTATCGCTTTTTAGCCAGGTAATTACGGGAATTACGAAATTAAAAATGCTATCGCTTGCTGTATTGACCTTTCGTTCGATTATTTTTATACATGTTTGCGAGCCGATTGTATTTTCACTAGCCGAATCGAAAGCGATTGATTCAGAGATGACGTACGCACACATAGACATACTGGTATTCATTATTTCCGAATACTGGGATTTTTATTGGATTTGAACGAACAGTTTTCTGAACGTTTGATCTGATCCAGATAACGAATGTACTTTAATCGCCGTTCGATGACCTCTTTATGGTACGATCTATATTTGTATCTAGCTACCAAGTGTGCTTCGATTCTCCCGAAGTTAATCAAACGGTTGGTTTTTATGTAATGATATAATTTCGGATTTTGAAGTAGCTTTTAAATTTATACGTTATAAAGCTCGTTCCCACGACTTCACTTTTTTTGCTGAAATACTTTATTAGAGCCAGCTTGTAATTATTATGTGTAGGCTATGCACCGGTGCCTCTGTAGAATGGGTTTAAATTGTTCCAATACAGAGTACTCTATAGTTTGCAATACCTATTATAAATAACTAATTTTTATTTAATCGCAATTAATTTGGTAACAAGAGATTTGAATTTTTTAAAGACCGTATGTCTTTTATTTTCTTTTTTTTTATCCTACCCTGGGCGCGCCGGCAGCCTTGACCAAACAACATGAAAAATTAAGAAATAGAACTAAATAGCCAGGCGGTAAAAAATGGAAAGAACAAAGGACAGCAGCAACGGAATAACTGAAGGCAATGTGGGAAGGAAAGGATATAGGTAGCGTTAAAGGGAGTAGGAAGACCCAAAGCTAAAAGTTGGGTGTAAAGAAAGAAGCGTTCGTTGGAGAGTGCAGAACATTCAAAAAGGATATGATTTGAATCACAAATACAAGAAGGCTTAGAAGCATGGAGAAAGTAGAAAGGAGAAGGGGACAAAGCGAATTGAAAGCGAGAAGAAGGGAGGAGAGAATGATTGATTCTGAGTCTAATTAAGGAAACAGCTGTGGAATGACGACAAACAGGAATAGAATGAAACCCAGGGCAGAAAACGAGGAACTGGTTGAATGAGACGGTACTGTGAAAGGCAATTCGAGAATAAAGATGGATACATGTCCAACCAAAGTCTGGAATGATTAAAGCGTGATAGAAAAAGAATGTTTGAAGAAGGGAAAGAGTCGAGGAAAGGACCATTGCGAGCGGCTGAGCGAGCTAAAGAGTCAGCTGGTCATTGCCCTCAATATTGGGATGACTTGGAACCCATAGAAAGTTTATGAGAATGGAACAAGACGAGAACAAAGAGGAGACAAAAGATCGAATAGGACGGTACCGCCAGAAGAATGAGAAGGAGGAGATGGCTTGAAGAACGCCTTTGGAATCGGAAAAGATCAGGAATTTGTGAACTCCACTTGTAGAGGATATAAAATGAATAGCACGAAGAATTGAGATGGATTCGGCCGAAAAGATAGAGCAGAAAGAAGGAAGTCTGAAACACTCAGAGTACAGGAACGTAGGAGACGTATACGCACCACCCACGCCCCCATCACTCTTGGAGCCATCCGTAAAGATTAAGGGGTTACATCTGTTTGAATTTTTTTTACATTTTTTTTTTTATTGGCTTAAATTACATTAAAATATCCCTAGATTTATAATCAATAACGTCTAAGCATGAAAAAAGATTGTGCGGTCGAGGGACCCCCGTCAGGAACGGAGTTGCTTACGCTATTTTTTCAACTCTAAACGTGATTTAATATGCAGATTTCTATTGATTCTATTAGTGTATTTTCGTGACGCCAAAAAACGCTATCCTCTTTCATTCAACCCTCTCTCTCTCTCCCTCTTTCTTCCTCTCACCCCCTCTTTCTTTCTCTCTCAAATTTGTATATTTTATTTTTTATCATTCTGTTTTTTATATTAAAAATAATTCAGTTAATTTTTAAATGTTAAAAATAAAATATGAGTTCCATCAGTAAAGTTATATACTTTTTCCCTATAAAACTTTCTCTCTTTTTCCCCATAAACTGAATGCTACATAAAATGAATATTTATAGAAATTTTGTACGATAAATCTAATTTATTGTGCTAAAAAAAGTGAATGAATCCTTTAACGTACATATTGAATAATAAATAAACATTCGGCAAATCGATTGATAACAATTCTCTGTTCAAATATACAAAAATCGTTTAAAATGCAAGCGAGTTTTAATGGATCACTGATTTTATAAATATATTTGTATTTTGAAAAATTTAATAAACTATACTGCGTTTTGTTCACTTTTTTCTGATCACGTAAACAATTATGGAATTTAATCGTGCATGTTTAATTTATATAAAGACAAGAACATGATCAAAAACATCGTATGAGTGTATCAAAATTACGTAGCTTGAAAACCGCAATAGATAATGCATTATAAATGAAAATACGATCATTTTTTTACTACCCACAATATTTAATTTATAAATACTTTTTGTAGAAAAAGAAAATAATATTAATAAAAAGTTACGAATATTAACACACACACACACATATATATATATATATATATATGTGTGTATATATATGTATGTAAAATTCTTTATTTAACATACAATTTATGTAGTATTCGATTCGTTATTTTATGTAGAAAATCTAATTTTAATTTTATTAGTCATGCATGCGTATGCAGTAGATTTTTTTTTTGCTTGCTTGTTTTGCCCATACGTAATATTGAATTTTTTCACCATTTTTTCTTCGAAGGGGACCCCTCATCCAAGATTAGTTCCGGGCCCCGTAAAAAATCCTTAATCCGACCCTGTTGAAAACCAAAACAAAATCGGTCCATAGTGGCAAATAGGCACACAGGCAGAAACACTTTCCGACAATCATTTTTTTATATATATATATATATGTATGTATATGTGTGACAGAGCTTTGCTTACATATTATAATACTCGTAGAGTTAATAAAAACAATGAATTATTATATAACTGCCTTTTACTACAGCTTCTCACCAGTTTGAAATGGTTACATTTTAAGATAGGTTATAAGTTTTGTAGCGCCACCTATATTTAATTTGGTTTTTATACTGGTTTCAATGCTAAGTTTTTTATTGCAGCTCCTAATTGTTTTGAACAGTGTACGTATTAATTGATGCTTTGCTAAACCAAACAGATGGTAGAGATCATAACTGCATTTTAATCGCGTATAAAATGCGTATACTTCCTTACGATTGGCGATCAAGTGTACCGGTTGCTTTTATTTGTTCCTAATTTGATGCTCCCCTGGAATTTCCATCTGCGCCCTATATTACATTGAGTAGACGATCGGACTTCTTATATAAAATCCCAGCTTATTACAGTTTCCATTGAAAGTTTCAAAGCCACACATCCCGGGACTCATCTTCTTCTCAAGCAAGTTAATGATGTTAGTGTGGTTGCATTATGTAGAACTTGTTCTTTTTCGCTATTTTCCATCTTCTTTTTCATTGAATTCGTCAAATTCTTTCTCCCGTTCCTCCTTTCACCTGTGAAATTAACATTTCAGTTTGAATAGCTCTGTAGATGTAATATTACCTTTCGACTCTGTTTTGTTAGATCCTGCTAACCAAATCCCTTTTTTATTTTAATATTTTCTACTTTTTCATCTTTGTTTTCTCTCGCCGGTATCATTTCAAAGACGAGTAACCGGTTTTGTTTGGCGTCTGCGTTTCTGATGCCAACACATCGCTACGCCCTATACAAAGGTTTTTTAATGAATTTTCCCCTTGTTTCAAGTGGCACGCTTTTTAATGTCAACAGCGTTTTCTTTAACTGTAGAGGGATTTTTCCACGGTCTGATAAACGAGTCTATTACGGTTTTATAGTTATAAACTCTGTACACCGGCTATATTAATAATTAGAAAGAAAAAAACAACAACGAAAACTCACTCTGCATATTATTTTTCTTACACGGTTTGGCAATGACGATGCTAATGTTTATTTGTGTTCTTTGATTCAGAGTTTATTTTCTTTATATTGTCCATTATACTGTTGTTCGTTTTTGACTGCTTTTACTGGCAAATATAAATGTATATATATATATATATATATATATATATATATATATATATAATTTAAAAAAAAAAAAAAGTTATGGAAAAGGAAAACACTGAAAAACAAATAACGTTTGAGCGACATTTGTTGCGTGCCGTTAATAAAATGAAATGATCTGAATCCTTGTTGATATTATAACTGAGATGGAATGAGAAGAATGGTTATTAAGGCCCATAAAGATTTTTGACGAACACGTATAAAGTAAAACGAATCTTATACCATTAAGAGAACCACGCCGTGGAGACACTGACACTCCGGGAGATGGTAGTCTTCTATAATTCTTACAGAAGAGTCGTTTTTAATTGACTATGCCATTTTTAAACGATATATATGCAATCGGTATGAAACGGTTAAATGATTTTTCACATTATCTTCAACATAAAAACGACATAGTTCATTAGATATTTCATAGTTCATAATTGTTTCTGATAATCGTTTATAACAAATTCATAATATACCATAAATCTATGTTCCCGGAACATGTCGGTAATTGTATAAATATTTTTAAATATATTTCTGATTAAATTGTTGTAAACAGTTATTTTCAATTCGAACATAGTTCTTGTATTTTTTTTTTTTTTCTAACCTAAAACAGATTCTTAATGATTGAGTGTTTTTTAATACTACCATAATTTAATTTCGTTAAGGACACTTGTGCTTTCAGTAACGGATATTCAGTCTGAGCACGCGAGTGACTTGGGGTGCCATAATTCAATGATGCGGATTAATCGTAGTTTGAAGGAACTATGTGTCCTGTATGCGTAAATCGCAAAGTTATTGCTAGTTTTTATTTTCTTCTCAATAGATCTGATACTGTCATAGATTGCAAAGATAATTTTCTCCGTTGAACGAAATTTTCTATTTGACTTTTCATAGTAATTCAAACAGTTACGTTCGTTTACTTCTAATTTACAAGTCGGATTCTCGGAACTTTTTTTTATAGCGGATCTATATTATTTCTTTTTTTGGGTAAACTACCTCCGTTTATGCTCGACTAAATCCCCGTTTCAAAGCAATCCTAAATTGTTCGCGGCATGCGAATTTCATTTTATTCTTCGGGGTCGAATGATATCTTATAGGTTGATATTAAGATTTCGAAAAATTAACATTTTTTCAATAAATTTTGTTAATGGTAATTTTTTCGCGCTGGTTGCTAATTACCAATGTGAACTTTTTAATTTATTCTTAAAATTGAGGTATTTAATTTGAGAGCCGGCTAATCAGAACAGGTTTGAACTTTCATTATCGTTGTTTTTATTTTAAGGAAAGAAAAAAACACTAATTTGGAGATTTATTCTAAAATTTTAATGAAAACCCACTAAAAGGTAAAAAATAATTACTCAATATAAGATCATTTGCAAAAAAATGTACACAATGATATAATTTAAGCAACAAAGTCTCGGTACACGCTAATTTCTTTTCAGCTTTCGGTGTGAATATTTTTGAACGATAATACGATTAGACCACCTTAAAATGAAGCTATTTTCTGTACTCTATAAAGAGCAGCTCTGGCTATTGGTTAAACAATATAATGTTCAAATTTCATCGGGGATAAGATCGCGCTTTTGGGGGTTTTCAATTATTTTTACTCGATTCTACACTTCCGTATAGGGTAACATTAGAGGTTACTAGTGATTATCACGCTTTTAACTTTAAAACTTTAGGCGTTTCTATTTTCCCTGTATTGTAACGGAAATTTTTGGATTCCGTCTGATTACATTAAACAAAGAAAATACTTCTCTTAAAGAAACTAATTTTTTTTTTTTTTTACATTATTTCATGACTACTAATTATCAGTATTGATAGCCAGTAGTAAACTCATATAGGCCATTACCGAATGGGGTATGTTTTTGAATAAACAAAAAGTATCGTCATTGGAGTGAGCCTACATTGTCAAAAGCTATATACAGTGCACTATTTCCGTCAATGATGTGCTTGTAAAATGTGCTGTGGCGATCATTCTTTATCCATATCATCTGCCGAAACTAATGTTGATAATATTTTAATTTTTTTATTAAATATTAGTTTTTTCCAAAATTACGCGTCCATGGTTAATATTGATAATTTTTTTTGTGTGTTAATCGCGTTTGTTTTATTACTAAAAACTTCTATAAAGATACCATACTTATTCATGTTATTTGATAATTACGGAGTATCGTGTGTTTATTGATAGTTGATCGTTTGGTATCACCACTTTGCAGTGGACAAATAATCAAAGAACCGTTTTATTTGAGCACACGTTACACACTAACAAACATAAAAATATATATGACCTTCTTCTTTTTGAATTCGGTAAAAAAGCGATTAATCCGATAATTGTGACATGAAATATTCGGTTGCCCTAATCTACGCTAACCACCGTCGTCGTCGGAATTAGGGAGATACGGTAAAAGCAGATTTAAAAATCGTCTTGCGCTAAATAGTAGAATAAATGAACAAAGACAAAAATATGAAACGGGAAACGATGAGAAAATCAGGGAAGAAATATCGAGGAATTAACTTATAAATCTTATTTTTCGGTAAGTTCTGAGAATCTCGAAATGTTTTGTAGCGGGGATATTAAAATACAGACGCTCGTGCGAAGTACGCTTAATTCCAATGATAACGATCAATTTATAACTAGGATTTACGATGTAACTTTAGACGGATTAATAATTGCGTATGATTCATTGCAAAAGCGGAAGCAATTAATGCGATTGCAATGAAATTAGTGCACTTCCTTACAGGGCGCGATTTCATCGGGAGACGAAAGGTGACTGATTTGGAATTAAAACGTTGACCTGTTCCGGCCGAGCGTAAATAAATTTCGACGTTGTTTCGTGGCCAAGTGGGAAATAATAAAAAGATGGAGCATCGAGTTTACGCCCTGATGAAAGTCTTCCTATTGCAAAATTACTGGACGACAAATTAAATTTTTCGAACCCCTGCTTTGACCACGACGCCCGAAATCAGCAAAATGGTATCTTATCGCGAGTTCGAGGTAAAGGGCGCAATACGCGTTTTTGACGAGGCGTGCGGGGGGGGGGGGGCGAAACGAATATGACGAAGAGGATGGTTAATGAAATTGAAGCGTAAATCCAAATAAAACGAAACCGTTTTCGAAAAGGACGACGCTGATGGGAATGGTTTCGGAGGAGCTGTGAGCTGTTCGTCACCCTTCGAGATGATGGGATAGATCGATTTCCGCGGGCGTCATAACGGGCTATGACAAAGCGACGATGCTGCATCGCTGTGTGCACCATACCACTCCACCGGGGAGTGATAAAAATATCGACGCGCCGCTCGCTAATGCGGACGGCGAAGAACGACCAAAGGAAAAATGATGAAACAAAAAGGGAAACGTGGAGCTGGAAAGGTGGTTTGTTTTTCTGCAAATGTCGAAGGTGAGAGACGATGGATATGCATCGTCATTTTCGCGAAAAGGTGTTGCTGGGGAAGGTGTCGATGTCGGCCAGTATCGGAAACACGGCGACAGAGTGGCATTTCCTCGGGTTTGAACACGGTATTTTATCGGTTACCATGGAGATCGGGTGAGAATAGTAACGCCCCAGCGGTAGTCATGGTTACTGCAGCACCCTCTGGCAACGAACGGCAAAGGGTTGCATTTGTTGTTTGGATTTTTGTCGCCGTCGTCCTATGGGCAGCATGGTGTAATGTCACATTTCGCCTAGGCCCCTCGCCATTAATTTTTTTCCCCTCTTATTTATTTATTTTTCTTTTTAAATTTTTACGGCATTTTCTCTCCGAATTGCGCAAAAAAAAACCCTGAAATAAGTAAACGGTAGATTAAGAAGCTGGAATAACAATGAAAATAATCCTGGCAACACAAAAACAATAACGCATTGTCCGTTTCGGAGAAATTTAAAAGCTATATTTACCCGTACGAAAATAGCGAAAGGCCTTAAATTATTTCGCAAAAGCATTCTTAAATATGTTTATATCAAAACACTGAAATTTTCGGAATATATATATATATATATAATGTATTTGTTCGTGTGTGTGTGGGTATGTGTGTGCATTCGTAAATTAATGATGTCATTTTTTTGCCTACGGTAATATGAAAATCCTGTAATGTTTAAATCGCAATTATTTTTTTTTTTTGCCTTGATTAGTTTATGTGACATTTAATTCTTTTTGAGAAAAATCGTATAGGGTCTATTAAAACCGACTTTTCTATGAAAATTAAAAAAGATTATCATCTGGAGGTCTAAAGAATGTATTCATAGCGATGTCATCTCGAATTGTATATTAACGTATTACAAAAGAATTTCGTTGTGGAAATGAAATATTCGAATACTTTGTAATTTGTCATAAGTCGTATATAAGCTATGTAGAAACGTAACGAACATTTGTACCTTGCCTTTCCATCATAATTCCAGTTATTTCGGAATAAATTAATCTGATAAGATTAATAAGTCTATCGTCAATTTTATAAGTGAAAATTAAAGTTATTACCGTAAATTTATATTAACGACGCGCGTACACTTATTTTCCAAAAGACTACTATTGCAACTTGATATGGTAGTCCATTTAAGGATGTAATTATGAAAGTGCATCTAATTTATTTCGTTCTAAATGTAAAACCTAAAACTATATGCTGGTGTTTATAAAATTTAAAAAAAAAAAAGGGAGGTGCTGTCTAGAGACACCCGGTAGAAACGAATTTCCTTTCGCTTTTAGTCGATATTAGCTGTTAAGTCACTCATAAAGTATACGATATAAAATAACAGGTTAAAAAAAAAACTACACTACTTGTACTGGACGAAGTTAAAGAAGAGGCAAAATTAAAAGAACAGAATTTTATTAACAGAGTAAAATAAAGTAAGTCCTGTACCCTTGACAAGGTTTCATGGTTTGTGACGTTAAGATTCACAATGTACTAAGCCCAACGAGACTAATGAGAGTAGGGGGGCCAGTTCCTTTTTTGTCGGCCAGAGAACATCAAATTTTTACTTACGTGCTTGATGTTAGAACGTATATTTTGTCGACCAGCGTTTAGCTTGATGCGAGAAATCGATGTAATTAAATAATTAAAAATAAAATTTCAAAGGGCCAATTATTCTTATTTCACCCCCTTCCTACACCTACATCACTGTTGTGCAGCGTGTATGTGTATGCGCTCGATTTTTTTTTGATTTTTTGCCTAGCACTGATCGCTGCGAACTGCGGTAAGGAACTTCGTTCCAAAAAATTACATCCGACGAAAATATGAATATGATTTTTCAGTCGACATAAAGACAACAGAATATTATAACTGCAATCGGAACAATAAGTTATCCAAACTTACTGAATAAAAGTAATCGCTATATCAGTGAATTATATTCCGCACATAGTCTGAAGTTATCCTTCCATTGACTAATTCCGGTAATATCGTTTTTAGTGGCAATGATAAATATGATCAATTAAAAATTGCACAACTGGTCAGTGTGTATAGTGGTAATGTTTATCAAAACTTTTCAGATAAATTAAATACATTGTCCGTCGATATCTTTAAGCTCTTAGCTTTATCCAATAATGCAATGAGACTGTTTACACCTGCCGAAATGAAAAATACGAAACAAAAAATTCCATTGGTCTTGAGGGTATTTCTATTGTAGTACCATTAGCTGGAACAGTTGTTATGTACTAATTTTTCCCATTTCGCTTCTGGCGGTGGGGTGGGGCGGGGGGGTATTATCTGCGCATCCGAATGAAGATGTTTTAAAGACCATATCTCTGACATCGGGTAAAAGCTTAATATTCTTACAATACTAAAATGTTTCTATAGTGATAATAGTATGTTGATTACGCCACTACTACCAGTTGATTATTTTCGATAATTATGATGTATTAAATAATGCATAAGCATACTTTGGTCTTTTACTATTGCACATTGAAACACCGTTTTGAGATCGCTTCGCGTAATACATTATTACTTAAATTAATGTTTGTTTGCGTTTCATTCCATTGAAACTATTAAAGACGTCGTTATCCGATGGAAACAAATATTTTTCTATCAAAGTTAATAATTTATACTTTTCGAATAATTGCCCCCCCCCCCCTCCCCTCCATTGGAATGTACGTACAAACGGCTTTCTGAATGCTGTCAAAGTTGCGTGTCAATTACCCCGTTGATTATGCTTCCTTCAGCATAGATACGATTCAGGAAAGATTTACTGAAATAGTCAAAAAAGTAAGGAAATATTTATGTAAACAGAAAATCAACGTAAATTCCAATAAAATAAAATCGCTTTTACCCGCCAAAATGCACCAGTCCATTTTGAACCTGTTAAGTGACTGATTAAAAATGCAGAAAAAAATAGATCTCTTTAAAATTCAAAATATATCTCTGACTGAATTAATGTCACCCTCAAAAACAGACGCAGATATATGTTCTCGTGAATTTGACGTTCGAGAAATATTTATCTAATTCAACTATTACCCCGTAATTGTTTGTAATTTTAAAATAATTTTTCTAATAAATCATTACGCGAAACCATAAATTTTCTTTTCTTTTTTTATCCAGGAAAGAATTATAACGTTTTTGAATTTCTTATTAAAAATATCAATATTAAAAAGGAAAAATATCCTACCATTTAAGCCAGCTACTGGGGCGTAGTTGGTTAGGCAGTGGCGTTTCGTTCGAATAGATTCTCCACTGTCGCATATTAACACTTGAAAAATTTCACTTGCCTTGGGTTAATGTTCCCATAGTTGACGGGCCCCAAGAAATAAATGTTGTATATATATATGTATAAAATAAATAGAAGTGTAACGGAAAAATAATTGTTCGGTTGTAATTTTGAATAATAGATATTTTAAAGGCCTATAGTGGTAATTATAAACTGAAGATTCATTTTCTGCTTTTTTCATGTTTATTTTATGATTTTACTTTTTTATTGTTGCTCAAGTTTTTAATTGGGTTTTCCTAATTCTCCGCCAACTAGTGTTTAATTCGAAATCAAGTGTAGGACAAGAAGTAAAAAGGCTACTTTCAAAATGTTAAAATTTTAGCTATTTATAGGTAGCGCGGTCGCCTAGTGGTTAAGACGCTTGGCTAATAAATCAGAGGACACAGGTTCGAAACTTGTCTCGTCACTCGTTCCCACCTTTATACTTAATCTGAAATTGAATTAGGTACCAGAGAAATTTGGGAAAGTAAAGGCGGCCGAGAGAAAGGAACTGGCCCTAATATTTATTCTTTAGTTCCATTAGGCTCAGTACACTGTGAACCTTAACTTCACAATCCGCGACGCCCTGTCAGTTGTTGGATAAAATATTATAAGATTTTTGTAATTTTTAAGAGTTATATAAATCGTTTAAATTTTTTGTTCTTTATACAACTCAGTTTACTCCGATGCTTGGAAACTAATTAACCGAAATTGCAACTTACACAAGTTGTTTTCTTCGATTGTATTTATTCCAATATTTGTATATTGTAAAATTCATATTTCTTTCTGTTATTTTTGAATCTATAAATAAAACTGTGGTAAACAATATTAGGATATCGATACATGAATAATCATTTTTACGATTCCATGCTTGACTGTTTTTAACCGATTTTTGTGTAAAAACTACTAAACCGATTTAATTTTTTTTTTTTTTTTGTATATTGGAACACTAGACGTAAAAAGTTTGAAAATGCATTTATTTTTTCGACACCTAAAACCTAACTCTAAGGTATTTTCGACTAGAACCTTTTGTTTCTTGTTTATTTAAATAGATTGCATGGAAAATATGAATTTGAAATATTCCTTAAAAAGCAGATTTCGAGAATATTTTCACTTTATAAAAATGAACTTTCATGATTTCTCTGCAGTTTTTGTGGTAATTTATCGCCTGCGTCCCGCCCAAAGGCAGATCCTTCGACTCTATATAGGCTTCACTTCATTTCCATCACTTACTATCACATTGGCGCAGTACTGGCTGATACGAATTTCAATTTTTCTCAACCATCTTTCATTTTCTTTATTTCTTTAGGACGGAGCTTTCAATTTTTTGTAACTTTTTTTTACCTTCAAATTATTTAACCCCTCATTTTTTCTTCTCTCTCCTTTGAGCTAATTTCCTTTCTTATCAATATTTTCAACAGGCTTTTAACTCTCGGTGTACGGCCTTTTCGTTTTTTTTTTCATTTTTTTATTCGTCTTCTCAGTGTCCTGTGATCAGAGCTCGCGCTCCTCGATGAAGGTCTCCATTCGATTTACAATGATTTTGAACTCTCCACGCTACATGTATTTTAGAAAACCACCTTATCTTTCGTTTTACTTCCGGTTTCCACAATAATATGCCTGTTCCCTTTCCGTTTCTAGCTACATGCCCTGCCCTTTTGTTATTAAGTTGTACTATATATGTATTCATTATATTTATTAATTCCGTTAAATCTCCACATAAGAAAGTTATTATAATCATTGAAAAAAAAAGAAAAAAAGTGAATTGAAAATTTTCTATGGTATATTTACATTTCGGATATAAAAGAGCCCCCCCCCCCCCCCAAAAAAAAGACTAAACAAATATCTCTTCTAGAGTATGTGGGTGTGCGAATACGCGTATGCTCACGTATTTATATCTATATAGGCGCCGTAAATACAACTTTTTTATGGGTTTTTGCTCTGGAAAAAATTATTTTTCACTGCATGCCTTTTAATTGCGCATTAATAAGAAATTTTAATTATTAAAGTTTGAGCAAATTTGGTTTAAGTTTTTTTTTGGTAATTTAAGAAATTGTAAAGAAGATAAATTAGTGTTATTTGTTAAAGGTTAATCAAGATGTGGAGTTGAGTAAGATATCAATCGATGTGTCTTGACGTAGACTTTACATCTTCAAATGTTAAAAACAAAATAATTTTTAATTAAAAGCAAAAAAAAAAAAAAAAAAAAAGTATGATCTTTACCGCTGTCTTTTAACGTGTACCGCCGAGTATTTCCATCTAATTTCGTCTGTAATTCTTTTTAAATCAGTGTCCGAATTTCACTGTCACGAGTTAATCATTTTAAGTTTATTAGTCCAGCTTTTCTTATAAGCATATTCTGCAACTTTTTCGAATGCAGTTTAGGAAAGCTACATTCATCTGGAAATTTCTATTGCCCATGCTCATTATTTTTCCTTCTTCTTCTTCTTCTTCACGCTCCATCTCCGCCTCGGAGTTTGACGATCCACATTGTCAGCGACATTAACAAAGTAGGAGATAAATCGCGCGTCTCTTTAATTGGAAGAGCTCTGCTGCGTAACCGGCGGCTTTCTCTGCTGCTTTCATGTTTCAATTCGACATCCGGATCTTTCAATGTTCTTTTTAAAGGCTTTCTTTTTTCTATTCCTACAATCTTACAAATCTGGGAACGCTACAATTTCAAAAACGGCAATGCCAATTTTTTACAGATTGGCACCCAGATAGAGCTATACTCGTTGAAGGTTTGCGAGGGAAAAAAATTCAGGGTTGTTGCAGTTATGTAAAGTTTGAGAATGGATAAAAAATGCAAATACGAATAAAAAACCGATCGATTCTGCCTATTAAGCAGATCGCGCTATTTAAAACTAAAGTCGTTGTAGGAAAAATTTTATTCGGGTTTACTCATTAAATATTCCTACAAATAACTGTTTTTCGTTTTTTTTTTAAATCTCTCATTAAAAATAATGTAAAAAAAACAGTTTTAAGAGAAGATTTTATTTATTAATGCAATAAAAATGAGAAAAATAACTTTTGCAACTCTCTCAAATTGAGATTATTTAAAAGAGAATGAAGTAAAAACGCTGGTCTAGAAAGTAACATTTCATATCCAACGCTTTTATTTCGTTCCCTTTTAAATTATCCCAATTTGAAGAAGTTGTTAAAATTATTTTCCTTATTTTTAAGGCAGCCTCTGTTTTTATGTTGTATCTTGTACCACAAAGACATAATTTTCGAATCATTTAAAAAGAAAATTGTTGTTTTGTTAACTACTTATCTGTGTCGCGATTTGTTTACTTGAGCATTTCTCGTGTAAAAATGATTGAATCTGGATTTCCGCGTATGAAATTACTTCCAGAAGAAGTTTTAGGGTATTTTTTTTTTTTTTCATTCGAAAGATTAAAACTCTTACATTACTTGTATACGGAAGTATTGATAGCTTCCAGAGAATACGGTTTCTTACCTTATTTTGTTCATTTGATAATTACAAATTACGTTTTATAACGTATTCTCCGCGTATGACTTAATTTTAATTTTTGACCATTTTACTTTTTTGTCTTCTCCAGTTGCGCTTCCCATAGTGCGAGCCGTAACATTATTTTAAAAACGAGTTCACGTTTTATACGAATACGTGTTAATTGAAAATTTCACTGTTCGACATTTTTTTTACCGCTTTAAGATAATTTTGAAAATAAATCTATCGATATTAACAAAACATTATATATATTCTCATGAGAATGAAGTTAAAAACGGATATAATATTTTTGATTTGGCTATAAACGTCTGCAGCGTTTAATGATAGTGTGTTAAAACGTATGCGATGGTTTTTATTACTGTTAAATATTTCCGGAAACAAGTGTAACGATGAAATAATTTTAACAAGTTAAGTATTTCCGTATTGCACCGCCGCATTAAAATTTATTTTATAATTAATTTTCGATTATTCTCAGTTGCACGGCATTTATACTTGCGGTGTCATGCTTCGTGTCTTTTGCATAATGAAATTTTCATTGATGAATTTTTGAACTGTTTTAAGTTGCGTCGTAGTGAGTGTATTTTAAAATCGTGTTTCTGGGACTTTTTGGGTTTTTTTTTTTCTTCTTTGTCCAAGCTAAAAAGATAAAAAAATGGTACCCCACGCATCCTTCCCGTTCGTTTAACTTTCGCGGTGTACAGTTTCTTTTTAACAATTCTGATATGATATTTTAGTAAGGGAAATTCCCAAGTTATACTAATAAGCGAAATGGTCTATTAACCGGGTGAAAGTATACGGGGTTTGTACGTCTGTGCGTATATATATGTGTGTGTAAAACTGTATAAGGTGGGGAGTTTGCAGAAGCAGCTCGTGCCGACATTATCCACCTCGTACTGATATAGTGGTAGGGATTTGCATCTCGAGGGAGTTTGCAAGAATAAAAGGGGTACGGTCTTGGAATAATAAAGAGGAGTTAGAGAAACGCGCCTAAATTTTCCGTACGGTTCTATTCTCTCTCGGTGTTTTGGTGAAATTATTAATTATGGAGAGTTGCTTAAAAGAGCTCTAAGTGCAATCTAACGGAGTTTTGCCTGCAATCCGGGCACAGTTGTAAAAAAATTATTCAAACCTCTATACATCTTTTTGCAGTGGAACTTTTTTTTTAACTGTTCTTTAGTGTACGGTCAAAGTGAAAATTATATCTCCGATAAACGGTAGTGCAAAAGGTAAAAACTATAAAAAAGATTAAATGGAAGAAAAATCTAGCCAACTTTAGTTAAATTTCTTTTCATCTTACAGGTTTATTGCTGTTTTATTTGGTTATGTAATTATTTTTTATTCGCGAACAATTGCGATAATAAATGATACAATTTTTACGAGTTCTCCCCGTAATTGTCTTGTATTTTACTAATTCGATGCAGCAAAAATAAACAAGGCAATGAAAACATATATATTAACAATCTGTAAAAAAATGTGCGTTGTTACATTGGAATTATTACTTTTTAAACTTTATAAACTGCTAAGTTGTTTTGTGGGCTAACGTAAACAACTGAGGAGGAGCGTTCTTTTATGATGGTGGTAGCGCGCGTATATTCGTTTAAATCTTTTTTATTTCTTTTTCGCTAATCACTAAATTATAATATCGTACCGGTAAAAAGAATGTTCGATTAAAAGTTATTCGTCACCTTTAACGGAATTTTAATTATTTGAAAGTCGTAGGTGTTTTCATTTGACTTTTTTTGACGGTTTCGTCAATACGGATATTGGCCGAAGAACTGAGGAAAAGAGAAAGGAAAATCAGATCTTTATACGATCTGAGATAGCTGACAAAAGAAAATCGAGCGCTCGGATAACAGAGGAGGAAGGAAAGGAAAGAATAAAGAAAGCGCTGTAGGAAGCGAGAATATTGCTTGAAAAAATTGAGGTGTAAAAAGAAGTTTGTTCAACTGAAACCGAACTTACTTATGAATTAGTTGTTGGATGAATGCAAAGAGCAATGGCGCGTGATAAAACTGGAAATGCGGTAACGAGATATCGCGGAAAGATTAGAGCGATACATCATAGGTGGAGTGTCAAGAAAGCATGGATGGAATAGAAGGAAAGATTGGATAGAAAGTAAAAGGAATCAAGATTAGAGAATGAGAAATAAACGATAATTTAAAGTGAATAGCTGGCAAACAGTACTATTGGCGGATTAGAATAGGATAAGAAGTCTGACGAAAGAAGAAGATAGCCGAGCTAATGGGATAACTAACTCATTTCCTCCGATTCTTCCGGAGTAGAACCAGGAATCCGTAAGAGATCAGTTATCGGAAAGAAAGCGATTTTGAATCAAGGAACATATAAGAAAGATAACGTAGTCGGTTAAGTGGGAAGTACTCCAGGGTTTGAGAATCTGGCTGAATAAGGATATTGCGAGAAACTGGTGATGAAAGAGCGACCTACAAGATAGCCAAAAGATTGAAAAGAAGAAGGGAAGTTTAAAGGACTCAAAGTAATTTAAAGAAAGACCAAAAAGTCTCCGCACCGACTTCAGTCGATCCTTTGGGGCCGTTATGTGGATTATAAAGCGGTTAGAGATTAAAAGTAGCAATAATCTACGCACTGTAACAAGATGGGGGCCCCGTATTAAATCAGAAATATTTGAATTTCCTTTTTTTTCATCTGCTTTATTGTAAGGTTCTCTCGTCTGATTTACGCACTGGTGGTAGGAGAGCAAAGCAGATATTAAAGCCGTTGATGTCTTAGTTATGAATAGAGTAATAAAGCATTACCGGCAGCAATATTGTAAAATTTTGCTTCTGTTGTTTTTGTTTTTTTAAAAATCATTTACAATATTTAAAAATTTGTATGGTAAAATTAAACCAAAAATAAAAATGTACCACATTTACGGTACTTCAAATCTTGCCAGAAAATAGTAACAAATGTCTTGTAATGGTAAGAATACGTTTTCAACTCGCAATGACAAGTCAAATCGCTTCTTTTCCTATCAGAGTTTTTTTTTTTTTAAGAAAAACGACGCATTTATACATTTTAATAGGTTTCCATGTAGTCTAGCGGTTCGGATACCTGATTTTCACCCAAGAGACCCGGGGTCGAATCCCGGCAGAACCACAATTTGTGTTGAATAGCCAGATGGCGAAAGCTACGCACAGAGAACGGACAAAAAAAAACATTTAATTTTCTTTTTCAGAAGATTAATTCCCAAAAAAAAAAAAAAGTGTATTAGTACAACAGGGATTCATTTATACACAGTAATAGCCGTTTTATTTTTGGTACTTTTATATTTTTATAATTTCTATATAAATTCCTAATAAGTAATATAGTAATTAGTCTAATTTTATATACTCTCTGTTACATTTTAATTTAAATACAATTGACGAATTTCGCTTATGTTTTTATGTTTCTATGAATAAATTCTTTTATACATTTGTTACAATTGATAATAAAATAAACTGAGAAAACTATTTGAATAATTTTCGAAAATGCATTTTTATTGCTAAGAAATTTGCAATTAAATTAAGTGTTCCTGTACGTTTTAAAGTGTTGAGAAATTTAAAATATTTTTAAAAATGTGTCCGTTGAATTTCATTGAATATGGGAGAAATCATCGATGTTTCTCCTGTTAAATCTGCTGCCAGTGCGTTCTCTACGCTACAGTCCATCCGCCTTTTCTTCGTTTGCCACCATCGTGCAGAGCCACATTTACTGCCAACTCCTCCTTGCAGCTAAACATTGTAAACTGCCATCCTAGTTTACTTCAGCTGTAATTAAACCGGTGCACTGAGACAATAAAACAATCAGCTCATGCGTAAATCGTGTCTCAAAATACACCCCTGAGGGGGAGGGGGCACATTTATTCTGTTCGAATAGCTGAGGCAGCTCGCAAACAGCTACTCGTCGTGTTCTTGTTTATTATTCTTTTGATTTTGAGTCCTCATGTTTCAGTAAGATACTCTGGGTATCATTCAGTCTATTTTAGCATGCTTTCACGTATACCGTTGCTGTACATTGTCCGCTGTGTATTCGAAACTGTTTCATTTATCGAATGTATCTAGCCGATGTTTCGATTGTTTTCTTTTTCGTTTTAATCGAAACTCCATTTCGATATTGTCACGCAGCGCGGTGTTTTCGCCAACGAAAACAGCACGACGAAGAGATATTAGATACGGTCAAAAATGTTAGGTGTTACTTGGCCGTCGAGAAGGAGCGGCCGGGTGATATGAAATGGTTAATTCCCATTTCGCCTAATTCCCAATTCGCCTAATTCCCATTTCGCCTAAATTTAGGGTCGGGTTACTCAGGTAATAAAAAAAAGGTCAGACAAACATACGAATGATTTGGTGTTGGCAACAGCGCGTCATCATTATCGAATTTTAAGCAGACTAAACGCATCATTTTTTTTTTTCTATTTGATTCCACTGTGTTAAGGTTTTTTTTTCTTTCCGGAATACAACAAAAAGGTTTACATGAAAATCAGAAGTGAAAAAATACCGCTAAAAATGTTTGATGTAAATATACGCGGAACGACCACTCCGATTAATATTTGCGAGTTATTTTATTGTATGTCCAGTGCTATATAAATCCCACCCGCCTTATCAGTCAGTATATAAAAGCCTTATTGATATTTAGTGTGACAAGAACATTAAGGTTCGGAGTTGCAGAAAAAATAATCTTCTTCTCTTCTTGTTGGTGCTGTATCTGCATTAGATGTTAGCGACTATTCTTCTGGCGTTTTCTCTGTCGGCCATGCTGTGTAGCAATTCCGGTATCCGAATTCCCGTCCATTCTCTCGCATCCTCCATCCAGGTTCTTCTTCTTCTTCCTCGAGCTCTTTTTCCTTCTATTTTTCCTTCAATGGCCAATTTTAAAATTTCATATTTTTGGTTTCTCACAATGTGTCCTAGATATGCAATCTTTCTTCTTTTTACTGTCTTAACTAATTCCATCTCTTTATTCAATCTGTTTAGTATTTCTTGATTTCTAATTTTATCTATCCATGATATCTTCAACATTCTCCGATACAACCACATTTCAAACCCTGCTAGTTTTTTCTCTATGGATTTATTTACGGTCCACGCTTCCATTCCGTACAGTAATATTGACCAGACATAGCATTTTACCATTCTCCATTTAACATCCCAGTTCAGTGATTTGTTTATAAATAGATTTTTCATTTTCATAAAAGTAATTCGAGCCTGTTCAATTCTTGCTTTGATTTCGTATTCCGAATTCCATTGATTCGACAGGTTACAACCGAGATATTTGAAGCTTTGTACTTGTTCTATTGCATAATTGTTAATTCTAATGTTAGCTGTTATTTCTGAGCTATTTTTACTGACTACCATAATTTTTGTTTTCTTTTTATTTATTTTTATTCCCATTCCGGAACATTTGTCCGTTACTCGGTTAACTAAATTTTGTAGATCATATTCGCTATCCGCTATCAAAACTGTATCATCCGCATACCGTATGTTGTTTACAATCTGACCGTTAATTTTTATTCCTTCTGAACTGTTTGTTAAAGCATTTTTAAACGCCACTTCTGAATAGAGATTAAAGAGTGTGGGTGAAAGTATACAACCCTGTCGGACTCCTTTTTCAATCCGTATTTCCTTTGTATTTTCGTTCTCCAGTTTTACATATGCCACTTGATTCCAATACAGATTTTCAATTATCTGCCTATCTTTTTCATCTATTCCTGCTTCTTCTAAACATTGTACTAGTTCGTTGTGTTTAACATTATCGAAGGCACGTTCAAAATCAACAAAACATAGGTATACATCCTTTTGTTGTTCCAGACATCTTTGTACCAGGATTTGGATGCATGTCAACGCCTCTCGTGTGCCTAGTCCATTGCGGAAGCCAAACTGTTCTCTGCTTATATTTGCTTCACACTTATTAAATATCCGTTTATGTATTATCCTCAATAAAATTTTTAGTGTATGACTCATTAGACTAATAAGTCTGTAGTCTTCACATTTCCTCGGATTACTCTTTTTTGGGATTCTAACAAATACTGATTTCAGCCACTCTTTGATTATCTCGCCAGAGTCGTATATTTTATTAAAAATATTAAGTAATACTTGGATGTTTTCTTCGTCAAGTAATTTTATTACTTCTGCTTGAATATTGTCTGGCCCCGGAGCTTTTCTGTTTTTTGTTTTCTTTATTGCATCCATTATTTCGCATTTCATTATATGGTAGCTTACGAGGTTTTTATTCTTTCGTACTTCCCTCCTGTCATCTTTAAACATTTCCTCAATGTATCTTTCCCAGGTATCTGTTTGCTTCATTTTATCTATTATGATTTTGTTATTTGTGTCAGTTATAATGTTCGCCGTTCTATGTTTAAACATTCCAGTAATGTTTCTAATTTCTTTATGCAAATTGAATTCGTCATGTGTCTCTTGCAACTGTTCCAATCTCTTGCATTTATCATTCATCCATTGTTCTTTTGCTTCTCTTATTTTCCGTTTTATTTCTTGTTGTATGTCTTTATAAACATTTGGATTATTCTTGTTTTTCCGTCTTGTTTCCATTAGATTCAAGATCTCGTCTGTCATCCATTGATGATCTTTCTTAGTGTTCTTCATCGTCCGCAAAGTATTTGCTGTAGTTGTATTAACCGTTTGTGATATTATTTTCCATTGTTGCTCTATGTCTTGTGGCAGACTACCTTGTACTTTACGTATCTTTTTATTCAGATATTCAGCTACTTGCAGTCTTGTATTTTTGTCTTGTAACATTTCTGTATTAATTCGATTGATATGCGTTTTCTGCTTAAATCTTTTAAATTTTACCTCTATTTTCATTACAACTGGATTGTGATCTGATGCGACATCAGCGCTCGGATATGTCTTCGCGTTTTTGATTCCGTTTCTGTATCTTTTGTTAACTAATATATAGTCAATTTGATTTCGTATTATCCGATCGGGTTTATCTCCAGGTGCCTTCCAGGTGTATATTCTGCGGGGAGGTAGCTTGAACCATGTATTAACTACCATTAAATTTTTCTCTTGGCAGAACTCCACTAATTTGTCACCACGTTTATTTCTTTTACCCAAACCATAGTCACCTATTATATCCTCTATCCTTCCTTTGCCAACTTTAGCGTTAAAATCTCCTAGGACAATGTTAATTTCATGATTCTTTGTGAGTGCCACTAGATCATTTAGGTGTTGGTAAAAGGTTTCTATTTCCTTTTCGTCTTTATCTAGAGTTGGCGCGTGTATTTGTATTATATTAACATCTACTGGATTTCCCTTTAGTTTTAGTAATATCATATTTTCATTTAATGGTATGAAATCACTTACGTATTGTTCTAATTCTTCTTTTATTAAGATCGCTACTCCATGTTTACATCTTTGTGGACTACCTGAGAAGTAGACTATTTTCTTGTTTGATTTCAACTTCCCTGTATCAGGCCATCTCATTTCACTAACTCCAAGTATATCCAGTTCCAGTTTTTCCATTTCCACTATTGTATTTCTCAGTTTGCCTGGCATAAGCATGCTTCTTATGTTCCATGTTCCTATCTTGTAAGTATTTTTCAAAATTTTCAATCCGGGGATTCTTAGCACCCTCCGACCATTTAAGGTCTGCCGGAGACTGAGGGCCGTATTTTTCTGTTTGTTCGCCATTTGAATAGTTTTCTTGAGAAAAGTGATCTAGGTGGTTTCTCCTTGCCTTCCTAGAAATTTTCTGTTAGGGTTTACTCCCTTAGTCGAAAGAACCCAGTTTTTAGGCGCCGGATACTCGCCTACTCGCTCTGGACTGATATATATCAATCCGACTGGGGCACATATGTCACGAGCGAGTTGCTGATAGTCTGCTGTTGTTAATGCAGTAAGAAGCTTAACGGTATTTATTAGAAGGAACACTTTCGACAAGTAAACCCTCCTCCGTTTTCCTATCAGCTGTATATTTTGTGAGTTCCGATTTAGCTCTTCTGATCAGCGCTAAGCCCGCCGAAATAGAAGATTACCACCCTGCACGACGTGGACGTACAGAACTCACACGGTTGTTGTTTCGTTTCGCCACCAGTGGGGGCTAGCACTTTACGGCGGTCGAGTGACTACTTACTAGAGAAGGTGACTCTAGTTACAACAACCTGTGCCCCGCAGGGCGAAAAAATAATAAAAACGCTAAATTATAATTAAGTGTAGTAATAAAAACGCTAAATTATAATTAAGTGTAGTTTCGAAGTGGTCGCGTTTATGTAAGAAAAAAGGGGAATAAAAATCGAATAGAATTAACAATAATGACATGACATCGAATGATTATTACAGCGGTAATTTTATTATCGATTATTAAAATTACAATTATAAGTACATACAAAAAGTAAATGTTAAAATTAGGAAAACATAAATAAAGCTCCATTTAGTTCACCCTGCCTTTTTGCCTTTTCTAGGCTTTTTATCAAAATAACTTCTTCCGGCTCAACGTAGCTCGGTACGCATTTCAAACGCCTATACTGTCAGGAAGTGCTCTATTTCCGCTTCTCGGCCACGCACAACGAAACTAGTTCGCTACCGCTGCGTAGCGGTCAGATCCTTCGATTTTTTAACCGAGAATGCGTCTTTGACAAACAATGCCGCGTTTACCCGCTGCTGAGACCTTCCGAGAAATTGAATGATTATTACCAAAATTTTAATATTTTCAAAGGTCGTAATGCCAAATCCATCTCAATATGCGGAAAATCACCGCATACTGATTGTTTTACGCTATGAGGTCACAATTTGTTCTGGGTTGAGTGTTATATGTATCAACGTTCTGAAGGAAACTATTCTTCTATCTTGAATATTTAAATTTTCGCTTGTGAATAAAACAAAAATTTAGAGTCAGGCTAATATAGCAATGGATATATATCATTTATAAAAACAAATCGAGCAGGTAAATAATATATATATATCTAATATTTGTATATTGAAATATTTATTGCAAATTACATTTTAAATGAAATGGTATTCAATTAGATTTTGACAACAGAGAATAAAAAAAATTATCATCCATCAAAAAATTATTTTCGCTTAATTGCTATAAATTTTTATTTTGTACGTCAAAAGTGTATGATAAAATATTTGGTTAATTGAATAGCGTCTTTTTATATTCTCTTTCTTTTTCCTTTTTGTAATGTTAAATCGTAATCTTTTGGAAATTTATTGAATGAAGCACATTTTAAATAGTAAGAAGAAGGTTTTTTTTCTTTGCCTTTTTTTGGATTTGCCAAAAATTCTGGCAGACTTAACAGATTATAAAAGAAAGAAGAAAAATATTATAATCTAATTCGATTGGACACTGGGGAAATAGAAGAAACAAGAGTAAGGAGGACAGTGCTCCTTTATTCCAATCTTCTGCGCTTTGGCCTCCCCACTCCTTACAGTGCCAAAGCCATTCTTGCTTTCTCCTCTCTCAATATAGTTCCTTTGTTAGCTTTCTTTATCGCCTCAATTTTTAATCTTTTCCTTATATAATGTACAATTCTCTGCGTTTCGGTAAGTTCTACTGTTGACGTGCTCAAAAAATTGAAAAAAAAAAAAATTTTTTTTACTTTGTCAGAAACTCTAATAACAACATTTTTTGCGTTTTATTTATTTTTTTCATTCGAATTATTGAAATTACTTGAAAAACATCGTCATTATAATAAACGTGACTAATTTGAAGAGGAATTTTTCAAAGTCCAACAGCAACCATTTAGGCTTCTGGAGAAGTTATTTATACCTTAAAATTCAATTTTAGAAGTATTTTTAACAACATACGCCAAGTTTTACCGTTTCATCTTGTAGAATGGGGAAAAAAATCATGACTGTATCTTCTAAAATTTTTTTTATACCATGCGACACATCTAAAAATGTAATAACCCCTTATTACTACCAATCTTTCGCCATTTTTTAATCGATTGTCCTTATTTTCACTGCTTTCTACAACTAAAAATCTATTGTTAAAGATTATCAAATATAACAAATATACTCGATAGATATAATATTTAAAATATACATTTTTTTGATATGGTGCTTTTAAATCTATGCTCATTTATTAATCCCATAAAAACCATGAACTGACCCCATATAACAGGGTCTTCACCTTGTTTATTCCTTGCTTACTCCTCTATTTCTGCTGTACACAGAGTTTAATAGTAAATCTAGTAATTTTTCTCGTCCTAATATCCAAATTTTGAAAAATCTCTTGTAATCGTATACGTTCCTGTTGATTATTTATTCAAATCCGAAGCAGTATTTAATTTTTAAATTCTTTCGATTTGCAAATTCACTTTTTTTGAATTAAAGAAAAATGAAAAATTAGGTTCAGGAACTTTTGTTAAAAAAAAAGAAACAACTGTTTTCCTAATTTTAACATTTACTTTTTGTATGTACTTATAATTGTAATTTTAATAATCGATAATAAAATTACCGCTGTAATAATCATTCGATGTCATGTCATTATTGTTAATTCTATTCGATTTTTATTCCCCTTTTTTCTTACATAAACGCGACCACTTCGAAACTACACCTAATTATAATTTAGTGTTTTTATTATTTTTTCTGCAACTCCGAACCTTAATGTTCTTGTCACACTAAATATCAATAAGGCTTCCTATATACTGACTGATAAGGCGGGTGGGATTTATATAGCACTGGACATACAATAAAATAACTCGCAAATATTAATCGGAGTGGTCGCTCCGCGTATATTTACATCAAACATTTTTAGCGGTATTTTTTCACTTCTGATTTTCATGTAAACCTTTTTGTTGTATTTCGGAAAGAAAAAAAAAAACCTTAACACAGTGGAATCAAATAGAAAAAAAAAATGATGCGTTTAGTCTGCTTAAAATTCGATAATGACGACGCGCTGTTGCCAACACCAAATCATTCGTATGTTTGTCTGACCTTTTTTTTATTACCTGAGTAACCCGACCCTAAATTTAGGCGAAATGGGAATTAGGCGAAATGGGAATTAACCATATGAAATAGTAATTATGCCCGCTGAATTGAGCTACCGGCAAATTATCATACACATACACCAGTGAGATAGACGGGGTATTATGCGTTTATGTGCCTACGGTAAGTGAACTTTAGACTATAAGTGTCTCAGTAAGACGCAAGTTTTCACCGTGTATACGAAACAACTACCATTATCATTGCAAACATGCAAACAGTTGCCTTCGTAGATTTACCCGCCGAAGGCAGCTGTTTGGCTAGATAAGCCTATTGGCCGTTTAAAAAGAATTACCTACGTAAAGGGTATTTAAAATTGAGTAAATAATGCAATGCGACACGGAATCGGTAATATTACCTTTGAAATTTTTTTCCGATCGCACCTTCCGCATACTGCAAAAATTTTTTGATAATTTTCCGGGAATTTTATTAAAAGTCGCAGAGAATTTATTAAAAATACTTCCGCGCTAAAATCGAATTTAATCTAAACGCGTTAAAATTGCTGAAAATTAAATTAGTATTAACGCGGCGTCGTCTTTCTTTTTGGAATTTTTTGAAGTATGCCCTGTTTTTTACGCTTTTCGTAGAAGAACTACTAAACACATATATGTATATATATATATATATATGTCGCTAATAATTATTAATTTCGGAAATTAACTTTTAAAAACGAGCGCACTCCATAACGATGCCGAAAAGAGACATTTGACATTTCTTCCGAGATTTCACAATAACTGTGAACAGTTTCATTTTAGAACTGTGATATATATATATATATATATATATATATATACGGGCGAAATAGCTGTTCCCTAATATTCTGAAAGATGTCTCCTACTCGTGTTGTCGGTTCAGTGAGTAAAACACGTTAATTGCTTTTCCAGCGAACAGCCGCTCTGTCACTTCTTCGTGTATATCGGAATGTATACGCGTTGTTAGTAATTATAAAAAATAAATTAACCGCTTTTCGTTTTTCTTCCGAAAAGGAAAAAAGGTGTCCGGGAAAATTGGATAAAAACTGAAAAAGAAACAGCAAGTTTGAAAGAAATCTATCATCGAGCTGAAAAAATCAACAATTTTGTATTTTACGCGAAAAATCTTTTCCTTTATAATAATGTTGGAAAAAAAAAAAGAGAATTAATTAATGGTTCTTTTGTTAAAGGAAAAGTATTTGTATTTTAGTCTTTCGATTATTTCGGCTTTATTAAAAACCCTTGTATCTCAGCGCTGCAATTTTATTATTCGGAAAAGTGAAAATTTTAATTTCGGCGCGCGAGATCTGTCCGGCATAAGTTGCGAGTCGGGCGTAAATGTCGGCATGGAGCGCAATATTTAAATCCGCGCAGTGCGGAGTTGTTATCGTGGTCGAATTAACACCATTTCTCACCGCACACGTATTGTGCACAGGACTCTTCACTGAAAATAGTAGTGGGGGGGGCATATTTACGCGATCGTAATTTTTTATTAAACTACTTCAAAAATCCGCTTTCACCGGGCGCCGTGCTCAAAAATTACCAAACGGTTTCAGATGACTATCGGCCGAGTGAGTTGTGAAACTGGGAACGTTCCGGGAAGAGGCACGCGCGGTATTTCTGTCGCCGAGCATATCGGAACAACAGTTTTACGTTGGCCGCGGCGAAGATGGGGGTAGGTCGGCGAAACATAAATTAGTAATTTATCTCGCGCGCTACCCCGCTAAATCATAATAAACATTAATCAGAACGTACTTGTTCGTGTAATAATCGTAAAAGTTAATGGTCGCTTCGAGGAATTCCGGCTGGTAGTGTGCGTCTTTGATGAAACGGCCGTCTATTAGTAACCGTTTCGGCTTTTAGTGTTGAACAATTAACGGAATGCTGTACGAAGGCAGGCATGAAAACGGACAGAGATTTTAATCGGTGCCCAGCCGAAAGCACATTTCGAAGTATTTCATTGGCCGGGTATTAGCATTGCCGGCGACCGATTATGGAAAGCGTCTTTTGTTCGTCCATCACCGCGACATTATCTTACTCTATTTATCTTTCGACATTACTTTGTTTTTATTACTGGCTGAGGAAATTCTGCTGCGACGCTGATATCGACATTTCCGAATGGAATTGTCGTTTTCGCTATTATTGTCTAATGTTAAGAACATAAAATACGTACCCTGTCGACCGGCTCCGTTCCAGAATGTACTTTGAACCGTAGCGATATTAAAAGTGTAAAAAAAATTTGATTTCCAGTAAGCACTTCATCGTTTCGTCCAGTTCGTCATCAGGGCTCGCCAGACTAGAATACGAATCGGGGGCCGGGTACAAAACAATTGTATCCTCATCAATAACGCTTGGTAGTAAGGTAGGATTAACTGAAAATGAGCATACTATCGTAAAATATAATAACACCGCATATTTAGCAGAAAAGTCAACGAATGTAAATGAACAAAAGATCGTGTTGCGTAAAAAAATAAAAAAAAAACAAAAAAAACGAGTCTGTTATGATATATATATAAAAATGAGTTTTCGAATTTGTGTGTTCTGGAACGAAAAGGAGGTGGATGCATCTATCTATGCTATTTCTTTGGGATGGAACTATTTCAATGGAATAAAATCAGGTTGACTAAGTAAAGACATACGGAGGGATTCCATCTGGCAATGGACAAATGGAAGAAATCGTAAAGTACGTAGGGACTTGATGATGAATCACAGGCACTTTATTAAAAGTCATTAGATGATTTTTTTTGCTTGCTTAAATATCACAAGTTAAAGTAATAATTTCGTAGTTAGCATTTGTGGCGACCGTGTGTATTAAAGATTGCTACATCAAGTATGCTGTGCACGTAGGTCGTCTTTTTCGACTCATGTTTTATATTCTACTAAAAAATAAAGCACCTCTCGATTTTCTACTAGTAGGTAAAACAAATTTTTTGGAGTGGGAAAAAAACGGAAAAGCTTACGGGTTAATAACTTCTCAAGTGGTACTTTGTAAACGACTTCGAAATGCGTATGCGTACCTTTTGGCCTAGTACGTACGAAATATAGTTCAACCTTTACTCAGTGCATCTGTAGAACACATCTCACTAAACACACTGTTTTAATTTTAAAAGCGTGCATTAAGGGGAATAGAAACGAACTAGAGGGGTGGTTGCACACTTTTAGATATAAAATTATAATTTAGTAAATCGACTTACGCCGAAAATATTGCACCTTACGTATTTTTTGGAAAACCGCGAACTCCTTTTCACCCCCTAAAAATTAGAATTTTCGGAAAAGCCATTTTAACATCTTCACTGTAAATACTTTATTGAATCCCTGCGACGGCTGTTCTGGACATTGACCTAGCATATTGCATACGTAAAAAAGGTTCTCCAAATAGTCGCAAATTAATTTAAACACTTTGAAAATTAGCCTGGCATGCCAAGTGTATGTCAAATGCTCTTTCGCGATGACAAAAATAGAATTAACCCGGTACGTTTATTTATATTAAAGTTACGACGTGATCAGCGATGCAATCTGATGTACAGCAGAATAATGATCAGAAGCCAAACTGCTCCGCCGAAATTATTACGTAACCTATGTATAGTATAACTTTTTACGCAATTTTGGTTACTAAACCAATTGGCGCATATTATTCGCTTGAGAAAACAAAGTCTTTGCCCGGTTTAGGTTGTGCAGTGGTTTTAGCTACTTTCCAAGAGTTTTATTCTTGATCTAGACGAAGAACCGTTTGGTCGTAGTTATTACGAAGGTGCCATCTGCGCGTCTATTTCCGGTAAAGACCTCATCAAAGCAATTCATATTTGACTCTAATTTTCAAAAGTGTCTAATATTATATATATATATATATATATATATATATATTTTTATGTGTGTTTTCCACCGAAAATAGTCGAACGGAAACCTTTTATTCTATTTGTTTAATATCCTAAAAAAACGGGGCTAGTCAGTAGAAAAGCAAATGAAACTTTTTACTTTTATTCCTTCTAAATCGTAGTGTACTACATTCGTTCCTGCGTGACAGAGTAAAAGCGAGAATTACCTAAAAGAGATCAGCAATTTTAATACTAAAATCGGGTAATTGGAAAGTTAAAAAGCCTCTTCGACGTAATCGCGAAGATTTTCTTTCTCTTTTTTCTGAAAGAAAGTTCACGCAATTACTTGAAAAAACTTGGCGCAACAAAGGCGGTCTTAGGTTTCCCCTAAAATCGGATTCGGTAAAAAGGTAATTTCATTTTCTGCGATTTTCATGTTTCTAAATTGAGCTCAACGTGAAATATCTTCTCGGCACGCAGCTATTTCTAATCAATTCTCTGGCTGCCGATGAAATTCTATGACTTCTATATTTCCTCGACTATATTGAGATTCCTTCACTTTGCCCGGTTTTACAGAAATTCACGTCTTGACAACGGATTATTTTAGAATATAGAGAGTTCAATTAACTTTAGAGGAAATGTTTCTAAATTGCGTAATTAATTCTATTAGGCAGATATGGAAAAACCCATATTTAATAACCCTTAAGACGAAGGTATTTAGAAATTACCTCCCGGAAACTGCTGAAATAAGTGGCAACAATCGTATGCACGCGATATGCAGATCAACGCTAATATACCCGGTATAAAAATCCGGATGCGGTGCCTACGATAAAAAAAAAAAAAAAACGGAATTCCATGATTTATGTGTAAACAGCAACTGCGCTAATTCTTTGAAAGACTTTTTTTTTTCTATTTTTTAATTTTCGAGAATAAACGCAAAAAACAAAAAAGCGACAGGTTCGAATTTAGAATGCAACCGACATGGGCCAAACAAAACAACAGAGCGTGTGCTGAACGTTTGTATAGAAGACGCGCATGGAGCGCGTATCACAGATGGTTGTCTGACTATTTTCTTACAGGCGGCAGCGTTTTTAAAGCCGCCACCACGTTTAACCTGGCCGCCCTTTTGATAATCGCCGAATTCAAAAACCTTTTTTCTCATTAATTCAACAGTATCATGTATCACAGAGTGGAAATGCCGACAACTGTACTACTATCGGACTATTTTCCAAACAATAAGTGGTGAATTAATTCCCCTGCGAAGCAATCTCGCCCGAGCAGACTATAACAGCGTTTGCTAAATATTTCATATTTCTTCGATAACATGCTAAATCCGATTAGTAAATATTAAAACTATCGTCTTAGAGCACTAATCTACCTTGCGAACACCCCGTCAGACTAGACGAGCACGTGTGCAGAACCGATTTTGGTACTAATTAATATTGCTAATGTGCGGATTGGTACTTTTTGGGCAAATGTGTAGACCACGTAAAGTGCAGAAGTCTGAATTTTGCTAAAAATTCCATTTAAATTACATTAAAGCATTACGGCCTGAACGTGTAGTCCAAAACTATACACCGGTAACCATGGTAAATTATAATTAAAGGTTAAATTTAATATGTATATAGGAGTAGTGCTTAACTATTTTACTGAATTTCGAACATGTCAGAAGAAGGATAAATCTGAATGTAAGAAAATAAAGAAGAAAGGGCGAACTATTATGTATTTCGGCTCTTATCACATATCAGTACTTTGCCAAGAAAAGTAAGTAGCAAAGAAAAAACTGATGTAACGGAAATTACATTGTTAAAATATATAAATGCGCATTTCGGGCATCTGTAAAGAAACTATAACAAAATTAAAATAGAAAAAATAACAAAATTGCAAAACTTAAGTTTAAATATCACGTATGTTAATATAAGTGCATTAAGAAGAAGGTGGACTGAAATAGAAGTACTGTGTGCGGTAAGCGAAGTGGATTAATTCTAGAAGAAGTTTTATTAATCAAAATAGAATGAATTTATATAACATACAAGGATATGATAAAATATGTAACCCCTATAAATGATACAGTGCTGAAACAAGTAGAAGAATTCCGATACCTAGGTGCCTTATTCACTTCAGATGCCCGAGATAAAAATTAAATTAGATCAAGAATAGGAATGGCCAAACAAGCATTTAATAATCTACAAGCGGTGTTGAGGGATCGGAAACTTGGAATGCAATTGAAACTAAGGATCAACGAAAACTTGGACGATGGATGCAGAATGCAGGAAAAGGCTAGATGCATTTGATATGTGGACGTTACGAAGAATGATGAGAATACTATGGACGGTCAAGGTGAAAAATAAAGACGTTCTAAGCAGGTGACAAATGACAGAATACGATATAGCAAAAGACGTAATCCAGAGAAAAAAGAAAAACCTCGCGCATAAGATCCGAAGGGAGGAATTTTTCTTACAGCGATGCAAGGGAAAATCTAAAGCAACAAGAGGAAGGAGACGATTCGAAATGATAGACATTGACGGGAAAAAATGCAGCGGACTAATTCAAATGGCAAGGAACCGCGAAATATAAAAATGGTGTGAGCAGTCCCCAGATTGGGGCTGCTACTTGATGATGATTATGATCGAGAAAGGAAGTAAAACACGGACTAATAATTTACGTAAAGCAGGAAATAAAGTCAAAAAAGAAATAAATATGCGGAAAAAAACTGAAAATACGAGATATTAGACATATAAATAAACCAAGTAAAAATATTCTTATGGTATACATATCACCTATAATATAAAAAATTATATAAAGGAAACAAAATAAACGAATGAGGAATATTTTCAAAACAAAACAAGTTCGCTAACATACACACACACATATATATATATATATATATATATATATATATATGTCTATGTGTGTGCGAGTATGTAAAAGAGGAATAAATATAAACACTGAACTGTAAAACGGAATAGTAAATGAATATATAAATACCAGATATGGGATGCGAAATTAAAATGACGGACTTTAAAATAATGGAGGAGTAACATATATACGCAAACGAAAATTGACCGCATATGCACGAAAAAAGTAAAACTAACATTAAATTCAAAACGTAATAATGTCGCGGTAAAAATAGCAGACCACAATATGATTCAGTGTGAAGTTGCATTATGCACGCATAGAGCAAATGAGAATAAAAGACTAGAGAAAAAAACATCTTAAGAGAAGACCAACTTGTAAGTAAATTATTACAGGTAAACTGGGGAATAATAAACGATAGAGTAGAAACAATGTATGGAGACATGAAAGAAATATTGACAGAGAATGTGCGGAGACCAAAAATAAAAAGAGAAACAAAAAACATATAAGAATAAAAAATTAGATGATCCGAGAAATATTAAAAATGATACAAGAAAGGTTGTATTAGAAATACAAAAAATGCAACGTAAGAATAAGAAAAGATTGTCAAATACTAAGAAACAAAATAAATACGGAAATACAAAAAGATAGATTTAGAAAATAAGGCTATAGAAGTAAACAAATGGAGATTTGAGAAAAATTTCGATGAATTTAATCCGTATAGTAGAATAAGGAAGACTATTAGAAATGGGCGAAATTATAAGAAATAATATGTGAAAACGGAGACGCAAAAGAAGTGGCAAAATTTCTGATCAAAAATTTAAAAATAAAATAGTAAAAGAAGAAGAAAAATTTAAAATACAAATCTAGTAAAGTATTACCGAGAAATGAAAAAGAATAGCTAATAGCAAACATACATCTACCAGAAGCTAGCATTGAGGAAATTAAAAAGATAATAAAACTTGTAACCATAAAAAGGTGAAATCAGAATAAGACGCATAAAAATAATCAAAAACAGCATAGCAAATAAAATCACAGAACTAATAAACGATATTATCGTGACAGGCATAATCCCGGAAAAATGAAAAATATCGCTGATAAGACATCAGTTTATATAAAAGGTAAGTCACCGTGAACATCAAAATTATAGATCATTAACAATAAACCATATAATCGCAAAGGTTTTAAAAAAATACATTGATAGAATACATAGAGAAAAATAAAATCATAGACGGATTGCAAGAAAACAAATTAACCTTAGAAGCGCCAGGATATTTGCAGAGCGAATTAGAGAAAACTTTTAAATAGGTAATAAAGTAACATACACGGATTTGAAAAAACATTTGATACAGAGTAAATCTCGAATCACTTTTTGAAAAATTAAAGGACATAGAGCAGATAAAGTTAAACTACGATTTGAAAGCTATTTACATAACAGGAGGAAAACCGTGCTTCATATATTAAGATGAACAAATGAAGAAATACGTATAGAAAAAAATAAAGGTGTACGTTAAAGCAGTAACTTATTCTCATTATTATTTATTATATACATTAATAACTGTATGCTATTCTTACTTACTTTTTGTCCCGTGATTATGTCTAAGCCCCCTTGACTACCAATCTTTTTTCTTTTTAAGAAAAACTTTTTTTAATTGCTTACATCATTCTTACCCGTCTTCTACTGGGGGGGGGGGGGGTGATCTTAGCAATTGTACAACACATAATATTCAACCTTTTTTTGTTAACTTTTATAGCACTCTCTAAAATACGGTAGCTCCTAATGGTTAAGGTACTCGACTACAAAATCATCACATGTTCGAGACTTATCTTGTTCTGGATCCAAGTCACTCCCAGATTTGTACCTAATCTGAAATTAAATATTGGTTATATCAGAGAATTATCTGGGGGAAAGTAAAGGTGGCCGAAAGAAAAGAACTGCCCCCCACTATTCTCCTTAGATCCATTAGGCTTAGTACAATAGAAAAGTCTAACTTCGCATTCCTCAACGCTCTATCAAAGGTATGAGACTTACTTTACTTCACTATATAAAGTAACGAGACATAATCGTGGAACGAAAAATGCGGTATATCTAAGAACGCGATAGCCATTAATGCATATATACACATAAATGGACTATATAAAATATAGCAACATTGCGAGTTATTTGGTTTCTCAGACGACATAGTCATAATGACAATGCATGAAGATATTGAGATAGTAGGACTTAATAGCAACAAGTAAATGGACACAGAATAACTGTTTAAGGATAAACGTAATAAAATCAAAAATAATGTTACTTAAAAGCGATTCGAGAGTTGAAAACATGGAAAAGAAGGAAGATGTAAAAAAATAAATTATGAAATTATCGAAAAGATGCAAAGTTATAATTATAGTAGATGAACATTTAAGATGGAATAGGCGTAGAGATCATGTAGCAAAAAATATTGGAATATCGCCGTTGTATACGTTAAAAAATGCGTAAGCAGCAGAACATTAAAAATGATTTACTATGCACTGATAGAATTATACCTTACGAAATTCAAGTGTGGAGAATAGCCAAGAAAATTCTATGGACAAAATAAAAATCGATTACAAGTGAAACGCGTAAAATTAATATCAAAAAGAAAAAAACTAGGAATTTAGACGAGACATTAAAAGAAGGAAATTTGTTAAAGTACACTTAAGTATCAAAAATTTGGCAGACCTAAAAATATGTGAAGTTCGAAGAGAAGAGAAAAATAAAACGAAACTCATTAAGGAAAAAGCGGAAGTAAAAACTTCCGTTTACCAGAGTGAAATACGTGCTAAGCAAACGGACAAATATGTATTGACGTAAGTGTTAAAACGCCGAAAGAAGTAATAAATGGAAGAAAAAAAAAAAGCGAAAAGCAAATTGAAAGAATAAAACAAAAAATATAATAATAAAATGAAAAAGAATATGTGAATGAATGCATAATGTGCTTAATTTCGATGCACACTGATTAACATATAAACTGTAACATAAATATGGAATAAGGTAAGGAATCCGACGACAAGCATAAGTTGGACAGGTTTTAATTTCATGATTGTAATTATATTTACGAGTAATTTAAAAAAAGTTTAAATGAGATTTATAGGTAATTTTGATTAGAATTTCTGTATTTCATGCAGTTTATAACATTATAGTTTAATAATGGTGTCCAAAAAATCCCAATTCTCAAAAACAACAGGTACTAAATCATAGCTGTATATTAATTGTTTTAAGCATCTATGTGTACTCATATACCCCTGGACAGATGTGCACAATGCACAGTCTTATCAACGGTATCTTTCATTTTATTAATCGAGTTTACATAGGTCCATTATAGATAGAATATTAATTTCACAAATAATTAAATATGTGTACAGTTGATGATTGATTCTTAAGTAATCTGACTCGTTGTTTGCTGTCAAGGAAATAATATACACTTGTGTAATATTAAGCGAACGAGACGCCCACAAAAAGTCACCTTGAAACATCAATATATGATCGAGAAGTCTTAATTATCTTAATTGCCAGAATCGATTTTTTGTTTTCGATATGGCTGAACACGAATCTACATCCACCCGCCATCTGTAGAAACAGTAGACGGAATGGTGATTTTTGGGAAAATGAAAAAACAACTTTTTCATATCTCGGGAAGTCGTTAATATATATTTTTTGTAATCTTTTATCATTTATTTTCCACGCTATTATTTGAAATGCAACCTTTACCGGCAGTGCCGAAAGCGATTATTGGGTGAGTGGCGAATTTTTAAAAAAAATGGGCCGTCAAGTTTTACGAGCCATCTCACATATTGTCGCAAATATTGAGTGACGAAATTTGCAACTTCGAGTAAGCTATTATGGATTAAACGTGTTTTTCATGTTATCGAATTGTAGTGCTGGTGCATAATGTACTTACAGTTTTATACGTTATAATTTTAACTTTTGCGATTAGTTACTTTTTATTGAAATACTTTTTGAAATCGCGTTATTTCAAAACCTACCGATCGCTTTCACAAGTAAATGTTTCCTGCTGCTACCTAAACCTGCGATCTCCACTTGGAAACATGTTAAATGAAGAAATAAATTTATCTAAAATAAATGATTTATCTACGGACACATTACTAGAAATTGGTAGCTTATTTATCTCATATTTATACGGTCTCCCTAAATAGTAGATAACATAGCGATCCAAATAACGCCAATATCGCGGAACTTTCTCGGAAATTCCGTTGAAAAATAAAAGAGAATACAAGCAAGCAACGGAATCTATAATTACTCGCGAAGATGCGGCAAAGTTTGGATGGTTGGTAGAAGACGATAAAGTGCTTTTACGATGGACTTACCGCGGTAAAAATATTACAAAATTATTTTTGTTCTTCAGCTCAAAGAATGCTGACACAACTGCGATTTTCTCTGGCGCTATATCTAACCATTAATTTTGTGATATTTATAATTGTAACGATTCATACGCTACATATGTAGATAAAATAAATCAATAATTTCTTATTGGGTTTTCATTTAGTTGTAAATTTACTATACCTATATTATTAGCGACTATGTCGTCTTTACGCTAAGGATAAGAAGAAACTCTATAATGTGTTTTTGCGACATTTGAAAATCATGTAACGTTTTTCCGTTACGCAAATCATAATAGAAATTCTTACGTCATCCAGATTTAATTTATCGATTCTGAAAATGTTTTGGTTACCATTAGAAAGATACTACTATTTTACGAAATTGACTCTTCCATAATAATTGTCGAAAACTATCATTTAGAGGTCGAGGAGATGTCCTCATGCGGAATTTCGAAGGATCGAGTTTATACATCATTCAAATATGCACAATTATCATTTAAAAAATACTATAATTTTAATGGCTGTATACGTATGTCACGGAGATCAGTACGTACCGAAAAACTGCGCTTTCTGGGTCGACGCTCAACTTCGAAATTGCGCGTATTTTCTGCAATTTGACATAAAGAGCTGTAGTGTTACAGGAAAATAGCTCGGGAATGTTGGAAGTTTGAAACTTCGACATTCAATTTTGCGATAGTATGTGAGAACTTGTAAAACCTGGTGACACAACTTTAAAAGTTCGCGATTCATCTAATAATCGCTTTGACACTTCGGATAGAGTTTGTACTTTTTTTTTAAATATTCCCATTGGGAAAAAGTGGTTAAAATTCCAGCGAGAATTATTAATAATTGTCCGGAATAAAGCGAGTTGAATATCAAAAAATTATAAAAAAACAAATTTCTTTCTTTTTTCTCGAAATCGCCATTTTGTTTAATTTCCCTTCATTTTTATTAGGGGAAAATAACTTCAAGTATACGTGTTTATCGATCTCGAAACCATAAAAAATCATTTGTTCTAGCACTGTCAGGGCCGAATTTAGACCAAAATTTCGGGAAGGGTTCCGAAATTATTTTTATAAATATATATGTGTGTGTGTGTGCGTGTGTGTGATATCATGAAATATATTTATTTATAAATAGTACACTAAAGCCTTGTAGTCAATTATTGTTGTATATGCAATATTTAAACACTATAATAAAAACAAATAAAAAATAGTCGTTTTCATAGAATTCATAAAAATTTCAATTTTCTTTTCTTCTGTTAAAAATTGAAACGAAATAAATTTATTCTGAATTTCGGTTCATTTAATTCAAGCAGTTATTATTTCGCAGACATTTCGGGGGAGGTTTGAACCCTCAAAACCACCCCTCAGATATGGTCCTGGCTATAAGCTTGATTTTAGCAGATATTGTTCAATTTCATTTTCCTACTAACCACAACCTGTGTATTACTTTTTTGTTTCGCTGGCCGATAAGACAGTGAGCACAACAAATCACAGACACGGTTCTCTTTCTAACGATATAGTTGCTAATCCGTTAGTTATATGCATTGAAAAGTGTTTCGAACAGGAATGCGTGATGTAGCCGCGCACATCATTTTGCGATTTTTTCATTATCTTCTTTTCTTTCGCACTAACATTCTATTTAACCATTTCGGTGTTTTTATTACTGTAGAATTAATCTAACAAAACAATATAAAGCTTTTAATGATTAAAGATTTAGATTTCATTTGTACATGGGCGTTTACCGAATCTTTTGGTCGGGGGGTGATATACCTTTGTGTTTTTGACAGCATTTTTGTTGTAATACGTGGAATTATCTTCAAGATTTTTCTTCTGTTCTTATCCTTGGTTTCGAGTAGGAAACTTCAATTCAAATGTTCCAACACCGGGCTTTTCAGAAGTTTTCTGAGATGCGGCTTTTTGTGTAGTGGAATGAAAACATTTATTTCCCCTGTTGTCAACCTAATTTTTTTAATACTAACTTTACTGCATCTTCGCTAACCCAAACGTATCGCCACTGTTAGAGATGAAGCTTACTGCCGAACACTGGCCTTTGAAAAAACCTACTAATTTAAAATTGTACCGAAACTAGAAAATAACCCATCATCATTGTTATTATCGGATGGTGGTTTGAATAAAGATATAATACTAGATTGGTAATTCTTTTATGATGCGTCCTTTCACATTATTCCATATGTAGAGGGTAGCAGTCATAACGTAAATTCCATGCTACAGGATATATATCTATTATAGGACTCGGTAGCAACGAAAAAAATATCGTTCCTGTTAAAGGTTATACCATCATCGCTAAACGGGGAAAATATTTTGTTTTTAAATCTTCTATAAAGCGGTTGCTTTTATCGACCTATAGCGTATTCTATTTGGTAGATTATTAATCAGAACGGAATAAGCGTTTTCTTCCGAACAAAAAAGAAGTCCAAGTCTGTAGCCTCGTGCACCAGTGCTCGAGTATTCTATACAAAGACACTACTAGTACGTCCCTTTATCTATAGATGCATCTGTCTGTCTGTCTATTATTCTATTTTTTATCGTTATTATTATTTATTCCGACGATTCTTTTAAATGAAAAATAAAGCGACCGGTTTTAACACTATACATGTACGTATGCGTGTCTATAAATATACGTTTATTTCTCTGTACCGACCATGCAACTATCGGTACGGGATTACCGCGACTTGGTGAATGAAAGTAGTATCAGAATTATGATATGATCTAAATCGGTTTTCTGGAGAGGAACAGCCCACTGCGAAAGAGTACAGCAGAATTTTACTTTTCGAACAACCGTGCTCCGGAAGTTTTTTCAAGAGTTTAATTAGCTGAATAAAAACCTGCAAACATAAATATTGCAATAAATGTCATTTACATTTATATTAGCGATTTTCTGTGATAGTCAAACATAATTCTATCATACAATACAATAAATTACGTAATTTAAATACTAACGCAGACTATTACAGACTTTCACGGACTATTATTGAATGGAAGACATTTATTAATTATCCGGCCGATTTAGGCGTATATGAATATTGAACATGTAAAATTTATCGCGATTAAATGGTCAATTATAAAAAGTTTACTTCAATAGTTAATCACTCGTGCAATAAAATACCCGGTCGTTCCGAAGCAAACTTGATGAAATAGATTTTATAAAATTTCGATCATTTTATAACAGCGTCCGATTTACTTGGATGATTTTTACTGCACTCTGAAAAAACTAACTAAAACGCTAAATTAAAAATCAAAAGGAATCTGTATAAAATTTGTAATTAAATCTGTAATTAGTATAATTATTTGTTTTTTTTGTTTTTCGTTTAGTTTGCACCGTTCGATGTTTTGATAGGAATTTTTGGTATATTATTTTACGCGATGTTTGTTTCAATATCTTTATCGTATAAATATTAATTCACTCTACATGTACTGCCGGAAAGCGATATGCTAGTTGTGTGATAAATAAAAGCGCTAGGCAATATTAGCTTGTGAAAATCTTTCTTTTATCATTGCATTGTTACAGCGAGCACACTTTAATAAGTGTCTTCAGCCTCAGATATCAAGCAACATTTAATTCACTCCTACTGATGTCAGTAACGGTACTGAATTGTTGATAATTTAGGGGTTTTGAATTAAAAATTATATAAACCTCCGTTCGATGCAGTTCGATACTTTAGCTTCTAATTTAAGCAATTCTTTAATCACTTATCAAAGTATACACATCAGTCGAACTGCGCAAGCGAATCAAAACATTTTATACGGTGACTATAAACATGTTCGCTAGTCCGGAATAGTTACATTCCCCTTATTATATATATATTTTTTCAATATATGTAATATATAAATGCTTTATATAATAAGAAAGATTCGGCGCGTTGTATAAAAAGAAACGAACGTCTGTTATGTTTATCAAATAATTTTGTGTATTATTAAAAAATCTGGCAAGTCGCTAAGAAATTTTGTATGAACTTTATATATATATCTTTGTCAAAGAATTCATTTCGATGTTTTTTTGTATTTTTAATAAGCACAATAACACGATCACTCGTTATAACAGCCAGGTGTTGAAAAGATCAAGAATATTTAACTCGGTTTTTAGTTATTGTTGCAATTTGAATTTGGCGCGACTCAAAAAGGTTAACATTTAAGTATGATGATCGTAATATCCTTATATTTATTATCCTGAATTATTTTTTTACTAACGGAAAATTGGTGTGCAAATACATGGAGTAACAATATCAATGATCAGATTTGCGGATGATATAGTAATCTTAACGGAATCGGAAGAACAGATGCAGGCAGCATTAAATATTTTAAAAAACCACCTCTAGAAGAGTATAATATGAAAATAAATGAAGACAAGACGAAAATACTTATATGTGAGAAAACACGTACACAACAAAAACAAGATATGATAATTAACAATAAAACTATACACAGAGTCAAAGAGGCAATATATCTGGGAAATCTGATAACAGAGAATGGAAAAAGCACAGAGGAAATAAAGCGAAGGATCAGTCCAGCAAAAAGCGCCTTTATGCAAAAATACGCGATGTTAACCAGCAAAAGTATGGATATGAACCTAAACAAAAGAGACTGATTAAGTTGTACATATGGAGTGTAATGTTGTACGAGTGTGAAACCTGGGTGATAAACGAAAGCGAAAAGAAAAAGCTGGAAGGGGCAGAATATGGTTCTGGAGGAAAATGTTAAAAATAAAATAGACCGAAAAAGTTAAAAATGAAAATGTCCTTAACCGAGTGGCGAAAACTCGCAGCTTATTGAACACCATCAAGAAGCGTAGAACCATAATGATCAGTCATATACTGCGAAATGACACAGAATATTATCGAAAATTATAGAGGGAAAACCAAGAAAAGCCCGACAGAGAGGAAGACCGAGAAACAGCTATATGTTTCAAATAATAAAAGATATGAAATGCACAACGCACAGCCGTTTAAAAGCAGTAGTATGGAATAGGAGCGAATGGAGACAACGAACCAAAGGGTTCAATGATTGATGATGACGATAAAGTTTTTATATTGAATCTTGAAACAAGAAAAAATATGGGAAATCCAAAAAAGCTTAAAATTTTATTAACCAAATTATCATTGCAAAGAGATTAAAATAAGTAAAACATAGGCCAACAAAGTTTAAGAATGTGATTCAAAGAAGAAAAAAAATTAACGATTTTGTACGACTATTGCAAATTAGGTCTATAAAAAAATTTCCTGGTATTTTTTTTTAGAAAATTATTTCAAACGGGATTAGAAATAATCTAAACATTCTGAAAATTACAAAAATCAATAACAAAGAACTATGGGAGATAAATTAAATAGCAACAAGATCTGAATATTAGGTAAAATCAGCGTAAAAGATATCTCGAAATAACTTCAAAAAATAACCCCAAGCATCGAAAATATTATAAAAGTAATACTACCAATTTTAGTTACATTTTGCTAGCACCAAAACTATCATAAAAGAAAAATCATCGCGGCATTGAGAGCCAATTAGTTGAAAAAACAGTAGAAAGGCAAAATGTGAGTAATGGATACACTCGTAGAATGTTGTTTACATAAACAGCAGTATAAAAACTCCATTTAATAAATTCTAAGATTTTCTGCAAGTTAATATGCAATTTTATTTATGATTTTGATCTAAAAAAAAAAAAATAATAATTTATTGCGCAATTTTTAATATGAATATTGTTAAATGATAATGCGCAGACGAGTATTATTTTAAAAAATTGAATATTCAAATGATCGATATAAAAGTGTCATCCTATGATAGAGTATTGTATTTTCTAATCGGAATCGAACCGTATTAAAAGGCGACAAAATCTCGATGATTTTCTGGATCTATGTGCGCGCGCATGTCGACTCTGAAACTGTCGTTTCCCGTTTGGCTAGCTGCTAGCAAAAATGCACGTCGTCCAAAGTAATGTGGGTATCACGACGGATGTGTTTAATGATATGGACGGTCGACGCAACAAGTGCTAGATGAATTAATTTTGCGATTTCTGTAAAAGGTTGACTAGAATGCAATAGCGATGACTGTAATTATTTTTTATTTTTTCGTTATTTTACATCGCTCATCATTTTATCATCATAGAATGAGATTGATCGCTGCGCATTGGATTATACTCTTCTCACGGTATAGTTTTTCAATGTGGCTAACATTTTTAGGATTTCGTACACATATAATGTTCGGAATCCTAATAAAACGGCTCAAAAATATCAAATAAAAATCAATAGCTCACGAACGTTTGGTTTATAAACTTTCAAAACTGGATCGTAAATTACAATTAAAATTCTCTTTAAGACAAGCTATAACTTCGATTACCCTAGATGGCAAAAAACCCCAATAAAATACCGTCAAGAATAGATGATATGAAATTTAAAACGACCTCAAAAATCACCCTTAAAAAATTCATAACTCATTATCAGATAACCCTTTAAAAGTGAAATTCAAAATATAGAACAAAACGCAGAAGCTCTTTTATGAATTACCGATAAAAAATTATTTAAATTCCCCTTTTGGACCAAAAGCGGCAAAAAAAAAAAGAAAAGATTTTCACGTAATAGTCTGAGTATAAACATTGGGGAAACTAAAACATATCTCAAACTTATGCATAAAGGACCGCTTTATAGGAAAAATATAGCCGAGCGTACAACTTTATATTTATAGGCCATTGCAGTGCCGAGAGTCCGAAATTTATGGGAAAAGAAAATTGTTTTCCCCCGGGCATGTGATATATCGATAGAGAGATCGCTATTTGTCGGGAACGATACAGTATTTTCTTTCTTTACCGAAGTTTTCAGAATTGGCTAAAAGTTCAAAAAAAAAAAAAACATGAAAAATCAGATCATATTAAATTGAATTTAGTATTATGTAAATGTAAATTATAGTTATCTTTAATTTAATATACGGAATCCTCGGCGCATGAAACATCATGCTCGACTAAATTTGTTCAATGATTGTATTATTTTTATTTTTATTTTTTTTCGTCTAAAAGAAAATGTGCGCAGAATTGTTTTGTTTTTTTCCGATATTATTTCCTGCTCCGTTTTCGATGAACTCGCGACATTTACCGATGACGTGATGATTTTTCTGCTGCAGACACTGTGTCGGGTTTGTGCGGTGTGCATATAATAATTATCCTGCCATTATTGTATCATATTAAGTCAGATTTGTAATTTTAATAAGATTTCCCGTGCGCTTGTGCGGTGAGCGGGACAGGAACAATGCCCGTAAAATTATTTTTATTGGCACTAACAAAGAACTAGTCGCCGAACACATTCGCCAGGGCTAACGCAGCTAGGCGACGACTCAAATAATTCATCAAACCATCATTCTGAGCATTGGCAGTAGTGAGACAGATGATTCATTTATTTTAGTATTCGTGTATAATATACGCCAAATTATGTAAAAAAGTTGTTATTTTTCTTTTTCTTTCAATTTACAAGTACACGAGTTCTTTATTAAGTAGAAATTAATATTATTGTTATTAAATTACCCGGTAACCGGTGGATATTTTTATAACTTGTATCGCCTAATTTATATTTTGTTTTGTTCTGTTGACGTTAAAAGATTTAGTAATTAATGCGGTATTTAATGATTTTGCTAAAAACGACGAGCCATCTAAATGTGTTTAATACCACCGTAGCATGTGCAATGAAGCCGTAAAAGAAAAAAGATCTAAAAATATTAGCAACCTAAACACCACTTTTACTTATTATATTGTTCGCATCCACCCAGGAATTTGAGTATGAATCGCTGGAAACTCTACTTATATGGCTTTCAATCTTGCCGTCTTTATCACAGATATTTTTTGAAAAACTTTTACCGGTTGCTACTTTCGGTAGTATCGGCTCTTTTCGCTGTTCTATTTTTCCCGCCATTTCTTGATGCGCTCTTTCTATTCTCAATTATTTGTAGCTGTTTTTCCTCACTTCGTTACTTTTAATTCGCATTCCTTTGGTATTTCTCTTGCAAGCAGTTTTCATACTTAGTTTGTGCTGTTCTATCTGTTTGATGAGCTCTTTCTTGCATGGATCCAGGTTTGACCTTTTGGTTGATTGCAGAGTAGAACTACTTGCTACACCTGTTTGGTAATGACGTAATTTATTTTAAATATTAATTTGCAGTTTGTATTTTTTTATTCAGCCGGTGGAACTAAGATTTTTGTTTTGACGTCATTAATTGCTAGCTCGAAGCTTTCGTATACGTCTACCATTACGTCAAATCTGAGAATATAGTTGTTCGTATGATTTTCTGCTGATGTAAAGTAAGAAGCTTGACAAATTTTACGTCAATAAAAGCTATGTATTTTTCTCCCAGCGTTTTCGGTATTTCTCTTTTCTGTGGTAATATCTATTCAATAATACGAGTACGGTTTCATATAAGTGAAACTAGTCAATGTATCATTTACATTTGTTAAACGTGTAAATTGTGATTCCCAATAATCTTAGGGTTTCCCGTTTTTTATAGGTACGTGAAATTTCTGATCTATTTAATTACGAATTTCGGTAAATGATAAACATCCAAAAAAAACAGTAAATGACGGGTTACATAATTTTCCGAAATCTTATAAACGTCGAAGCTACTATGGCAATAGTTCAATTATTTGCGCGATATTTTGTAACGTGTTTATTTACGTGCGTTGTTACAGTCCGTTAATTTTTGCATATATTACTTATCGGTCATTATTTATTAATAGAGGCTGAAAAAAACGACGAAAAAGAACCTAAAGCAGATGTTCGCGATGACTTATCGACTGATTCGTTTTGTTCGCCACGCACCGACAAAGAACCAGATACCGATGATGAAGAATCGGACGTATTTAAAACGCCTCCTAAGAAAAAGAAAGAATCGTTCGCGAAACGTATATTAGATAAAATTGCTTCTGTTATCGTTCATCCGATGACATCTATATTAAACCAGTCCAGCGAAGACTGTTTAACTGATACGACCATCCTTAATGATTCCTCGTTTTTTAATGATTCATCAGTCCTTAATGGTTCATCGATCATTAATTATTCGTTGCAGGTAAAAATTGTAAGCGGTTACTGTGTGTGTGTGCGTGTGTGTGTGTATGAAAAGGAAACATTTTTTAAAATTGTTATAACAGAACATATTTAACGAAACCGTTACGTTTCAAGGAGGGATCCTGCTGAAATTTTGAATCGTTTACTGTTTTACGTATTTGTTGAATATCTCGAACCTGCTTTTCAACTACATGATATGCAGCGTCGGACATCAGTCCTGATAGAAAACACTATCAGCTCAATTAAAAACTTCCCTTTGTTACACCTATTGAGGCTGTCCAAGAAATCGATCGGAACCATAAAGAGCAAAAAAATCACCTGGTCCAATTGATGATATCTCTTCTGGAGTGCTTGAGGTAAAGATGTCGTTCCGTTAACCTTCAATGATGCACACAACTTGAACGTAGCTGCTTTAAAACTGCCAAGGTAATCATGCTGAAGAAAATAGGTAAGCCTAAAACCAAAGTGTGACATCGTAATGATAGACTGATTTCACTCTGGCCGTGAAAAATTAATGCTAAAACCTTTAAAACTGCCGATTGGTTTCCCGAATCATCGATTTGATTTTCGAAATGAACATTCGACGATCGATCAAATTCACTGGATAAAATCGATAATTGAAAACGCGTTCGAGAAAAATACTGTTCGTTGGCATTTCTCTCGATATCTCGCGGGCATTCGAGACAAAGTGTGGCGTGAAGGCCTAGTCTTTAAGTCATCAGATCCCCGGTCTTTTTGCCGTTTGCTTGAACCATACCTTGTGAAGTGCACTTTTTGCAACTCGTACGAAGACAGTACATCCAGTTTTCAACAAACTGAGGTTTTCTACAAGAAGCGTTTTAGCACCACTTCTATACATTCTTTAACTGCCGACCACCTGCCAATTGATGTTTCTACTGCACCGCAGATAACACTGTAATTTTTCCTGCTACTGGATCCCAAGCTGAGTCGAACCAAAACTTATCCAACCACAGTTTCTAACTGGACACGTAACCGGAAGATTGAACGAGTGTAAATCTTGTCGTGTTGTGTTCTCATACCGAAAAATTGATACATTCGATCGAGTCTTAATTTCATAGACCGGAAACTTAAATATCTAGCCATGCATCTTGATTCACGTTTAGTCTGGTGAACGTCCATTGAGAAAAAGGCTGCCCAGATAAAACTAAAAGCAAGACAATCTACTACAGAACGATCATTGTTAGACTGTAAGCATCTAATTTAATTAGAAATAAATAATTCGACCCATTTGAAAATTGCAACTATGAGCCTGCTCGGCCAAGTTCAATCTGCAACGTATGCTAGCTAGACAAAGTTCGTTTCTTCGTACCATAACCAGTGCTAGTCAGTATGAACTGAATTTTCCATCACGATTAACAGATCGGGTTTATCCACGTCATCATCCCTAATATCGTGGCTAAACATGGAGATCGATAGACACACAAACATAGAAACAATAAGTATTCTTAATGCGATCTTCAATAACTCAGCCGTATAAAACTACAGAAATTTTTGTAAAACTGTAAATATTCCATATCGTAACTTAAGTTACTGTTACTTACTTATTACTTTTACACCCTGTCAAGAAAGTATCGGGAATTGTCAATTTAAATCTCCCGGGTAATAGCTAGGCAGATAATTTTTTTTTTCCAGGTTGGTACAACTGTTTTGTATTATGATGCCTATTTTTAGCGCGATCTGTCAACCAGTGTGTTTACAGCAGCTGTTAAAATCAGTCGACCTTGAAGTGTTTTGTCGAAGTTTTACAATGAGTGAAAATATTGAACAACGTACTTGTGTTAAATTCTGCGTTTCGAACGAAATTTCTTGTGCCGATACACTGAAAATGTTACAGAAGGCTTTTGGTGAATCTGCTTTATCAAAAACGCGGGTTTACGAGTGGTACAGAGCGTTCAAGGATGGTCGGGAGACGGTCGAAAACATGCCTCGCTCTGGACGGCCTTCAACGAGTGTGACCGATGATAACGTCGATAAAATCAAGGAAATCGTTGCTGAAAATTGTCATGTGAGCTTGAGAGAGATGGCTCATGGATTGGGCATGTCACACGAGAGCGTACGTACGATTGTGCACGAAAAATTGGGTATGCCACGCGTTGCGGCTCGGCTTGTTCCGGAAGACCTGAATTTCTTTCAAAAAAAGTACCGAGAACAGGTAGCTGCAGACATGCTGGATCGAGCCAATTTGGATCCTACCTTCTTGGAAAAGATAATTACTGGTGACGAGACATGGGTGTACGAGTACGACACGCTTACGAACCAGCAATCGTCCGAATGGCGGCCAATTGGCGCGCCAAAGCCGAAAAAACCTCGCCAAAGCCGATCGAAAGTGAAGATCATGTTGATTGTTTTCTTCGATATTCGAGGCGTGGTACACTATGAATATGTGCCAGCCGGACAGACAGTCACCAAAGAGTTTTACTTAAGTGTTTTGAGACGTTTGAGAGAGGCTATCCGTCGTAAACGTAACGATTTGTGGGTCGACAATTCTTGGATTCTCCATCACGATAATGCGCCGTCTCACAAAGCCATAATTGTGAATGAGTTTTTGGCCAAACACTCGGTAAATATCATCGAACAACCGCCGTATTCACCAGATTTAGCACCCTGCGACTTCTTCCTATTCTCAAAACTCAAATTTCCGCTACGGGGAATGCGCTTCGAATCGATTGATGACATCAAGACGAATGCGACGCGAGAGCTAAAGGCCATCCCGGAAACCGCCTATCAGAAGTGCTTTGCCGAGTGGAAAAAGCGTTGGCATATGTGCATCGCTTCGAATGGATGTTATTTTGAAGGTGACAAAATAAATTTGGATGAAAATTAAAAATTGTTCGTTTTATTTAACAATTCCCGATACTTTCTTGACAGGGTGTATACAGGGTGCGGCAGCATAACTTCCTTTATTAAAATGCGCCACTTTTTTTCTACTAAATTTTGTTAAAGAGAAATAATAACAGAAAATCGAAATAAAACTGCAAGGCTTAGCATACATATTTCCCCAATGCTAGAGTATGTTTTTCGATTTTCTATTATTATTTCTCTTTAACAAAATTTAGTAGAAAAAAAGTGGCGAATTCTAAAAAAGAAAGTTATGCTGCCGCACTCTGTATAAAATACTTAATCGTTTTACCAAAACCGCGACTTAGCAGGAAGAGAAAAAAATTGCATACCGGTCATAATGGAACAGTAGTTGTACTGTAGACGAACAATTTAAATAGAAAACGGGGAATTGATCTGAAACTCTTTTATACGTATTTAAAAATTCGGCAGTTGATGCTTTTATTTAAAAATGACAACTATGTTAAAAAACTATCGACAATTTATAATGAAAAACAATATATATTTCGGTACATGCACTTTATGTAGAATATGTAAAGCGAGTACAGAGATTCTATTTTAATTATGCTGTTTGCAGATGCGATACGATAGCACTTAAGGGGAGAGTATATTAATCGACACGTAACAATAGACAAATATTCTACGGGAATAAACCGTCTCAAAAGGAATTTATAAAAACTGATATTAAAAGATCGTTTATAATAAACAAATGCGAAATAAATCGGATTTTTTTAATCTTTTTTTTTTTTTTTTTTTTGTGCGAATCAACTATGGGTATTAACGTAGAGCAGGTGAAGTATTTTGAAGTTTCAGTATGCGGCAGCGGGATATCAGGGGTTCTGCCTGAACGAAACACCACGCCTAATCAACTACACCACGGTAGCTGGCTAAATTGGATTTGATAATAATAATAGATGGAATACGAAAAATAGCTGAAGTAATTTAACGATGCCATTGAAAATACCGCTAAAATAATAATAGAGAAGAAAATATGAAATATATCGATTAAATAGCAAAATAGTAAAGTTAGAAATAATTCTAGTTACTGTAATGCTCAATCAGTTCGATGAAACATCGTAAAAACTGGAATAGAGATTTCGATTTATATAGAAACGCGTACAGCAATAATGCACTCCGTATTTAATAGTCCGACGGCAAGTACTTGTTGAAAGCATGTAATAAGGTGGCGTCAATGTCTGTGCTGAGATCAAAGATTCGTTAATAACCGGAAAAAATACATAATAATCAAAGAACCAAGAAGATATTAATAATAATAATAAAACGCTTTTTTTTGGAAGAAATGTGTAATAACGTATAATGCAGCATATGTTCAACGAAAAATTCTGGACGGAGAAATTTTTATAGATTTCGATATTTAAAATGACCAGAAGTTAACGTTATTTTCAAATCTAAACAATTGTTTATGTACGATTTTGTTATTTTACTTCTAAATATGTTTACTGTACTTACGCTCACTAAATTTCTTCTATACGCCCTAATTAGACAGTATTTCCACAGTTTTATCCATTCTCAATTTCCTTCGCATGCAACCGTGTTTACAGATGGTTCGAAGAGGCCGGGTGGTTTCGGTGCCTCTTTTATTCTCCCAGATCTTGACTTTTCAGAATCTGTTCGCCTGTCTCCTTTCTGTTCGATATCCATAAACGATTTAATGACTATCCTACGTGTCATTATTTTCATATCACTTTTCCTCTAAATTCTTGATTATATCTAACTCCATGACCGCCTTCCATGCCAATTCCTGTGATTTTATCGTACTCCGCATACGCTCACTTATCCACGTTCTTTCTACCCTTCATTATATTCAAATTGATTTGCTGTGGGTTCCTAGTCATTCGGGCATCTTCGGTAATGAAGCGGCGGGATCTTTAACTCGGATTGCTGGCTCTTCTCACTTCTTTAAAAAAGTCCCATCGTCTAATCTCCTTCCGCTGTGCAAAGGTTTTCATCTTAGGTTTTGGTCTCTTTCTCTAACAATTGTTCTTTTTATCTGCCTGTTCAACCTAGTCTTCCTGTCAATCCGTGTTTCTATTTGTTTCCTTCACTTCGTCGTTCTGTTGTTGTCTCCGTTATTCTTCTGCGCTCTTAAACCATTCTTCGTTATCTTCCTCCCGTTTTCGATTTTCGTTGGTTGCCTCTCCATATTGTCTTCTTCACTCAAACGAAGAGCATGTTTGCGATGCTAATCATGTGTTTATTAAGTGTTAATCTCTTTCTGTCGAACGTTCTGCTTTCTACTTCAGTTTGCTGCAACTTGGTCTTCCTACTCCATATTGCGCCTCTTATATTCTATCTCTCCACAAATTGTTCCCTATTATTTGTTGTTCCTTTCTCCTAACAGTATCTGACCGGCCACACTCGAATTCCGCACCGGAAGTTTGTAGGTATACAATATAAAAAAACGAACGAAAATGGCACTGAGACCATGATATTTGTTGGACACAGAGGTTGCAAAACTGATGGCTACACTACATTTTTAATGTTCGATAGCTTTCAAAATTTTTACGTATCGTATAATCTGCCAACGAAAAATACTACTAAAAATCATTCCTGTATAACGGTTTATTAAAAAATATTTGAGAATACGCCAAGTTAATTTTAAAAATACGTATAATTGTTTAAACTTCCAGTTTCATTTTTCGTTTACGAAGCAAATATTATAATTTTGATAAATAATTGTGATACATACACCCTGTCAAGAAAGTATCGGGAATTGTCAATTTAAATCTCCCGGGTAATAGCTAGGCAGATAATTTTTTTTTTCCAGGTTGGTACAACTGTTTTGTATTATGATGCCTATTTTTAGCGCGATCTGTCAACCAGTGTGTTTACAGCAGCTGTTAAAATCAGTCGACCTTGAAGTGTTTTGTCGAAGTTTTACAATGAGTGAAAATATTGAACAACGTACTTGTGTTAAATTCTGTGTTTCGAACGAAATTTCTTGTGCCGATACACTGAAAATGTTACAGAAGGCTTTTGGTGAATCTGCTTTATCAAAAACGCGGGTTTACGAGTGGTACAGAGCGTTCAAGGATGGTCGGGAGACGGTCGAAGACATGCCTCGCTCTGGACGGCCTTCAACGAGTGTGACCGATGATAACGTCGATAAAATCAAGGAAATCGTTGCTGAAAATTGTCATGTGAGCTTGAGAGAGATGGCTCATGGATTGGGCATGTCACACGAGAGCGTACGTACGATTGTGCACGAAAAATTGGGTATGCAACGCGTTGCGGCTCGGCTTGTTCCGAAAGACCTGAATTTCTTTCAAAAAAAGTACCGAGAACAGGTAGCTGCAGACATGCTGGATCGAGCCAATTTGGATCCTACCTTCTTGGAAAAGATAATTACTGGTGACGAGACATGGGTGTACGAGTACGACACGCTTACGAACCAGCAATCGTCCGAATGGCGGCCAATTGGCGCGCCAAAGCCGAAAAAACCTCGCCAAAGCCGATCGAAAGTGAAGATCATGTTGATTGTTTTCTTCGATATTCGAGGCGTGGTACACTATGAATATGTGCCAGCCGGACAGACAGTCACCAAAGAGTTTTACTTAAGTGTTTTGAGACGTTTGAGAGAGGCTATCCGTCGTAAACGTAACGATTTGTGGGTCGACAATTCTTGGGTTCTCCATCACGATAATGCGCCGTCTCACAAAGCCATAATTGTGAATGAGTTTTTGGCCAAACACTCGGTAAATATCATCGAACAACCGCCGTATTCACCAGATTTAGCACCCTGCGACTTCTTCCTATTCTCAAAACTCAAATTTCCGCTACGGGGAATGCGCTTCGAATCGATTGATGACATCAAGACGAATGCGACGCGAGAGCTAAAGGCCATCCCGGAAACCGCCTATCAGAAGTGCTTTGCCGAGTGGAAAAAGCGTTGGCATATGTGCATCGCTTCGAATGGATGTTATTTTGAAGGTGACAAAATAAATTTGGATGAAAATTAAAAATTGTTCGTTTTATTTAACAATTCCCGATACTTTCTTGACAGGGTGTATTTATGTTCTCATTTATGTTTTTAATCGTTAAAAATTCATTCTGTCTTTTCAATTTACCAGTTAGCTCAACTTTCAGTATATTAACATCGTCCTAATTGTCTATATTTATGATCTTTTATCTTTCGGGTTTCAAAAGAATTATTATATTTATGATCAAACGTGTGTATTTTACCTCTTGACACAGCGACAGCTAAAATTTTTCTTTATTTACAAATTACTATTTCCAATCAAATATTTCGCTTTCATATATACTATTAGGGTTAATTCCATGTTATCATTAATGTTAAGCAATTATCAGTGTTGACAGTTTTATTACAGGGATGAATATTTCTGGAACAGTTGGAATTCTACAAAGCCGCTGTCAAATAACAGTTCTGAAACATCCTTTTATTTTCTATGATTAGAAATAGCGCAGTAATTTAAACAGTGTCGAATTACTCTTATGTATGTACCATTGCAAGTCGAATAATTTTTAATGTTTTTTTATGAAGAAAAATTATGACAGTTACACATATAAATGTAAAGTTATGTGCAAAAATAGTATTAAAATGCTCTTTCAGAAAATGCACAACGTTCGAACAGCTCTTCTAACCCTTGAGCGCTAAAAATCGCGCAAAAAGTTAAGAATATATAATACAACGAATTTAAAATTACCCAAAAATCACTTCAAAATGTAAAACTCGTCAACCGATATTATTTCTGAAATTTAAAATCGGCAATAAACAACAAACTTCGCATCGCATGAAATAAACATTTCCAATAAGCATTTATTTAAACCCCATTTGGGTTTAAAAACAACAAACAAATGTAGTTTTCGTAAATGTATAAATAGGAATACTTTGGAAAAAAAATATAATTTAAATTACCGGAGGGTGCTGGAAACTTAAAAGTTCAAAAAAATATTTTTTTCCCGGACGTGTGTTGCGTACTGATGGAAAACACTACATGGAAGTTGAAAATATATTCTCAAAAAAGAACTTTCAGAATTTCCGACTAGTTCAAAGAAACTTAAAAAAAGATTTCCTTAACGACAAAGTAAAATTGTGTAAATAATATACAAAAACATTATGTCAATAAATGAACAGAAAAATAGAATGAACCCATCAGATTTTTTATTAATATATAATAAATAAAAATGTGAATTAAATTTAATCTAGTAAATAAAAATTTATAAATAAATATGAACATTATCATAAAATGTAAAATAAAACGATAAATAGACTATTACGGCGTAGGAAACCTATACAATTGCTTTATAGGAACAACATTTTTCGAAATGCAACCTATCTATTTCCCTAGTTTGCAATTGGACTAATTTCTTGGTTATAAATTCTCGTTTGTGTTTTATATTTTTATGTTTTGTTGGAATTACCCCTTGCCGAAAACTATTAATTTTAATATACGTGTCAGTTTGTACTAATTGTAAATTTTTATGTGTTGTCATTTAAAATTTAAGTAGAATACTGTATATTGTTTGATGGTACACTAAATAACAAAATTACAATTTTTAACAAATTTGCTTTTAATTCAAATGACGATTTACAACTGAGACTGAACACTGATTGATGTGTAAAATATTCAGAACTGAAATTTTCCCAAAACTTGGATTCTTCAAACCCTGAATAACTTAATATAATAATAATAATAGATGTTTAATTTGTAGAACTCGAAAATTTTACATGGTCACATTTGTATTTTATGTAAATTAATCAGCTGATGCGAAAGTATTTTGTATTAGTGTGAAACACAAGCTATGAAACATAATATGCCGTGCGATGAAAATTCTACATATTCAGTTAGAAGTTATTGTAATTGACACATTATTTTATATAATATTCGTGCAAAAAATTATTCTATTTTATGCAACATTCTTTAAATATGTGTACGTTTCTAGATTGTTAAAAATATTTAGAATAAGAACCGTACTGCTAACGGGATGATAGCCTATTTTTCGTAAACCTTAGAGGTTTTTTTAAGCAACTAAAATGTAGTTCCGTTATTCCAAATAGCAAGCGTTCCCCATCGGTATGACAACATATTTTGGAAGTCACTGAAAGAGCGACTTTTACTCATTTCATTTCTTCATCGATTTTATAAAATCAAAGTATTTTTTTCAAAAGCGGTGCGGAATTTAAGTTCTCAGCGGGCGGGCTGTTTTGAGTCTGGCGTGCAATTTGTGTGCGACTTCCCGCTGCGTTTTGGGTCTGGTGCGCAATTTGTGTGTTCCCATCTGATCGTATTAACATATAATAATTGACTCCTTCCTTTTCTAATTGTTTCTGCGTAAAAGTCCCCGACGAGCCCCCCTCCCCAAAATTTATTGGGCTTTCCAGATTTTTATTTTGAAAATATACATTTTTAAAGTAAAGGATCATGAATCGCCGTTATCTTAAAATATGAATTTTTTTTTTTTGTCCGGTACGCAAATAGAGTAAATAATAAATGTTATAACATTAATTGAACACTAAGGCAATAACTCGGAAAGTAAAGTCTTACGCGGTCATGAAGCAGAACTAATATTTCGTCTCAAAATATTCTTTTAAAAAATTCAATCACTTATTTTAATATGTAACATTGTGAAGTAGTAAAATTAATAAAATTAGCTTAAACTAAATATCGATAGTTTAACATTACTTCTTTATAACATTGTTGCTGTCTCAAGAATTTGAATAGTCGACTACCAACAAACGATCAGCAATGACAGATGGTTAAATGAATTAAAAATAATTTAAAAATAGTAGCGTTAACAATTAAGTAATCAGTGGTAAAATAGTTTGTAGCTAAATCAAAATAGTGCCCAGTGCGCTGTAGAACATATCGAATATCCAAATTCATTCGGACCGGGGATAGTTTGGATAAACGGGAAACCCATGGGGAAATAAAAATAAATAAATTTTCCCCTAATAGAATTCTAGGTTTTTACATTGATACTGATGCATTCATGATTTTTTTTATAGATATATTTATTCTAAGATGTACATTAAAGTTCAACTCACACGGACCACTTTTCGACCACAGAAGAACCACAAAAAGTAGTCGGTCGTGGGTAATACTATTCTAATATGGAAATGATGGGAAAAACGCAATACTACTCAGACGGACCACTTTCTGTCGTCAGCTCTAACGGCAGTCGCAACGTGTGGCTGATATGAGCCACAAAAAAGTGTCGTCGGTGATCGAGTTCAACGCACATTGATCAATTCGCCAACTGCTTTCTAACCATTCAACGCCGTAGTTGCATTGTTAAAATATTGTCCGACCACAGTATAACCAGAACAGAATCACAAAAAAGAGTGATCCGTGCGGGTTAAGCCTTATTGGGAAAAAATAATTATTAATTTTTTTTTGCGCCGCTCGATTTCGCTTCTTACTTGTGAGCGTCTTTTTACATAGCTGACGTTTTATCGGATGGCAAAATAAAGCGTACTTGAAATTAAGAAATATTTTGATGCTTTTACAATAACCCGTATCGTTATGTGTTACAAACCTGTCGTTGAGTTTATTTTTCTAAGTATTAAAAAATAAACGATTTAAAGTATTTTTAAGTTAACGAAGGGAAAAAAAACACTTGATAATGTGTAGAAATTTTAAAAATTCATTTGGTGAGAATGTCTTTCTTGTTGAAATTTTAATAAAAGATACACAATAATTTAATATGTTGTCAGCGATTATTTGAATAAAGTGCTTTTTAGAATTCGGGATGACACTTTATTATTTAAAAAGTACCAAAAATTTTCGAGATTATCTCAATCGACTTTAAAATCTGATAAAATGAATGCGTAATAACTAATGTAAACAATTTTTGGACAGCCAAAATTATTAAACGTGGAACTTGCATGATCAATGATAAACGTGTAAATTTTAATAAACATTTATTTGCGATGTAAAAAAATTAATTTAAATTTTTTTTTTTTTTTTTTTTTGATAATAGGAGCAGAATGACGGTGATGCGATATTACCGCCCGCGCAAAACGATTGCTGCAGCCCATCTTCCGCGTGCTATAGTAATAACATTGAAACTGTTGAGTCAATTCCGCTTGTAGTAAAGAAACCAAAGTATACAGCTTTATTTCATTCTATAATGCCGTTTTTAATACATAAGAAATTTACACGAAAGTTTTTATAATATCTAATGCATGCATTAAGAGGTTAAAAGCTATATAGCGAACGAAAATTTTTTCGGTATAACTAAAATGTAATGCCAGACTATCGATATCTTTCAGTTAATTTCAATTTATTACAATCGATCCGAAGAAAATTGTAATTTTCTCAGTCAATTCTAGTGATAGTTGTTTTTGCCTAAAGCTACGGTTACAGTAAATTCTGACAAAAATAATCGTTTCGATTCATCAAAATTCGCATTCAATTTATTCTTGTATCGCGTGATCCTTAGAAATAATGGACAATATGGGTTTATGATAGCTGAAGTAACTTATGTAATTTTTAGAATCAATTTTGTCGATGTGACGAGTGAAGATCAAATCGATACATGACCCCCGCGAGTAGTTGGTAGAGCTGGATTCGTTTTGAGTTGTAATCGAAAGGTTTCTTCCATGAACCGAAATAATCGCCGATTTTCAGGTTCCTTGAAATTGACGTTGATATATAGCCATTGTGTCGTATTCTCTCTTCTTGATTACGTTAACAATTTCTGTTACTACTTTGGGTATGTATTCCAATAAATTTAACTCGAAGAAATCTTCAATATCGTCGATCGAAGTGCCTGGCGAGATATAAAAACAGTTACAAGTAGAACTCGTTGACCGTTTATAGTGTTTTCGATGGCGCAAATGGATCCCCACATTCCTCGCTGACCGCATTAATCCTATCAATAGGCAACGATTGTTTGTCAAATCTCATCAGAATATGCGGAGTTGAAAATAACATGTAGTAGTCCTCTTTTTCATACATAGCAACTCACCCAGCTCGCGCACTTTTTCACGTTTGAATTGAGTGGCATATATTGAATTCGACAAAGAACCAGCAACTCGACTTAAATTTCTTATTCGCTGACAGTGGTACTTTGTTTGTTATTATCCGCTCTATTATTCTGCGTTTTCCCATTTCTTTACGTTGCCCCTCTTTCTCCTTCTTTCTCCCTCCCGCTGTAAATTTTACTACTATCGAGAATTTTTATTTTTAAATGGAGTACGTAGAAAGACATGGTGGTAATATGCTCGAAAAGTTTTAAAATTGCACGCCGGTGCAGTTAGATGTAATAGCGCAAAGAAATTTCAGATTATAAAATAAATATAATTTTTAACAATGATACACTAATAATAGAACATTTAAAGAAGGAGGGAAATTGTGGAGAGAGAAGGAAAGGAAACAAACAAATAAGGTAAATGAAATAAAATATTATTAGATCTTAGCCACGAAATAACACTGTGCTGCTACATTTTTCCCCGCTTATTTCCTAATGTTTTGCTGTTCAGTCCTTTGGTCACCATATGGCCAGTTTATAGTTTTACTTATCTTATTTCGGCTTCCGTGTGATCCGCGATGGCCATGGTTGTTTCAAAGGTCTGTTACAAAAAGAACTTCTTTTTGTGTTTTTACAATGGCACAACGGATCCTTAAATAACAGCATAATGATAGTAGTAATAATAATAATAATAGTGGAAAAGTTTAAATTTACTAAAAGGGTAGTTAATATAAATGAAAGGTTTGGTTGATGGGCAAATAGTTTTACGCCGGGCCAGAAAAAAAAAAAAAAAAAATGCACATCTACGTCACTTTTAATGTATATATTTTCGGTAACACCGAAATATCGTATTATTGTATTTTATTTGTATAAAATGTAAGTTTACAAGTATCATACCGAATTAAATATTATTTTTAATTTAATCGATTAATCTAACATGTCTTTAATATATACATATTGATTTGATTTTTCGATTTAGAATACCGAAAATATATTTTGGAACGCGCACTCACAAACAGATAGGTCAAGTTATCAAAGAATTACACCGAACGGCATTTGCAAAAGATATAAAGTAATACTCGTTAACCGTAATGTTAATAAATTAGCTGTATTATATGCGAGCAAATCATTCGCCGAATAGAAATGAAACGAAAACAATTAACAGTCTGTGAATTTTATTTGAATTAAAACAAAGTACGCGTACAACACACATCCAGATCTCTCCCGTATGCATATTTTTATGTTTAAAAGTATGTTAATAGTAAAGGCAAATTTTTCAATTGCTCATTCTGCATTAGAAAAGAACCAACATTTACATGTAGAAAATGTATACATTTATTCCCGCTAAACCCATTTTCTTTTATAACGGATGCGAGCAAGTAAATACAAATATAAAAATGATGTCACATTCATAATTGATGTTCATAAACCTTATACAACTGAAAAATTTTGTGCCAAATTTTGAACAAATACAAACAACCAAAAAAGTTATTTTAAATGTGCTCGATGGAAGTAATTTTTGAATAATCGTTAATTTTCTCTTTTTCAATTATTGCAGATTCGAGTTCGAAAGAAAATGATTTTTGACGAAACCTCATAGTCAATAGTTACAACTAACAAAGTCAAGGCTATAAAGTAAGCCTGCGCGGCATATCCAACAATTTTGAAATTGTATTTCCAGGGTTTTTAATTATAAATAAAACAAATCTATTTTTTCACGTCGCTGTAATGCAATTTAGCAACTAAACAACCATGCATGCAAATATTTACTATAGTCCATAAAAAGAATAATATTCATAGTCAACTGAAGTCATTGATCTCAAACTGAATTAAAGAATATATATTCTTTTACGTGAACGGTTAGGTCTACAATACGTACATACATCCTTTTATATATATGTTATACATAAACGTTAATGTGAAATTCTTAATTGGAAAATTTTTTTTATTGTACCATAATTTTTCTATTGACTTACTCTTTTTTTTTTTAATATATATATATAAATGTGTAATAAGGAAGAAAATGTACACTTCATACTTGTAAACGTTATTTCTACTACAGAACCCGTCAAAAAAGTTTGCCTTTACTTTTAACGATTTTTTTAACTACGTGTATTATAGATATATATTCTTTTCGCTGTTGTACCTTTAAATTATGACACTAAAATTTTGAGAAATCAACATGAAACACTTCTTAACAGTATCTTGTCATTGTATTTAGAAAAGTTTGTCGCTGCATAAGTTTTTACGTAAAAAAATTAATTTACGCCAAATCAGAAGCATTATCAGAGATCAAGTATTCAAGAAGGTTTTTGCAAAACACAATACATATCGGTAAATTGTAAACATAAATCTGCAAATTTTGTATGCAGCAGTTAATTATCGAATCATTGAATATTACTAGATCTGGTGAAAAATCTGTGTGTTGTGAGAAAGTAACTTTTCAATAAAGGTACTGCAGTTCCAAGAAAAAAAGGATGGATGACACGAAAAATAATTGAAATGATTGAAAAGAGAGACAAATTGTACAAAAAAGTTAAAAAGAATAATCAAAATGTTAAATTAAGAAGAAAATACAAACAATTAAGAAGTCAAGTGAATGCAGAAATAAGGCGGCGAAAGAACATGTTTGTCGGGAAAAGCTCTCAAGTAGCACAAAAGGATATCGGAAAAACATGGTTAAATATAAGCAAGATTATAGGAGAAGGAAAGAACCTAGGAATGGATGAAACTGTCGACAAATACTTTGGCAAGGGGTAAGGTGCAAGTGAAACCGCAAACGAATTTAGCGAAGAATTTAAAAATGGCATAAAAAATCTAGAACATAAATGTAGTAAAGTTCTATTAGAAAAAAGAGAAGAGAATGAATTAAAAGCAAACATGTACATTCCCAAAGCAAACGTAGAACAGGTGGGGAAAATAACTGAGGGGCTAAAGGAAACAAAGGCCACAGGAATCGATAGAATAAGAATAAAAGATATGAAAACAGTAAAAATATATATGTATAGTAAACGAAATTGTAAAGCTAATCAATCAGACATTAAGGGAAGGAAAAATACCAAATAGATTAAAAATATCGAAAACGAGACCAATATTATAAAAAAGGTAAACATTAACGTGATTACAACAATATTAGAAAAATATGTAGTAAATAATTAAACGAAGTACTTACAAGAAAACAGGATAATTGATAAAACACAATACGGTTTTCAAAAGGGGAAATCCACATCGAAAGCAATCGGTGAACTCACGGAAGAAATAAGAGGCAGTTTTAAAGAGGGAAAGAAGGTTTTGATAACCTTTTTAGATATTACAAAAGCTTTTGAAATAGTTGATCATAAAATACTCATAAATACATTAGAAGAAATTACGAATGGTTTTTAAAAAAACGCGGTTTCAAAATTATTTAAATCAAAGGAAAACAAGTTTAAATGTATTAAATGTGCAAAGTGAAAAAGAGGAAATGAATGTATGGCCCCAATACTGTTCATGATATATACAAGTGGTCTATATCGGGAATTAAATTACAGTGATATAGTTTCGTTCACGGATGATATAGCAATAGTTACATCTCATAAAGATATTAAAAAGGCAGAAACAAGATTACAAAAACATTTAATGGCAATAAGTAAATCGGCGCATGATAAAAATCTAAGAGTTAATGTAAAAAAAACTTAAGCAACGGTATTACGGAAAAGAAAAAAAATGAAAGGCAGGATTCGTATTGTCTAAATATAATAATTCACTCAAATGAATGTGTACACTCAATGGGAAAAAGAAACAAGTGTGAAATGAAAAACAGACAGAAAATAGAAATAATAATTCAGTATAAATATTTGGGAGCAATGATGGATGGACCAACATTTAAGATGGGACTTACACATGGAACATGTTGCAAAGAAAATTAGGTCAATATTACCAACTTTATATACATTGAGGAAATATAGAACATATAGAACATTAAAAATAGTTTATTATGTACTGGTATATTTGAGGATCAGATATGGAATTCAGGTATGGGGAATGGTGAGGAAGATATACCTGGGGAAAATAAATAAACTGCAAAGAAATTAATAGCAAATCATAAAGGAGAAACTGAAAATGAAATAATTAAAAAAGAATACGTAATGAGCATAGGAATGTACACGTATATGTAAAGATATGGAAATATGTAACAAGTGGAAAGAAAATTGAATTGGAGGAAAAACAAAATACGAGCCGATGAAAAGATTTATGTTCCAACTGCCGTTAGCGAGAACAAAGATGGGGAAGCGAACAGACAAACATGTCATAACTCAGATGTTAAATATAATACCCAGGGAAATAATAGAGAACGAAAAAACAAGGGAAAGGAAAAGGAAATTAAAGGAATGACTTCAGAAAGATGGAAATGTTAAATAATAAACATAAAATAAGAGAATGCGCAAGAATAAGTAAAGAAATATATAGATTACCAAACAAAAGAAAATAGATTGTAGGTTTCGATAGAATGAAAATAGATTAAGATGTAGGTAGTAGATATTACACAAACTAATATATACGTATGATTTAAATTATGAATTTTATAATGCTTAAATATAAGGTAATTCATTCGTCGACAAGCGTTTTAGCTTGACGAAAAAAACCATTATAATTAAAAATAGAAATATATGTATTTAAAAAAAAAAAAAAAGTTACATTTCTAAAAAAAATTTAAGTCTTGCCAAATTTTTACATAATTCGTGATTTTTTCAGTAATCTTTTACATTAATTACATTTGACCCTAGTATTGATATAGACAGCGCGCTTATATGCGTGTTATACGATTAATTACTTTCACGATGCTTTTAATTATTTCATTACAATTAACTAAAAATCCTATGTACAAAAATATTTTTGAATAATCGACTGTGTAAAAACACAACGAAATAATTAACACACAAAATCATTCAAAAATAATAAATGAATAAAAAAATTAAATAAATTTTTGTATACGCAGTCAGCGAATATAATTTAATGATTTTTTTCTTCTACGCCGTAATTTATGCTCTATATCTTTCTAATAATACTCGATAAAAAATATATCGCTGAATACTTTGAACTGTTATTTTTCTAAGACTATTGCGATGCTCTCTGGGTATGTTTTACCATTTGATTTATCGTAATTTGCTAATTCGTAATAGTATCAAAATAAAAATATTCTATTAAAAACAATAAAATCGGATTTCTGAATATTGCCAAATTTTCTTTCTTATTTTATGAAGTTGTCTTTTCTATGAAATATTTTTCACGTTTAAATGTATTTAATTGTTTTCTTGTTGGATAGAAATAATGATATGTATTTTGTAGAGTTTAATTCACCGAATTCATTATATTTGCTTATTTTGTTGATTCCGGTACACTGGCCTTTTGCTCAAGATTAGATATTCAGAAATAATTTTTATCATTTCAGAATATCTGTGTTGGCTAGCAGAAAATTTACATGTATACATCCTCGTGCGAGTCACCCGGGTGTCGATGCAACAGAATTATGCCATCAGTTGTTGGAACCGATGTCGGTATGTCTTTTCTCATTGCATTGCTCGCATTAATCAAATAAAAATGTTGCATATTTCGTAAATCTAATAAAATTAAAAATGTACTTTTTAAAATTATAAACGGCACACGGTGGTTATCATTTTATTAAACTAATTCTGTATTTTGTTCTTCTGTTGCTGCTAAACCATAGAACTATTTTTTTGTAGCGTGTAACGTTTTAACGGTTGTTTTGCGTTAAATTTAATTTTCCTTTAATCTTCTAAAATAATATTTCCGATAATGAATAAAAGCTGTTCTCCGCCTCATCATTATTGCTCGCAAATTAAATTATTGTACATACTTTTATTTTTTGCATTGCTAAATATTGAGCTTATTATTTTACTTTAGGGTTTGGGTTGCAAGTATAACGCGAATGTTCCTAAATTTTCTCATCACGATCAACTGCGTTCGCACGACTTACCAGAAATCTGGGACATCGAGGATCTTGTGAAGTTTGGAAAAAAAAATTGCGTCTGTCCGTACTATTTAGCAAGCACGTTAATTTCAAGCGCTAACATTGTATTTTGCCCGTATAATTATTTGACCGACCCGATTATACGACAAAGCGTACGTATTGGCTCGTATTATTTTTTTTTTGGAAAAATTATTCTGTTCTGTTATCAAATTTCATTTACATTTATTGTTTACTAAATATATTTATTTTAATAGCTTTTAACTTTGTATTTAGTTATATTTAAAAATAACGTAAAAGTATAAAACTTAATGGATTATTTAATAAGTAAGTTATATATGCGTATATGTATGTGTATGCATATATATATATATATATATATATATAACTTAATCCTTTAGATCTCGTCATGGGGAGAACCCGTATAACCTCAGATATAGTCTTCTACAATTCTTATAGAAGAGTCAGTTTCACTTAACTATGTTCCTCTTCGCAAAATGATGTAAATATTTCATAGGCGTTATGCAAAATCGTTAAAAATTTCGTTATAGGATTATTTTTATTTTCCCCAGTGTAAAAATCACTGGTCATTAATAATATATTAAGAAAAAGTTTCTTTAAATATTTTTCTTGCTTTATAGAAAAATATACGACTGAAGGGAGAAGTTATAATAATAGATGAAGCTCATAATATTGAAGATACCTGCAGGGAAGCAGCTAGTCTCAATTTAGAACAAACAGCAGTTGTAAAGGCAGCTAATGAATGTGAAGAAGCCGCACGAGAAGTTGGTGGTGGAATGGCTGCTGCGTTGATGAATATAGTAAGTATTTACGAATTCTCAAATGATATTGAAATGTTATCACTGTATTAGCATTTAGGAGGTAGTCCCCTATTGGTGGACACTTAAGGTTTTCAGAAAATTAAAAAAAAACTACTTAGAGAAATTTAACTTTATTTATTGATTAATTAAGTCAACAAAGTTTAAAATCAAAATAAATGAACAAAAATGCAACTTCTGCATACACATATTTATAAACTCAAATCATACTTTGGTAAAAAAAAATTCAATCACTATAAGTGGAACCTAATACCGGACAGATTTAATTTCGAACGCCAATCACTGGACATTTTCAAAACATCCTGCATTGGTCGCATATGTAGACATCTGCACGTTCAGGAACGTCTCCGCATGCTTCATGAGCCCACCCATTGCAGCTAGAACACTGTATCCAGTCTTCGTGGTGCTCTTCTAAGCACATTACGCAAGAAGTTCTTCCTATGTTAGATATTTGAATTAATGGTTTCTTTTCCTTAGTTTTATTTCCACTTTTTCCTTTAGCCTTCATGCCTTTAGTTTGCTTCCTTTTCTCTTCTATTGCTGTTACTTTGCCTCCATTCTTTTCTTTTTCTTCTTAACGTTCTTTTTATCTTATTTTTCTTCAACAGCAATTCTGTATGGCGATGATGTTAGAATTTCACTTCTTTCACATTTTCTCTTCCGAATAGCTGATCGCGTTTTGGCTGCATCTGGTAATCTTCTTTTTCTTTTCTTCTTTTGCTATTTTACACCTAGTCTTATCAACTATTTGATAATCTATAAAATAAGTTGAAGTAACATGAATAAGCAACCCATCCAGTGAAGGGTGCTAAAATTAACTTATACATAAATACATGCACCCGCACATACACCCTCACACATCATGCTCACACACGTATTATTTATACATTAATAACTTATATGAGATCTTGAGGTCGTTTTCTATTCAGCCCGAATCCCTCGTCTAGGTCACTCAACAGTTATTTTATTATACTATTAGGATGTTCCTTCAATCAGGCAGCATGTCGTCGAGCAGCAGTTGCTATTTCATTCTTTACAAATTTAACTCCAAGATCTTCATGGATTGTAATAACTTATTCTGTACTCTTTGCATAATTGAAATGTTGCTGTTTTTGGCAGAGCCCCATAATTGACAGCCGTATCGCTAGACTGGTTTAAACATTTGTTTATAAAGTAGCAGCTTGTTTTCAAGAGATACTATTGATCTCTTATCCAACAGCCAGTACAGTTGCCGCAGTTTGATGTTCAACTCATTCCGCTTTGTTATAATGTGCTTCCTCCAAGTCAAATACCAAGATACTTTACGTCTTCTTTCTGAGGAATCTCCACTCCATTCATAGTTATATTTCCGGATAAATCGATTCTTCGGTTAGTGAAAACTACTCGACATGATTTACCCTCATTGATCTTTATCTTCCATAATTTGCACCATAATGTTACTTTATTGACTGCTGTCTGCAAGTTTTTACGCGCAACTTTCGGACGTTTATTTGAACACAAGATCACTGTGTCATCAGCGAACATTGCTATATCAATGTGCGATGTAGTAGGAATATCCTCTGTGTAGATGAGGTACAGAACCGGTCCAAGTACACTGCCCTGAGGAACGCCAGCTCGAACCGGATATATACTTGATTCGTCATCACCATATTTAACGTAGAAATATCTTTCATTTAAATACGACGACTGGAATAATTCAGTTAGCTGATAGGGAAAATGACGTCGAAGTTTTTGCAATAGACCATCGTGCCAAATTCTATCGAATGCTTAGGTTACATCTAAAAATACGGTATCATAAACCATTTTCTCATCCAGGGATTTTTCAATTTTATGAACAATCCGATGCACCTGCTCTATCATACTATGTTTTGCTCGGAAGCCAAACTGGTGTTTAGGTATTATCTCTTTGCATTTGGAATTGTTCTTTTTAACAGTAGTTTTTCGTATAATTTAGAAAGTACCGGCAAAATTGAAATTGGTCGATACGATGATGGTTCCGTTGGAGGTTTTTGTGGTTTTTGAACTACGACAATTTGCGATAATTTTAGTTGTATTGGAAAATATGTTAATCACAGCATTGCATTAAATATGTACGCTAGTAACACCAGTCCTTTTTTTGGCAATTCCTTTAAAACTTTTGCTGTTATTAAATCATAACCTGGTGCTTTGTTAGGGTTCATTGTCCGTATTATACTGTTAATTTCACCTGGTGAGGTCAATTTCATAGGTTTTGAGACATCTCGACAACAGGAATCAGAAATTAACGATGTATCAACAGGATGTGACTTAAATATATTGGAAAAATATTCGCCGAACAGTTCCGCTTTTTCAACATCGGCACGAGCCCAGCTACGATCCGGTTTTCTTATAGGGCAAACAGATGGTTTTGGTCCTTTAAGGTTCCCGGCAGCTTTCCACAAAGAGAAATTTTGTTGCGCTAGAGGTGATAAATTGATCAGTTGCTTATTGAGTGATTTATTCTTTAAATCCTGCAACAAACGTTTAACGAGTTTCATCTGTTTGTTCAATGCAGTTTTATGCGCAGGGTTTCTGAATATTTGTCACTGCTTCCTAAATTTTCTACGTAGATTTACCTCTGCTTTGATGTGTTAGGGATAATAAAGCACCGGTTGACATTTGTTAATTATTGTTGTAGCCTTCCAAGCCGACTGTTGAGTGACCTTAATGAAGTAATCCACTGCATTATCGATATCATCGGTAGTCTTAAGTGATATTCTTAAATTGATATCATTTCTGAGATATTCTCTAAATAGTTCCCAGTTTGTAGATCTGTTGTATAATTTTGGTTTGGACACTTTTTTTACTATCTGGTCACTAATAGACTGACTAACTGACGAATGATCTGATGGTAACTCATTATCTGCTCTAACATCAGTGAATATTGCTGGAATACCTTTAATAATAAAAAAGTCCAGTAAATCTGGAACTTTATTCGGATCTGTAGGCCAATAAGTTGGCACTCCAGGAGAACAAACATCACTACACGTTTCGTCGATGGCTGATTTGAGTTCTTTACCTCTTGGAACGGAAAGTCTTGAACCAAAGTAAATGTTTTTTGCGTTATAATCACCGCCGATGATATACCTATCGCCCAGAGTTTTTAGAAAATGTATAAACATTTCTTTCCTTATATTATGGCGAGGTGGGCAGTAGACTGCTGAGACAGTAGTTTTTTTATTTGACTTCAGTTCAATTACGACGCTGATTGCCTCTGTAAGTGGTGTGATTCATATTTCCCTAGTACATAATGTTTTATGTTCCTCTTTATCATCACACCAGTTCCCCCGTACGCTGTGCCATCAGGATGATTTGTAAAGTATGTGTTGTAACCGGAGAAAGTAGCATATCTTGCATTTGCTAAATGAGTTTCAAAAATTAAAAGTATGTCAATATTATTCTGAAGTAAATGCATTTGCATCTTAGCAATATGGTTTAGAATACCATTGGTATTCCAAGTTACAATTTTAAGATTTTTCATTTTTTATTTATTAAATCAGTCATAATTGTTTATATAACACTTTTTAGCAGCTGGTTTTGCTGTTCCATCATGTTTGAGAAAAGTATTTTTATTTCATTTAGAAATGTATGTAACATGGCTGCTATATCACTGTTAGGATGCTCGTTTTCAGAGTTAATATTAGGAGTCGTATTTCTTTGTTGTTCTAGCCCCTGGTGTACAATTTGTACGCAAGTAACTGTGTTGGATGGTTGTTGATTTATAGTTTCATGCCTCACTGTTTAAGACACTCTATTTGGAATATTTAGCAAGTTTATATTGACTTTGTTTTTTATGTAATGGCGACAATTTATGGACAAATTGGACAACATCTGGATGAAACTTTGTCGATAGTTTGGGACCGCTAATTCTTGGTTTGTTGGTGGATTCTTTAGGAGAGTCCGTGGATTCATCTGAGACCAATTTTTTTGACAGTTCTATATCGCAGGTTGTAGATGAGCTACCTGCAAAGACGAAATCTGTGAAAGATACGGACACTTCTCCGTTGCAACTCGGTGCGTTTGAGGAAGTTCCTTGCTCTTTGAGTGGAATATTATTCATGTCCGCAGCCAAATAATCCAGATCAGAAAATAAGTGCCTATCGATAAATTCCTGTGCATTTAAACCCAGAAACCGCAATATCCAGCCAAGCTACTTTTGTGAACGCTTCATTGACCAGACCAGCAATGTCGTAGCCAGTTATCTGAGATTCAGCATTTGCTCTCATCCACATGTCGCAACGTTAGTTATAGACATCTTTAAATGGTTTCATGAAAGTTCTGTCTAGCGGTTAGAGCTGGTAGGTCTGAGGAAAAAGAATATTCCTGTACGATGGACTAAGGCCGAAACTGTTAATTTATAATGCGGCCCACTGCAGCTCGTCTCAGTATACTTACAAGGTAATTTAATGTATAAAGCAACTGTGTTCTATTTACTTCTCTACCGTTTACATTATATATTCCTACGCAGCGTACCATCGTGCCACAGCATGCACATATATACTTGTTTATACACGCGTCATATTGATAATGTTAGCTGTGCAACCTACATATATACGTAGACTAGAATTCTGGCATGAAAAAATATTGTAAATTGCACTAAGCATATGGACACGTTTTAATTGAGTGCACTTGCTCGCTAGCATAGACAAACTCTTTATGTGATTCGTTTGCATTGTTCATTTACTTGTTTACCCCTGAATTTTAATACGTCTGCTAAATAGTCTTTCTTGAACGAAATATTCTTTTCTAAATTTATTTTATTCTCTCTTGTACGGACACATACTCGCGATTTTATTAATCACCGAATAGTATAACATTGATAATTAAAGTTATATGTATCTCCACTCTTATCATGTTTACAGGATCATAATTTTTCCTTATCGAATCCATACGAGCTCGCCAATTTACACGCAAACTTTCGTGTGTACTGCATAATTGGTACCGTTTTGTTCTATTTTCCGTACGTACAACAAATTTACATATTAAATATACTCTTTTTTATTACTCTGTCAGGTACACTAACATTTTATTGTAATTTTATTATAGGCTAATATTTTGAAATCAGTTGTAAGGTGGATCGATGATGTTGAAAAAACCATTACTTTAAGCGATTATAATCAAGGAACAATAACCTTATCTGGCTTTGAGGCTATAGGAGGTTTCGAAAGTTATCAATTTGGCCCTTCTAATTTCAAAGAATTTCAAGTAAGAAAAAAGGCAAATTATTTGGTTTTCTATCATAATATCGTAATTTTGCGTAAATGAGTAAATTAAGAAAACTCGAATCGTCTGGAACCAAAAGAAGCATTTGAGCATTTATATCATCGAATTGAATAGATTTTCTTATAGAAAAAAATATAGAACCTTAACACTATTTAGTAATTCCATAGCCTATTTTCGATAAATTTTCTTTATCTCTTTCGTTGGAATAATTTTTATTGTAATTTATTTTCTCAAAATATTTCGGTGATGAAAAAAGCACGTAAATACATTATATATTCGTCCATATATTCGATAATAATAGATCGCTACAGATTAATATACCTCATCATCATTATCTCGTCAACCATTCGGTTGGTGGGCAACCTATTCGTACATTTTTTTTTAGCTGTACAGATATAGGTTGTGTACCAGGCAATTATTATATGCAACGCAGGTGTACACGCGCAAGACTACATTCGGAACTGATAGTGATCGTTTGATTTATCGATATACGAGTGCAGTCCCGTGTGTGTCTGCTGTGTACTACCTAGCGCGCATATGATGTTGTACATGGTGGTTTTCCATTGCCTTCCACGTGATTATTAGCGAATATTTTAATTTTAATTCTTTGTAATAAGTTCTGTCGTCGCTCGGGATCGAACCCGTGACCTCCGTAACGGAAGTCAAGTACTCTAGCAACTAGGCTATCGCGAAGACTATTAATATACCTCAGTTGTTTATATTCGATCGAAAATCGAACTCAGCTTCAATAACGGTCAAATAGTAAGAATTCACTTTAAAATTATGAATATTGTTCCCAGCAACTTTTTATTTCTATTACTCGAATGAATAATCATTTTTACTCTTAGCTACTTGTACCATACATAAATATTCTAAGTCAGTCTGTTGTTTAGGAAGCTAGCGACTGATTTATGTAAGTATTCCAGTAAATTTAAAAACGAATACGTAGATCCTACAAAATGTATCGAGCAGACAAAAGTAAATTTTAAACTCGGTCATAATCTAATATAAGCGACTTTCTATGGCTTTAATGTAAAAAAAGAAAATCTAATTTAATGTATACTACTGCGATGTGTGTAAAAATTAATTAAGTTTATAATGGCGAAGGCCATGATTGTCAATAGCAAAACATTTTTTATCGAAAAACAAAAACAAACAATATTTAAATAATTTTATATTATAATTTTGTTTAAAACCAATGGCATTCTATTTGTAAAGTAAAGAATATAAACAGTAATAATTGAACAAATACAGAGATTTTATCAGTTTAAATATACGTAAACTACAGAATAATAACGAAATAACTAGAAATAAATATTATTACCTAGCGTTTGATGTAAATATCACTTTTCCAGAATAGCGTGACTACAGTTTTTTCTTCCGAAAAAAATGAAGATAATGCAGATAAATCAATGGACAAAGAAACTTCCCAATCAACATTAACCGGTACAGCAAAAAATATCATCGAAGGATTAATTTTTGTTTTTGGATATTTGTTCGACGAGCGCTACACTATTGATTATTTTGTTGCACTAAGCAAACAGCTGTTAACGGATAGTAGGCCATCTAGTGTAAGTAATGTATGAAAAATTATCGATCCTCAAATTTTTCAAAATGAACTTTTTCTGCTATAATGAAAATCTTCGGAAACACGATGTTTATACTTTAAATATTTTATGTAGAAGGTGAAATCGATGTTTTGTTTTAAAGGAAGAACCTATAGCATCGATTGTAATTCAGTTAAATAATTCCTTCGGTTTGGCTTTTTATATTGAAAAAGAGTCTCCGGTGTGCAGAAAATGTAAAAATATTCTAAGTTGTATTTAAAATGCAAAACAACTGAACTTTTTGTAGTACGTAAGATTAAAACTATGCTTCTCAATATAATCCAGCATACAGCATTCGCAATTTTTAACAAATATATTATCAAAAAAAAAAAAAAAAAAAATAAATTATTTAATGTTTTTTAAGTTATAGTTTCTCAAAATGATTGTCTCCGTAAACCCTTTTTTACATATATGAATTATTATTTGCGAACACTCAATTAATCTTCTGTACTTCATTTTTTATGATATAATTGAATGTATAAAGATACCGCAAATACAAAAGTGCACCATTTTAAACATTTACGTGTATAATAAAAATGCAAGCAGTTTGAAAAAATAAAAACAAAATTAATTATACTTTATGACACCACATGGTAAGATTCACGGGTTACTACTGTTTTATAAGCTCTTTTATTGTGCATTCTCGTTATCGCGTTTCGTAATTTGCTAAGCTATTCGATATTCTGCTTATTAGTTGGAAATCAGGAATGTAAATGCATTTATTTAAGTATTATTTTTTCTATTAAATTAGCAGGCAACAGCTCGCTAATAAAATGTCTTTCACCTACATCTCGGTATTTTTCGGAATTACATACTCGATCAACGAATATAAAATTTTATCGTAGAATTGCACTGAAAATATATTCGGTTCGGTATAACTGAATAACAATTTAGCTTCAAGAAGTTCACATCTTGAAAACAGTAAATTTCTTTTGAATATTTACGGATGCTTGATTAGTGAGCAAACTCGATTATCGTGCCGTAATCTATAATTCAGAAAATCCAGCTATGTTGAACAAACTAAATAGTATAACACATTCTGCCTTAAAGATAGTTAAGGTACTTTTAGAAGATCACTAAAAGTCAACATGCTACATGAATGTCAAGAACGGCTGTTTAATCTAAGGAGGAGAGATATTCAACATAAACATTTTTCTACGTATCAACAAATTCTTCAGCTTGTTTTCTCCTTAGAGAGACTACTCGATCGATTCTTACCTTACAAGCTATCTCCGCTGAAAGTCATTCATACGAAAATTCCAATAATACGCTTTACTGTGAATTGCTGACTTCAAACATGGACCGTTGGCTACTGAAATTTTCCAAAAGTAACCCTACAAAATTACAATCAAAAACGCCTTTTGCGAGCTAATCGTAAAATACCCTCTTTCAACAAAACTGTTTATAAACGGATTCAAATCGGATACCGTGGCATTACCTACAATAACTCTGAAATAATTAAATATGTCCTTCCATGTGTATATATCTTTTCGGAACTATCAACGAATAAACTAATCATGGACGTCGCTACAAAACTCGAAAAAAAGCTACATTATATCTACAGATTCACTGAACTCCCTGATGCGTTTACAAAAATTCGATAACAGATTTCAGCACCTGTAACTAAAAAAATAATATACATGCTATGTACTATTATTCGCATTATATAAAATCAGTTTCGCGTAAATAATATCAGATCACAAAGCGAAGCCGTCGACCGTGCCGCAAAAGAAGCAGTACGTTGCTTCCTTCTCCCAGATGTACTAATACCATTAATAAAAATTCTTTCAAGCATGAAAACTACTTAGTAAGTGGGGAGTCGGAAGCGTGACTCAATCTGTCTAAATTAAACAAATCAAGAACAATTGGAGAAGATTCGCTAGTGTTTATGGCGGTTATCACATTGGTCGAGTTAAAGGAATCGTAATCACACGGGTTTTCCGCCTTTTTCTTTTACACTAAATTTATTACCGCCTCTACGATATATTCTATACCAATGCCGCCCAGCATATTTTATCAGAATGTAAGAAATTTAATTGTTTCGTTCTACGTTCAATCTTTCTTTATATTTAAACATTTTTCTTCATAATAGCAAAGTCTCTTAGTTAAATTTTTTGCCGTATCAAAATGCACCCATCTATTTTAAAAATCGAAATCTTTATACATCTTTGCGTCCAACCTTTGATGCAGCACGTAGCACTTTAATATAGATAAATAAAGTAACATTCATGGTAAAACATAAAATAACATTAAAATCTAAAATAATAGAGTTTGAAATGCGTTATACAAAATGTAAATAAACTATATCTTTAAAATTTAAATGTAAAAAATTATTTAATAATACAAGTTATTACATTAAATTTTAAACAAACATAAAATTAAGAATAGTTATTGTAGCTGGCGGTAAAGTGCGTTAAATATAATACTTGTAATTATAAAAAATCGAAAAAAATACTATTATATTCATAGAAAAAAAAAAAGAAAAAAGAAAAGATATTCTAATTTGGTTAAATCTGCAAGATTACATTATACATTTTCAAAATATGTGTATTTCGTTTACTTCTATAAAATTCAATATTGTTATGCATTCCGGCGTATTATCATCGTATAAAAATTACTATCGTAGATTTTATTAAATTTAAATGGTAACCGAAACGTATTTAGTTTTTAAAACATAATAATAATTCGATTTCAATTTAAATCTGTTAATATAAATGAAAATTAAAAGTCACATTCTGTTTTTCAGACTCCAGATGAAGACGGTTGGTATCGTGTGCGTAAAAAGCCGAAGCATGAAAGTCGTTGGTCAAATAAATTACATTTCTGGTGTTTGAATCCTGCCGTAGTATTTAACGAAATAAAAGAAAACGCTAGATGTGTTATTCTTACATCCGGTACTTTATCTCCGATTACTTCTTTCCAGTCAGAGTTGGGAACTCAATTTCCTATTAAATTAGAAGCCAACCACGTTATCGATCAATCTCAGGTAACGTTTATTTAGAAGAAAAAAAAAATTCCTAATATTTCGTTTAGTTCTTTAAATGCTTCGATAAATTAATTTATAAAAGTAAGTGTTTTTATTATTTTATTTTTTTTAATTTAAAAAAAATATAAAAAACAATATTTCATATCCATAAAGTTTGCTCAAAAGGGTAGACAACCTGAGAACTAATGTAGTAAAACTGAAGTTCTTCAGTGTTTTCGTTGGCGTAGCATTCATACGTAAGAAACCATGTCCTTACAAACAAATATTTACAAAAAGAATACAAAAATCGGAACTTAAAGTACAAAGACAGGTTTAAAAGTTGAAATGCTATAAAATCTAAAAAAATATCTTTTATTTAATTTCACTTGTTAGTATGTTTAGTTCAAGATTCGAAATGAAAAAGTACAGAGTCATAAATTGCAGATTTCCAAAACTAATGTATTTCTAATGAAATAAATACAATTCATAACTGCGATTGCGCAATCAGTACAAAAAGTAACTAAAATGACAAGTTTTCTGTATGATACATTTTAGATAATTTCGATATTACCTTTATAAGATCAGCCCATGTGAACTACGCAACTAGTTAGTTTTTGCATATTCAGTTACTTTTTTATTATTATTTTTAGTAATCTTTTTTTTTTTTTTTTTTTTGAATAAAATCTTATTAAAAATTATGTTTTACTTATATTTTACTATTATCTCTTTAACGATTGTTGAGCCGTCGTTGTATATTTCATTTATGACATCATTATTACAAGGTCTTTTTCCAATTTGAAATAGTTCAGTTCTTTAGTGAGGAGTCTATCCCGAGATTTGACTCGACTTATTGTTAGAGTGGCGTACGTTTATCCAGCAGCAAATTTTATTCTGAACGTTCCTTTTTCTACTTATCATTTTTACCAATGGATATCCCCACTTCTTATAGTGCGTCCTTCATCTTTTCTTCTCCTTCTCAAAAATTGTAAAAAAAATAAAAGAGATGAACACTAAATAAAGGAGATTTAAAACTTGTATATTAGTGAATGACGTTGTTACAGGAGAAAGAAATAGTGATCAAAATTTGCAAAACTTAAAATATCTTCAAAATGAATCAAAGAAAATTCTGATGAAAAACTTGAATATAGATTTTAGAAAACAATTAGCAAAATATTTTTAATTAAAAATGTATCCGGTTGTACGGAAAATGGACATTAACAACGAAAAGAGTGATACATCATTTTAACAAAAAAGTGCTTAATTGAATTTTATTTTTATAATCAAAATAATAATAATAATAATAATAATAATAATAATAATAATAATATTACATTTGTTTTTTCGAAATTGGCAACAGTGCTGGGTTGGATCTTTAGGTATTGGTCCGAATAATGTTTCTCTCAATGGAGTATTTACAAATACGTGCACATACGAATTTCAGGATGAATTGGGCCAAACCGTTTTGAATATTTGTAGCATTGTTCCACATGGTATTCTCTGTTTTGTACCGTCTTATCAGCTTTTAAATAAACTTCAAGAAAGGTTCGTATAATACTGTTTAATTAAAAGTGCGTTTAACAGCATTACTGTTCTATTGGGATATTCCAATAAATTCTGCTATAGTGATATTTTTTACGATAAGTAAGATGAAAGTTCTGATGTTGAAAATCTTATTTTGGGTAATGTATAATCAAATAAGAGATTTGATGCATTTAAACTGCAATTCTGATCTTATTTTTCCTTTTTGGGCGTCAGTCTCGTTCTTTCTTTTGTTTCTTCTATTGATATTCCCGGTCGAATTGAATTGTAACTTTAACTGATTATTGATTTTGGGCAGCTGTTCCTGCTTTGCCAGATTCAGTAAAAACAAATAGAAAAATGAATTAGAAAAACAAAAAATTCGATTCCTCAGATCGGCATGTATGCGTTACTAAACTGTTCATAATTCAGTAATATAAAACATTAACACGTATGATAAAATATCGCATATAGTTGAAATACCAATTACGCAAGATGGTCACTCAACTGGGAATAAACCAGGAATTTTGCAAACCGATAAAAAAAAAAAAACGCGAATAAATGGGAAAAAGAAGTAAAAATAGCCAAAAACGACGATATTTTTAATAAGAAAAAATCATTTGAAGCGAAAAATGAATGCACTTTTTCCATTGTACTTCACAGTCAAGAATAAATTACGAAATTCTGTTTTATTCATGTGAAATAGGCTGCGGTGGTCAAATATTATCAGTAGTAACAAAAAAATTCCATTCTTCTTTTTGTACAATTCCAGTAATCAGAAAATATCGAGAGGATTTGAACCAGGAAAAACGGGAATTTAAAAATTATATTCGGGTGGCCACCGATGTTACGGAAGTTCGTTCTGTTATACGAAAATTAAAGAGTACTTACGTATTAAATATCTCGAATTATTTCCCCATTGTCAAAAATTATTGCAAAATGTAAATTAAATAAAATAAATAATTGCAGGTTTTTATATTAAAACATCATTAACGTTCCGTGTATTGACTAAGCGAAAATTAGACATAATCGCCATTTGGTTTCAGATGGTCATGTACGGGGATATTAGAAAAAATATGCGCACACAAGAAAATCATGTGCGAACCGAGATACGGCGATGAACTGGATTCGTTAATGGAAATGTTTTATAAGACAATCGAGTCAACATCCACAGGAATAGTCGGGAAAAACGTAACCGGGGTATTATTTTTGGCGGTTTTTCGAGGAAAGATCAGTGAAGGATTGGATTTCGCTGACAACAATGCCCGTTTCGTAATTACGGTGAGTACTGCAATTTTGTTATGAAGTAGTTGGAACTCCATCTGAAATGGTGAGGTAATATAGTTTCTGTTTTCATTAATGTAACTGAAATATTTAAAGGAACGTTTCCGGAATTGTTTTGGCACAGGCCCAAAAAAACTCCGATCTCTGTTACGCTGACAGTCGAATATTTCCACCAACGTTGCTCAGCTGCTTATTGTATTTTAATGCTTTCTCATTTTATAATAATTCTAGTGTTATATTTTAGTATATTAGACAGACATAAATATAAATTATTTAGAAATGATGAAAAAAATTACATTTTTCCTACTGCTTCTAGTCGGTCGTAATTGTTTCGTTTATTTCTGGCCCCGAAAACGTTCAATAAAAATTTGAATAATTGTATTTATTTAATTTTTTTTTTCAAAATTGGTTTTATTACCTTTTTCAAAAATATATATATATATATATATATAATTTTTTGAAATTGTTCATTACAATACTTTTTTGATATATTTTTAACATTATAAAACCATGCAAAGAATAAAACTGAAACTAATTTCTTGGCAGAGTATTATCCGTAAATTATGGTTTATGATTGGTAATGCTGTTTAACAGGTTGGTATTCCGTTTCCCAACGTTAAAGATTCACAGGTGATGTTAAAAAAATCGTACAACGATAAACATAAAAACGAAAAAGGATTATTAAGCGGAAGAGACTGGTATCAGATACAAGCGTTCAGGTAAACGGTTAATTAATTAATCACCGTTTCAAATGTACAAATTTTAATACAGTTTTAATTAATTTAAGTGGATAAAAAGACGTCAAGATAACCGAAAGCATTAGAAGAGAATAGTGACTGGATGAGAAAATAAAGAATTGAGTTATGTAAGGTTTATAAATGAAAAGGATGAAGTGAGCTGTAAAAGAAGCTTACATAGATTTTCTTTTCAGATAATTTAAAAATGTTTTTTTAAATTTTCATTATGTTATTTTAGAGTTATCCTTGAAATAACGCATAAAAAGTACCCTCACCCTTTATGTGCAATGTAGCCCAAGAAGTTTAAAATTCTAAATGGGAACGTGCAGTGAAGGTAAATAGTACAGTGCCTTTTTATGTTTTAAGTTGAGAAATTAATTGTTGCTTATTACATACAAATAAACAGTAAGATATGCAAAAGCAACATTATCAGCTCGATATATACATTTGTATCTAAATGTGCACGTCCGCACCTATGTGCATATAAAGCGCCTCCTGTACCGCAGATACTAAATCATTTATACTGTTTATAGATAAGTTGTTTCGATTGACTACGTCGTTCTTAAATTTTCTGTAAACCACTAATAATCAGTAATTACTGAGAATCTGTTTAGTTATTTTTTTACACTCCAAACGCTATGAAGTTTCAACCACAACGTACAAGTCTAATGTTGCACAGTTTTTTTTAATTTCCAAAGAATCAAGTTGTATAGGGACCTAGTTAAATAAATAATCAGATTCACATTAAGTAGGAACTTGTTTAAGAGTAAACCAAATTTATATCAAAAAACGTTCCGGGTGGTGTGACCTGAGAAGCGAGAAATACTGAATTCATATCAATATATATATATATATATACAAAAGATGGGCCAAAACAACTGCAACTACTCTCCATACACAGTGTGGACGTTATATAGCGAACAAAAAACGAGTAAAACATGAAGTTTTTCCAACAGAACAAGCGCAGAACGAGCGTCAGCGGAGTAATACGAACCGAGATACAGCTGTGTGTTAACGAAGTGCAGTTAAAATTCGCATACTTACCTTAAATTGTTTATTCGCTGTCTGATTTGTCATCAACATCTGATGACTCCTTTTTAAAGTATCAGCCGAACTTTACAATACACTTGCGCATCCTTTCGGGCCACTTTTCGAAAAAGGGATTAATACATGTGTTTCACGACCACCATTGGTAAACACTTTATGCCATTTCCAATATTGTAACCTTGTTTAAACTTTCCGTGCCGTATGCGGTTGAGATTTCTCGAACGATGCTCATCGGCAATAATTTCCTTCGAACACAATAACGAATTGCACATCTTTGTTCGGTTTTAATATCTATGTTATCGACTGATAAGCGCACCATACACGTATATCATAGTCTGTAATTGAATCTTTACTACATTTCGTTTACACATCTGTATCTCGTTTCGTATTACTCCCTTGACACTTGTTCTGCGCTTGTTCTGTCGAGAAAAGAATGAACTTTATGTTTCACTTGTTTTTTGGCCGCTAGATAACATCCATACTCCGTTCTGAGAGTAGTTGCAGTTATTTTGGCCCACCCTTTGTATCATGTATATACGCACGTACACATAATTTTTTCGTATGCAGTGCGCAATCACAAGAAAAAATAAAAAACGCTGTTAACCTTCATATCAAGCAAAAACGGAAATATATATGGAACCGCCGGAACAAGAGTAAACTCTCACACTTTCCTTATGTTTTTTTGTTTATATTACTGTTTCACTAGTATATGTGGAATTTATAAAATGTCCCATATGCAAGACGGTACTATAGGAATCAAAAATCGATATAAAAGGGCTGAAAGCCTTGTGGATCTAAAGGAGAATATTGGAATTGAAAGGAACCGGGAAACCAAAAATTCGTAAGAAGAACAGGGGAAAAACGGTGAAATTAACAAAAGACCTTTTTCCAAGAAGAATATGTATTATGAAGAATTTTACGGAAGAAACAGTAAAAGGAAAAAAAAATATAAGAAGATGATGAGCATTTATTTTTAAGGATATCACAAAACTATAAAAACTTTCATGATGCTGTAAATTAGTTTACTTCTTGGCAAAAAAAAACTTCAGATGTTATGAGCATGCAAAAGTAATTAGTAAAGTACAATGGATAAAAATGATGTAATAATTGATACGCAATTTAGTTTTTATATTTTCATCAATTTTTGGATGCATCTTCCTATATAAGGTTTATTGAAGGTTTTTCTTTTTTACGTTCAAAATACATTTGATTTATTTTTTATTTTTTTAATGTACAAGTTTGGATCCGTATTATATAAAAAAGATAAAAAAATGTTCTACAAAAACATGAATTTTATTTGCTACGAAAATGGTTATGTGCATAATTTATATGATTTAATTTTTGGATTATTTAAATGTTTTTGAATTTTCGGATAACACAGTCCTATATTTACTTTCCAGAGCATTGAATCAAGCTCTCGGCCGTTGCATTAGACACCGAAATGACTGGGGCGCTATTTTACTAGTTGATAGCAGATTTAGCAACCAGAGTTACTATTCTAGTCTTTCCAAATGGGTGAGAAGTAAGGTAATTGTATTATTTTTTTTTTTCTAAATATTAATTCGCAAATTATAAATTGTACTAAAAACAAACTTTTAAAATATAAATATCATTGAATTTGATTTCGACATATGTTTTATAACAATTTTTTTTATGCCCGAATATCGGTGGGCTTTAAATTTTCCTTAATTAAATAAAAGAATCGAAATGTTTGATTCTCCTTTTCTTTTTATTCTTCTTTAGCCCCACATTTGATTGGTCCACATCTAAACGAACGATTTCCTTTTCTCTTATCAGATTTTATGGTCACCTCTCGATGCGTGTTTATTTCACTGTTGCATAATTAAAAGTTGAATAAGATAATTGTTTAAAACTTTATACATGCGTAGAAATATTATAAATTACATTTTACGCCTTTTATAATTTTCACATTTAAACATTTCACGAAGATTTCGGGTTTGTAATTAAATTATCGTATGAATCTTTATTTATTTTTTTTTTTTTCGCTTCTGTATTTCAGTATCGTTGGCATCATTTAAAAATACTACCAGATTCTTGTTTTATTTATTTTTTTTTAAGATAAGAATTATGTTTACATGGTGGAGGTAGAATATCGATATGTTCGTCTTCAACGAACGTCCACTCAATCAGTGGGCCAATTCACTCAGTTGCTGTATTTTCGGCAATTATCGATGTAAAACGTGATATTCGTTGAGAACAAGTCTATTATTAAATAATAAGTATTAGCTAAATTTCTATCGTATATTACTCAATTTGTCAAAGCGGAATTTAATAGGTCCTAAAGTTATCTTACTGAACTCTGTTTACGAATTTTGAAACATTACTCGACTCTCATTTCTTTGCGTTGCATATATATTTTTTTTACACTTGGTGGTTTACTATAAATACAATCTGTTTATTGCATATTGCGATAGAAATGTAACCGAATTAAGAGACTACACGTAAAGTATTTTAAAACATATCATCTCTTTTATTTTTCGTACTGAACATCAAAGTTTTTTAATCCAGGTGCAGCATCATTACAATTGGAATGCAATGATTGAACATTTAGAATCGTTTATACAATACAGATTAAAGCTATCGGAAAAGTCGTAACGTGTGATATTTTTTGCTTGGAAAGCGGAATCTCATTTAATGAAAAAAATTCAATTTTTTAATAATCCAACGACGGTAATTAATTTTTTATGTAATTATTTTTATCCCCTTAATAAGTCGCCTACATAGTAAGCGATATTAAGCGAGAAAATCCAGAATTCCCACGAAAAATTGCATGCTCAAAATCTAGTACACTCGTTTTCAGAAAACAATTGAAAAAAAAAATTATGAATCTCTAGTATCAGTCTCAATGGGGAAGGGGACATTCGATAACACACGGTTTTGTGGTAATAAATATAAATAATACAGATTAACTGGAAATATATTATAATAAAAATAATCAATTCATATCACAATAAAAAATTATTATCAACCGCAAACTTAGCTTGCTGTAACACCCCGCACACAAATTGCAAAATACACTATGCGACACATAAATCTTAATAGTAAAATATCTGTATTTAAATTTTAATTTATCAGTTTTACTAATTTAAATATATGATAACATTTAAAAAATCCCATTTCACGTTCATGGCGTAACTATTATATCACGTACAATCGTCGCAATTTTATAGTGTAATAATTCTGACGAAATAAAGATAGGCGCGTATGCAAAAATTTCAGCTTTACGTGACACAGACAATTGCCGTATTTCTTCGAAGAAAATTTTGTCATCTATTCTGCTGGCCTTGAATTGAACAAAATTTTAACTGTTGAAACATCTTATTCCGCTTCCATCTGAACGTAATACGTCTTAGATTCATATATTTTTGTAATTTCACAAGTAAATGTCTTTGTACGATCAAAAGTATGTATTGTACTTGCCCTTACGACATTAAACTATTTCGAAAGATTTATGGTGCATAAATTCACTATAACTACGCTAGTTGTAAAGGCTCCTAATGTAAAGCCTTCGATTTCGCTTTGTATATAAAAAATGTTTTTTATTTAGATAATCATCAGTATGTATGAGTGTCTAAGATTAAGTATAATACTTCTCGAGTCGGGGAAAGAAACATTCCTGTCGCGAAGAAAACTTCTTTTGAAGCTGGAACTGCAGCAACTAACTTTGAATAAATGAGCAATCACCTTTAAACATACCCGAAAATGTTACTTTTTCTTTATTTTTAAGTAAAAAAACATTTTTTTACATATTGTTTTTACTGGCAGGACTTTCGCCATTTGGTTAATTTTTAAACAAACCTATTTCTTCTTTCGTTTTTCTAGCTTTTTATATATCTATTTTATTTTTCTTAATATAAATTAAAAGCTAGGTAATAATTTACTTACGAGTTCTCTGCTTTTTTTCCTCGTATTTCTGGCATTGCCGCACTAAGTGTTGCCATCTCCGCATCACAATTTTGACACTGCTGTTAATTATTTTCATTTTAGACAAATTAGCAGCAGTACACAGTGATGCATGCCCCATTCGTACTCTGGAAATATTTATACTCCGTCTTTGTACTTTTTGTCAATATAACGCCGATCTTTTTTTAGAAATTTTTTAAAAGGGCTATAGTTTTTTCCTTTTATTTTACGAATGTCTTTGTATTCCCTATCCCAGTTTTCATATGTTTTTACCAGATCTTTTTCTTCTTCAAAAGTAATTTTCCGTCGGTACGGGGTCTGTCGTGTAAATAGACCGTTTCCAGCTATTTCGGTTTATCGCTAGGCCTGAATCGATATCGGCGTCTTTGAGATCCACTGTAATTATATCGAGCCATCTTCGTCTTGGTCCACCTACCCGTCTTCTGCCTGGAACTTGGAATATATGCGCTACTGATAGCAGCGAACCATTTTCGGTTTCCTGAGCCCGTATTACGTGTCAATACCAACTTGAACGTTTCACCCGAAGCTTACCTAGGATAGGTGTAACTCTCCTTGCCGCGCGAATGCACTCATTTTTGATCCGGCCGAATAGACGGATGCCCATTGAGCATCTTAACATGCCCATTTCCATTGCATGCGACGCTTGTTCTACCAGATATTCCTCCCAATTTAACTTCCTATTATTCTTAGTACCTCGTCCTGTTTTTGCTATCTGATCATCTCGCTCCTGAAAATGGTCACGTGTAATACACTTAAATAATAACCACGTTATTCTGATTTCTCAATTTGCTCACTAACCCCTCCTGGTATTCAATATCATCCGTTTTATTTGTATATGGGAGTGTCCAGTGAGAACGGGCCAGCCGGAGAGCTTGGCAATTCTTTCAGTCGAACGCACTGTGTTCAACTCGTTCGCGATCGCAGAGAAATAGCAAAATTTTTTTTTCAAAACATAGATAGATTTTGACCTCCTCTTTTTCCAATGATGCCATTTCTTTTTTATAGAAAAAAATTTTTTTATACAGAAAAATTTGTCTGAAGTTTGCACCATTTTCCTGGAATTCAACAAAACTTTTTTCAATAAACTTCGAACTAATCTGAAGATTAACTCTTCAGCAACATCTCCATAAATTTTCAGAATGGGATAAGAAAAAATATGTAAGTTATAAGCAAATAAATACTGTCGCTTGTGGGCAACCGCCCGAGGCGCTCGGTGAATATCGCCGCTGTCGCGAAACGCGTTGTTTGTATATGTATTTTCATCTTTGTCTATTTTTTTCTGTCATTTAAAAACATTTTTATAATTTTTATAAAATAATATTCAATTAAATTTATGTAAATAAATATTATGCACGAAAACAATCAATTAAATAATTAATAAATATTAATTTGAAATAATGTTATAATATATTTTATCGTACAGTATTTTTTTAAATAAAAAAACAACAATAAATAACAATAAGCAAAACAACATTACTTACTTACAATTTTAAAATTCAGTATTTTAGTTTTTACTTTTTTCTAATAATTCATTTTCACCATTAAATTTATATTTTTTGACTAATCTTCTTGAAATCCTTTTTGGGCGTATAAAAACAATCAATATTTTTAAAATAGTTTTTTGACTACTCATATAAACTCATAGGTGTTAAAATATTGCTACCCGAAGTCATTCTAGCATGCCTGGCGTTACATTTTACGTAAGCGTCGACGCCATCACACCCGATTTTGTCATGAGCTGTTGCATGAAAGGACCACTTTTTCGCGTTCGAAACGTCTAATTTGAGCTGAAGTACACTACAGTTTGTATCACCAATACCGTTCGTATCGTATCTTTAGCAAATCTAATAATTATTTAATCTTGATTGTTTTACAAAAAACCATGCGCTTTTTTTAAACTTATATTAGTCAAAGTTTTGTCGTGAAAGAAAGACGTTCAAGTACGTAATTCAATAAAAAAAAACATAAGAATAAATAGTTAACGACTATGCCTGCGAAACATTGTTCCATTTGAAGGTGTTCAAAAAGCTTGAGAACTGTCTTCGAAAATCTAAAGGAAATTTTTCCAAATCTAAACAAGGGTGATTATATTTGCGACGTCTGTAGGAAAAAGATAGCAGCTGATAAATTTTCCTGAAATGATTATTTTCATACAACAAAAAATCTTAAAATAAAATTGCAAGATGAAGGTACACCGAAAACTGAAAAAATATTGCTTTTACAATTATTTCCTAGTACATGGAGTGAACGCAAAAACGGCAAAGTTTTCAAATTGCTCAAGAAGATTAGTCAAAAAATATAAATTTAATGGTGAAAATGAATTATTGGAAAAAAGTAAAAACTAAAATACTGAATTTTAAAATTGTAAGTACGTAATGTTGTTTTGCTTATTGTTATTGTTGTTTTTTTATTTAAAAAAATACTGTACGATAAAATATATTATAACATTATTTCAAATTAATATTTATTAATTATTTAATTGATTGTTTTTGTGCATAATATTTATTTACATAAATTTAATTGAATATTATTTTATAAATTATAAAAATGTTTTTAAATGACAGAAAAATAGACAAAGATGAAAATACATATACAAACAACGCGTTTCGCGACAGCGGCGATATTCACCGAGCGCCTCGAGCGGTTGCCCACAAGCGACAGTATTTATTTGCTTATAACTTATTTTTTCTTATCCCATTCTGAAAATTTATGGAGATGTTGCTGAAAAGTTAATCTTCAGATTAGTTCGAAGTTTATTGAAAAAAGTTTTGTTGAATTCCAGGAAAATGGTCCAAACTTCAAACAAATTTTCCTGTTTAAAATTTTTTTTTTTTATCAAAAATAAATTACACCATCGGAAAAAGAGGAGGTCAATATCTATTTATATATGTTTTGAAAAAAAAATTTTTGCTATTTCCCTACGGTCGCGAGCGAGTTGAACACAGTGCGTTCGACTGAAAGAATTGCCAAGCTCTCCGGCTGGCCCGTTCTCACTGGACGCTCCCGTATATATTCTTAATTTTTTTTAACCACAGCAAGTGAGTCTGATAAAATTAATATTTTCTTATTTATATTATTTTTAAAATTCTCTAATGCTATATTAATAGCATAACTTTCAACAGTATAGGATGAACCTGTATGTTCCAGACGAGCAGCTTGTGAAATGTCTCTGTTTGCATAATAAAAACCATTCTGTTTCGTACACAATACTTACCAAACCTCTGCGTGAATACTGTAAATGTACGCAGGTTATGATTATCGATATTTTTCTAACCGCTTGCTGTCTGAAAAAAAGTAATAATTGCATTGCATATCAACATATTTTTCTGTTTAAGTTTTGAAGAACACTTTTTTTTTTTTTTTTTTTAGTTTAGGCTACATTAGTGCTCGTAGCTGTTAGTTTTATATAATTAATTGACAACCTTCATATTTATGAAGAAACCGGTGCTAAAAAATCAACGTTTAATGCGCCATATCAAAAAAAAAAAAAAAAAAAAAAAAAAAATGATGTAACTATCCTTTTTTACAAATACAGTGTGCATAACATTATTGTATTTCAAATCGCTTCATCGTTAGGGGTCCATGAACAGTTTACTGTTCGCTAGCCTACCACATTGCACTCAAATTATTAGAGACTTTTTGAAAGATTTTTTTCAGGAATGAATGATCCGGGCTTTAATGTAACTCAGACTGGTTTCCGACAAATTTTTCTTAGGTGTTTTTTCCCGATATTTTTAAAATTGATTATTGACCGACTAGTTTTCTTAGATTTTAAAATAAATGAGGATATTACATCACGTCTATCATTAACAAGCCAACGCTTGTAGTGAAAAAAAAAAAAAGCAAATAAAAGTTTTAGGTGATTTTGTTGATTTCAAATTCACACCAAAACTGCAAAATAATCACAGATTCTTTGCTGCGTTCGTAGATTTGAATTATTTTTCCGTTTATTCGAAATATTATTAATCTGCGAAACAGATGAATAGATCCGATATAAAATTGAAACATCGCTTCGTTCATAAATAGAGCAAATAAAATAAAAAATGTGAACTATTAATCATTTTTATATTTTTAAATAAATGCAAGCAAAATAAATTCTTAATTTCAAAAAAATTACACATTTTATAACATTCGGTAAAGATAAAAACAATAGAAAACAAAAAAGAAGGGGTAACAGCACAATATAGACAACTATTATCTCTTTGGAATACAACAAAATGGTAATATCAGAGTTATGCAAACGGAGGAAAGCATAACAAACATCCAAGCTAATTCACAAAACGCTCTAGACAACGTCATCATCGTTTATTCATGTTCGCATTTATCAAAGGAAAATTTTAGAGGTTTTCGCCATCACTGCTCCCTGCCTGTGAAGTACTGACTGACAATTTCCTGTTAAAAGATAAGTAAACTACAGTTAACAAAATCCCGTTCTCAGTTCAAAATCTATTTTAAGATGTGTATAATTAGACAATAATAATAATAAATATAAAACTATTCTCTTTATGTGTTTATTTACGCGCTTTTTAGGTCTTATTTTGAAAAAAATCATTTTTTATTCCGTTTCGGCAATTATACAACTATCTCTTGAAAATTCTTTTGGTTCTTCGTGAAACAATTCATTCTTTAACGTTGCGAAATCGCGCATTCGAAAACACTTTTTCCTTCCTATTCTTCTCATTAAATGAAGCATTTAAATATATCGATGTACAGAGCTATTGTCATAATTTGGCTCTCTTTATCCAATATAACATACGCGTTGTTTGAATGAACTTCAACAGGAGTTCTATTAAAAAAATAACGAGTTTCGTCTCATAATAAACGGTAAGTCCTATGTCTCATTATTCACGTTAACTAGTAATTAAAAGTACGATTTTTATTCAAAAACAGTATGTAAATGCCTCGGCATGCTCTATATGAGCTAATCTCTTATCTTACTAGCGTTTTCCGATGATTTATTTTCCGGCACTCATGTTCGTCTGCGATCTGTTATGCTATATCGAATTCATACAAATTATTTCAAGCAATTAATAAAACCTTTCAGAGACTAACGTGAAGTATTAATACTCTACCGTTTCATATAATATATTGAAGTTTACTTAAAATCCGATTTCCTTAAGCACCTTTTAAACGTGCGTATAATAATAATTTAATTTTCAATTACTTTTCTAGAGGCTCGCGTGATTCACTGCCGCCCGAAGAGGATCGTGAACCGTCCGAATCAAATTTTACTAGCGGATCTCCTCCTTTCACCACGGTCATCGGATTCTACAATAAATATAAGTAACTTAATAAATTATTGTTTCTTTTTTAAGTTTATAATTTGGAAATACATTCATTTTTTTACGCTTACGAAATTAAATAATTTTTAACATAACGCAATCTCTGTCATGTTAGAGAAATAGTATTATTTATTCATTAAATATACAACAGCTTTTCACACAAACGAAAAATGAAAACACAAAATAAAATATTATTATCTAAGTACCCAAGATGTACAGTGTATACCACCACATACGCACTTATACACACCAGCCACACACTATGAGTATCTGCTCCTAACTTTTCTTGCACTCTCATAATTCACCTTACATATTCACATGTTCCTTAACAATAGTTCATAAACTCGAACAGTATCAAGTCTTGATGGTGAGTCAGTAATGAAAATAAATCAATACCATTCCTACCTACCCGTATATATATATTGGGTAATAAACGCAGTGACAAACATGAATCTTCGTTTAAAGCTGCAAAGCAAATATGTGGTGCGAAAATATGGGTTTTGAGTTAAACACGGATTCTGATACTTGAAAGTGTATAGAATAAGAAGCAGTATGTAGTTTTTTTCGCAAACGTCTATTTAGTGTCTCAAAAAAAAGCGCACAAAACTGACTGAAGAAAATTAGAAAAAAAACATTAAAAATCTTTAAAACATCGTAAAACTATTTTTTTCCCTGGTTGTTAATATCTCTTTTTGACATTTTTTAATGATTTTTTATTTGCTTTGGGTATTTTATGAGTACTGATCTTTTTTATGTTTAGGAACTTCAGTTTTTTCCTCTCTTTTTGATTGTAGTTTCACTTTTCTTCTTTCTCTCTTTTGTGTCAACTTTACACAATCACATTCGCTGCATTCGACTGTTTTTTCTGCTTAGGTTAGTCAATTCTTTTGTATCGGTACATAAAGAAGCAATATTATCGTGTTGGTACCACTATCTTTCTAATGATAAACCACTAGGTGTGATCGGGCCGGTAAATCGTTTGCTGGTGGTACGTTTCGCTGTATACATAGGGGGAATTTTTCCTCTTCTGAGTCGACAATTTTTTTGCAGGTGATGTCATTTTTTTTAAACTGGAAATGGAGATACTCTGTTATACCTATTATGATAACAATACCGAAGTAATAATGTGATGAAATTAAAATTTGGGAGATGAAATACGGAGTCACTGCAATGCACCTGGCAATTGTTAATGAAAATCTTGAAATTTTATGTCCCATATTCGCCATTCGATTTTGCTTGCATTCACAGCAACATTGAGTTTTTTTATAGCTGGATCGGTTAACAACTTCTTTAAAATCTTTGTAGCAAACAACGTTTGAGCGACCAAATTCTAATTTAACTAGGCCAAAATTTAGCAACGATGCTCTCTTGAATCAACTGCACGTTACATACAGGCATGCGCGGTACGGTAGTATATTGTGGTTGTATTACTTCGCGCTAACTTTAAACGCGTTTTTCTCAAAAACTACTTTTTGCACCACAAGTCCTTTTTCTCGATGAACGTCACATATCCATACATACATACATACATACATACATATATATATATATATATTATAAAAACATATTTCTACAGTTATTAGAGCGTTTCTTTCGTTGCTCATTCTAAATCACATGCTGCAGTTTCTGAGTCTGAACTAAAGAATCATAAAAAAAATTAAAGTACCTCTGTATCTTTTGAATAGAAGCAAGTGTAACACGGATATGTCTTTCACTACTTGTTCCGTTTTAGTCACGAACTCAAACTGTTGATTACAAATTTAATAGAATGTTTACCCTATGATGCAAATATAAATGACACTTCCCTTTCTGCCGATTATTTGTAAGTGAAATTCATTGTAAAATTTCGTGGACAAAATTTTGTATTGAGCCAAAACAAAAGACATATGTATATCAAATTCTTTTTCTTTTTTCTTTTTTTTCTATTTTGAATTTCCCTATATTATTAAAACCTATCATTTTTCCAATGTCACTAGTTTGTGTTTAAATGCTAAAAGTAGGTCTTGTAATCTATTGCTACTCTCAAATGTTAAGTTCATTTTCTAAAATGTCACAATATTTATTTTTTTTTTGTTCCATCATTTGTATCGCTTATTGTTCCGTAACTGACTGTTCGATTTCTTCAGAATTACGTCTTTGAGGTTAAATTTTATTCATACGAGAGTGTTAATAAAGACATTTTTTTCTTATTTAAACAAAAAATTAATTAAAAATGTACAAAGATAAATACATATCACAATGAATTACTATAAATCATCATTTTCATAACAAATGACATGCAAAGCGAAGATTTTTGCAGGTTAATTATTTAGATGTTGTTTTTTTTTTTTAAAGTTTGGACTAGGAATATATGTCTCAGTCAATAGTTGCATATAAATATAAAGTTTTAACTTAAGCTCGCGTCGAAAAATTGTAAAACACCAAATAGTGTAATTAAACTGAAAATTCACAGTAATTAATTTCGACGCTTTTTCCTGTGATCTGAAAACGTTTACGTGTAATTATTGAATATACCTCTATTTAAGTAGAACATTTATCTTTTAAAAAAGTCTTCAATTATCTGCTTGGTTGAATCTGGAAACGATCACATTCACAGATAGCGTACGATGTGTATGATTTAGAACTTCGTCTAAATTTTAATATAGTGTAAACGGTATGAACATTTTTATCCCCTTTCCGAGTAAAAAAAAAAAAACAAATGGAATATTAACTATGATATTTACGAAACGTTATTAGTGGTACTCACATTCTTTTAGATTGTACTTGTTCATGCAACATTATGATTCTAATAACATGTAGCGTGATTCGGGAACAACTGAACTATGCAGTCTACCCGCAAGATAGTTCAGTTTAATTTATGTTCGATATATCCATTTCCGAAAACACATTAGATTACCACGATAATTATGTGCAGGACGAATAGGTGCCGAGTAACATAAATTATGTGTTTAAAATAGTGTGAATTATGGGTGAAAAAAACGAACAAAATAGAAACAAAACCATTACGAAAACGAAGATATATAACTATTGTGATAGTTAACCAATTGTTACACATGAAACTAAATATTAGCAATTGTTTATCATTTAGTGAAAACAATTTCTTACTAATGAACGATTCTTGATATCATGGTATAGCATTCTGCAAAGAATATTTCAAAAAAGCAAGAGAGAAAAAATTCCATTACCTAAATTGCAAAAAACTTTTGAAATGGATTTCAGAATTTGAAGAAAGACAAGTTATCGAAATTATATTTTCACGAAAAAGGGAACAAAACGAATCAAAAGAACCTTTTAGAAAACACTAATAAAAAGTACGTTTAGTGAAAAAAGGTGAAATGGCCCTTATCAAAATTAGTACTGGCGTATCAGCTAAATGATAAATGATTAAATTCTTTCCTTAAAAAACAGCTAAATTAATTTTCTAGCGGAAGTGAAAAGACTAGCTGAAGGCAGAAAGAAAAGGCAGGCGATCATAGTGATAGCGAACCAGTCCTAGAACTGCTACGCAAAAGAAGAAGATACAACTGCGGAAGAATGCGGCACAGTCGTCCGAGATACGGAAAGATAGAAAGGTTACCACATTGAAAACCAAAATGTGATATCGGTAGAGTACGAGAAACGTGGGTGATCAATAAACCGAATCTAAGGCGTACTCTGCGACGTCTTTAAAATGTTGCGTTATAGTTCGTACTGGACAGCGATGATGGCTAATGACTCTCCGTACTTTAGTACAGCCTCAACAACACCTCTCGACAAGTAACTATCGAAGAATTTTAAGATTTCTTGATCGTATGACGGAAATTGATAAAACGCCTAGAAAAGCTAACGGTATAATGGAAAAAAAACGACACCAGGAGAAGAGGAAAACCAGCAACCGGGGGGACAGATAACAAAACCCGTAAATGTTACTTTGGAGGAGATGATCGGCGAGAATGGTAGAGCATACGCATCACAAGGAAACACTCAGTTTAACATGAACATCGATGGAAAATCGATTTCCGATAAAAATCAAATGGTGCGAAAATCTTACCATTTGAAAACGCAATGCAGAATACCAGTTTTCCTGCAGTTTTGGAAAAATATTATGAACCGGTAGTATAATAAATATGTATATAATTAACAATGCTTACATACCCGATCATGCAACATGCATCTCAAACGATTACACTACCCGCTGTAGTAGTACTTACGAAATCGTGCTTATTCCTGACATTTCGTAATCGTCGCAATAAAAACGACATAAACACTCATTTTCGGTTTTATTTTCTATTTTTGACAAACAATTAATTATCTATAATCGTATACACTTCTAAAAACTAAACCCGTTCTCACATTTACATTATAATACGACACATTCGCAATTAAGTCAGGAACTTAATAATCAAAAGAAGCCGATAAATTTAAAATATGAAGTACCGGGGCCAAAATTGTTAGTAACGCGATAAATAAATTATTTTTAAAATGTCGATAGCACCCTGTTTATCGTACGTCAGTCCATTTATTTCGATTCGAAAAAAAAAAACGCATCAAATAACATCAACGACAACCCAAATTCTACTGCAAAACATCTCTCGTCGGCAGATAAAGCCCATCTGTGTTCTCTATAGCTTTTCTGCCAGTAAACACACACTTGGAAAAGTTGGAAAGTCAGAGATGTTAAGATGATTTATGCACCACATTTGGCATCTCCGGAAACCGGAAACCGGAAACGCAATTCAAGCTTACTTCCGTTCAGAAACAAAATACAAAAAATGTGAATTCTTCGTTTTTGGTGGTAGCAATTTCGGCAATTATCCACTTATTTCCAGCATAAATTTAATGGTTCTAAGCGTTGGTTTTTTTTTTTTTTTGTTTTTTTCCTTCAATTTTTCAGATGAATTTCTTTCTAATAAATGAGTATACTGTGAATAGACCGTGAACAAACCGGAGAATGCCGGGGCATGATTACGCCATAAACAGCGAAAAAACGTCCGCTAACGCTAGAATAAACCTCGTGGCGACATTAAAACAAGATTTCACCTAGCCACTGTGAAATACGATAGGCGATAATTATCGAACATAAACAATTCTGAAAAATATTCTCAGCCGGGGTTCCTCTTATTAATGATTGAATACAGGTATTCCATAAATGTGAACAATTAATGAACATTGTCCGATGCGTTTCCGATCGAAATAAATTTCTTGACGACAACGTTGAAGGTTAATTTTGCGCGTGCAACATGTCACATTAGGAGCGGATCAGTTTTTTAAAGAGAGAGAGAGAGAGAGAGAAAAAAAAACTTAAATCGGAAAAGCGACTCTTACGAAATAAAAAGGATCGTTTGCTCGGTTACTGTAGTTATTTGGCAGGTGATGCGGTGTATGAACGGCGACGAAGTGACTTAAATAAGAAAGAATAGGAATGAATTACTTGGAAAGATCGGTTCCGAAGCATAATTTTAATTAGAATTAACGTATCCAATTTTGGAATCAGCTTTACCGCTTGTTTAATTTCCTCCGGACTGACTTGCAGCAGAACGCAGTTTTCCTCCTCTGAAGGAAGTGGCGACAGTCCTCCGCACGTTACCCACTCGTGAACCTGAAAGAGCGGTAACAATTAGCATGTCCCTAGATACTCGATAGTCCATGACTTTTCTGATGATTCGACTTTTTTTAAAAATATTTCCGATAAAGTTTTAATGCTTTTTTTTTTTTCAAATTAGCATATCTACTTACATCGAACAATTGTGTCATATTTTATATTGTGTCTGAAAATGTAAGCATTAGAAAAACCTTATTCCCACAATATAATACGATATCAGTCATAATACTTATTTGGCGTATTTTCGTACATTAAGTACACGGCAAATTGTAGAACCACTAGTGTGTGTCCTACAAACGATATACAATTAATATAATTATATTTAATATATTTTATGTAGCGGAATTTTATTAAAGAAAAATATTAGAAATGATTATATTACCGCCTCCGCCGATGTTCAGAAGTCTTTCCAAGAGTCGTAACAGTTACGCCACTGAATACGATGCTAATGTTAATGAGGACAGAAAAAAAGAAATCCGTCGAAGTTATTCCGAAGGTTCGACTATCGGGCCGTATTACCTAAGCCCCGGGGTGACGACTAAAAAGTTTCATTGTATTCTGAAACTGACCGATTTCCTTTCATTTTATTTTTTAAATTGTTACATTTCTGTTTTGTTTGTCAACATTATTAATTAGTACGAGCGCCTTATTTAGTAAAGTTTTGTTCCACTACGGGAAATAATACATTTTCTTTTTCTTTGTGTTTCTTTTTATAACTCGGTAATTCAGTTTATAAATTTGTGTTTAGTACATTTTCAATCAAGTACCTTACCACCCCGGAAATCCGAAACAGCGTGTTATCATTTCAAAAACTAAAACAAATATAAAAGGGATAAATGTTATAAAAAGGGGGGGGGGAGATGATAAATGATAAAATACTTGACCGGATGTTTTAAAACAACCAGTATGTTAGCTTGTCATCTGTTTAATTTACAAAATGTTACTTTGCCAATTTATAGCGCGATTCAATTTTATAATTAGAGTTTGCTTAAATAATTAACGTCCAAACACTGTTGTTTTTTTTATATATATATATACATTGTCGTCGCGATGGCCTAGTTGCTAGAGCGGTTGACTTCCGTTACGGAAGACACGGGTTCGATCCCGAGCGACGACAGAACTTATTAAAAAAAAAAAATTAAATAAATAATCACTGATAATCACGTGGAAAGCAATGGCAAACCACCACGTACAACATCATAAGCGCGTTAATTAGTACACAGCAGACATACACGGGACTGCACTTGTACATCGATGAATCAAACGATTACAATCAATTCCGAATGTAGTCTTGCGTGTATACACCTGCGTTGCATATAATAATTGCCTAATACACTATGCCTTTGTCTGTACAGCTGAGATGTACGAATAGGTAGTCACCGACGCTCAAAAATTAAGTATGGCACTATAAAGAAGAAGATATATACATCAAATAGTAGATCGTCGTATTGGCCTAGTGGCTAGAACGCTTGGCTTCCATTTCAGAAGTCTCGGGTTCGATCCCGGGCGATGACAGTATATGCGCGACAATTAAGTATACAGCAGTATAGACACACACCTAGGGAACTGCATTTGTATATCGATAAATCAAGCGACTATAGTCGATTCTAAGTGTAGTCGTACGTGTTAACGTCGCATGGAAATATTCAGCCGGCGAACAAATCAAAGTGAATAAGGCCAGTCGTCTTGGTTGACCACTGATAACGTTTCTCACGTTGGTCGGCAGCACGGAAGCTAGGTTGCGCTCCGGCTTTACGTGTTTCTCAATTGGCGCTGCTTCCATCTTCTAATTCTCCTAAAAATTAGAAGATAATCTCATACTCGTAATCGAGGGAGAATAGTAGACATTAAATCGTAGTACAAAAGCCGGCCATCTAGGCTATTTGGCAACATATTTCAACGAGTGCGTACAGAGTATAGAGCACCTATTTACTCAATAGGGGTCGTCTAAACTCTATACTAGAATACACGGAACCATCTTAATTCGTTTATTTTTTCGAAATTATATTGAAAATTACACAAATCAGTCGAAGGCAAAAGAAGTAACATATATGACACGAAAATCGAAAATTACTTTAATCTGAGGAATAGTAATTCGCTCGGCTGGATCCTTTGCTAGCATTTTACTTAAGAGATCACGTAGTTCCGGCGATATGATGGGATCTAGAGGAAAGGTTACCGATTCCGACTTTATCCGTTCGAACGTATCCGCAATACCAGCCGTTGAACCGAATGGAAGATCACCGAATACAAAAGCGTACAGCGTACACCCCAAACACCAAACATCCAGAGCCTACACAGAACAAGAGTTAACACAATACAGTGGAAATTCATCGAAGTAGATGAAATAAGCCGGTCGTTATTATGTCAATAACGGTTCGCCGTTACTATTAAAACTTTTTGATGTTCAAGATTTACGCAGAGTCACTCTCCGTTATAAAACCTTCGCGGAATACATAATACCTAATAATAACTCTTTCCGCATTAGTTAAACAAATAATCATTTATATTATTTTTAAGCATATTTATACGTTTTTTTTACTAAGTAAAATGTGCGTAGTAATGTCATTAGAATTATTTTTAAATAGAGTAACATTAAAAACATGACAAATCGGGGTAAACAAACTAAATGAAAGAACAATTTCTATACTACGTTGGAATTTTTTTTTTTTTGTAATTCATCCAATACTCTTAATTTATTCTTCTAAATAATTATAACAGAACTTTTATAAAATTTATAACCAAATAAGGTGAATAACATGAGAATTTTGAGTTGCACGAAACTCCTCATAATGACTAACGAGAAAAAACCATTGTTTACTTCGAAAATTCTTTTCATAATTAATAAAAGTAATATAAATCGAGTACTAAATCATTTTTTTTCGTATGTTTTTTCTTTTCTTTTTCGCAATATTTCTACATTTTTTTAACCGAGGTAAGCAAAAACAGAGCACACTAAGAAAAATGTTAATGATTTCAAACTGTTTCGATTACATATGATATGTATGTGCAAAACAATTCTAATAGCCTTTAAATTGTTAATGTTGGTTTGTATTAATGGGACCCGATGCAGGTTATAAAAAAAAGCAAACTAGTTTTATAGAGAACAGGTTTCGAATTATCACTGTTCGCTGAAAACCAAAAAAATTGAAAAAGGTGAAATTACCAAAAAGCACAAAGGAAGAGGAAGCTTTCTGTTTTATGCGGCGTGATAAGTATTCTTGCTAAGTCGCTAACGTTACGAATTTCTTCTTAACCACGAATAATGAATTAAAATTAACCAACGACAAAAAACAATACAATTTTAACACGATACAGACGTACGCAAACTTCTAACGAACGTACAAGAAATCCTGTGTGTCTATTTAGTATTAAACGTAGAAGTGTTTTCATCTACGCTTACAGTTTGAAAAGATTCCGATGAAATGGAATGCTTGAATTATGTACGCTAGTGGGGAAAAAAATGAATGAACTCTATAGTAACTCGATGATTATAAAACTGAACTTGGACGGTTTAAAATAGGGAATTTACAGGAAATACTTCGTAATTACGTTAAAAATAAAAAACTAACACGAGTTTTATTGACAAAATTTTAATCGCGAAAAAGGGTAGATCCGCCCTTGGCGCGCTTCTAAATACTTTTCCTGTAACTTACTTTTCCGCAATAGCCTTCTGAACTTTTCTGGAAAGCTTCCGGCGGTGTGAATGCCGGAGTGGCCGCCGATTGACGTAATTTGGTTTTGTTACCTTCAAACTCGGAGCACACTCCCAAGTCAGCTATTTGCAATCTTCCATCGGAAGCCAGTAACAGGTTCTGCGGTTTTATGTCGCGGTGAATAATTTTTTGATAATGTACTGTAAATCGAACAATAAATAGAGCGAGATTTTAGTTTGAACTTCGTACATTTCGAATTTAAATTTTCGATTTGCTTAATCTTTCGATTTTTCAGATTTTACTAAAAAGTGTTTAATAACGACTGTTCTGACAGAATGTGAAAAATGTTCTTTAGATCTTTATTAAAAACCACACAAAATTTATATTTTAAATGAACATTTCGCTGCTGACCGATTCGAAAAACATTATTATATTCGTGATTTGAATCGTTTTTTACTCGGCTGATTGAAATTTTGAACTATTGTTAAACTGAAGAAAACACATTGATAAAATCACGGAAAAGTATAGCCAAGTATTTCGTCAATCAACTGCTCGGTAGGATACGAGAAAAGGTAAAATATATTTCGGCTGTGTGAAACTTACGGTATTCCAAACCGAGGACCACATCTTTAAAATACGATCTGGCTTCCGCTTCGGTAAATGGTTTGTCTGTCGGAACTTTCATAACTTCTCCTTTCTCCAACAGTTCAAATACTAAATAAATAAACAGAAATTTAATAAAGTTACTGAATTCATTAAACGCTCCTGTAGAAATCCTTTACTAAGCGTTTTATGCTTCAGAATTTAAAAAAAAAAAATAGTTAATAAAAAACATTAAAAAAATTAAATTTACCAGTTTTTTTTTTTTCTTTACAAAACTTCATTAATACACAAATATATATATATGTCTCAATTTGTCTGGCCAGCACATTAGGCCAACTAAATTTAAAAATAGTGTATGGCTCCGAAGAAAATGGGTTAACGACTAAATATCGAATTTGTGATTTTGATGGATTCTAGTAATACAGAGCTTCCTCTATATCATACTGGTGATCGCAACTAAAAATATGCATTTTTCAATGCTTGAAAACTTACTCGTATGTAATGTAGTGAATAATACATACATGAAAATTAATAAAAACAGAAACGGCATATAAAAGAAATTAAATACAAAACTTAGTGAATGCGTACATGAAAATTAGTGACAACAGAAAAAACGACTATGCAGACGATGTTCTAGTCAAAACTGCCAGGACATGATCAGATTGGATGGTAACACTGCGTATGTAAACGTACAGAGGCATAACAACAACATAAAACACCGTATCACATTTGCCAAACTTTAAATGCATTTGTCTCGAAAAGGAACCAATGGCAGGAATAACAGACTGAGACCGAATGGACAGGATATAGGAAGCACAGTAGGGAGCAGGAAGCCTTGACTTTAAAAGGAGTAAATAAAAAGTCTTGAGATACTCAAAGAAAATATGATTAGCATCACAGATAAATCCTTCATCAGGATGTAGAGGACACAATAAGGAGAGGAAACCAAAGAGTGACGAAAACAGGAAGCGGGCAATAGAGTGTGATTGAAACGTAGGCCAATAATAGGAACTATATATATATATATATATATATATATAAATATAAATATAAATGTATTGTGTAAACTCCCATCTTTCTCGATGAACTAACATTATAAAACAGATTTTCCCGATATCCTCAGCAAGCCAAGAACGGCGAGAAAACGTAACAAAAAAAATGAATACAAAAGAAAAGAAACAAAATACAACGTTAAACAAAGTGGAAAAGGGCGACAAAAAAAAAAAATGGATAAATTTCGTATTTATTTCTCGCAAAGCGTTAGGCTTTCGATAAATATATACATATTTGTATGCGTACCTAAACAATGCGAAAGCACAATCTACGACTTAGCGACGGCTAACCCTACTTTTTTTGTATATGAAAAGCATATGAAACATAATGTGTAAATCAAAATTTCTAACAACTGCAATGGTTAAACCCCAACCTACGGTGCACCCACGAAAACTGTATTCTTCGCTCAAGCGACAGACGCGTGGGCGTTGGCAGTGCATGGGCCAGGTTCGAATATACGGTGGTACTCCATTTAAATGCACGTTTTATAGAATAAAATCCGCGTGGACAGTGCACGGGCGCTGGGTTCAATATGCAGCAGGCTTAACCGCTAGATCAGTTACGGAATCGAGGTAAAAATCCATTAATTGCAATCGAAAAACACTTATTCTACCTTTTCCGGCGCTCTTTCATCATCTCACCGTTCGATACCGCCCCATTTTTCGGTACGCGGCGCAGTCCATGCACAACCGCGGACCATAGCCGCATCACCAGTCTAGCATGCCTAGAAGAGATACTTTGATTGCTACCGCTAATCCAATACTCATTTTTGTGCTCGCTGTTCTTGAACACTGTTTCTAAGCCATTTTCAGGTGTAAAATCGAAAAAAACTGTTAGATTTAGTGTGTATCTGATCTTAGTTTTTCAGATACAATGTATTGACCTCTTTTAGAACAAAATTAATGTTTTTGCTAACTCATATATATTTCAGGTTATAAATATTGGTATTTACTACAAGGGTTCATTAAAAAAAATAAAACAAAGAATACGATGTAGGAGATGTGGTTCACAAGGTAGATAAATACACAGGAACATTTTTTTTTTTTTTTTATATACCACTTCATAACATGGAGTTTAGTAAGGCATTCTCGCTGCAAACTCCGACAGTAGTCGCCCATCATATGGGTATCTCATCATCCTTTGTTAATATCCTGATTAAATCTTTTCGCCTATTCTTCACTGTAATCACCAAGGAGGTTTTGTCAAAATCGATCTAAGTGGTTGTGGATGTAGTGAAGTTTTACGTTTATATTACACGCGAGAATATTAAAGAGTAATTCTGTATGATTGCCATGTACAACTTCAACAAACGAGCGCCAAACATTCAATCTCGCTCATTAATGCGGTAAACTGTCGATCTTTTATAAGCTGTCTTATCTGAGGACCATCAAATATGCCCGATTTTCGATGCTAATTCCAAGAAATTTACGTATTAAGTACTCGAAGAAAAGTCTCGCTCGGTATAACACCTTCACAAGTTCCAACTTGATTTGCAAAAGTGGAAGTATGATTTTCTCTCTAGCAACCAAACTGTAACGAACATTACGTTTTTCTCGAACCATGACGTTTTTTAGAGGCCAATTTGCCCGCTGAAATATTTTCAGGCACCTTTTTCCGATGCATCGTTGACAATTACGCGATGGTTTTATGTTGGTATCGCTAGATTACTGCACTATTGTTCTGCTCAACGCCAGCCCCCATAAATTAAGATCTCTCTAAACAAGTATCTTGCAGTATAAAATCTGCATTCGACAGGTCGCCGGTGTTTCTAATGGCAGCGCAACATATAATCATTCCATCTCGAAATAAAAACGTTAATCAAGAATTTACTTCCATATATGAATATATATCGTGACTGACAATAAATAAAATGAAAAAAATACGCTGGTAACTATTACAAGTAGCCGTTCTAAGCACACAGAAAATAATAATAAGATAACAACAGATTCATCGCTCTATTTTGTAAATTATGATATATATACACGAAGACAGAACTCTGAGGCCGGCCCAGATAGTTAATCGCCTGTCCGACAATAATATCGGATATTTCTTAATAAGTATGCCGTTAAGTTCCATGTATCGTAAATAATAATCGTGCATAAACACTGTATAGACGATTACCACGCACTAATTAAATATTTACGGGCCGAAAAAGCTTAAACTAAAATCGGTAGCATTTTATCGACGATAGTACACAACTTGACAAAACAAACGGAACAGATAAACTGCGTACAGCTTTACCATTCCCGAAATCACATAATACGAGAGAAAGTATGGAAATTTCCGTATTCTCCCGACTATTGCTCAAGAACTGCTCCTGTTATTTCTGACTAGATTTGTTATCTCAGAACTGTTCGAACTGAACACATTTATATGATTAACGAAAGGGGGGGGGCATTACTTCCGAAAAGTGATAGTTACAATGTCCTGGAAAATGTAAATCGCCGAATCTCGAAACTTCATTCGAGAGCGTAACATCGCTCTACCGGGCCATGCGTTTCCACACCCCTTTACCTACCACCGACGCGAGTATGTGCGGGTGTAACCGCGATTTGAACATTTACCCAAGTATAGTCCATCGTCAACTTCGTTATCTAAAACTTCAACCAGTTTCACGACATTCGGATGATCGACTTTTTTCAATATCGATATCTCTTTGTAAGCCTTTTCCAACGGATTCAGCGACTTCCGAGTATGAGGCGTTTTACCTGAAAACGTACACATTTAATAAGTAACGGTTCAAACGGAAATGCATATATTGCTTATTATTCGCTAACTGCGCCTGTCTGTTTATGATATTCTTACATCCTCGCAGCATGTGAAAAGATCTTAAAAATCCCTCTTTATCGCTAACAGCCTAGTAGATAAAAATGATGATGAGCGCTATTGAATTATCCGTGGCCGATCGGCCGTACTGACTGTCGACAAAAAAACTGATTACAGTTCCTTCGGAGACGTAAAAATTTACACTTTCGCTTCACTAAACAGATTGGGCACCCGAACTTGATGAACCGCATCCTTCTATCTGATATAATAGCAGTCTGTAACTTTTACAAGAAATAGATATAACGCCCTTGCAAAAGATGCGCAGTAACTTATATGTGTCAAAGACGATACCTTTAACATCTCGATTCATTATAACTATCAGTTACAACACTATCGACTTCGGATATAATCAAGATTATTCAGCATTCAACTCTGTTCAGCTGCGGCATCTACCGAAAGCTTTTTCATTGCGAGAACAACGTAATTTTTTTAAATTATACCAAATTTTCTTCGAGTAATAGAATTTTTCCGAATCCTACAATCTTAGTTGCCGTACAGTTCTGTTTTCAACCGAGCAACGGCTTTTCAAATATTTTTCTCGAAATAATTTTCCACCGAACGTTTTTAATGTACGCAATTAATATAATACTTTTAAAAGGAGAACGAGCTTCTTTTGAGTTTTTTTTTATTTTACTTTCCACTTGTTTGGTTCGCTTCTTCGGGCAAAAGAGAGACGCTAGTTCGGTTTTATTTTCCTTACGCGGAATTATAAGTTATTTTACGGCCGATTATGAGAAAATAATAATGAACATTCGACGAGCCTAAAATTCCGCTGGAATAATTAAGTTTACATTACGTACGAGGCGAGGCAACTTTTAGGCGAAAAATATAATTATTTACAAATATTTATTTTAATTGAAAAATTAAAAAACGTGCGCAACCCGCGCATTCGATAAACGAAATTTCACAAATCGATAGAATAAATTGCACTCGTAACACGTTTTATCGTCGGTTGGATGTAAATTTGGAAATTTATTTAACGAAAAGTAAACGAGTCAAAACTACCGCTACTACAAGTAGTAATAAGGAGGATAGAACTGATCTTACCGAACCAGCCGGCATTTTTCCGCAATTTCTTCTTCGAAAGTACCTTCAGCGCCTGCAAATAAATTTTATCCATATTTTAGTAAATCGGTTAATTGAAATTTTCTTTTTCTTTTTCAGATTTTTATACTGAATTACATTCCATTCAGTTTCCAACAAAAAAAAAACAAAAAAAAACAGAATATATGCAGGAACGGATCCAGAAGGACATTTTGGGGGAGATTCTATAATTACGTAAAATCTTCTAGACTTAAGAAATAGCCTTGTTTCATAAAGAAAATCAAATAGCGACCTTTATAGAAATTCATAAAAATATGTTTTAAAAATACATAATTAATAAAATTTTTAATTTAACTTTTGTCTTATATTTAGGGGTGAAAAATAAAACGAAATTATAAAATTATACCTTAAATATGGTAGTTTAGAAACAGTAAGAGACTTTACTTCTTTTATATTTTTGTTAGTAACCCGATCCGAATTCTTTATTCATGAGCAAGTTTAAATAGATATGTGTATTTCTCACTGAACTCTATTTTTTAATTAAAATTACAAAATAAAAATTAAAAATAAATAAAAATGGCAAAAGATCGACACGATAGTTGTGTTTCAACTAGAATAAAAACGTATCATTAATACTTTTATTAGAAAACAGTATTAAATATTAATTATTAAATCCATAGGTGTAAAATTCATACGAATCTTTCATAGCATAAATTTCTCTGCTATAACAAATTTTTTCATAGAGTCTTTGGTTCTTTGGTGGAGGATGTACCTTATCCCCCCCCCCCCTCGTGGATTCGCCATTGATATTTGAAAAAAACGTAATAATATTAGAAGAAACGTAAAAATGTCCGCCTTTCCCGAAATTATTTAATATTTTATTTTTCTTTTTTATTCAGTATATATGGGGAAATTTAAAAGGCTGTATACATGTAGAGAAAAAATACCGAGTCGCCTATAAATAAAATTAGCCATCCTACTTAGCAGCAAATAATGGAGCAAACGGAACAGTCTGTAAACTACGGTAATCAATGCTAAGAAAAAAACATTTTCTCCAATCTGTTATCACTCAAACTCCCTAATCCTTATTGCACTTCGTATATGTTATCGTCTCCGTCGATCTCCGTTGTTCCTATCCTCAGTTCTTTTATTCTATCAATATTTGACACCGACTCTACATTTAATTTGTTAGATCTGTTGCTGGCATGCCCAAAGGGAGGTTTAAAAAAAAAATCATTTTACATAAATAATAACGAAAAAATGAGGTAAAAAGGCAACCGAAACGTGTAACTGAACTACGATTATTCATCGCCACACTATATAATTAAATAAGCGATCCCCGGTCGTTATAATGGAACGAGCGCGAAGAAAGAGCCCCGAAAAAAAAAAGCCTAGAGAGAATTGAGAAAGCCGTGGTAATATGACGATTAACAAATGTAGAAAGAGAGGGAGAAAAAAAAAACCGGACAGAAAAAGTTCAGTAGCGAATCAATTGAAAATTACACTTTTATCCAATTTTTAGATTCAGCAGAATGACACTGCAAATAAGAATTAAAAAGTAAATAGAATTTTCATAAAATAGAAATCGAAAGATTCATTTATCCGGGAAAATGTTTTATGTAAAAATACCGCAGCGAATAAGGTTCCAAATTTACGGTCAGAGAGCTCTTTCAACATCTAGTGTAAGTTCAGAAAAGTAAATACAGGAAAAATTTTAAATGATCCCAAGTGCGAATTCAGAAATAATCTCGCCATAACGGTATGTAAAACAAAACATTGACGATGCCCGTAACAACTAAACTGCCGTTTTAAACGCAGTGCAATGAGTCAAATATTCGGAGACGGGTTTAGATGAGTTTCCTGATATTTGAAGTTTTGCTAATGAAGGGGTAGGGGAGATAACACATCGCTTCCAGAAAAAAGTACTAATTTTACTTTCTCCTTAAAAAACACAACGAATTAAGCAATTAATAATTTTTAATATTTTTTCATTTCGTCTAAAAGATAATAGTAATTGTAGTGGTGTCGCAACAACAACAACAAAAAAAAAAACAAAAAAACAAAAACATATACTCGTGATAGTGGTTTGTTCGCGTTATTATACTCTCACTATCAATAAATAGCTTATTACCGTAATATGCGTCAGGGTGTAATCGAGACATATTTCGACCATCAACCATATGTGACATCATATATGGCCGCACTAGTAACGGTAGGACCACTGAAAAGAGAGAGACAGAGAGCAGGACACTAATAAAACTAGAAGATTGCACTAACGCAGCAGTAACATCCTCTTATCTGCATGCTGGTAAGTTCTGCTACGCCTAGCAGTGATGATGGTGTCGCGCAACAGACTACACGAAGACAGCAGAAAGGAAATGTCGGCTATTCGACAGAGAGAAAACGTACTATTAATACCGTAGCAGCATCGTCGCTGATTGTCGACAGGCGACTATTATATTCCTAATACGGCTTGCGAAACGCGTAAAACCCTCTTAAATTACCTCCGATTACATTTTATCACAGCTAACACAGTGCCCCGTTAACTGAAATATTACAAATATGATCATAATCAGTGCTCGGTGATTAAAATTATCGAGCCAACAGCCTCATAATACATTACGACCACGAGTCTTGTGACAAAGTAATATGCAGCCGCTAAATGCACGAGTTCGCCAATTACTCGGAAGAGTAGAGGACCAATAAAAGAAAGGTTGTTGCCAGTGGCTTCTCTGTCCGATGAGGTAAAATCCAAATAACTGGCCTGACAGTTGGAATTCAGTTTAAGAGGCAGCTCATCAACTCAGTTATTACTCACGAAGCCGTATCCTTCTTTGTAGCAAACAGAAGAAAAATCCGTAGCGTTTATTACACAGCGTGACGTGCGATGCATCTATGATATCAGTCCAGCATTTTGCGTATTGTTAAAAACAAAAAAAAAATGCAATGGTCGCTATCTGGGACATGAAGCTGCTCTTCCGAGATATCTTGCTTATTTTTACCCCTCGCCCCTTGGGCATGCCAGCAACGGATCTTCGTTCAAAAACGACACGAAGGAAAAGAATCAATTAAATGTGTAGATTCGGTGTTAAATATTGATAGAATAAAAGAACTGAGGATAGAAACAACGGAGATCGACGGAAACGATAAGATATACGAAGCGCAATAAGGATTAGGAAGTTTAATAACAGATCGGAGTACAAAGAAGTAGATTACATTAACGAAGGATGGACATTCAAAGAAGATATGGTCAGGATCGCAGACGGCTTCGTCGTCAGGATGAAGAGGATAATTAAGGGAAAGAGCGCGAGACGAAAACGAAAACGTGAGGAAGGAATAAGAGTATGACTGAAACGTAAACAGATAATAATAGAGACAATAACGGAGCGGCGAAGCGCAAGAAAATTGTAAAACCGAGGCCGGATGTAGGAAGATTAAGGTTTGTTTGGAAAAGGAAGAGACGTAAAGATCTGACGAAAATCTAGCATGAAACGTTTTACACGGTGGGAGGAGCAAAATAGAAGCGGGAATTTTAGTGAAATAAAAGCGGAAGGACACAGCAATCTGAACCAAGGAATCTTCCATTATCCCCATACGACTGAGGACCCAAAGCATATCAATGCGGATACTATGAAGTGAGCAAAAAGTGAGAATGAGAGCGAATACGGTGGATAAAAAAATCAGGGGAGTGAGAGGTGAAATGTGAGGAAATAGCTTTAAGAGCACACGTAAAGTCAGAGTTAAATAAATATTTAGACGAAGAACGATGAGAAGAAATATAAATTATGGAACACAGAATAGCCACTAGCTCGGCCGTAAAGATAGTACAAAAAGATTCAGAGAAATTTATGCTCGGAAGGATGAAAGAAGCTCCAACACTCCATTAGGCCCGTTCGAACCATCCGTAGAAATGGTCACGTGAGGGATTAAGTGAACCTAAATTCAGAATAAGTTTACGTCTTTTCAATTTCTGATAAAAGAAAAGAAGATTGAAATTTTCATGGATTCTACAGAAACGACTGATTTTTAATAAAAAACAGGATTCGATATAACTATGGAATTCCTATGTAACTGTTGTATTGGAAAGAGATTTGGAGGAAAGAGGAAAGTGGAATATACATTGAGAGGATCGAAGAGATCTACAAAATTGAAATAAAAGTAAGTGAGATTATTATAAGAAATTGTACGGGATAAAGAATAATTCAGTCGCAAAGCACATTGCTTAGGATAAACATGGGAGTGTCTGTGACTTTTTTTACACTCTAAAAAGCCACGTTAGCCGGTGTTGCACAAGGCAACACAGGTCTTTTTCATTTATGCGCGACTTTCGGAAAAGCTCGCAAGTTGACTGCTCTGTTGTCGCGCAGACGATTTAGTACGGTTCAGTATAAAAAACAGTGAAACATTTTACTAAGCGATTAAGGTGCAAATGTAAGTACATATTTTCTTTTCCTCCTCATCTCGGTAGGAATTTCAGGTAATTTTTTTTTCTTTTTTCTTTTTTTTTTTATATCCCCCCTTTGGGCACGCCAGCTAAGGACCTACACCCAGAAACAACAAGAAAGAAGAGAGCCGTCAGTTAAATTTTGATTCGGTCAGATATAAACAATATATAAAGGAACTACTAACGGATGAAATAATGGATGGCCAAGAGAAGGATAAAATATAAGATGCATAATAAGGGATATAGGTTGAGTTTCAGCGGACAAGAATATATAATACAACGTTCGACAGAAAGGAATGGATATTCAAAAAAGATGTGATTAGCGTCGCAAATCGCCGCTTCGTTTCGGTGGAGAGGACAATTTGGAGAGAAGCAAGGGAAAAGCGAAAACGAGAGGAAGGAAGAGCAGAATGGCCAAATCGCAAGCGAATCTTAGAAATGGCAACAGAACGGGCGAGTGAAGGAAACTCAAAGAACACCAGTTGTTAGAAACGAAGATTAGCTTGTATACAAATAGATAAAAGGATTGATCGTTACGAAAGGAGGAAAGGTAAATATCTGACCAAAGTTTGAGATGAAATTTAGTACATCGGGAATTCAAGTTGGAGGATGGAATTTTTTTTAAAAAAAGGAACGAGAGGAAGCAGCAACTCGAGCCAGGTAATAATTTTACTTTATTACAAATTCCAGAAAAGAAAAAGGAAAAAAAGAACGTATACATCCTTATCGCAAAAATCGTAATTTCAGCTAGTAAAATGAAAACGAAAAATTAAACTACCGGCAGTGGTAAAATTAAAAATTTCTCAAAATCAACAGCACCGATTCGATATTTCACGCAAATACGTCGGTTTTAACAACCTTAATAGTTCTGCTCGCATTATTTTTAATATATAGCGGGTGTCTTATTTATTTTGCAACCCGACGTAAACGAGGTACACGGGGGAACAAGGTCAAACGAGGATGTTTAGTGTGTGCACTTACATCAGTACAAGTGTGCTGAACACAGCGATGTCGATTGCCGAACAAGCGAGACGGTTTAGTGTCATCAGCATAAGAGATTGTGAGTCAATGTTAGTATGGTGCTATGTGCAAGAAACGGGCGTTCATTATTAAACGTTACTTTACTTGGTGCGCGATCATTCAAGAACAGTTTAGAAATGCATTTTACGATTCAGCTGTGCCTAATGAAAGCCCAATTAAGCGGCTGATCGATCATTTTCGCTCCGAATTCTCAGTAGGACCGAAAAAGAAGGAGCGACCGAGCTCTGTTCTTATACAAGTAAAACTAGAAATTTCGAAGAAAATTACTGAAAACCCATCACTATCGGTGCAAAAGTTAGCTCTGCAAACTGGCATTCACCGCTTCTATGCCTTTCGCGGTCTAAAAGTGCAGAAACTGAAGGCGTACCGTGCCACACTCGTTCAAGAGTTGAAACCGCCAGACCTATTTTTTATTTATTTTTTTATTTATATTGTAAATAGTTAGCATCATTTGTTCGCAGGCATATCGAGTTAACAGTCTAAATACCATGTTCTTCAGCGGTGAAGCATAATTTTATCGCAGAGAGTATATCAATGCGCGGAATTTTCGTTATTGGTCGAGTGAGAACCCACACCGTTATGAAGAGAGAAGTCTTCACCCAGAGAAAATCGGCGTTTGGTGTGCCATCTCATGCATGAGGATAGTGGGGGCAATATTCTTCGAGAAGACCGTTAATACGAAGGCGTACTTCGATATCATATTGCGCAATTTATTGATTCACTGGAGAAAGAGGAGAGAGGTACTGTTGGTTCCAGCAAGATGGCGCCCCAGCGCACACTGCTACGGCTACGCTAGAAATGTTGCGCGAATTTTTCGATGATCGAATAATTTCTGTCGGACTTTGGCCCCCCGCAGTCCGGATTTGTCACCCATTGATTTCCTTTTTACTTGAAAAATGAAGTATTCCGTGAACCGGTGGCATCGATCGCAGAATTGAAACAATATATAACTGAGGCAATCAACGCCATCCCACCTCAGATGCTGAAAAATGTATTTCGCAACCTTGTCAAACATGTAGCGCGGCGCCAAGAAGAAGGTGGTAGACATTTCCATTATATGTTATAAGTTAGAAGTAGTAGTGATCTTTTTTTTTTTTTTCATTATATGTATTGTTTTTTCATTGTTCTTCTTTTTTTTGGGTTGCAAAATAAATGAGACACACTGTATATATCTCTGTTTAAATCAGAATTTTTTTTTTTTTTTTTTTTTATCGTTTTATATTTTACCAAGAATGTATTTTATTTCTCTCTACAAAAACACAGTTTTTTACAAAAAAAAATCTCTACGCTTTCTAAGCTAAGAGCGTACTTCTATATTTAAATCCTGCTACGTTACACTTCTGTTCTTGAAATTATTTTTAATAACAAGTTATCCTAGCATGTTTACCTGATGCCCGTTGAAGAAGAAGCGCGGCAAAAAATATCGTTATTTTAAAATACCTATCCTGCAGAAGTGCCATACTTCTTCTTCCAAAAAAATCATAAAACCTGTTTTCAATATTTTCCTGCGGAGGATGTTCACTGTAATTCACCACTTTTCTGCCCTCGCTCAGAATGCTAGATTCGTTGCGGCACTGTTCCTTCCGATTAATACTGAGCGCGCATCGCAGGTCCACCCGCACAGCCTCCAATCTTTATATTGGACTCTGCCCTTGGCACTTTTTACGGTCCTTTAACTTCTCAAGTGGTTGTCGGAAAGAGAATTATCCTCCTTGGCCTCGCAAAATCCCCTTATCTTCTAATTTGTAATGAAGCTGCCCTCCAGCTGTCAAAAGTTTTATCAGACTGCAGCGTTGACCCCCAGCACTTACGAAATACAAATAATATCATTTTCTCTTCCACCTTGGAAAAGTTTTTCAGTCGACATATAGATCACTTAACCGGTTCTCTAACGAGTCTCCTTCCGTGCTATGTGCCAAAATTTTCCCGATCCTATCGGATTATTCAAATAATCAAATCTACTATACGGACTGTACAAAATCGTATGCTAGTTCCGAATCCATGCTCTGTTGCGTGTTTACTCTGCCTTGATTTTGTCGTCCTGCCTCTTCCATAAGCATTGCGCTCTGTGTGCTCGAGCTCCGAGCTCTACAGTATACCGTTCGCACTAGGTAATAATATAGCTACTTCAATCCGCTCCCACCAGATCAGTTTCTTCGAGTGCCTGGTCACCTGGCGGGTAACGCTTTAGCTGACACCGCTGCTAAATCAGCTTTATTATGACCGATGCTTCGTACTTCTAACGTAACAAAACTTCTACACAATCATGCCCAATCCCGATGGAAGCAAAATCGACTATCCCAACAACAAACTTGCTTCCTTAAATTAATAAAGTATACCTCCTGGCTTCCTTCCTTCGGACCGTCCTAGAATCCATTTTGTAATTTCCTCTGTCACACAGCCATCTTTTACTGAGCCTTTTGCTGCCTACTTGTTTTGCTCTCTTCCGCCTACTCCTCACTAAATAAAACACCTTCTCTTCGAATGATTTTCTCTTCAATGCTCTGATTTACACATAGCGTCTTTGCAGTCATTTCTATCCAACTCTCCTACTACTATCATAAATTCAATTTCTCTGCGCAGTTAGCTTACTTCGTGTCATTTAGCAATCTTACCGCGACAATGTTCTAATAGCTGCGGTAGCTGCACACGACACTCAAGAGGAAAAAAAGTTGCGATATTCATTAAGCAGTTTTACCGTTTCTTCTTCACGAACAGACACACACCATGTATCTCGTGCGTTCTCAAAAATTTATTTAGCCAGTCAAATACTTCTCAATATTTTAAATTCTATTTTACCCTCAAGTTCTTTTCTCTTTGCCGACCGAAAATAAGATGTAGGATCAAAACCTCTCACTCTTTGCCTAAGAAAACTTTTCGAAAGTATCCCAAAGAGATGTTTAGTTGCCGGGAAGTAATATTTTACTTCCTGACAGTACGTTTAATTTCCGCCTTAGCCCTGACTATACTAATCTTTTCGTTTCCGATTATTAAGGACTCATTTTTAAATAAAAATTACACTTTAGCGTTTGACTACATTCCTTCTTATTTAAAAAAAAATGGGGGGAGGGGGGACTTTTATCGACTTCTTATTCTATCTAATTTCAACTTTTCTTCGAATTTTTAATAATAGTTTAGTTAATTCCTCTGATCTACTCTTTCTTTGTGTTTTCTTTGTGTAAAAGGATTACTCCGTGTGCTGTCGGTAACTATACAGACTAACGCGATACGTAGGCCCTCAATAGACCTCTCAGCCCAGAAAACATAATGAAAGCCAAGAGTACAGATGATAGCAGGCACAGTGTTTTGGGAGATGTCGCGACGCAAATCATCGAGACTCGTTAGCATTATAACAGAATGGGAAAGTGTCTGATTGGGGAGTTTATCTAAGAAGAAAGTCATGGAAAATAGTTCATCCTGTTCGCAGATGGTGGTTGATTAAACATCCGCGTTCTATTTTACTTGGAACCTACTACGGTTTCTCTGAGAAATTCGGTTCGTGAAAGACAGTCGCGATCCTATTGTGCAAAATTCCCGTCCAAAACAAGAAACATTTTCGGGGCAATGGGCCGGATACACAATTAGGAATCGGGCATATCATATGAGCGACCACTAGGTTCGCACGCTCATTCCTCGAAACCCCTGACACGGGTCCCAAAAATATAGTACTCGGCACCCTTCCTGACGAAACTGATACAAGGTAGAAAATATGTCTAGATCGTTGATGTTTCAGGACGATCAATCGGCAAGACAGGGATGAACCGCAAAGAAACGATCGCCAGTAAAATCCTATATGGCGGGGACTAGAATTTTAAATTGGTTTGCAAAACAGCAGTGCATATATCTTAGCATACAAAATAACTTACGACATCGTTCAGCCATAGGTCCTTTGCGTTTCCGTCTACTCCAAACCAACGCGCAACCGGTGCGGACTAATAAGACTTAGATCCCCATCGGTGTATGCTTTCCAATGTGTATAGTACTCGTCAATGATATCTACCGACAGTTGTCCAAACGGTGCCGATTAGCTACTGTTGCCGATGACTTTACCGGCATCTATCTGAAAAGAAGCCCAGGGCGGCGGAAGATATGAATAGCTACTTCTGGAGATAGAACTATGTTGGAAGAACATGGCATTAATTGTGTTTAAGAAATTCAGGCATTATAATTTTGTCATTATGGTTCTCTGCGGACCATAAAACTGCATCACGATAGGTGAAAAATCTTCTTCTTCTATATGGTGATGGAGGAATACCAGCTTAAAACACACAAAAAAAAAAAAAAGAAACAGATTCGATGCGGACAATGAGCACCACACAAAGCGCTGTGAATTGGGTCAACCACTTTCAGGAAAAAGACGCACTAGCCGAAGAGTAAAGGAAGAACTTAGATAGACGTTAAATTTAAGGTATGAACGGAATACCATCAATACTGCAGAATTCCGAATATTTTGGGAAGAATGTACGCAATCTAGTATCACGCCGTTTATTGCTTTTTTTTTCACTCGGATTCCCCCATGTAGCCTTTTATTCATAAATTAACAATGTAAATCGTTACTTTTCCCCGACACCATCAACGAAAATTGTTTATTACTTCCCCCGAAGTCTGGAAAACTATTTTTTTTCTTGACCCTTGAAATAAAGGTCACCTTGGTCCTCTCTCTTCACAATCGAAAATTAAAGGAAAGTGATACTTTGTGAGCCAAAATAAGGCATAATTTAAATTCCCAGCTTGAGATTATTCCTCATAAATAAATAAGCGGATTTTATCTTATATCTGAAAATTTAAACAATACACTTAATTTCTGTGCGTCACACACTGCGACTATTATTTCCCAGTATTCATCAAAAATTGCCTAATCAGTATAGTACACGGTAACATTTTAATAGTAAAAGCGTATACTTAGAGTGTGAAATATGTGTAGCGTGTTGCAAATTAACAATCAATTCATATAATACTAACATAGTTTTTTCCATCTTCCAAATTTTCAGCCAAAAATACCTTACTTGTAGAACCCTGTAAACGAAATAACAAATTAGCATAGACACTGAAAAATACATCTGAAATAATAAAACAATAAATATATATAGACCCCCGTCCAAAAGCGATAAAAAATGTGGAACAGTCAGTTAGCTGCAGATTCGGTAAGAAATTGACAGAATGAAGGAAGTAAAAACAAGGATAATATGGAAGGAAATGATATGTAAGGAGCGCAATATAGATTAGAAAGACTAAGAAATAATCAATTAGAATATGAAATAGCGCATTCAGTCGAAAGGGAGGAACAGTCAAAAAAGATACAATTAGGATCACAGAAAGTTTTTTGTAATTAAGGTTCAGGCAGGGTGTTAAAACGAAAACGTGAGGAAGGTAGAAAGTAAGGTGAAAGCCTAAATGAGTAATAGAGACGATAGAAGGATGGCGGAGTAAAGAAAAATTATAAAACTGGACGAATAGCAAAGTCTACCGCAAAAGGAAAGCGTGGGGATATCCGACCAGAATCGATTATAGGATTTTCCGAAAAAAACAGGGGGGGATTAGGTTTAAAATAGAGATTATAGTGAAATAGAAGCGACGAAATTCATTAATCTGAGCTAAAGAACATATCATTATCCTTTATGCCGATGTAGCTATAAGGCAAATCAATACGAATAGAAAAGAGTGTGATAAAAGTACGGCTGACGGAACGTATGTGAATGGTGACAAAGATGCGAAAGTAAGCGGGAAAATGGAATAGCTTAAAAAGGATTCACGAATGCGGAAACAATCAAATAATCAGAAAAAGAAGGTTGAAAGGAAGTATAGGCTGTGGAAGAACGAAGTACTCTTTTTTCCAATTTGATTTTATCCTCAGTCTAATTTTAGAAACTTAAATAATTTTCTTTTTCTCCTTCTACAAATAACACAGATGCCATTTATTTAAATAAATACGCATGAATAAATAATTCATATATTAAATTGAAACATTTGAAATATTGAAATTTAAAAATGCAAAAAAATAAAAGTTATTGAAAGTATTGTAAAGTTATCGTGTTCCTCGCGTTCATTTTATCTTGATAAGAGATATTACGTTGTGGGGTTGTCTTATAAGATTCCCCGCTCACCACCACCGGCCGGTGCGCTGGCCGGTACATCGAAGCCGCAGGGAAGCAAAACAACCACCGGTAGTAAGTACACACCACACAAAGAAGGTAAGACCCACACTAACACACGCAACACACCGTCACATCAGCCGGCTATCGCCGTGACTGCTGATAAGCATCAGTCGACCGCAGTAAATCCCCTTCCGTCTGTTCTAAATCAGAATAACGTGAATAACTCCGATGATAAAGACACAACCGTCCCGTCTACTTCAAATGTTACACGCCGATAACAGACCGCCATTGAATATATCATTCTCTGAATCAGTTAGATCGGCTAAAACGGCTAGAACTACACACACGAAAAAAATATCGCCACTGACCGCTTTCGACCACCCCAAAGATGAGCAAGGTCTCGTATTTCCCTACGTAGCCTCGTATTCCACTCGCGACTATCTTATCGCACTAAAATATGAAGTAGGCAGCTTAGCCAATATCATAGCAGGTTCGAAAATCAGTAAAGATAGAGTCGCAATTTTCCTTAAATCCGTCCAGGTCTCCGATAGTTTTTTTTTTTGTAAACGGAGGGTCTATCTCTTTAGGTGACCGAACATTAATGGCCCGGAGAATAAAAAATCCCTCTAACAAACTTGTGCTATCCAACGTTTCCCCAACTATTCCCAACGATAAACTAAATCACTACCTTTCTTCCATCCTAACACTAAAACTTCTAACACCTATCGCAATATTATGAGTAAACCCTTCCGACGACGAATTCGGCCATGTAGTGAGCTGGAGGAGACAGGTTTATATCGAACACACCTGCTGCACAGATATACCAGACTCGTTTCTTCTGAGATTCAACGACCGAGATCATCGCATATTTCTTAATCTTGAAGATCATGCCTGCACCGGCTGTAAAATCAGCGACAAGGTACCTGCAGAACAGCCCGTCGAGAGGGAACCATCAACAACATCCCACCCTCAAGCAAACAGTCACGCTTCAAGTGATTTACCGCAAGATGCGAATGATTCTCTTCCAAAAAGTACCGAACCACGCGAAGGAATGAACTTAGTTTTGGAGCCGTTCAATTTAACAGTTAAGCGACCTCACCCCCTTTCTCCGATAGACCCACCTGAAAATATCAGTGCAGACCTCACACCCCAGCCAGCGATTAAAAAACTTAATCTGGCCCTTCCAGATCATGAAGACAATGAAATCAATCCCGTACCTGACCACCAGTCGCAAAATTTATTTTTCCCCCCATCCAACTTTTCAGCGAAGCAGCTGCCTAAATCCAACCTACAGAAAATCGAGCAAGTAACAGCCCGAGTCAAGCATCTGTTCGATGAACATCAATCATCGTTTATAACCGATTTCAATGGGTTCAAAGATTTTATCAGTAACATCTTGACCACCATGGATTATATCAACTTTGCTAGGGACTTCACCAAAGACAGAGATGGTCTATTATACATGCTAGCCACCACAAAACCCCTGCTGAAGGAACAGAGATTGAAATACAGGTTCACCCGTGTCATACGAATACTAAGCGAATTGGAGGAGGATCCATTAGGACACCACAGTGGCGCCTTCACGGACTAACATCATCTATACACCACTTGAGGCGAGAAAGATAGTTTCAGTCATAACGCATTCAAAGGACATTATGCAGTGGAACTGCAGAGGCCTCTACAAACATATGGAAGAACCGAAGCTACTACTGTGCAATCATGATCCAACCATAGTATGCTTGCAAGAAACACATCTAAAATCAGCACATTCTCCCTTATTTAAAGATTACACTGTCTTTCGATCTGATTACACGCAGGGTTCAGTAGCCAGCGGAGGAGTCGCCATATCGGTCTCAAAAATTAATATTAAATACCACATTACAAATGATGGCGGTCCAAGTTACAATTCCATCACTCCCCTTTTCCTGTATAAATATCTGTAACTGCTACTTTCCTCCTTCCGAAAGGATTACTCAAATGCAGTTTGATACCCTGCTAGCTCAGATAGGATACCCAACTCTTTTGTTGGGTGATTTTAATGCTCATTCCCCATTGTAGGGATCCACACGTTACAACGCTCATGGAACGATAATCTCCGACTACCTCTTGAACAGTAACCTCCTGCTACTTCCTCCCCCCTCACACACGCATTTCAATTTTTCTTATAATTCTTTCTCTACTTTAGACCTTGCTTTTGCATCGGCTGCACTATTCCCCTTTTTATCAAGCACCGTACATCAAGACCTTTGCTCTAGCGACCATTTCCCAATTTTCATCCTCCCAAGGTGCTGAAGGCGAGAGCAAAGCGGTCGGTTAGACGTTTCGCTTTTCACCGGGCAGATTGGGACAAATATAAGTCAGGATTTATTGTCCCACACCACTTCTCACTATCGGTAGAGGAGAACCTACAGAAGCTCACGGAAGCAATTAACACTGCCGCTGTAGCATCCATTCCACTAACATCATACACACAGCATAAGCGGGTACCTTGGTGGTGCCCAGAGATTAGCGCAGCCATTTCTGAGAGAAAAAGAGCTCTCCGTAAGTACAAGACCACCAAATTACTCAGTGATCTAGTGGAATTCAAAAAGCGCAGGGCCATAGCGAGATTACTTATCCGGACAAAGAAACGCCAGTCTTGGATATCTTTTGTCTCTTCTATTACGAAAGATACACCCAGCACCGTTATGTGGAAAAGAATTAAGTCTCTCAATGGAGCCTCGAATCATTCTTTGACTTCTGCGTTACTCATGAATGGCTCGCTGATTAAAGAAGAGTCTGACGTTGTAACGCTCCATTTTAATAATTCCACGTCGCGTTCCTTATATGATCCTTCCTTTGCGGCCATGAAACTAACCGTGGAACAACAAACAATATCTTTTAATTCCGACGAAAATGATCCTTTAAATCTTCCTTTTACAATCCACGAGTTAAATTATCAACTAAACTGCAACATAAGGAATAGCGCACCTGGAGTGGATTCTATACATTCCTTTATGCTCAAACATCTTCCTACATCTGCTAGATTATTCCTGCTCGGCATCTACAACCAAATTTGGTCTTCTGCTTTTATCCCACAATCCTTAAAAACAACTCTCCTTATTCCGGTTCACGTCTTTGAAGGAGCTCCCCCTCCGGTCACTTGCCCTCTGTGCGGGTTCATGGCCTCACCAACTGTAGAACATCTGCTGAAATGGTGCCGGCATACTTCCCGTACTTCTAGTCATACCTCACCCCACCGTCTGTTGTCGAACTACCCGGATTGTGTTCAGGCAGTGTTGAATTTTGCAGCATCGAACAGACTGCACCGCCTTCTGTAATTTCAAGTGAGTCTAGGTGCCGTAATAGCCCAGGTAGAGTTACACACGGCACCTAGATTTATATTTGTAAATTTATTATTAAAAAAAAAAAAAAGAACACCTTCTGGACATAACATCTACGTGAACATTCAGCTTTTAAAAGAAAAATCCATAAACAAATATGAAGAATTTGGAAAACTAAAATTACACATTTAAAGTTAAAAGATCTCTCGCGGCATATTACGCGCCTTAAAAAACTTATTTAAAAAAAGGAAGCTTTCGCAACAGGTTTTATTGGGAATTCCAAAGAAATTTCATCGGCAAATTTTTAATGATACATCTTAATTAACAATAGAATGCATTACGAACGAGTTTTCTTAAAAAGCATCTTTCTTTTTCTCATGCTTATTTTTGTATGCGTTTTAACAGTCTGCAGTATATTTTCTTTTAGTTGGTTTTTTTTTCTATTGTTATCATCCCACTGAATCATATTTAAAATCTGTACAATTTTAATATGGGAAAACTGGAGTAAGTATGAAAAAGTATCTTCTTCATATTGCAAATTATATACAATATTTATTATAATTTCCACCGTGTACAGACAATATTAAAATTTTCCGTTCCCCTTAACATTTCCGGTGCATGACTGGCTAATTTATCGGTAAAATTCGTTTTTCAATGGTGTCATAGCAATATTTTAATGTCTTCTTTCCCGCTTTATATAATCCCACTCGATATTTTTTTTTTTTATTATTATTTCATCACAACTGACCAACTTTAGTGGTCATTTAGCGATTAATTTAATGTGATAAAGAATGTTTTGTGGAGGGGTACTCTCTCTGAACTTTATAATAGCTGGACAAGGTCTAAATAGGCTTATTCCGCCACAATCGGCGCATTTCATCGGAGTTACCCAGCAAATTGGTAGCAAGTGGATTCATATGAATGCTAAGTCGGGCGATATGTTTATTTGCTTCTCTTTTTTCATTTCATTCTCCACAAACATGACGTTTTAGTCATTATGAAGGGTATAATTTGAGACGTAGCAGAGGGCTGCAGTAATGGTTCTCAGTACCCTATTTTGATATCACTGTATTTTCTGTAAGTTCGATGTTTTTGCGCAGCCTCACAGCCGTATACCTTACAGCCAAATCGGTTTTAGAACTAATTACTTTAAAGTTTGTAGAATTTGTAAACTTTTTTTCTTTTTAATATTTTAAACCGCTAAAAAAAAAATAGTCTTGTTTTTTTTCTTAATTTTTGGCGTTCCATTGTTCCTATCCTACGATCCATTATTTTCATTGCCTCTAATCGTCTGTATTCCAATTATTTATCTCTGTGAACGCCCTTCCGGCTATCTGTTCCCCCTTCCTGATTATTCCTATGACTTCATTATTCTCCGTCTACTGTCTCTCATTCATATTCTTTCTTCTCTCCACACGATTCATACAAATATTCGATGCGGATTCTTGGCCATCCTGGCCTCCTTGCTAATAACGCGGCTGATTTTTGGAACGAAGTTCTTTAACGCGGCTTGTGGTAGGAATAAACTGGCAGTAATCGTCACTTAAGGAAAAAATCGTTATGCGTCCTCCAGACGACCTACGCTCTCTTTCTCTTTCACTCTGTCTCTTTCTATTATATACGGGTGTGTATGTGTGTATGTGTACGCGTGCGTGCGAGTATCGAAATTCGAGCAGCAAGAATTGTGCGCGGTCAGCTGTATTTCCTCAATTCTAAACAGGTGTAAATTTTATTTTACTTTTTATCGCATACTTTATGAATGACTTCATACATCTACCAAAAAGAGAAAGAAATCCATATCATTCTCTGTACCGAAATGATGCAGCTAATCAAGTTTTTTTCGAGTGCTCTTCCGTGTTAAATTCCTGTAATCACATCTACTAAAGCTTGTGCTTCCTGTCTATTATCTTATTTTCTATATCATCCTTTCCTTGCCCGACTGCTATTGTTCCTGCTAATGGTTTTTTGATATTAACAATTTCTGAAACCGATTTAATATGTCCATAAAGACAATAATACTCTTTGTGTCTACCAGTTTTTCTTTAAAAATGAGTCTCTTGCCCTTGATAAAAAAATATCAAGGAATGTGAAGGTTCACTGCGTCCGATAACTATAAAATGTGCAAAAAGAAGCTTAACAAAACCAATAGTTTTTACTTTATTTAGTTTTTAAAAGGCAGTATGCAAACATTTTTCAAAAACTGAAATTTTTGGAAGATATTACTCCTGCACAAATATATGTAGGTTCTTTTAAATAGATACTCCTAATACACGCAAATAAAATAATAAATTAAAAACTAACTGTATACTAACATTTCCGATCGGTTCTTTAATCAAGTACTGATTTAGACGGAATGTAGCTCCTTTGAGATCAATAGTGATGTCTGAACTTATCCTAGTTGGAGATCTTTTACGCCTCAATAGTGGGGAAGTGGATGGTGAATTTTCTTGACTAGAAAGATAGTTAGGATTTGTTTCCACTGGTTCGGCCGGATCTAATTTCAGTTCTTCCTTCACTTCAGTTAAGGTAATTTCCGGTAATATTTGCGATTTGTCATTACCCGTATTTCTATAAATAAATATAGAACATGATGACATGATAATAATACTAAATCTCTAGTCCTAGTTTATACAATGTTGTACATTTATTATTATTGTGATGGTTGTTTGCTAACGATTTGTTTTTCTTTTTTTCTTGGTTCGTTTCATCGAAGTAGACATTAGCTTAAAAGTGAAAAAAAGAAGGCAGGTAGTGTCTATACGATCAGATATAGAGGATGAAAAGGACTCGTGCTCCGGAACAGGCGAAGAAGACGGTAAGAAGAAAGTAAAGTTGAAAGGTCGATTGATAAAAGCGAAGAGTAGAAAAAGGAACATTCGGAAGCGGCAGGAACATTCGAATAAAATGTTATCTACATCACATACCAAAGTTAAACTGTAGTTCGGAGATTGCACAATTAGACTATTGTGAGATAAAAATACGCTGAGAAATCGACCGCTAGAAGAGGAGATGAACGGGCTAGTATATCGGCTGAGTCGCGTTATTTTCGATTTCGTAGAATCCGCAAAAGGTCAATTTGACTAGAATGAGAAAAGAGAATGTTCTAGATGAGACAATGTATAAGAAGGATTAATCAGTGGCGGGAAGATAGAACGGCTTGTAAAACGCTGCAGGGATCTGATGTCTGGGGACTTTATAAGAAACTGTAGAAGAAATGATAAAAAAAGAACAGCATTCGGGATAGTAGCTGACTCGGCATAGAAAATGTAACGGAAGTAGGGAAGTTTAAATGTTTCGAAATAATTTAGGGATAGACAAGAGAAGACTAAACCATTTCGATTCGGTCCTTTAAAGCCGTCAGAAAGAATTGTAAAGTGTTTAGGGAACAGAGAGCCCCCGAAGTATTTAAAAAATTTGCTTTAACAACAGATAGGTTAGGCAAGGATAGATGAGTAAAAGCAATTAATAGAATATGCAAGAGGGCGGAAAGGAAAAGTACGGTGGCTTCTGGCGAGATAAAGTGTACGGAGAAAACTGAGAGAGAGACGAATGGAAATAACAGTATTGCAGATTTGTTGTTAAAAAAAACGTCGCTTGTGGTAGATGAGTAGGAGTTAAACTTGTGAGAGAAAAGATAGATAGGCGTTTGATTGGAAACCGCTCTATCATCTATCGTCCGTTTCTTCTTACTATTTACTTTTATTATAGAATACTTCTTCACTTTTTCTTTTTCTTTCTTGTCTAGTAACTTTTTAACATTTATTAATTTTCTATGCACATTGGAAATATTTGTAAACAAGTTGTTATTTAAGTTAACCCTTTAATGCTTCTCATACATCGTATTACATATCAGCTTTAATATACTTTTATTATTTACAATCAGTTAGCAGCTACTGAGGACAATTTTACTTGGGCAGATTGAAGAAAAAAGATGGATTAGCAGGAAGATACGACATGGTTTGAAAACATAAAAAATTGGACAAACCATTCAACAGAAGAAATAATTCATACAGCCAGGAATTGGGAAAAATGGAAAAGAATTACCGTCATGTCAACAGCCTGAGGTCCTGCATGGCACCTTAAAGAAGAAAAAGAGGAAACTCTCTCAGGTAATAGCAGGAAAGCCAAAACCGAATGAATTTTTCAGCGATAATTTAACATAGATGCATAAAAAATAACATCCAAATTGGTGATGAACACAACACGAACGCGCGAGAAATGTAAAGATTTATCGCGTTGAAAACTATTTCATCTTTTTAATTGTCCAGCGGTCGTTTAGAAAAAGCTATACCCGATGAATCAATAGAACTTTCATGGTCTAATCCTTCGAAATTCCGATTTAAAATAGTTTTCTAAACGTAAACAATGGCTCAGTGATGTTCGTAATCTTGATCCGGTAAACAAAACATAATTAATCTCATTAATTTAAGAACCTCTCATAAAAAATAAATTTTACTAACTAGATACGAGTAAAATACATACATATATCGTGCACTAAAAATCCGAAATATATAAATAAATAAATTATATATATATATACATATATCAGGATCGGATCCAGAAAGACATGGGTGGGGGATTATATAATTATGTAAAATCTTCTACGGTAAGCAGTAGACTTAAGAAGTAGCCCTTGTTTCATAAAAAAATCAAATAGCGACATTTATAGAAATTCATAAAAATGTGTTTTAAAAATACATAATTATTACAATTTTTAATTTAACTTTTGTCTTATATTTAGGGGTGAAAAATAAAACGAAATTATAAAATTATACCTTAAATATGGTAGTTTAGAAATAGTAAGAAAGATAGTATTTTTATTAGACACTTTACTTCTTTTTCATTTTTGTTAGTAATCCGATCCGAATTCTTTATTCATGAGCAAGTTTAAATATATATATATATATATATATATATATATATATATTTCTCATTGAACTACTATTTTTAACTAAAATTACAAAGTAAAAATTAAAAATAAATAAAAGTGGCAAAAGATCGACGACAGTTGTGTTTAAAATAGAATAAAAGCGTAGCATTAATACTTTTACTAGAAAACAGTGTATTAAATATTAATTATTAAATCCATGGGTGTAAAATTCATATAAATCTTGTATAGCATAAATTTCTCTGCTATAACAAATTTTTTCATAGAGTCATTGGTTCTTTGGTGGAGGATGTACCTTATCCCCCCCGTGGATTCGCCATTGATATATATATATATATATATATGTATAATTTGTAAATGAATATGTTTGTATCAAAACCACATGGAGCTTATTATCCAAAATATAGATTCACTTTTTCAATTTATATATCCCAGCTATTTTACGACCATAATATTCGGCACATGTGCATGAAATATCGTTTATAATGCAGATCAAGTGCATACTTCAGTCAAATCGATCTGACTAACCGAGGTGGGAGTTCATTGCGAAAGCGGTAAGAAAAAAAGAACAATAATAAGGGCATAACCGGCTGAAGAAATAATCATCCACTTTGCTAGTGAATTTTCCTAATGTATATACTCGCGAAGAGGTATACGTATTGTGAAAACGTTAAAAATGCAAACGATGTTAACATTGTGAATTAGCGGTATAGTCGTCGAATATGTAATCAAAAAAAAAAAAAAAAAACCAACCCAAAACCGAATAACGTTTTTTTTCCGTTTAATTACTATATAAAGCAATAGCGTGTTGTTCATTAAGCGGAAGAATAGCACAAGCGAAATGTATTAGTGTGTGCCGCCTAATAGCAGAATCGAATCTTTTTCATTTTTAAAGTTGTTCTAAAAAACGTTTATAGATACATTAAATTGTCTACAAAAGTACTAGACAGGCCATCGCTGCGAAAAAACATAACCTGTTGAAAAACTGAATGCAACGTAATATAGCAATTTACTTACTGAAAGACTTGAATTTTCTTCATTTTAATCGTTTCACAACCGACAAACAGATGTATACGCAGGAATAAAGTATTGCCGGCTTTGAACTATGTTGCAATTTCATGAACAGAGAACTAACCGTACATCTCGCCTAAAAGAACAAAAAAGCACTCGATAATAAAAAATACAAATTACCAGCATGTTCGAAAATCGTTAGTAACGATAATGTTGCGTATGAAATGGAGACGTTTTAGAAACATGACGAATCAACATTTTCAACATTTTAAACTCTACCTCTGTCAGTCAATAAACATCATTAACAATTCGGGATTTTTCGGAACCGTACAAGACGATCTCCCCCGTACACAATCAAGAAAAACCGGTGCTACACACAGCAGCAGTCATTACAATCTGTACGTTATTCGCTTCCAACTCATTTACCTAAGCTACTAATTTGTTCGTTCTTACGCGAAAGATAAAATTTGCCGTTTAAACATTTTGTAATCTGTTCGTTCTTACACGATACATAAAATTTTCCGTTTAAACATTTTGTAATCTGTTCGTTCTTACACGATACATAAAATTTTCCGTTTAAACATTTTGTAATCTGTTCGTTCTTACACGATACATAAAATTTTCCGTTTAAACATTTTCCAGTCACGACGACAAAATGTCGTCCGACCTAGCTCTAGTGTGTTGGTCGACGAAAAAACATTTTCAACCTAAGGGAGAGCTGGAAAATTAGATATGTTGCCCACACGTTTCGTAGATCTATGTTAATTCTCTTTTATTTATTTATTTTTTTTTTCTTTTTCTGTTCTGTAACGGGCGGGTAGAATTTCATATTTTTACACCAGCTCTAATTAAAGACCATTGTAATGGAAGCGGAAAATCGATTTGGAATTTCGCAAACGGCCGGAATTTACAGAATTGTCGTCATTAGGATCGCGAGAATTGTCTGAGAATTTATGGCGCCTTATTAAATTCAAATTCAGTGCTCTCCGTCTACAGCATTGCTTGAAATTATTCGAAACGTTTTAAAATTGTTTGTTTCTTTTTTCTCCTTTTTTGAAATATTTTTAAGACGACCTTTGTTTGCATCTTCGCAACTGACTATTAAATTATTTAAATGCCCGTTGCTCTTTTTTCTTCAAATAAATCATGAAAATTCGCGGTTAACAATCAACGATAGGAACGGAAATAAATCGATAAACTGCCTTTAAATTCGAAACAGAAAATAAATCAGACGAATAAACAACAAAGTCGAAGACTTTTCGTTTCGTTTCGTTTCGTTTCGTTTCGTTTCGTTTCGTTTCTGTTGGCAAATGTTTAACAACGCTTCGGACACAGTAAAACTATCCCGCTCGAATGAGTTCCTTGTTGATTAAACATTTCAAATTCGTAATATTTACATAACTGAAACTGATTAATATCGATGGAACATCCCCCCGGTTTTTAAATTTGGACAAAATTGTTAAAACTTGAATTTTCGCTTTTACTTATTTTTACCGACTTCAAAAAAGAAAGATCGTCGTCGGGTATGTCACTTTTTTTTAAGGTTTTTTGTTTTTTTTAAGGTTTGTTCACGCACAACTTGTACTCATGTGGATCGATTTTAATGATTCCTTTTTTCATTCGAAATGACACTGGTATCCCGTGTGAATAGTACACCTAACGCAGATATACTCAGTAGTCGTCGGAAAAAGGTGAAAAAAATGGTCCAATTAGAGAGATAATTTTTTAAATTAATATGATAGACTTGATCGACTTAAAATATCAATATTACGCGTGGAAACACAATTTTGATTAAACTATTATCAGCGTGCGGATAAATATGGATTCGAACCGCTCTAGCACCTAATTTTAGCAGGACAATAAATGCAAGCGTTATGCTGCAAATTATGAAATTAAACGTGCTTTTTTTTTGTTTCTAAACCAAAAATACAGACAATTTTTCAGAATTTAACAAAAGAAATAAAAAAAAAACAATTATTCGATAATAAAAATTGAATTAAAATGCATTAAAAAGTAAAAAATAATTACTCCCAATAAGAAAATAGCACAATTTAAAGAGGGATAATCGAGACTTGTCTCGTCCCGGATCGAAGTCACTATCAGTTTTATACTTAATCTGAAATTGAATATTGGTTATACCGGGAAAATCTGGGAAAGTAAAGGCGGATCCCAAGTAGAAAGGAACTGACCCAGGTATATTCTCCTTAGATCCATTAGAACCTTAAGTACCATTATGGAAAGCTTAACTTCACAATTCATGATACACCCTTATCAAGGATATATGGGACTTACTAAACTTTAAACCTTAAGGTGGATTTAACGATTGAAAGCTGGAAAAAAAAATTTGTTACGAATTGTGAATAGTTTAAAAATACACATCTGACAGACGGGAAAAAAAATTGACTTTATAAGACGAATTCGATTTTGTTCGTGACACAAGTATGTCAAATGCCAATGGACGATCTACGCTCAACAAAAAAGTTTCATCTAAGGAAAGGAGACTTGGCACACAGAACTGCAAAGGAAAAGAGTACGTAATATGTCGAGGAAAAAAAAAATACGAAAAAATACTGCGGCTTAAAGGAGACTTGCGGAAAAGAGTGATTTTTTTTTTTTTTTTCTTAAATTTTTTATTGTGACGACAATTTAGTCTTTAACAATAACGGTGACAAAGTTGACTACACGTGGAAAGAGTTACACTTCCAATGAAGTGACTCCGACTTTACACATCATTTCACTAAGTCATATGGTTTTCGGCGTTTAAGTCGCCTCGTATCCTCAAAGTTGTCGAGGAGTTGTATGACTTCGTGCATTAGTATGCTTCTCCAGCCGTTTTTCGTGTTTACAGGCGAACCTGGTAACTTCATCGACGACCATTGGAATTTCCATATCTCGATGTATATCGTCGTTGCGTTCGAATCTGTATGCAGCAGTGATCGTGCGAAGTGCAATGTTCTGACGTCTTTGTATACAATTTATGTTGGAACTACTAGCACAGCCCCACAACTGTATTCCATAAATCCATATAGGTTTAACAATGGCTGTATACAAAAGTCGTTTGTTTTCAATCGATAACGGCGAGTTTCTTCCTAGCAGCCAATAAAGACTTCTCCGCCTTTGCCTTCATTTCCAAACATTTTTGTCGGACGTGGTGCTTCCAATTTAAACGCGAATCAAGATGCATCCCTAGAGGTACTTGGCTGAATCTTTTTGTGGGATTATCTGCTGATTCAGCGTCATTGGGATATTCTCATTATTTTCCAGCGTTTCATCCATGTACTTAACTCGTTTATTGTTGACTGTAAGTGTTTGGCTGCCCTCTGCTGGATTTTACTTGTGGTCAGAATTGCTGTGTCATCAGCAAACATAGCTATAACTGTATGATTGTTCGTTGGAATATCGGCTGTGTAAAGGAGATAAAGGATAGGTCCTAAAACACCGGCCTTGTGGTATTCCTGCCGATATTTCTCTCCAGTCAGACATCGCTTCCTCATAACTAATTCTGAACTGCCGGTTGGTCAGGTATGATTCCAGAATACGGTACCACGAATACGGCAACTGTTCACGTAATTTAACGAATAATCCGTCGTGCCAAACTTTATCGAAAGCTTGAGCTACATCGAGGAATACCCCGCAGCAATATTCCTTCTCCTCAAGAGAGCTTTATGTATCACATTTGAGACGCGATGCACCTGATCAATTGTACTGTGCTTGCTACGAAATCCAAACTGGTGATCTGGAATTAACTTTTTTGTTTCGATTATAGGTCTAAGCCGCTTTAGTACAAGTTTTTCAAACAGCTTCGATATGGTAGGAAGAAGAGATATAGGTCGATACGACTGGCGATTTCCCCGGCTTCAGCAGCATTATTATCTGTGCTCTTTTCCATTACCTAGAGACGTTCCCTGTGCGTAATATTGCACTGAATATGTATGTAAGGAAAATAATCGCATTTCTCGATAGTTCCTTAATTATTTGAGGTGTGACCTCATCATATCCGGGTGCTTTTTTTTCCATTCAGATTTTTATCAATTTCATTGGCTACTTCCATAACGGAAAAGTGCTTAATATTTACATCTATTTTTTCAAATGGCTGATTAATGTCCAAGTCCGATACGATGTCATTTGGTTGAAAAACCTGTTCAAGGTGATCAGCGAACACTTCCGCTTTGTCTACTTCGGAAAAGAGTAATAATGAATAAAACAAAGCAGAAAGGAAGATAAGACAAAAAAAAAGCAAATAAAGTTCCCGAAAAGGAAAAAAGGAACAAAGAGGAATTCACAGCTACTGCGACGGATTAAGTTCGACTACATTAGGCATTTCGGTAAATAAATGTTTTAATAGGAAATTTTAGCGAACTTTATACCCAACGCATAACAGACGACAATCACACATAATTAAACTCTGACTGCTTCAAAGACCTCCACTTATTTTGCAATAGATTTTACAGATCTGAAATTATGTAAAAAATAAAACAGCGATGAAAAACTTAAAGAAATGCGGTGTTGGAAACAATTTTCGACGCCGAAGATGATTACAAAAATCAGATGAATTCGAAACTGAAAAGTAAGGTAAAATAAGTGCGAGATCGTCGCTAGAAGATAATGCGAGTTTCCGTAGATACGGAAAATTTTTCGCAATTACGTTAATTCTCGGTAAATCAATTTAATGACTCCTTTTTATGGAGCCGGGTGAAAATAAAACAACGAACGGATTAATAATGTGTTGTTGCCGCGCGGATGTAGCAGCAGTGGACTTGTACAGACATACTGTGGCAATGAATCAAGGGATGAAACGGTCAAAGTATTAGAAATAGGATTCAGAATGGGTTACATTGACAGGCAAACAGATGGAATTAGAGTATTTTTACAAGAAAAAAAGAAAAACGGGATCTTCAACGCGATTGTGTTAAGCAGCTAATAAACCACCGCGGTAAAAGATAGCCAGGAGAACATAGAGCCCAGCGCCTCCAGGTAACAAACAGCATTTACGTCATCTATGCATGTGTATACTATTTGCATGTAAGTATAACTTGTTGGTATACTGAATTAAACGAATTTTGGGGCCTTAAATTGTTAAATCTAATATAGCTACGCAATTCCATTTGATATTTTAAATACAGTTTCAGAATAGTTTCAGACAGTATATGTATAAAACAAAAAGAACTCAATATTTTTTCAGATTATACTCGTATTATGGATAGCTTATATAATTTGAAAAAATATTAATTTTTTTTTTTTTTTATACATATACTGTCTGAAACTACCCTGAAACTGTATTTAAAATATCAAATTGAATTTCGTAGCTATTAGTTGCTAGAGCGCTTGACTTGCGTTACGGAAGTCACAGATTCAATGCCGGGCGAGGACAGAACTTATTACAAAGAATTAAAATTTAAAATATTCGCTAATAATCACGTGGAACACGCAATGGCAAACCACCACGTATTATATGCGCGCTAGGTCAGTACACAGCAGACACACACGGGACTGCACTTGTATATCGATAAATCAAAAACGATTACTCAACCTATATCAGTACTAAAAATGTACGAATAGGTTGCGCCAACGCGCTATATAGCGTACGGCACTTAAAGAGAAGATAAGCTATCATGTAAAATTCAAGAATACACATGTTATAACTACGATAATGCACAAGGAATAGATTTCTAGCACATTGCCCGATAATGTGGTATAATATTAAAAGAGACCGGTTTTTAAGAATTTGTACTCGAGCTGCTGTTTGTGCAGAGCTGGATATCTCCTTTAAAAAGTATCATATAAAAAAACGTGACATTCGGGTTAAGGGAGTGTAAGAGAGAACAGAAATTGAAAAAATTTTAAGGCAATAATAGTAATCCTAAGCTTCGATCATCTGGCTGATTAGTTTCAGGTTTGCCTACTTTTACTAAATTTGTCAATAAATGATCTCTGATAAAAGTTTTGAACTTTTTTTTTTGTTTTTTTTTTTTTTGGGGTGGGGGGGACTAATTGATTAGTATTGAAATTGGAAAAAATAAAAATTAGGCTCGAAAGATTCAAAACCGTAAATGAATGTTATAATTCATTTCGGATTTTTTGGCTTTACGAAAAAAATTTCAAAGCACATCATGATATTTCTGAATAGTTGTGAATCACGCTGAATGACTAAAAATGCAAAGATTCGAGAAAAAACGCATTAATAACACACGATAATACACAACAGTACGAGTGTCCGCGGGCTAAAAATTCGCTCAATGACGTTGAAATGTTCTTTTGTATCAATATATTTGATTACCCACAGCAGGGATGCCCAATAAAACGTTAAATAGGCGTGTATGAATTTTATTTTTTTTTTTTTTTACTTTTTTATTGGGCTTGTCAGCTACGGACGATTACCCATCAAGAAGGAAGAACGTAGGACAAAAGGAAACTGAGGACACTAAGAAAGTTATTCGGGGAAGGTGGAGACGACCAGAACTACTATGGAGAGACAGCAAGGGAGTCAAAAAAAATCGGTACAGAACTCGTGTATGAATTTAGATCCCAGCCGCGGCCGGGGGAATACCGAATGAAATGGTTTTTGGTAACAGATTCTATCAAGTCCACAAGGATGCCACCACGGTCAAATACCGTGGACGTAATATTTAATTATTTCAATGTTATTATTATTATAAACAGAACATTTTATTATCTTATATAAAAATTATATTATCAAAATTCCTACATTGATTTTTCTTTACCGAGTTGAAAATTTACAAAAATTAATACGAAAAACCAACGAATATAAAACATAAATTATTGTACACGTTATCACTGTTTGCCGGCGGTGGAATAAGAACGTGATGAAGCCCAAAGTCTACGATCAGACGGTAATTCTGTTGCAGAAGATACGAGAGAAATAATTTCGACGCGACTTTACGACAAATGTTTATCTGACTTTTTTTAACTATTTCGTACGAAGTTAATAATTATCCACAATAGGACCCGCGATTTTACTATTCCGCTCTCTTTTTCTAAATTGTCTACTAGTCAAATAATAACCTTGCAATAATTAAAAATGTTTTTCGTCCGTAAACCATCGCTTTTATATTATAAATGTAAATAATCGTAACTTTTAATAATATGGAATTACTGATGTTACATTTTTTATTATCCGAACGACTTTCACAATTCACAAAACAGGTATATATATATATATATATATATAACATTATTTATATTGTAATACACTTAAATTTCATTTCTTTGGTTCGCAATGATTCTTTGTTCATTCGAAAATACACCGGTCACAGAGCGGTGATATAAGTTCACCATTTATCTTAAAATAAATAGTAAAAATGTTCATCAAAGATATTTTTAATAATATACCAAATGTCAATGACGCTTAAAATATATTTTTATTAATTAGTGTGTTCAGCACGAAAATGTAATTTGGAAAAAAAAACAATTTTTTAATAAACCAAAAAAATGAAAATATTACGAATGTTAATAACAAGAAGAAATGAGGTACGAATAAAGAAAAGTGAAATCACCGTAGCATCACTTCTCATCTTACCAACGGAGGGGATATATTACGTGCCTTACACTATGTGCATAACTTTTGGCCACATACTTATTCAAAATTGTATCGGTCAATGATGGTCCCACATACACATTCACACACACACACACACACGCGCGCGCGCGCGAGTATATTGGTGAGTATCGGTCAATAGTGATACTCTCAGCGGTCAGGGAGTCTCCCGATATAGAGATATACTTTCTTCGCTTATAGAAAGTAGCCAAAAAATAGAATACAGAAAAAACGTGAACACCGAAAATTCGTAAAGGGGCCGTGATAAAGTGACTTGAAGTGTTACACTAACATCTGACTAACGATATATTCGTGTTTTATTCCTTCCTAATTATCGTAGACGCAGAATATTAAATTATTACTTTATTATTTTATTATTATTATGAAATTATTCAATCGGGGTTTACGGTAAAATATGTATATTTACTAGCTGCCTACGCCTATATTTCTTGAACGGCCGACCACCGCTGTAAAACACAATGATTAAAACATATGTACGTTAAAAACGATTAATTAGAAATAATAAGAAAAATTGTACGTATAACTCCGCTGCGGCTGCTAAGTTATCGGTGCTTCCTGCTGGCAGGCGGCTGTGCATTGGTGATTTCGTTTGGATTCCCGATGAACGCGAGGAGAGGAGACGCAACGACAACCGAAATTAATATACTTCATAGTTTTTTTACGGGCCGTATTAATTGCAAAGCCCGAGTGTTGATCACTAGCAGCTTGACTGATCGGGCACTTGTTTCGGTTGTGAAACAATCTCATTATTCTTACCAAAGAAGTGATCAATATTCCTTCGGCGACTTAACGAAGATTGTCTTTCGGCTTAGACAATTTTCAGCTTGGTTTTTTTGTTTTCCGCTTTACTCTCCCACACCACTCTCACTGATGTACGCAGCAGTTTATTTGCTGTCCAATCACCGCGTGCATCCCTCAAAGGCGAAGTCGATCTGCACATCCGACAACCCCTGGATCTCATTTAACATTACTCTCCCAACACGCTTTACTTATTAAACATTTTTATCTATTAATTAATCTATTTATTTATTTATTCTATTTAATTTTATATGTGGCCTATGTAATGTACACATTACAAAATGTAGATTTAAATAAAAAGATAACCGAATATATATTTCAGACTTCCAAAGCGTGATTTACAAATTCACCACTGACGTATTTTGAACGTTACGCTCTTTAACCACAATAGTCAGTTGCTTTTTTTAGAGTATAGAAGGTATAACATAATTTTAGGCTGGCTCATATTGCCATTCAAAAATATTTTTAAAAAATTGTAAAATAAAATAGCTTTTTTTTCTTTTTTTTTTTTTTTTTCAATTCCCAAAACTTTAACATCGCAAAAATTTTATAAAAATGCGATAATAAAAGGTATAACGAAATTCTCGATGAAAGATTAAAATATACCCTTAAAAGAAAAGGTGTATTACGATTATTCTCGAACAACATTCACGCCGCGCAGTTAAGAATTTCGATACACTCACATTGCAACAATTAAAAACCCGCATTAAATATCCTGCTTACAGTGACTATAGAAAAAGCGACTGATGGTGTCGTTATAGCCTCATTTAATAAACAAAACTATAATTAAGACACGAATGTTGTTTAAAAATAATCGTAACATGCACGCCGGAATATTTTTTTTTTTCGTTGAGTAATTATTTTTTTTAAATTTTTATCGCATTATTATTAAATTTTTTGAGCACAAATATTCAAGTATCAGCGTGTTTTTTGTTTTTTTTTTAACTGTTTTTCGTTTTTCTTCACTATACCTCGGTAGTATTGCCTACGTGTCGTAGAATGAAACTGAGAGGTTCGGTAAATTGCTAAATTTTACCGTGAAAATTTCAAATTAAATAAAGAAAAAACAATAATTTTGGGAAAATTCGCATTCCTTTTTTTCCTTCAATTTCATCGAGTCATTCACATGAATTCGCAAATGGGCAGATTTCTCTGATTAGGAAAATCGAAACGACGTAGAAGAGAACGACTAACGACAATACATGAATAGACGAACACGTGTAAGGCGGGATTAAGGTGTTGAGCATTTTAGCGAATGAACGCTGCTCCGGCTAAAGTCCATCTCTGCGACATTACCTATGGAAAATAAGTAAACAGCGAGAAAGTAGCCATCGGCAGAAAAACGTCTTTCACTAATTTCGTCACATACGAGCAAATCAGACATCGGTGATTGTTCCTATAATCCGGCGGAATCGTCCTTGCTGAAATTGGGATAACCCCCCGTGCCACCGGGGTCGGAAGGTTAATGAAAAATGTAGACGACTTTTTAGAAAACTTTTTCCAGAGCTGGTAGTTGAAATAAATTGTGGCGAAGATTTTCTAAAACGGCAATTTATTCGATGCAATCTTCTTTTGTTTTTTTAAAAAAAAGTTAAATATAATACGCGAAATAAGCCGCGAACGGTTGATTCACGAGTACTTTAGCTTTTAGCACTGCGTGTATAAGTATGTAAGTGGGAATCACTTCTATTAGTGTCGTTATAAGTAATTATCGTAAATGTAGGTGGCGAAAAAATTTCTTACACGTACCGCGATGGAATACCGCCGTCTGGAAAGCATTAATTGCAGAACGTCGAAAAGCGTATACACTCGGAAGATATGTAAGAAGAAACGCTACGATTAAGTACTTGAAATTTTACATAACCAAAAAAGAAAAAACCCATGGGTCGGATGTCGATGCGTGCATGTTCCGTTTATTTAACGTATCTAATTACATAATGCATAGAAACTTGGAACGTTTCATGCTATTCCGCGTATATCAACAGTTTGAAAATTTTCACACGCTTCTCGACAACGTGCCAGAAAATTAAAGAAATAAACGGGCATAAAAATAAATTTCTCAAAAAAGTTGCTTCCGGACAAGCCTAAGCTCTTCTTTTTCCCACAAATCTACCGTAGTATATGTATATAAAATGAAAATGAAAATGAAAATGAAAAAAAAGTAAAAAAGCCTTATGATTACCTTTGAAACTATGGCTGGCTCGTGGTGTGAAGGAAGACTAGAGCATTTTACTTTTCGTCGACTTCCACATTCCGATGCCGTCTGATTCGCTGATGATTACTTCAAGCGTCCCTCTTTCTGCTGAACCTTCTACTATTCTAAACTTTACCGTTCAAATATACCTCTACACTACTGCTGTTGCAGCTCTTTCTATGAACTCTATATATTACTCTTCCCCTCTTCCAGCGATATTCGCAAATGAAAATGTTAACCATGTCCCTTTCTATGTTTGAGTACGCTCTCTCCGCATTACACCTTTCTATCGTTCCTGCGAAATCCTCCTACACTCTTCGACCTTACAATCCAGCTTCAATGCCGGACTATCCTTAAGTGTTATATACACCATGCTTTTTTTGTTGTTTTTGTTTTTACTTCTACTATTTCGTCGGTGTATTCTTTAATAATTTTCTTCTTCGAAATTCCCCTTAATTCCCCTTCTCTTCCGCTCTTAAAAGACTAGGCCCCGATGAAAATTCTTTATTATCGCGTTGAATAGACAATCGACCGATTCGTCCTTATTCCCCCACTTGTACGAAATCCGTAGTCTGCTCCAAATTTAATTCTACCTTCGGATCATTCAAAACTAGAAAAACCGGGGTCTTTGTCTCCGGACACTTAAATCTTCCTCGATTCCAGCAATAGTTGCGAGTACCTCGCTTCTCCGTCTGTGTAGATCATGTTTAATCGTTTGCTGGCGTCTTTCGGTGAGTATCTCTAGAGACATACTCACATCTCTTCTTACCTCTCTTTATTTTACATAACTGGCGTTTTACTACCGGAAAAGTTCCCATCTTAAACTCTTTCTCGTCTAATCTGTATACTCTCGGGTAATCTCCCGTATTTCTCTTTCAGCGGAACCGATCTTTCTCATTCCTCTAAATTATTCTGTATCCCCTTCGGTTCGTTTCACAGCTATACGGAAATTCCCGAGCGCATACTTCTAAGACCATCTCAACGGGTTCTCAGCAGCTTAATGAAGTCGGACTCTTGCCGATTTCTACTTCTCTGAATCTTTTTCCGTCATCCTTCAATTTGCACCACCTTTACCACCGAAACTGTGGCTATTCCCTATGCTTCATCATATCTCCTCTCATCGCTCCTCTTCTTCTTTCAATTATTCGAGTACTTCTGATTCCACCAATGCTCTCCGGGCTATCTGCTTTTCCGTTCCTACTTACTCCTGCGACTTTTATGCTCTATCATACATAATCATTTCTCGCTTCATTTCTATACACAGACTAATTTGATTTCGATCCACACGAGGGCGTAATAAAATGATGCACGGATTCTCGCTTTGCTGCATCTTCTCATCTCTTATTCACTAAAAAAAAATTCTTGCCTCTTATATCTTCACGTAGGAAAACTCCATTTCAGACTTTGCTCGGATATCTAGGCTTCGTAATATTCCAGCACTCTTTCCTATCTGTCCGTTCAAAAGCCATTAAAACAAAGAAAGATTTACATCGTACTTTTACCCGATTATAGCGAAAATATATGAATTCTAAAGTAAGCGAGAATTATACCGTTTGAAATTGGAAGGAAAAGATATGCAAAGCGTTATAAGGAATGTAGGAAGAGAGTCTTAGAGCTAGAAAAATTAAAATAGTAGAAAAGGTTTAGCAGAAAGAGCTAAACATTCAGAGAGAACCTGAGAATCATCAACAGAGTAATCAGCGTTATGAGAGGGAAAATTAGCGAGGGAACCCTGTAAGGATAAACGGTTCTCGAAATTTAAGCATTTTTGTCTGAATCTCGGTTTCGTAGCGAAGGAATACATTTTTAATCTTCGCGTGACAAAAAATTTTTCTGCTGCCAATCTCATCCGTAGATGCGGCGAATTTTATTACATTTACAACTCGAAAAAATGTACTCTTGACTGACTTAACAAACTGCCGTAAAATGTATTAATTCGTGTCGCCAGTTAGTACGTTGGGCGATGAAATACTGTAGAGCGAAAGTTTTGAAAACATACGATGCTGAAACGATTTTTGTCGGAGTTTATTTATATTTTGCTAATAAGATATTTTTTGTCCAGGATTATGTCCCGTTGCTTTATATAACAACGGTGAAATGCTGTGCTGTACGGTTGCTGAAGGTCCTAGTCTCGTATAATTGTACGGTATTTTTTATATAACCGTGGGTATTTTAATTGAAAAATAAGGATTTTTTTTAATAGAAGACGGGAAAAAGTGACTTAGTCAATTGAAAACGATTTTTTTAAAAGAATTTTAGTAAAAAAAGAATTGGGATCAAGGGAGCTGGCGAGGCCCTATGAACAGGGTTTTCACAAAAAAACCAAAACCTTTATGAAAAAATCTGTTATAACAGAGAAACTTAATTTATACTATAAAAGATTTGTACAAATGTTACCCATTTGGATTTAATTATAGCTAATATTTAATATATCTGTTTATTACACTTATTGTTTATGTTTATTGTACAGTAAGTAATTTTTACACAAATATAAAACAATTATTTAATTTTTAACTGCCGCGATCATGAAGCTTTGTCTTCGAAACGCGTCGGGTATTTAATAAAAATTAAATAATTGTTTTATATCGATGTAAAAATTACTTACTGTACAATAACTAATATTTAATAATGTTTTCTAGTAAAACTATTAATGTTACGTTTTTATTTTATTTAAAACCCAACTATCATCGATCTTTTGCCTTCCTTATTTATTTTTAATTTATATTTTGCGATGTAAATGAAAATAGTTCAATGAGAAATGCGTATATATTTTTTGTACTTGCTCACGAACAAAGAATTTGGATCGGATTACTAACAAAAATAAAAAAAAAAAGTAAAGTCTAATAAAAATACTATTTTTCTTACTATTAAAATTCTAAACTACCATTTTAGCTAAAATTTTTTAATTTTTTACCTAAAAATAAAACAAAATTTAAATTAAATTGTAATAATTATATATTTCTAAAACATTTTTAAATTTCTAAAGAGGTCGTTACACATGATTTTCTTTATGAAACAACGTATTTCTCAAATTTACTGCCTACCGTAGAAGATATTACGTAATTATATAATTCTCCCCCTAAATTTCTCTCTGGAATCCGCCCATAATATATATATATATATATATATATATACACATATAATAATATGTACAGAATACTTACAATACTTTAGTCGCTATTTGCAAATATTTCACATATAAAATGTAAATAGGAAATTGGCACACGATAGAACCCGCGAATAGTTTAACGACCAACACTAAACTAAAAAATCAAAAGACCAAACGCAAACAACAACTTTTAAGTAACTCGATAACACTTTCCTAAAATGTTTCGAATTTTATGTATACTGAAAATTAATGTCACTCCAATGTGATTATTTTTTTTTTTCTGAATCCGATACAAACTTCTTCATTCCCTTAACTGCACTTTTCTATTAACTTACAACTGAACGCATCTAAGTTACCTATAAACTAAATTTTCTCGGTTATTAATATTATTATTATCTAATGATCTTATATCGAGACTTTTGCATTAGTAATAATATTGACCCAAAATATTCAGTTATTTCCGATTGCCCGTAGAGTATGCTAGAAAAGTGAACACCAGTTAAAGACGCCATCAAAAACAGGCCCGGAAACGTCAAATACGAACCAGTGAAGAAACGACCTTTAAGAATAGTGAAATTACCAAAATTTCTTCCAGAATAAATTTTACGAAAGGACAAGTAATATATAGTGTGTGTGCGTATATGTATATGCGTATATATATATATATATATATATGTGTGTGTGTGTGTGTGTGTGTATTTATGTGTAAATATATATATATATATATAAACTCGGCCAGTTTGGCCTCGCAAGAGGCTGTGCCCCTTGACCCCTCTTGCTTTCATTTCTGTATCTTTCTCTTCTATATTATGTATAAAATGATCAAAATTTACAACGTAATTCTTACTGGCCACAAAAATCCAATTCTAACATTTAACTTTCATTTTATAAAATTAAGACATTTTTTCGTTACATTTTTCATTACATATTTCATTACATAAAATTGTGACATTTTTTAAATAACAATAACAAAAATCCTATAAAATATAACAAACGTTACATAAAATTGGGACATTTTGCGTTACATAAAATTGGGACATTTTTTCGAATGGGAAGTAGCCTAAGAATTACGTTGTAATTAATATATATATATATATATACACATTAACGACTACGTCATTCCAACGCTGGCGGTAAAAATCCTGTAATGAAATCTCTAATGCTTTTACATCATATTCATAAGACATCTATTTCATTTCTCAAAAAATAGCTTACCCATTGAAACTGACTCGACTATAAGAATAATAGGAAACTTCCATTTGCAAAAGGAACTCAAGGGGTCATCCCATGGTGAAGTCTATAGGATCAAGTTTTATACACATTAGTGCGTTCTCTCTCGCTGCACTGTTCGAAGGCGCCGATTATTATGGCACAAGTTATGGGTAGGAAGAAATTTATAAAGAAATAGATAAAGAAATATATAAGAAAAAATAAAAAGGTTATTCGGCTGCTGATAGTCGTTCAACCAAAAGTTCTGTACACAAAGAAACTACACGCAAAAAATATTTACAGTCGATACGAAGATACGAAAAAAAATACGAGAACTTCACGATGTCACGATGACTGTTTAAGTGCAAAGCAACAGTCCAACAACAGATACCATGAATAATTATTTCAGTGATCGGTAGCAGTTAATCCCGGAACGCACAAATACCAGCGCAACAATACCCACATAACACAATAGCGAAACGATTAATAACTAAGCATTTCTCACAATTATTTAATTACATCCGGTATACAAACGAATAGTAATAAACACATATTTGTCAAAATAATTACAATACATATATATGTATTCATTTGATAAAAATTTACATTCCCCAGTTCCTGAACTTTTATTGTTTCCAAATTTTCGGGGATTTTTAAACACCTAATGAATAAAACTGACAGGATTCACTACTAGCAATTTAGCTGGGTGATTTAAATTACCGAGGGTGCACCAACGGGAAAAGGAAGAGAAAATATTTAAATAATAACCATTCGACTCTACTTTCGGACGTTGTTTTTTCTGAAGAGGTTGATAAACCTTAGGCAGAGTATTACGTTACTAAAGCAAATCGTGGAACTTGATACGGTTAGGGAAAAGAAAAGAGAAGTGACAAGCGATATAGGAAACTATAGATTTACCTTGTCTGGATTTTGATATATTCTTTTTTGTCAGTCTTTGACCGCTATCGAAGCATTTTGGCAGCAGTGTTTCGTTCAAGTGTAATTACAATCCCGCTGCCGCACACTGCAAGGTCTAAAAAATATCACTGAGAGCTGGGTTAATGTGTTCCCGTTTAATATATAAATAAAATAAATAAAACAAATAAAAAATTTGTTCTTATCGATTATTCACTAGTCATCGTCCGCGATCATTTTATCGCAGTAGATGTTAGGTTGTTCCTAATCGAGTTAGTTCTGGAATCGTCACATTTTTTGTCACTTTTATTTTTCACCGAACTCAGTAGAATTCTACGATTTCCCTTTTTTTTTCGGCCTTTGATTTTCCATCATTCAACAATGACCAGGAGAATTTGTCTGCGCTTGTAATTAAGGTTCGTTATGTCATATTTTAATGTAAATTGTATTCATGTCGAACTCAAAAATTTTCAAAACAGTCAAGTACACCTCAGGTAAATTATTTCTTATTTTCAACGTTGAACTTTAGATTTATTTCGAGAAAACGTAATAAAATATAAAGAATTCTATTATTCCGTTTAATTATAAAATAACGAAGTAATAATTGTAATTACGAAAACGACAAACCTGCAGAAAACGTATGTAATAATACACTTACCTGCCAGCATGTTTTCGACCTAGCCCATCATTAGCTAAAAGTGAAAGCTACCGAGATATATTTGAAGAAACAAGTTGATTATACACGGTAAAAACACACTCGCAAATATGCGAATTATTAACAGACGCTAATAAACGGAATTTTAAGGACAACGATAATAAAGGTTACAAAGTTATGTTCTTACAGGTTATAAAAACGGGAGAATTAATGTAACATTAATCTACTTTTTATATTCCTTTTTTTCCTTTTCAATAATTTTTTTTTTATTTTTTCGCTCGTATTTTAATTTAAGTTTGCAAGAAAATTACTCTTTACCTTTTTATTTTATTTATTTTTCATTGTTTATTTAAGCACCGACCCTACCGCTCTTTAAACAGGTTTAATTAAAACAGGTGCCATTGTTTTATTTAGTTTGAATTTAAAAATAGAACTTCAGAAAATTGCCACTTCGGCATTGCGTTATATACGTTTTCTGTTTGTTTTTGCTATTTCCGTGATAATATTCGATATTTTATCATTAACGCGAACAGGATAACAGAATCCTCTATAATTTATTACGCCCATATGGAAGTTTGCATCCAATACTTTCTATTCAAACTGAACAAAACAATAAGACCTGTTTTAACGAAACATGCTTAATGTTGGCGCTTAAATGAATAATAAAAAATTATGTAAAAAATAAAGAATAATTTTCTTCAGTATTAAAACTGAAATACAAGCGAAAAAATAGAAAAAAAATAATAATATTTCGCAAACTGTGTCCATTTTTAAAACTACAATATAATATAAGGAATTTCTTCTTACGTTTTCAGAATATCGTTGTTCTCAAAATTTTATTTACTAACACATGTTATGAATTTCCACATATCCAAATGGAGTTTTCACTTTGTTTTTTTCTCGTTTTGTTGATTTTTTTTTGGGGGGGGGCGTCAATAATGGACATTAACCAAGGGTAAGTGAAATTTTTAAAAGTTTTAATGTGCGACATAGCCAGATTCGAACCCCACCCGAACGAAACACAATTAAGTAATCAACTACGTCACGTTTCTGTTCACTGATGTGAATAAAATTTCCCGCGTTGAGGGTGCTTGTGTAAACCGCAGTAACGTATATTTTACGATCTCCCCCTCTTGCAAACTTCGCTACATGTTCAAAATTTTTATTTATTTTTTTTATTTGATAAATGTGTATTTCAATTTTAAACTACTGTTTAAATAATCAATATAAACAAAATGTACAAAATGTACAAAATGTACAGAATGAAAAAATATTTGTAACTTCCGAGGACGAGTAATGCTTTAAAATTCTTCAAACTTTTTTCTACGTAGTCTTTTAGACTAAAAGTGTCACACATCGTTAAAATTTTCCGTTTAACTAATTCTGGTTAACAAAAATAAAAGAATATTTCGTAAAAAGTATTTTGTTTTTTATTTTATCATAGTAATATAGATTTCTAATTTTTTTAAATAAACATCTTCTTAAATATGATCGAGAGAACGAAAAAAATAAAGGTATTCTAATAAGTTCTTCAAAAACTAAATTCTGTACACACGGATTTTCAGTAACACCGAATTATTTTACCTTTCTATTTCGCAAAAAAAAAAAAAAAAAAAAGAAGAAAGAAAATGGATAAATTACATGTAAAAACCTTAAAGAAAACTCCGACATCTAGCCAAAGGATACGGCAACTGACTTTTCTTTCTTTCTTATTTTTTGAATTTCCGATAAATAAAAATAAAAAGATTTTCTGAAACCACCCCTTTAAGAATTGTTAGAGGTGTACCCCATGAAGAAGAAAAAATTGCATTTTTCATTATCACCCTATTTTTGAAGTGTTCAGAATATATAATAATTTCAATTGAATTGATGGTATTTTGAATTGTTAAGTTTTATCATTTGTCTACATTATTATTAATGAGTCACACACTTTATTATCTTTATAATCTGTGATTGCGTTTACTTGTCATCGAGTACTGTTACAAGTAATCATTGTTTGTTCGTCTATATGTAAACTTAATGATTATTGCCGATCTTCTTATTCTTCTCTTTGTAGTGTCATACTCAGTTTCTAGCCGTACAGATGGGTAGCTATAGTGTATAATATAATTCGATATTTGTTTCACTAATTTTTAGTTCAATCCCTCGCCTTCATTCTATCTTTGTTTTTATCGTGTTGTCCTCATTACTTCCTTTACTTTCCTTTTTTTCTTTTTTCCATTCCTCTTACCCCGAAAAATCTCGAAATGGCCCCCGTTTATTCCATTACCCGTATTATTAATTGTTTTCCCCTTTTCGTTGACCCGTCTTGCGCCTTTTTTCATAACTAGTATCATTAATATATCGGTTTAGAATTCCCGGAAAATCACTACAAAACATGGCGATTAAATTTAAACTGAATTACTGAACAAATTTTTTACACTCCGCGCACGGATGTATTTTTCCGCGTATCTCCGCTTACTGTATAACCGGTTAGTTTGAAAATGAAAAAAAAAAAGTGGATTCAAAGAAAACAAGCGGAAAACCGAACAAATGAAAACTATTCGATCAAAACTTTTTATTAATTATTTTACCGATACGGGTTATCTACGATTTGCTGCAAGTACAAAAACTGCAAAAGCAGATAAAGTAGAGAAGTTCGTTTTAAAGGTTAACTTCATAATTTTATCAAGAACACCGATGATATTTGCCGCCGATAATACCAGGTAAAACTTATTAATAAACCGGTAAGCCGAATAACTGCCGAGTCAATCAACACACGTGAAAAAACCGACAATAAAAAAACTAGATGTAAAACAAACGTGACTGCATGCGCGAATGTAATAGCTGAAGTGTGATTAAACGACTAGACGATCAATTCTGAAATGCAACTTTTTAATTAATCACCGCAACAGTCGCACACACGGAACGAACTAATACGAGACAAAAGCACGTTCACGTCACTTGAACCTGTATGCAGTTCAACAAAACCGACACTTTTTAAACTTGAAATATTTCTAGAAGAAAATATGCAACACGACCGTTAACAATATGTTCCATTTTTACTTTTTTAAATTAACTGTGCCACGCTTATGCAATTAGTGCGCAGAATTGACAGATATGAACATAATAATAATAGAAACGGCATTTTAAAATGACAAACTCAAAGAAGAGGATGTGATTTCATCATGCACCAGCACAATGCCAACAGATATACACCAGGAATTAGTTTAAACGATTGAAATTCCTTAAATACGGACGACTGGCTTTTGCAATGATAATCAACAGAACGTAAGGTGGTCATTGCAAGCCTGTGAATTAAACGTGTAGAAAATCCATGCCATTTTCATATGGACACAATCAAAAGAGGAGTGAAAATAGAGAAGTTGAGGCAGCTCGCAGAACACTTTTAGAATCCGAGACTATGAAGAATTTATCGAAAACTAAAGAGCAGAAAACAAAGACAAAACATATAGAAAATTGAGCGAACAGAATATTTTCCTTTTTTTTTTTTTTTCTATTTTTATAGCTAGACGCCCCCCTCCCCATCTACTTGAACTTCTACTGTTAAAAATCATGTAAAACCGCGACCGTTTCGTAAACCGGTGAAGGAAAAATATAAAGAGAAATAAAATATCGTTTACAAATAAAAATAAACAAAAAAAGAAAAGGAAAAAAGTGAGGAATAATTTATTTCTGAATAATTCAAATAATAATACTCTTTTGGTTTTTAAGAAGATGAATATAGTACTTAAAGTGCCCAGTCCGTTTGCTTAAACTTGAAGGTATCCTAAATTTTAAAGCCATCTTTCGATCCCTCAACATACAAATTATCTTTTTTTTTTATATTTTTATTACCTAGAGTAAACCACTGATAAAATCCAAAAAAAAAAAAAAAAAAAATTGTTATTGAATTTTGTGACGCGCATATTGACCCTATGATATTCCATGTCTGTAATGATCTTTTTTTTTTCTTCCTTTTGTGTTTGTTTATAACGGTAGGATAATTTGTGTGAGAGAATGTCAAAAATGTGTGAAAAATGTTCTTAATTACAGTTAAAACGATTAGTAGTAGTAGCGAGGCCTTTAACCGTTTTACCTTTTTTTACCGAACGTAATATATAAAAAGTCGTGCCAAAGTCAAACTGGTTCAAATTGTAATTTTTTCTTGCTTTGCCGAAGAATGCGAAAAGTACTCTCAGTTTCGTCGAAACTACATACACCTCTTTTTTATCTTTTAAATTATTCCAAATACTCAGATCGTCAATTACCGGCATTAAAGCTGGCGCGAGAGAAATTTATCTATATTCTTAATCTTCAGGATACCAGGCTTTACCTGTGAACGAAATACTAGCCGCCTTCAAATATTCTCCAAACTCTGCACATCACTTGTAACGTCAGAGTGTATGCACGACATTAATTTTGCCGTTCGATAGTTTAAAGACCCAACTCACATCAGCCAATTTCACTTATTTTCACCTCCTCTAACTTAATCGACAACGCGCTGTAATATTCTCTGTGCGGGTAAACTTTGTTTCTGAGACAACAATGTTTACATCAGCCACCGGTTTTTTGTGAAATTTTTACATCAAGCCCGTCTTACGCTTTTACAAATTACTTTAGACTTCCCGATTACTAAAAAAAGCAGAAATACAATTCCAAGTAATTCTAAAACGAAACAACGAAACCCGTTTCGTATATATTCCTATCACTGTAGCCTATCTTATTAATTTGTAATTTAAACATCTTCAAATATTTTACACAATAGCAACATATAAAAGGAGCGATCGCTGCTCAACAACAATTAAAGAAATAAAAAAATTTATATAAAAGCACACATATATATATATACATACATATGTATGTATGTATGTATATATATATGTTAAGAAATGACCGCAATTAACAATACTCGAGGGCGTGCTTGTGTTTCGTTTTTTTTTTGCATTAATACTGACAAAGTGATACTGCCTTAAAACGAACAGAGAAAGTACAAAAACCGTATCGGCATCGAAAATGATTCAAAACAATTTTTTACATCGAGTAGCATTCAAGAAATCAGAGTTTATTTGTCTATTGAGACAACTAGCATACTACATAAGAAATTATTATCGATTTACGCGTTTTGATCGTCGCAGCTGAATTATTCGTTGAGCAGCAGTCACCTTCATCAGTGCGTGATTAATTTTCTCGGAAGAAGAGAAAGAAACGTGACAAAACGAATAACACGCAGACTGGGACAATCGCAACACAATAGCAACATCGCGCTAAATAACGAGGGATATGTTGTAATAGATTAGCAACTCGATCGATGCAAACCGAACCAGAAGAAAGGAATTTAAAAGCCGTATTCTGTAATCGGACCGGCAAAAGTTCTCCTGTTACAGGAAAAATTTTCAGGGAACCGCTAGAATGCCGCTGAAATGCTGTACGGAGACAATGCAAAAATGGAAGAATAAATTTTCCAACGTGGGCGACTTTCATTACAAACGATTACAATGGAATTCGCAGATAATCGAATTTTCCCGGGTGTCGGAAAATTTAAGCGACAAATTTTTTGAAAATTTACTCTCTCACCGCAAACATTTCTTACAATAATAATAACGCTAGTAAACAGTGTAATACGATACAGTTTTACTGGTCTTGTGCAAGCGAAGGAAGTTTTTGTTTTATTACTGCCGGTTAACAAAACGACAAGCGCAAAAACTGCGATTATACGTGATATCGGATAATTGGACAGATAACGCGAAACAAGGTTATCATCTCGTGAAATGAAATACAAGAGAATTCCCTCTAAAAAGCGAACATTCGTCTAAGCTAGAAGCGGCGATGGCGTAGTTGATAGAGCGGCGGCGAGTGGCTAAAGGGCACCCTTGTCTCTATCCTTTTTCTTATTCTATAGAGGGAGCGAATGACGAACTACTGGAAGAAAACGGCAGCTATTACATTTAATCACGTAGCTGCAAAAAAGATACACAATTCCAGAAAAATAAACATTTGCACCGCGCTAGCTCGCGAACGAATTTAAATAAATTAGCTACACGAGGCAGCGTATAATCGAAAACAAAATTACAAACATTATAACATACGCAATTAATTATAATTCGAAAATTTACGAACGAGCCATGCCCGAAAACATTTCTAAACTAAGGCATTTATTTTATTTTAATTTACTAAAGTAAATCATTTTACACCTACTTTCGTTAAGGGATATTTATTTATTATTTTAAGGTTAAAAAGAAAATCCATAAACCGGCGCTGTGTGGGATTTTTTGAAAATTGTTTTTCATAAAACTTGATTTTCAACTTAATTTTTACATTTTTCAAAATTTGGGCCCTTTAACTTTACAAGTTTTTAGGGTTTTATAATTTTTTTATAATCTCACGAAGAAAATACGTCGATAAAAAAAAGAAAAAAATTAACTCTCTAACTATACTATAGAACGGACTGTACGATTTTTTTTCTTGCAGCTTCATAAGATAGATGAATTAATATATGTGCGCATGCATACATTTGGGAAATTTCCGCGATTTCCCAAAGTAAGAGAAGTAGGAAAATTCCCGAATTTTACACATTGCTGGAGGAAAAATTCTCATCGCGTCTGTATAGATTTTTTTCAAAAATCGCGGAAAGTTTAAAATGCACAGTGCGCTCATATATTAATACATATAAACATATATATAAAAACTCGGCCATTTTGGCCTCGCAAGGGACTGTGCCGCTTGACCCCTCTTACTTACATTTCCGTCTCTTTCTCTTCTATACATCGTATAAAATGATCAAAATTTACAACGTAATTCTTACTAGCATCAACACAAAAAAAAAATAACATAATCACAAAAATCCTACCCTAACATTTAACTTTCATTACATAAAATTAAGACATTTTTTCGTTTCATTTTTCGTTACATATTTCGTTACATAAAACTGTGGCATTTTTTTAATTACGTAATCACAAAAATCCTATAAAATATAACAAACGTTACATATAATTGGGACATTTTTCGTTACATAAAATTGAGACATTGTTTCTAATGGGTGTAGCCTAAGAATTACGTTGTAATTAATATATATATATAAATTTCTCATTCGAATTTTTATTTCGTTTTATTAGTTCTCCGGATCAAGTATTTTATAAATGTCGACTATTTTTGTTCCAAAATGGTTTTTTTTTTTTTTTTTTTTTTTTACATAGACTACACGAAATTAAAGTTAAAATAAAACCTTTTACCGTCGATGATGACAATTCAAAATCGTTCAAACTCAAACTGGTCATACAGTTTAACTAAGATAATTCATAGCGTTTTAAAAGTCCGTTAAAATTCGCTAAAAAACATAATCAAAAATCTCTTGTTTTTAATAATTCGAACGTACACGCGTACTCGAAAATGATTTCAATTAATTTACAAAAATCACTAGAAAAGAGAAAAACCAAAAAAGCGTCGGGAAACTTATATTATACGTATTCGAAAAAAAACTATTTTTTGATAGTAATTAAAAATTAAAAATTTATAAAACTTTAAAAATCAATTTTCCACAAGAAACGTAGTGTGCGTATCGATTAAATTAGAAATATGAAAGTACACGAATAAAAAATGCAGAAATAAGCTAAATAAACAGCCGGGTTTATTCCATTTATTCTATTGATTTCGAAAAAACTTCGTAAGAAAAATGAAAAAAGCACTGATTTTTTGGTTTTTTGTCGGACAGAAAAAATTTTAATCGAAAATCAATGAAAAAGGTAAAACAACCCCGCATTCACTATTATCTTCAGGCGGGAATGCGCAACAAGCTCCGTTTAAAAATGGCTTTCTTACAAAACAAAGGTTCTGTTTAACCATTTTTAGTTATTAAAAATTTGAAAATACGTTCGACGTCATTCGTTGAAACTGAAGGCGGAGTACAGTTATGCGGTTCAGGTGGAAAATAATCGAAAGAAAATTACGATGACGTTGAAAATTTGAGCTATTCCCCCCCTGAATAACGCGTCGTATATCATTACCGTAATATTTAGCAATTATCGAGTAGTACACGAATTGTGTAACATCGTCACGTTGTTTATGAGATTTTGGAGTGAAAAATTAAAATCATTAGCGAGCAAAACCGGGAATTAAGTATAATTAAGTCGCATGCGCGGAGGATTCTTCGCTAACAAAGCCTCATTACACGCTCTAAACCGGATCTAGTAGATTAGTTCTAATCTAACTTACGTATCCGCGAAATTTTCCAATACTCGCTTTGTACGATTTTACAATAGCTCCTGCCGATGTTTCGCTGCAGATTTCTGACCCGTATTCGCTTAGATCAGAATGTATACCGTTTTACTGTCTGCGTTGACGCTTAGATCATATCGTCTCACTGTCTGCACTGTCGTTGACACTATAGTTCATTTAAAATGCTGCACAACATCCGTTTAAGGGTGGCACCGATGCTTTAAAGTTTAGCTGTTGATCAACTAATGGTCCTAACTTTTCTTCTAATTATTCATTATCTGCTCCACACGGAAATCAGATCAGTATGTGTATAAACACTGTCTGTACTGCCGCTGACGCTTGTTTTAGTATAGTTCATTTAAAATGCCACATAATAATGTCCGTTTACACCGATGCTTTAAAGTTTAGAATCAGCTAATCGTCCTAGAAATATAGCTTAATTAGTATTTTTCTTCTACTAACTCTCACTACCCGTTCCGAGCGCGAAAATGTTGTTTCTTTGTTTCTCAGAGTCTGTAAAAGTATACTTAATTTACGATTCAACACGCTAATCATTTTAATTTTCCCACTCAAATCTCATAAACAACGTGACGATGTTACAAACACACATCCTCTCTTCGTTCTATAATTACCGAATATATAGTACGGCAACGATGATGCACTCTACGGGATAGCTTAAATTCCGTATAATTTCGTTTCGATTATTTTCACCGAAGAAGCACTCCACTTCCAGCAACTGCCTCAACGAATGATGCCGAACGTATTTCCGAACGTATTTCCGAACTTTCAAAAACTAAACAGTGTCAGAAGCTTCGTCGAAACAAAAAACATTTTATTCGATAACTTCTCCGTCACATGAACCACCTGTTGCGTATGCCGCTCTAACCAGTGGTTTATGTGTTTTTCAATCCTTTTTCGGACGCGTCAGCCATCGATCCAGCGCGAGTGAAATTTTTGTAAGTTTCAATGTGATATCAGGGATGTGGAGGCCGCTATCTAGCCGACCACGCTGCGACAAGTGGCTTAATTCTTTGCAATAACAAACGAGCATTATATGTTGTCAGTGCGTTAAAAACGTACGAATATCGTCGACGTACCGCGTATAATTTGATGGAAATGAAAAGTACTATGTAAATGGCGGATTCCAAAGTGAACGTTTCACCGGTGAACTAATTAAAGAAACTGATTAAGGTCGAAGCCAAAAAATAGAGCGACGAAATTTAATTAAACGCGTTGCGCATCTAAATTCGGTGACGTCGTCAGACTTCAAACGTGCGCACCGACATTTTAGCGAAATAAAACAACGCCATTATTTACCGAAGAAGAACTGCTTCTCTCGAACAAAATAGTCGTTTTCCAGCTATGCCAGTCTCGCGCATACCTTTCTGATAACGGTACGAGCTGCGTAAACACGAAACCGCAGCTGGAAATATTTCTCGCAGATAGAGTTCGCGAATATATACTTAAAGAATGTACCGCGCAGGTAGTAAAATATCACTGGGAAACGAAGCTCGACGATGAAAATAGTTATAAAATATAACTTTATTAAAGTGAAACAAATTGTTATGTCATCGCGTCGAGACTGCATCTTTTTGCGAGGCAATCTCTTTCCTATTTCTTCTTCCTTTTTTTTTTTTTTTTCTTTTATAAGCATATTAATCAGCCAAGGATAACAAACCTCTGGACCGTAGACGATTTCAAATATCGCCAATGATCTAAATACTATTGATTTTGTGCAATTAACAGTTACTATTTTTTTTCTGTTTTTTTTTCCCGGTGATCAATGCGTGTTTGGCTTCCGTATACTTGAAGGGTCTGACTGTACGTCAAAAATGTATACTCAAAACCCCGATTGAGCACTTGAAGGTACGTAAAAACGTACAATTCCGGCCGAAAACCACTGAGCCAATTGCGGACCACCTTTAAATGTCCGCGAATCCCAGCACTTTTTATAACGAACCTCTTGTAATGTATCGTGTGTTTCTCTGTTTTGAGATTTTTCAGCGTAGTATTTTTTCGTCTAGTTGATGTAGCATGAATTTCAGTAAATGAGGTAGTCTTGTTGCGCAACTGACCCCCCTCTCCTCTTTGTGGTCTTATTCACCTGAATCGGAAAGGATCGAGTCATTTTTTGCTTTCTGTAGACTTCAAAACCATAATTCGCGTCATGTACGAAAATCCTCTAGTTTTAATATGCGTGCGAGAAATTTTTAAAAACGACATAATTTATTACGCGTTTGGTAAGCGTGGAAAAATATTAGCGTGTTCTTCCCCTATTTTGTTCACTGTAGCCTCTTTATAACAATCCGTCCGCCTGTGTTCAGCTTAATTATCGAATCATGATATAAACCGGGAAAAACAATTTATTTATTGCAGCTGCATTTATTATCGTCAATAGTTAAAAAGTGGATAAATTTCACTTATAATTTCCGGCCAATTTGCGTATTATTTTAATAGATGTCCACTTCCATAAAAATTTGCATTGAATTTTAATTATCCGCCCGAGTCTGCTTTTTTTTTTTTTTTTTTTTTTTTTTTATTATTTTACTGAGAATAAAGAGAGTAGCGAAAAACTAGAGCATATTCCAGAGGTATTTACTTCTGTAAAGTATAATGAGAGGCCAAAAAAAACCCGAGTAAGTGAATCGATTTTATTAAGAGCGACTGTGTCGACAATAAATTATTACGAAACTCCTAAACGTAAAAAAAGTTAGACCACGAAAATCCATATCCTATACGTTCTTTGATGGTAAGTTTAAAAAATTAATAACCGATTAAAAGTGTTAATTACGTGTAATGGTGGTTCGCCGAAATGTATGAAACATACTTGCGTATATCCAATATTTGAAACTTACATCGAATAAATTACATGCATATATTCCATAAAGATTATATATATCGGCGCCATTAATGTAGTTTTCATCGTTTTTACGAATCGCCGAAGTATTACGAATTTATCAAATTAAAAATTAAACTCTTTTCAAGATTTGCATGTATAGGCACAAATGGTACTACCCTGAAATATCTAGAAGAAGTTTTGAAAAGTCTTCTCATTATTTTATTAAGTGAAATTCCGTCTAGTTTTCATTTTCATCGTAATTTTTTAATTTGCTTAATTTATTACAACTCGAATAAAACTGTGACTCATACAGAATAAACTTGTTTTTCAATATAGCTTAGAGATTAAAAATTACCACAGATATTTTATTAAATGTCACAGAATGTGTGCTAAAATCGAAACAATCGTTTTTCACTCACTAGACTTTGGCAATCTAATAAGTTACATGTAATAATATTATTTGGTCCGATTATTTAAGCGTTATATTTTTGATAATAAACATGGAAACCATATCGCTATTAAAGATGGTGGAGAACTATTTTAAATCAATCGAAATTATTATTCCATAAACAAATTTAGTTTACCGCATTGTGTTACGTCGTCTAAATGAAGCAGTTGTAAATATTCGCATTAATCAATCTCGGCTGTTTTTTTATATCTCTGCGCCATTTCTAGTTCAACTAAATCTTTTTAATTATCATTCTTATTTATTCCTTTTCTGTGCACAGCTAGGGTAGAATATATATATATATATATATATATATGTATGTATATATTTTTTATTTACATTTACAAATAACTTTTAATACGAATAAATACGCGATTTATAATTTTATTATATTTATTAATAATTATAAAAATATCGCCTCATAAAATTTTTAAAAGTTGTATCGTTATTAATTACTGATGTAAGTATACTATTTTATTTACGAGTTTGTAAAGTTTTTATAAAAGCGCTTTGTGCATATTATAAAATAATTCTATGATTTTATTATATTTCAAATTAATTTTACCTTAATTTTCCTATTTCGTTATAACAAAAATTATCGAATTTTCGGAATTTAACATTTACCATTTCTATAATAACATTCGTTCGAATAGTATGTGTTCCATGTTAACTCATTTACTACATGCCAGCATGTATAAGTTATTAAAACATAATCTTCTTTTATACCAGAAATCGTTAAATATACCATGATAAAAATTGGCATGTTTAAAAATTTAGAGTAAAATTTGAATTTTCTAATTGTTAAAACCTCTTTACATTACGCGTTATTTGTGTAATCAACGTTAAATTTTTGCCTAAAAAATATAATTATAAAATGTGTTTTAATTTAATTTTTTATTTCAATAAAATGTATGTTTACCGTAATTGTTACTGTAACACATGTTACTAACGCGAACGGACGATTCTCTTTACAAAATTACTTTTAATTGTAAATAATACCAGATTTTGAAATTTCTGTTATTAAACTATTAAATCTAATACACAAATACCTTGTGTACATTACAGCACAATGCAATATGTTCGATAAAATTTTAATTACATTATTGCCTTTTTATAATTCATTATTATATTGTATAATTTATGAAAAATTATTAAGGATTTACACATACTTTTTTTTTCTCTACATATCCTTAACATGACTAAAAAATATTTATTTATTTATTTATTTACTTATTTATTTTTGTATAATCCGTCAGTGCAACAGCTTACGCCAATTACTGCACAGCACAATATAATAAAACAATTTGGGTAAAATAAAAAAGTACACAAGTACATTCAAACGATAGAAAAGACGAAATAACGCAATATACAATTCATACCCGTATGCTAGCGAACGATGTTGTCTAGAACATTACTTATAATTACTTCTATCCCATTGACACACCCGCGCTGACTCACACTTGCAACATGCACGCGTACGTACACCCTCGCACATACATGCCATGCTCACACAAAAGTACACTCACACTTACGGAAGTCAGCCACAACACAGCCTCGCATCGTTAAATTCCGAACAGCTTTTAAGAACTCACCACCGTGACTATTAAAAATGTCTAGCTCGCGATAATTTTTCTCCACAGTATGAACAAAGTAATTTTTTCTACTCAACGTTTTTTTTGTTTGTTTTTTTTTTTTTTTTCGTACCAGAGTATTTAACGAATGTAGAGATGGGGAGGTGGAAATTAAAAATCATTCAACTGTTATAACATAGAAGAATGAACAACTAATTTTTCTGAAATTATATACGGTCCGATTTTTAGAGAATCGATTATATTCTTATAATTAATCATGGGTGATACGCATTAAATTCGTTTTTTTTTTCTTTTAGTAATATATGTGCAGTTTCATTGTATAGAAACATAGTGATAAGCACTATTTTTTTTTACAAAATATTGTAATTATATTATACAATAAATGATAATACGAGTGTGTTGGGAGCCCAAAAACGAGCATTTTCTCTGCGCGACCAGCAACTTATTTTTTAAATATACATTATGTATGTATATCAAAAAAATAAAAAATTAAAATTGAAAAATAAAAGGAGATTACTTACTTCATACCATATGATTACAGATTAAACTATATCGGCGACAATATTAGGTAGTGCGGTGAGGTGGTAGTAGCGTATTAGAAAATCAGCTAATGGCAAAAAACAAAACAAAATGAGTAATTCTACTCGACAAAAAGGAAATTTTAAAAGTACGCAGAACGAACAAGACCAAAAAAAAAAAAAAAAAATTGAATGTGTCTCGAGACACAGGGCAGAAGTGAAACTTCAAAGGCATTTTCCTCAACTTCGATTTAATAGTATTAGTACCAAATTTACCAAGAGTAAGAACCAAATGGGCATATCTGTGGTTCTCATAAACACATATCTATGAAGTTTCACTTAAAAACAATGTAGAAAATTAATGACATTTGTTTTATTAATGTTTTCATTGATTATTGGATTCTATAAAAGATACACGCTTATGGGTAACTAAAATATATAAATTTTTGATGTAATTTTATCAATATATCTAGAAAATACTGCATCAATGGTAGTCCCGTACTTCGTCGTTGATTCATTTGAATTATTATTATTTAATTGAAGTTCAGTTTTTCGAAGAAATTCTATTAAAGGCAAAGAATCGTCTGATGCAAAATTGACATTGAAGTCTCCAGCTAATATCATTGGAAGTGTGTATGTGAATTTTCTTTTAATAACCTTGAACCATCATCGGTAGTGAAAGGGAGAGTAATCTTCTATGTATAAATTTAATTACATCACGAATCTTTGATTCGGAGAAATATAAATGGCGATTATTAATTTCTTTTCCATTTTCCGTTTTACATTGAATAGTATATATATATATATATATATATCCCCAACATCTGTTTGACCAAAACCTAATTGCGTAACATTGTGTGTGTGTGTGTGTGTGTGTGTGTTGACATATCAATATTAAAAGCAACAATATTTGACTTATAGTTTCTAATAAGGTTAAACTGCAACCCCTCCTGCTCGAACGTTTTGGCGTTTAAATTTCACGATGCAATCAAAATTTGGTATGTCGGTATTATAGTCATTATTCATCCACGTTTCTGTTAGATTAAAATGCGGCTTGCTTCAGTTTTCCGTTGAGATCAATGACATTCTCTCTCTCTCTCTCTCTATATATATATATGTATATATATGCTCGATGCCTTTCCTTTTCCGATTTTTTATATCCATTTTTTATGTTTGATTAATTTTTGATATTTCAAGTTCGAATAAATTTATTTTCTTTTTTTTATATATGTATATTTCTGAAAGTGGTATAAAATGCAATAGCATGCGATATAAATTTTAATTCAATATATTACTGACCACGTGTCTATTACAAACTTTTTAGATGTCTTAAGAACTCTATTAGAGTTATTCATAACGCTCGCTCGTTTTTCGTGTTAACTACCCGTATATATATTTTTTATTTATATAATATATAAGGGGCGCGCCTAAAGAAGTTTCACTTCAAAAACAGCTTCACCAGAAATGATGGATGCGGATCGAACAATATAAATAAGTCAATAATAAACCAGTTGAAAAAGAAAAATGATGCGAGGGCATAGCTAAGATTTTAACCAATCACATTTGAACCTACTAACAACCTGATTTCTCTCTTTTTACATATAAACGAGAATTTAGGCGAGTTTAATTACACTCACTTTTTATATGTACTTTTCAATAATGGAGCTAACGGATATGTAAAATTGTAACGCTAATTTTTGAAAATCAGCTTAACGAAGTATCCGCAGAAGCGAAAAATGGTACCATTGTCATCGGAACGGATCGGAGTTGGGGGACGCCCGTTAACCAAAAACACCTTTGCACAAATAAACCATAAACCAACATCCAACAACTTTTTAATTTTGCTTACAACAGAGCAGAGTTCAAATCGCGCGACATTATCATTGTGCCTGCAGTAAAGTTTGTAATTCACGAACCTAAATAAAAAAATAAAAAACTTAAACAGAAACGGCCATATTTAAAAGGACTGAAATTAAAAAAATCGAAACTAAACAGTCAACTGACCTCTCACCGTATTTGAATAACAAACTTATTATTAATGTAAAATAAATAATTACCTCAATAACAATCAAAAATAAGTAAAAAATGATTTATTTTAATAAATTATAAATACCTTATTTTCTAATTTCTTAATGTAAATTATTTTATATTAATTTATTTTATATTTAAAAGCATATTGACAAACAGATGTGGATTTATTTACATTTAGTCTTATTGTTGTCCGAATACTTTCAGTTTCCTCGCATAATCTGCCATTTTTTTTTTTTTCTTGTAAAATTAGTCTGTTTTTACTTTTTGTTCCTAAACAAAGAGCATTAACAGAAAGAGGTAGAAACAACAGAACGAAGGCAGCATTATAAAGAGGAAGAATATTAAGTTTAAAGGGAAAAGAAGAATATCCTTTGAAAAGGATTCATTCCGTATTATCAGTGGGGAAAAGAGAAAAAATAATAAAGAAAGGATGTATAACTGGGAATCAACGACGAAATGAGGGAAGCGGATATTAACAAATGAAGGAGTTTATGTGGCGTTGTAAAAAAAAAAAAAAAGTTACGAAAGTAAATTTAGAGGGAAGACCGAGTCAAACGATAGAAGTGTTGATTAGGAAACAACGAAAAATATAAGCCTGGCTGAAAGATTAAATCGAATCTCTTAGAAAGTTGGCGTTATCGACAGTATACTTGTGTGTCAGTGAAGCTGAATCACAAAACAAATTTAAAATCCTCCCACTTTACTTTATATTAAAAAAAAAAAAAAAAAAGTGGTAAAGTCAACTCTAAAGATATCAATACGAATACAGTGAGTTTGGAAAAAATTATAATTAAGCGAACTAACGCGAGAGAAGGATGAGGAAATGAGGATGGAATTAATCGTGAAGAACTTTTGGCACCTAAGATAGGTAGAAACTAAGTGTTAGCTCGAATTCGAAATACCAATAGAATGGCGCGTAATATCTCCGATAAAAAAGAAAATAGCACGAACTCAAGAAAAGTAATTGCGTATAGGACATGAAAAGAATGCTCCAACATTCATCACTACAAAGGAGAGAGGAAAAGGAAATAAAGAATTTCAGATTAGTAAAATATTGCTCGACAGATTTGTAGTGGAAGGGATAACGAAAAACATAAATTAGGGGGAAGAAGAAATGTAAAATAAAAAGTAGAGAAGTTTATTGCGCAATATGGCGAAGAAAATCAGGCGCAAATCAATTGGATACGTAAGAAAGAGCAGCGATTACCTTTTTTTTTTTTTTTTTAGGAATAAATGGCTAATTATAAACTATGAACGGGTGTGGTAGAACGAAATGAGTTCTGAGGGCAAGAAGGAAACAGTAGCTTCAACGTGGATTGCAGGAGTTAATTTAAGAGTTCCCATTACAGACAATAATAATGGGTATGATAGAAGGAAGAAGAAAGACCTCTTGGTTAGATAATATCACAAAATGGACCGGGGATTAAGAGAGCAGAGGATTTATTTAGAATAGCAAGAGACCGGAACTTATTACATCAGATAGTCCAATCCATGCACAAGGTGATTAAACAATACCCGAATCGAAGGGCACGAGAAGAAGATACAGCATAGAGACGTAGACGTAACACTGCGGTGAATAAGCGTCCAATTTACAAAAAACAGATCAGAAAAAATTTAGCATAAAAAAAAAGAAGGTGCAGTTTAGAACGAATTATAAACTTGAATAAAAGCAATTTTCAACAATCGCAAAGGCGAGTGCGGAATTATTAATTTTTATTATCTTAACTATCAGCTTGCTAGAGCGCGCCTAGTAGCGATAAACCATGATCGAAATTTTAAATTTTTTTTTGCTACATGCAGATCTATACATAACTTTATGTTCCCTTCACCGCAACGACGAAGTGCCCTCTTTTCAGCTCTTGATCGATACGTCATTTCTTAAATCTAAAATTTTTTATTTCCAACTGCGACTTCAATTTCTTTTTTTTTTTTCGGCTTTGACGCAACCACTCATGTTAGGAAACTTTCTATTTCTTGCGTCTCCGTTTTGTTTCTTTTATCCTATCAATATCCGATCTCAAATTATATTTTAATCGATGCTTTCTTTCGCTACTACTTTAGGACGACGGTTTCTTTTTAACGAGTTTCCGGAGAGAAGAAGAGGAATAACAAAAAAAAAGCTGTCGACTTGACTGAAAGCAGGCATTTCGATAAAATCCATTTACGGTGGTTACTCTTACATGGACCGCAACCGTTATACTTTTTTTTTGCCATACTGTCACGGTACTGTTCAATTCCTAATGCTTTTCAGCGTCTTTTTCCTTTATTTTTCTTCTGTTGATATTCCCCGGCCTTCTTGCTTATCAGTTACTCGTTTTATTTGTTCTATATAATACTCGTTCGTAAAGTTACGAACGCCCTGTACGCGTTCGTTTCTTAAATTGTACCCATCATTTATATTATTTTAATAACATCTCGTTCGCAATAAAAAACGTGTATAATTAAAAATATGTTTCAACGAATGTTTTAATTACCATACCGGAGATAAGGAATTATTCGCGTTTTAGCTGCGTTTGTTTAAAAAATTAAATTTTAATGCGGCATACGGCTTAACCACTTTTGTCCTAAATTTCTAGCTTAATTAAAGTAATATATTGCCCGGCTATTCCGTTATTATTTGGCTTTTGGTGTTTAAAATCGAAAGTAGGCAACCTCACGAGGGTAGCTATTATCCGCCTATTAATATCAGTAAAGTTTGTTTTCAACGACGGCGTTCGTAATTAACCATATCGTAATATGTAATGCGATCTAATTTAATCTGTTGAATGAACTATAATTTGCATCACTAAACTCGTACAAGTCTTTCTACATTCGCAGCTCGTAAATAACGATTAAATTATTATATTCTGCCCAAAGCAAATGTTCTGTCTCGCTCGACAGTTCGAAGGTCGCCAATAATTTTCCGTTTAGTATGCATCCGTTTATGACTACAGGACAAAAGTAAAAAAAAGAAGAAATAAGCACCAAAAAAAAATTTAGAAATTCGTAAGAAAAACGTTAAGAAAAACAACATTTCGATCATTATTTGGAATGGGCTATTCACAACTTCATGCGCCCTTTTTTTCGTTAGTCGCAAGTTGAAATTAAAAACTCTCAAAATAAGAATTAAAAAAAATGTTTAAAAAAAACACCGACTTCTAGATTTATTGTAAAAATTTAATAAAAATGCACTAAAAAGTATAATTACCCCCGATAAATATCAGATTGGTGTACAACCTTAAGCTGATCTAGTAATTCTTATACAAGATCAATACTTATTAGAGTAGAGATCAAATTCATATTAAAATATTGTTATCACTGCGGACTCTAAAAGGTTAATGTTGTATAAGAATTACCAGAATATCACTCAAGTTAGATCACTCTGAAATATAATTTTCATCGAATAATTATTTTTTACTTTTCAGTGCATTTTTGTTAAATTTTTATAATAAATCTGGAAATCGGTAATTTTATTTTACTATTTTTAGCGCCTACTTGAATTTTTTTCTTGCCAAAAATCGACTTTTTTGTTACATTATTCTTCCTATTTTAGGCTTAGAGAAAAAAAAAAAAAAAAACTCGATTTCTTTATTTTGAACTGCTTTTTTATGGAAAAACATTAAAAGGGTCAAATTTACAGTATTTTAAATCAATCGCCTCCGTTATACTAATAGAAAGTAAGAAGAAAAAAAAATAACCAAAGGGACTACATTGTTTTACGTTTTTCAATGAATAATCATTTATGTTCACCGACTTCCATCAATAGAGTCACATGGTATACCTAAGTTGAATGGTATTCTTTCTAATGGATAAAACCAGTCCATATAAATATGAGTTATGCGCGAACAAACATTAGAAAAAAAAAACATACGCGACGAACGTATAACCACCTTTTTTTTCGCAAGTCGATTAACAAAAAAAAAAATAGAACGACAAACAAGTTACTATATCAAAATGAAAGTGCAGATATAAATGAACCTTTTCTATTAATTTCTAAATCTGGTCACTCTGGCATTGAGGGCAACGAAACAGCTGACTTCCTAGTTCGCTCGGCGTCTCTCAATGGTCTACTCCTCCACCATTTTCCTTCCTCAGACCTTCTTTTTCTCTCCTCAAGTCTCCAAGACAGACTATGGATTGACATCTACCCTTCTTTTTTCGCCAATCGTTCCTCCTTCTACCTCCTCCACAACCTATTTCCAACTCACAGCCCTGGTTCCAATGCCTTCCCTTTTATCGGCGTTCGGCTATTGTTTCCTTAATCCGACTAAGAATTTTTCATTCTCTCCTTCCCTCTTCTCGTTTTTCTTTTTCTTTTCCACCTTCTCCCTTTTGCCCTCTCCGCTCTACTGATCCACCCTTTATATGCGACCCAGCCATATCCTTTTTGAATGTCCTGCTCTATTTCCCGAGTGCTCTCATTTATACGCCGAACTCTTGACGTTGGATCTCCCTACCCCTTTCAATGATTCCTTTATCCTTTCCTTCGCATCTCTAGCCATCATTCTCCTCCTACTCTCCTTTATACTCTCTATCACCGGTCACCTCCGAATTTGAGTAGGTGATCTGTAGTTGAGTCAGTGCTGGCACCGAACACATTTAAAAAAAAAAAAAAAAAAATGTAAATAATGCTAACCACATACTAGCCGCTATTACCGGATAAATTGAAATAGTTCCTCTGATGCGGACAAGAGCTAAATGTTTATTACCATTTTAGTCGGTAAAAAAAAACCATTAGCACGGGGATACCGAATCGATAACATTGTAGTAACAATTAGGTGCTAAACAATAAAAACAAGTTACGACATCAGAATTATAAACCGAAATTTTTATTTAAAAACTGAAATACGCGGGGAAATTGACAGATTGCAAAAAAATATGTTTATTGAACCGAATACAAATGCAGTTCGTAAACACGTGGTATATTTAAAATGTAAGAGGAGAAAACATTTTCAAACGAATAAAATAAAATAAAAAAATTAAAACAATAAAATCTCACCGGCAGAATATAGGAAGATGTATCTTATTTGCTTTGTTTTTCAATTTAAACATTTGTAGTGGCCTCGGCACAGCTTGTTGATCCATGTGTAACATTTTAGTAGTAGTAGTAATAATAGTAATAATAATAATAGTAATAATAATAATAGTAATAATAATAATAGTAATAATAATAATAATAATAATAATAATAATAATAATACCAGTTTCAGCGAACGAAAACATAGAATGCGAAGACATATTTACATTCATTAAAGTATTAAGTATTAGTAATTTGTGCGGAAAGGTGACGAAAAATAGGTACAAAAAGCGTGACGAAAAAATAAATAAATAAAATAAAATTCGATTCATTAATAACTGTGCACGTTTAATTATAAATATCACCCACTTGTTTACGAGATCAAGACTAAATATCTTCTAATTCTTAATAACAACGGCCGTTTAAACTTTTGGTGGATTACAGTCATCCCGGGATTGGACTAAATGATGACTTTGACAACTTGGCCAAGTGTGCTGCTTCGAATGGAATTGCATTCCCGTTCATTTCCTCCTCAGACTTATATTACAGGAGTCAGGACACTGCCTTGGAGCATCGGATAGCTTATAAAGATAGGCAGGATGCTATAGGTAGACATTACGATATGGTTCAATCAGATGTCACTCCGTTTCCTTGGTACTTCGATGTTCTATTCCCAGTCGTCTTATTCGTAGGTATGCCACGCGGTTTATAAATTATGTATGGGGAATTGCCATGTGACATTAAATTTCGTGGACTTCTCTGGGTGCAACAGTAATCAAATTAGATCTATCTTTATTAATGACATTAATCGCGTACTGTTAGCCGCAACAGATACAAACACAACAGAAGAAAGTTTTATAAAGAATTAATTGCGTACGGATTTTTCCCTCCATTCAATATTCATTATTTACACTATTCTGGCCATATTGCAATCTTTATTGGGGTCCGCTTTATAATTTATAACAACATATTAGTTTAATTTCTAAAGCGTGATGATGGTTAAATGGATAACAGTCTAGGCCATATAAAAAAATAAAAAAAAAACAACGGGATGAAACATATAAAAGGTTTGAGAAAGTACTTTACTTTCTAAGAAACAGTTGCGTGACTAAAGAAATGATCTTTAAGTACTGTTCATTTTATTTTTTTTTGATAATCCAATTCAAAAAAAAAAAAAAAAATTATAGTTTCAAGATACAGATATAAACGGATATTAATATACAGGTGAAGCCGTGAGTAACGGCTGGTATGTACATACATGTATTAATTACAACGTAGTTCTTAGGCTATGCCCCATTAGAAAAAATGTCCCAATTTTATGTAACATTTATTATATTTTATAGAATTTTTGTGATTATGTTATTATATTCATATGGACCGATTTAGAATTACGTTGTAAATTTTGATCATTTTATGCAAAGTATAGAAAATAAAGAGAAAGAAATGTAAACAAGAGGGGTTAAGCGGCACAGTCCCTTGCGAGGCTAAAATGGCCGAGTTTTTATATATATGTTTATATGTATTAATATATGAGCGCACTGTGCATTTTAAACTTTCCGCGATTTTTGAAAAAAATCTATACAGACGCGATGAGAATTTTTCCTCCAGCAATGTGTAAAATTCGGGAATTTTCCTACTTCTCTTACTTTGGGAAATCGTGGAAATTTCCCAAATGTATGCATGCGCACATATATTAATTCATCTATCTTATGAAGCTGCAAGAAAAAAAATCGTACAGTCCGTTCTATAGTATAGTTAGAGAGTTAATTTTTTTCTTTTTTTTATCGACGTATTTTCTTCGTGAGATTATAAAAAAATTATAAAACCCTAAAAACTTGTAAAGTTAAAGGGCCCAAATTTTGAAAAATGTAAAAATTAACTTGAAAATCAAGTTTTATGAAAAACAATTTTCAAAAAATCCCACACAGCGCCGATTTATGGATTTTCTTTTTAACCTTAAAATAATAAATAAATATCCCATAACGAAAGTAGGTGTAAAATGATTTACTTTAGTAAATTAAAATAAAATAAATGCCTTAGTTTAGAAATGTTTTCGGGCATGGCTCGTTCGTAAATTTTCGAATTATAATTAATTGCGTATGTTATAATGTTTGTAATTTTGTTTTCGATTATACGCTGCCTCGTGTAGCTAATTTATTTAAATTCGTTCGCGAGCTAGCGCGGTGCAAATGTTTATTTTTCTGGAATTGTGTATCTTTTTTGCAGCTACGTGATTAAATGTAATAGCTGCCGTTTTCTTCCAGTAGTTCGTCATTCGCTCCCTCTATAGAATAAGAAAAAGGATAGAGACAAGGGTGCCCCTTGACCCCTTTTGTTTACATTTCTTTCTCTTTCTCTTCTATACTTTGTATAAAATGATCAAAATTTACAACGTAATTCTTACTGGCATCAACACAAAAAAAAAAATGACATAAATTCTAACATTTAACTTTCATTATATAAAATTAAGACATTTTTTCGTTATATTTTTCGTTACATATTTCATTTCATAAAATTGTGACATTTTTTAAATAACAATAACAAAAATCCTATAAAATATAACAAACGTTACATAAAATTGGGACACTTTTTCGAATGAGGGCTAGCCTAAAAATTACGTTGTAATTAATATATATTGTTACAATTCGAGGGCTTTCTGGTCTCTTTTCCGGGAAGCCAGTGTAACGATTTGAGGTTTCCTCGGTTCTTCATTTGGGAGCTAATGTTACGATTTGACTTTTTACTGTTCTTTGTTTGCGGGCGCCAGAGGTAAATTACGGCCTACCACGACCGAATTAACTCTGCCGAGCAGAGCGTCAGGCTTTTACGAAAGAAATTTACCGACAAAGATAAAAAAAAATAATAAAGCCGTTCTTTTTGAACATAACGTGTATATAGTCACAAATATAACATAACAAAAAAAATACAACCGCGTAACAAAAGAAAAATTCATTCGGTGAGGACTAGAAAAAAAAACGTTGCATTCGCGGCGCTAACTTCGAATAGATTTCAATATTAATCGAAACGGTAACTCGACCGCACAACAAGATTTAACATATATCAACGACGACTAGATGTGTACCTTCGCAACAAAACGGTTCTCGATTTTATTCTATAACTAACGGTACATTACCGAATCCTTACCAATTAATAACATAGCCGCTACAGCGCTGATCTTCACACACGGCTCACGCGGCCGACAGGCACTATCCTGTTGTCGCGGACCACACATACCAGGAATCTTACACAACCCCTTAACACTACCCGAGCCGAGAATCGGAAATTACCTATTCGGTCGTGTAAATATCCCGGCCGTGTTCTCTGATGACGATAAATAATAGGATAATATCGAGAGATCGAAAATTAATGATTTTAATCGGAGAATAATTTCTAGCTCGACATCATCGCTAGGTAGCGCTGTAAATACCGAATCCGTATCAATATATACACAAGTAGCTTAAAAAAGCGGGGACTGGCGCAGTTTCCCCCGAGTTTCCCCCGAGTGTCCAGGTGCTCAAAATTCATCCCAATTTGTGTCCATGTGTCCAAAGTTCGCCCCAATTTGTGCCCAAAGTTCACCCAAGTTCCCTCCCAGTTCCTCCGAGTTTCCCCAATTTTTCTGGACAGTTCCGCTAATCCGAACCATATTTCCTGTCGAAGTGCTTAAAATTCACCCCAATTCCCGTCCAGATACTCAAAATTAACCCCAATTAGTGTCCATGTACTGAAAGTTCACTGAACTTTCCCTGGATCCCCTGTCCCGTTCCCAGCGGTCCACGTAATCGTAATATGTTCTATAGCAACCCCTAACCCTTAGAATATTACGCTCCGGTAATCCGAACACAACTCATAGTCCCAAAGAAGGACCCCAACCCCAATTCTTATGTTATAGCTGTAAGGTAACCTATATTTTAATATTTACTTGTGTATAATTAAATTATAACCCAATTTCCCGTCAAGGGATCCAGAGTACACTTAAGTATAATCCCAACGCGGTACAACCCAATAATCCTAACACCTGACCTGAGAAAGGAGACCTAACCCAAGTTTTTCCTTGACTGTTACAGTCCAATAAACTCTACGCTGACTGACTGAAAAGGATCCTCCACATATAATTTAATATTTACGTGTATGTATTTAATTTATAACCCCAATCCCCCCACCCCATCAAGCTTCCCATATGGTTTCGCTAATCCGAATACTAGCTCCACCAGGAAGGACCTCTGTCATATCATTATAATATATAATTTACTTGTATTTCCACACATGTCTTAATGCTTTTAATTATTATTGTTCACATGATAACCCAGCCCCTGCTCGGTTGTCTGAAGCGACCCAATATTCTAAACTATTTAAAAATTAACCAATCATTTATTTCTATAGACCAAAACTAGACTTAGCCCCCTCTTCCCCTTCCACCCTCTTACCCCACTCGAGTATAATGTACATTTATTTATTTTTTCTTATCCTCCGATCATCCTAACTGCTGTCGATCTCTAACATCCAATCCCGCGCATATATCTAACATAACGTTCCTCACCACGAAAGCGCACGCGCCGCCCGTTTACACTAGCGTGATTATTTTTTTAATGCCCCTCCAGGAAAGACCTCGGTCATATTATAATATATAATTTACTTGTATTTCCGCACCTGTCTTAATTTTTTTAATTATTATTTTTCACATAATAACACAGCCTCTGCTCGGTTGTCTAAAGCTACCCAATATTCCAAACTATTTAAAAATTAACCAACCATTTATTTCTATAGTTCAAAACTATCCTTACCCCCTCTGCCCCTTCCACCCTCTTTTCCCAGTCAACTATAATATACATTTATTTATTTTTTCCTGTACTCCGATCATCCTACATGTTGTCGATCTCCAACATCCAATCATGTGCATATATCTAACACAACGTTAACGCCCATGAAAGAGCACATGCCGATCACGCGCACCGCATGTTCCCCCGCATACATCTGCTGTTAGTAGTTTCCCTACTGGATCATAATATTTTTCCTTTGTTTTAGAATTAGTCTAAGTATATATTTTTTTTACACTTCAAATCATTTCTTCAGAGTGTTTATCATTTTTTTTTTATATTTTTTTAGCGTTCCCAAAAATTCCTTCATCATTTCCCGCCCCTCTAAGCAATATCTTTCATAATATATTTTCCAGATCCCCCAAATCATCAAACCTCGAAGAGACATAGACGCTGTCTCCATCACCCATTTTACCATCAGTTATTGTATATTATTGTCAAATTATTTTTCCAAAAGCCTTTTTAAAATTTTTCCCATTCGTACGTATTTTTTATTTACACGTCATTCCTTTCCATGCACACACGTTTCCCTACCGATTATAATATTTATTTATTTTTCATCTCCTCCCAGACTTCATACACGTCCCACTGGCACATTCACCGATAGTTTCTTTATTGATCATGTACATTTTTTCTGCATTAGCCGCGGGAGCGTAGCACATCAGTCCCGCACACACACCATGCGTCTTCATACATTTAATTTTTAATTAACGATCTTTAATTATTTTTACTGGTATTATTTTTCCTACACAATCACTCCATCATACATACTTTACACTGTGAAAATAATTTTAGCCTTTCGATAGAGGAAATCTCCGACCACTAAATAATTTTTATAGGCGTCCTATTTTTAACATTATACACATCTCAGTATAATTATTAAACGAAGGAGCTCGCAACATTGTTGCTGCAATCGCACCAGTCTTTCTTTTTAGGAATCCTCAACCTCTGCAGGTATACGTCTCATCGCTACACCAGCCTTTCTATGCATGGGTTGTTTATCCTCAAGTCCCCATATGTGTCGCACACTATTTACCGTTATTCGGCAGAAGAATATTTTTTTTTTGCGCTCGCACACACACACACACACACACACACACCTGTACGCATACATTTAACATCAGGGTCATTGGTCACTCGGCATTTTCAAGAAAATCAATCGTTGCTCCGCAACATAAGGCGTCACCCGCTCCGCCTCTCCATTCGTTCGCAACATTATTGAAGCGCCCTTTTTACAGCAGGATAATTTATGACGTCTGTACACCTTTTCTAGGTATCAAGGTGAAAGCAACCAATCTCTCCCGCTGAAACAGGTTTTTAGACACGCGCAAGTCTTTCTTTTTTAGGAATCGTCAACCTCTGCAGGTATACATCTCCTTAACATGGCAGCTTTTGTATGCACGGGGTGTTTATCTTCAAGGTCACTTATGTGTCGCTCGCTATTTACCATTATTCGGCAGAAGAATATTTTTCTCCCAACTCGTACACACCTGTACGCACACACGTACACGCACATAAAAATTAACATCATTGTCATTTTTTTCGAGAACAACAATCGCTGCTCCGCAGTCTAATATGTCCCCCTCCGCCCCATCTCACCAGTCGCACGCAACATTATTGAAGCCTCTATCATGTACCTGCATTTACAACCTTTTACAACAGGATAATTTACGACATCTATGCACCTTTTCTATGTATCAAGGTGAAAGCGGTCAATCTCTCCCGCTGAAACCGGTTTTTCACACACGTTACACAGTGGTATAATGTGTAGTTCAGGGCTTCGTCTTCCACCGATCGTTTCTGGAGGTCCCGTTTGTTAGCATTAACATGAATATGATACTGCCGTGTGGTAAGAGCATCATGCAGAACGATCGCGTCCGAGACATTTACTAGACGCCTAACCCGCATGCTTATGTAACTGATCTATACACTAAAGAAATCCTCCTTAACTGTTCCTGTTAGACTGGTGGAGAGTAATGACCTCGCACTACTATTTACCGATAACCACATTGTCATCAATCGCCTCAGCTTCAATCACCTCTGCACAGCCATGTAGTAAACGTTATCTTCCTTATTACAATCTTATGTTTTAACATTGTTACACTATTTGTCTCATTTTTAACTAATTATACCCCGTTTTCCACTATTTCACCCCATTTTCAAACATTTTAGCACTTTTACACTGTTTTCGTCAATTTCTGCTATTTCTCACCATTTTTCCAGTGCTTTTAGTCCTTTCACATAATGTTCCTCAATTTTTCACGATCTTTCTTACTTTTTTCTTCCAACTCTTTACTATGCCTATATTCAACCGCGATAACCTTCTCTAGGCTTTCTTTTAACCCCTCAGTCTCCACCAGGCACCCCACCCACTTTAGCGACCATCGCCGCAGAAGAATGTTTTAGGTATTCCATGGGGGTCCCCACTTGCATATGGAGGTGTACCAGTAGAATCAATCAAATCTTTGAGAGGGTGGTATGATGCATCAAATCGGGAGTTGTCTTCGGTCATTCCACTGCTAGAGGCTCTTTTCAACATCTTCAATGTGACTATTATACTGATGTGCGATAAGAACGTCCATCAGTTCAAACGTGTTCTAGATTTTGACTAGATATCTGCCCAGCACGCTTATGTAACTGATCTATGGATATCTTTAAGCGCCCCCCCCCCCCGTAATCGTTCCTATTAGGCTGGTATGAGCAAGGGCCTGCTGCAACCATTTATAAATTACCATGTTCTCGTCAATCACCACTGCACAGGCATGTAGGAATTATTTTCCTCCATATAATATTCTCGCGTTTAACACTGTTACACCATTTTTCCAATGCTTTTAGTGACTTTCACACAATTTTCCTCATTTTTTCACGATCTTTCTTACTTTTTTTTTCTTCCATCTCTTTACTATGCAGATATTCAACCGCGATAACCTTCTCTAGACTCTCTTTCAGCCCCTCAGCCTCTGCCAAGGCACATCTCCCGCTTAGCGACAATCACCGCAGTAGAATGTTTTAGGTATTCTATGGAGGTCTCCACTTACATATGGAGGTGTAACGGTTGAATCGATCACATCTTTGAATGGGTTGTCTGATGCATCAAATCGGGAGGTGTCTTCGATCATTCCACTGCTAGAGGCTCCGCTCGAGATCTTCCATGTGATTATTATGCTGAAGAGCGTTCATCAGTTCAAACGTGAGTAGTGTATAAATGGGGCAGCTGGCGACTCTGACGTCACCAACCCCTATTTGTGCCCCCGGTGCTCAAAACTCACCCCAATTTGTCCCCGGTGCTCAAAATTCACCCCAATTTGTCCCCGGTGCTCAAAATTCACCCCAATTTGTGTCCAGATGCTCAAAACTCACCCCAATTTCTGTCTTGGAGCCCAAAGTTACCCCCAAGTTTCCCCCGATTTTCCCCAGGGGTAGGTACCCCGAGTGTCCGGGTTTCCCCCAATTTTCCCGGACGGTTGCTGAAATTTCACCCAAATTTATGTCCAGGTGCTAAAAATTAACCCCAATTTCTCTTTTAGAGCCCAAAGTTACCCCAAGTTTCCCCTGATTTCACGGATTTCCTCCTAGTTTTCCCTGTTTACCCCTGATTCCCCTGGACAGTTCCGTTAATTCGATCCCTAATTTCCATCAAGGTAGAAAAATTCACCCCCCCAAATTCTCATCAGGGTGCTAAAAATTAACCCCAATTTCTCTTTTAGAGCCCAAAGTTACCCCAATTTATGTCCATGCGATCAAATTTAACCCAAGTCCCCCCCCCCCCAATTTTCCTGGACAGTTCCGCTAATTCGATCCCTAATTCCCATCAAGGTAGACAAAATCCACCCCAATTAGCATACAGGTGCTGAAAGTTCACCCCAATTTGTATCCATATGGTTAAAATTCACCCAAGTTTCCCCAAAATTTCTTCAATTTTTCACGATTCCCCGTTCATACTGCTATCTGTAAATGTGCTCGCACCGTTTCCACACATATATTCAACATAGCCTTAGCCGCCATGAAAGTGTACTCGCTTTCCCATACCCGCGCCTTCTATCATCATGTGTATGTATTATACATGACTCTTCGTGTAATATATGTAACATACTTTTTAATTTTAATTTTTCGAGGTTGGGAGGGGAAAATTTTGCCAGAGTGATAAAAACGTTTGAATCTCAACACTTAGAACCCAAATTTTAAAGGAATTTTCCGAGTCGTGCTCCGTTCCGACATTTTTTTTTTTTTAAATTTTATTTTTAAAGAAAATATTTGATCGTTCCATCAGTCGAATGAGAGCGGGCGAGTATGCTGCTATGAGATGTATTACGTAAGCCCGACCGCGGCTGTAATGGAAATATTTAAATGTTCCAGCAACTAGTTGAAACTGTCACCAGGTGAGGTGAATTCCAGTCGTTCGTTTTGAAATTAACTAGCCGATCATCTATGCTCACTCTCACACGCCACCGATAGAAACCTGTTCACGATCGCTACACGTTCACACACGCACACATATACACCGCCACCTGATATATATTTTTCGTCTTTTTCCGCTTCCGATCTTATACTTAATCCGTTGATATTTTTTTATTTTTATTTTTACGTATTCTCTGTTCATTGCAAAAGCACACCGTCCATTCTTGCACACATATCAAGCATTGAGTTAACCTGTACAATGGTACACTGTACTATTCCATGCACGCTCCGTCGCCACCGAAATAAACACCGCGATATCACACACACACACACACATACACACCACCACTTCGTACATATTTTATTTTCGAGTCAAAATATTATAGAATTAGCCTAACTATATTTTTTCTTTTACGCTTCTGTTTATTTCTTCTGTTTTGTTTCTCCGATTCTAAAAATTAATCTGTCAATGTATTAGCCACTCTTTCATTCGCACATAATGTTCCCTCGCACTCATCTGCTACCAGTAGTTCTCTTGTCGTTCATAATAACTTTTTCAAGTCTAATATTATAGAATCAGCCTAATTATATTTTTTTTCGCTTCCAATCATTTCCTCCGTCCTTTGATAATTTTCTTATTTTATTTTTTCTCAGGTTCTAAAAATAAATCCATTGATATCTTCACTAGTATGATTGCGTAAACATCTTCTAACGGTATTCCTCATATTGTTCATAATAATTTTTCATGTCTATGTATTATGGAATTAGTCTAAAATATATTTTTTCCCCTCTAAAGTCTTTTTCCAATCGTAAGTATTCAAAAATTAATTCGAGTATATTTTTATTTAACGCTGTTTCATATTTTCCCTCTCCCCTATCCACCCTACACAAATTTAAATTCTTTTCTATTATTTTTCATGAGTACATCCCCCCCCCCCCCCGGAAACTACAGTGAAACCATACCATTCATTCCCACGCATCCATCTGCTAACAATGATTTTCTCATCATTCATAATAATTTTTTTCGAATCTGTTAGTTTAAGATTATTTCATTTTTTTCAAACTCTAAATATTTTTTTTTTTTTTTTCAATATCTTCCATATTTTCCCCCAATATGTCCGTATACGCTCATAATTCAAAGGTACTCTGCTTATTTCCTTGCATGAATGTTGCTATGTCGTTGATTTCGATCTTGTGTCAAGGTCATCGAGTCTGCCCGGATCTTCTCCTTCATATCTTTTGTAGAAAAACCGGTTGACATGTACACACCTACACACAAACACCCATAACCTAAAGATCACCTGTAAATTTCGTTCATTTGCGTATGCAACCAGCTTTCACCAAAGGAATGTGGTTTTTCTGGTGCAACCCGCCCTCTTCAAAGACATGCATCGAGCTAGAATCTCGAAAGGATCTGTTCAGGCAGTCAGTATTAGTGTTACATTAAACGTGTAGAATTTGTTGAAGCTGTGTTCTTCACGCATTAATAAAAGTTTGCTCTAACATTAAAAGTAATAATTTTCTACATTCTTAGTAAAAAGTTAAAAATATTATTCAAACATGAATAACAATACCGATTCGATTGATATTAAAGTCGACGAATTTATTCAGAATTCATTTTCGAGTGATAGTGTCTCGCATACAACTTCATCACCTCAATCACAGCAATCAGATGATGGTTATACAGCAGAAGGATCAACATCTTCTGTACATAATATCATTGGTCCTGTATTATTATCAGAACAAGCAGATATAGCGGAATATTTTGTAGATATCAGCATCCATATAGATTGTGATTATGGTTTTCGAGTAACCGAACTAGCAATGATTGATATGTCTGGCGGAAAGTGTTTGCATACACTGTATAAGCCAAGCAGAGCATGGCTTTCATCAAAAACGCCACATTTACAATGTTCTTCGATGAGTCATCACTTGAAAAATCCTTCATTATTTCCCTGTCGGGAAGAAACATTTATGGCACGCGATATATTCACGATAATATCTCAAAAACCGAGAACTCGCATATATATTTTAACTGTATATGCTAAACTTATACTAATGGAACTTAACGAAAAGTCTGAATTGTTGAGTGATTTAGACTATGAAATCGTTAATATGGATAAAGTCTTTCGACTACATAGTATTGAGAATCTACATGAAGAGTATTTTGATATAAGCAATTTGATAACCTGTAAACATCATAATAAGAATGATAGTTTTCGTTGTGCAGCGAAAAACGTTATGGTAATGAAGGCCTGGTACGATCATGTTATCCATCCGCTGAAGCTTATGAATAATCTCAATATAAATGATTTAAGTCAGTTGTTCATTACAGCCACCAAAGAAATGATAATTACATTATTTCCAAGTTGTGTTGGAGACATTTATGCATTTCTACAGATAGATTAAAACCGGATGATATGATAAAATCACTTCTACCATGTTACGAGCATGAGCATGATGAAGAATTCGTCTATGAGGTGTGTTGATCAATAGAGCAACAGGTAGAAAACCTAGTAGTTTACGAGACACAGCATGTTCAAAGAAAAAAAACGAACTAGCACAAGCAGATCAGAGTTGCAACATACGAGTGGGAGATATATTCTCGAGAACAACAGCTTGATTATAAAAAACGTCGAAGATACATGTATCTATCTGTGAACAATTATCACATCAAACATAAAAAGGTTGACTAAAAGATTATTATTTTCTTTTTTCGTTCATTCTCGCCACTATTACCACTGGCGCCCCCACTATCAAGACCTCTAAACATACATTACTAACCTCGCCAACACTATAATATTTTTTCTCTGTGTTACTAAATTAACCCAAGTATATTTTTATTCATTTGTTACACAAACATTTGTTCAAATCTTTTGTAATATATCGTACACACATTTATAGCCCACAGACACTACTTGCTTCATTACCACGAATACATCTCTTTCATGCTCACTTATCGTAACATAGTTTTTCCTGAAATTGTAAAAAAATTCTCTTCGTTCCATTCTTCCAAGTTTTCCAAATTTCAAATCATGCATAATTATTTAAGAATCAAATTAAGTATATTTTATCATTTCCAAAAAATTAATCATCTCTGTACAAGGCATTAACTCATTTTTCAAAACAAACATATTATTTTTTTAATCTATCATACATATCATTTTTATCATTCAAATTTTTTTCTGAATTCACAAATAGTTAACCTATAGAAAACATATTATTGTAAACATACATGACGAAGTCACTCCTCATAATTACATCATGAATTCATTTTTTTTCATTTTTGTTTTTTTTACCATCATGAAATTGTAGTAGTGTTTTTAATTTTTTTATTTTCCATACATGACAAAAGCAATACAATCACGACATCTATGAATACACACCATATGCTTCCAATAACCTATCATGCATTTTTTTAAATTAGTCCAAGCATACTATTTTTTCAATAACAAAGCCGATCATACATAATTTTTTCTTCTATATAATCACTAATCTATGAAAACACTTGATTCGTTTTACTCATACTGTAGCAACCACTCCTTTTCCCTCATGCTAACAAACTTCAAAATTTAATAATATAACACGAAATTAATCTAAATATCTGTTCATGCTATTAAAATTAATATATCAATCTTTACATTCCTTTTGTACATTTCTGAAAAAATCCTACAACATGTTTTAAAATTAATCGAAGTATACTATTTTATTACCTAAAATCAATTATTCTCTCATACAGTTTTTTCCAATCATCCATAATGTTTTTTCTGTATTGTCATTATTACAAAGTCATACAAAACAACAACACATTTTTAATCATAATGAATCCTTCATTCCATTCCGTTCATGCTATATACCATTATCATTCAATTCAACGTTATGAAATTAGTCTAAATATACATTCATGCTAGCAAAGTTATTATCTCACCCTTTGCATTGTTCCAAGATGATTTATTTGACATTTTTTCTTTAAATTTCCCTCATACTATTATTTTTGAAATGTAGGATGATGACTATGATTAGAATTCATGATTATGAAGAGAGAGATGCATGGTGAAATTGTATTGTCATTATATGCGAGATGATGTGTGTTTGTGGGTGAGTATGGATGCATGTAAAATATATGAGTGTGTTAGTAGAAAACATCCGTTCATGCGTGAACACAGGTACAGATACAGTTATAGAATGAGAGAGGTAAAAATATATATTTTGTTATGTTTGATATGTGCATGATAAAGAGGTTAACAAAGAATAATCACATTACCCTCACAACTTAGACATTGAGTTTTACCTTTGCAATATTTTAGATGTAAAAGCAGTGACATTGACATGTGGTAAACGTTTTCATCACTTTTGACTAATTATAACCAATTTTCCAACATTTCTCTTCGTTTTTCCTACATTTTAATACTTTTACACCGTTTCAGTCAATTTTTGCTATTTAATGCCATTTTTTCCAGTGTTTTTACCACCTTTCTCACAATTTTCATCATTCTTTCATCATCTTTGTTAGGTTTTTTCTTACAACTCTTTAATATTTCGATCGTTGCTAGTGATAACCATCAATATTTATGCTTTCAATCCTTCCACTTCAGCAATGCACACATACAGCTTAGCAATCGCCGCAGCCATTGAACGTTGTAGGACTGCAATCGTGATCTCCATTTGATTATTGGGATTTAAAAGTCACATCTTTGAACGCTTGATCTAATGCATCAACATGATTTTTTTTGTATTCGCCCACCTGCTGCTGGAGGTTCCACTTAATATTCTCAACAGACTATCATACAGTCGTTTAACAAGAGAATCTGTAAGACCCGAGACATTTACTTAACGTTTTCCCAACACATTTACAGACATACCCTGTACACTAAGGAAATCTTTAAACATCTCTGTAACCATTCCTTTTAAGCTGGCGGGAGCAAGGAACTCCTATAAACGTTTATCAATCAGCACTTCATCGTTCATCGCCCTGGTTTCACTCGCCGTTGCACAGACATGTAATAAACATTTTCTTCTTTTACAATTTTCTTATGCTATAACACTATTACATCATTTTTCCTCGTTTCTAACTAATTGTAACCAGTTTTCCATTATTTCTTAGCATGTTCTTCTGTTTAGGACCTTTTGCGCTATTTTTTCATCAATTTATGTTATTTCACATTGTTTTTCTGGTGATTTTAGTGCCTTTCACACAATTTTACTAATTATTTTCGACTATTTCTTAACATGTTCTTCTGTTTTAGGTCCTTTTTGCACTATTTTTTCATCAATTTATGTTATTTCACATCGTTTTTCTGGTGATTTTAGTGCCTTTCACACAATTTTACTAATTATTTTCGACTATTTCTTAACATGTTCTTCTGTTTTAGGTCCTTTTTGCACTATTTTTTCATCAATTTATGTGATTTCACATCGTTTTTCTAGTGTTTTACTACCTTTCACACAATTTTACTCAATTTTTCCCCATCTTTGAAGATTTTTTTTTTCATTTATCTCATACATTATATCTCCGAATGTGACGATTAGCTATCCTTTTAAGTACATTTTTTTAATTCGATATAAGTGAGGAGTACTTTTCAGGTCGACATGTATACTTCATGATATGACATTCAATTCATTATTAATCTATGTTTCAACAGGTTTGTGGTCGGTTGTTGGAGGTTTACAGAACTTTCTGTTGCATTGCTTATAGTATAATGATTCTTGTGTGCTAGTGAGATGATGGTGTTTTGTGGGGAATAATAAACATGGGAAAGAGAAGGAGTGCGCCCCATCAAGCAGGGGGGAGTGATGCTTCGTAATTAACTTGGGTATTGCGCGCATTGCATGGCAGTTATAATATGCTCGAGCAAAAATTAGTCGCTGTACTCGCATGGTGTTCATGTTATTCATTAAATGTTCACACTGAGAGATGCAATGGGCTCATCGACAGATGGATCCATGCTATCATTTCGATTTTTATAATTGTAATCTGCACTGAGCATGTATGTATTACAACGAACCCATCAACTCTGTTACAGATGGTAATGTTTGAGGATAGATAGTGAAACGTTCATTAGAACATGAATGTGTATACAAAGTGTTGTTACATCACATGTATGTCATCAAATTAACTAAAATGTTGCGTCTATAGTAAAAAAAGAAATGAGGGTTTTTCCCTAAGAGGGCGACTATAATCAAATTGATGCGATTTTAGATGGAAATGGGAGTATTTTACAGTAAAAACGCTGTTTTGCACCTAAATGGTGAATATTCTGGAGGTTAAACGGCATTTTTCACACAAAATTTGATGTTTTTTTATAAATGTGGCTATTTTACTCCTACATGGAGTAATTTCTGCATGAGGAGTACTTTTTGGACTGACATGTATACTTCTTGATGTGGTATTCATTTCATTCTGAAGCTATGTTTGAACAGCTTTGTAAATGGTTGGGGGGGAAGTTTACAGAACTTTTCTGCTGCATCAGTTATAAGATAATAGTTTTTATATGCTAGTGAGATGAAGGTATTTGGTTAGGAATAATAAATATGGGTAAGAGGTGGAGTGCATCCCAATCAAGCATGGGAGAGTATTGTTTGGGAATTAACTCCATTATTTGCACACATTGCAATACAATTATAATCAGTTTGGTCAAAATTACTTGTTATATATCGTTCATGTTATACATTAAACATTCACACTGAGAAACGGACTGGACTCTTCGACATCAAGGTCCATGCGATCATTACACTTTTTTTCAACAATTTGTGACGTTTCATACTATTTTTTAATGTTTTGAACGGCTCTTATGATGTATTTCAGCACATTTTCACAGGTACAAAGTTCGTAATGCGAAATAATTTGAATTATTTCGACAGTCTTTACACACAAATAAAATACTATACCATTAACACACTCAACATGAAACAAATCATTACAAATAGAAATAAACAACGAAATTGCTCAGAAATTTTAATGAAATTCAAGAAGCATAGTGTATATGAAAATGAATATATTCTTTAAATCAACACTCCAAACTTGCAGTTTCAGAATTATATCAGAACCTGACTAAGAACTCCGTTGTTCCTATTAAATAGCAAAAATTGACTGAAACGGTGTAAAAGTATTAAAATGTAGGAAAAACGAAGAGAAATGTTGGAAAATTGGTTATAATTAGTCAAAAGTGATGAAAACGTTTACCACATGTCAATGTCACTGCTTTTACATCTAAAATATTGCAAAGGTAAAACTCAATGTCTAAGTTGTGAGGGTAATGTGATTATTCTTTGTTAACCTCTTTATCATGCACATATCAAACATAACAAAATATATATTTTTACCTCTCTCATTCTATAACTGTATCTGTACCTGTGTTCACGCATGAACGGATGTTTTCTACTAACACACTCATATATTTTACATGCATCCATACTCACCCACAAACACACATCATCTCGCATATAATGACAATACAATTTCACCATGCATCTCTCTCTTCATAATCATGAATTCTAATCATAGTCATCATCCTACATTTCAAAAATAATAGTATGAGGGAAATTTAAAGAAAAAATGTCAAATAAATCATCTTGGAACAATGCAAAGGGTGAGATAATAACTTTGCTAGCATGAATGTATATTTAGACTAATTTCATAACGTTGAATTGAATGATAATGGTATATAGCATGAACGGAATGGAATGAAGGATTCATTATGATTAAAAATGTGTTGTTGTTTTGTATGACTTTGTAATAATGACAATACAGAAAAAACATTATGGATGATTGGAAAAAACTGTATGAGAGAATAATTGATTTTAGGTAATAAAATAGTATACTTCGATTAATTTTAAAACATGTTGTAGGATTTTTTCAGAAATGTACAAAAGGAATGTAAAGATTGATATATTAATTTTAATAGCATGAACAGATATTTAGATTAATTTCGTGTTATATTATTAAATTTTGAAGTTTGTTAGCATGAGGGAAAAGGAGTGGTTGCTACAGTATGAGTAAAACGAATCAAGTGTTTTCATAGATTAGTGATTATATAGAAGAAAAAATTATGTATGATCGGCTTTGTTATTGAAAAAATAGTATGCTTGGACTAATTTAAAAAAATGCATGATAGGTTATTGGAAGCATATGGTGTGTATTCATAGATGTCGTGATTGTATTGCTTTTGTCATGTATGGAAAATAAAAAAATTAAAAACACTACTACAATTTCATGATGGTAAAAAAAACAAAAATGAAAAAAAATGAATTCATGATGTAATTATGAGGAGTGACTTCGTCATGTATGTTTACAATAATATGTTTTCTATAGGTTAACTATTTGTGAATTCAGAAAAAAATTTGAATGATAAAAATGATATGTATGATAGATTAAAAAAATAATATGTTTGTTTTGAAAAATGAGTTAATGCCTTGTACAGAGATGATTAATTTTTTGGAAATGATAAAATATACTTAATTTGATTCTTAAATAATTATGCATGATTTGAAATTTGGAAAACTTGGAAGAATGGAACGAAGAGAATTTTTTTACAATTTCAGGAAAAACTATGTTACGATAAGTGAGCATGAAAGAGATGTATTCGTGGTAATGAAGCAAGTAGTGTCTGTGGGCTATAAATGTGTGTACGATATATTACAAAAGATTTGAACAAATGTTTGTGTAACAAATGAATAAAAATATACTTGGGTTAATTTAGTAACACAGAGAAAAAATATTATAGTGTTGGCGAGGTTAGTAATGTATGTTTAGAGGTCTTGATAGTGGGGGCGCCAGTGGTAATAGTGGCGAGAATGAACGAAAAAAGAAAATAATAATCTTTTAGTCAACCTTTTTATGTTTGATGTGATAATTGTTCACAGATAGATACATGTATCTTCGACGTTTTTTATAATCAAGCTGTTGTTCTCGAGAATATATCTCCCACTCGTATGTTGCAACTCTGATCTGCTTGTGCTAGTTCGTTTTTTTTCTTTGAACATGCTGTGTCTCGTAAACTACTAGGTTTTCTACCTGTTGCTCTATTGATCAACACACCTCATAGACGAATTCTTCATCATGCTCATGCTCGTAACATGGTAGAAGTGATTTTATCATATCATCCGGTTTTAATCTATCTGTAGAAATGCATAAATGTCTCCAACACAACTTGGAAATAATGTAATTATCATTTCTTTGGTGGCTGTAATGAACAACTGACTTAAATCATTTATATTGAGATTATTCATAAGCTTCAGCGGATGGATAACATGATCGTACCAGGCCTTCATTACCATAACGTTTTTCGCTGCACAACGAAAACTATCATTCTTATTATGATGTTTACAGGTTATCAAATTGCTTATATCAAAATACTCTTCATGTAGATTCTCAATACTATGTAGTCGAAAGACTTTATCCATATTAACGATTTCATAGTCTAAATCACTCAACAATTCAGACTTTTCGTTAAGTTCCATTAGTATAAGTTTAGCATATACAGTTAAAATATATATGCGAGTTCTCGGTTTTTGAGATATTATCGTGAATATATCGCGTGCCATAAATGTTTCTTCCCGACAGGGAAATAATGAAGGATTTTTCAAGTGATGACTCATCGAAGAACATTGTAAATGTGGCGTTTTTGATGAAAGCCATGCTCTGCTTGGCTTATACAGTGTATGCAAACACTTTCCGCCAGACATATCAATCATTGCTAGTTCGGTTACTCGAAAACCATAATCACAATCTATATGGATGCTGATATCTACAAAATATTCCGCTATATCTGCTTGTTCTGATAATAATACAGGACCAATGATATTATGTACAGAAGATGTTGATCCTTCTGCTGTATAACCATCATCTGATTGCTGTGATTGAGGTGATGAAGTTGTATGCGAGACACTATCACTCGAAAATGAATTCTGAATAAATTCGTCGACTTTAATATCAATCGAATCGGTATTGTTATTCATGTTTGAATAATATTTTTAACTTTTTACTAAGAATGTAGAAAATTATTACTTTTAATGTTAGAGCAAACTTTTATTAATGCGTGAAGAACACAGCTTCAACAAATTCTACACGTTTAATGTAACACTAATACTGACTGCCTGAACAGATCCTTTCGAGATTCTAGCTCGATGCATGTCTTTGAAGAGGGCGGGTTGCACCAGAAAAACCACATTCCTTTGGTGAAAGCTGGTTGCATACGCAAATGAACGAAATTTACAGGTGATCTTTAGGTTATGGGTGTTTGTGTGTAGGTGTGTACATGTCAACCGGTTTTTCTACAAAAGATATGAAGGAGAAGATCCGGGCAGACTCGATGACCTTGACACAAGATCGAAATCAACGACATAGCAACATTCATGCAAGGAAATAAGCAGAGTACCTTTGAATTATGAGCGTATACGGACATATTGGGGGAAAATATGGAAGATATTGAAAAAAAAAAAAAAAATATTTAGAGTTTGAAAAAAATGAAATAATCTTAAACTAACAGATTCGAAAAAAATTATTATGAATGATGAGAAAATCATTGTTAGCAGATGGATGCGTGGGAATGAATGGTATGGTTTCACTGTAGTTTCCGGGGGGGGGGGGGGGGATGTACTCATGAAAAATAATAGAAAAGAATTTAAATTTGTGTAGGGTGGATAGGGGAGAGGGAAAATATGAAACAGCGTTAAATAAAAATATACTCGAATTAATTTTTGAATACTTACGATTGGAAAAAGACTTTAGAGGGGAAAAAATATATTTTAGACTAATTCCATAATACATAGACATGAAAAATTATTATGAACAATATGAGGAATACCGTTAGAAGATGTTTACGCAATCATACTAGTGAAGATATCAATGGATTTATTTTTAGAACCTGAGAAAAAATAAAATAAGAAAATTATCAAAGGACGGAGGAAATGATTGGAAGCGAAAAAAAATATAATTAGGCTGATTCTATAATATTAGACTTGAAAAAGTTATTATGAACGACAAGAGAACTACTGGTAGCAGATGAGTGCGAGGGAACATTATGTGCGAATGAAAGAGTGGCTAATACATTGACAGATTAATTTTTAGAATCGGAGAAACAAAACAGAAGAAATAAACAGAAGCGTAAAAGAAAAAATATAGTTAGGCTAATTCTATAATATTTTGACTCGAAAATAAAATATGTACGAAGTGGTGGTGTGTATGTGTGTGTGTGTGTGTGATATCGCGGTGTTTATTTCGGTGGCGACGGAGCGTGCATGGAATAGTACAGTGTACCATTGTACAGGTTAACTCAATGCTTGATATGTGTGCAAGAATGGACGGTGTGCTTTTGCAATGAACAGAGAATACGTAAAAATAAAAATAAAAAAATATCAACGGATTAAGTATAAGATCGGAAGCGGAAAAAGACGAAAAATATATATCAGGTGGCGGTGTATATGTGTGCGTGTGTGAACGTGTAGCGATCGTGAACAGGTTTCTATCGGTGGCGTGTGAGAGTGAGCATAGATGATCGGCTAGTTAATTTCAAAACGAACGACTGGAATTCACCTCACCTGGTGACAGTTTCAACTAGTTGCTGGAACATTTAAATATTTCCATTACAGCCGCGGTCGGGCTTACGTAATACATCTCATAGCAGCATACTCGCCCGCTCTCATTCGACTGATGGAACGATCAAATATTTTCTTTAAAAATAAAATTTAAAAAAAAAAAAATGTCGGAACGGAGCACGACTCGGAAAATTCCTTTAAAATTTGGGTTCTAAGTGTTGAGATTCAAACGTTTTTATCACTCTGGCAAAATTTTCCCCTCCCAACCTCGAAAAATTAAAATTAAAAAGTATGTTACATATATTACACGAAGAGTCATGTATAATACATACACATGATGATAGAAGGCGCGGGTATGGGAAAGCGAGTACACTTTCATGGCGGCTAAGGCTATGTTGAATATATGTGTGGAAACGGTGCGAGCACATTTACAGATAGCAGTATGAACGGGGAATCGTGAAAAATTGAAGAAATTTTGGGGAAACTTGGGTGAATTTTAACCATATGGATACAAATTGGGGTGAACTTTCAGCACCTGTATGCTAATTGGGGTGGATTTTGTCTACCTTGATGGGAATTAGGGATCGAATTAGCGGAACTGTCCAGGAAAATTGGGGGGGGGGGGACTTGGGTTAAATTTGATCGCATGGACATAAATTGGGGTAACTTTGGGCTCTAAAAGAGAAATTGGGGTTAATTTTTAGCACCCTGATGAGAATTTGGGGGGGTGAATTTTTCTACCTTGATGGAAATTAGGGATCGAATTAACGGAACTGTCCAGGGGAATCAGGGGTAAACAGGGAAAACTAGGAGGAAATCCGTGAAATCAGGGGAAACTTGGGGTAACTTTGGGCTCTAAAAGAGAAATTGGGGTTAATTTTTAGCACCTGGACATAAATTTGGGTGAAATTTCAGCAACCGTCCGGGAAAATTGGGGGAAACCCGGACACTCGGGGTACCTACCCCTGGGGAAAATCGGGGGAAACTTGGGGTAACTTTGGGCTCCAAGACAGAAATTGGGGTGAGTTTTGAGCATCTGGACACAAATTGGGGTGAATTTTGAGCACCGGGGACAAATTGGGGTGAATTTTGAGCACCGGGGACAAATTGGGGTGAGTTTTGAGCACCGGGGGCACAAATAGGGGTTGGTGACGTCAGAGTCGCCAGCTGCCCCATTTATACACTACTCACGTTTGAACTGATGAACGCTCTTCAGCATAATAATCACATGGAAGATCTCGAGCGGAGCCTCTAGCAGTGGAATGATCGAAGACACCTCCCGATTTGATGCATCAGACAACCCATTCAAAGATGTGATCGATTCAACCGTTACACCTCCATATGTAAGTGGAGACCTCCATAGAATACCTAAAACATTCTACTGCGGTGATTGTCGCTAAGCGGGAGATGTGCCTTGGCAGAGGCTGAGGGGCTGAAAGAGAGTCTAGAGAAGGTTATCGCGGTTGAATATCTGCATAGTAAAGAGATGGAAGAAAAAAAAAGTAAGAAAGATCGTGAAAAAATGAGGAAAATTGTGTGAAAGTCACTAAAAGCATTGGAAAAATGGTGTAACAGTGTTAAACGCGAGAATATTATATGGAGGAAAATAATTCCTACATGCCTGTGCAGTGGTGATTGACGAGAACATGGTAATTTATAAATGGTTGCAGCAGGCCCTTGCTCATACCAGCCTAATAGGAACGATTACGGGGGGGGGGGGCGCTTAAAGATATCCATAGATCAGTTACATAAGCGTGCTGGGCAGATATCTAGTCAAAATCTAGAACACGTTTGAACTGATGGACGTTCTTATCGCACATCAGTATAATAGTCACATTGAAGATGTTGAAAAGAGCCTCTAGCAGTGGAATGACCGAAGACAACTCCCGATTTGATGCATCATACCACCCTCTCAAAGATTTGATTGATTCTACTGGTACACCTCCATATGCAAGTGGGGACCCCCATGGAATACCTAAAACATTCTTCTGCGGCGATGGTCGCTAAAGTGGGTGGGGTGCCTGGTGGAGACTGAGGGGTTAAAAGAAAGCCTAGAGAAGGTTATCGCGGTTGAATATAGGCATAGTAAAGAGTTGGAAGAAAAAAGTAAGAAAGATCGTGAAAAATTGAGGAACATTATGTGAAAGGACTAAAAGCACTGGAAAAATGGTGAGAAATAGCAGAAATTGACGAAAACAGTGTAAAAGTGCTAAAATGTTTGAAAATGGGGTGAAATAGTGGAAAACGGGGTATAATTAGTTAAAAATGAGACAAATAGTGTAACAATGTTAAAACATAAGATTGTAATAAGGAAGATAACGTTTACTACATGGCTGTGCAGAGGTGATTGAAGCTGAGGCGATTGATGACAATGTGGTTATCGGTAAATAGTAGTGCGAGGTCATTACTCTCCACCAGTCTAACAGGAACAGTTAAGGAGGATTTCTTTAGTGTATAGATCAGTTACATAAGCATGCGGGTTAGGCGTCTAGTAAATGTCTCGGACGCGATCGTTCTGCATGATGCTCTTACCACACGGCAGTATCATATTCATGTTAATGCTAACAAACGGGACCTCCAGAAACGATCGGTGGAAGACGAAGCCCTGAACTACACATTATACCACTGTGTAACGTGTGTGAAAAACCGGTTTCAGCGGGAGAGATTGACCGCTTTCACCTTGATACATAGAAAAGGTGCATAGATGTCGTAAATTATCCTGTTGTAAAAGGTTGTAAATGCAGGTACATGATAGAGGCTTCAATAATGTTGCGTGCGACTGGTGAGATGGGGCGGAGGGGGACATATTAGACTGCGGAGCAGCGATTGTTGTTCTCGAAAAAAATGACAATGATGTTAATTTTTATGTGCGTGTACGTGTGTGCGTACAGGTGTGTACGAGTTGGGAGAAAAATATTCTTCTGCCGAATAATGGTAAATAGTGTGCGACACATATGGGGACTTGAGGATAAACAACCCATGCATAGAAAGGCTGGTGTAGCGATGAGACGTATACCTGCAGAGGTTGAGGATTCCTAAAAAGAAAGACTGGTGCGATTGCAGCAACAATGTTGCGAGCTCCTTCGTTTAATAATTATACTGAGATGTGTATAATGTTAAAAATAGGACGCCTATAAAAATTATTTAGTGGTCGGAGATTTCCTCTATCGAAAGGCTAAAATTATTTTCACAGTGTAAAGTATGTATGATGGAGTGATTGTGTAGGAAAAATAATACCAGTAAAAATAATTAAAGATCGTTAATTAAAAATTAAATGTATGAAGACGCATGGTGTGTGTGCGGGACTGATGTGCTACGCTCCCGCGGCTAATGCAGAAAAAATGTACATGATCAATAAAGAAACTATCGGTGAATGTGCCAGTGGGACGTGTATGAAGTCTGGGAGGAGATGAAAAATAAATAAATATTATAATCGGTAGGGAAACGTGTGTGCATGGAAAGGAATGACGTGTAAATAAAAAATACGTACGAATGGGAAAAATTTTAAAAAGGCTTTTGGAAAAATAATTTGACAATAATATACAATAACTGATGGTAAAATGGGTGATGGAGACAGCGTCTATGTCTCTTCGAGGTTTGATGATTTGGGGGATCTGGAAAATATATTATGAAAGATATTGCTTAGAGGGGCGGGAAATGATGAAGGAATTTTTGGGAACGCTAAAAAAATATAAAAAAAAAATGATAAACACTCTGAAGAAATGATTTGAAGTGTAAAAAAAATATATACTTAGACTAATTCTAAAACAAAGGAAAAATATTATGATCCAGTAGGGAAACTACTAACAGCAGATGTATGCGGGGGAACATGCGGTGCGCGTGATCGGCATGTGCTCTTTCATGGGCGTTAACGTTGTGTTAGATATATGCACATGATTGGATGTTGGAGATCGACAACATGTAGGATGATCGGAGTACAGGAAAAAATAAATAAATGTATATTATAGTTGACTGGGAAAAGAGGGTGGAAGGGGCAGAGGGGGTAAGGATAGTTTTGAACTATAGAAATAAATGGTTGGTTAATTTTTAAATAGTTTGGAATATTGGGTAGCTTTAGACAACCGAGCAGAGGCTGTGTTATTATGTGAAAAATAATAATTAAAAAAATTAAGACAGGTGCGGAAATACAAGTAAATTATATATTATAATATGACCGAGGTCTTTCCTGGAGGGGCATTAAAAAAATAATCACGCTAGTGTAAACGGGCGGCGCGTGCGCTTTCGTGGTGAGGAACGTTATGTTAGATATATGCGCGGGATTGGATGTTAGAGATCGACAGCAGTTAGGATGATCGGAGGATAAGAAAAAATAAATAAATGTACATTATACTCGAGTGGGGTAAGAGGGTGGAAGGGGAAGAGGGGGCTAAGTCTAGTTTTGGTCTATAGAAATAAATGATTGGTTAATTTTTAAATAGTTTAGAATATTGGGTCGCTTCAGACAACCGAGCAGGGGCTGGGTTATCATGTGAACAATAATAATTAAAAGCATTAAGACATGTGTGGAAATACAAGTAAATTATATATTATAATGATATGACAGAGGTCCTTCCTGGTGGAGCTAGTATTCGGATTAGCGAAACCATATGGGAAGCTTGATGGGGTGGGGGGATTGGGGTTATAAATTAAATACATACACGTAAATATTAAATTATATGTGGAGGATCCTTTTCAGTCAGTCAGCGTAGAGTTTATTGGACTGTAACAGTCAAGGAAAAACTTGGGTTAGGTCTCCTTTCTCAGGTCAGGTGTTAGGATTATTGGGTTGTACCGCGTTGGGATTATACTTAAGTGTACTCTGGATCCCTTGACGGGAAATTGGGTTATAATTTAATTATACACAAGTAAATATTAAAATATAGGTTACCTTACAGCTATAACATAAGAATTGGGGTTGGGGTCCTTCTTTGGGACTATGAGTTGTGTTCGGATTACCGGAGCGTAATATTCTAAGGGTTAGGGGTTGCTATAGAACATATTACGATTACGTGGACCGCTGGGAACGGGACAGGGGATCCAGGGAAAGTTCAGTGAACTTTCAGTACATGGACACTAATTGGGGTTAATTTTGAGTATCTGGACGGGAATTGGGGTGAATTTTAAGCACTTCGACAGGAAATATGGTTCGGATTAGCGGAACTGTCCAGAAAAATTGGGGAAACTCGGAGGAACTGGGAGGGAACTTGGGTGAACTTTGGGCACAAATTGGGGCGAACTTTGGACACATGGACACAAATTGGGATGAATTTTGAGCACCTGGACACTCGGGGGAAACTCGGGGGAAACTGCGCCAGTCCTCGCTTTTTTAAGCTACTTACACATATATGCACGCTCCTTTGGGAGCGTCCGTTGTCTGAAGGGAAAAAAGAACCGAAAACGAACAGAACGATTAATAAAAGACATTTAACAGGATGAAGGAAACTAGAAAAACTGGAAGAGAAATAAGAAAGTTTATCGTGACTATAAATACAAAAGCGAAAATTGTCGAAGGCAAACAGAAAGACATAAAATTAGTGTTTTATTGGAGGAAAATCGCCATTTATGAAAGATAAAAGGATGGTTGGAATAATAAATAGGTAAGCGCTTAATCAAAAAGCGATAACCCAAATATGATCTGCGAATAAAGGGAGGAGGAATGTACGATTCAGCAAGGATAACCGGTACTGGGGTAGATCTCAGGACACCAAGGCAGAGGCGAAGACAGGTATCTAGAAAGATCGTTTTCAATTGACTGTATCTCACCCATCTTTTATTTTTTTAAAAATCTTAGCTGCAACCAACGGCATACCTAAATCACTTTTTTAGGGGAGTTCAAAAAATTTTAAAAAAAAAAAATGGAAAAGATCGGTCGAGGCTCAATTATCTCAAGAAATGAATAATAATTTTAGCTTGCTTGTCCTAATTTCCGGAATAATTAGAAAATAAAACAAAATGTGTTATTATCTCAGTGTCTTTTATTATCACAACCATAGTTAACGGAAACATTTGCAATAATTCTTTTTTTCTATGCAAAAATATCCATCACTTCTGCTTAAATGTGGCATTTAAACGGTTCTTGCCAATAATAGTGGTTTTAACGTAGATTGTTTTATAAATAAAATATAATCGGACACGAATGAAAAAAGCAAAACATTTTGCCTATAACTCAGTATAAGATTATCCCTCCGAAATACAATTCCTTTACAGTGAAAGTATAATAAACATAATACCGTCCCCCAAAGTTGCTTGTTTTGCTGTGCCTTTGGGTTGACCCTCATATCAAATCTCTCCAAAATTATTTGAGCCCCCTCTCACCAAAAAGTACACCACTGGCTACAACACAACATTTAACTTTTGTGGTCTTCTATAAACGAACGGGAAGACAATCATGGGATCCAAAAATTAACTTGACATAATTATTCGACAAAAAACTAATCGGACATAATCATGGGACAAAAATGTGGGGTACCCCGGCTAATGTACAATTTGATAAAAAAATATGAGAAATATGCCCGTTTCAAGGAAATCTATATAAAAAAAAACCATCACCGACTTCACGATGCATGTCACGTGTGGCGTATTATCTACCATCAATAAATTACAAGCAACACTAAAGAAATATCGTTTTTATACATGCACAGCGTCCTTGAACTACCTACATAAAAGACATTGTAATGAGATTCGGTATTTGCTTTGTCCACAGCAGGGACTTTAAATGTAATATTAATGCGTGTACAATGACTCCGAGCCAGATCCCAGGGTTATCGTTGACAGTTAAAAACTAAAATTACCCCTTTAGTATTATTCGATTTGTTTATTATTTATAAATTATAAAGTTATCATATGGAGTTTCATCGTTTCAGTAAATTTTTCCTTACTGTCAATCGCTAAAAACATAAATACACACACACAAATGTACGAAATAAAAGTAATTGCAATTTATATATAAAAAATGACGCTACAGCAATGCTTAATTTTTTTATATTCTTTGTTACCAATAAGATCTTCAGTCATATCAATTTTCACGATATTTAAGTTCAACCGATAATACAGATTTAAAACGAACTAATTAACGCGAAATCAATCGGATCTTCTTGAAATGTACTTTTTTAAGTCCGCTTTTAAACGAGTACACATTGCTGATTTAACAGGTGACAACTATCCATCGTTACCGGTTTCGTTTCAACGAAAATTATTTTCGATTCATTTCAAATTACAGTAAAAATCGTATGACAGCACTGAAGGAGATAAATAATTCGGTCGTTTTAACCGATTCGCCGGTATCGAATGAAGTATTACATATACACTTTTAGGAAATTTGAGTTCATTACTATTGTATAAGCTTATTTACATAACTGCGTAAACCTGTGAGCAGGAAACTTCAGCTTCAATATATATTTCCTCTTACTTTATTAATACTTATAAAATTCATAATGCATATTTATTTTCTTTTACAGATTTCGTTTCATTGTGTGATTTATGAAGAAGATCATATTTTGTTTTTCAGATTTTTTAAGAAACTTTTACTGTTTACGTTTCTCGTATATCTCGTATTTCATGTAACTTCATTACCTTCTTTAATTTAGATTACATCGCGCAATTCGTACGCATAGAGGGAAATAATAATAATAAATTATTTGATTCGATTCGATTATTAATTATTATTATTTTTTTTCTATATTTATATAAAATTAATTTTAGTTATTTTCAGCTACTTTTAAGTTAGAGTTAATTTTCATAATTTAGTAGTTTACTTTTATTTTATTTTACATTCTGCAATCTCAGCTTTATTCTACTTATTTTTATACAGTTTTACTAATTAGGGTTATCATTACTGTATACTTCGGTTTAATCAATTTATATTACGTTTGTTTTTACTTTGTTTTGTGACACATTTGTTAGTTAAGCGGTTAATTGTATATGATCGATTGTAACTTTATTACAAATAAACGTTGTAACTGTGATGAGAACCTACAGACGGGCGGTTGCCTTGCGGGTTCTCCATATGTTATTTAATAACAAAAAAAAAAAAAAAAAAAAAAAAAAAATCTATATATTATTATTATTGAAGTTCCTATTCCAACTATATGAGATTGGGGATATGTGTGTGTTTAATTTTAGGCTTAAAATATGTATTAACATATTATCTCAGCTTACGAACGCAAACATAATTAGTATACAAGGACTAGAAAATCTATGTATAGATTTATGCCTAAAGATAGCCCATGTACGTTTATTGATAATTCCGATTTCCGTATGATAAGTCTATCGTTTAAGAACGCAATCGTAATCTGTAATCGTAGGCTATAGAAAAGATGTTACACGCAACATTAATTAAATACATATGTATAAAGGTAGCTCACGTACATTATTGATACTTCCGCTGCTGACGCTAATCAAGCGCATTTGCGACTTAATAAAAAATATTTCAATTTACTTAAATTTTGTTGTACAAATTTTACAAATAAATTAGATTTGATTTAATTATTATTATTATTATTATTATTATTGTTATTATAAGCATTTTCAAAACCCACCATTCAAGTGTGAGTCATTTGAAAATTAACAGTATTTTGTAGGCTACGTGAGTTAGCAATTTAAAAGCCGGTTTAACGAATGCGTTAAATTTCGTTCCTCAAAATTCAGTCAGCTAAGCCCAAAAACCGAAACGGCGCGAGTTAATTATTATGATCAACACCGCACGGCACTTGATTTATGTACTTCAGTCTGACAGAGGCACGCAGCGGATAATTAGACGTTGTTTCAAAAAACGGTAACGTATATAACGTACAGGCTTGGCCAGTAATAGTGATAATTGATAACTGGTTTTAATTCAATAACTAGCACATTGATACAACGGATGTGTAAATAATTCGAGGTTAAATGGAAAGAATAAAGAGGTTTTAATTTTTCGAGATCGAACGAATGTAACGCGAAACAATGACAGCCGTAGAGATGACGTAGAGGTCAACTTTCGTATTATTGTTTAAACGTGTCGATGAAATTCTTACCTTATAGGACGTGCACGATCGCCGAAAATAAACTTCATCATCCGACGACTACAGAGTAATTAACAAACGCACCATAATCTTAATCCGACGTATCGAAAAATCAATTTCCAAAATTTCTTCCTGAAATTCTGCTCAATTACACCGGAAACTGCAAGCAAAAACATCGCATTGAACAATTATTATTAATGTTATCCGATAAGAATACGACAGGTCAACGGACCTAATTAGATATCGCGATCTGCAAAGTATCTATCTCTTTTTATGTAAATGAAAATTTGATCGTAGCTTTTCTTTCTTTTTTCCGTACACTTCAATCTCACGATTGTTGTTATATTTTTTTATTTTGTCATACCTAGACAAAAAAGAAAAAAACAGAACTCATTTTTTTTTCTTTTTCCGCGAATTATGGGAATTTGAAAATAAAAAATTATTGTATTTGGTTTCCCCGTGTAAAGTTTTGGAGAGACATGGCGTGACTTACCGTTATCAGTTTGCCTTTTAAAAGCATCATTTAGTGTCATTAATGAAACCCCTACACTCAAAATTTCGGTCCAACATGTATACTTTCACGTTTAGCAATCTCCATTTCTCTATCTTTCTATCCAATGTCCCCCCCCCATTTTGCTCATGGTATCATAACTTTCCCTTTCTTCGCCGCTTCACTAACGTATCGATATGTCGCCTTCGGTTTGATCCTACTTCCTGCTTCTCGATATCACTTCTTTATTTTTTCATCTTCAGCCCGTTCCGTTCATTGGCCGGACAATAATTATGTAAGTAACATACTATATTCTAAATTGTTTCAACTCCTTACAATAATTCTACACTTAAATTTCCAAACCCTCCTATAATTCCAATAATTGCTTCATTTGTTCGCTCAAATATCTCGTAGAATTTTAAATTAACCTAAAATTTTTTTAGTAGGTATGGGTTGCACATTATTAGCTAAGCTCCTCCCCCCAGACAAAAAAAAAAAAAAAACCTTCTCGATACTGCTGAAAAAATTTCTGAAAAAATTAGTTTACAACAGATGCACTAGAAAATCCCGGTTCCAGACTCTTTTTTTTTTTTTTTTTTTTGGGACTCGTCAACCAAGAGGACCTTTACCTAGAAACAATTATAATAGGAAGGATTCAATTATATCTTGATATGGTCAGATAGCTAGAAGAAAGGAATAAATAATACGAACAATCCGTGGAGAGGGAAAAAGAGACGCAATATGGAATAGGAAGACCAAGTCGTAGCAAACTCAAGTAGAAAGCTGAACAGTCAGCAGAAAGAGATGAACACACTTAATAAACACATGATCCGTTTCGCGAACACGCTCTTCGTTTGAGTGGAGAGGACACTATGAAGAAACAACCAACGGAAAACAAAAACGAGCGGAAGATTATAATAGAGTATGGCTTAAGAACGCAGATGAATAATGGAGACAACAACAGAACGACGAAGTGAAGGAAACGAAGGGAACCACGGATTGACATGAAGACTAAGTTGAACAGACAGATAGAAAGAACAACTGTTAGAAAAAGAAGAAACGTAAATATCCGATACCATAATCTGGGATGAAAAATTTTACAAAGGCGGAAGGAAATTAGAGGATTGGATTTTTCTTAAGAAAAGAGGTGGAAAGAAGCAGTAACCTGAGTACCAAAGAATCATCTAGTTCAATATCAAAAATGCCCGAATGACTAGGAACCCACAGTAAATATCAATATAAATGGAATGGAGGGAAGAAAGAAAGTGGATAAGTGAGCGTATGCGAAGTATGATAAAATCACAGGAATGATCGGATAGAGGAGAATGGATTAAAGGGCGGTCATAGAGTCAGATATAATCAAGAATTTAGAGAAAAGGTGATTGTAAGAAATGAAAATAATAGAACGTAGATTAAATCGTTTATGAATGTAGAACAGAAAGAAGAAGAGCGAAAAGATTCTGAAAAGCGAAAATCTGGGAGGATAAAAAACGAACTGACACCAATCGGACTCTTCGAACCATTCTGTAAACACGGTTGCATATTTCGCAGTACTCAGATCGTACCTGAACAAAGGAGATTCTTCACGGTTAAACGAAATATATTAATGTGATATTTTTCGGCTTGAATTTTTCGACAATACGTGATTCTAATCTCGGTAAAGTTACTGGCCAGCTACGCAGCCAACATTTCCTGAAGCGGAACCATTTTAAATTTATCGTTTTCCTCGGTAACGTAAAATAATAATAATTTCAATCGTATTCATCCGTTTCATAATTTAGCTAGGCCGCTATTAATCTACGAAAATTATTATCAACGGTAACTTTAATTTAGCTTACATTTGTACTAGAAAACGGCGTACTGTACCTATCACTCTCGGAAATTAATTCGACGTAACATAAATAAACCGCTTTTGAGTTTCCAAGTTGCTACGGATCGGATAATTCTTCTGCGACACGTACGAAAAATCGTACTAACAACGTCTGAATAAAGGTAAGAGTCGAGATTAAAGTAGTAATTAGAATTTAAGATATTGTGCCTAAATCTTCTATGGGCATTTTAGCCGCATCGCAAATAGTGTTACATAGATCGGCATTGTTGATAGCCAATACACTGTGATACTGTAGAAGCCTGGTAAGGAGCCATTCTAGCAACGGTCACCATTTATCCCATGTTGGTCTCTTTGATGCTTAAGGTGCCGCAGTACGAACCATCAAAGGCACGTCTGACCATCGAGTACATCGCTTCAATAACGTGCAGGAGAATTACAGTCGCTGCAACAAACAGTCCAACCGCGCATACTGAGACTAGGAAAGATATACACTTCTAGATTCTCCTACTGCAAACCACACCGTTTCGATGGCCTAGGAACACTACCAACGTTCTATCGCTGGGATACAGGATCGAAGGGTGACCGTTGTTATGGCCGGCGTGGTGGTAACTCTTTCTGCGAGATAATATACTACGGAGTTATCTGAAATATTTAAAACTTCTCTCGTTCTCTCCGCAGTACACGTCAGCGATGATGGTCAATCGGATAGAGAAGCGTATTTTTATTCGCTAACGTTTTTTCATTCACTTTTATTTACTTTTCTTCGTTGTTTAATTTCGTTTCCTGTACATTTCTGCTTCATTCAAATGGTGTACCATAAAATTTTTAACGAAAATTTTGGGGAAGAATTTCTTAAATCTTTCCTCGTTTGAAGTCGCAAAATAGCTCAGAGTCAATAAAACTAAGAGTATAATTGTAAAACTAATTAGACTTTTATCGCGGTAGTGCAGTCAAAGTGTTTCGTTACGTTGATAATGCTCAGTTCATGTCAGGTAATCGCCGTTCGACGATAAGGTGGAGGGCCTTCCGGCCAACGACAACCTTCAGTTTTCCGTAGAGTAACTGCATATTTGATTATTTTCATTATTTTAGTATACACTTATCGGTAAATATTAAGGCGCTTCTTCCTACAGAGCGGTAAATATCTCCTTATTTTGCCGTTTTCTTCGTAATTTCTATGATCATAAAAATAAGGAAAGAATACACAAAAAAAAAAAAAAAAAAAAAAAAGAAAAAAAAGAAAGGGAAAAAATACTGATTTTAGTCATAATTATTACAATTATCGATCACGTAGAGTGCATCTCGACACACTGCATTTCTACAAGTCGACAGCTAGAAAATTGCATCTTCGTCATTTTTCATGAAAAGATCAGATATCGTGGTACATTTCATCATGCTACCAAATTCCCTTACTTTCCTCAGGAAACACTGGTTACGGTTTCGATGATTGCTTATCAAAACACCGGATGTCTTAAAAAAGTACGAAGGTTGCGCGCTCAAAACTGAAGAGTTTGATTTCGTATTTTTATTAAAAAAAGTTTTACTTAAATTTTTTCACATTTATATTTACCGTAGTAAACATTTTATTCGTGTTGTGATCGAACGTGAGTTTTTCATTAAAACTAAATAGTCGCGTCACATTTTATACATAAGCCGAAAGACATATTCATATGTCAAAATGTAATTCTTTCGTTTATGTTCTTCGACACTAACTGAAATATCCAAAAAAGGACTGTTAACTTTTTGGTTCAAATAACACTTTAGTATCTTATTAACCGGTCACCTGTTAAATGATTAACTTTGGGCTAATGAGGCACTGTTTTCGCGGACCAACGCAAATAATTAATTTTTCTGCCGATTTCGAGTCTAGTCCTTACGTATATTAGCTGCTAAGCCCACACAGTACCCGCAAACTTGTAGCCTCATTATTTAAACACGCTCTTGGATGTTCCCCATCTCCTACACCGATCTCACTGATTACACGTATATATATATACAATCTGCCTACTTATGTTTTGTTGTTTTTTTTTATTTTTTGTTTAAAATTCATAAATAGTTGCGTATCTTGAACATGTAAATGTAATTTGCAAAAATCTTACAAATATATATTATATTTTTTACATGCCTCTCTCGCATTTTAATTTGTGTCGCTGTAATTAAGAAATAACATTAATTTTTTCTAAATAATATTACACTTTATTGCATACTAGAGACAACATTATTGTGGAATATGTAAAGGTTTTTTGTTACGTTTTGCAATACATAAATCACAAACCGTAAATTATTATTTTTTTTAAGAATGACATAATCGGTCGACATTTACTCTACTGTAAAGTATTGTTCGTATGAATATGAACAGTATAATTTTAATTTGGTTTTATTGTTTTATCGAATATTTCACTTATGTATTTCGAAAATTTTTAATACATAGAAGTTTTTACGCGTACATTTTCGTAAAACTTACCCGACAGATCTCAGCATTTTTCCTTCGATCATTATAGTTTTACGATTGTATTTTGAAACTTAAAATTTTAATATAACTCAAATTGTTTTTATTTTATTTTTTATTTTTTTTTTTGCAATTCCACCTTTTAATAGTTTTCTGTTAATATTTGTACTTTCGCTGTTATACGCTTGTTTATGTACAAAATATTACGCCCGTATTATTAAATTACTAAAATTATACAATCTTCCATTTACGAGTAGAACCACTTATATACGTGGAAGTATCGATCAGCGGGACCGCTCTCGCTGAATATTCAACCCTTTTTTCCAAGTGGAGTTAATGATTAATAGCCTTAAGAGCGGAGCGCCTACCAGTCAATAGGCTTACAATTTTAGTCCAGCTCATTTCAATTTGACATTTTGAGAAATATCCGATTACCTTTGATGTTTCCACCTACTCCGTGTAGCCGTTCTATATGTAAAATAGCGCAGTTTCCTTTCGCGTACAGAGCGGTCTGTCAATCCCACAACTTCTGCAAATTAAATAAATACAGCGAGAACCGCAAAAGGCCAATTTCGCACCGGAGGAATTTTCGCTTTACATTTCGAATACGTAAAATGTTCCACAGTACCTCAAACTTCTATTAACATTGGTGGAATTTATTCATCTCATGTTCCTACCGATTAAATAGCTCCGGACTAAGGTGCATGTAGCACGGCAATTTATCGTTAAGCTAATTTTTCTACTTATGATCCTGGTTAAGCTGTATCAAAGGTTTTAGTACGATTAAGATCATTATAAGTCACAATAGAACGTTATAGAACTATAGAATATTCTGGCTAGTAATTGCATATTAAATACTATCCGAGTTTTTCGTGAATTTCACGGAACCAACGTGTTGTTAATAACTCAGTACCACAACAAAAAACAACAAAACAAAAAAACATATAAGTAGTATCGCTAATCATTCTGAAATTAAAAAGCGTAGATACTAACAAAGAAGAGAAAGATAAAGATTCCAAGTCTGTTGCTGATCTCTAAATTTACACACTTATCTAATCACAGGCGGTATACTTTTCTGGACGCTCCTAGCAACGGATCTCCAAAAGGGCAGCGAATAAGAAAAATAATTATTACAGAACATGATAAAAGCGGGCGATGTAATAATAATATTCCGTTTACCGTATGTTATCTTTGGCGTTATAAAAGCAGTACGAAGGGAGTAAACATATTATTAGTCTTATCACTGATCTCTCCTCCGTTTGATCTCAGAGCGCACGGAACACTCCCGCCATTGAGTATATGTACACCGGCTGCTGTTATGATATACTCCACAAGATATACTGTGTCAGCTACTCCTTAAAAACCTGTTATCTTGATTTTCTTTTACAGGTCACCCAAATGAACCCATCTCCCGAAAGCGCTGCATCCTGAGAAGTTTTAAAAAAGGGATGATCATATCAATCGCTGTTTCTGACATCAGTCGCTGATCATGCAAAACATATTCGACAAAACAAAACACTTTAACTACGCCGTTTTTTTTATAGATGGGAATCTTTATGATTAAATCATACTTTAGCCTCTCCCCCAATAATATATTTAAATTCAGTGGACACAACATAGCAAGACTTCATATTTGGCGGGAGATAGAAACGCGCAGAATTCGTTTCTATCCTTAAAAACTTCTGCCGCATCCTCAGCAGCATCAGAAAATATCTCTTGGTGTTTTCTTGAAGATCTAACAACTCGTATTACCGAGGATCCTCCATATTATTATAAAAGAACCAACTAGTTCCGGATGACGAGCTGTTTTCTTATGGATTCCTAACGAAACGGTAGATTCAACAGCTAGCAAAGCACAGTTGGTTCTCATGCCTAAAGTTGTACATCCTCCCATTAAACAATAATTTCACTGGGTACGCTCTTGCCTACAGGTAAGTATTTAAATTATCCAACCGTGTGCGAATATTAACGTAAATATCGGGAATTACTTTTCGGCTATTATTTTGACATATTACACCGAAATACGCCACCTTATTAAACTAATTAATTAGCCGCCGGCGGTGATAAAAAAATGACCATTATGATAATTATGTAAAATATGGCACAATTTACAATAAAGATACAGCGCACGCACAATTACATATCTATAACTAGGATGCCGATTTAAACGCTGATAATAGAACGTATATTTCATATAGTTCCAATTTTTGCCTTGAACTTTTCTCGCTTTATTTGATTTTTTGAAAATCTTCGCATAAATCATAAAATTTAATACATCTCACATCCGCTTCGATACAATTAATATTTTAAGGAAACGTAATAACAGTTTCCTCAAATCGGCATGTTGCTCTACATATATAATTACGCGTGAAAAAGCAAAAAGAAAAACATGTACGTTCAATGTACTTTGCTGTATCGCAACAAAAGAAGCAATTATTAATAATAATTTAAATTTAAATATTCACCTCTTTTGAATATCTCAAAATAATTCTTGGGGAAAAACGTGCAACAAAGACAAAAACACGCAAATTACTATTTATTCATCGAACTGAGATGCAAAGATTATATTGATTTTCTAATTTCGTACCGGCTGACTGTTATCAGAAGATGAACTTTGATCGGCCGACATTGATAATAAAAGTGAAATCATTATTATAAAAATACCTGCCTAGTAAAACGGCTGTGTCTAATAGGTTTATAGAAAGGTAGAACATGTATATACATATATATATAGATATATTATACATTTGCGGATGTGGGTGTGTATATGTTTAATGCAAAAACCAGTTTGAATAATTTGCTTTAACTTTAACAACATATGTTGCATTATTTTATTAAATATTCCTAAATCATTACATAAGCCGATAATGTTGCATCATATTGCTTAAAATAACTAATTTTGTTAAAGTTAATCAAATTCATTTTAATAAATCGTGTTTTATATGTTGTGAAGTATATTTAGAATAATAAGTAACACAGTAATTGGTTTTTAAAAAAAGGAACAAAGAAAATCCAAGATATTTTACATATTATAATTTGTTAGCCGACTTATACATTACACAACTCAGTTGTTTACAAGGACCTGTCTGGAATATTGATATTTTTTTGCTTTTTTTTGTGGGGGCAGAAATATTTTTTCTTTTAATCTTGTTATTATTTATTTGACTAATCACGAATCTTTTCTATTCATTTTTTTTTTTTTTTTCTATTTCTATCGCTCCTCTAATTATTCTTTTACCGAGCCGATCAATCTTGGCTACCACTTCAGTTCCATTAAACTGAATCATCTTTGTTCGGCAATCGCGGATTTTTCTGTGCGCTAATGTCGACAGACTGACATATGTTCATTTATGCGTACCTGAATCGGTCTCCTGTTTCTCATATACAGCTAGAACCGGCACATGAGATTTGATATACTTGAGCTAAGTGCAAATCCGCTAAGCGGTTTTGATTATATCTTTGAAAATTTATAATTTTCTTAGTAGCCTCAAAAACTGGTCTAATTTTATTTTTCTCCAAATATAACGTGTCTTTATGAATCGATATGATTCGTAAATTCTTCTTGATTTATTTTTGATTTTTTATCTTTAAACATTTTCCAAAAAACTAACGTACTTCATTCTCATCGTTAAATATCTTTTAATTTCCTATTTTTATCCGTTTTTCGTTAAGTGCAATATGATCAGTAGATTACTAAGTAATGTTAATCTGAATGAAAAAAGAAAGCACTGAAAAATTAAATTAAAAATAGTAGCATGGCTAAAATGGAAAAATGTGCAAGCATTTAATCAGAGTAGCTGAGAAATACAAAAAATCAATAACCCTAAACAAATTGATAAAATTTCAATTCACATAAAACATTATTATTATTATTATTATTATTATTATTATTATTATTACTATTATTATTATTATTATTATTATTATTAGCCATAAACGATAAAGTTATACAATATATATTGAAACAAAATATTATTAAAGAAAAAACTTATAATCTAGCCCTGAAAACGGGACTAATATAATCACTACTAAATCATAACTTGGGTCCGAATTGAGTTTTTTTTCTTTTTTCTTTCTTAGGTGCCATATAGTACAACTTTGGTTACAAGCACCGCGGCTATTGTAATTAAATGAGCGAATATATATTTGTTGTTTTCAGAAACTGGATGGTATTTTTAAGTTCCTCTGGGTTACAGTGGTGCGCGTATTGAAATGTTGGGTTTAGGATGATATTTCCGGAGAGTGATATGTACTTTGTTAGTATGTGTTCGACCGTTAAATTCGCAGTAAATTGAAACATAAAGCAGAACGCTTGATTGAAACGGATGAACATTTAATAAACACATGATCAGCGTCGCAAACATGCTCTTCGTTTGAATAGAGAAGACAATATAGAGAAGAAACCAACGGAAAACAAAAACGAGCGGAAGATTATAATAGAGTATGGCTTAAGAACGCAAGTGAATAATGGAGACAACAACAGAACGACGAAGTGAAGGAAACGAAGAGAACCACGGATTGACATGAAGACTAAGTTGAACAGACAGATAGAAAGAACAACTGTTAGAAAAAGAAGAAACGTATATATCCGATACCATAATCTGGGATGAAAAATTTTACAAAGCGGATGGAGATTAGAGGATTGGATTTTTCTTAAGAAAAGAGGTGGAAAGAAGCAGTAACCTGAGTACCAAAGAATCATCTAGTTCAATATCAAAAATGCCCGAATGACTAGGAACCCACAGTAAATATCAATATAAATGGAATGGAGGGAAGAAAGAAAGTGGATAAGTGAGCGTATGCGAAGTATGATAAAATCGCAGGAATGATCGGATAGAGGAGAATGAATTAAAGGGCGGACATGTGAATATGATAAAATTTAGAATTTAGAAGAAAGGCGATTTGAGGAAATGGAAATAATAGAATGTAGAATAGTCATTAATACGTTTATGAATGTAGAACAGAAAGGAGGCAGGCGAAAAGATTCCGAAAAATCAGAATCTGTGAGGATAAAAGAGACATCGACACCATCCGGGGCGCCTTCGAACCATCTGTAAATACGGTTACATGAGATGAAAATTAGGAATTAATAGCACTGTGGCATTCCTGTCTAATTAGAGCCTGTGGAAGAAATTTGAAGAGTGTTGGTTAAGCATTTTGGGAGGATGGCAGAGTTCCGTGAAATTAAAAGGGAAATAGGGGAGATTGCCAAGGGAAATTGTGTAAGGGAAAAACGAACTAAGCCGAAGAGAGGTAAGAGATAAAATAGAGGTTTTTCCGGGTGTGAAACGTCAGTTCCTAGAAACAGAAAGGTAAGAACGGATAGTAGTAGAGGACGTAAGTGGAAGACGCTTAGCAAGAAAACGATAGCCCAAACAGGATATGTGAATTAAGCAAGAACTGCTAGAATAGGAGAAAATTTAAAAGTACCAAGACATAGGACAAAGGCATTAATTTAAGATTACACCTAATTTAGAGAGTCAGGACCTAGAGACATAGAGAAATGAACAATAATCAAATTTTGAGCGGATGGTGGATTTATATGGAAAAATAAGGATATGAGGATAACCACCCCATTTGGTTGGAGATAGGGCCTTCAGCAGGTTTAGCCTTTTGATTGTAGAAGAAGAAAGATACTTGATGTGTTTGGAGAAGAATAACTGACTGTCAAGGAAGATACCAAGAATAACAAAAACAACTAACACGAGAAAGGTATGTATTTGCTAGGGGTAGAGAAGGAAAAATAGAAAGGTTAATCGAGGAAAGGGGATGTTCCAGCATAGTAAGAAACGAATTAAGTGTTTCACTGGCTGATACAATACCATAAGATGAGGCAAAGAGTAGGATGTCATCAGCAAATAATAAAGAAGAAGAATTTAGAGGAAGAGAAGCCACGCTGATAGTGAACATGTTGAAAAAAGTAGGACTGGGGGGGATACCTTGAGTTAGAGTTGAAAAATCGTTCTTGAAGTTTCAAAAGATGGAGCAGAGAGGTGGATAGAACGATTCAGTATGAGATTGATAATAAGGGAAGTAAACTCTGCGTTGGAACGTTAATTGCTGACATATTATCTTTTAAAGTGGGTAAATGAACATTATCAAAAAGGCACAGGATACATCGATGAAGGAAGCCAAAGTATAACGTTATTTGTATATGCAGGTAACAAAAAGACTAACACAAACGAGCGGGCCAACACCAAGACGAAAGCAAAAAATTTTGTTAGGAATTACATTATTACGCCACGAAACGAGGCGCGTATTCAACTTACCTTCGAACAGTTTTCTGGTGTAGAATGCCGAGGAAATTGGACGTAAGGAAGAACTTTTTTTTAGGAATGGGAATGATCATAAAAGAATTCCAAGAGGGAGGGGTTATACCCCTGAAGAGGAAACGATTAAAAAGATCCAGGAGAAAGGTAAGGGACACTGCTTGGATGGGTTTCCGAAGACAAGAAATAGTATAACGTCAAGACCTGCAGTGGGGTTTTTTTTTTTTTTAATTTATTTATTTATTTACTCCGCTGTACCTTGCGGTTTTTCAGCCAGAGTTTCTGATTGTTACTGTTATTATTTGTTGTTGATGTGTTTTGTTTTGTTATTCATTACATGGTTGACAAAGCTGATCAAATTAAAAAAGTTTTTTTTATGTATTTCGGTTATTGGTTTTTTTATTATTTTCCATTTTTCTCTTTCGTTTTTAAACTTATTGCATTCGAAAATCGAATGTTAATCATCTGTTTCCTCTTTACAGTCTATACAGATGTCCGATTCAGCAATTTTAAATCGTTTCATATAGACATCCCATTATTATTTCCATGTCCGGTTAAAAATTGAGTGAAGTTATAATCGGTATAAAAATGTTTCATTTGTAGTCTTTCTTCTATGTTTGGAACTATTTCCCGTGTTGTTACTTTGCCAGTTTTTGATTTATCACACCTGAGTGTTGCCAGAGTGTCGTATACTACTTGAATTAATTTTGTTGATCTGTTTTCGTAACGTTTTTTTGTCTAAAATTTTAGTTCTTCTTGTTTGCATGTTTTGATTTGGTTTACAGTTTCTAACTTTAAGTCTATAGGTATTATTATTGCTGCTATGATGTTGACTGAAGTATACGATATCGTGCGATAACTAGAGATTGTTCCTATTAATATTTTCCTTTGTAATTTTAACAGCTTATTCTTGTCTTTTTCTCGTAAAACTGGAAAATATACTGCAGAGCAGTATTCTGTTATTGATCCAAAAATGGCTCTTTATAGAGTACTATTCTATCTTTATATTTGAAACCGAACATATTTGAATATAGTGATCTTAATTTGAAATCAATTTTTTTAATCTTGTCTATTATGAATTCGATGTGTTTTCCAAAATTTAAATTTGTGTCTATGATTATTCCCAAGTATTTTATTTCTTTTACTATTTTTATTTTATCTTTATCTTTATGCATAAGTGCTGTTCAATGCAGTGTACCATTTCTTCCCTGTCTTGTTTTCTACTTATTAATAGTGCTTGGATTTTATTTATGTTGAATTGTAAGCCTAAGTTTTGAATGTTTTTACTCGAATTTTTTTATTGTTTCATTTATATTGTAAACTTCGTCTTTTTTATTAATTCCTGCTACTAACATTATATGGTCTGCGTAGCTTATCATATTGCAGTGTTGACTGAAACGCAAATTATGAACTTCGCTCATTGCTATGTTGAAGAGTACTAGAACCGAACCTTGTGGTACTCCTGAGTTGACACTCCTGTTGTGTATAGGATTTTGTTTTCTTGATTAAATAACCCAATTCTTCTATCTGTTAAGTAGTTACGAATTATTGTTTGTATTGTACCAGATATATTTTTTCTTTTCATTATTTTTAAGATTTCATCAATTTTTATTTGATCAAATGCTCCGGATATGTCAAAGCTGATTAGTAACGTATGTCTTGTTCGTTTTTTATATTTTTCAATGTAATCGCATAACTTTTTTATTGCTAGCTCGGTTGATTTGTTTTTAAGATAGCCGAACTGATTTTCGTTTAAAATCGCTTTTTCTTTTATTTCTGTATCCAGAAAAATTTTTATTATTTTTTCATATATTTTACTTAAACTAGACAGTAGCCTTATAGGCCTGTATGATTTCGGATTTGTTAAATCTTTTCCGGGTTTGTTTATTATTTTAATTTTTCCTCGTTTCCAGACGTTAGGGAAATAATTTAGTTCGATACATTTTTGGTAAATAGATTTAAATATTTTTTCGTCTACTTTGTGAAGAAGTTTAATCATCATGTTAGAAATTTGATCGTGTCCATTGGATTTCCTATTGTTCAGTTTTTTGATTATTGTAGTTAATTCGTTTTCACATATTTGAAGAGTTTTATCTGGCTGAGTCGGTTGCAACTTAAGTGTTCGGTTTGGAAATAATTCAGCAAAAATTATTTTATGTTTTTCAATGTTATCGTGTACGATGCATCCACCGACATTAAAAGCAGGCATGTCTACTCTATGTTTGGTTTTGTCCATACAGATTTTATACGGCTTGCCCCAGATTGTCGACGAATTAATCAGTTCTTTCCATTTTTCATGCTTTGGGGGTTAGAAATTTGGAAAGAACAGATTTTAATTCGTAAATATTGAAAGCAGAAGTTAGGACATGTGAAGGAGAATTATGCGGAAGTGGAGTTAAATGTCAGCTTTTTCGTTTTCCTTTTGTGTTAGAATGTGATGTGATTCAGCATATAATGATTTTTTGCAGATGTTAGTTCGCTGGCAGGTGAGTATCCTTTTTTTTTTTTTTTTTAAGATTCCCCCTTTAGGCACGTCAGCTAAGGACCTACACCCAGAAACAACAAAAACGAAAAGAGCCGTCAGTTAAATTTCGATTCGGTCAGATATGAACAATATAAAGGAACTAACGGATGAGATAATGGATGGTGAAGAGAAGGACAGAATATACGATGCACAATAAGGAGCGGGGAGCTTGAGTTTCAGCAAACAAGAATATAGGAGGTGAATATCCTGGACACTATCGGGTGGTCAGCTTTCATCTGGTCAATGCTTTGAACGACGTAAAGTGCGTCAGGAAAGATAACTATTTTCTGTAAGCATAGATCCTTAAATTGATAGCCAGTTTTTATTACTGTTAGTTCTGCTGTTAGCACCGATAATTCGACTGGCAAAAAAACGTATCTTACGGTGATAGTCGGCTGATGCATCAATTTGGAAAATTTTTCATACGAGTCGAGTCAGGTAAATATTAGGTTATCGTCGGTTCCCTGTTTTATATTTTTGTCGCGTGATGCCAGTGAAAAGTCGGTCTTTATGTTCGTTGTGTTGCTTGGTGATATCGATGATATTATATTTGTTCCGAGTGTTGCAAGTGCTGATGATGTTTGCAACATGAGCTTGAAAACTGTCGAGTTGGGGAAACGACGTGATATTTTTGTTTTTAGTATATTTGGTATATGTTTTGAGATACGAGTTTCATCATTAATTATTTCGTACTAAATTTTAGCGACCACTCATTAGCTTTAATTAATGTGCTGATTGTTGGGCTGAGGTGAAAAGAATTGAATTTTTCGCTTCATTTTTAGAACCTAAAAATTAGTTTAATTTTGTTGGTATACGTGAAATAAACAGCCGCGACGAAAGTTAAACCGTTAGCGGTGAAATAAATAAGCCGGTACCAGAGGGGACCGCTCTTTCGGGCGCGATCGATCGGGCGCAGGCGAACTCAGACCTTTTTACAGACCACCTACAGTGATTTTCAGGTATCATCCGTTAAACGTTGTCATCTGTGTTAGTGAGAAATACGAGTTACCAAATACTGCTATCAGAAATTCCGTCCAAAAAATACCGTTCTTCGTTAACGATTTAGTTTTTCCGCGCGTATAGCATGTTATATATGCATAAATATATATATAATCACAAAACACATATTTTACATGATTTTATTTGGTTATTCGCTTTTTTAAATTATTTTCTATTTTTTTTTTTTTTTTTGAAATTACTTCAGCGTGAAATACTCATAAACAGACTTTCGCGATGTAAATTTAAGAGTTCTGTTGGCAATAGTGATACGAAACGGACGAAAATTATTAATATTAATAATCGGTCAAATGCATTGCCGGGTTTCTTCATTTTTTTTTTTGCTAATGTATAGTCAACCGTATTTAAAAAATTACAAACTATCAACTCTACGTCATTTAAAGTGTAATATAACTGGATTGAATTTGCTTCTGATACATATTCCTTATATTATCTTTCAATTTTTATTCGTATCTAGCAAATTTATTTGAGGAACGTTTATTGAAGTTTTTTCTGTTATCTATAATTTTAATTATATGTTTAATTCCTATATCGAAAATGACAAACAAAGGCGCAAAAATGTTTAAACATAAATACATTTATGTTAATACTGGGCGAGAAATATATACCATATTACAAATTAAAAATTAAATATCTTTGTTTTTAATTTAAAATTATGTAAATGTAAATTACGGTAATCTTTAAATTAACTCACAGAATGTTCAGTACATGAAACCTCCTGCCCGGCTAACCTTTTTTTTTTTCTTTTAGTTCGTTTAGAAAAATTTCCTATCTTCAAAACACCGGACTAATATTATTTTCGTAAAAATTTTAATAAAGCCAATAATGAAGAAACTTTCAAGCCTTGAATTTGTTTCAATATTCCCGATAAATGCACTGTGGGAAATTCTATTTTTAAAAAAATGGATAATCTTTTTCTGTATATAAAGAGACAAAGTCAAAACAGTTCAGTACCTTCTTCACCATTGTTTATTAACCGATTGTCTTGCTTTGTTTTCCTGTTTAGTAACTATTGATGATCTTTAGAGCTATCAGTACACAAAATTTTGGAAACAGTTATACTTTTTTTTTCGTATTTAAATAAAAATGTAATACAAAAAGTGAAAAAGGAAATCGCTGCAGCCAGTAAATTTGTTCTTATTGAAATGTTTTAATTTTTCTTAATAATCATCATTATTGGCTTTTTTACAATGTACTAAATCTTAAGATATCATTTAATTTTTGTATTGAAAGTACATATAAAAGTATATGTTCTCAAGTAATAATGAACTAATGTTTAAAACGGGAAATAAATTTTGGAAATATACAAATTTATATATATTTTTCTAAAATTTTTAATGATAATTATGGTCGAATTTGGACAATTGAGGGAACGCTAGTATTTATAAACACGTGAATGAAGTGGCAAACTGTAAATATATGAGATACTTTTACATTGCAAAATGATTTAATCAACCATTATGCTCAACCACTTTGCTGTATTTGCGATAAAATTATATTTTATTTATTTTTTATTCATTTATTTATTTTTTCTAAAATCTAGTTACCTCAAAAATAAATATTTTAGAGCTAGGTTATGTAACACGGATTAATTACTTGGAATCTGTTTTTCTTATTACTGTGAAATATGACCTACATAAACCAAAATTCATTTTTAAAACATGCAAAAACATTAGTAATAAAATTAACATAACTAAGTAACAAAAATTTTCCGATTTTTAAACAAATATTTGACATTCTTAAAAGTATATATTTGTTTTATATCCGTTATATGTAATTATTTTAGAAAACAGGTAAATAGTGATCGCTAGTGAGTATTCCTAAAAAATACAACAGCACTAAAAGCATATATGCGGAAAATAATTTTATGGATATATTGTAAACTGCTCATATTTCTCAAACGGGCGTCAATTTTTTTTGTCGGTTCGGTTCTCACCATGGGAGATTTCCTGCGAGTGACTGAAAAGAGGTAATGAATAGGACCTCGAATATTTTACAAATATGCGAATCCGTAGGAATAAAAGAAGAAGCAAAAGTGATAAAATCGTCATGGAAAAAATCGTATATTTTTCTTGGAATTGACCATAACTTTATTGTAAAGCAGTTATTATTTCGGCGGAAGAAGAATTACTAGAATATTTTTCGAATAGGCTATTCTTAATGATGACCATAGTACGGAGAATTAACGAATGAAACTGTTTTCTGTAAATAAGTGTACTGCTTTAGTTTGTTTATTTTACCAAATCCTGAATAGCTTCATAAGAGGTGAAATTTATTTACCTGCTTGTTCATAACCCGTACGATTGGCTATTCGGTTTTAAATTTTTAAGAAAATGGTTAATTTTCCTAACAGAAGAACATAACAAAATGTGCAATGAATGCGTGTAAAACATGCCATTATTGTTATTTTTACCTTTCTGTTCCGAAAAAAAAAAAAGACGCCGCAAAGGATGTTGACATATAATAGTTTCTGTCATTCGTCTGAGAACGTGATATAATATCAACAAAATAAAGAAAACATAATCTTATTGATAAAAGTAACTGAGTAAAAAAAAAGAAATATGTCGATTGTGACAAACGTTTGTTGAAAGTCGCAACAAATTATAATCAGCTCCAGCTTGAAGATTATCTTCGTGGTGTACCACATAAAGTAATTAGTTACCTTTAGTGTTTGCATGTATTATAGGTACTATTATTATTAATTATATGTAAGATTTCGAAATCGTTTATTTCTATATTTATAATTAATGTTATTGTTATTATATTATAATTGCAAACTCTTATTTTGTTGGGAAAACGTGAAAGAGTAAAAACATAATTTCTAATTCGACTAGCTGTATGAACACTGGTTGTACCTTGTATGTATATATATATATATGGTTTGATAAATTATCATTCCTGTGGAAAGGGGGGATAATTTTTTTGCGACAGTTTTATCGCAATACATACTATAGGTTTTAAATTGTTGGTAACTTAAATATTGTTTATGCGTGTTACAGAAAATACCTATTTATTAAATAAAACTGTATCCATTTCATATAAGAAAGATTGATTCCGTATCGAAGAATAATGAGGATATTGTTCCAATTTTTGTGGTTTTTGAAAATTTCAGTTATTACTAAACGACCAAACATTGTAATTTGTGAAGTATGCTGTAAGCTAATTTAACAGGCTCAGTTTGATATCGGCACAGTTGTGTTTAAGCCGTATGTGAAAAAAAGAAATAAAAAAAAACGACGGACTAGAATATTATTTTTCTTATAAATATGTTCAAAATTTATCCTCTTCTTTCTTTCATATCTACTTCATGCGACATTTTATGTTTTCGTTTACTACAAAACATTCACGCAGGAGCAAGTTCATTTTTTCATAAATATTAAACATTTTTTTCTTTCTGTGCGTTTTACTTTTAGGCCAATAAGGTTAAATCTAAAAAAGCAACCTAAAGGAATCGAACAAAAATAAAAACAAACATACAAAGGCTAACTGACGAATCATTCTGAATAAATTAATGAAATAACTATCTAAAAACAAATAGACGATCGTGCTCATTTTAACAATTACTCATTTATTGTTTTGATCACATTGTGCCTCAACGGGATTTTTCTGTTCAGCAAATACAAAAAGAAAACAAGCAAGCGTACGGATAATTTTGTATTTGCAACAACACATCATAAGTATCGAATTGCAAACCGGGTAAAGGTCCTTTTTTTTTTTTTTTGGGATCGCCAGTCGAGGGCATTACGCAGCATAATTTTGTGTTAGTGAGAGAGAGGGAGAAACTGATTAAAATTGAATATTACTGGAAATAGAAGATATGAAGGACGCTATAATAGCAATGATTGCCGGAGATGGAAAGGAAAGAATAAAGGAAGCACTGTATGGAGTAGGCAAACCGAGTTTCGGGAGTTGCCTATAGAAGTGAGAGCATTCTGTAGATATAGACGCGCATTCAAAGAAGATGTGATTTGTGTCACAGATTAGATCGGAATCATCCGGATGGAAGGAACAAAAAGAAGAAGAGGACATAGAAAAGCGAAAAGAAGATGCCGGAAGACGACTATGATCTAGACGAAGCCTACAAATGGAAGAGATAAGAAAGCGTGAGAGATGAGGGAAGTCAAGGTACCAAGGATACGGAGGAGGATGGGTTTGGATGCTAAGGTAGAAGGATTCAGGATTCGAGAATAAAAGAGAATAACTATCGTGCCATCGTCTACGATGGAGGTCCTTGATTGACGTGAATAAGACTGAGGTCGAAAAAGGTAATTCTCATTTAGGTTTTGCAGTCATTACCAATAAGCAGCTTCTTTCATATTATTCACTACCATCACTAAAGAATTTTTTTTTTTCGAAATAAAACCAAAAAACCTTTAGTAAAGAAAGCCGTCGTGATGAGAAACAGAAGACAAAAAGGTTATTATTATAAATATTTAATGTAAATTAAAAGAACGATGATTCGAATAACGAATACTTGCGAATTATTCCTTTTAAAGCTTTGTGTTACTCAAATCCAACCCACCTGAACTGACAATATTTAGAAAGTATTATTACAATTTAGTGTGATAAGTTAGTAAAAAAACGAAATTTTAGAATTACAAAGTGGTTGTAGCCATTGACGGTTCTCTTCCTTTTTTTATTAAACACTATTTCACAGTGGAAAATTACTTAATCGCCTTTGTTCTCAACTTACTTCTTTACTTTTTTCTTTTTCCTTACAAAACATGCATCAAGTATTGCCGAGTCGATTTTTCTAATTATTATTATTTTTTTATGAGCCGCTCGCTTTATTATTAGACAAAACAAGAAAAGCTTCTTGCTTATTGGCTTTATTAAAATTTTTATGAAAATAATATTAGTCCAGTGTTTTGAAGATAGGAAATTTTTCTAAACGAACTAAAAGAAAAAAAAAAAGGTTAGCCGGGCAGGAGGTTTCATGTACTGAACATTCTGTGAGTTAATTTAAAGATTACCGTAATTTACATTTACATAATATTAAATTAAAAACAAAGATATTTAATTTTTAATTTGTAATATGGTATATATTTCTCGCCCAGTATTAACATAAATGTGTTTATGTTTAAAAACTTTCGCGCCTTTGTTTGTCTTTTTCGATATATTTTTGAAACCAGGGTTGATTCGTCAAGGAATTAAATATATAATTAAAATTATAGATAACAGAAAAAACTTCAATAAACGTTCCTCAAATAAATTTGCTAGATACGAATAAAAATTGAAAGATAATATAAGGAATATGTATCAGAAGCAAATTCAATCCAGTTATATTACACTTTAAATGACGTAGAGTTGATAGTTTGTAATTTTTTAAATACGGTTGACTATACATTAGCAAAAAAAAAATGAAGAAACCCGGCAATGCATTTGACCGATTATTAATATTAATAATTTTCGTCCGTTTCGTATCACTATTGCCAACAGAACTCTTAAATTTACATCGCGAAAGTCTGTTTATGAGTATTTCACGCTGAAGTAATTTCAAAAAAAAAAAAAAAAATAGAAAATAATTTAAAAAAGCGAATAACCAAATAAAATCATGTAAAATATGTGTTTTGTGATTATATATATATTTATGCATATATAACATGCTATACGCGCGGAAAAACTAAATCGTTAACGGAGAACGGTATTTTTTGGACGGAATTTCTGATAGCAGTATTTGGTAACTCGTATTTCTCACTAACACAGATGACAACGTTTAACAGATGATACCTGAAAATCACCGTAGGTGGTCTGTAAAAAGGTCTGAGCTCGCCTGCGCCCGAAAGAGGCTGCGCCCGATAGAGTCATGCCCGAAAGAGGGTGACCCGTACCAGAAGCAAAAGATAATAAAAAAAAAACCGAATTACAAACAAGCCAAGCTTTATGTTAACTTTTAAAAAAGAAATGCATTAATTATAAATGAAAACTTAGCACAGAATATATATTTTAAAGAATTGATTAAACATTTATTTTTCGAAAAGCAGTTGCAGTAAAAATTCCATTTGGAATTCGCTAAAAAATCCGACAACTTTACGGATAGCAACAGTTTTTTCCCGTAGAAATTTAACTGAAAAAATTTAAATAACGATAGTGGATTTATAAAATGTTTGATTCAGTTAAAAACGTTTTTAAAGAAATTTTTGTGTGAGAAAATTATTAAATTTTTAACATTATTTTGCAGTAGCTATGTAAGAGCGAATTATTAAATAAACAGTACTTTAAATAATCAGAATTAACTTGTGCGGTCCGATGTTAAAAAATTAAACCGTTCATAATTCAAATTTACTCATTTTCTTTTTTAATATTGTTAGCAGGTGAGGCATATTTATATAGGCGGCCACAACTCGCCAAGGACTAGTAGGTAGTCTTAGGAAGACATAGTTTTATAGACAGTTCCCAACCTGTCTCTCTGTCACCTCGTGCCTACTACCCTGTCGCTCCTGGGGAATCGTCTGCCTAAGACTTTCCGCCACTAGCTGATCGGGGTTATTTTTTTAATAGAAATAATAAAATCTCCATAAAATGAATAAAACTTTCTCACGAATAGTCCTGCAAGCTCAATACCAAAAAAAAAAAGAAAAAAAAGCTTTGTTCAATTGTAATGTATTGCAGTTTCTTATGTGGAGCTCTCCTAAATTCGTTCTCTATAAATTAGGTCACCTCTGAAACAGTTGCCTTCGGCTTCGTCTCGAAGCTTTGAGATCATCTCTCATTCCAGCCATTTTATCTCTTTCATCCGAAGATCTTATTTGGTTTATCGCTTTCTCATCAAACGCTTTTTCATTTCCTCGTCAAATATCAGTGCCTCTTATTCTTTTATCCTCCATCACTTGGCGTTTATCCTCCAATAAAATTCCTATTCTATCTCCTATTCGCCTTTCCAAATTTTCCCCTTTTGTTATTTCCCATCACAAGCTTCCATTCTTTTCTTACGTCTACTCCAAATCGTTAAAATCAGCAAATATCATCTTCATGCCATACTTCCTTAAATCCTTTCCCATTCATTTCGTCCGTGTCGAATTTAATAATACAATAAATTCTCGTATTTCGTGATCACTAATTTTTACTGACGAACCGAAAAGCTCAAGCGAAGTTGGGGCCTCATTCTTGTGCCCTCAATTTAGTCATTCTCAGTCCTTTTGTTTTATCTTTACTGCTGAATCTGTTTCAATTTTACCAGCCATTATTTATATTTCCTCTTCTGCAGGTCTTTCCAAGTTCCTTATTGTTTTTGACTCTTTAAGTGTTCTTCCAGCATTAACTCTACCTTCCTTTTCTCCTTCCACTGATGCTATCGTCCTTTCTATTCGTTCTCTTCTTCATGATCTATCCTAATCAACGTCAACCCAGATTGACTTTCTTTGGGTCCCTCCGGACATTCAGGCATTGATGGAAATGCAGTCGTCGATCTCCTTGCTAGAGCTACAGCTTCCAATGGAAATTTTATTAACAGGGTTTCAACACACAATATTCTTCTTCCAACTAAATCCATCTTAGGCACTCTGTTTATGTTTCTCTTTTTGCTAATCCTAATTCCTTTTATCTGTTGACTGATTAACCCTGTTCATTTTTCTCGTCCTTGGTTCTATTATTTCCCCGGTTTGTGTCGGTCCATAATTACTAAAATATTTCGCCTCCGTTTCCCGCACAGTCTCCTTCTTTCTTCTCTAAATCGATTTTCCTCGCTACATCTCCCTTCTGCCCATTGGATCCTGAAGGTTCCTATTATGTTTGTGACGCGAATCACGTGTTCTTCGAGTGTTCTGATTTATCTCGCGGGCGTGAGTTACTTTATTATCAACTTTTAAAACTTCGTCTTCCTGCTCCTTTCAACGTCTCCTATGTTCTTTCTCTGCCTATTCTCTCAGTTGTTCCTGTTTTAGAAGCGCGTTCCTTGGTTCCATTGCCGATAAAATTATAGTTTTTGCTCTATTTCATACATCTCTTCCTGTTAGCAAACCCAAGAAATAAAAAAGGGGAAAAAAAGTGTTTCGAACTATTTGTAACATATGATCAACAGAAAGAAATAAAGACCGGTTCTTTTTTTGATCGTTTTCCCCGAGATATTACTTTAATTCTATGTCGTTAATATACCTAGTTTTAAATAGGAGCGCGTTGAAAGAGCCCTAAAAATAAACCTTTATTTATTCGTTCGTTCGAATGAACTATATTAGGCTTTGAACAGAGAAACATTTGTATGATAAATCTAAAATATCACAATAAACTCGGAAAATAAATAAATAAATAAATAAATAAATAAGCAAAAAAGTGAAAATTGAATGTTCCGTTCTTACTGCTGAAACAGCGCAACTCTAACCGGACCGTAGAATGAAAGTCAAATTAGGCTTATGGGTGCTTCCACGATACAGAACTTTAGGAAAAGCCTCGCCGTAATTAGATTCAAAATTAAGAGCACATTTCATACTTTACACCTCGTCCCATGATTTTTTTTCTTATTTTGCGCATTCGTTTATTTCCTCGATCGTCCCTGCTTACTTGTAGGGTTTTTAATAATTTTTCCTTTTAAGCAATTAGTAATTTTTTTTTTTTTCAGACGTATATTTCAACTGCCACTCTAATCAGTATGCAGTAATATTATATCTATTGTAATTAAATCGACATGATTTCTTCCTTTTCAAAAAAATATATCCTTTTTCGATTAACCCCGCCAAATTATTTGTCTCGTTAGACTGCTTGTCCCATTCATCATTAAATTTTTGAAATAATTTTGTACATGATACCATTCTCAAATCTCCTTCAACAGCGGCTCGATATTCGGTTGAAGCTTTATTTCTACCGCATTACTCAACTGTTTACAAGTGATTGTGATAATTAACAATAATTAATAATAATAAAGAAAAAAAAGAATTGAACAAAACCATTAAAAAACCCAACAATGAGAATACGGGAAGCGGTATAATTTATGACTTTCGTAATAATCGGTTAGCTTAGGTTTTTAGGGAAAAACGAAAGGTCTTAAAAATGATTATTCTTTATTATTACCGGTAGTCTGTTTCACGTAAACGAATACAAACGAGTTAAGTAATCGTATGAGAAAAAAACTTTCATCGAATTAGTCACGCTCAACCGAAGGCATTTTTGTTCTCAGTTACGATATGAGCGAAACTCGGAAATATTTAATAGTCGCATTTTTATGCGGCAATTGCAAATGATATTGCACTGACGTACATTATTTCGAATTGTTAGCCGTCATAAAAGTTGAAAGCTTCGTACAATAAATTACGAGCGCAAACGTATCTTTACATTTCCATATCGCATGCCTTTGAACAATATCAGCATACCGGTTTCATATTTCTATTTAAGTCATCACTATTTCTCGACATTTTATTTCAGACCGTCGGTCTATCCGGATTTTTGCAATAAACCACACCGTTATTACTACGTTCGTTGTCACTGCGTGACTAATTAAACTGACAGCGTAACGAATAAAGAAAAAAAAAAATGATTAAAGAAACTAGCAGAAAATATACCAGTAATAAAATTACTTCGTATGAGAGCTTTACAAAATATTTACTCCATCTTTCTGTATTTTGTTTCCCGGCGAGTCGTTGGCCAGTGCGCTTGCTTATATTCATTGGGCTTAAACAAAAATTTATTTTTCTTAGAATTCCTAGAAGGAATCGGCAAAGGAAACCTGATCTCTCTACGTTTCATATTCTTGATACTCACTATTTTCCATTGTCTCCTTTTAATATCAACGAGCTCCATGCACCTCCAAAGAATTCTTCTGACTCATCTCGTGACATCTTTTTTTTTTTATCCTCCCCTTTGGACATGCCAGCAACGGATATTCGCCCAGAAACGACACAAGGGAAAAGAGTCAGTCAGATGTAATAATTCAGTCAGATATTGGCAGAATAAAAGAACTGAGGATAGGAACAACGGAGCTAAACGGAAACGATAAGATATACAAAGAGCAATAAGGATTGGGAAGCTTAAGTGATATCAGATCGGAGTACAATGGATTACATTAACGAAGGATGGACATTAAAAGAAGATATAGTCGGGATGAAGAGGACAAATAGGGGAGAGTGCGAGACCAAAAAAGGAAAACGTGAAGAAGGAATTTTCAGTATGATTGGAACGTAAACGGTTAATAGAGACAATAACGGAGCGGCAAAGCGAAGGAAAATCGTCAAAACCAAGGCCAGGTGTAGGAAGATGTTGGATGGAAAAATAAAAGTAAGGTTGATTGGAAAAGAAGGAGACGTAAAAATCTGACTAAAATCTAGCATGAAACTTTTTACACAATGGGAAGAGCAAATTAGAAGTGGGAATTTTAGTAAAATAAAAGCGGGAGAATACAGCAATCTGAGCCAAAGAATCTGCCATTTTGTTACCCTCTATCTCCATACGACTAGGGACTCAAAGCATATCAATGCGGATAGCATGAAGTATGAAAAAAGTGTAAATGACAAAGCGAATACGGAGGATACAAAAATCAGAAGAGTGAGGGGGGAAATGTGAGGAAATGGCTTTAAGAGCACGCATGGAGTCAGAGTTAATTAAATATTTAGAAGATCGATAGGAGGAAGTATAAATTATGGAACGTAGAATGGCCACTCGACCGTAAAGATGGTACAAAAAGAAGGGACGACGAAAAGATTCGGAGAAATTTATGCTCGGAAGGATGAAAGAAGCTCCAACACTCCATTAGAGGCCTCTTCGAACTATCTATAAAAATGGTCATGTGAAAGGGAAAACAGGATTCGACATAACTATGGAATTCCTGTATAACTGTTGTATTAGAAAGGGATTTGGAGGAAAGAGGAAAGTAGAATATACATTGGGAGGATTGGACAGATCTACAAAATTAAAATAAAAGTAAGGGAAGTTATTGTAAGAAATTGTACAGGATAAAAAAAATGTGAGCTAGGATAGGAATTTTCTTGGTAGTAAATCGACAGTTTTGCAGAATAGAAAGGCATGAAGGAATAAGTCTAGAGGATGATAACGGTACGCTTTTACAAACGATATCTTAATGGGACCTGCGGATGAAAAGGGAAGGCGAATTTGACTCTGCGAGAACTGCTGGTACTGAAGAAGATCTAAGAGCACCAAGGCAAAGACGAATATAAGAATTTGGGATTATATCCAGCTTGGAAAGAAGTAATTTTGAGACATGTAGATAAAGGAATAGTAATCGAGTTTAGAACGGATAATCGATTTGTACAAACAAAAGAAGAGAAAAGGATCGCCTCCCTATTTTGTTAGGGAAAGACCTTTCAGTAGGTTCAGTCTTTTACGAGCAGAAGAGGAAAAGAAATTAATATGTTCATAAAAGGTTAAGGAATACACCGAGGTAGCAAAAGCAATCCTTATGAGAGATAAGTATGGAGTTTAAAGATCAGAAACCTTTTTGTATCGCTTCCCTTATTCTTAAAAACACCTCTCGAATCTTTCGCTCAACATTCCGCTTAACATTTATATTTCCTTTCCCTCTTCCGGCTCCGTTCCACCATCTTGGAATTTCTTTACTATTTTATTCCTGCTCCTAAAACGATTTTTCCTCGCGCAATGGAAACTGTTGTAGAGCGCGTTAAATAAGCGACTCGGTATGGTTGGAACACTATAATCCAGCTCCCCGCGTAACATTTTCGGCTTCCACTCTGTTCTGTTGATGGTTTCCTTGTTGGAAATCTAGAAGTGCTTCTCATCTAAAAATAAATTAGTTACCGATGTTTCCAATACATTTGTTCTTCCCCATTCTACCAAACATTCATCTTAAAAAAAATGCTCATTTCATCACTTTTCTCATTTGTAACCTCTTCATTAGTAAAACTCTGTCCACTTTTCTTTTTCCTACTTTGAAAAAAATGTTTGCGCTTTTCTTGAAAATTCTTATCTTACTTCCAGCCCATTTAATCTTTTTTTTTTTTATTTAAATAAATTGTGGGTCTCACAGGGCAAGTATGCCCGTTGTATGAATGCCCGACACTCTTATTATCGTTTATTCAGTTTATACACATTACAAAATTATTTACGCTTATTGAACGAAATCAAAATAAATACAGCCTTAATTAATATATGTCGAATAAATATTTATAATAATATACGCTTTCACTCTAGATAGGCATCCAAACAAAGGTTATTTATGTATTCAATACGCATACTTATTCTTTTTTAAGTAATACAGCAATCGGAAAAGGAAAGACGTAAGAATCACAGAAGAAAATATATATTCAAATTATTATACAACTGAATTATCTGAATGGAAAGAATTATGACCTAGTTTGGTTTTTATTCCTTACACCATTCATTCAGCTATTTCACTACATCCTTTTTCCATACACCAATACTGTTTTCGTTTATTATGTGATTGGGAATATTACTGATTAGTTTAATTAAGACCGAATCATCTATGTTATCAATTCGTAGATTAGACCCTCTAGGATAAATGTAATATATATTATACTTTGATTTCTTGTTATTCGAGTTTTTTGCCTAGATGGTAACTTTATATTGTTGCTATTAAAATCGAGTAACCTGTAATAGTACTATTCTTACTGCATGCCAATGCCTCTCTAAATCTGTCCTCCCGAAACTGGATCGACCCATTATCTGCACTTCCGGTTATACTATTTAATGCTTTAAAGTTCATTCCCTATCAACAATCCTTTGGTTCCATTGCACATCCGCAGATGCTATTACCGCTTTCTAATTAAAAGTTTTCCTATCTCTTCTTCAAAACTCATTTTCTCCTATATATTTCTTTTCCAATCACTAAGAAGATCCCTATATTTTTTCCCGCCATTGCCAATTTTTCTCCTACTTCATTTCCCTTTAATAAGTTTCCATACTTTAGACTTAATTACGTAAATTTCCTTCATCTCTTCCATGGTTCCTCCGCGTGAACTTATATTCTTTAATTCTATTCTTTCTTTTCATTTTGTTATTTTCACTAACGGTGCTAAGGTCACACTAGTGAAGTGCTAAAATGTTTTCTTTCCATTCCATTTTCATTACCTAATCAGTTTTCCCCTTTTCTACTAGCAGCGCTCTAAAAGCGTTGTTACACCTAACTTCCTTTATTGATGTTTGTTGCGTCTTTGGTAATGTTCATCTACCAACTTTAAGAGATAAAATGACAGCAATTAACATCCCAGTTCAGTTACTTCCCTTGTTATTAACGTCATGATGAATTGTTCTATCCCTCTCAATTTCTTCACGGTTCAAGAAATATTTTTTGCCATCTCTCTCACAAGATTTTTCTCTCAGTTCTATTTTTTTCAATGTCTATACTAATAGCATTGCTTCCCTTCTGTCGAATTGTATCCTGCTATTTTTTCCGATATTATAGCTGCCGGTGAGGCTCTAAATTCATTTCTCATTTTAAGATCACTCCCTAACCTCAATTCTCTATTTCTCCTTTTAATTCCACTATTATTTTTACGCTTTTCCTTATGATCCTACTTTATTTAATCTATCCGTAAACAATAAACCTCATTCTCGCATTAATTGCTTTTGCTGCCATGTTTTCCTTTAAAGTCGACTAACGTTCTCCGAACATATTGAATATCTTTCCTGTTCGGGAAAAAAAAAAAACTAAAAATTACTGAAACTCTATTGCCAATCACATGGAGTGATGGTTCCTGCATTCTTATTTCTCTGTATAAGTTCATTATTCGTATACTGTTTTCTTTTACCTATGGGGCTGTGCCTGAGATATAATTCAAAATTCTTGTGTTCGACTTTATCTCGGTGATGTTAAATCCTTTTCAATTCCAATAATTCTTTCTGAATGCAATACGTCACCCCTGTCTCTTCGCAATTCTTATTTAAAATATCATTTCCCCACTAAACATCTTTCACTCGCGCCTTCTACCCGTTTTTATTCCTACCGATTATTTTTGACTCCGTGAGTAACAAAGCACTATCTTCCTAATGAACAATGAATACGTGAGTGCCTTTAAACAATCCGCTCTTCCCTTTCACTCTGGTGATTTTATTATTCTTTCGTACGCTGCCTGATCCACTCTATCTACGTTGATTTTCTGCGGGTTCCCAGCCACAATTGAAAGTAAAAAAATGAATGGATTCTTTGGTTGGGTTGCTACTTCAATCATTTCTTCCTTTAAGAAAATACGTATCTTGTGTATCCGTGTAAAAAATTCGCTCCTAGATTCCGTTATCAGATATTTGCTCTTCTTCCTTTCGTACCTATTCTTTCTGTTTGTTCAACCTAATCTTCATTTTTAATTCCTCTGTTTTCTTGAGTTTCCTTCGCTTCCCCCTATTATTTCTATTATTCGCCCACTCTGTTTTAATCACACTCTTCCGCCCTACTCTCGTTTTCGCTTTTCCTTTGTTTCTGTTCCAAATTTTTCTCTTCACCCGAATAAAACAATAATCACATCCTCCTTAAATTCCTTTCTATAGAACGGTTTTATTCTATATTTTTAACTGCTAAAACTCAAGTCTACTCCTTATTGCGCATCTTATATTTTGCTTTTCTACCCTTCATCCATTTTTCAGCTATTGGTTTTCCATTATATTATCAATATCCAACCAAAACAAAAAAATTCAACTAACAGTTCTTTTTGAGGATGTCAACTAAGGACGTTACCCAATGCAAGATATGACAGCACTAATGATTATATAGGAAAAATATTAGAAATAGAACATATGAATGAAGCTAACAAAGGAATAACCAAGGGAGAAGGAAGGATGCTGTGAGCGTTGTAAGGCGTAGGATAAGATGTAAAAGACCGGAATACAGTATCGCGCGTTCTGAAGAAATGAAAGAACATTCAAGTAAAATGTGATTTGCATCACAAGTGAAGTTTGTTTCAGCTGGATCAAACGGATAAAAAGAGGAGACTGAGTAATAAAACGGAAGAGTGAAGCAGGAAGCAAGCTGTTAATAAAGCCGAAGTCTAATTATAGATGAGATAGTTGACCGCCTCATGTTGGGGAAATTAAGAAATCACATAAATAGAGGAGTAATGGGTTGTATGGATAAGTATAAAAGGAAGCAGGATTAGAAAATAAAAAAGGATAGAGATCAGACCAACAGTCGCGGTGGCAACGAAAGGAAAAAGGAAGAAGACTTTGGGCTGGAAAATTACTCCGAACGTGCCAACGAGTCAACTAACTCGTTGCCCGAAATTCCACAATGACGTTCTTGGCTGACATACGCTTCCTATCAAGACAAAAAAAGAAGGTATAGCAAATTTTGTTATTCCCCTATAAGTTAAATTTTTAATTGCATCACATTTTTTAACTGAATAAGTAATGCCGTTCACATACATAACTAAATTGCGAGAATTATTACAATAATATAATTTTTATTCTCCATCGATCACTATATGTTAATGTAATTATCCTGAACATGTACTAAATTTTAACGTGAAAACTATTAAAATAGAAATATGTATGCAAAAATGAATAGCCTAAACAAGAAACTCAGCAATCCAAATAACTAATTAATCACACGGTGTAACAAAAAACTATTCCAAAAAAAAAAAAAATTAAAATCAGGCCCCTTTTTTACTACATTTGTACGTGATTAAAACTAGCTAACGTTTTTATTGATTTATTTCATTTTTAACTCGTGAACTTCAGACATTAATCGAGTGTAACATTTTTATATTTTCGGTGTAGCGTGTAACAGCGCTCCTTATTAGTATGCTATACAGTAACTGACTGAAAATAGAAAATTTAAAAATGATTCGACGCAGTTTCGAGTTCCGAAAGTCAATCAGAATGAGAAATAACAAGTTGCTGTACAAAATTACGATGAAGGGTAGAAAATTAGTTACTCCGCCCATTTAATTATCTTGTGCAGCCAAGTTTCAAACTACGCATTTTATCATATTATGTTTATTACCGCTTCGTGGTTTTTTTGTATAGGTAGGAGAGTGGACGTTTTTGTATAACGATGTAGGTAATCAAAACAAAAATTTTTCGACTATATAATCACATGTTAACCAAATGATACAAGCCACATTATCTAGCCAAAACGTAATGAATACGGAATGAAACGAAACAAAATCCTTGTTTATCATTTTACAAATTAAATTCCAACTGCAATTATAAAATACAATATTCAAGATTTTATAAATTTAATACTAAATGAGGTGGTTTTTGTTTTTGTTTTTGTTTTTTTCTTCTGCATAATATCCATCATCCAAATTGTAAGTCGTATTTACGATTGTTTTCCGACATAATTACAATTTGTTTCACACGACATATAAGTGAATTTTATTTAAATAATGATATATCGCTCGCTTGCAAAAAAATAGAAAAAGAACGCAAGTTAAAAATGTTCGTTTTAGGCGAAGAACTTTAAAAACCTTTTCTTAAAAGACGTTCTTATCTAATTATTAAATGTTTAAATGGATAACTTATTGAACGAAATTCTATTCCGTTTGCACATTTACGATGAATTAAATGAGAGAGAATTTTCTATACAACTAAAAGAATTAAGGTTCGAAGTATAATTTACTACTTTCGGGCTTCACCAAGGTGTGGCGTTTGTAAACCATACTCATATATGTATTAATCACTTCAGTTCAAAGACGTTAAATTATATACAAATAATATTGTAATTATGGTATCTTCTAACGGGCTCTGGATAGTGAAATAGATTAAACAAAACTCAAAGTATGAAAACATTTCGTTAAATGAAAATTCACAATTTAAACAAAGACAAAATCAGGAAGCTATAATTCTTTCTCGTGGGAGACGAAATCTAGAGAAATTCTCGTTACGATTATTAAAAAAGATAATGAATATGGAAAAATTAAAGCGCTCGAAGTAACTCGGATGGAACACTGAACTCCATCGGTCAGATTAATCAAAGCTTCATGAAAGGGCAAGCAAAAATTTGCAGAATTTTCCATCTTATTTTAAGGATGCACGTTACCTCGAGATCACAGTATATAGGGAATTTTGCTACAACTACCGTAGTATGTAACAAATACACGTAAGATCAATGTTTCTAAATTATAATGTATGCAAAATCAAATTATGTTAAACATGCCACGGTGTGAAAACATTACGAATATCTTCAATCTGTCTTATATTATGGACCAAATAATACAGCATTTTAAAGATTCGTTAAATAATGTCAATTATGATCATTATAATAAGAAGAGTAATTAAAACAACGAAATAAATTTATCCGACAAAATACATTTATCTATACTGACTAAAGGCCTCTACCTAAATCGGACATGGTTCGGGATTTTAAATAATTTTTCCAGGTATACAAGCATCATAGTTTGTTGAGCGCACTAATTGGTCCTTAATCGATTTAGTAAAAGTCTTATTCGTATTATTGATTCCGTGACAACAGATATAGCAGTAAAATTAGTAAATTGTAAATGAACAGCTACCTCGTCTGTAGAATGTAAGGCGTTACATTAGTTTTTCGAATTCGCCAATGTTAAATTATAATATTGGGAAAATTTGTAAACTGGCCAAAAGCCGAGAGGGTCGAAAAAGCAATTAATTTTTTTCGAATAAAAAGGATGACGAATTGTGTAGTAATTATTCCAACGAAAATGATAAATACCAAAGGATTATACAAATAAGCCAAGAAAAAACTACCGTTAGTTTCGAAACGAATTATTTAATAACTGTTGTGTACTACACTTGCCATGAAAATATATTTTTTTTTTTTTTATTTCCGATTTTTCTTCTTGAAGTATGGAACAAAAATGTTGTCAAAAAATTTTATATACAGCTTATTTTTAAATATACTTCGATTATATGTACCTTGCCAACCAGCGAAACGCATCGCTTCGCAATTCAAATATAAGCGGATTTTAATATGAATAAAAAAGATTAAAACAGATGTGTAGCTATTTCATTATTATCCGTTCGTAATCTGTCATATGATCGCGAATTTCTTAAATTTTCCCCGGAGATAATAAAATAAATTACGATTAGTCCGGCTAAAATTGAATTTTTCAATTCGCCATTTTTTCACTATTACCTCTCTCATCATCACGCTTTACTTCTTCAATGACAACCAATCACTCTCTTCAGTTACGTAAATCGGCATATATTATTATTCTTTAAACACTAAAATAATTAATTTTCTGTACGTCTCAACAATGAAAACTAAGAGAACTGTCAAATTCCGATAACATCATAGACTGCACACTTCCCTCCAAAGAAAAATCATCCCCAACGAAGAAGTATCCTATAAATTTCAGCAAAAGAAAACTCTAGTTGAACAGCATCCGGTATGATTTTTTAACATCGAACAAAATAAACATTATAAATCATTCTTTCACTATATATATTAGAACTGATTTCCAAGGCAGGTGTCAGTGCAGTGCACCTGGCACCAAGTTAATACATCCCCTTTTACGATGAAATATTTGTTTCGGTATTTAAAAACTTACAACCGAGCAGATAATAACTAACGATAAGAAAGTGGTCATATTTTTTTTTTCCGGATTGGGTTTGCTAACAGAGAGCATTGACCTAGCAAAATGGAGTTACAGTAAGGTTTTGTATAAAGTTTTGTACCGCCCCCGTTTGAAAAGATTATAACCCTCACAATTTGCTTTGACGTTTGCATTCACTTATATTTACGCATATTTGCGTGTTTCAATTCCGGCCATGTAACCGACCCCTCTTTGCTAATTAGCCATTCCAGCTGGGGAATTTACCCCTATTCAGACACGACGTGTCAAAAACCGTACAGATAATTAATAATTTATTTAAAAAACTCACTCCGTAACGTTACCGTTTATTTGTAGATCGTTCCCGTTATCTATGCTTCCAAGGATGCCCCACAATATCTTTCGATTTATTTATTTATTGTTATTATTATTATTATTTTCAATTATTATTGGTAAGTCTCTAATTACGCATACACGCAGATTATACAAAAAAGCAAACGACACACAAAATGATATGATTAATTAAATAATGTTGTACTACCGGTGATTGTCGATCGTAGTTCCGCAGTGGCCTTCCAGTTATTAAAATTCCAGTCGAAGAGGTGTCTTATTTTAAAATCGACAATTTAAAATTAACTTTCAATTATGTTACGCAACAGCTTCACGATAACGGAATAAATAATTAACTAACTCTAGCCCGGGCAAGGTAAATCGATGCGATCTGCATCCGTCTTCTTTTCTCTTTTCTTCGAGTTGACCTTTTTCGATAGGAACAAACGAATTCTTCAACTTTGCAACAAAAAATCTCGACGATCGGGTCTCCTCTTCATTTCCGCCACTACTTGCCGGAATTGATTATCGAAGCTTCATCCTGCTGTGGTATAGGCTATTCATCCTTGACCGACAACACTGGATTAGGCACATTCTTAGTCTCTCTTAGACCGTATTAATTTTATTTATATTCTGAAGGGAGAAATTTCAGATATTCCGAATGAAACCGTGTCAAATTTTTCTTAAAGCGATGAATTTTTCCTATTTCACACTTGGTTTTTAGCTATTTCCGAGCTTACTAACAGCAATTGACTCCTTAAAAAAGAAGAAAATTAAATACGAAAAAAAAAGAAAACCCACAAAAGAATATGAAATCCCCCCCCCCCCCCATTTAGATGTAATACGTCAAATTATTCAAGCGGGATGGCCGAATAATTTCTTTTTTCGAATATAATTTCAGTAAAAAAAATAAAAAATGGCGATTTCGCAAGAATCGAGAAAAAGAAAAAAATACATATTTTTGGTGAAATCGGTGACACAGTAGCGGTGAAAATATTTTTTAAATTAGTAACCTTCAGTATATTTTCCATAAGTGCCTTCTTCGTTATTCCGCCATCTCCGTCCGAAGTTGGGCGATCATCATGGCTGTTGTTGATTTTGATTGTACGGCCTCTTCTAGTTCGGCTGTTGTACGTCCATACCACATATCTGCTAGCCAGGACATTTTTCTTCTACCCCTGGTCTTATCTTTCCTTCAATTTCACCTTCTCGTACTAACTGCAGAAGATGATATTTTTCCGGATTCACCCTCTCGTACCAACTGCAGAAGATGCTATTTTTCCGGAATAAGTGCCACCAAATGAAATTTAGCAGATGGATTATTACGCTTTTATTTCTCTGTCCACTGCGCAGTGTCGATTATCTCGACATTTTTAATCAAACCGAAAGGAAAAAAGTTTCTGGCTTCAGCGCCGCAATAAAATAAACGGAAACGTAAAGTAGTATCGGCAGCCATCGTTCTTCTTCTTCTTCTTCTTCATGGTGCCATACTCGTTGGCGAGTGTAGGCGATCACTAGACGGCCATCAAATTCTACGCTGTCTTGCGTCTATTAAAATCCCCCTTACCGGGATCGTGTCGTAGAAAGCATTGGTTAGGCAATAATGTTAATTCGGTTCGAATGTCGCATTGAAAATATGTAAAAAAATTAAGACGAACTATCCGTGCAGCCACAAAAAAAAGCAAACTAATAAATAAAATGCCATTTATTGTTGGCCTTTTCGAAACATTTTACGGGGCCCATCTCAGAAACTGTGTCGCTATCGTGTACGCTTATATTTAGTTTTTCGCTTCCTGCATGAATAAAGAGTGTAGAGACTAAAAAAAATGTAAATATAATAATCTCTTTTATGTAAATTTTCTTTCGGAAAATATTGTCTTTTTTCATTTCCTTGCTTTTTTTTTTTTTTTTAAGTTTCGTAATATAACTGCGGAAATACATGAAATGTTTCAGTGTTCAAAAATAATCAAAATGAGGACATTCGAATAGTATTTTTGATAGTTTAACCTTTGATCGCACTCCATTCTATATCCACAGGTCGATCTCCTCTGGGTCCCTAGCCATATTGGTAATGAAATATTCTTCGACTCGGGTTGCTCAAAAAGTTCATACTAGACATGCTTCTAGTTCAATAAATTACCCTTTCATCTATCGATTAACCGAGTCTTCTTGACCCCCCCCCCCCATTTGATTTACGATTAAAATCTGGATTTTGCAATCCTACCACTAAAGCCAACACCGCTCAAACGTGGACTTACATGGCTTGATTTAATGTTTCCTTCACCACCGTTTCGATTTTTACTGTTATTATTTTCTTTACATTTTCCAAAGAAAATAATAACAGTAAGAATCGAAACGGTGGTGAAGGAAACATTAAACACCTGACACCCTCTCAACTGTCATCAACATCCTTATTGCGAAGCTGTATTTCTGTGATGCTAACATTATTTTTTTTTGTATAACAATTTCCCACTCTATATTCTAATTTGTTACTTTCTCATTCTTATTACGAGGAGGCATCTTATATCTTCACTAACCGGATCCGAATTTAATATCTATTCCTCTTCTAATAGCTTCTAGACAGGGAGGTCAAAAAAAAAAAAAAGCCGTGTATGCTACGGAAACGAACTAAGAGCAAAGTCTGCTAGTAACAATAATAATGATCATCATCATCACAAAGCACAAAAAATCAATCGATTTTGATCACGCGGCATTTTTGAAGCACCGGCAAAAAGACACTTTAACCGAAGGTGCACTCGTGTCTTCATTTTTCCTAACGAAAGACCTTTAAGCGCTAATAAACTTTGATTTAAGGTACTTACATATTTTCTTTCGGTACTTTTCAGTACCTAACTGCGTCGTAGATCTTAGTTTTTCCGGTAAAACACTTAAATCACTTGAAAGTTTCGATAAGTATATAATAAATCAGTACAAACGGAAACCGTTAGAAAAACAAACTGTGTGCCTTTTATGAAGATGGCACCTTTTTTGGAAACTTCAAAGAAAAAAGACGCGCTCACGCTAACATCGCAAACTAAAGTTCAAGTACCAGCAGACGGACAGGTCTGTTTGCCTATCGGCCGACATTTGTCGCTGTTCAACAGTTAGCCTCTCTTCGCTAGAAAATAAGTAATGTCTTGCTGCTGATTGAATATTGAAACCGGTTTTCAGCCGAAATCGGTAACGGGAAAAGAGCATTATGTCGAGCTGAAAGATAACAATTTCTAAGGTCGGTCGAAAAAAACAGGAGGAACAGGTTGTCGAGCAAGGCACGGTTCAAGGGTAACAATTTTGTTGACATAATAATTCGCGCCGTTGTCATCCGATTAGCATAACTTTACGTAAACACATTCGTAAATTTCCGTTAAATTTCGTCCGCGATTTGTTATCATTTTTTTCTTTTTTTTTTGGGGGAAAAAAAAAAAAAAAAAAATCTGAACTTCGATTCGGCCGTAATATGAACGATAGAAAAGTTTAGTCGATTACAGAGACACGGGTTTTTCTCCTTTTTTTTTTTTTTTAAATAAATCGAAAAAAAACCCGATATTTCTAAGATTTTATACTATTTTAGCGTAAACTTGATTTCTTCAAGAAGGCAATAAGTAAATACAGGCAAGGCAATCGAATAAATGAATCGATACGTTTTTTTTCTTTTTTTTTTTTGGGCGTCGAAAATTCAACCCATCGACAAACATTTGGTATTTTGGAGTTGTCTCTCAAAAATTCCTACCTTACTATTTTGCTTCGCATTTGACTTTAAACTTTTTCTTCACCGTAAATTAAAAATCGCGTAAATCTTGGAACAGCAGAAAACGGTGTAACGAATGCTTGTTTTTTTTTAATTTTCAAAAAGTTCTGTATGCGGACCAGAGATACTTTTCTTTATTTTAAAAATAACATTTATAACGTTTCCCGCTAGATTAATTTCCCGATGCGGATGATGCGCGATATTTAAATTAGTACAGTAAGAACTTCTTTTATCCGTCACCCTCGCAACCTATGACGGGATAATTGAATAGACCGATAGCAGAAATTCCATTAGAAACGTGCACAGGTAAACACGCAGTACCGTACTAGATTTCAAATAATTTAGGAAAGAAATAAAAGTACGATATATTTTTATTTACAAATTTAGTATGGCTAAAGTTTCATACCTAGGTAAAATGTCTTTACGTTAAATTGTTTACATCTTTAAAAAATCGCAAATTAGCAATTTTTACAGTTACGAATAACAGAGGGTGTGACACGATTAAAAGAAGTTTTACAGTATTATTTCAAAATATTATTATTTCGATTATTTTGGGTTTATTTATGATTATTGTTAAGTTTATTTTATTCGAGTAAGCGACAAAAACTTTAAATTTTGCGGAACGTCGCTACATAGATTTCATCGACATACTATATTATGTCGATATTAGAACGGTTAATTAAATAAAATAAAAGCAAAATCGTACGTATCATTGTTGTCGGTGGTATATACGTTCTGATCGTTATTTCCGGGATGGGCGCGCGCAGGGTGTATTTTCAAATTAACATTAACCGCGAAATTTTCATTCTATTTTCCACTCTATTCAACTACCGAAATTAACGGACGATATCACCATTTCGCGCTACAGACTAGCTTACGGAACGGAGACTATTCCGATGGACGACTGATGAACTAACCAAATCGGAAAAATTTTTTCTATTCTTCTTCCCTTTCCAACTTTTACCCATCGGAATCTCGATCACCGGGAATGCACGTTGTTTTAATGGCACTTCGATCAGACGATTTTTCAGGCACACTCATATTCTCATACCGTATTTATCGGTACGTTACTTTTTTTGTTTTTTTTACTTTGATTATTTATTTACACGTGTTAAATAACGTCGATTTTATTTGATCAAAATCGAAGAAAAACTCGTTTTTAGAATTCTACTCCTCCGAAAAAGGTAGTTTTAATAGATCCCCCGTTATATTTAATTACATTTTCAAGCACAAAGTTTCACATCTAGATTCTTTACTACTCGAACAAAACGACAACTATCACAATTCGAAGAATTCTAATGATCATTTCGATGAACTGTACTCCTAAACCGGAACTAGATTCATTTCAACAGATAATTTCCTTAACAACAGTTTTTCGCTAACCCTTCCGCGATAGAAAATAACTAAACCGATTATTCTGAAATTTATCGCTACACTATTGATCAAAAAAAAAGAAAATCTACTTTTGTGAATTGAAATTTAGCCTTTTTTCTGAACTCACTCGCACCGAGAGAATATCTGATACTGATAAAAAACATTGAATCGATTTAATCTTAAAAATACGCGTATTTTCGTCCAAATCGTATTATTTAAAAAAAAAAAAAAACACTATTAATAATATACGATAAATCTGAAAAAAGTTACTTTGATCAAATTCTTCTTTGTAAGAGGTTCACTTAGAATGTAAATCTTATCGCCGCGAAAACAAACACAATGTAAGCGGATGAATACGTTTCTATTTAAACATCGCAGGAATGTTTTACCGGTAAATGTGTGCTAAGTCAGATGGTTCAATATTGTTTACCCTCTTTCACTACTGCTATGTCACATTTGGATAACAGTGATCGCTATTCATAAATAATAACCACACGTGCTCGTTTTTCCGCAAAATTAACACCGCCACACCTTTTTCAGTGCGACAAAGCCTTTCTGCTATCACTCGGTAATTTATGTTGTTATCAGCTATGCGTAAAGATCAGACCTCATCGACGCCCTAAAATTCATATACATATATGTATATATATATATATATATATATATATATATATATATATATATATATATATATGCATGTATGTATTTGTGAGGAGAAGTTCGCTTAATTTTTTCAAAACTTATTTTTCGGGCTCGTAACCTAACGCAAATTATAATTTCCGATGTTTTATTGTGCGACGGATTGGAACCAAGTCAACTCCGTTGCCTACCTAATTAATACAAAAAGGAGTTAGATTTTTTTGTTCGAAATTGGACGTCTTCGGTCATAATAGCACGATCGAAAAATGCTGATTTTTAAGCAAAATACTTATTTGAGGTATTGGAAAAAATGAAAATGAAAAAATTTCATTTTACGTTTTAACTACAATAAAATGTAGTTTTTTTTTATATATATATATTTTTTTTTTTAACGCCCGTATATGCCATGTAGCTACTATCTTTCAAAAAACCTTACCATGCTGGGCAAGTTTGATAAACCTGGAGAAAAACTAAAAATATTACGCTGCAACCGATCAAGGAGCAAACCTTAGTACTGCAAAAAGGAGGACAGGGTATGGTCGCTCCTAATTAATATACATATAATTACAAAACAACCAGGTATGGGACTCATTGTCAGTCGTCCACGATTTACTCTTATCTCTAGCGGAGGTCACCTTGAAAGAGACTTTTTAATGAGCTGCAAAGGGAAAACCCCGTTTCCGCTGCAGTTTAATAAAATAAAATAAAATATTCGATACTTTTGATGGAATGGGATCGGTAAACTAGGCCTCAGATTCGATCGGTAAAGTGTGACCGGGATTCGATTAAACACGCAATACGCACAGATTTGGTCAACTAAAACACTGAATTTGCAGTCATCAGCAAATCTCTGTTACCAGTGGCAGATCCACGGGGAGGGGAGGTAAGAGACACCCCCCAAAGAACCAAAGTTTCTATGAAAAAATTTGTTGTAATGGAGAAACTTAATTTATACTATAAAGGATTTCTATAAATGTTACATACAGATTTTAATAACTAATATTTAATACTGTTTTTTCTAGTAAAACTATTAATGTTACGTTTTTATTTTATTTTAAACCCAACTGTCATCGATCTTTTGCCTTTCTTATTTATTTTTAATTTTTATTTTACAATGTAATTGAAAATAGAGTTTAATAATAAATATATATATATATATATATATATTTAAACTTGCTCGCGAACATAGAATTAGGATCGGATTACTAACAAAAATAAAAAAGAAGTAAAGTCTAATAAAAATACTATCTTTCTTACTATTCAAATTCTAAACTACCGTTTTAGCTAGAATTTTATAATTTTTTAATTTTTTACCTAAAAATAAAATAAAATTTAAATTTAATTGTAATAGTTATGTATTTTTAAAACATTTTTAAATTTCTATAATGGTCGTTCCATTTGATTTTCTTTATGAAACAACGTATTTCTCAAATCTGTTGCGTACCGTAGAAGATATAATGTAATTATATAACTAAGCTACTAATTAACGTTTCTGAAATCAAACAAACCAAACAATATACCACTTTTCACAAAAAATAACGCCGATAAAATCACCAATATGACAGAGAATCTAAACCACTCCCTACCCTCTCTTTTTCCCTCAGAACAGTTCCTACATGCTAATCCACCATGACTTACATATAAAAATGTTACTAAAACAACTCAAAAGACTCATTAAAAACTATTTCACATTCATATGGCAAAACTCCTGGAAAAGAGATACAGCAAGTCGGCATACCCACAGGCTAATCCTAAATATTAGCATAGGCTTACGGTCAACACCTGACTATTACACTACCCAACTCCTCGCTGACCACGGACACTTCGGAGTCTACTTGAAAAAATACAAAATTACTGAAGACGACAAATGTGACTGTAGGGAAATTGAAAACGTCAATCATGTAATCTTTCACTGCAGTATGACATCAAACACTTCAACATAGAAAACCTCAATTTGAGTAAGTCAACTTAGGCAACTAAATTTCCAAAATTCGCGCTCTTAGTATTAAAACCAAAACTTACTGGCAAAAATAACAACCTACAGTGATTTACATTACTCAATTAAATAAAAAACATCACATTTAAAATTTACTCATTAACCCATATATAATTTTCAATATTAATACCCGGACAAGACAACCTAGCCTAAATGGTAAATCAAACGGAAATCAGATCATGTAGCATTAAATTTCTCAAACACCGATATAAAAAAAAAAAAAAAAATTAAAGTTTATTACCTAAGTTTTATTGCAAGAAGTTTCTAGGTCAAGATTGAGCCTAACGGCGATGGTTGGCTTGGCGCCTTTGTACGCAAACTCGTATTGTAAAAAAAAAAGCGCTATTGAAATACCGTTCTTAATACCCCCCCCTCGCCAAAAAAAATCTTTCTGGATCCACCACTGCTACTACTATATGTTTTTTGTTGGTTTTTTTTTTCGAATTCGTTGTAGAAGAGAAACACATATTTACAAAATATAATTCTAACGTCTGGAGCAATATAACAGAATACAATTTAATTATCTTAGCGAATGGCACTCTCTGCTATCTGGCAATTATTGTTTTTGTCCGATCTGTATAGTGGTGCGTATAATTCTACTGTTTTTCGAATACCATAGATGTACTTTTGGTAATTTGATATGTGATGTGATAATGGGAGATAAAAGAACTTTAATAGGCTTTTTGTTATAGAGACTTTCGTAACCTTTGCGGTCTAAAGCACATTGCAAAAAACGAGCGCTCATTCAAATTAGGAGAACTCTGAATATTGCAAGACTGGATTCGAAAATTGAACAAGAAACGACAATGTCTGAATTAAAATATTCCATTTACAAACATTCTATGTCGTATGATCTGTAATGAGCAGCCTGAAGATTTGTCGTAAAGTTGAATAACAAACTGCGTCTATTCAGCACCTTTTTCTTTTTTTTCTTTTTCGATACCAAATCTTTACGCTCTTCATTAAAGACGAAATTATATATATATATATATACTGTGAAAGCTGAAAGCTGTTAACCTGAACCAAACTGAGAATTTTAACATTATAAATTTACGATACCCCACCTGGGGTGACGACTGTAGATGATTGTTATTTTTAGAAATCTGTGAAATCTCAGCAGTGGATACGGGATCCGAGATAATTTTTAGAATAGCTTACCGATAAAATATTGTATATTTAAATTAATTCGTGATAATACTTATCCCTCTCAGTAGCATATATTTTTCATATACTGAACCCGCCTATTTTATCTACATTTATACAAATCTGAATCTATTATTCTTTTTTAATCTGTTTTAGAATGGGACCTGCGTTTAATCTTAACAAATAGTAAATATTATACGGTTTGCAAGTAATGTTGTTTCGGATAATATTTGCCGCGGTTTTTATAGGTATCCTTAAATATGAGTAATCCTATTACTTGTCATCATGGTTTTAAGTTCGTTCCAGTTTTTTAATTTTAATTTTTGACTGACGCCGATCTTGCTAATGCGCTACATCATTCCCCTCAATTTCGTTGCGTCCAGGAACCCATTTCAATTGTATTACATTCCTTCATCTAGTTTACCACCGCACACATCTTTATCGTGTTATTGTGAATTTCCGTTAAAATGAATCGGATTGGAGTTGAAAAATTACTGCAAAGAATTAAAACGATGGTAATTTGTTAATAACGACTTAAAATAGAGTTCAGGAAATGCCGCATTTGATAACTGAACACGGTCGACTGTGAAGAAACGATCGCAAAATAAGGCATCAAACACTAAAAGCTGCAACATGTGTTCAGGCTGAACATAACTTTAGAAAGTTGCACAGTAGATTCGGTTCGTAAAATAAGGAAGCCGATTTAATGAGAGCGATTTTTTGGGAAAAAGTTACGAAAGCTGATTATATCGAACACCGGTATTAAAACAATCCAGCCAGAAAAAACAAAGGAAGAATTTTCTTACGAATCAGAGAAAACTTTTCTAGAAGAAACGTCCTTCTTCTTCAGCGTACTCCGACAGAGAAGAGCGCACTTCGTTCCCTTCTGGGAAGTATTAACAGCTCGAAAAAAGTGATCAACCGGTCCCGTTAGTCCATCGAAGGGCGCAACCATCAGTGAAACATATTACAAACTGTTACAAAAAACCAACTCTTACTGGTGATAAATTCGGTACCGTACGGATGCGTAACTTGACGAAAAATTATGTCTTCATAGTGCGCCATACTTAATTCCTGAGCGTCGGCGACTACCTATTTCTACATTCCAGCTGTACAGACATAAGTATTCATGGCAATTGTTATATTCAGTACGAATGTGTACACACGCAAGACTACATTCGGAACTGATTAGTAATAGCCCGAGAGCTAATCAGCATTTTTGGGTAGGTATTTGAGGCACTTTGAAAACGTGTTCAATACGTCTTTAGTAATACTTGAATGCGAAAAGACAGACCTGGCTGCAGGATTAGGGGGCTTAAGCGATCCTTAGATTTTTAAAGAAGGGAAAATTTTTTTGCAAAAAATGTTCTTAAGGCACTTTGGAATTTTAACATATTAAAATTTAGTATTCGAAGAGTTACAAAAATTCAAAAAGCCAGATCATTTACCTGGGGCAAAAGTATTGCCAGTTGCTTGCAAAATTATGTTTTAAAAAATCGAAAAAATATACTTGAGGAACGATGAAATTTATGCAGGATGACATTTTACCTGCCAGGCGATTGAGAATGTTCAACGTGAGTGTGAGTGAGTAGTGCTATAAGTAGGTTAAAGTTGATTCTTCTTGCACTTCTTCAAAAACATCGTCTTCTAAATTGTTTACCGGAGATATATTTTTGGATAAATTATACCGACAGTGTCGTGTAATGTGCCTTTACCTAAGGCAGTGTCAACAAAACGATCGAAGTTGTCAAACGCTACTCCAGTACATAACCCATTTTCAGTAACAAAACTTTCAGGACACAACATGGATCAGCTGGTTGATGAAAATGTAGCCTTTGTTTCTAATTTTTCAATCGTATGGGCATTGCTGCAATTTATGATCTCAACAACTTTTCGGGAACACGTTATACTATTTAATGTCATACCAAGTGTAATTAATGTTTACTGGTTTTTATTTTTCCAAGTGTAACATTAAAAATTAAATCGTCAGCCAATGAGAAACATTTTCCTTCATGTTCCGCGGATTTTATACTTTTGTAGTGGTACCCATACGATACAGCCGAATAAAAATCTTTTATTATTTGTGGTCTTTTGCTTTCTCCCTTCGATAAATCCGAGGTGTGCAAATTTTCGGGTAATGGTGTTTCTTCCATGTTTAAAATTGTTTGCCGTAAAATTATTAAAATAAGAGCAGCATTTTTGATAACGTCTTCTTCTTCTACAAGAGAAAACATGTCATCATTGATTAAATAACCTTTTGGTCCCACAATTTCTTTATTGTTCATTAATATTATTTGTAACTCATCTTTATCTTTTCAATTTCATCTCAAAGTGAACTTTACTGAAGACGTTGTCATACTTTTCACCTTTTGTTATTGCTTTGTTATCTACATAACTAATGCATACAGAAGTGAAAGAATGGAATGTCTTCTGTTCCAAAATACTTTGATCGATAAAACTACAAATTTCATCAAATGCTTCTTTATACAATTGTACATTTTTGTGGTAATTATAATAGTTTCCGGGTTTTCGTCTAACTCTCGTAATGTATTTACTGATTTCCAATACTTCAAGACTTTTTTTAAAGTTCTTTCGTTAAACGCGATAATTTTTTCATCGTCGTTTGAGCAAATTGTACACACTAACTTTTCACTGGCCGTCATATATAATTATTAATGAAATAGCAAATGATAACGAAATTAATAACGAAACTCACACGGCGCCTAGATTTATATTTGTAAATTTAAAAAAAAAACAAAACTGCGGAATTATAACATCTGATATAGAAATACGTTGTATTATAGGATTGAGAATATTCCAAAATACTAGGAAAAACCTCTAGCATGCTGTAAGTCACGTTGTTACACGAGAGTCAATCGCATCGCAGCGTCCTTCAACTGAGACAGCTGCCGATCTCTCTTACACTTTAGCCTACCCATTATGGCGCTACTCACTCACACTCACGTAGAACATTCTCAGTCGCCTGGCAGGTAAATTATCCCACCGAAACTACCTGTTTTTTTATAAATATTTATTTTTAGCCACGAATATCATCATCCGGTATAAATTTCATCGTGCCTCAAGTACATTTTTCGATTTTTTAAAACATAATTTTGCAAGCACTTTTGTCGCGGGTAAATGATCTCCGGCTTTTTGATTTTTTAACTCTTCGAGTACTAAATTTTAACATGTTAAAATTCCAAAGTTCCTCAAGAACATTTTTTGCAAAAAAAAATTTCCCTTCTTCGAAAAATTTAAGGATCTCTTAAGACCCCTAACCCTTCAGCCAGGTCTGTCTTTTCGCATTTAGGTACTACTAAAGGACGTATTGAACACGTTACCGAAGTGCCTCAAATACCTACCCAAAAATGCTGATCAGCTCTCGGCCTATAATCGTTTAATTTACATTGTTATACAAATTCAGTGTCCCAAGTGTGTGTATAACTAGCGTGCACATGACATGGTACGTATTGCTTGCCATTATCTTCCCCATATGATTCAATTAGCAATTATATTTAATTTAATTTTTCGTGATAATTCCCGTCGTCATCCGGAATCGAGACTTCCGTAACGGAAGCCAACTAGCAACTAGGCTATCGCGATGACTGTAAGATAATAAAAAGTACATCGATAAAGTTGGAAGAGAAAGATGTGAAGTTAACATTGGCGCTTGTTAATTGCATTTCATAGTGAAAATGAATTTACTGAAAAAATTATCTGAAGGCGGTGCTATTACCCCTCTTAATTTGATCGAAAGGAAAACGGTAAACTGAGAATAATTGAAAATTATTATTTTAAATCGTCAGTACTAAAAGAATAAGATTATCAGTAACGTTTCTTCGATCCCGTCGAATTCGCAGTCTTCGAAAAAATTTAACACCTACCGTCGTAGTGTGTAGAGTTCATAGGCAGTGGTGTTTCGTTTGGATAGAACCTATTTCGAATCTCGCTGCTGCTCACTGAAAAACTTATAATTAAATTTCACTTGCGCCGGGATAATATCCATAGTTGACGTGCCCCAAAAAAAAAAAAAAAAAAAAAAAAAACAACAAAAAAACAAAAAAAAACGGATTTTGCTGGCTTTTTAAATAAAAAAGACCTTCAATAGTCCTCTCCTTAAATTTTGAATCGTGGAATTTCTCAATATTACGTAATATTTCTGAGTTCGTAAGTACGTATAATCGGATTACGGGCACGAAGGATTACTGAAAAACCGGCGGCTATTTAAATTTTTTATTAGATTACTACGGACGTTTTCTTTATTAATTGTTTTTCAACCCGTTCATGTTAATTTATAAAATTTTACAATTTATATTCAGTTGTAATTCCGTAACGAAAATTTCAGTTCCATTGAGATTTACATTTTCGGTTGACGAAATTAATGAGATCATGTTTTAAACTTATCGAGCCAAGGAGATTTTCGAGGCAGGAAAAATTCCCGTTAACGTAAAATATAAAATTTATTTAGAAAATATCAAGTTACAACGTTTTTATTTTACATACACGAATATAATTATATATTCGTGTATATAATTTGTTATTTATTGTATTAATAATAATTTCAGTGAACACCACTGAACATGCTCGTAAATTTTTTTTTTACGGTTATTCTCCCCCTTTTCTCATTCATTCCCGTAAAATTGAAAAAAGCATCTGACTACTAAGTCAATTCTGTTTTGCATTTACCCCGTACTCGAGATTTAAGTTAAAGCTTCAAAGCTATATTAACTTTGAAAAGTTTCGAAGACGTTTATATATATAAGTTATTTATAAATAAAATCATTAAAAAAAAAAAAAAATGTTTTTATTTGTACGAACATTCTATGTTTTCAAAACTAGCTCTGTTTTTTTAAAATTTTAATCAATCAAAAATTCGTATTTCAAAGGCCCATGTGTGCTAGGAAATTTTTCGCGTTTCTCTCTTTAAATACTTTGGCTTTTTAAAGTTTAGATTTTAAATTAGATTACGCGAAGCGGGAAAATGTAGAATCCCACTGGCGGAAAAATATGACAGGGCGGCCCGGCAGTCAACTGAAAAAAAAAAATATATATTATTTTAACAACGTTGTCACAACATTTCTTTGTTTCTTTTTTTTTTTTTTCTTTGATTATCTTGACAAATTTTTTCATTTTAATACTGATCCACCAACCCGAACTACACATAATATGTACATATTTGAAAACCCGAAATAACTAAATAAAATGTAAATAATATTAATATTACTTCTCTTTTTTCCTTATAATTAACCAGCGCGAAAGAAATTTATCTATATTTTTAATGTGCAGCAGCGGGAACCGAATCAAGTGTCCTAACTGAACGAAATAAGTCCCTACACCTAACTGCGCTACGGTAATGAGTCGTTGCTCAAAAATTCGATCACGAACAATTCAAGAAAAATATTAAACGAATAAAAGAAATTTAAAACAAAATTATTAAGAATAAAAAGTAGAAAAAAAAAAAAAAAAAAAAGTAGCGTGAAATACGCAATAATATCACAAATGAAAACTAGTAATTAATGGTCTTTAAGCGAAACTAAAAATATGTATTATTTGATTCGATAATGATTTAAATTAGAGGCGTTATTTTTAAGAACAAACTTAATAAAGCCTCTAGAATGAATCAAATTCGATCTTAACCACTTCAAACAACGTTGAATATTCTGTTTTTTCTCCTCGATAAACGAATGAAAATTTTTGTTTGTAAAAAATAGCAGAGAAAAAACAAACTGAAAAAGAAATTATTAACTGATTAATTGAAAATGACATGCAGATCCGAAAAACTGGAAAGATGGTATACAATCATTGACGACCAGCTAAAAAAAGGACAGTTTCCATTGTAAGCCGGAAATTTTGATTGCACTAGATGGAAGCTTTATATCATATCGAAAACGCGTTTAATAAAGAGAAAACATTTCTATTTCGGCTAAATTGATTTCATTATTTTATGTCGCTTTTAAACACTATCGTTCGCAACCTCGAAAAGTGAGTGCACCGATGGTATATCTGGTTAAAGAGTAGCGTCGAAAGAAAAACATCGAAAACGAATGGAAAAAAACGTTTCAAGTTGCCTCCGCGGATATCATCGCTGATTTGTAATTTCCGAAAAATGCAAAAACAGCACTAAAAAATCAACGAATACGTCGAGCTGCGCGAATTTGGGGGTATTTCGCCGTCATATTTATCGGGGTCATCGACACTTGCGAGAGGCGGCAACTTATATGCTTTTTAGCTGATAGATTTTTTCTCACCTAATGTCGTTACGCGAGCAATTTACAATGTAATACGGTGTACTTACACGACTGAACAGGTGCAAGTAGCGACGATAACCGTGCACACGGCGGAAGAGATGAACACGGGCGAACGAATTAGCGAACGAATTACGATGAACGGCAACTCGCCGGACGTTGAATTAAACGTTCGCCAGCCGAACGGGGACAGAGTGCAGGTAATTTCCAAGCTCAGCGATAACGGCTTGTCTTGTCTTGTCTCATTCGTCTTCCGAGCACGATAAAAGCGAAACCGTTAACCACGCTCGAAATTATTATAATTACTATCGATAAACCGGTTAGTTGGCAACACAATCGACTTTGATAACTGAAATCGACCCGTTTCGTCGCTGGTCGCTGCGGTAACACCGCGAAACTCGGCGGTCAGTGCAACCGTACCGGCAGCGGAGGCTACGTCTATGAACTATTCATCATCTCATAATCAAACTATTCGAGCGCGTCCGAATGCAAATAGGACCGTGAAAAGGGGGTGTGCGGGGAACGGACTTCTTGCACCCTACTGAAACGGGGGCGCTAAGTTAAAGGTGACAAAAATCGCTCTAGAGCGGACAGAGAAATTTACAGAAACCCGCAAACGCGCTCGCGAGAAAAACGCCAGAATAGGGAATTTCCTATTGGCCGTGGCCAGCATAAGCGTGCTTCGGATGAATATGCAAATTTGCTTACAGCGCTGCTATTGTATTCGCGGCGACAGAACCTGTTCGGAGGCGGTAGGAGTTTCCTTTATCATCTGTTCAATCTCGAAAATTTGCTTTTATCTACTCGTAATATTCAGTTATACAAAGAGCAGCCGTGAATTTTGTTATTTCCATTCGCTCGTTTATTTATAGTTCTATCGTAGAAACGATGAATAAAATTAATAGAAAGTTGCTTGTCAGTCTAAGTAATTGAATATTATATAGCCAGGATCGTAACCACTGGAGCAGCCTGTTTGCATAATGATTTTAACCCATCGATGTTCACGTCGATTCTATGTGTGTTTCTTACAACTACACAGAGAGATATGTACATACATGTTTTTGACATGGATATATGTCACGTTTTGGGGGCTCAATATAACATTTTCCCCGTCGTCACGAAATTTTATAATGATTTTCACTTCGAACTAACCGGCAGCTAGGAAATTGTCATATTTATTTTTACACCATAACGAAACGTTTCGTTCAATTTCTAATTAACAGTTTGATTTCGTGTTTTTATTAAAACGAAACACGTAGTCGTATCACACACAGACACACCATGCGAAAGAAATACCTATGTCACAATGCGCTATTGTACAATAGGTACGCAGGTACTGGTTTTATAATAAAAATATATTCACATATACATACAAACACACACATATATATCTATATATATATATATATATTATGTCGTGATCCACACAACCATACACCTACATGACTTATCAGCCTAAATAAAATAATAAATAAAATAATAATAATAATAATAATAGTGATAAGGTGACTAAGCACAACTGGTAAGATGGTCGTTTGGGTTTTTATCACTGACTGAGAGATATATTCTGCTACGGTTGGTATGTACGGAAACATTGAATAATTACATAGGCAGTTATCATAATGATTGTTCTCTTATTTATAGTCAGTAAAAAGATTGTGTTCTTGATAGAGTGTTTACGAATTAGAGATTTTTTATCGCGTTACATGTCGATTTATTACACTACACGTTGCTCTTCTATCACCCGTCGCACTGGTATAAAATATTTTCAGTCTCACCTTATTAGTAATTGCAAAAGGGAGATATTTTCGTATAACAGATACTGCCAAATTCAACCGAACAATAAGTTAAAATGCGCAACAGTATTAGAAACTGAAGACGTTCGTAACGATACGAAGAAATTAGTTTTTCAAACATTTTCGAAATTTGAGTGAAAAGAAATTAAAACACGATATGGAATCACGAAAGATGAGTAGCCGGAGTAGTGCCAAATTAATGGCACATTTTCTTTACTAGAGTAATATTTACTCGTAGTTTATTTATAACATTGATTTCGCTACTATAAAAGACATATTTGTAATTTTCACGGGGCTCTCTTTGCCTATTGCATTTATGAATATTTGTATATTTATCGGCATGAGTACAAAGTGTTAATTAGTAGTAGAAATCAGTGAAAATTAAAATGTTTTTCACATTAACCAAATTTCAGATTAGAAAATTCGTATTTTCTAAAAATTAAAATTATACTTGTAAACAGTTTAACAAGAGTTTCTGCTCGTTTCTTCTCGATTGTCTTCATCGTTGTTTCATTATTTCCATGATACTTTCCAAAATTTCATTGATCATTAAAGCAGCAGTCGCTGTAATCAACAATCCTGCAGTCAGAATTATCCATTCATGAAAGTCCAGAGAAATGATGATTATGATCTTTTAAATAATTCTACATGATATAAAAAGTTTAATAAGGTGACAACTCTATAAATCTAAATATTCACTCTTCGAAAGAACAACTGTTTTTGTATAGTCCAATCCGCTAGTTTAATTTTATAAAAAATGCTTTTTTACAAAAAATAAATACCGACTTCAAGGTTTACATATTATAAAAATTTAAAAATGCACTAAAAAGTAAAAAATAATTACTCCCGATAAGAAAATATATATATCAGAGTGACATAACACCTTAAGGGTGATATCGTAATTCTTATACAACATTAACTTTTTGGAGTTGGAATTAAATTCATGTTAGGAACAATTTAATCAACATTTAATGCAGTTTTTAATTATTCTTTTAATATGAATTTGATGCCAACTCCAAAAAGTTAATGTTGTATAAAAATTACGATAATGTCATTTTAAGTTGTACCACTCTGATATATATATTTTATCGGGAGTAATTATTTTTTACTTTTTAGTGCATTTTTAAATTTTTATAATAAACCTTGAAGTCGGTATTTATTTTTTGTAAAAAAGCATTTTATTTTTTACTTTTTAGTGCATTTTTATTCAATTAAATTAAAACATTTTAATAAGAACAGATATTTCCACGGTAAAAACACCAAAAGTTACATTTCCATGGTAATTTGGCAAATTTATAGTATTTTAAGTCAAAAATCTAATCCGACGGTGAAAACAATCATGAATGAAAAGCATCCAAAAAGCTTCAATCTCCCGCATTATTAAGGATAACTCAAAAACTATCGGTCAGACCTTGATCAAATTTAAATGGGACCACATGACAAACACCACCTTTCAAATAAAAGAAGAATCATCAAAATCGGTTCATCTAGAAGAAAGTTCTGTGGTAACACACATAAAAAAAAAAAAAAAAAAAAAAAAAAAAATACAGTCGAATTGAATACCTCCTCCTTTTTTGAAGTCGGTTAAAAACTAAGTTTTACAGCAAGACACCACAAAGTGGATTTTCGTGACATTTTCTCATTGATTCTACACGTTATAAATGTAAACAATTTTAAAAAATGACCATTAAGATTACTGATGTTACATTTTTTTGTTACACGAACGACGTATACATTCGACAATTCACAAAAATATATAACGTTATGGAAAAACGTTAAAAAACATTAAAAAATGAACCGTATAAAACAATAAATATAATTAATTGGTCCGACCGGTTTCGTCAATTGTTCGACATGAGTCCGTATTGTGACAGTGTAATGGATACGACCACTTATTCCGTTTTAAGAAAAACATGAAATTAAACTATTAATTAGAAACTGAATAAAATGTTTACAGTACAATGTAAATTAAATAACCCGGTCTAATTGGTTATAATTGAAAATCATTATAAAATTTTTGGTATTTCTACTTTCTTTTTTGGGGAGGAGGGGAGCTCGTCGACATGGACATTGACCGAAGAAGGGAGGAAGGAAAAAGAAGTGTAATTAGATCTTTACACGCTCAAAGATTGCTTACAGAAAGAATACGAGAATCGGTATAACAAAAGGAGAATGAAAACAGAGCATGAAGAACGCGTTATAAGGAATAGAGAGATCCCAGAAGAGGAACGTGCAGCGGTGATAAGAAAGCATTCGAAAAAGGTATGGTTAGAATCGCATATACACGGAGAGGATTCCAACGCGTAGACGGCAGACTGCAATGAGAGATAAACACTGAAAAGAAGAAAAGTTGAAAAACCAAGGATAAGGCGGAAAATTCGAACGACGGATAGAAGTAGTAAGGATTAGAAAATGGAAGGAAAAAATAGTTACTCCGTGATTTAGAATGAGAAGCTGCAGATATAAATGAGATGTTGAATTCAAAAATACTAAGAAATCTTCCGGTAGAAAAGCTAAACGAGGCAGCCTATGCTATTGCCTTTGATCTTACCGTGTCCAGGAGTATCTGTGAGAAATCAACTTGAAAAGAGAGACGAAAAAAAAGGATTATGAAGCAAAGAACGTATTTGTATTAGAATTATGTAGTCAGTAGAGTGGGAGGGAAGAGGAGACGAAATGAAGGACACTTTAGGAATCAGATATAGTAAGGACATTCTGAGAGATCAAAAAGAAAGAAATAAACGAAAATGACCCTTAAAACAGCAGTGTAGACTCAGCGTAGAAAATTGAACTGAAGGAAGAGAGCTAGGGTAGCTTACAATGTGAAAAAAAGGTTAAATCAACACCGCAAGATAGACTGTAAAGCGATTTAGGAAAATAGAGTTTAAGGAATTTAAGAATTCCGATTTAATAACATGCTGAAGAGTGAATTTCGATCGGACGGTTATGAAAAAAACTCGATTAATAGGATGAAGATACGAAAAAAAGCTGAAGGAGAAGTATGGCGGCTTATCATGAATGAAAGCATATGGTGTGAAAACTATAGGAGACGGATAGAGATGAGAGATAGTATCGGAGTTTCAGTGGTAGTAAAACGTCAATTATGATAGATAAAGGAGTAAGAAAGAACGAAATTAGACAAGGATAAGTAAACGTTTAATAAAAAAACAGTGTCCCAGACAGGACCTTCGAATGAAAAAAGGAGGAGGAATGTGAGACTTCGCATGTAGATCAGGTTTTCGGGCTTTAAAACAAAGGCAGAAACATGTGTTTTGGCTTCGGTCCAGCTTGTACAGAAAAGGGACCTAGAAGAATTTTCATAAATAAAACACAAACTAATCAAGGACGGAACGTATAAAAGATTTGTGAAACATGAGCAACCTTCCGAATCAGTGCGGCAAAGGAACCTAACGAGGCTGAGCCTTTTAAAGCCCTGACATGTGACTGTAAAATCAAATGCGACTATGCAAAAAGACGTTCAAATAACGGAAGGAAGAAGTAAGAGGGACCGGGCCATTATTTCGCACGCAGTTAATTAAAGAAAAATCAAAAGGGCGCACCGCAAACATTACAGTAGAAGATTTAGCACAGAGGACAAAAAGATACATATCGAATAAAGCGTTTTCTATTGATATCAAGGAGATTTAAAGTTGAGAGTTAGCGCGCGAGATATTGTGAACATTGCTTCGCGACAAATAAAATTTCTTCGTGAAGGAAAAATTTTTAGATTAATCCTAGTCGTAAGACATATCCACATCAGTTCCAAAAAACTTTGTTAAAGAAATACGCTGAAATTTTCTCAATCGAAAGACGTGACATGAAGTTTTTTAAGGTAACATTGAACTTAAAGCAGTGTAGCGTTTTGAATTGCAAATAAGGCGTTAACTGTTAGAAGAGAAAACTGTACCGAAAGATTGGAAGAACACGATTACAATCCTGATAAATAAGAAGGGAGATGTAAAGAATTTAAAAAATGACAGGCCAACAAGCTTACTATCTGCGCTCGATAAACTTTTACTCGAATTATATCAAATAGATTTAAAGTAACACTAGATGATGAACAACCAATAGAACAAGTAGGATTCAGGAAAAATTATATAACTATACGCTAACGACATTAATGAAAAAATGCAAAGAATATGAAATCTCACTATATTTAGGATTGGTAGTTTTCATTCAGTGCAAATTTGGGAAATTCTGAAAGCATAAGAAAATAACAAGATAAATAAAATGTACGCAGACCTGATATACTGAACATGTACGAATTAACCACATAACAACTACAACTACACGGCGTAGCAGAGAAATTCCAGATAAAAAATGGAGTGAGACAAGGTGACGCTATTTTGCCGAAGTTATTTAATGCTACCCTTGAATTTGCCCTAAGAAATATACAAGTGGAAATCAATGGGAAGTACATAAATCATCTTCGTTTTGTCAACGACATCATACTAACAGTGAAAATCAAACACGACTTCAGAAAATGATGTCCTTGAATTAGAAGAAAACACTGGAAAAAAACTGGATTAAGAATAAACCCCGGAGAAAACAAAGATTATGAAACATGGAAAAGGTGAAGAAGACGATATAAATATAAATTTAGAACAAGACCCTGTAGAAAACGTAGACACGCCCTCGTATAGCAAGGTAAGAAATTTGCAACAGTAAAAAAACGGCCCTACATAGAAAATTAAAAGACAAATACAGCTCGGATGAACAGCGTTCTTTTTTTTTCCCCCTTGTTTCTTCCTTGAGCTTGAACACGCATAACCAGTAGCAATTAGGAGTCACAAGAAATGGAACCTGACTAAACAACCATACCAAGCATGGAGATACAGTAACAGTAAACGTCGAAAATTTTCTATAAATAAAGAGAAAAAATTAATTTAACATAAAAAAATTTTAATTCATTACTGGACCTGATTTTATTTGATGGTCACTTTCGGCACATAAATATAATTCATTATTAAAGAATAATTGAAGTATTTTATTGTAGCAATTTCACTTACATATAAGGCGGAATTTGGATTCCATATTTGAATTTGAAGCGAGACCGATTCAATGCTTAATTCTTCAACACGTTTGTAATCTGTTTTTACTGCCCTGAAACATATGTATGTAACGATATAAATTATCCTGCTCAAGCGCTCGCGCATATTACATATATATAACTATTATAGTATCACAGTTGTTTTTTGTTATTTTTTATATTTTAAACTAAATTCGCCTATAAATTTATAATACATTATCATATAAAAAAGTTTGATAAATAACTGATTACCATTTTAATCAAACGCAGAATTAAAGCAAAATTCAAATTTATATCTAATTCTCTATTATCCAATTTTTTTTTTTTTTTTTTTTTCGACCCAACATATAAAACCATTTGAAAACCTACTAATACTGAGAGAAGAACAACAAGATCTCACTGAAATTCTTTAAAGCTAAATAATATTTATAAGCTTCAATAAAAGTTTAAAAATCAACCATAATTTTGTTTACATAGTAACAAGCCAAACGTAAAGATCGGTTTAAGGAGTCTAAACCCATCCAAATTCAAAAATTAGCTTCTAAAAATGTTGACAAAAAAAAAATTACTATAGTCATTTTTATGTGAAAATTTTTTCATAAAATGAAATCGTGTTTTCCCTCATTTCGGGTTTTCTTTGTGAACTAAAAAACCACGGGAATCAAAATATATTTCCAATAAATTTCTGTAACAATCAATGATATTTTTGTAAGTCGTTTTCTTGTCCAAAATCTTCTCGCTCACTCCCTCTCTTTTCGTTCTCACCATCACTGTTGGTCTGATCTCAATCTCTCTTTCTTTTCTATTCCCAAATCCTTTTATTTAGCCATACAGTTCTTCCCTCCTCTCGCGGTTTTATAATTTCCCAAACGTTAGTCGCGCAATTACTTCTTTAGAAGTTTGCCTTCGGTTTAATCACAGTCTACTTCCTACTTCACTCTTGCCCTTTTCTCTTATTCAGTCGCCCCTATGTTATCCTTCGAACCAAATTTTACTCGTAATGTGAACTATGTTTTCTCGATCGCTCTCAGTCAGTAACAGCACACGATTACAACCGGAATGAGGGTAGCTTTAATTGGCCGATTTTAATAATTTTTTTAACCATCGTTTAAAACCTATTGTTTATATACGTAAGCCTTCAAAAAGATGTTGTGCTTCACCTCTAACCAATCAATGCTAATAACTTACTAACTCTATATTGCTCCACTTCCCATGTTTGCTTGAATGAATATGTCTTCAATAATGTCTTTGATATATATATATATATATGTAATCCAAATTAGATTTTAAACGGCTGAGTTTCGCCAACCCTACCCGTTTCGAGTTGGAAATCAAAAATAGGCTTATTCGTTTGTGCTACAAAACTTTTCGTTTGTACTCTCCCCGTTCATAGTTTAATTAGAAAAGTCTCTGGGCGGGGCTGGTGAAACGCAGCCCCGCCCATGAAAAAAGGTTGAAAATTGTGCCATTCAGTTGTGCTTCGTTTGTGTTTGTTTGCGCACGACCTATTTTGTTTGTACCCATCCCCTTCCCAACCTGGTAAGGGTGGGAATAGTTTTGCCCATGTTGAGGTAAGGGCTATAAACCGTGTCATTTATTTGTGTTTGTTTGCTTTTATTTGCATTCCTTCCACTGCGGGGTTGGAACAGACAAATCTGGAGAATTAGCAATGGGTGTAAAATAGAACAAGGTAAACTGCTCTCAACCGACGAAGAAGTGGAGAAAGCATGGATCAAGTAGGTCACACAACTATATGGAAATAATACACGGCCATGCATAGTCTCTGAACTTGTCTCTGAGAACAAAGCTCCAGATATCTCAATGTCGGGATTAGAGTATGCGATACAGACAGCTGAAAAAAATAAGACAGTTGACACAGACGAAATTCCGGTTGAATTAATAAAGTGCTTGTCATATGAAAGTAAAAAGACATTATGCGTGATACTGAACATGATACCGCGGACCGAAGATATACCGGAGGACTTCCAAGTGTCAATATTTATTCTATTCCAAAGAAAAGTAAGTAAGTAAAGTAGGTCCCATACCCTTGACAGGGCGCCGGGATTGTGAAGTTAAGCTTTCCATAATGGTACTAAGCCTAATGGATCTAACGAGAATAGTTGGGCCAGTTTCTTTCTCTCGGCCGCGTTTACTTTCCCAGATTTCTCCGGTACCCAATTATTTCAAGCTGGGTAAACTTGGGAGCGACTTGGATCCGGGACGAGACAAGTCTCGAACACGTGACCTCTGATTTGGTAGCGAAGCACCTTAACCACCAGGCTACCACGCTCGGAAACGCTCAGATTTTCACACAATCAACTTTATGAGCCACACTTTGAATTTTCTACTCAAAATAATAAACCAGAGAATTACGAAAAAGATTGATGGACATCTGAATAAGCCACAATTCGGTTTTGTAACGCTTAAAGGAACACGTGACGCTGTCGTATTTTTCAAGATGCTTATCCAAAGAGCGTTAAACCGGACATCTAAGGATGCTTTGTCGATTACGAGAAAGCGTTTGATAAAGTAAACCACGAGAAAATGGTCAGTGCATTTCGCAAATGCAATATCGACAAGGAGGATATATATTTTATCGTAAATCTATCTTCTTTTTTTATTCCTCAACAACTTTTCGACTGGTGGTCAATCATCTGGAAAGTACATTACTTAGAATCGCTTTAAACCATCTAATTGTCAGGCCTTCTCTTTCATTATCTTGTATTTATTCATTTTTGTATCTTCCATTATTTGCAAAATGAATTTTTGCCGCGGTCTGTTCTTTTACCATTTACTAGTGTCCTTCGATTATCGCTATTAAATATCCGTTATTTCTTATTACATGTCCTATTGCACATCTTCTTTCACTTATGATTTTTATTAAACAGCGTTCTTCATTAATATATTTGAGCACTTCTGTATTTTTAATCTAACCATACTGTTTTTAGAAAACATAATTAAATTTTAAATAAATTGCGACATCAAACAAAGTGCCATAATCATGCAATACAATGTTGATATCAAAACACTGCACCTTTACAAACTCGAGTTTCAAGGTGAATGGTAAAAAAATTGGTAATATCAGTTACGCAGATGATAAAATAATAATTGCTGAGACGTTGCAACAGTTACAAAGAATGGTGCACGGCTAGTAGCAGAAAGTGCGAAATACAATACGAAGATCAACACTGATAAAACAATATTTATGTGAATAGCAAGGGTTACACCGAACGAAGTTTTACATATTTCTGCGGAAAAAACAACTTTTTTTTTTTTTTTTTTTTTTAAATTTACATAGTCCATGTGCTGTGTGTAATTTCCGGGATTATTACAGCACATGGATCAGTGCAGGCTCAGAAGTGTTTTAATATGTTAGCCGCTCTAATATGGTTTAGCATATCCTGAACCTGTTTTGGTTCGTTTGACAACGCAACCGTCGGTAAGTTGGAGGTGTCTGCAGGCAGGCAAAGTTCTAGAACATGTTCAGCAATTGGTGAAATTGGGGGAATTGCATATGGAACAGGCAGAGGGAGGAGATGTTCCTTCCAGCAAATAGTTGTGGAATATTTCTGTGTGCCGTATGTGCAGCCTAGTCAATGCTGCAAACTCTCTGCAGGACATGGATATCGGTGGCCACCAAGGCTCGATGCTCACCTTAATGAATCGCAGTCATGATGTGTGAGCCGACCACATAGTTTCCCTTGTCTCTGCCATATGTTCCTGGAAAAAGGATGATCCTAATTAAGGAAGAAGGGCGCCTTCGGGCATTGGACCATATGTTGCTGCCTTAGCAGCCAAATTCACACGCTCGTTCCCCGGCACGCCGGCATCACCCAGGACCCACAAGAACGTTACCTGTGAGCCAACCCGAAAATGCATGTTAATGATGCGCTTTATTTTTCAAGACAATGTGTGTAAAGTTTTTGGTGTCTGGAATGTCCTAATCGATTGCAAGGAATCTGTGATTAGAAATGCATTTCGGTATTGGGGGGTAAGACTGCAGATATTCCTTCAAGCAGAAGAAAATACCATACAGCTCCCCATCCAACACCGAACAGAAGTCGTGGAGCCGAACCGCATGAACAACTCCCTCCACCTCGTAGGCGCAAGCCACTGGCGAGGACCTCTTGAGGGGGTTTGCTTCGGCACCATCTGTGTACTAGTGACTGTAGTTGGGGAAATGTTGCATTTTTTCCGCCACGTACTGGGATGACAGTGTGACATCCTGGTCCAAGCGATCGCTCAGCAGGGATAAATCCGCAATAATCGGAGTATCCTACCAGGGGAGATAAACATACTGATTTGCAAGGTCATAGTTCCACTTAATTCCTCTTTCTCTAAGGAGAGATAGTACACTTGGGAGAGGATCGTTTGGAAAGGACGGTAGTGGGATTTCTGAATTATCGCTGCGATGTATCTTAGCTTGATACCAGTAAAATAAATCTCTGAATTCATAGGAGTTTCGGATAACCGTTAAGGATGGGATGCCCGCTAGTGAACAGATTTCCAACGATGGCGACGTCCTATGCACTCTCAAGATAATGCGTATAGCAGTATGATGGATTGTGTCAAGCGATTTAAGGAGTGCTTTGTTTGATGAGGAATAAACTTGGCACCCACAGGTCAATTTACTTAAAGTGAGAGATTTGTACACAGTTAGCAGGAGCTCAGGATCTATGTTGCATTTCGGATTTGACAGACATTTTAGTATATTTAAGGAGTTCATGCGTTTATTCTTAAGGTGGTGAACGTGATGTAACCAGGACAATTTTTCATCAAACACAAGACCCAAGAATTTAATTGTGTGGAGCAACGGGAGTGGTGAATTCCTTAGGAAACGAGTTATGTCGGAATCGGGATGGCACAGGCGTCTCTTGTGAAATTTCATACATACGGATTTTATCGGAGAGAATTTCAGGCCATTGTTATCAGCTCATATTTCCAAGTTATTGATTGTTGATTGAAGGGTTGATCTTGCATTAGACGGAAGGTTAGAAGGAAGTGATATATTGAGATCGTCAATATATAAGCGGGCTGTAACTGGCGGCCGTATACAATCTGCTATGTCATTTATGTACAATATAAACAATGTTACGCTCAGCGCTAATCCTTGCGATATACCATTTTCGATAAGGAAGGAGGAAGGATATTTTAGAGCCAATCCTTACTCGGATCGCCATATCAGAAAGAAAGTTAAGGATAAAATTGCCCATGTTTCCGCTGATTCCAGCGTTCTTCAGCTTAGTAAGCACACCATATCGCCAACTTGAAGAAGTCAATAAATACAAGTATCTGGGGGTTATAATAACAAATGATGATGAAGATAACGGAAAAATAAAATCACGGATAAGCATACCAAAGTTACCTTTAATAACCTTGAAGATATACTGCAGGATAAAAAAAGGAATATGAAACTCCGGCTGAGAATATTGCAATGCTATTTGTGGCCTATAGTACGTTATTCATCAGAGACATGGACATTAACGAAAGCAATACGGAATAAAATAAATGCATTCGAAATGTGAGGTTATCAACGTTTGCCCCGCATTAAATGGGTAGAGAAGATAACCGGTGACGAAGTACTTCGGCAAACTAGACTTCAAAGTAAAATTCTTCTGTCAAAGATAGGGGTGTTTTTGTGATGCAAGATGGAACATGATTTTTTGGGGGGCGGTGGCGGGAGCGGATTGTAACATGACAAACTGTTTAAAACTGTTGTCCAGGGAAGAATAGCTGAAAAGTTTCCACAGGAGGGCGGCGCAGGATGACGATGATGAATGTTTAATTATGATATTTAGCGTTGTCTTGTCTTTTCTTTTCTCTAAATTCTTTTAAATTTAATTACAATAACTGTAATGATACGTGTTATCAACGGCGGCCGGTAATGTATACAGAATCCAATAAATGATGAATGTTTTCAGCGTCTTTTTTTCTTTTTTTTTGCTATAGAACAGCAATGAAAGACTTTCACATATGAAAAAAAAAATCATTTAAAAATCAATACTATTAAAACAGCAGAATCAAAAAAGTAAAAGAAAATAAAAGTGAAATACATACAACACTCATATCAGTGAAGGCTTATGTAGTTATTTCTCTAAGCAACTATATTAATTTTTCAGAATATCATAAAACAGTGGCTTTCAAATTAAAATTAAGACTAAACCAGCATTATTAATCGAATTAAATCGAAATAATGTGTTTATAAATGTAAAATTATATTGTTAACATCGCTAATCATGATTTTCAAGGGAAAAATACTCCAGTGGTTTCCCGTTGCCTGCTGGAGGGTTTATAGTTTTCCTTCTTACTATTACGGCCGCTCCTAACATGGAGAATAGACGCCGACCGGGTAGTCGTCCTATTAGGGTCAGACGTTTCTGGATTTAATATCCGAGGCACGCTTAGTCTGGCTCTTCCGCTTCAAACTGTTCGCTAGGGTGGTCCTTCAGGTAACTATGTTACCGCCAACATAGCTCTAAGCATCGTAAAAGCGCGCAAGCCCTTCCACCACGTCAAGGTGGTGCCGCCGCAATGTCCTTGGTTAGACGAAAGATCTCCAATTTTCAAAATACTGCCAATACAGCACTTATTTTTGGACGAAATGAAAATGCTACTAGAAAACGTTGAAACTATCAGTCACAAATATGGGCTCGAAATAAATAAGGCTAAAACGAAAATCCTGATTATAGACAGAGGAAAACTGTTAGCTTTCGATGATAATGTTTTTGCAGGATACAAAGTTGTAGATAATTTTATATACCTACTTAGGATCATTAATTGGTAATAGAAGAGGTTCAAAATAGGAAACAAAGCGCCGCATTCAAATATGATGAAACTGACTAAGATATGGAAGGACGGATCTATTAATAAAAATGTGAAAATAGAACTCGTAAGGACACTTGTATTTTCGATAGTATTATATGGGCCCGAAAATCATGGACTTTAAACAAAGGCAGCATGGTCCGACTTAAGGCAGTTTTTTGAAATGTGGTGCTGTTCTAGACTACTCCGCATACCGGTGCACCGCGAAACGAACAAATGAATCCGCAGTACATGAGTTGAATCTCAGACAATGTTTGGCTGATATGGCTGCTCTTCCAGGAATGGAATATTTCGGCCGTATTATTCGCAGTGAGCGAAAATTAGGAACACTGATGATGCAAGCGAAAGTCCAAGCGAGAAGACCAAAAGGCCGCCCTGCACAGCACTGGACAGATATGATAAGAAAGCAAACTGGATTACATTTGCACCAATGCGTATACAACGAGCGAAAGATCGGGGGGTATGGCGTGCGACAATCGGAATGCTACATGATCACGGTACCCCACAGCGGTGAACGACGTAGAAGAAGAAATGTGAAATTTTTAAAAACTTTAATTAAACATAAATCGATTTAAATTTAATTAATTGAGTTGAATTTCACAAACATGTCAATCACATTTTATTAAAACACGTTGAATTGAATCAAATTATTTTTTTGTTTATTGATTTAGAATTTAAATAAAAGTCGAATTAAAATACATGGAATGAGGAATAATGCAATGCAGTTTTTAGACTTAGCCAAGCGACTTTTAGAAACTTCCGCTCCAATGTTACTTCCGAGAATTTCCTTGCTCATAAACGAGCTAATGCAAGAGCTAGGTACATACGTAAAGCCGCGAAGAAGTCCTCTTGGGAGAAATTTTGTTTTTCCTTCTCCAAAACCTCTTTCATCTTTTGTTGACTTATGATGTTCCTGACTTTGACGAACTTTATTCTTTTCCTTCAGCATAGAATTCTTCCCCTCACCTTCTTACATCCGCTTGTAATATCAACAAATCAAAGTCTGCCCTTAGAAAATTCTACCAGTCCTATATTGGGTCTAGACGGTATTCGATACATTGTCCTCAAAAATCTGTCTGAGCAGTCTCTTGTGTCCCTTCTTGATCTCCTTAATTCCTTTTTGTTCAGAGATATCACTACCCCTACCTGGAATTCTTTTATCCTCATTCCTATTCATAAGAAAAATTCCTCCTTATGCCTTATCTCCTTGGCATCATGTTTCAAGAAACTTTTTGGAGGTATGCGGAACAAACGCCTTGTTTGGTGGCTCGAACATAATTACTTACTTCCTTTTAATATGTTTTGCTTTCGACCAAGCATTGGTTCCGCCGATTGCATTACTTTTTTTTTGCTTCCCATATTTTTCATAAACATTATACGGTAGTTTATTTTATTGATGTTTCCTTAGGACAATGTTCACTTACCAACTCTGAGAACAGGCATGTGCCCAGAATTTTTTTTTTTGGGAGAGGTTGAAAATTTTCTTTACATATTTATTTTATAAATAACAATACATTTTTCACTAATATTCATACTATTAATAATTTCCATCGTTTTGATTTATATATTGATTTACATAAATGAATTACCGTATAAACATTAATAAAAATTACATAACATTATATTGATTATACTCGTAATAAAAAATTTTTCCTTAAGATATTAATGAAGTACCATAAAATGTGGAGCATATTTTTTCTTTTTTCTTTTAAAGGTAAGAACACCTTAAAAAATCATCAATATTCATTTTAAATTTTTGATTTTTTTCTGATTTTTGCGTATTTATAATAACTATTTCAGTTCTCCCGGAGAAGGTTAACACCCCCCCTCCCCACGTGGATACGGCCTTGTCTAAGAGATACAGATGGCAGCAATTAACCTTTCGGTCAAATTCACTTCCCTAGTAATTAATCTTATGATGAACCATACTATCCACATTACCCCTCCTTTGTTTCAAGCTACAAGAATTGTTTTCCGTGGTATTCCCCGGAGCTACCCTCTCAGTCCTACTCTTTTTAACATTTACACTATTGCTATGGCATCTCTTCCTTTAAACTTCCTTTTCTTATTTTTACCGATATTTTTCTTTTTTCCTCTTCTTACGATATTGAAGTTGTCAACGAAGCGCTTAATTCTTCTCTGTCCTCTGTTCATCTTTCTATTTCTCCTTCTAAATTTTCCTGCATGGTTTTTACTCGTCGTCCTTATAATCTCGCTTTAGTTAATATATCCCGAATTCGGATAGCTCTTCCTTGTGTTAATTACTTCTGCTATCTTGGTGTTTATCTTAGTAGTCGACTAACCTTTTCCAAGCATATTAACTATCTCTCTCGTTCCACATTAAAAGACTGAACTTGCTGAAACCCTTACCAACAACCAAATAGGGAGGAGGTGATCCTCTTGTACTCATTGTCTTATATAAATCTATTATTCGCTCCAAGTTTGGTTACACTTATCTGTGGCTGTAGCTCCAAATCCCTTCTTTCCAAATTGGATAGAATACAGAATTTCTGTCTCCGTCTATGCCTTATATTATAAATCCTCTCCTATTTCAACAATACTTGCTGCATCTAATAAACCTCCTCCCTCAGTTTGAAGATCTTATGTAAGGCTATCTTTTCTTTCTAAACGCGGAACTTAGATTTCCTTCTTTACCAATAATCGTTCCTTCTACCTCTCAATTCAACCTCTTCCACGTTCTGTTATTGTCCCTATTATTAGCCTACGCTTTAATCACATTTTATTGCCCTCTTTCCGAATTTGTCTCCCTTTGATTTCCTCCCCTTATTGTCCTCTACCTCCTAAAAAGCAGTTGTCTGTCGTTGATCACATTTTCTTTGAATTTTCTGCTCTTTTTGTCGAACGTTCTCATTATTTACTCCTTTAAAGTTAAAAGGCTTCCTGCTCCCTATTGTGCTTTTAAAAAACTGTCCATGCTCTCTCAGACTATTGTCTTTGCTATTGGTTCCTTTATTTCAGCTATTTTCGATTGAATTAAGTTCTAATTAGTTGGCTCTTCTGCCTATTATTTTTGGGTGGAGGAGGTCCCTGGTTGACGGCCCAAAAAAAAAAAAAAAAAAAAAAAAAAACAATAAAAAAACATTATATAATAAACATTTTTCATGGTTTTCAAGAAGTTTTATACTTTCTAAAAATTTTAAAATGATGAAATGATAAAAAATCGTAGAAAATTTAAAATGTGTTCCAAAATAGACAAAGAAAATTTTCCACGATTTAAAAAAAAAATAAATATACGAAAAATTAAGAAAACACTATAAAATATACGAAAACTAAAAAAATGAAATTGACAGTTAGAATCAAAATGACTCTTTGTTACACTCCGTGATAATAATGCTTTACCTAGCATGTGTGATTTTCCTAATGTATCGTCTTTAAATGAAATAAATTAGAAAAAGCTAGACGGAAGAAACAAATGGTTATAAGCTGGTTCCGATTTGTCTACCGATTACAAGATTGATGGCTAAATTTTATTAAAGTACAAATTATACTGTTAGAAGCATATTTTTTGTTTACAACGTTCCATTTCACACTTAAGGTACTGTTTCTCCAGCTTCATCCACTCCAACTCTGCAGCGGAAGGAATGCAAACAAAAACAAGTGGTGCACAAACAAGCGCAAACGAATGATACGATTTTCAACCCTTACCTTTACATGGGTAGAGCTGCGTTTCGTCAAGAATTTTCTAATTAAACTATGAAGGGAAAGAGCACAAATGAATAAGCTAATTTTAGATTCCCAACTCAAAATGGACGAGGCTAGCAAAACACAGCCATTGTAAACACTAATCTTTCGGAATGTATCGTTTAACGTCACCTTTCTTTGGAGCATCTGTTTATGGGCATGTGAATTAAAAGATATGCTTATATATATATATATATATGTATATATGTATATATTAATTACAACGTAATTCTTAGGCAACCCTCCATTAGAAAAAATGTCCCAATTTTATGTAACGTTTGTTATATTTTGTAGGATTTTTGTTATTGTTATTTAAAAAGTGTAACAAACTTATGTAACGAAATATGTAACAAAAAATGTAACGAAAAAATGTCTTAATTTTATGTAATGAAAGTTAAATGTTAGAATAGGATTTTTGTGATTATGTTATTTTCTTTTGTGTTAATGCCAGTAAGAATTACGTTGTAAATTTTGATCATTTTATACAAAGTATAGAAGAGAAAGAGACAGAAAAGAAATCAAGGGGGGTCAAGGGGCACAGCCCCTTGGGAGGCCAAAGTGACCGAGTTATATATATATGTATATATAACAAAAATAGCTACAGTATTAAACCTTTTGAGAATATATTTCAGAATGTAGATTTTGGAGAATATTCAATGTACATTTAATCAAATAGTCACTTCTAGGGAGATTTGGGTATAAGTACCCAAAGTGGGATGTTTGAAAATCTTTATTATGTGGGCGACCGAAATGAACTGTAATGTACGCCAGATAGATTGTGTTGCAATGCTGGAAAACAGAGAAAGCTAAGTTCAAGCAGCGAGAACTGCGTCACCTATCCGACCGAAGCAGGATAGGTTGCTTATGGTAGACTTCCTAATATAATTGCTCGACTTAGGCTCCTTGCCGCATAATAAATTCGGAAATTTTTTTCTTGTATTTTTCGTGCGAATCGTTTGATCGCATTTATTTACCTAATAATATATTCGTTCCTCAGACACACGCACCGATCACTTATAATTCAAAGAGGAATAGGCTAAAACAAAATAGACTATCGGGAAAAAAAAAAATTAGTCTGGAACAAAAAAGTTTGGTAATGAACTGTTAATCTGGGCGCGAAAAACCTGTAACATAAGATCAGGTTTTACAAACATACTTCAATAAATGCTAATTAATTGTTCCAGAATGAATAACAAAATTCATCCAGATTTTTAAAAAATCTCGTCGACCATCTGCTTAAAATCTCTCAGTAACAGTCAACCGATAAATATAAACAATGGTCAGACAAAGAGATCTCCCAGCCTGAATTAATTAAAAGTACGAACCTTTTAAAAGAATTTAAATATCATTTTCAAAGAACACATTAACATTTAAAAAGTTACTTAGAAGATATAACAACATTCTTGACAATTTGGAAAGTAGGCAAATTTACTATCGAACTATTCAAAATTTTTCTCAACAATATTAATATAAGCCTGCTCTCGGAAAGTAAACGATTTCTTATAATTTTTCTAAACGCAACTATACCATTTGATTAAACACGAGCTATTAATGGAAAACGTAAATAATATTCCCAGATCCATAAAAAGTCATAGACTATTTAACATACTCAAAATCGAAATTAAAGTGATTGGCATATTCAGCAGAGAAGAAACACTTGACGCAGAAATTGGCAAGGAACACAATTTTGACTGCAATATTTTATTGATACATTCGAGTACAGTACACAAACATATTGGAAATTCAAGAAGTTACGATTTCGTCGATGACTTCGCCGCCGCAAATGAAATACAAATAATACCTGCGTTGCCGAGTTAGAAATTCAAGAAGACCAGAACGCCTTTGCACGCTGAGATCATGACCGAGAATTCATCAACAATAAAACCGAATGATAGGAACAGCCAGATGATATAGATATTTTACAACCCTAAACAAAAACTACATCGTAATGTGTGTGTGCTTACACAATTTACTTTTGACAAACTGTATAAATGGATGCAAAATAATTGAGAATGTAAACAAATATAGATCTTAACACAACGTAAAGCACATAGAGACCGTATTATAAAAAGTATCAGAGAAAAACAAACACAAATTTAAATGTGTATTATCATATACACTGTTTTAAGCTTTATTCAAAGCCGGGTCTACGGGGGAGAGCTAAGGGGACTACAGCGCCAGGCCCTAGCCTTCAGGGAGGCCCCGCGCTTTTGAACAAAATAAAATCTAATTTCCCACGTGCAAAATTGAAGTTTCTTTTCCCAAAATACTCAATACTGTAAAAATGCAACATTTTAAATTTGCGTTTTTATCCTAAAAAAAATTCGATTAATTTTTATATATATGAAAAAAGAGTACATGAGTTTATTAATAAAATTATATACTTTTTCACTATAAAACTGTCTCTTTTTCTCCCAATGAACTAAATGCTACATAAAATGAATATTTATAGAAATTTTCTATGATAAATCTAATTTATTGTGTTAAAAAAATAGGAATGAGTCCTTTAACGTGTAGGAATTGATTAATAAATAAACATTCGACAAATCGATTAATAACAATTCCCTATTCAAACGTTGATATCCACGCAATCGTTATAAATTGTTCCATGTGAAAACGTTTTAGAATCTGAAATATTCTTAATTTTAACGATATTTAGTTTTTTTTACTTTTATCGAAAGTTAATTCCTTTTATTTTGAACTGTACGTGAGTTTTAATCGGTTACTGATTTTATAAATAGATTTTTATTTCAAAAAATTTTAAAATCATACTGCGTTTCATTCACTTTTTTCTGATCACATAAACAATAATGGAATTTTAAACATATATGTTTAATTTCTATGAAGAAAAGAGCATGATCAAAAACATCCGCATGAAAGTTTCAAAATTAGCTTGAAAAACCTCTGTAGCGACAATACCGGTGCCGGCGCCGTAGATAATACATTAAAATAAAGTTTTTATTTTTATTAAAAAAAAACGATTATTTTTTGCTACCTACAATATTTAATTTACGTATATAAATATTTTTTTGTAGAAAAAGATAATGTTATTAATAAAAAATTACAAATATTACCATATGTATATATATATATATACCAGGTGTACAAGTATGAAATGCGGATTTGAAAAATCAGATGTCCACCAATACAATGTGTATTATAAAAATTTGACGCATATGCAATTTTGTTGCGCCATCAACATGTGTCAAATGTACATCAGTGATAAATTGAAAAACTGTTTGCGTAGTATTGTTTTGCTATGTTCAATATGACGACATTTGTGCCAAATCAAGAGCATTCGCGGACAGCATTAATTTTTTGTTTTCATTTGAAGAAAACTGCTGCTGAATCATACCGATTGCTTCGAGAAGCTTATGGTGAACATGCTCCATCGTAAGATACGTGTGAACGATGGTTTCGGCGTTTCAAAAGTGGTGATTTCGATGTTGCAGACAAGGAACACGGAAAACCGCCAAAAAGATACAAAGATACAGAATTGCAAGCATTGCTAGATGAACACGATGCACAAACACAAAAACAACTCGCAGAGCAATTAAGCGTTAGTCGACAAGCTGTTTCCAATCGCCTACGAAAAATGGGAAAGATCCAGAAGGTCGGCAGATGAGTACCACATGAGTTGAACGAAAGGCAGATGGAGAGGCGCAAAAACACATGTGAAATTTTGCTCGAACGATACAAAAGAAAGTCGTTTTTGCCTCGTATCGTTACTGGGGATGAAAAGCGGGTGTATTTTGAGAATCCCGAGCGCAAAAGATCATGGGTAGATCCAGACGCACGATACACATTGACCGCAAGACCGAAGCGCTCTGGCAGGAAGACGATGCTCTGTGTTTGGTGGGATCAGAAGGATGTGGTCTATTAAGAGCTGTTAAAGCCTGATGAACCGGTTAATATCAAACGCTACCAACAACAATTAATCGATTTTAACCGTTCGCTGCTCAAAAAACGACCAGAATATCAAAAAGGGCAACACAAGGTAATTTTTCTCCATGACAATGCTCCATCACATACGGTAAAACCGGTTCGTAACACATTGGAAGCACTCAGCTGAGAAGTGCTATCCCATGCGGCTTACTCACCAGACTTGGCTCCTTCTGATTACCACTTGTTTGCATCGATGGGTCACGCACTTGCTGAGCAGCGCTTTGGTTCGTACGAAAATGTGAAAAAATGGCTCGATGAATGGTTCGCGGCAAAAGGGGAAGATTTTTACTGGCGTGGTATCCACAAATTGCCCGAAAGACGAGAAAAATGTTTAACTAGCGATTGAGCATACTTTGAGTAAACCACTTTTTATCATTCTTCCAAATTTAATGTGTTTTTTTTCGGAAAAAAATCCGCATTTCATACTTGTACACCTGATATATATAAAATTCCTTATTGACGTTCAATTTATGGAGGTATTTAATTTCTTAAGGTAAGAGAGTTGTTTTTTTTAAAGAAAACATAATTTTAATTTTATTAGCCATTCATACGTACGCGGTAGGTTTTTTTTTTTTTTTGCTTATACATGATAGTGAATTTTTTCACCATTTTTTCTTCGAAGGGGGCCCGCCCCTCATTCAAGATTAGTCCCGGGCCTCGTAAATCCTTAATCTTCCCCCAGCTTCATTGTAATACCTTAAAATAAAATCACAAATTTATTTTAAATTTCTTTTGAAAACGAATGACAAATAAAATAACCGCAAGTGGAAAAACGTTCTCTTTTATTAACTTTATAAATCGTGATACATTAGAATTTCAGTTAATTTAGAAATTACCTTAAATGGTGGTTCAATTTCCCTTGTAAACTCTTTTCGTTATTTAGGAATCCTTGTTGACGGCCATCTTTCACAGTTAATCATCTAAAAAAACTCCAATCTGTTAAAATCTCTAATTCACGCTAATATCGTTGAGGCGATCTCTATCTTACTACTCATGTGCTATAAATCATTCATCCGCTCTATTCTACATTACTATTGCTTTATTTATAACAATTGTTCCGAGTCCCTTCTTTCAAAGTTAGATCGCATTCAAAATACCTATTTTAGTCCTAGAGTTCCGGTTACCCTTGCTGAATTCCATACTCCTCTTTCTTCATTCGCAAATCCCGCCTGGGTTATCGCTTTTAAGAGCCTACTTAATCATTTTTCTTCACTTGTTTCTTCTTATTCCTCTATCCCTAATAGATGGAGATTTACTTCTAATGAAACTCCAATTTTATCCCTTATTTCCATTCGTTTTCTTCAATTTTCATCGTATATTTATAATCAAGATAAGTTTCCTTATTTCAATTTTAATGTTAAGTATTAAAAAAAAACTATTAATAACATCTACTTCAATAAAAAATTTCCTTATTTCTCTTCCGAGTTTTTCAGTTACCTTCATCTAATTAAATTTCTTTATCAACTCATTCTAAAACTGTTCTTTAACATGTCACCAGAATTGAATCACTCTTGCCTGTTTTTATCGCTATTTTCACTGACAGCTCTCAATAGCCAGATGGAATTCTGCCTTCTTCTGTCCTGCCTTCAATCAAATTTTGAGCCTTTTAAACTTCCCTCCTTTTGCTCAATTTACTCCATGGAATATACTGCTATTTTACGCGCTGTTTTCTTTGTTTCTTCTTCAGTAGTTTTCCATAATATACTCGTAATATCGGATTTATCTTCTTCTGATTATGTAATACTTTTCGTAGGTTCCCTCATCCATGATCTTTTTTTCCTCCATTCGATGAATTCCTCCTGGCCATTCAAGTATTGAGCATAATAAATTACAGAAAAATTCATTAGCCCGCTCTTTCACTTCTAGTGGCAGATTCTTGAGCATGATTCATTTCAGACTACGATTCAATTCCTATTCTTCTGCGTTTTCTAATTCTAGCTCCTTTTATGATTCGACCATCTCTACATTCCCATCCTCATGAGTTTCTAGATACTTCTTCTGAGACTTTCCACAATCTCGGATATTTTTCGCCTTCGTTTTTTCAACCATAGTCTCCTTCTTGAAACATTTTTTCGATTTTGATCTGCTTCGTTTGGTTCTTTTCATCCCCCCTTCCATATACGCTGATATCCTATTCGAATGTCTGACCTCTTCTGCAAAACAATCCCTCCACTAAAACTTAGTATTCCTAGTCTTTAAAGTTCTACTTATAATCATCTCTCATTTCCTTTTGCCCTCGAATTATTTTCATCCTCTTTCCTTAATATAACTTTGTATTTCCTCATTCCTCTCATTTCTTGAGCTTCTTTATTGACCAACCCATTCAAAAAAAAAAAAAAAAAAAAGAAGAAATAAATACGGATGAAAAGAGAATTTTAAAAGCCTCGAAAAATATTCCGCACGTGAGTCACCGACTGTCGATGCGCGGTCGTTAATACAAATATTTTTACACAGAGCTGCACTCTTTTAATTCATAAAATCGATGTAAATTTATTTCATTTAAGTAGCTTGTAACCGAAGATACTTAAAATTATAACCGTATAAAGACGACTGTTTACATAATACTAAGGCAGACTTACTATATAGAGATAAGAGTCGTATTAGGAAAAACGATAGAAAAATTATTTGTCACCTAGTTCGAGATTTTATCGTATTTGTGCGCAACAATTTTTCAGCTACTCTAATAGGAAATTAAAAATTGTTACAAACAAAAAGGTGGAAGGGGGAATAAAATAGAGCAAAAACTTTATTTCACTTTCGCGTTACCGTTTCGCGGAATTTAAACAGTGTAAAGGAAAATATTGTGTGCATTTTGTAAAATTAGAACTTAATAAATAAAAAATTATTTTTTAATATTGGAATAGTATAAGAAATTTCTATTTACTACTTGAACTATAATAAACCGATCTTTACTGTTTCTAATTAATCTCGGTCTGAAATTAAAATTTACCCGTTATCGCATTTATACGGGGTACACATCGAAGCGACATAGTAAAAATTTAAACGCTTTTGCAGAATAGATCCGTATCAATAAATAAAACATCAAAAGTAACGCGCGAGTTTAGAATATGGTTGCGACAAAGGAATCAACTTTTCTTTTTTTTTTCTTTTTTTTTTTTTTTCCGTTGAAAACCGCCATTATCCGAAAGTATTATAACAACCCCTGTATGCGGACATGAGTTTCCGTTTACTATACTTATAACAAATACGATATCTGCTCCGTATCACAGTGGAGGGGGGACCGCTGTAGTCGCTGACAGTCAAATGGCGCACGTTGAAGATGAGCGCGTGAGTTTCGATAACAGCGTCGTCAGGCTACATATAATAAACATCTAGAGGAAAAACTGCGTTGAGGTTAACCGCATCCACGCTAATGGCACAACGGGAAGACAGGCCGCGTAGTGGAGACTGTCGCACAGGCACGCAGGCAAATGTACGCGGCGCACATCAAGACGGTAGAGAGCAAATCGGAGGTTTCTCGGAGTAGCATATGATGCACTTTTCGTTTTTGGTCGGCAAGCATTCTTGATGAAACGAGTGGTGGCAGTTGAACAGCAGTAGATTTGTTTTCTGTTCGCTACTACGAATCAAGACTTTTTGATGGCACATGTTGCAGCATCGTTCGTCGTCAATGCTTACGCCGCGACGCCGCATGTCGACTAGCTTCGTGAAAAGATCGTTATAGTCGGACACGATGATATTCTTGCAGCCTTCCTTGATGGACACCTGCAAATTGTAATCCTGCATCATTTTCACTAGCGAATTTTTCAGCCCCGGTATGTGCATGTGGTTGTCTATGCGCCGAATTAGCATTCTCGGATCTACGTTTGAGCCGATCTTCTGCAGCAGATACGATATAAAGTCGGGACCTCTGTTCAGCGAGCGATCGATCAGCTGGTGCCACAGTTCCAGATCGTCGTGTTCCTTACAGAACGAAATAGCCTGCTCGATGTCGCCGATCTTATCGATCAGCAACTGTAACGCTTCGTTCGTATTGCCGATACGTCCCAACAGGTAAACCATCTCCGGATACAGCTGCTTCGTTTGACAGATGGTTAACGCTTGCTGTATCGGGTAGTTGTCACTGCGTCTGAGCAGCGGCAGTAATTTCGACGGGGCAAAATGCGCGTACAACTCCACCAGGAGGCCGTGGTACTTTTTACCGATTTCTTTGACGTCTTTATCCAGCGCTTCCAAATACAGATACAGATAGTACTTATTGTCGCGCAATTTCGATATCACCGTGTCCGGCGGTACGCGACAGACGCCGGTTGCTGTAGCAGCGACGCCGCTACCGCGACTTCCGCCTTTATCGTCGAGCAGCAGCGAAAGTGTCCGCTCCGAGTCCAATTCCATCAGTTCTTTTATAATATCGTGTACGCGATCGTACAAACGGTGTTGGTGCGCAAGACGAAACACGTCCTTATGACGAAGTTTCAGGTAGATCATTAGCGCCTTGTCGAACTGGCCGGCGTTCGTGTGCAGAATCGCCAACGATTCCAACAGCAGCGGTCGCAGATGCGGGTTCTTATCTATGTGTTCCCAAACGGCGTGAATAATCGCCTGCGTGTTGTACAGATCGGGCGGCCACGTTTTCACCACGTCAAGGAACACTTCCGGCTCGACCTTCAAATATTCGTACAGAACCATCTCGTAAATGCGCGGATTCAGCTTGCTGACCGGATCGCGCGGTAAATGCTTACTGATGGCTCGTAGCTGATGCTTGCCAGCGAACTTGAAGAACGCCTCCTCCCACAGCTGAGTGCCGGTTAACACGCGAGCGCACAGTTCACCGGCCGTCTGGTACTCTTTCTTCTCCAGCAGGTAATTGATGTACTTCTTGCCGACGGTCAAGGAAGAATTTCGACCGATAGTAGCGCCGTACCGAGTCGTGTCGCCGATCATACTCATCGCCTCCTCGAACTTATTATGAGCCACCAACCAGTCGATGCGATCGTCCGCGTTCGGGAAGCAAGCTATAACGGCGTCCTTCGGACAGGCGATCAGCAGTTGCGTTTCCTCCAGCAAGTACTCGAAGAACAGATCTTTGCAGTTGAATTGCGCGTACTCCCTTAATGACAAGCGATCGTAGGCCACCTCCTGATATCGGGCGCCGACCGTCGTCTGCTGACGATCCGTCTGCAAGAAGCACATTATCGGCCGTTCCGACTTCCCGTTTCGATCCTTCTCCTTCGGGTATCCGAGCACCACTATCTGATCGTTGTCCAACGGAGCCACGCCGGATACGTTAACCGACACCTGGCCCTTCACTCGGTATATCGTGCAGTCTCGAATTTGGCACAGCTCCACGTGATCAACCCAGCCGATCAAAAACGTCGTGCTATCTTTCCAGCACAGCGAACACGGATACTCAACCGGTATTATTAGTTCGTTCCGCGGCCACTTGACCAACGCGCATCGTTTCATCCGCGTCAGATCGTAGACGGTGATGGCCGCGTCGCAGGCCCACAAAATATACTGACCGTTCCAGCGAATGTTCCGTATGTGGTCTATAACCGCTCGGCCGAGCACGGTAGACTTGGTTCGCGACAGAAACGTCTTCTCGTACAACGTGACCTCGGTGTCGCCGGTAATGAAACGTCTATTAGAGCCCAGTCGATAGTATTCCGGATCGATAGCGACCGACTTGATCGATCTTTGCGTGTTCATTTCGTGACTGTTATTGTCGTGCGTAAACAAACCGTACAGGTAGACGTATCCGTCGTCCGAGCACGACATCAGGTACTCGCAGCGGCTGTCGATGCTGATTTGATTGACCGACACTATGTGCGTTTTCAGATGTCTGTTGGCTATCGAATTACCGAGATGATCGAACAATCGAACGTTGCCCAAACGAGTGCCGATGCAGATAATCTTCGGATGAAAAGCGACGCAACTTATGTAGTCGTTCTTCAATAATTTCTGAATATCGTTCGACATTCGTTCATATTTCAGTTTCGGTTCCGCTTCCTCTTCCTCTTCCTCCTCCCGCTCTTCCCTTTCATCGTTGCTCTTTTCTACGCCCTTCGTATTATCGTCCACTTCACATTCTTTATTCGTTTTCTCCTGTTCCTTGTTGTCGGTCTCATTTTTTTCGCTCTTTATCCCGTCTGCTTCAGCATGGCCCGGCGCCGCCTTTTCCAATTCCTCCTTACCGCCATCGTCGGCAGTAGCGAGCTTCGTCTTTACCTTTTCATCTGGGCCCATCTCGAAACTTTATTACTCATAAACGAGCGCAACACTGAAACTGAAAGGCAACTCCGAATTATCATTCAGCATTTTTTTTTTTTACATATATTAATCTTCTTCTCGAAAAGAGAAAAAATTTAAAGAAAATTAATTACATCGCTTAATTATTTAACATCTAATAAGCAAATCGGAACCGTACAAGTGTGCGTAAATGCGTTAGTAGATTTTCTTACGAGGTAGGCTAACAAGAAAGTCCTTCGGTCTAGCAGTAATTTTTCGATGATTTTTGGTGTAGTGCTAGTGTACCATGTGGGTATACTACTACGTGTAAATAAAATATTAAGATGCAATACTCGAGTATAATCGAGAAAAATGAATTTAAAATATCTCTACACTTTATGTATAGATTATTATATATTAAAGTTATATAAAGTTTCGTTTGCAATTGCCGTGGACTAAGTGGTAACATTCGTGACCCGTCGAGTGTACGCGGGTTCAAATCTAACTATGCACAATTTTTTTTTTTTCCTTTTTTATTTATTTCTTTTTATTATAAAAGTAAATAAATTATTTATTTATTTACATTCATTTATTTTTGTATTACTTATTATTTTATTCAAACCTTTTTTATTATTTATTTCATTCATTTAATTTCTACTATTCCAATACAAAATTAAACTTGAATAAATATTAAAAAAAAACATTGAAAAAATCAATAGGTAAAAAAAAATAAATAAATGAATAAGTAAATAAATAAATTATAACATTCGATGTATAAATACAAAAAAGTGTTCACAGCTAGATCAATAACTATCGTAAATGATATTTAAATTACAAAGGCTGTTTATTATATTCAAATAGTAGTAACTTTAATAAAAAGTAAAATTATAAAAATATTAGACCTGCAATAAATGTAAATAAAGTAAGTAAAGTATAAGTCCCATACTCTTGATAGGGCATCGGGATTGTGAAGTTAAGCTTTCCATAATGGTACTAAGCCTAATGGATCTAAGGAGAATACTTGGGCCAGTTCCTTTCTCTCGGTCGCCTTTACTTTCCCAGATGTCTCTGGTACCCAATTATTTCAGGCTGGGTAAACTTGAGAGCGACTTGGATCCGGGGCGAGACAAGTCTCGAACCCGTGGCATTTAGACCTGGAATAGTAGAATGAAATTTATAATAAAAAATCATTGAAATAAGTAATAAAAAAAAATTAATAGAAATGAATAAATAAATAAATAATTTATTTACTTTCCTAACAAAGGAATTAATTATAAGTATTTATAGATAAAAAAAAAAAAAGAATAAAAAAGGACAAAAAAAAGAATAGATGCGCACAGCTAGATTTGAACCCGCGTATCGCGTGTACGTGTCACGAACGTTATTCCGCTACGACAATTTCAAGTGAAACGTTCTATAACTTACATATAACTCATACATATAGAGTTTTAAGCAAATTTTAAGTTCGTTTTTCTCGATTATATTTGAGTATGGCGCCATAATATTTTACACATAGTATACCCACATGGTATATACTACCACTACACCAAAAATCATAGAATTTCGTTCCTCCGAGGCCGCAGGGTCTCCCTGTAAATTTAGAAATATAGTTCCGATTTTTACACTAATAAATAACGCTGCGACTTAGTGTCTTCCTAAATAAATTAAAACCTCACGCAGAATTTTCAGCAACTACAAAGGTCGTAAGATTAATTTCTCTTCTCTGAAAAGGTGTGTTTTCTCACACGTTGTAGCTTTTATTGATCTTCGGTGATAACATCGTTCAGCAACATTTTTCTCCAGCACGTTTCTCTTCTTCGCTGAGATAAATAAATTGTTCTCTTATAAAAAAAAAAAGACGAATTAAACAAACGCCTACGTGGCAGAAAAATAGAAATATTTTACAATATAAATAAAAAAGAAAGTACACTTTGACCGTAACAAGAAAGAAACCAAAGAAAAACCTAACCTACTACATAAACAAAAAATAAAATGAAAAGACTCTTGTGTGTTGCGTAGAAACGAATACCCGAAAATAAAAAAAAATAAAAAAAAAATATATATATATGTATATGAAAATAAATATATATATATAGGTGTATATATATTATATAGGGTGGTAAAGCGAGGTAATACGCCAGTGTGGGGAAAACGGCTCTTGGCTACATTTTCCATGATTATAAACAGATGGCAACAAGAATACAATTTTGATGTGTTATGATATCGCCAAAATATTACAAGATTCTCACTCTATTTTCAGTCGATTTTCGAAAACAGGTGGGGGAATATTTGTTGCCATCTGAATCTGTTCAACCTTTATTTTAAATCCTTTTTCTCTAAAATATTCGTCGAAAATGTTGTGTATAGATAATAAACAGTGACAAATAATTTGTAATAGTGCTATATCATATTTAGGGAGGTAAGGAATATAATTTCTTTATTTATCTCTCTTTCTGTTTTTTATGGGCAGTGGGACAATACGCCACAAAACATATGGGGTCAAAACGGCACTGTGGCATGTTACCCCAAAAATTAAACTTCAAAAAAAAAAAAAAAAAATAAGAAAAGTGAAGAAATGTGAACGTGGTATTTCTTTTGTTTTCGGTGCCATCGTGCAATAGTATATACGCTTGAAAAGAGCTTGGACGTCGGTTGCAACTATAGGCAATGGTGCTAATGGATTTATGGCTTGCGGTATATTTCCTTTCAAACTGAAAATTATTCCAGATCACGCTTATGCCGTTTCTGATGTAGCCGGATCGTAACTGACACAATTGATGTTACAGAACATTGTACTACAAACGATAACGATGCGACAAATTCTATTTTGAAGAAACTGGGCCGGTACCAAAATTAAATGAACTTAAACCATCTGCTAGGAAGCGGCATGCTACAATTCTAATTGAAGTTATACTTGAATTTGTTGAAAAATTAAAAGAACAACTAATAGCAGAGAACAAAAATGATAACTAAACTGAAAAACTTTTCCATCTACTTCTTACCGCGTATGGATGTACAGCTACACTGCACTTTCAAAATGTGTAAACCGATTTATGTAGTCTCCGCGTTAATAGATAAGTGTGCTCTTTTCCAACCATCATATTACCGATTTAACCTTTTCCCTACGAGATTCACGAATGATTCTAACTGCGACATTAAGGTACCTGATGTCATTTGTCCTGTCGCTTAATACCTATTAATTTTAGAGGCCCGCGTATCTTTTTATAACACATATATACATTACAATACCGACGATGCAATATTACACCATTTCGCAGTTTTGATTAGTTGCGTTTGATTTCCATTAAAAATTCCATTATTTTTTACATCTTTTCCATCGAAAATTTCTTTCTTAATTTTTTTGAATCGAGTGCGAAATTCGAAGCTACCGAAATAAACAAAGATACATATTACCTTATTCCAGCCTAAAAGATAAATGATATCCCAATGGGGAGAATTTTTATAATGCGACACGATCTCAACGTTTTTTAACCCTATCCGAGTACTATCTTTAATTATGTATCTATTTCAACTGCTGCGCGTTTCGTTCAAATCATTATTTGTCCATTTAGTTACAACTACCATCCGGCGGTATGATTTCATTAAAAGTATCAAAAAAAGGAGATCGTTTGATAACAATAAAATTCTTCCGTTTTACAACAAAACTAGAATTAAAAACGCAAAGCACATTTAATTAAGAGAAATGTTTCATTTTGTTTTGTGTTTTTTTTTTTATATTTTTGGTCTTGTCAAAAAGATCTTCGTCTTAGAAACTGGGGTCAAAATAATTAAATCTTAATTCGGTCGTAGATTACTAAAAAAGAAATTATTAAAAAATATCACATTTACTTCCAGAATATTTTTTATGAAATTATCGTGCCTTATTATATGCCCTGGCAGTTTTATTTTACGCTTTTCAATGCTATTTACTGCGCTTATTTTTGAATTTATTTCTTGCAAAATGTCATTATTTCTTTTCTTTTTCAGTCACAACATTCTTGATAAATTCTACACGCCAAGTCCACATTTTCATTGCCTTTAATTTATTTATTTCTCTAGTTGTTAAAGTCCGATTTTCACAACCGTAATTAAGGAAGTTACAAAAAACATTTAAGTCAGACTAGAAATATAACGAATCACACACATAGTCAATGAAAATACCTAACAATATGGACCAGCACCGAAAGAGCCTGTAATGACGGCATTACTATAAAGAAAACAGCAGGACAAATCTCACGAAAACGAATGACCCCATCGCGCGTTATTGTCCAGACGGAAGAGGTTATAATTTTTTTACCTCGAGGCTATGATATGAGTTCCCCGCAAGCAGATAATCGCAGCAGACTATTTGTTAGTATCTTTAGCCTGTTCAGAGTAGCTAAACAAAAACTTTTGTTTAAAAAAGAGGTTTCTTTTTTTCATTTTATCGCTTTCAGTCTCTGTTTTAGAAGACAATTTTTTGTTTAAATTTATCATTATTTTCTTTGTTCTTTCTTCGTTATCATTGTTTTAATGTTATTGGAAATACTGCTGCACATATTTATATCGGTTTCATTGCTAACTAATATTATTTTGATAACGATTTAATTGATTACGAGCCAAATAGATACAAAGAGGAACATTTGTTTTTTTGTTTTTTTTTTATAGATTTAAAAATACGGTTCTTATCCGAAAATATTTATGGGTACATAACGTACAAAATATGTAACATATTAATTATTACTTCTACTATTATCATTGGTAATATTATTAGAATTACCGCCGCACACATTTACTCCGATTAACTATTACGATTCTGATAATATATTTAACTGATCGCAATAAGAACAGATACGGAGAGGAACAAATTTCATTTTTATTATTCTAGCGTTATTGCAAAATTTCAATATTTACCGGAAGTAAATTTATAGATTAAAATGAAGGTAGAAAATTACTGCGGTAAAAAAGTAAAGAAAACTAAAATAGCTTCTAATAAAAAATGTATTTATTCGAGAAACAGAACTTTCCAAACCTATTAAAATTTGTTCGCCTAACGACGCTGCAGAATAATTTCCATCATTAAAACGTATTCTAAAAACTTTTTTCGAGTAGGGGCAGTGTGCGAACTGCATCACTCTTTACTACTGCTAAAAGGAAAAGGAAAAAAAAAAAAAAAAATACTGCCATCTATAAAATTACACCGACTAGGTAAAATTCAGAAGGCCGTTACATAATGCATTCAATCTTTTTCTACGCGTCATGTGAACGCATTTGCTGCAAATCACCTAAAAATGTCGAAACAGGTTAAATGCAATTACAGCGCAATTCGCCGAAGATACTAATATTACTGGATGAAAAAAGGAAAAATCATCAAAAAAAAAAAAAATACTGAAACAATCTAGTTTGTGCTTCCTATATGTCCTTTCCTTCCCAAAATAATTATTCCTGTCATTTGTTCCTTTTTAGCAAAGATTTCTGATCGGATTAAAACATAACCGACTCCTTTCCTTACTATTTGTTTCTGGGTAAAGGTCCTTGGTTAACGAGCCCAAAAAAGAAAAAAAAAAAAGCCTAATTCGGAGAGTGAAATAGGGAATATAATAGTTAAAAATATATATATATACGCGTACACAGAAATAATATACACCAATACAATTTGGACGTTGAAAAAAAAATGCAGTCAAAATTAATTACTAAAAAGAAAAATTCTATTCCCAGGAAAATCGATTAGCGTTAAAATTGATATATGCTGATAATTTCAACAAACAACAGACGCTTCAATTTCAGTGTCATATTAGAAGGAAAAATTATAATATATTTTAATTATCACGACGTTTTATCGTTGAGTCCGAGTCAATTCAATCACTCGTTAACTAAAAAGAGATGAAAAATTTTCTAAAACGTGCTTAAAATCTACATGCTAAATAACTAACGCTTCACATAAAAAGGAACATTATATATATATATATATATATATATATATATATATATATATATATATATAAATATATAAAAAAAACAATCTTTAATAGCGCAAGCGCGCGAAAGATATGGATAAAAATTTAAAAAAAAAAGATTAACCGGATTACTTAAGAAAAAAAGTGCAAAATATAATTGCAAATTTATTGTAATATTCGCGCGCTTCTCAAAAAAAAAAATAAATAAAATAATACGGGAAAATTATGAAAAAATATTTTTGCAGGTATCGAAAAAAATGACTTGTCACTTGTATGGATTCCCGCAAATGAACGAGTGTAATCTTGGCTGCCCGATCAGCAGTCAATTCTTCGATGCCAAAAAATGCTAACCACACGCTTTTCCTTCGTTGTCTATTCTTCTTCAACTGCGAACTGAAACGGAATCAGAAATTGCATTGCGAGTTTACGTTAGTTCTCAGTTGAGCTCACCATCCCGTCCGGAAAGGATCTCTCGACGAGATTAATAAGTCGGTCAAAAAATAGGTTATCCTGATTTGCAATCACATTTACCAACTTGCTCCTCCGTTCCGATTTTTCAATTACTGCGCCATTCCTTCGGTTTCCTATATTTCGATGGGCTGCTGAAATTTCGGAACAGCTTGCCCAATCTGTCGTATAAAAGGCACCCCATTCAGAAGGGGAAATCCTGCCAAACATTTTCTCTGATCAAAATCATCTACAAATAGATCAGACTGCCTAACTAGCAACTACAGTTTTACCAACTCGCCCCTTCACTTGCCATTAAACCATTCTACAGCCACTACACCATTACCATTTCTTTCCATACGCCGATACTGTCCTAAATTCGGCGTCGTTCGCCGAAGACATTCTTTTAAGTAGCATCTTTGCTGTGGAAATGATGTGTTGCCGTTCTCCAGCTCTCTTATTCTATATTACGTTGTAATAGTCTCGGAAGCATTACGCGTTTGAAACAACTGAAAAGGGGACTGGTTTGTCGATAGCAAAAAAAAAAAACATTTTAAAAACTGGATAAAAGTCTGACTCCAGATTTATGCAGATTGTAAACATTTTTACAATACCTCTAAACTGATAAGAAATTTCTCTGTTTTAGACACCGGCAAATTTAAATATTAAGGAAAAAACACAAAGGATTCCCATCAATTCATATATGATACTCCGCAACAAACATATATTTCGGTTAAATTCTTAAAAGTGCGTATTTTCGCTATTACGAGAGGAAAAAAGCACCGTTTTCTAAAATTATACTTGCGCGCCTTTATAAGCAGTATCATAAATAAAAACCCCTACCGCAGCTTTAAAATTAATAAGATTCGACAGTTCGCTTACTCAAAATTTAAAAAATCGAAAAAAAGAAAAAGGAAATATTAAACTCGATGTCCCATTAATTTTCGAAAAAAAATTTTAATAGTTATCTTCTTTTTATTATAAACTGACGGTTTTTGTGTTTATACATAGGTTGATCCATAAATTTTGGCTACACCCCTCGCATTGCGCAGAAAAGTAAGTCAACGAAAACTAAATTACGTACGTTTATAGCGTGAAATGTTTTACATTAATTCTGAAAATTTCACAGCTTGATAGCTTCAGGACACCCGTACGGGAGTGTCAAAACAAAAAAAAAAAAACGGAATTTTGTTACAAAATTTTAATATTCATTTCAGTTGTTGTTAACACTTTTATCTTTTTCAAAATACCATCTATTACGCTAAACATACATTTGTTTTATCCCCATTTCATCTTTAAAGTTTTTTCAAATTCAGCCTAAGGAACGCGTTTACGGAAGTGCTCAAGGCCTATTTGAGTATTGAAAAAAGCAAAAAACCGCAGGGTGCGACGTCAAGACAGTACGGAGCGTGCGTCAACACCTCAACATTATGTTTTTGTAATAATTCGGTCGTAAGTTTCGACATACATATATGGACATTGCCGTGGTGCACATTCTCACGAAACTCCACCGGCGTCAAAAATCTTACGCAAAAAAATCACTTCGTTAAAACAGTACTCGTGTACACGCAGAAAACGTTTAAACGGTACTGGTTCTTTTTTCCTCCAGTAGCTCGGAGTATCTACTTTCCAACCTTGTTGTTGTTCTTTTATCCGCAACAGCGATGCCGCGCGTGTCACCACGAATTTGCCACCCGATCACGAGTCCGTAGGCGGATTTCGATATAACTTCGAGAGGATGGTCCGTGTATTCATTTGAAGCTATCGAGCTGAAATTTTCAGAATTAATATAAAACATTTCACGCTATAAACGTACGTAATTTAGTTTTCGTTGACTTACTTTTCCGCGCAATGCGAGGGGTGTGGCCAAAATTTATGGACTAACCTATGTATATGTATATTAATAGGCGAATGGAAAAGTGAGGTTATTTCATCAGTCGCTATGATTGAAATATGCCACGGAATTCAGTGTTGATTTAAATGTCCAATAAAATATACAAATAATAAAGAGTTAAAAAGTCAACAGCCATTACACGTTAAATTATAATTGTAATAGCAAAATCCTTCACTGGATTCGAAAATTACAAGAACAGTAACAACTTTGCAGTGTAGAAAAGTAAGAATAAATAAGCAAGTTTTTACGGATTCACCGTAACAATACTGCCATGCAAAAACACGTAATGTAAAACAAGGAAAATAATAAATTGTGAACCTAGTTCTGAGGTAATTTCGTTGAACAGCGGCATTCCGCTGACGATTCTTCCGTCATCAACAAGAAAAAGCACAATCTTAAGTACGCTACTGATAGCAAATTGAAGTCAAAATTTTTTTTTAATTCACATTTCCGATAATCATCTGTTAACAGTACTACAGTTGAAACTTTATATCCGACAAAGGAAACATGTTTAATGCACGTACGAATAAGAAAAAAAAAAAAAAAAAAAAAATGCAAATGCACCGGAACAATATTCCATTTTACCCTCCAGGTTAATAACATCTCCCATGGAAGGATTACAATTTAAGAAAATAATAAAGAAAAGACAAAAAAAAAACTTTAAAGTAAAATTATGTTTTCGATTTTTCGAAAAATCAGAACACCGACAAAGACTAATCGAAGGATAATATGGTGCGCTAGGGTCCGGAAAATACTTGATAGGAAATAAAATAAGATTCCGCGTAGGATCGCGTCACAGTGTTAGGTAAACGGTTAAAGTGAAAAGCTACTACGACGTTTCTCGTATTTCCAGTATTTAAATATGCCTAAAAAAATGTGAGCTTTAAGAAAGACTGAGGTAAGGCGCATAAGAAGTTTCGAAACGAGAAGTGTTGAAAGCTACATGGACAAAGAAGAAAGTTAGATGGAAACAAGATCGGTGAGGAGAGAAAGCTGTCTAAGGAAGGAAATGTATTTTATGCACCACGACGGCGGGGTAGAAAGTAGTACTGGAAAAAAATACCTGGAAGCATCGAGAAATAGAAAAACTGTTCCTGCGTTGCATTAGAGATCGAGGTCGGTGGTGAAAAAATTGGCGAGCGTCTAAGGTTGCGGTCGTGACATGACATAAAAGGTTTACAGTACAAAAAAAAAAAAAAAACAAATTTAAAAATATATATACAGTAAATCAAAATCACTTTTAAATCAAAAATGGTAAAATTGTTGATATATACATATACACATAATGCTTTTTTTAATATATTAAAATACCCTAGTTTCAAAATGGTGGTTATCAAAAAGAAATAAAAATAAATACAAAAACTTTCCTGTAACATTTCGAAAACAAGTTAATATTAAATCCCATTACGAAATATCTAAAATTGGCAAAGTAATTATCGCAGAAACATGTCATACAATTGCAATGTTTGTAAAAATATTTAGATATAATATTAAAATGACCCAGAAATAGCGCATAATTATAAATAAAGTTACAAACCGATTTATCACATTACCCGACAGTGCGATAGTTTCGCCATTAAAACAATACAAATATTACTTAATATCTCTACCAGCATAAATAACTCCAGATATCCAACGAAATATCCAGACGCGCACAAACACACAAATGATTATCGAATCCGTCGGAAAACTATGAATGCATCGACCGAATTTTCATATAAAAGTGAAACTGGTACCTTTTTTAAGTCAGTGTTAAAGCGACGAAATCCAACAGCCGTGTTTTCAACATGATCCTAGCCGAATTAATGAACAAGACGAATTTTTCTTTCGTAAGTAACGATATTCAATGTACTTCCTAAATGTTTGCCTCTTAATGTGTAAATTCGTCTGCTATGTATTTATTTATTTTTAAATAACCGTTTCGCTTGCTGTTTATTCAAAATTCATCCTAAGCATAAATGAAAAATACCGGCAATGTGCCTGCATGCAGGCAAAAATTGAGATGATAAATTTAAATGCGTTTTTACGCGTAGTTCGTACGATTTTTCAAGGAAGATTTTGAAAAGCGAGCACAATTTATCGCAAAATATACCACGAAACTCTACTAATTGCATTCTTTCCGTATACATATATAATAAAAAATAATGGATAATTTTCAGAATACCGTAGCGTTAATTGGGCCACGGGTTTCGTTCAAATAGAACTACGCAGTTGTCATGTATTGAAAAGCACAGAAAATTATTATTGTGCGGGGTTAAAGTTTGACGAGCCAAATAATAATAATTAATAATGACAATGATAATGATGATGATGATAATAATCAAATCAAATCAAATCATTTATTTATTCATTTCATTAAAATGTTACAATTTATAGCGGGGGGATAATAGAAAATAAATAAATAACCATAATAATGTAACATAAATAAATTAGAAATGATAACTAAACAAATAAATGAATAAATAAAAAAGTAAACGGGACAATTCTGCTTGTATGCAAATTGCACGTGCAGCAGGGTACAAAGCAACGATACACAGGCCAACACAAACAGAAACAAACAAAGAAAATTTTGAATTTTAGTTTAAGCTTTGGAAAATACAAATTTTGATCTGCTAAATCAGCCTGTGTTTACAATAGAACTGCGATTTTACAATTACAAAAAAAAAATAAGATATCTTATATATTTAAAATGATACGCATAACCGTGCAATTCTTGCTCATACTTGAACAGTGATAATGAACAATAATAATAATAATTACAATAATAAACTGAATAAATAACAATAATATTATTAATAATACAATAAAACTAAAATGAAGTAATATAGTAATATTAAAATGACAATTACGATAATAACGATTTTACTTATAAAATTTTTATAATAAAGTAAATTTAAATAAAAATATATACCGAAATTTACTTAAGGATTTTTCAAATATCAACGAACCGAGCACAACTTTACAAATTACACCCGATGTTTAGAAATAGATGTGTATAATTTTTAATTTCAACAAAAACCGTATAACCACGACTCGAAATGAAACAAAAATTTTAGAAATATTTAAAATATTAAAAAATGATTTAACTCGCAAGAACGTACCTGCGGTTCTGAATTTTAAATAGATTAATTTTAGACAATGGTATTTTAATAAGGTTTTTAACTCCTTCCTATAAAACAACTTTTTTTCACTTTCAGTTCTGAACTTTCAAAAATCATTGAAAAAAAAAAAAACCTATGCAGGCTGCTTTTATCAGCGTTTTGAACGTAAAGAATTATTATCATCACGTAAATTTATATATTAACTTAACTTTTTAAATACTCTATTTCTATTTATTACTACCGTACTTTTAGCATCATTAACGATTTTGTAACTACTATTATTTTTGGACGTTCTAACTAAAATAAAGGGAAAAATTTTCGCGCAACAATTCAAATTTTACTCTGCCCTAAAAATCGAAATTATCTTTTTTAAAAAGATAACGATACATTAATTAATCTACCAACGGTCGTTTTTATTTATTTTATAATAATTTACAATTTCACAATGTTACGGAATACGCATATAGAAAGCAAATATCCGCAGATGTCTATAACTTTAATATTCATTATCCCTCACAATTATACGCACATGTGTCGCATCCATTTACGAGTAATTCAGAGTTTAACTTAACACCTATACACTTTATACATATATATATATATATATATATATATATATATATATATATATATATATATATATATACACATTTTTTATAGATACAATAATTTAACACCAAGTTTCAAAGTAAAATTAATCGTAAAGTATCAATATAATTTTCATTTTATACAGTTTGTTTATTCTCATTTTAATATTATCGCAAAAAGTGTTTAAACTTTCCTGTTTTTTATTCTTTTATTTTTCCAAGTAGTTCATTTTATATATAATTTGGCGTATGTAAAACTACTCATTCTCTTACCATGCATTTGATGAAAAATAAACTTCTGATATCTCTTTTAACTCTTGGAATCATTATCATCATCATCATTTGGTCAAGTACCCCAGAGGGGTGTCGCGATCATGGCGACGCTGATTTAATTATTTTCCGTCATTGTTCGCGATTCTCTGTTTTATAACAGGACATCTGTAAGCTCAAACCAGTTGCATCCTGTATCGCACTGGTCCAGCATGCTGGTGGCCGCCCTCTTGGTCTCTTGCCTTCCACGTTCGCCTGTATCAACCAGCGCTCCATTCCATTTTCTCTGCGCATAAGATGTCCAAAAAATTCCATCTTACGAATGAGTACAACGCTGGATAATCGCTGTACAGCCCCGATTTCTTCTATTATAGATGGGTTAGTTCGTTTTGCTGTCCAGGGTATTTTAAAACCCTTCGCTAACATCATATCTGGAAACTATTTATTCGTCTCGTGGTTACCTTTTTCAACGTCCAAGTTTCTGCTGAAGATCGAGAAAATCAGTGTGTTAACCAGCTTCACTTTTGTATTTTTTGTTATAGAACCATCTTTCCATATCTTACTCAGTCTGGCCATAGCGCCACGGGCAATCTGTATACGAGGCTTCACTTGCTCTTCTGAGCTTAGCTATCTACTGTTTCATATCCGGAAACCATTCTCCCATTTAATGGCATTGTGTTCTCTCTGTCTATTACCATAATTTTGGTTTTGGCTCGGTTTATACTCAGGCCATATGAACGGCTAATATCCACTAAATTTTTCAGTAGTGCTTTCGTTTCCTTCCTGCTGGCAGCGACTAACGTCGTGTCATCTGCATATCGCAAATTTGAGATTTTCCTTCCTCCCATTGATATACCGCCCCTTCATTGCTCCATAGCAATCCTCATGACATGTTTGGAATACAGATTAAATAAAATGGGCGACAAAATGCATTCCTATCGGACACCTTTCTTCATATGAAATTATTTCGTTTGTAGATTTCGGTCTATCCTGACGATGTTGCCATTATTTTCATACAAATTCCATATTAGGTTAACCATATGTTTAGGTGCTCCCACTTGTATGAGCACAGACCATAACTTGCTCTACATGACGTTATCGAACGCCTTATTAAAATCGACGAAACAAAGAATTAATGGTATCTCATATTCGCGAGTCTTTTCTATCATCAATCTTAAATTCAATATTTGTTCTCGCGTACCACGTCCTTTCATGAAACCCGCTTGTTCGTTTGCAATTTAAATTGTAGAAATGGAATTACAACGTTATAATATACAGATATGTGGCTTAAGTGAAACTCATTACCGTTCTACGGGATATTTTACAACAGATGATAACATAATGTACCGTTCAAGCAATGAACAAGAAAGTATAAATGGAATAGCGGTCATAATAAATAAGAAACTAAACCATTTAGTTACGGGATATAATGCAAAAAACGATCGCATACTAGTAATCGGACTAGACATGAAACCAATTGAAAATTAACTCTTGGAATAAGGATCTTAAATTCATCTTTGTTTTTTTACGTTAGTGTGCCACGTGTACTTATAATACCATTTACATGGCATGGTTTTCACCATATTTAGTAATTCATGATTTGTTAGCTGTTTGTCTTTATTTTATTTTTTTTAATTACGTTTTTTAACATCTTGATTAACATTTATTTACTGTTTAAATTCCGGCAAAGAGCTTCACATCATTCATAACCCGGAACTCTTCCGAATTTTATAGATAGGACTACCTTTCCCTGATACGACGTTAAAATCTCAAATGTGAAAAAATATACACGCACACACACACTTTCAACATAAAATCAGCGTGTTTATCTACGCGGAATTTATCACCTATCAACACAACCAGATATTTACATTCACCCGCACATTCCTATCACACAACAAAATTTATATCTTCATCTTCGTTGATTTTCTGCTGGTAACACCTGTACATCGTTAATCCGCTACAAACATTTTTGTTCACTAGTTTATTTGCTCATAATCATCAACACTTCCATTTTCCCGACATTCGTTATTATCATTTTCAAATAACCCGCTTTGTCAGGGTCTTCACTTTTCACTAATAATACCATATGATCCGCGTAAGCTATTATTTCACCTTACATATATATATCTAACTTAAAATTATTATTAATATACAACACAAATAATAATGCAGACAGTATATTTCCCTAAATCGCACCGCTTATTATCTCACACGATTCACTGGACCTTCTATCACAACACACTATTTGTTTCCTTTCCGTTAAACAAGTTTCAAACCTCTTATAGTATGGACTTTGAACTCTCTACATTGCTTAATGTAAATAACCTTTTTTTTCTATTGATACGGTGTCATAAGTTTTTGGCAGATCAATGAAGACCGTAATTATGACGTTCCTCTCAATTAAGACATTATTCACACAATCAGTCATGGCATCGCATCTTGTACTTTTTTTTTTGTTGGAAGCCGTACTGATTTTTATATTATTAGCTGTTACCATTTTATTATTTTTATTATTAATTAATATGATTAGAATAAATTTATTACTGATTGCGTTAAATTATACCTAAACATTATGTATAAACTTAACAAATTGCACTAGTTTATGAATTTTAATGCATTAAATATTACAACATTTTTCGTAGATCTCGCATTTCCGAATGCTTAGAACTTTTTCACTTTCTTCTTTCCTAATCTCTATATTCCCTTTCCTTGTCCAGACCCATTTATAATCCATTAGTCGCGCTATAATGTCTTATTTTTCTTAATTAAATTTTCACGCACACACATACATACATATTTTCTGCCATTACCATTCTGAAATATAACATTATTTTCTAACGTCCCTTTCTTTCTCTGTTTCTTGGAAAAAGTTCCGCAGCAGATTCGTTAAAGAATTGGAATGCTATGACCATTCTGAAATACTCCAGTTTTCCTTTTCTATTCCTAGATCTGTTTCGCTGTAGACAGAATAATTTGGTATAGGTCTTCATCAGGTTTTTTTGAAACTCCGTGTAATTCAATATTTTTATTTCTCCCATTCTGCGCGATTTCATTTATTAATTGGTCCTTATTTATTTACATACTTTCCAACGTTTGTTAATCTTTTTAGTCTGGACCATACGCCATTTGTCATCTGGCCACATGTATTATTTAATGTATTAACGCTATTTACTAGTATTTCTGATGCATTTAATTTTGAATTAATTTTTTATAATACACTGTTATGCTTAGCCTTTATTGCATCAGTGGTAACATGCTTGTGCTTTCGCATCATTTTTACCACTGACTGGAATCAACTATCGATACTACTGTAACATTCTGATCTTGTGTTGTTGCGGTTGCAATAATTACACTTGTAACAATCACAAAAACAGAAGAAGGTGTAAATTTAGTACAGTGCCATACCAGCTTGCTTACCCTCCACTGAAGGCGCACTAATTCTATCTGACGTGCATGTGACAGCAGTAGTAGGCACGGAAGTAGTTCCTTTTTGTCTGTTTTGCTACAATTTCCGCATATGATAGTACATCTGATCCTCGTTGCCTCCTTTCCTTTTTAATTACTTTATCTTTCGTCACGAAATGACAGATTCATTACACTCGGTACGGTATATTTGTATACCGGTTATAAATTTCCCACATTTACAGCACACCATTATGCAAATATATCTGTTATATCGTACATAAATTAATCGATAAATATCTTTCAAATTAATTATATATACATATACATATACATATACACATACACATATATATATGCGTTTATTTATATGAAACAACCATCGCTCACGGTACCTACGTCGAAAATTGTTCAGCAGATAAAAATACAGGTAATTATCATCCTTTAGCCCTTGCGAAGCTTACCAATTTTGTTTCCGCTTCTCTTGGCAGTATTGGTCTCCAAGGTAAGCAAATAGCGATCAAATTACCTTCCGCTTCTTCCGCTAACTCATTCCCAAATAATGCTACAGTTTACTTTCTTCCGATATTATCAAGGCTTATATTCCAATAGTTTACTGTATAGAATGGACGACTTCTCGGGTACCCATTCGTCTTTTCCAAAAACTGATATCCCGAAGAATATCCACGATTCCCATTATTTTCATTCGTCGAGTTTTTTCATGCGTAAAATTCAGATTTCATTTTTATTTTCAAACTCTGATTACTCCTCGTATTTCGGCATGACGGATTGCTGTGTTAGAAGATATAACATTAATTAGTGATTACGTCTTTATTAATTTTACGAACGATAAAATTATTCTTTTATCTCTCATCGGATCATCCAGATTGTATAGACCCCGGTGAGATTATTTCTATTTTACTATACATTTATCTAACATTATTTACCACTGCTGTTGTCGTTATCGTTTACGGTACTGTATAGAGGCGAAAACTTATATAGAGTATCATGTACGCTGCTTTGTCGAGTGTCATGTTGACAACAGTGGTCATTACCACAAACTAAAGATAATGATAACAACCAAGAAGTAACCGGAAATAAAGGCGATGAGAACGGCAGAAGTTATACTGGAAATAACAACGACTGGCAAACGGTCAAGAGAGAAGGTAAAAAACGTCAATCAGCTGTTAACAATCATAAATTGCCGAAACTGACTTATAACCGCTGCGAAGTACTGCCGACTGATGACGATCGCGATGATAAAAGTAAACCGACTGCTTCTGTTCCTAAACCACCACACATCGATATTTATAGACGGTGTCGCAAATATTAGTTAACAAATTTAATTTCTCGGTGAAAGTGACCTCAGACAAAGTTGTTAAGGTAAAAAGCTCGCCGGAAAAATGTAGGCGCAATTAACAATGCTGACTAGTTGTACAAGAAATGCTGGAGTACAACTGCATTTATTGATGTTGCTCGAGGCGTTGATAACGTGTGTCACGAGAGGTTACGGTATAAGATAAAATTGCCACTTCCAACTAATGACAAATTGTTACATTAATGACGGGCGGCGTTTTTAGGTACGCGTTGAACATAACCTTTCTACTAAAATATTCATCCTATCTTAGCTGGAGCGCTCGGAGGTTCTAGAACCTGCGCTATATTTAGTACATATCCGACCGATTTCCTATTGTACACGTGGCTGCATACGGTAAAAATACGGCCCTACTTTCGTGTAGCACAAGCCAATCTACAGAATGTACTAAAAACAAAGCAGAAGACTAGTTCAAAAATGGGATATAAGAGTAAACGAAATCTGTCGAAACGCTCAATTTAGTAACTCCACTGGTTAAGATTGATAATACAGCAATACGAAATGAAACGAATGTTAAATATTTAGATATGCACTGGGCGGGGTGGTCCACTGCCATGGAAGCGAGCTATATTGATAAAAAAACAAAAAGAACTTAAAATCCGCATTAAGAAAATGATTTACAGGTAAAAATAGCGTGTTGTCAATAAGAAAGGCTCTGTATACCGCTGTCATTAGACCAATTTGGACTTACAGGATGAAGCTTTTACGTTAAACCGACAAATATAAAAATAACCGAAACGATCAAAAACAAAATTTTGAAGATGGCAACAGGCGCAAATGATGTCATAATCATTAAGATTGGAGCGTTTCATATGTAACTGATGTTATAAAGCAGTACGCTCGAGGACACGCATATGGGTCGCCCGAACAATTTAGCTGGGCAATTGTTGGACACCATTTATGACGTGCGCAGATTAAAACGCAGTGCTAGATCTTTTATAAGGTCAACAATATCGGGTCAGCAGTAGGTGCTTTTCTCTTTACGATGGTATTGTTGGCCAGATAGCATAATGTAAAATTAAACAAAAAAAGAAGGATAAGAAAAAATGTTCAACGTGTTTGGCCACAAGACAGAATCGTAGCTGCTTTAATACCTGCTTTCACTGTTCCTCCAAATATCTTGCATCTTACTGCAGCAACCTAACCGTCTGTTTGTCTGAAACTGTAAAAATCCTCATTGCCCATACAATCGATGCTGCCTAGCGAATAAGTAAGACAAAAAGATATCAAGCGTACAACGCGGCCTTTAAAAATATCCCCATTCGAGAGGCTTCCATTTTTGAAAAGAAACAATTCAGTTTTACAAGCATCTGCACCGATTAAGCCTCAATTCCATCTCCATCGCGTAGTGCTCTCATCGCCTGCTACTTCGTTGCCAAAAATCAGGCATTTTTAAAAGTATTTAATACGGCAACGTCTATATTCTGTGTGATTTGTAGATATTCTGAGGTTTTTATTAAACATATTCGGTATTATAAGTAAAACAGCACGATGAGCCTCGATGAAATCGGTATATTTCGAATTAGTCTTTGTTTAGAATTATGCCGAGATAATTTGTTTCGCTTTTTAAAGTTCAACTGGATGTCACCTAAAATTACAACAGAGGCAAAGGTATGAGTCACCTTGTTGTAAATAGTATCGCTCTAATTTTTCTGTTAATTTTTATCTTGCATTGATTGAAAACTGTTTTTAAGTTTCAACTAAGTTCCAAAGCGTCTTCTGATTGCGCACGCTGTAAAAGAAAAATGCAAGAAACAATATTCCATCGGTATAAGAAGGCAATTAATTAAGGCATATCACTTCAATTTAGCGATTAAACATAGTGGGCTGAAATTTTCCTCCGAGCCACTGTTTCCCGGTGTTAACGTTTTTCGCGAACGATAATGCTAGATCAGTTTTTAATATAGAAATTTTTCTAAATAACGACGTATTGACGTTGCAGCATATGTTGCAATAATAACTTAGCTGTATTAAAAAACTTTTCTGCAAATAAAAGTGACAACCCCATATATGTATATATATTTTAAAAAAAAAAACGGTTCTTAACCTGTTTTATTCTTTTTCGTTAAAAAAAAAAAAAAAAATACTACTGCCCAAAGTATTAGTATAGATCTGGCATCGACTGATGCAGTCCAGGGACTATCTGTACTCACTAGTATGTACCATGGAAAACTATTGATCAACATTACAAGGGTTTAACAAACGAACGCTGTAGCAGAACTATCAGGGGAAAAATATACACCGTATGTAGCCTGATGATCCGGTTGAGTGCAAAGAGCGAGAATGATCCACAAGAACGGGATGAACAAGCACTTCGATTAGCGCGACCGTTAACTTAAAGGCGAGTATCGTTATGGAAAAAACGACCGAATTGGTAAAATTGCTAGCGGGTTTTTCTATGAGTAGAATCCATATTGTTTTAACCGTATATTTCGATATAAAGCCGGATTTAGGCCAAGCGCGACAAATTACGTCAAACATAAGCTCGCTGATGCACGGGTGAAACTGTGCTGATTCTGACCCTGGCAGAGACTATACTGCTAAAAGGGATTGTTCTAGCGTACGTAGAAACAGATCATACAATCTGCACACTGGATGCGCATAAATTCGTATATATCTTTGACATATATCGAAACACTGATAGCGGCACATTCGTTCGTACTCGGAGTTCCAAAAACACTAGGCAATTCCGTAATTCGCCATCTACACATCATGCGCAATACCGCCTGTTCATTTAAGTAATAGAATTATTATCCCGCTATAAAACAGACTGTGGTATACACAATGAGATAACAAGACTCTCAATGAAAATCAAAGGGAAACTCGTACGAGGTAATAATAATTTATTGCCTTTTTTTTTCATTTTTAAACATTTTTTTATCTACTGTCGCAAAGCATTACTCGCAGAGACGTCGGTGAATACCCTTTTACACATACCAATTTATTATTAACGAAAAACCAACCACAAAAAGAAGAAAAAAATGAAATAATTTAACTTTTTTAGTAGACTAAATTGGTGAAATAAAGAAGAATATAAATTCAAAAATATGAATAAGACTTCCTCTACTTCAAAAAGAAATACACAAATCACGAAGATGTTTTATGAAACCGTCTTTCATGTCAAAAATCGGCGCACATTATTAACGAATGAGTGCCATTCAAACGTAGACGTGTAATCAGTAATAAAATTGTGAAAATCAGTTTTATTAACTAAGTAAAATTTTACTTTCGAAGCAGTATAACATCGAGTGAAGCCAGTCAATTTTTATTAAAAAAATAAAATTATTCCGCGGATACGGATCAGGATTGTACTCGTATATTTGTAATAGGCAACAGAGATTTGTGAGATAATTGAAGTACAAAATGTAATTTTATTTAACATAGTAAAATAGATTTAGCGCCGATGCAAGTAGTAGAAATGAAATGTTACTTAGACCCAAACTGAACGTCTCGTGCAACCAACCGCGAGATGTCTTCAAGACGACGTTTAAATAACCTTCGAAAATAATCGAAATGATCGGCGGAAGTATTTCAGAATATTTTCGTTCCTGCTCAATTACGTTCTGGCCATTATCCATGCTTCCGAGCATCAGATTTCTCACTCCGACGTAGAGTTCGATGATTTTTCTGTTTCAATACGCTACGGGCACTTCTCACTTGTTCAAATAACGCGTTTTATTCGTTTCCGTCTTCTTTGTCAGGGGTGGTTAACGAAAACAAATGTCGATCAGGAAAATATCGAAATATTTTCATTCTGATTCAAAATGTTTTCGTTCTTTAAATCCTTGTTGTTTTTAAGCAGCAAATTAAACACATACAAGTGTCGCGCTTTTTTGACGATATTTGATATGCTAGAACGAAAAAAATAAGAGATTTTCAAATTTATGTCCATGCAAACCTTACAATTTCTGGGCCAATATCTGAATGGCAAGAAGAAATTTGATGATAGTAAACTTCAGGAAGACAGTAAAATTGTTAAAGTTGCGGAAACGCGGCGTTAACTTCCCATAGAAGACCTTGACTTCGTATTCGTAAAACAGATTAAACGTCGGAAGCAGCGTATTACATTCAAAAAGAGCTCTACTTTTTAAAAAAGAAATATCTAAGTCTACATTTAAAATAACGATTGAAATTATATAACCTTAATGTCAATCATTTTTAAATCGTGCACGTACGTTAGGTCGTCCCAAAAGTTAGCTTACACGTAGCACTTTCTATCAATACCGAATTTACGGATCGGTCGATTAACTTTTCAACATATCTCCTGTTTCTGTACAAAGTTTGTACGATAAATGCTTAACCGACTTTATTGTGTGAAAAGAAAAAAATAAATACTTAACGACACTGGAAAAAGGACTTGTCATACGTCGTCTCTTTGAATATAACATGACATCTCGAAAAAAAAAAAAAAAAAGTGACCTTAACTACTAATGATCTGGACGAAAAATAATTTTCAATAAATCTTTTACTCAAAAAACATAAACATGTTTGGTATAAGTAAACCGTTTTTATATGAAAACTCATTTGTTTTCAACGTACACCGGCAGAAAACTTACCAATGGCAAACTAATGAACTACTTTATACATTTGTTACATTCCGATGACGACAGAGAGCGCTGACATCATGTCTCTCTAAACGCACTGGTAGCAGTTTTTAGGTATACACTATGTGTCTACAGTGTCAGCTAAACATTGAGAAGACATAAGTGATTCGGATATTGTCAAAACAGTTATTGTTGCGTATTTAATGCAACAATAACATCGCACGTGTTTTGTTATATACTGCCTGAATTTATCAACAGTACACATTCTCCGTTTCTCGAAATGGCCGATTCAGAAAAATTTATTTTAAAGAGTGAACATAAAGAGAATGCGTGTAAAATCTTAATTTTAAGTCATGCGATCAAAAGAAATGCCATAGCACCGCGTTACGTTTTGAAATACGCGAAGCTTTCGTGAAATTCAACAGATTTTTCGAAAAATTACACTTCTTCATTTAGTTTTAGAGGATGCAAACAACGATTTTTTCCCCCTTTCATACGTTTTTAACGGTTTTGATAAATGTCGATGAACCATTAATAGAAATTCACCACTGGTGTAGTGCAGCCACGGAGATAATTTCGTCGATCCGATTTACGCGCTTACACCTGAGAGTCTAGCCTTATAAAACTGCACCGTCAGTTGGCTAATATACTACTACTACTACTATCTGTTGAAGCTCGGTGTAAGTACTAATTTCAGCGCATTCCCGCTTTTAAGTTGTTTTTTTTCAGGATCAAATCGAACATTGAAATAAAAAAAAAAAAAAAAAGGTAAACAATTTCACAATATTCCTTTGAAATTATTATTCCGTGTGAATTACAGGTGTACAGTGTCGTACTGATAACTTTCATATCCGGCTTATGCTCGACAACAAATACCACCGAAGAATATGAAGGTGCTAACAATAATGACGATTACCTCATCGAAGACGAAACCGAATATCCCGTTATTATGTCCGATTTAGAATACAAACTGCTCGAAGAAATACTGGATTCGGCCGAAAACATTGACGACGAATTTCGAGTCAGTTCCAGCTCAGGACCGAGACGCAGTCGTAGCATAGCGGATTACGTGCAATTCCTGAATAACATTAAAACACTCGGAATCGGCATTTCCGGCGATATCGGAATCGGTTTGAGACTGGGCAGCGGCAGTAACGAAATTAACGGCATGAGACGAGTTCAGCATACTAATAATATATACGATCGATATATCGGCACCAACTTCCACACAATTTTAAATGGCCACCTAGGGCACAATTCGCAAGAGCAAAACTCTAACTCGAACGGACTTCTTTACAATCCGCCAAATTTTAATCCGCAACAACAAAATGGAAACAACACGTTCGGTTCAAGCACTACCAGACCTACCAATAACTCCTCTAATGCAACGCCAACTGGTGGCGGCTCTCGTTTTAGGATAACGCCGGACAACGAACTAATCGAAGAGGAGGATCTGCGAAGACTGGCATTAGAAAACCCACGAAAATGGCGCGGCGACGATAAACTCGAAACAGCTGAACTAATAGATCAAAAAACAGCGGAAAGTAGCAGATTAACGCACAAAACCAAGCCGATTAAATTGACCGCTAATAAGACCGGGATCGACGACGAAGCAGATGATAACAGTGAAAAATTCGGATCCGACGTGCCATTATCGAACGATCAGCACAGTACCACAACCCCAACCACCAGCACCACTTCAACAGCGACGAAAAAAAAAAAAACCATTATCGACCGGTTTGTGAAATATCTAAATTCGGATAGATCGAATCTGCGATTTTTTAAAAATAACGAGACGTTATCGAAAGTGTTCGAAAAATTTTTTGCCAAATATATTAATCGGGGCACGAAACTAAAAAAAAATTTAACGGCGCTAGGTAAAGCTAATTTAAACAGATATTTGCGATCTGTCGAAAACGTTGATAACCGGCCAGAACAAAACACTAGTTCTATCACGGAAGAGTCGCCACACGATGAAAACTCGTTGGCGTTTCGAGATTTTATTATAAATATGGCCGCTCGATACCTGCTTCTATTACCGGATAAAGAAAATAAAACGCAAAGTAAAGAATCCGCCAATTCCGAATCGTTACATTCGAACGAAACTGTTAACAGCAGATCAATAGGAGAGGATGAACACGAACCGAAAAATAACGGTAAAGAAAGCGACAGTACGATCGATCGAATCAGAAATTATCTTTTGAAAACTCCGCTAGCAGAAATGATGAAAAATGCGTTACAGGAATTCCGCGAAATCTCCTCCTCACCCGAACGAAATCATTCTTTAGTACATCAGGTCGTGATCGATGAAGATGGAATTTGGACAAGAATCATAAACTACGTTTATAGGCATTACTCTCGTCAAAATGAATATCAACAAAACGCAAATAAAACAGCGTAGAAAATAGTGATAATTTCAGATATTATTTTTTTACAAATATATTATTTCTTCCCGGTATACAATATTTACTCAAAAAAAAAAAAAAAAAAAAAACTCAGAAAACACAAGCATACCCATGTACACATGTGCATACGGTAAATCTCATATCTGTAAAGACGTGGTGTCTGAAATTATGGAGTTAAAGTTTGCATAATCTACTAAGTCCAACTGTACACCTCTGATGAAATATGTAAAATATTTAAAATTCAAAAGTAAACAATGAAAAAAAAAATCGATTTTGTAGCAACTGTTCAATACCAAAATATGGAAAATTAAGCGTGAAATGTGCCGCGAATTATAAGCATCCATTCGCTTTTAATTGAACGCAAAATTTTCCACATTAAACAAAAGCCGGTAATAAAAATAATATTTTTTCTATGTTACGAAAGTTCTTTATGATAAAAGATCACAGTTAAATATTTCAATGTTACCCGCGCATGAATCTTAGTTATTTCAGATGTACTCTTACCATCGCGTTTTTTAAATTCCACAATGTCGCTACTACCGTATCGTGTAAAAGGGTCGTCTTCCGAGTAAAAAACTAAAAGAAGACATCAGTTGTTACGAAAAAATACATACAACGTTAAATGATTTAACTATAACAAAAAAAAAAAAAAAAAATGTACATTACATAACAATTATTTATTTTAACGAGACAATATTAGCAAAATATTTCGGAAATATTTCAACATTTATTAATTCTACACACGCTACCTGTAATGCCGTTCCACAGATAAGAAAACGGAAAGTAGAAATCATAACATACATAATAAATTTTCTTTACTTATTTTTTTTTTACAACCCAGCTTACACTTTTTGACCGGCCCGAATTACTTACAGATAATGTTAAAAAGACATCTTTCGGAACGCGATATAATCCAAATTTAATTTTCTTCATTCTCTTTTTTTTGTTTTATAAAGTAATTTTACGCAATAAAGAACTAATAGAACGAGATTTTTAAAACGTTTCACTTAATAAATAAAAGGAAACTAAAAATATACGCTTGAGTTAAATTTTCATTTTAAAATTTTATTAATAACTAGAACAGCGACCGCGTCCTTTATAGAACGATTCGTATTTGACAGTGAGATTAATACATTGTTTCTGTTAATGTAATACGAATTATTGAAAAAATACAGTTTTTATCTCGTTATAAAGGAAAGAAAATAAATCGCTAGTTTTAACTTTTAAAGACTTTAGATGTCTTTCAAATATACAAATTTCAATTGTTACCAGAAACTCGTAAATTCTCATGCAGTATATTTAACAAAATCATCCTATCGTTACCACAGGTACAATATCATTTTCTTTTTCATCTTTTCGACAGTACATTATACATCCTAAATTGTCCGTGATGTATCGACTGCACATTACATTCAACAAAAATGAAAAAATACTATATTGCGAAATATTCGTATTTCTTATGTTTTTCAATCCATCCGATCACACTGCTGTTAATAAACTATGAAGGCCTTCAAAATGATCGTACCAGCAAAACAAAAGTTTAACTACTTTTAAAAATACAGTAACAAATAAAATATCCAAGCTGATCCTTACTTTTAAAATTAATAAACAGTAATTATACCGTGTTAACAGTAACCTATAAGTATACTAATATTTTCACAGTATATACCAATAATAAATCCGTAGTTTACGACATTAATGTCGTATGTTTTAAAATAACGCTTCACAGAAAGGGCGATTATAACTTTTCTAATTAAACTAACATTCGCTGAATTTCATCATGTGAGCGCCGCTTGCATGCATTCGCTTCACGGATAAAAATAAATACTCAATAAATTAAAAAGTAAATTTAATAATTAAATTACCTGTTAATCCGTATATTAAAATTTGATACATATGATTTTTTAGCTCAGTGCATGTCTACTATTTTACTGCAACAATTTATTTTGGTTTGTTGGAAAAACATTTATCACGGATTTACTATGCAATAAAACAAAATAAAACACATTTCTTTAACAATTTTCCATACGATTAAAGATAACAACAAGGATGTTTATTTAAATTTTTCAATGTAATTCGATAAAATACTCGAAAATCATATTGGTTACATTTATCGCAAAAAATAACAAAAAAATTCATGTAAAATCTTTTTTTTTTTTTTTTTTTTTTTTTTTTATTCGAAAATACATAAACAGACTTGTTAAAATTAATATCGAAAGAAAACCTACATACTCATTTTACTTGGATCATATTTGTTTCTGCTCTTACATTATTTATCATAACTACTGTCCGTGATTTTAATTATTAATTTATATGTTTTCAAATTAAAATATATCAAAATTGCTTAGAAAATGAGTAACATAATTAGTTAATTAAATTTCAACCAAGGCTTAAAATTAAAATTTTACGGAGCGATTAGACTGCAATTAGTCGGTCGTGATGAAAATTTTTTATGTTTACATTACGCTCAACCGAATCTAACAGGATATTAAGTAGGTAGAAAATAGTAATAATAATACAATACTAATTATCGCAGTTTCTAAAGGCGCGGACACATTGCTATCACGTCGCGTGATAGTACATGTTTACAAAAAATCTGGAACGTTGTTTTAATGCTGTGTAATCACATTGCAGTCACAAAACGTAAATCACGTCAAATTTTTCTTTCCTACTTGATCTCATGCACAGATATTTTGAGACGTGAGCTTGTACGTTTTTAATTTCACCTGAGGTAGTTATTGTTTTGAAATAGTTTATTTGCATTTTTACCTACAATAGTATTTATTTAAAATGGAAGAACGTTTAATAGAAAAAGTTAGAGAATATCCGATTTTATACGATGATCAACAATTAATGGATTATCGTGATACTGTTTTACGGCAAACAGTTTGGCAGAAAATAGGAAATGAATTAGAAATGACAGGTATTAACTTGTATATGGCGTAATATTTGCAAAATTCATTATTTGGTCAAACATTACATTTTCTATTATGCACACTATTTTATTAATAAATTACTGAATTTACTTTTTGTCTTTTTAATGTATATTTATATGAAATGACATACTTTGCAGTTGAATGAATAAACCTTAAAAATGGATTATATATTGTAAATACAGTGATTTTCTTTTCGTACAATCACTAAAAAATTATTAATATCTATGTATCTGCTAAGTTCTTGATTAAAATCAAGTGTTTTCTTTTTTGTTATTTGAAATGTTTATTATGCATTTATTTACTGAAATTACAATATTGGACCTGCTATAATGATATGAAACTTTTTTAGAGTGTAAAATTGTGATCATTATTTAATTTTTGATAATGTTAAAAACTACTAAAATGTAAAACTTATTGATAAAAACTTTTATTTTAGATATATATTTTTTTAAGTGTTCAAAAACCTTATGTTTATTATTTTATCTTTATATTTCTTACTTTTAATAAATAATTATTAGGAAATGAAGCCAAGGAACAATGGGATAAACTAAGAAGGTGTTTTAACAATGCAAGAAGTAGACAGCGTGAAAATACAAGAACTGGAATGGCTGTTCAAAAAAAAAAACATTTGGAAATATGAAGAACAAATGGCATTTCTTTTACCATATGTAAAAAATAGAAAGTGAGTATTGTAAACAATAATTTAGTTTAACCAATTTTTAAGCAAGTAATTTAATTTTGGTTAATTATTGATATATCTATTTTCTTTACAGAACAATCAGTAATTTAAATGAATTAGAGCATTCTACAGTTACAGCAGGAGAATCTGATATGGATGATATTGCACTACATTCAGAACATGAATCAGATGAGGAAAATGAAAAGATGGTGCAAAGCAGACGAAATGAAGAATGTGAAACTAGAAAATGAAAAAGAATGAAAAGCAAAGGAATTGATGAAATGATTAATATTTTAAAGGATAATTATGTACTTAAGAAGCAGAGGTATGAACATAAATATAACCATCCACAAGTTTAGATGAAACGGACATGTTCTTCTTTAGTATGTCTGCAATTACAAAAAAACTTCCAAAACGTGAGCAATCAAGAATTAAACTTGAAATAAGTAAAATGGTGCTATCTGCAGAAATGGAGCAATTTAACAATGATGCATTTCCTTCTACATTCCAAAATATTTCACAGTGTTCCTTGCCGTCAACCAGTTACAATGATTGTTCTTTATTAATTGAGGTGATGTCTCTGTCACCATCTAATGAAAATTAAATTTAAATATTTTATGTTTATTCACTTTACATTATATAAGAAATAATAAACCAACTTGTTTTATAAGAAAACTGTCATTTTTTAGTTTATATTTACTTATATACATATTATTGTACAACTAATATATTTGTAACTTAAATATTATAGACACATAAGAATTCAATTAATATAAAAAATAAACTGTATGTAAACAATTTATTTCCTTTGTTAATTGAATGTGATGTCATGCTTGTGATCACACTGCTGTCACATGCTATCAACAGTTTTTCTATATTTCATTATTGCCGCCTTTTTTATATTATGTTATTACCGCCATTTTTGTTCTGTTATTACCGACTTTTTCATTAACTTTGCGATACTAGTTTTGTTTGGTGTTTTTTTTTTAAATTATAATTATGACAGATACAAGTAGTTCCTCAGATTGGGAAGAAGAAATGGTTACAGGTATTTTGGCAGTGACTGAAACAGTAAAAAAGAGGAAATGGGTGCATGACATTAATCGGAAAAGAGAAAAATTTGGGGAATTCCACCGGTTAATTCCACAATTGCGGAAGGACCCAGAACGGTTTAAAATGTATTTCCGAATGGAAATGCACCAATTTGATAGTCTTCATAATAAAATAAAAAACAAATTAAAAAAACAGAATACTCAATTTTGCAGAGTTATATCTACTGAAGAAAGGCTAGCCGTCTGTTTAAGATTTTTAATACTTTATGTTCATTATTATTTATATTTTTATTCTGGGATTATTATGAATATGGAGAAAATTGAAATAGGGACTTATTGCCTGAAAGTTGGAATAAAAACAAAAATATACAGAATTTGAAATGTTAAAATGTAAAGGGACAAAAAATTTAAAACCAAGGTTTTTCAGCATGAAGCAATCTACATTGATTCATTTCTGAAATATAGTTACTTTTCTATGTAACTTTATTACATTTTTACAATCATGATGTTCTAAAAGAAAACTGATTTTCTAAAAAAAAAAAAAAAGCATCTCATTTTTATCATACACTTAAGAATTTTTCTATTTTATCATATGTCTAAATTAAAAAACAGACCTGTTTACTTAAACAATTTTCAATTTGAGCGTTCTCAAACAAATTATGTAGTTAACAGATAATTTATGTAATTTTTGTGATTTAACCGTGAATTAATCAGATCATCACTTTCTATTTTTCAAATATGGTAAAAGAAATGTCATGTTCTTCATATTTCCAATTTTTTTTTTTTTTGACAACCATTCCAGTTATTGCATTATTGAAACATTTTCTTAGTCTATCCCATCATTCTTTAGCTTTGTGAGTTGTAAATTGTATATAAAATATAATTTATTTTTTCTGTTCTTCATTATTCTTATTAATATTTGAAATGTTAATAAAACAAAATTATTACGATAAGAATGATTAGATAAATATGATTTTTGTATTATTTCAGATTTTTAGCAACAGGAAATTCTTTCCAGAGTATTGGATTCAGTTATAGATTAGGATTCAGTACTGTTAGTAAAATTATAAAAGAAACTTGTGATGTTATATGGAGTACATTGAGAGAGGTTGCAATGCCACCCCCCACAGAGGAAACATGGAAGAACAATGCCGAGCAGTTTAAAAATATATGGAATTTTCCCAACTGTATAGCTGCCACTGATGGGAAACATATAAATCTTCAGAGCTCCAATAATGCCGCATCGACATTTTTTAATTATAAAGGAAGTCATTCTATTGTACTTCTGGCATTAGTTGATGCTAATTACAAATTTGTTTCTGTCGATGTCGGCTCTTTCGGTAGAAACAGTGATAGTGGAATTTTTTTCAAATCTCAGATGGGCAAAAAATTTCAAAATAACGAATTTAATTTACCATCACCAACGCCACTAATAGAAAATGGCGAGCCACAGCCATACTTTTTAGAAGGAGATGAAGCATTTTCGTTAACCAATTATCTTCTTCGGCCATATCCTAAAAATAATTTACATGATGAGGATAATAAAATATTTAATTACATATTGTCCAGAGCCAGGCGTGTAGTAGAAAATGCATTTGGAATATTGGTTGCACGCTGGCGATGTTTTAGGAATCGGCTAGAATTGCAGCCAGAATTTGTAGACAAAATTGTCCTTGCGGCATGTTGTTTACACAACATATTACGTACAGACAATATGTTTGAACTAAATAATGAGTCGATTCCTCCTGAATCGGGTTTATCGTGTGTAAATGCAATTAGAAGAAATAGTTCTCGTACAGCTTTTCAGATTCGAGAAAACTTTAAGGACTATTTTACTTCTGATGCTGGTAGTGTAACCTGGCAACTAGATGCTGTTCAAATAGGTCACTTACAAAAGTAGTTTGTTTTTTTTTAAATTTTTAACGTATGTAAATAAAATATGTGTATATTAAGTAATATTAAAATGTAAAAGGGTCAAAATCACCAAGGTGGCAAATTCCAAATTCATTTTTATGATGAATGATCACTAAACTTGTGTTTAAACGATATCTACGATGGCAAAGTATAGCATTAATTACTTTTTATGTAATTTTGTTTTTAAAGTGAGCTGTCGCCGAACATTTCTGGGAACGATTTTGTAAGGATTATAATAATATTAGAATATAAATGATGTCTTTATTTTTTAGCCTTTACAATAGCGGAAGCATGTAGTTAATCATAAAAAATTAAAAAGCTCCATGGTAAAATTATACAAAATCGTTTAGAAGTAAAATATCACCACGACTGAAGCTAAAATGCAATTTCTTTGTACTAAATTATCTAAATTAGACAATATCGCCGACTTACATATATATTAATTAGCTGTAGGTATGTGAAGTCTGCCTTTTTTTAATACCACTCTTAAATATCAAAAATAATAGTGTATTATATGTGATTTAAGAGATGTTCCCAGAAATGATGATGTGTTCATAGAATGATTTAGGAGTTCCCTGAATGATATATATATATATAAAATTTAGGTTTATGAGTTCAATAAGCGAAAATGTTTATGTTATACTTATTTATTTGACATTTATTTTTAATAATAATGTGATTAGCTTAAATCACTTCTGAACAGTATTTTTACTGAACAAAGGACACAGTCAAGTATGATTATTAATCATATTAAACTTCTTTATATTGATGGTAATAATTAAACCATCCAAACATGTATAAAATAATAAAGCTCTATAACTTTATATTAAACTTTTAACAAAAATAAGCTTAGCAAATTAATTAAACAAAAGAATATTAACAAAAAGAAACAAAAGTTAAAATTTTTTGTAAATATCAATATCAGTATCAAAGTAATAATACTCTCGGTCATTTTCTTTTTCCAGCAATAACGTTGGATGAAACTGCAACCTTCTTTGTTATCTTGAATATCTTATTTTCGCCTTTTACAGTTTTTTCTTCAATAACAGACTTCCATTGAGAAAAGGTCACAGAATCTGTATTATGTTTATGAGACTAGACTTACTTCGCAAGTGCGAGAAAAATAAATAAAAAAAATGTACTAAAAAAACTATTGTACGAGCGCCAGTAGCAAAATACCGTTTGCCACGACCAGAAAACTCTACCTAGCAGAGCTTTAGGCTTTTCAAAAAAAAATATATATATAAAATACAAAAAAAATAAAACTCGCGAACTCCGCCGTTCGATGGCGGTATTTTCTCCCTGTGGAGATGTCACGGGATAACCACGTGTCCAATAACGAAGCCTTCTAGAAAAACACGTATATATTTCAAAAAAAATTTTTACACAAGGGAAACAAATTCAAAAAAAAATGACAATAAACAAACAAACAAACAAAAATAATAAATTTCGGTCCAAATTGCAGATGACTAGGCTAACACAGATTCACGCGACGACGTGATCTTACGACAATAATTACCAAAACGAAAGTTCATTACTCTCTCGCGAAATGAACCGACTCGCGTGCACAGCAAAATTAATCTGACTATCGATTTATAGTGCACCGCACGAACGAACGAAGATTTTTCGGTACACGATGGGCTATTCCAAACGATATAGTCGAATCGCTGAAAATTACCCTGTACCTTATCAATTAATTCTAACGCCGCCGAATTTTCTAGAATATCTTATATTATACTATATTTATAAAACGGCTGCTACCCTGCCTTTCCAGGATTTTGTAAATTCTCTCGCGACTCTCGTAGCTACACGCTCCGTACTTATACGTTTCGACGGTAAACGCGACCGCGATTTCCCCCGCACAACCAGTTCATCACCGCAACACAGCCGACAGAACGGCTGCGTCCGGAATAACCAGGCTTCTCGGTCGAAATATCTTCTCCGATCGCAATTCACCGTCATCTCTGCTGCCCGAGAAAAACCCGAAATATAAAATGAATTAAATCGAAATAATAATTTCTACCTCGGACAGCATTATCGGAAACCGTATAAAACGTAATTAAACCGCTACAACTGCCGAATCCGTCTCACTTTATATTAAACTTTTAACAAAAATAAGCTTAGCAAATTAATTAAACAAAAGAATATTAACAAAAAGAAGCAAAAGTTAAAATTTTTTGTAAATATCAATATCAGTATCAAAGTAATAATACTCTCGGTCATTTTCTTTTTCCAGCAATAACGTTGGATGAAACTGCAACCTTCTTTGTTATCTTGAATGTCTTATTTTCGCCTTTTACAGTTTTTTCTTCAATAACAGACTTCCATTGAGAAAAGGTCACAGAATCTGTATTATCAGTTGACTGAATATTAAGCGTTGGATTTTCACATTTATTGCACATACTATTCATGGAGTCATAAGAAGTTATGTCACAACTATAATCTTCGATAGTTTTCTCTGAAGTTCCGTGATTAATCTGATGTAACTTTTTTAATTGATTGACTTTAAGTGAAATAGAAGTATATATGTATAAACAAGTACGGTAAACGTATACATAACTGCTACTGTAACTTAATTATGCCACTGAAATTTACTGTAACAAAATATTACTGTCTGCATTATCAACGATCAAAATACTTTTTATTCAGTACACTGTACACTTATTTCGCAAATTCACTATTTGGTTATCATCACACTATTCTTACAATTAGTAGTGAGTTTAAAAATCTTATATATTTCTTATAACCTAATTATAATCGCGGAAAAATACAATGAAATGATAAGACACAGAAATATCATTGACACATCAAAAATACAACGTTCTGATCGGGCGCGCTTTTCGGTAATTAATTCGCTCGTCAACAATAATAAAATGCCATCTTACGCTAGAAAAATATGTAGTAGCTCCAGATCTGGCAAATTACGGCACTATAAAAACTAACGCGAAGTACATGATGTGACTTCAGTGTGAACACGACAAATCACAACACATTACAACTCTATGTAAAATTCGAGTACTACATTTTTCGTTATCATGTGTAAGCGCACACGACTTGACAACAGCCTAATCACGTGATATATTCGTTGTTTACTTCTTACATCGCGCATCGTTTAGCAACGGTAGAATTGAACACGGATTAGTGAAATAAAGATACACCCCACTAAGTAATAACACAGTCTAATGATACTGAAATATTGATAGAATGTGACAGCAGTGTGAACACCATTATCACGCGTATGAGTTTATTATTTCCTCCAAGAAACAAACTATAGCAATGTGTCCGTACCTTAAAACAAAACATATTTCGAATTTTGCATTAAGAAGTGTGTACATCAGTTTTTTCATAAGTTTCAAAACTTACAGAGGTTAAATATTAAGCATTTTTTTGTACGTAAATCAAATAATAATATAAGTTATAATTTCATTGATGTAATAATATTTATGTATCAATTTATTTCATCATAACACTCCGTCAAACAATAGTTTTAACAACAAATTTTCCATTGGAAATTACTCTGTATTTCAATATGTAAGCATTTTTATTTTAAGCAGTATTACAAATATAGCATTCATGTATAATATTTTCATAATATAATATTATGTTCATAATATAGAAATCATTAATTGCCGACTGATGGCGCAGTAAAACATTTTTTGATCGATTACCAACGCTGCAAACTTATACTCAGAAGCGGGTTACATTCGTTTAAACATAATAATACTACTCTACCTAAATTTTTATTGTCTCTTTTCAACTTCCAGCTTATAGAAATTTAACCTTTCGTTGGTCGCGTTATGAGGAAATCCCCCCACCCCCCTCCTTTTTTTTAATGTAAATATTTAACAAACTACTTGTAATTTACATAAAATAGTTTAGCTATTCATGTATTGAAATAATATCATAAGTCGATCTAAAATATTTATATAGCTGTAATTACTTTATTTTTTTTTTATAATAATTTTTTATTGTGAGTAGACTGTGAAATCACGGGGATTCCCTCACTGTGCAACCACAATCGAAGGTAAAATTTTGTTCGCAACGTTACCAAATATGTAGAAAAATAATTAGAATAAGTATTTTTTAATATTTATCAATTAATTAATAATTTGAAAAATGAAATTATAAAATCTCGTTAAATAAAAAAAATTTAATTGAATAAAGTAACTGATTTTTAAATTATTATGTTTTTATCCAGCTATTTTTTAAAAAGTTATAACTGTTTCAAAATACCGCGCGTAAACTGGCAACGTCGCAGTAAATTTTACATGGCGGGGATTCCCTCACCGGGCGACCAACGACGTTTGAAATGTGGTGCGCGACCAACGAAAGGTTAAATACTCTTCTGGCATTTCAAAATTAATCGAAAGCCAATTGATTTCGCAGACAAAATTAATTTTAAATTTTCATAAGCTTGAACCCGAAAGCTTAAACTATATATTTAAAATTTAAATAACTGTGAACGCGAAAAGCTCAACCGAATTAATCGAGTATTTGGCTTAAATTTTTTTTATTTTTTATAATACTTGATAAAAGAAATGTAGGCTGCAGTACTAGCATCTGTAGGGATAAGCAATCGAGACCATTGCTTCCCTCGAAGTTTGAAAAATAAGCAACCAAAAATTAGTGAAAAACAAGATTAATTTCATTCAATAATAAAACTTCATAACTCAGAAACCTAAAGAACATCCGCCTTTTTTCATAAAATAAAAATAACGTGAATGTTGATTTTTGGTGAAAATGAAATTATCTGCAACAAATTTTTCATGAATATAATAATATAAATAAAATTTTTAACATTTTTCTTTCAAGTACTCAGAAATTAATTCAAAAATTAAATTACTGGTTATATTATAGTACTAAAATGCTTTTTTATATCTAAGGTATATTTATTTTTAAATTGTTTTCTTTGTCACAATTTCCAATCAGGGCCGTGCCCACAATTTTGAGTGGGAGGGAGGGATATTTTATAAATAACAGTACGTTTTTCTCTAATATTCATACTATTAATAATTTCCATAATTTGGATTTTACATAAATGAATTACCGTATAAACATTAATAAAAATTACATATGTTATTGATCGTACTCGTAATAAAAAAATGTTCATAAAATATTAATGAAATACCTAAAAATATGCAGTATATATATATAATTTTATTTTTAATGTATAAAACATCCTAAAAAATCATGAATATTTATTTTAAATTTTTGATTTGTTTTCAGATTTTTGTATATTTATAATAACTATTTCAGTTTTCGTGCCCCCTCCCCTTGGACACGGACTTGTTCCCAATAGTTTTCGAAGTTTACATTTTAGTAATTTATGCTAGCACTATTCATTGATGTGCAAATATGGGATCCATACAGTTAATGACAATCTTAATTATAATTATCAAACTATTAATTTAAGTAATATTGAGACGGTCACGAATAAATTTATAAAAAAAATTAAGAACTGATCTATTCATGCGCTAAATCGCAAAATAGTATGATACATGAACTGATACAAACAGTTATGTTTGCTCTAAAAAATGTAAAATAATTTCGTTAAAAATAATGACCTAGACCACCACTGGTGTAATGCAATACAATGATGAAATTAAATTGTATTTGAACCGTGATAAAATAGACATACTATACCACTAATATCAGAGTCCCATCTCCTAAATACAGATTATTTTCATATCAAGGCATATAATTTGTATTGTACTTCACATCTGAATGATAGGACTTATGGAAGAGTGGCGATCATTACAAAATTGATAAATTTAATTCATAAGCAACTAGCATGAACATATGGCGTGCAAATAAAAACATAGTTACATCTGTAGTGTATTGTTAATCTCAATATAAAATATCGGGACAACAATTTAATATTTTACTGCACAGTCTCGATAATAAATAAATAATTGGAGGAGACTATAACGCTAAAGCACTTATTGAGGATCCAGATTGAACACGACCAGAAGTAGAAAGCTCAAAAAGCATTAAATCGTAGCCAATGTAATATAATAACAAGCAGATCGCCTAAAAACAGTGAAAAAATTCTAGATTTCTTGAACTTCTGCATAATTAATTGATTAGCATCAAATTATACTGAAATAAAATCCGATTCTTCGTCCAAATTAAACCAATGAACTAACTAATCAGAATATATCTAAAGAAAAAGATGATAAAAATATAATTTTAAATATATCTATTTGGAATGGAATTGAATTAGAAAATAAATTATTCAAGAATCTGCTTGGAGCAGTACAGCATAACAGCATAAAACCAAACAACTCCATCTATTTGCTATCCAGCACAGGTCCTGAAGGAAATTAAATACAAAAAATGTACTAAGAAAAAATTGGCAAATAAGCAGACTCTGAATTTTAATGAAAATGAAATAAAGAAATGAAAACGGTTAAACAGTTATTACTACAACAACTAAAAAGTTCAAACGACATATATGTATATGTTCACTATCCCTCTCCCGGTAGGGGAATATTCTTTATGGTAGGTGATGCGAAATTTGAAAAGCACAAAAAAATCTGATACATCTGATCTGGAAAGTTGATGGCAGCTGAGCATATGGTGATGAAGAAAAAACGAAAGAATTTGTTAAATAGCTTACTAACATTTACATTCTGAATCCTAAAGGTAAAACATTACCGACAAAGCAGTGAAGTTTAAATGTTTATCCCCTAATAAAATCAGCCTCGGTAGAAGAGGTTAAACTTACTTTTAAAAACATGAACTTAAAGAAAACTCCTGGATACAACCTGATAATAACTAAAATCTTAAAAGAGCAGCCATGCAAACGGCTGCTTATGCTAATATATATACACATATGTAACTAAGACCAATATTAACATTGTTGTATTATCTAGGACAACTAAAATTCTCACAAATACGAGGAGCATTTCAAAAGTCTCCGCCACGCTTGCAGATCTCAGTTTGTGATAACACTGGCGAGGTAGACAATGCAACATTATATTCGAGACGGCTGTGCGAGTAAATGGTAAAAATTTCAAGGTCCTAATTAGCACGCCATCAATGTTCGTTTAACCATGGAGCTACCACTACAGTGCGCGTCCAACTTATGTGAACAACATGCAGTTTTATTCGTTAGCTCGTTACGAAAAACTTTTCGGGTAAAAAAATACACGACGAGTTTTGAAAAATATGTATGCCGATAATACAATGTCGAACTAACCCGTTCGTAAATGAATTCAGCACTTTAAACCACGAAAATCGATACTACAGTGTGGAAACGGATAAATTCACCGCAGCCGAAAAAATGCAAGGCAGAGAAGTATGCGAAGCTTATGGCCACGGCCTTTTGGGACTGCTACGGGTTTCTTTTGATTGAATTTATGCATCGAGGTATCACCATAAACTTCGATAGTTACTGCCAAACGTTGAATAATTTGAAAAAAAAAATATAAAAAACAAGCAACTGGACGTTTTGACGAAAAAACCAATTTTGATCTCTCGTGCGACGCTCCAGCACATAGAAAAATGGAAATAGTTCATCTTCGAACAGCCAGCATACTGCCCGGACCTTGCGCCGCCTGATTTTCATATTTTCCTCTTGTTGAAGCGGTTTTTGGGTACACAACAATTCAACAATGATGACGAACTCAAGAACAACCTGATAAATTAGTTGCAATAGTTGAACGCGCACTATAGTGATAGCTCCAAGGTTAAACGAACACTGACGGCGTGCTAATTAGGACTTTGAAATTTTTACCAGCTACTCGCACAACCGTCTCGAATATAACGTTGTATTGTTCATCTCACCAGTGTTACCACAAGCTGAGATCTGAAAGCGTGGCGAAAACTTTTGAAACGCTCCTCGTAGGAGTGATACCAAAGCATGATAAGCTGCCTACTGATAAAATCTCATTCAGGACGATTTTGTTACTTCCAATGACGTGAACATCTTTTTAAATTCTACTGATTAGAAGAGTATCTCCATTTTATCTGTTTGGATCCAGAATGAAATACTCTAAAATACAACAGGTGCGTCAAGTGGTACAAAAGCTGAATCTGGCTTGGACGAAAAAGGGGTCTTCAATGCAGCTTTTTTGGATCAAGTCAGGCATTTGATAATGTCCGGCATGATGTTTTTTTATAGAAAATTAGAAAATATTTCCCATATCAGTGTAATAAATTATTTTTTTCATATCTAAATGAAAGGTTTTATCAGGTGAAATATGGAAATGAAGTTTCTTATAAATATCCAATAACCACTGGTGCTTCCAAGAAAGTACCATGTAACATTAAATTTCGCAGATTCCTTTGGGTGCAATGGTAACCACATTAAGTCTACCCGTATTAATGACATTAATTACTTGCTGTTCAGCTGCGACAGGTACAAACACAATAGAAAAAGGTTTTACGAAGAATTAATTTCATGCAAATTTTTCCCTCCATATAGTGTTTATTATTTTTACTTTGTTCTGGCCAATACTGCAATTTTTGCTATGGTCTGCTTTATAATTAAAAATAACATAATGGTTTGATATCTAAAGTATGATGGATGGCTAAATGGGTGACAGTCCAGGCCATATAAAAGAAAAAAAGAAAAAAAATGTTTGAAGTCATTATTATATATTTATTTATACAAAAAATCATCCTGCTGATAATAGTTCACTAGTGACTAGCTTTGCTGATGATACTGCAGTTCTATTCTCAATACAGATCTGACTAATACAAATATTGATTTACAAACAGCAATTATTAAAATAATATATAGTGCCAAAAATGGCAAATCAAAATAAATGAAAATAAATCATCTCGTTATGAATACAATTTACTAAACAAAGTATAATGATTGACTGTAAGATAGTGCCAATTAAAAAGAATGTTAAATATTTGAGTATATACCTAAATCAAAGATTGACTCGGTAAAAATTTAAATTAAAAACCAAAGAACTATTATGCTGGTTAATAAGAAAAACAAAGAGCTTTCTTCTATATTAAATTGATGTTAATAACCAAATACTTTTCCCAATATAGAAATAAGGTTGCAAATTATGGATTGCAGTGTGAAAAACAATATTGAAAAGATAAAAGATATAAAAACACAACATTACATGGAGGCACGACGTATATATAGCTTTCCAATGGGAGGGGGGTTCAAATCTGGAATTTTCATAATATTTTTTTAAGCAAAATAAAATAGTAAGTTGTTCTATGTTATTATATTATTATTTATTATATTAGATAATATAATCTTATTTCATTATTTTGCTTATATTTTTATACAATAACATTATAATAATAATATATTAAGAATGTAAGCGAATTTGTGGGATTATTAATGTTTTCTAAAGTGTTTTTCCAGTTAGTAAATGGTTCTTAACAAAGGCTCCAAGATCTTGATAACCACGTCCACCTTGCCCTGTTTCAAGTAGAACACATAGTTCTCAAAGAGATCTCTACATGACGTTCGAATACACAAGTCATAAATGTTTCGCAGTTCAACGACGTTGAAAAGAAAAATTCCTCTTGCCAGTGACTGAAAACTTAAAAATATCTCCGGTAGGTTCCAAGGCGCTTTTAAAGCTTTCAGCTTTTCCTCATCATTATTCGATAGACTAAGGACAATATAATATATCTTTTGACAAATAAACTTTGACATTCTTTCCTACTCAAATAATCTAAATAAAGACATAAAGAGATACGGACTCTATTTTAAATCCTATCCACTGCGAAGTCATACACTACGATAGTGTATTCAGATAATATTCGGGCTTTTGCGTGAGCGGGGGGGGAGGGGGCATATACGTCGGTGTATGTAGGTAATGATTAGAGTTAATGGTACACAAACAATAAAATGATACCTGTTGTATTAACCATCCATTAGTCGCGCACAACGGTCGCGCGGATGACATGTGTCATTCATTTTTTAAAAATAGATTTGTATCTTCAAAATTTTACTCTTTAAAAATTTCTTCTACAATATAATTAATTTAGGTTGTATTCAAAGTGTTTATGATGTAAAATTTTAAATTATTGGTGCAGAAAAAAGTATAATCATAATTTTAACGTAATTTCACAACTTTTTTATATTTTATTATATTAGGTCATTTTGCAACATTTTAGTTTTAAATTAGTAGTTAAAGATGTATTTCGTGTTTTCATACAACTAACTCGGTACTACTAAGACTTACTATAAAATGAACTAGTTTTCTAAACAATTCAAACAAGTGTGTTTTAAGTGATCCGGACAAACCAAATTTTTACATTTTATGCACCAGTTCCGTGTGGTTTTGTTCCGTTTATGACCGCAGATGTGGCATCTTCCGTATGATTCGAAGGGTTTTTGAATTTCTATCGAAGATTCTTGTCCATAAACTAATAAAATGTTGTAAAATGTAACAATTTCAGGTTTTTTAGCACTACCGGTTGCTTCATCTATGGTGTCATCGAAGTGCATTGAATATAGTAACAGAACCACTTTATTTTTTTTTTGAGCAATAAGATACCAACGTACAATCTTTTTGAAATCCGCATATCGAAGAGTTTTCTGTTCTACTTTTGCTTGGCAACAACTCTTTAGGAATTTCACCTTGGTTTTTACATACGGTTCCAACATAAGTCAGTTTATTATCCTTTAGGATCTTCACTAATGACAAACTAGAGAGCCAGTTATCGCCAGTAATATTTCTATTTGTTCCTTCAACTGGCTGAACCAGCCTAGTTACAATATCTTGAGCAGAATTGCCCTCAAAATAACGTCCGCTGGACTGCTTTCCAACATATGGCTCTAAACTTAGCATGTAGGCTGTTTTTGCATCAGATAAAGCAAACACCTCCAGTCCATATTTTGCTGGCTTACTGGGTATATAGTGTCGAAATGGACAGTTTCCATAATACTCTGACGGAGTAAAGTATTTTGCAAAAATTATTCACAAATAATTCGTGTATTTCTCTTATTGCAACTAGTTTGTCTGTAACTTTTCGGGAATCTCTGTCATGGATATTATCAAATCTCATACATCGCAGTAAAAATATAAGTAAAACGAAATAAACGTATACAGAGAACGCAAAACGTCTTTCTTATTACGCAATAAATAACCGAAATAAGAAAGAAATTATTAATCAGCGCAAAAATGAAGCCTGGAAAAAAGAACAAAATAAAATAAACCAGCGAAATAAGGATAATTTTTTTTTTGCAAAAAGTTTTCTATTCTACTTAGAATAATTATTATAGTCCCACAGTTTTGTTAATTTTTTTTTTTTTATTATTATTATTGGTTAGTGAGCCAGGGGTTTTTGCACAAAAATGATTGAAAGGGGAAAACGTAACTCTAATTTAAATCAAATGAGATATTAGTAGTATAAAAAAATTAATGACAGGAATAATGTACAAAGAAGGGCAATGACGTAGCGTGAATTTCAGGACTCACAATCAAATATTTTTTTCACATAATAATAAACATGCGTAAAATTCGTTTAAATATAGAACAGAAATAAAAATTAATTAAGAGAAACGAAATGTCTCATTTTTTATAAATCAATTCAATTTTTTGGTTCTTGCTTGCGAAAATGTTTATTACATTACCATGAAAAGAGATGCTCGTTTCCCCTAATGTGTTTGATAATAATTCTTTTTCAATACTAAAAAAAGCTAAAGAAGATAGTCACTCCCGAGACCATGTGTATTTCTTAAATACGTTTTTATTACTTTCGCTGCTGAGGATGATCTTTCTGCGGTCGAAGTGGTTACCGGAATTGTCGTTATTAAATGAGAAAGCTCTTGTACACACTTCCGGGAAAACATCTACTAGACCAGAAGCGGTCAAGTATACGTCGCGCCGCAATGCCCTTAAATATATGTTAGAATCTTGAAAGTACACTTTTCAAACTTCCAAGATTGAAAAAATTTCCTTATTGCTGTTTTAAATTTAAGAAGTCTTCTTCCAGCAAATTTTATTGAAAATTTAAAAAATTGTTTGATTTAAAAATTTTAATTTTGTTATGTCATTAAACTTATTATTAGACATATTTGTTTGCGGAACATCGATTTTTCATGATAGCTTTCTGTCTTCCCTAGGCCTGGATTTAGAAGGATCTAGGGGGGACTGCAGCCCCGGGGCCCGCCTCATAAAGGGGCCTCCAATAGATAACCACTTCCGACATGTAATAAAAAATTTTGTCATATTTTTAAATAAATAGAATTAACTTTACAGGAGCAAGTGTATTTTTTAATACATTTATTTGTTAATAATTTTGTATCCATTTTTATTTTCTCCTTGAGGAGGAAACTTCGTAATAGTAAAATTTCGAGTTTCGTAAAAACGTACCAGAAATTTGTTTCGAGATATAACGAGTCAGATTTTACGTTTTTAGGAAATATCTGTATGAATGTGTGTGCGTGTGTACACGCGCAACACGCGCACACACACTATCCTTTTATGCAAATCTTTGGTTAAAATTTACTGAAAAATTCATAGTTTAAAATTATATGTATATATATATATATTTTTTTTTTTTGGTATTGAAAATTCTACCCATTGACTATATGACATTTAGTTTTGTTTACATTAATAATTACATCTTAATTCGTGAATTCAAAATAATATAATTAAATGAAATTAAAGAAAAATTAGTTATTCTATAAAACTGACAATTTTGTCACTTTCGATAATGGCCCCTAATATTTCCGTAGCCCCGGGGCCTATCATACACTTAATCCGGACCTGGTCTTCCCCAACAACTGAATTAAGTCAAAGCCATTTGCATTTCATACATTTTATTTTTTACTTAAATAAATGGTAAGCCCGACAGAACAATTTTTTATCTTCTCACAATCGCATAACCATAGCATTGTTGTGTATAAATTTGTTTGAAAATGACGGTTAAATAATTTACATACATAGAGAAGTTTGATAAATTATGGAAGAAAATATTTTACATGTCTTTTGATTTTGTATTCGAATTTTCTAAACTAGGTGTTGGTTTATCATTTTGAGTAATATTAATTTTTTCTTAAAAATTAGATTAACTAAAACTAATCAGTGGAAGTTTTTTAATAATACAATTGCATGTAGCCCCAATTTCAAAAGTGTTTGCATTTTAACTGCAGACTGAAAAGCGCAGCCGATTATCGCTTCCAGTTCCGCTGCTAGTAAACGTTAGCACATAAAAATCGATCCAAAGAAAATGTACTGCAAATACCGCACCACTATATGCCCCCCCCCATTGCGGTCCCGTCACACAAATTCACACTCTCTCCCAAAAAGCAGTATACTTAAACAGACAATAATTACCTGGAACCTTCTTTATGCCGATGAAAGTTTTTCACCAACACTGTTCCAAACATATTTCAAATATTTTGTTACAGAATTTTACAGCATGGGTCGGCAACCTATGACCCGCGGGTCACCTAGTGAACCATTTGATAATTTCAAGTGACCCACTTTAGTGCCGAAAATAAAGTATAATATATAAAGATGAATTATAAAACATAAACATGAAACAAACATTTTGAGAATAAAAAAAAACTGAAATTCTAAGAACTACATTTTAATTCGTGTTAAGCATTGCCAGCTTAACGAACGTCGCCCTGCGCGTGTGAACACGCGTATGGCTGCGATACACTCTCTAGCGACAGTTGAGAGTTGTGACCAGCTGACAGCACAGGCAGTCATTTTTTACCTTGTCGGTAGACGCGTGTGCCATTCTCTCAGTTGTGTGTCAGTTATAGTTATAGCACATGTTCAGTAGCACAAGAATAGTGACGCAATTATAGTTACTCAGCTAAATAATTATTACAGGTAATAAATATCATTATTTAACAAAAAATTACCATGAACAAACAAAAAGCAAAAACGAGATTATTTCAAGATGTGTGGACAGAAAAGTATGGGTGTATCGAAAATGGACACAAATTGATATGTACTTTATGTACAGATATATGATAATTACCGCCAGAACTTACAATATTGAGCGGCACTTTTCTTCAAAACATAAAGATGCGAGTGAAATGGCAAATAGAGATAAATCTGAATACATTGCTAAACGTGTATTAAATTTTGGAAAATAAAATAACTTCTTAAAGAGTTTTGCTACCAGCAACAATCACGCTACATCTGTCGGCTTTGTTGCAGCTCTTAGCATTGGTACCAACGGAAAACCATTTACAAACGGCGAGTTTTTGAAAAACGCATTCATAAATTGTTCCGAAAACTTATTTAATGACTTCGCAAATAAAAAACAAATAATTGAGAGAATCAGAGAAGTGCTATTGTCAGCTACAACAGTCCAGCGTCGCGTTGAAGATATGGCCAAAAATATTGATGAACAGGTCAAAAGCGATTTTTTATCTTGTGACATAAGCAATTGATGAGAGTACCGATATATGTAAATAGTATCGGTAGGCTGCAATAATTATTAGATTTGCATCAATAAATAGCTCGAAGGTTAATGAAGAACTATTGATCAAAGGCACTGATATTGTTCAAGTACAAAAGTTTACAAATTTCAAAAATGGGCAAATGTTGGATTTAAAAAGTAAATTGTTTTCCATAACAACTAATGGTGCTCCAAGTATGAGAGGAAAAACTGTTGGATTTGTAAAACTAATGGAAAATGAACTTGGCCGCTCACTTTTATCGTTTCATTGTATCATACATGAAGAAAATTTATTTGCAAAGGCGTCTACGTTGCTGATCACGCTGTTATCATGTTTACGATTTTAACAACCCTTTCCATTACATCCTTAAGTTGTTGCAACTTACGTGATCAGCATTAATACACAGGCGCTTTAAAGCTTTTTTGGAGGAAATTGAATCGAAATGTGGAGATTTGTTGTTATATTCTGAAATATGATAATTAAGTGGAGGCAAAGTTCTTAATAGATTTGTAGAGAGTGTTTTGATGATGTACAAATATTTCTTCACGAAATAGGTAAAAATGATCTCGAACTCAATGATAAACAATGGTTTGTAAGACTTTTGTTCTTAACAGACATAATGAATCATTATAATGATTTCAACGTACGACTCAAAGGAAATAACCACACAATTTTGAAAATGTATGAGGAATGGAAAAGTTTTACTTCAAAATTAATGTTATTTGAAACTGACATAAAAGCTAAAAAATTTCATTTCTTTCCCTTGTTAAAAAGGGAACATGAAAAAGAAAATACCGATAAAAGTAATCTAAATATGTTCGAAAGTTAGGTTTTCGTCATTAAGAATGAATATGAAAGTCGGTTTCAAAGTTTTAAGAAGCATGAAGAAATGTTTATATTTATAATAAAGCCCGAGGAAAGAAACGAAAATGTTTTAAATTTTTAATATTTTCAATATGTATAAATTAACAATTTTAGTTTAGAAATAATTGATTTTAAAAGTTGAACGTTATGGACGGATAAATTTAAGAAATTTCGGAAAGATTTGGAAAAAACCGAAGATAATCATCTTCTCATGATATCAACATGTTAGGCATCACTTCCTACGAAGTTTGAAAAAAATTGACTTTGCCATTTTGTCCACATTCGGTTCAACTTATAAATGTGAGCAAATATTTTCACAAATGAAATTTATATTAAGCCATAACAGGAACAGGTTAACTATACGAAAATTCAGATGCTTATATTCGTCCTAAAACGACTAACTATAAACCAGACTTGACTCAATTGACGTCACAAGTTCAATATCAGGGGAGCCATTGATATCGAAGAAAACGTTTATAAATAAGGTTCATTCAACTATGTTTGTAAAATTCATCTTATTATTTACTAAAAGACTGTTTTAATATGAAAATATCTCTGACCCAAACGTCTCTTTAATACTCACATATTGGTTGATTTTGATCCGCGGTCAAAAAAAGTTGCCAACCCCTGATTTACAGAATCAAAGCACTGTTATGGCCAAATAACGGGCTTTTTGTTGATGTAAAGCGCCTCATTCTTGATAAACTTCCGCATCCACAGTATGTTGTAATCTCTGTTAGCCTTCAAGACAATTCAACTATAATTTCTTCCCAGCTCTCTTTCCTCAGATCTCCTGGTTTTCTCCCGTTAATATAAATTTAGTATTCAATTATACCTGCGCGCTTCTGGCCTTAGTCGTTATACATAACTCTAAAAATAAAGAAATGTTTTTTTCCAGGCTTCCCAATATTTCAAACTTAATTGAAATATCTGCAACATTTTTCTACAAATAATCTTCAACGGTCTGAAACCTTCAACTGTCAGTAAAAAGGAAAGAATGAAGAAAATGTAAAGAATTATTGCTGGTAATGAAATTCTAGATCAGTAAACTATTGTGTAAGACTTTGAGGATATATTTTAATGGAATTTAAAAATTAAATACATGCATAATGTATCGAATAAAGAGTTACAAAAATTATTAACATTTATTCAATTTTAGTAGTAATCATTTATCGTAAGGTCACGAGCAATTTATTGGTTGACTTACCTCAATTTCACTATTTTACTACTTTTTGATTTATATTTATTTTTCCAGCCATATTATTATACATGTTTTGAGAAAAACCGGGAACGAGTAAGGAAAGTATTTTATTTACATATATACACATGGTCCGTTCAAAAAAAGACCGAACTTCAGGAATTGCGTCCGAACGGTGTAAAATTTAAATTCGCGCGCCATGTTACACGTAGCTACACATTCTTTCGAAACAAAACGAGGCGCTCATCGCATTACGGCAGTGTGATCCGTTTAGCGAATAAAGCGATCAAGTGAACAGGTGCAGTCAGCGCTCTGCGAAATAGTCAGAAAACGGACGTTGCAACATTAAATTTTGCTTTAACATGGGCAAATCTTTTTCTGAAACATGGCCATTGTTTCAGCAAGCCCATAAGGGGAGGACTGTATGAACCGTACACAATGTCACGAGTGGTTTACGCGTTTCAAATCATCGACCGACGAAAATGCAACATCAGGACGACCCCCAACATCAACAAATGATGAAAACACTGATGCCGTTCGGTCTGTGATTCGTGGAAATCGTCATTTAACTGTGCGGCAGGTTGCAGAAGAAGTCGGGATCAGCACTGGGTCGTGTCACGAAATTTTGACAGGAAAACTTGGCATGCATCACGTCTCAGTAAAAATCGTGACAACGCATCAAGTCACTCGTCTGTGCTTGTTGGCCAATGTACTTCCCCATCCGCCCTACTCCCCAGATATGGCTCCAGCAGACTTTTTCCTATTTCCGAAACTAAAATCCACCTTGAAAAGAACGTCGTTATCGAAATATAAAAAAAATTCAAGAGAAATCGCAGGCACAGCTATGAGACATCACACCAAACGAGTTCCAGGGGGCATACGGACAGTGGAAAAAATGATCGGACCGGTGCATAGCAAGCAAGACCTACTTTAAAGGAGACAAACATGTGTAAAATTGTAAGTATTACAAAAAAGAATTTATACCGAAAGCTCGGTCCTTTTTTGAACAGCCCACGTATATATATATTATATATATCTTCTTCTTCTTCTTCATAGTCGTTTGCACAATAGCTGCTCATCGTGGCCTCTATTTTAATCTACCAAGTACTAGTTGTCTCCAACGACTTCTGTTCTGGCTACTTCTCATTGCCGTGGTTCGCGTTTGATCGCTTAGTGCTGTTATTGTGTCCGTCTTCCACGAGGTCTTGCTCCTTTTATTGGACCCACTATAATACATTTTTCAAGGCTATCTCTTTCTCTTCTCATAACATGACCATAATATTTCATAATTCTCTTTTGACAAGTAACCGAGAGACGTTGTTCTATGTTTAATTGGTCTAAAATGGAGTTGTGCGCTTTACCATCCATGGGATTCTCAGCATTTTTCGCCAAGTCCATATGTCGAACACGTCAATTTTTCGTTTATCAGCTTCTCGCAGGGTCTATGTTTCTACTCCATGTAGGAATATCGAAAACACGAGAGCATTTACCAGTCTCTGTTTTGATCTTGTATTAATACACCGGTCTTTCCAGATTTTATATAATCGTGCCATCGCCGACTTTGCCGGTGCAATTCTACGCTTGATTTCTTTTTCGCTCCCGCCTTTATCGCTGATTAATGATCCAAGGTATTCGAATTCTTTTACCGCTTCAACGTCTTGAAATATCTGCAGATTTCTCGGCGTGTAGTTTTTGCTTATGGTCATGATCTTCGTCTTCTTTTTATTGATAGACAGACCTAGCCTAATACTTGTTTGTTCAATACTGTTCCACAGGTTCTTCATTTCTTCTTTGGACTCAGCGATGAGCATGGTATCGTCCGCATATCTCAAGTTCGTTATATGTTCACCACCAATCCTGACTCCTCCCGTGAATCCATCTAAGGCCTTCCTCATGATAAACTCTCCGTATATATTAAATAGTACGGGCGACAGTATACATCCCTGCCGTAACCCTTCCCGCGGGTGGAAAGTTTCTGACGGTATCTTAACGATTCTTATCATCGCTTTGGTACTCCCATACTGGTCAATACTTTCCATAATTTCTCCCAGCTAACATAATCGAAAGCCTTGTGATAGTCTACGAAACACCGAAATAAAGTTTTGTTATATTCAATACTTTTTTCGATTAGTTGTCGAATGGTCAGGATTTGTTCTCTCGTACCTTTTCCACTAATAAATCCAGTCTGCTCAGTTGATATTTGCCAGTTTAAGTAATATTTCAATCTATTATTGATCACCTGTGGGAGCACTCTACTATTATGTGAGATTAATGCTATAATTCTGAAGTTTTCGCATTGTCTCGTAGAGCCTTTCTTGTGTATCGGGATCAAAATCGATTTCACCTAGTCACGCGGCCATATTCCGCTCCTCCACACTTTATTCCTTCTCGAGGAAGCGCTTTAATTGTTTCTGCGCAAATTCCATCCTTTCCGACTGATTTATTATTTTTTAACTTCCAAACTGCGTCTTCTATTTCCAACATCAATATATCTGCTTCGTGTTCCATTGTATTTATATCTTGTTCTAATTTCAATGCATCCAGTTTATCTTCATACAGTGATTCGCACATTATTCTCACCAACGTCTTGCGACTTCATTGCAATTCGTGATCAGTTTCCCATTCCCATCATTTACTATCCAATTTCGTAGTTTGAAATCTCTGGATAAAATTATAACCTTTTCATAAAGGTCCCCAGTTTCATTTCTCTCTGCATGACGTTCAACCTTGCTGCATATGTTGTGTATATAATCATTCTTATCTCATCTGCAGTGTTTCTGGATTTCTCGGTTTGGCCTGGCATAATTTTGTTGTAATATATATGTGTGTGTATATTAATTACAACGTAATTCTTAGGCTACCCCCCCATTAGATAATATGTCCCAAAAAATGTCCCAATTTTATGTAACGTTTGATATATTTTATAGGATTTTTGTGATTATGTTATTATATTCATATGTACCGATTTATAATTGCGTTGTAAATTTTGATCATTTCATACAACGTATAGAAGAGAAAGAGACAGAAATGTAAGCAAGAGGGGTCAAGGGACATAGCCGCTTACGAGGCCAAAATGGCCGAGTTATATATATATATATATATGTATTATATAAAGCTGCAAGAAAAAAAAAACGTACAGACCGTTCTGTAGTAGCTAAAAAGTTAATTTTTTTTTCAATCGACGTATTTTCTTCGTCACATCATAAGAAATTATAAGACCCTCAAAATTTTAAAATTAAAGGGCCCAAATTTCAAAAAATGTGAAAATCAAGTTTTAAGAAACAGATTTTTAAAAAATTCCGCAGCCGGTTCTATATGAGTTATGGTAACAATTTTCTTTTTAATCTGCACACTAAGGTCTCCAGAATACAGAAAAAATAAAAGATTCGAAAAATTTTGATATTTAGGGACCAAAATTTGCGAAAATGCATGTTTAGAGTGGTAACCCCGGATAATAAAAAAAAGTCCACAGCCATTTCCGTGGTAGCTGGAGAATCGATCTTTTTTTTAAATGATGTATTTTAATCGTAAGAATATAGGAAAAATACGAAACCCCCAAAATTTTGAAATTAAAGAGCCCAAATTTTGAAATTAAAGAGCCCAAATTTTGAAAAATGTGGAAACCAGATTTCAAAGAAAAAATTTTTAAAAAATTCTAAAGTCGGATCTATATAAATTACGACATTGATTTTCATTTTAACTTACATACTAAGGTCTTCAAAATACAGAAAAAACGTAAAATTCGAAAAATTTTGATATTTAGGGATCAAAATTTGCAAAAATACACGCTTAAAGCGGTAAGACTCGAAACTAAAAAAAAGTCCACAGCCGTTTCCGTGGTAGCTGGAGAGTCCCTCTTTTTTTTAAATGATGTATTTCAACCGCTACAATATAGGAAAAATACGAAACCTCAAAGATTTTAAAATTTGAAGGCCCAAATGTTAAAAAATGTTAAAATCTAATTTTAAGAAAAATTTTAAAGAAAAATTATACAGCCAGTTCCATATAACTTACGGTATTGATTTTCTTTTTAACCTCTACACTAAGGTCTTTAAAATAGAGGGAAAATATAAAATTCGAAAAATTTTGATATCAGGGAACCAAAATATTGGAAAATACGCGCTTAAACCGGTAAAAAAAGTCTACAGCTGTTCCCATAGTAGCTGGAGGGTCACTTTTTTTTTTAAATGATGTATTTCAATCGCTAAAATGTAGGAAAAATACGAGAACCCCAAAATTTTAAAATTAAAGTGCCCAAATTTTGAAAAATGTGAAAATCAAGTTTAGAGGAAAAATATTTTAAAAAATTCCACAGCCGATTCTATATGAGTTAAGGTATTGATTTTCGTTTTAACTGCACATTAAGGTCTGCAGAATACAGGAATAATAAAAAACTCGAAAAATTTTGATATTTGGGGACTAAAATTTGGAAAAATGCTCTCTTAAAGAGGAGAGACTGGAAACTAAAAAAAAAAGTCCACAGCTCTTCCCATGGTAGGTGGAGAGTCACTTTTTTCTTTAAATGATGTATATCAATCGTTGGAATATAGGAAAAAAACGAAACTCCCAAAATTTTAAAATTGAAGGGCCCAAATTTTGAAAAATGTGAAAATCAAGTTTAGAGGAAAAATATTTTAAAAGAATTCCACAGCCGGTTCTATATGAGTTATGGTATTGATTTTCGTTTTAACTACATATTAAGGTCTGCAGACTACAAGAACAATAAAAAACTCGAAAAATTTTGATATTTAGGGACCAAAATTTGGAATAATGCACGCTTAAAGCGGAAATACTGGAAACTAAAAAAAACTCCACAGCTCTTTCCATGGAAGCTAACGGGTCATTGTTTTTTTTAAATGATGTATTTCAATCGTCAGAATATAGGAAAAATATGAGACCCCCAAAATTTTGAAATCAAAGAACCCAAATTTTGAAAAATGTAAAAATCAAGTTTTGAGCAACAAATTTTTAAAACATTCCTCAACCGATCTATATGAGTTACGGTATTGATTTTCTTTTTAATTTGCACACTAAGGTCTCTAGAATACAGGAAAAATAAGAAATTCGAAAAATTTTGATATTTAGGGACCAAAATTTGGGAAGATACACGCTGAAAGCGGTAAGACTGGAAACTATAAAAAAGTCCACAGCTCTTTCCATGGTAGCTGGAGGGTCATTTCCTTTTTTAAATAATTTAATAGAATCGCTAAAATATATTGAAAATATGGGACCCCCAAAATTTAAAAGTCAAATGGACATGAAAGGTTTGATGGAATTTCTAAATAAAAATTTGGAAGAACCAAAGGAAGAATAAATAAATAATAATATAAATCTAAACATCGATAATTTTAAAACTATGCCCCACAAAACGGTCCAAGATGAGGTAGTCATTTTGGAAGAGAAGATGGAGGAACTAATACAGGAAAAAATTGCAAATTTAGAAGGAAAGTTTAACGGAGAGAATAGAATTAATGAGAAGGTAAGGGAAATCGGTCATATTTGGAATTTGAAGAAAGTATTCGAAAAACTCATCGTCATGTACTTGGTGATTGACCAAATTGTGCTGAAATTGTGGAAGTGCTCTATACTTCTCCAAATACCGATCCGAGAAAAGTTATTATATAGAAAGAAAATTAATTTTGCTTACGAAAGTTTGCAATATCCATTATTATTTCCACATGGTTCAGTTGGTTGGTAAATAGATATGGCAGATAATAAAAATAAAAAGATATCTCAGATAAAATATTACAGTTAAATTAGGGCAAGAATATTTTGTTGACATGTGGTGTAAGGTGGAAGAAGAAAAATTACAGTTTATTTCTAATAAAGAAAACAAATTTAATCATTGCATTTAAAAAAATAAATATTGCTAATATCATACTTTAAAAAGAATTAAATGTAATATATACATTACCTTGCTAGCTGTTTTAGTTTTTCAGATATTTTAATCTAAACTTCACTTTTTTAATTTGTACTATGTGAACGCTGCAGTCTTTATGAAAATTTACAAAGTAAAATTATTTGAAATCCAAAGGAACGGGCCGCGAAACCAATTCCCTAGTATATATATACATATATACGTGTATACACATATATGTATGTACATATAGTTAGGTTAAGTATCGTCTATTCCTGACAGTATTTTTGTTTTTTATTTAATTTTTTTAAACTTTCTTAGCTCGGCCATCGTTATTTAGTCAGTTTTATCTTTTAGTTACCAATTTACGATGCGTATCTATTTATTTTTTGTGGGTTTCTGAGTTTTAATTTCCATTGTCTCACATAGTCCGCAAATAAGGTAAAATCCTTCATTTAAGAGGATAATTTTGATCAATTAAATTGGGTACATACCCTGTTCACGATTCTGTTATTGTTACTAGATGATATCTTTCAAAATTATTAAACCCCTTAACAAACTTTTGTATTACTGAGTAACTTTTTCCCTTGTAACAATTATCAATCCATTTTGTAAAATTTTATTCTCTAACAACTGGCAAAAAATCTCTCCAATTTTATTTCGGATTTATGGTTTCACTTATTCTGGGTTTTGCTATTTTATTTGCAAGTTCCTTTTGCTTGTGATGGGATCCTCCCTTTAAGATAACTTCAATCCCCATTAGCCGTAATTTAATATATGAATTTCCTTACGAGATGAGCTATACAATACAACGACAGAGTCTGTTGAGTTTAGTATTTTTTGCTCAATGAGCATTTTATTAGGGTATTTTGTAATGTAGCAAAAATTTCTCTTGTGAATGAAAAGATCCGGCATATTTCAGAAAAAAGATTTTGGAAAATTTTTAGTTGAGATGGCAAAATACTGTTATATATTAATTTTGAACCAAGTAATCCGCCGATATAGAAGATTTTGTCATCACTGAAAAGAGAGTTTAATCATTTTTTCTCTAGCAAACTGTTGTAGTTTGAACGGGAATCGGATTAAATTTATGGGTAACAAAGCGATTCCGGAATTTCTGTCTAATATGGCGCCGATTTAATATTTAGGCAAATTCCTGATTCACAGAAATTATTTAAACTTGTCATTTTTCGTGATAATGGTAGTGATATGAAAATGAAGTTTTTCACTATAAAGCATCTGTTTGCGAAATAGTCGATAAGAAATTAGAACGGGGTCTTGAGCATTCCGTATTAACTAAAGGGAAGGGTGATTTCATGGATCCTAAACAGTGTCAAAGAGTTACCGGTATTATTGTAGTCTTTTTATTTTTGATCTATACTGGTTCAGTATTATGACTCTGTATTATTGCCTTATATACGTTAAAAGATCTCTTTCAAATTTCCCAGATATGCATTGGAATCCTTCGTTCCTAGACAATTATGAGTGTCGTATTTGGAATCCTACTTATTTTGACGAGTTTCCCAAAACTTTAATATTTTCATCATTATGATCGTAGGTTCTTTGTAATTACTATCATTTCTTGCGTCTTTACAGTATTAGTTTGAATACGAAACCTGTTTAAAAAAGTATGCCGAACTTAGTTAACGTGTCTCCTATTCTAACCGCTGATGTTTTTAGGGGAAAACGCAGATGCGCATAAAGCCGAGTCATCTGCGCATTGAATTATTTTAATATTTCACCTCTGGATTTTCTCTGTACGTTTTGTTTGTTTAACGCGCATAGAAATAGCTCAAACTCCCTCGGAACACTTTCTTCCCTGAGGAAATTAGGTAATTATTGCTCTATGGTTTTTTGTTGAAGTTTAATTAACGCTAAAAAAATTAATCTTCTAATTTAAATGATTATTATTAAATTCCGGAGCGTAAGCCAATTCGAAAAAAGGTAGCTTTTCTTCTTATAAAAACAACTGTTTTTGTCAAATATTTATTTTTATTAGGCGAAAAAAATATCAAAGCAAATCGAAAAATTATAATGAAATAAAAAAATCTTTCTAAGATGCTTCCATGTATTTATTTCTTTTTTTTCCAATAGAAAAAAAATATATTATTTAATTATTTAATTAATTTTATTCGACCGATGTGGATTATAAACTACGCCGGACGTTAACCAGGAGAGTGTGTTTTTATCGTATGTAACAAATAAGAACGGCCTATTGGCTACAAATGTCTGCGGAGTTGGAATGCCGCCTCCGAAGCCAGATGCATTAATTCCAAAGTAACGTGCTAGTTTTATTATCGGAGAAACAGTTCTTGGTTCAGCTGACGTCACCATTTCCATTGCGGTTGCGCCCGCTGCATTGGTTCCAGATTCGAACATGTTTACAACCGACTTGTATCTAATGTTATCCATGTTGATTTTGGATTCAGTCAATCCGCTGAAGTTAGCAACTCCTGGCATGAACGACCTAACAACGCCCAGAATGTTCAGTGCGTTCCTTAAATTTTCGGTAATTTTGAAATCTAATTTTGGTACTTCATAATGAACTTGCGTCTGCTGCGAATTCTGAAATATATCCTCATAATCGTCACGTGTCAGTTTTTCGCTTAAATTTGTGGCAGTGTCGTTTTCGTGAGGCAGTATTATGTACATGTGTACTCCGTCTCTTTCGTACGGGATTCCAATAGATTGCAATTTTTTAGTCGAATAAAATAGGATTATTTTATCGTTTGACATGTAGTCAACATCGATTGTGTCTTTTCCATTTTGGAACTGACCCCTGTAGACAAAGAGAGCAAACAGTGAATTTTCCTTAAGTAAATAAGAGAAAAAATATCTATATTAAAATATCAACATCATTATAAAACAAAAACGAATAATTTGCATGAAAAATAATATTTTTCGACAATGGTCTCTGCAAACGGTTACTAGAAAAAAGCGGTTGTTTGGAGAGATGCCTAGCCTCTCGATACTACGGAAATATTGTAAATATCACAGTTGTAAAATTACTTTTCTCTCATTCTGTTGGCCTGTATTGACCGATAACAATCGAATCGGTTAAATAAAAATTTTACCTATGAATTCCGTTACTATTGTTCAATCGTTAAGTGTGATATATATAAGTAGTTAACTAAAGTGTGTAATGGCTTTTGTTTCTTTTCCACTTATATAAGTTTTATTTTATAACGAATGCAAAAATAAATATCACGCGGTATTATTGAAACTGGGTTTTATTTTGTTGATTTTACAAAATAATCTCGTATTTAGAAATTCTAAATTAAAGGAGAAACACTCGTCGAAATAAATTATTTCGCGAATTATGTTACTAACATTCAACAGGGCGGAGTGATTTAATTTATTAATAATATTTATATACACACACATATATATATATATATATATATATATATATATATATATATATGTGTGTGTTATATATGTAATTTACCAAAAATAAAGCAGTTAATCGAATAAAACTTGTCCTAGAAATTAAGAGATTTTACTAAAATTAATGAGCACTATTGACCGCATTCAATATATTATGTATATTCTAAAATTCTTCTAAAGTTATTGCCGCAATTAATTGAAAAATTGTTAATTAAACATAATGAAACATAAATAAATTGTTCAAACTGGAATCATTGTTGAATAACTGCGATTAACATTTGTTTAAAATTTTAATTAAAACCCATAACAACGTCAAATATTTTTGGTTTATATTTAAATAGAAATTGTTCGAGCAATTTATTTTTTACTTCAAAATTAATATAAACTAAAGAGTACTTTTCCATTGCTGTAATTCTTAATTTTAAATGCGGTAGACTAACGGTTAGGGTGTGTTCAGATACCAAACCGGACTTGATTCATTTCAGACTCAAGTCGCTCGCAGCGGTACTTAATCTGCAACCGGTACTAGAGAATTTTGAGAAAGTAAAGGCAGCTAATTCTCTTCAGATCTATCAGGTCTGAGGCGTTACCATCGGATGCACTTTATTTTATTCCTCTACCTATCTGATAACTCGTTCCCTTTAATTACTTAGCCGTAAAATATTTCAGATTAGAAAAAATGTCAAATTAGCGCCTCTTTTTTCTTTTTCGTTAAAAGTGCCGTTTTAATTTCGGACGGGTATCGTTGAAAAGGGGAACGTTGAGATATCGTGAAAAGCAAAATTTTCGACCGAGAAGGCTAACTTTTAACCCAGACAATACCGATAAAAACCCGTGTATATAGGACAGTTAAAGAAGGTAATTCGCGCTGTGTCAATTAACCTGATCATCTTTAGATTCGCAGGTAATATTTAACAACAACTCATTGATTTTTTCGTTTTTCGTTTTTCGTTTTTCGTTTTTCTTCGTTTACATACAAAATAAGTGTTAATATTTCTCGAGTTTCCTGATTTTTGGACATTCTATTTCGAAATAAAATTACAAACCATTATTGCTTTAGACATCAAATTTCGTGAAATTTTTACTTGAAAATCTTTTCTTCCGTATTGCGTTTTATAAAAATTTAAACGTTAGCGCCCTAAAGTAGAATGCGGGTAAAATATACTACTGTCATAATGACAGTTTATTTCGAGATTTTTGCATCAGGAGGATATGTTCCAAAAACAGAGAATTAGAATCACAAGCGAAATTTACTTTGTATTGCAATTTTTTTAAGATTAGCCGGTAATATTGTCCTATTGAACTGAAATATTTTGAAACTGTTTTCCCCGAAAAAAAAGTTCATCTGTATTTTAAGATTTTTTTTTCTTCCGGTCTCTTTCTATCTAATCAATTAACCGAAACCCTGTTTTATAGCGCAAGAACAATTAGAAAAAATCAAATTAATAATTGCAAATTATAAAATTCAAAACTGATCAAAAAAAAAAAAAATAGAAAAAGGCGAAGAGAGTACTCTTTTGATATTTACCAAGCAAATGATGTTATTTTTTAGTTACGGAACAACAAACTAGTGTTAAGACGGTAAAAAAGCTGAAATTAAGGACTATTTTTCCAAAAATCGTTGGAAACATACCTAAACAAGGATAAGAATTTTTCCTTTAATGAAAATACATTAGTCATTATTTATTTGGAATTATTTGGGTTACCAGATAAGCGTAGAAGAACACACACATGCACAGAGGTAACGAAACAAGAATTGTGAGACCTTAGCACGAACATTAAGAAGACCTAGTACGAACGGTTGAAGTTAGGGAAGTATAGTTCAAAGAGCACAATAAATAGGTGTAAATATGGATCTTTTTTAAATTTAAACTTGCTACTAATTGAAAGGAGACAATTTTATAATATCCTAATTTGTTTCAATTTTCGTGACGCAGAACGTAAAACTAGCCGTTGTTGTTGACGTCTCTACTAAGCAAAATAAATTTTCCGTCTTACTTAAATAAAAAAAATTACTGTGAAATTATTTTGTTATTATATAATCGTTTCCATAGAGAGTCGCGTGAAAAGTCGCGTACAATTGAGAAAATAAGAAAAGAAAAACAATCGAAAATAAATGAGAGCAATTACAATGGAAGATGCGTAAAACTGATTTTAATGAAAAGGAGAAGACAAGTACTGTCTACCAGTAAGACACTAGTTAAGCTCCAACTGTGTTAGCCATGATGAAGTGCGCACTCGCAGGAGCAACCCGCTAACTGAACCGTCGGTCACGATCCTGTTTTTCATTTTCGTTTATAGCGGAGGTCGGAAAATCTGCTTTAGCATGAAGCAAATCGATCCGCAAAATGCACGAATAAAATCTTTCATATAATCGGGTCATCCGATGAAACAACTTCTATAATTGGTCCATACGAATTCGCACCGTCACAGAAAAATTCTAATAATTTAAATAGAGCCAGAGATAGGCCGCTTGTTAACATAGAAAACTAAACTGATTCGTATAACATTGAACCCGTAAAAAAAAAAAGAAAGAAGAATGGCCATCGATTTTCTCATTGTAAAATTAAAATCCGTTTTGAGCTGTGCACGAACGTAATTAATTGAGACTCCGCAGATTAGGATACTGCCTTGTTCCGTTCGAGATTTAAGTATAAGACCAGAACTTTATCCGTAAAAAGAACATTATCGAATAGTAGTATACTGAGTTAGCCTCATGTTGGTGTGACTTTAAAATGTTTACAATGAAAAAAAGGTTTAATGATCTACGATGACTGGCATCGAATTTTTTTTTTTTACGATTAAAGATCGGAAAGTTGTGGCATCAGAAGCATTTCGAGGTTACAGAAAATAACAATATGATGAGGATTTTTCGATTGTCAAATAATCGTATTAGTCACACATTGAATCGGGGGTTTTTAACTCAAGGATCATCGGTTATCAGTTTCTTTATAGAGGATTGTGACGTGAATGAAGTCAGTCGATAACCAGATAGTGAGTAGAATAAAGTAAAGCGATTTATATATCCTTAATAGAGTGCTATTATTCGCTAAGGTTCAGAATGTGTAAAGCTCGGCAGCACCGATGAGAGTAGAGGCTACGTTACCTTTTTTTTTTTTAGATTAACCTTAATTTTTCAACATTTCTCTGATGTACATTTCGATTTCAAGTTGACTAGAGCGAGAAATCGAGTTTTCTTTTTCCTTTGTTTTTATTCTTTTTTGGAATGGAACGAGTCATCTCCGATTTGGTAAAAAAAAAAAATGAAAAAGTCTCGCACGTAGGATACCGTTGCACCAAAAGTAGCAAACGTCCTTTGCCGTGGTTTTAAATTACTCTCAGCAAAGAATCTGCGAAGTGATTAAAATGTAAACAGAAATTAATATCTTAGCTTCATAGTTACTTTTTGGTCGCTTCCTGAGCGAATGGATATTTCCAAAATGATTCAAAGGAATCCGCACTGACTGGTAGGGCACCGATGGTTGGCTCAAACGATCCTTCGTAAAAGTTTGGAATATGTTTTCCGGTTACATTAGATATCCACCTGAAAAAAAATTTGGTTTAATTAAAATACATATATGTATAAAACCTGTTTGTAAGCTTTCTTAAAAACTCGCTACGTTCGCACGAGATTTCTAATTCCTAAACCGTATCCGAGGAATTAAGTTAGTATTAATTTTGTTGATTTGAAAATAGAGATTTACCTGAGCCCGTAAAATTCATCCGTTTGTCGATGCAAACGGTACCACTTTTAAAAGTAGCCAAAGTTGTTTTTCATTGATCGGTCTTCGTTATTTTCCGGAATTATCAAAAACATCTTCCCGTTTGTTCGCTTAAAAAGTTGAATTTTCATAAAACCGCATCATCCGAAGGAAGCAATGCGGTGGCCTTACACTCTTATTTCCTTTTGATGATCCATTATCGGTTTTAAACTTGACTACAGATCCCCTATTTACGGGGTTGTACCGTCAAGTTACATTAAAAATTCTTGTAATCAACTTTTCCTTACTGAATCCTCTTTAATTCTAGCGATTCTTGCTGAATATGTCACCCCTATCGTATAATGACCTAATTTAAGCCATCCCTCGGTAATCTCGCGTATATTTCCCCTTCAATTTTACCGACATCTGCTATCCTTTTAAAGCAAACTTAGTATACTTTCAATTTCGAAACTTATTCTGCAAGCGGAAATTAAACAATCAGAGTTCTCCGGTTTTCTTTTTTATTAAACATTACATTCTATACTCTCGTCTGTTGTAAAGGGGCCTCCTGGTCCTTTTTGTAAGGTTCTTCTTTTTCTTACATTATTCCTTTAAATTAACAATATCCGTTCGAATGAAATTTAACTTGCTCTTTCTCTTTCTAACTCCCAAACGGACTGGCACGCGGTTTTTAAAATACCCGCTACTGTCTTCATACTTGACAGATAGGTACTTTCAAGTAAAATCTAGCAACGATGTATCAGTGTTTTATCCTGTCGAAGCTGGCGTTCCCCAAGGTTCAGTATTAGGACCAATCCTTTTTCTTGTATACTCACATGACCTTCCAGTTTCGCCCAATGTGAAGGTCGCAGCATTTGCTGATGACACAGCACTATTTGCGAGGGACAGCGATCCGGTGGCAGCGTCAGAGAACTTGCAGGCTGGTTCGAATGACCTGAAGAAATGGGCACAAGTGTTATTGTTGAATGGTATCTCCCATCATGTCATAGCCTGCATTCCAATTGCTTATTGGCTACATTAGCCAGATCGCAATTTAAAAGAAATAAAAATAAATAAATAAAAAAAAAAAGTGTATCTAAATAATTTGTACTATTATTACGATTACCTCTATCATCACTTTTATCTCGATTATATTATTATCGTTATTTTTGTCATCATTGTTATCATGTAGCTGACTAAAAATAGAGGAATTATCTCTATAACTAGACTACAATTATCAGTTACGTTCATAAACGAGAGAGCTACTGCCGACCGACCGGGCGAGGATCCCCCATATCGGAGTGAAACATCTTATTATACTATAATAGATAAGGTGACGGCGTATACCACTCGCCGAAAGTGCCTGTGGAAAAAGTGTATCGGAGATCGATTAACAGAGATGGAAGCAGTCAGAAGAAGCAATATACTACAGGAACGCAAATACCCAAATGGAATATTCGATTTACGAATAGACGTTTATTAGACAACCGAATAACACGTATATTTCTAACCAAAAATTCCAAGACTAAGATATTCGTATTCCTTTTCAGGTATATATACATACATATATAAAAAAAAAAAAAAAAAAGAAGAAAAATATCAATACTTACTGGTTGACCTTGTTTACGGAGTTACCGTCAGCAAAGTTAATCGATTCATACTGGTTACCATCCTTAGGGTTTATTTTTGGATCAACAAAGAATGTGGCGTTATTATGGTACAATTCTAAATCCGACAATTGCCCCGAAAGGAATCTACAAGCAAACAGTGTCATAGAAAATTGTAATGTTCATATACATGGGCGTCGCCAGCGGGGGACAGAGGTGCAGCTTCCCCCCTGGAGCTTTGAAACTTTTTAATCAACTGGCCATGATGAACATTCATAGGCGCGTAATTATGGACAATTTCACGAAAATTATGTTTTAATTAAGATTTTATTCTTGTTTAATAAAATATTAAGACTTGAAAACTGATAAATTTTATTTTTCCTATATCCTCTTTCTATCATCCCCCCCCCCCCAGCTCATCGACTGGCGACGCCCTTGTTCATATATGTATATCTCTATTAAGTAACATTAAAATATTCCTTGAAACGCCGATTGTCTAGCAGTTTTTATTTTCGTATAATGTACAACTATGAATATTTTCAATGCTTCGCGATAGTAGAGCGTAATAAGAGAAATTGTTCTAATCATATAATATCGTTCTCTTTATAATTACGGCTTTATATGGTTTTAGACCGTCCACGTAACTTTGTATTATGTAATATTTTACTGTAATTTAAGTACCGCTTGAAGTACAGTTGTTGTGCTATCCGTTTATTTAATGTATTTTAAAATTTACACTTACGCACGTACGTACGTGTGTGGAATTCTACAGATTTTCCTGAATTTAGTAAAAATTATAAAATGTATGAGAATAAAATTTTCAATTGAAAATAATCTACATAACAATTAAACATGAAGTACATACGCAAGCGTTTCAATTTTTATTAGATTTAAAAATTCGCGAAATAGCCGCGTATTGCACACAAAATTTTGATATGGACTTGACTGTACTGATTTTTGTTTTTCATGGTAACCTTTTAATTATTTAAAATTAAAGATTTTTAAAATTGATTGAAAATTTTAAAAATTACCATCGGGACGTTATAATTTAAATAGTAAATTTTAGTGATTTTTAAATTCTAACGGTAATTTAACTAGTCTTTTCCACCTAGATGTACTATTAACAATGATAGTGACGTTAAATATACTAAATTGTCGAATTATGTGTCCTATTAATAACTCAAAATGTACTGAATTTTCAAAGCTTTAATTATATATCCACAAGAATGACGGGTTAATTTTGCAATATGTAAGCTGTGTGATTGGTTGACGATATCGATTGCTGATAAACCCTAGATACCGAACATCACTTTAATTCTCGTGTGATACACGCATTTTAATTGTCCACTGAAGAAATCGGTGACATCGTTTAATTTATTTATCAATCTTATGTTTTATTTTATTTATCGTTCATTCTTATCGACTTCATTTCTTACTCCGTTGCCGTTATCTAATTTTTAAATGCTAACGCTAATTTAAATTAATGTCGGATTCGGCTGACGTTGGAGGTGAACTTCCTTTTAATTCTTTCCGCAAAAAACGTCACTGAACTCCATGCTCGGGTTTGTTTTGTTTTTCTTTGTCGAATCTTTTACCGGCTGCTATCCTAAGTATATACCAAGCCGCTTTATTAGAAGAATATGAAATGTTCCGAGTATCATTTATCACTCATTATGGATTGTTAGAACAATTTAATAAGGAATGTTAAATGTAAACTTACAATATGAAAACCTAAAAAATATTCAACATTTTAAAAAACACATTAAAGCAATTATTTTAAATATCTGGCAAGAAAGTTGGAACAACCAGAATAACTGGAGATTAAAAGTTATTATACGACATAAACGTAAGATTTAGATTAAAGAAATTCATTAAGTTCAAATTTTTATCTAAGTCAAGCACTAACCGGTCGCGGCAGTTTTGGTACATATTTGAAACCTTTTTAATATTACATCTTCAAACATTTGTGGATTCCGTAAACTTCGTTTTCCCGATTAAACTGGGCCCTTTGAACTTCCCTCGTTTTGCTTTATTTTCTCCGCACGGAGTGCACTATTATTCCACGTGATGTTCTCTTTGTTCCTTCATCGCTAGTTTTCCATAATATACTCGTAATATCGGATTTTAAGTGTCCCCCCCGCTATGACTTCTCCTCTTCCGATTATGTAATACTTCTCATATGCTCCGTCATCCATGATCTTTTCCTCCTTCACTCGATCGAGTTCGGTCTTCTACGGATTGCTGGTGATTCAGGTAGTGAACTTAATAAATTAGGAGGTATTCTCATTAGCCCGCTTTTTCCATCTCGATCATTATCGATGACTTTACTTACTTTCTTGAGATGTGTAAGTAGAAGGTCCATACAGAGGAGCTGATTTCAATGTGATTAGAGATAACAATATTTTCTTTAGGTAAAAAAGCGGATAGATTAAAATGGATATTGGCTAGTAAATCAGAAGGTGGGGGGTTAATTAATATAATTTTGAATGAACGTAGAAGGGAATATGTATCGAAAATTTTATTTGAGGAAAGATCGGGGTTACTATTATATGAGAATTGTTTGAATCTTGTGGACAGAACCAAAAGAAGAAATGTACCAGCTCTACTGAACGGATGAGTAGCTTTTACATATGGAAAGGTAGGAAATCTAACGATAAGTAGATGTAAGGATAAGAATTTCGTGTATTAGGCTTATGAGACGGATGAATAAGAGCTGAAAAATAATCAGTGACTGTAGAACTGAGGCTTTCAGCTTTTGTAAGAATTTTCGATTTTTTAATTTCTATAGCTTCTTTATAAGAAACATTTTTATGAGCCATATTTTTTTTTTTTAATATGTAATTGATTGGAATATTCAAGACAGAAACGGTCAGTTACTAAGTGATCTCCATAACACGAGAATGATGGGTTGACATTAGTGTCGTGATTTTCAATACATCTAACACACACCTAACTTTACTTCTGCGTATATTTTTTGAATGACCATATCGAAGACAATTGTAACACAACATTGGTCTGCAAATACATGGTTCTACGTTAAATTTCATTTTATGCACACATTGCTCGCGTTCCACCTAAAAAACTTTTTAGGTCGGAACAATTTACTACGTACTAATCAGTTTGGATTTAGAGATGTGAAATCAATAGTCTCGTTGTTAAGAGTATTAATGAATAGAGTATCAACAAAGGATTGGCAAATGGAAAACAGTTTATTAGAACTTGTATCGACGTTAATAAAGCTTTTAACGCGGTAAATCATCAAACTCTGTTGCGAGATATGCAAGGAATAGGAATTATAGGTAAACTAAAGAAATAGTTTAGGAATTTTTAAAAAACAAAAAAACAAAAAAACAAAAAAAAATATTTTTCTAGGCAAAAATTATTTAAGAATATTTTCACGCGGCCGAATAAGATATAAAAAAAAAACAAATATTATCGCTCGTGAATAATTCATTTTAGTTTCTCGAATTCTTAATAAACGACGATAAACAGCTATGTAATTTTAACGCAAAACCGTAAAAGCTACAACAGAAGGAATTTTTGGTAACTTACTTTTCAGCGGCCGAACATGATCCAACTGCCTTTTCTATTTCTTTTTTCGTGTTGCCGTGACTTACCTTACAAGCGGCTACTATAGTTTTTAGTACAGTATTCGGTGATAAATAAATATTTCGTCCCGGGGCAGCCTCAATTGCTGCTTTGGTTATATCTAAACGAAAATCCTGCACTGCACGGGTCTAAAATTAACACAATGATTATTAGTGATAATAAAGGAATAATAACCCTTTCAATTCTTTAATTGACTTTTTTAAGATATTTTTAATAATATAGTATATACAAACTTTGTTTTTTAACACACGAACGTGCATGTAATTTTCTGAATCTTCAGATTTTAACTTCAAAATAATTTAAATGTTTTGCTATATACAGGGTGACCAAACTTAGATGCCCATATTTAAAAAATGTATAATTCAAAAACGAAAGGAGCTACAATGATGAAACAAAATTTATTTGAAAATACAGTTTGTACAAATTACTTATGAAAAATTACATCGGTCAAATGACGTCCCTCAACGCTCACGCAGTCATTTAAACGTGTAACAAAATTTTCGAAAACTTTCTTCAACATTTCTGGCGAAATCGCGGCTATTTCTTGACGAATTCTCGTCTTTAAATCTTCCAAATCACGGGGACGGGTGGTATACACACGCGCCTTTAAGTATCCCCACAAAAAAAAATCTGGAGCTGACATATCGGGCGATCGAGGCGGCCATGCGAAATCTGTCGACCGCGAGAGCAAACGAGTTCCAAATGCTTTTCTCAACAAAGTTAGCGTTTCTCTTGCAGTGTGGCAGGTCGCACCGTCTTGTTGGAATATTGTTCGTCCGAGACGACGTCTGCGACGCAGTTCGGGTAGGAGAAACTGGTTTATCATGTTTCGGTACCGCTGGCCGTTCACTGTGCCATCAAAAGAATAAGGACCGACCACGCCCCACTGCGCTACAGCACACCACACAGTTACACGTTGAGTGTGTAGCGACTTTTGTTGAATCCAGGACGGGTTCTCGCTTGCCCAATATCGGCAGTTCTGTTTATTTACACATCCGGAGAGTTCAAAATGAGCTTCGTCACTCATTAACAAATTGCTTAGCAAAATTTCACGATCTTCCAATTTTTGAAGCATTGTCTGAGCAAAGATTAAACGCTGTCGGTAGTCAGTTTCTTTCAATTCTTGGGTTATGACGAGCCTATACGGATGGAAATTTAAATCATTAATCAATATTTTACGTACCGATTCCCTTTTTAGGCGTAAACCAGCTGCGTGTCTTCGTGCAGATCGCGTCGGACTGATCTGAATTGCCTCACGAACTCTCTGGATGTTTTCGGGCGTTCGAGCCCACCTCTTTGGACCTGGACGCTTCCGATCGCTCGCTTTACCCGTCTCGCGAAAATTCTGAACCCATCTGTTGACAGATTTCCATGATGGCACCGATTTGTGACGAGGAACTTTAAAATCTCTGCGAAACTGGCGAATAACTGTCGTATAGGACGAAGTGCGAAAATATGCCTCAACACAAAACGCGCGTTCCTTATCTGTATAACGATCCATGACGACTGATGAAATATCCTAACAACTTTGTCTGACCTGCACTCTCTCTTGCGCGCGCATTCGTCACTATAGCAGTGTTACCACCGGAGTAATAAAAAGATGTAATATGGGCATCTAAGTTTGGTCACCCTATATATATATATATATATGCTCGTAGTTGTGTTAACTCCCACATTCTTAGAATAAAGGGTATTTTCTTGCTAATGGTAGGCATGGTTAACTCCGGAGACAATTATAAGCTCGGAAGTATGTCCCATATATCTACGATGACGTGATTTAATGTTAACCCCCGAAAGATATCACACAATGTATCACCATCATCATCGTAGCTTTTTCTTGTCATACACCGACATCGATCTAGATTTCTCTGTTTCTGGCTGGTTTAATTATTTCTACCATTTTTCTTTTTTTTTTGAAGTTGGTTGTCATCATCTCCAGTCTTCTTCCTCGTATCTTTTTCCTATGTATTTTTCCGTGTACAGCAGGCGTGAACAATCCTTCTTCTCTTATTTTGTGTCCTAAATACTACTGCTTACTTTCCTCTATGTCTTCAACGACGTTCATCTTTCCCATACCGCTCCCCGTTGTAATACTTCTTTATTCGTCACCTTTGCCGTCCATCGCCACCCCACATTCTTCTTAGCGTCCACATTCTGCTAAACGCGTTTAACCTTTTGATGCTTTCTGCGTTTAACGTCCACGTTTCTGTCGCATATTTTAGAACGGACATGACGTAGTACTGATTTACTTTTATCTTTGTGTTCATTTTTATTTTCCTGTCTTTCAGTACAGTCTCTAGGTTCTTGAACGCTTGTTTAGCCCTTCCGATAAGATTTTTAATTTCCTTTATATCTCGACCGTCGCTTGTGAATAGTGTGCCAAAATATCTAAATTCTTTTACTGTTTTCACCGTTTCGTTTCCGATTTTTAATTTAAGATCTACACTGTTAGATGCTCTTGTAAATTTCATGGCCTTTGTTTTCCCGACCTTTTTATTTTCATGCCACATCTGCTTCATTCAGTCTATTTAGCATCATCTGAATTTCTCTAGTCGAGCCGGACAGCAGTACTCTATCATCTGCATAACTTATGCATCCAATGGGACATCCGTTTATTTTGAACCCAGCGCTGTTAATTTTTTTACAATCTCTTCTGAGTAGATGTTAAATAATCTAGGTGCTAGTGGGTAACCTTGCCTTCCTGCCTTTTTGATTTGGCATCTATATCGGGGAATTCTTCTCATATTTTTCTATATTTGCAGTCTGATTCCAGTATATGTTTTTGATCAATCGTGTAAGTCTTTGTTGTCTATGTTATATTTTTGAATTGTATTTACCAACTCAGTATGTTGCACCCGATCGAAAGTCTTTTCGTAGCCTATAAAACACGCAATTACCTCTCGGCCTGTATCGATCGCTCGCTGCACTACGGTTATAGACGTTGTTAATCCGAACATATTCAGATTTATATCTGACAGTATGATTTAATACGTTCCAACTCCAAAAGACGTTAGCTGAACACGTAACTACTATTATAATTTGTCGAGGGCGTTTTGTTGCTCTGTATGTTCGATCGAAGTAAAACACGAGGTTGAAGTTGAATATGCGATCCAGAATTGTGATTATACACTAAGTCTGAGTAACGTAACACCGTCAGAGTTTGATAAACGGATACGTATCCACGGTCAGAAAGAACTATAGATATCCAACTCCTTTAACGCAGATAATTTGCACATCTCTAGTTGCTGATCAACAGATTTTTGTCAGGGGTATCTTTGACAACTGCCCTCCACTTACCGCTAAAAAATTTATTTAATTTACCGATTAAATAAAAATGCCGTAAAGTTAAAAATTATAATTCAAGTATGCAGAATTGTCTGTTTTATGTGAGAACGATAAATAAAATTAAATTATGTACTTATATTTACCTTCCTGATACCTAACGAAAAGATTAATTAATGGTATACAAATTCTAGTCTTCTTTCGGTGTGGCTTATAAATTCATTTATTACTTGATAGTGTAAAATTTTCAATGTTGAATTTTTCAACAAGTTCTGTTACACGTTGATATAATACATTAGAAAAACGATCAGCACTAACGTCGGGGAAAGAAATAAAAGCTTCTATTGTTTCTCCATTTTTAATCACGTAGCGAAGAACTGTAGATAACTGTGATTTATGTAAAATGTCAGTTCTTTCATCTAACATTATTGATACAAATCATTATCCCTTCTTAGTATTTCACTAATGGCTTTAATAAGATCATTTTGTATTAGCGGTAATGTATCACGAAAAATGGTACTTTAGTGTTGGGTCTAATTTCCTTTGCTCGGTTAGATGCTCAATATAATTTCCTTTGCTCGGTTAGATGCTCAATATAATTTCCTTTGCTCGGTTAAATGCTCAATTTAATTTCCTTTGTTCAAAGAAAATTCACTTTCATCGTGACCCCTGAAGGGTAATTCCTGTTTTCCTAGAAAACAAATACAATCGATCGAACGTTTTAGTATTTCTCTGTTTTATTGAACATTAGAATTATGTAGCCGATCGGATATAGCATCTCTTTTGGTGATATAATGAATAGTTAATGCAACTTTATTTTCCAAATTCAGTTAGCATAAGACTAGATGTTAAACCGGAATCATTATGAGTATGTTTAGCTACTGCTTTTGATAACGAATTCAAGTTGTTAAATTCATTACAAACCCCCATGGTGATTTAATATCTTCGGGAAATAATAAGCAGGGCCAACAATATAACTGGTTGCTAATGCGATAACCTGTCACCGTAATGTTTTACCATAATTAGATTCCTGAAAAGTATTACTGCATTTGTGTATTTTGTCTTCCTTCGCCTTTACTATATACCGTCTTTGTATACGGCGTATAGTAAAAGCAAAGAAGCACACGATCTTCTTTGTTCAATAATAATATTTTCAATTCCTCTTTTTTTGACTGCTTGTTTGGGGCTAAAATGTGTGTTGGTTATACGTGAAATTAACTTACGAGAAAGCTAGTAAAATGAAATAAATAAAAACGTTTTATTTTAGAAATATTCCGACACTGTAAATTACTCATACTGCACATGTAGTTTTACAGGTAGAACTAGAAACGTGTAATAATTTCACCGAGAAAAACATAGAACGTGTTTAAATCCATTCCGGTTGTCATCTAAAAATTTGATTTTGTGCTTTATCGACGGGCACAGCAAGACAAAGCACCATTGTGGAAACTCGGTCTTTTAAATTTCATCAAGTAGTCTGAAAAATGAAAAAGCTTTTGAGGTTATATAGATTTTTACGGCCACTGATATAAATGACCTCTAAAAAGTATATATATGTATATACTCTCTCTACTCCCAGAATTTTTCCCTATCAGCTGCCTGTTTTTTGAATCGATACAAAAATGAAATAAAATCTACATTAAAAAGTTGAATGACTTATTTGACTGCATGATGATGAGATATTAGGTGAATTTAGAATTTCAGAATTCGCTCGGGCAGCAGCACTTTCTCGCTATTCGACAATTATCGCTCCAGCACGTACGTTTATCGTGTTTGTTGAAAAGTAGTTCGCTAAAATTGCTCTTTCAAACATATCTTTTCTTAGAAAAAAAAAGGCCCAATAAAAAGAACAATACTAAAAACGAGTAGCCATAATCGGATCCTGAAAATATCGTCAACGTTCAAATATAACTCTGGGTCTTGTAACGCAATTGTGCTTACAATTTTTTATAATTCAGATCCGTATCTTTGAATTGTTAAGATCGTTATAGTGAGAACAAATTTTCAACGTTTTCCCATATATATATATATATATATATATATATATATATATATATATAACATTTTTATTACATTTTTCTAAACGTTTTTTGTTTCATTATTTCACACGATAACAACTGCCTAGTACACTACCTATATCGGTACAGCTGACATGTACGAATAGGTAGTCGCCGACGCTCAGGAATTAAGTATGGCGCTATAAAGGAGAACATTTCACTTATACATTTTTATGAACGATATAGAGGTATGCACACATCATCATATTTTATAAACTCTAAATCGATCGTTTAAACTTTTTTTCTTTTTCGTGGGGGGGCTTGTCAACCGTTTACCCAGTAACAATTACAAAGGAGAAGAATCAATTATATCTTGATTCAATTAGATATTTCTGGTAGAAAGGAACAAATAGCGCGGTGTGTAGAAAAGGAAAAGACAGGATATATATATAAGAGGTACAATATAGAGTAGGAAGAGCAAATCGCAACAAACCGGAATACAAGGATGAACGCTCAACAAGATAAACACTCAAAGAACACATGATCAGCACCGCAAACAGGTTACTTTGTTTGGATGGAAAATACGGAGAGGAAACCAACGAAAAACGAAAAAGGGGTGGAAGGCAGCAGAAAATTTACTAAAACGCAGACGAATAATGGAAACAATAACAGAACGACGAAGTGAAACAAACAAGAAGTACTACGAATTGACAGGAAAACTAAGTTGAACTATCTATAGATAAAAGGAATAATTGTTAGAAGAAAAGGGAGCGTACATATTCGACCAAATCCTAAAATGAAAACTTTTACACAGTGGTAGGAGATTAGAATATGGCTTTTTTTTTTAAATAGAGGTGGGAAAAAGCAGCAACTCTAGCCAAAGAGCACGCCACTTCGTTACCAAAAATGCCCGAATGGCTAAAAACCCACAACAAATCAATTTGAATGAAATGGGAGGAAAAAAGAACGTGGATAAGTAAATGTATACGGCAAACAATAAAGTCGCAGGAATAATCAAGTAGAGGAATATCAATGTGCCTGAAGGACGGTCATGGAGTCATATATAATCAAGAATTTAGAAGAAAGGCAATTGGGCGAAATGAAAATAATGGAACGTGGGACAGTCATTAATTTATTTATGAATATGAAACAGAAAGGAAGCAGACAAAAAGATTCTGAAAAGCCAAAATCTGAGAGTATAAAAATGGTATAAATATTACCTTAATTGCATCCTGGGCGATGGAACTCTGCACTAATGCGAACAAGACGGCTGTTAAAACGTAGTTCATCTGCAAAATAAAAAAATGAATGACATCATTTAACGAGTAGACATAAAAATGTTGTTTTTCGCCTAATAGCGCATAAAAATAATACTGCTATCGTGGCAAATAGAACATCGTAGTAACTTTTCAATAGTTCTTTTTGCGTTGTAATTCAACACGAGTAACTTCATTAACAGTCGATCGTATACTTCTATGCACTTTCCAATCAAAGGTTTACAAGGCGAAGCCGTTTTTTCAAAATTAAATTTAGTTATTCTAAAATTTAACTTAACTGAATTTTTGCCGAAACTGATAACAGCGGATAAGAAGTTTACGGTGATGAAGAATTATGTCGCTTTTGCATGTAACATTATGAATGAACAAAAATTACTGAAGTTACAGCAGAAATGTGCAGCGTATAATGGTTTAAGCATATACCACTGCGCTGAAAGCTGTGTAATTATACTAAAAAATGTTGTTCTATAAATAATTAATTCGTTATTTAGTGAAAAAATTATCGATTAAATCTGCCGGTATTTTTGCAATTCAACGATTGCTTCTTTATAACATTAATAAAAATAGAGTAATTTATGTATTAATAAATTTCGAAAAATATGAAACATGCGACGTGCCTATATTTTCCCTGTATTATTAAAGATGGAATTAATAGTAAAAAGTATGCTCCGAATTTCTTCAGTATGAAATTTACAGCGGGACTTAAACTGTTCAAGGTACACCGCTATGTATATAAATTTAAAACCGTTCATTCCGAAAACTGTATAATATACGATTTTCGGAATGCTTATCATTTTTTTTTTTTTTTTTTTTTATCCCCCCCCCCCTGGGTTTGCTAGCAAAGAGCATTAGCCCAGCAAAAAGGAATAGACACATGGAATAGAATAGAAATTATATTTTTATTCTGTCGGCAATGGAATCAAGGAACACCCCTAGGACAGGAACAACAGAGATAGTAGGTAGAGAAAGAACATAAGAGGCGTTGAAAGGAGCAGGAAGACCAATCTTTAAAAGATGACAATAAAGTAACTCACGCTCGCGAGATAAACCGAAGCACTCGAAGAGCACGTGATTCGCATCGCAAACATACTGGGAACCTTCAGGATCCAATGGACAAAAAGGAGAATCAGCCAAAGAGAAGCGATTTAGTGAAGAAGGAAGGAGACTATGCGAGAAACGGAGGCGAGATAATTTAGTAATTATGGACCGATGCAAACTGGGAAACTCATAGAACCAAGGACGAGGGGGAGGAACAGGATTAATCAAGAGATAAAAGGAATTAGGATTAGTGAAAAGAGATACATAAACAGAATGCCAAAGTCTAAGATGGCAGGATTTAGTTGGAAGAAGAATATTGTGTGCTGGAACCCTACTAATAAAATTCCCATTGGAAACAGCAGCTTTAGCAAGGAGGTCGACGGCTACATTTCCATCAATGCCTGCATGTCCTGGAATCCAAAGAAAGTCAATCTGGGTACACGTCGATGAGGATAGATCATGAAGAAGAGAACGAATAGAAAGGATAATAGCATCAGTGGAAGGAGAAAGGGAAGGTGGAGATAGCGCTAGAAGAACACTTAAAGAATCAGAAACAATAAGGAATTTGGAAGAACTTGCAAAAGAGGAAATATAAATAATGGCTTGTAGAATGGCAACAGATTCTGCAGTAAAGACAGAACAAAAGGACGGAAGTCTAAAAGACCGAGAATGAAAGAACTGAGGGCACAAGAATGCCGCCCCAACTTCGATCGGGCTCTTCGATCCGTCAGTAAAAATTAAAGAGTGATCACGGAATAGAGAGTTAATTGTATTATTAAATTCCATACTGACGATATGAGAGGGAGAGGATTTAAGGAAGCATGGCATGAAGATGATATTTGGTGGCTTTAACAATTTGGAATAGACGTAAGAAAAAAATGGAAGCTTGTGATGAGGAATGACAAAAGGGGAAAATTTAGAAAGGCGAAACGATATATGAGATAGTATAGGAATTTTATTGGAGGAAAAACGCCAGTGACGAAGGATAAAAGAATAAGAGGTACTGATATTTGACGAGGAAGTGGAAAAACGTTTAATGAGAAAGCGATAACCCAAATAAGATCTTCGGATGAACAGAGGACAGATATTGGATTCAGATAGAATGGCTGGGATAGGAGATGACCTCAGAGCTCCGAGACAAAGCCGAAGGCAACTGTTTTGGAGACGATCTAATTTGTAGAGAACGGATTTGGAAGCGTTGCCATATAAGAAACTGCAATAATCCCATGTTTTTGTAGCCGTTGCAACAATAAAGTGTATTTAATAATTATAATATAGAGCAGTTCGCAGATATATCAGTTTTAATAAATTTACAATAGGGGAAATAAAATATAATAAAAATAATCTGTATCGGTGTAGAAAAATTGTAAAAAGTTTAACGTGATATCAAAAAATTAACTGAATAGGTCGTATTTTTTTTTTTTTTTTTTTTTTTATGGCCTGGCGTGGTCGTTTTAACTTTAACAGCTTAACTATATATATACATATATATAATAATAAATATACTGCATCCAAAGTAAACGATAATAGAGGAAGAGGGCGGTTGTCTTGTAATAAATATTAAATAAAGAGTAACTCTACTCGTGGACATTAAAATGTAAACCACTGTCAAATAAATCGAAATTAAGTTATATAGCTGATATGGCCAGATTAGATAAACCGGTATTATAATATTTCTACTATCGTATGTTGATAACTAAGTATATAAATGGAGATGGGAGAAACCGGAGGATAACAAATGGAATTAAACAGAAGACTTTTAATGGAAAATAAAATAAAAAACGAATTAAAACTCACATAGTGTAAAGGGAAATTAGATAATTTGGACGCGGAAAATTTATAAGAAAGCATAAAAGAAAAATTTGAAAAAGTATATAAAGAATGTAGGCAAACAAAAAATACGTCAGAAGAAGAGAAAACACGCAGGAAGAAAGAATAGATGACGCAAAGAATAATTGAAATGATTAAAAAGAGGGACAAATTTTACAAAAAAGTAAAAAAGAATAATCAAAATATTGTGTTAAGAAGAAAATACAATAAATTCAGAAACCAAGTGAATGCAAAAACAAGACGGCAAAAAGACATGTTTGTCGGGAAAAGTTTTAAAGTAGCACAGGCACAGGGGATATCGGGAAAACTTGGGGTTAAATATAAACAGGATTATAGGAAAAGAAAAGAGCCTAGGAGTAGATGAAACTATAAATAAATACTTTAGCAAGGAATAGGAAGCAAGAGAAATTGCGGACAAATTTAATAAAGAATTTAAAAAAGAACATGTAATAAAGTGCTATTAGAAAAAAGATGAAGTAAAAGTAAACATGTACGTACCTAAAACAAACGTAGAACAGGTGGGGAAAATAATTGATGGATTGAAGGAAACAAAGGTCACCGGAATCAATGGAATAAGAATATATAAAAAAAATAAAAATATATATGTGCAGGAAATTACTAAGCTAATTTTAATCAGACATTAAAAGAAAGGAAAATACCAAATGGATTAAAAATATCGAAAACGAGACTAATATATAAAAAAGGGAAACATAGCGAATATGAAAACTATAATTGCTGTAAGCAACGCAATTGCAACAATATTAGAAAAGTACGTAGCAAATAATCTAACAAAGTACTTGCAAGAAAATAGGATAATTATTGACAAAACACAATACGGGTTTCAAAAAGGAAAATCCACATCGAAAGCAATCGGTGAGCTTAACGAAAAAATAAGAGATAGCTTTGAAGAGGGAAAGAAGGCGTTGATAACGTTTATAGATCTTACTAGAGCATTTGATGAAACGGTTGATCATAAAATACTGATAAACGAATTAGAGGAAATAGGAATAACGAATAGTTGAAAAAAGTGGTTTCCAAGTTATTTAAGCTAGAGGAAAACAACAAGTGTAAATATTTTAAATGTGCAAAGTAAAAAAGATAAGATGAATTTGGTAGTGCCGCACGCTAGCAACTTAGCGTCAATACCGTTTATTATATATACCAATGGTCTATATAAGGAATTAAGTTACAGCGAGGTAGTCTATAGTAATAGTTACGTCACATAAAGATGTTAAAAAGGCAGAAATAAGGATACAAATATAGCAATAGTTACGTTACATAAGGATGTTAAAGAGACAGAAATAAGGATACAAAAAGATCTAATAACAATAAGTAAATGGGCGCACGATAAAAGTCTAAGAATTAACGTAAAAAAGACTAATGGTACTGCGGAAAAAAAGAGACAGCCGGGATTTGTATTGTCTAAATATAATAATGCATTCGAATGAATTTGCATACTCGATTAGGGAAGCAACTCGGTATAAATATTTTTAGCGAGTAATGATAGACCAACACACTTAAAATGGGACATACATATGGAATACATTGCAAAGAAAGTAAGAGCAGTTTTACGAGCTTTATATATACCTATTAAAGAAATATGCAACACATGAAACATGAAAAGTAGTTCATTATGCCGCTAGCAGATTCGAGGATCAAATATGGAATTCAGGTATAACGATAAGAAAAGTATACTCGGGGAAAATAAATAAACTGCAATTTAAATGCTTGAAATTAATAGGAAATCCTTAAGGGAGAAACTGAAATAATTAAAAAAGAAGACGTGATAAACATAAGAGGAATGTACGTATTACCGAAGATATGGGAACAAATATCAACAGAAAATAAAATCGAATTGGAGGAAAAAATAAAAACCGGATTACGAGTTGAGGAAAAAACTTTCGTACCAACTGCCGTTAGCAAGAACATAGATTAGCAAACGGACAAATATATTCTAACTCAGATGTTGAATAAAATACCTAAAGGAATGTTAGAGATGAAAAAAATAGGGGAAAGGAAAAGGAAAATAAAGGAATGGCTTCAAAAAGAAGGAAATGTAAAAAGAATAATAAACATAAAATAAAATGACGAGGCACAACAAAAAAGTAAAGAAAAAATACATCGAGTATAAAAGAATAGAAAATAGATTACTAAGTATCGATAAGTAAGAAGATAGATTAAGAATTAGTAAATATTACACAAAGTTATATGTATAAGTTAAGATGGTTAAGTGTTTAAGTAAAGGATAATTCGTCGACAAGCGTTTTAGCTTGACGAAAGATATTTATGTAAAGAATAACAAATACATACTTTTCAAAAGAAAAAAAAGAAATAAATAAAAATAAGCTATTCATTGCATTTTTAATTAAACTAAATATCCAAGTTCGTAAATAATCATGGACTAGTAGTTTTTTTTAGAAGTTTGCAGTTTAGTATTTATGAAACTTAAACTTACCTTTTCTTCGTTAGGTAACTTCAAATATGAAACAACGAACAGTGAAGTTCAATTCATTTCAGTTAATTTTTATATGTGAAATTGTAATACTAATTATGGCAGAAAAGATTATTTCAAACGGTCATAGGCTAATTATGCAATGCATTATCTCGCAAAAAGAGATGACTCCTTACAAATTATCAACCGTACACGAGGATTAATGATACGCGCTTTTGGCTCGGACAAATTATCACCGCACCGCATGCAATAATTAGTAAACCGCCTGGTCTAACTTTTGCTCAAGCATCATTTTTTTATACGTAATAATGTTACTAGATTGTCCTATACCATTCTTTCTTTATTATCGGTAACTGCTCGATTAATTGTTAATAAGAAATCTAAAGATGTATTCATTATTTCTCCTATAAGCAATCGCTGCAAATTATTTATCAGAATTATAAAGAAATAATTTTTATTTTTATCTATTTCCGCACGTGTATACGAGCTTAAGACGCCAGATAAAACCGCGATTTATCATTAATGATAGTAAAATTATCTATTTCCGCACGTGTATACGGGCATTAGAGGCCAGATAAAACCGCGATTTATCATTAATGATGGTAAAATTTGTCAACTCCTGCAATTTTTTTATATCACGTCAGACATAAACCTTCGCTCAGAAGCGAACTGAAGAACGATCATTGTAAGCTTAAGTTTATTTATTGAAGCGAAAGAATTTCTTTCAGAGCCTTAGTTTCTTGACGCAGTTCAACTAGTAGCAATTCATTTGGGGGAAGAATAAAGTTGTGAACTGTATTGAACGAAAAGCCCAGACGCAAACGGTATCGTTGAATAATGAATAGCCGATGTGTTTAGAAATGGTTTTGAAGCGAATAAGGTAGTAAGTGCGTGATCGCAGTCTGTTCCAATAAACGCGCGATAAATTCATAATAACGACTGCAGTGAAAGATGCGTGTAAAAGCTGATTATATTAAGGCAAAAAAAGCATTTCAAGTCGATTACATGTCGTTTTCAAGTTAACTTTTGTTCAGGTATTGAACCGCGAGCTATCTTACTAATTCTTTAGACTCTACCACCACTACTCTCCCTTCAGCTTACATTTAAAAGATCGGCAATTTCTTAGGGAACTTGCTCGCCTAATAGGATAGTCTTACACAGCACAAGTATAACAAGATAATTGTGTAATTGTTGAATAATTTGATTTATCGGAAGTATACTGAAAGCTTTTTTTATCAGGAAAAAATGTAAAAAGAACATTTTTCTTGCTGGGAAAGGCTCCAAAAATAGTACTTTGAAGGTATGCAAGTTGCTCTTTCGTAGATTGTTCAGGTTGAAAATCAGTTTGCCCTTGTGGGATTCATCAAAGAAATAGGTCGATAACCATTCAATGTGTATGTAGAAATTTTTTGTAACTGTAGTATTCAAACTACAAGCGCTTGTCTCCAATATTGTGAAACTGTACTAGTGCTGCAATAACAGTTTTAAAGGTCAAGAGCGTAATTGTTATTTCAAGTTAATTTCGAAACAACAAAGATATGAAATTGATCTGATCTCAGATTCCTGAACTGCCCGTATTTAATCGTTGTATTTATCTTGTATAAAATTAAACCATCGTTATTATAGTCCTCATTACTGTTTTTAGACAAGCAGTAATGAAGTTTGCAACAGCAGGTGTTCCATAGTAGCGTCAATAAATGCTTGACTAATGTCTTAGTATTGCGTTATTCGTGTTAATTATAAAAATTAAATAGTGCACCCATTTTCTTTCAATTACCTGAATTCTCCTTCGGAATAACTGATATTGTCATCATTAATATAAACTGATTCCATAATTCATTTTTTACTTTTTGAATGTCAATTTTACTCTGGCTTCTTGTTTCAATGCTCAAAAAAAATATTGACTTTAAAATGTTGAAGAATTGTTCTACACAGGCCCGTGTCCAGAATTCTGAAGAGGGGGGGTTTTGAAAATTTTCTTCGCATATTTATTTTATAAATAACAACACATTTTTCACTAATATTCATGCTATTAATAATTTCCATCATTTCGATTTATATATTAATAATTTACATAAATGAATTACCCCGTATATGGACATTAATAAAAATTGCATATGTTATTGATTATACTCGTAATAAAAAATTTTTCCTTAAGATATTAATGAAGTACCATAAAATATGGAGCATATTTTTTCTTTTTTCTTTTTTAATGTATAAGAACACCCTAAAAGGTCATCAATGTTTATTTTAAATTTTAAATTTTTTTCCGATTTTTGTGTATTTAGAATAACTATTTCAGTTCTCATGGGAGGGTTAACCCCTTTCTCTTGGACACGGCCTTGCTTCCACAGTTAGGGATGATATTGGTACATTGCTTATTTCACTATAGAGCACAGTGTATTTTGTTTGAGGCTGAAGCCGATGAGCATGCCATCGTCAAATCAAATAGTGAATTAGTGACGGTCCGGATTTCATTTTTCACGCGGAAAGAATCAATTGTTAAGAATTTTTGCCGGTCAACTTTGCTTTAATACACTTTGTTTGACTTATACGTAAGATTGTTGGAAGTATCGTTGATATTAATGGGATACGAACCCTGCTAAACTTGAAAAAGTATGAAGTTGAATCAATAAATTTGCAAAACGAACGTACGGAGTTGCTAAAAAGCGGTTCCTCTGCATCATGATATTTTTTTTTTTTTTTATAGTTGTGTGTGCATTACGTTTGAGGATCCTAAGCTCTGTAGCTTGTGGATGGGGTTCTAGAAATGAACACATGCCACCATTATTTATTTTTTTAATATAATACAATTGTTACTTACATGTATAGCGAGTTCGCAGATGTGTTATTAATTATCAGTAATACTTATGATTAGTTTTGTTTAATAATTTTATCTAAACATTTCCTTAAAATTACAAATATTTTGTTGTTATTATTATTATTATTATTTTATAGACCAATTTGTACTTCGCCAGTAATCGCGAAAATATTTGAGAAGTGTATAAAGATAAAAATAATAATTTCTTCAGTAAAAAACAATTTGGGTTTCCTCAGGACAGAGGAACTGAACTAGCCTTATTCGAACACGTTAAGTTTATTTTAGAAAATTTAGAAGAAGATGGATCAGTTTTGGCGGTCTACTTCGACATTAAAAAAGCTTTTGATACGATCATGCTTTGTTATTGATAAAACTACAAAATGCAAGCTTCCGAGGATTTATCTTAAATTGGTTTAAATCGTACTTATAAGAAAGAAAAATATCACAAAAATTAACAATAGCTAAAGTAATGAAGAGGTACAGAATTATGAGGTATCCCAGGGAAGTATTCTGGGACCGTTTCTATTTTTAATTTACATAAATGACCTGTGTAACCTTAGTACTATAGGTAGGATATTAGTGTATACTAATGACACTGTTCTTCTGGTAGATGCCAGGTCCTCCCATATTTTACAAAATATAGCGCAAGAAGGTGTTACGACAATTACTCATTGTATACGTTCTAATAAATCAGTGTTAAATTATGAGAAAACAAAATACATTTTTTACAGTTATCATCATCCACACACATGGGACAGTTTAAAATTGTTACTACTAAATAATAATTTTACATAGACAGAACTCATGAGATTAAATACTTGTAAATTATGTTCAACCGCAAGTTAAATTGGGTCAGGCATACAGTATATATATATATATATATATATACATATATATATATATATTTCGAGTAAATTATCAAAGCTTAACCTACCTTTTCTATTACCTACGAAAGTATTTTTCCACGTGTCATCTATGTAGATTATATTTCGCCTTATATTAACCGGTGTTGGCATATGGATTAATATTTTGGGGGGAGAACTGCAAAATATCATTTAAGACACGTAACATTACCACAAAAATTTATATTTAAAACCTTCAGCCTTAATACCAACGACCTAAATAATCAAGGGTTACTACAATTAGAACAGTTATATAGAAAGGTTATTCAATTTTTTTTTCCCTTCTTTTTCTCACTACTCCGGTCCTAGGAACACAATTGATGCTGATGTTTAGTTACCTAAACCTTGACTTATTCTACGTTAAGTTAATATTTCCTCATGTCGCTTCTCATTAGAACAAGACGTGATATTTAACTACTACTCTAATAACTTCCTTTTACCGAAATAAAATTACGTTACACAAAATAAAAAGTATTAATCATAGTAAAAAAACAACTTTGGCGACTCAGATTAAGTTTGAGCGAGTAGTATTACTTTCCGTGGAATGCTGTTGTAATTTTCTCAGGGTTATCCGGGTAACGCATCTATATACCAGCATCTCTTAAGTTGGGGACAGGACTGTTGATTTATCGTAAAAGTCATTTGTAAGCTTTTTGAATGATTTATTTTAATCTTCCATTTTGTCTGCTCATGTTCCAATCGTGTTCAAGTGCTGCTGGAGCAGTAGTGAAGCACGCGAGAGATTGCTATTAGCCGCTAGGATGCAGGTGTCATCACCGAAGGTCGCTATTACTGTAGTTTTCAAATCTGTAAACTGAGATGATAACGGTTGTGAGTTGCGTTATCAGTTGCTTATAGTTTATTGAATACGCAGTCTTTTTAAAATCTAATTTTTATGCTAATTCGTTTTTAACCGTATATTTTAACACTAATGTAATACGTACAGGAATGCTTAAAGGGGGGAAAATAACCAAATGGCAGCTGAGCGATTCAACATACAAGACGGCTCAACAAAAAAACTTAATTTAGAGGAAACAAATGAAGAAGAGAACTGCTGTTACGAAGGTAGTTAGAGTATAACAAAGGATACGAAAGAGCTGAAGAAGTCGATTTCCTTCTTGTCAGAGAAATATGACGAAATGGTACAGGGGAATAAAATACTGACAGACAAGGTAAAGGAATTACGTGCACAAGTAGCTGCCCTCACTGAACAAGTTCAGAAAAAAGTCACGGAAATTAGGATGTTTAGCAACACAATTAATGAGTTGAAGTAATATACCAGGCGTGAAAATATGGAATTACATGGAGTCACTGAACCAGTAAACGAAAACTTAATAAACATTGTAACTCAAATCGGTAAAAAACTAGAAGTTGAGATTAATGAAAGGGACACATCTTGGCGGTGCATAGATTGAACTCAAAGAATTCAAAAATGCCTAAGCCAATTATCGTGAAGAAACGAAGAAAGATAGCAGATGTCATGCTCGAAAGTAAAAGTAGAACTACGATTTGGGATAAAGAGATAACGAAGTCAGAAAGTACGTGGGAAGTTTATATCAACTAAAATCTCCCACGATTTTATAAGAATTTATTTTGGTTAACGAAGCAAAGAGCCAGGATACTGAATTACAGATACGTGTGGACAGAAAGGGGCAAAATATTTGTCCAGAAAAATGAGCAGGAAAGGATAGCGACAATTAGGGGTGAAGAAAATTTAAATAAATCAAGTTAAGCAACTTTCAGTTGATAACAGAGATAATATTGTTGAACCGTAGCGGTTGATTTTAGTATTATTATGTTTTCAGCTTTGGCGTATTTAGAGGCTCCGGTTATTTCTATATATCGGTTTAGTAATGATGTTAGTATGTGTGTGTGGCCATGAGAGACTGTGCCGTAACGTTGCGATACGTGATTGGTATGGCGGTAACGGTGGTCAGGGTAAAAAGATTTGTGGACAAGTATAGATCCGTGTAAAGTGAAAGAGAGAAGTGTAAGAGGCTTCTGGTGTGGATGTTGGTGAAGCTGTTCAAGGTTTCCGGCTGTTCATTAGTAGGTAGAAAAAGCAAAGTAGGTAGAACAGTTTACGAAGAACAGAAGGTGGGAGCGAGAAGGATGTGTGGTGTGCAGGTGATTAATATGGGAACGCAAACGCGGTGGTGAGTTGGAATAAGGAGCGGATATTGAGTACATTACGGTTGTAATACCGATCGTGTAACATGGTTATAAGGGTATGTGTGTGCTAAATGGGTGTGCGTTATAGTGTGCAGGGAGAGTAGTTGCATGGGTGTGCGTTATAGTGTGCAGGGAGAGTAGTTGCATGTGTGTCATATAATCCGTCAGTATTTAATTATATTTCAGCGAACTACCTTCGGTTTAGCTAAGTTGCAAGTATTCACCGGCCACGATGGAGATAAACGCGTAAATGTATTAGTATATAAACGTATTAGATTAGGAATGGTGTATATGTGCAGATATGTGTGTCAAGCTTTTCGGTTTCGTTATATGTAGTAGCGGCTTGAGTATGGGTATATATTTGTTTCTGTGGGCACGTGTGTGTGTGTAAGAGTTAGGGTGGTATGTGTGCGAATGTAGAAGTGTGCATAGATGTAGATATAAACCGAAGGAAATCTAAGCTAAATAGCGATAAGCGTAGCGTAAATCTTGGTAAATCAACGTGTGTGGAATATGGTCAGTTCTCTACTATTGCACCAGTGATTAACCTCCAAAGATAATGTCGCCCACGATTCAATTTTGTACGAAAATTAACTGCGCTAAGTACACAACAATTAGTGAATGGGAGATGGGATGTATGGGACTATTGAACATAGACAAAGAGTGTAAAGAAATTAATAAAAAGTTGTTATTCCACGTATTAAATCTAAATATTAGAAGCCTAAGAAGTAACTGAAACGAATTTTTGGCATACATTTATAAGTCGCCTGTCAGCGCGATTATTATCATGGAAACAAATGTGAAAGAAAACGAAATAAATTTATACAATATCCCGGGGTTTACCAGCTATATAGTAACAAAAAACCAGATGAATTTAATGGAGGAGTTGCTGTATTTGTCAATAATGGTTTTAAATCTAACTTATATGCTGAATATTATAATAACGTATTCGAGTGCTTAGCTGTTGACATAGTAATAAATAGTAAGAAAACAACACGAATATTTGCATTTTACCGATCACCAAGCCGTAATGTTAATGAATTCTTGTATGAGCTAGATTTATTTATTAAACAGATTGAGAAAAAACAAGAATTTATTATATGCGAGGACTTTAATATAAATCTATTAAAATGCAATATTAAATCAGAAAATTTTTTAAATACTATGGCAAAGTATGAGTCTATAAGATTGATTAATAGTGTAACGCGAGAGGAATTTAGGGATGGTAATTTAATTCAACCGTGTATAGATAATATTTTTATTAGGAGCTCAACGGAAGAAATTTATGCAAGAATTATCAATTCAAACATATCCGATCATTATATTATTGGTTACGTATTTCTCATTAATAGGTGCTCTTGCCAAAACGTGAAAGGACAAACAAAAAACAGAGTAAATGAAATGTGACTGAACCATAAATTTAAAAGTTATGACTTGCATAGTCTTGGAAAGATTAACTCGGCCGAAAATATCTGTTCACAAATACAATCTAAATTTAATAATTTATATAAGGAATGTAGAAAGCAGGTGACATACACAAAGTAGAACAATTTTTCATTTAAAAATGACTGGATGAATATAAAAATTTTAAACTTGATGAAAATTAGGGACATTTATTATAAGCGCTGTAAAAATAATACAGCGAACTCGAAGTATAAGCTGTATAAAACATACAGAAATATGACTAAAACTAAAATTAGGAAATCGAAATTAGAATATTACGATAAACAAATGCAGCATGCTAATAACAATACCGAATTGGTAGGTTTGCGACGGGGAGGAGACGGTTTCGAAACAAACGACTTCCCTCGTGGGAAATAGCTCAAATCATGGAGATGTCTTAATATGACGTAACTAGTTACCTAGACAACTAATATATTCATCTAGGAGAAGGGAATAAAAAACTATTTTATATTTAACATACGTAGTGTATTTATTGCACATTAGTGATACTTAACAAAGGTTTGTGATGGGAAAATTACGATATACATAGTTCTTAGTTTCCAGATGATCATCGTGACCTTAAGAAAACTAGCTTTCTTATAAAGACAATTCCTGCCACAAAATTCCCTTATCATATTCCGAATTTAAAAAGTCTGGATTTGAAATTCGCGCCAGAAGTCATTTCCAGTCACGTGGTCGATGGCGTCATTTCCATTACATTTTTCAGTGGCGCAAATTCTGATCAATAACGTCACTTCCGTTATATAGTATACAATAAAAACAACTCTCAGTAGGCACGAGCAGTGTGTCCTAACTCGTATCCGCATTGGACACACAAACTTGACTCATTCGTTCCTCATATCTAAAAAACCCCCTAACCTGTGTTAACGCTGCAACATGCCTATATCGGTGAGGCATCTTTTGATCAAGTGCAATCACTACCAGCAGGCCAGACAACAAGCGGGTATTACCAACGGCCTTCCAGAGATGTTTTCGGACGCCGAGAAGTGTAAAAAAATCGTAGCCTTTCTCAAAGACATTTCACTATTCCAACTTATCTAACTTCCTCAGCCTTTAGCTGACTTTTTTGATTATTTCGTTGTTTCGCGCATTTTCCAATATTCAACATAAAATGTTATAATTCTCTGTAAAACCGTAGTCGGTAATGACCTTGTAGTCCAAAAGCGACTTGTAAATACAATAAATAAATTAAATAAATAAAAAAACAAATCTTCAATTGATGAAGTCGTCTTGAAACATTTTGCAAGTGCAAGACATGCGGCGAATAAATTTATCGTTCACTTCTTCCACCCAAAACAGCATTGTGCTCAAACGTGTAATACACAATTATCGAATAGCGATAATTTAGAGTTGACACTCACATCATTTTATATTCGAATAATTAGAGGCAAACAAGTAGAATAAATAATTATCTGATTACCGATTCATAAAGCCCTAGGATGGGATGGTATTAGAGCTTCGGATATTAAAAATGATTTAGCTATATTTACCCCACTACTTACAAAGATAATTAACTATTCGATTAAAAAAGTTAAGATTCCCGATAGACTAAAAACTGGTGTTATTAGACTTATATATACAAACAGATTGGGAAGTGCTTGTGACAATTAATCTCGGTTTTACCAAAAATTTTGGAACGATACCTTGCGTTTCATCTAAGAAATTATTTGGAGAGAAATGAGTTGTTGCATAATAATCAATTTGGTTTCAGAGAAGGAAAATCAACAACTTCTTTTTCATAAGACATGTGGCCACAACTCAGGATTTTGTTAATTATGCACTGACTTTCACAGAAGATAAGGATAACCTACATATGCTTTCCCAGGTAAGACCATCACTAGGCAGTGTTGGACTTAAGAACAGATGTACCCGCATAATTAATAAATTAAAATCTCTCCTTAGCAAGAAGGAACTTGAAGTTGATGCAAAACTCGTCATCTTCAATAACACTTTCAATAGTACTCAAAGATAATTGACGGAAAATCACAGTATTCTGCAATGGAATTGCAGAGGATTTTATAAACGTATAGACGAATTGAGATTAGTCATTAATAATTACAATCCAACAATTATCTGTTTACAACAAACTCACTTAAATTCCTCCCATTATCCACTGATTAAAGGCTACAGAATATTCCGTTCTGACTTTACACAGGGACAAGCTACATGTGGAGGAGTCTCGATTCTGGTTCATGAGGCGATTCCGTCATAAGAAATAATGATAAATACTATGTTTCAAGCTGTAGCGGTAAAGCTTAAAATACCGTCCCTTCCGCTCCCAACCATTACAATTTGCAATTGCTGTTTCCCTCCCGCTACAAACGTCACCAAAGTAAAGTTTGAAACATTATTATTTCAACTACGAGACCCAGTGGTATTATTGGGAGATTTCAATGCCCATTCCTCAAAGTGGGGTTCAACATAGTCAAATAGACGAGGAAACATGATTTCAAATTGCATCCTTAATAGTGACCTGGTACTGCTCCCTCCTCCGGCACATACACATTTCAACTCGACTCATAACATCTCCTCAATAATAGATTTAGCATTCGCATCTGTTTCACTATTATCTTATTTGAGCATAGATGTACATTGCGATCTGTGTTCGAGTGACCATTTTCCCATTTTCCTACACTTTCCCCAGCAGCCGAAAGAATCGCGTACAGCCCAGGTAACAAAAAAATTCGCGTTCCATAAAGCAGATTGGAACGGTTATAAAGCAAGGGTTACTATCCCCAAAATTCAGTAGGATTCTGTAGAGGAAAACCTGAACATTCTCATCAACACACTGAACGAACCAGCCACAGCAACAATACCGAAAACAACAATAACTCCCCAGAAAAAGCGAGTACCATGGTGGTGCCCGGAAATCAAAACGGGTATCGCACAACGAAAACGAGCACTGATGAAATATAAAGCAACGAAGACGCTTACAGACTTGATTGAGTTTAGAAGGTTTAGAACTCAAGCCAAGCTACTCATCAGAATGAAAAAACAAGAGTGCTATACAGCGTTTGTTTCGTGTATCTCTAAAGATATGCCTGCGACTGTGGTGCGAAAAAGAATCAAGTCGTTGTATGACAACTACCATCCTCCAACTACTCCTTCTTTATTTATTAACAATTCCCTGCTCACAAACGCCAAAGAAGTGGCGGATGCCTTTGCGCAACATTTTGCAAAAGTATCTTCCTCATCATCCTACACCGATTACTTTCTAGAATACAAATCAAGATCAGAAGAACAAAACAAATTCTTCCTCCCGGGTCAAAAAGAAAAATACAATGATTTCTTCTCAATGTCTGAACTGAATTACCAGCTCGATAAAAAACTAAAAAACAGTGCACCTGGGACCGACTCCATTCATCCTTTTATGCTCAGATACTTACCTCATCCTGCTAAACAACCACTCCTTGACATATACAACAAAATCTGGACAACAACCTCCATGCCAATTTCCTGGAAAGAAGCTTTAATAGTCCCTATCCTCAACCCTAATAAAGAACCCTCTATTCCTCAAAATTACATTTCCTTATTATCCTCACTCTCGAAAATCATGGAGAAAATGGTAAACAGACGACTATCCTTTTTCCTAGAATCCTTAAATATCTTTTCCTCGATACAAATTGAAGGTCGCATATCAAAATCCCCAATGTTACATTTCCTGAGCCTAAACAGAGAAATACTTGAAGTCCAAAATAAGTCACAAGCTCTCTATACAGTCTTTTTTGACATAGAGAAAACATTCGACCGGATATGGCGATTTTAAGTGCTTATAAAGCTGTAGAACGCCAATATAAAAGGAAATATGGGCAACTATATAAAGAATTATCTGTCAAACAGATACATTCAAGTAAAAATTGGCTCATCCGTATCCTCTCCTGTCTTCATAGAAAATGGCATTCCTCAAGGTTTTCCACTAATTGTAACACTCTTCATCCTATACATAAATGATGTAGCGGACCGCGTACGACCGCCGGTGACAGCTCAATTGTTCATAGACGACCTTAGTATATCCCTAACATCAAACTTTCCGTCCAACGCCAGATCCGTACTACAATCCGCAATAAATAGATTACATTCATGGACCGAAAGTAATGGTCTTACTTTCTCCTCAACTAAAACTTACTGCGAGTTGTCGAGTAAACCCAAACCATGATTTTTCCCTTGCACTAAATGGATTTCCTCTCCCAGTTACATCGTCAGCTAAATTCCTCATCCTAACATTTGACACTCACCTGACATGGTCTCCTCACATTTCAGATCTCAAACACAAGGCTATTTTAAAATTCTTATCACATTATAAGTACAATAATAATCCTAAATTACTTCTTTCTGTATATAGATCACTTTTCCTAAGCAGATTAACCTACGGCTGCCAGGTGTACTATTGAGCTAGTAAACAGCTCGTAAAATCACTCGAAACAATCCATCACGTAGCCTTAAGTACTATATTTGGAGCGCATCGAACATCCCCCACGGAGGGTGTCTGTGTGCTAGCAGGGATCCCTCCATTATCCTATATATTTAACTTCTACACCTCCCGTGATCACCTATACCGGTACCAACAATACCACTTTCCCTCAAGAAACACTACACAACTCCTCCTCCATCCTTTCAAAATGACCCAATACCTGATATCCTAAATTCCTTGGCTGAAAAAAACATTAAATACAATTCGGATCTCCTACTGTTCCGAAAAGAACCATCATGGGAATACTCACCATTGGATGTAGACTTCTCACTCTTGAACCATCGTACATCTAATGAGGACCAATATACAGCACGCCAGAAAGGCATCGAAAAAATACAAACTTACACACACACACAATACACACGTTTATACAGATGGAGCGAAAGCAGATGTCGCCGGAGCAGTGCCCACTCCCACAGCATATGCCTACCTAATTTCAGGTGAAGTTCAAGCAGTAAGGCTACAAGCTGAACTATATGGAATCCTCTTTGGATTGGAAGCATGCGATTATTACAGATTCTCTGGCTTTCCTTCAAGCTCTGCAGTCACTTACTATAACCGGTCCACTAGTATACAAAATAAGAACTACGGCGCATCGCCTTACCCAAGAGGGGATGCAAGTAGGATTCCTTTGGGTGCCGGCACATGTTGGAATACCCGGAAACGAATGTGTAGACCGAGTCGCCAAGGCAACGTTGTCTGCCCCTATGCGAATTTAATGCTCCATCTCCAGAAATAGTTTCCTTCCTACGTAGAAGTATGAAAGAACATTAAATAGCATCCTGGTCCCAACAAGTAGTAACCTTTCTCAGACATATAAAACCAAACACTGAATCTTGGTGGCCGCCGATCGAAATGTTCAAAAAAGAATTCTCTGTTCTTACTAGGTTGAGACTGGGACACACATATATCCTTCGGGAAGCCCCTCCGCCAATTTCTCGCTCATTTTGCAATGCAGCAGTGGTACCTTCTGTCAAGCACTTCCTGAAACAATGTAATCGTTTAAGGAGAAATAAGGACGAACCGCTACACATTCTTTTGTCCAATTTCCCAGAACAGGTTCAAACAGTGCTATCTTTCCTCAACATAAATAACCTTGTAGGTAAACTATTATAATTCCTATGCTCGCCGTGCCGTAATGACCCTGGCAAAATTATACACGACAAGCGAGTAGATAGTATATATATAAAAAAAAACAAAAAAAAAACAACCTCTTTGTTAAAAATACGAACAAACAGAATAAATAAGGGGTTGGCAAACGGTCAACAATTTATTATAATTTTTATAAACATTAGTAAAACATTCGATGCGGTAAACTAGTCTAGTCGTACATAGAGTTAAAAAAAGATCGCCTCACAAAAAAAAAATGTTTTTCTCCAAACTTTGATTTTTGCGGCTTCCCACTATTTCAAACTTAATTGCAATATCTACAACATTTTTCTACAAAAAATCTTCAACTGTCTAGAACCTCCACTAATATATTTGCATAATATAATGTACATATTACAATATAAATAGACGGTTTTATGGAATAATTTATCAGTAAAAAGCAAATAGTGAAGAAAGTATAAAGAATTTTTGCGGGTAATGAAATTTTAGATCGGTAAATTATTATATAAGGAATTTAGAGCAAGAAGATACCGGGGAAACTAACTTGGAGGAAACAGGATGGTGTGCAAAATTAAAAAGGCAGAGGAGAATTTAGAAAGTCGATTTTGAGTATAAAAAAGAAGGAGAACTTATTTATTTCTAATTCTAAAGTAAGGGTAAATAGAAAGGAATAAATGTCGTGGAAGGTGTTTTATAATAAACTATACCCGAAGTGGGATCCACATACAATCGCAGGAGGAATGTAAATTACAGATATAAGAAATTTAAAGGCTCCCAGGAGAAGATAAAACAAAAATTTTGATCCCGTGTAGTTTACAAAGAAGAAACCTGAAAATATAACAACAGATGTCACTCAATTTTTATTATGCAAAGGATAAGTAATAAATCAGGGATTCTTCGTTTCATGTGTTGTTGTTGATGACACTGATTTGTGCGAATTTAGTGATTTAAGAACTAGAACTTGAAAGTGGTTAATATGTTTAGAACAGCTAATGTAAAATATCCAAGGTGTCAGAAACATTTTCAAACATGCCTGACAAAGCCATTAACAAAGTGTACAATAAATCAACTTGCATAACTAAAATTAAGCAGATAATTTATTGTATTTGCTTAGCGGCTATATTATATGCCGATGTTACACTTACTTTTACTAATTTAATATAAATGTACGTAACATTTCTCTATAAATTTCTGTTATATTCACTTTATTATTTTGTTTCAAATACAGAATAATTAATTTAAAACATTTTCGCTAATTTAAATAACGCTATGAAAGTATAGTATGAAGCAAGAAAATAAAATTCAGTTTCGCTTTTCTAATACTAATCCGTATTGTGTTGCAATATAATTAATTATACATTTCATGAAGGCACGATTTACAAAAAAAGACAACAATGACAGAACTCCTCAAAAAGAGTTTCAAAAATAAAAATTTCGGGGCTATATTTTAATGGAATTTAAAATTTAAATACATGAATATGTATCGGATAGAGAATTACAGAAATTATTAACATTTATTTAATCTTAATAGTAATCATAATCATTTGTCCTGTTTTATTTAAATTTACTATTAGTTTATTTTTATTAAACCAATATAAACAGTATTTACATACTTCTGAGCTATTTAATAATCAGATCAAATCATTTTATTATTATTATTATTATTATTATCCAAATTCCATTTATGCGCAAAGTTGTGCGAGTAATGGATTACAGATTAACAATGAAAAGCACTGAAAAAAATAAAAATAAATAAATAAATAAATAAATAAATAAATGAATATAACAAAACATATAACAAGGAAAAAAACAAGTAAATAAAATAAGTAAACACTTCTTTATATAATCACTAGCTGTTCCACACGGCTTCGCCCATGTATTAATGTACAGATTCTTTCTATCTTTGGGAAATGTGTTTATCACCGTCCAATAAAAAATAGTCTCCACGTTTCACGTTTAGCTGAAGATTATCGATCTTTCTATAACCTGTCTGTTATAATTTTACAAAAAGTTTTGCCCAACTAACCAGTACACACAGCCATCGTTTTGAAGAGGCCGAGTTTTTTTATTTTTTATTTTTTGGGCTCGTCAACCAAGGACCTTTACCCAGAAACAAAAGATAAGGAAAGAAATCGGTTATATTTTGATCCGATCAGAAATTTTATCTAAAAAGGAACAAATAGCAAGAATAATTAGTGGGGAAGGAAAGAACAGGATATAGGAAGCACAATAAGAAATAGGAAGTCCAAGCTTCAGCAAATAAGAATACAAGGCAGAACGCTCCACAGAAAAAGATAAACACTGTGGAAGAACATATGATCGGCGTCGCAAATAACTGCATCATCCGGATGGAGAGGACAATGTGGAGAAGAAATCAAGGAAAAACGAAATTTAGATAATGACAGCAGAGAACGGCCAAAGCACATACGAACAATAGAAACAACATCAGAACGCCGAAGAGAGGGATAGAAACCATGAATAGGGAGGAAGAGAAGGCTGAACAGACAGATGAAATGAATAATTATTAGAAAAGGAGGAAGCGTAAATATCCGATACCATGATCTGATATGGAAGCTTTTACAAATTGATAGTTGGTTATCGAATGGATTTTTTTTTTTAAAAAGACAAGAGGAAGCAGCAGCAGCCCGAGCCAAGGAATCAGTCGCTTCATTACAAATATGTCCGAGTGGCTAGGTACCCACAGCAAATCAATATTGATTGAATGGAGATAGGAAAGATTGTGAATGAGTAAACGTATACGGAGGATAACAAAATCACACGAATGATCAGAAAGGGGAGAGGATATGGTCTGAAGGGCGCTCAAAGAGTCGGAGATAATTAAAAATTTAGAGGAAAATTGATTCGAGGAAATGAAAATAATAGAGCGAAGGATGTTCAATAAATCGTTTATGAATATGGAACAGAAATAAGAAAGGCAAAAATATTCTGAGAGGTTAAAATCAGGAAGGATGAAAGAAGCACCAACACCACCAGGCCCCTCGAACCATCCGTGTAAATGGTAACATGAAAGGAAAATAGGGAATTGATAGTGCTGTAGAATACCTGTTTAATTACGGCTTGGGGGAGATTTTTTGCAAATGAGGGAAGGATAAATACCTTAGGAGGATGACAGATATCAGCGAAGTCGAAGGAAAAATAAGGAAGATTATTGAAAGAGATAATATACGGCCAAAATGAACTGAGACGATGTGAAATAAAAGCCAAAATAGGGATTTTGCTGGGAGTGAAGCGCCAGCTGTTATAAATCGAAAGGTAAGACTGAACAAGATTAGAGGATGCGACAGGAAGACGTTTAACAAGGAAACGATAGCCTAAATAAGATCTACAAATGGATAGGGGTGACGAATTGGATTCAGCAGAGGACGAGTTAGTAACATGGTGATCTCCTATAATTACACATTTAAGAGAACATCTTCTTCACTCATATCTTTCAACTAGTCTGTCTCGAGCTTTTTATTAAAATTAATTTATTACCGCAACAGCAAACTGCAGTAGTTGATTAAGAATTTTAAATTTGAGTATAAATAACATTCCCCCCGGTAGTAAATTATTAAAAAGAAAGTTAAACAATTAATTTAAAAAATGTATACAGCTGTTTTGGCCCAAAATTTCGAATATTTGACCTATCATGAAGCGTTTAAAACTTTCGCAGTGATTAATCATAGTGAAATAAATTATACATTAAATTTTCTACGCAGTTGTCCGTAAATTTATTTCACTATTTGACCTATCAATTAAATACTCTATTTTATTTTTATATGTTCCCCATTAAGTCCAATAGTAAGTGTATGGCTTACACCTCTTCCAGTTTTTACAAACATATTGTACAACACATTTTCGTATTTCTACTCCTAATAATTCATTATTATACAATAAATAAGATAGAGACGAAAACAAACATGCACCATCCCTATCTATGTATTTTACATAATAGGGAACTATTGCATCATCAACACATGTTAATTCTACATTCATAATTACAATGAATATATATTTATTTTTATATATATATATATATATATATATATGAATATATATTTATTTATATATATATATATATATATATATATGCAGTGGCCTAGCGTGGGGTTCAGCCGCCCGGGGCGCAGGCAAATTTCGCCACCCCCTTATTTAGGTATTTAAATTCAAAAGACTCTAAAATATACAGTAATTCTAAAGAACTTTTCGCAAAGAACAATCATCATTATTGGTTATTGTACAGGTTAAAAATAAAAAAGTCATATGTGTATATATATATATATATATATATATATATATATATATGTTGTACAATGTAGTAATCACATTTATTACAAAAATTCTTACACGTATGCCACTTAAATTGATATAACAGTTATAGAACACTTATGATTATGTGTTAATAATCGACAAGAATAAGTTATTAGCGAGTTGAATATAAAACACAAATTGACTTACAATTAGAACTAGAACGATACTGTCAGTATTTATATCTTTATTAAGAAATAATATAACTGATAGAATTAAAAATAAAACTTCTGTCTTTAACTAAAACTCTATTTGTCTACTTTTTTTAAGAGTAAAGTCTTTTATTGCACTATCAATTGGTCAGTGGCATCACATAGCTCTTGCTCAGTAGACAAGATTGCCAGATTGGTCAGCCTTCAAGTACTCATTGTTGATCTTAAATAATTTTTGATCAATTTCAAAATTTTAAAAAACTCCTCTCACAACTGGCATTGCTTATGGAAATTGTGAGCAATATAATACGTTAATAAATATATAAATACTATACAAAAAATACAAAGGGCAAAAAAAGTATAACAAAAAGAACCCAAAATAATCAAAATTACAACCAATTGTTACCATTGAAAACATTACTTAACAGCCTAGAGATATCACTAACTAACTGAATTGTGTTTCATCCGACGATGCTTATATTTAAGGTACATCCGGGATGGCTGCTCGGAATTATAATCGCCTATATTCCTGATAAGCATATTGCTATGGTAGGAACAGCCATAAAAATTTTTTTTTGCTGTATTAATTATAAAATCTTTTACATAAGGCAACTATAACTAATTATGCGTATTATCTATTTTAATCCAGCAAGGAACATTTAAAATACACCGACAACATCTATTATACAGTAATTTAAATTAATTAAAATCGGAGTTTGAAATCGAGAACCAAACTGGAGCCGAATAAGCCAATATTGGTCTAATAATACTTTTATAGATAATAAGCTTGTTTGCGGTGTTTAAGTAAGATCTCCGGTTGATAATTGGGTACAAAGCTGCAATGGTTCTATTTGTTTTCACTTCAGCATATTTTAAGTGTCCTTAAAAGATAATCTTTTATCTAAAATTACACCAAAATATCGAACATAATTAGCCCATCTAATCCGGGTGCCATTAATAATCAATTGCCCTAGTAGGATGGGATATCTACGAGTAAAAAGTATAGCTTCTGTTTTAGTTGGATTAATTTCAATTTTCCATTTTTCCAAAAATTTTAAAACCCGAAAACTGTGCAGCTGTAGACGATTATAAATGGTAGACGTTCTGTACGAGCTACAGTATATAGCCGTATCATCAGCATATAAAGCTAAACTCGTGTGTTTCAACTTAGGGAAATCGGACAAGTAAACTGAAAAGCGAAAAGGCCCCAGCACACTACCTTGAGGAACTCCTGCGACAGCAGTTTTAGTCATTGATTTTCCATCTTGTAACGAAACGTAAAGAGTTCTATAAGTAACTTCTAATTAATTTGATTAGATATTTCGGAAAATTATACTTTAATATTTTGTAAATCATCCCGTCGTGCCAGATCGTGTCAAATGCTTTTGTAAAATAGAATTAATCCAGTGTGTTTGTTTATATTAATGACATGATCAGTGATCCTAACAACTTGATGCGTAGTAGAATAACCTGATCTGAAACCAAATTGCTGCACTGGAAGTATGTTATTACTACCGGCGAAATTACGAAACCTGTGTAGCATGACTTTTTCCGCTATTTTGCTTAAATTGCTAAGTAAACCAATGGGTCGTATATTATTCACTTGGGGAGAGTCTTTGCCTGGTTTAGGTAGCGCAATGATTTTGGGTGCTTTCCAGAACTTTGGAAAATAGTCGATCCACATTGTAGCATTGATTATGTTCGTTAACTCTAGTACCCCCTTCCGAGGAATCTTATTTAAGATTTTTGCCGGGATATTATCATCACTACAAGAGTTTTTTGCTTTAGATTTCTTGAGGTACATAAATATTTCAGCAGGTGAGGCAGAACAAAACTCAGAATGAAAAATAGAAGAACCTGTAATGTTATTGAAAGCAGAACTAGTTAGTAAACGTTTTACTGTATTAGTAAATAAATTATTTTGATATGTAGACGCAAGACGCGTGATCGTTTTATGAATATTTGAGTGATACTCGGTTAATAACTCCGCTTTTGCTTGATCCTTATAAACATACGTGTTAAGTTCAGAATCAAATAGCGTTAGAATCACTCCATAGCTCTTACCTCGAACATACTTTCCATAAACTTTTATCTTGTGTATTAACATTCGTCAGAAATTTTTGAAATTCATCATTTTTGGTTTTTCCAAGTACAAATCTGACTATTTTTGTTAAGAATTTGATTACAGATTTCAAATAACCAATATTAGAGTGAAATCGGTATTCTGTATAAATCCTCCGAACATAGTTTTTAAGTTTAATTATATTACGGACAATACTCGGAACATAAACTTGCGGGAACATGTGACACATCTTTTCTTTGGGATGTAAATAGATTAATCCTGTCAGTAATTAATTTAGTGAAGTTATTCAACCTGCTATCAATATCAGAATTATCTGTAATTGGTTGATTTAAATGTTATCTAAGATATATTTTTTGAAACTATCCCAATCCGCATTATTAAAGTCTAGATACAACCTATTATTTAAGAGCAGTTTTACATTATTCATAAAAATTGGTTTATGATCAGAGCAAACTATGCCCAAAACGTAAGCGACAAATCGCGGAGAGGTTGGAACGGCGCATACAAGGAAAATTAATAAACCCGGGGAAGCGTGGAAGGGAAGGTTGAATAGAAACGAAAAAGAAGTTCGGTTTGGAGAATGAGGAGACGTAGGAGTTAAACCATAGTTTGGAATGAGCAGCTGCAGATGGAAGGGTAATATTAGAAGCTGAGAAGGCAGGAAGAAACCTACTAGAAAAGGAAGATAATCGAGCGAATGAGTCAACCAACTCATTTCCCATCGATTCCAGCATGGCCAGCAATCCAATGGAAGTCCGTTTGGATTAAATGGGAAAGGAAGAGATCATATGAATCAAGGAAGGAATAAGAAGAATAACGTAGTCGGTTGAGTGAGAAGGGAGAGGAGATGTGATAGTCTGCAGCACTCTTTAAGAGTCCGACAGGATAAGGAGATCGCGAGAGGCCGGTGAAGATCTAATAAAAAGAAGGGCACGCAGAATAGCAGAAGATTCAGCATAAAAGATTGAAGAAAAGAGGGGAAGTTTAGAGGACGCGAAATAATTGAGAGAAGAACAGAAGAAAGCTGCACCGACACCATTGAGTCTCTTGGAGCCATCTGTAAAGAATCAAAAAATGGGCGGGGAAAAAAGAACTCTAAGATTCTGTCGAAATTCTGATCTAACAACGTGATGAAAACAAGGTTTGGGAGAAATAAGTGAATAAAAGCAGTTAATAGGATGAAGCAAGAAGTAAAAATTGAAGAAGAAATAAGGGAGTTTATCGTGAGTGTAGATGTACGGAGCAAACTGGGTAAGACAGTCAGAGATAAGAGATAGAATAGGAGTTTCGTTAGCAGAAAAACGCCAGTTAGGCAAGATGAAGGAATAACCCTCTTCTTGGAAGAAAAATTAAAATATTACAATACATAAAATTGGGACATTTTTTCTAATGGAGGCCGGCCTAAAAATTACGTTGTAATTAATATAGTTAGGTTAGGTATCGTTTTTTCTTAACAGTATTTTTGTTTTTTATTTTATTCATTGATTTTTTGGAACGAAGTTCTTATACGCAGCTCTTCGGTGGAAGTAAACTAGCATAAAAGGCGAGGTAACGAAAATCGCGCTATACGTCGTCCTCCAGGCGACCGTCACTCTATTTCTCTCTGTCCCTTTCTATTATATACGGGTGTGTGTGTGTGTGCGTGCAAGCGAGCGAGTATCGAGATTCAGGCAGCAAGCATTGTGCACGGTCAACTGTATAAGACCAATTCTAAACACGTGTACATTTTATTGAATTTGAAAATTGGCGCGGTTTTTTTGTACGACGTTAGCACACTTCAACGAGTATCAGACTGATTTATTTATTGTTTTAATTCATACGGGATTTATATATTGTGTCATTTTTTATCATAAATGACTTTATACTTGTATATCTACCAAAAAGTGGTCAAAGGAACTTCGTTCCTATCGGGTGTCTCCCTGTAGACACCACTTTTCTTTTTTTATTTTCATAGTTCAGCCTTCACTATTTAGTCAGTTTTATTTTTTAGTTAACAATTCACGTTACGTATATATTAATTATTCTTCGTGGCTTTTTGGGTTTTAATTTTTACGTTATTATTTTATGATGTCACATATTCATATATAAGTAGAGTCGGATTTGCCATTATCTGAGATACAACCATCGGAAAAGTATGCAACTTTATAAATATTTCCGTCCTAAGCTTGTCTCAGCCTTATTCGTATAATTTAAACTACTGATCCATTTTCCCACGTAGTCCGAAAATAAGGTTAAATCCTTCATTTAAGGGGATAATTTAGACCAATTGAATTGGTTATATGCTCTGTTCTCAACCCAGTTATTGTTACTAGATGATCTCTTTCAAAATTGTTAAACCCCTTAACAGACTTTTGTATTACTGAATAACTTTTTCCCTTGTGGTTATGAACTGTAACAATTATCATTTCATTTTTTTAAATTTTATTCTCTAACAACTGGCAAAAAATCTCTCCAATTTTATTTCGGATTTATGGTTTCACTTATTCTGGGTTTTGCTATTTTATTTGCAAGTTCCTTTTGCTTGTGATGGGATTCTCCCTTTAAGATAACTTCAGTCCCCATTAGCCGTAATTTAATATATGAATCTCCTTACGAGATGAGCTAGTTTATACAATACAACGACAGAGTCTGTTGAGTTTAGTATTTTTTGCTCAATGAGCATTTTATTAGGGTATTTTGTAATGTAGCAAAAATTTCTCTTGTGAATGAAAAGATCCGGCATATTTCAGAAAAAAGATTTTGGAAAATTTTTAGTTAAGATGGCAAAATACTGTTATATATTAATTTTGTACCATCACACAAACAAAAAAAGAACCTACCTTTAAGGGACTTCCTAGTGGAGATATTAAAATATCTGTCCGAGATAGTGACGATTACCGCTCGGTTACAGCCTTTTTAAAAGATCTGAATAGTAATTCAGCAAGTACGTCAAATAAGTTACTACATGGAATTACATATCACACGTTTCAACCGAAATCTGAACGTCCTTTTGCGTTTGTGATCCGTGAATTACCGCCATCAATCGACCATGAGGACATAAAGAATGACTTAAGAAAAACTGGTCATGAAATTATGCGGATAAGCCCTATAGTGAAAGTATATAGGGATACAGAAGGAAGACGGCAAATCAAGAATTTTCCACTGTTCAAAATCGAAATCTCCCCAAAAGCGAACAATAAAAACGTATACGAAATAACTAATCTTGCACATTGTAAAGTCTCTATCGAACCCCCTCATAAAAACAATAAAATCAAACAGTGTCATCACTGTCAACGAATAGGGCATACCAAAAATTACTGCACTCATCCTCCTCGATGTGTAAAATGTGCCGGTAACCATCTCACCAAAGAGTGCAAGAAACTTAAAAAAGACCAACCAAAATGTGTCTTATGCGGTATGATAGGACATACAGCTAACTACGCTGGTTGCGAAGTCCATCAAAAGTCGAAAACGCAGTCCCAGCCTATAAAAAAAGTGGTAGATCGTGTTAGAGAGGAACGAATCAGACCTGCAGAAAAAGTGCAAGCAGGAAAAACATTTGCGCATGCAACTAAATTGAATTTAAAATCACAGGAACAAATACAAATTCCTCCACAACAAAAAGATCCAACCATTAACGACGTTATGGCTATACTTCACAGTATCCAAACTAGTATTAACCAGCTAAATATACGTGTTACTCAATTAGAAACTAAACCATTGAGCCAACACACAAAAAGCCAAGGAAAAATAGTGAAATGACTGACTCCTCGTTTCGAATACTAACCTGGAATGCCAATGGCTTGAGTCAGAGAGCTCAAGAACTCGAGGCTTTTCTTAACACACATGTTGTTGACGTCGCATTAATCTCAGAAACACATTTTACAACAAAAAGTTTTATCAGAATTCACGGCTACACTACATATTGGACTAACCACCCAAGTGGCAGAGGACGAGGAGGAACAGCAGTGATAATTAAACAGAATATCAAACACTATTTACAGGAAGAAATACAATTGAATTTCCTACAAGCCACAGTAGTAGCAATAAACTATAATGGCGCAGACCTCAATCTAGCTGCAGCATACCGTCCGCCCAATAGTAATTTTGATAAAAGTCAATTTATTGATATCTTCAATCAACTCGGTCCTAGTTTTATACTTGCAGGCGACTTTAATGTAAAACACACCATATGGGGGTCACGTTTGACGACACCAAAAAAAGGTGCTGAACTTCTCAACGCTATCAACATATGTTCGTGTAAGTTCTTTTCATCGCGGAAACCTACTTACTGGCCAACAGATTGCGCGAAGAATCCTGATCTCCTTGACTTTTTCATTACTAAAGGAATCGCTGCCAATTATGTGCAAGTAGAAGGAATTACGGACTTATCGTCAGATCATACTCCGGTACTTATGACACTAAGTTCTGTAGTGATTAAAAAAAGAATTCCGCAAAATCTCACCAATAAATATACTAATTGGAATCAATTTAGAGAAAGCCTTGACTCTTCAATTGAACTTAAAATCAGGCTTAAAACTATTAGTGATTTAGAACAGCAAGCCCAGCACTTTATCAACTTGTTGCGAAAAGCTGCTAGCCAGGCTACTCCAGCTCTTAAAGAAAACGTTCCAAATGAAGTACTGTATCCTATCGAAGTTAGGAAACTAATAAAAGAGAGAAGACGTGCACGGAAAATATGGCAACGCTCCCGTCATCCTTCGGATAAAACAAAATTTAATCGAATTAGCAATAAAGTTAATAGGCTAATCAAGGATTTCAAACAGAAAAGCGTCACAAACTACTTAGAAAATTTAAGCCCTGCAGCGGACACAAATTATTCATTGTGGCGTGCAACGCGACGCTTCAAACGTCCACTACTTCATATTCCTCCTCTCAAGGATGAACAGGGGCGGTGGATTCGCGACGACAACAGTAAAGCTGAACTATTCGCTTCGCATTTAGCTTCAGTCTTTACAACACATAATATAAACTCCCAGATCGATACAACGAAAAATTACCAACCTTTCCAGCAAATAAAACCAGTAACTCCTCTTGAAGTTGCACAAGAGTTAGATAATAATATGAATCCCAAAAAGGCTCCTGGAATCGATGAAATTTCACCTGGAGCGCTTAGAGAATTACCACGTAAAGGAATTATCATGCTGACATATCTCTTTAATGCCTGTTTCAGAATGAGATACGTACCAAAATGTTTCAAAATCGCTCAAATCATCATGTTACCGAAACCTGGGAAACCAACAGAAGTAGTAACTTCGTATCGACGAATCTCTTTGTTACCTTCCATATCAAAATTATTTGAAAAACTACTCCTTAAGCGACTCAAGCCCTTATTAAAGATACCAGATCATCAGTTTGGCTTCCGCAATCAGCACTCTACGATTGACCAAGTGCATCGTATAACTAAGCTAATTGAAACAGCCTTTGAAGAAAAAAAATACTGTCCGGCGGTTTTTCTAGACATATCGCAAGCTTTTGATCGAGTCTGGCACGAAGGGCTGATCTATAAAATGAGCAACCTGCTATCGGAAAATATGTGCCAACTTCTTGGATCATATATCTCTGATAGATCCTTCAGAGTTTCTTATGAAGAAGCAAAGTCCAAATTTCATCCAATACAGGCTGGTGTTCCACAGGGTAGTGTCTTAGGACCTTCTCTGTATTTATTGTATACAGCTGACATTCCAACAACAGCCAAGATGACTACTGCTACCTTTGCAGATGACACAGCCATCTTGTCAGTTGGCAATTCCCCAGAATTGGCTACGACTAACTTGCAACATGCAGTAGAAAAAATTAGCAAATGGACATGTGATTGGAAGATCAAGATTAATCAAGAAAAATCAGTGCATGTTATGTTTACGCTTCGTAAATCTAAGACCTGTCCTATATATCTTGATCGTCTTCCTATTCCGAGATCGGACTCTGCTAAATACCTGGGTATGCATTTAGATTCCAGGCTGAATTGGAAGACGCATGTCAAAATGAAAAAGGAACAAACCATGCATAAATTAAGACAGATTTGTTGGCTGATTGGGCGTTATTCTAAACTCAATCTGTCTAATAAGCGTTTGATTTATTGTCAAATCATCAGACCGATATGGATGTATGGTATTCAACTCTAGGGCTGTGCAAAGACATCCAATCGGTTGATTATTCAGCGCGCTCAAAACAAGTGTCTCCAAAGCATGAGCTTTCTGGTACCAACGCAACGAAGAAATACATTCCGATTTAAATATTCCACGGATCGATGAAGTCATACGTTATATTGCAGAAGCGCACGAATACCGACTTCACAGTCACCTGAATATCGAGAGGCTTTAGAACTGCTACTTTCCGATGATGACTTAAGGCGCCTTAAGCGCACAAAGCCTTATGAACTAGTCACCTAATTTATTCTGTAATATATTCGTAGGTATGTATTTTGTGGATATGGGCATATACTTGGTGTGCGTGCGTGTGAGTATTTATATGCGCGTATGATTATGTATATATCTGTATATTAGGAGTTATGTAATTGTACATAGTTTCTACTCTGCTCATGTTACAAATTAGTTAGATTAAGTTGTAACACTGTTTTAAAAGTAGTGCTAATTTATTTACTATAATAAGATTGTACTGAAATATACGTGTAAAAAAAAAAAAAAAAAAAAAGTAATCCGCCGATATAGAAGATTTTGTCATCACTGAAAAGAGAGTTTAATCATTTTTTCTCTAGCAAACTGTTGTAGTTTGAACGGGAATCGGATTAAATTTATGGGTAACAAAGCGATTCCGGAATTTCTGTCTAATATGGCGCCGATTTAATATTTAGGAAAATTCCTGATTCACAGAAATTATTTAAACTTGTCATTTTTCGTGATAATGGTAGTGATATGAAAATGAAGTTTTTCACTATAAAGCATCTGTTTACGAAATAGTCGATAAGAAATTAGAACGGGGTCTTGCGCATTCCGTATTAACTAAAGGGAAGGGTGATTTCATGGATCCTAAACAGTGTCAAAGAGTTACCGGTATTATTGTAGTCTTTTTATTTTTGATCTATACTGGTTCAGTATTATGACTCTGTATTATTGCCTTATATACGTTAAACGATCTCTTTCAAATTTCCCAGATATGCATTGGAATCCTTCGTTCCTAGACAGTTATGAGTGTCGTATTTGGAATCCTACTTATTTTGACGAGTTTTTCAAAACTTTAATATTTTCATCATTATGATCGTAGGTTCTTTGTAATTACTATCATTTCTTGCGTCTTTACAGTATTAGTTTGAATACGAAACCTGTTTAAAAAAGTATGCCGAACTTAGTTAACGCGTCTCCTATTCTAACCGCTGATGTTTTTAGGGGAAGACGCAGATGCGCATAAAGCCGAGTCATCTGCGCATTGAATTATTTTAATATTTCGCCTCTGGATTTTCTCTGTACGTTTTGTTTGTTTAACGCGCATAGAAATAGCTCAAGTAGACACTCCCTCGGGACACTCTCTTCCCTGAGGAAATTAGGTAATTATTGCTCTATGGTTTTCTTGAAATTTAATTAATGCTAAAAAAATTAATGTTCTAATTTAAATGATTATTATTAAATTCCGGAGCGTAAGCCAATTCGAAAAAAGGTAGCTTTTCTTCTTATAAAAATAACTGTTATTGTTAAATATTTATTTTTATTCGGTGAACAAAATACTAAGAAAAATAGATAAGTTATAATGGAGTAAAGAAACCTTTCACGTTGCTTCTATGTCTTTATTTTTTTGTTTTTTATTTGAGCAGAAAATAAATTATTATTTAATCACTTAATATTATTAATCAGTTTCGGGCTATGAATTGCGCCGGACATTAACCAAGCACTGACAGTACGGTCGTATATCACGAATAAGAATGGCCTATCAACCACAACATCCTGCGTCGGTGGAAGACTGTTTAGACCTAAAGCATTAGAAACGACATGTGGTGTCGTCGGAGGAGCGGGACTTGATATATTTGACGTCACCATCTCCACTGCGGTTGCACCGGATGCATCGGTTCCAGATTCGTAGAAGTTTACTGTCGATTTGTACACGATATTCTTTATACTGATGATGGCGTCAGTCAACCCGCTGAAGTTAGCAATTCCGGCCATGAATGACCTAACAACGCCGAGAATGTTCAGTGCGTTTTTCAAATTCTCGGTGGATTTGAATTTCAACTTCGGTACCTTGTAGCGAACTTGGGTGAGACGTGCATTTTGAAACAGATCATTGTAATCTTTACGTTCGAGTCTGTCGCTTAAGCTAGCGATGGTTTCGTCACCAAGAGGCAATAAGATATACATGTGAACTCCTTCCTTTTCGTAAGGAATTCCGATGGATTGGAATTTTTTACTCGCGTAATATAGGATTATTTTATCATTTTCCATGTATTCCACTTCGACCGAATTCTGTCCAATGTGGAAGGGGCCCCTGTAGACAAAGAGAACAAACAGTTATTTTTCCTTAGGTAAATAAGAGAAAAAATATCTATATTAAAAAATCAACATCATTATAAAACCAAAACGAATAATTTGCATTAAAAATAGTACTTTTCGGCAATGGTCTCTGTCAGTGGTTAACAAAAAAAGCGGTTGTTTGGAAAGATTTTTCTTTTATTAGGACGCGATTTGTAATTAATTAGACTCATTGTTGATAGAAATCTTTTTAATGATTCTCGCTGATTGTTAATTTGAGTTATAAGGATTGTAAGAAAATGATTTAGCGGGGAGAAGTGTAGGAAGTATTACGTGGTCCCCGCAGCGAATGAGTATAGAATTTATGATGTCGATTCTATTGATTTAAATTTTATCGACAAATATTTGAATTTTTCCATTAAAAAAAACATTAATTACTCGTTGCGTTATCAATGAAGGAAATCGGCGAACAGAGAGGTTAAATATTGTTTCCTTTCTTTTTGACCGCCGTAGAATACACCGATAGATATTGGATGTAACTATTAAAACTTTTAAATTAATAAATTATTTTCAAGTTAGATTAAAAGCTTTACAGATTGTCTATATTTCAGAATCCGACTATCAGCTTCTGATTTGTTGAAAACAAAAACTGTAAATCAGGTTTGATTAATTGGACGATCAACTCGCATTTCGAATCTTGTTTCTTCTTTTTAGTGAACTAATAAAAAGTAATCTTTAACTTTACTTATCATTTACGATTCGCTCTTACAAATTTTCGATAAATTTAAAATTAGCAACTAAGCGGATTTCTCATTTTATCATAAATTTGAACGACTACAAACAATGGTGTAGAATGAACCGTCTAAAGTTCGGCAAAATTAAATGAGAATTGGAAAATTAAAAAAGAAAAACTTATTCCTAAAAAAGTCAAATAGATGTATATCATATCCGAAGGAACTAATTTAAAAAAAAAAAAAAAAAAACCCTGCCTGTACAGTCTCTAGAAATTTTTCTAGCCGAACGAAAAACTAACAGAACGGATACAATTGGCCGAATCTTACCGGTAAATCCTTCCCGCATTTACGGCTAAAAAGTTGAAAAATACATCAAAATCATAAGGTAAACTACTGATTTAGCGTTTTATCGAACGGGATGTTGCTTTTATGCGTTACGCATTACGGCAATCACTAATTTCCGAGCACTGGTGGTATTGAAAGGTTTTTTTTTTAGTTATTACATATTATAGAAAACAAGCGAAAACCACGCTACACTTTCGATGTACTGAATTTAAGATTTTTTTAACTGGTATGCCGAATGAATTCCAGAGAAACAAACGATTCGATCAGAAACGTTCTGCATCGCATTTAATGACAGCCTATTTTGGTAGAACTTTAAATCGTAAGAAAAAAAGTTAATCTCGCTGCGGGATAGCTGAAACATCATAGATTCTATAAAATAGCAGATAAAACGAAATGAGCATGACATTGTTCAGGAATATGTTTGGTTTTCATTTGATTGTTCTCGTGAATGTAAAATTGTAGGTTGCTCAAAACTTTTCAAGCATAATACTCGTTCCCGTCAAAGAGTAAACATCCGTTTCACACTCTTTTGAACTTTTTGCGAACTTTAAATATTTCTTTAAGCAATTGAAATGTGTTATCTGTAATTTTGGACTTTTTCATATGAAATGGTGTAATGAAAAAAGAAAAAAAAAAAAAAAAAACAACAAAAAAACATAAATCATTTCCTTGTGACAGTAAGGATTCTTTGGACAACGGATATCTGCTTACAGAGTCATCGGCTAAGTTTTTCTTAGTTTTTTTCACCAACACATACAGATCTGAAATATATTTTAGTTTTTTAAACTTTTGTATCGAGCTGTACTATTTACGGAAAAACCTTTTTTTTTTTTGTTATAGGATAAAACTTTATATAATTTGCAACTCTGGTAACAAGATAATTTAATAGATCTAACATTAGAGTTGTATCCGAATTTTAATTTTTTATTAAGACGCGATTTGTACTTAATCAGACTCGTTGTTGATAGAAATGTTTTTAATAATTCTCATTTTTCTAGTAAAAAAAATATATAATACGAAGGGGTTGCGACAAAAATGGAAAATAGAACACTTTACCAAAATCGAACAAACTTTTAACTAATATTCTTAGTAGATGGACAAGGTAACTAATGCTCCAATTAACGTTCGTTTTCGTCATATATCGAACGCACTCTTAATATTTGCCTAAGCTACTGTAATATTAAAAAATGAAAATTAGTTTATGCAACGGCATTTTTCGAGTTTTAAATTGTCCTTAGCAAAGAATCTGCTTAGTCATTAAATTGCCACGATTAACGAGATAATTAAATTTCATAGCTTCGTAGTTACTTTGTGTTCGCATTTTGAGGGAACGGATATTTCCAGAACGATTCGAAGGTATCCGCACTGACTGGTAGGGCTCCAATGGTTGGTTCAAAAGATCCATCATAGAAATTCGGAATACGGCTTCCAGAATAAAGAGAGATCCATCTGAAATAAAATTGATTTAATTAAAATACATAAAAACTCGCTACGTTCGCACGAGATTTCTAATTCCTAAACCGTATTCGAGAATTTAAGTTAGTATTAATTTTGTTGATTTGAAAATAGAGATTTTCCCGAGCCCGTAAAATTCATCCGTTTGTCGATGCAAACGGTACCACTTTCAAAAGCAACCAAAGTTGTTTTTCATTGATCGGTCTTCGTTATTTTCCGGAAGTATCAAACATCTTCCCGTTTGTTCGCTTAAAAAGTTGAATTTTCATAAAACCGCATCATTCGAAGGAAGCAATGCGGTGGCCTTACACTCTTATTTCCTTTTGATGATCCATTATCGGTTTTAAACTTGACTACAGATCCCCTATTTACGGGGTTGTACCGTCAAGTTACATTAAAAATTCTTGTAATCAACTTTTCCTTACTAAATCCTCTTTAATTCTAGCGATTCTTGTTGAATATGTCACCTCTATCTTATAATGACCTAATTTAAGCGATCCCTCGGTAATCTCGCATATATTTCTCCTTCAATTTTACCGACATCTGCTATCCTCTTAAAGCACACTTGGAATACTTTCAATTTCGAAACTCATTCTGCAAGCGGAAATTAAACAGGAACTATACAGTATTATCAGAGTTCTCTGTTTTTTTTTTTATTATTAAACATTACATTCTATACTCTCGTCTGTTGTAAAGGGGCCTCCTGGTCCTTTTTGTAATGTTCTTCTTTTTCTTACATTATTCCTTTAAATTAACAATATCGGTTCGAATGAAATTTAACTGGCTCTTTCTCTTTCTAACCCCCAAAACGGACTGGCACATGGTTTTTTAAAAATGCAAACAATTTCTAGTCTACTTTCTTCGATATTAATGAGACTATTTTTCTTTCCACGCTGTCAACGCGGCCCATTACACTGCTATTTTTCTTCGCCAATCCGAATGAGCCTCGTCTTCATTAAGAAGATAGCTCCGCATTTTTATGTCAAATCATGAAACCTTCGTTTATTAATTTAATTTGATTCATTTTAGTTAATTTTATTCTTCACTTTAATTAATACACGGTACGTAACCGAAATGTTACAATAAGGGAATTGGTACATTAATGAAATTTACTTTCAAGTTTAGTAGAAGAAAATAGTATATTATCAGCAGACAGAGATCCGGTACTGCTGACAGGCGTTTCGGAGGCGGGGAGGGGGATACAACGTAAAATTTAATATAAATAAATTTTATAATTTTTTATAGATGAACTTACAGTTTAGTGAAGAATAACTTTAAAATTCATTAAACTAGGACAAGCGTATCATTAATATTTAAATATGATGACAAAGGAAAATTTAACATTTATCTCAGCATTTCGAATAAAATTAAAAAAACATAAAACAGCGCGTCATTTTATCAATACCTAAATTTCGGTTACGATTTTAAAAACAGAAAATATAGCGCCTAATAATATAATTCAGCATCGCGCTCTAGTATAATTAACAAATTGAATTTATAATAAATAAATTTCAGTAGAAACAAAAATTGTTTCGGCTCTAATTTCAGGTTACAAAACTTCATACAATTTTGTATTTTCCGTTTCAATATTCGTGGGGGACTCCGAGCATAGTTTCATACTTTGAAGTAAATCTGTATTTGAATACAGTGCCCGATATATCTCCAAAAATGTAATTTAATTTTAACTCCTAAAGACGTTAAGCACATGTGCAACCAGTAAAATTTTCACGCTCTATTGCGCCGCGCGTGTATCACCCGAAGCTGGAGTTGAAGACGCAGTCTAATATTACGATTATACACATATTATGTACGAGTAACTCTGTCGTCAGAGTTGGAGTTGGGAGCAAATTCATATCTGCAGTCGAAAGAACACGTATAAATCCGAACTCTTATAGTGGAATTGATTGCGCATCTCCAAGTGATAGTAAGTGAATAATACTAAAAAAAAAAGTAAATATGAAAATAAAGGACTTCCTAAAAACAAAAAATATTTAAAAAACAAAAAAAATTAAAAAAACGTACGTAGAGTTTAAAACGAGACTGTAACTGAATTATTAAGTCAATAATAATAATAATAACGGCATAACGTATAGCAGAAAGAAGACATGATAGCGGATGCTCGGTTAAGATTAAAAAATAGAGAACCGGATGCAAACTCTTTTCAACGCAATTTTCTGCAAGTCACCGAAACATTACGGACTACCCCAATAAATTCGAATTAACGAAAAATAATATACGAAGAAAGCGCAAGGAAGAAGTGAATACGTCATAATTTTGAAAAATGTCAAAAGTTCAATTTCATTAAAGAAAAATACCGAATTAGAGATATAAATTTTACGGAACTGTTGAATTTTAAAACAGAACACAACATAATTACACAGTACGATGCAAAAATTATCAAAATTAAAAACACTTATAAATTGGTTTAACTAGCGCATTGCCTTCACTACTTTATTAAATAAAACAAAAATTACAATTATAGTGTAAGTGTGCGATGCTTCAGAAAAAACTTATAAATAAGACTAAATTTTGAGGTGCATATATATATTAAAAAAAAAAACAGAAAAATATCAATTATTATCAATTATACTTACTGGTTAACCTCATTTACGGCGTTGGCATCTTCAAAGTCAATAGGATGATAATTGCCTTTAGGATTTATTCTTTTGTCAACGAAGAACGTAGCATTGGTATGGTACGATCTTAAATTTGCTAATTGTCCGGAAAGGGATCTACAAGCAAACAGGCACAAAATTGTAATGGTATATGATTTTGTACTGCTGCATCAAGTTCACATATATCTCTGATAAGTAACATTAAAATATTCCTTGAAACGCCGATTGTCGAGCAGTTTTTATTTTCGTATAATGTACAACTACGAATATTTTCAATGCTTCGCGATGGTAGAGCGTAATAAGAGAAATTGTTCTAATCGTATAATATCGTTCTCTTTGTAATTACGGCTTCATATGGTTTTAGACCGTCCACGTAACTCCGTATTATGTAATATTTTACTGTAATTTAAGTACTGCTTAAAGTACAGTTGTTGTGCTATCCGTTTTTTTAATGTATTTTAAAATTTACACTTATGCACGTACTGTGGAATTCTACAGATTTTCCTGAATTTAGTAAAAATTATAAAATGTATGAGAAGAAAATTTTCAATTGAAAATAATCTACGTAACAATTAAACATGAAGTACATACACAAGCGTTTCAATTTTTATTAGACTTCAAAATTCGCGAAATAGCCGCCTATTGCACACAAAATTTTGATATGGACCTGACTGTACTGATTTTTGTTTTTCATGGTAACCTTTTAATTATTTAAAATTAAAGATTTTTAAAATTGATTGAAAATTTTAAAGTAAATTTTAATGATTTTTAAATTCTAACGGTAGTCTATTCCATTTAGATAGATGTAGTACTAATAATGATAGTGACATTGAATATACTAAATTGTCGAAGCTGCCTTATTAACAGAACATGAAATGTTCCGAATGATAGAACAATTTAATAAGAAATTTAACCTTACAGTATGAAATCCTCGAAAATATTAAAAATTTTAAGGAACACATTAAAGCAATTAATTTTAAATATCTGTGGCGAGAAAGACGGAACAATCTAACGGGTAGATTAACGTACAAGTTATTATGCGACATAAACGTAAGATTTAGATTAAAGAAATTATTCATATCTGAATTGTTTTAAAATTACATCTTCAAACATTTGTAAATTTTCTGAACTTCGTATTACATAATTAAATCTTACTCTGTGCCTCTTTCCTTATTATTTTACAATTAACTTTCTGTCGATTTTGTTACATATTTTCTAGAACGCTTTCCGTTCGTGTTGCTTGGTGCCTTTGACTAAGATGGTTGATAGCGTACCACGGTCCGTGCACAATAATTTATTCAATCGGTGGTAACTTGGACCTAAAAACTCGCTGTAAATCGTATTTTTTCCACTTTACTTACTCCTTGCGTGATTAGTATTTAAGTCGAACTATGTGGAGGACTACAACATAGTCTTTCAGATTCCTTATTCATACTCTCGTCTTTCAATTTATTATCCTGCTAGGTCACGATCGCCTTCTTTTATTCATTTCCTTTATTCGTACATCTTTCGCTTTTCTCTTCATCATGTCCTGTCAACTTAAAATGTTACAGCGAAATTTCCATAGCGTTAAAACGAATAAAAATTCTCTCGAAAGCATGTTGGATCAATTGTAAGTACTGCATTTTTCTCAGAAACTTGACTAAAAGGTTCCTCAAACGTTAACAATCGCAATTTTTCTTCAATTAATTTTACACGCAGTGACAGATATGGCGGTTCAGCTATTTTAATCAGAAACGACATCAATTTTCTAAATCTCAACATCTATCCTGCTATTTCATCTAATCCGATTAATTTAAATCATAAAAAAAAAAAAAATATTGAAACTCCTTAAATCGCATTAGGAAAAACAAAATTTTCTCCTTAATAATATTACATGAAATGTCACCGTTTCTTCGTCCTAAACTCACCCAACATGGTAATAATAAAAAAAAAAAACACACACACGAAAAAAATTATTATTACCCATATGTCTAGAGAGTAAGGAAATAAAAAAAGAGATTATGGCGTCGAACGGCGCAGAATGAAGTGAAAGAATATAGGATAAACGTTATAAGGAGAGCAGCAAAACCAAGGCTTAAAAAGAAAACTACAGAATGTTCAAAGACAGTATGACTGATATTACAGATGCAGTTAGAATCATCCGAATGAAAAGTACAAAACCGCGAAATTGATTCGAAATAAAACCAAAAAATTTTGAAAGCAAATTGTAATTAAAATGAAGATGAGAGATGGAAAAAAAATTGAAGGACGAACACGATGGAAGTGGTAATACCACAGCAGCCGGAAAAGCTATTTGAATGGATATACGAACTGAGGATTACAACAGAAAAAATAAATAAATATGGCATTTTAACGTGAATGAAAATTCTTGAACAAACCAATGACAGTAATTGAAATTTTAAATCTAACACGATCATTACTTTCAATACCGGAATGACCATAAAATCCGCAGAAACTAATTTAAATAGAATGAGAGATGAGTTATCTGAAGACAAAATATTATTATCAGAGGCCTACAATAGTTGAAAAAAGAGGACGGATTATAAAGTGTAGAAAGAACTTTGTTGATGCTATATTACGATAGAATAGCCATAAAGGGGCGGCAGCTTGTGCGTATGTTACCTTTCAAAAAATCGATAATCGAAATTTCGGTATTGTTTAGGGTTAAAGATAGCATGGTCACTACCTTCATAACCAAGAGCTCAAGATAATAAAAATAATGGGACAATCTTCACTTCGCTATAAAAAAAACTAATTAATATTCCCTTAGGCAGCATGGTGCCTAGTGGTTAAGGTGATTGGCTATCAAATCAGAGGTCCCGGGTTCGAGACTTGTCTCGACCAGGATCCAAGTCGCTCCCAAGTTTACCCAGCCTGCAATAATTGGGTACCAGAGAAGTCTGGGAAAGTAGTCGAGAGAAAGGAACTAGCCCCCCTACTCTCATTAGTGCCGTTGGGCTTAGTACCATTATGGAAAGCTTAACTTCACAATCAATGATACCTTATGAAGGGTATGGCAATTACTTTACTTATACTTTACTTTACTTAATGTCCTCTTAAAGAAAGTAGAGTTCCGAAAGAACTTAAAATTGGTATCATCAGGATTATGTATAAAAAGTGGTAAAGCGAGCCTCTGTGACAACTGCCAATCAATTACAATTATTATTTCGGTCCCGACGAAAATTTTTGAACAGTTGGTTGTGTTCCGCCTAAGAAACTTTTTTAGAGGGGAACAATTTACTACGTACTAAGCAGTTTTTGAATTTAGAGATATGAAATCAATAGTCTCGTTGTTAAGAGTATTACCAAAAAGTATCAATAAAAGATTGGCAAATGTAAAACAGTTTATTATAACTTTTATCGACATTAGTAAAGCTTTTGATGCGTAAATCGCCAAATTCTGTTGCGAGATAATCAAGGAATGGGAATGAAAGGTAAACAAAAAAAAAAAAAAAAAAAAAAAAAAAAACGGTTTAGAAATTATTTACATAACAGAGCGGGAGTAGTTGAAATTGACGAAAATCGTCATTAGAGGGTTCTGGTCAGCGCGTCACTGCTGTTTTTGATTTATACCATCTCTCTTCGTAAATATGTAAAAAATTCAATGGTATACGCCTATGCGGGTGACATGGTACTCATAATCGAGCACCATGACACCTATATGGCCGAAAAACTCTTGCAAGAAAATGTGAATTCCATGTTTAGATGGGCGCACGATTAACAGTTAACGATTAATATTTTTAAAAAACAATCAAACGTTTTGCATATAGGAACATCCGGTAGATATAGAACATACAAATAATCTATTGTAACGAATAAAAACAGTTGCTTACATAACATACGTCTAATTGCGAATATGCACCATCGGCAACGGCGCAAGAATTTAAACACCCTGGCTTAACTACTGATAGAACATTAGCTTGGCATAAGCATAAACTAATCTAACAAATTCAGGCAAACATTAACAGCCGTCTATAGATTAATTCGATCAATACCACATAGCGGTCTCCGTGTATATTTCAACGCTTTAGTAGTGTCAAGAATAATATATGGAATCTTTTAGGAGGAAAGTAGCAAAAGGTGCGCTAATCAAAAGGATAAGCAAAAACGATATTTAAAGATGGTAATTTCAAAAAAAAATCAGGTTAGCAATAACATTAGCCGGTGGCAAGAGAATAACGAAATGTCTGCAAAGATGCTTTATTATTATTACCGGCTAACTGCGAATATAAGATTAAAAATACACCAATTCCTTCAATCCTGAAAAACAGGACAACTGGGAATCACAAAGAATTGTATTATGTTCGGTCGGAAGGGAAAAATAATAAGATAGATGGCCTTAATGAGAAAGTTTAAATTAAATGGAACGAATACCAGAGAATATAATGAACGTAGAAATAGGTGTTTGGAAATAATCAATTAAATGTGGTTGCCGGATAATACCAATGGGTGACGTTAAAAAGATCGGTTTAATTTGTATATTACGCTTGCTGGCAGAGAATCGATCATACATATATAATTAAGATTGTGGCGCGTTATTTGCATTGCGACGTTATTTCTTTTTTTATTGTTCAAATTATTTCTTAAGAATTATTCTAACTGCATTATATATAAATGGATTATAATAAAAATTCGTTGAGAATTCACAGTCGGCAGCTTGCCTCATTGGACTACTAGTTCTTATTTAAAAACGAAAAAAAAAAAGAAATATTTTAAAAAAAAAATAAATTTAACAATATTTCCAGGCAGTTGAACAGGATATGAAAGAAATAAAGCGTACTATCGCTTGTGACTAGTTCACTTTAATTTCTGGAACACGTGCTACCTACTAGAAGACGATAAACAGCTATGTAATTTTAACGCAAAACCATACAAACTACAAACATATGTTTAAGAAATGGAACCGAAGAAATTTCTGGTAACTTACTTTTCATCAAGAAGACAGGATCCAATTGCCTTTTCTATTTCGTTTTTTGTGTTACCTGCACTTACTGCACAAGCCTGCACCATAGTACTTAGAACAGTATTCGGTGTTAAAAAGACATTTCCTTCCGGGTAAGTTTCAATGGTTGCTTTAGTTATATCTAACCGGAAATTTTGCTGCTCCTGTATCTAAAATTAACACAATGATTATTATTGATAATAAAGAAATAATAACATTTTCAATTCTTTAATTGACTTTTTTGAGATATTTTTAATAATACAGTATACACAGACTCTTTTTTCAGCACACTAGCGTGTATGTAATTTTCTGAATGTTGAGATTTTAACTTCCAAATGTTGTAAATGTTTTGCTATATACATATATATATATATGCAGGGCTGGATTATAGCCAAATGCCGATGTCGGCTCAGTAATTTTTTCCGCCCTTGGAATAATTTATAAATTAAGTAATAAAAATTATAATCGAGTAATTGAAGTAAGAAAGTCCACATAAAAGTTAAAAATTAATTTTCAATTAAAAGTTAAAAAAGTTTTCAATTAAAAAATTTTTCATACATTTTTAAAATATACCTAAATTTTATTATAATTCTATACATACATTATTCTTTTTCATGTGTCAATGAAAGTTTACATTTTTTACGGCGCAATTTTAAAGATACAAATTCATTTATTATATCATCAAAGTTTAAATTCTTTACTAACTGTGTTCTTCAATAAATAAAACGGATAAATCATTTAACTCTTTTGGTGAGTAGACATTGTTGATCTGAAAAAATGTTTAATTCTTTTCATTGTAGGAAAGGAGCGTGCTGCTGAGCAAATTTTATTCAGCGCTAATCTTTCTTTGTGTTTTTTCCCATCATGTTATCATCACGTTATTGTAATTGTGTTTTTTTTGTAGTTTTGTTACAATTGGTTTACCCCCAGTTACATTGAGTTTTTACTTTTGTTTGTTAAATGATCACAAAAATTAAATAAAGTGTACATTTATTCTTAATATATTATTTTCACCGTTAGCGTGTTTATTCATCAGATTCAGTATTCAGAATAGTTTCAACAGGTTACTCAGCACGCTTCCCGCAGTGCCCCAGTGCCACTCTGCTTTGAGCACCTTTCATCGTTTGGTAAGGCAAGAAATAATATAAATAATTCTTTGAAAAATCTTCTAACTTTTGTCGTATCAATGAGATGCCGCTGGTACATACATTTGTGAATTTTCAGTTTTTCTTCCGGTCTTGTTTGACCTCTTATCATGCCGACCAGCCATTGTGCATAGTTCGAGAATTTCCTTTAACTGCTAATATTATAACCATTTTGCCTAATAATAATGCACGTTCCGGTTTACACTTCGTTAATTTCCTTTATATCTCGACCGTCGCTTGTGAATAGTGTGTTCAAATATCTAAATTCTTTTACTGTTTTCACCGTTTCATTTCCGATTTTTAATTTAAGATCTACATTGTTAGATGCTCTTGTAAATTTCATGGCCTTTGTTTTCCCAACTTTTTTATTTTCATGTCATATTTTTTCCCTGCTCGCCGACGCTCAGGAATTAAGTATGGCGCTATAAAGGAGAACATTTCACTTATACATTTTTATGAACGATATAGAGGTATGCACACATCATTATCTAAATCGATCGTTTAAACTTTTTTTCTTTTTGGTGGTGGGGCTTGTCAACTGTTTACCCAGTAACAATTACAAAGGAGAAGAATCAATTATATCTTGATTCAATTAGATATTTCTGGTAAAAAGGAACAAATAGCGCGGTGTGTGGAAAAGGAAAAGACAGGATACATATATAAGAGGTACAATATAGAGTAGGAAGAGCAAATCGCAACAAACCGGAATACAAGGATGAACGCTCAACAAGATAAACACTCAAAGAACACATGATCAGCACCGCAAACAGGTTACTTTGTTTGGATGGAAAATACGGAGAGGAAACCAACGAAAAACGAAAAAGGGGTGGAAGGCAGCAGAAAATTTACTAAAACGCAGACGAATAATGGAAACAATAACAGAACAACGAAGTGAAACAAACAAAAAGTACTACGAATTGACAGGAAAACTAAGTTGAACTATCTATAGATAAAAGGAATAATTGTTAGAAGAAAAGGGAGCGTACATATTCGACCAAATCCTAAAATGAAAACTTTTACACAGTGGTAGGAGATTAGAATATAGCTTTTTTTTTTTAAATAGAGGTGGGAAAAAGCAGCAACTCTAGCCAAAGAGCACGCCGCTTCGTTACCAAAAATGCCCGAATGGCTAAAAACCCACAACAAATCAATTTGAATGAAATGGGAGGAAAAAAGAACGTGGATAAGTAAATGTATACGGCAAACAATAAAGTCGCAGGAATAATCAAGTAGGGGAATATCAATGTGCCTGAAGGACGGTCATGGAGTCATATGTAATCAAGAATTTAGAAGAAAGGCAATTGGAGGAAATGAAAATAAGATAGCCATTAATTTGTTTATGAATATGAAACAGAAAGGAGGCAGAAAAAAATATTTTGAATAATCAAAATCTGAGAGCATAAAGATGTTTAAACTATAAATATTACCTTAGTTCCTTTTTGGGCGATGGAACCCTGCACTAATGCGAACAGGACTGCTGTTATAACGTAGTTCATCTGCAAAATAAAAAAATGAATGACATCATTTATTGAGTAGACATAAAAATGATGTTTTTCGCCTAATAGCGCATAAAAATAATACTGCTATCGTGGCAAATAGAACATCGTAGTAACTTTTCAATAGTTCTTTTTGCGTTGTAATTCAACACGAGTAACTTCATTAACAGTCGATCGTATACTACTATGCACTTTCCAATCAAAGGTTTACAAGGCGAAGCCGTTTTTTCAAAATTAAATTTAGTTATTCTAAAATTTAACTTTACTGAATTTTTGCCGAAACTGATAACAGCGGATAAGAAGTTTACGGTGATGAAGAATTTTGTTAATGTAATATTATAAATGAACAAAAGTGACTGAAGTTACAGCGGAAGTGTGTAGCTTATAATGGTTTAAAAAAGCTGGGTGAGTGTTTATTCGAATCTCATCATAAAAATATTTTTTAATTATATAATTTTAAACAGGTATTATACGTAATTTTTAATTTTGCAGAACTGTTAGAAAAATCGTATTATCCTATTTTCCTAATACATTTATATAAGCGGCACTAATCAGCTGGATAAAATGGAATTGTTTATAAATATTTCTATTAATATTACTACGTCTTCTTAATCAAATATTTTATATTAAAATGAAAAATGCATAATCCATTAATGAGTTACAGCAGTGCTAGTGTGCAATCTTAAAACCTTGATTATTTATTATTTATATTAATGGTGTTACTCGAAAAACTAACATTGACTTAAATCCTTGGTAAATGGTACAGCCATAATAATAATCTCTTCATTTGGAAAAAAGACACAATCAATACAACAGAGTAAAAGAAACAATGATAACACTTATAAATATTTTTATAAACGTGGAGACTTGAAATAAATTTCAAAAGAAAACGAAAAAAAGGAAAAAAACGAGGCAGCTACAGCTGTTTTTATAGAAACGAAGACCTGGAAGCAAGTATATTTGTTAAGATCGAGAATATAACCTTGAAATAAAAATCAAAAATGAAATGTTTAGGTTAAATTGTGCAGATTAGCTTTTTACATCCATGAAAAAGCCAATCCACACAATGCACATAAACAATCTGATTAATTAATATAATTACGAAAATTAAGTAAAACTTGTTTTCAATGTTTAATAGAAAATTTTACGTAATCGGTAACAATAAATTTTCAACCTCCAAAAGTGTTACTTTATGGTTTTCTACAAGTAGAAATAATCCGCAAAAATTGCAGGAGTTCAGAATTTTGCAATAATTTTAAATAACCGCTAAAAATCAAAAAGACGCATAAGCATCGTAAATTTTTAACATATAACAGAAATAATAAAACAGAGATTACAGAAATCTTCTGTACGTTTACATCAGCGATGAATTCGGTGAGGGTTTTAGGGGGGCAATGCCCCCACCCCCACCCACACACCAGAACTTAATACAAGCTGCTTAAGAATGCGGAAATTTCATAGGAAATAAAATTCTTTTTATTGGCTTTGTTTACAGTTATGTCAAAAGTTGCTGCTAAAATATTTTGACATGGTTCAATTCGTCGTATATTTTTAAATTTCAAAATTACGAGATTTATTTTTGACCGAAAAATGAAACTTCATAAAATACGGATAAAAAAAAATGATCTTTTAAAATTTGACTTTGATGTTTGCTGCTGGTTATTCTATGAAAAAACTGATATGCTTTTATTGCAAATGTGTGAAAGATGTAAAATACTCGTGAGCTGAAAAAAATAATCGCTGCAGTTAATATTTTTTTTGTCAGCCTTAAAAGGGGAAATATCACGTTTCATGTCGATCCATTTACCATTAATATCAATAAATTGTTTTTAAAGGTTTCTTTTTTCGGTTTTCATTTATTCGTTTTTTTTTTTTTTTTTAAGCAACGTGATCTATAGACAACTTCATTTCGGTCTCTGTTGCTTTTTTCTTGTTTTTTATTTCCAAGAAAAGTCCCCATTTGAAACAGCTGAAACACCACAGTGTATTCGTTTATTATAAAAAGATAACGAACCAATCAGAACGTTTTTACAATTTATGTTTTTTAATGGTGCAATTAGAATTAATAATTTTAAAACCAATTGAGAAAGCATTATTGTTTATAATCAGTTATTTTATTCGAAATTTATTGTTCACACTTACTTTTTCATTATTTTGTAAATTACATAATAAATCATATTTTACATATTTGGTTTTATTCAAGAATATCCCAAAAAAAATTTCTCAGTAAAAATATTAAAAAAATCTGCCCCCCTCCAGAACATAAATTGCCCCCCAGAAACAGATTCCTGAATTTATCACTGGTTTACATTACACCGTATTACCCAGCCAACTGCAATTACCACAGCTAAAAGTATACATTAGTGATGTGCAATTTCGAAATGTTTTTACAATCGAAACAATCGACAATCGTCAAAAAAACAATCGAATGATTTTGATTCGAATGAAAATCATTCGAATGAATTTGATTCGAATGATTTTAATTCGAATGATTTTGATTCGAATGATTGTTGTGAATAATACGTATGAATCATTCGAATGAATTATTCGAATAAAAACCGAAACTATCCGAACTCAAACGAACGAAATATTCGTTAAACATCGACTAGATTCTTTCGAGAGAAATAACATTTCGAATGATTGTTGCGAATAGGAATGAATTATTCGAATAAAAACCGAAACTATCCGAACATAAACGATTGAAGTATTCGTTAAACATCGACTAGATTCTTCCGAGAGAAATTGCATTTCGAATGATTGTTGTGAATACGAATGAATTATTCGAATGAAATAACATTTCGAATGCAACTACGGAACAATCGAATGCATTCGAATGAAACATTTCGAAGTTGCCCATCACTAGTATACATGCAAATACATCAAGCATTTAGGTTTTCCTTGATAGGTTATTCTGGCAGCTAAAAGTTAACTTACTATATTGAGAACATTTATGATTTCACGCAACTGGTTATTTAATTGTATTAGTTTATTTCTACATTTGATTAGTTAGTTAAATTAACAGCAGGTTTTTTAATTTTTTTTAATGCATCAATCGTTTTTCTTATTAGAAGCGGTTTAAATTGATTAATATCAATGCATGCATCGCCTTCCTTTCATTTATTTATAGAATTAGTAGGGAAAATACATTGGTCTGTTTCTCTTTGAGGATATAATGAAGAATGTCGCACTACACGTTGTTTGTTTCGAAATATTATATATTAACAAGCATCGGTATCACTAATTTTAATTCTCGCTCGCGTTACACAGAATTTCGTTAATTTGGATTACTTACATAGTGATATTTAGGAATAACCGACAAAGGCCCGTTTCATTTCAAATTAGTCAAAACAAGTTAAACCGATTCGAATAAAATTACTTTACAATAAATGTATTTATGAAATTTGACTAATTCAGCGTGAAAGGTGGTACTAGTGACTCCATGTATCTATACCTAATTTTAATCGAATTAGTCATACTTGCCTTGTCTCTTGACAAATCTGATATAAAGTGGACCACAGTTTTGTTTTTTTTTATTTCATTAATTTATTATATATTATACAGATTCACGTGAATCTCAAATTTCTTTTATTTTAAATTATACTAAAAAATGTTATTCTGTGAATAATTAATTCGTTATTCAGTGAAGAAATTAGCGATTAAATCTGCTGGTATTTTTAAAATTCAACGATTGCTTCGTAACATTAATAAAAATAGAGTAATTTAAAAAATATTACAAATAAACTTAATATTAATAAATTTCGAAAAATATAAAACATACGACGTGTCTATATTTTCCTTGTATTAAAGATGGAATTACTAGTAAAAAGTATGCACCGAATTTCGTCAGTACGTTAAGGTACACCGTTATATACATGTATAAATTTAAAATCGCTCATTCCGAAAACTGTATAATATACGATTTTCGGAATGTTTATCACGTTTTTATAGCCGTTGTAACAATAAAGTATTTATTCGCAGATAAATTTATTTATCAGTTTTTAATAAATTTACAATAGACGAAATAAAATATCATAAAAATAATCTGTATATCAGTGTAGAAAAATTGTAACTTTAACGTGATATCAAAAAATTAACTGAATAGGTCGTATCAACTTCAACAGCTTAACTATATATAACATATGTATATAATAATAAATATACCGTACCCAAAGTTTGATAATAGAGGACGAGCCACCCTTGTAATAAAGATTAAATAAAGAATAACTCTATTCATAGACATTAAAATTGAAACCGCTATTGAATAAATCGAAATTAGATTATATAGCCGATATGGCCAGATTAGATCGTCATAGACCGATATTATAATATTTCTAATATCGTATGTTGATAACTGAGTATAAATGAATAAAAACGCACTATTCATTGCATTTTTAATTAAAATAAATATCTAAGTCTGCAAATAATCGTCGACTAGTGTTTTTTATAAACACACACATTTACGGTTTAGTTTTTTAACTAAACCATGAATATGTGAATTGATCTATCGTAAGTTAGTTGGTTTTTTTATAAATTTTAATTATTTCAGTTTAATATCATATGACAACGTATTTTTATTTATTTATATTCGCAACAATGCAAATTTTTTAAAGTTCATTAATAACAGTCGGGCTGCAAAAATCTCATTAAAAATGTGATCTTTTTTTTTTTTGTTATACCTTTCATTTTACGATAATTTTTGATGCTATTTAATGTACAGTACACATTTTTAGAATTCCGACAGTAATATCGAAAAACGTTAAAATCAATAATTAATTTCTTTTGCGACGGTTTCATTTAGAAATCGAATAAGAACAAGAAAAATTATGATTTTTCTCTTTCTACAATAGTATCAAAATATTTTTCGGAAATAATAAACCATTTTATGCGCAGCCGATGGCAATAAAAATGAGTTTGGTTGAATTCAACAGAAAAATAGAAAAAATAGAAAAAATAAAAAAACGAGCATTCATGAACTTAAACTTACCTTTTCTTTGATAACTTCAAATATCAAACAACAAACTGTGAAATTCAATTCATTTCAGTCAGTTTTTATGTTTGACAATGTAACTATGATTATGCAAGAAAAGTTGATTTCAAATGGTCATAGGTTAATTACAAATGCATTATCACGAGAAAAAAAAAAAAAAATTGATTTAACGCAAAATCTATTATCAACCGCACACGAGGAAGATTAATGACATGCGCTTCTGGTTTCGATGAAATTATCACTGCACCGCTTGCAATAATTAGAAAACTGGTCGGTATCGCTTAAGCATTATTATATACATAATAATGTTACTGTATCACATTATTTTTGTCCATTATCGATAGCTGCTCCATTATTTGTTAATAAGAGATTAAAGATGTATTCGTTATTTCTCTTACAAACAAGTTACGAGAATTGGATAAAAATAATTTAATTTTTCTTCATTTATTTTCTCACACGTTTACAAGCGCGAGTTCCATTCGCCAGATAAAATCAACGATAGTAAAATATGTCAAATCGTTCAATTTTTTTTATCACAACAAAACAAACTTTCACTCAGAAGCAAGCTGAGAAGAACAATCATTGCACGCTAAGTTTATTTATTCGAGCGAAAAAAAGGAAAGCCTTAGTTTCTTGACGCAGTTCAACTAGTAGCAATTCATTTGGGGAAAGAATAAAGTTGAAAACTGTATTAAACGAAAAGCCCAGACGCAACCGGTATCGTTGAATAATGAATAGCCGATGTATTTAGAAATAGTTTCGAAGCGAATAAGGTAGTAAGTGCGTGATCGCAGTTCGTTCGAATAAACGCGCGATAAATTCATAATAACGACTGCAGCGAAAGATGCATGTAAAAATTGATTATATTAAGGCCAAAAAGGCATTTCAAATCGATTACATGTCGTTTTCAAGTTAACGTTTGTTCAAGTATTAAACCGCGAGCTATCTTACTATTTTTTTTTTATTTATTTTTTTTAAATAAGTTGCCGGTCCCACAAGGCAAATTCCCGTCTCTGAGTATAATCTTATGATCATTCATTGTATAATTAAAATATTTTTTAATAAAATAGTGCTTACTACTATGTATGTATACAAAAAAACAATACACATCTTCCGAAATTGATTGTAAGTATAATCGATACCGTATGTAATTTCAAAAAATTAATTGTTCATTCCTTTAATTTATCTGGTAACCATTGTCTGATTTGTAATTTCCACTTGCCTATCGCTATATTCGTTAAATCGTCTGGAATAGATTCGAGAAATTTAATTACGACTGATTAATCAACGTTATCTGTTTTATTAAACATACATAAAACACACGTGTTACAGAAAATAATTGTTATAAAATATATTTTGTTGTTTTTTACAATTTCCTATCACTTCTAGTTTTTCTGCCTTTCGACATGGAATAAATCGGTAAACTTTTAATCTTATATTTTCAAGTGGTCGGTCGGTAGTAATAATAGAGTATCTTTGGATTTTTTCTTTCAATCAGATGTTATTATTGGTGGCGTGTTTCTTTATTGGGATTATCGCTTTTAAACATCGTTTATTGCTGATTGCTTATCCTTTTAATCATCGTACTTTTTGCCTCTCCGCATACCAAGATTCCATATGAAATTCTTGACGATACCAGCGCGTTGAAATATATATAAACGACTGACGCTATATACTATTAATTGAGCTAAACTATATAACGCTGGTAGCATTTGTCTAATTTTTTTACATATCCTTATAGGCATTGGCCCCGTGAGATCCTCTACAGTTATTTCAACAAAAAAAAACGTTTACTTCGAGTAAATATTTTATCAATAGTTAGGCGAAGGTATTTGAACTCTTTCACTGTTACCAAAAGAGTAGATGCGCAGTTAGACAAGGGGTCAGTACCGGATTAAGCAAGCGCGAGGCCCGTAACAAATTCTATCGAGGGGCCCTTGATCTACTGAGTTCTTAAGTATAAAGTGGTAAAACAATAATTCAATACTCAATATGTTTATTTGCAATCTATAGGTTACAAATCATGTTAGTGTTTAATAGTAAAGTAGATTACAATAGGCCCTGTTGGCCTTTGACAAGTACAAAAAGCCAGAGTTGAGATTGCCCTGACAATTTAGAATAATTTTGATAAGAAACTAACATTTTAAATCTGACTATTAATAACGATGAACTTTTATTATTTGTTAAACTTTTACAAAGTAACTTTTCTAGATTTAACGTGGGCGAATTTCGAGATAATACGATACGAATATCAATTTCTTTGAGCAAATCATATTCTATATTCATCAATGAGAGATAATTCAGGCGTTCTTGACTCATCGTGTTTCACCTTAATTCATTTTTTATACGCTTCAGTGTCGAAAATTAACGTTCGCCATTTGACTAAAGTGATCATGAAAGACAAATAAATGTGCAAAACAATTTCTAAATTGCGGAAACATGATTCTAATGAATATTCCATTAAGAATTTATAATATTAAATTTGCAGAGCTTCGTTTTTTGAACTGTCAATCGCACTCGCCACATCCGTTTTGAGTAGCTCGGCAAACTGCACTAATTCGTCATCTAGACTGTCTTCTAAACCATTTGCATAAGCACTGACCATAATTGGAGTTTTTTTTCAAGATATTTTCTGCTGCAATAGATTTTAACTGTCGAAATATTCCGAAAATACTAATAAGTTTTTAGTATGCTTTCATGTGTTTATCTAAAGCAGATAGTGTGTTTTATCAATAATGACAACAAACAATTCAATTTCAAACTGTTTACCAGGTGTTTCATTTTCAACAGATTCGTCAAGTGTACTAGAACCGCTAAAATGGTCATACTTTGTGTTCCGCTTGCATCGTCTTGAAGTCTGTTGCTGATATTCATGACAGCCTGTCAGATCTTTGGCTTTTGCTTCAATATCTGAAAATGTGGATCGCATTGTTTGGACATATCCATATAATGGTTCATAAAGAGCGTACCCTGTATTAAGGTCTATATTAGACGATTGCAGCGGCGCACTAGTCGCTTGCACGCGTTCTAGGATACCTTCCCATGTAATTACCATTATTCCCGTTTCCAACTTATTCATCTTTAAAACTGTCCGTAAGCTTGATTACGACACTCTGCCTTTTAATCTACATTATTGCAAATATCATCCAAAACTTGCTCGATAGTGGTAAAACCGCATAAAAGTGCCTTCGTAGCATCACCTCTGAAGGACCCCACCTATAGTATTCGACAACCTTTTCAAAATCGGAATTTTCGAAGTAACAGCTTTTTCGTAAAAATACCCAAACGATGTGTAGAAGCACAAAAAAAATTATAACGATTTTCAATAAAATCGAAAAAAAAAAAGTAATGCTTCTGTACAACAATCTACCGCGCACTTAGCAACTAAATTTAATGTATGTGCAAGACAGAGAATGTATTCTGCATACTTATTTATTCCTTTAATTCGTGCCTGCAGGCCGCTGAATTTTCCGCTCATGTTGCCGGCATTATCATCATAGCTTTATCCACGACAATCTTTGATATCATTGTCATTCTTACTTGAGAAATCTAGTAAACTTTGGACAAGTTGTTCTCAGCAGTGTGGCCGTCCATGTCTAAGAACTTAACAAATCTCTCAACTGGGCCAGATGGTAGAACATAGCGCACTATCAGAGTCAATTGGTCTACATACGATATATCTGGAGTGAAATCTAATGACACTAAATAGTACCGGGATCTCTTAATTGCGCAAATAATTTGATCCAGCATGCTTGATGCAACTAATTTGATAAATCCCTCGCGTGTTGTTTTAAATAAATATGATGTATGTCCCTTTCCTTTATGGACATAAGTTTGAATATGTTGGGCTATAAAAACGTCAAATTCAGAAAGTAATTCTAATAAACCTAAGTGTAATTCCCATTATATATTGAACCAATAATTTCATCACTACCCCGAAACGTAAGACCTCGTTCTGCTAACAACTTTATTACTGCAATAATTTATTCTAAAAGCATCTACCAATAATTTTGCTCAGTCTGAATTTGGCTCACAAGTTGATGATCGACACACGCATTCTTGTTTATACGATTTAACAGCGAAATTATAGATTTACTATGCGGAGTGCTTTCTTCATGCCTTTTCAACAAATTATTCGCATTCTTCCAGTCATCATCAAACCCATTTTTCGTGAGCCGTGCTGCTGACTGATTAATACCTGAATCGATAACTTTGCAAACAAAACAGAAAAGTCGCCCTTTAGTTTCTGAATAGCACAACCGATTTCTGACGTGAGTTTTATTTCGTAGGTTTATGCTTATAAGTGAAAAATGACTTTTCGCAGAATCGTCGACTAATTTCGTTTTCATACATTTTCATTGAACTTAAAAAGTCGCTGCTTCCTTTCGCAATCCAATATTCTCTGTCAAAAAGTTTGCCGATTTAGCGTCCTTGCCGGAGAATGCGACTTTTGCACGCTGGGAAGCCTAAGAAATTGAAATGATTTGCCTGAGAAATTGTCAAAAAACGTGGTCTGGAATTTATCATAGTTATTATCATTATTTTGTAACTCTGACAGCGTGATCATTTATCGTCATGGCGACCGAATCTGTCTCAATATTCAGCTTATTTTAATATCAAAATAGAACATGTCTTTTGAGAGCTTTTTTCGGGAAAAAAAAAACAAAAAACATTCATCCCAGTTAAAAAAATATTTATAGTTAATACCATGATGGAACATGACACAAATCCTTTCTAAAAGTTTGAACCGGGCACACTGCAAATTATTTTTAAACGAAATTGGTAACGATTTTACTATGTCAGGATCACGAAATGGTTATGAGAAATTTAATTTCAGGAAATCTCTCATTACTTTTATAACTTACATAGACTTATTACTAGAAAATAATTATTTGGTATATGATTGCTGGATCATAATAAAAATAATGTGAACTGTAAGTCTTACAAATAAATAGACAATTTCAACATTTTGGATCGAGCTATTGCAATTCTACTACGCATCCACACTGAGTGTCATCGAGTAGGAGTGCTCGCACACGTCAGACTTTTTGTAGAGCCAGTTATCAGGCCGATTAAAATTCTGTACATTTATATGAGCGACTTTTGTAGAACTTGTGCGTTTACCTTATGAAATTATGTGTTTTATTTTCACCAAGGAAATAATCGGTTACCGATTGCCTGCAATGGATTGCCGTGGTTGGAAAAGGTGTAACGTTTCACGTTTTAGTGACACCAAATAAATTCAATATATCACGACTTAATAGTTTCACTCAAAAAATTACGCTCTGGCGGAGGCGGGACTGGATACGCGGGGCCCGTAGCAATTGCTACTCTTGCTACGTGGTTAATCCGGCACTGCAACGGGTGAGACTATTATCCAAATAGTTGTTATGCGCAATGTTATAGACGATTTGCACGTTCCACATCTGCTAGATGCCCTTATGCGCAGTGCTGTTTCATTTTAATAGTTAGTTGTTTATCACGCGCGCCCATCTACACATAATAATTAAATTCTTTCGGCAAGAGTTTCTCTGCCATGTGAATGTTTTCGTGTTCGATTATTAGTGCTGTATCATATACCATCGAATTTTTAACATATTTATAAAGTGAATTTGTATATATTAAAAACAGTGACGGAGTTAGTACAGTTTCTTGTTCGATACCATTTAATGTTATTTCTTTGTTACTCAATTCTTCGTTGATCTTAACCATAGGCGCCGGAAGGGGGGTGCAAGGAGGTGCACTTGCACCCCCCCCCCTGTTGGAAAGGAAAATACACAGAAAAAGATTAAGAATTTTTTTTTATTAAGTCATCGTTTGAATAAAAACCATAAGTCTGGATTGCTGCCCAAATTTGCTTATCACTTTGTCGATAAATTCAGTGTCTTCCTCTGCTCTTTTCCAGAGAACACTGAGCATGCACAGACCGCTTAGCCTTGCGTCTCCCATCGTTGACCGATTCCAAGTCTTAACATGTAACGTGCTAAATGTATGTTCAATGCTACATGTTGTTGCTGCAATAGTTAAACCAATTTTGATTGCCTCACATAACGCTGGGTAAAATGGGGTGGCTCGAGCAATCAAATCTGCGTATTCAACAATAGATTCATTTAAAGCCGCATCATTTGCTTCATTTGTCTCCAATATCTCGTACCACGTGGTAGCTTCGACAATAAAATTATGTAGAAAACCTCCATAAAGGTTCTGTATATCTTCAAGCTGCATAAGTGAAAATGCGTTTTTGTGTGTTGAAGAAAATCGATTTCTTAGAGACGAAATGATAGAATCTAAATATGGGATGAAGATAGATATTCTGAAAAATTCGTTTACATTTTCAGATGGTTGATTTGATCTCTGAGCCTGTCTTGCCACTACTCGAGGACGCTTATATTCAACATTCAATTCTTCGCAGATTTTTTGAGCTTTCTCTAACATGACCGAAAACTGCATGGATGCATTATCGCGGTGAGACTGAAGCATGTCTGTTAGTTTATTTACGTGATCGTGTATCGGCTTTATATTCATATTTACTTCTTGTAATTGGTTGCAGCAGACGGGTTTAAGTTTGGCAGAATAGGAAGCAATTACTACCAGTGTCACAATGTATGTTGGAGTTTGCTACAGTCGTGTATATATGCTTTAGTTTTCCTTTTTTAAGAGTTCAGTGCGTCCTACAAAAGTTCTTCTAAAACTCGTACAATAGTTAGAAAGTTTTCAGAAAATTTTCTGATACTTTTGTATTTTGCTATCCAACGCCTTTCACAAAAGAGAGATATATTTGGAATTTTATTTCGCCGCAATGTACTTTCTCTAAAAAAAATTGATGATGTTCTTTATAGTCCCAGCAGTGTTTCTTACTTCACTAACATCGTTCAGATCATTGATGACAAGAATCACTGTACGGCTTGCTCAGTGGAAAAATAGAGCTGAAGGATATTTGTCATTAATAATTTCCTGAACACCTTCATATCTTGTCATTAATTAAACTTACAGCAAATCTCAACACATATTTTTGTAGGAAATTGAACGTCCTACAAAAGAGGTCTCTATAAAAATATATATTATTCATTTTATGAGTTTTATTAATTAGCAAGTTATAAAATTAAGAAGAAAAAAAAAAAAAAATCCTCAGTTCTTCAAACTTTGACCTTGGATATCTTTTAAATAGTTAGATTAGTGGAAAAACTGTAAGAGACCTCTTTTGTAGACAAAAATATGTGCCGAGATTTGCGGTAAATTTAATTAATGGCGAGATATGAATTTTTTCATATAGGACAGGTAAAAATGGAAAACTCTGATGAGGAGAACCTTCCTATTAATAATAAGAGCTCATATTTTGAGATAATTTTCTAGAGGTGCATAGCAACCAATTTTTTGGTATTAAAAGTAAAAAAAAAAAAAAATAGTCGATTGTTTTAACCTACCCTAGTGTAGATGCGGATGCACATCTCCCTGAATGTAGTATAAGAATATAATTATCTGTAGTAGCGTTTTCGGGTTTAAACGATTAGCAGTTAAAAAAGATATAAAAAACAGAACGAAAACGAAAACGCGACGGAAGTTAAGTATTCGGGGCGTTTAAGTTCTTTTCTTTTTAAAAAACGTCTGCGAATACTGAAATTTCGTCGAGTTTTACGCTAGTTGTCTAGCGTTTTTAAGACTTGAAAACGTTATTACAGATAAGTATGCTGATATGTGCACTCCGGTATTATTTGTTTTTTGGCAATGTGAACATTTATGTTTAGTGTTTATTAGAAAAAATAATGTTGTCAAGAGATTAAGACGTGGTCATACTAGATTGACACACTCGTATCCTATCTTTGAATTAAAACTTTCTCACTTCTTCCTTTCTGACTGTCTCAAAACTTTAACATTCACCATATTCTTTTGAACTACACCACTTCACTTAATATAGTACCTATAAATTCACATTTCCTATCAATCAAAGCGTGACCCAACGACTTTTCGATAAGAGCGCGTTAAAAATAAATATAACCGCTTTAAGCACGCAAAAAACTGTATCCTCCAGTTTGAAATATATAGCGCAACTAACTTCCTATTAGGCTCGATAATCGTATATTTATTATAATAATAATAAATGTTACGGAATAAATAATTTCTTTCTTCGTGATTAGCCTAAATGTCTGTAAAATTATAGTATATTTTAACGGGGGGAAATAATACAACAAAAAAATACTTAATTATACCTTTATAGAGTTCTATGCCTAAAATGTTTTCCGACTGCGTTGTAGAGTAATATCGGAATAACGTAGATAGAATAGTATGTACTTAACTGTTGTTTTTACTTTTAATAATACTTTTGATTATTGATTTTTAGCATTCTGTATCCGTATAACCGGAATCCTAATAAGATGGTTCAGAAATTATGAAAATAACGAAATTTAATAACTCGGCAAAACTTTGAAATATTAAACGTGTAGATCATAAAATGCTCTTTAAGACGCTTACGTTTATAACAACCGATTACTCTGTGGGCGCCAAAAATCCGTAAACAAACGTCAAGAATATATAATAATGCGGGATTTAAAATGATATCAAAAAATCACCCTTAAAAAAATCATAACTCACTACCAAATAATCCTTTTAAAGTGGAATTGGAAATATGTAAATCACGAATTCTTTTATAACATAAAAAAAAAAAAAAACAATAAAAAATTAACCTTCTTTTGGAGCAAAAAGCAGCAAAAATAAAAAATAAAAAAAGTATGATTTTCTAAGTATTAGCATGAGTAAAAACCCGGAAAAATCAAAATACATCTTAAACACGATTATAAACGCGAGCTTGAAAGAAAAAATCGATACTACCATTTCATATTTGATCCTTTGAAAAATTTTAAATTCATACTTTTCTGTTTTTGGATGTATGATATTATATTGATGAAAAACTCGCAATTTGGCGAGACGAAACCACATTTCACTTCCCTAACGAAACTTTTAAATGCGTTTCCATTTTTGCAGCATATTATGGTTAGAAATTTTGAACCAGTTCATAAACACCATATATTCATGAATATTTCATTTAATTTGCAATATCTTAATATTCGATTTTAAAACTAAGCCCCTTGGGGTAATGAAAAACTCTCTATATCTAAGAAAAAAATTTTGCACGCCTATAATACATATCGACATGAAGTTCGCTACTTGCAGATAAAACTATATTTTTAACTTACGAACTTGGACGAAAAAAACCGTGAAAAATTAAATTTTCTTTTTTTATAGCTCGAATATTACAATAGAGCTGTCGTGGTGACGCTGAAAATACGAAAATTCGGAACAGTTACCATGTTTCGAACAGATCCTCCGATATTTATATTAGTAATTTTTACCAGTCCATTTTTTCTGCTTACCTTAATATGTAAATTGTATACAACAGATTAAAAATAAATATTTTTGTTTTAAAATTTTTAGTACTTACTGGCTGTTCCTTTGTTCAGAACTTTATTTTAACACAACAACATTTTGACCATTTATCAATATACTGACACAGAAATTTAACTAAAATAAAATAAGATGGCATCCTAAAGCTTAACTAGAATGACCGTTAGAAATACAAATAAACTATTCATGGCGCAGATTTCTTTTTAAAAAAGACGTTGTTTTAAGAAGATAATGATTCGAAGTTTAACGTACCTTATAACTAATAGGTCACATAAACACTAGAAAGTGAGCACGAATGCAAAGCGGATGTAACTAAAATAAGACGGAAAAATTCCGTTTACAACATCGCGCGAGATTCCTTGGAAATGTTAGATTTCCGTGTGAAAGATGAACGAACAAACTTTTGCGACGTACATTTCAGAGTTCCGCTAGTAAAAAATAAATGCAATATTAATAATCGATAACATTCATTATTCGCCTCTCGGCCAACAACATATTTCGCTTGATGTTTTTTATTTAATCGTCGTTAGCCATACTTACGAAGTTATAAAATTACAACGCTCGGTCGTCATCTAAACGTAGCATAAATTAATTCACTTTGGTTCTAATGTACATCTGTTATTTGACCATTTATTTTCATTAATGTTTAGCATGTTTATTTGGCAATAAATTCTTCAGTTTCTTTTATTATCCGCAGCTTTCAGTATACATGGTAGCTACTCAAATACAATTTCTTTTAAATTCCCGGTCCAAATCCACCCGATTTCCTGATTACTAGAATTGTACAAAAAGAATGGAACTTTTTTTGTTAACGTTGATATTGCACCGCCGCAGCGTATTTTATATGAATAAAACAGAACTTCGAAATTTATTTCGAATAAAGTACAGTAAAAAATGCAATTTTCGCTTCAAATGATTTTTTCCTAATAAAAATTTCGTTTTTGGCTATTTTTACTCTGTTTCCAGGTTTTTACGACAAAATTCCCAGCTTATTCTCGGTTGGGTGGCCACTCTATTATATGTATGCGATTACATTTACTGTTCGTTTATATTTATTATAATTTAATAAAGTAATCAAAGTTGAAGGCTGCGAAACCGTGTTTCTGATGTTCAGAAAGATTTCGAAAAAATCAATGATACAAAAATTTTTAAATACTTGTAAATATTCACATTTACGAGAATGTTAGGTGAAATAAATACGATACCACACATTTAAAATCGGACATCCGAATTTTTAATTTAGTATTATGTAAAAGTGTATGGTTGACAGAATCCTCACCGTATGAAATATTAAACTTGGCTGATCTTGTTATTTCATTTTAATATTCCGTTAATCTGGCTAATCATTTACACACCGATACAGCTTTCAATCTTATTTTTAAACGTTTTAGCGAGATCCCTAAAAACGTCGCGGCTGATTCTCTAAGACGGAATTAAAATCTTTCAGTCACATTTTGTACCAAAATTAAAAATTGTATTTTAAATTTTTCTAAAATAAACATTTTTAATATATATATATATATGTATATATATATATTGGGAAACTTTTTTTTATAAAATATTCCTAAGAATATAAACAGAGCGTATAAAACAAAACAACTCTATACGCTAAAATTACTTAGGAGAAATTAGACAATCAAATGTACACTTACCTTACATTCTTTTAGCGTGCCGCACTTCAACAGATAAGAAACTTATAATGGTAGGATAGTGGAATGAAGGACGTTAAGGATCATTTTCCGAGACACATAAATATTATGAAACGCTTAAAACTTTCGCAACCATTATAATTTACGAACAACTGCGTTTAAAAAATGAAATATATTTATTTCCGAAGATATAACGTTTAACGTCTCGGATAGCTTATACTGACCATCATCATCATAAGTGAACTACAGCACTAGAACGCAAACTTTTTTTTTTATTTTTATTTTATGGACACGTCAGCACAGGGCATTCATCCAACACAAAAGATTAGAAGAATAGAAAGACATCTGGAACGACAGGTTATATCAAAAAACGATTAGAGACAGAAGACATGAAGGCGGCTATCAAAGGAACAACAGAAGAAGATGGAAAAGCGAGAATGTAGAGGTCACAGTAAGGAGTAGGGAAGCCAAGGCTAAGCAAATTGGAATAAAAGATCGCGCGTTCTAAGGAAATGAAGGAACATTCGAATAGTACGTGGTTTGCGTCACAGATAACATTTAAGGTAGAAGGATGAAAAGGACACAAAGGAGATTGAACAAGAGCAAAGCGGAAACGAGAAGCCGGCAGCAGACTATGATTAAAACGGAGACGAACTATGGAAGAAATGACAGAACGGCTGATAGTGGGAAAATTGTTAAACCACGGAGAAGAGGATGGGGAAGGCTGTAAGGCAAAGTAAAAGGAGTCAGGGTTAGAGTAAAAAGAGACAGATAGAGATCAGTCCAAAAGTAACGGTGAGAACGAAAAGAGAGAAAGGAAAGACTTTGGGAAGGAAATCTGCCTATGAAACGACCATTTACCGTGCCCGAGCATGCTAATGCGTCAGCAAGATAGTTACCGGCGATAGCACAGTTGCTAGGGATCCAAAGCAGGTCAATTTGGATAGAACGGGAAGCTAATAAATTGAAAATCAAAGAACGAATATAAAGAATAATAGGACAGGAAGAGGGTTCAGGGAAAGAAGACGCGGTAGCTAATAAAACGCTTTTCGAGTCGGAGCATAGAAGGAAATTCACTAAATTGGAAGTTGAAGATATAAAAAGGAGCGCACGCAAAATAGTCATGAATTCGGCTAAGAAGGCAGCAGAAAAGGAGGGAAGTTGAAATGACAGAAAATAGTTGAGGGCAAGAAGAATAAAAGCGACACCGACCCCCGAAGCAGATTTTGAGCCGTCGGTAAAAATCGTGAAATGAGCAGGAAATAGTGAGGAAAGAGTCTGGTTAAATTCTTCGTGAATAGCAGGACTAAAAAGGGACTTAATGTTAGAAGGTAAAGAAAATAGCTGAATGAGACAGTTCAGAGAAGTTATAAAAGTACGGAGATTTGTTCTGGGAGAGGACGAAGTGAGAAAGTGGAACGAGTCGAGAAGAGATGAGAGAAAGAATTGGAATCTTACGAGGAGAAAAATACCAATTGACCCGGGATATATTGATAAGAACGCAAATTTCGGTAATAGCGGCAAAAATAAAAAAAATGAAAACATACATCACGGAAAACCTAATCTAAAAAAATACCTAAACAAAAAAAAAAAAAAAAAAAAAAATATAATAAAAACCAAAATGAAAACCAACGAAAAAATTAAAAAACAATAACGGGCATTAAAAGTAAGACTAATATACATGATAAATTAGAAAAATACAAAAACAATAGAAGCCGAAAATTTCGAAACAAAGATAAAACAGGAAATTACGAACGAACGAGTTAAAAAAGGAAATCAACGGACTTAAAATAAGACTAACATAACACATAATAAATTAGAAAACAAATGAGAAAAACAGTCTAGGAATAAACGCATAAAAAACAAAGTAGCTTTCAGCAAATATGTTAGAAAATCTGATGAAATAATAATAGAAAAGACAACATATTGAAAACAATAGATATAATTTATGTACTTGAACTACATATAATACAAGAGCTAAACAAACAAGTATGTGGGAATTACATTTTTGATAAAGTTTTCAATTCGTGAAATTTACTATTATTTAAATTCGAGTAAAATAGCGTTGAAGTTCTTTCATTAATCTGTTTTGAACCGTGTTGTCAGTTTGATATTGTGTTCTGACCGTAATTTTTTTGGCAGTTTTTTCAAAAATCAAATTTAAATGAGTTCTCGAACATTAAGTAATTTTCTTCCGTAGTGAGAAAGCGGTGATAAGAAATATTTTTTTTTAAAAAATCTCTGTCTCCATTGTTTAGTAACGATTTTGATGTTGGATTTTTTCTTTTTATCAGTCTCGCGCAAAAAATTCAATAGGGACATTTATAAAAACAGAAAAATTGTTTTATTAGAGACGAAAAAAAAAATGAATTTTTTAAATAAAAACAATTATATAGTGTTACATGCACTGTTTTTATGTATAGCAGGAGCTCTAGAAACACTTAAAAAATGTGTTGCCTGGGTACAGTTGCGGTTAATTTGGCAATAATATAACACCCATATGCAATTAAGAACTTTTTAAAATACATCTTTCGGTTTTATAGCGATTATTTCAGCGGTCTGAATTTTATTTTAGCGTAATTAAAATCGTTCTTGCGGCTTTGATAAGTTTCATATCATTGCGTCATTTTAGATCTTTTGAAAACATTAACAACAATTTACTAAACATAAAGCGATTTATTATTAACGAAAAAATAATCGGAAGCCTACACTGTTCTTGAACTGTTCGTCACGCATCATAAAACCTTCTAGGTTTTACAGATTTTTTCGTTTAAAAAGAATATTTTGTAACAGAAAAAGTAGCCATAAATTCCGTTTTAAAGAATATATAATTAAGCACATTTAATATGCAGGTATATATATGAACGTTAGTATGGGTAACCCTGGACACAGTCATATCTTCAGAAATATATCATGTTCAGACACAATAGGATGTATCCCCACGATGTGATTTAATATCTTTCACTTCTGAAAAATATCACACCATTCCGGGTACAGTAGGATTTATCTTTAACAGTGTGATTTAATTTTAAATCCCAAAGATGGTAACTGCACGCGCAATTATCAAAATTCGCTAGACATCCCTACTGCTCTATGCATTCAAAGCAATGACGGAGTATGGAGTTAAATATGTGGCCTACGTTACGATTTAAATATGAGTTACATAACTCTATTGGAATTACAGTTGAGAAGCTGAACAATAGTCAAAAAACACACATATTATCAGGATTCCGTACATTATATGTGTACGGAATCCTAAAAATAGGAGCGAGTATGAAGTTAAACCACGGTTTTCGGTGGTAGTAAGCTGTAGGAGTAAAAAGAAAAAGCTTAAAAAAGTTTAGAAGCAGTCGAAATTATCATCGAAGATAATCATTTTTTTAGGATCCTATTAATTTCGATATAACGAAAACTTCAAACGCCTATTTAAATAAACAAAACCTATTCCGGGCAAGAATTACTATTATTTACAGATTCCTCATTTTTATTATACCATAATTTAAATGTACGGAAATTATTATACAAAACAAGCATATAACACGCTTAAGCATGCACATACTTAAACAATTTCTCACGCGGAAATATACACTTGTAACTTTACAAAAAGTGCAACAGTAACATATAAGCCACTTTTCTTTGCGCACGGAACTATGTTGTCACGTGATGCTTTCTCGCACACAAATAAATAAAATACATATATAGGTGTATGTACACAAATATAAATAAATAAATTTAATAACAATAACGACAGCGTATGAGCTTTTTTAGATATTTTATATTTCAATTAAATAACTTTTCGCATATTATCAACATATTCACTAATTAAGAATTTTATCTATATTATCATCTTTTGACTTATACATCGTATAATTTTTCAGCAACTTCAAAAGCCATTCAAGTGTGTAGATTTTACTTATATTCAAGGTTAGGGGAAAAAAAGCACAAATACGAGCAATGTAAGGGGGAGGATTTTATCAAGAATGCAATGAGGGATCTTCCGATGATAACCTGACCTTTTGAAAGCACTATCAATTGCATAATGAAAATAGAAACATAATTTATTCTCTCCTTCCTGATACAGAATATTTCAAATATAAAATTGGGTATAATTTTGGAAATTACGAAAAATAAGAATTTTTTTTGAACCCATGCGCTAACTATTATTATTCATAATTACTTCATGAACAGAAAAACTAGTTTTTCGTATTTGGAAAATAAAATATGTAGTTTCATTGTGAGCATGTTTTACCCGGTTAAACACAGGTTTACAATAATAAACAGTTGTATATTAGTATTAGAAGTGAAGAAAAATTAATTATTTAAATAAATAACATTATATAACAAAAGCAAACTATTAAAAATACTATAACTTTTGTGGTTTCTTCACGTAAAAAGTATTTTTAGTATTTAATATTCTTCTTCACAGTTGTGAAGTAAAGAAGAAATTAGTAGTAAACTTTTAAGATATCGGAAATAAGAATTTATCGATTATTAGGTATATTTTCCGTGTAGTTTGCTGAAGAACTAACTCTAAAGTCAGTTTTCACTGGGCGTAAAAAAGATAGAGCGTTGTCTTTATCATTTTATCGATCGTAAGAATTTTTGTTTTTTTACATTCTATAAATAAATTTCAAAAATAGAATAGACAGATGAATTTATTCCAATTTTCAAGCTCAGCCGTTGAGTCAGCATATTATAAGATTTAAAACCGAAGCAAAATATTTCAGTGAAAATCGTATTATTTTGTTCCGATTTGCCATCAACTCCCCAATTTTTTAAAAATATTTCTTTAGATAATTCAGAAAATAATTTAGAACCTACAGAGATTTAAAAAAATATACGAACATAGAAGAAATAGCTCATTGCGAGGAACAAAATGTATCAGATGAAAACTGTGTAATTAAAAAAAAATAAAAAAAAAAGTATTATAATTAATAAATTAAAAAATGGAAAATTGAAAAAAGTAGAATGTAACATTCTATTCAAATGGGAATCTGCTAAATATCGAAGAAATAAAAGATGCGAAAGAAAAACAATAAGAATTTTTCAGAACCAAGTGTATTAGAGATTACTTCAGTATGGTTAATAACATTTTATTATTATTATTATTATTATTATACGATTGATCGGGCGCAGGCTGCACTAACGGGCCATATGCACCCAGGGGCTGGCTAGAGTCTAGATGAGATTTAATAGCTTAAGCGACTGCAGGAACCGGAAAACACTATGGATATGTGAGGAAGATTGAGATAGGAGCTGAGGTAGGGAGGCGGGGAGGCTGTGCTGGGTTCTGAGTGCTGTAAGTGCCTGGCAGGATGTTAGAATATGGGGGATAAGGAGTTGAGCTGTTAGGCAAAAGGGACAGAGAGGAGGGTCCATGCGTTGTAGAAGGTAAGAGTGGGTAAGATTTGTGTGGGATATGCGGAGTCTGGTAAGAATAATATTATTCTTTCTTGATCGGAACGGAGAGGATATGTGTGATAGAGGATTAGGTTTTACGGGGAGGAGTTGATTTTGATGGTTGGACTTCCATGCACGGACCCAAGATTTGGTTATGCGTGATCTCAGGAATTGCTTGGTATCGTTAGAGGAAACAAACCGGGAGGTGAGGAGAGGGAGTGTGGTGGCCTCTTTAGCAGCTCGGTCAATGGCCTCATTGCCCGGCAAGCCAACATGGCTGGGGATCCACATAAAAGTTATCGAGACATGGGATTTGTTAAGGAGGTCATGGAGAAGTAATATGCGTTGTAACAGCGCGTTGTCGGTGTGACAGTTACAAAGTGCCTTTAGGACAGAGAGCGAGTCGGAGAGGATAAGGTATTTGGAGTGAGGTGGAGCAGCTGTTAGGAATTCCAAGCACTTGAAAATGGCAAATGATTCGGCTGAGAATATGGAACACACCTTGGAAAGACGGAAGCGACGGGTGGCGGGGGGAACTGAGAAGGCAGACCCCACACGGCCTCCAGATTTTGAGCCATCCGTAAAACAGCACACCGCGCCACTATATTTGGAAATTTCCAGTTTGATATACTGGATCAGTACATGGGGGGGATTGGTAGATTTCGTTAGCCGTGTCAGGTTCAGATTCATGTGAAGGGGTTGGAGAAGCCAAGGAGGAGGGTCAGTATATATTGGGCAAAGCGGGGGGTTTCGAATGAATTTACAAAATTGAGGGACTGCAGATTCAAAACGGTTTTTGAGGTTAGTAGAGTAGCTGGGACTGCTTGACGAAATTTGGCTATGGCTTGGAGAGTCATACAGAAGTTCATTAAATGGGAGGTTTGGGGTTGTAAGGGTAGAAGTAAGGAAATTGGCTGCCAGGATTTGCCTTCGGAAGCACAAAGGAAGTAGGCTGGACTCGCTGTTGAGACTGGCTGTGGGGCTGGTGTAGAACGCACCGGTGGCTATTCGGATGGCTGAGTGTTGGATGACATCCAGAGACGCCAGTAGACCCTGGGCCGCGGAGCCAAACGCCAGGCAGCCGTAATCTAATTTAGAGCGAATAAGCGCTTTGTATAGCAATAATAGCATCGTTCGATCGCCTCCACTGCGTCTATTGTTAACTTTCTTTAGCACGTCCAGGGCCTTTATGGTAGACTTCTTAAGGCTCTTGATGTGTGCATTCCACATCAGTTTGCTATCGAACGTTACTCCAAGGTAGCACACTGTGTCCTGGAACTGAAGGTCAGAGTTGTAGAGGGAAATTTCAGGGTGCTGACTGCACTTGGTGGTTCGGTGGAAGTCCATACAAATCGTTTTTTCCTCAGAAAATTTGAATCCTCGCGTTGATGCCCATTCAGCTATTTCGTTGATGCACCGTTGCAAGATTACACTTGCTCTGATTGGCGACGACGATTGAAGGGTTATTGTCAGATCATCTGCAAACAGGCTGAAATGTATCGGCGGTCGGATGGCTCGTCTGATGTCGTTGATGGCCAACAAGAAAAGTGTTACACTAAGGATGCATCCTTGGGGTACGCCATTCTCCACCTGGAACAACCGCGAAAAGGTGTTGCCTAATCGGACTTTAATTTGCCTGTTGGTTAGGAAGTTCTGGATCAATCTGGCCATGCGGCCTCGGATTCCTGCTTTATATAAGTTGGAAAGTGCCTGATACCTCCATACCGTGTCGTACGCCTTTTGTAGGTCAAAGAAAACCGCATACAAATGTGTGCGGTTGCTGAGTGCTTTTTGGGCCTTCAGTTGTAGATCTAGGATAGCCTGCATTGCTGAGCGATGTTTGCGGAAACCATATTGATTTGGAAGGAATATGTTGTTCATTTCCAAGGTCCAGGTTAGTCTCTTTTGGATAACTTTTTCCAATAATTTCCCCAGAATGCTAGTTAACGCAATGGGTCGGTAGCTATTCGCTTCCGTTTTACTTTTCCCCTTCTTCAGTATAGGGATTATAGTGGCTATTTTCCAATTTGTAGGGAAAATTCCCATGTTCCATAGCTTGTTCAGGATATGTTGCAGGTATAATTTAGCCGATTCGTGGAGGTGTTTCAACATGATTGGATGGATATCGTCTGGTCCTGGTGAAGAGTCCCGGATATTATACTGGATGCAGTGTTCCAGCTCGCCTAGCTGAATTGGGCAGTTGTAGCTTTCCTCATCGCAGGAGTCGAAGGGAATTGGGACGGCTTCCATCTTTTGCTTGAGTTGTAGGAATTATGTGTCATAGCTGGAGTTGGATGACACAGCCGAGAAATGAGAGGCCAACAGGTCGGCCATCTCGGTGGTATTGGTAATGAGGGAATCTTCCTTGGATAAAGCGGAAACAGCTGTTTGGTGGTTCTTCCCTTCAATCAGTCGGATCTTCCTCCACACTGCTGGGATCGACGAAAATTGGTTGATGGAGGAAGTAAGAACTTGCCAGCACTTCTTTTTGGCTGCTCTTATGAGGGTGCGTGCGTATGCTCGACGTTTACGATACTCAATCAGGTTAGCTAATGAGTTCCGTCTTTTGAGTGTTCTTAGCGCTTTTTTTCGGCGGTCGATTGCCTTTGAGATATTACTGTTCCACCAGGGCACACGTTTTCTTGCGCAAGGATTACCTAAAGAGACAGGTATAGCCTTACGCCCAGCTTGGATTATGACAGTAGTTAGGAACTCGATATCCTCCTCTACATTGTCCCTATGACCGGCGTGAATCATGGTGCTGTTCGTGAACGTTGTCCAGTTGGCTTCACTTATTTTCCATCTCTGATATCGAGAAGGCTGGTAGCTGGATGCTTTATATGAGAGGAAGATGGGGTAGTGATCGCTATCGCACAGATCATTGTGGCACTGCCAATCCACCTCATTTATAAGGTCGGTTGAGATCAGCGTGAGGTCGATCGCGGAAAAAAGTCCTGTTTTTGAGTCAAAGTGCGTTGGTTGGTTTTGATTGTTTAGTAGAGCTATATCATGGTTGATGAGCAGATGCTCAATTTGGTTACCTCTGGAATCTTGACGTCTGGAGCCCCACGTATGGCTATGAGCGTTGAAGTCGCCGAGCAGGATGAATGGCTTTGGTAGTTGTTTTATAATATTCTCGAACTCCTGTTTCGAGGTTTGTTGGTTGGGTGGGATGTAAACGTTACATACTGCGATGGGTTTGCGGTGGATTGTAGGAATTGTTATTGAGACCACGACTGCTTGGATTTCAGCGCTGATTGGAAGCTGGACTGCCTGAGGAATGAAATTGTGGACTAGAGTTAGTACCCCACCAGCTGCGATCAGGTGCGAGGTATCGTCAAATCTGAATGATTTGTAGTTGCGTATAGTAAGCCCTTGGTTAGCCTTCAGATGAGTTTCTTGAATACAGATTACTGGTGGCTGGTGCTGTGCTATTAGCGTTTTAAGCTCAGCTAGGTGCAAGAGAGCACCGTTTATATTCCATTGCAAAATTTTATTCATGGTTCACTGACTCAGTTTCCGAGTCGGTAGCACCGCCACGTATCGCCTTAATCAACCTGGACAATTTGTTCTTGATCCCTTGCCCTACGATAAATTTTTTTAGGACAGGCAACGAATTGGAGAGCTGTATTGGATCAAAGTTCATTTGTGAGACTGCCTCAATGTAATTAGTTTCCGTGAGGATCGCAAACATTATATCTTCGAACTGGTCAGGTGTGATTTCGTAGCGGCCCGCATTTTTCTCCATTTCCTCTTTTGCTGCTTTGATCGTCTCTAATAATTGGTCAGTTTTGTCTTCAGTTGTTCTTATCTTTTTGGGTTTCGGAGGCAGTTTCTCCGATTTTGTAATGGAGGTGGTATCGATTGATGAGGAAGAGGTGGAGGAAGAAATTGCTCGTTTGAAAACTGTGGCAGAGGGAGTTATGAAGTTGCAGTCTTCCGTTGACTGAATGTCCATCCGTTCTTCTCCTTTGGCTCCATCCATTATAAAGGAAGCCTTGGTGTTGTCCGCATTTGGGAGGCTTTTGTCACTCGTTTCTGTGGCTGCACAGTGAGCTGCCAGGTGGCCCTTCTGCTTACATCGATAGCACACGGAGCCTTCTTCGGCTAGAAATATCCGATATTTGGTATTGTCATGAGTGATAACTAAACTGTCTGGTATAAGCGTGGCTGCATCGGGAGCAATGTAGAATTGTTTTTTGTTCGTTAGGATATGTGCTAGCGCGGGTGATGCAAAGCCTGCTCGGATAGTGGTGATAGGCGATAACGGCGCTATGTTGTGTCTCCTTAGCTCCTCTTCAATCACGGCGGTAGGAATACTGGGGCAGACATGAGAAATTATGATGCGCTTAGCTGGGTTGATCAAGCGTCGGATACTAGTTGACTGGTTATTGATTGTTATAACTCTGTTCTGCTCGATGATGTCATCAACTATTTGCTTAGACGTAAAGAAGATGCAAAATCTTTGATTCGGCATACGGTAGGCTGCTTTGATGTGATGAGGGTTGACAAATTCGGTGACTTTTTCTACATACTCGATTTGTTTAACACCGTCGATGGTAGGGATTACTATTGCGGGTGTTTTGTCCAGCACTGGTTCTTTGTTCGCGACTGTTGCGTAGGAGGTGGGATGCAGTTGTTGACTAATTGGGTTGAGCATCGTATCAGTATCGGGCGGTACAGGTGTGGAATGAACAGATACGTTTGCTCTTGGCTCGTTGTTAGATTGTTTAGGCGTATTAACGGGGCCTGGTCTGCTTGTCGCAGACTTGTTGGCTATTTTTTGGCTTATCGGTTTGCTAACATCAAGTTTAGTGTCTTTCTTTGATTTAGTCGACATCGTGCGTCTAGGCACGAGTCAGAGTACGGAGATGACGCGCGGCGGTTTAGATAAAACCGCGCTAGTGGAAATATGTGCAAACGAGTTAGATTATAGTATACAATGAAATAAAATAAATCGGCCTCACCATAAGGTTCTTCTTATCAGTAGACTGATAACGGAACCGGCATTAACGCGAACGCGAACAATCATTTTAGAAACTATACACATCTAAATATAAATACTCAAACAAACTAGTATTTTACTAACTACAATAAAGAATACAGACAATAAAAATGTTGAAAACGAAATAACTGATAAACATAATAATATATTAAATTATTTCCTTAAACGACTACTAAACATAGGAGCAAAAATTTCATCATAAAATAAAAACTATTATGAAGATTCCATAAAAAAAAAATCAACGATATATCAAGATTGCTACATGAAGCCCCACATGCAAATTTAAAAAATATTTTACCTTCCATTTCAAGTTTGAATATATTTTCGAATAAAAATGCTACAATAATCATCGAAAGATTGATAGGATTTTTTGGGACTAGCTGAATATTGTGAACAAAGAAATATTCCTAAAGCCGCACATCAGAAGATGGCATTCGATTAGCAGAAACAATTATTCATGATTACAAAACGAACAAACCAATGAGTTTTGTTTTGCCCTTAAAAAATGGTTTACCTCAAACAAACGCCTACCTTGCTACACCTGAAAAATGCATTAGAATTTTTTTAAACTATAACACACCAAAGTCTATAATTTGTTAGGTTATAATGGCTCAACTTCTACCTACCGGTGTTTCCCCTCTTTGTCAGTTTTCGGTACTGACAATAAATTTAACTCAACAGATATTCTTTGTCCTTGGGAATATATGTTAAATGAAACAAAAAAATTTTGGAATTTACATCTTACGATTTTTTTCTGATGAAGGTTCAAAGATTACTCAGATCTATGCGAAAAAATTATTTGCCACAAGAGAAAAAAAATTCTATAGATCGCGATCCAATGTTATATTCGAGGCATTACATATATATGAATGGTGGAAATGCAAAGCATGCTAAGTGCCATCTCCATCGAAATTGAGATTTTCAATGCAAAGTATGCTAAATGCTGAGCCACATTCGAATGTTGGTTATTAAGACCGGTAACACTGTTGGAAGTACCTCATATTCGTGCCTAAAGATAGCGCTCCGTCTAAGTCCAGCATCAAAATTTTTACAAACCATGCTATGTGCCATCCAGTCACATCTTCATTATCATTACGTATTCATTCATCAGGTTGTCTACAAAGTGATAGTGGAAATTTCATCTCGTTTATGTACTCCTTTGCAATTTTTAGAAAATTATCGAATTATTTTCAATTTGTGATATCGAAGTTTGAAAATGAGTCCAAATCGAGTGTGGAATAATAGGAAGGAAAGCTGTGAGACGCAGCAACGAACGGAAGAAGCGATTAAGTGGAAAGGAATAGCATACTCTAACAAAGAAAAAAACCAAGAAACCTGCTAAAAAAAATTCCATTGAATGTGGTAAGATTACTTTTTAAACAGTAAAATCTTAATTGATCAATAGGTTCCGTGGCTTTACATTATTTTATGATTCGTTTGTTTAGGGGTAATTGCAAAGTTTTGACAAAAAAATCTTATAATGTGAAGAATTCAAACCATGTAAAATTTTGAACAAAAGCGTAACTATGCAGAATTTAACGGAAGAAATGGAATTGCAGACGATGGAAGGTTTGTCCCAAATCAACAAAAAGAAACTGAATGATTTGGAAGATTGTTTGGACTAATTGGAGAATGATGCGCGTCAATTTTTTGAAGATATTATAAGTGAACAGAAGAATTTGTAGTTTTTCTCGTATGTAATCGACAAAACTAGCGTGATGTATTTTTTTAGTTATGTAATCAAAAGAAACTATCACGTAAGAATTTTTTTTGTAATTTAATTGATTAAACCAGCGCTTATTATACTTTTATTTCATATTTCAGTTAATAAAAAGACGATTTCAGCGTTCAAAAAAATTTTTTTTTTTTTTCATTAAAAAATTTCATCTCAAATACATCAAATTTTTGAAATTCAACAAAAAGATCTAAAATTAATTTTACAGCAGACTTTTTTGAAGGACAAAGGTGGAAAAATGATGAAATTATATTTATTCCGGTTTTTACCTTTTCCATACACTGACAGCTACATACCATTCGTTGCAAACTTTGTTTTCGCTCTCCTGAAAAATTTCATTTTTGGCACTTAGCATGATTTGCATTTCCACCATTCTTATATTAACTAAGTTACGTACCAGGCTTTTAAAAGAAGGAATCATTTTACCAACAGGCAAATATTTAATCGCAGTTGATCACCTCTATTTACTTCTTACAGTACATTCTAAAGACAAACATTTATTAACAATGTAGGACTTAAAAGCTGACGACAAAATGAATTTCTCTATGTCAGATAAAATGTGCTCTGATTCGGTTATAAAATATTTACAATAAGTTCTAGAAAGCGATGGAGTGCTGAAGTACTTGAAAATTATGCGGTATCAAATAAACGAAATATTATTAGAAAATATTTGTTTGACAGATAAAATTTGAATGCTTCAGGTATTGTATTTTTAAAAAAGAATATGATAAAAAAGTCAAATCAATACAATATCAAAAATAATTTTTTGTCAGACAATGCATATTTATGTATCGAACTAAACGCGCACCATTTAATAAGATTAATTTTTTTTTTTTTTTTTTTTTGAAATAACTCCAACCTAAATCCCGATACACTTGATGCTAATAAATTCGGAAGTCAAATATGCAAAAATCCATTTCAGATTTTGAGGTGAGTGACATCTACTTATTCTACCATTATTAATTTTAGCATGAGAGATATATTAAACAGAATATACAGTGTCCTTGAAGATATATTTATATTTCCACAACAGTAGAAGAAAAAAATGTTCAATGAAAACAAAACTATAACTTCTGGATTTAATATTAACGTAGAAAATTCGATTTTAAAAGCTTTGACGGATGCTTCCAAAGATTTAAAGCTCCTGCGTATTGTAGAAATTTCAGAAAAGGATTGGCAATGCTTAGATATTTAGCCCATAAAAGAGAAGAAATATAGAATCAATTCTAATTCAGCTGAAGAAGAAACAGATGAAAACGCAGTAATTAATGATCAAAACCCTAATATTGATTTAATATTACCTCTTGAAAGCATATATGCGATGTAAATTTTGAACTGAAGGATTTTAATGAAGTTTTGAGAACTGCTAAATTAACACCACAATGCCCGCTCTTGTAGCAACTGAACTAGAAAATAAGAAGGAAATTATAAAAAATCATCACTTGGATGAATTTTGGATCGAGAAAACACAGAAATTAGTACCGATTGATACGAAGAGTTTTTACAAAAACGGACAAACGAGTTGATAAAAAAAAAAAAAATGAATACACCTGAAAAAAAGGAAAAGACGTTCAAAAACACATTATAACATTTTGAAGTTATTCTAGTTCTGATGAGGAACCATTCGCATCAAATAGTGAACTCGAATAATAAATTTACAATTAAATTTCTAAAATCCAAACCAGTTAGTTTGGCCTAAAAAGTACGATATGGCTGAAGTTAAAAAAAAAAAAAGTATATTTTTTATGGTCCAATTCATCTAATAGAGGTAATGGACCTTTCGAAACACAAAAACATGATCCGATTATCATAAACCAAAAATACAAAATCATGAAGCAACAATACTCACTCTTTTTAAAATAATTTTAGAAATATTTTTTAAGGAGTAATAGATTTTTAAAAAACTAGTCTCTGAAATAATTTTTTTTTTTCATTTAAACAAATTTTGTGGGATATTTTGCTATTTACATTTAACTTTTTTAAATTATGCTTGTTTTGTTTATGTTCAACAATTTTCTTTCTCGCTCTCTCTATACATTTCTATATGGACGTGTGTATAAAGTATTAAAAAATGTTAACATTATATTTTATGTTGTACTATAGTTCTACTTATAATACGTTTTCATAAATACATTTTTACATTAAAATGTTTATTGTATATGATTATAACAAGGTTAATTTTACAAATAGATTTTATTTTATGTAACGTTAAAACAAAACATTCACTATAAGAACAACCTCAAGAGATCCTGCATCATATTATTTAGAGTTACTGTCGTTTCAATGAGGTCATGTTTTTTTTTCCATTCTATTTCTTAAGATTCATCTATGTTAAGTAACTTTTGCTATATTAAGAAATTCATTTCAACATTGCATTAAATATATATTCAAATAAATTTCAAGAAGGAATTTTTGTTATGATTAGCGTTGGTTAAAATACTTCAGTGTTGCTTAGAAGTGCTTGAAAGTTATTTAGCAGAACTAGAATTGTTTGGAATTATCTGGAGTTCTGGCATTGTGATATACAGATGTTCTCAACCGACTTCCCCACTGGTTCCGTTGCATAATTTTGTAGGCATTAGGTTTTCTATATCGATTTTGAGACGAAGTCATGCAACGTCATATATCATATAGTTTTTTTGTTGCTCGCCTATTGTACGACACTGGATGCTTTGGATGGTGCCATTTCTTGGGACTAATGTAGTCGCCGCAGGCCGGATATTTATTTATTTCAAGTAAGTGATTTATTTTCTACTACACTACTTTCTGCTATGTCGCATATGCCCGGGAATTTATTAAATACTTTAATTTTGCAAAAGTTAAGTAATATCTAGTTTTATTTTACCAGTTTTATGTGAATCTTTCTATCGGAATCCGTTCAATAGAAGTAAAATTTTTTGTGCGAATAAACCCACGGATATTGTGACCACATTAAACTATTTTACACTTAGGTTTAATGAACAAGCTGGTTAGTTTAAAATGTTCAATCAGACGCAAATCACTTTTTCTGGCTAACGAAATTAAATAGAGAAAAAAAGGGGGAAGGTCAATGAAGCGAATGATTAATGTACGGAGAATTTGACAATTATAAAACTGCTCAATGACTGATATGCAGACTTTTAGCACCGCAGCTAATGGTTTCTGGAAATTTTTTTTTGTATTCTGATGTAGATTAACCAGAAAGTGTCTCTTCGAACTCCCGAGGGGGGGGGGGACGAAAAAAAAATTATCAATACTATTTTCTTTATTCAGAAATTTGTTATTGTTCAAAATTCAAAATATAAAATTATACGAGTACGTCACTTTTAAGCAGTCGTTTTATTTAAATATTCGCTGAATAAAAATTTTCAATAATTTTTTCCTAAAATGTCGAAAAAGAGATAGTATTTTATAAAATCTAATGGTTTATAAAATATTCAATTTTATTAATAATTTCTTTAATCTAATTCCTACTGAATTGTGTAAAAAATCATTTATGTAATTAATGTCTTTTATCATAATTCAGTGCGCTAATATTTAATTGATAAAACTACCATAAATTTAACTCCTTTTAATATAACATTTTATTGTTGGACTATTATCATTATTTATTTATTTAAATGATTATACACCGTAGGTCATAAGTACTTTATAATTGAACGACTTATGAGAACATGAATAAAAACAAAGTAAACATTCAAATAGGAAAATAGAAAGTATTGGATATGCGCCGTTCGAATAATTAATGTCATTATAAATAATCTATTTTAAATTCAACCAGAGAAGATTAATTCATCATTCACACATTTTGCAAAATACATACAATTAGAGTTTTCCAATCTTTTTCAGAACCTACGTAAACGAAGTATGTTGAAATATAGTGAACATTATTATGCAGCAATGATATATTTATACCGCCGATCGCTGAAATATTTCATGTCCGACTATTATTTAGTCGACATCTGTAAAAGTATGTAAACGTGACTTTTATTTACAATAGTAAATAATAAATATTCGTGTCCTGTTGTGGAAATAATATTTTCCGAAAATGTCATTGTTTTTTAAAAATTCAATAATTTTTATAATTTAAAATTTTATATTTTGTAGCGTTATCGTATTATTCTAATTAGTGAAATAAAACTAGTAAAAGATGAAATACCTGTAGTGATATGATGATAGCGAAGGGGGTAGATGCTGCTTATTTTGAACTGGTGTAATAATTTGCATTGATATGCGTATTTTCTTGACTAGATAAATTTTAAATTTGTACTTACAATGACAATTTAATATGGTAATTATCGTCTGGAAGTGATTTTAAGTTTGAAAAAGTTTAGCACCACTCGTACATAGGAATTCAATTTTAAACTTAAAACGTAGATCCGGTTGTGTAAATTAATGATAAGAAAATGAAGAAAAATAAGAAGCAATTATTTATTAATTATTAAATACTAATCCATTATGATTTATAAACACGGCACTCAATTGGATTGTACGTCTAAAAGTTGCTTAATTATATATTTTTATTTTAAATACTACATAATATTTACATAGAAAGACTTTTATCGCGATCACATGATAACTCATCTATTATTAATGTATAAAATGTGTCAACACATTATTCTTCTGAAGGATAAGTATGTGCTCTCTAATTGAAAATGAGTTTTGTGCTAATTTCCCGATTTTTTCTCTTAGCTATAATAATTCAACGTTACTGACTCTTGGCCACACTTCTACTGAATTTCGATTAGAGAACATTTACTGATCCTCCAGAAAAATGATTCGTTGACACATATTTATACATTAATAATAGATAAGTTATCATGCGATCGTTTATAAAAGTCTTTCTATGTAAATATTATGTAGTATTTGAAATAAAAATATATAATTACGCAACTTTTAGACACAAAATCCAATAGATTTGCCGCTACTTATTCACCCTCGCATTAATCCTCATCACCAGATCCACCGGATCTTCGATTTCGATCTGGAGTAGGACTTCTGGAATCCTTTTCTCCGGATGTTTCGGAACGTCTAAACAAGAATATTTATCAAAAATTAATAACTTGTAACAATATTTTTTATGTTCGGAGGAGTTCATTTTTTAAGATATATTCGCGACATGCAAGCTCCCAAGTTCTTTATTGCTGCATAAAATTTTCGACATTATGAATGTTAAAATGTTATGCAATAAATAATGTTCTCAAAATTGAACAGTTTCCCTCATTATTAATTTTATTAAAAATGGTTATAAATTAGTTTATTGGCCTTTATTAATTCTATCAAAATGCAAATTTTTATATACTCGCATTTGTCAATACTCTAAGTAATATACTTCATATCAGTTTTGAGATCAACAGTTTTTTCAAATATTTTTATCAATTTTTATATAAAATTTAGAAAAAATGTGCCGTATTTTTCAACATTTAGACATAGTTTTCGTTTAATATTAAAAAAAAAAGAAAAAAATTATAAATGACTTACCAAATCAGTAGTATATTATGGGTGACAAATTATTGTAAAAAGTAAATAGTTAATTGAATAAGAATAAAAATTAAAAACGGAATATAAGTAATTGCGTTTCTTTTTTTTTATTTTGCTGATCCGATGTAAATTTTTTTTAAATAAATTTTAGAGTACTATAATATAGAACGCAGAAATTTTAAAGTTACACAGTTCCAACTAATTAATGAGAAAAAAGAAAGACTAATGGCAAACAATTTTTTTTTTTTTATTGCGACATTTGCATATTTATACCAGTACTAGTTTTCATTTAGTACGTAAGCAAGATTGTTTTATAACTATTTAGCCAATATTCAGTTATTATTTAAGAAGTTAAATGTGTGAAATAATTTAGGATTAATGTAAAGAAACATCGCCGTTCTATACAATTATTTGTTTTTTTGGTAGAAAGAAAAGAGAAAAAAATTTACATTGGCAATACACAAAAGTATGCTTTCTTAAATTATGTAAAATGAAACGATGTGTAAATTTAATTACTAACAAAATAATATATACAAATCAAGTATTCTCGTATATAATATGAAATAATTAAGAGATCTAAAAATTAACGACTTGTAGACAGTTTCTTCGATATTATTTTTTATTAACTACTTAATTTGAATAGTAAAAATGAAAGACACGATAATTTACCATTTTAATTTAATCAGTTCAGTAGATTTTAAGATTCCTTCAGTACGCCGAATTTCTTTTTGTTTGACATTTACCCATTCTCACACAAAACTATTGTCTATTCTATTTAAATTTATGAAGAGCATTTTTTACGCATTTTTACGTTCCGACAGAGTATGGCATGAAGGCCTGCTCTATAAGCTGAACCGTTTCCTCCCTGGAAACCACTGCGAAATATTCAAGTTCTATCTGCACAACAGAAGCCTCAGGGTTAAGTACAACAATGCTGTCAAGTCAGTCGACAATTGGAGCAGGAGTTCCCCAGGGGAGTATCCTGGGACCACTGCTCTATCTCATTTATGTAGCTGATACCCCCAAAGCGACCACAACTACGGAAGTGGCCATGTTCGCCGACGATACAGCCATCTTTTCGGTAAACAGTTCATACAATCAAGCAGTTGCAGACCTACAATCTGCAGCTGATGAGGTCTGCAACTGGGCGGGAAGGTGGAAAATCAAAATAAATGAACAAAAATCTGTCAGGGTGGATTTTTCACTTCGCCCTAGCACCTACATACCTACGGCCATAAACGATAGGTTCATTCCAAGATCGGACTCAGCAAAGTACTTAGGAATGCATCTCGATAGACGCATGAACTGGAAAGTTCATGTAAAGAAAAAGCGCGAGGAGCTTAACATCAAATTACGTAAACTGTATTGGCTAATAGGGTATCGGTCACCCATGAATATGGCCAATAAACTCTTCATCTACAAAATGATCCTTAAGCCTGTGTGGACTTATGGCCTGCAGATATGGGGAACAACAAAAAAATCGAATCGACTCGTCATTCAGCGATTTCAGAATAAGGTCCTACGCCTAATAGCTAATGCACCGTGGTATATAACGAACACTCTCCTTCATCGAGATCTGCAAGTTCCGGAGATTGACCAGGTGATCGAAACCTATGCGAAAAAGCACGAATACCGACTCCACAACCATCCGAACATCACTGCGATCGAGCTCCTTAACATCGGGAACGATACGAGAAGGCTTAAGAGAATTAAGCCACATGAACTTGTGTGCCTAAGCAATCTTTAAAAATACCATAACTAATGACCGAGGCAATGGCCAAAGTCAATTAAGAATGTGATTTTTTTTTTTCTTTTCCCTTTTATTTTATTTTATTTTTTTTAAATTTTACTATTAACAGTATTTGTGTATACCCTTGGGCAGTTTAATAATAAATAAAGAGTTTAAAAAAAAAAAAAAAAATTTACGTTCATTTACTCGATAATCGGAATATTTCTTAAAAAGTAATTCAGTAAATTCAGTTCACACTGTACGTTATATTATTGTATTATTTTAAAGATAGTAAATAAAATCAATTTTCTTTCTTTTTAATTAACTACATTAAATGGAGTACAAAAGAAATTAATAATCAAATAATAATTCAACAAAAATATAAAAAAAAAAGTATTAATAAAAAATACTGAATGAAATGTGAATTCTGGAACTAATAGAAAAACTTACGACCATTATTGGAATAAGGCGATTGACATAATCTACGTATTAAATTTAAAAATATATATCTGCATCAACATAAAAACATTTTTTTTGAAATAATAAGCCATTCAGAATTTAGACGTTTAAAAAAAACAAAACATCTCAATGCTAATGTAGAATTTTTAACATTATAAATAAATAAATAAATAAAACCACTGGAAGTAAATTTAACACTTCTTATTTTAAAGGAAGTCAAGCCGAGTAACTGGAACGATTGAACTATCAAATCGCCATCTTAAATTGGAGCCGTCAAGTAAAAATGGTTAAAAATGTAAATAATCTCAATGCAGCACGAAAGACAATAGTAAATCACCAGGTATAGGTGCGCAGGCCAATGCTAACACATACAAATCGACTAAATTTGTATAATAATCGAAGATTTACAATCAATCTCAAGGGAAGTTTTTAGCATTCATTCGAGTTGAGTATAGAGATTTTCATGCGCGTTATCTATACAATAAACTGGGTAATTATGATGTTTGGAATTTAGAAATATGACTGAGAAGTATTGTAAACGCGAAATAAAATGAAAGGACAAAATATTTTAACAGTGACAAGCTGTAAAATAAGTATTTAAAAACACGATTTAGTTATAAATTATCAATTAAATTAAATTAAATTATTACTTAGTCCGCTTGTGGTTGTTGATAGACGGCGAACGTGATGTTGATCTTTTTGTAGGTTCACTGGGAGAACGGGATTTTGATCCGCGAGCACTCCTTGACCTAAATTGATATATGCATATTTTAAAATTTCATAGAAAGAAAAATTTATTCTACTAAAAATTATGATTTTACTAATCTAATTCCTAGATCCGTGATGTAAGTTACTTTAAGTGTGTAAAACCTTACGAGTATAATTTCTGAACTTAATTAATTTAACTCCAAAAATTGTTTTATTCAAATAGATGTGTAATCGTACTCTTTTTACTGTCTTGAAAAACAAATTTGGTTTACAGTTAATAAATACTGGCTTGATATTAAAGGATAATTTTCGAACCATTTTATAAAAAAAATTCTGTGAAACTTCTGAAAAAATATCCATTGTGACATAGATCGTTATATTTATTTAAGAAAGATTAATCTCGCATATAACCATTATTAAAAAAAAAAAAAAATCAAAGTTAAAGGCAATTAAATCTAATTCAGCTGAACGAGATTATTAATCACAGTCTAATTTATAACAGTAATTTAATTATTAACAAAACTATTAATGTTTAAATAACAGAGGTATTTGTTATAATTTCTGCTATTGTTTTTTAATCCGTTTAGGGAAGAAAAAAAAAATTAAATGCAAAATTTATTAACCAACACCACATTCAGATCATTAATCTTTGATTGGTTGTTTAAAAAAAAATATATGATAAACTAGACATTTTTTTTCCAACAAGCCAGCACTCATAAATTGTAAAATATTTATATTTTATACGTTTTTATTATTTACATCTGCAAAGTCAATATTTTCCCCTTCAGACTCAATACTTTTGTGACAATAAAAGTAAAAATAAAAAAAAATTAACAACAGCCGATGTTTAAACACATGAATTGCTCACCAAATTCTTTTTTTTTTCATTTTTTTTTTTTTTTTGTGATGGTCGAAAATTAACTTAACCCTGTATAATTTGGAGTTCAATAAACACCAGCCGTCGCCGAAATATTTTAAACGGGAATATATTTTCAGCTGCGCATCAATAAATTACGATTAAGAGATGTAACAAAATAAACACATAGAGGACGGGGATTATCAAATGTTTTGAACATTTTTTGAAGTAATTTAATGGAAACAATAAGTAAAACTTACTCCATAGAATCTTTAAAAAATTCAAAACCTAATTAAGTGAAAGAATAAAAATAAAACAAATAGCCTATTGTCATCGATATGCATGCGTAATATAGTTTCATATAATTTATTAATTAAAGATTATATTTTTAAAACGGACTATGTGTTTTATTTTTAAATCGAAAATAATTGTTATTAAAGCTAACCGCGCAGATTTCAACGATTTTTAATTTTACACAATCGAAGAATAATGTAAAAGAACATTGTAGTAATAAGTGGCTTCACGAACAATAACATTATGTTCATGTTTCGCACGAAAGTTCAGTAAAAAAAATTATTGAAACAATCATCACAATAATGCAGCCTCATCAAATCACTTCCATAAAACACCCACACAAAAAAGATTTAAATAACAATTTTACTTCTTTTATTTACAAAAATCGAATAGTAATTATTTTTTAACGTGGAAACCGAGTTTAATAATTTTAATTTTAATTTTCTTACGTCTTTACACTGCACCCCAGAAAATAATCGTTCTTACCTAATAATATTGAAAAGTTTATATGTAATAAAAATTTAACGACAGCAGCACGGTGTTTTCTAATAGTTACGGTGTTCGACAAGAAATGTAATGGATTGGATGGTGTAACAGCAGAAATGATTTAAAAAGGTGACGAGGAACTATTGAACCGGTTAAAAGATTTATTCGACAAATATTTGAAAGAGGATTCTATCCCACGGTTGTGGACTGAATCCTAAGTAATGTAATTCATAAAAAAAAAAAAAAGTGCTATCACTGTATATTAAATTATAAACCAAGTAGCTGATTATTACTTATATCTACGAACTGTCCGACGAAACAAATAAATGACTAACAACCGCGAAAACAACTGGGCTTTAATACCGCTTTCAGTACCCACGGCCGCATCTCCATTGAGGACAATATCTAAATGTAGAGTATAACTAAGAACTACATATGACGTTCATAGATTATGAAAAAGCATTTGATACAGTTGAAACACGAACAGTTTTAAAGACGCTCAAGGAATAAGGTATAGATGACCATAATGAAAATTCAACTTATAGAAAAAACAAGCAAATTATAGCTACCTTAAAAAGCGTTTTTAAAAATTTGCATATAGAAAATCAAAGAGTATTTAAACACAGACGGAGAAAAAATTAATTCCGCTTCACTGATAATACTGTGTTAAATAGTAGTAATGCTGGTGAATTATAAGATACATATAGTGGTGACATTTACAAACACTTTGTTGTAGTAGCGTTGATAATAAATAATAATAAGACCAAAATGGGACAAATACATCTTATCGAGTAGAAATCAAAATGGGCGGAAAATATTATAATGGGTTAACGAGCATATTTACCCGTTGGGTAATTACCGCGAATAAAGAAGTAATGCAAAACGAAATTAAAAGTTGAACACAACTTTCATGGGTAGCTTTTAGGAAATTCAGTAATATACTCAAAACTAAAGATATATTCAAGTGAAGCGGATAAATAAGGTTCAAGATCAATAACGATGGAATATGAGGATCGCGAACGTGTAATACAGCGCCGAACTGATTATTCTAGAAAATAATTGTGAACCCTCAAATAACGAAACCGTATATTTCAGAAAATCCGATTAAATGAACAACAATCTTCAATGCTTCATTTCTATTTTCATTGTAATTTTGTTCGGCTCAACGAATATAAAATTCAAAAGTGGTAAACTAAAATAATTAAATGAGCAGAAAAAATGTCGTACGTTTATTATTTTTCTCGATGTATCCACAATTTAGATAATGTTTGAACATTTAGTCAATCCCGTAAATATAAATGTTGCTAACATAAATTATATACTGATATTGTATAATTGGCATTTCTTCTAACATACGCCTGCTCTATATTTCGAATACTGTATATGTAACTTTCGTGTTTCTTTTAACCGAATTATATTTATTTTTCTATTTATTGCAATTTACAAGAGTTTGAATATTTTAAAATTTCATATTTAATCACTACAAATGTATAAAATAAATCTGATAAATGTGAAATAATATTATATTTAACCGCTAGTATCACCACTTTTTTTTTGCTCTTTTTTATTTTTCGTCTAAAAAAATTCATTTTAAACAAATAGAACCATTTACTTTTCGTACATGTTAAAACCTCTCTATAGTTATTTTTTGTAATGTTCACATTTGCTACATATACGGTATAATTTGATAATCGAGTTTACCCCGGAATAACAGAGTTGTACGACGGTAATACTCTTATTTTTAAAGTAACTAAATTAGCTAAAAGCAAGCAATCATTAAACACAATTTTTCAAATACAGAATAAATTTCAACAGATATTTTAATAGTAGTAATCACGTAAACCATTTTAAAGCACTTACCTGGATCGTGATTTAGATCGAGATACAGATTTTGAATTAGCAGCAGACCGACTTCTACATATTAAAAAATGAAAGCAATTGCATAAGCGCACATCGGCATACAATAAAATAATAATAATAGTAACAGTAATGACGTACATTTTTAATATTTAAGATGTAAGCCAATCAGCAAATTCCAACGTAATAAAACTACAGTTATAAACTATTGAATGGATATCGATCAAAGTGAAAAATAATTATAAAGAAAGACTATAAAAACGCATAAAGAAGTTCGTTTTCCGTATTTTTAATATCACTATATATTTATAATTACGGAACTTTATATAATATACTTTTTCGAAGAGAATATAACCGGTGACATGTTTAAAAAAATGTTAAATATTAAGCGAACTACTTGGTAGGATTACATTTACAATTTTACATTTGTTAGACCACACTAGGATTGAAATTCGTAATCGTATCATTACCTCCATTAAGAAGAAAACAATACAAGAAAAAAGAAAAGCCTTTATTTAGAATACAGCAACAAAACAACTTATTATAACTTTACGATGTATAGTAATTTTACATCGAAGAATAGGATAAATAAAAAAATCGTCCAAAAACACACGCTAGATTGCACTTCAAAGTTATACAACTAAATTTCTGTCAGCGGAAAATGTTAAAATTTTTAGTAAAGATACAGAAGTAACATCACTTGTGTTGGTCAAAACAGGTGAATTATAACGAAAAAATATAAATATTTCCAAATATATAATAAAAAATAAATTCCCTAATAACAAATAAACTAACAGATTATGAACTTATCTATATACACAGTGCGTCCCGTAAGTTTTAAGACTACGAGTATAGAATCGAAACAAGTAGAGCTATCTTCATGAAATTTTAGGAACTTCTTACTACATCCTTCTCACCCTTTCATACCAAGTTTCAAGTCGATCGGATGATTAGTCTCGGTTTGGTGACTGTGCGCGTGACATACTGTTGGCTGTGTTGTCATAACTTTAAAATGGAAACAAATCTCGAACAACGCGCAGCGATTAAGTTTTGTTGGAAAGCGGGTAAAAGTGCGACGGAAACATTCGAAATGATGAAAGTGGCTTATGCTGAGTCTACTTTGTCTCGTGCTACTGTATTTCGGTGGTTTAATTCGTTTACTTCGGGTAGGGAGTGCATCAAAGATGAAGAGAGAGGTGGGAGACCATGCACAACGAAAACAGATGAAAACATCGCTCGTGTTGCCGATTTCTTGAAGGAGAATCGAAGTGCGGGGTGTAGGTTGGTAGAAGAAGAAACTGGAATCCCTAAATCCATCGTTCAACGCATTATTCGAAACAATTTACAAAAACGGAAGATTTGCGCGCGCTTCGTTCCACATGCTCTGACAGCTGAGCAACAAGAACAACGCGTCTTTCATGCGCGAGACCTTCTCGAAATGATTGAAGCCGATCCGAATTTTCTTGAAAGCATAATTACAGGTGACGAAAATTGGTGTTTTGCATATGACCCTGAAACGAAGAGGCAAAGTGCGGAATGGTGTGGAAAAAATTCCCCGCGACCCAAAAAATTGCGATTTCAAAAGTCCAAAGTAAAAACAATGCTTATCGTGTTCTTTGATTCAAAAGGAATTGTTCACAAAGAATTTGTTCCTCAAGGTGTTACTATCAATGCTGCATTCTATCAGCAAGTTCTAGATCGCCTTTGTAAAAGAATTGCGCGCGTCAGGCCGAATTTGTGGAGAAATCGATCTTTTTTCCTGTTACACGACAACGCTCCAGCACACACCTCAGCGATTAACGTTCAGTTTTTGGCAAAAAAATCGGTTCCCGTGTTGCACCACCCGCCTTATTCGCTGGATATGAGTCCACCGGACTATTTCCTGTTTCCCAAACTAAAAATGACCCTGACAGGAAAACATTTTGCATCGATTCCTGAGATTCAAGAAGCTGTGACGAGGAACCTCAACGATATTCCAAGCGACGCGTTTTTGAAAGGAATGAAAAGGTTGGAGGATCGCGCAAACAAATGTATACAGTCTAATGGAGCCTATTTTGAATAAAAATCGTGTTGAAAAATTTTTAGTATTTTTTTTTGTATAGTTTATAGACTCAGTCTCAAAACTTACGGGACGCACTGTGTAAATATCTCCAATAATGTATTTTAGTCAATATATTTTTAAACAATTTCGCAAATAAAAAGATCGAGATCCGCTATTTTTTTTTTTTTAAATACTAGAATTAACAGACGATTCAAAATACTAATAATAAATACAAATCAGAAAACATTTTATTCAGTACTATTTGTACTTTTGAAAAACAGTTAACTACTTTATCGATTTATATTTATTACTAAATCAGGGACACAACCAACGAAATATTAATAAAACATATTTAATAAGAAAGAATAACAATTCAACAAAAATAAAGATAACACAAACTACTCAGTATTCAATCTAATGTTAATACATCGATAAAGTAAATCATGCATATAAAAATAAAAGCCAAAGCGTATAAATCGTGTTCAAAACGCGCGAAGGGGGAGAGGGTCCCATAATTATCGCCATGAATAGTAACTTGAATTTTAAACGCTGGCCAATAAATTAAAATAAATTAGGGAGACAAAAGACTTGCTTAGAAACGTAAAAAAGTACTTTGCAATCAATTTTAACCGCTCTGCAGTAAGTTATTTTTACCCTTACGTAGTACGGTATTTTTTTTTTTTTTTTTTTTTTTGTGGATGCAACACTCTGTACTGTGTTTAACTGCTGTGGCTATTGCAGTACGAGAATGCGCGGTTTGTTCTTATAGATAACTGCTTATTACACTAATTCTGATAAACTGTGTCACAGATGAAATTACATTGGGGGAATTCTCAAATATGTCAGTGACTGTTTTGTTATTTATAAAAGGGGGCCGATGGAGTGAGAACCCTGGACAGTCACACAGTATGTGGCGAGTTGAGGGGGGCAACACCTTGGCAACAGAAAAGACAATTCATAGGAGGTGGAGTTCTTTGCAAAATAAAATTATGGGACCAGGCTGTGTGATCCGTGCGTAAAATTAAATAAAAAATTATTAACGTCAATACAGCGTAATTTATCAACATGCAGAAAAATTAAAACATAGCTAAAAAAAAATATGGTTTGTATCGGTACTCAAGTAAATAAATTCGTTTTAACGTAATTTTACTATCGCGAGAATTCAGATGTTTTCCATTACCTTAACTGATAGTGATACATATGCGCATGCGCGCGTACACACAAATGCACGCGATGCTGCCATCAAATTGCCTCGTTCACTACATAAGCAAGTAATTCGCTTATATTCAAAAAGGGGACAATATTTATATATGTAAACACAGCGAAAGGGGTCCACATGCAATTAAATAAACAACAGTTCTGTTACCTAGATTTTGAACGTTCACGTGAGCGAGAACGAGACCGTGAACGTGAACTGGATGATCGAGACCCACGGTGATGTTTGTCTTCAACTAAACGGATTCGACGACCATTCAATTCAGTATCATCCAAACGTTCTAATGCATTTTTCATGTCGGAATACGAAGAGAAATCAACCACACTGTAAATAAATACACCGAGTTTTAAAACCATTGCCCATACGACTTTTTATTGATAATGTTAAAATTTTACGTATGAATGTCATATAACCACAAATACCATAAATAAAACATGACGGCAGATCTATAATAAAATGGTAACTTTATGCTCGCAAATATACACTTAAAAAAAAAAAATCGGGTGATGAAATAGGTAATTTCTTCTGGATTTGGTACATCGATGTGGGGTGATATCAAATAATGAGAGTATGAAAAGATAAAGTGCATGTGTATGAAAAATCCAACATAAAATTTATTAAAATTAAATATATCATTGCTTTAAAAAATAACTAACAAAAGTTAAAATGATCCATGTTTTATAAATTAAATAGTTTTTTTAAAGGTTGGACTTTATGTTTGCAACAGTTTCGGATAGAGTAAGTCAAAAAATCACAACACTTAAAATCGGTAACAGTGTAGTGTGCTTTGCCAATTAGGGAATAGTCGGTTTGTACTTTTTCAACAGCAATATGAATCGGACGTCTGTGTGGAACAGAATTTTAATAAAAAAAAAAAAAAACTGACAAGAGAGATTCGAACACATGATATACCCTACCATAATAATTACAACAGTATTTTCAACATTCAAAACGGTTTAATTTGCATGTAAATTAAGTTAATCTTTGTTTTATATTTATTATTGCAACACACCAAACTTTTACTGTTAATTTTAAATTACATCTATTTATAAACTCTTAAAAACCAATTTAACAGATTTGCCGTTTTTTATTCGTTGATCCTTCACTGATTACAAAATGCCGCCTTTAACCTTTAAATCTTTTTGTAGATATCTGTAATTAACATACTAAATTCTTCAATAAGATACTCAAATCGTATTTGTATTAATAAATGTTGGTTACAACAATTGCAGCTACGAAATTAAAAAATTATGGTTACCTCCACATCATTAATTTCAATACTTATTTTTAAAAAATACACAAAACATACACCCACATACATTTACACAATATGACTAATTAAAGTTCTCGAACTAGGTTAAATAAGAATACATCATAAAAGATAAATGAATTTACTTACCTCAACTCTCTACATAAAACCCTTCCCTAGTTATGCACTTGCTACAGCGCTCATAAAATTGTTTAAAAGTTGTGTGAAATGACCTTTAAATGCTCGCTAAAAGTTTGTCGAATCGCCAGAATATCGTTGTAAAAGTGACCTTTCACCTTTCTCTTCATCTGCAGTTTTGGAAATAAAAAATAATCTACTGGTGTTAAATCAAGTAAATAAGGCGGGTGGGATAAGACCGCGATATGATTTGCGGTATAGTAATGCGTCAAGTGTTGCGGTATGTGGCTGCCAATTGTAACGCAATAGGTCCCAACTGTCCAGATCGCGCACTTGGGCCAAATTCGACAGATACGATGCACCAACCTTTCATAACCTCCAAATATAATGTAACATTCACAGTTTGCCCGGTCGGAACGAATTCGCGGTAGACAATGTCTTTCAAGTCAGAAAGTGCGATGAGCGTCGTTTTGATTTTTGTTACTCCACTTTCGTGGATTTTTCAGTTTTCGGGCGTAACTCCGCCGGAGATTAACGATCAGTGAGAGGGTCGCACATGAGACACTAACTTCTATCGCCCGTTAGTTTTTAAAAAAAATCGGATCGCTATCGGCAATTTCAACAAAATCCCGCGCGCAGTAAAGACGCTTCTGTTTCTCTTCGTCAATCAAGAAGTGTAGAACGAAACGAGAATAAACCTTACGCCGACTCATTTTTTCAGTTAATATTGAACGTATGGAATCTTCACTAATGTTTAGGTTTGCTGCGATGGCCAGAAGGAAGATTCGGTTGTTGGAGCAATAGTGCATGTACCATCGCAACGTTTTTGTCCATGGCCTACCACTTCATTTGTCATTTCTACCGTATTTAAAGCGCTTCCACCACGTGTATATTGTAGCCCGATATGGAACACGATCACATGTTTGTTTAATCGTAGAAAGTTTCTATGAAAGATTTAAGCCAAATACAAAACTTAATGGCACCTCTTTGTTTCTCCTTGCGAGCTCACACAAGATACCATAAACACACAACACGTAAACGTTTATCATTCTAGAATAAAGTTACTCGCAGCCCTAAAATTAAGTACACGTTTGTCAGGCTTCGTACAACATGCTTTCTTGGTTGAATGATAGAAGGCGTTACTTGTATCGTGTAGAAAATTAGTTCAGGACCTCTTCAGGCATACTGTGTATATACTTTTATTGTTTACGCAAGTATTAACTGTGTTCTAAGAAATATTTTACATTTCTCCTTCGTAACTGCCATGGCGTTAAATTTACAAATCCTTGACAAAGTTGTTTTCATGTAACCATATTGACGTAGATTTTGTTAAAGCAAGAAATGTCGGAAATTTGCCTTATAAGCTCCACTGTTTTTACTCATGATTTTTAGAAATAATTATTTACGATGCAAGTGTAACATTATGAAATTAAATGCATGTCTGAAACAATGTTCATTGTATTCCAAAGTAAATCTCTATTGACAGGACAACAAGCGTGACGAGGATAGAACAATAATCTAAGTAGCAAGAGTGGATTAAAAATTTACGGGACCCAGGGCTATTCTTGAATGAGAGGCCCCCTTCGAAGAAAAAATGGCGAAAAAATTCATTATCATATATGTGCAAACAAACAAGCAAAAAAAAAAAACAAAAAACAAAAACCTACTGTGTACGTATGAATGACTAATACAATTAAAATTATGATCTCTTTAAAAAAACAACTATCTTACCCTAACAAACTGAATCTACATAAACTGAACGGAAAATAAGGAATTTTATATATACATATTTTGTCGTCGCGATAGACTAGTTGCTAGAGTGCTTGACTTCCGTTACGAAAGTCTCGGGTTTGATCCCGGGCGATGACAGAAATTATTATGAGAAATTAAATTAAATAACCGCTAATAATTACGTAGAAGGCAAGGCAAACCACCACATACACCATCATAAGCGCGTTAGTTAGTACACAGCAGACATACACGGGACTGCACTTGTAGTACGATAACAAGCGACTAGAATCAGTTCTGAAAGAAGTCCTGCGTGTGTACACTCGCGTTGCATATAAAAATTGCTTAGTACACTACCTATATCTGTACAACTGAAATGTACGAATAGGTAGTCGCCGACGCTCAGAAGCTGAGTATGGCGCTATAAAAAAGAAGGTATATATGTTAATATTTGAAATTTGTTATTAGTATCATTATTTTTTTTTTCAACGAAAAAATATTTAAATTATATAAATTAAATGTTGTGGGTAGCAAAAAAATAATTTTTTTTAATAAAATAAAAATTTTATTTATAATGCATTATCTACAACGGCGGCGTTGCGCTGGTATTATCGCTATAGAGGTTTTCAAGCTAATTTTGATACACTCGTGTGGTGTTTTTGATCACATTCGTTTCTTTATTTTAATAAAACATGCATGTTAAAAATTCCATAATTGTTTATGTGATTAGAAAAAAGTGAATCAAACACAGTGATTTATTGAATTTTTCGAATTATAAATAGATTTATAAAATCAGCAACAATTAAAACTGGTTTTTATTTTAAATAATTTTTATATGGTTCAAAATAAAACGTATTAAATTTTAATAAAAATAAAAAATAAATATTGTCAAAATTAAGAATATTTCAGATTGTAAAACGTTTTTACATATAAAAATTTACGATTACACGGGTGTCAATGTTTGAATAGAGAATTTCTATTAACCGATTTGTCGAATGTTTGTTTATTATTCAATATTTACGTTAAAGGACTCATTTTATTTAACACAATAAATTAAATTTATCGTAAAAAATTTCTATAAATGTTCATTTTATGTAGCATTTAATTAATTAAAAAAAAAAAAAAAGGTCATAAAAAAACTATATAATTTTATTATTAATGAACTCATATATTATTTTTTTATGTATAAAAATTAACCGAATTCTTTTTAAGATAAAAAACATAAATTTAAAATCTTTCATTTTTACAGTATCGAATACTTTTAAAAAGAAAACTTAAATTGTGCACGTGGAAAATTAAATTTTTTTCTATTCAGGTGCGCGAGGCCCCTTGGAGGTCGGAGCCCGGGGCTATATCCCCCTTAGATCCGGCCCTACTAAGTAGCGTACTAAGAAGTGACCCATTAAAGTAACAATTATTTTTTAAGTATAAAAATAAAATATTTACGTACCCTTCGTTTTTACGTTGCTTATGTGCATCAGCATAAGTAACTTCGCCAGCTTGTCGCATGTGATCTTTCAAGTCCTAATAATCGGAAAACTTAAATAAGATATAAACGCAATAAAACTATTTATATGCGAAACTATAAGAAGCAATTTAAATGTTAATAATATTCTTAGGATAAGTAGCGTATTAATGCCTTAAGATATCGTTAATTTTTTTTTTCAGTTAATGGTTTGTATTTAATGATTATTTTGATGTATTTTCTTGGACCTTAAAATAATAACAGTACACGGATAGCGTTTTTCCGGTCGAATATCTTTCTTATATCATTTCCGTATAAATTGGACTTATTTCCTTGATATCTTGTCGCGTATTTCCAAAAACCAACAAAAATATCAAATATATTCCGTAATATAGACGTGAATACTGGGGGGACCATTATTCCAAAGGACAGATTTACTGACTGTATTTACAGTCAGTCGTAAAACTAAACTTTATTTGTATCCTTTACAAACTTAGGAAAGTAATTTTGAGCACTATTAGAAAAATATAACACCCACCCCCCCTCAACCAATAAAAATCAGCAAATTGTATTATAATCATAATACATTCCCAACAAGGCAGTTTAATTCCGAAAATCCATTATACATCTTCCAATCGCAACTGCAAAGGAAGAATTCATCTAGTCATTTTAAACGATCCAACAGAAAAATTTAAAGATGAGTGACGGGGGGAGCAGCAACACGACAGAATGAAATATATAACTGATATTAATTTCGATTGTATTATTTAACATTTATTCATAAATTATGCTTTTATCTTCATTTATCAGTTGAATGACACGACTTAGCAAAGGATTTTGAATAGTATTATCAGGTACGAATGTAGTAAAAAAAAAAAAGTATATTGACACCGCTTATAATTATTATTCGCCGATTTTCTTGTTACGTGGTAATCTTTAGCGATGAAAATAATATCGGTGGTTTTCGCCAGCTTCCTTCAGCATTCAATAAAAGCGCTGCGCATTTTCAATTTGATAAACAACTTCCTTTTGTTCTTTCGTTTCCCTCTTCATTTTACTTATTTAGTTGATTGGCCGTTCGATCATTAGGCTGTCTTAGCAATCTGACTTTGTTAATGGAATGAAAATTCTACATTTTTCTTGATCAGCCAATTCTTCATGTTATAATAATGTACACAGTACGGCCAGAAGTTCTGTCAGTGCTTTAAACGCAAATTACGACATAACAGAGCAACGGAGATCCAATAAAAAGTATATTTTCGAAAAATAGACGAAAAAAGCAGCAAAACTACAAATAAATTATTCGAAATGTCCGCCTTTAACAGCGACACATTTACGAAGACGTTGTGGTCATTCGTCTACGGCGTTACGAATTGTGTCCAATGGAAAATTCTTTACAGTTTTCCCGATAGATTTCTTGAGTGCGTCGACATTTCGATGACTTTTCGCGCATGCTATCGCTTCTATCTTTTGCCAGAGAGAGTAATCTAATGGATTTAGGTCGGGGGGCTACAACTTAGCCAATTTTCTGCTCTGATAAAATCGGGAAGATCGTGCTGAAGCCAGGTTTGGGTCGTCTTCGCTTTGTGGGCTGGCGCGGAATCTTGGTGAAAAACCCAGCGACATTTCCCAAAACATCTTCCTATTCAAAGGTTTAACCACCGCGTTCAACATTTTTTGGTGATGCCAACCTCGCGAAAGTGAACGCCTGTGAAACCTTTCTTCCAATTGACACGCAACCATACCATGACTTGAGCTGGATGATGCCCGCGTTGAACGCAAAGTACTTTATCCTGTGCTTCGATAGACGACTTAGTATATATACGGTAACTTTGTTTATTAAACGACTCTTCCACAGTAAATATTTTTTCATCTGTGAACAGGATATCGCGATAAGTGCCGCTGCCGTACAAATGCAACAAATTTCGAGCTCGAACGAGCATAATTTCTTTTACTTTCGCCGTCAACAGATGCCGAGTGTATCATTTATATGCGCGATGAGCTAAATCTTCGTTCAGAATGCGCGATACGATGCGATGAGCGAGATTCATCTCTCGAGATAGGATTGTTTGCTTCCGCGCAGAATTGCGCATTATCCTTGCACGAACAGCGTTCACCGCTGGTTTCATTCGTACAGAATGCGGACAGCCTGATCTGACCCGATCATCGAGTGTGTTAGTTTCTTTCCATCTTGCAATTATACGAAACAGAAACCTTTCATTGACACCAAGCGATTTTAAGGTTGTATGAATCTTCGTTGGCTACACGTCACACCGAAATAATGCGATTACCGCAACACGGTTTTCATAAACGCCGCACTTACAAGCAGACTGCCGACCCTTTGTCATGGTTACTGAGTACTAATCGTATACACTACATTTAGCCAGAATTACCATTTCTCTACATTCAAAACTTTTTTTTCACGCGTTCGAATTTTACTGACAGAACTTCTGGCCGTACTATGTACATGGTACACGTAAAATACTTAAGAAGACATGAAAGGTTCAACCCATAATTTCCATTTGTGCCGAAATATAAAATTCGAGCAAATCCCATACCATCATTTATTTTCTCCGCGCGTTGTGACAAATCTACGGACTGGCGGCAGCGACTTTTTAATGTACGTAATATATATATATATATATATTATATATATATATATATACGACTAGCGAGCTATAAATGTAGTACTACTAAAATTACGTTAACGAAATGTTAATAATACCGGTATGGTGGTGTACATGTAATCGATTAGCAAACTATAAATGTAGTACTACAAAAATTATGTTATTAAGACTTAAATAACACTGGCGTATTAACTATTTTATTCAGAATATATTTTAAGGAAGAAAATCGTCTGTTTTCACGAATTCATAAAACTTTATCGTAAAAAATTATAGGTTAATTTTATAATTTAAAAAATTCTTACTATGTCGGTGTAAATTTACCTTCGAAGACTCAATCGATAGGCGTAATGTTTAAAGGAACCTCACGGACGAATTGTATAGCCCCACGCGGCAGGCCACATTTCATGTGCGCCGTTAAAATAATTGCTCAAAAGAAAAAAAACGACTGCAGCATTGATGGAAAGCTGCCGCCTGCCTAGTGCAGTGCGTCCGAAAAATATCACCACCGTGTACGAATGTAGAATTTGATTGGACTAGCCAAATAGTCTGGACTCAGATTGGAGCGACCCAACTATTGATAAGACCTTTGACCGACCGTCTAAGAACAGTAACCACGGCCCGATATAAAACAACAAGGCTAACGATCGCCATTACAACACTGGACACATCATTTCATTTGATTTGATTGAATTGTTCAGACTGATCGCATTCCTTACCAACAAAAAGCATTTTTCGTTTTAATATAAATTTTATTTTACATAAATATATACCATAACCCCAAATACGAGCAATGCGTATATATTTCGCATATCTTTACCGACATATTCAATAATTCTATACGTAAAATGCAGTTTGTAAATTAAATAATTTATGACCAGGGATAATGCGTGATAATTTCATCAGAAACAGAAAATTACGCGCTTTTTCAAATAATAAAATTTAGCAAACTTTATATTTAATTTTTTCTTTTAAATTTTTTTTTACAAAATTTTGCAAATTAAACAAGATCAATACCATTTCAATCCCTCGTCATATTTATTTTAAAGTTAACTTATCTTTCACATACGCAAAAACACTTATACAATCCATACATACATTGTTCTGTAACTATATAATTCTAAAGTAAATATAAACCATACCTTACCCAAAATTAATCGCCCATGGATATTCTCACAATATTTGAGGTCATAAATTTTTTAAGATAAATATATAAGTAAATTAGACATAAAACTACAGGATTAATTTATTTATTTAATTTGTTTTTATTGAGAACGGTGCCAATGGTTCTACAAATAATTTAAAAACGTGGTTAAGTATTAAAAGACGTACCCCAATAAAGAGAACCATAATTCTCCAAAATCTATTTCGTTAAAATAAATTGAAGCGGACCCCGTTAGAAATGTAAATGATCCGTCGGTAACTAAATAAATAAACGGGCAACAGTGTACGGTGCAACTGCTCTTATTATAGTATTTTGATTTTAAGATTTTTCTAGAAGCTATTATATAGGATACAGCAATATAAATCCTTACATGGCAAAAATTTAGTCAAGTAACGCTTTAGCAGTATTTTTCGGAGCTATTTTTAGAAGTAACCTATTAAAATTTCTACTAAATAGTACACGGGCTCTAAAAAAAACTTCATGTATTTTTTTTTCTCTACAGATTCTATCATCCCTAAAATTATATTAAACGCATTATTCAAAGTAACTGATCATAAGGTTGCAGTAAATTAAATAAACATTAGAAGAGAACAATTGTAGCAATAGAAACGTACTGTTATCACTACTAATGACATTGTTAATAAATTTAAAAAAAATGAAAAGACCTTAGTACACAGTGAACATTTTCATGCACTTAAAAAGCCAAATTATAATTAACCAATTGTTTGTTTTCGGTACAAACCACGTCCAAATTATTTACAGCTAACGTTTCGAATAGCTATATTATTCATCATTACAGCAAATAGAAAAATACAACTAAGGCTATACGGGAAAAAACCAAACTATGTATAAGACGAAACACAGTAAATAAATAATTTCTGAGCAATCAATCGGAAGCTTGGAAATAATTGTCTACTGTGTGTCGGCATATACATAGCTCAGTTTCCTATTAGCCATAGTTGTGTTTTTGTCTTCGTTCTAATGGTGAATAGAGTAATGCTATTTAAAACTTTAGCTGTGAACAATTTGGGTATGGTCTGTACCGAAAATAGATGAATGATAAATATAAAAAACCGTGAAAATTTAGTTTTTTTCATATATTTTAAATTATAACTAAGATAGATCGGTAATGCAGATGCAACCGTATGGCTCCATACACTGATTTAATTTATATAAATTAATAAGTCATTTTTGTAAAAAAAAATTGTCACGATATATTTTGATTTTAAATTATTCCCAGGTTTATTAGATAATCTTTTCAACAGAATCAATTTCGCTGAATAGTATTAATAGTATCCTCTGCGTTACACATTACTGTTTAAAGCTTAGGGTTTGTTGTTATATTCGACGTAATATTATGATCAGAGAAAAATTACTGCAACTTATGCAATTATACAAGTAGAAATATTTTTTATATCAGGACTGCTAAGATTTTTGACGAGCAGAAGAATAATTTTTGTAAAGAATTATGGAGAAAAATTTTACCTGGCAGTGGCAACACTGTAAACCTATTACAACTTATAAGTTTAATGTTTTTTTACTGTTCTATTTCTATAAGAAATGACAATTTAATTCTTACCGTAATTATTTTAGAATATTATATTTCTGTTGATACGCGTTTTGTGTAATATAATGATGGACAACTAATGAAATTCGCAACGCACTAATAAAAGTTGCATATAAAATGATCATTTAATAGTACAAACACAAGCTACACTTTACATAATGATTTTTAGAAAGAAAATTTTCATACCTGCCAGCTCACACGACTTGATAAATTTTCTACTATTAGTCGGTATTTCGTTCGAGTAGTCGGCCCATATCTGTAAATTAGAAAAAAATCCTACTATAACATAATTAAGAGAAATACGTTTGTTAGTAAATGTTTTGAGATATTTTATAATATATAAGAGAACACAAACAAATGCAGAACTCAATTTTTCAACAAATCTAAATAAAACAAACCGTAAGTCAGTCGAAGCACCGTGTTCTCGTTAAGAAAAATTTGCGTTTCCCACAAAATTGCGCATATCCCGTACAGTCCATTTTTACCTTTATTCCCAATCATCCACTATTGGCAATAACTACAAACTTAAAATCACAATGAACTGATGCTCTTTTTCTTTCTTTAACGTATTAATTTTATATATATATGTATTTGTTTTTTAAGCGCTCTTTCGTGCAACTTCTGAATCGTGTTTAATGAGACATTTGTTGAAGATTTACATAATGCACATAAATATATACTTTCAATTCTCATATTTAGCATTATGTGTTACCATGTACCATAAAACCAACTGTGTATTATTATATTCACCCTTAATTTTAGTTTCTCTTTTCTCCATTTGTTTATTAATCAAACCCTGAAATATATGAGAACTTTCATTACATTTTTTTATTTCTTCATTTTACATTAACACTGTAATCTTTCCTTCCCCTAAAAATTCTATACCCTCAAACTCAGTAACCATCTTTCATGTTGATCTAATTTTGTATTTCTTTAATTCACCTTTTTAAATTTCTTTAATATATTTTGAATAATTTAAAAAAAAAGCATAATACTTATATTTCATGCTTTTATCACTATCCGTATTGAGCTAATTGATTGTTGGTTCTGGAATACTGTTATTTTAGTATACTATCAACTATTCTTCATCTTTTTGATTTAAATTAATTTAATCACCAAATTTATGTTCCACATTTACATACATACAAGCGTAGAATGATAAATACATATAAATAAATTTGTTAAATATATTAATACTACATATACACTATTGTTTTTTGGTATTTTTGAATTCATTTTCTATTCTTTTTCAATACTTTCTTAAAAAAAGAAATATTAGTTTAATTATAAGAATAAAAAACAATCAGTATAGAATTACACTGGAATAAAAAATAAATCGAATTAATATAACGTTCTCTAAATTTTTTGTGAATTAATTGTGATCAGTTTCAATAAATTAAATAAAAAGCAAAAAAAAAATACATTAAAACTGAAGTAACATTACAAATAAGTGATGTGTGTAAGTGATCTAGATTATGAATATGAACGTGCTTTAAATCTTTCAAGAATAATACAAACCTAGAAGAAGATCGATTGTCATCCCTGTAAACAAAATAAAGATTGCATTTGTATAAAAACTACTCCAGATTAAGTAACTTTAATTTAATTTTGATACGCGTTGAATTTAACTAGTTATTGAAGAATAAAAAGATCAATCTTATTACTGTTCAATTAAACTTGCATCAGTATTGATACTGTTTTCTTGAACACAAGGAAATTAATGAATTTTTAAGTAAGATAAGGAATAAGTAATAAAACGTATTAGTGTAGGTATAATAATGAGAAAGTGAAGAGCATTATTTCAATAATTTAATTAAAACATTTCAACCGCATATCGAAAGTTTAGAATATATAAGTTTAAATATAATGAAAATTACCTTTCACGACCGCGGCTACCGCGACGCATTGGAGGAGGCCCATAATCACGTCGTGGACCAGAACCACCACGCCAAACATCACTTCTTCTTGGCGTACCACGAGCTTTTTCTACCGACACTCTATATATTAAAAAAAATTAAATAATTCACCATCTTACATGACAGCAGAGTATATATATATATATAAAAAATGAAAATAATCGATTACAAAAATAATAGGAAAAAAACTAATTAATAATAATGTTAAAATTATATATAAATAACGATAAACAAATACAAAAATTGATTACAGTTAATTACATGTGGAATATATCACTAGTTAAGAGTATTAAATAGTTATTTGAAAAAAAAAAAGTTTAAAATATATGTATCTATTTTTGAAAAACACCTAACAATCTAATCAACGTGAATGAATACATTGAAAGTTTTAAGATATGCACAAACAAAATTAGATCAATAAAATAAAATACGCAATTGTTATACATTTTCGGCTAGTAATTTGTACGTACCTTTCACCGAGTAGTTCTTTTCCGTTTAATTCGTACACAGCATCGTCGGCATCCCTGTAGTCATCAAATTCCTAAATAATTGCACGCACTTTAATAAAACATATGGTACACTGGAAATATTCTATAACTTATTTCGGACTTATTGCGGATAAAAAAAAATAATAATAAAAGCAAGTTTCAGAAATTTGGTTACTAGAGAAACAAAAAGCAACATCTATTACGAATATTACACTCTACGTAGGTACTACCAAAACTGAAAGAATGTGAAATCAGTCATATTATATTTAGTATTTATCACCTGTAAATATAAATAAATTCGGTAACTTACAACAAAAGCAAATCCGTTTTTCATGGAAATATCAGTAACTCTGCCAATTTTCTGAAAGAATTTTTCTAGATCACGTTCCTTTACACGGTATGATAAACCTCCGACGAATATTCTAGTACCTGACGATCTACATGAATAAAAATACACAATCACGTAAAACTAGTACTTGCTCAACTCAACTATAACAAAATTAGCATAAAATTAAAGTACAAAGTATTACCTTCTACTCATTTTTAACTGGATTGTTTTCTGGTATCTAAAATGAAATACAAAACATGTTACTCCGAAATTTGAATTTATGTAATACTAAGAATGAGCAGAAATAATGTAATCTCTAATTAACAACAAACATTTGGAACAACACAAACATACTTTTAAAACAGAAAAATGCACCCCATTAGTTTTAAGTAGTACTGAGTTCGACAAAATATACTACATGCGTCGTACAACGATATTACATTGAATATATATAAAATTATAGAATTTAAATAACATTTTACCTAAAGGTTTCCTAGTTTTGTTTTAGTAATAATCAAATAAATAAACACTTAAACTAGTACTGCAAAAACAAAGAATACGGCACACAAACAACAACGCTACAAAACAAAATGGCGTGACCAGACTATTCGGTAATTATAACATGGCGTTCAATTTTGTATAGTCAAGGGCTTCAAATAACAATAAGTAATTTGAAAGTAATATTTATTACATATTATTAAAATAATGACACAAATTATTTATAAATTTAAATTATATATTTATATAATAATTATGTTTAATGTAATTTTTTAAAAATTAGAATTAAATAAAAAATATTTTTTTAGCATGGTAAATATATTATTCTATATTGAGGTGATATAAATATTATTTTTAATAGAATAATTTTATTTTAACGTTTTCCTTTAATTATGCAGGTTATTAACAGGGCTTGAAAAGCCGAATGAAAATTTGATCTGTTTGACAACGCCGTACGTTTATTTCTCAAATTCATTGGCTGAAATGTCTACTTCATAAAGACTATTACTGAAATAAACGTACAGCATTGTCAAATAGATCAAATTTTCATTCGACTTTTCAAGCCCTTGTTATTAGTAATATTTGAAATCAGCTTTTTAGATATTATTAAAAAATTATATATTTATATAATAACCAAAATTGTAGACGTTGTGTACAAAAAAGAAAATTTTATAAATGGTTTAGTTATTTTACATAATGTCAGAGAGAAATTGAACAATTTATAAAATTATATCCTATACTTTGATTGGAAGTATATGTATGTTAGTTTTATAATAAAAATAGTTCAGACCAAACTTATAGATCACGCAATTCTCTACAAAAATTGTCTTTACATTTTTTTCCCTAAGACTCACCATTTCTGAGATAAAGCAATTCTAAAATTTACTAAAGTTGTATTCTTCATAATATACACGACTATGCTGCCTATATGTATATCATTGGACGCATAATATAAGTAAAACTATTGGTCTGTGTGACTAATACATAAAGGAAAATCAATTAACATAGGAGAGCGATTTAAGATCCTAGAAGCTATGACAGCAATCATTCGGGAAGATATTCAAGGTAGTCATCGATAATTCTCATTACCCCCACCAAGTAGCAAAAAATAGTATTCAGGAACTTTTCTGGTGCAGGTGGAAGTAGAGTGTGGATTGGTTCCAATGTATTGTTAATTAGCTTCCAACCCCAGTCTTCTGAGTCCAGTTGATTACCAAGCCACACTTGAACCTGGTAATACATGGTTCAATCAAACATAAATGAGACTTTTTTAAAAATTAAAATTTATTGAAACATTTAAAAAAATTAACACTAGCACTATTTTTCTACATAGTTACCAACTTTTATCAATGCATTTTTCCCAAAGTTTTGGTAATTTTTTAATGCCTTTATCAAAGAACGAATGCGGTAAATCAGAGAGCCAGTTGTGCATGAATTGCATACAACCTCCATCATCTTCAAATCGCTGTCCACCTAATGCCTCTTTCCACTGCTCAAACAAATGATAATTGCATGGACTTAAATCTAGACTATATGGTAGATGTTCAACTGTTGTTCAGTACATTTGGTCAAGTTTGGCTTGAGTATGGACGGCTGTTGTTGTCGTGCAAGAGCAATATGGATTGGATTGGAATGCCGCGTCTTTTGGAACAATATGCCACCTCGACTGAATCAAGAAGTTGACAATAGTATTCGTCATTAATAGTCCTTCCATTGTAAGCCGTCTGTCATGTTTAATGAGACTTTCAAAGCGCTTAATTTTTTTGCAGGTAATGTTCATGTTCGGACGACATGGATGAGTCAAATTTTCAACTGTATTTTGACCGCACCTGAACAAACGATGCCACTTACATACTTGACTCTTCGATAATGTTTCATTTCAGAACTGTGACCGCAATTTATCAAAGAATTGCACTAGGTTTTACTACACCTTTGTTACTAAGAAACTTGATAATGATGCATTACGCAATGTTACTTAGTACTCGTTACTCACTCATCGTAAACAAAATCGGTAGAACGTATTTTGTAATGCTACTACTGCAGCGAGCGCGTCTATACCAAACGATATCCTCTCCAAGTTACATCATGAAACGTGCGTTCGCTCAGTTTCAGTTAAAAAACTTTCGTTTATATTTGACTGTCCCTCATTTACCCAATAAAAGCATTGTCTGCAACATATGAATAAACGTGCTAGTTTCTGGTAGTAAGATATGAGGTGGATGATGAAAAACTGTTGCTACCTCGTACCTCATAATATCATTACTTATCATTATAAGGTGGGCCCATACCAAAAAACGAAAAATTTAGTATGAGACGTTTTAATGCAAACCGTCGATGAAAACAAACTGCGAGAGCCAATTGTAGCTTGGACTTAAAAGACAGAAGCCGAACACCAATCATAATACTATGACTAATGTTTGTACATACTAATTCTATATGTTCTGAATTGAACCTTTATTCTTTACAATAAGTTGTTCCAAAAAATAATTCAGTGACTCTGGAATATGACTGTTAATATCTTCAAATATATGACCTGGTGGGGGTTAATGAGAATTATTGTTGACTGCTGGTTGAATATCTTCCCGAATGATTGCTGCCACAGCTTCCAGTATCTCAAATCGCTTTTCTTGGTCATTTATTTTTTTTTTATGTAGTTAATATTTATTTTCTTTTTTTTTTTTTTATTTCACAAATTTTGCATTAAAGTTAATTTCATTATTCAAATATCGCTTCTCGTTATGCCATTGTTGCAAAGATAAAAAGAAAATCCTTTTTTTGCTTGAAGTTAGCATTTTTGGATATTCTTTGCTGTATGTTGTTAAACATTTCTGTTTAATTTTTCCTATCATCACCTACTATCCACAGTCTCCAAAATGAAATTTGATCCATTGTACTTTCCTTTCAAAACCTCCCTGAGCCAAACACCAATCCTCACTTACACAAATGAAATTGACTAAGAGCTTTCTTAAATCACAGAAGACATCCATGATGCAGTAGTTTAAAGTTCTAAACCTACTCCTAATTTCAAATACTTCCACTTCCTATCAGTCCACATCCTCTAACTTATCAAAGCTCACAAACACACCAAAAAAACAAACACAAAAAACACTGTCTCTTAGATAAAGTCAGAAATTCCAAACTAAATAATGAGCTCAATTGGAAACTTCATGACCACTCCATTCACTAATAGCAAGGACACTTATCTTATCTATAAGTAAATCACAACAATTTCTACATAAAAACCTAATCATTACACACTCATCCTCCCACTCCTAACTTCAAAACAGATGATACTACTGGGATATGGAAGGCTGCTCTTTTTGCTGACAGACTCAAACTTTAGTTTTATTTCGACTTCCAAGTTCACCAAATTCTGCAAACCATCCAAAATACTCCCTCAACACCACTCTACCTCCTAAAACCATGTTCAGCTATAGAGACTGATAGCATCACTGAATGGCAACTGCATGCACTACCCCAAAAGTATCTACTGAAGATACTAAATTTTCTAAATGCTTGCCTAAAGACTATTTTGCAGCTCCTTAATGATACCCAAACCTGGCATACCCCTTTCCAATCCTGAAAATTACCAACCCTAAGCCTTCTCAGTCAGCTATCTGAAATTCTAAAAAAAATAGTCCTCCACTGACTCCAAGACTGCAAAACTTCACCATCATTCCAAATGTTTGGTTTCCATTTAGGCTTAGACCCCGATGTGTCAGTCTTTTTGTTTCTCACATCTACAAATCTTTTATTAATAAATAGTCTTGATGTTTCCAGTGCTTTTGATAATATTCATCTCTCTACTCCTTGAGTTATAATGATAGCAATTAAAATCCCAACAATTTGTTTTCCTTTCATTACCAATCTGATGTTGAATCATTTTATTTTCGTTTCTATCGTTCTGAACTGTAATAATAGTTCGCATGGTCTTCCTCAAGGTTCATGCCTTAATCTTACTTTTTAAAATATTTATGCTATTTCTGTTGTTCTTTTTTCTACAAAAACCTCTTTCTTGTTACTTGCCGGTGACATACTTTTCTTTTCTATGTTCCAGTATATCAGTACCTAGGCGACCGAGCTTGCTCGGTTTTTTTTTTTGTTCTAACTTCTTTTACTTTTTTCTAATCTTATACATATTCATAAAACATAAAATATTTTAAAACTAATTTATGAACATATTTATGAATTTAAAGCCTCTTTCCATACAACTTTGCTTTTCAATACTGAACGGAACAAAAATGTAGAAGTCCTTTGAATTCACTTTCCGGATGGTTGAAAAATGTTTTTAATGACTACACACGTTGATTTTTATGAATATATTTCTTTACATTTTTTATTGGAAAAATTAAATTCTAGGTATATATGTAAGTACGTCAGCTTTATCTCTATCGGGGTTTATTCGTTATAAAAACAAATAAAAAGCGTCTTGTAATTTTACCTGTGATCAGCTGTTTTCCAACCAATCGAAAAAAATTACCGACTAAATCACTGCAAAATGTAATAATAACATATTCTCAGTAATTCACTTTTACAAACAAACATATAAACACGCAAAACATTTAGCATCTGTATATAAATAGGCATAGTCCTCCTATTTTTTATCAACCGATTTTCTTTTTATTTTTTTGTTTAGTAGCGAAAATTTGGAAAAGGATTTGCATCTGATACGGTTATCACAGTATCATCGGCAAACTTTGCTACTTGAACAGTGTATACAGATTGTATAGCAGCGGTCCCAGGACGCTACCCCATGGAACTGCAGCTAGGATGGAATATACATCTGAACGATCATCATAGTACTTAAACTGGAACTGCCTGTTGCTTAAGTATAACCGTATTATTATTCTTATTGTGCTTCGTATATTTTATCATTTCCGTCAATCTCCGTTGTTCTTATCCTCAGTTCTTTTATCTTATCAAGCAGTTATTTTTTGTTACTTAAATATAAAATTAGTACAAAAAAAATAAAAAATGAATTGTTTGTTACGATATTTTCGATTCGTTTATGTTTTTTTTTGTTATATACTTATATATATTTTTATTGCATGTGTAGCGCATGATTTTCGAACCGCCATTATGTGACCGCCTGCAGGTCGGCTGCGAGCCAAGACCAATGCCTTTTTTTTGCCTATTCGTTCCTCACCGTTTCCAGGTATCTGAAATTACGCGCTCGCCTGTTTTGCCGACCATATGTTTTATTGCTTTGCACTACCAGTATTTGTTGTTCTTTTTAGCTCGTTGCTCGCTTTTGTGTTATTGAGTCGTTCGCTCGACGATGTTCGAAAATCAAAAAATAATACTAAAGACAGAACAAATTATCTATTAGATCATCGTTGAAAGATCGCGCCATCAACCCTGATTCGTATCATATTGAAAACATTAAAACCTATTTAACACTCGCAAAACCGAATTTTGCCATGGATTAGACCTTGACAGATCGATTTATTGGCCCAAAATACCCCTAGTGTGCAAATTTCATCCAAATAGTTAGAGCCGTTTCCGAGATACGTGAAATAAATTTATATATATATACAAGAATTGGTTGTTTAAAGATATTAGATAAACACGAATAAAACAGTAAGTTCATCTCTGGTTAAATTGGAACAACCTCTTTCCTTATTAAACCTTTTCATCTCTCCCTTAAAAATCTTCATGTATGAGGTTTTCTTTTTCTTCTTTCAATCCTGCATTAATCTATGTATTCTTAAACTCCAAAAAAGGCATTCAACAATAATAGTGTATACACACTGTTGTCGTCAATTTTTTTCCCTTCTTGTTTCCGACTTAGCTATCTCTTTCCGCTTTTCGCTTTCGTTCCCTGTGTCTGTTCATTTATTTTTTTAATAACTTTTCTTATTTTCCCCCGTATTTTTTTTTTTAAATTTTCCATAACGAAGTCCGTTCACGCTGAATAATTATTTCTATCTTTTGCCCGTAATATTTATTTATTTATTTTATTTGATAATTGTATGCTAGCGCCTAGATTTAAAAGGTCGCCATATCGTAAGGATAGCGTCGGTATTTTTTTAGGGACAGCATGGCTGTCGCGGTCAGCATCAGGTAGTTATAGAAACGTGTATGTATCAGATTGGCATGGGCCATTGTGTGTTATGTTTGCGGGAGAAACGTGTCTCTTTTAAGTGTACGAAAATATAAAGCGTTTTTATCGTTTTATATATATTTTTTGTGTAAAATTAATAAAGAGGAGATTTCAGTAGTTTTTTTTTTCTTTTTTTTTGTAAACTATAAATACGTTAGTTTAAAATTTCGGCTGACAACACACACCATCTTGACCTTAATGCTCCTACTCTTGAGAAACAGTCTATAAACCGTATTCACAATTATTTGAAAACAAGATTAGTACAATTCCAGTTATACCTAGAGTAGTTTTTAATTTGCTGCTACACATAAAGCTAATATATATGAAACATTAATCTATACCACACTCAATACAAGAACGTGTTGACCAAGAATTAGAAATCATTGAACTACTTTCCTGAGTGGTATTGAGTGGATTGATAATTTTGACTAGATACTATTAACAAATTTATATTTACAGCTCGAAAAAACGAAATATAGGAGATGGTAGATGGATTTTTCATAGAATAACTGAATGATATGAGAAAAAAACAAAGGGATTTTCAAAGAACTTAGTTGATTTCAGTATTTCGGTAAAGTTGTAGAAGCGGTGAGAAAGAGCCTTATAACATAAGTATTGAATAACTACATTAATTATGTAAAAATGTTACGAATACAATATAAATATTTATAATATTAATATTTGTTTGGAAATATTTGGATACACAAACTATGTCTTGTATTAGCAAACATTCTGTAAAGAACAAGTTCAATCAAGTATGATATTTCATGAAGATCGTATGTTTAGTTACAGATAACCATAATTTACATTTACATAATACAAAATTCTCAACAAAGAAATCTGTTTTTCTGTAGCGCAAAGATGGAGACGGACACGTCATTTTTCACGCTTTTTTGAACTTTTCACCAACTTCGAAAGTTTCGTTAAGAAAATGAAATACAGTTTCGTTCTCGACAAATAGCGATCTTTCCATCAATTGCTCAGAAGATATATATATTTTTTTCAAAAATTTCGAGCTTTTGGCGACCCGAGAACCTAAATATAAAGTTGTAAGCTAGGCTGTAGTTTTCCTATAAAGCAGTTCTTTATGCGTATATTTAACATACGTTTTGGTTTCCTTAACTTTTTTAGTCGGATTATTTATGTTAATTTTTTTTTTTGCTGTTTATGGTCCAAAAGAGGTGTTTAAATAATTTTTTAACCGTAATTTTTTGATTTTATAAAACTTTTGCTGCATTTTGTTTTAGATGTTGAATTTCACCTTTAAAGAGTTACCTGGCACTGAAGCAAGCCCGTGTCCACGACCCTCCCCCCCATTAAAACTGAAATAGTATAATACACAAAAATACGAAAAAAATCAGAAATTTAAAATTAATATTGATGATTTTTTGGAGTGTTCTTACATAAAAAAAAAAAAAAAAAAAAAATGCTCTATATTTTTAGGTACTTTATTAATATTTTATGCAAAATTTTTATTACACGTATAATCAATAACGTACATAATTTTTATTAATATTTATACGATAATTCATTTAGATAAATTATTAATATATAAATCAAAACGATGAGAATTATTAATAGTGCGAATATTAGTGAAACACGTATTGTTATTTATAAAATAAATATGCGAAGAAAATATTCTGCTATATTAGAACCAGTTTCAGCTGCTCTTCAGTCTATTAACTTGAGTATCGAGAAATGTCGTAAATTAATTAGTAATGCGGAAGTAATATTTAAATTTCGTCGTGAAAACCCGCAATCCGAATTTGAAAAAATTTATGAACAAATAACAAAAATATGTAACTCACTAAATGTTAATTATTGTTTTTGCGCCAACAAAATCGTACTAATTGTCCAACTTTGACAGCAGAAGAATACTTCCGACGTAATATTTTCATTCCATATTTAGATTCATTAATAGATCCAATAGATTGCAGATTTTCAGAAAATAATGTAACAATTACTGTAATTTTTAAAATTCGTCCAAAAAATTTTACATCAAAGAATCAGTTTATAACCGATATGAAAGTAATAAATGAAATAAATAGAACTGAAAATCTCCTTTTAGTAAGCAAGGAACTGGTATGATTTTTGGACGATTACTCCACCGATATCTGTTGCATATTTTGAGCAATTGATATTAACTAATTTACTTGAGTAGGCATTATTTTATCTTTCCTGTTGTCGGCCGAAATTTTAATAATTTAATACGAAAGAAAATAAGAAAAGGTATTAAAATAAATGAACGGGCAAAGGGAAGCGAAAGTAAAGAGCGGATAGAGTTAGCTAAGACGGAAACAAGAAGGAAAAAAAATTGATGACAACAATCTCGGTCCATTCTGACGGATATCTGTCCTTAGACATCAACCAGAGTTCGATTTCGGGAAGAAAACTTTAAGTTGGGATACACCGCTTCCCCTCCTTCAGTGGTCTTGTTCCCCAACACCTTCATTATGGACAACTTTAATTTAGATGAACATGTATCATAAAAATTATAAGTGAATGCAACAGTATGAAAAGAAAAAATATTAACAGTACTCAAGTAAATACTTCATTATGTAACCCTGGTTAAATCAATATCGTGTTACTTCTGTTGTATTTGGGGGTGCTGAAAATTCCTTTACCGCCTTCATCTTTAGAAAACCCTTCTTCAATACAAAAGGAACAGGACTAGTATATGTCAAGCATGTGTCCGGCGCAACTACACTCTTCTTTCACTTGCGGACAATCCTGCTAGTTTCAGTTCTCTCCGATTGGGAAGCATTATATAGTTTACAGTTGGTTAGGAGTAGAGCAAGTGCACCCAGTATCGAACAAGGCGCGCACATTCCGTCCATTCACGGTGATTTCTTGTGTGTACGCCGGTTCGATTTGCAATTTTCGGTCTGAATTCAACGAGTCGTTTCTGTTCGGGCATCGGACAGTCTCTAATGAAATGCCCCGTCCAACCACAATGAAAACATCTACCTGATGCCGATGGAATAGGTTTGGTGATAACTTGCCTACCGTCTCGCACTAGGGCTTCGTCCCACCTTGGTCTAGCCTATTGCTCCCCCGCCCCTCCACGAAATTTCTGCGAAATAATAACTGCTTGAATTAAATGGACCGAAATTCAGAATAAATTTATTTCTTTTCAATTTTGGACAAAAGAAAAGAAAATCAAAATTTTTATGAATTCTATGAAGACGACTATTTTTTATTTGTTTTAATTGTAGTGTTCAAATATCGCATATACAGCAATTGACTACAAGACTTTAGTGTACTATTTATAAATAAATATATTTCATGATAACACACACACACACACACATATATATATATATATATTTGTGTAACCCCTTCCGAAATTTTGATCTAGATACGGCCCTGCATGCTTATGAAGCAACAATCATTTTTTTCCAAGTCGAATAAATGAATATTGTGTGAAAATCTGATGTTTATGTGTGGTATAAGTTCAACGAAACCGGAACTCTTTTCAGTTTTCCAATATGCTGAATAATCGTTTCCTAAAACTGTTCGCTAGTGTCTTATTTTTTTTGCAAGCCGATAACAATATAATACATTATTGTCAGAGAAAAATTTACTCCTCGTTGTAAAATCAAATAATTCTCTTTTTCATTATTTAAAGTCGTCAATCATGTCAACATAAAGAATTTTTCTCTCAAAAGTGGTACACCCATTCTCTACAAACCATAGTACGACATCCCTACTTCTTCACTCTCTACCGTTTCACTTCTACACTCTTCACTCCAAGAAGACCATCGCGCTTGCCATCAGTGTCAGTAAAAGTAGTCAATGTAGTCACTTTGTCACATGCTGTGTACAGAAATTAGTTGAAAATACCTTGAATAAGAATGTAAGTGAGGTTTGTAACAGTATTTACTCTAATCAATTAATGTTGTGCAGTATTTATTGAAATTAAATAAATTTACTCATCAATAGAAATTTATATCAATTAATTTATTTATTGTAGTAACCCTTGTTATGTTGAACTTACTTAATGGAAATGCAAGTAATTCTAACCCTACTTACGCTCAGATTTGAAATGAAAATAAAATAAATAGTAATCCGCATCATATTTATCACAATAATAATTCAAATACCGAGGTCATTTTAAACAAATTCGTGATGGAAATTAACGACGTATTCATCCAGATGCTGAATCAACAAAATAATATGATAAATGGACTAATACAAACAGTTATGTCTGTCTTAATAAACAAAAAATGAACTTTTTAAAAACTGTTACTTTGAATGCCAATGGCATTCTGCAACGCAAAGCAGAAATAGAACTATATTTAAATCAAGAAAAAAAATATATACTATTAATATCGGTGTCCCATATTCAGATGTAAGTTATTTTCACATTAATGGCTACTTGTTCTATAATACCCCCATCCGGACAGTACAGCCCACAGAGGATCAGCTAAAATAATTAAAAACAATATTGCACATCATGAAATTGTAAAATACCAAGAAAGCTACCTTCAGGCAACCAGTATAAAAGTTCAGTGTGCAAATAAAAACATAGTAATGTCTGCAGTGTACTGCCCACCTAAAAACAAAATTCTTTATCATCAATTAAACTCTTTCTTATGTACTCTTGGTAATATATACATAGTTGGAGGCGACTATAATGCTAAAAACACATACTGGGGAGTGGAGGCTGACTATACCCAGAGGCAGAGAACTCAAGAAATCATTGGATTCTAACGGATGCAGCATTACAACCAGTGGGTCGCCAACTTACTGGTCTACTGATGGAGAAAAAATTCCCGACTTACTAAATTTTTTCATAGTCAAGGAACTAGCTTCAAACTACATACTAATAGTATCAGAGTTTGCCGTTTCATCTGATCATTCCCCAGTGATTCTTATAATAAGTAATACTGTTATAACTAAAAAAACCAAACAAAACTTCATAACAAACTCACTAATTGGGAAATGTTCTGAATGGAAGTCGAAGAAAATATCACACTAGAAGTATTAATCCAGAATAAACTTGACATAGATAACGTATTGCAGCATTTGATTAAAACCATTCAAGAAGCGGCTTGGAACAACACACTGCAAATTAGGACAACTTCACCAGCTGTTTGTTATCCAACACAAATCCTCAGAATTCCCTGAACACCTTGCTAATGTCTTTATTCCAAATCCTGGAGACGATACATTACCTACAAATGAAAATAACTTTAATGTCTATCCTCCTATCAAGCAACAAAACAAACATGATGATGACCTTTGCATAGATTATGTAGCTGATGTTATCAAGAGGATGGCAACAAAACATCAAGAGCAGTTATATAATCACACAAACTGTACTACAATTGGCCTACTGGATAATTCGCCATAAATGCAAGTGCGCAGACTAAAAAGAACAAAACCTTTAGACCTAACTTAGTAAAAAATAAAAAAAAAAAAAAAATACCTTTGTGAGAATTATTCAAACATACCAGTAAGTTACTAATACAGGAACTAGTCATTGGACTACGAACCCTTCATGTTACAATCATTTACCATACCAGCTACTGATAGCCAATAGGCTAAAAATGGCTTCTAAACGGGAAAAAAAATTCACTGGACGACAACAATTTACTAAAATAAGATCTTATTGAAATACAAGCTTATGTGCGTATGGAAATGGAAGTTGAAAAACTGGACTTAGAACAGTTCTGGTATAAATAATTAGAAGTTTACCCGCAACTAGCAAAAGCAGCATTAGAGACACTTTTACTGTTTGTCACCACCTACCATTGTGAAAATGGGATTTAAATAAAATAAATAATAAATTAGTTATAGATAAGTCGAAAATAAGGAAAAATAAGATAAGTTTGTAATAAAATGATTTGTGCAACAATAAGATTGTATAGTATATATGTACTATGGTGTAGACATATTTAGATGTAAGAAAATTCGTCAACAAGCGTTTAGTTTGACGAGCAAATGTGTAAATAGTAATAAATATACATATGTATATATTTTCAAAAAAAAAAAAATTGTTTTGTTCATTATTTAGGTTTGTAATATGAATGGATCCATTTGTGAAGTACGTGAAAATGATTAGCAAAGTGAAAAATGTTTAAGAAAACACAATCGGATAAAACATTCATGCAATACTACACAAATAAAACCATATAGTTGTGATATTTGTAAACATTATACTAAGATCTCTTAGGGAACTTGTAAAATTTCTGATTTTAAAAATTGTTATTGTTAACAATCGGTCGGGAAACAATAGTTAAAACATAAAAAATCAACTTATTGATAAGAATAAAACCAATTGTTAGAGCCCTGAAAAGGACTTTTATACACCAAACAATGTAACTTAAATTGGTTAACGATACGGTAAAACACATTACAAATTGATGTTACCGAAAACTAAAAATACTGTGTACACAACAATGATCGGATTCAGATAACAACACATTAAAACGCGATTCCAAAAGAATCGATAATTAAATTCTAATTTCGCGTTCATAAAATTAAAATAATCGGTTTATATTACGATTAAAAACGTTTTCTGAACAAACTTAATAACAATCGGAATAAATAGAAGTAAATAAAAAAATTCGGCATCACCTTGTAGAAAGAAAAAAAGCAAAAGCGATATGCGCACCAAAAATATCGCTACTTCCAAATGGCTATTAAAATTTCTAAATAAAAATTATGAAAAATAAACGAAAATAAAAAGATAAAAAATAAAGTATAATAAAATAAAATTGAATAAAAAAAAATAACGTAAAATAAAGTGAATGAAACAAGATAGGTAAATTATAATTATAATCTAAACAAAAATTAACCAAATTTCACCAATTTTTAAATTTAAGTATATTTTCTGAAATATGCAAGCCATAATAAATTATGTTTATTTGCCATCAAAACAAAGCCGTTGTATTCAACATATTAATATCAACTTGACTGTTGTTAATTAAACAGTGACACGTTGAAATAAATATTGTTTATTTATTTATTTGTTTTTCACTTTGTGTTTCAGTCCAGTGTTTGTGTATATTAAATTTTTAAAAGAGTACTTATTTGATTGTAAGAAACTGTCAGTTTTCTTTGGAAAAAAGAAATTCTTCATTATTGCATTATTTGGTGTTTTTATCAGTACAAAATAGGAAAAAATGTAGCAACTAAAAATTAAATAAAATACCAAAATTACAAAGTTAAACATACCAAAATGACGTAATATTTTTATGACGTCAAGGATCTAAAAAGTGCCTTGTGAATAACAGACACTTCTCTGAATGTACATAACTTTTATGGTTGGATGGTAAAGATGCATTAACAAATCTGTTTTTACTATACTAACAGAACAAAATTTTGTATTAAACCCGATTTTTGATTCTGAATCTTTACAAATGACGAAAGTTTATTTCACTTCATCTTGCAATAGTATATAGCGCTTTGCAGAATTTCGATGGAACTACCAATCTATGCCGTAGTTCGTTTCGAGTCGAAGATGCTAAATACAGATGGCTTCAGCAACCATGACGTCACATACCGTGTATCATATTAAATACATCGGATCAGAGAGTAACATCGAGGTTTGAAATTGTAAATGAAGAAAATAAGACATGAACGTTTATTTCTTTGTAAACTTAACATATAATATTCGTAATTCAAAAAGATAACATCAAATAAGCGCATTATCGAAGTAAAAAGGTGTTTATATATACGATTAGTCGAAAAAACTTTATTATAGCTGATTACAAATATAAATTCATATGAATATGTAATAAATCATTGAAATATAAGCATTAATAACTTTCTAAACTGCCATCTGACGGTGGTGTAATAATAATTATGGTATTCTTCACTTAATCACATCAAACGCTCTACGAAATTAAAATCTAATATATACAATAGATTTAGTTGTGCATCAAATTTGAATGTCAAATTGCTAGCTGCTACCAAGTGTTATTTGTTATGCTCTACTTATAAAATTTTTAACTACGTTATTAATTAATAATTCAAATAGAATGGCAGTTAATGTTAATGATGACGATAAGTTCTTAACTTCAATTTAAAATTCTGATAAATTTATGAAGAACGTGTTCAGATTCTAAACAAAAGTTCTGCATGGAAAAATAATGTTTGAACTCAGGATTATTTCACCAACTAATGGTTAAAAATTAAATACAAATGGACGGAAGTTTTTTATGATAGCGACTATTTAATTAAAGTAATTAATAACAATGGTATTGAGAGATAAAATCGCATGTTAAAAAGTACTGTTTTTTTGATACAGGCAAGTGACCCCCCGAAATGTCTGCGAAATCATAATTGCTTGAATTAAAGGGACCGAAATTATGTGTGTGTATAATTATAAATATATTTTCGTATCCTCCCCCCAAAAAAATGAATCTAGAATTGGCCTTCGTGACAAATCATTAAGTGGTGCTTTAAATATTATTCTAGAAAAATTGTTACCAGATTCATATCAAAAATATTACCAAAAAAACAGCAAGTTCAGTTCGAAATGGAAAAAAATTGAACCTCATATACCTGCTTTTTTACATCAGCGACCTATGGCGTATGTAAAACGTTTACCGAAGGTACACATTTACAGAAAATGCATATACTACTGACAAAATCAAAAAAAAGGAAGATAATGATATTTTCTATGTTAAAAGTGAAGAAAATCCAAAACTACATTATGTAGTTAATTTTAACGTTCCACCTTGCAACTGTTATGACTTTGAAAAATTTCGCTTAGTTTGTAAACATTTTTGGGCGGTATTTTTATGTTATCCGGTCTATGGCTATGAAAGATTACCGGAAAAATATCGGAATAACCCGTTTATTTCCATGAATACGTCTAAAAATTTTTCCGCTTTTGAATCACTTTCTCCTAGATTCATAGTAAAAATGAAATTCAATCACGTTTGTTAAAAAAGATCTCTTATACTATTTATATCAAATATGTAGTATGTGAAAAATTAACTTGCGCTCCACAACAAACGTGAAATACTTTCATTTCTTACTTAATTTTATAGAGGAAACGAACTAAAAGGAATAAGAAACACTTCTTTATCATCAAGAAAAAACAACGATTTGAAACGGTAATATATTTTTTCTTTTGTATGTTACGGTTGCTATATGTATCTAAACATTTTATATGTAAATGATTTTAGATAATGTACGAAGAAAATCAATATTTTTACTATAATTACATATATTAGCAGCAGAACTATTTAAAAATTTTTAATGCAATAACGAAATGTTGTTTATAAAATGCAATAGGTTTGAAGTAAATATTATCTGATTAATGTTTTTTCGTTTTATAAAATTAATTACATTCCCTTTTTCTTTGTATGATGACCTTTATCTAATGGCAAAAATTTTAAAACTAGTTCAAATTTTAATAATACATTTGAATTTTATTGTATAATTAAACGTATAATAGCAAAAAAGTTTAATTAGATTACTTTTCATTTGTTACATACTATTTGCATTATATTGTTACATTAAATAGATTTACATTTTTTTTCAGATTAACGTTAGCGGCACATCTTAAAAATTTGTTATTGTCATAAATTTTTATTTCATTTAGTGTACTTTTTATAAAACAATTATTTAAATTAATTTTATATGGTAATTTTCTGAACCCTATAAATGAGTTATGGCTGTTTGATTTAATTTAGGCAGAAATTTAAAATAAAAATAGCAGTTTGCAGCATTTGCAGAGTGTTTTATTCAACCAGGAAATCTACGTTTAGAAATAAAATATGTTGATATAAAATAACTCGTAACTTAATATTATAATAATCGATGTTCAACTTTCATTTACTGTTTATATATTAAAATTAACATTGTTTCTGTATCTTAATTAAATTAACAAGTTTTTTCTTTTGTATAAATTACAAATAAGAGACTATGGTCCAATTTATTTTGCACTCTTACTATTTGCTTCAATTATATATTTTCTTCATTTTCAATTTCAAACCTCGATGTAACTTTTCGATTCGATGTATTAACAGTGATACATGGTATGTGACGTCATGGTTGCTGAAGCCATCTGTATTTAGCATCTTCCGTTTCGAGTCGGTCTGACTTTGAGAGTTGAAAGTTGAGACTTGTCCTATTTTGTAGAACATGGCAAAACAAAAAAAAATTTCACAAGTAGTAATGTATTAAAAAGTAATATAAAAAGGATGTTAAAAAGTCTATGCATGCGCAATAATTTAATAAAAATTTACGGATATTACTTGTAAACTATTTGATGCATACGCATTATGAATTAAGAACTTGCTGGTCAGCTTTTTAAATCTGCGCACAAGCTGATGTTTCTGATCAGCTTCTGACTGTTTCGCGAATAAGATTTTATCGACGCATGCGCACAAAAAACAATTTCAATTTTACGGTGATTTGATTTTAATGTTGTTTGCAGTGATAATACTGATAGTGTTTTGTTTTTGTTTTGCAGTTCGTAATGTCAGCTCATTTAGCGAGGGGAAAATTAAACATTGGATTAATACAAGAAAAGGCTAGGAAGGAATTCTTAGATTTGCTGGACAAATGCGAGGGTACCAAGGTGACTGAGTACACGTACTATACATTCTTTTTATTGGTTGTGTTTTGTATGATATCTACATACACATCTATTTTCGTGTTTAGGTTTTCTTAACGTTTTATTTTTAGAGGGAATTATTGAACAAAAAAATTGATTTTCTTGCGGTCATTGCTATTCACTTTGATAATTTTGCTTATTAATGAATTGCATTTTTTTTATATGAATGTCATATCCTTTTAAAGTTACATCATTTTCAGATGATTTCTTAGACTACACTTGAACCACCTGAAAGTTACGATAATTTTTTTCTAGCAAATAGAAATTTTATAAATAAGTTTATTATTACGACTGTTAATATTTCATTAAATACTTCCAAAAAATGATGCTTAATAAATAACAGAGCAAATGTGATAAATGTAATTCAGAATAATTGTATGATTCAGAAGAAAAAATTACTAATTTTGTACTTCACCCTGAATCCTAATATTCGGAAAATGAAACAGAAAACAGTGCTGATAATCAGAAAGGAAGTACTAAAAGTTACTCTTTTTCACTCTAAAACTCGTGTCCTGCATGTAAAGAAATATGTAAAAGATAAAGTAATGTTATAATTTATTCACCAAGCTTGAAAGGGAATACCAAGTATATATGGTATATGCAGTTCAGACGGGGAAAATTTTTGATCTAATAATTTGATTGAAAGAATTACGTCGTATACCAATTAGAACCCGAAATATATGCGATTTAAATATAACATGGAACGGAATGTTACGATGATAAATGTAGAAGAAAATACGGTTAAGGCTCACTACACCTTTTTTGAGTTCTTGGATTATTGCATCAAATAACAGAATTTTTCGAATGAAGGTGCAACGTCTCCGGAATTATTAATATTAATCATGAGTTGCTGAATGTTTCTAATTATGTTACGAGCAGTTTATTTTAAAAACATAATAAGTTATGGAATAGAAACGACACCGATATACTTGTACGAATTGGATACGTTTTTAAACGATTTGTAAAATCATGTTTTGATGACTACACAATAACATTTTAAAATATATTTTAGTATGAAAGACAGTGTTTAGTAAATTTACCAGAAATAGCTGTAGTTTATTTTCTCTACTTTTTCCGATAGTATAAACATTTTTTTAAAATTTTTCTTACATTGTCTATTGTTTCATGCTTCTTATATTAATTTAATTTTCTACATGAAAGGAAAAACAGGTATGTATTAATTCGTACAGTAGTAGATCGTGATTATATAAATCAACAATGAATCTGTAAATTAGACAAGAGATAATGAAAGGAACTAGTCACGATTTCTTAAATATTGTGAAAAATTGTATTATTTACTGTTTTTTTGTTTTGTTTTTTTTTTTCGATTCAATAAAATAGACTGCATTATAATAACATTTATTTTATTAAGAAGCACATTTTTCTATAATTTTTTTACTCGTGTATAATAAAACAAAATATTTATTTTATATGTTTTTATTTGTTGCGTTAATCCTAATATATTGTATAGACCATTATTTGGGACGATGGACTGTCCGGCCCTTTCGGATTAATCTCGGAATACAGTTTATTGCGTAGCAGAGATGTTAGTAAAATGCATCCTCTCAGATCTGGTGAATTACATTCAGTTGATACGGAAAATGTTATATATATAACAAGACCGCAACTAACACTAATGCAGCATATAGTTGAAAATATCCGCGGGTATATTAAATTATTACTTTTATCGTATTAATTTAAAAACACAATCCTAAATAACTTATATAAATAAATAGTAAGATATTAATTAAAGAATTATTTTCATTTCTTTAGATTAAAGAAGTATTAAAAAAAAGGATTCTGGCTAATGTTCTGTATGTGTATGCGAAAGGTTTTTGTTTATATTAAAAAACCTAACAAGTTAACTAATTTCGAATTTAATTACAATGTGTAAAGATTGGCAGTGTCAACAAAGTTAGCCATTAAATTTTCACCGCAATCCATTTAACGATAGCTTAAAAAATGAAATATATAAAATGTTAAAATTCGTCGAAAATTATGATGACTTTTGCTGGCTAAAATGTTTAAATAAAAAATGCAGAAAGAATCGAATGAATTCGTTAGTCGCTAAAATAGTCGGTAATTCTGGATATCGAAAAAACTGGGAATTCTGTTATAAAATCGGAGAAAGAGTAAAAACAGCCAAAAGATATTTTCAATAAGAGGAAATCATTTAAAATAAAAAATGTAAGCGTTTTTTATAATATATCATGTGTCATTTATCCTTTATGGAAGTATTTATATGTGAAAGCAGTTATTTAAAAATGAATAATTTTTATAATTAATCATGAGCAAAAGAAGTGTTTTATTTACCAGTGCGAATAATAATAATTTTTAATATTATAAATCGCATATACGGAAGTCGACTATGAGAAATATTTAGAATGAAGATTCAGTACTATACGTTGTAATTCCAACTATAAATTTTAAATCAAATTTCTATTAAAGTAAAGTAGGTTCCATACCCTTTTGACAGGGTGTTGAGGTTTGTTTAGTTAAGATTCACAATGTACTAAGCCCAACGGCACTAACGAAAGTAGGGGGGCCAGTTCCTTTCTCTCGGTCGCCTTTACTTTCCCAGATTTCTCTGGTATCCAATTATTCCAGACTGGGTAAACCTGGGAGCGACTTGGATCCGGAACGAGACGAGTCTTGAATCCGTGACCTCTAATGTGATAGCCAAGCAACTTAATCACTAGGCTACCGCGCTACCCAACTTTTATTAAAATTTTAAAATATATTTTTTATAAAAAGCAAGCGTTCGTTTTCAACAATTACTACAGAAAATATTGACTTAACTCAAATAATTTTTTTATTCTGTATTTTAGTTTACTGAAAGGGCTGCGTCTTCTTAACAAAACTTATTTTAGGGTAATGAGAGAGCTCTTAAGTTCCATGAAAGCGGCGCTTATGATCACAAATGTACATGTTAGACTTCAAATAAGTTTTATAATTCGGAACTTTTAATAGCAAGGTACAACGATCAATGTATTATAAACCAAATTATTTACTAGTTTGAATTAGCGGCCATTACAAAACTACAATATTTACATGTAAATAAAATAAGATAACCAAAAAGTTTAATTTAGATTATTTTCTTTCTGCTGGTATTTGTCGTTGTTTCAGTTTGTTGGATTTGTTATTATCCGAACGAGGCGAAGTTAGGTAAGCTCTTGTGTAATTCTACTGAGCGGGAATAGGGGATTTCTAGACCAAGAAAACCAAGAATAAACTGGGAATTTAAAAATTATATTTGGATGCCCAACCTGATATATATATATATATATATATATGTATATACCTATATAAAATTCGGCTCTCTGTGCTTTGCAAGAGGCGCCGCCCCTTGACCCATAAGGGAACACCCCTAAACCTACAGCTCCACCACTTCTGTACTTCACATAGAACGAGGAAAATTGTTATCATTCTTTCCCACCGCGCGTCAAAAAAATATAAATTTCTATTTAATGTCACTTTTTAGGACAAATTTTTGTGATAGAAGAAGTAGTGGTGGTCGAGGTAAGAATGACGTTGTCATTAATATATATTATTTAAAACGTAATTTTTAGGCCGACTTCTATTAGAAAAAATGTCCCAATTTTATGTAACGTTTGTAATCTTTTAATTTTTAACGACTTCTAAAATAAGTCGCGTATGTTTTTTTTTTTTTGTTTGTTCGTGCATAACTCATATTTATATAGACCGATTTTACTGATTCTTTGTCCATTAGAAAGAGTACCATTCAATTTTACCATGTGAGTAATAATGGAAATCGGTGAACATAAATTGAGTATTCGTCAAAAAAAGTGAAAAAATGTGGTCCCTTTGGATAATTTTTCTTATTATTTTTTATTCGTATAACAGAGGGGGTTGACAATGCTATCAATTTGCAAAATTATCATGGAAATGTAGCTTTGTCACCGACTTCCAAAAAGAAGGAGGTTCCACGTTCGTGTCGTTTTTTTTTTTTTACGGACCGATTTAGAATTATATTGTAAATTTTGATCATTTTATACAAAGTGTAGAAGAGAAAGAAACAGAAATGTAAGCAAGTCGGGTCAAGGGGCACAGCCCCTTGCGAGGCCAAAATGGCCGAGTTTATATATATATATATATAGAGAGAGAGAGATAGATAGATAGATAGATAGATAGATAGATAAATAGATAGGTATAATTTTAAAGGTGCTAACGGGAGTTATTTACATTATGAATTGTTCTAATAAATAAAAATGTTTTTCATATGCAGGATAATGTGTAGAAATAATTTGTGGAAGCAAATTTAATGTATAACTGTTTTTTTTTTTTTGCATCTGCAAACAACTGATACAATGAACTCATTGTAAAGGTAATTCTTCAGAAATTATCGCGATTAACTAATTATTTAAAAAAAAAAAAATGAAATTTCATTTGAAGCCATGACCAATTGTTAAAAACTGTAACTTAGATGAAAAGGTTGCAAACATTAATGAAGGATATGTCGATATACGATTTTCAAACTCTGGGGGTTATTTTAATTGATTTTATTAACCATGCTGAATTCGAAGACGATAAAATAAGAGAGATTCTTATTACAAGTCTCAGAAGTCAAGGAAACTAGTTCTAGTAAATACTGGTTATTGATATACAGCAGAATAAAAATCAAGAATTTATGAAATACAATATTTAAAAAACTAAGATAAAATGGAGAGAAATTGGTAGAGAAGATTGCATTAAGTTTGTAAATAACAAGTTCATCTGCTTTAATATTATGCACTTTTTTTCATGTTTATTATCCGAAGAATAATGCCTTCTTTCGATTTAATGATTTAGTTGTATGTTTAAATCCTTGGTTATTATGAGATTGAGAAAATAGTTTTATTTTATTGGGTTAGTTTTTTTCGTTTAATTTTTGGGAGATTCAAAAATCTTTAAATTAACAAAAGCGCTTGTGTAACTGTTAATACAGTTTAAAAGCGTGCTTCCCAATATCTTTCATATAGGCTATAACAAAACAAAAAAAATGTTCAACGTGAACAGTAATAAAATTAGTTTTAAAATTGAAATAATATTTATTTTATAAAAACCTATATCAAAATTAATTTTTGTAAAAAGCTAAATGACGTTTTCTAGAACAAAAAAGGGTAATATTTTATAAATTATAAATAAGCGTATTATATAAAATGTAACTTATGATAAATATGTTTTTAACACGCTAAAGAAGTAAATATCTTAAAAGGTTTTTCGAAATGTTATAGAGAAACAATATTGAGAAAAAAATCCAAAAAAACGATATTATGGCACATATTTTTTGTTCCGATGAAAAGTTTACTGTGTATGGATCATTTAAAGGTAAAAAACAAAATACTTTTAATTAAGCTTTAAATGTGATTTCTCTCAGTTAATCATTTAAAAATATATTAATAACTTATTGAATTACAATAATTTTAATCTTATATTATTATTAAATAGTGTAGTGGACAATAGAATTTTGATAATTAAAATTATTTTAAATTTATTTAATGTTAATTTATTTATTTTTTTTTAAGCGATCTTCAGTTTATCATCATCTAACTACGATAGAAGAAATTCCGCATTCTTGCTTATTTCCAATTGACAACGATGTTATTTCGATGGAAATTGATGATGCGTTTAAAGTAAGTGAAATCATATTTATATTATTTAGTACTTTTTCATAATCCAAATTTAAGAAAGTACTATTATTATCGAGTAATAAAATAACCTGCCGGAGTTACATCGATGGCGTTGAGTTGAAATAGAAAATTAAATGATGTCGCGCTGTAATTGAAAAGTCGATGGTTGTTTCGAAGTTGAAAATAAGTATAAAAAAATGTAATTTAAAATTCAATAAAACACAAAAATTCTAAATTAGTATAGAAATTTTGCGCAAGCTTTATCCTGAACTATCTTTCAATTGGTATTGTTTCGTACATCGTTCGGTACTAGTGATTAGTAGCTCCGGAAAAATACATATCCGTAATTCCGATTCTACAGCGGAGTCGATGTCGTAACTTCGATTACAGTTCCGGGCACGTATTTACAACTCCGACCCAGCAAATACACACTGAATCGGTGAGTGTTATACAAATCTAGGTTCACATGGTTCTATCATAGAAGTTAAAATTTACTGTCTGTCCTTTTCTGCGTTCCATACGGAATGAATATTTGAGCAGAAACATGCCAGATCGGCTAGAAAAGTGAAAAATAATAACGTGGAAATTAAAAAGAAAGTTTATTGTTTTTTCTATAGACACAACTCTGTATGCTTTTAGTTTTATGGTAGTTTTTATTTTTAAAATAAAATGAAACAGTGCATTCTTGTTTTTCTTATTACACTTGATGTTCAGCATCTTTCGTAAGCAGCTCAACTGCTGGCTAACACAGTGTGCTGTCACCTCAGCTTTGAAGCCGTTCAACATGAGATTCACTAGACTATTTTTAATACCAAGTAGCAATACATTTCCAGCATGTTGAATACTGCCACTAATAATACTGTTTATGGTGTAAGTTTATTAAACTAACAATCTTCTGGTTAACTTCATGGATGCGTGAGAGCGGATTAAATGGCTTAGTTCTCAGTTAATTTTGTAAAGGAGCACTTCAGATTTTTTAATCCACGGCCTAACAACCGTCAGTTAAATTATTAATTTATAATTTTTCATGTTTAAAGCTAATATGGGCTGGTATGTATATATATGTGTGTGATAAAAAGATATGTAAATTTTAATTTTTGATCATTAATGAAATTAAACTAAGTACAATTTAAAAAAATAAGTAAATAAAAGAGCAATGAGAACAATAAAAAAATGTTAAATGTAGAAATTGAAAAAATGAATCAGCTGTATCGTCATAACTCGGTATAATTAGATTGATTAAATCGGTCATGTAGTTTAAGAGATTTTTTGATTTTTTAAACTTTCCTAAAGTTTATGGTAACTTGTCGCATTTTATAATAAATTTGCGTTTTAAATTAATTTTTATTTTTTTTAAAATGAAAATTTATTAAGTTTTATTTATACTTGTTTTTTTTTTTTTGTCGCGAAAGTAATATATTTAATTGTTTATTAATTACTTGCTACATCGAATTTAATAGGATTGTTATATAGACAATGATCCAACCTGTTTGTTTCGAATAGCGAAGTCGATATTACTATTACAAGATATATATGGTCCGATAAAACGTGTTTGTGGGAAAGGAGATTCAGCGGCGCAAGTATTTAAATTAATGAATAAATTGTCGAAGGAATCGCAAAGTTTAAAAGGATCAGCCAACAAGCAAAAGTCAATAAATTGTCAAATTGATCAGTTGCTACTTCTAGACAGAAATATCGATCTCTTATCTCCGTTTGTTACTCAGTTAACCTATGAAGGTTTAATTGATGAATTATTTGATATCAATAATTGTAGGTATATCGTAATTTTTTATAAGTAAATTGTGTGCACGTTTTACGAAGCAAATGCATGGTATTATTAAAATCAACTTCGTAGTTTTCTAATGTCCCGAGAAGTTTTATGTGGGTATTGACGAAATTCAGTTACTTGTAAGTCAGAGTTAAAAATTGTCCTGTCGGCGAAATATTAACCTACAATAGTTAAGTGTAGTAAGAACACGCTGCTATATAATGAGACTATTGATTAATAAGTTTGGGTTTTATAATTTTGAAAAAGATAAATTTGAATTTACTGACTCCTATGATTCTAGAGGAAGAATATTGAAATTTTATCGCTGCTTGATTATCGAGGATTCTTGATTAAATCATTAAGTACACAAAAATAAAAAATTAAATATTTATTTAATATTTTTTTTTCTTTTTTATTAATTTCTGGAAATAGTAGATTGAAAATTACTCAGTTTTATTGGCATTATATGAAACAGAGAGATTGGTAGAAAAAAACAGATAGGTATTTCGTACGTCAACATTTTCGTATGTGAACATTTATCCTTTTTTCATCGGGGAATAATCAGTTATTTATAATTTTGGGTTAAAGAATTTTCGCTATTTTCAGTGAAGAGTTTTATTCCGATTTTAAAAAGATAAGTAATATTTACGAAATCAAGTGACTAACGTCGCTATGGATGGATAAAAACCGGTGTGTTATACGTTCCGACAAAATTTTTGCTTTGTTCCATTATTCATTTGTTTTTTGTTTTTTTTTTGGAGGAGGGCTCGGCTAACAAAGAGCATTGATCCATGCTTTTATTTATTCTGATTCTTTTATTTATTTTTTTTTGAGATAATTTAAATTTTGATACTATTCGCTATTGTGCAAAGGAAGGATGCGATTATTGGAAAAATGAGAGGGTTTGGAAACGTAGGTGTCGATGAAATATTATAAGGTGTAGGAACATTAAGTTGTAGTATAGTGCGAACTGTTCATTATATAAAGAGAAGCACTCAAAAAATACATGGTTAGTGTCGCATTCATAATTATTCTCCGATAAGTTAAGGGGGCAGAATGAAGATGAAGAAGGAAAGAGCCGATGCCGAGAAGCTGGGAGGATTGAATGTCAAATCGAAGACGACATATAGATACAATGGTGTTACGTTGAAGAACTTTTGATAGCCATGGAACCATGGATTAGCAGGAATGGAAAGCTGGATAGAAAAATAGAAGGAGTGCAGATTGGAAAATGAGCGGTCCTATGTGTGGGACCAAAATTTCGAGTGTAATAAGAATATTATTGGCTGGATAAAGACTGATGCAATTACTATTCGTAGTGGCTAAGTATGCTAGATTGTCGACCTTTTCATTTCTCTCAATTCCAACATGACCTGGTACCCATAAAAAATCTATTTAACAGGATGCATGTAAAGTTAGATTAGAAACCATAGATCGAAGACGAAGAATTATAGAATCAAAAAATGGGGGACAGGAATCGGAAACTATTAGAGACCTACTATTATCCTGAATCGAAGATATATGATATATAGCAATACTTGAAGAATTGCGATTAATTCCGCGTAGTAGATTGAAGATATGACAAGCAATTTAAACGATTCAGCATAACGTCTACTAGGGGAAAAAATGTAGCTCCAACTCCCTGCGATCCCTTAGATCCATAATGTTGAGGAAATAAATTGTTAATGATGTTGATGAATTCGTGATTAGCGAAAGTTCGTGAGGAACGTTTTTTTTTTTTTTTTAAATAAGTTGTGGGTCTCACAGGGCAAATGTGCCCGTTGTGTGAGTGCCCGACACTCTTATTAACGTTTATTCAAAAAATATATACAATACAAAAAATTATAATTTATCTTAACTTATTCTATAATCATAATATTAGTACTCTAGCGTTAAGATTAAGTATAAATATATATATGCATGCAACTACGTAACACGCCCCGTAATACGTATCTGTACATTATTACATGCCGACAGTTCAATATTTAAAATGGGAAACATTATTTTCTTTACGACTTAATGTCTGGTAAAGACACTAGGAAATCAAAAACAAAAATGTATAAAGAAAGGAGCATACATGTGGAGAGAGAGAGAGGTTAAGCTGACTGGCTGAGATAAGTCATAGAAATTTAAAGAAAAATATGAGATTATTCATTTGTTAAAAAATAAAATACTGGGAGATTGAAGAGTGGAATCCAGCATGTACGATATATTGCAGTTAATTGAACTAGAAAATCGGAACTATTTGTGATTGGTGTTTGCACTTGTGCATTACTGTTATTATCTGCGTTCTTTGTATTTTTTAGTTTTTCTATTTACTTGTATTTTGTTTTATTATTGTTATTATTATTATTATTATTATTATTATTATTATTATTATTATTATTATTATTATTATTTAAATAGCATATGGAGAACCCACAAGGCGATCGTCCGTTTGTAGGTTCTCGACACAGCTATAATCTTTTTTTGTAATAAAACTTTCAATATTTGATCATATACAGTTAACTGAAATGAATATAAATTGAATTAACAATTCTTATACATACTATAATTATAATACAAATCTTCCATTAAAGAAACAAAAAAAAAAAAAAAGAATACCAAACAAACTAGCAATTCAATTTATATACCGGACTCAAGCTATGTAAAACATCAATATAATTACTTCATAACAGTCCCATTTATCTATTGAAGTCATTAAAATTTTTATTATTTGTTGTTTATGTTCATAATTTCAATCGGAATTTTTTCTCTTAGATCACTCAGTACTGAATCTTCTGTTTTCTTTAAAAAATTCTGACAGCATATTCTATATTCATTTTTAACAAGCTTACATATTAATCTGTTTTGTAGATTTTCTGTTACTTTCAGTTTTTCCTTCGGTTATAAGTTTTCAGATTGTTGTCATTCCTGCTTTATCCATTCATAATATGCTCAGCATTTGGAGCCAATTTGAATAAGTATAAATTTAATTTTATGATTTTCCATATAATTAACAGTTTAATTTGTACTGTGATGTCTTGCAGGTACGGTGAAGTTACCGTACGATAAATTTGTTAATCAAGATGAAATTATCGCTGAAACAGTTCCAGAAAAAAAGTCAATTATATTAAATTCAGCTGATGAAATATTTTCAGACATACGGTATTTTTCTATGTTTTTATTACCGTGTACGTGTTTAATATTAGGTTTTTTTTTTTTTTTTTTCGAAAGCTATGTTATTTAATTGATAATTTTCTTAGTTTTTACAAAATGCTGTTTAAATTATTATTGCTACAAATGTGCTCGTCTTTTCTTTTTGTATTTCTCACAATCTATTAATAGCACTACATTTTGAACAGAAAACTGATTTGATGTTTTGGCAAAGGTAGCTATGAGTCGGTCTGGTATATCCAGTTCTTAAACGAGCTAATACGACTCCCTCCCTTCGGTTTTGACGGAATGACGTTTGCTATTTCGATAGCAGCGATTTAAAAGCGTCTAATTTAATTCTAAGAAAGCGTTGTTCCTATTTTGCTTGTCAGCAATTCTTTACTTTTCTGTATAAGCCAAAGTTGATGAGTTTTAAAACGATATTGTTTAAGCTAATTGTTAGCATATTTCCATTCATCGCTATTATTGTCATGTTCACCTACATTATCATCATTTTTAACACTCTAAAGTCATGTTCTGATTTGTAAAAATTTTGTGGAACTCTTTTCTTAATTTTCTTGCCTTCTCATTTATTTCAGCTCTAGTAATTTCAGCATCTTCACTATCATGTTCATCGCATTTGAACTGTATTGTATTACTTTAATCTGACATTACAGTTATTGTAAAAAATATTATTTACGATTAAAATTTTCTAAAACTTAAACGAAAACGGCAAGTCGGCGCCGCATATAATTGGAGATAATCGATTCCTCGGGGATCCTGTTTTTTTGTGAAAGAAAACACAAGCGGAGCAAACCTGCTTCTTATCACGACACGGATCACTGACGATTGAAACAACACAAATTCACCATTTGGGCGCGATCGACTGGTTGTAATTGACTGAGTGAACTGGCCAGCTGATTGAGTGAACGTCCGCCAAAGACGGAACATCTCAAAAGCCTTTTTAGACCATCCGCTGTTTTGTTCTATCTTCGTCTTGTAAACGTGATTCTTATGTGTTAGTGAGAGAGGTTCTTAAAATTCCTTCTACGCCGTTTTAAGCTCTGTGTCTAACAATTGTGCAATAAATAATAAATAAAAAAAAAAAAAAATACTCGATTTAATAATTTGTTGCTGCATTGTCATAAACGCATCAGTCGAAGTTCGCGCACTAATTTTTAGGATTCCATACGCAAGTAATATAGAAAATAAAGACAGAGTATTTTTAAGATGAAAACAAACAGGAAACGGTATCGAAATTTATAAAGATATATGTATATGAACTTTAATAAAAAATCAAATCATTCTTTTTAAATCACAGTGAAAATGACGCAGACTGCAAATCGATTTAGAGAAAATTCAGAAAGAACAAAAAACAATGTCGTTTTTCTTTCTTTTGTTAAAAAATAATAGTTCTTATATTGTAGGGAATAAATTTATTTAGTTACAGTATGCCATTCATTTACGATATATGCAATGATGTCTGGTACTTATCGTTTTCTCGTATTCGTTGTTTATTTCTCGTTTTTTCTGTAAACTCTTATATAATGATTCAGCTAGGTTCGTACTATATATCTGATGAGGATGTTTATTTTTGTAGCGATAAAAATTTCAATTCTGTTGGTCAAGTTTTAAGTCGAAAAGCTAAACATATGTCATCGCAGTTAGACGAAAGGCGTAGTGAGCGAACACTTCAAGAAATGAAACAGTTTGTCGCAAAATTACCACAGTTACTTGCTGTTAAGAAATCGTTAGCAACGCGTAAGTATTAAATATTTTCTGTAATGTCTCCGATAAACGTTGTCATTTTTGAATTTTATTTGTTGCGGTCTCTGTAGCCTAATGCTCTGTAAATCGAATGGCGATTAAAATTTAATTTACCCAAAAAAGTCCGGGGAATCCGAGAAGTTCGAGCCTTAGATTAGAGACCTAAAGAAAAATCCAGCTTGGTAGGAGCATTTGCAGTAGTGTTTGTTGCCGGAGAACAAACAAATAATACCCAAATTGTTTCATTGACTCAGCGAAAAGAGTCCTCGGAAGAGAACCAAATCTATTTCGATATATGTATTTCTTTTCATTGCTCGTTCTATTATTTATAGACGTATTGTACATATAACTAGATAAAAATAAAATTTCCGCTCTATATTATCTGTTGCTTTAATGCTTCGTAGAAATCATATAATTACTAGAAAATATTTTAATTTGCCGAACATTTTTTATGAGAATCGCAATGTTCTTTGATACTTTTAGCATTACTGATTTTGTAGAATTTCTTAACCCGGGTGTAGAATAAAAAATATGCGTAAAATTTTCGTATTCTGCGGCAAGATCATTTCGTAATTTATTGAACAATACTTTAGAATACCTTTAACTGATATGTCACGCTTATTTTTAATTGACCGTATGAAAATAATTAAAAGAAGACACATTTTGAGAATAATTAATAAAGTACGTACCAATACATATGCGATATGTTTTTTGATTTTGTATCCCTTGGTAAAATTAGATATGACTATTGCCGAAATGATAAAAGAACTCACTGACAACGATCAGTTCATAGAAGATTTGAGAATAGAACAAGAAATGATATTGGGCATTGATACAGATAAAGTTAATCCTTATATAGAAGACTCTATGGCGCATAAACGAGATTTAATTAAAGTATGATTTAATTTTAATATTTGTTAATTTAATAATATTTTCATGAAGTCTTGTAATGTAATAATTAAATAACTGTATATCGTTGATATATTATTATTGTAAATTTTATCAGTTTCTGTTAAATATATCTAAACCTTGTATGTAAATACATATACATAATATGTGTATATACTATTCTTCTTCATAGTCGTTTGCCGAATAACTGCTCATCGTGACCTCTATTTTAATCTACCAAGTACTATTTGTCTCCAGCGACTTCTGTTCTGGCTGCTTCTCATTGCCGTGGTTTGCGTTTGATCGCTTAGTGCTGTTATTGTGTCTGTCCATTGTCTGTCGAGGCGGTCTTCCACGAGGCATTGCTCCTTCTATTGGACCCATTATAATGCATTTTTCAAGGCTATCTCTTTCTCTTCTCATAATATGACCATAGTATTTCATAATTCTTTTTTGATAAGTAACCGAGAGACGTTGTTCTCTGTTTAATTGGTCTAAAATCGAGTTGTTTATGCGCTTCGCTGTCCATGGGATTCTCAGCATTTTTCTTCAAGTCCACATCTCGAACGCGTCAATTTTTCGTTTATCAGCTTCTCGCAGGGTCCATGTTTCTACTCTATATAGGGATATTGAAAACACGAGCGCATTTACCAGTCTCTGTTTTGTTCTTGTATTAATACACCGGTCTTTCCAGATTTTATATAATTGTGCCACTGCCGACTTTGCCAGTGCAATTCTTTTTCGCTTACGTCTTTATCGCTGATTAATGATCCAAAGTATTCGAATTCTTTTACCACTTCAACATCTTGAAATATCTGTAGATTTCTCGCGTGTAGTTTTTGCTTATGGTCATGATCTTCGTCTTCTTTTTATTGATAGACAGACCTAGCCTAATACTTGTTTGTTCAATTCTGTTCCACAGGTTCTTCATTTCTTCTTCTGACTCGGCGATGAGCGTGGTATCATTCGCATATCTCAAGTTTGTTATATGTTCACCTATACATATATTAATGATAACATCATTTTTACGCCAAGCATAACAAAAAAAATGTTTTGAAAAAGCGTTAAGAAAAGCCATTGTGAAATACGTAACTAAAATTGTAATAGAAATTACTATGCAAAACAACTAATTTTCGTTTTTAAAAATGACGTAATTTAAAATATACTTTTCTATAAAAATTATAGAATAACTTCTTCTAAGGGTTATCCTCATGGAAAGTTCGAAGGATCAAACTTTTATTTATATATTTATACTATATATATAAGTGTGTGTGTGTGTGTGTATATATATATATATATATATATATATATATATATATATATATATATGTGTTTATATATATATATATATATATATATATATACAATCGATAGATATTGTTCATTTTACAAAGAGTAATCAACGAAAACTGATATTTAAAATATAGAGTATTTGTTTACTTTTATTTAGTTTTTGAACTTATCTAATGCACAAAAAACGTAAAATAAAAATGAAAACCGGTTTTTTATTTTATAAAATTATAATTAATCGCATTAGTTAAAGGAAAATGTTTTTTTTTTTTGCCTATATGTATGTATGTTCAAGTTGTAGTTTTGTTATTAAAAATATCACTAATCATTATTATTTGTTTTATATTTCACATTCAGATTTATAATGTGATTTTTATTTTAAATTGTCCAAATTGAAAAACTACTCAATTTCAACTAGACCGAAGCAATAAAATTTATAAGAATGTAAAGAGTTTTCACTGTTCAAAAAATTTCTAACGTCATAGTTGAATTAACGTTATCTTTGGTACTCTGTCGATCGTTTGTGTTTACGTTATATGCTTTATTTTTTATTTTTCTATGATAATTATTTTTAAAATATATATATATATATGTATGTTGAAAAGTAAAAAATGAACATTGTTCTTCCACAGCTCCTTTATCGGCATGTTGTCCTTGGCATAGTGTACGTTTATAATTCCATATAGGAATTGCGACTGCTGCATTATAAAGGAATTTACAAAAGATTATTGCCATGCAATATCTGTACATAACATACTTAAAAAATAGGGGAGAGGGATGATGTAGACGTTTAACTGAAATCGTAAAATGAATAAATACAAGTGGAAGTGTTTTTCTAGTTTTATTTATAAAAACTGGTAACTATATACGATCGCATACCTTCGTGCGTATTTCGTAATAAAAAAGAAACAACAAAATTCGTTATTGTCTGCTGGCTAATATTTTTTCTGATTTCATGGAAACCGTTAGATATATGTGATGAAGTGGTATGGGTCATGTTAAATAACTAAAATTAATAATATGCATTTAAAATTGAATACTGTGTGACTCGCGAAGTTTGGAACAATGATAAAAAACAACGCAAAGAGCAATATTATGTCATATATACGGCTCTGAATTTCTTCCGTTCGCAATGGGTGCACGTAGTAGCCATTAATAAATCCGTCTATAATTTATTAAAAGTATTTTCTTGTTCGTTATTATTTAAAAAGATATTAAAAATTTTGTGTTTGTTCATTGCGTAATTTTATATCTAATGCCAATTATCCGATTTTTAACAACATGGTTCTATTTAATGCGTAATGTTAAATTTAAATCTTTTAACATTCACATAATCGAATTTTCGAATTTTCTGAATTGACATAAACGACGAACGCTCTTTTTGTTAATTATTCAGTTTGTTTATCCTTAGTGTGATTTTTCAATTACAGATTTTGAGACTTATATGTATGCAGTCGGCTGTGAACAGTGGTTTAAAACCAAAAGTGCTAGAGCAATACAAACGAGACATTATTCAAACGTACGGTTTCCAACATATTTTAACTTTAAACAATTTGGAAAAAGCTGGATTGTTAAAAATTCAGGTATTAAATTGGTTGTAATCATAGTTGTTTTAACTTTTCGAGTATTGTTTAAGATTTAAATAAATAATTTAGAAAATAATGAAATTCAAGATGAGAAAAAGATTCATCTGTGTAAGAAAAATTATGCGTAAGATAAAGTAGGTTTGTTCGAAGAAGCAGTAGGAGACCATTATCAATCATCAACTGCGCGATACCCGCGTAATGAAAATCGACGTTTTTAAAGCATTTTACGTGCTTCGTCGTACGATAAACTTAATGTATTAATGTATGGAAGAAAAAAAGTAATAAACATAAAAACATTCAGAAATTTATAAAAATTCGTAACATTTTGCCTGTTGAAAGTAAAATTTTTATAAAATGCAGTCATTATGTTTTTTTTCTTTTAATGGATGAAGACTACTAAATGAAGGTATTCATTTATAACAATTGAAGCTATTTCGTGCATTGTAGGTAAATTTAGGATATAAAAAATGTAATATTAAACTAGAAAAAGAAAAAAGAGTTCACAAAAATGTACAGTTAAAGGTTTTCTTAATATCTTAATAATACATCATAGTCACGCAGTACAGCTTTTTACCATTCCACTACTCAGTTCATATAATAGAGCTGTTTTCGTAAATCGTAACTTCCTAATATATTCGGATTCTTTTAAGCGTCTTACTAGTACTTATATTATTTTATTGCGTTTAAAAATTCAGCATTCTATATAGCCGTTTCACTAAAAAGGAAATGGGATATTTTAACCAAATTATAAAAAAAATTAAGTGCACGGAATCCTAATAAGACTGGTTTAGATACGACAAAAATATCAAATAAAAATCAATAACTCACGAACGGATTGACTTATAAACTTCAAAATTGCTTCATAAATTTTAATTCAAATTCTTTTTAAAACTATACATACATAGGTTGTCTCATAAAGACAGAGACCAAGCTGGCGTCGCGCACCGCATCGACTTGTCGAATATATTAGCATCTAGATCAATCTTTTCGGCTACAAAATAAGACCAATTTGAAATCTGTAACTTAAAAATTGTCCAAGTTATGAGCATTTTACGCGACCTACTTTGCTCTGACCCTACAGGCTTTTTAAATGCACGCGCGTGAATTTTTTAGACAATTTTTTTTTTGCATATAGAAAATTTAATTGGCTACAAAATGAGCGCTTGATGAAGTCTGTAGGTCGAAAATTGAATGAGTAATGGCGATTTTACTGAAGTGAAATGATGATGAAAACTTGATTTGTTTACACCTTTTATTTCAAGAAATACAAAATCACACAAAATCGGAAAAAAATCAATCGCTATCGCTATTATCATCGCGTTAATCTAAACCACGTTCGAAATAACGTCCCTCATTCTTGATACATTGGCACATTCGATGCTGCCACTTCACAGTTATCGTTTTTCTGAATTCTTCTTCGGGCGTTGCTGTAAGGATGCGAGGAAGTGCTTATGCCACCTTAAAATTCTACTCCAGCCTAAAACATCATCTTTAAACACTTCTTTAAGTTCTCGGAGAGTTTCCATGCCGGACAAACCACGCTGAACACAATACTTGATCGCGTAACGTTGCTCCGTTTCAACACTCGCGTTACTCATATTCACATACGTCAAAAACCTGTAGGGTCAGAGCAAAGTAAGTTGCGTAAAACGCCCGTAACTTGGACAATTTTTAAGTTACAGATTTCAAATTGGTCTCATTTTGTAGCCAAAAGATTGATCTAGATGCTAATATATCCGCCAAGTCGATGCGATGCGCGACGCTAGCGTTGGTCTCTGTCTTTATGAGACAACCTATGTATATAACTTCAAGCTAATCGATTATCCTGGGTGCCAAAACCGAATATATAATGTGGAACATAAAATGACCTCAAAAATCACCCTTAAAAAATTCATAACCCATTACCAGATAAATCTATAAAAGTGAAATTTGAAAATATAAAAGTAAAACGTAGAAGCTCTTTCATAAAATCCTATAATTACAATTAAAAAATTATATCCTCCCCCCGGCCCAAAAACAACAAAAAAATTATGTTCACGTCAATAATAGCTCGAGTAGAGAAGTAGAGAAAACCAAAACGTATCTCAAACGTATGTACAAAGGCCCGCTTTATAGGAAAACTATAGCCGAGCTAACATCTTTATATTTAGGCCCTCCCCGGGGGGGGGGGGAATCTCGAAAGTTATAAAAAACATTTTTTTCCTCCCGGGCGTGTGTGATAAATCTACGAAACTTTCGAAGTTGACAAAAAGTTCAAAAAAGCATAAAAAATTGCGCGTAGCCTTGCGGCGTGAGTATTATAGTCAAAAATTTTGAACAAAGTTAAAAATATGCGCATCGCCTTGTATATTTCTTTAGTTTGGAACATCCGGGTTTCCAGTCTTAAAATTAGGACCTCGGGGCGCTGAGAGTTCGTAATTTAAAAAAAAAAATGTTTTCCGGTCATATGATATTGTCAGAAACGAAATCGAATTTCATTTCTTTAACAAAACTTTTGAAATTGCTGGAAAGTTCAAAAAAGCTTAAAAAATAACGTGTCCATCCCCGTCGATATTATAGTTATAAGTTTTAAATGAGGTTAAAAATGTGCGTATCCCCGTGTATATATTTCTTTAGTTTTTGTAGCATTCGGTGTTTCAGCTCTGAATTTGGACCCTCGGGTTGCCGAAATCTTGAAATTTTTGAAAAAAATTATTTTTTACCCCGGGCATATGTGTTATGTTTTCAGAAATATCGTTTTTTTTTTTTTTTTTTTCGGGAACAAAATTGTATTTAATTTCCTTAACGAAACTTTCAAAGTCGGCGAAAAGTTCAAAATAGCATAAAAAATTTAAGTGTCCCTCCCTCTTTGCAGCGCGAAAAATCTGATTTCTTTGTTTCGAATTCAGTATTATGTAAATTATAGTTATGTTTAACTTACCATACGGAGTAACCCCCCTGAGCGCATGAAACATCATGCTTGACTGTACTTGTTATATAATAGAATCCTCGCTAACAAGACCTCTGTAATTTTTTCTTACTTCTTTAATGCCAGTTCTATTTGAAAATCAAAACCAGCCACTCTGATCCCACAAAGTGCACAACTTCGCTTACCCGTGTTTAGTTCTTTTTCCCCTACACACTTTTACCATCAGTCCTAAATAGTTTTCCGCGGCGTTATTTATTTCATTTATTATTAGCGTTACAAACAAAACCGGAAGTTTTTCCTACTCATCCTTTTTCGCGTTCCAGTCGACTTTTACTTTTTCCAAAATTAATTACAAAAATTAAGTTTTCCGCATTCTTTTTGTGCATGCGGAAAATGTGATGCGAACCATTTTTTAAATCATCTTTAAGTGAACTTACGTTTTCTCTTTTGGCATTATGAATTACTCTCTGCGTACTACTACTGTCTTTAGTCTTTTAACAATCATCTTCAAAAACAATCAGTGTTGCGGATTCATCGAACTGAAGAGACGTTTTCAACTTTTTATAACGCCATTTGCGAATTCCCCAGTTTCTCAATAAATCGACTGGACCGAACAGTTGTTTTTATGTGAAGACAATATCGTAATTTATTCTCGTTGTATTGGAAATTAATAGCATCGCTATTTTTCAATATATTTTCACGTCGCGATTTTCGCAACTTTTACAGTAAGTATTAATTTTTCGTTTCAAAATGACTACTGTTTAAATATTCAACCGATTTCAAATTTTCAACAGTAAATCTATAAATAGAACACATATTCCAACAATCTTTCTTCTTAAACTTCGGAATTCTCATCGTAAATTATTCATCAGCATCCGATCCGCTGCATGTCGGCATTTCCCGATGGTAACCTAATTTCCGGTGTTGGTCGTGCAAATTGGGAGATGCATTTTTTATACCTGTTGTCCAGTAGCCTACGTTTATATACACGCGGCGCGGGCGAACACTCTAGACGACAAACTGATTGTAAAACGCCTTCCACGTAAAATACTAATGCAATCTGCCATTTGTATCAGCCTCCGCACGCATATAGTGTTATTGGCTGTTAACATAACGCATGTTTCGTATTCTATATTTTTAATAATGATTCAGCCGGAACTGTCAACAAAGGAATAGTTTTTCCGCGGTGTGCTGTAAACTCGTTTTTTTTTTGTTGTTTTTGTTCATATTAGAAGTTCGAAAATAACTAGTGAAATCTCGAATTTTAATTTCTCCAGGGGAGATGATCTAATTAGTCGCAATCTTGTGTTTTTACGCATAACCGCTTTCAGATTTAAAGTAGGATCATTTGTACCCGAACTAAACCTGGAATAAATTTACTCCTAATGTTGTTGCTGTCGTCATCTAGGAGCAGATATTTGTACAATTTTTTTTGATTTCGTTATAGTTAATCAAAGAAGTTTTCTATCGATTATTAAAATTATTAAAAATTTGCTAAATATTTTTCAACCTTTCAGCTGTTAATTACCATTGAAAAAGTTAATGAAACGGGCATTTATTTTCGTAGAGAATATGTTTTTTTTTTTTTTTTTTTTTTTTTTAAAAAATACTTATCAATTGCGATGGGGACGTGTGGAATACTTAATAAATTAAAGCTGTAAAACTGAAATAACTGAAGTATCATTACACAGGCCAAAGAAGTAGCTTCTAATTGTATTTTTTATAAAAATAATAAACTACGTGCGATCTTAGACATTATGTGAAGCAAACCATTCGAATTCGGCACTTTTATTTCCTATTGATCCTTTCTGAAATTATTGAAGCATGTTTTTGTAACTGTCAATGTTCATCTTGTTCTATGTTGAGTGTTTCAGTATCTCCTACCTTCTTATAGTTTGTTTTATTTCGAAAATTTTTGAAAACGTCTTAACGAACTGCGAAAAATTCGTAATTTACAGCAGGGCGCCAGAAGTTTTACAGTTCTAAGGAAGACGTTAAAGCTTACAACGACAGAGGAACACGTTAGTGATGCTGTTCCCCGTGATATCTCATACGTGTACGGAATTTACGCTCCATTAACCGTCAGACTGGCACAATACTTCGCCAAATCTGGCAGCTGGCGCAATTTATCAGACGTTATATCCTTAATGCCAGGAGCAGTCATTGATCAGCCAGTTAATCACGCGTCCTCGGTTTCTGCTATCGGTACGCCATTTTCACAAAGAAGTAAGATATTCTCATGTAAAATTTGTGTGCGCATATTTATGGATAAATTAACATTAAATATAAGGTTTGACGCAAGTAAAATACGATTTTGAATGAATTGAGTTTAGTTTATATGAAACAATTGCAGTAATAAATAAATACCTAAAATTGCACATTTCAAGAATACAACTTTTTCACCAATAAACTTTACCTAAAAAAGTAAATACGTAAAATTGCACATTTTAAGAATATAGCTTTTTCATCGATAAACTTCACCTAAAAAAAGTATTCTTATCTGCCCCGAAACTAAGAAAGTAATCAATTGTTAGTAGAATAATAGTACCTATTCGGTTCGCAATGGCTTTAACATGAAGGATTATAAAAGAAATTGACTTTTCAAATAATTTTTTTTAGGCTTCCGTTGTTTAAATTACATGATTATATTTCTCGCGCGATAAATTTGTTTAGCACTGTGTAAAACTTCGCTGTCACTTCTCTCTGTCCGTGTTCTTAGTTGTTTACACTGTTTATTAATTGTAGAACTTTTGTTATTTTTTTTAGTAGATTTTCAGTCATCAAAGGTGATTTATATTCGCATCTTTTATTCTTGAAAGGTGGTTTATAAATGTAATTTCGGAAGTAATAAGTGACATTGTCTCACTCTTTTTTGTATAAACTGATTGGTTTTCGTTATGTTACCGTTGCATTCTTGAAAATATTCAATATTAAGTAAATTGATAATATTTAAATTCCATTAAGTAAATTATGCCTTATTACTATTCGTCCTCTCAATTTCTTTAGCAATAAAGGCTTTTTTCCTTCCTTTTTTTTTCAAATCTTTTCTAAACTCATTAATCCGCTTTATTGTTTGTTTAAGAACATATATATATATATATATATATATATATATATATATATATATATATATAAATGTATATAACTCGGCCATTTTGGCCTCGCAAAGGGCTGTGTCCCTTGACCCCTTTTACTTTCATTTCTGTCTCTCTCTCTTCTATACTTTGTATAAAATGATCAAAATTTAGAACGTAATTCTTACTGGCATCAACACAAAAAAAATAACATAATCACAAAAATCCTATCCTAACATTTAACTTTCATTATATAAAATTAAGACATTTTTTCGTTACATATTTCGTTACATAAAATTTTGACATTTTTTAAATAACAATAACAAAAATCCTACAAAATATAACTAATGCTACATAAAATTGGGACTTTTTTTTGGGCCATTTTTTCTAATGGAGGGTAGCCTAAGAATTACGTAGTAATTAATGTATATATATATATATTTATGAGTGATGTACTTTTTTTGAAACATAGCTTAATCCTCTAGATTCGCTTTGATTGATATAGCGATCAGTCTGCTAGAATTTTTACTGATATTACAAAGTAAGACGCTAATCAGACTGTAATTTGCCAAATTGTTCCGTTTTTTAAGAGATGAAATATGATTATACTTTGAAAATATGATTTTAAATATACGTTTTTACTAAAATTCATTTCGGTAAACGTTATTTATTTTTTTATCAGTTTTGCATTTATTTCATTCTTCTAAGTAGCCTTTTGACCATTTGGTTTATATAACTCTCTGTTTCATGTTTCATTAAATCTTACATTCCCATCTACTTGGAATGCGTCCTCGGCTATTATGACACCGCCGGGTATTATACGCATATAAATCATTACAGTAGTAGCCCTTCTGTCGAACGTAACCAGTATTCTCGGTTTACCGTCGAATCCATCAGTGCGATGCTAATTTTTGCTTCACACCTGTGAGAACTATCGTTGTTTTCTGTCATTTATTGCGTGATTTTTCCGTTACATGAATCTTGATTTTAGTCCGTAACTATTTCAGAAAGAATTCTGTAAATTCTTTCTTATCTGTGTAGTCTCCTGTTCTCACTTTTTCCTGTTCTTTCTTCTCTTCTTTGTCTTCGCTTATTTTATATACTATATATACAGTTTCCCTGTAATCATTTCTTTTAAATTTGATACTTCTATTATGTTTCAATGTAACGTGTTCTTCTTATATCTGTAATTAAAATTCGATTATTGTTTTAATATATCGTTATTACTGACGATTGTTGTTTTCTTTCTTGTATTTGTATATTTCGAAATATTTTTCATTTTTTCCCGTTTATAATCGAGCGAAATTTTTATAACAAAGAAAAAGTTGAACGAAAGCAGCAATTAACATGAGCAGCATTTGGTGAATTTAGCGCCGAAAAAATTACAAAATTTCTCTCTGTTTGAAATCAAAAATATTCAGCATTTATGTAAAACACGAAGTCTACTTAGTTAGATAGAGCGATAAAAATACTACGATAATAAAAAGACCTACATCAAAAATAACGCTAAATAAGGGCGGAAGGGATGAAGAAAATGGGAAAATAAAGAGTATCCGGTACAGTGCATAATTAAAATAATAAAAAGTGGCCGGTCCTCGTGCGGAAAAAATAAAGCATAAACTACCGGGGGAAAAAGCGATAAACTGAATAGCAACCGGTAGCCGACTGAAAGTGTGGTATTCGAGACAACTGAACAGAAACGTTGTAACGTTTAAAGCTACGGCGCAATATTGCGAGATTTATATTAACTATTGCGACAATAATGCTGTATGCGCTTGCGTAGAATTCTGAGATCTTTTAAGTCTGTTATTGCGATCGAATTTATTAATTTATTAAGTAACGGGGTTTTTAAATGTTACGTTGCGTTTTTACACAGATGTTATTGTTATCTGTTTTCAGTGTAAATTATTCGGTTATATTAAAGTTCAAAATAAGTATATTATTGAAAATCTTTTCTTTATCAGCACGTCTATTTCCGGTGCATACCAATTCAAAACGGATTCATATTCTGTGAGGTTTCTGTCAAAAATAGACGTCTAGATAACTTTAACAACAAACGTTTAGATCAATAACATCGAAACCCTTTACTTTTCCATATGTAAGCGTCGATACTTTGTATGTTTTGGCCTTTAAAAAATCGTTTCCAATCCTAGGATTTGAAATAAATCCTGCAAAAAAATTAATCAGTTCTGTTTGAATACGCTTTATTCTATGGAAAATTAGAGTTAAAATTAATTATTCTGCACTACTTACTACGGGGGTGCTATTAAATCAACACTAACAAGCTGCGCGTAAAAAGTTATTTGCAAAACAAAGTTACAAATTATATTTATTTAAAAAACCAGTAGTGTGTCATTTATATGGCTAATTTCCGAATTTTTTTAAAGAAGATTTCAGTGATGTTAAAAAAGAAGTGAACCATAATTTCATTAATCATTGAATAGAATCGACTTTCCAGATTGAAATTTGGTGTATTGAATATTAGTTGTTTTGGAACAATACGCTGTTCTCGGCTGGCTATTTGACCTTAGGGTCTATGAAACCAATCTTCATTTCCATCTTTCAGACTTTAACGTGCCAAATGTGATAGGCGAATAAGGAAATGACAACTAAAATCACTCTTTACACACTGTCTAGTTTGATCCAGCTGTTGAAATAGCTCGCGAATATACCGTTTGGTCTGATACTATCAAATCAAGTAACGTGTAGCACGTAATGAATCCTTAATTCTAATTAAATCGATATACGTTACTTTTTGAAATGATACATTACTAAGTTTAAAAATTTAATACATAGATCAACAAAATGTATTCAACAATTTGTAAAATCCTGCTAGCATCTTCTCATTGATTTCTTTATTTTCAATTATTATGGTTATTTTGGGTAAATGAAGAATATTTACTTTCATTAATACTTTTAATAAATTTTTTGCTTATGAATTAATAAACAATATAGAACTTAATATTAAACAATTAAGGAAAATAATACATACTTAAGCATTTACAAAGTATAACGGTTTCATTATTATGTTAATTTTTATTTTGTATCTTTTAATCGGCGTACAGAGTAAAAATCTATTTGTCCCTAGTGCTTAATAAAAAGAAAGGAATATTTGTTTTTTTAGGAGGAAGTATATCATCTCAGACCGATTCAACTAAAGTTATATTAGTATTTTTTATTGGTGGTTGTACATTTGCAGAAATATCTGCGCTACGTTACCTGTCACAGCAAGAAGAATGTAAGTGTTTTCATTACGTGTATACTAACATACTTTAGTCGAAAGTAAAATTTAGGGGAATGTAAATTATCAAAAACAGCTTTGATGTATAATACAATTGTTTACTACGAAAAAAAGTTTTATTAAAAATATACGTTTAAGTATGGCTATAAGATACTGCTGAGATAAATAACAATTCAGCTTAATTTTGGAAAACTACATAAAAAATAAATGTATTAAAGTTACAACAAATAATATGTTTTTCCATATGTTTTAATATATTAATTACAAATAAGAAACAAGCACATAAACAGAAGTATATTATTTAAATTAAAACAACACCATGTTTCGTAGTAACGTAGTAGCACGTTACTACAAAATATGTTGGTGTTTTTTTAATTTTAACAATACATTTTTCGTTTTTTTCTATTAATATGTTTATTTATAAATCAAAATTAATTTATTTAAGTTGTTTGATCTTTGTTTTTTTTTTTTACACGAGTTGATTATTATAAAATCATTATAATATTTTCTCATTACGTCGGTCTGCTTTTAAAATTCAACTTTAATTGCATTCCACTTAGCTGAAAAAGATGGATTTCACTTGAAAACAATGCTAAGTATTTAATATACATCAATTATAAATATTTATATTTGATACTAGAAAATATTTGTAACATTTAAGGGCTGTCTTTTATATTCTGATGAATACTATTTAAGTGGGAGTTTTAATGGACTTATTTATTTCTGTTAAAATCACCGTTTCCACTCTTTTTTAAAATGTGGAAAACTTACACATGTTTACTTCTAGGTAGCATCCTAAAGATTACTTTTCATGTTTCTAACGGTAACGGGTATTACTGTACAGACATGATAAAAATGAAATTTTCCACCCAAATTTTTTCTTTCAAAAAAAAAAAAAAAAATGAAAATATAAGAATCATTTTGGAAATTTTCTTATAAAAAGTGAAAGAGTAGGGAAAAATTCTATAAATTGCACATTAGGCATTAATGTTCTGAAATGTTTACAAAAAATCATTTTTATCCGTAAATTCGAAAGTATTAATATTTGTGCGGATTTATTATAATGGAATTTATTCGTAAAAATCGTATTTCTCGTACGTAAAATATTTCACTTAAACATTACATAATTTTTTTACTTTCAGTGAACGTGGAATTTGTAATAGCAACAACTAAATTAATTAACGGAAAATCTTTCTTGACGTCACTCATGGAGTCATTAAATGAATCACCTTCTTAAAAAATTATCATGCAGAAAGCGTATAAAAGTATTTTTTTATATTTTAGGTATCACCGTTTTATAGTATTATTGAAAGCTTATTATATTTATCTTATATACAAATGTTTATATATTTGTACACGTATACATATATATATATATATATAAATGAATTACTTTATCTTTTGTTTTTATACTTAATGTTAAAAATTTATAAAAATGCGATTAAGAAGTCGGTTGAAAAAGGATTTGCGCCTTTCCACGGTACCAAGATTTTTCATGGATTACAAAAAATCAATGGATGTACATAGAATTAAATTAATTTTTAAGAGACTAGAACGGTATCAAATAATTGTTTTATTTGTTTTGAAACGTACACAAATGCTTTAGTTTCCAGTTACATATTTAAAAACTAAGTCGAACAAAAAATTAAACAACGCTACTTTTAAACACAATGTAATAGCAATCAAAATGAGGTTATACGGAGAAATCGTACTCGTTTAACTTTTCCCTTAATTTTTAAATCATCAATGTTTTGTTTTAAAGGGTTTAGTCGGATAACATGGTCGAATCGGCCCACAAGTCATTTGGAAAAACAGTTATGCCATTATGTTCGGCATCAATGGAAACGCCGATTCTTAGATTTTTAGACCTCTAAACCCTCATAGGGCCTCATAAGGCCCAATTTTGTGGTTTTTAGTTTTTTTACAATATCTCGGTCAGTTTTCAAGCTAGGAAATTTGTTTTTCCTTTAGAAGATTTCAAGCTCTACAAAATGGTTCTACTCAAAAAAAAATTGGCGTAAAATTCAATTTGAAAAATTTTAAAACTCGATTTCTCGAAAACAAAAACATACTCATTTTTAAAAATAAAATATTTATGCACTTTTTCTCTAAAAATATGTGTAAATTTTTTCGGATTTTTAAAAGTGATGGAACGCACTCAAAAACCCTAAAAACCGTATATTTTCGGTTTTTTGACCATATTCAAGCCTCTAAGTCTTTCCTAGTAACCTAATTGATACTCCAAATGCCATTTATGACTTTATTCTATACTACCAAGATGGTAAAAATTGTTTCCGTAGGGGCGCTTCATCCTAAAGTATTATGAAACCAATAAAAACCACATTATCTAACAATCATTAATAAGTCCTAACGGCTTCGTGTATTAATACCGGTTCTCAAGATTGATTATCATATTTCTATACATTTAGTACACGATCGACCACTTTTTATCGTTTATTTGTATGTCAGAAATGAATTTTAATTTCAAACCACACACTTTCACCTAGAAGTATTATTTAGTATAAGTCGCTTTTAATAAAGAATTTCATGGGATGTTTTTCCCAATCGCACTGGTTGTTTTTGTGAATTTATAAAATTGTTTAAAGATATATCTATCAAATATATATATATATATATTTTTTTCTTTTTGATAGGGGCTTATATGAAGACAATCCATCGGCTATTATATAAATATATCGTTATAGGAGCAATCATAAAAATCATGAAGCTATATATTTTACTTGATATTGGCGCTGAAGTCAACTTTCTGTTTTAAATTCTTTAAAAAAGGACATATTGCCTTTCCATTTTGGCTTGAAAATCGCAAATCGAAATGACTTGATTCGTAGTCGTTCAACGATTCTCCTCAAAAATCTTCACGGCGTATTTGATGTTAATTTTGCGCTAGTTGCTGATAGAACTTACTTAAGACACCAAAAGAGTTTCAACAACGAATACCAAAGAAAATCTTATTCGGGTTATAAAAAAGTTCCTCTGTGTAAACCATTTACAATTTGTACTACTGATGGTTACATTGTTATGTTTTGGGACCATTTTATGCCGAAGAAAACGATGCTAAAATTTTGAAAAAAATTTTGAATGCAAATGAAAGCGATTTGAAGAAACTGATGGGTAAAGAAAATGATGTTTTTGTACTCGATCGAGTCTTTCATGATATAAAATCACAGTTAGAAGAAGAAAAGTATCGTGTTCTCATGCCATCATCAAAGGAGAAAGGACAAAAACAATTGTCAGAGGAAAAAGCTAACAGGTCCCGTTGTGTCACGATGATTCGATGGGTCGTGGAAGCTGTACAAGGTGCTGTAGCTCAAAAATATAAGCTTCTCCATCATCAGTTAGATAATCGTTGCCTAGCTGAAGCTGGTCTTTGCAGTAAGATTGCTTCTTAATAAATGAATTTGGAAAACGACTAGCCTCGAAGACTTCTTCAGATGAAGAGATATTGAATTACATTCTTTCAAAAGATAGTAAAGGTAACAGTTTAACTGCAGAAGTGCAATCAGGAAGATTGAGCCGAAGAAATAGTTTGTTTGAAAAATTCAAATCTTCTGATATGCTCGATTTTCCTTAAATGACGGAAATGGATCTAGTATAGATATTTAATAGAACTTATCAGTTGCAACAAGCAAAATATTACTTAGCTGAAATGATGGATCAGAAAGGTGAAATATATTTAAGGTATTTCAAAGCATCAGTCAATATTCTCAAAATACAAGTCAGATTTAGGAACATGGAAAGCACATTTTACAACTGCTATGTTCATTATAAACCAGATACAAACTGGCTGCGCCGGCATTGTACGTTCTTATTACGAATATGCTAACGACATGAGAACGATCAGTTACTGCTCTCACGTTGCTGCCGTTATTTATTTTTTATCGCATGCTAGATATCTGTCCAAAATTGTGAAACCTGTCGAACATCTCACAAAGATTTATGAGCGAGAGCACGTGGTTCCTATTATTGAAGAAGACAGTGATGATGATTGATAAACGGCCCGTGATCATAGGTTATACAATCCAATATTTTTTATTTCCGTAAAATTTTAATAAACCATCATAGTATTAAGATCTTATTTTTCCTTCTTGTTGCCTCATTCTATATTATTCTTCGAATAAACGTAAAATGAAATATGTATCTAACATTACCTATAATTACTGATTCTAATTGACCTTTGGAGGTAAGAATGTGTGGTTTGAAATTAAAATTAATTTCTGACATACAAATAAACGATAAAAAGTGGTCGATCGTGTACTAAATGTATAGAAATATGATAATCAATCTTGAGAACCGGTATTAATACACGAAGCCGTTAGGACTTATTAATGATTGTTAGATAATGTGGTTTTTATTGGTTTCATAATACTTTAGGATGAAGCGCCCCTACGGAAACAATTTTTACCATCTTGGTAGTATAGAATAAAGTCATAAATGGCATTTGGAGTATCAATTAGGTTACTAGGAAAGACTTAGAGGCTTGAATATGGTCAAAAAACCGAAAATATACGGTTTTTAGGGTTTTTGAGTGCGTTCCATCACTTTTAAAAATCCGAAAAAATTTACACATATTTTTAGAGAAAAAGTGCATAAATATTTTATTTTTAAAAATGAGTATGTTTTTGTTTTCGAGAAATCGAGTTTTAAAATTTTTCAAATTGAATTTTACGCCAATTTTTTTTGAGTAGAACCATTTTGTAGAGCTTGAAATCTTCTAAAGGAAAAACAAATTTCCTAGCTTGAAAACTGACCGAGATATTGTAAAAAAACTAAAAACCACAAAATTGGGCCTTATGAGGCCCTATGAGGGTTTAGAGGTCTAAAAATTTAAGAATCGGCGTTTCCATTGATGCCGATCATAATGACATAACTACTTTTCCAAATGACTTGAAGGCCGATTCGACCATTTTATCCGACGGTTTCTTTGGGAAAATTGACGAATATGAAAATAACAAAAACAAATTAAAATCTCTTTTTTTATTTTAAATAATATTGTATAAAACGTACTAAATAGCAAGCAAATATGTAAACCCTTAACATTCGCAAATGAAATAATAGTGTCCGGTTTTGTTATTCGCTAAATGTAAAATAATATGTAACATGCGTGGTTCAGCCAATTTATTATTGAAATTTAACACTTTTTATTTTTGGATTGTAACAAAAATCAACACTAAACAGACACATGTTTAAAATTCTCATTTTACGGTCTTTTATTGCAATAGTAAAATACGTAATCGACATCTTTAATTTTTTGTAGCAATGACATAAATAAATTTCACTATATTGTTTTTCAAATAAATAATCTGATTCTTTAAATTTATTTATATGCATATTTTTAGTTAATCATTTGCATTATAAGAAAATTCTGTAATTAAATATTCTTTTCATTTTTAAAAAATTAATTTTGAGTAATTCTTATAGATTGTTTAAAAAGAAAATTTTTCATCTATATGACCTTTAGAAAAATCGACTTTACATTCATAAAAAAGTTTCAAAAGGTATTTCTCGCGAATGTTAAGAGTTTACTGTATAACATATAAATCACTTCTTTCGGATAGTATCATTTTTGGATAGAATCCGTCATAGGCTAATTAAAAAATATCACAATAAATTTTAATTATTGTGATCTATTTTAATTATCCTATAATGAATTTTATCAGAAAATTTTACTAATTTAAAAAGGTGAATTTACTTGTTCCTTATTAGATAAGTTTTATACAATTTTATTTTTGTTATTTGTTAAAACATACTTCTAAATATTATTTTTTTAATAATATTGTTTATTAAATTATTTAAAAGATACAGTTTCTTTCAGAAAACTTTTATAAAAATAAATAACATCTATTTGAGAACAACTGATTATAAAAATATTGTAATATTTTTACATATTATCATAACAAGCTGACAACAGGCAATGTTCGAAAGACACCAGTGGCAGTCGGAAGGTGGTGTAGTAGACAATGAGTTTATTTAAGACGTTTGGCTTCGCTGGTGTATAAATCGCTGCACCGTAATTACATTTAGATCGGATTAGGGATCTGTAAATATAGGGTAGATTGATCAGCTCCATATGACGTATGCCTCAATTTCCGCGTTAGATCGAGTTTCTTCATGCAGAATTTACTTAGATCATCAATGTGTAGAGCCCAACAAAGTTTTTCGTCAAAAATCACTCTCAAATTCTTTTTATTTGTGATAGATGGAATAACCGCACCATTCAAGCGAATTTTGATGTTACGATTGCATTTATGTTTCTGGCAAAAATATGTAGCTCTGTTTTTGTAGAAGAGAAATTTACACAGTTTAGCTTCGACCAGACTTCCAATTTATTTAGAAACTTTCCTCCTGACATAACATCAAGTCTCGAAACGAAAATGTTAAAGAATAAACTTTGTTTTATGAAATGTGATAGAAAAATAAATAAATTTTTAGATTTTTATGTTCACTTAGGAGCTTTGTGCGATCTACGCTACCCCAACGCGTATAGTACGCCACTTACGTTGCATGCGTAATTGGGGTGATATCATGTATTTACATATATTCCTGTTGCGGATAATATTTTCAAAATATAACTTAAAAAAATAAATAAATCTTCAAAATAAATTTAGTAACTTATCAGGAATAAGATTTTTTAACATTTGCATTAACTTGATTATAATATTGGTGTAAAAACCTCAATAAACATTTAAACAAAAAAATTGAAAAAAAAAAAACAATTTGAAAACATAAAATTAATAAATTTATTTAATGAATACTTTAATTTTCGTTTGCTTTTTATAAGTGTTTTATTTTTTAATTTTTCTTTTTTATTTATTTGATTGTTTTTAATAACCCACCAATTGATTTATATTGTATTAAAATGATTAGGCGTTTTATCAGATTGAAATTTGATGACATGTACCACATTAATTTTAACAAATTTTTTTTATTCACCTTTGATCGAATGCATACTAAAGTGGAATTCCTACACTTTTTCTTTTTTTTTGTCCCACACCCACTATTTTCATTTCAAAATTTCATCAATATAATTTACTTATTAAGATGTTTGAAAGATTATTGTTTCAGGATAATAAAATTAAAGTTTTTAATTATAATTAGTCTCGATAAATTTTTATATTTTCGCAAAACATAACAATGAAAAATTTAACCAGATGGTAAATTTACTGCCCGACATTGACCAATCGTAAAGAAACGAAAGATGAAACTAATGAAAGATCTTATCGCTTAATATATTTTAGAAATACTATCCAAAATGAACTAATCGATTTATTAGGGTGTAAAATAAAAGACTATTTGAAAATAAGGAAGCTGATACGTAATCTATCATAGCTGACACAATCCAGATTTGTCATATCATAACCGTTCCGCTCTCAACATTCGATACATTGTTAGTACAAATATAATCCAGTACCCATTGAACGAATTTTAAAAATGGACGTTGTGCTAATAAGAAACTGGAGAGAAACGAATTTTTTCATTTTTTAATTTCATAGAAATTTCAACAGAATTTTTTTCTAATGTTATGATTTTGTAAGAAATATGTCGGGCAGTATAATTACTACTAGAAAAATATGGTAAAAAAATACCTTATGTTCCATATCAAACATGCGATACTTATGAGGAGACGGCGTATAATGAAAATAGTTTAATCAAAGAGTTTTTTGATACATTAGAAGCATTATCCACTGCAATTAAAAAATTTGTTTCAAACCGACGGTAAGCTAAAACAGTTAAAGCTCTTTGGATTGTTTAGAGAACATCATTTATATTTTAGAACAAATGAAGAATAATACTAAAAATTCCGATGGTAAGATACGTGTTTGGTTGTTAAAAAAATGTTGGACTTTGATTTTATTTATTCATTACTTTTAACTAAAAATATGTTCGAAATAAAATATTTAATAGAATCGTTAGAAAGAGCAAAGGTCAATATAATGCATGCTGTGCAGTTAATTCGAAGTACTGTAAAAATATTTCGAGAAATAATAAATGAACAAAAATGAATACATTGATCAACTCTTCAGCTCACTTTACAAGAAGTATTCAAATTAATCCCGAAAATGATTTCTGAAAAGACTACATTTGATGCTAACTTTATGACATTTTATAGAAGAGCATCCGAACTGTTTTTGTTAATTTTACCTTGTGTATTCAAGATGAATTAATCAAAACTTAATTTTTGAACCTTTTCAAAAATATTTGTAATTCCGATAAATAAAATAATTCTTCAATCACATTAATAAAAAATATAATGGATTTATACTCTGAAATTTTTAGAGAAAAATTAAAATGTTTAAAATTAATCTGCAGATACTTCACGATTCATACGAAAAACGTGTACAAGTTTTGCAACAATTTCAAAAATTACATTTAAATCTTAATATCTTCTTTATTATGAACATTTTTGTTTAGTGCGTTGAAATTAATTTTCAATCATTTACGTCCAACGACGAGTGGTGACCGTTTAGATTTATTAATGTTAATTTATTCTTCAAAAAAAAAAAAGACAGTAAGATGGGCACTCATGAAATAGTCAAAATATAGTCAAAGTTAAGACTTCGAAAAATAAAAATGTAAATCGAAATTTACTTTCTAATTAATTTGCATTATGAAATATTATTTATTTTGTATACGATCGAAAGCTTATTGATTTCTCCAGGTCAGCCACATAGAAAGCGTTTTATAAATTGCAATAAAACAAGTGGCGTAGCGTGAACCTTAGAACTGAGGAAGCGCCACAATCAAATATTTTTTTTATATAAAAATAAACATGAGTAAAATTTGATTAAGTACAGAACGGAAATAAAAATTGATTAAGAGGAACGAAATGTCATTTTTTTGAATATTAATTAGATTTTCCAGTTTTTGTTTGCGAAAGTATCTATTACATCATCATGGAAAGATGGTCTTTTCTTAATGTTTGATAATAATTCTTTTTCAATACTAAAAAAAGCTAATGAAGAAAGTCACTCCCGACCTTGTGCATTTCTTAAATACGTTTTTATTCGTTTCACTGCTAAGAACGGTCAACCTTTACAGACAAAGTGGTTGCTGGATTTGCGGCTATTAAATGAGAAAGTTTGTACACTTCTGGAAAAGCATCTGTTAGGTCTGAAGCGGTCAAGTCAAGTGTAGAAGCAGATGCAACGCAGTGTCTTTATGTATGTTAGAATCTTGAAAGTACTCTTTTCAAACTTGCAAGATCAAAAAAGTTCCGTAATTCTGTTTTAAATTTAAGTCTTCTTCCAGAAAATTTTATTAAAAATTTAAAAAATTTTAATTTTGTTACATCATTAAACCTATTATTATACGTATATTTGTTTGCGTAACATTGATATAATTTTTAAAAATAACCTTTTTCATGATAGCTTTTTGTCTTCCCCAAAAACTAAATCAAGTAAAAGCCATTTGCATTCCATGCATTTTTTTTTCTTGCTTAAATAAAAGGCGAGCCCAACAGAACAATTTTTTTATCTTCTCATAACCGCCATGTCATTGTTACGCATAAATTTGTTTGAAAATGACGGTTAAATATTTTACATACCTTTTGATTTTTATTAATTTTTTTCCTTGAAAATTTAACGAACTAAAACTAATCAGTAGACGTTATTCAATAATACAATTGTATGTAGCCCTAGATGTCGAAAGTGTTTGCATTTTAACAGACTGGAACGTTATTAGCTGCGGCGGAAATAAGATAAACGGGCCTGTATAGCTTCTACTCATCGCTTCCAGTTCCGTTGTTAGTAAACGATAGCACATAAAAAACGATCTAAACCTAAAGAAAACGTACTGCAAATACCGAACTACCATATGGTCGTACTCACACACACTGACATGCGTAAAAATTACGCTGTATGATCGGATATGTGACTAAAACGATTTGACTCAGTGCTTCCAGACCGAACATGCGCGCGCATTTTTTCTTCACTCTCGATACACGTTACTCCGGAATCGCACGAATCAAAATTCGCGCAAATGATGTGATTTTGAAGCGACACAGCCTGGCGCTTCTAAATTGAATATCCGCGCGCAACCTTTTAACATCATCGGTACGCAGCACATCGTTCAGAGGCAACTCTAGGCAGTAATAAAGTGAAATAGTAAACGTGGAATTATTTCTGAAACTCGCTCTTGCAGATGCTCCTTTTGATCTAACGCTCGTTTTTTTTAGAAATTTTTAATTTTGGCACTTAAATTCAACAAGTTACTTCATTTTCTTTTTGAGGCTCGTATTCTTTTCGCGGATATTCTAAAAAAACAATACCGTACTTCGCTTCCATTGACGTTACGCCCCTAAATAAAACCTAAATTTTGAAAATCAGATACATCAAATTTGGAAGCCCGATAATTTAATTAGAAGTTTTATAATAGTAAACACAATGATTCTGTCAGTTTTTAAGGATCCTTGTTGTAGTAGTTTTAAATATCTTTTTCTTCTATCCTTCTTATCCGCGCGTTTTAGGACTACTTATTGACTAACACTTTCGCCCTCACTTACTGCAATAAAAACTTACAATAATAAAATTCTCCAAAAGTGGACTATAAATGTTTTAATTATTGAATTATTAATAATTAGAAGCACCGAATTTAATTCTTTTAACGCTTCTTGAAAGAGCACGTTCTTAATCGATTTTTTCCAACACGGAATTCTCGCAACTGCACCGTAACTTAATTTTCTGAAGTATTTTAATGGAATCACTTTTATAAATCAAAAACTACTATTGCATAGCCAAAGGTTGATTTTTTTTACTTATATTTTGAGTTCATCAACATAGCCCAACAACAATAGAATCAAAATGTTTTTAAGATATACCTCAGTCTCAAGGGCGTCGCTAGCCGATGAGCCATGGAGGGGCAAGATGAGTTGCCAGCCGCCAGGAGGAGGCAAGATGATAGAAAGAGGATATGAGTTATAGGAAAAATAAAATTTATAAGTTGTAAAGGCTTAATATTTTATCAAACAAGAATAAAATCTTAATTAAAACATAGGTTTTCCAAATTATCCATGATTGTGCGCCTATGAATACTCATCAATGCCAGTTGATTAAAAAGTTTCAAGGCTCCAGGGGGGGGGCAGCTGCCCCCCCCCCCCCTAGCGACGCCCATGCTCAGTTTACAGCTAGGACGAGTACTTCATGATAACGGCTAAGCACTGTATGAATTAGTTTACTACGACGGTCTATGAGAGAAAATTAGGAATACATGCAGTGGAACTTTTTAATATGAAAACCGTTAATACGAAATGTGCATTTGGTTCGGAATTAAACCTGATTTCTTGATGCTAATTCGAACGCGAAAATTTTTAAAAACAATTTAGACCACTTGGAACGGTTTATAAAAAACGAGTCGGTATATAACAGGATGCAAAAGAAAGTACCGCTTTTTTTGGAAAAAACGAATCGTTAACCTGTAATTGTGCCAATAATTATAATATACATTTAATTTTTTTTTTTTTAGATTTGTTTTATTGTAAACTTTTGTAAAACTGAAATAACGTCAATTTTTAGTTCCAATTGGTTTGTCATAATTATTTTCGACTATAACAAAAAATAAGAGGTATTATAAATATTTTTAAATAAATGTAAAAAAAATCTATATAAGGTTTCAGCCGCCTATGTGGTATGCAATATAAAAAATAATTTTTAAACTCTACGAAATCCATTACAGAGGTCCGTATTTTCATTATTTCATCTCCCCTCCCAAATTTGGAATGTTCGAAACGTCCATATATATAAGTTATTATACTAAATGTAAATGAATAAAATGTTTATTTGCAATATTTTTGACATAAATTTATGAGTATACAAATTTTTTAAACAAGTTTAATTTTCCTCTCATGAAAATAAAATGTTTACTCAATTGTTTAGATTATGAATGATAGTATTTCGAAAAGTGTGAAAAGTGACATAAGACCAAGATATGTTATTTTCAAAATTAATATTTATATATTTTCTGTGGTATTTATATTTTTATATAATTTATTTTTTTGATTGTAAATGTTCGAATGTTTTGGCTTAAAATTTTTTATAATTATTTGAAAATAATATTTACAATGAATAACATAATTGTAAAATTACTTATCGATAATTCGAAACAAAAGTATCAAAAATCTTAATTTCGGTCGATATTATTTCGAGAAGTTTGAAGTTCGAAGTACTTGAAGTGTTTTTGTTTAATTTTTTCTCTTTGATTGTATTAAAAAGTGATATTTTTTCTGTTGTTCATACTGATACCGCGGCATTTTTCAATGGTATATAAAATATGTCTGTCCGGGTTTTAAGCCAGAAAGTAATTACACCGACACCTCCTGATAAAGGTAGCTTTCCATTAGACCACCAAGGAATTTGTAAAAAATTTGCGTTAAAGTATATGGTTTGTTTAGGAGAAAATAAATTCGATAATTCAAAATGTAGAAGTGAAAGTAAAGATTATCTTACTTGTCGAATGGATAATGTATTAATGTCAAAAGAAGATTTAAAAAATCTGGGATTTAATGAAGAAACAAACAAAGAAATAACAAAGTAAAATTTTTTGTACAGAATATGCCTTTAAATAATGTACTTTTATGTTGTACTGGTAGTGTGGCAACTATTAAAGTTACCAATATAATAGATTATTTAAAACAATTACAATTAAATGTAAAAGTTGTATTTACGAAATCAGCAATAAATTTCTGTCCCACGGACGTTGTTCAAAAAACTGGTACTCTAGTATATACCGATGAAGATGAATGGAAAACTTGGACTGGTAGAGGCGATCCTGTATTGCACATAGAACTATCCAAATGGGCTGATCTATTATTAATAGCGCCTTTAGATGCTAATACATTAGCTAAAATATCCCAGGTATATCTTCTATATTTTAATTGTATTAGGTAAATTTAAAACACGATTTTGGCAATTACTAATGCTTAGAGTGTTTTATTTTAAATTCCATTATATGTTCTGTTTTAAGGGTATATGTGATAATCTTTTGACATGTATTGTAAGAGCATGGGATATGGAAAAGAAATTAATATTCTGTCCTGCTATGAATACAAAAATGTGGCACCATCCAATTACTTCCAAACAAATATCGGTATTAATTTCTTGGGGCTACCAAGAAATACCATGTACCTCGAAACAGTTGATGTGCGGTGATATTGGGTTCGGTGCAATGGCAGAACCGGAAACAATAATTGATTTTATTAAACAATATTTGTAGCTAGATTTATTTATTTTTTTTATTAAATATACAAAATAAACGTATTCTGTTGATTATGTATTTGTAAAGCTAATTTCTCTATTGCAATCGGCTCGTTTTTTTTTTTTTTTGATATACGTAGATAGTTACAGTTCTAAATGGAAACTCTTTTATTACTTATTCTTTTTGTGAATAAATATGTAAAATATTTATTCTTTATTAAATAATACATTTTTTTTCAATTTCGGTTAAATGACAAAAAACTATAAAATTGAATAAATCGATTAATGAACAAAAAAAAAGTATAGAATTCTTGATACGACTATGATTAAATGCCGCTGGTTTATAATCTTTTATTTCTATTTAATCAATGTACTAATTAAAATTACTTCATTTAAGTTCAAATTTTGAAGAAAGATATCTTTAAAAGGACTTTTATTAGCGAATTTTTGCTACAAGGTAATTTTAAATTATTATTTAACATACTTTATTAAGATTAGCCTTCTTAGACTATTAATAGTAAGTATATGATACAAAGTTTCAAGTAATTGCCTTAGAAATGTAAGTAGATTTTTTTTTCTGTACTACACATATGCCATATAGTTTGCTAAGTAAAATCTGCAAAAGTGTTTATTAAATTAGTTTACATGTACATCTTTTTTACAAATTTTTCTATTTTATTTTTGAATACACTACCACTCGATTTCTGATATATGTTGATTTTTTATTATGTGTTTTATAAAATTAATTTTCAATGTAATCAATGCAAAAATATAACATCTGAAAAATTAACGAATGTTGATAACTGTAAATATCACTTTCAATATGTGGTTTTGAATTTTTTCTGCAAGTCAATTTAACTGGTTACTAATATAAATATTGAAGAAAATGAATAAATAAAAATATTAACATTTTAATCCATTAATGTTAGTTTTTCAATAATGAATTTTACTTTTGCTTACATAAATGACTGCTTTCTTTGAAATTATAAAAATGTTTTTATTTAAAAGTTTTATTTTTTCTTAATTCATAAAATTAAAAAAAAAAAAAGAGTGAATGTATTTTATTGGCAATGATAAAATTCAGTAATTATTCAAAATATCTTGTGTTTACTTAAATCTTGCTGCAAAGAAAATTTAGTACACGTGATTAACATCTACCGTACTTACAATTATCAATATCCGTTAATGATTTTTCAGAATGTGACATTCTTTGTTATACTTTCTATTTGTTGAATGTTTGTAATGGTTACATAATTTATTTTATAAACATAGTCAAAAAATAAGATATCACAAATCAAGCAGTGAAGTATTAAAAAGTAAAATAAAGAATACTTGGTGTCATTGGGTTCGAAACATAAAATTATGTTTGTTTTCTTTTTATTTAATTGGAATTAAGTATTTTGCAATATTGAAACATACAAAGAAGGTTAAAAATAGATTAGCTGCACTTAGAAATAAAGGAAAAGGAAAGAAAGAAAACTTAAGAAATTTCAACGTAAAAAGAAAAATCATTTGAACGAAATAAACAGTATCAAGAAAAAAATGAAACTATACAGCTTAAGTAGTTGAAAATAAATCAATTTAAACCTAAATTTTGGAGTTTCCATTTCAAGAATAATAAATCAAATAAAAGTGAAGTAAAAAAATGAAGTTGTTCATTATTATTTTAACAAAAAATTATTTTTTTGCTGTATGGGACTGATCATGTTTAAAAAAAAATTACAAAGGTTGTCTCAACTCTGCTGCAAGTTTTAAGAGCGCAGAAAATGCCCTCAATATATTTTTAGTTTTTTAGTAGGTGTAATAATACATTTTTTTAATTGCATTATTTCTTCTAATAAAATTTTGAGTAATTCAATGATGAAAAAGAGAAATAGTAAATTGAATAAAACACTTATGTGACGTTTTTTATAAATTACACAAGCACGGTGCATGCGAATACTACAACTATAGCAAGTAGTAACAAGTAGTGAGCAATTCTTGTAAAATCTTGTGCTGTTACCAATTTAGTAATAATAAGTCGGTTATTTCAGATTAAAAGTTATTGCTCTCTATTGTGTAAAAAAAAATGAATTAATGTAATTTGTTATTTAATTGTTTACTGTGCTCACTCATCTTGCCATGGACCACCAATTGTTTGTAGGTAATATACAATAAATGTAAATAAATAAAGGGGTTTTCTATCTATCTATAAATAAGACATACATAAAATTGTTCAAAGCCAACAGTATTTTAATTTTTTTAATAAAAATTTTGCATTACAGGGGTAATTATATTATTTTAATGTGATTTTGTGACTGTATACTCTTTAATAACTTCTGAATCCTTGGCTCAGAGTAACACAAAGCCAAACGCATGTGGGCACTGGAATCCAACCGATTTCGGTGCTTGTTTTTAATCATCAGAAAGGTTGGGAACCCCTGCTCGCATAGATATGTTGATGAAAAAGTTAGGTAACGTATAGCAATTTCTCGAATCTTTGGGAAAGAAATTGCCTCATGGTAACAAAAATTTTCAAAATTAATTCGAACTCCGAATATATCTTTCAAGTTACTATTGTGTTGCATTTCAATCATTTCTTCTTGAATTTCATCAAGCACCTCAGAAACGTTGACAATGAAAGGATTTTGAATCAGTTTCTAAATACCTTCGTCCTCACAGCCAGGAAAATAGCAACTGAATTCACTTTTTAAGTTTTTCAAATGTAGCATCATGTTCTTTTGTATTTCTCTTTTAATCTCAGCACACTGTCCGTCAATAATTCGTTTCAATGTATCAAACGCATAAAAGTTTTCTCTTTCGACCTTGTTGATTCATAGTTCGATTTTAACGATAAACATACCGATTTTATCTTCATATGCAAATATACTGTTCGTGCCTTGCAACTTCAAATTTCCAGACACTTGCAGTTGAAGGTTCAATTTATTTAGTTGTACAAAAAAATTGACCAAATAAGTAAAACGTATTTGAAATTTTGAATCACGGAACTGATCACCCAGTAACTTTTTGTTCTCCTTGCTAGTTAAGAATATTTGTACTTCCTCTCAGTTTGTACAACCTCGACAGCATGTTTCCTTTGGAAAACCAACGTACTTCCGCGTAGAAAAGCAGAGTTTCGTGTTGAGAGTTCACGTCAGAGTGTAACTGTTTCAAGAGACGAGTATTAAGTGCGCCCTTTTTAATAAAGTTAACTACTTTTATAGTTGTTTCTATCGCAGTACCAAAGCATTCCGGGAGCGTTTTGGCAGCCAATGCTTGACGATGAATAACGCAATGCGTCATAATTGCAGATAGGTTTTTTGTTTTTATCAACGCTGTAAGACCAGAGCGGGAACCAAACATAGCAAGAACACCGTCCGTACAAAGCCCTGCAAGATTTTGCCACATAAGTCCATGTTTCTCCAAATATTGACTTATTATAAACATAACATGTGCACCTTTGGAACGTCGTGGAAATAGTAACTCCTCTTTAAACGTTTTATTGTCATTCAAAAATCGAATAAATATAAGTAATTGACAACGTTCTGGAAGGTACATTCATCACATTGTAGCGCAAAAGAATGACTACATTTTATTATTTTGTCAGTAACTTGTTCTTCAATATCATTTAACATTTTTTGAATACGCGACTTCACTATATCGTTTGAAAGTGCTATTTCATGAATTTTCTTTTGAGTTCCCTGCCCCAAAGAGCTCTTCTGCAGCTTTAAGCATATAAGGCTTTATTAAAGATTCACCGATTGTGTGTGCTTTTTGGATTTGGCAATCAATTTTGAAATTTCAAATGATGCAGCTAATGTTTTTTCAGATGTTACATAACTTATTACACTGGGCCCAAGTTTCATTTTTTAAGATTTATTAGTTTGCCTTCGAAGAATTCTCACGGACGGTCACAATAATTCGGATGTACGATCATTAAATGATGTCCCAACTTTGCCGGCTTTACAGCATTATTGGCAAGAACAGTTGTGCATAGTGCGCATTTAGGTCTAGTCTCCATTTATTTCTATCGAAGTAAAGCCCCGTTTAATATAATCTCCGTCATACTTTCGTTTCATTGGCATTTTTCTGAAAACAAAATAATTATACTATTCCCACCTGTTTAGTAACCTATAAGTGGTCACAGAAAAAATATGGATAAAACATGCTTAATTTTAATGATAAACCTTTGGAAGTGGCGTGCAAAGAAAATCGCAATTAAAAAGAAACCTAGCAGATTTGACAATTTGACGTAATAAAGTAAAATGTTAAATGTGACGTAGTATCCACAATACCTACTTAGAATTAATGTGTGACATAAACAAAAAAAATGAGGTTTATTTTACTTACGTATTAAAATTTGACGCAGTTAATTACTATAAAGACCATCGTAGGCCAGTGATATTTGCCCTTTGCTGTAGCACTCTAAAATTGAAAATAGGCAAGTACACAGAACAAAACAACCAATGTAGGTGGGAGTTGGACCATCACTAACTTATTTAAAACAAAAAGCGAACGGAACAAACTGAGTCAGACACTGGCTGCTCGCTACACGTGCCATGCACACCGCCGGACCCAAGCACCCCACCGTGGAGGCGGTTCCGTCCGCTACTTGACTGGCTCTCGCTTATAGTGTGACTCGCCTGGCGTGCCGTTGTGTCGGCTCATTGTCAATTAATTTAATATTTTTAGGATGGTTTCGCAGACTACTTCAGATGCTTCCAGGAACCAGCCGCGGACGGCCAGTTAAGAACCAATGGGTTAGACAGTGGTGTTGGTTCAAATTCTGTTGTTTCAGATTGAAACTTCCAAAAATTTCACTTGTGCCGGGTTAATGCTCATAGTTGACGCTCCCTCGAAAGAAAATATCTTTCTTTTCAATGAGCGGCATCAGGATTCCAACCAGGTTTACCTGAATGAAACACCTTTGCTTAACTAACTACAATACAGCAGCTAGCTAAGTACGTAACATAATAACTGCTTTAACTAGTTTACTACATTGAATGTAATGTATGTTTTTTTATTTATCTTTGTATTGTTTCATTTTCGTCATGCTAAATAGGTTGTAATTGTTTTGTTTTACTTTTAAAACTTAAATTTCGTTTATTTTTCTTATTAATTTTTGTGAAATATGCTGCAGCTTTTTGGATTTTTTCTTGTATTAATACATTTTTTCTTTATAATTTATTAGTTTATTTTAATTGCGTCCTTTTTTCCCTCAGTTTTACTTTTTGTATCATTTATTGCTTACTTTGCATTATTTTTTTATTGGAAGGTGATATTTGATATTGTTTATTTTGAATCTATGCGTTTTATATCCTCAGAATTTTATTTTTTGCTTAATTTAAAGTATTGTTCTAAGGGATGTTTGTTATTAATTGCCTTTTTTTTTTTTTTAATCAGTTTTTTAGTATGACTAAATTAATTGTGTGTTTAAGTCTTTCATTTATTATCCTTTATTTGTTTATGTAATCAGCAGCCTCACTGTTTCTAATGCTAAATCCAGTGTTTATACATTTGGTGTCAAGGTAGTGCAGACGAGTGACTTTAACTTACAGTAAATGTCAACCACAGAGTCAACTCTATAGCTGTAAATCGACTCATCAAGAGTCCAGTCGATATTTAATTTATCTGTTAGCTATTACAAATCCATTTTTAAAGTCACAGTACGCAGTTTGAAATCTTAAGTTGCATATTCACTTTCACACAATACTCTTGCACAGAGCAACAGAACGTCATTAAACACGGCGCTCATTTTTTCGAGGCAATTCTCATTTACCCACAATAGATAGAAAATGTTCTGTGCATTCAGTAGAGTATTTTTAGGTATTATACCGTACCTGTTTTGTTTATTTTAGTGCAATTGGTAGTTGTGCTTACTAATAATGCAATAATATAAACATTCTAGCTAATATGTTTGGGTTCTTTTTCCTTTCAGTAAACAGTACATCTATGCAGACATATGTACACATACAATGTGTTATTAAAAAAGGATTCGTTTCTAGGATTTCGTAGCATATAGTGTAGGGCGTCACAATAATTGAGAAATGACAAAAATATCAAATAAAATTCAATAACTCAGGAACATCTTCACTTATTAATTTCGAACAGAAGCATTTCAACCATCCAAAAGGGGGAGATGTAGTGAAATACTAAATATGGCGTTTTATAACAGAAATTTGAAAGTAATTTTTTATACTGCATATCACGTATATTGAAATGTTACATGGATTTTATTCTCAATTTTTCAAAATTGTAATGTATTTTATTTTTCATTATTACAGTTAAAAACGATTATGACAAACCTGTGAGAACTAAAAATATTTTTAAAAGAAACCGAATTTTGTATTAAAAGAAGTGTTATTGTATAAATTCCATTTATTTTTTGTCTCTCAACACAAAGGGGTCATTTGCAACGACAATTATTACAATTCCATTTACAAATCTTACAAACTTAAAAATGTAATACTTCAATTAATTGATACATGTATATTGGAAAATTTTTAAAAATCCAATAAATTTTGACGGTTTTCCGTGTGGTCTAATAGGATTTCTAAAAGTAGCTTTGCTCCGATGTGACACACTGTACGCTAAAGTTTTGTAGAACAATTTCTTTATGCAAATATCTATCTAAAAAAGGTAAAATCTAAAGATTTTAAATTTATAAAATGTTGATAGTATTAGATAAATTTTTATTCAAAAACCTAAGATTTTCTTAAAAATTAATATTTCCATTAAATAAAATTATTGTGGAGTGAAGACATTCCGAAAGTATTGTAGTTCCAGTATTTTCTTGTATATCAATCTGTAATTTCACTTTACAATGTTAAGATCATTAAAATTACAACTTTTGTACTTATATAATATTTAAATCATATGCAGTATTAATAATTGTAAAGGATTAAGTTAACATCTGATTTAAAACATATTCAACGTGTTTGTGGCGTAGCTAGTAGTAGTACAGTAAAATTAATAAAATCTGCAATAGAACATGTTCAAAAATTTTTGGTTTCTTTGTTTTATCGCCCGCTAATTGAATATTACTAAAAATAAATTTACATTATTTTAATTTTTATTTATTTGCAATTAAACACATCGCACATTTTTCTTATGGATAGACAATAATAGAAATTTTACTTTGATGAGAGGAAAATTAACCTAGTTTACACGTTTTGTATACTCTTAAATTATATGTCAAAATTATTGCAAATAAACAATTTATTCATTCACATTTAGCATAATAACTTATATACTGTACGACAAAAGTCTTGCCGCACTGTAAACATTTGAGTAAAAGACAGAAAAATGTAGCAGGAACGTTCCAAAAAGTTCTAACAATGTATTTAATATGCTGAAAATGTATTTAATATACTAAAAATGTAGAAAAAATGTTATACCAGCACAGCCCAAACGATACGAGAAACAAAACGTAAATTATGTTAAGTAATGAAAATAATTGATTATAGAGAGCACATCTTAAAACACGAAAAAAATCATAAGTCAAAGAACAATAAAAACCGTTTGTTACGATATTTTCGTTAATATTCCGGAGGACCACAAAATGTTACGATATTTTCGTTAATATTCCGGAGGACCAAATTATATTTTTCAAATGAATTTTTCAAACCGGTCAATTAGTAAATTGTATTTTAATCGAATACGATTGAACGAATAGAGAAGTCTTAAAAGTCGACTGTTTCTAAAATAATTTCAAAAAGGGTAAAACGAAATAATTACAACGAAATAACGAAATACGAAAAGACGAGACGCTAAAAGCGTATAACGAAGCGACATAACAAAACAGATGAACGAAAAGCGACTAGCGAAGACGAACAACACGCCAACGAGCGCTGGCCAGTGGTTTATTTTATATTGTTTACATAACGAACATCTGGCTGCGTAAAATGAAAAATCTAACGAACGAATAATGACAAAATTAATAAATATATACTTAATATTTATTAACATACTCCCGCCCGATGAGCTTGGGCTCATCATTAAACAAACGAACTAATTTGCAGATGGATCTACGCTTGATTCCGGTTTGAGATTTCACATCCGCAACACGAACGTCACCATTTGGATCAGGGTAAGTCGTGACTACTACGCCCATGTTCCAGTCACCGGGACGTAATTGATCATCTTTAATTAATACTACATCTCCGACTTGTAGATTATTTTTCCGAGTAAACCATTTGTTACGAACTTGTAAGTCATTTAAATAATCCTTTCTCCAATTGTGCCAGAATGAGTTTAACACAGCCCTATGGGATTTCCATAATTCCATTAAATCTATTGATTCAGGTGGAACAATTGGATCAGAATCCATAGTTTCGGAAATTAAAGGTTTACCGATCAAAAAATGCGAAGGGGTTAAAATCGCTGGACCGTCATCCGTATGAACTTTGTATGAAATAGGGCGACTATTCAAAATCGATTCTATTGCGGCAAAGATCGTAGAATAATCTTCATAGGACATAGTTGAATTTTTAGTTGCTCGATTCAGATGATACTTTCCTATCCGGACAGCAGCTTCCCAAATGCCTCCATGATGTGGGCTACGAGGTGGTATAAATACCCATTCTATTCCACGGAAACTAGAAAAATTCAGCGAATCTCCAATATTCAGATACAATTGATTTTTCGCGCCCACAAAATTTGTAGCGTTGTCAGAATGCACACGAGTAGGTGTGCCTCTTCGTGCAATAAAACGACTAAAACTATCGAGAAATTTTACACTCGATAAATCCGAAACGATTTCGACATGAACGGCTCGTGTTACTAAACAAATGAAAAAAGCGGCATAGCATTTTCCAAATTTATAAGAACGATGAGCGATACACTTGGTTGTGAACGGACCACAAAAATCGATGCCTACGAAATCGAACGGCCTCGAATACGAAATGCGCTCCTTTGGCAGCTGACCCATTACCTGCTCCATAGTGACTCCTTTAAAGCGGGTGCATATCACACACTGAAATAGGATTTTCTTTACAGTTTTGTTTAATCCATCAGTTACCCAGAAACGCGACTTTATGAAATTAACGACGAATGTACGAGTAGCATGAAAATAAGTTTCATGTATAAATCGAATGTATAATTTAAAAATGTGACTTTTTGACGAAAGAATAATCGGATGTTTTACGTTGACAGAAAAATCGGAACGCATTAACCGACCGCCTACACGTAGAATATTATTTTCGTCCAAAAAGGGACATAACCGTTTCAACGAGCTGTTTTTGACTAGATTGCCAAATACTTTTAATGAATGAATTTCCGTTGCGAAGGATACTAATTGAGAATTACGAACGAGCGAGACGAACGCCTGCTTTCTTTCAGCAACTGACAATATACTTGACTTAATTCGTTGGTCAGGCGCTACTTTACAATTCGAATAAAATCTTAATAAATAACCGATAACGTTCAAAACTTTCGAGTACGAAGAAAAATTTTCGAAACATAAAGTTGGCTTATTAACGTTAACTGTATTAGTGCACACTTGGTTAATTCGATATTCGGGCAATCGATAGACTTCTGTTTTAGTATTTAATTTAAGTGCATCAAAATCACTATGATTTTTAATAAAACTAGGTCCTTGTAGCCACAAGACGTTATTTAAAAATTTAGACGAAGAAATTCCTCTTGTACCTAAATCAGCAGGGTTTTCGCGTGTATTCACATAAAACCAACGGTCTACTGAAACTAATTTCGAAATGCTGGAAACACGATTTGCTACGAATTGGTTCCATCTTTCGAGCGGGTGGTTCAACCAGTTCAATACGACAGTAGAATCAGAGAATAAAAAAATATTACTCGAATTAATTTTTAAACTACGCGAAACTCGAACTATTAATTTTGATAATAATAATGCGCTTTGCAGTTCGAGACGAGGTATAGTTATTTGCTTAATCGGAGCAACACGAGTTTTAGCGCAAATTAGCCTGGAAGATGATTTGTGCGAAGCGCCAAATCTAACGAGGAAAATTGCAGCACAGTATGCCTTTTCGCTGGCATCACAGAACCCAATCAAACGATCTTCACATTTACTAAGAGATGAAAAGGTGCGTGCAATTTTAAAATCTCTCAAATGAGCTAATTCATTATAATACGAACGAAACCTTTGACTAAACTGTTCTGGAATTGGTTCGTCCCAATTTAGTCCGAGTCTCCACAAATCTTGAAGGAAAATTTTCGAACTAACGGTAACTGGTGACGCCAAACCTAACGGATCAAAAATGCGACTTATTTCACTTAATAAAATTCTTTTGGTAATAACATCAGGTAATGTATTTAAGTTTATCCTTATCTGAAATACATCATCCAGAGGGTTCCAAGTCAATCCTAAAACGTGTATGCTGTTTTCAGAAAATTCAAAGTTCTGTGTGGTTTCAACGAGCGAAGGTTTCAACGAATTTAAAAATATTGCAGAATTGCTCATGTATTTACGAAGAAAAAAATGAGCACTCTCCAGAGTAGCATGTATAGATTTTTGTAGATGCATTACCGAATCCAAATTATCTCCTCCCGTTAGAAGATCGTCCATATAAAAATCTTCTTTTAAGGCTCGTGAAGCATCAGGATCTGATTCTCGGATATCCTCGCTTAATATGCTTAAACACTGTTGCGCTAAGAACGAGGCAGACGCAGTTCCGTATGTCACTGTAGTTAATCGAAACTCTTGTATGGGTTCTTTAGTCGATTCTCGCCAAACGATTCTTTGCAAGTCGCGATCTTCTGGATGTATGAGAACCTGACGATACATTTTCTCTATATCGGCTACGAAGGCGAATTTATGAAAACGAAATTTAATAAGTAGATCGAATAAATCGGATTGAATTTTCGGACCTGTAGCAAGCAAGTCATTTAATGAAAGTCCTGAGTCTGATTTTCTGGACGCATTAAACACAACACGAAGTTTTGTGGTCGTACTAGATGGACGAAGTACCTCACGATGTGGAATATAATATGTCACTTTACAATTATCGAGTATAGGTTTAACAGGTTCCATATGACCTAATTCTAAGTATTCTCGCATAAATTGTATATACTCAATTTTAATTTCTGGTTTCAACGATTTTTCAAAACGGATTAACGAACGAATAGCGTGATTACGAGAATTAGATAATTTTTTACGATCATTTTTTAAAGGTAACCGAACGATAAAACGACCATCGGTTGATCGCGAAAACGTTGTTTTAAAATGTTCTATACACATATCGTGCTCGGGGTTTATTTCCTTTTGTGGATTAACTTCTTCGATTTCCCAAAACTTAGTAATTTGTAAATCGATTAATTTTGTAGATATGTGACAAAATAACGGAAAGCTCGATTTAAATTTTTCACAACCGGAAATTATCCATCCAAAATGAGTATTGCGAATAAAAAGATCGTCGAATGATTTTCTCTCGTCGAGAATACATTTTTCGAAATATTCTGCTCCTATCAAGATGTCGATATTATTATGGCTGAGCGGTTCGTCCGCCATACGTAGGTCTTTAAATTTATTAGCCGTTTCACGAATAACGTTTGTGGGTGATTTATACGATATAAAAGGAACGATATCTGGTTCTATGCGAATTTCAAATTTCGAAAATCGAGAGCGAATATTAAAGAAACTAGATTTGCTGCAATCGATAATGTCTGAAGTTATACCTACTATAGACGTTTCACTCGAGTTGTGAAAACACGGTAAATTGTTTTTTCGAACGAAATTTTCGGTAACTAGCGTAACCTGCGAAGCAGAGTCAAGAAGTGCTCTTGCTAATACGTAACGATTATTTCGGACCTTAACTTTTAAAACTGCCGTTGGTAATATTACCAGATTATTTGTTGAAACTTGTTGGCAAGTTTTATTAGAGGAACTGACTAATTCAAATGATTTCTGTGAATTTGGATTACTCTCGACTGTTGAAGGATTTTCAATTTTAAAACATTCCGCCGAATTGTTTTTGAGATGCGATTTAAAATTGTTGCGGTGTAACATTGTATTATGATTTTGATTACAATTTGTGCATTTTCGATTTCTGCACTCGGAAACGCGATGATCTTTCGCAAAACATAAAATGCATAGACGATTAGTTTTTACGATATCATAACGTTCAATCGGAGTTCGTTTAATAAATTCTGGACATCTCCAAAGTGGATGTAAGTTTTTACAAATTACGCACATGGCTGTGAAAGACGCTACGAACGTCGATTTATTTTTTGAATAACTACTAAACGACTGCGTTTTCTCGGTTTTTTTAGAGACATCATTGCAACGAAAGTGCTGACTTTCAATCGCTTGAACTCGAGTTTCAAGGAACTTTTTGATTTCCTCATACGTAGGATACTTAGTATTATCCGTTAAAGACTTTACCCAGTCGCGACGTGTTTCGTCGTCCAATTTCATCGATATCAAAAATGAAATCCAAGATTGCCAATTGTCGCGACCTTCATTCGCGACTTTCAAGCCTCGAAGTGTTACATTTATACAGTCTAATAATTCCTGAATGTCAGAGTCGTTTTTGACGCGGCGCAAATGAAAAAGATCGAGAAAATGCGATTCGATTATCGCTCGTTTATTTTCGTAACGATTTAAAACAGTCGACCAAGCTTCGCCGAAAGAATGATCGTTAATTTCGAAATCTCGAACTATCGGAGCTGCTTTATCCTTTAGAGCTTGTTTTAAAAAATATAATTTTTTGACATTAGGTATGTCAGGATTATCAACGACAAGATTCGAAAATAAATTTTTCCAATTTAAAAAATCGCGAGGATTGCCGTTAAATTCGGGTATATCAATTTTAGGAAGCCTCGGCTGAGCCGAAACATTACGATGAACAATTGATGTGGAATTTAATATCGAATCTCTATCGTTTTGCGTTGAGAACTTTTCTTTAGCGACTGCGATCGCGGTTTTAATCGAATTCAGTGTAGATACTAATTCTTCACATTCTTTAAAAAGAGCGTTTTCAAGCTGTTCTTCATTTTCTGGATTTGATTCGACACCTAATTCGAGAATTTGTTCGGAAATCTCTTCAAATTGCGCATGATAAGTTTTAAAAGATTCGAATTCGTTCTCAGCTTTTACTACGACCGTGCTATTTGAAGTTTCTATTAAGAAATCTAAAATACGAGCTCGAATTGATGATAGTTGCTTTTTTATATAGCGACGTTTTCTTTCTAACTTATCCATTTCAATCGAACGATAATATGCGAAAAATCTTAATGACCGGAATGGACAACGAATACGAAACGACTTTAGTTTAAATAAATTTTTTAATCGTATATAAATTGGAACGGACTTACTTAATTTTACGATTTTGTTCGACGGTATCCGGCTCGGGAAGGACCAAAATGTTACGATATTTTCGTTAATATTCCGGAGGACCACAAAATGTTACGATATTTTCGTTAATATTCCGGAGGACCAAATTATATTTTTCAAATGAATTTTTCAAACCGGTCAATTAGTAAATTGTATTTTAATCGAATACGATTGAACGAATAGAGAAGTCTTAAAAGTCGACTGTTTCTAAAATAATTTCAAAAAGGGTAAAACGAAATAATTATGACGAAATAACGAAATACGAAAAGACGAGACGCTAAAAGCGTATAACGAAGCGACATAACAAAACAGATGAACGAAAAGCGACTAGCGAAGACGAACAACACGCCAACGAGCGCTGGCCAGTGGTTTATTTTATATTGTTTACATAACGAACATCTGGCTGCGTAAAATGAAAAATCTAACGAACGAATAATGACAAAATTAATAAATATCGACTTAATATTTATTAACACCGTTTGATTTATTATTTCGTATTGCCACCTCGAGCTTCAATCACCGGAACGCATCGATTCAATAAGAATGTGAATAGTGTTCTGCGAAATTGAATCCCATTCTTCTAAAATGGCATTGCCCAGCTGCAACAATGAATTTGGTGGTGGAGTACGACTTCGAATACATCGTCTGAGGATATCCCACAAGTGCTCTATCGGATTGAGGTCCGAACTGCATGTTGGCCAATCTATTGTAGGAATCCCAACTTGTTGCAAAAATATTTTTGCAGCTTTAGCAACGTGAGGGCGGACGTTGTCCTGCTGTAGAAGGAAATCTTGATCTACAAGGGCTCCGAACACACCAGTTTCATCTCGTACAGTGCAACGATAATTACCGCAGCATGGTTTGTATGATTCGAAGTCGGTAACAGGTGCGGTATTATCCACACAACATAAGATTGCTTGTTCAAATTTTGCTCGTAATTATGCACATTGTAGTGTGAATAACTGGAGCCATGTATTGTTTACTGATGAGTCAGAGAGTCTAGCGACGCAAAAGAGAATGATATGGTCATCAAAATTTCGCCTGACGCGCTAATTTTTTCGCAGGCTTTAAAATGGTGCGGAGCGGAATTCAACATGATGCCAAAACTGAACTCCATATTTATCAACGACCGTCGGTAAACGCTCATTATTACATTACTGATATTCTCCAGACCCATGTCGTGCCATTTGCACCACTTGCGGGTGGAGAATTCCTCTTACAGCAAGACAACGCTCGCCCTCACGTTGTTAAAGCTATAAAAACATTTTTGCAGCAAGTTGGAATTCCTACGATGGATTGGCCAGCATGCTGCAGTTCGGACCTCAATCCGATAGAGCACTTATGGGATATCCTTAGACGACGTATTCAAAGTCGTACACCACCACCAAATTCATTGTTGCAGCTGGGTAATGCCCTTATAGAGGAATGGGAATCAATTTCGCAGGACACTATTCACTTTCTTATTGAATCGATGCCAGCACGATGTGCTGCGGTGATTGAAGCCGGAGGCAGTGATACGGGATAATAAATCTAACGGTTTTTATTGTTCTTTGACTTATAATTTTTTTCGTGTTTTAAGATGTGCTCTCTATAATCAATTATTTTCATTACTTAACATAATTTACGTTTTGTTTCTCGTATCGTTTGGGCTGTGCTGGTATAACATTTTTTCTACATTTTTAGTATATTAAATACATTTTCAGCATATTAAATACATTGCTAGAACTTTTTGGAACGTTTCTACTGCATTTTTTTGATTTTTACAGAGCGACAAGACTTTTGTAGCGCTATATATATACGGACACTTCGAACATTCCAAATTTGGGAGGGGAGATGAAGTACTGAAAATGCGGACCTCTGTAACGGATTTCGTAGAGTTTAAAAATTATTTTTTATATTGCATACCATATAGGCGGCTGAAACCTTATATAGACTTTTTTTACATTTTTTTAAAAATATTTACAATGCGTCGTTTTTTTTGTTGTAGTTGAAAATGGTTATGACAAACCAATGGGAACTAAAAATATCGTTAAAACGAACCGAATTTTCTCTTAAAAGAAGTTTCACGTTTTCTAAAAATTGACGTTATTTCAGTTTTACAAAAGTTTACAATAAAACAGATCTAAAAAAAAAAAAAATTAAATGTACGAGTATATTATAATTATTTGCACAATTACAAGTTAACGATTCGTTTTTTCAAAAAAAGCGGTACTTTCTTTTGCACCCTGTTATATACCGACCCGCTTTTTATAAACCGTTCCAAGTGGTCTAAATTGTTTTTAAAAGTTTTCACGTTCGAATTAGTATCAAGAAATCGATAATTCTTGGTTAACATAGAAAAAGTTTCCGCCATATTTGACTTTCATATATTTTCATCCCCTCGATTGCTTATTTCTTCTTCATCGTTTTCATTATTGTTGTTTATTTCAATGTTTCCTCGTACATTTGTCTCACAATCCCGTTGTCAATTAAAGCAGCAGTTGTTGAAATATTTCCGTCAATATTGAGGCAATCGTTTAATCAATATAATTGCCCGATCATCAGTTCGATTTCATGAAAAACGTAAACTTCCTTTTCGTCCCGCAAAACATTATACTTTTCTTTTCATTTTCATCTTATTAAAATTAAAGTGCTATAAAAATATAATGATTAAATGGTTTAATTTCGAACCAAATGCACATTTCGTATTAACGGTTTTCATATTAAGAAGTTCCACTGCATATATTCCTAAATTTCTCTCATAGACCGTTGTAGTAGACTAATTCATTCAATGCTTAGCCGTTATCATGAAGTACTCGTCCTAGCCGTAGACTGAGGTATATCTTAAAAACATTTTGATTCTATTGTTGTTGGGCTACGTTGATGAACTCGAAATATAAGTAAAAAAAATCTGACATTTGGTTATGCAATAGTAGTTTTTGATTTATAAAAGTGATTCCATTAAAATACTCCAGAAAATTAAGTTACGGTGAAATTGCGAGAATTCCGTGTTGGAAAAAATTGATTAAAAACATGGTCTTTGAAGAAGGGTTGAAATAATCGAATTCGATCTAAGAATTCGATACATAAAACATTTATCACAGAATTTATTAAACAATATTGGCATTAATTTAATTTTATTCTAACATGTTTTGAAAAACAACGCTCCAGATTGATGGGAAATTCATGAGCTTTAAAATTTTTTAATTTCTAATTATACGAAAAAATTTCATTTTTTTTTTGTCAAGTAAAGCGAGCAGAGAGCGAACTCTAGTATTTTAATAATTTAATATTATTTTCGCTAGGGATGTCAAGTAATAGGCGTATTTACTCTTTGTCCAAAGGTGTTATTCCACTTTTAGAGAATTTTATTATTTCACTTTTTTCTTTTTTTTTTGTGGTAGGTGAGGCTGGGGAGTTAGTTAATAAGTAGTTTCCAAACGCTGTGAAAATATGTATAGAAGAAAAGGTATTAGAACTCTTATACCAAAAATCCTTAAAAATTGACAAAATCATGGTGTTTAATATTATAAAACTTCTAAATAGCGTCACTTGACCCCCCCCCCCCCCCCCCCGAGAATATATAATAGGAGATAGTTAAAAAAACATAAAATCTAACAAATTAATTTAAACGTGCTCATTTTCACTTAACATGTGGTCAAACTTTTCTAATTCATTGGAGTATACCATGTTTTTGCATTACACTTGTATTTCCACAAAATTTATAAAATTTTTTACAATAATTGAAATCAAGTTTTTGTATTTTTATTTTTTTTTTAAAAATAGTCATAAACTTCCAATTTTATGTGTTTTCGTTTTTTTTTGTTTTTTTTTTTACATGTGCCATTATTAAACACTAAACAAGAAACAGCGTTTTAGTTAAATTAATAACTCGCAAAATTTGCAAAAAAATACTGATAAATGTAAAATAATTCAATTATACATAAAAATAAGCAACCTAAAAAATACAGCAAAAAAAAGTAAAAAGTTCACAATAAAACTAATTTATTATAATGTTAGTATGAACCTGAAATATGATTTTTATGCGTGATGATAAGAGATAAGGAAATAAAAATAAGCTGCTATGTGAGGAAAGTAAGCTGATAGTTTTGTTTACACTACTGAAGAATCCATTTTTTTAAAAATCCGAGCGCCACTTACTTTTTGTAGAATTCAGAGTCGATTCCTTTATATTAATATTGTTCTTAATGTCTGTCTTATCTTACCAGCTGGAGTCGAATACTGTTTTGGTGACTCGTGTTTTTAACCTAGAGTCGACTCACGTTAGTTACTGCAAATTGACTTAAAGTCCACTCTGCAATCAGAGCCGTTTATCTCTAAGAAGTAGCTACCCTGTCACATTTTTTTCTTTCTTATTGGAGCTCGTTTATTCAATAAATAATTATTAATGTTTTATTTTCTATTCCATCTTACATTTCATAATTACATTAATTTTATTTTATTTTTGGCCCATAAAACTAAATAGTTAAAATTTTCAGTTTTGTATTTCATTCCATTCTTGTTTATTCATGTGAAGATACATTTTCATTCGGTTGGAGAATGCGGAATGTTGCCCCCACAGCAATAGTATTTTTTCTATATCTCATGTATAGATTTTTATAGATATTGCAGAATTAACTATTTGTCTACCATATGTGATGTATCGAAATTTTCAATGCCTCCTGCGGCCTCTCAGTAAATTTGTAGTACTATAAACAATAAATGGTCTAATTCCATGGATGAGAATAGCTGAGAAGATAAATATAAGAAGATAGTGATATTGATAATTCAAAAATTGGTTAAAAATGTTGGAAACGTCAGCAACTATGGGAAGTGAGAAAAGTATATATTAAAATATTTTTCAAGTGGCTGGTGAGAAATGCGCGAAAAATAAAAAAAGGTTTGCCAGAAAAATATTCCATTATAGTGAAGAAAGGATGATTTGGAAAAATATGATACTTCAACAATGTGTCATATCTACAGAAAACCTCTAGGAAATGATACAGGTGCAGATCATAATCATTTAAGTGGTAAATTTTATGGTGCTATACATACAAAGTGTAACATTAATTCCCCTCATTTATTCTAGTGTTCATAAATAATTTGAACGGATATAACACTCATTTATTTGTCAGGAATTTGGAATATAACGAGCAAGAGATTGAAATAATACCAAACAGCAAGAAATATTATAACATTTTCAAAGTGAATTTCTGAAAAAATGAGGATATTATTTATTGATACATTTTGTTTTATGGCAAGCAATTTATAAAAATTTGCTAGTAATTTTCCAGAGATAGTTTGTTCTATTATATGTGAAGGAAAGGTTAGAGAGGTAGTTCATAAAAAGAAATAATTTTTTATAAATTCAGCTTGGATTTCGAAAGGGTTTAGGAACTAGAGAGGCCTTGACTGTTTTTCCTTAGACATTTAGTAGTTTTTCCAAAAATTGTTACAAGTTTTAGTTTTTATAGATATGAAGGCGGTGTATAATAATACAAACCTATCTGGCTTAATTCTTCAGTAAAAAAAATAGTTGTACCTAATAAATTAATATATATTGTATCTCTAAGTATTATAAAAATAGCTGCTTAGTATAAGAAAACAATTATGGAATGGTAGTGATAGGGAAGTACCTAAGATCTACCATAGGGTAGTGTCTCTTCTATTCATTATATATATTTAGGAATCAAAGAATTTAGAAAGGAAAAAAGTACAACTGGTGTAATATGCTGATGACTTCGTAATTTTTGCCTCTGTAGAAACACTAAACACAGCTATTATTAGATTATAAAAAGCAGTAGGATAATTAGTATTTATATTTAATAAACTAGGTTTAGAAATTAATATAGAGAAAACCTGAGGTTTAGTATTTATAAAAAGATGGAATTCCATATCTCTACATATAAAAGTTAAAAATAAATCTTTCTGGTTTTTAAGTTACACAAATATTAGAGTTAGAAATTATATTCAACACAAAAACAGGCGGTGCTACGAATTAAATAATATTTTGACAATACGTGAAAAAGGGATTAATCTAATTCACACAGTATAAGGAACTAGGTAGAGAGCGCACTCAATCTTCGATCACGCTTTATGAAGCGTTAATACGAGTAAGATCACATTTAGGCTATAGATTGCCCTATTTATGAACCTTAATCAAAGTGGGATAAAAAAATTGTAGATGATTTAAAATAAAGTTCTAAGAAACTGTATAAGGGCTATTGTTCACCTTCCCATTGTATTTTGGCGAAGGCGGTTGAAATGTCTTTGGCTCTACACGCTCAATATATATCAGAGAAATTTTATATTAAGCTTAAGGAACAGACACTCAAGTGATTAATAAACAAGTACTTTGTTTAAGAAACATGCTTCATAATAGTTATTGGAAAAATAAAATGTTTTGTCATTTGAATATAAATTTCTAGAAATTATCCCAGTTAAATATCATTTCAAATATAAAGTCTCCTATAGATTATCCGAGTTGAAAAGAATTTTAGACCCTGCTCACGACAGAGATATATCATAAATAATTAAATAACATTCAATTTGAAGAACTATTGAGAAACTGTTATTCAGGTTGCAAACATATATATACTCTTGTCAAAGGATAAAGTAAGAAGTATATGTTTGTAGTCTGTTAGTACAGTAATTTGCAAGTATCTTGAGGTGAAATAAGATTGCATACATTGGTTCTACATTTATGGTGGAGCTATACACGATTATGCTGGTTTTAGAATATTGAAAATAAACAAAATAAAAAGATTTTAATTTTATCGGATTTGCAGGCTAGTTTATTAAAATTGAAACGTACAAATTTGAAAAGAACTTATAATATTGAAATCAAAATTAGGAAATTAGTAACTAAATTATATGAACAACATAACATAGTGATATTCAAGTGGATTACTGCATATGTAGGAATTCGGCGTAATGAGATAGTAGATAACCACTTGTGCAGAATAGACAGATATAGAAACAGAGATATTAAACTAGGACGAATTCATTTCTCGTATAAAAGAAAAAATAGTTCAAAATTGAAGTATACTGTATACATAGGTGCATTAGTGAAGCTAAAGAGAAAATATACTATTTCATTATTAATAAGATTGGAGTTATCTGTAGTTTAAGGTAATTAGACGAGATTGTATAACTACAATCTGTCGAGTGAGGCCGGGTTTTTATCGCACGACATTTCATTTGGCGAGAAAAATAATAATCTTCTCTTCCTCATTCTGCTGGTGCCATCACATTTTCTATTCGTTCTCTTTTTCATGATTTATCTTTTTCAACGTCCATGCGGACCGACTTTCTTTGGGTTCCCGGTCATTCGAGCACTGATGCAAACGTAGCAGTCGACTTCCTTGACAAATCTGCAGCTTATAATAGGTGTTTTATTAGCAGGATTTCACAATAAAATATTTTTCCTCAATCTAAATGTTTCGCTTTTCGCTAATCCTAATTCCTTGTATCTGTTGCTTAGCATTGCTCTTCTTGCTCATTCTTGGTTCTATTATCTCCCTCGTCTGCATCGGCCTATGGTTATTAAAATATCTCGACTTCGTTTCTCGCTCAGTTTCTTCCTTTCTTCTTTAAATCGTTTTTCCTTGGCTACACCTCCCTTTTGTCCATTGTATCCTGAAGGTTCTTATCGCGTTTATGACACAGATCACGTATTTTTTTCGAATGTTCCTATTTATCCTGTGAGCTTAATTTAGTTTATTCTCAACTTTTAAAACTCGGTCTTCCTGCTCTTTACAGTGCCTCCTGTGTTCTTTTTCCGTCTACTCTCTTGGTTATTTCTGTTCTAGAAGTGTTCTTTGGTTCTATGTATATCCGATAAAATAAAAATATTGCGTCAATCCTGTTTCACCCATTTGTTTCATTTTGCCAGGCCAGTGCTCTCTATTTTCAAACCCAAGTATAATAATAATAATGATAATGATAATGATAATAATAATAATAAAATAGATAATAATATTTGTTCTAAATGTGGATCGGAGAGTTTAATTGAGCATGTAGTTAGCCAGTGTGAGGGACGTAATAGGGAATTTTAAGAAAATATTATACGATCTATAAGCAGTGCAGTAGCTTAGTGGTTAAGGCGCTTAGTTACCAAATCAGAGGTCACGGGTCCGGGACCTGTTTTGTTCCGGTTCCAACTCGCTTCCAGGTTTACCCAGCCTGAATTATATTGGGTATCAGAGAAATCTGGGAAAATAAAAGCGGCCGAGAGAAAGGAACTGGCCCCCTACTCTCATTAATACCGTTGGGCTTAGTATACTGTGAACCTTAACTTCACAATCCCCAACGTCTTGTCAAAGGCGTGGTGCTTACTTTACTTATTTACTTATCTGCATCTGTATAATCGTAAATAAGCCAGTGTCTATAGAATGTTCAAGGCATTATGTTTGTTTTTCAGATCCGTTAATGTTAAATTATAATAATAGAAAATTAGCCATCTAAAATTTATAGACGTGAGGCTAAAAAGAATAATAATAATAATAAAAAAGAAAAACTGATAATCTAGTATAAATTTATTTAAAATATTTTATAAATTTGTAAATATTTCTTACAATTAGCAATAATAAGCGCTCTGGACATCCACACCAGACATTTATTTTGTGAGATCTATAACTTATTTAAAAAGAAATAACAATATTTTTGTTTAATGCTTTTTATTTTCATTCTTTTTTTTTTTTTTTTTACAAAAACTTGGATGGTTTTTCAGAAAATATTGTATCATTTTATTGGTGTCAGTTGGACAAAAAAATATAATTATATATGCTGTGAGTTTTAAAAATTATACATTACTAAAACTAGAAATAGTCTTAAGCACATAAGGATAATAGTACACAGAAAAGGATCGGCTAAACTACGATAAACGTTATAACTGTTTTTATAGTTATCTACAATTATTAATGAATAACGAAACTGTTTATTTGCTTAAAAAAAAAAAAACAATAATGTTTACCGGTAAGTTAAAAAAACCATCAAGTAACGTTTAATCTTATAAGATGTAATAATTTGTAATTAACACAAAATAAATATAATGTGAACACATGTACACCAGAATTATTTGATTAGTTAACAGTTTTATCTAAACTAATAAATCTAATGGTTTCCCTAATAGGGTTACTAAAATTTGTCATAAAAAGGAAATGTTTTAAACTACATAATTTTAAGCATAATTTTTTAAAATTAAAATCTGTTTGATATATGTATATATCTATGCTATTAACAATTAGTAATATGAAAAATTGATGAAATAAATTAAACGGAATTTAAAACTTTAATACTTACTACTAATTTATTTATCTGGTTGCATTTTTTGATTCTCTTTGATCATCTTTTTTCAAAAAATAATTTCGACAGAGGCGCTAAAAATTATTTCAGTGTGCAGTGGCTATGAGGTAAGCCGACTCTGATTAAAACGTATAGATAGTATCGTTTTTATTTTATTTTAAACAATTTAATAAGACGACAGAAATTTCGTATTTCTTGCATAAAAATATAATTAAGGTAAGTAACATTATGCGATGCAGTTCTGTATATTTAATAAAAAAATAAATATAAATATGTTTAAAATTTTATATTTTAATTAAACAATTACGTGAAAATAAACTGTTACATCGAATAAACACATTAAAATTAAAATGAGAACTTACATTACGACAAATTAAACGACTGATTCTGATCTGTATATGTATATAAAATAGAAGTTTCTCCTGTGCTTCCGTCTTCATTTAAAGAAGTACCTGCTGTAAAATTAATATATTTTTCCCAATTATTGTAAAAAAAAGCATAAATAAATAGAATACCGTTACAAATAGTTCTGTTTAGGCATTTTTTTTATGAAAACGAAATTTAATTTTTTTAAAGTAAGCTTTAACAGGGAATATTAAATTTAAAAATTGATATATTTTTCAATCTTTTTTTTTTTTATTTCGTAAATTAATAGATTATAATTAGTTCGATTTTCACAATGAAACTTTGTAAAACGTTTCTTTATTTTTATTATTTCTTTTTTTCCTTTTGTTTTATATGTAATGGTCAGTTAACACCAAACAGTTTAACATTAAGCAATAATAATATAAACAATAATAATAAATATATTAAGCTTGTTAGTGAAATTAAATATCGTCATATACACTTGTAACGATGGCAGCTTGTCAGATTTTTAAATTAAAACTAGAAAAATTAGTAAAATCCTGTTCCAAAATGAGAATATTCACCGTCGAAAATTATCAAAGTATGTAATCCATTAAAATATGAGAACAAAAAGAGTTTTTACTCTTATTAGAACAGAAATAATTATTAACAATATCGGTAAATTTTCTAACTGCAAAAGGTTGTAAATAAATAAATTTGAATCTGTGGTTAGTGACTTTTATTATAATTTATTATCTAATTAAGATTTTATTTCGTACGAATTATCGATTAAAATGTAAAGAGAATTATTACTTTTGTTATATTTTCCTGTTTTTTGTGATTTTCTTATATTTTAGAACACAATACCGAAGAATAAAAATCACTTGGAATAGTATATTTTCGCCATTTGCTGCAATTAAGTGCTAATAATACGAAATATACGAAATATCCAAAATAACTATTGTTCTACAACAAATTCTAGCAGATTTTAAGAAGACAATTTAGTAGTAACAAGATTATTAAAAATGTTATCAATTTAAAACATCTTCGGATAAGTTGATTTTAAATGGAAGATATTTACATATTTATTTAGTTTAAAAAGTACTATTTTTTTTTGTTTTTTTTTTTTTTATATTTAAATAAGTTGTGGGTCTCACAGGGCAAATACAAATTAAGATACATTAATTACTAGGCAATATTTTTAATAGATTTGAATTTTTATACGTAACAGAGTGTGTATGTTTGTGTGTAAAATTCAAATACCACTTTTTCACTTATTACATAATATCCAGAAACACTGGCGGCCGATAAGCATAAAATTTGGTAGACTGGTAGATGGTAGTTATCTGCTACAGATGAAATGATTTCTAAGAAAATATTTAAAGTAATTTTCAAAAAGTGAGTGAATTCATAGAACTTGCCCTTTTATGAAATCTTCAGAATCGATGGGCTGGTAAATTTTAAGTTTAGCAATTATCTATTAAATTCTTTTGTTGAAAATAGAGTCCATAATTCCGGCCAAAAGATCAGATTTATAAAATTGATTTATCATGAAGTCTAAAAAAAGGTTTGTCTAATAATCACGAAATGTTATAGATATGTTTCTATTAGGATGCAAGTACTTTCCAAGACGAATTTTAAAAATTTTTCAAAAAAGGGTCAAAAGTAGAGATTTTTATATAAGAATTAAAAATATCAGTCATCAATTCTTCACTATATCTTAGGACCGCTAAGACAGTGATGAATAAACTTTGGTAAGTAGTTATTGTAAAGGATTTTTAGCAATACATAGGCGATTTTAAAAGTAAAGCGCAATACGCTGCTGCGTTCTATAGAAGCAGTGAAAAAATAAAATAAAAACACAAAAATGTAGAAAAAGTTTTCTTCTGTACAGCAATATGTGGTTTGGTAGGTTTTTGTCCAGTCGTGCGTGTGTTCGTTTTAGGATCGCATTATAAACCAGTAGTTATACATTAAAATCAAAAGTTTACGTGATCGTACATCGAAGGAAATTTTGTATCAATTGAAAAAAGTCTGTAATCGTTCGACAGTTGATTTTAAAAAGGGTAGAATTTTTATCGAAAACAAGCTCCATTTTGGTAGCCCTTCGACAGCTTGTGACAGTATCTATGCTACAATGAATGGCAGGCAAAGAAATTGCCCATACAGAAAATTCGTCGATCTTCATCAATCAGTGTTACCACAATCATGGCATGGACACTGCCACAAGCTATTCAAGGCCAGCTGAATGAAGTTTGTTTGTTTTTCGTAGAAAATCTATCTTTCTTGAACACGGCAGATCATCGAAACATTATCGAACGATCTACCAAATTATTATTACAGATTTCTTTCAATTTGTTTCTTTCGGTCCATATATTTTTCATAACTTTCAATTTTAATGTACGACTGTAGTTTAATTCTGCAACACGACCCGAATTACTTCTTTTTTTTTTTTTGGATCGTCAACCATTATTTTGAGAGAAAAGAGTCGGTTATATTTTAATTCATCAGATATTGTTAATAAATAAGAATAATGTATAGGGAAGGAAAGGACAGGATATAAGAAGCATTGTATAGAGTGGGAAGTCCAAGTCTCAGCAAATTGGAATACAGAGCAGAGTACTCCACAGAAAGAGATGAACACTTAATATACGCATAATTCACGCCGAAAACAACTGCATCATTTGAATGAAGAGGACAATGAGAGTAAGAAAACAACCAAAAGCGAAAACGGGAGGAAGACAGTAGAGAATAGCCAAAGTGCAGGCAGATAATGAAGATAGTAACAGAATGGTGCAGTAAGGAAAACGAAAGGAATCACGGACGAACAGAAAGACCAGGTTGGACAGATAAAAAGTGAATAATTATTAGAAAAAGAGGAAGCGTATGTATCCAATCAGAATCTCAGATGAAAACTTCTACATAGAGAAAGGAGATTAGATGATGGGATTTTTCTAAGAAAAGAACCTGAAAGAAGCCGCAACCTAAGCCAAAGAATCAGCCGTTTCATTGCCAGAGATGCTTAAATTATTTTCCATAATGTACTTAAACGAGTATAGATAAAAACCTGTCAAACCATATATTGCCGTGCAGTGGACAGTCTGTTCTACATTTTTGCATTTTTGTTTAATTTTTTTGCTACTCCTCTAGAATGCAATACCACAGTATACATTATTTTTGAAATCGTCTACATATGCCCAAACATTAAAAACGATTTCATTATTAAATTTTCAGAATCGTTTGGTTAATAAATATGAAATTTAGTGGATACCCGTTTATTTTTATACAGGTGCTTACTAAGCAATATTTCAAAAATTTCGGTTTAATAGGTCTCAAAAAGAAGTTCTTATAAAATCTTCATAGATTATTCAATTTCCAGAATAGTTAGGATAGTCACCATAAAATTATATGGGTAATTGACTATTATATTATGGGTGTTTAACAAGAAGAGTTTTTAAAAATGTTTTATTAATGAGTCTAAGAAAGTAGGGCTATGAAAACTTCACCTCCTGAGAATAAGCAATTAGAATTCTGGTAGTTACCTATGATTGTGTAGGTGTATGCTAAAAACAGTGTTTTTTCAACAATTGATAAAAACAAAATTAACAATCATATTTTTCCACTGAAGATATGTGGAATATTAACTTTAAAATATATTTTATTTCGCGTTTTTTGTTTTTTTGTTTTTTTTTTTTTTTTGAAGAAAAAATATACAGAATAACTGCTTAATGAACCCTAATGCGGTTTAATAATTTATATTTTACGTTTATGCTTATCTATTTTGTAGATTAGGTATATAATAGAAGACAGTCTTTCATCGTGTAATAATGATAATAAAGGATTGTATAAGTTCAGCTAAGGTGGACACTGCACTATGCTGTTAATAATTTTCTGAGGCTTAAAGATTCATTACAGAGTCCACTGGATTTTCTTATAGCGTTAAATATCAGTAGATTTCCAAATTGTGAATTCATGGTGGCAGGAAAAATACTCTTTTGGTTAAGGGAATAACAATTTTTTGATAAAATTCAAAAAGCCAATGGAGAAGATTAATAACTTAACATTTGTTTGTAATTTTATAGGCACACAATTTGATGTTTTTATTTCAGTGATATAACAAGCAAATGATAGCTATCCAGAACTATTCATCTCGGTGTTTGCCTAATCACAATTCTAATATAACTATTCTTGAAAACAAGAAAAAGACAGAAGAAAAAATTCATGGACATTGTTGGAAAAACCAAAAGAGTGACGCAATTACAAATATATCGCAACAACTTAAAAATTAATAAAAATGCAACATTAGCACTAAAAAAAAAATTTAAATTGTAGTTCAAATTTAATTTTACTTTTTAAAATAATTATCAGGGTTTCTTCAATATTTATCGTAATTTACAATTTACTGCTACTTAATCATGTACAACACTTTTACTAACACCTTAATTTCCCCTTTTTTTTTGTTTCATTCTTCAAATGAGAATTTTTTTTATCGTTTTATTTATTTAAAAATTAAAAGCCCCTAAAAAAATTTCTAACAAAAATCATTTAAAATATATAATTATTTTATAATCATTTATATTTAAAGCATAGCGAAAAGGTACTGCTAGTTATTTAAAAATGGATATCAGTTAAAAGTTCTCTATTTTTGCAGATTTTCCAATAACATATACGTAGTTAATTTTTTTACATCTATTTTTTTTTTTTAGCCCGGATATTTTTTAATATTTTACATTGTGGAAATTTATTTCATTAAAACAACAATTTATACGTTTTATTCTAGTTTTTGTAAAATATTTTAATATTTAAAGCAAATATTATTAATAGTATTAATTAACTTACTGTAATTTTCTGGTGTTACTTCTTCATAAAATCCTAAAGATTTATCGCCCTTAGTTACCTGAGAAAAAATTAAAAATAAAAAGTATTTTAAACAAAATACATATTTCCATGAAACATTTCAAACAGATCATTGAAAGAGTGTGTAAGTTCACTATAATTAAAAATCTGATTTCTAAATTAGAATACATAATTAACTCATCAACTAAGTCGACGTCAGAATGAGATACAGAAAATGGTATAACAATCTACTTAAGAATTTATGACAATAATGGCTGGCGCTCGTTATGAATATACTGGTAAAGTGTCGAAAAATTTAATGGTATCGTCATTTCTGTTTTAAAACAAACTGTAAAATAGTTATTTTGAATTAGAGCAAAAAACGCTAGATTTAATCTTGTTAATAAATAAAAATATAAATTTAATTTGTTGAATTTAAAAACTGTTTTCATGAAAATCATAGAGAGATTTAAAATTATCTGTTCACTTACTAACGTGGTATTCTTCAACTTAACCGCACGTTTTTATAGATAATATTCATGGATTTATTGTAACAGTTATTAGTTTAGAATTCGATCAAAATAGATTTTTGAATTTTTTATTTGAAACCATCGATTTCGTCTTTTAAACTACTATACCATTTGGACCTTTCGGAACGGTTTTAATTTAGTGTCTGTGAATTTTGAAGTACTTTTTTTCTCATCTTACTTTATATATATTTAGGATTAAGTAACCACTGCATCATGCAAACATCTATTAAATTAGTTAATATTCCTATAAAATAGTGAATTAATCACTTAGTGAGTTTCAATTTTTTTATATGACGAAGAAAATGACTGTAATGGCTACGTATTTCTCTTATAAGGAACTGAAATGTAATTTTTTTCTTTTTTTTGCCCCAGTTTTTCATCTTCTGGCCAGCCTACTCTTACTGTTATTCATATTTTCCATTTTATATGACTATTTCATTATCTTTTAAAAATTGATAGAATTGTTTACACGTGACTGTATTTTGTTGAGCTACTATTTGTTTTGTTATTAAAGGTGAAGTTTTTAGGTCTGCTAAGATTGCTTTTAAGAAAGTTTTCTTTCTTTGTTTAAATGTGTAACATTGCCAAACTATATGCTCTAACGATCCTTCCAAACCACAAAAATCACATGCATTGCTATCTATTAGTCCCAAACGTGCAAGATGAGACGGAGTACGATGATGTCTGAATCTAATTCTGCATATTGCTGTTATTTAGTCTCTACCTACATTATATCCGAACCACGGATGATGCCAACCAATTGATTTATTGAGATTACCATACCACTTGTCCTTATTCTGAATTGACTCTCTGTATGATGCCTCCCACTGTTTTAATAAATGTTCTTTTACAACTGTCAAATATTTTTCCCAGTTTAACTTTGTTTTACTTATATAGTTCTCATACCTTGTTAAGTTTCTGTGGATTCAAATGTGTGCTGGGATCCACTTAAATACAACAAAGGTTCTTTGCTCCTTCAATCTATGTACTATTTTCCTGGTTTGTGATTCTAAATTAGTCATTTTTTGGGGGAAACACGCGTTTTAATTTTTTTAATATTCCCATGGAATCCGTTCAAATATTTTTTAAGTATTCTAATAGATCCGACATATGTTATTCGATTTTCGTTTAAACCTCTTTATTGAAGTAATAGAAAGCAGACGCGAATCGTCCTGCAGGTTTATCAATAAAGCCATCGGTAAAAATTAATTCATATTCGTTGTAATATCTGATAATTATTTTGTTGAACTGTGATTATTATTTAAATATTGGTTTATTATTTGAATACAATAAGTCGAGATGTTAGATTAAGTTTGGTAACTGAGGTAAACAAAATTAGCCTCTTTATCTTCTCTAAGTAATCACAACATAAAAAGAATAGGCTTTGAGTCGATTGCCACCCAGAATAAATCTTTAATCATCATGAACGTTTCGATAACATTACATTATTTCCTAAAGCCAATTATTTTTTTTTGTTTTATCATTTATTTTAACATTTTTTATAACTGCCTCACATTATGCGTAATTGTTAGAACAATGTCCCAAATATCACTTTTTTAAAATTAATACGTGAAATGAAAACACGCCGGTTTGATTTAAATGTGCGATATTTGCATCTGTCAATTTAAAAATACTATTGTGTTATTCTAAAAAAATGATCAAGGTTCCACAACAATGGATTGAATATTTACATAATGCATAGCAAAAATAAAGTTTAAACATTAATTGTTAAACTTTTAAACAGATTTGGAGTTGTAATAAATAATTTCTCCTTAGTACAGATTTTTTAAATAAACTGTACTATGTTGTTATTTTTGATGATACCCATACGTATATATACATACACTTTTGAACTACAAAATTAAAATTAAATGAACTGAAATAATTATAAAAGAACGTAAAAAAATAAAATTTGTTATAGTTAAAAATTTTTCTTTAAAGATATACATTACAACGAAAAATTGATACTGATTTCTTTGAATTACCTCTCGGTATTTTTGTAAGTAAAGCTTCAGCGGTTCAATATAGTTATCGAAACCCAATGTCCCCATTGCAAATAGAATATCTTCTCCGTTAATTGTTTTTCTCTTCTCTAGAAAACAACGTTCACTAGCTTCACTAGTTATAAAACTAATGAATTCTGATACACATTCCTGCACGCATTCACGAGCATCTTTTGCAATCTAAAAATAATGAAAGATTTTAATGTATTTACACGAGAAGTTACCAACAACATACGTCGAATTTAATAATGTATATGTATAATGTCCACGTACGAGTATACAATTATCAGATTTCTTACAAAAATGAAAACTAAGATTTACTAACAGTACAAGATTATTTTACTGAAACATAAGTTAAGTTTTATAAAATTATGGAGTTTCAAAGTAATTGACGTAATTAGCATTATACATATCTAAAAATATATAATATATAAATAAATAAGTGTTATTGTTTATAATAAAGGCAACTGCATTTAATTTATTTTGATACAAATTAAAACATAGTAATCGTAAATAACTTTAAACGATTTTAATGAAAAGTATGCCCTCCATATTAACCGAAATAGCCTTAAAATTAGATTTCAATTAAACAAACCTTTCCACTTTCCGGAACAGTTCTTTTCATTATTTTTGCTATATTAGCAATGGGTAAAAATCGGTCTTGTTCTCGTAGAGGTTGTTCCGGTTTCTCTTCTAAACCATCTGGATTTGAATTTTCACCTTCCGGATTTAAAATTTCTTCTTCCATAATTAAATCACTATTAGCTTAAAATTTTTTAAAAAGATTATAAATGTATTTTAACATAATATATTCACTTCAATAATATTAATATAAAAACTTGAAGTTCATTTACCTTCTATATCATCTTTTTGTATAATATATCCGTGATTGTTACTCGATAAGGACGTGATGAATTCTTCATCATTAGTGCTTATTTCACTTTTAAACATATTAATATTTTATACCAATAAATTACATGAAATAAGTACTTGATTTAAATCACAATTTTCGTGAATTCCTTGTTTACAGTTTTTTTTCCGTAATCGACATTCGGTTGTTTTTGTGAATCTTTCTTATGGAACGGAATTGTTCCGTTCCTTTTCTTAATTGGAACGGATATGTGTTTCCCTTACTTTATGTATCGCTGTCGAATTGAAGGGATTATGAAAAAACAATTATATTTGTTGTAAAAAGATTCTTCGAGTTATGTTTATGATTTTAAGAAAAAGAATAATTCGTGATTTACTGCTGAATAATATTTCTAGATGTGTACGTGAATTTTAATTATATATTCCTTCATTTAATCTGATTAATTATACATTTCTCTTTCATGTATCTTCATTTAAAAAAAAAAAAATATATACATATTAAATTATTTCTATAATTTACCAAAATAAACAGATTTATTAACACTAATTAAATTATTGCAATTAATATAATTTATAAATAGTAAAAGTAGTATAATTTATGTTTTACAATGATTTTTTAAAATTATTTTTTGATGTATTTTTTATATACAAAAACTAAGATACAATTGAAATTATTATTGTTAAATGTTTAAATACTAATATATATGCAAAAGCATCGCCAGCCGATGAACTGTGGGGGGGGGGGAGAGGATGATAAAAAGAGAATATCAGTTATAGGAAAAATAAAATTTAGAAATTGTAAAAGCTTAATATTTTATTAAACAAGAATAAAATATTAATTAAAACATAATTTTCGTGGGTTTCTGGCAAATTGTTCTACTAAAGTGAGTAAAGTAGGTCCCATACCCTTGACAGGGCGTCGCAGAATGTAAAGTTAAGGTTCACAATGAATTAAGCCCAACGGCACTAATAAGAGTAGGGGGCTAGTTCCTTTCTCTCGGCCACCTTTACTTTCCTAGATTTCTCTGGTACCCAATTATTTCAGGCTGGGTAAACCTGGGAGTGATTTGGATCTAGAACGAGACAATTCTCCAACCCTTTGAATACTCATCATAGCCAGTTGATATTTGATACATCATACAATAAACTGTAAAAATTAGTAAAATTAAGACATTATAATTTAAAACTAGATTTTAAAATGAAGTATTTTATTATACAGTTATAGGATAATGAAAATATATCTAAAATAATACAGCAATACATATACAGTAAAGCCCCTCTTAACTGGTCCAGTAGGGGTCAGACTAGGCCGGTTCCATGTTTAGCCGGTTAATGCGAGGTTCCTGTGAAAAATTGATTTTCTTTCAAAAGGAACCAATAAATTTCATCAGGTATCATGAATAAGCAAGCAAATATGTAAGATATTATTGCAACTCATTTTATTGGACATATGTCCCAAAATAAAATAATACTAAAAAATTTAACATATGAAATGAACTAAGTGGAATGAGTCATCTAGGTACTAGTTATTATGTTATTTGTTAAAAGAGAAGGAGGGAAAGAAAAGAGAAAAAAATATTTGTTCCAGAAATAGGCCGGATAATCCGAGACCGGTTGAGAGAGGTTTTACTGTAATAAAATATAAAAAAAAAAAATGTAATATTTAACGTATATGTGAATCTACACAAATTCAAAATTTGTATTACGCTCAGTGATTATGAAATCCTGCAAATTCTTTTTTTTCATAATGCATAAATTTATCTTACATTTTTCACTTGTTCAACAGATTATAATATTTGAATTCGATTTAAAATGTTCAGCTTCAGTAATAGGTACATTTTCTTGTCCGGAATAAACTTTAAATTTGTAAGTGTATCCATCAGAATCACAAAGAAGAAATAATCTATAATCCCATTTTTCTGGTTTCTGTAGATTATACTGTCTTAGATTGTGTTTCACTTTTGCACCACAAATAATCTGTTCATTTATATATAAATTTGAATTCATTGGCAAAAATGCAAACCGTTTAATTGTTTAATAATAGAAAGTTATACAATTTATCCCTATTTTAGGTTGTAAATTTTACTTAATCATTAAAATGTAAAGCAGATTGAATAAGTTCAAATAGATTAATGTTCTTCATTTCCCCCATCAAATTGATTCCTAATATGGCAGGTCCGGGTTTAACCCCCCCCCCCCCCAAATGTCTGTGAAATCATAATTGCTTGAATTAAATGGACCGAAATTCAGAATAAATTTATTTCTTTTCAATTTTTGACAAAAGAAAATAAAATTGCAATTTTTATAAATTCTATGGAAACGACTATTTTTTATTTGTTTTTATTGTAGTGTTCATATATTGCATATACAATAATTTATTACAAGGCTTTGGTGTACCATTTATAAATAAATGTATTTTATGATAACACAACACACACACACATATATATATATATATATATATATATATGCGTGTATAATTATAAAAATATTTTTGCCCCCCCCCCCCCCCCCCCCAAAAAAAAAATTTTGGTCTAGATACGGCTCTGTGTTACGGCGCCTCATAAATCTCTAATATTAGTTACTTCAGAACTGACGAAATAATTAAAAATCTAAAATACTTTTGTAGAGAATTATTTTTATTTGAATTTTTTTGAATTGAATATAATAATGATTGTTTAATAATTTGATTTATTAATTAATCATGGAATAAAGTACTTGAAAAACTGATATAGGCGATCAAAGTTTAATAAATCAGGCGAAAAATCTGGGTTTCCTTTGAAGCTTTTATTGCATTTACCTAATAAAAAGGATTCTTTTTGCTAATAATTTATTTTTTTAATTCTCTTGTTCTCTTTAAGTTTTCTAACTTTAGTTGCATAAACGGAATTAAGAATATTTGATGCATGGGCTATTTCATTTGAGAAAGTTTTAATTTCATCATCAAGTTCCTAGAACAAAGTGTTTTTGTCACTTAATTCGAAATAACGATCTTTATTATCAGTCATATTAAGTATTTAAACAAGTTGATCTTCCTTTTGTATGGTATTTCTATCATTATTTATAGGGTTGTGGTTCATATTCTAAAATTGGAAACGAATTCACGGCATAAAACAACTTTCTTTTACAACATACTGCATTTGCAGTTAAATGCATGATACATCAAATCTGATAAATAGGGTTTTTTCATATTTACATATATACTGTAGAAATAAATATAAATTAAATATATTTAATAAAACAACTTACATTAATTAATGTAAATATATATTTCTCTTCAACACTGGTTCACAAAATATGTAAAAAATAACACTTTGAAGATTAACAAATTCAGTATTTAAAATAAAACAAGCATATGGTTTTATAATGTTACAATATCCTCACAGAAGAAAGCACATGCGTATATAAGAAGCATTACTTTTGTTTAAATGTATATTGTCACCGAAGAAACAAAATATTTTAGAACATACTAACCAGATAGCGCTACTAGTATAAAATAAAATGTGTATCATTTGTAAGACGCTATGCATGCAAGGTTTTTACCAGAGGTGATGGCTTTAAATAAGCAAGTTCCGAATTATGAAATGCATTGTAACTTAGTTCAGTGTTAATATTGCCTGCTTCTTTATCTGTTCCATGTACAAATAATTCAGAACAACTAATTTCTGATGAATTATTTTTGTCAAGTTCCAATAAAATCGATCGTAATTCATAACTATCATACTATTTTATAAAAAAATTGACTAAGGCCGTAATAAGGATGATAAATAGTATTAAAAAAAATAGCGTTCACAAAGAATGAATAATAAGAAAGGATAAAAATAAATAACACAAAACGTTTAAATACGTTCAGAAAAAAGTACAAACATTAATTGTAACGTTTCATCGGCGAAACGAAGTTCAATATATAGAAATCTATAACAAATATGTCGTTAACAAGATTATTTTATTAAAAAATTCCAAAAAAAGTAGATATTCAAAATATCATTTCTTCCGTGTCAAAAAGGGATCATAGTTTCAGAAACTACTATTGTGATTCTAAGGTTAAAAGAATTCGTTTTTTATATCTTTTGTTTTTAGTTATTTTCTCGCTTTCGTTTCTTTTCCTTCAATGTTATGAACAGATATTAATAACAAATTTGTAATCAAAATGTTTTCTTAGTGTGGCGCTGATTTATTTAGAATTTCCATATGTATACACATGTGTATATACATATACACATGTGTATATACATATTTTTTTTTTTTTGCTTTTTTATCGAAATAAAATTGGCAAAATATAAAATCCTTGATGAAAACAAAACTTTCTAATCTTTAAAATATTTTCATTGTTTAAAAATTCTTATGTGAATCATGAATTTCTTCGATTTAAAAATAAAAACTGAAATTGGATTCTAATATCTTGATCATTTGAAAAATGTTTTAAAAACTATTTATTCAGTCTTATCCTCCTGAGTTTTTAAAAAGATGATCTTTATCCTTTTTTCTGCTAATTGAACGTTGGTGATCTGAAGCAACTCATTGAAAGTGCATGCTGCTCTACATTTGCTGCAATTTCAACGATTGCAGTACAGCTCACTGATTTTGGAGAAATTTTCCAAATAAGATGATTGCAACTCTCGTTGTTATTCTGCGTGTAACCTCCAAGACACCGCTGCAAAAGTGTGTCCTTTCTCAAATCTTCGTAGATTGGTTTTATCGCTTCACTTCATAATGCGATTGCCTTGACCCTTCTTTCACTCTTTCACTAGATGGAACATACCGAGGCTTTTTGCATTTTTCAACTGACACTTTGATTTTGAAGTTCGTCTACATATTTATTTCCCTTCGGACTGCTAATTGCACGAGTTCTAGTACCGATCTTTTTTGACTCCCTTGCTATTTTTCCATAGTAGTTCTGGCCGTCTCCATCTTCCTCGAATAACTTTCTTAGTGTCCTCAGTTTCCTTTTGACCTACGTTCTTCCTTCTTGACGGGTAATCGTCCGGAGCTGACAAGCCCAATAAAAAAGTAAAAAAAAAAAAAAAAAGGTTAAACTTTCCGTTTTGCATGTGCGAAAAGACGTTTTCCCATCACAACTAACGCACTTCACTAATGTAGATAAAGTTGAAAATACTAAAAGGAAGTCTATAATTCTGTAATGTTTCTCTAAATCTTGCTTTACACTTCCTACAGTACTCAGTTTTATGTATACGATGCGCTGGACGCTTCCACATCGTCATTTTTGCGTTTTGGGAATTCTGCCGATTTTGTCTTGTCACTTTTTTTGGCATTTTGCAAATAAATAAATAAATTTATCATGACACAACACAAACCGAGCGAAAATACAGCTCCAAACGAATGAATACAAACAAAAATTATCGGAAAACTACGATAAAATTTTACCGTCTCTGTACACATCCGCTCGGCCGAAAGTGGGCCTGTAAACTGATTTACCGGAAATATACTGTATACGATATACCGGAAGTACACAATATATGCAAGGCCAGTTTACATACTTACAAAGACCCATAAAAGTAGAAAGTAATTAGGAGTTTAGAAAGGGTTTAATTCCAGGTAGGCGCGTCAAGCAGTCGTCAGGCAGATATAAAAATCGGGCATAAGGGCCGGTCGCTTGAAACGCTGTATCTTCGTTAGTTTTGTTCCGATTTACTTGAAATTTTGACATAATACTCTCGATATGTTGTACATCCAGAAAAAAAAAAAAAAAATGCAAAAAAAAAGTTTTAAAACACCTTACCCCGCCCTTAAGACATACTTCATGTTCAGTTAAAAATTTAAGAAGGTAATCAATTTCTTTCTGTCGAATTCTGAAATTTCCGATATGCGATATTATATTAGGTGAATTATTAAAAACAAAAACAATTAAAGTAAGGGGAATTATGAACACGTAAATAACAATCTTACCTTCTACCTTCTACTAAACAATGTGCACTAAAAGAACATTCGTTGCTGCATAAATTCTTTCGAATATACATATTTTTTAACGCATTTAATCCCCAATGAGATTATTATACGACCAAACAATTTACATATACAAATATATAATGTATAATAATTTTTATTCAACATATAGTTTAAATTTTTAAATTACAATCCGATAAAAACTGAAATAACGTTTTACAAACATTTATTTTTGTTGATCATTAAGAATCGAGACAATATTGATTATTGGGTAAATCTTGGAATGTTTCAAAGCACAGAGTTGAACGTTGGATGTTGTATTTTGGACACTACCAGAAATCATGATCCAGGTCTTGTATGAAGGCGCCGTAGTCACAAGCTGAACATGTAATAAGGCCGACTAGAGTCAAAGAGGAATTTAGACTGTCGTCTGTTTGTGGTACTTGTGATTTCTGGAAAGAGGTTAAGACAAGAGAACTAGGGGGTATCCTGCGGTGGTTGAAGAAGTAGGAAACACATTCAATGCCTTTAAACCACCGAGTGTTAATTGTTGGAAGTTGTTATAGATTGCGATTTTTTTGCTATAATACTTGATGTCTCTGAAAGAAAGTTTAAAAGCTGAATCTGCTGTTTGACTTGACGTTTCCTTAGCGAGTGAATCGGCGATCTTGCTGGAATCCAGACTAGCCGAATTTTACTACCGTTTGGACTTTACTGGTTGAAATTTAGTATTAGCTTGTTACTGACTTAAAGGAGGAAAGGTTTTCGTGGTAGTATTAGCTTTTTAATTTCCCAGATGGTCGAATTGACTTTAATATCAAGTTTGTACTGCTCAATTTATCGCAGTGCGCTTTTTACTCGCACTGCGTAAGAGGAACATATTCGCGCTATAAATTTTTGAACAGCTCGATGTTGTTATATACCCTTATTGTTCTTACAGACATTTTACAAAGCAAATAAAAAAATAAATCATAAACATCGACACATTCTCGACATAGAAGCGAATTCTGCGACGAGACAAGCATTAGGCTTGGTTATATGAAGGAATTAAGTTAACATGAAATAATTACCAGTCTTAACGTTTGAAAAAATATAGCCAGGGACGAAGCTATTTGTAGACTGTGCGGGATTTTGATGATAATAACGTGTTGATCGATAATGATTTTCGTAATTTAAAGAAGTACATTTTATTTTATTTTTCGAGGGAATGGTTTTAAACTCCAGGACCATTCTCTTCATTTCTATGCTGGCACCATTGTTAAACAAGCGGCGCATCATCTACTTACAATTTGTATTTCTTTCTTGCGTTTTAGCATCATTTTTTAATATATATATATATATATATATTTTTATTTTTTATTTCAAGTTGGAATGTTCAATTTTAAAATCTACGTTCACTTTTTAAAGAAAAAAACAAGTAAATAACCGGTATTTCCTTCCACAAGATTAAATTTAATTTTTATTTCAGTTATCATCGTTAATTCGAGTAGCGTGGTTGGTTGGGCAGTGGTGTCTCGTTCACATAAGACCTGCTTTATATCCCGCTGCTGCGAATATATAAATTCTTTTCGCTCTAGGTTATTGTCTAGAGTTGCCCCCCCCGCCCAAAAAGAAGAGTTTTGAATTGCTTACATATTAGAAATCAAAATTTTACAAGCTTATTATATAATGCGTATATGTTACTTTTTTTTCATTGTAGATATTAATAGAAAGCAATTATTCGCTATTCAGATTTATTAAAAATAATAGTTAAAAAGATAAAGAAAATAAGCTATTTTTATATTTTAAAAAAACGTAATACATTCGAAATGTATAACTTTTAAACAACTATATTTATAAATTTCCTTAATACTGCGTGTTTATATTAAAAATTAAAAAAAAAACAAAAAACATATAAGTACTTGCATATACAAATTACAAGAAATTAAACTTAAAATAACAAAATATTACAATAAATTCAAAAAAAAGAGAGGATGTGCTTCGCCTCAAAATATCATTAATTTAACATTTCCGAACATACAACAATAATCGATACAATTGTATAGCGACTATTTAAATCGTGCGTATCAGTAACAAAAATGTTATTAGGAGTAAAACAATATCGACATTAAAACAACGACGTGTATGTAGCATATATATTGTTCCGATTTTAGTATCATATTTAAGAATTTGAAAAAGCACCTTTAAACCCGAAATTAAGTTTTGATTTACGCGTTAAAGAAGGAGAGAAGTAGAAGGAGGAAGAGACAAAGAGAGTAGAGGAAAAATGTAAGAAATAGTCGTAAAGATGTACCAAGTTAAATGCTAACGACGTAGCGGGAGGTAATTTCTTTAGCTCAATGTGAGTTCATAAAAATAGTTTCGAATTAACCCAGTGAATTAACTTAATTTTGCAAAGAAATACGAAGTATTGCGTTTTTTCCCCTATAAAGACATACTAATAAGTGCTGCCAAGCTAGTGGCTTATTGGCGTCATCCTAATTAAGTAACAATGTGCCCCAAATCTTTACTTGATGCAATAAATTATCACGATAAGAATTTCTTCTAACAAGGTGACCCCGTAGCCTTGAGAAAACGAATTTCAATGATTTTGGGTGGAGTGGTAGTATACCATGTGGGTATACTATGTGTAAAATATTAAGATGTAGTGTACGCGTCGTGAACGTTACTACTTATGTCACGGCATTTTCAAGCGAAATGTTATATAACTTATATGTAACTTATGGAAGGGAAGGAGACTAAAGGGAAAACAAGGAGATTAATTAAAGCACAAGCAAATAATAGAAACGACAACAGAGCGGGAAAGAGAAGGAAAAGAAAACAGAAGGAAGATTAGGTTGGGAAAAATGGATAATAAAACGATTGTTCCAAAAGGAAGAAGAGTAAACACCTGCTACCAAAATATATGATTGAGTTTTGTTTCATAGGAATGAGAGATTAGATTTCAAAAAAAACAAAATAGAAGAATCGGAAACCGAAGTCAAAGAATCCGCTGCTTCGTTACCACTAATGCTTGTAAGGCCAGAAACCCACAACAAAGCAACTTGGAGGGAGTAGCGTGAAGAAAGAATAGGCATGTGAGACAGCGTATACGAAGAATCATGAAATCATAAAAGTGATCAGTAAAAGGGAAGTAATTTGAAGGACCCTTATAGAAAGACATAGATAATTAAAAAGTTTGAAAAAGGTGATTTGAGAAAATAACAAATAGTGGAATGTAGGGTACCAGTTGACTAGGTGGTAAAGGTAGAACAAAGGGTAATAAAATAAAATTACAGATCTGGGATAGTTCCAAACCATTAAGCTCCCTAGAGGCATCATTGAAAATGGTCACATTCAGCGGAAATAGGAAAATGCTGGTGCCGTGGAATTCCTGTTTAAATATGGCATTGGAATTAGAAGGTAGGTTTAAATACTTTAGAAGGATGGTAGAGATCAGTAAAGTTGAACGAGAAATAAGTAGATTATTACAGAGGACTGTACACAGCCAAAACGGGCTATGTAGGAAAAAAGGGTAAGAATGCAGGACGTCAGTGAAATATGTTTAGTCAAGAATCCGTAGCCTAAATAAGGTCTATTGAATTCAGCAAGAATTGTTGGAAGTGAAAAGGATTTAAGAGCATCAAGACAGAGCTGAGGAACCACCATAAATAAAGCACAGCAATCAAATTCGAAACGGATGATAGAGATCACCATTCTATTCAGTCGGGCTTTAGTTTTTTAATAGCAGAACAGAAAAGATATTCAGTGTGTTCAGAAAATGTCAGACGAGTGTTGGAGAAAACACCGAGATAATTGAATTCGTATTAAGATATGTTAACTGAAGCGGGACGTAAGGACGAAACGTAAAAAAAATAAAAAGAGACTTGTAAGGAGAGATAGGATGATGAATTGAGGATAGGGAGTAATCTAGAGCAATAAGGACCTCGGGAAAACCGTGAAAAACTTTTCTTATAGCACAGAGAAATGGAGGATAAAATTTGACAGAAGTGTTCATGGGATTAGTAACAAGAGAAGGAAATCAAACCGGAATGTTAATTACCGATATTTTATCACTTAGAGTTGCCAGATGAACATTATCAAAAGTTTAGGAACCTTCGTTATACTGGTTCTGGATAAAAGATTTAAGTGGATTGGAAATAAAAAGATTTGTACAATCAGAAGGATTGCCGATGCAAGGTCGAAAGCTAAACATATTACCGAGAAACACATTATTATGTCCCGGTAATTAGGAGCAAGGTGTTTGTTTAGTAAGCATATCTTCAAACAGTTTTCTAATGCAGGTCGCTAAAGAAGTCGGACGTAAAGAAAACCCTTTTTAGTAATAGAAGTGTCAACGATGAAGGAGTTTAAGGTGAGTTATGCTGCTCGAATAGAAAACACTAAAAGGTTTAGGGGACCGGATGGGTTTTTGAGGACAAGATAAGTTATATCGTGAAGAGTGGGTTTAAAAGATTCCGGAAAAACAGACTTTAATTCGTTAATGTTGAACGCAAAAGTTAAGAAGGGTGTAGAGAATTTTGAGAGAGAGAATAGAATGCAATTTATCGAAGCTAGAAAGGTAAGTGGGAGCAACTAATAAAAGGTAATAGTTATCAGGAATGTCAAAATTGGAAGGACATTCAGAGGATGGGAATTTAAAAGCTCTACTCATTTTTGAAATATGTGAAAAAGGGGTAGTTCTGGAGAAAGAAAAGCACAAATTCTTCCAAACTGACTTTATTGGCTTTAACAGTGAGCTTCGTTTGTTTAAGAATAAGCAAATTTTCAGTCGTAAAATAATTTAAGCGAAATATATTAAACGACTTTAGTCGAATGGAGTGTTGCATTCCTCGTTCTACCAAAAAGAAGAGAATCTACCACGATGATTAGATGATGGAGGATGATGAAGAAGCGTTAAGGGCAAATGTGCTAGTTGTAGAAAAGTATTGTAGACACGGTTTTGATCTCAGGTTCAGTATTAAGAAGCGAAGAATTAACCAGTAGAACGGAACAGAGTTTAGTTTGTTTTAAATAGATTCTATCGAGTAGAACGAAGAACCTAAAAACATGATCGCCGTTACAAATCAGAGTTAGTCGGTTATACTTAAAACTAATAATGAGAGAAGAAAAAATCGAATCAAGGAAGCTAAGGATAGACTTTAAATCAAGTGGTAGAGACACGATTATCAAAATGGCTAGAACTGTCGAATTGAATTATACCAGTTGAAGTATTAGATCGTATTGGGAATACGATGTCTCATGATGCTTTACGATGTATGTTAAACAAAATTGGCATCGCTATCGTTCTATTTAACCGAGATAATCGGCTTTTTCTTTTTTTCCCAAGTGGCGAAGCATACATCTTACTCGCACACAGTATTATTTTACACAATGCATCATACATGATAGTGCGAGCTTTAACTTGTGCCGTTACAGAAGCGTGGGGAATAGATTGAAAAAATCCTAATTGTTAGGAAAATTTTATTCGAATATAGTGCAAACCGATTGGAAACCATTCAGAGTGTATAGATATAATCCATAGTCGATTGTGTGCAACTTAATCAGAAATTTTGAAGTTCAAAATAGATACCGTTTCGAATACATTTCACGTGTGTCGTTTTCATCGGAAAGTGTATGAGTAAATAACTTAAATAGTTTTGATATCGGAGAATAGAAGTTGAAATTTACGATAATTCCATGAGGGAAAGGGAAAAATGACGATTTTCTGTTTAAATTTCTTTGCATAATGTAGTAAAGATCGATTTGGTTTTATGGGCTGGTATTTAAATTCTACCAATTTAAGGTTTACATGAAACGGTGATTTTGTAAGAATACTCTTTTTTTGAAGTGAAACTTCTTATCGCGCGGTAGGGAAAAATTTTGGTACGGTAGAAAAAAAATTTGGTTACGCGTTACGCGTTAAACGTAAGGTAGGTATGTAATAAGCATAACTGAAATGGACCAATGATAATGATACTTTTTTATAAATGTATATAGATTTATTATTTATTGAAAATGAAAATTTTTCCATCCTAATAATTTTTTTTAAGCACAGTTTAAAATAATAATGATAATAATAAATGTGTTACTTATATATAAAATTAATTTAAAATAAAACTTTATTATAGAATTTAATACATATAAGCCAAAGAAGTTTCACTTCTTTCGCGTGTACACACTGATACACGCATCATGAGTTTTTTTTTTTTTTTTTGATCAGTAACAAATTCGGTAGAACAGATCGAGTTAGTTTTTTCCACGTAATATATTTCACGTTTTGCTCTTATCGTTAGCAGTGTGACATTGTAGGCAGTAGGCACTTTTTATTATGTTTAAAAGGGGCAAACTCATCTAAACATTGAAGAGTCTTTTTATGGAATTGAGAACATTATTTTGATGGAGCACTAAATATGTCGTAGGTCATTTAAGTGGCGGAAGTTTATTCAACCGAAACCGTTTAGTGTTCACTGCGGAAACTATTTCCTTAATTTTAGTGGTACATGAGATCATTAGAACGTGTGAACTTGTGCCAAGTGTGTACGGTGGAAGATGTTCCAGAGATTATTTTGGATTCAGCAAAGTGGCGTAATATGGACCATAATATTATTCTATCGTCAAAAAAAAAGCGGGGAAAGGGGAAAAGCACTTCAACTCTTGGTATCGAACAAAATTGTCTCTTCGCGTGAATTCAATAGAATAAAAAGAAAGAGCCGCAGAGATTTTAACAGATTCAGTGACATCTCCTCAGGTATGTATTAAAAAGGTATAAGGAATAAATAGATTATTTGCTAATAAATGCTCAATAATAATATTAGGTCCGTGCGAACAATTAGCTGATATTTTACAAAAGCCTAAATATAACGCACGGGAATAAAAAAAAAAACCTTAAAAGTGCTTCGGTCGGCATTAAGCAATAAAAATGTGAAAATACTACCGGTAGTATTTGTGAAGAAACGGGAAATATTTATTTGAAAAATAAATGATCTCGTGAAGTTAAGCTGAAAGAAAATTCCTGCAAGTCACAACAAAAATGGGGTGATTTTTCATTAGCATCCGTTCGATGCAAAACAAAAAATATCGGATGATATTGTTTTTTGATAAATTACTAGAAAAATTACACGTCTACGATATTTTCAGAAATTATCGAAAATTACCGAAAATCGAAAATGTGTTATTACGGTCAATGTTAAGATTAACGGTGGAAAAGTTAAAAAAGGAAGCTGGAGAAACATATTGGATATTTTAATAATAGCGAAAATAATACAGTAACAAGGCTCTGTACAGATTGAATTGGTAACTGTCAAAAGCATTTTAGCGTAGACGGTAAAATCGGTAATACTTCTAGTCGCAGTGCATCAAGCGTTTCTACCGGAAAATCATCTAGTACTCTTCGATGATTCGTATAGATACGTAATGACTTGTGAAACATTAACACTCGTGTAATATTATTTCGTCTGTATCAACTTTACATTTAAAGGGTATAGCCGAGTTTATATGGGAAATCTGTCCTTGCGGCTTTTTCGACTCGCACTTGGGGGATCATTTTGGTGTCGAATAAAAAAAGTTTAGCCAAATTTTCAGACTTTTATCTCAAACAACCTTCGAGTTTTTTAAAAAAACCTGTTTTTTCGATTTTATTATTTTTTTTCATAGTAAAATTCAAAATTAATGAATGGTGATTTTTTTCCTTATTCTTAGGAATAAAATATTATGGTCATAATTTTTAAACGAAAAGCCGATTTTTGGCGACAGAAATAAAATTTAAATCTTTTTTTTTCAATGCTTTTCTAAAGAGTGTCACTCACCAAATTTTGTCAGAAAATGTCGTTTATACTCCTCTACACTCAGGAATTTTTTCGAAATTTTTAAAGTGGTGGAACAATACGAAAAAAATTAAAAAGTAATTTTTTTCATAATTTTGCGTTTAAACAAATTTAAATATTTTTTATTGTATAAAAAATTCATAAAAAATAATTTTTTTTAACAAAAATACGATCTTACCAGAGAAAAAACGCAAAGAAAACCATAAAAAACTAAGACATATCCTGCATAAAGTTATTCGGAGTGTAAAAAATGATCAAAGAGTTTTTAAATAAATATTATTCCATGCTAAATTGTACATAAAGACGATTATATAATATTTCTATGCTATTGGGAATAATTTTTCAGTCTCGATCCAATGAAGATAAAAATTTCGATTATTAAAGTAACTTTATTATAATTTAGATACCGTTTAACATAATTATTTTAAATAACCGACATTAGATATAATAATTTTCAACAATTTATGATGATATTTTAAGTAAGGTTAGTCTTCGTCACTGTCTTCATTCACAACGACATTGACTTTTTCATCAATAAACAGACGAATCAAGGAGTTACTTCAACAACGAGCGGACAACAACGACACAGGCGAAAAGACTCGGTCGCAAACGGTTGACGTGCGGCCATCTTTCCTTTTTTGTTATGCGGCGATGAACATATAAATCCGGCTATACCCTTTAGTAGATTTAAAAGAGTTTGCCTGCGACAATGCAGAAATTCGGTATGCACCTCTATTTTTTGTTGTTTTTTCTTTCTTTTTTACCGTTAAATTAGAATATCAGTATTGAAAGTATTTCAGGTAATTACGCGTGTATCATTGTGTATTGAAAATTTTCGAAATAAAGTGGCATGTGTTAATTCACGGCCGAATTTTGGATTTCCATATGGAAATGCTACATCATTATAAAAAATAATCGGGCGAGTATATGCTAATTAAGTCAATTTATTTGATGATCGCTTTACTTTGAATTTTTACTTTTATATGTTTTTTCATGTAGAAAATTTCTTCCCGTACGAAATTTTTACATCAGATATTACGTTTTTTTTACTCGCATTTAATTATTTTTTGAAATTAATTTTATTCCAACAGATATCGCTAACGATGTAGACCAGCCATTACGGATCGTTCATCAGCTATGTGGGTGAGCGTTTAAATGTGTATATGCTTCCATGTATCTGTGTTTTTACCCTCCGGTTCATAAAACGGTGGCACGCTACTGAAGTATGCGCTGTCTTCTTATTGCACTTGATTCATTTTGTTTTCTTATTTAGTTTAGATTTAAAAAATCGCATTTAAAGCAAAATATAAAAATTTCGGAATACAGCTGCTACATCATAGAAGAAATTACACTAGGTGAAAGAATAAGCGGATGTTAAATGATTTTTCGAGTCCTAAGAAGAAATGGTTAAATGAAATATTAGTTAAATAAGATTCAGCAGATTTATCCGGGAAGTACAGACAGTATGTATTCGGAAATTGTTTCTCGTACTACTGAGTAGCACCGCGGATATATCCAAAACGTGATCAGAAAAATTCATATACTAACTACCATCCAACCATAAGCGTACCTAGGCCAGTATTTTTTTTGGGAGGGATCGATCAATTAAAAAAAAAAAAACACTCGATAGAAAAAAGGATATTACTTAGTAATTATATTTTATTAATAATCTCTTGTACAATAGTTCTAAATGCGTAAGGATTAGGATTACTTCTGTTCGTTTTAATTTGGAGAATAATTTACACTAATACATAGTTAGTTGTACTATTAGAATACCTGGTACCAACACATCTTACGACCGTAAAGCGACGATACAGCAACGTAAAAATCTATTTCGGGAGGGGTTTGAACCCTTAAATCCCTTCCTCGGTACGCCTATGCATCCAACCTTTCCGCTTACTCAGCTCTATTGTGCGAACTACATTAACGCATTTGTAGAACAGTAACTTTAAATAATTAAGAAGAGCATATTTAGAATGATGTGATATTTTGCAGAAAATAATTTTAAAAATACGAACTTTATTACAATGTAAACGAGGAAATGAAATCGCCATATTTCGGAGAAAAGTAAATAAAAGTAACGAATAACCCAGCCAAGTATTACCTAAGTACTAAAAATATCTAACAAAAAGTTGAAGTGATTAGGAGAAAGAACTTTTCAGATGCTTGTAAGAAATTTACGTTTTTATTTTTCTTTTAACCCGTTCCGGTCATGAGAATAATTATTTACGCGTATGCTTTAAATTTTGATGTCATGAATAATGGTTGTTCGTGGAAGGAGGACATGTTTTTTTGTTTTTTTTTTCTTTTTCGAATAAATAATTTCCGTACAATTTTAATAAAGGCGCGTGATGAGTTATTTTTCTAGAATCGGAGAATATTCTACCATCGATCAGGTTCGAATTTACTTCTTAATCGAATCGCAAACTTGGGAAAGTTCAGTTCTGGTTGCTTTTTTCAGAAAACTCACTTTCAAGTTTTTCTGGAAGGGATAATATATAATATTTTGTCTTAAAATACTTAACCTCTTAAATCTCTCTCTCACCTCAGATGAGGAGGCGATCCGTTTATTCTTCTAATTCTTTTCAAAGCCATCATCCGGTCCGAGCTCGACTATTGTTCCTTTATCTACGGTAATTCCTCCAAGTCTCTCCTCTCTAAATTTGACGCGATCCAGAACTCTTGCCTCCGTTTGGGCATTGGAACCTTGAAATCCTCCCCCATTCCCGCAGTTCTATCAGAGTCGGTTACTCAACCACTGTTTATTCACCGTTCTCAGCTTGGGTATTGCTTCTTAATTAAACGGCTTCCCATTTTCTCGTCCAAACTTATTTCCTCCTATCTATATATCAAAAACTGCTGGCGTTTTTCTCCTCATAAAATCCCAATCCTGTCGTTCATTGCTACCCGTCCTTCTAATTTTTCTCCCGTTGTCCTTTCCTACAACACTTTCCCGTACTTCTTTCATGACTTCAACAGCTTATGGCAGTCTATCAAATTTTCCTTTCTCCCACTTCGAGCCAATTCCTCCTCTCGCGGTGCAGTCAACAATGAATTTCTTCATTTGTTGAATTCATCTTTTCCTGCTCATGTATTGATCTTTACTGATGGTTCCAAGAGCGAGGACAGCGTGGGTGATGCGTTTACTGCTCCGTCGCTTCGATATTCTGAGTCCTTCCGGCTTCCTTCCTTCTGCTCTATTTTTTCTGCCGAGTCGATCGCCATCCTTCAGGCTATCTCTTATATTTCCTCTTTAAGCGATCTTTCCCAATTCCTCATTATTTCGGACTCTAAGGGCGTCCTTCAAGCCCTATCCTCTTCTCCTTCGCATTCCTCTGATAATATTATTCTCTCAATTCGTTCTCTTACCTCCACTCTGCAGTCATCCCGTTCTATTCTTATTGATTATTTATGGGTCCCCAGTCATTCCGGAATTGATGGCAATGACGCAGCCGATTCTTTGGCTCGTTCTGCTGGTCGCCTTGATTCATTCCTTAACAATTTCCCTTCTTCAGATATCCTTTCCTTATCCACCTCCAATCACGCCAGACTTTGGCGGGATATTTATCCCTCCCTATTTTCTAATCGTCATTCGCATTACCGTTTCATTCAGCCGATTCCTCGTTCCCTGTCTCGGTTCCATTCTATTCCTTTCAGTCGTCGCTCTTCTATTGTCTCCGTAATTCGTCTCCGGATCAATCATTCTCTCTTCCCGCTTTCGATTTGCTCTATTGCCTTCTCCTGTTTGTTCTCTTCACGATTGTGATCCTCCTCGTACATGTGATGCTGATCACATTTTCTTTGAGTGTCCTGCTTTTCGTAACGAACGCTCCCCCTTTTATACAGTCAGCTCCTGTCATTAGGTCTCCCTACTCCCTATAACTCTTCCTTTATCCTCTCCTTTCCTTCATCTTCTGCGCTGTCCGTACTGCTGTCCTTTGTTGCGTCCATTTCGGACCGCTTAGTTATTTAATTTCTTAGCTTAGTTTTCTTATTGTTGGGTCAATGCCGCTGGCGCGCCCACAAAAAAAAAAAAAAAAACAACAAAAAAAATAATATTTTAATTTTATTTCGACGCAAGTTGCGTTCGAAACACGTCATAAATCAGTTTTCGTTTCGCTGATAGCGTGAGTTTAGCTCATTTAAAAATCTGGGTATGTTTGTTTTAAATGTCACGTCTACGTCATCGTTCCTCATCAAAATATAGGTTTTAAACTTGTCATGGAAAATTAGATCATTATCGAAACTGAAAGTGATATCTTTATAGTCAATTGTCGAAAACTTTAATCGGAAATAGTCGACATTTGACTCGAATCATTAATTACAAATAAATAAATGAATAATTAAATTATCGAACGTTGCAGTTACTTGGTGTTATATTTACTCTATACGAATTTTCATTCACTATTCACACGTATTCGAGTATAACATTTATTATGTTTAAATTGGAAACATAAATTTACGTCACTTAAACACTTTGTTATACTTATAAACTTTTTTGAAAAACAATTGAAACATTCGCAAAAAAACACGTTTAAAATGATTTAAAAAACATTTAAAAATTACTGTCCAACCGGTGTCTCGGCTAGATTATACAGACACATATTCATTAAGTAACTGCAACATTGAACAATTATTTAATTATTCATTTAATTATTTGTAATATATTTGCAGTTTACGCTAAGTAGAAACCATAGCAATACATCGAATCGTTCAATTCGGAAATAATTCGCAGTCCCGAAAACAGCTTTCAGCAGAGAGATGATTTCAGGAATATGTTTCCGGGGGAGCAATTTATGTTCATGCGGGGCAGAGATTTTTTTATATTTTTACTGAGAATTTTTTTTGTGATATTCCTGAACAAAACCAAATATGTAAAAAATGATTTACTATGTAACTTACAAAATAATGAAAAAGCAAGCGTGAACAATAAATTTCAAAAAAAAATAACCCCGATTATAAACAACAATGTTTTCTCAATTGGTTTTAAAATTATTAATTCTGATTTTAACATTAAAGAACATATTGTAAAAACGTTCTGATTGGTTCGTTATCTTTTTATAATAAACGAATAATAGGCTGTGGTGTTTCATCCGTTTTTAAATGGGGGCTTTTCTTGGAAATAAAAAACAAGAAAAAAGTAACAGAGACAGAAATGAAGTTGTCTATAGATCATGTTGCTTTAAAAAAAAAGGGAATAAATGAAAAAGAGACACGTATAAACAATTTATTGATATTAATGATAAATGGATCGATGTGAAATAGTTACCGTTTACATTGACAAAAAATATGAACTGCAGGTAATATTTTTTTGAGTTCCCGAGTATTTTACATCTTTCGCACGTTTGCAATAAAAACATTTCATAGAATAACAAGCAAACATCAAAGTCAAATTTTAAAAGATCATTTTTTTTTTATCCGTATTTTATGAAGTTTCATTTTTCCGTCAAAAATAAATCTCGTAATTTTGAAATTTAAAAATCTACGACTAATTGAACTATTTCGAAATGTTTTGGCAGCAACTTTTGACATAACTGTAAACAAAGCGAATAAAAAGAATTTTATTTCCTATTAAATTGCTGCATTCTTAAACAGCTTGTATCAAGTTCGGGGGGGAGGGGCACTTCCCCCGCAAAACCTCCACTAGATTCATCCCTAGTTTCCAGTTTCAAATATTTAGCGTAAAAGCGATCGCTTCGTTAATGATGATAGGATCAAAAAATCCGCTTACGCTAGAATCTGGCGGCGCTGAACAAGTCGTACGATTTAGTTGTCCTTTTTAATGCATGACACGGACATATTCTTCAGTGAAAACCAGCTGTAGACTGTATGTCGGTAGGATCGGTCTATTTTCATCAGTGGCGAAAATATTTGAAATCACTGAAAACTTTGTTTTTGTTCTATTGATAAACGTTTATGACAGGTCTCCGGCGTTAGCGTTTGATGAAGTAGATTTATTTTTGAAAAATCGTTTCAAGGATATCATCTCACCTTTGAATATCTTTTTTTTTTTTTTTTTTTTTTTTAATTAATTCTGCGTCACTACAATCATTTTGGTTTTTTGATGTTTAAATTAATGAGGTGCTGAGAAAATGGAAGAGCTGTTTCATAAGTCGGAATAAAGAAAGTTTACTTTCATTCAGGAATAATAGCCTTAATATTTACGCGAATATTTCTTGTTCGCGTAAGCTTGATGAAAACATTTATTAACGTGATTAAGTAGATAATTCTATGTAGCGGACGTAAACAGACGGGTAACAAATAAAAATGAACTTACTTAGGGGAGAAAACTTTTCACATACATTTGGTAGGAGATTCAAAGAAAAACTTGAAATTAACAAAAAATCCGAAAATGAAGTAATATTAATATTCTTCTATTATTATAATTATTATTATTATTAAGCTCATGTGGATCGATTCTAATGATTCCTTGTCTATTGGAAAGTGCATCAGTTAACAATGGTACCATGTGAGCACTGATGAAAATGGAAAAAAGCTAATTAATAAGACAAAAAATTAAAATGTTATCATTTTAACCACGGAGTAAATAAAGATTTGAATAAACGAAACCAATATGAAACCTCCATAGCGCCATTTCTCATCACTGACAGAAATTTTTAAGATTATTACTGCGTATAAATTTTGACTGTGTGCAGCGACTCCAATGATACTCATTTTTTTATTGGAAACTGAATCAGAAAGTTGTGGTCCTGTATGAGTACCGATGGCGATCGGTGATTATTTCCATTTAAATAAACGTTAAAAAAAGCAGTTTCCTTAATAGATTTTTTTTTTTTTTGCCTAATATAACCAGACAAAAGTTAACCAAAAAAATTTCGAACAGGATACCGGGAAAATAAAATGAACAGTTAAATTTTTAAAATGAAGGGGGCGATAAACGCAGTTAACCTAAACGTCGCTCACCACATGAAACTGCAGATTCGAATAAAGATACTGTATTTGAAGTTTTTTTATTTTTTTTTTTATTTTATTTTTTTAAATTGGGCTTGTCAACCAAGGACCTTCACCCAGAAACAATTAAAGGAAAACGAAAGTTATATAGTGAGGCGATCAGCTATTGTTAACAAGAAGGAAACAATGGAGGGGATAATAAGTGTAGAAGGAAAAGGCAGGATATAACGAGCACAAAAAGGAGTAGGAAGCCCCAGCCCAAGCAAGTGGGAATACAGAGCCGAGCACTCCACCGAAAGAGCAGAGCTCTCAAAGAACACGTGATCGGCCTCACAAACAGCCGCATCATTTGAATGGAGAGGACAACATGGGGAAGAGGTCAACGAGAGGCGAAAGCGTGAGGAAGGCAGCAAGGAATGGTCAAAGCGCAAACGCACAATGGAGACAATAACAGAACGAGGAAGTGAAGGAAACAGAAGGAACCAAGGATTTGAAGGAAGCTTAGACTGAAAGTTCACAAATGAACGGTATTTATTCAGGCCAAAAAAAAAAAAAAAAAAAACGTTCCCAAACCGCGATTTACAAGTTTATCACTGACGGAACATATATAATCTTAAATCAATACCAAACAGTATCCAAAGTAGCAGTGATGTTCTTTTGTCATGGATTTCGGATTTCGTGAATTGCTTATTATTTAGAGATTTTTCCTCGTCTGGAAGTATCGATTTCTCTATAAAATATATATACGTTAGTTCTTTCCAGTAAATTTCGTTCACGCACTGAAATGGCGATCTACACGAGTTTCATAAGTTATTTTATTATTCCATTCTCGTTGTTAATATTCTCGTCTTTAACACCCACATTCGTATGCCAAAGTTTTTTCTTATTAAAAAGAAAAAGCAAAACCAAAACCCCGGAAAAGAAGAAAAGAAACTAAATTAGCCGCATTTATTTCGAATAACATCCTTTCGGTGTATAGGTACTTGACTCCAAATTTATCTTCTAATAACGTGGAACTTCATTTACTATTATTATTATTATTATAATTATTATTATTATTATTATTAATATGACTGTTTGGCGCTGCATAAGATATATTATCGTAGTAGTTGTCATCATCTATCGATATGTATTCGTAACTAACCGATCGCTGGTAACCTGAATTTTTCGACAATTGACTGGCGTCATCTAGTGACGCTACTTTGCTGCCAGTACTATTTCGAACAGTTTGTACTTGTAACTTATTGGCGTCGATGTGAGCGGAAGAGTTAGCATTTAAATTGGTGCTATGTACAGTGTTGTAAATCGGTATTTCGAAGCTGGACGAATTAGCTTCAGCGTCCTGTAACTGACTAGGTGGTGTAGATGGCAATTCGTTACTGTTCAAGCCGAATGCGAACAGCTTATTCGCTCTTCGAACGAAATTTACTTTAAATGTGTTCGATCGTTTGACGAAGAATCGCGAGTATGACGAACGAATTTTTCCGTTTAAATCGACGGTAGCCATAGCGGTGGCGGAGGAGTCATTCACTTCGTAAGAGGAAGACGTTTTTCGCATGGTCGCTGGCTTTCCATCTGTGGACGAAGACCTGTTAAATAGTAGCGATCGTAGCGCCCACTGGAAATCGCTTAAATGATAGGCGTATAGGAGCGGGTTTGCGGCTGAATTCAGGTGGCTTAAAATGATACACAGATCCATAACAATGTTCGGTACAACGCAAGCTTCACAGAAAGCTTGAACGCAGTTGATCGTATACAATGGCATCCAGCAGAGTACAAAGAATAGGACGATTATCGATAAATTTTGCGTGGCTTTCACTTCCTTCTTACGTGCTTCAGTCAACATTTTGAACGAAATCGCGTTCTCGGTGTTAATAATGTTGCTGTATCCAATCATGGATACCATCTGTTTTATCTGCAATGATAATTTAGTAATAGTACAATATCTAATTAACAAGATTTTCTATGTTTTCTTATTATTATTATTATTATTATTATTATTTTAATCTTCGATTAACGCGTAGAAATGAAAACGAAAATATGAAAAAAATTGTAACAGCCCATTGCCACACCTCATTTACGAGGAACAAAAAAGTGATAAAATATTTTTCGGTCGCCTGTTTTAATCATGAGCTATATTATAATGGATCAGTTAACTAACAGAGTTAATGGGTGAGTGTAGCTATCAGCGAATATTTATCTTTTTTTTTTTTTAATAGTGGCTTTGATTAAGAAAAGTTAGGTAACGCGAATATAAACCAGAGGGGAACCTTTAAATGTAAAAGTGAACAGTCGTGCGTTCTCGCGTTAAACTATCGCTTATCACGTGTTCCTAATTTAGTTTTATTTTTTTTCTTAGTTTTTTTTATTTTCTTTTTTTCCTTTCTTATCTTATCTCTGTGTTAAACATATGCTGCATTAATCATACGTACGTAAGTGCATTAAAATAACTTTTTGACCGGCGAATTCTCGCCGATCAATATACAAACCGAAAAAACCCAGCAAATACTACAATCATGAACTCAGAGAAGACCACCACTTATGCTCAAAAAACTAAAACCAAAATTTCACCAGTCACCGAATTTCAACACCCAACGGAAGAGCAAGGTCTAGTATTTAATTGTATATTAGATTTTAAAATCAGGGACTATTTGGTCGCATTAACTATATCCAATGCTATCAAAGATCCAAAACATATCATTGCAGCATCTAAAGTGGGCAAAAACCGTTTAGTCATTCATTTACAGTCCAAAGAGCTCGTAGATGAATTCTTCGCCAACCACGGAGGCTTTAAAATCGAAGAAAATTTTATAAAATGCCACAGGCTAACAAACCCTATGAAGAAAATTGTACTCTCTCATGTCAGTCCGTCCATCCCCAACTACATTTTGGAAGATTACGTAAAAAGCCAACTAAAACTTGAAATCACCACTCCATTATCTTACCTCAGATTAAATCCGCATGACCAATTCTTTGGCCATATAATAAGCTGAAGACGCCAATTCTACACTACCACCGATTTTGACAAGGAGAAAATTCCTGGAACATTCTTAGTGCAGTACAACGAACAAAATCATCGAATTTTCCTAACCTGTGATGAATTCTCATGTTTTAAATGCCATAGTAAGGGCCACAGAGCCGAAAATTGTCCTGAAAACGAAGAAAAATTATTACTTGAAACCGAACACTGGGAAGACGACATAGATGTAACGGAAACTCAACAAAACTCATCTTACCCTAACAACAGTGTAGATCTCAACAGCTTCCCTCCTCTGTCAACCGAAGCAGTAAAAAGACCTCTCTCATTTTCCTCATGCAGTCAGTCAAACAATATTGACACAGACTCGAGTCAAAAACCTGCTAAATCGGCTAAAAAGAAATTAAAACCAACCAAAGCATCTGTTCGTACAAAAGAAACGGATACCCAATCGGAGGAAGAAAACGAGAATGGAAAACCACAATCTACGTTAAAAGAAATCTTTGCCCCTCTGGAAGAACATATCGTTAAAAACCAACACGTATATCCCCTCAGCTTTCAAAATTTTACAATGTTCGTAGACATGTGCAAAGCACCCAAACGCGCAAAACGTCACTCAGGTCAAAGATGATCTTTCAATCGCTGATACTTCAACATTGATCAAGATGCTGAAAGATACGCGCGAACTTTTACTACACAGAGGCACCAAAATAAAATTTACAAAAATCATCAATAAGCTGGAAGACGAAGTGGAGCGGGCTGCAACAGCAGCAGGGGTTCAAAAATAGGAACCTCAGTCAATTTAAAATCACCGCAGATAATATCTCGATATTATGAAAATTTTAAACTGGAATCTCAACAGTATACGAACCAAACATCCAGAATTACAGATTTTGATCGCACAAGAAAATCCGGACATTTTACTTCTACAAGAGACCAAGTTGAAACCAGCTGAACAATATAACCTAAAAAACTTCGAAATATTTCGCAAAGACATTTCAACCGATACAATCGCTAGAGGCGGAGTTCTTATTGGAGTCAAAAATAAACTATGCTGCGAGCCTCAAACTTTACACACAAACTTACAGGCCATAGCCGTCACAATAAAACATCCATTCAAGCTCACTCTCTGCTCAATATACTTACACCAATCCGATGAAATTACAGAGAACTGCCTCGATCACATTATCAAACAATTACCAACTCCGTTTATCTTGAGTGGTGATTTCAATTCTCATAATACATTATGGGGCTCAACCACCTCCAATGGCAGAGGAAAAAACATAGAAAAATTCATCGATCGCGAAAATCTCAGCTTACTCAACAACGGATCGCACACCCACTTCAATTCATACAATGGCTCCTTTTCAGCTATAGATCTATCCATTTGTAGCAGTTCATTAGCTTCAATGGTCAACTGGATTACCCTTCCTACTTTATTTGGAAGCGACCATTTTCCCATTTTAATTTCACTTCAAACACTAGTCAGACACGATCAATACAAAAAATATCCGACATGGAGAATCAAAGACGCAGATTGGCAAAACTACACCGAATTGTTAAATTTGCAACTTCCAGAAAATCTCAGAAACATAAATGAGGCAAATAACCATATCGTGAAGGGTGTCCTGGAAACCGCTACTCAATATATCCCTCGAAACAGTGCAACCATAATAAAAAAACAAACAGTTTGGTGGAACAATGAATGCAAAACAGCAATAAAACAAAAAAACCGTATGTTAACCTTAGTTAAACGTCATCCTAGTCAAGAAAATTTAAAAAATTTTAAAATTACCAGAGCAAGATGCAAACACACCATTCGGGAGGCAAAAAAACGATCATGGATAAAATTCACTTCTTCTTTCAACTCGCACACCTCTATAAAAGAAGTATGGAATAAAGTAAAAATGTTATCAAACAAAAAAAATTTCACCTCAATCACAGCGATTGAATACAATTCTAAAATATTCTCGAATAAAACAGATGTCGCCAACCAGATCGCTAACCACTTCTACCAAATGTCTTCTACAGAAAATTACACAACTGCTTTCATTGACATAAAGCGTCGAATTGAACAACAAGATTTAAATTACATAGATGAGCCTAACCATGACTTCAACCGACCTCTTACATATGACGAACTTTTATACGCCCTGAAACATATGAAATCCTCAGCCGCTGGACCAGACGACATCCATATAGATATGGTCAAAAAATTAAATTCTGCATCTCTTCACACAATTAGCAAGTTCCTCAACCTTATCTGGAAATTTAAAAAGATACCAGACAGTTGGAAAAACGCTCACATAATCCCGTTATTAAAACCAGGAAAAGATTCCCTTTCTCCTTCTAGCTACCGTCCAATCTCGCTTACCAACACGTTATGTAAAGTCATGGAGAAAATAATAAACACCAGATTAAAATGGACTCTCGAACAAAAGCAACTATTGGATCCAATGCAATATGGTTTCCGCTCTCGAAGAAGCACCATAGACCATCTAGCGAAGTTACAACAGCATATTTGTGACGGTTTTGTAACGAGTCAATACACCATGCTCATAAGTTTTGACCTTGAAAAGGCCTTCGATAGAATATGGAGGCATAAAATCATTAAAACGCTCATGGAATGGAATATAAACGGAAATATGCTTGAATACATAAAAGACTTTCTGTCAAATAGAACTTTCCAGGTTCGTATTCAAGATGTCTTATCCCTCCCAAAAATACAAGAAAATGGCACACCGCAGGGCTCTATAATTAGCCCAACTTTGTTCATAATTGGTATATCAGATATATCTAAAATCATAGATCCTCCAGTCATATACGAACTGTTTGCTGACGACTTAGTCATTTATATGACTTCCTCGAGCTTAGATAATCTAAATAGCACTTTACAATCTACAACGAACAAATTGCTTGATTGGGCTTCATCGAATGGACTATCCTCCTTCTTATCGAATAAAACAAAAGCAATCACATTCAGTAAAAAACGAATTAAACCTCCAGATTGTAATGTCCACCTAAATAATAATACGCTAATTCAAAGTTTCGATAACATAAGAATTTTACGACTAGAAATAGATCGAAAATTATCTTTTGGAAAACACATAGAAGACTTACAAAACAAACTGTCATAAATCTCTTAGTGTGATAAAAATGGTTTCTCATACCAAATGGGGTGCAGATAGAAAATCTCTAAAAAACCCCTTTACACTCGGCGCTGACTCTTTCCAAGTTGGACTACGGCTCCGTGATTTACAGTAGTGCCAAAGAAAATGTTCTGAAAAAACTGGACACCGTTCAAAATTCAGCTCTAAGACTCATTACAGGAGCATTTTACAACAGCCCAATTGCTAGCCTTCACGTAGAATCAAACATCTTTCCATTGCAACATAGAAGAATCTTCTCATCCCTGAAATACTATACAAAAATTACTTCAAATTTAGCCAATCCTACTTTCGAAAAAACTATTTCGCCAAACTTTATTCAATTATATGAGAAATACCCAAAAACTCCGAAGCCATTGGGAATACGATGCCTAGATACAATTAAAAACATCAACTTTGGCACATCAGACATCGTAAAGGACATAAGAGAACTACCACCATGGCACACAACCTTTTAAGAAACCATAGCAGACTTAAACCGACGCGAAAAAATGGACTCGTCCTTAACCAGACATATCAGAAAGGTGACTCGCTCAGCTTGGCAAAAAGAGTGGAATCAAATCTCTCCAATCCAAAACAAATTACGCCGCATCAAAAACGAAATTGCCGACTGGGAAACCAACTATTGGCCAAAAAGACAGGACGAAACAGTTATTTCAAGACTAAGAATAGGGCACTGCTCATTTAGCCACAAGTACATCCTCGACAAGGAGCCGGCGCCCATTTGTGAAATCTGCACAGAGACTTTCTCGATAGACCACCTCTTCACATGCAAAAAGTGGGAAACACAGCGAGCAGCCTGCGACATGGTAGGAAAACCTATACCAGAACTCCTTTACAACAACAGATCAAATTGTGAAAATGTACTAACATACCTAAAACATGTAAATATGTACAATAGTATCTAAATAAGTTAACTGTTAAGATGTATTATATTCGTCGCAAATGGCTCTATTGTCGAGTGACAATAAATAAATATATTTAAAAAAAAAACCGAGAGGAAATTAGAGATCGGTGAAAGAATTATAAAAAGCGGAAAGACTCAAAGCAAAATTTTAGAGTACGGGACGTTCGGTAGTGAGGCTGAAGCATTCAAAGAAGATGTAATTTACATCCTGTATGAATGGAGCAGCTGAATTATGAAGGGGACTGGACCACTAGCAGTGAGAGAAGGCGGTCGAAAGCAAGAAGAATGGATTGAAAACGAGTAATCAAATCGAAGCAAGGAAACAATCGTGGATCGACGACCAGAAGAATGGATTGAAACCAACGCTGAGGACACGGGCGGTAGGCTGTAAGTACACGATTAGAGAATAAGAAGGATATGTGTCTGATCAAAGTCTGGAATGATTAGCTGAGGAAAGGAACACAGTATATATCCGTGGCGGGGAAATTGCTGAAAAAGCGACTATCGAGAGCGCTGAAAAGTCTGTTGCATCATTCTCCTGTGATGCCGCAATGACCAGGAATTCATAAGAGGAGGTCTGTTAGAACGGGATGAAAGCAAATCGAACAATACAGTTGAATAAGAAAGAGGAGAAAAAAGTAACGCCTTTGGAATCAGAAATAATGAGCAATTTACCGAACCCTCTTATAAATGAAACGAACGAATTGGCACATAGGATGGAGATTGATTCGGTATTTATCCCAGAAAGTTATATCGCCGCGTCCTCACTTGTCTTAGAATTTCATATTTGTCTTCGAAACGTCCTGAATAATTTTATTCCATAGGAAAACATACATAGCAAGACCCGAAGGCCAGAAGACAAAATACGTTCAATCGAACCGGCAACAAATCGAACAGATTAACGAATCAAAAGAGTATTGCCGACACTGCTTTGAGGACGTAGCGATGATAACTGTAAAGAAAATCACTCGCGATATATTACGAATTTATATTCCAGAACACGAATGTAATTAAATAGTTTATAATTGTACATAATAATTGTAATAAGCTTTTTATATCGGATAATTTGGCAAATATTGAAATGTCGTGTGCATTTGTATCATCTGGGAAACGTCATTTCTCATTTCAAGCTCATTTGGAATAAATGATTTTCCCTTGAAAGAAGTTTTCCCGTATTTATTTTATTAATAATCTCTCTCATTTTTTTTTCCGTTTTTTTTTTTATCCTCAGTTTCTTGAAAATATCACCTTATCTTCGAATGCAATTTGCAAACGCGACGCAAAGAATTATTTTGTATAACTCGATAATAAATTTCCAGATGCCTCTACCATGTAGTGTCAATTCTCTCCTGGCCACCGGGAGTGCTGCAATATACAAGTTATTATTAAATAATATATAGTTCAATGCAATATTACTGTATAGCGTTAATTAGTTAATTAATTATATTACACTGTCGATGGGTTGAATTTTCGACGCCCCAAAAAAAAAAAAAAAAAATCGTCCAAGGTGGTCCCGTTTTGTTTATTTGGCTTTTAACCCATAAATATTTACCAGTTATTTTTATTGATTAAAAGTAACCATACGTTTTCTTTTGCGCATCCGATATTTTGAAGAGATTTTTTTTATTACTATTTAAACTGAATAGTTACCTGTTTTAATATAACTTGATATATGTGAACGTAGAAAATGGTTAATAAAATTGCTGGGAAAACGATGGTTCCAAAAAACAGGAATACCAGATAACTGTAATCCATTACTTTGGTAAATATGCATTGAAGCGGTTCAAACGTTTTTGCGTGCCATCCGAGTAACGGTAAAAAACCTATGAATGCTCCAAATATCCAACAAGCGAATATTATACCTTTAAAAGATAATAAAAATTTGTAGTAAAATTTTGTTTATTTAATTTTTTTTGTAAATTTTTGTTCTATTTCCATTATGAAATAATTCGAGTCCTCTTAAAACGGAGCACAGTGTACATGTTTTTTTTGTCGCATCAGAGATGTTGGGAAATTTTGTGACATGTCTGTCCTAAGCTATAAATTAAATTATCCAATGTTCATGTTTATATGTAACTCCAAAGTTCCGCATAAGCGTAATGTATATTGGATGGTGATAGGTGAGCTAACGAGGAACGTAACTAGAAACTAGTTCCAGCTCTATAATATAGTTTGTTCCATTCCAATCGCTAACATATTTATGTTACTTCGTTACTCCTGTCACCTTCCTGTCACAGAAATGAGAAGAACTACTGTATAACTAAAAGAACTGACTGTAACAACGAGTATGTACAACTAGTCTTAGAACTAAATGAACGAAAGAACGATTAACTATGAAATAATAACAAACGGCAATCAGGATTCAGAAGGAATTGAAGTACAGACGACCAGGGCCGTGGGGAGGGATACGAAAATATTTTTATAAATATACATACATACATACATATACACATATATATATATATATATATATATATATACAAGGGTGTGTGTGTGTTTGCACGTGTGTTATCATGAAATATATTTATTTATAAATAATACGCTAAAGCCTTATAGTCAATTATTGTATATGCAAATATTTGAACACTACAATAGAAAACAAATAAAAAATAGTCGTTTCCATAGAATTCATAAAAATTGCAATTTTATTTTCTTTTGTCAAAAATTGAAAAGAAATAAATTTATTCTGAATTTCGGTCCATTTAATTCAAGCAGTTATTATTTCGCAGACATTTCGGGGGGGGGGTTGAAAACCCCCCTCAGATACGGCCCTGCAGACGACACCTTTTATTCCTTATTACTCATACAATTCGTATGCATTTCTCGAACTGCTTGCTCTGTTATTAGTCACAACTCACTAGCTTATTGTTACACGACGACACTTACATAGTACAATCAGATGATGAATAAATCGACGACACTATTCTGCCGTAACTGACTGAAAACGAAGTTCTTCAGTTACAAATTTAGTTGCAATAACTGAATAGTGTATACTATGTTTCTATCCATAGTGCTTGAACTGTCGTTGTGTGTGTGCGTTACTATCAGTTGGAAACGACGTTATATACGTTCCAGTTAAATCTGCGTATAAGCAGTTACTCTTTATGTAGCGTGCGGCGTGATGATGATGATCGCGCATAGTATACTGTGATAAGTAACAACTCTGGAATTTTACACCATCATCAAAATTTTTAACACTGATCTTTATCAAATTAGTACTGATTTTTTTTTGCTGTTTTTGACGACGCAGTTATAAATATCCTAAATCCAGTACTTCATTTCATTTGAATGTCTCTTTGCCACCGCTCCGCTGTTTTATAATTTCTCCTCTGAACTACTTTATTTTTGACCTGTTTCAGCAGATTAATTTAGAGTTTCATTTTAGTTTTTAGTTTAGTATAATTAAATTTAGATTAAAACAATTTCATTCATCAACACCGTAAGTGATAAAAATTTTCTAAAACAAATTTTGATAAACCCTATTAAGTGCAATATCGTTCATTAGAATTACGTGAAAATTTGTTTATTATGCAATTTATAAAAATTTATTATTTAAATTATGTTAATAATTTAAATTCAGGCAGCGCATTTATTTTGAATCATTAATTATAATAAAATTTCGATATATTAAGATGAAACTATTTTCTATTGGCTCCAAATTGTTTTAGCTTTTAAACAATATTTAAATTTCGTTTCATTTTGTTTATATAAGTTACTGTTTTTTTAAAAGAGTTTGGAACTTTGTAACTAAGTTCCTGTTACATTCCTGATCACTAGGAACCTGTAACGTGAAGTTCCAAAATATTTGGAACTTTACGCATCACTAATATCGGAATTTATGTAAAACGGTTTTTTGGAAACTAGCAGAAAAAACGTTTAGATCTGCTGAATTTACGAACTGTTATGACGCATGTACGAAAAATAAAATTGAACACGATAATTGATATAGAAATTTTTAGAAACTATTTCAAAAATTATATTGAATGAGAAAACAAACGAGTTAATCATTAAAAATTTAATGACTTCATAAACTTTCCATTCTGCATAATTTAAATTTGTATTTTTTACAAATAAGATAGCCTATTATTTCACAAAAATAATATTTCAAAAGGCGCCTATTATTTCAAAAAACTACAAAAAAGACTTATTTTTTTTATTCTCAAAGATATGATAATTTTTTCAAAGCGTATAATAATTAAGTACATTTAAAGAAATGAAAATTTATGGGAATTTAACTGCGAAATTTAGAAATACTCTCTCTACGTTAAGAAAGTCGAGAAATAATGGAGAAATTATCCCGCAGTCAACGATGAATAGATAACAATTATGGTAATTTATATTATAAATTAAAATATACTTTATTAAATATAAAATTCAATGTGTGCGCTTCTAAACGGTTCTAAGAGGTTTATGTAAAATTTAGCAAAAAACCGATTACAAATATTACTGCTTTTTTCTTTTTTTTTTTAAAGTTCGCATTATTCAAATTCTTTACGTGAAATTATAATCGAAATTTTACAGTTTTAATTTCGTCGAAAGTTAAAAACTTAAAAGAACTAAAACCCGAACCGCTTCAAAACTTTAATCGGAAACTAAACTTGAATTTTGAAATTTTCTAAAAATGCTAACAGAAAAAAATCATTCGGTGGGCCGAGACACATCTTCCCATACCCTCTATTGGCACGCCCTTTTGCATTCTATGTACTTAAAACTAAGGAAATGTAAGTATTATATAAAAAGTAAAATAAGTCCCATACCCTTGATAAGGTTTCATGGATTGTGAAGTTAAGCTTTCCATAATGTTACTAAGCTCAACGGCACTAATGAGAGTAACGGAAGTAGTTCATTTGTCTCGGCCGCCTTTACCTTTCCAGATTTCTCTGGTTCCCAATTACTTCAGGCAGGGTGAAAAACCTGGGAGCGACTTCGATCCGAAACGAGACAAGTCTTGAACCCGTGATCTCTGGTTTGGTAGTAAAGCGCCTTACCACTGGGCTGGCGCACTACCTATGTATTATATATATATATACTATGGAATTTAATAAAGTCCTTTCGAAAGTTCATTTAAATAATGAAGTTTTATAATCTGCTTCTACTGTCCCCCTAAGTGAAATATATTAATTTCATTCGACTAGAATTAGAAATATTAACAAAATGATATCTCTGATGGGTATTTTGCTTATAGAGAGTTAAAAATTTCGGAAGAATGAATAATTAATATCATTTTAATATAATTTAGAAATCATCCTAGATGATGATTATCTGAAACAAAAATTAAGCGATACCTTGTATAGTATAAACCAAAAAAAAAAAAAAAAAAAAAAAGTGTTCTGCGGAAAGAATTTTATTTTTTTTAAAGGAAAAATTATTAAATGAAAAAAGTGAAAACTGAAAGGAAAAATTATGAAATGAAAAAAGTGGAAACAATATTGTCCTATTTAGTGAAACCGATTTTGCGTAAAATTTTCATTAAGAAATTAAGAAAAGTAGACGCGTTTATGTGACAAAATCATACGGAAGTAAATTGTACTAAACTATATAAAATAATTTCTCACTTAGTTATCGAACTTCATTTTTTTGTTGTTTTCTATAAATATTATTTAATTTAAAAATGCCATTATTACGGTTTATTCTTTTTTTTTTTTTTTTTTTTTAAATGAAATACCGTTTTTAACTACTAAGGTTATCACGATGAGAGCTGCCCAGGCTACCTAAAGACCACCCAACAGTCTGCCATCCTGAATGAACTTCTTCAAAGTGTTATATGATTTGTCGCTTAATATTTCTGTTAACGTTGTGAAAGTGCTTGGGCGGACTGCATTAAAACTGCGACATTCAATTATGATGTGTTGCACTGACGGGTATTTTAATTCACCACAGTATGGACATGTATTAGGAAGTGTTATCCTTTGCAGTATGTGGTCATGACTTTTAGCTGTATGCCCTATTCTTAGCCGATTGGTCGTTGTGTATTCGACACGCGTGCTATCAGTCGGCGGCCACCATGGATCGATCATTGGCTTTATTTGTTATTTTTTACATACAAAAATTTCGTCAAGCTAAAACGCTTGTCGACGAATTATCCTATGAACACTTTACTATCTTAAATTAACTCATACATATACATAATCGTGTAATATTTACTCCTTATTGTCCATTGCACCCTCCCAACAATCAATGTATTTGTGATCCCGATCATATAATGTTCACTTGTTCGTCGCTTTCAACTGAACAAGCTTCTTTTTATTCCTTCCTGTTACAAACCGGTATTCCCGTTCCGTACTGTGCTTCATTCATTCTCTTCCTTCCTTATCCTTCGGTTATTCTAGATCTTGATTCCTTTCTGTCGGCTATCTCTGATCGTGTAAGGATCTGAGTCACTCTTTCCTCTCTGTTCCGCTGTTCTTAGGCCAATGCCCATGTTGACGAACCCACTAAAAAAAAAAAAAAAAAATAATCTATCTTTTTACTTATCAATACTTCATAATCTACTCCATCTTTTATATTCGATGTTTTTTTGTTGTTTTTTTTTTCAGTTTTTTTGTTGCTCCTCGTAATTTTATTTTATGTTTATTACTTTTTTTATATTTTCTTCTTCCTGAAGTCATTCCTTTATTTTCCTTTTTCTTTCTCTATTATTTCTTTGGGTATTTTATTCAACATCGGAGTTATAATATATTTATCCGTTTGCTCCCCCATCTTTGTTCTTCCTAACGGCAGTTGGTACGAAAGTTTATCCCTCAACTCGTATTCTGTTTTTATTCTTTCCTCCAATTCAATTTTATTTTCTGCTGATATGTACTCCCATATCAAGTACATTACTCTTATGCTCATTACGTCTTCTTTTTTAATTATTTCACTATCGGTTTCTCCTTTATGATTTCCTATTCATTTCAGGCATTTAATTTGCAGTTTATTTATTTTCCCCACGTATGCTTTTCTCGCCATTCCCCATGTCTGAATTCCATATCTGATCCTCGAGTCTACTGGCGGCATAATGAACTACTTTTAATGTTTCATGTGTTGCATATTTCTTTAATGTATATAAAGTTGGTAAAACTGCTCTTACTTTCTTTGCAATGTATTCCATATGTATGTCCCATCTTAAGTGTTGGTCCATCATTCATCATCATCACAGTGCTATACGCATTTACTGCGCGTAAGCGATCATTTTGACTTAAATCCACCGTTTTCTCGCTGCTTCCACGAGTTCAGCTATCGTGCGTCTTCCCGTCCATTGACGTATATTTCTTGTCCATGATATCTTTCTCCGTCCTTTACCTCTTCTTCCATCAATTTTTCCTTGGATAATTGTTCTTAATAGTTCATACGCCCTTCCTCTAACAATATGTCCAAAATAGCTTGATTTCCTCTTCTTAATTATGTTCAAGATTTTCCTTTCCGTATTGGCTTTCTTCAGTACCATATCGTTCCTCATCTTCTGTGTCCATGATATCTTCATACTTCTTCTGTGCAGCCACATTTCACACGATTCAAAATATTTCAGTGTTTTTGCTGTGTATGTTGCCGCCTCCGCTCCATATAATAGGATAGAATAAATGTAGCACCTTATGAAATCTTGTCTGATTTTCAACTTCAAAGATCCATCTGTGAGTAAATTTTTCACCCTTTGAAAAGCTTGTTTTGCTTGAGCACATCTTCTCCTAACTTCTATATCCGGATTTAGATCTTCTGTTATGTAACATCATCCCAGCTACTTACAATTCTTTAACCCGTTCCACGTTTTTACCATTAACGTTTTTATTGTAACGTTTTTATGACTTTTCCTGCTTACAATCATCAGCTTTGTTTTATTTTCATTAATTTGTAGTCCATATTTCTTTCCGCTTTCATTGACTTTATCAACTAATTTTTGCAGGTCTTCCGGGGATGTGGCTAGTAGGGCAGCGTCGTCTGCGTATCGAATATTATTTATTTGCCTCCCATTAATTTTGATTCCTACCTGAAAGTTCCATAGGGCCTCTTGAAAAATTTCATCTGCATGTATGTTAAAAAGCAAAGGTGATAAAATACACCCTTGTCTGACTCCGCGTTTTATGGGAATGCATCCTGACTCTCTGTTTTCTAACCGGATTTTGACATTTTGACTATAATATAATTTTTGTATGATTCTTTTGTCATATTCGTTGATCCCTTTCCTTTCCAGTATTCGCATTAAATGATCATGCTGCAGCTGGTCAAAGGCTTTTTTGTAGTCGAGGAAGCAAACAAATACCTCTTTTTGTTGATCGCGGCATTTTTGTAACAAGACGTTTATCGCTACTAGTGCTTCTCTAGTACCATACCCTTGTCTGAAGCCAAACTGACATTGGTCCATATCCCGTTCACATATGCCATGTATTCTTGAATATATTATTCTTAGCAGGATTTTCAGTAAATGGCTCATCAGACTGATTATTCGGTAATCATCACATGTATTTGCTTGAGTCCTTTTTGGCAACGTTATAAATATTGACTCTAGCCATTCCTGCGGCATTTCACCTGTGCTATATACGTCATTAAAAATAGCAGTTAATTTTACCACATTCTCATCATTGAGCAGCTTAATTATATCAATCGGTATGTTATCAGGTCCCATGGCTTTTCTTGGTTTTGCTAATTGTATGGCTTGTATCACTTCAGTTTTTAGAATTTTTAGCTTTTCTTCCTCTATGCTTATCTCTGTTGGCTTTTCTATTTTTTTGTCATTGAACGTCTTTTTTATATATTGTGTCCATACTTCTAGTTTTTCTTCTACATCCGTTGCTAAGGAGCCATCTTTTTTCAGTAACTTTGCAGATGTTTTCTTCCTATAGAGTGCCGTTATCTCTTTAATTTTGTCTTTCCTGCAGTTCTTCTAATTCTTTACATTGTATTTTCATCCATTCAGCTTTAGCTTGTCGTATCTTCTTTTTTATTGCTTTGTGTGTGCTTTTGTATAAAATCCTGTCCTTTTTGACTTTTCGACGGTGTTCCATTAGATTTAAAATTTCCTCCGTCTACTCGTCAAAAATATTTATACTGAGTTGCTATCTCTAACTTCCGAACGTTTTTCATTTCACATTAATTTCTTCTCCTCCCTAATCGAGTATGCAAATTCATTCGAGTGCATTATTATATTTAGATAATACAAATCCCGGCTGTCTCTTTTTTTCCGCAGTACCATTAGTCTTTTTTACGTTAATTCTTAGACTTTTATCGTGCGCCCATTTACTTATTGTTATTAGATCTTTTTATATCCTTATTTCTGTCTCTTTAACATCTTTATGTGACGTAACTATTGCTATATCATCCGCGAACGAGACTACCTCACTGTAACTTAATTCCTTATATAGACCATTTGTATATACAATGAACAGTATTGGCGCTAAGTTGCTACCCTGCGGTATTCCTACATTCATCTCCTCTTTTTCATTTTGCACATTTAAAATATTTACACTTGTTGTTTTCCTCTAGCTTAAATAACTTGGAAACCATTTTTTTTCAACTATTCGTTATTCCTATTTCCTCTAATGCGTTTATCAGTATTTTATGATCAACCGTTTCATCAAATGCTCTAGTAAGATCTATAAACGTTATCAACACCTTCTTTCCCACTTCAAAGCTATCTCTTATTTTTTCGTTAAGCTCACCGATTGCTTTCGATGTGGATTTTCCTTTTTGAAACCCGTATTGTGTTTTGTCAATAATTATCCTATTTTCTTGTAAGTACTTTGTTAGAATTATTTGCTACGTACTTTTCTAATATTGTTGCAATCACGTTGCTTACAGCAATTATAGTTTTCATATTCGCTATGTTTCCCTTTTTTATATATTAGTCTCGTTTTCGATATTTTTAACCCATTTGGTATTTTCCCTTCTTTTAATGTCTGATTAATTAGCTTAGTAATTTCCTTCACTATATGCATATTTTTACTGTTTTTTATCTTTTATTCTTATTCCGTCGATTCCGGTGGCCTTTGTTTCCTTTAATCTATCAATTATTTTCCTCACCTGTTCTATGTTTGCTTTAGGTAAGTACATGTTTACTTTTACTTCATTTTCTTCTTTTTTTTCTAATAGCACTTTATTACATTTGTGTTCTAGTTTTTTCACGCCTTTTTTGAATTCTTTACTGAATTTGTCTGCAATTTCTCTTGCTTCTTGTCCCTTGTCGAAGTATTTAGTTATGGTTTCATCTACTCCTAGGCTCTTTTGTTTTCCCATAATCTTGTTTATATTTAACCAAGTTTTTCTGATATCCCCTTGTGCTATTTTAAAATTTTTCCCGACAAACATGTCTTTTTGCCGTCTTATTTCTGCATTCACTTGGTTTCTGAATTTTTTGTATTTCCTTTTTAACTCAATATTTTGATTATTCTTTTTTACATTTTTGAACAATTTGCCCCTCTTTTTTATCATTTCAATTATTTTTTGCGTCATCCATTCTTTCTTCCTTTGTATTTTTCCTTCTCCTGACGTATTTTTTGTTTGCCTACATTCTTTATATTTCAAATTTTTCTTTTATGCTTTCGTATAAATTTTCAGCGTCCAATTTATCCGGTTTCCCTTCCCACTTTATGAGTCTTAGTTCGTTTTTTTTCCCTTTATTTTCCATTAAAAAACTTCTGTTTAATTCCATTTGTTTTCCTCTGATTTTTCCCATCTCCATTTTTACTGTACACACTATTATGTTGTGATCTGCTATTTTAATATCTGTATTATAATATTCGAAGTCGATGTTCTTTCCCAAGAGAACTTCTTACAGATGTTTGTAATCCTTGTTTATTCTTGTTGTGTGTATAAATTGCTTGTTTGTAATACTCTTGAGACAATATGAAATCAAATTTGTACATGTCATTTAAGCGATTATAATTCGTTTTACACATGCAATCTGGCCTACAATTGATATTTGTATTCGATAAATAAATATACGAGAGAATATCTTACAGTTTTCATAAATTTAATAAACATAGGGGAAGAAGATCGGGGGACCCTTCGTACGTGAGGCACATTCGTACAGTAGTTATAAAATATAAACGAAAAGTGGTGTGAACGTGCCTTTGCATGTGCGCGTAAGTTAAGTAGTCGCCATGATGTCAATGTAGTTTCGCGCCATTTGTACCAGAGAGAGTGAAGTGACAGGCGGCATCGTATTTTCGCGCTTGGTAAGTAATTTTTCATCAGTGTTTTTGGTTATATTTAAGTTTTTCTACGTGGTATTTTTTCAGTAACTAGTGTAAATATCCTTGAGAAATGTTTTTAATAATCAATTTATCCGGTTTGCATACTAATATGAAAAAAATGTTATATTCAATTTTATTAGGTTAATGGGGTACAGTCGGACTGAACTAGGAGGGGGGATCATTCGTCCGCGTATGAAGATGCCCCAACAGGCACAATAGACGAACGATATCGTTCGTAAGAGAAAGTGACGACTCAGAATATGAAGAATCGGATATAAGCTTGCAAGAAAGTTCTACTTCTATCCTACATGAAGATGAAACTAATTGTGACAATTTTGAAATGGACACAAGTATTGATTTAAAGATGGTCAAGTTTCCAAAGAAAAAATCTGTAATTTGGTACGGAGGAAAAGTAATGGTCACTATTCTCGTACCGAATTCAAAGTTTCTTATGTCAAAAAGAAGCCAGGATCGTCATGGACATTCGTTTTCCCAAATATTGAACATATAAATACTGTATATACTACTGACATTGAAATGATTCTGTTTGACCCTAAACGACCATCATTTTGTACTTCTAGAACTTCTAAACTGTTTATTTTCTCCATCGACTTGTCTAATTTTAATGTTCAATAATGTCTATATTACCATCTTGTTGTTAAACGGCAATCTATTTCTAGTGCTAGTCTGCGGTAAGGATTGCAAAAATATGATTGATCTCTTAATTTTAGGAACTTTCTTATTAAGTAGAATTAATAGTTTATGAACAAGCACGAATCGTTTATTTTTCTCAAGAATTTTTAATTTTTGTTGATTAAAAAAGAAGTTGTTCAATTTTTGTTATGTTGTGCTCCAAGAATGCAAAAAATTTCAAAAATATACTTAATCTCTTAATTTTAGTTACTTTAAATTAAATAAAATTAATAGTTCATGAATAGGCGCAAATCGTTTATTTTTTTTTAAAGAAGTTTCAATTTTTGTTGACAAGAAGAGAAGTCATTCAAGTTTTAATAAGTTATGCCGCAAGGGCACAAAAAATTGCAAAAATATAATTTATCTCTTAATTTTAGTTACTTTCTTATTAAGTAAAATCAATAGTTTATGAATAAGCACAAACCGTTTATTTTTTTCGAAAAAATTTAAATTTTTGTTGGCTAAAAAAGAAGTATTTTAATTTTTGTTGGCTAAAAAAGAAGTATTTTAATTTTTGTTGGCTAAAAAAGAAGTATTTTATTAATTTTTGTTAACTTTGTGTGCTTATTTTTATTGCTAAATAAACGATTTTTGATTCTATTCGCAGTTTTAATTGCTTGTATGAAACTATCCCACTGCGTCTGAAGCTTATGCTGTATGAAAGTACCCCACATGTGGGGAAGATTCGTACGAATTTCAAATTGAACTTAAGTTACTATTATGCAATAAATACAAGATATAATCATCTGACAATTTTTCATATTGATCTCAGATAAATATACTGTTGCTAGATGTAATCAGTTAAATTTTCAATAAATTAGTCGAAACAAAAAAAAATAAAATGTAAAAAGCGTACGAAATCTTCCCTTATATAATTTAAATTAGCATTTTTCAGCTTTTTTCCGCTACGGATCGCTGGGAAGAAGTTAATCATTTTGTTGTAAATGCTTTGGAGAGTCAGCACGAACAGATGAAAAACCATATGCGATAGAAACAGTTTCATAATGTTGTATGTATTTTTATTTAATTTTTCAGCTTAATAATTAGAAATAATATGCACATCGTGCGAATAAAAAGCTTAGTGTAAAAATGTATTCAATTAAGAAAATTTAAAATCTAAATTTAGCGTAATTATTTTCTTTTAAAAGTGTGTTAATCAAAGTTCAGAAGACATACGTAGATAAACACGGTCACCTCGTTTATTTTATTTATCGTGTCGCGTAATCCTTCATACAAATAAGTAATATTGTTTACTGAATAGAAGTGTGCTGATGGAAAAACTTCGATTCACATGGCTGATGGTTTGACTTATTAGTAACGTATCCATCGAGTTTCGTTCATTTTTGTTAATGTATTCACGAATTACCGTAAAACTCGTAACATATAATCCGCTCAGCCCTGCACTTGTTTAAAAAGATCAGAGATTTTACGAGAAGCATGAGATTTTGCTTTCGACTACGAAAAACGCGTTCAGAAACGATAGCCATGATGAAAGAAGCGTACGGTTCAGATGTTCTCGACCGAACAACCATCTATAGATGGTACAGCGCATTTGAGAAAAGCAGAGACAGTGCGGCCTTGAACTCGGTCAGAAGTCAGCCAAAACATGTTTGGCAATTACCTTTTTCGATAAAAAGAGCACGATTTAGGTGCATTATGTCCCTGCAGGCGAAACAGTGAATTCGGCACATAATAATAATAATAATAATAATAATAATAAACCTTTATTGAGGAAATTCTTAAACTATATAACAAACATGAATAGTATAAATTTGATATAGAAAAAACTAAATATTAAATTTCCTCGGCCCATGATGAGCAAAGGTTTCCTGTAATTTCTCCCATTCAATTCTATCTATGGCTACTCTTTGAAAATTTTTGTTCAATAAAAAATTGCTAAAATCGTCCCTCCACCTTGTCAACTGATGCCCTCTTCTTCTTTTATAATGTGCAAGAAACCAGAAAGTGGCTCTATACGTCCATCTGTCATCCTTCATTCTTGCTACATGACCAGCCCAAGCCCATTTTTGTCTTCTAACATATCTGATTGCATCTATATTATTTTTTAATTTTTGTTTTATCAGTTTGAGTGGTACTTTATCTTTTTTCTTAATATTTAAAATAGAGACCGTTCAATTGTATTTTGTGTTACCTTTATTTTATTAATAATTTTTGAAGTCAGACACCAGGTTTGACCGCCGTATGTTAAACTAGGTATAATAGTCGCGTTGAAAATCATACTCTTGTGGTAATTGTTAAAAGGGCCTTTAAAAATATATTTTAGTGCCCAATACTTGTTCCAAGCTTTCGTTATTCTAGTATTTACCTCCGTTTCAGTACGATTTTCAAAAGATAATTGCTGACCTAGGTACGTTACTTGATTTACTATTTCTATAACCATTCCGTTAACTTGTACTATTTTAGCGTTTCGGTTTTCTGTAAATATTTTCGTTTTTCCGATATTTATGGAAAGCCCAGCTTTTTTCCCCACATTGTCTAATTCTGTTATCATAGTTTTTAGTTCTTCCAAGGAATTTGACAAGAGAACCACGTCATCCGCAAATCTTAAATTGGAAATTCTTTTTCCATTTATGTTTAAACCTTTGTTATCCCAGTGCAAATTCCTAAAAATATCTTCCAAAGCACAGTTAAACAAAACCGGTGATAATGGGTCTCCCTGTCTAACCCCTTTCTTAATATCAAAGTACCGACCCTCTACATCTGTTAATATTCTGGCTCTAAGGTCTTTATACATATTTTTTATTAATATTACGTAATTTTCTGGAACTCCTTGACTTTTAAGTGATGCAAATAAGTACTGATGTTTTAAAGAGTCGAAAGCTTTATTTATAGTCAATTAGAGCCATATATATTTCGATTTGATATTCTATACATTTCTCAATGACTTGGTTCATGACATGTAGGTGATCTATTGTAGCGAACGACCTTCTGAAACCAGCTTGTTCTACAGGTTGTTCGACTCTTATAATAGGCTGTATTCTATTTTCTAACACAACGTTGAAAACATTTTCGAAATAGTCAAACTTAAAGATATTGGACGATAGTTTTCAATTTTGTGTCGATCCCCGTTTTTAAACAACAATATTATATCAGAGTACTTCCATTTACAGGGAATAATGCCTGTTTTTAAAATTCTATTAAATAGGATCGTTAAGATTTTTATTAATTGTAAACCTCCTAATTTTGTGGGTTCGTTCATTATTTTGTTGTTGCGTCTCAATCTTTTTACTATTTTCTCTACTTCTTCATTCAGAAATTCTGGTCCTACTGTAAAACTAGTTTCGACAGAATTGCTTATACCGCGGCACATCATATAAAGGTATTAAAACAACTGACAAAGGTTCACATTGCTCGAAAATGTTCGGAATACAATAATGACAACTGGAAATTGCATATGGATAGCACGCGCCCACATACGGCTCATTCTATCATGGGATTCTTGCAACGTATAGACATTCAATTAGTACCCCCGCGCGTTAATGATTTCCCCCTACATACTTACAAATTTTAAATTTGTGTAAAATTCTATGCATCTAAGTTACACTCATATAATTGGATGCGAGTGAGACAAGGGAAAAAAAAATATTATTTGCCTATGACAACGACATTTTCGCGCTTTACCGAATGATTTTGAGTATAAGTTTATACAGGGCGTTAGTAATCGATCACGATGTGACTACAGTAGCACACGTAAAGAAATTTTCCATTTTTTGAAACTTTTATTTAAGCGAAACAACAACATGCAATCAATTTTTTCAGCGCCAATTTATAACTATTGTTGGCATATTGCTCATTGAATTTTTTTACTATTTTCGAATGCGAGAGGAACTGTATTTTTGGGCTTGAAATACTTTGAGGAATTAAATCGAAAAACAAATTATTTTAAAATAAAATATAATAAAAAAATCAAAAAAAATCAACGTCTGTCAAACAGTAATTTAAACAGAAAATTTTCCATTCTAAATTGTTTTGTATTTCAATAATGCGTGGAATTTTTTATTTTAAGCCGTATTATAAATAACACGGGATTCATGTGTAATATTTTCAGAATATTTCTTTTCATAATATGATTTTACATATATCGCGGTAATAAAGAAATCATTACGTTGTCAATTGATAACGCTCAGTTGAAATCCTTCCGTTCGAGATTACCAATGCTGCAAACTTATACTCAAAATCGGGCTACATTTAAGCCATTTCCGCGTTAGAGATAATACGAAAAAGTTTCACGAAAAACTGTTACGAAATACGAAATTGAAATTGTACCAGAAAATTACGCCTAACTAGTAATTTCATTTTTGTTGCTGGAGCAGAATTTCTAATGAATAGTAAATTAGTTTTTTTTTTTTTTTTTGAAAATAACGTTGTTGTCAGTTGAAATTTACTCTTCCGTAAGTATTAGAAGAACTATAATCTGTGCGTCCAGGAGGTGTCCCTATTGCAAGGGTCGAATTATATACATATGTCGTGTGTGTGTGTGTACGCATGTATGTATATGTGTATGTGTTTAATGATTAGTTTGTGTTTATGAGTATTCTCTTTGTTGTTTAATATAACTTTACACATTCTTATTTTTTGAAGGGGAACTAAACAGGCTAAACTGAAACATGGAAATTATTCGGTACCTGCTGAAATGAGGTCAGTTATGAACTTTTATGTGTGTATATAAAAATACGTAATTATATATATATATATATGTGTGTTTGTTCTATATTTATTGTTTTTGTTTCGTCTCCTATTATTGCTGTCTTATTATTATTATTATTATTATTGTTACTATTATTGTAAATGAATAAAACCAGAAGTAACTTTGTGTGAGAACTAGTTTTCATGTTCCACCACTCGTTGTTACATGTTCGTATAAATAATCTGTTAATGAATTTTATTCCATTATAGCGGTAAATTCGGTAATAGTGGTCATGGCAACTTCCTTTAGTTCTATTCAATTTACCATTTGTGTTGCTCACATGTAGGGTGGTCGGACGAACAGCGTTATTCTTCTTGCGATGAACTGGCGACTACCATGTGTCCTTTTAACCGAATTAAATGTAATTAATTATTTCAATTATCTAAATTATTTTCTCGAAATTGTTACTTCTTGATTAAATTTCACGTGGCGCTAAGGTATAACGGTGGAATGAGGAATTTTTTAATTATCAAGATTTTTTCTCGGCAACTTAATGTTTTACAGGTTGAATTATTTGGTTCGTTATGCCGTGTAATTTTATTTGATTTCGTTGCTTTGCGCGTTACATTTGAAAAATCTATATAGTCAGAAATTTGGAATTTCGGCTTCTGTAAGAACTACCGAAATGAAAAAAATAGGTTAATTTTCTAGCACGTTGAAAAGTTTAATAATTTAAAAACTACATAATAATTCGGTATATTAGGAAAAATTTATTTAAAGTTTTTTTCATTTTTGGGGGATTAAAATAAAGTGAATAATGTAAACCAGGCGTAACTGTTATTAAATTAGCTTTTGTTGTTTTTAGCAGTGTAAACAATTTATTCGCCGCCGAAGTCTATTACAAGCATATTACGAGATGTGGTAAATTGTCGAAAATTTTCAATTTTATTAGTTTTTAGTGTCTGCAAGTTTGATTTCGTTTGAGAATTTTTTACAAATATTACAAAATATGTCTTTTTTTTTTTTTTTTTTTTTTTTTTTAGAAATATTGCACATCTTTTCACAAACAACTTCTACACGAAAATAATAGAATCGTGTCTTGATATTCATTTTGCCATTCAAATGCTACTACAAAAAAAAAAAAAAAAAATGACTTCCAGTCTTCTCTTAGCTTGTCCCGGCATTTGCTGTGTATCGTTTTGTAGCACTTAAAAAGCATACATCACTGATGTTCATATCAGATATTTCGCCATTGACCTAATTTATAAAGATAAGCTTGTCAGTACTGTTGGAGTCTGCACAATGTTCCCGATAGTCAGCACGACTGTGTAGTAAACATAAATAAACATAAACGTTAAACGTCGTAGAGGCTTCATAACGGTCATTGCAATAATTTGAACTGTACGTGGCTTCTTACATGTGCCGATGTAAGTTTATCTACTAGGGGGGAGGGGGTGTTAAGTTTCATTTATCGTCTATTTGTTGTTATTTTTTTTCTTTCTCACAATAAGAAGCTTTCGATTTATTTACGTCGAGCAGTTCTTAACAGTAGCATCCTTTTATAGTAATTATTCCGCAAGGTTTCGGTCTATTTATTAAGCAGGCCCTACAACGTTCATTTGACGTTTATATTTGTTCCCGAATTTTTAAGTACGTTAGAAAAGTGCAAAACTTATTTTGTGCTCGGGGTAAATGAGATGTCTGGTTTTAATTTTTAAAAATTTATTCCACGCATTATTTCCGTTAATTATCAAATAATCACGCGAAAAATATAAACATTTTTTATTAATTAAATATGTATTATTATTATTATTTTGCAAAAAGTGTTGATATTTTTCATACAGTTTATCTGATAGTGTCTGGTTTTATCTTGCTTATATTCTCTTCCGTACTGCGATTTATTTATTTACCAGCCGATATATGCGACGCAATTTAAACGTGTGAAAATAATAAAACGAGTCTTTTACTGTCCGGTTAGAGTGCTATTCAAAACCGGTATTACCCCTCTTCGCCACCAAAAGTGATCACTGCATTTAACATTTTGGAAACCCACGCGACCCAGTTTACTTTCGGAAAAATTCTAGCGAAAATTAAGCACGTGCGCCTAAAGGAATAAAGTAAACATAACACCTAAAACTCAGAGCCTCTTTCAGGAACGGCAGATGCCGTAAAATTCGGATTGCACTGGTTAGTGACAGGCGGACGACGGATGGAGAAAGATTTTAAAAGTAGAGCGTTATCCGTTACGGAAAGAGATGCGAGAATCATGTGATCACTCTGCATCAAAATAACACGAGGAATGTTTTGCTTGTAAAAAAAACCGAGAAACTAAATTTCCGCGCGCTTTTACCAAAGTCCAGGTAATTCGTAATATTCTGATACAGCATGTGGAAACTTTTCGATTTCTATCTTCAAAACTTAATTTAGGCATCCAGCAGCGCTACACGGGTACCGATACCATCAGTATTTAAAATTCATTTTATTTATGAAGGAGCAATTATGCAGTAGTGAAGATGGCGAGCCTTATTCTGGCTTTGCACTAATATCGAAAAAGAAAGCAACAATGTAGGTTTTGCATTGACCGATGTTATTAGATATGCATCGGAGAATTTTTATTTGCCGCAACAGAATTATTATCGGACAAGCGAAAATTTCAATTGTTATGTCGGAGAAGTTACAAGTTTTTAGTTGTCCTAACAGGTATGCAAAGAGCAGATACAAATTATACGAAATGCACTAGTATCGGGGAGCGGTGTGTTAATAAAAAAAGGTCTAGATGTTACTATTAAAGGAACATGTAAAAATGACACTTTTTATTCGGAAAATGTATAAATTTAAAACTAAACACAACCGACATGTTTCGGGAGCACAGTCCAACATTATAACTTAACTTTTAACTTATACACAGGCCCGCCACAATGGGAGGGCGATAACTGGGACAAATTGCCCCGGGCTCCAAATAAAAAGGGGCCCCAAAAACCTAAAAAGTTAAATTCCCCTTATCCGTACGTTTTTAGTCAGAAACCACCTTCTGACGCAGAGTCCAAGTGAACATATTTACTTATATAAATTTCACCGTTGATAATTTTCGTGTTCAACAGTAATACATTTTTCGCCTCGAAAAGGTGTAAATTATTCTCAGCTAAGAAAAGTGTAACATCAATCAAGCTAGGTAAAACTTTTCGCCACGTTTCTTTTTCCTCCCGATTACGATGGTGTTCAAGTCCTCTTTATACCTGATGCAGTTACAAGATTATTAATTATTGAGGTGCTGCTGGGAGTTACTTTTGTGGCTTGGAACTTTTTCGCGCAATTTTCTCGAATTACCGTTATAACCGCTACCTTCTATAACAAACTCAGATGTACACTTGATTTTGAATCAACTGAACGAAATAACTAGCAAGAAAAACAAAACAGTCCAGCCATGGAGTAACTCCAAACCAGGATTGATGGGAGTATTTCGTTTTTTATTTTATTTTTTAATTTTTTCATTAATATTATTATTTATTTATTTGCAGAAGTACTGGGTTAGTGGGTTTTGAAAAATATTTAATTTTTTTTTTTTTAATTTTAAGAGGGCCTCAATCATATTTTTGCCCCGGGCCCCCCCAGGTTTATGTGGCCGGCCTGCTTGTACGTATACATTACGTCGTGTAATATTTACTATCGACATCTTAATCGAATTTTGCACTTATCGATATAGCTGTTATTTTCTTTGGTAATCTATATATTTCTTTACGTATTATTGCGCATTCTATTATGTTTATGTTTAATATTTTTTTTTAACATTTCCTTCCCCCTGAAGCCATTACATTTTCCTTTTCCTTTCCCCTTTTTTTCCCGTCTTTATTATTATTTCCTTAGGTGTTTTTTATTTAACATCTGAGTTATGATACATTTGTCAGTTTGCTTCCTCATCTTTGTTCTCGCTAACAGCAGTTGATACGTACTCTTTTTTCCTCAGCTCGTATCCTGTTTTTATTTCTTCCTCCAATTCAATTTTCTTTCCTATTGTTACATATTTCCCGTATCTTTATTAATAAACACTTTTCCGTTAAGCTCAGTACATATTATTTTTTAATTACTTCACTTCCACTTTCTCCCTTAAGGGTTTGCTATTAATTTCAAGCATTTTAATTGTAGCCTACTTATTTTCCCCAAGTATACCACACCATTATACCTGAATTCTATATGTGATCCTCGAATCTACTAGCGCATAATAAACTATTTTTAATACTCCTCTGTATGTTGTGTATTTCCTTAATGTGTATAAAGCCGATAATATTGTCCTTATTTTCTTTGCAACATGTGTTATGTACGTCTCATCTTAAATATTTTGTCCATCATTATTCCCCAAAAATGTTTATACCGAGTTACTTAAAAGTAAGTTTTTTACATGGAAAACAATAATTTTCTACGTAGTATGGAAAGAAAAAGAACACTCGTGAGCTGCTTAGCTTTCGGTGAGGTAGGAAGAAGAAGCATACACACTAAATGAAGCTACTTGTAATATGCTATTTTTAAAAACAATAATAAACGGTGTATGTTCGAAATTATAAAAGAAATAATTTTACTTCAGGTGAGATGTGGATTAAATAGTCTGCTTATTTTCATTATATATTAAAATGTACGAGTAGTATTTACGGAACTACCGAAAAACACGTTATAAAATCATTCTACCAGCATTTCTCGATCTCAATCTGCCGGTATTAAAGTAATAGATCACATATGCCCAGTTAAGTTCAGTCAAGGCGGATGCCCGCTAATATCGCGAACAATTACACAATAGCATATGGAAGACATGAATCTATGTGTCGGTGCAAATTCTTCTTTGTATCCTGCCGCGTGCGACAATTGCAATCAGTGGTACTAAATTAGAAGGTTTGGATGTTGCACGAGATGGAATAATTTGGGAAAATGTTACCGAATATTGAACAAAATCGGATGTTGCCTGAAAATTTATCCGTGGTTCAATGCTTTTTTCGTGTAACGGAGAAAAATTGGAAAGCACTTTTCTCTCGAAAATGCGTTAAATTTAAGAAAAATCTTATTTAAAAAAAGTGAAAAAGTCAAAAAAAGCATAAGAGTTCTAAATCGGGATTTGTGACTCTCGTTGTTTTGGAAATACCGTATAAACGTTAGAGAATCTTAATGTCTATTCCTTCTTTTTTCTCGGATTTTAAATATTTCTCATAGATGCAGGTGTCAATTTCTCAAGATGTCGTCATCATCGTGAGAGTATAGAAAAATAAAGAGCACATAATTATAAAAACTAGTTGATATACAGTGCAACGAATATTATTGTGCACAATTATAAGTTTTTTTTACAATGCACTAACCGGTACTGTTGAAAGTAGGGGGTAGTTCCTTTTTCGTTCCAGGACGATCCCTATCTTTAGTTTTACTCAGATGACACTTTTCTGATGTAATACCCTTTACTTTATTTCGGATTAGGTCGAACTCGGGGGAGGGACTTGAATTAACTGTCGGATGACCTGTGGTTTTGGTACGGTTAAGCGCCGCAACTACTAGCAGAATCGAAAGAAACTTGTGCACGTTCGTTCTGATTATTCGTTCGTTTGAACGAGAAAAATAAGGTTCGAGTTTTCTCCGTAAAATCTCTATTCTATACGATTGTACTTGTTTCTAAATTAAAATCAGCGCTTAATAACGATTTTTGTAATAAAGTTCCAATTTAATGGTTCCAAAAAAAAAAAAAGAAAAAAAAAAAAGAACTGACCTACTTTTGATGAAACTTTATTCGGTCTGGCCGGAATTCTGGCTCTCGTTCATTTCGGATATTCGTTCACTAGACGAGATCAGTGGTTTACTTTTCTTAACTGAATCGGAGCATTGTACGCTAGTGCCCCCGTCTGAGGTGGTGGTACTTCGTTTGCGATTGTCGGAAAACGAAGACTTTGACTGACATTTCGGAGAATGCAGTTTAGATATGACCTTCAAGTACAACGGGTTGTTCAGGTAACTCTGCGAATCATCGTCTTCTTGTTCGTTTCTCGACGGACCCGCTGTTCTGTATTGCTCGGTGAGGCAACAGCAGTCCTCTTTAAATTCCTGAACCTGTTCTTCCTTTAAACGGTCTGGAAATTGTGTAGACATCTTTTCGCTCGATAAATTGCGCAATACTAACGATGGGAGGCGTAAATTAATCATCGATGTAAAGCAATGTTCCGTATACTATGGAAATGTTTTTAACATTCGCATAGCCGAAACAACCGGGAACTTGCGGGCGGCTTTTAATATTGAAGCGCCAATGCGACACCGTAAAAAGGTCGAATAAATCTGGCGAGATCAGAAGACTTATTTCGTCGGCAATGGGATAGATTAGCGAGAGAGTAAACGGGAAAAAAAAAGGAATTTGCCTTATAGTTCTAGAAAAATTTCCAATCTGGTTGAATAACCGTCACACTTCGATATAGAAACATAAAGATTGTCTACCTAAGAACCAAAAAAGTAACTGAGAAAGATAACTCACCTCGCTGGTGTCAGATAGTACAGGAATCATTGACAGCCGTTGTTCAAAAAGTGGTTGATTGAAGTAATTAGTGGGATCGAAAAACCAATGATTACAAAAAAAAAAAATACTACTGGCTATTGAATAACGCATTGAAATTATTATTAGAAGAAAAGAAACATTATGAAAATACATAACAGAAAAAAAAAAAAGTTGAAAAATTAAAATAATGAACAAACAAATCGAAAAAAAACCCCTATAAAAATGGCAAAAATACATTCTTCAAGAGAATTTTTGGTGACATATAAATAACAATGCATCTTTGAAATTTAAAAAAATTAAAAAAAGTTTACTAGAGAAAGAAATATGAAGAGAATCATAAGATCTATAATAGAAATTTTAAAATTGTTAAAGATCTAAAAGGCATAAAAAAGTTAGAGAGGCCTTTGTGAGTCACTGACGGCAGTGTAACGAATAGTAAATTAGACAATTGCAGAAATTAAAGAATCTGCGGTCATGAGAAACCGGAAGTCATTAATGCGATAAAAAAATTGTGTAACTGACGATATAATAAAAATAGAAGATATGAATATATAGTTAAACAACTGTTCGGAGCTATGCAATAATATCTGAAGTATTGGAACATAACGACTGGAAACAAGCGATTTCGATATCTACACATAAAAAAGGATATTAATATTAGATTGTAACAGTCATAGAACTATAACGCTAATAATATCATACGCTAACAAGGTAATGTTGAATATTATCAATGAAAAAACGAAATATTATATTGCAAAAAATCGTCGAATAACAAACTGGATTTGTTACACCAAAAAAAAAAGAAAAAAAGAAGGAAGTCAGGGGTACAAGTAATCGAAATGAGATAAATAATAGAAAAACCAAGGGAATGTAACAAAATTGTACATTTTTACTTCGTAGATCAGAATAAGACCTTTGATCGGATCAAATGGGCACACCTATGAGAAATATTACGCAAATAAACCTGATTCAAAACCTGTATGAAAACAGCACAGTCCCTGCACGAGTGAATTTCTGATCCACTATGTAACCAATACAAAGTCAGACACTTGGTGCCTTCGGGAGCCATTACTATTCAATTGTATACACTGAATGTATCATGCGAGAAACCTTAGTAGATTGGCATGACGGTATTGTTACGGTTTCCGTGCGTAGACCTGAGCAAGCAAACGATGCTACGGATCACTCAGAACGAAGACTAACTTGCGGCGAAGCGACGACGATCGGCGTACCAATCAAATTAATTCATCAAAATTTCCCCAAAAGATGGACAAGAATCGAGTTGTCCGCAAACTCGAATACCTTAATGTAGCCATGTATTACATAGTATAGTAAATTACGACATTCTCGTCCTCGTGCGACCATTATACACTCAACTTCATCATTCTTTGCTGATACTAATAACATAAGCAGATTAAATTTACGTTAAATGTTTCCGAACACATATAAAAACAAGCAGAGAATTTCCTGACATATATCTAAAGAGTTATTACGTTAATCAAAATTCTAAAATGCATACAAAACATTAATTTCAAACCAAAGAATAAATATAGGTAAATACCCTTTCATTTTCGTTACCTAATAAATACTTTAATAATTAATATAATTTACGACAATGCTACACTTCGATATTCGTGGTTCAGCTCGGTATCAAAATTAATGGCCAAATTTACAATACCTACCACATGCTGAAACATAATTCTTACGGCATCAGGACAGCAAGAAATTGAGAGACTAATGGCTAAGTTGCGTATTGGACAAAGCAGATATCAAACTACTTGAAGCGTTCAAAAGGGGCTTATGAGAAGATTTTAAAAATACAGTAGAACCAGTTCCCCGCACAAATGACTCGCAACTTCTGGAATTGAAAATAAACAATTATAAGGGAGACGACCTTGCGATACTCGCATCTCAATTAACTTCATCGGGGATGCTAATCATTGTTTAGCTCCTATAGTATATATGTAAATAGCAGAGTCATGTTTTACAACAAACTGCGGGATATGAAGATGTTTCGGGCAAATGCTCTTCATTATTTACTATTTTTGGGTGAGAAAAGTGGTCCGAAGTGTTTTTTATTCATTAAAAAAAATTAAAAATATCGTTTCGAATATTATCCCGGTATAATTGTTTTAAATCGGCAGAGAAAAAGTTGAGCAATATTTGCGTTTAATTTAATAAGGAGGTAAAAAGGGTATTGATTTCGACAGCGGATAGACGTCAGTAATACGAGCTCAGGGCCGCGTAGTTGGTTAGGCAGCGTTGTTTTGTTTAGGTATGAAATATCCCCATTTTGCGAATTTAAAAAACTAGAAAAAATCCTCTTGCGTCGGGTTAATGTGCATTGTTGACGAACAAAAAAATAAAAGAGAAAACAAAAAAAAAACCTAGATAGGAGGTAACACGAATGTCGCGAGAAAATTATCTAATTTATCATCAACAGGGTTTCGGTGAATTGCTTTACACTTTTTCTATTGCACCTTTGGACAATACGCGCGTCTCCGCGGCGCGTTGTAAATAACGTTTTCCGAAAATGAATTTCAGATCTACTACGTGCCCGAAAACGGGCGAGCTAATAAATTTAATTATTTTGTCAACAGAAAAAAAGGTAAAGACAAAAAAGGTAAAGACAAAAACGGTAAAGACAAAAACGGTAAAGACAAAAAAGGTAAAGACAAAAAATGTAAAGACAAAAAAGGTAAAGACAAAAAAGGTAAAGACAAAAAAGTTAAAGACAAAAAAGGTAAAGAAAAAAAAGGTAAAGAAAAAAGATAAAAAAGCGTTGCATTACGATATCGTCGTAAATAAAATTAGCAAGATTAAGACTTGAAAGTGTGTTTTATAATTATTTACAATTAACTTTTAAGTGTCAACGGAGCTGTTCGAAATAAACTCTACACAGTTAAGATACGAGTTATTTGGCTTTTTTTGATTACTGAGCGACGAAGAGATCCGGTAATAGCGCCCGGAAATTAATTAGTTCACGACTGCGCTCGAATAGATATAGGCTTTTTAAACTAAAAAAGCAAAGTGATTTTCAACTATTGATTACCCGCGAGTAGATTTTTTGAACCTCAATAAGCTGCGATGTTGCAATCGCATGATTTATTCAAATTGAGAACCAGTGTCAGAATAACCGAATTCATCACGGACAATTTTAATCGAAATAAACATACTGGCATAAAACTTTCGATACTTGCCGGCATCGAAGATTTGTATAACTGTCAAATTCTAAATTTCCGACATACTTAATTAAAATAATTATAAAATACCTTAACAACAGACTGTTTTACGTAACTTTTAATAACTATCAATCCACAAGGAAAACTCTGTCTTTGCACGCATACCGCAAGCTAGTGAGGACCTTCTTCTTTATATTGTTTCTCAGCGATTTTCCTAAAATTTCTAACACTGAGGTCGCTTTATATTCTGACGATCTCTATTGTAGTTCCTATGCAGTAGTGACCTATTACCGTAAGTAATAGGGGGGCTTCAGAGAGCCTCGACATGCGTTTTAAACTACTTAACCAGATGGCAGATTAATATTAATCCATCAACTAAGCTATATTTTTCACCCGTAGGCAATTTCCAGGAAAACTGATCATTTCTGGAACTGAAATTGCCTTGGCTTGGTATTAGACAGCAAACTTACTTTCAGCAAACATATCGAGTACACCTCAGTTAAAACAAATAGTGCTATCACGCTGGTATAATATTCCTTACTCAATCGCAAATCCTATTTAAGCTCAAATAACAAACTTGTCATCTACAAGTGTCACTTATAACATCTATTTTATCACATACTGTTGTCTAGTCTTCCGTTAGTGTAGCTAATCGAAAATCGATGTCTAAGATGTATTCTTGGGGCAAATATAGATATATACAAGAGTATCATCTATGTATGACATTTTAGAGTTACCGCAAATCAGAGATTATGTTCTAAATGCAACAGCTAAGTTCTGCGCTAAATGCGTATAAGAATGTCTATTAATCGGCTTTATTGATGATTCCCCGGGCAAGAAGCTAGTGAAGGATTCAGAATAAATCTGTATAAACATAAAATTCGATAAATTTAATGTAAGCGGAAATTTAAGATGTAAGGCCAATTAAAACTGCAATGTGCAATTAAAACGTAGTTGATAAGTTTCAAAAAAAAGTGCCAAACGAAAATTCATTTAGAAAGTTTAAAAAAAGCAACACTTTTAGTTAATGTTTACAGTAGTATACTCATTTACTTACGAAAAAGTAGCCTGTAATTTGTCGATGATAAACTGTAAGCGAACTAAACAAAAGTTTTTAAAGAAACGTACCTTTTAAACGTTTCAAAAATTAAAAAATAATTTTTCTCGAGCGATTATTTAAAAAGCAGTTGCTAAAGTATCATATAAAAAGGCCGGTAAAGTACACCCTACGCTTTGGTGTAGTACTTTAGCAACTACTTTTTTTTTCACCTTTTAGGCTATTCAAAAGACGAATTTCTTTAAAAATATTTGTCAGGTTTGGTTATAGTCTATTATTATTATTATTATTATTAATGTTGTTGGTATTGTTATTATTATTGTTATTATTGTTATTATTCTTATTATTCTTATTCTTCTTCTTCTTCTTCTTATTATTATTATTATTATTATTATTAGAAATTACCAATTGTTTTTTTGATAAAATAAAATTAGAACAAATGTAAATATAACAAACGAATTTAAATGTCTAAACGATATAATATACTACTCAGAGACGTTTTCGGTCTCGTAGTCCATCATGGGCAAAAATCTGTTTTTAGACTTTGTTCTCAATCGTAATATGTGACTGATTTAAACATTATAATTAATAACCGTTTGTTTTTTTACGTAAATGTGATTCGATTTTATTTTTATGTTGGCTACTTATTGTGTAATTTTAGTTTGCTCATTTGCGATTTTATTTTCTATATTTTTAAAAAAAAATTTGTAAATATTGCTTAAATTTTTAAAATTTTTAAAATTTTAATAGTCATTTTTCGTAATTTTTTACTTTGTTTAATCGTGCAATAATCGACTTTTGTTATCGAGACTTAAATCCGTTATTTTTATTCGGCCATTGTCTTTGTTAAATTTATATATTATAATAACTTCCGTGATCATGAGAAGCTCTTTGTATGTCGAAACGCGTCCGGTAATTAAATATTAAATAATTGTTTATAATAGCGTGTTTTAATTTTACTTACTATACGATAAACTTAAACAATAAGTGTCATTAACATACATAACAATTAAATAAAAAATTTTAAAGAGGTAGGCTAGAGCAGTTCTTAAAATCATGAAGGTATTTTTTTTTTTTTTTTTTTTTTTTTGGAGGGCGCGTCAACTACGAACGTTAACCTAACGTAAGTAACATTTTTAAAAGTGTCAATGTGCGGCAAAAGGATATTCGACCCAATCGAAACACAACGTTTAATCAACTGCGTCACGGTAGCTGGATAACTTTTATTGGTATATGTAAATATCCTTATCCATGTCATCGCTACGTATATACCAAGGCGTTGAAACTATATTTCGTAAAACTTTGTTGTGAGACACCGACTGTCGAATTACTTGCTGTTCCCCTCATTGTTCTCTGAAATACCTGAACGTTTTTGTTACAGAAAAAAGCAGCAACAAAAAAAAAGCTAACAATACATGATTTAAAGGCATATGTCACTTGTGTATGAAGAAGTAAACATTCGTATAGTCAACTATCATTAAACGAAGTTGTTCGCTATAACTTTAAGGAAGATTTTACGGCCAATCAGAAAAATGCTTCATCAACCGCTGAAAATTCATTTCGACCGGAGACAATTCCGAAATTCCAGAAGAGCTTTCAATCGAAAATCATATTTCTCGACGGTAGTGATGTTCTAACACAAGCCCCGACACACAGATGATCAGCGTCTTGCATCTTGCCCAGCCGAATAGATAACGATTTACCGCGTTATCAGGTTAACCCAATGATGCTCTCAGCGGTCAATTAAATTTACCCGCTAAATCTGATCGAAATGAAAAATGTCTTGTCCGTTTAATATCCGCTTAACCGTGAATAATAATCGCGAATTTCTGTCATATCTGCTCGCTACAATTCAGACCAAGAGAATTATTTTCCGGTTCTCATCGGTGCAGGACGATAATATTCGGATATGTGACCGGTAATCAAGAAGCCAGTGTGCTATACGAACACGCCAGCGGATAGATCAAATAATAATCCTCGTAATAACAATCAAAAACAAATACACCGAGTAATATGCTAGTTAGCCGTACCACGAGGTCAAGATTCTACTAAAAATATTACGTAATATTTTAGTTAAAAATATTACAAATATTATGAAATTGCCACACGATCCTAATGAAAGCATTCGATTCTTTGTAAAATCGACAATTACCGGAGTTATCATCCTCTAAATTTTGACAGTTGTCAGGAAAAAAAATATATTTTCCGGACAACTATTGTGGAGGAAACAACCTTTCAGAGTATTATTTAGGAACTTACATTCATCCGCTGACGTTATTAGAATTGAAATAAAAAAAAAAAGAAAAAATGGCTTCAATAAATGTATGGTATCTTAAAACAAAATTACCGCTAATGAATTATATCATCGGGATTTAAAATCTTTGACAATGACAAAAAATATTGTCATTAATTGGGTACTTCTATACAAAAAATTACAGGTACATAAGGTTTTCTAAACATAAAGGCAGTCAGCTCTACGGACTGAGATCTGCTACCACACTTCGCTGAGAAGACCACAGTGGTGATTACGGGAGTTGTCTTGAATACAAACAAATAACAATAATAATTTTCAACCACTGGGGAAAAATATTTTTAAAAATCCCCATGATGGGAAGAAAGAGAAATTTTCGACGACAGTGAAAAAACTGCGCCAATGAAAATTATTTATATAAGCAAGATAACGTATGGAATTATATTGAATATTTCGATTATATGAACTGGAATTATTTCTTTATTAACGCATAGGATGATAACCTTTGTGAAACCCGTCTAATTAGCCCTCAAATTTAAATCGAAAAGATCATACAAGATACTCTACCGAGCTATACATTCTGATAGACATTAAGTCTAATTTGGAACACTGCTCAAACCATATCGAAGTAGTACCCCTAACGTGTCTATTCGTTATAGGCTATTGAACGTTTTAATTACGCCATAGGCATGATGTACTAAACTAATTTTCTTAAATAAGGTAATTTTAAGGCCAACAATAAACTTCGGAACTGCCGCAACTCTATAGAGGAAGAGTGATGGAATGGCCAATATCGCCGAAAGCCGTTTGAGTGCAGTTGCACCCCAATTTCGAAGCCATAAAAATTATAGTCAGCCCAAGAAATTGAAACCATATTATTAATGTCATAAAAAAATGCGCGGGAAGCCTTGCTGCTTGTTTCACAATGAATCCTGTGGGAAGGAGGACGAGCATTCACTGTTAGACTAATTAATAACAGCGTCGATTGGAATAAATTCAGAAAGCAACTGGGTCTTACTGGTAATTTAAACATTAAATTAAAAGTACCTAACGATATTGATAAATCGGTAAAAATCCTCATGCAAAATGTACCGGATGATGTCTTCACGTAGAACAAATCTTTGATCAATATTATTAAGAAAGTTAATACAATTAACATGTACCGCGAGAGTGAATTAGAAACTTAATAGGACAGTTTCATTAAAGAAGGAATACAAAAAGTGACCTCCATAGTTCAATACACAAACATTATTTTTCCCATTCCGGAAGAGATAAATCGTTAGGCAAAAGTATAAGACCTTTTCTTTAAAAGACGTATTCTGTGAGAAACACCCGGACGGTGATTGGGCGAAAACTGATAAAGTAGAAAATTTTGATGATCATCTCAAGCAAATACGTCGAACATATGCTGACTTATTATTACACAAAATTTAGTGAAGGAATATGTATCGTATCAGCTAGCTGAATATAAAGCGGTATCACTTTAAAAGTCCCCAACGGAAACACTTAAAATTTCCATAAGAAAGAAAGCAGAGTGACTACGGGTGAAATAATCTAAAACTTTTGACAATTAAGGTTGGTAGTCTTTTATTTGTATTAAAAATTTTCTATTACACGGAACTACGGAAATTATTGTCCTTCGTTTATAGCCGAATAAAGACGCAGTCTACACTTCGTTTTATACAAACCGATCAGTGCCTACTGGGGATTTTTTTCTCTAAAATCTTCCAGCTGTGTTGACGCAGGCGATTCTTAATGTAGTTGCAGCACAGATCGTTCTGAACTATCAGTTTGGATTAGTCGTTGGTAAAATTTCGCACACCGTAACGCAGTCTTTAGGAATTTAGAAGAGGTCTTCGACTAAGTTTGTCACCGGTGACTCATTATATAACTTAAAAATCTATAGCAGTAAACGATACATATGGTCCGATAATGTATGAGAGATCAGTGCGAAGGAAGCAGGAACCCCGTTATCGTATTGACTTTGCACCGCGGATATGCCTGTTATAAAAAGAACTTGCTACGTTCGCTAACAATATTTTTATATTAGCTCCAAACGGATATCCTAAATGCAAAACGAATTTAGTCCGAGAATATCCAAACAGAACCTCTACATGAGCAATGTTTCGGTTGGAAAATTCAATTGAATTACGCTAGAAGCCAGCAGATTACCTCTAAAATAGGAGCTGCTTTCCGTCTATTAATCGGTTTCTTTCGCAGCCTAGTAGCGTTTGGTAGCCGGGCTTAGATTTTAATTGGCGACGAGACTAGATGTGATCGAAATAAGAAGCCAGAGCCAATCAACTAAGTAGAATGATCACTAATCGACCGGAGCGCGGGGGGTGGGGGAGAGAAAAAATTATTAATTGTGTTTACGCGTATGTTTCATTATCAGTTATTTCTCTTTTAAGCTGTCATGTTTAACGTAGGAAAGACTTCGCGCGGATAACATTGTTGTATGCTGTTAATGTCAAGATGGGTATCGGTTGACGATTATAATTACGTACATAGCGATAATGTACGTAGCATAGTGTGATAAATTCGTATAATATTGAAGAAAACAAAAAGTGGAATATTCAATTAAATGATGCCGTTGTTATTGAGTGTCCTCATTTGAGACAGGGCGAGGAGGAACGAGCAGAGTCCGCTGAACGAGCATGTTTACCGAACAATTGACTTACATATTAAATTAGAGTTAATCTTATCTGGCAAGGAAATTTTCGAAACACAATTTTCTGCCTCGCATTTTCCGATCGTAAATACCCTTTTCCCAGAAGAAATTGTGTACCTTTTCCCTGCAAAAATACACGCTTTATAATATTGCAATTAATAAAACTAATCAGAGTCGACCTAGCAAGTATCTACGAAAGAATATTGCTGATCGAATATCAAATTCGAAATGTCGTTTACTATTGTTGTTGCTTTTGATTACTTCAAGTGATCCACAGTTTATAATTTCTTTTTCCGTAATTTCACAGTTTCCTCCAATTACTTCCCCCTTTCACTACCACAGTTTTCCCACATATACATATATATTGCGATCAAATGCTCTGAAGAGTAATTTTTGCAGAGCTGGTCTATTAATAAGAAGCATGTTCCTAGTTTAAGGAATTCAACTTGTTCTTTACGGATAAATGGTTGCATAGTTTCCAAGAGAAGAAAATAAAATAATCGAAAAGCAATTTTATTGTAAACTTGTTTGAAATGATCGAAATTTTTCCAATATATATTTTGATCGTGTTCTGCAAATCGATTCAATTTTTGATTAGAGCACAACTTCGAGAAACGATTTAGGGAAATGTTGGCAAATTTAAAGTGGTAAAATAAAACATATTACTATTATTATCGTAAAAGTATGCAAATATTCGTCTATATTTTTTTCGAAAAAACAAAAAGCGACTTGTTCAGCCAATCTAAACTCCCAGTTATTAGACCGTAGGTGGCTTTATAGGAAAACAGTTGTCTGTAAACAGAATAGACAAAACAAATTTCCCAGTAAAGGTACCACCTACATAGAACGTGTCAAATTTACATCGTAAAAGTATTAATTAAAATATTTTTCCTCGTTTAAAAGAAAAAAAAAAAAAAAAACAAATGTTAAAATTTCTAAGAAAGGAGAAGGGCCAAAATTTAATATTTTTAAAATTAGCATTGTAATTTTAAAATATGTGTTGTATTAAAAATGAGAGGTGTTTAAATTGGCTCAACAATTCGCGAATGTACTTATGAAAAATGTTAATTTGCCGCAGCACTGAGTAAAATTATATTTAAATTATAATTAGTTAAAATAATTTAATATGTAACGACCGACAGCTGTAATGATATACTTACATTTTTTTTTTATATACATAAATATTTTATAGTTTCAAAAAGGAAAACAAAATTAGTATTTTCCGCACAGTCACATTTGTCGTTTTCAGTAATTTTGCATTATTTTTTTTTTTGTAGGATCCGAAGTGCCCGTGGTCAGTGAGTAGTTGGGTAGTGTAAAAGTCAGGTGTTAACTGTAAGACTGTTCTAATATTTCGGATTAGCCTGTGGGTATACCGACCTGCTATATCTTTTTCCCAAGGGTTTTGCCATATGGACATGAAGTAGTTTTTAATGTGTCTTTTGAGTTGTTTTAGTGACATTTTTATATGCAAGTCATAGTGGATTAGCATGTAGGAATTGTTCTGAAGAGGATTTATTGGAGGCAGAAATTTCATTATTTGATAGACATGATCGTTAAAATATTCAAAACTTTTATAGTTTTTTATGGTAAAAATGATTGATCATTTAATGTCATTGGTTCCAGTGTTTGCACTATGATTCCGTATTGGAAGAGTTACACGTCTGTTTTAAAGGTAGCAATATATTGCATTTAGCAATGGTATGTCTTTGATCAGAATAGATTTTAAAATGTCAAACAAAGTAGGATGCCAGCAGTTATCAAAGGCTCCTTTGATATCCAATCCTATAATAAGAACGCTCGACTTTTTCTTAAGACTGCTGCTCATCTTGCTGATCGCATAATTCACAGCATGTTCTGTGAACAGACCTTGTCTGAATCCAAATTGTCTATTATGTAAAAAGTTTGTTGAGATCAGATGGCAAGTTATCCTATTTTTTAATAGTTCTTCGTAAATTTTGTTTACAGTATTTAAAAGACATATTGGGCGATAGAAGCTTATGAGATTTACATCCTTGTTTGATTTATGAAGTAGGATTAAATTTGCTTCGCGCCAGGTTTTAGGGAAATAGTTTAAGATGAAGATTTTTTTTGTATATCAGTGGAAGGAGTTTTGGATAGACCTTTTGGATTCATTTTAGTGTTTTATTTTCTAATATTCTCAGGTCCAGCAGCTTTGTTGTTTTTTAAATTTTTTTGCGGAAATATCAAGAGGAGTCTGTTGTAGCAACGTTTTTCTGTATTATGAGAAGTTTAAAGTTTTCTCTTAGTATTTCCTGTTTGTTGCTGTTTTTGTTAGTGCTGTTTAACGGAAAAAGAGAGGGTAGGGAGTAGTTTAGATTCTCTGTCATATTGGTGATTTTATCGGCGTTATTTTTTGTGAAAAGTGGAATACTGTTTGGTTTGTTTGATTTCAGAAACGTTAATTTGTAGCTTAATCCCCATGGTTTGTCATTTTCAGAGCAAATTTTTTTTGTTTTTTTTTGGGGGGGGGGGGGAGTTATATAATTACAGAATATCTTCTGTGGTAGGCAGTAGATTTGAGAAATACGTTGTTTCATAAAGAAAATCAAATAACGACCTCTTCAGAAATTCATAAAAATGTGTTTTAAAAAAACATAATTATTACAATTTAATTAAAATTTTATTTTATTTTTAGGTAAAAAATAAAAAAAATTATAAAATTCTAGCTAAAATGGTAGTTTAGAATTTGAATAGTAAGAAAGATCGTATTCCTTATAAGACTTTACTTCTTTTTTATTTTTGTTAGTAATCCGATCCTAATTCTATGTTCGCGAGCAAGTTTAAATATATATATTTCTCATTGAATTCTATTTTCATTTACATTACAAAATAAAAATTAAAAATAAATAAGAAAGGCAAAAGATCGATGACAGTTGGGTTTAAAATAAATTAAAAACGTAACATTAATAATTTTTACTAGAGAACAGTATTAAATATTAGTTATAATTAAATCCGTGGGTAACATTTATACAAATCTTTTATATAAATTAAGCTTCTCTGTTATAACAAATTTTTTCATGGAGGCTTTGGTTCTTGGGGGGGGCTCTATTTCCCCCCATGGATCCGCCACTGTATATATATATATATATATATGTATAATTTATAGCCCTAAAGTAAATCAAAAAATACATTAAAATCATACACACAATTACTCAAATTACATACTACATTAACAAATGAAGCTTTAGTATTTATTTCCATTGATGCTCTCACGATGTAGTTAGTTTTTCATATGTTACTTTTTATAAATCGGACGCTTATAATGCTGTTCACCTGTGTAAGACAAAAATGTGTTTTTTTTTTTTTTTTGTTCTTTAGAAGGGCATAACATTTCGAAGGTTCTTGAGTTTGTTATTCATTTTATTTTACACGGAGGTAGTATTGTACTCAAATATTGTTAATTTTTCGTTTAAAAGAGACAAGGAAGGTCGAAATAGAAACATTTTTTTTTTTTTTCGCTTCAATAATATGCGGTTCCCTATTAATTATTTTGATAATTCGGTATCCAATTGTCGCTGTAACATTAGACTTTCAGTATTAGTTTTAAGATATACTCGAGCCTCTATTGTTCCAATGTTTAATACTAAGAGTTCTGAACTACATTTGGTTTCTCGAATTATGTATTACCGGTTTACAATATACATTAACGATTATGCCATTCTTATATCCGGGGTGTACGATTCTGTTACGATTTTATGTTGTTTAAAAATTTGTGTGATGCTATTGCATTATTGCATTACGGAAATACGTTAAGAAAATTTTAACTGAAACTGCCACGCAAACTGTAAATTATTACTATTTTTATGTTGTTTTAAGAAAAGTACGATCAATTGAAATTCCCCTATTTTGTAAGAATTATAGAAGAATGATTAACTATCAGTTTAGAGGGTGCCCCAAACATACAAATGTTTTTCTTTTTCTTTTTTTTGGGGGGGGGGCTCCGGCAACATAACCCATCAGCTTACATACATATATTTATCTGAAAATAAAGTCCGATGAAAACTGACATAGTAAACTTCGTGCTTTTGAAAAAATTAACAGCAGCGAATATTAAATACTGACTGGATCAGTATCGTGTAGGGCAGTGTTCTTCAAACTTTGTCAAAACTCCTATGAACATAAAGTTATTTTGCAAAACCTGGGGTCGATCATAAACAATAAAATACTCGCGATCTGAGTAGTACATACAATGAAAACGTTTTAATGTCCTCTTAATAATAACGGTTAAAAAAGTATTACAAAGTTAATAGGTACGAGTAAAATTTACAGTTTCCATGACTGGAGTAAGCTAGATTTGTTTTTTGCCCAAAATTTTAAGGCCGAATTCTGTTGTCGTTATTTCGTATTCAACATCGATTTATTTTCGCATTTTGTTTTTGTTACAGCACTTATTGGAAAACAATTATTCGCATAGAAATGTTTAATTAAGAGCATTATGTCAAAGAGTGTGAAAAAGTGAATGTTATCAAAGGTAATTAATATGTCGACAAAAGCATCAATTAGAACCTTTTTATTCATAAGTAGCACATAAATGCCCGATGGCAGGAGCGAAAAGTTCTACAAGTAAACGTACTTGCCGTTTTACAGTCCTCGTTCCACCGTAATGCGAAGGCCGTTCCGATACATTGATGAATAAAATTACACAGGGCATTTGAAAATTTGATTAGATTATGACATATATGAATGCCTAAGGTATAGGAGGGAATAATCAAACAACGACTACTCGGAACATATAACGAAACGGAAACGTATTATTATACGCATATTTGAAAGTGTAGTGAACTTAACTCACGATTGTCTTTTAGCTGTGGCATGATCCGATCAGTAGGATCAGTAAAATGTTCTTATAATCGGTTACTTTACTTGAAATTTATTGTTCATACTTGCTTTTTCATTATTTTAAATTACATAATAAATCATTTTTTACATATTTGGTTTTATTCAGGAATTACTTAAAAAGTTTTCTTAATAAAAATATAAAAAAAGTCTCTCCCCCCCTCCCCAAGAACATAATTTGTCCCCCAGGAAACCGATTCCTGAATTCATCCCTGATGTAAATTAATACATAAAATCTTCAAGCGGAACTTACTAGAGCAACGAATTGATGACATTATTTGAATTTTCTAATATCTCCATTACTAATGTCTTTGATAAAAATAGCGCAATAAATTTAGTTTAAAAAATTTTAAATTTTACGTTTGTCTGCTGTTTTTTGGTGTGGCGTTCGATTTTTATGATTCTGTACACATATAATATACGGGGAATCCTAATGAGATGGTTCAGAAACGACAAAAATATTCAATTAAAATGTGCAATAACTCACGATCGGATTGACTTATAAACTCCAAAATTCGATCACAAATTACGATTAAAATTCTTTTTAAGACAATTTATAACTTCAAGCTAACCGATTACCCTGGGCGGCAAACAATCCAAAAAACCGTCAAGAATATATCATATGGAATATAAAACGACCTTAAAAAATTCATAACTCACCACCATCTATGATCCTTTAAAAGTGAAATTCAAAATATGAAACAAAACGCAGAATCTCTTTCATAAAATCAAATAATTGCGATTAAAAAATTATAAAAACTCCCCTTCGCAGCCAAAAATCGCTAAAAAGAAGGATGTTCACGTAAGCAATAGTCCGAGTAACAAAGTTGGGGAACCAAAACGTATCTCAGACATACGCATAAAGGACCGCTTTATAGGTATATTTAATGTTTGAAAAAAATATTTTTTTCCCGGGCATGTGATATATCGATGGAAAGATCGATATTTGCCGGGAACAAAACCGCATTTCACTTCCTTAACGAACTTCTCATCATAGTGTTTTTCTTCGTGATGTGGTATTTTATTATGTCACGTAATTCATCAAAAGAGCTTATTGACATTCGAGTGAAATTGAAAAATTGATCTGGATGTGAAGGGAATATATTCTTAAACAACATAATTCTTTAGCGTCCGTATGAATTTCAAATCACACGAAAAATTAGAAACCATATTAAAAATACGATCACTCGTTAAGTCCAGTAGTGAAAACATCGCGAGAATATTTAATACTCTTTATGAATTGCTGCACTTTGAATTCGGATCCGAATCTAATTAACGTACGAATGTTGTTTAAGAATAGTCGTTACTTTTTATCCCGTAATGATTTTATAAAATTTTCAGAGCAAATTTGAAGACGTTTTCTTTTTTTTGTTTTTTTTTTTTTTAATAAAAATAATTTTAATTCACAATTTTTATTATCAATATTTTTGAGTGCTAGTACACGAATAGATCAGCTGGAAACGTTTTTCGGTACTCCCTAATGAGTTGGTTCAAGAGTAAAGTGTTCGAACGTACTATTTCCGATACTAACGAGCATGTAAATCGCGTATCCCTTTTGTCCCCTTAACTTCAAAATTTAGACCGTTAAATTTAAAATTTTGCTGGTTCATATTTTTGCTAAATTCTAGCGACAAAAAAACATCAATAGAAAAACTAACTACCGAACGGACTGTGTACCTTCTTAAAATGCTTCAGTTAATTTTTTTCGTCTGACTATATTAAAATTTTATTTTCTTTTCAATCTGCGTATCCACGGTGAATATCATTTTGGTAATATTTTAAGTCAATCGCTTTTGTCGTGTCAACAATTTCCTTAAAGAACACTATTTTTCGATGTTATTTGTTGTGCTCACTCATACTATCGGTACTTACATGCTAGCTTCATTGCCCGGTGGTACACTTTCGAATAAACAAAAAATCATTAAAATGGTCCATAAAAAAAAAAAAAAAACCTATGTGATGAACATATAATTTTTTTTCCCTTTCATCTATTTTCGAAACTACGTCGGAGAATTATTATTATTATTATTATTTTTTTTTTTTTTTAATGGGTTGTCAACGAAGACATTAGCCCAAAAAATGGAAAAAGAATTATTTCTCCACACACGGTTCCTTTTACTATTTATTCTTTCCTATTGATGGCAGTATTTGGTATCGTATAAAGATATAATTGATTCCTTCCCTTTCTAATTGTTTCCTAGTAAACTGGCTGACGAGGCCAAAAGAAAAAAAAAAAAATTATTTCGAGCTCCGAGCAACCATGCATTGTGTCTTTATGTACGAAATTAATTCGTTTTAGTTTTGATGGCAAGCAAAAGTTACTTTGCAATTTTAAACGTCAATCGAAAATAATTACGATACGTTTTTAATCGAAAGCGGATAAAAAGCTGCGAAAATGTTACATTTGTTGTGGTTTTTTAAATCCTCGCTCAATTAGTGCGGTTTGCTGTTGTGGAAATAAATTAATTTTTGACAAAATGTTCGACGGAGAAGTACTAGAACAAAGTGGGCACGTGGAGGATTATCGTGTGACCAACTCGTAGTCGATTTAGATCGGAACAGTATTTTACGGGCGTGAGGTAAAGAGAAGTGTGCACGTCGTTAATTTTATACATTTTTATAATGATGGCTGTGATCAGAAATGAATCTCAGTTAACTCCAATAAATATTTTTGGGCCAACGTCTCAGGGGAGGTAGATCTATAACATAGAAATATTACTGAATTACTGTATAATCGTAAGTAATTATTATGCAAACATGTTATACTATAAATCATTTTTTTACATATTTATTCATTTCTAATTCTTCATAATATAGCATCTTTTAATGCTTTTAAAATATTTGCACACGTAATTTAGAGTGATGTTCCGTAAAAAATATATTTCATTAGAATATTTTAGAAATTGAACTTACAAAGAAATTATCGAACGGATCCTACAAGACAGGAGTTTTAGTGGTTGCTACGGAAAATGATATTTATACTTAAATCTTAAATACTTACCCGATTCGGTATTTTGAGATGTACTTAAAGTTTGTTTTAATTAACATTCCCAAAAGAAGAAGAAGAAGAAGAAGAAGAAAAATAAACGTTAGTGACAAAACTTACGGAGTTTACCGTGTAAAAAGAGAGAAAAAATGAAACATTTAAACTGGAACTTAGTAAAATTTCTCATTTTAGGATGAGCAATGCTTATTCAACGATGGTTTACACAGCAATCGTCTAACATGCGACACACAATTTGTTTAGTTTTAGCACGCGCTAAAAAGGGGACACTTATATAAAGAAATGTTTTAGTATTTATCATTATTTTTTTCCAATGCCAATCTACTGATTCAGTTTTTCAACAACTTTCCAAATAAAAAAATCACTTCGAGGTTTCATATTGCGATAAAGAGAGGGAGAGAGAGAGAGAGAGAGAATATAATAGGTATAAATTTAAACGGGTATCAGTGGAGCCGTGGATAACTTATGTTATTATAAAATTATTACTTTTTTTTTGTTATAAACGGATTTTTTAAAATTTTTTTTCGTTACCTGTTTAGTTAATAAATCGGATTATTATTATATATTTTTAAATATTTAATAAAATTTTCCTTTTCTACGCTAGGAAATCGGCAAATACGTGTTATCGTTCGTTATGTAAATAAACGAGTTCTTTCAAGGTGTCTATTTTCGTTTAAAAGCACGTTTAAACGAATCACTTAGTTACGTAACATTTCGAACGTGTTTTCGTCTTGTTCATAGAAGAAACGAATGATCTAGATTAATTTTATCGTCAAAACACACTTAAAGGCAGCTACTAGTGACAACGTTGTTCCACCCTCGCTGTGTACTTTATGTGACCGGTCGTTTTTAGGGCGATTACAATAGTCGAGTGCCCCAAGTAACCAACCACCGGTGCGGTGTCCCAAGGATTCTCATTGAGGTGGTCCGCATCCTCAAAATTTGAATAAGTTTTTTAACCCCCCTTAGTGCTAAAATTTTTTACGTATATATTTATCTGAAACTTTGCTGATAACTCTTTCGTCATAATACTTTTGACCCTTCGTTAAATCTTATATTCGGTACTTTTAACTCTCCTTCCACTTATTACGAATTTTTTCGGTACTCTTTTATTATGTTATACTACTAGTCGTTTTGTCGCCTGTTTGTACAATATGTAATGCGGCATATACAGCAGATTTTTAAAGGCCATGAAGTAAGGAGTATTTCGTGATATAATTATACTGCGTTTAATTTTTTTTATCTGCGCACAGAAAATCAGTATGGAAATGATAAAGACATTAGATAAATAAAAACAACCTAAATAAAATTTATGAGTAAAATGTATCAAGAAGAAATAGAGTGTACCGAGGAATAGAGTTATTAAAATCAATTACGATATCAATCTCCAAAAAAAAAAAAAAAAAAAAAAATAAACCAAAAAGAATCTATAGATTATAATAAATATTTACCATATTCCGAAACTTGTTTGTTTACAATAGAATACAAGGTGCGATATTAAGTCGAATGTACAGTTAGGCAGCAGCAGTTGTAAATCACACCATATGTTTCCGTGAATTAGAGGGAAGACATTTGACAGGATATACATAATTAATATTCTTAGAAGATATTAATTAGTTGAACAAGATGTAAAAAGTATAGGTATGAAAACAACAATTGTACTAATTGGTAAGAAGGATTTTCAACGTATAAATGTAGAAGATATAACCGGGGAAAAAAAAAGAAAATTAGCACAATCGGAGAATTAATATGAAATGAGGATATTATAAAGCTAGGCTGACAATATGGTGTGTATCCGAATCAAACCTGCAACAAACAACCGATGAACGTAATAAATCGGGAAGATATGTAAAATTTATGTTAGAAAAGTGAAAGTCATCAGAACAATGAACAATATAGATGTAAACAAAATTGAACAAATATATAATTATTTAGGTTAAATATAATCGCAGAAAATTAAAGGATAATAAAGACAAAAAAGTAAAAGCAGGATAGGTTTAGACGTAAGGCTTTCAGTAAAAAGTATTTGAAGAAGATAAGAAACTACGTACAACTAAAAATTTGAATTGGGAATTTTTCGCTATTTTGTATCCACCGAGATGAGATAACGAAAACGTTTGACCTGCGGTATTATAAACGATTATACTGGATGATGTCATGGAAGGAGGATGGAACGAATGGGGAACTGAAACACGGCAAACGAGTAAGTCGGGTTTAATAGAAGTGCAAACGAGAAGTACTTTGGTCACTCCAATGATAGAAAATACCGGAAAGAATATCGTGACGAAGAAGACGGTACAAAAGTAGACGTAACAAGGAACAGAGCGAAAGGGATAACAGAGATGACGTCAGACGAAGATATTTGTGCTAAAGTTTCCGCGTTCAAACCTGCTGAAAGGATATGGGAATGATGACGACGTCTCTAGCACGGATCTGATGTTATATCTGTGCAAAATCTGTCCGAATACATGTGTATGTCCGTTATGCACTTTGCATACGGTAATGAGATAGCGAATTACTCATAAAATTTTGTACAGTTCAGTATTAAGTGAAATTAAAAAAAGGAAAAAAAAGTGTAATATATAGCGATTTAAAACAACTACAAATATAACAAATTAAGTATAAAACGATTGCTTACTTAGAAACGCTTTCGGGCATAACCCATCATCAGCTAAATACAAAACTCAATATAAGTGATCAGAAACAAAATCTAAATCACACTGAGGTCAAATAGGAAATAAAACGGTTTATATATAGTTTAAATCGTCAATTTAAAGTTGATATATCATGAATGTTAGAATAAGATGATGTACGTAGACTAAAATGAATATCTAAGGATGTAATAAACATTTAAATAATATAAATATAAAATATAAAAAATTTTTAAAGTTTTATATTAAACAGTGGGTTTATTTGGTCGTTTAATATATAAATAAACACAAAATTAATATATTAAACAACCAAATACCAAATAATAATAATCCAATTTTTAATATAAAATTTAAAAAAATTTTAAATTTATATTTATAGTTATATTATTTAAATGTTTATTATATCCTTAGATATATATTTTAGTCCATGTACATCATCTTATTCTAACATTCATGATAATCCGTTCCGTCTCATGACTTGTCCAAAGAACTTTAAACTCTGTCTTATTATCGTGGGCAATAATCGTTGTGTCGACTCTATACGCAGTTGCTTTAAGATTGATCCTCTGTCCAAGGTATTCTTAGTATGAGCCTGAAGCAAGTCATCTCAAAAGCTTCGATTTTCCGGCGTGACGCCGCTGTTATACTCCAGAAAACTGAAACGTAACGAAATATTAAGTGTACCAACGTTTGCATCAAGTTTTTCTTTACCTGGCATGTTATTTGATGGTGCTTCCATATTTTTGTAAGTTTATCTAAAGCGTTTTTTGCCATGCCTATTTTTCGTTTTATTTCTGTCTCACAGTTTCCATCATTGGTTATATGAGCGCAATATTCCAAATTTTATATTCCAATATCTTTTTTTTTTTTTTTATACATTAATTAACTGAAAAAAGACAATTATCAAAAATATTTATCTGTGTATCCCTTATTGCAAAATATAATTACCGATACGATGAAACGAATTCATAGAAAAATGTTATGAAGATGGGTTTGTGATTAAGATGGATTTAAAGAAGAGTATAACAACTATCAACGGCTGTTACTCCGGTAATGCAAGAACGGCGATACGTTAGAGAATAACAAAGTAGATGACGGGAATTTTAGAATTATTCCTAATCTAAAAATATATCCCCGTTTATGAAGAAAAAAAAAAAGAATCGTAATAAATCTGTTTTGACATTAAGAAGCGACATCTTTTATGTTTGAAAAGGTTGATAATTCGGAGAAGAGAAAACTGAAATTTGAAGTTAAATTCCAGTTAAACACGATAAGCAAAAATTACGAAAAATAACATTACCTCATTGCATTTATTATGGAGTGTAGCGGAATTTTTTTTTTTTTTTTAAATTGTTATTGTATTACAAACTGGCCATCTTGGCCATTTAGCAATATTCTTAACAGGGAAATATTTAGCATGAAGGGAGAAGTACCCAATAGTACCTACCCGAAAAACTTTACCTTAAACAAGGTCATGAGGTTTCTTACGCTTCAGCCGCCTCCTATCACTAGTAGTATGTAGCAGTCCAGCAGTAAGTTTATTCGGATGACTTTCAAGTCTTTCTGCGTGTCTTCGGGCATGAGCGGAAAAATAAAAAACAAAATAAAAAATTCCGGTGAATTGGAAACCACAGGGTAGCGCAAAATAGAGTCATTATAAAATTTGGGGAATTCGTTTAATAACTACGTGTATTTTGTTGATTGTTGTATGAGAAAAGCAAAGAAACTAAGATGAAAAATATAAAAGCATTATTAACAAATCGTTTGAAAACAGAAAAAAGTGATTATAAAGAACAGGCGAAAAAAGCAGTTTAAAATCGAATAATGAGGGAAAATTTCGAAAAATAAAATAATCCGAATTTACACTTCGTATTTACGAAAATGGAACGTATTTATGATAGAGAAAAGTAACTCTGCTGTGATCATTTTTTATGCTGGACGAAATACGAACAGAAGTTGAATCTATTCAAAAAAGTGCAAAAATATTAAACCGATTACGATTGCACGATGGAGAACTTAAATGGAAAAGAATTCAAATCAAATTAATTTTGTCTGTATTGAAATAATTTATAACACTCAGCCCAAATTAATGCACTCTACAATCACCAAACCCTGAATAAAAGGAATATCTTAAAGTTGCAGGCTTTCGAGATGTGGTGTTGGAGGAAATTACAAAGAATAAGCTGGACTGAAAAAACCACAAACGCAGAAGTACTACGGAGAGTAGATGAAGAAAGGACATTGGTCCATTCGATACAGAAACGACGATTAAACTGGATGGGACATGTACTCAGACACGGCGGTCTCCTTCGCGATGTAATAGAAGGACAAATTCAGGGAAACAGAAGACGTGGTAGACCGAGGAACACATTTATCAGCGGGTTGGTGAAGGACGCAGGCACAGACCGATACTGGAAAATGAAAAGAACTGCAGAGAATCGGAGGGGTTCGAAAAGGCTTACCATGGAGTTAAACCAGTCCTAGGACTGTCAAACTTAATAATAATAACAATCACCAAACACTAGTGGTACCAATATTTCCCTGCATTTTGGCAAAGTGAAGAATAAAAATAATTTTCTTAATATTTAATAATAATTATCATATCCTTCTCTTTTTTCTAAGTTTTTTTACCTTTTTGTTCAGGCGTTTTCGCCTAGCTGATCACGATACTACGATTATCCTCATCTTAGTCGTTCTTCCATTTATCGTCTTCACTTCAGTCATAATTACTTCAATTCTTTTTCGTTTCTCTCAAATAACCTTTTCTTTACGTCAACGCCAACCAAATTGTTTTTGAATGTTCGTGATTTTCAACTCTTAGATTTCTCTCTTTCTATAATACATCCTTCGGTCTTACACTTTCCTGATTATCCTCTATAATTATTATTTCCTTCTTTTCCTAAATTTGTAACCACGTTAAGATCTGGTTTGTTTTTTTCATTCTAGTAGTTTGAACTGTAGCGCTAGGTTAATCTCAGTCGGTGAGTTCAAGGTATAATAAAAATATACAGATAAAAATTACCGGCTACTTAAAATTAACTGAAAAATACGTCACATTATTCTTCATCCTTTGAACGTTCATTAAGGCCACTGGTTACTTGAACAAATACCTGATTATTTCTGACGGGCTCCAAATTTTCTTCTTTTCTTTCATATTCTAATGACTGTCTGCCATATTCGCTTTCTCATCCATGATCTTCTTTTTACACACTTCTTTTTTTCTGATTTCTTACGGATCCTTAGTGCGTGGGAATTGAAGGAAATAAACTGGCAGACCCTTTGATATGTTCCTCGGTACAACATATTTAGTCAGGGAGATACCTCAAATAACATTTTGTCATTCTCCAAAAAACATCACTACAGACTCTAATGTCTATTTTCAAGTCCTAAACCTGACTATCCGGCTTGATTTCTGCTTTTCCCATGATTCTACGACTTTTCTCGAGCTTTTTGTGCAATTTTTGCAGTTTTGCGCTTCAACCGAACTTTGCCTTCATTTTTCCGTTATCCTTTTTTCTCTTGTGTTTTTTTTACGTACTGTCCAGCGCATCATCCCTTTGATTCTTTCTTTATTTGTCATCCCGATCATATTATCTTTCAGTGCCTACTAGCTGAACGAAATACTTTTTTTATACTCATCTGTTGGGGCTTGAATTTCCTATTCTTTTTATTTCTTCTTACATTTTACCTTCCTCTCCGTACTTATTCCTTTTTCTATGCGGTCGAGTTAAAATTTAAAACTTCCGGTTAACTTTTTGCTCTGACTCTGGGCGTTGCTCTTAAGTCAAAAAAACATTGTTACCGATATTATAAATTAGATCTCGAGAAACGTAGCGGATTTCAAATCAAAATCATTTCTGTTTCTTTAAAAAGAGAGATTGCACTGGATAAAATTAAGAAACATAAGAAATCGGTAAAAAAACTCGAGTTTACCGATGATAATATCGTTAAATGCAAAGCTATTTTTAACAGCTACAACTGGAATACAAATATGACGAAGAAATTTGCACTACCGATCACAACCGCACGTCCGATATGTTAATTTTTCACCTAGGCTGTTTCTGTTTCTATTAGGTGACAACAAGTGTAGAGTTTAAAGGTCTTCTTTAGTTGACATAATCTAAGACAACAGCAGAAACGAAATGCCGCTCTTAAAAATATCATCGATGTAAAGAAACTACCAATCTTACGTCCTTGCTGAGGACCTCGGTATATTTCTGCCTTGCGCGGCAGTCGCAATGAGCGCGAGCAGATTCTTCAACATCCGGTCAATTTTTATTTAATTTTTTCGCGAGAGGAAGTGCTGCAAAATATCATTTAGAACATGACAAATCATTACAAAAAATCTTTATTTAAAACTTCTGCAAGCTGAACATCGGCGATCCAGATAATCATGGGATGCTACAACTTAACAAAAGTTATATAGGATTAGTTTATTGTTATTCGTGAAAAGTTGAATACCAAAATGGTGAGAAGTTATTATAAGATCGGCAACTGCTTTCAAGGCTTAAATTCAGAAAGTTTTGTGTAAGAATATTTGATACTCTGAACTTGTTTAAGTATAAGTAATATTGTATTATATTAACTAATAAAGAAGGGATGCATGTGTTATTTTTGAGGACGACGCCGACAAGCTGCAGAGCTTGGCAGGGTCTTTAAATGTAATGCAATTTGCAACCCAAAAAAAAAAATAATAATACATAATGCTCTTCTCTCAGAAGTAAGGTTATAAAAAGTCGGCATAGGGTGAAACTAATCTAGCCACTTAAAACTTAATTTTTCAAATTCATGATGGGATCTGTGCCCTCTAAATACTCTACACACCGGTTTTTATATTATCTTTGTTATTTTATCGACTTTGTTATTCTATCAACTTTGTTATTCTATCGACTTTGTTATTCTATCGACTTTGTTATTCTATCGACTTTGTTATTCTATCGACTTTGTTATTCTATCGTCTTGATTATTCTATCGTCTTGATTATTCTTTGGTCTTGATTATTCTTTGGTTTTGATTATTCTTTGGTCTTGATTATTCTTTGGTCTTGATTGTTCTTTGTTCTTGATTGTTCTTTGGTCTTGATTATTCTTTGGTCTTGATTATTCTTTGGTTTTGATTATTCTTTGGTCTTGATTATTCTTTGGTCTTGATTATTCTTCGGTCTTGATTATTCTTTGGTTTTGATTATTGTTTCGTCTTGATTATTGTTTCGTCTTGATTATTGTTTCGTCTTGATTATTGTTTCATCTTGATTATTATTTTGTCTTGATTATTGTTTCGTCTTGATTATTGTTTCATCTTGATTATTGTTTTGTCTTGATTATTGTTTCGCCTTGATTATTGTTTCGTTTTGATTATTCTTTGGTCTTGATTATTCTTTGGTTTTGATTATTCTTTGGTCTTGATTATTCTTTGGTTTTGATTATTCTTTGGTTTTGATTATTGTTTCGTCTTGATTATTGTTTCGTCTTGATTATTGTTTCATCTTGATTATTCTTTGGTCTTGATTATTCTTTGGTTTTGATTATTCTTTGGTCTTGATTATTCTTTGGTTTTGATTATTCTTTGGTCTTGATTATTCTTTGGTCTTGATTATTCTTTGGTTTTGATTATTCTTTGGTCTTGATTATTCTTTGGTTTTGATTATTCTTTGGTCTTGATTATTCTTTGGTCTTGATTGTTCTTTGTTCTTGATTGTTCTTTGGCCTTGATTATTCTTTGGTCTTGATTATTCTTTGGTTTTGATTATTCTTTGGTCTTGATTATTCTTTGGTCTTGATTATTCTTCGGTCTTGATTATTCTTTGGTTTTGATTATTGTTTCGTCTTGATTATTGTTTCGTCTTGATTATTGTTTCGTCTTGATTATTGTTTCATCTTGATTATTATTTTGTCTTGATTATTGTTTCGTCTTGATTATTGTTTCATCTTGATTATTGTTTTGTCTTGATTATTGTTTCGCCTTGATTATTGTTTCGTTTTGATTATTTTTCGTTTTGATTATTGTTTCGTCTTGATTATTGTTTCGTCTTGATTATTGTTTCGTCTTGATTATTGTTTCGTCTTGATTATTGTTTCGTCTTGATTATTCTATCATCCTTGTAATTCTATTGTGGTTTTCTTGTCTCCGTGAAATTCATATTCTTAACTAAACTTAATTAATATATGTTAATGATTATAAATTTATGTAGATGTGTGCTAGTATGTCCCCATGTCAAATTTCAGTGAGTGTAACTGTATAAATGGATTTCGGATATGCGCTGTTGTGCATTTGTTTATATCTGTATCTTCTATATTTATTGTTTAGTAACTTACACTTGAAGGTGAAAAATTCCACCTGCTTAAGTTTAAATTAAGCATTTTTTGTTTAAAGTAAGTATTAAATTGAACTATTAGTTCAATTCCCTGGCATAACTTCATTTCATGACATCCCCACATGTGCAGAAATTTCTCAGTTCTCAATTTGTCGTACACAGTCTTACCTTTCTATTTTTATTCATTCATTTGTTTTTTCTCCCATCGCAGCAACATCTTAAGGTATTCCTTTTCGTTGATCTGTTTCAGTTATTTATTAATCTATTTATTTTTCAAATCTTTTTTTCCACTTTTTTTTATAGAGACGTAAAAAATCTCTAGTGATAATAATAAAGATTTGATCCGATTTAATTTGAACGTACATAAATAAATTGTTCAGGAAGACTCGGCTGAAACATTAATTTTTACCGTCAGCAACCTCGGTCGTTTTTTCAGTGACTAAAGTCGATAGAATATTTTTCGAGATGGGTTGTTGTGTACGTACGGAAACTAAAACGGGAAATATCTACTGTTAACCACTAAATCGGCGTTTTATTATCAATTTTCTCGCATCAGTAATTCCGATAAATTCTTCCGATTTATCTAATTTTAGAGTGGCCAATGAGAAAGATTTGTTTTGCGTATCAGCGTAAACAAGACGCACAAGGTCAGCAGCGTTGTTGTAAGGAAGCCTGTGCTATGTTTCGATAGTGTAACGAATGAATTTAACTGGAAGCGTAGTACTCGAAATAATCTTGTACATGAATTTTTTTGATTTATAAATAATTCAAAAAGATAAAAACGGGTTTTGAAACTTCAGATATTGAAAACGTCTTATACAACATTTATATCTTAACTGGGGAGGGTACGGAAATTACAACATCTAGAAACACAATTTAATAAATATTTAATGCAATTATTTCTAATTAGTATTCCAGTTTGCGATTTCCGCGCCGACTCTAATTGAGGTATGTTGTTTAGGAATTATCATAAAAATCATCCTTATATCACTCTGAAATATGTTTTATTTTCATATCGCGAGTAATTATTTTTTACTTTTTGATGCGCTTTTTTAAAATTTTCATAATAAATCTTCAAGTATAATTTTTTTTTCTAAAAGTTAATGCTCAATATGCTGTTTATATCAATAATCAGCTGCTAAATATCTAGGATTACATCTCGATGCCCATCTAACATGGAAGCATCACGTGAAGCAGAAAGCGGAACAAATCCGACTCAAAGTTCGTCAAATGTGGTGGCTGTTAGGAAGAAATTCACAACTGGACCTCTACAGTAAACGACTGCTCTACCAGTCAATTATCAAACCTATCTGGACCTATGGGATCCAACTTTGGGGATGTGCAAAACCTGCTAACCGAATGGTCATTCAGCGTAGCCAGAACAAAGTCACTCGTGCAATTACCAATGCAGAATGGTATCAAAGAAACGAGGACTTGCATGCAGATTTGAATCTGAAGTGGGTAAACGAGGTCATTCGCGACTTTGCCATCAAGCACGAAAAGCGGCTCCATCAACATGTGAATGTTGAAGCAATCCAGCTGCTTGACACATCATCAGATGTTAGACGTCTTAAGCGATTAACGCCGAACGATCTAGTTTTGTAAATAATATTTATGTATATAAATAATAGAAATTAGTTAATGAACTAATATTCTATACATGTCTAAACTAATTAGTCATATATATTGATTATTTAAACAGTAGTTTAAGATCTCAATACACATTTATTATTAATAAAAAAAAAAAAAAAGTATAATTTTTGTTTTCTAAAAAAATGAAAACTTTCTATTTCACAATTTTTAGCGTAATACCTGAATTTTTTATCAACTTTTTTAAAAGTGATAAGCTTGTTAATATACCGTAGGGCGGTTTGAATTTCCTATATTCGAATCCATATTAATTCGTGGTAATTAATGATAATTTAATCAAATTACGTTTCTACGCTTAATATTGGTAATATTTTAAGTCAATCGTGTTCGTTATATTAGTTAAACGAGCTCATCTAAAGGGATCGTGATTTTTTCATGTTTCTGATGACTACCGAGTATTTGTGTTTACCGAAACTTAGCGATATATTCCTATGTGGTACCACTGCTGAATGGTATACCCACTTTTGAGTGAACAAAAAATCATTAAAATCGGTCCATATGGGTATAAGTTATGCGTGAACAAACATTAAAAACAAAACAAAAAAAAAACACGTATCCCCCCCCCCCTTTTTTTTGAAGTCATCAAAAAGTTTTGACTATGTCATTCTTTGCCGGGGAAATGACCTTTTGCGTTGCGGAAACGAATTAAAGAAAGTTACAATAGAAACTTCCATGCATTTTCTGTTTTAAGAATGGCATAGTTAATTGGAATTTGCGTTTCTATTAAGCAAAATCCTACTTTTCTTCGTGGCACCTCTCGAAAAAGTTACTTTAAAATGAATAGCACAAAAAGTTCTCGTACATGTACCACGTCATATTTCTTTGCTACGATCTACATCGATTTTCCATGCTACGGAAACCTTTATTCTTGAATAAATTACGGTACAACGTACAATTCATATCAGGACATGGAATTTCAAAATATACCTCAAAAGATTTAATATAGCGGAAATTGCATTAGATACAATGAGCAGGACAGTGTACATCCTGAATGGATGAAATACGCTAAATAGAGAAATAGTGGAAGATTACGGAGAATTGGTACAGAAAAAAATGTTTAATAAGTTGGCCGAAAAGGAATTGGAATATAGGAAGACTGATATTAGATTATATTAAAATTAAAGTATATTAAGATAATTAAATATTGTAAAATGTGGAATGGAGGAATCCGAAACTTAATTGGATGGTTTCCACCGCTGACCACATTAAATTTTTATATGTACATAAATAAATTGCAATTCAATTTAAAAAAGAAAAGAATAAATTACGGACTCTTCTCATCTTCTCTCGGATCATTTTAATCAAATAAAAAGAATTTAACAGAAACAATTTCATACGGAACCGGTTGGTGATTTTCGGCATGTTTTCGAATTTAAAATGTTATAAAAACTTTTTAATCGATTTCCTGAAAGTAGGCCGTAGTTAAGAACGTGTTTTTCATAGTATCATCCGCGGCAGCACCACGTCTGAGAATTCTAAAAAATAATTTCTTTTTTTTTTGGGATTTCTTTAATGAATGCTGAGATTTCACGTACCCGCTGCAAAACAGAAATATTATAGTTTTCAGGTTTGTCCGCCCAGTTTAAAGTGTAGCAACTAAAACACGGAACTGTTATAACCGGTTGCAGAGTCATTCTATTTAAAAAAAAAAAAAGTCGGTATTCGGAATTCTTTCAGAGTTCTCTCTTGAGAAGGATTTTCATATAAAACCACTATACGGGGATTTTACCTCATTTCAAATATTGCATGTACTCTCGTATTTATGGGTGTGCATGTTTTCATTTTTTACTATTAAAATATTTATTATTTACAATATTTCCGGAATAGTTAATATAACCTATCCAATTAAATTCTGACGACACATTAATCCCATTTTACATTATTGCGTTATTATTATACTTAATACTATGTGATCCTTTAATATAAATATGCATATGCTAGCTTTACTATATTTCATTTCACTGAATGTAAAAATGTATTAAATTTCTTTAAAAAGTTTGTTTGTGAGTTAATTTAGACTACTATGTTATCGCTATTGCATTCTTGTAAAACGTGCCCTATATTATCCGGTAAATTACATCCAATGCATCTATCTGAATTTTAAATTTTAAATCTTTTTAGGGAATCATTCAATGGCCCGATACTATTATGGTCGCATGTTTGAAGTACCGAAGCAATAACCGGTCGTCATTTTCGAATTTTGTTTTTGATGCATTGATTTCATTGATATCGAAATAGTTTAGACACGTCGATGTTTTTCATTTTAAAATAGGGCAAATGATGTAACATTTACAATTATCAGTGCGCTACGATTTTTTCAACATCCAAAGTTCTGTACCCTAAGTTTCAAACCAACAATGTGCAACCACGCTACAGATTAGAAATGTTTATGTGGAAGTTTATTTATTTACGTTATTTCGATTTTTTCATTTGAAACTCGCATTTCGAAATAAAACGTATTAATGATTTGGGAATCTATGTAAGTTTTTTTATACAAAAGTCGTTCCGTCTGGCGTTTATACGAATATTATTTAAATGTGTGCGCTCATTCGTCGTTTTTCCTTTTTTCTAAATTTTTGATTTCGAATATGAAAATGTTTTGGAGAATAAAAAATATTTCGGATTTATTTTCGTTCGCTATGCGAAATACTATTAAATAAATTTAACTGTTTTGCACTTCAGGTGCAACGTCGTTATATGTATATCGCGCTGTCGAAAGCAAGACATAAATTTCAGTTTTTATACTTTATAATACATATAAAAAGTAAAATTGGCAAGTCTTCCAAAAAAAACGAAAAAAACGAAAAAAACGAAAAAAACCACAACAACAACAAAACAATGAAAGATTTGGTGACAAACACTCTGCATTCTCCGCACGATTAATATAAATAATTATACGATATTCGTAATTAGAACAACCGGTATACTCTTGCCCCGTTTCGTGAAAATAAGTTAACATAGCAAATATGTATGAAAACACATTTTATTATTGATGAAACAATTTATCTTTCATCGACTCAGGCGGTTAGAAATTAATCTTTTTTAAAAAAATAACACCAGTTTAAAGAAAACCGCAAAACTAACTTAAATCGACAAACTGAGGACAATAAAAATAACATCAGCTTAAGAACTACGAGTTTTGCGCGCATCGTATACGTTTATGATATTTATCAAGTGTTACTTGATGTAGCCTAACGTATTTCTGTTATTTTATTGCAAAGTAGGTAAAATCAGAGTGGATTAAGTTTCTGTGATTTAGGATAACTGTGTTTTGTAAGAATTTAACTATACAGATTTTGTATGTCACTACTGATAATTCATTTGCTGCAGTTTTAGACAAGCCTAATGTGTTTACCTCTTACATATTACGAGTAATTGGGTCACATTTTTATTTGAAACTTGCACTTACTAAGTTGCATCTTGTACATCTATATTGTGCGTTGCATTTGTCTTCTTCAACGTTCGGTGGGCTAGTATTATTCACGGTTTAATTTTTAAAGTAAGAACATATAAATCAAGTTTCAAATAGAAATGTTACAAGTACACTTAATCCCGCTTTTCCGCTTGCAGGAACGTTCTTCAGCTACGCCACTGCATTAGAGTGGATTTTTTAATATTCGATGATTTGCTGTTTTTTTTTTTTTTAATTTCAGTACGGCAGGCGATGAAATTTACGCGAACGTGTTGCTATCTGTGAGTTCCGGTTGAACAATAATAAATTGACCACGTATTCTCCACCCGGAGTGTTAAATGTCTAGAAAGACATCTATTCACCGTTCCGATTAGAGCACATACTGAGTATTTCAAAATTGCTCTCAGATTATTATGCTCAAAAAAAAAACAAACAAAAACAGGTTAATCTTTTTACCGAACACTATGTTCTTACCTCTTGCGGCATCTAAATTTATTTCATAAATTGCTCCTTAAGCGTCTCAAAACGTTGATTAAAATGCCATACCATCAGTTTCGTTCTAGAAATAATAATTCCACCATCGATCGAATTGATTGAATAACAGCAACAATCGAAAAGCACCGGAGGAAAGAAAATCCTATTCTGCGGCTTTTCTCGACGTATCGTAAGCATTTAACCGAGTCTGGCACTAAATTTGATTTTTAAACTGAAGAGATTCCTTCGCAATGTTATTACACTGTTAATTGCTTGGTTCGTATCTACCGAATCGGAAATTCGGAACAGTCCATTAAGAGGCTCAGTCAGCATTCTGTAAAATACACGCAAGTGTTTCCCTTCAAGGTAGTGTCCTCAGACCTATTTTGTACTTGATGCGTACTCAAAGTGTTCCAACGATGCTATTGCCACATTTGCCGATGATACAGCTATTCTGTCAGTTAGTGATTCACAAATTGAAGTTACTGAGAATCTTCAAAAACAAGGTCACCAGACGAAGGCATGTGGCTGGGAAATTAAGCTTAGTGTGTTTAAGATTGCGCATGAAACTTGCGTGTATCGATCAATAGACTTTACTAAGTCTTAATGTAATCGAGATCCGGCAAAGTTGGTCTGAAAAATACTTAGGTATGTATTTAAGACTTACGTGCAGAACTCACCTTAAAAAAACCAAATGAAACTCGAGATTCCTTAGCTATATTGATTAATCGGTAGACATTCTACTTTGCGGGCGGAAAATTATCAAACACTTATTTGTACCTATGGCGTATAAATATGGGGGGGGGGGGTGTACTAAAGACAAATGTTTGATGCAAGCACGCCAAAGTATCATTCTTCGATTAATTATGGATGTCTATTGTTACTGAAAGAACGATGATATAGAGATCTCAACATGAAAATGTAATCAGCGAAGTCTTTATTTTTTTTTTGCCTACCTCAGGTGCGCCAACGACCTTGACCCAACAACTGAAGTCATTAAAGGCTTTGCCGTAAGTCGTGAGAAGAAATGATATCAGCACGTGGCGGTGGAGGCGATTCGACTTCTCAATACTGAATTTAACATAAAACGGCTGAAACGTTTTAAACTGTAAGATCTAACTTTAGCACACGTAAATATGTATCAGAGGTTAATCAATGGATTATGCCTCTATACATTTTCATATTTAATTCTAATTAGTACCTGAGTAACTTTTGTCAATATTAGTAATTATTTTTAAGATTCTATTAATTCTATATCCCCTTTCGGAGTTGTTTTAAAAAATACATTTGTTTACATATATTTTTAACGGTTACGCATTAGTCAGCGTTCAAGGTTATTGCTGTTCCGAATGATGCAAATTTTCTGAAAAAATATTTTAATTCAGATTTATGTGCCGTATTTCTCATGTTTTTGTGTTAAATGTTCGCAATTACAGAATGTTTTTTTTGTAAGTTGAAAAACATCTTATTAGGATATGTAAATTTCAAAACGAAAAAAAATCTCACATCAGAATCAATTTTACGCCGGGTTTCAAATTACTAAAAGAACGACTTCCATTCATTTCATTCTTTCACCAGAATAAATGAATCTCGGTCTTTTTCATATTTAGAAAGGAAAGTAATGGTGTTTTATAGATCGGCTATTTAAAATGAGAAGCGTAACTATTTTTTAATTTTGAGTTCGGTTTTACATCTCAAATTACTCAAAAAATTACTAAAAAAAGATGTAAAGTTTTTTTCTAACTGTTATTTCGACGTTTATGTGACTTTTTATACAACACTCCCATAGATGAACGCAGCTACTCTGTATTCTAGTCTTCTGCGCCTTGGCCTTCCTACTCCTTATAGTGCCCACTCCATTCTTGCACTCCCCTCTCTCAATATAGTTCCTTTGTTGGCCTTGTTTATCTCCTCAATTTCTAATCTTTTCCCCTTATATAAGGTACATTTCCTTGCGTTGGGTAAGTTCCACTGTTGACGTGCCCAAAAAAAAAAACAAAAAAAACAAAAAAAAAACGCAGTGACAAAAAAAAATTTATATTTTCCAAATTAACAAATATTTTTTCCAAATATTTCGCGTTAATTTCTTATCTACTTTTTAACTGCGTATTGTTTGGCACAATTGTAATTTTTCAAATGGGGTTTATGCTGCGTGCACACACGCACACACACACACATACATATATATATATATATATATATATATATATATATATTTAAAATTTTGTACTATTATATTTAATTTAGTTTAAATATGCTTCTTATTCCCTTCTTTTTTCAGTCGATGCCATATTGACGACCCCCCTCCAATCTAGGAATTTATAGGTAAAAGTAAATGCGTCGAATTTATAAAAGAAAACAAAAAATAACCGGTTCTTTCCTTTTTTGTTGATCATGAATTATCAAAGTAGCTAATGAAACAAATTAACAGCCTAGAAAAAACGACGCATCACTAATCGAAATGCTCTTGACCCACAACTAAGGCCGAAAAAATTAGATTATTGGCAAGAAATTATCAATTTGATTAGGCAAACGGAAAAATTTCTTTAATCAATAGTATGACGTAGGTGTGGTTTTGTTTACTTATCTCTCTGTTTGTCTTGCAACAACTCACCCGATATCGCTTATATCAATGATTTTGTTACATTTTACCAGATGTTTATGTGATGTATGACTTCCAAAAGCGATGAAGGAAGGGAGAGAGCCTAGACTGGATTTTAGCGAATTTGAAGCACTCAAGAAGAATGTAGAGTGATTGGTGCTTAATGATGGGCACAGTTACTAGAAAAATTGTTAGAATGAGGGGAAATTTTGTATTCTCTTTCTTCTGCTTTTGCAGTATGCGGTGGTTTAGGAGGAGGCGGATTGGTAAATCAGATGTAATTTGTAGATCGTGAGGAGATTTTGCCTGACGTTATTCAGAATACACGATCGCTATTAGTGAATTGAAATGGTGGAGATTTGGTAAGAGGGTTTTGATTGCGAACGCGAACGTTTTTTAAACAACCGAGAGATGATAAAGAATCCGAACAAATAAGAGTGCCTTTGCAAGAACTGACTGCCATGCCACAATAGTTATTTCAATTAATTTCGACTAGAAGGAAAGGATGAGGAAGGATTATGGTTATCGGGCGTTAATTGATGATTGAACAACTATCAGGCAGCTGTTAGATGTGGTTTGGAATCATCAGTGAACACTTAGATCGGATGAGGATTACATTAGCCAAAAGGCGACGTTAATAATGCTAAGGACGGTAGATTTGCTTGCTTCCGGAAGAAATTGTTGTCCAACTATAGGGAGAAGTTTGATGGAAAAATTGATTTTATACGAATTAAGAGAGGCTGGTATAGGTAGGGAAATGCAAATCTTTTGAAAAGTGTGGTGGGTACAGGAGAAGATGTTTTTCAAAGAGCGTAGAAGAGTGTTTTGAATTAGGCGTTTAAGTGAGAATTAGTTTGAAATGTTCCGGAGTTGTGTATGACTTTGAACTGGTTGAGGAACTGTTCCGTGTACTGAGTTTTGGGCGGATTAGCAAGCGGTAAAGACGGAGAGCGAAATTTTTTCAGCGTCGTACAAATCGAGGGGGAATTTGTTCAGTTGAGTTTATGAGTTTTTGAGGCGGCTGACATGTGGGTCTAGGTTAATTTATTATCGAATATAAGGTTGAAGTATTTAGTATTGTCGTTGGTTAGAACTGACAAAATTAAATATTTCAACTCCGCATTCGACAAAAAATTAACCTGGTTCACACATACTAACCGGAATGAAAACAATCCCCTGAAGAATCCCTATACTTGGTACGATTCCATAACTAATCGCGTAAGAGTTTATAATTTCCCATGTTTTAAACAGTGGGATTTGACTTTTCATCATCATTATATCCTCAACCATTCGGTTGGTGGCTATTCTCACATTGTTAGATGTACAGATATAGGTTGTATACTAAGCAATTATTATAATAATATGCAACGCAGGTGTACACACGCAAGACTACATTACTTAAACGAATTACTGTTGCTTAACCGGTTAAGCTGGCTGTATTGAAGAAACAAAATTATTTAGTTTAAAATAATCGGCAAAATATTGTATCGACTCGACCGGTTTTAATAAAAAACACTCTTTGTATACTTTTTTTTTTTTTTTTTTTTTTTTTATAATGCCGAAATTTCAGAATAATGACAAGATTGAGAAAAGTGCTTAAAGGAATGTACCGAAAATGATATTGATACTGCTTCGTAAATTTAGAGGAAAACTCGGTAAATTAATTTTTGAATATAGTAACTTTTTATTTTATTTTCCAAATATATTTAGTTTCTGTTTAAAAATCAATCCGATGTATTCCGTAAAAGGTGTAAACTTTCTATTTTATGTACAAAATTTTGTAAGGAGAAAAAAAAAGAGAACCTAAACAAATCATTTGAACGCCGTGTGATGTAAAAGGTTGCTCAACGTGCGGTGTAAAATGAAGGATGTGCTGGGAAATGTAATTTAAGACCTTCACGCATCCGCTTATCAAATTTTATCCGAGTAATCGAACGTCGAACGTCACATTTAATAACACGTTCATTGATGACAATATTCGTTTAAAATTTTCCCGCGAGCAAGCGTGAAAAGTTCGAACTTACTAGAGACGAGAAAGATATTTGTTAATTTGTTAATAAAAAAGCGTTTGTAAATAATAAAATCGTGGAACGTTTCCAATTCCGCCTTTAAGAGCACAATAAAACCGTTTCCGTTTCGATTTATTAATCTGGCTACCGACATTATCGGAACGAAGCGAAACACATTAAATACAAACGTGTTTACTAGTTATATCGACATACCATTATTTCACTCTAAACACTTTAATTATTATATATGTAGGGGAAAGGCTCAACCGTTAGACCGCTTAAGAGCACCATGTTTTTTAAATGTAGCCATTCATCTGTTTCACGTTTAATAGTATCGATTTTTGATTAATCTCCGCTAAAAAACATAAAGAAAGATGGATTTGTTTTTTTTTTTTTTTTTTATTATCATTTAAATGTAAAGCTGATAATATTCATTTTGGAATATTGTTTTTTATACAGATTAATCCACTCTGCGTGTCGTTAATCTGATTGCAACCGAGTAGTAATTAAGTTAAACAATATCGTTTACGTTAGGCATATGCAATGGCTGTACCAAAAATCCAACGAGTTCGCTTCGATACAGAAAAAAGCTACTTATCAGACTCTGTCGATGATGTAGCACTGTAAGGCAATTTATTAAGCGATAGAAGAGCTTAGTAATTCCTCGCTTCGCTATACAGGTGTTTATTTAAAAATATAGGTATAATCCCGTTATAGTCTATAGATTTTACAAAAAATTTTATTCTACAAAAGGAAACAATTACTCCCACTATTCTCGATCTGTTTTTAAATATTCCCGCTATTACACTGAATGTACATACTTTCTTCCCGTTTTACAATTATTCCCGCATCATATTCATCTCGTGATATGCTTCCGATAAACTTGTGTACAGAGGTTCTGCGGTAATATAGAGGACGTTTTTTAGAAGGAGGGTAATCGAATAATTATCTTTTACCGTGATAAGAGGTTTGTTGAACCTTCTCAATCGTCGCGGAATCGTAGGTTGCCCACGCCGCGCTTTTTCCTTGAACGATACAAAATAGTGTACTCGACTTTTTTCAATGATGGCTACATTTTTTTTTTTTTTTTTTGCAAAGTTTCGACTTTCCCTCACCATTTTTTAAGGGCATTCGCTAAAAATTCACGCGCGCTCTTCCATTTCCTCCACGTAATTGAATAGACGCGGCTTAAACTCGTCCTTTGAAATTCGATGAAGCGAACTGTTTGGAATATCGGTGATCTGCGAAAGCTTTCTGCGCGACCAACATCTTGACAAATGATCACCGATGTCATATTTACATTTTACTCGAAACGTGCAAGGACGTTCGCTCTGTGGCGAAAATGCTGCGGACTCGTAGCCAATAGTGAATATGCTAGCGAGAAATCGTCGGCTAACCTAAACAGTTGGTGCTGTAGGCTTAACATCGTCACAGTCTGCGCAGTCATCCGTCCTCTTTTAGTCGCCCACAAATATTGAACAAAGTTTCTTTAATATGTCGGTTTTCACATATACGCAAAAAAAGGGGGAAAAAAAAAGAAACAAAAAGAAAAACAAAAAATTGACAGCTCCCCCTATAATAACATTCAGACTGATGTTGCAAAGTGAAAACGTAATCATGTTCGGCTGTAAACCTTGGACAATAATTTTCTGAATGATTAAAAGCTACAGGCTTCGACGGTTGTACCTGTTATTTAAACAATTACGAGAAAGCGAAAACAGTGACTGATCAATCGCCAACAGATTGTTTTAGAATTCTGTAACATCGACAGATCAGTAACTTCACTTTATCAAATCGTATCAGCAGCATCTGTGGCACACATATCCTTACAATAAATTAACGAAAAATGATAATATCTTTCTGCTTAAAATAAATAGCGAAGAAAAAAGAACTGTTAGCGACATTAGCGGCTATGATATCCGGAACGTAGTAAAAATAGTACACAAAAGTATCAAAAAACTAAGAAGAAAAAAAAACAAAAAAACAATTGATCGGTTTCATGAACATTACAAAGTGAATACGCGAGGTAAAATATTTCGTAGAATATATATATATCTGAACAATGTGAAATACTAAGGGAAATTTACCGATTAGAAGACTAAATCAACTTTAAGTTATTGTGGATAGTACATAGTAAGGGATTCGGCGCGGATGAAACGATAATATCATAATTTACAATGTCAGAATCTTCGCACTACGCGGAATATGTGTAATATCTTAAAGTTTTTAGTAAATATTTTAGTAATGACCAAAAAACGGAATGAACATATTGTAATCAAAAGAATTAAAGAAAATGTTGCCCACCCAAATTACCTAAAAACAAATACTCTCTTCCAGACTAACATCAAGCTTATGCCTTGATGGAGTAGTTGTACCGCCGGGTGCTGCTATTGGTCGCAAAATAAACACACGTTCGCTACAAAACGTTTTTTCAGGCACACAATAGTACTATCATTGTTCGGAGGATGTGTTTATAACGAACCTGCGCCAACTTGCGTAAAGTCTCGCGATAAGAAAAACCACACTATCAGTCGCGTAATATTTATTTTTCGGTTAGTATCACTCCCCGCTGACACATGATCATGGCGAATAAAAAGCGAGAGGGTTTGAACAAGGAAATGTTATAAAAAAGTAAAAACTGGTAAAACGGTAAAAGTGCAACAGAAAAACGAATTGAAAAAAAAAAAAAACAAAAAAAGAAAACGTCGTTTTGGTAAATTTGAAATAGATATTTACAAAGGACGCGTGAATTATGATGCTCAAATCGTGTTCGGAAGTGTTTCGACGAGGTAATCGAAAATTCCATGAATTTTTTCACCTGTTTTTCACTAATGCAAATTTATTTCCGAGAAAGTTTGAGCGATTTTTTAACGTGTCAACACTTTTACACCGGTAGTGCTTATTTCGGCTTGGTTTTGAAAGCATCATATTCAATTCGCAATGGAAACAAATTAATTCGGAATAGCGGAAGCGATCCATCACCGCATCCAGACGATGACGTGCTTTCATTAAATGTAGAATTTTAATGGAGCACTGTGACGTAACGAAATTTAATAAACAAACTTACGGAATCGTTATGGAAATTTATTTTTCCGTCGAAGTTTAACAACAACCGTATTAAGCAGTAAACAGAGCTGTGCTCTCAAATGTATTTCGCACTATTAACACCAGCGCACAACGATTGCATGTGCACGTGTGGCACCTTGTTTGTCGGGACCACCTCGAACGTTGTCTGCAGTCGGAGTTGTTCAATCCAGTTTCCGATTTTCTTATTTTCGAATGAAATTTTAAACGCAAAAAAAACAAAACAGCATAAACCGCGGTTTATTTGTTTCTTTTAAATACGAATGCGAAGAAGGCCACGACGGAGGTCGTAAAAAAGGGTCGGCTGGAGGATAACACTTCTGCCGAATAAATTATGGAACTGCTGCGCGGAAAGGGGGAAAATTCGAATAATATTCGGCGAGAATTAACATTACGCGTGAAACACACATCGTGTATTATTGTCTCATTGAAACGCGATTATGGAAGGAAGTGTAAAAACTCCAAGTGCAGGGCAGGTGAAATGTCAATTAAAATTTCCCATCTCATCTGGTGTATGAGTAAAAGTATTTTCCTCTCAACCGGAGCATTAATTAGTCTTAATAAAAACTTCGCTTGTTCATCCTTTTTTCTTTTTTTTTTATTTTTTGTTTGTATTTTCTAACATATTCAACCATTAGCCGATGTGATTGAATATAAAAACGAGCTTTCAGAGACTGCGGGAGCATTTTATTCATAAAGTGCGAATGACGGCTAACTCGGTAGTAAAATTTCACTTTTTAGTCTTTCGTAAATATTTCAAGTAGCTGGTCATTTAGAAACATCGAATATGGGGTAAAGAATATTTTCCAAATTTTAAGAACGTGCTTCTCGGTGCGGGGAATAGTCTTAAGTCAAAGGATCTCGGAGACTAGTTTTTTTATTATTCCTAATTCGGTACAACGGCTATTGAAGGAAGAAAAAATCTCTGTTTACCAGGAAATCGCACTAGAACACCCGGGAAAAAAGAAAAAAGATGAAAAAAAGTTATTTAAAAACTTATAGCGAATATCTTAGTATCAGATAAAAACTTACGATAATCTTGTTGATTTTACGTTCGATACAGTTGGGGGGATACTTTTTCATCGATTATTCGACAAAAAAATATTGGAAATAAATATTGCTCCGAAATAAAAGCCAGTTCGTTATTGTCATTTAGATTATTTAGTTAAACATTTCAAGAAAAGTACCTAATCCGTGGTTCTTCCTGTTTCCCAGTCCATCGTCGTTCTGTTGTCGTCTTCGTTATTCATACTATTTTGAAATCTCGTTTCCGGTTTTCATCGATTTCCTCTCTTTATTGTGTCCACTCAAACGAAGCGTGTGTTTTTGGCTAATCATGTGTTTATTAAGTGTTAATCTCTCTCTGTTGACCGTTCTGCTATTCCAGTTTGCTGCGATTTTGCCTACGCCGTTATTGCGATGTCTTTTCCTCTTCTATACAATATTCCCGGTATATTGTGATCCGTTCCTACTAACAACATTTGAAATCGTAAGAAGACATAATTGATTCCTTTCTTTTACGGTTGTTTCTGGGTAAATGTCTCCCTGGTTAACGAACCTAAAGGAAAAAAAAAGAAACTTCAAATATACAATGGCTGCAGGATGACTTTTATTGCGTTCTTAAATTACCAGAGGCAGAAAAAATATAACATTTTGGTCAGAAAAGTGGGTGCACGCTCAAGGATCTCTTTCAAATTTATAAAATCCGGTAAAAAAATTAATAAATATAAACGTCTTACACTAATCCTCGGTTCTAGAATAATATCTGGATTATGTGTTGTTCTCTTCAATATATATAATATATTCATCGAAAAACTCTGGAAGGGGATGTTGACTCTTTTTTAGTTTCCGATCTGTAAATTCGGGCTCTTAAATTCCATAATTTTTAAACTATTTTCGCGATATTCCGCGGACAAAAATATGTCGATTAAAAAAAAAATAACCGTACAGCTACTATAGAACGGGCTGCAACATTTTTGGGGAAAATTTTTTTGAGGACTAATTTTCGCTTTTTTCAATATCTTTCGGCTCTTTAATTTTAAAACTTCAGAATTTTCTATTTTTTTTTCTTTGTTTTCTGGGCGCATCAACACAGAAACATTTACCCAACGCGAAGGATTAGCAGAATATTGAGACGTAGGAATTTGTAGGTTATATCAGGAAACAATAGAAGAAATTATGGTAGCCAACACAGGAACAATAGAAGGAGATGGAAGAGCAAGAATGTAGAGGGTGCAGTAAGGAGTCTGGAGGCCAAGGCCAAGCAAATTGGAATATAGGACTGCGCGTTCCGAGGAAATACAAGTGCATTCGAATAGAACGTGATTTGCGCAACAGGTCAAATTTAAGATAGGAGAATGAAAGGGACACATAAAGGGAGACTGAACAATATTAAAATAGAGAGGCAGGAAGTAGACTATGATTAAAGCGAAGGCGATTTATAGAAGAAATAACAGAACGGCTCATGAAGGGAAAATTATTGAACCCGGTAAGAAGGGGGTGGAGAGGGTTGTAGAACAAGGTAAAAGGAGTTAGGATTGGAGAAAAGAGACGGGTAAAGATCAATCCAAAAGTCACGGTGAAAACGATAAGAGAGAGGGAAAAGACTTTGGGAGGAGAATTTATCCATGAAACGACCATTTACTGCAGCTAGACATGCCAAAAAATCGGCAAGATCATGTTAATAAATTATAAATTAAGGAACGAATATATAGAGAATAATAGGGTCTGACGAAGGTTTAGGGAAAGGCGACGAGAGAGCAGTAAAACGCTTTTCGAGTTAGAGCATAAGAGGAATTTCGATAAATCGGATGTTGAAGATACAAAAAGAATAACACAATGGATTCGGCTAAAAAGATAGAAGAAAAGGAAGGGAGTTGAAACGACTCAGAATAGCTGAGATCAGGAAGAACAAAAGCAGTTCCGACACCTGAAGCAGATTTTGAGTCATCCGTAAAAATCGTGCTACGAGCTGGAAAGAATGAGGATAAAGTTTGGTTAAATTCGTTATGTATTACAGGAAGTGGAAGAGATTTAATGTTAACTGTACTGTAGCAATGTGAACAGATCATTTAGAAAAGAAAAAAAAGTTGATTCTTAAATTAAAAAACTTTTGACTTTTGTACTTTTGCGCTATTCTACGAACAAAAATACGCCGATTGGAGAAAAAAACAATTCCGCTGCTATTATAGAACAGTCTGTAGAATTTTTTTAAATATTTTCTTAAAACTTTTGCTTCTTTCAAAATTTGAGCCATTTAATTTTATAATTTCTGGTGTTTCATAGTTTTTCTATAACCTAATGAAGAAAATAATTAACTTTCTAGTTGCTGTAGAACGTGCTGAACTATTTTTGGCTTTGCACCTTTATAAAAGATATATGTATATACAATATATATGTAATAATAAAAACTTAATCCTTTCGGAAGGAAACCTCGAAAATGATAGTTTATGGAAGAGTTGGTTTTAATTAAACTATTTCATTTTTATATGTTACTTCTGATTAATAAAAAGCGTTACACAAAAATAATTCTTCACATTAACACTGACAAAAAAACGACACAATGATTAATGCACAGATCTTCACGACTGCTCTAATTGGAATCACCTTCACTCATAGTGAATCACTCGACTGTCAGGCAGGAAATACATAATAGCAACCATATAGGGCTTGTATGTCTATATCGTGCAAGTTGAGATAATTTCTGCCGCGATAAGCAAAGTTAAAATAATATCTCATAAACAACAGGAAAAACGGTGAGGCGGCATTTGCTGAAAGAGTCATTTCAATGAATGTCTTTAAGCTCCGAATTACAAATGCATCAAGCAAACTACCAAAAAATCATCCACAACTAAATATCTTTAGTCGAGCAAACGAGATATAATTATGTTCGGCATGAATTGATCAGTTTCCAACATTCTAAAATTGGAATCAATATTATCCGACGGATTAAGCGTCTATAGAAAACTTACCGATTTTAATCTGCAATGAGGTAACGTGGAAGTCATCTCAAATTCTCCCCGACAAACAGCAAAGGAAAGATGCAAAGGCTTGAATGGTAGTTAGGCTAGAAAATGCCAGTAGAGGGCGCCCGAAATACCCAAAGATTAAATAACTGCCTAAAATCTAAACTGATTAAATCGAATATACGCATATTAAACTGTCCACAGTTACTGATCAAGCAAGACCAATAGAACCAGAAAAAGTAACGGAATATCAAATGGAAGAAGAGGAGAGGAGTTTATAAAATTCAGTCAGGAAATTGGCCATATTGCAGAAGTATCACAGACGATTGCACACGTGTCATCGTTTGATTCCGGATACCCTCTATACTGCACTTTTAATAAATAATTTCATTCATCAAACGAAAAAGTTTCACACTTATGTTCAAATCATATCCTAATCTAGGACTGCTCTCCGAGTCCTTCAGACTTTCTTCTTTATATCCTCTACAAGTGGGGTTCACAAATTCCTGATCGTTTCCGACTCCACAGACGTTCTTCAAGCCATCTCCTCTCATCCTTTTCATTCCTCTGACGGTATCATTCTCTCTATTCGATCTCTCGTCTCCTCTTTGTTCTCGTCCCGTTCCATTCTCATAGACTTTGTATGGGTTCCTAGTCATTCCAATATAGAGGGCAATGACTCTTCGCTCGCTCAGCTGCCCGCATGGTCCATTCCTCGACTCTTTCCCTATCACGCTCTAACCATTCCAGACTTTGGTTGGACATGTATCCATATTTATTCTCTAATCATTATTCATACTACCGTCTTACTCAGCCGGTTTCCCGTTTCCTGCCTTGGTTTCATTCTATTCCTGTCTATCGTCGTTCCACTGTTGTTTCCTTAATTAGATTCAGAATCAATCATTCTCTACTCCCTTCTCACTTTTGTTTTTCTTTAGCTCTTTCTCCTTTCTGCTCTTTTCATATTTCTGAGCCTCCTTGTATTTGTGGCTCAAATCATATCCTTTTCGAATATTTTGCACTCCTTAATGAACGTTCCATTCTTTACGCCCAACTTTTAGCTTTGGGTCTTTCTACTCTCTTTAACGTTACCTATATCCTTTTCATCCCATTGCCTTCAGCTGTTCCGCTGCTGCTGTCCTTTGTGAGTTTCATTTCTGACCGTACGGCTATTTAATTCTATCTCTTGATTTATCATGTTGTTGGGTCAAGGCTGCTGGCACGCCCGGCAAGGCCGTGTTCACGGGGGGGGGGTTAATCCTTCCATGAGAACTGAAATAGTTATTACAAATACACACAAATCTGAAAAAAATCCAAAATTTAAAATAAATATTGATGGTTTTTTAGGGGTTTTTACCTACCTTTAAAAGAAAAAAGAAAAAATATGCTTCATATTTTTAGGTACTTCATTAATATTTTGTGCAAAATTTTTTATTACGAGTATAATTAATAACATACGTGATTTTTATTAATATTTTTACGGTAATTCATTCATGTAAATTATTAATATATAAATCAAAATGATGGAAATTAATAATAGTACAAATATTAGTGAAAAACGTATTGTTATTTATAAAATAAATATGTAAAGAAAATCCCCCCCCTCCAAAATTCTGGGCACGGGCCTGACGCCCAGGGTAGAAAAAAGGAGGATTGCTGAAATAAAATTCTGATATTACACATTTTTTTACCTTCTTTTTTAAAATACATCATACGAAAGTGTATTTGCCACATTATCAAAAATTAGATATCATCGTTAAAATGTTATCGTATTTCTTTAAATTCGTCTACAAATGTGAAATAATTTTTTGTGTCGCTAAAAGTTAAACATATATAACAGCCGTGTAACTCTGCCATAAAGAAAGACCAGAATTTCAGTAAATGTAAAATAAATCTGTCATTTATTAATAATTTATGTAAAGCGTTAAATAGGATAGCGGTGTTTAAATGAATTTAACGAAAAATTAATAAAATTAAAGGAAAATATTATTCAATTTAAAATAACCTAAGAAATATATAATTTATATATTATTAAAATAACGAGCTTCTCGGTTTGGTTTCGTAGTGTAGTGGTTATCACGTCTGCTTCACACGCAGAAGGTCGCCGGTTCGATCCCGGCCGAAACCACGCTAATTGTTCTGAAATTTCTTTTTTTAATGTAAATTGTTTTAATTTAAAAAATTTTAATTTCAATAAATGTATATAATTTAAACTACGTTGATCTTTTTTTTTCTTTTCTAACATATGAATTAAATTATAGGGGGCAAAAATTCTTACCTATTGCATAGGACACTTTTTATTTTAGATTTTACTAAAATTATAAAAAAAATTATTAACACTTAAAAATTCAATACAAATATATATAGTTTTATTTTTTTTAAAACATCTGAACGATAATTATTTAACGGTTCATGTGATTGTATATAATTTATAGAGAATAAAGAAGTTTTCGAATATGTCGCTAAATAACGTTCAGTTATAAACCAAACGAAATACAACTTCAACTTACTAACAACGAGTATCAGGTTAACATTTGTAGCTGAGAATTTTTATTCCAGCGATTATATTAAATAGTACGCAGCATCTATAATTTGAACTAATTAGATGGTATTAAATGGTACACATTAATATGAGAAAGAACTGAGGGAATCATTGAAGAGCGATTGCCACTTTTAGGAAATTAAAATGTTCTACGTTATTTTGTATTTTCAGAAAAAGGAATTTAAATAATACACGTAATTAGCTATGCATTTAATTAATACCTTTTTTTAGATAGAAAAAAGTTCCTAGAAAAATAAATACTTCATTCTCTATTACATATTAGTTGCTTTTTCAATGTTTTGCTCACATAATACGAGGCTGTTTTCAAAGTAGACTAAATTAAATTTTTCGATGTAAGTATATCCAAACCTAATTTAAAAATATATTTTTAAATGAAAAATAAATTTTCTTTATCGGCTATGTGCCAAAAATCAGAATAAAAACAGTTCTTGCAATTAAAGAAATTTTCACCGCTAGTTGCAAATGATGATAGTACTAGTTACTTCTAGGATTTTTTTTTTTTTTTTTTTATTATTTTTAATTACAATGGTAAAACGCTTGTTGACGAATTATATACATTCTAACATCTTAAAATTATACATGTATACATACTCTCGTTTAGTACCTATCGACATCTTAATCGAATTTTGCTCTTATTGATATAACTGTAATCTATTTTCTTTTCTTTGGTAATCTATATATTTCTTTATGTATTATTGCGCCTTCTATTATGTTTATGTTTAATACATTTTTAATATTCCTTCTTCCTAAAGCCATTCCTTTATTTTCTCCTTCTTTCCTCTATTTTTCCATTCTTTATTATTATTTCCTTAGGTATTTTATTTAACATCTGAATTATAACAAATTTGTCAGTGTGCTCCCCGATCTTTGTTCTCGCTAATGGGCAGTTTGTACGTCAAATTTTTCCTCAGCTCCTATTCTGTTTTTATTTCTTCCTCCAATTCAGTTTTCTTTCCTATTGTTAAGTATTCCCGTATCTTTATTAATAACTAAATTTCTGTTCTGCTTAGTGCATCTTCCTTTTTAATTACTTCATTTCCGATTTCTCCCTTAAGGATTTGCTATTAATTTTAAGCATTATATTTGCAGCTTATTTACTTTTTCTTAAGTATATCTCGCCATTATACATGAATTCCATATCTTTTCCTCGAATCTACTAGCCCATAATAAATTGTTTTTAATATTCTATATGTTGCATATTTTCTCAATGTATATAAAGCTATTAATATTGCCCTAATTTCCTTTGCAATATGTTCCATGTGTAAGTCCCATCTTAACTCCCCAAATATTTACACTGAGTTACTCTAACTTCCGGTAGTTTTTTATTTCACATTCGTTTATTTCTCCCATTGAGTGTATACATTCATTTAAGTGCATTGTTATATTTGGACATATTAAAATTTATCTTCCTCCCTACAGAGTTAGTTTATCCGTTCCGGTTATTAATTTTTAATGTTTCTACATCTTGATCATATGTTAGAGGCCTCTCTTGATTTTATTTCAGAATTCCCTCTTAATTTCTATATCTTCATTGATTTTAATAAATGAGACTTAGTATTTCCAAAAAAAAAAAGTATTTCGCAATGTAATTTAACTGTTTCTATCTAAAATGATGGGATTTGTAGTAAAGTTTGTTTATTTTTTGTTTAATTGTTATTTCTTTAAAATTTAATCTTTGGGTTAAAAATGTAATATTTTTGATTTTAAGGGCATAATTTATGTTCAATTTGGGATCCTAATTACGTGTTTCTTATTATTTTGATCTACGAAACTGTGTTAATGGATCACTCACTTGTTACAGAATAGCACTTTGGCTTTGGTGGTTGAACTGCACGATGGTTGAAAGAGGGAGGTTGTTCATGTATTTTCATGTGTTGTACAGGTTGAGAATCTGTTATAGAATAATTAAGTTTAGCTAAAATAGCAGAAGTTCAGGTGCTGCAAAACGTACGCCTTAGTACGTAGCTGGATGATACTTAGTTAACTTTCATTACACGGGTGGCGGAAGTAGATCTTACATGTTGCTATGCACTGAACAGGCACATAGAAGACATGTACATCTCATCATTCATCATTATCTTGATATATGCCGATAATTTAATTTTTTAATTTAGTTCGCGTCAAACAATAATGTAATTTGAAAACTGTAATAGCCCTGCAAATCTCGATAAGTTGGTTTAGATATACAATAAGAAATGTACTCTACTCATGTATCTGGATGCACACATTGTCAGACAAACGTTGTTGTAAAATAGTTATCTACATGAGTTAGCACTGGCTCGACTTATTACAGAGGAATTGTAAACAAATACAAGTGGCGAGTAGTAATGTATGTTCGCATCCTCCTACTGCATCATAGAGCAAAAATGAATTAATATTTGCTATACAGAACAACTTACATATTTATACACACTTAAGTATCTTATGCACTATCGTATTTTATAAATTCGTTACTGTGTCATACACTTACATATATGCGCCACCATGTTGTTGTTACACGCTATATGCAATTGTGTTGCTCCCACACATAGCCGGTCACACAGTTGCTGACATTTTATACATACATATTACCATGCTACAAACACAGTGTTCTAGTGGATAAATCGTCCAGCACGCGCACATATACACACATGGCTAACAAACCATCGTATAATATACCACCCATAATAATTGTACCTTTATGATGTAAACGTATAAGCTACTGTGCTGTACATACACTCCGCTGACTTTACATGGAAATACTAAGTGCATTACGCATACATAAAAGTATATTAATTCCACACGGGTTAACGTGATTGTACGTTAAGGTTCCTTACACCCCAAATTGCTTTAGATAGCATACTTAAATAGTGAAGCTCAATACAAGTTTGAGAGATGTTTTCTTTTGTTTGTTTGTTTGTTTTGGTTAAATGTACACCGAGTGTTTCAGCATTCGAAAGTAGATTATTAACTTTTGAATCAGCAAAAATCGAGCACAATTAAGAACCACACAAACTGAAATAGACGACTGTCTATAGGTTATTGGAACATCCCAATTTGCTCAGTTATACATGAAGCACATCGCTATATAGATAAGAGCAAGAACAAATCAAATAAAGGTTAAGGGTAATAGGCATTTTGGAATTTTTTCAAAGCTAACGCACAACCTATGCTATGTTAGTGTGTTAATAGCTTTTTCTGTTCGTATGACTAAGGTTTGGTAAATTTTCTTTAGTGTTTTTCTTTTAACTAAATCGAGCTTTTGTTAAAAATTGTTTAACTTTTTTGTAAACAGTTATTTACCGCCTAATGGATTTCCTAAGATGTATACAATTATATTTCCATTTCCAGCGGGCGATGAAAAATACGATTTCCATCACTTACAAATATACGAATATTAAAATATTTAGACCAAACAATAATAAACCAACTACGCTATTTTAATAGAATTTTTCGTTTCTTCAAAAAAATGAACGATGCCCCTGAAACGGTTATCATAGTTACCTTTCTACTTGTCATCTAACTTAAAACAACTTTTCATTGCAACCGTATTTTGCAGAATTTCCATCCCCGATTTAAACGGTAAAATACGTATCTGACCGAGACTACAAACCAGATTATGTTAAACAATGAAAGAAGTCGTACAAAATTATGTTTTTCAGTTATGAAGAACTGAAACCTAATATGGTCCCCCGGTTTGTAGCTAAAATTTATTTCGTTGACATTATATTCCCAACTTGATTTCGTCGAATAGTTTCGCATCTAATTCAGATGAAACTTCTTAAAAATACGATGTGTCTTAATACATCTCTTAATATTTATGCGGATTATTTAAATTTAAAAAAAAATTAAAAGAACATTTACTCGATTAAAAGGTACTTTTCGCGTCACACGTAATAATCAACGAATTAAAAGTTATAATTTACATGCCGAAATCGAAAGAAATATTTTACTTACTCGTGTTCTTAGACGGGTATAACAATGCCCCACCAAACTGAGAAAAATTATTTTTTCAATCGGGATTTTTATAAAATTTTGAAATACAGTTTTTGAATGAAGTTTTGAATTTAGTTCGGGTTTCAGTTCTTTTGACTTGGCCAAATTATTCGAAAAATTTCCCTACGTGGCGACGGTTAAACATTGAACCGAGTACGGTACTCACAATTAAATAAATGCACATTAATATTTAACAACTGTACGAAAAGAAGTGGAATAATCTGACCAGTTAAATTAAGCCTATTCGATTGAAAGACAAAAAAGCAAAAATTTTCATCAAAGCGACGAGCATAAAAATCCATTACTGATGCGGGCAAATTAGCGACAGTGCCTGATGAGGCGGTAACGAATCCTGAACCGATCCATGTCTCTAGTGAAAAACAGTTATTCGTTCGATTATTCACAGCTGCACTAATCCAAAAACGTGACATTTTACACATTGTGCGATCGCGTCACGAAAAATTTACGTTTTAGCCGAATAAATGTGTCCTTGCTGTACTTCAGCCAACACAACACCCAGACCAAAAGATAATATATCCTACAGATTGAAATAAAATCGAGTATGACCGAAACCGTTTTATAAATCGGATATCGCTGAAATATCGCGCCAAACGTACACAATTCGAATTAGTACATTTACATATCAGTGGCGAATCCTGATTTTTTTCGGTACTTCTCGAAGACAGAAAAATGTTGAAATGGAATTAAACTCCGCACGTTCTACTACAAAAACAAAAACAAATTAAAAAATCACTTTTTTTTTTTTAAATCTTAAAATGTAAAAAATTAAATTTTTGTAAAAGAAAAGTTAATTTTTAAATTTCGTTAAAAAGAATAATTTATGCGAACAATAAAAAAGAATAATGCAGTATTTAAAAAATAAATAAATAAATAAATTAAAAGGATTATTAAGTAACTTTAATCTAAAAACTATAAAATGAAATATATACAGCGCCTTCGTCTTATTGTGCAGTGTACATCACGCGTTTAGCTCGCCCAAATACCTAGAGTCCGTTAAACGCTTTAATCTGATTGTATCTGTACATTGCTATTGCGGCTGTGTGTACACGTCCTCAATGGTTTCTTATTGTTAGTGACTCGCTAATGTCCGAAAAGTACACATAGTACACAATGAAAAAATTAGGATTTGCTGTATATACATATGTATATTTTAAAATAACACTAGTGCCGTTGGGCTTAGTGCATTGTGAACCTTAACTTCACCATTTCTGACGCCAAGGGTACGCGGGACTTACTTTCTTATTCGTGTTTCATTTCTATTAGTTTACGGGGTGTGCATATAAAAATAGTTCAGCGGCGTATAATTTTTCTTTCTTCTTAAATAAATTACGCGCAAGCACTTTTATCGTTCACACACCGAAACAGTGCGCATCGTTAAAGAGTCTGAAAAAGCTCGGCTAGAGTGTAGTAACCCTCGAAACTTTTTCTGATCGTTTCATTTTTGAATGTATGATCAGCTAATTTGACAACACTCGTCTACCTGCGAAAAATATTCAAATATTGCGCAAACTCGTACACATACGTTCTATTTACTTCGAACAGATTTCAAAAAAATAAAAAATTAGATCAAAGAGAATCTCACGCTTTTTCCTTTTCGATCCGGTTGCTACAGTTACTTGAGGAATAGTCCCAAATACATGAACAATTTTGAACTCCCTCTATGAACAACTGTATCAAAAAAGTCGTCATTCTCAGCCATCATTTCGAAAATTTAAGAAAAAAATCGATTTCTTACAACAAATAAACGCATAAAGAAGACAGTGTGGCAGCACATATAAAATTAACAACAGCACAACAACTATGGTGTTGAGTGATTAGAAAGTGGCTGGCGAGTGGCTCAATGTGTGTTGAACACAACCACCGAAGACCACTTTTTTGTGACTGATGCCAGCCGCACGTTGCGACTGCTGTTAGAGCTGACGCCAGGAAATGGTCCGTCTGAGTAGTATTGCGTTTTTTCGTATCATTTCTATGTTAAAATAGTATTACCCTCGACCAAACACTATTTTGTGGTTTTGCTGTGGTCGAAAAATGGTCCATGTGAGTTAGCCTAACGGTTGAATAGTAAAAAGCGAGAGGTGTATTTCAGAAAATGAAGTCTGCTCTAATAAGTCGTAACGCGAAGAAGGAAAATCGGCCAAGTAGTTGTTACGTTTTTTCAGTATTTCTATGCGGAGCGGAAACACGACCTCAAAAAAACAATATGTAAAAGAATAGAACACTAGAGAAGTGTGTGGGTAGGAAAATATTGCGAATTAGTAGGATCAAAAAAGTAAAAAATAAAACGACGATAGATAAATTAAAGAAAGAACTACCAGAAATATTAGACACGATAGAAAAAAACAAACGAAAACTGGCTCATTTGGGATATGTAATAATAGATGAATAATACGAATTATTGCAACTGATATTGCAAAGAAAGATCCAGGGAAAGAAGGGACAAACAAAATAGATACGCAGACTTGAAAAGACTATCATAGACGGGGAAAATTGGATGAACAAAGAAGAGCAGGGAACCGCCTATTCAGTGGACAGAGTCCAACTATATATATATATATATATATTCGGCCATTTTAGCCTCACAAGAAGCTTTGCCCCTTGATCCCTTTTGCTTATATTTTCTCTTTCTCTCCTATAGTTTGTATAAAATAATCAAAATTTACGTTATTCTTACCGGCATGATATATTTTTTTTGTTACAAAATCTAATGGGTGCATGATTAAGAATAATGTTTTCATTTAATATTTAACTCTCGTTACATAAAATTGGGTCATTTTTTTAATGGGGGGCGGCCTAAAAATTACGTTGTAATTAATATATATATATATATATATACACGTTTTTTTTTGTATTTTTTTTTTGGGAACACCAACCAAGAGCAATGACCCATCATCAAAGAATTACGAAAACAGGATTAAATTTTGATATATAAAGAAATAGAGGAAATGAACTCCGCTAAGATTGGAACAGCATCTGGTGAAGGAAAGTATGTAATGTAGGAAGCACAAAAAGGAGTAGGCAGTTTTAGGTGGAGAAGATTAGTATAGAGGAGGGAACGCTCCTGAGAATCGTCCTATAAACTAAAGAAATTACTAGCGCAAATTAATAATAAAAAAAATTCTGTATCATTAAGAAAGGTTCGGTATAAAAATAATAAAAAAAGTAGAAGGTGGAATTAATAAAATGAAAAAAACTGTTCGTGATCTCGCGAAACAAATACCGTTTTTATATTCATAACTACGAATACTAACCAACTCTGATATAGTAACCAATGAAAAATTTAGCTGCAGACTAGTTTCTAAGAACCGGACAGGTATTCTTAAAACATGATATAGTTGAATTTTTATTTCTCATCTTTCAAACATTTTTTGTGATACCATTGCTGATTTCCTACCGGAAAGAAATTAAAAAATCAACAATTACGAGAGCTGTTCGCAGTTTAATGACGACTGGCACATTAAAGGTAGAGGAGGGGATAAAATTTTTTGAACGTCGACAACGGTCTAATTTATTTAATTGTTACTGTTATTATTATTTTATTGTATTTTCGTAATTATTACATTGAAAGGGCTGCAGCAGGTTACTTTTGACTGCCGAATATATATATATCTATAATACGTAATAGTAATTGTAAAACCAAAAAAAAAGAAAAAAGGTTTAATTTTAGCTTTTAAGCTATATGGTTCAATTTTTTTCCCTATTTGTTCGCTTTAAGTTCTCCGTTTCAAAAGTGTTTCTATTCAAAATTCATCGTAAATCATATTTGGGAATTTTGTATACATACATATATTTCTTGCGGAAATGACGAAAAAAGATAATCATCCACCAGTATACGAAGCGTCAAATTGAAAATTTTCCTGGAAACCTTAGAAGCTCGATGCCCTTTTATTAAAGAGATTTCTGTAATGTAAATATAAGTCGGCGCATATCCGTTCATCACTTTTTACCATCGTTACGTGTTACATCTGATTGTGGGCTCCTGTTCTGCAGATTATTAACTGAGGTTAATTTCAATTTTTCAACATTAGGCTGTATTCGAATTAGAAGAAAATTTTTGAATTTGTCATCGTTGCGGTAGTGAATTCCGACAGACTTGATGGAAATTCTATTACTCAGATTTTAGTTACCTTCATTGCGAGAAGAGTGCGTTATTATTACGGAAAATACTGATTTTTTTAAAAATTAAGAAAAAAGAAAATAATAAATTCTTCATAATGCGCTAACAACGGCGTAAATTGTAACAGCATTAGCGAAATTAAAACTTATTGAAATATTTATTAATGACTATGTTTAGCCCGGGATCACTACAAAAAGTGCCACATTACGATGTCCGTCACCATGTATGTAACATACATAACAGCCCAGTTAAGTGGACTAGCTGAATAAGACGGCTAAAAATAACCTAGTCAATTGAAAACTATTCTTCTAAAAGCAGTTTAAAAGAAAAAAGGTTGGTGGTCAAGGGGGCTTGCCTTCTTACGAGGCCCCAAGAGCCGAGTTTCAATATTCATATATACAGATATATATATATATATATATATATATATATATATATATATATTTGTTTTAATAACAGTCAATATTATTAATTTCAGTGGGTGTTTGAATGAAAATACTAGTTTTAACTTTTAGATAGTAATCCTGTCGCGCAAGCAAGCCACGCTTGTTACTGAAGAATCTCTAGATACGAACAAGTCAAATCCCACCGACCAGTTCGAAAGAAAATGTGTTTTATGTAATGATTACGTTAATATTTTTCTCAATTTTTTTTTCTTTTTTCGTTTTTTTTTTTTTTTTTTGTGCACGATAACGAAGATTCTATGCCCAAAAGCAATATGGGGGAGATGGGATAGCAGTTTGGTCATAGATAGATGATATAAAATAATCAATTAGAGAAATGACGGACAAAGAAGGGAATGTCAAAATATACGAAGCACAGTAATGTTAAGAGTTGAAAGTAAAAAAATAGATGCGTTTGAGAGGGACGGACACTCAAAAAGAATATCACTGAAATCACAGAAAGCCTCATCGTTCGGGTGAAGAGGACAAAATGGAGAAAATGTTAAGAAGGTAACGGCGAAAAGCGAATAATGGAAAGGATGGTAGAATGCCGAAGTAAGAGGAAATCAAGGAACCACGGGTTGAAGAGAAAGGTTGAACAGTCAGCTATTGAGTAGGATCATCAGGAAAAAGGACACAGAGTATAGATGTCAAACCAGTATTTGGATTGAAGTTTTTGAAAGAAGACAGGAGATTCGAACCTAGAATTTTAGAGAACAAGTTGGGCAAGGTAGACCCAAAGAACCTGCCAATTTATTGCCCTCTATGCCTGCATGACTAGGAACCCACAACTAATCAACATAGATTGAATGAAGAGAAAAGAAATCATGAATGAGGGGGCGTATTCGAAGAACACTAGGAACATCATGTGGAAAAAACAGATGTTCTGAAGGGCGCACCTATGGAATCAGAAATAATTAAATAGTTTTTCTGATGCAACGACAGAAGAAAATGTAAGTCACAGAACGTAGAATAGCCATGAGTTCGGCTGCAAATATAGAGCAAAAGAAAGAGAATGGATTTAGTGTGATTAATTGCCGGAAGGATAACAGAGGCTCTAACTGCACCAGGACTCTTCGAGGAGCCATTAGTAAAGATATTCATATGTAGAGGAAATAGGGAATTACGGAATTCCTGCATAGTGACAGCTCGAGATAAAGATTCGGACCGTAAGGAGAAGAATGCATTTTAATGAAGTCGTGATTTCAGCTGAGAATTGAGTTGAAAGATCGGACAATTCACAGTTTAGCTAGTAGCTTACATTTCTCACATATGAAAAATATACAGATAAAGCGATTGGTTAGCTCCCAAACGCTAAAAAGGATACGACGAATTTGCAAGATCGGACACGATCGCATAGCGCTTTCCCGCATCATCGCGATATCATCACGTCTTGTCCGCTATTATCGGTAGTTATGATTAGCACTACGTGTTCCTGTGATATTTAACGAGATTATCGGATATTTTGAAATTATGCCGAATGTGACTGGTGAATAATGGGAAGGTAGCTGCAATATATTTCGCGCACTAAATGACATTATTTCAATGAAAATCAACGGCTCTTTGCTATAGTTCTTTCATATTCCCTTCAATGTAGCGATCACCTATATTTACGCCGTAAAATGTACACCATCTACAAACTTTACTATTTCAGTAGCTGAAATTAGCGGCAAATTATATTTTAGAAAACAATTACTCATATTCACATACTAAATGATTATAAAATATGTGGATTTTTTTTTTTTTTAAATACCGACCTCGAGATTTTTTTTTTTTTTTTTTGCAAAATTGAATAAAACCACGTAAAAAAAGAAAAAAACTGAAAGAAAGGCTTTTAAATGCAATAAAAATAAGGAAAATAATTTTCGCGGGTCCATCAACCTGAGACATTTTAAAAGAATAAGTTATGAACATTAGTATCGATACTAATGTAAAATATGACTTTTTTAGATGAAATCTTTTACTTCATTTCTTTAAATTAATCCCAATTTGATGGACTCGCAAAGGTTACTTCTCCTATTTTTATTGTTTTAATAAATAAAGACCTTTCATTAAATTTTTTCCTGTATTATTTTATTTTACAATTTTTTAGTTAAATTTGGGGATGAATGAGAATGTAGAAGAGGGACGAAGAAGAAAAAATTATCTGCACGAACGCTATTAGACGAAAATAAGAAGGAAATAAAAGGAATTGATATTTATCGTATAATAATTTTAATTTTAAATAACGTGCTTCGATTAATAGTTGACGATTTTTATTTTTATTTGTACTTTTTTCTTTTCAAACTTCAAACCCTATCATCATCATCATCATCATCATCATTATGTTGCTTCTTCTGTTGTAGATTACGTGCAATAACTAGCGGTTTACACCAAACGGCTTCTTGCTAGATCGATCGTCTGTTGCAGCTTCAGATGTTTCTGTGTGCCTGTTGTCATCCATTCCAGTTTCCTGTGATCTCTTATCGGCTTTTTATTGATTTTTCCTTGAATAGCCACCATAAGAAATCCATTTTCGCGAATTTTATGCGCTAGATATTTAAGCTTTTGGTTATCGATATATTCGATTAGTTATGTTTTTGATTTATTCAACCTTTTTAGCACCTCCGTGTTACTAATGTGATCTCTTCGTGATACGTTAAAAAGTCTACGATAGGCCCACATCTCAAAACTTTGTATTCTTTTCTTGCATTCTGCGCTTATTGCCCTCGTTTCGGAGCAATATTTCAGGATAGTCCGCGCATAGTAGGTACCTCATAATTTTGATTCGTGTCTTTATATTCATATTTCTATTATTAAGCGCCTTACGTAAATTGTTGAAATTTTGCCATGCCAATTCTTGTTCCTATTTTTTTAGTATTACTTCCGTCGTTAGTGATCAGCGCAAAACCCTATACATCGTTCTAAAGTTTTTTTCGCAAATTTTCTACCAATCTAGTTGCTGATTTTTCTAAAAACCGGCCCTACCGTTTAATAAGTTACAAGAGATGCTGGATCGAATCACCAAAATAAGTAAGAAATATGGTCTAGAAATCAATGTTAAGGAAACAAAATGGATAGCAGTACACGGACCCGGCGAGGTTGGGAGTATTTCAAAAATGAAGTTAATAGTAAACGGTCAGAGCGTTGACAGAGTTACTGAATTTCAGTATCTTGGAACCTGGTTCCATGAGGGAACCGATCAGTCCTTTGAGATAAGGTCACGCATAGAAATGGCAAGAAAGACCTTTTTAAATATGAAAAACCTAATGATCAGAAAGGATATCAATATGCAATTAAGATTGCGACTAATACAAGGCTATGTATGGTCGGTATTGCTTTATGGTATGGAAAGCTGGAATCTCACACCTACGCTGGAGAAAAGGATAGAGGCGTTAGAGATGTATATATATATATATCGCCTCATGTTAAAAATTTCGTACATAGACCATATATAACCAATAAAGAAGTGCTATGAAGAATGGAAAAACAAACTGAACTACTACACAACATACGGTCTAGAAAATTGAAATATTATGGGCACATCAACAGAAATCCAGAGAAGCGTAGTTTGTTACAGCTTGTCATAAATGATGTCACCGAAGAACATTGCAGACCAGGCCGAAGAAAGTTGTCATGGAGAGCAGATATGCGCCGCTGGTACAATCAGACAATTACAGAATTAACAGAGGCGTCTAAAAACAAAGAAAGAGTGGCTATGATGATCGCCCAACTTCGCTTGGAGATGGCGTAAAAAAAAAAAAATTATCTTTATAATATATATTGTCTTTTATTGAGTATTTTTTTTTTTTTTTTTACTTTTTGGAGTATTTTTAATAGATTTTTAGAGTAAAACCTCAATTTTTTATTTTTTATTTTTCAATAGTATAATTTGCGGCTTAATCGAGCTTATTAATCGGATTTTTGGGGTTTCCAATTATCTTTATTCGAATCAGCATTTGCATAAACGAACCTTAGTAATATTTTAAGTCGTTCGTCGCTCCTTTAATTTCAAAAATGTTGCGTATTCACACTTCTCCTATATTCTAATGAACATTTTTGGCCACTTTTTTTTTATCTATCCAGCTATACATCTCTCAAAAAAAAAAAAAATTTTTTAAACGTTTGTTTTAATGACTACTTAGAGACAGTACTCACTGATACTGATATATGAGAGCATCACTGACCGATATAATTAAATAAACGATATCATTCGAATCAGCTACGTTGTCAAAAATCACATGCAGTAATGTTAAAATACATAATAATAACACTATTATATATCTGGGTTTCAATTTTCTTTATTCGAATCTGTATTTATGCACGCGGTGGTGATGAACATTGATAATTTAAGCTTTTTTGACAATGGTTGTTTTAAAAATCTTTTTTTTTTCCAATTTACGTTTCCTTTATATGTAACACTGATAATTATTTTAAGTGTTAATGACGTTTATTAAAAGATAAACAGTTCTCTAAAGATACTTCGCTTTTATTTTAACAACCGGTAAGTGTTCAATGATATTCATCGGTACTCATCATGCCGTACCACCGCTGATCCGTACACTTTCGAATTAACAAAGGGGGGGTGATACGCCATTGCAGTCAGTTTGCATGGGCAAAAGTTATGCGTAAACAATCATAAAATGAAACATTCGTGACGAACACGGTAATTTTCTCTCTTTGAAAGCGATAATAAAATTAGTAAAAATTACAATCAATAAGTAATATTCGTTTAAAATGGTAAAACAGAAATGATTAACAACGAGACTTGTAAACGATCCACAAGCACATTGCCGAGATGAAGCGATCTGACCATAGCTTGGGAAATGGTCTACGACTGGGGCACCACCAGAGGTGTTGTCTCGTAACCATGTCTGAAACGGTGCTGATCAACCTCTTTGTCCTTTCTGTAGAACTCAGGTAACATGTTAAAAACGGGCCATAAAATAACAATAATAGAAAAACAGACAAAATAAAGGCAATTAATTTCGGACGACGAGTTGTTTAAAATACTTCTTTACAGCATTGCATAAAAAAACTTTGCTTTCCGTCGCAAATTCATCATACCCATATGGCGTTTCCAAATCAAAGTTTCTCACGATCACAGGAGTTATTATAAAAGATATAAATTTAACAAATACAATGACTAAAATATAAATAACGAATTTAAGTCGATTATAAAAGTCGATTATTGCACGATTAAATAAAAGTAATATAAAAAATTACGAAAAATTACGTTTAAAAATTTAAGCAATGTTTAGAAAAAATTGTGAAATAATTAAAAAAATAGAAATTAAAATCAAAAAAATAAAATAGCAAATGAATAAACTCATATGGCACAATAAGGAACTAGCATAAAAATTTAAGACAGTGTAGGATTAGTTAAATAGGCTTAATCGATAGAAATTGAAGTCGAAATTTTTTTTATCAGACTAGAAGTACGTCAGTGTGTGGGCCATCCTTATACACTGGCTATGAAAGATGATTAAACTCCTCCGACAGAAGTTTTAATTTTATTATACATCCGAACTAGATAATTTGCCTAATGTCCTGTACTGGTCATATCTTGCTTCCAGGTCGCTAGAATAAAATATGTATTAGTATACGAATAGTAAAATTTTTAAGTCTCCGATAATGACGGCAACGCAGTTGCTCCGAAAGATCCTAAAAACATTCGGATATGTGTAAGTTTCCACCTCGGAAAATTTGTTGAAACACTCGAATCGAGAAAAAGACTAGTGCGTCTTAATAAAGCCGTTGAAAAAAAAAAAAATGTGTCTATTTAACCGCTGAAAAAGTTAGGGTCTTAAAGGATAAATGCCCGAACATACATACTATTCATTTCGAATATTCTTTTTTCTTTTCTTGATTTTCTATCTGGCCGCTACACATTTCTTCGTATCACACGAAAAAGTCTCAGCTCCTTTTAGAACATCGCTTTGATCCTTCTCAATATAGTTGAGAGGATTTTAAACATCGCGTTATAGTTTTTCACAAATTCGGAATACTGTAAATGGCAGAGAGTGTAAATTCTTTTAGTCGAAGAAGGATTCTCAAACCTTATTGTTAGCGCAAAATTTTGTTTACCCGGTCGATTAAAATTTCTTTTTAAGTTTTCAGTCCAAATTTCCGTATATTTGCATATAAGGGCCTTTATTATTATTATTATTGTTATTATTATTATTATTACTATTACTATTATTATTATTATTATTTTATTATTTAGAACCGTCATCTATGGAACTACTCAGCGATGATGTTTTCCTTTACTTCTGAATGTGCTGTAGCTCAATTCGAATTCTATTCGAACGAAATACCATTAATTAATTAACCGACGTTAAGTTACACCTAAATTTATCTTAGTTTTTATCGAAGCAAAATACAGATGTTGATTATAGTTGCGATCAGATTATTTTCCGCCAATAAGACTCTGAAAGAAATAAAACCGAGTTTGTTCAAGGTTTTATATGAAAATGAACAAAACTCTGAATTTTCTGCTGGAATCATTTACATGCTGGGGAAAGGATTGGATGGCTTGTCGGAAATGTTACATTCAGTGCGTGGAATTCTGAAGCGGCATATTTAAATTCGTGCAAATTACGAGTTTCCTAAAAATCGTAATCGATAAGTTATTTCACTATATCCTGTACTCTTTTTGATGTATTTTTATATACGATTCAATACAATTTAATCAAAAAGCAATTAACTTATAATCGAAATGTAAATCAAGAAAATGCAGGAAAAGGAGAATGGAACAGAAAAACTCTAGTCCGATTAAACCTCTGCGGCCGCAGTTACAGGATAGTTCTGTAGCTGCTGCAAACCATAAAACGTAATTGAATCACAAACTCAGTTTGTAGTGTGTTTATTCATTTAAATTAAAATTATATCGACCAATACGTGTACATTTAAAAAAAAAATATTACGGGTTTTTTACCCCTGTTGGCTTTCTCGCCGACCACCAGTCAATATACCCATGCTCTACCGTAATGACAGCAAATGTATGATCATCAACCTTCTTACTGTTAAAAAATTGGTAGAGCATTACAAGGTCTCTTGGTACATGCGATGATATCGTCAATTACGCGGCGTTTAATATTTACTTTCAGAATATATCGCTCTTCCTATTTGGAATTAATACCTTCTCTGTTATTTTTGTATCTTGATCCAAAAAATCTTTGCTGCCTTATACGCTGTTGCTTACGTAGCCCCTGTCGAGTGCTCCTTCTTCAGTTAAATTCGAATTCGCTACTCTTTTGTTTTTATTTTCACTACAAATAAGTTAGCTGGCTCCATCGGTAATATAGCCTCTCCCCTACGGTATTATTAAGAATTTAATTTTTAATTACGAAGTGCCAAGGGAACTTTACGGTCAATTACCGATGGGGACGTTCTTCCGTATTTATTTCAGAGTCACCCAAAGTCTTGCAGTATATATTATTGGAACGTTTAAGAGGGAGCCATTTAGCGCCGGTTTTCAGAATCAAATAATTTTAGGAGCACTGCGACATCGCGGTATTAGTAGAGAAACTTGGGCGATTGCTACATAGCGAAATAAGGTTTGTTACGGATGTCAGCTATCGCGTCAGAGGAAACAAATGCGGAAAAAGCGGGCAAGCTATTTCTGTTTTGAAAATGTTATCATTTCCTCAGATCGTCGGCGGAATCGGCATTGATTACTAGATGAAACAACTTCCTCCTTCACTGTTAATCGTGTTTGTTCATTTTCCACTTATATCCCCCTAAATGAGCATTGATGTAACGAGTTTTATTTTACTTTTTACTTATCTTTTTGTTTGCGAAATAAATATTTCACTTCTAATATATCCTCGATTATTTCAATTAATGATTGTTTCTGTATGTTTATTAACTTGTTGTAATTAATGTTGTTTTGTAAAAGAGAAATTTATCCGTTAATATTTAATGAAAACCAACACAATACGTTTGTTCATAAAATTGCTGGTTTCTTTGGTAAATATCCAGAGGGAGGATACAATTTTGTTTTATTGTTTGTTGTATTTTTTTGTAATATTTTTGTAATATTTTTGTTTTTCCTTCAGTAATCCCCCGTTTCATTCATCGGCCTATAATATCCCTATTTCTTTGTAAATAATTTTACGAATACTACAGTCTAATTGTGATGTTAAGTTTCGGTGAGCGCATTAATGTGATACAGCAAGTGATGTCAAGTGTCTCATGCATATTAGGGAATTTTAACAAAAGATAAAACCGGCGGCTCGTTATAGAAATGATTTCATTAAGTTATATGTCGTATTATAATGCGCGTACGCCTAGACGTTACATTGAGCATTTAAATTTAATTTACCTGAAATAGCTCAGAAACTCTCGATATATAATTAGTGTTTTTTCTTCGAAATGTTTAATTATTACTTAGAAATGTCTCCTTCGTTATCTACTTTAACCGCTTTTTTGTTGTTTTTTTTTATACTTATTTTTAAATCCGTTGTTTCGTCGATAAGTGTTTACAACAACATTTCCCCGATTGTTTTTACAAATTCTGTTATTATTTTTGCAGGGATTTCCTTAGTTATTTTTCGCGCTTCTTTGTTTTTATATGTATTATAATAATAATGCGCGTGTTCATATGAGAGTAATTAGTTACTATTTATCTATTTATTTCACTCATTGCTTTTTTTACGTTGTAGGGGAAAGGGGGGCATAACGGGGACGTTAAGGGACATAAGCAATAAAAGCGTAAACAGAATATGTTTATTAATTAAAACTAATCACAACACTTTGGTTATATATTAAATTGTCATTTGGCATAGAATTTGGTAAAGTAACTAATCAAATAATGTTTTAATTTTAATTTTACGAAACTCTCATGAAAACCCCATCGTGCCCCATGGTAGGGGCAGTATGGGGTACATGATTATTTTTCGTCACAGAAAAAGCAGATGTGGATTTCTTCTGTATTTTTATTGTCAACACCAGCACAGGCTGTATGAGCCAAACGTCCACATAGCTGGCAGGCCACCCAATGCTCCGAAGACTTCAAATAAGTGTGGTTCACGTCAACGCAATACAGGCATAAGATATTCTTGTCTACATTTTCTATATCAGAGTGAACTTTTTGGGTCTTCTGTTTCTCAGAGTTTTTCTTCAACCTGGGATCATAAGGATTTAAACACTTCTTCGTTCGTTTAAATTGTTCTTGTTCTTCTAACTCGTTTTTGTAGGGGGTTGAAGTAGGAACAACAGTTTTCCCTTTGCGATATTTTTTCCTTGTTTGGTTTCTTTGTTCGACTGTTGGGATCGTGAGAATGTCCTTGGGAGAAGCTTTTTCGAAGGAAGTTGTTAAGTTACGACATACTTTTCGAATCGGAGATCGAATTAGGCTATCTTCGTTTTGTATTGATGGTCTCCGGCCTGTGGCTTTGAGATAGGAGTTCTCTGATGTAAAGGTGACGTAGTTGCAGGCAAAAATGGTTTAATTGGGTCCTCTTCAAGGGAAGGCGACAGTTGTTGTTGGATTTCGGCAGTTAAAGAAGCTGTTTTAGGCTCATCATTTGTTAGCGGTATGTCTGTTGTTGATACAGCTAAAAAATCTGAATCTGTAAAGTTATTTTGATTGAATGGCCATATGACACATTTTTTGAATGCAATGATTGCTGTAAACATTGTTGCAGCTTGAACATAAGCATGTGCAAATATTTCGCTTATTTGAAAAATTTTTATTATTCGGCCCGGGTGCGACCTTAACCAGTTAGAGCAGGCTCGGTCATAGTATACACTCAAAGGTTTCATAAAGCCAACATCCAAGGGTTGGAGCCTGTGGGTGCAGTGCGAGGGAAAGCAAAGCATTACAACACCATTCTTGCGTGCATATTCAATATTATAACCTCTATGTTTTGTGTGTGCGTTACATGACCATCTAGAAGAAGCAAGATTGGGTTAGTTATTGACGCACCAGAAAACTTGACGAACCGTTGGAACCAGGTTATAAATGTTTCTATAGTCATCCAGCCTCGAGCGTTGCACTCTGCGGTCGTCCCTGGAGGAGCTCGATCCAATAACTCTTGCTTCATTCTCTGTCGAGGGAATATTAGCATTGGAGGCATGTAAATTCCGGCTGCATTAAAACATACCTCAACCGTAACCGTCTGTCCTCCTTCTGCGGGAGTTATTATATTATATAAATATAACGGACCATTCTTTCAGACTACTTACATAACAGGGGCATAATGGGGTACCCCATCGTGCCCCGTAGCCATGTCCCCGTTATGCCCCATGTCTAACATTATTTTAAATAATGAATAAAAAAAAAAAAACGAAGTGATTTAGAGTGATTTTGTTCAAAACATATCATAAAGTAATGTCGCTAGAAAAACACAATAAAAAAACGGTAGTAGTAATCTAAACACTTAACTTCTTATATGCGTTTTCATAATCATTCAAAATTAGATGAAATGACGTTGAAAAAAACTTTTTATCGTAAAAAACAAATGCAAGCAGTTTAGTCGCCGGTCACTGTCAGACTGAAGACTGATGCAAAATGGTCGCCTATTAGCGACAGCAACATACGTCTAGTGCCTGTGGTTACTTGTAAATGTTGCTGGCCCCGCCGTGCCCCGCGTCCCCGTTATGCCCCCCTTTCCGCTACAGTAATTTTAAACACCGATTTAAAACAATTATTTAATTTATCAATACCCCGACGCGTTTCGAAGACGAAGCTTCATGATCACGGGAGTTATTATAATATATAAACATTTAATTAAGACGATGCAAAATATAAACAATAAAAAATAACGGTTAAAAGTCGATGAAAAATTATTGCACAGTTAAATGTAAATTATGAAAAATGACTAATAAGATAAAAATTAAAGTACTTAAATTTTTAAAAAATTTTTTTTGAAAAAGTTTTTATAAAAGTTTAAGTAATGTTTAATAAAATATAAAAGTTAAAATCGAACATTGTGTGATTTAATTTGTTCGTTCGCGATTTTAATTTTAATTTATATTCGATTTTAATTTTTATATTTTATTAAACATTGCCTAAACTTTTATAAAAACTTTTTTAAAAAAAGTTTTTTAAACTTTTAAATACCAACTACATTATGTTTAGATATTTATGTGCGGTTATCTTTCCATTTTTAACATATATGAGACTAGGCGTACATTTTGATTCCTTTAATAGTCCTTTTGAACCATTTTTCCTTTTTTTATATACACATTGATTTACGTTTTCTCTGCTCGTTCATAATCCTTTTTCACATATTCGTGTTAATTTGTTTACGTGTATAATTGTTAAAGCTCCCCCCGCCCTGTACATTTCGATACTACATATATTGAATTTACTATTTTTATTATAACATTCTTTCAAAGAAAATTTCTCTACATCATTTCTTTTGATTTCGACACTACACTGAAAAAACTCGTTTAATGTGTCATATCATACGAAATCGACAGCTTTTTGGGAATCCGCAAAAATAACACCGAACATCACACCTCCACGAACTGTATTTAGAAAACCTAATAAAAAATAGTCGATTAACGGCGGAAGATTAAAATCTTAGCCGGCTATTTCATTTATTATGTCATCAGCACTTCTGCATGGCGTTGAACAAATTTTATAAAAAAGAAATGTCCACTTGTTGCGCAGCTGCGAGGATTCTTTTTAAAATAAATTAAGTAATTCGCTGTCGATCGATTTTTTACTTAAAACCGGGAAACCTATTAAACGGTAGCCGACGACGGCGTTTGATGACCCGCGTTCCAAGCGATTAATTAGACTAATAGACAGTCGCAGTTATCTTCAAAAAAAAGGAAACAATTACGCTCAATCGACCATTAATTATTAACTAATTATGTGTGCGCACTTCTTTCGGTTATTTCGTTTCTCTCGATTATCAAAAATTCGCTAGAAAATAGTGACGAAAGCAAATTAATTAAATCGACAAATTATAAGCGAAGTTTAGCTGAAAATTAAATATAAGCAAATGTAGCGGAAAAAAGAGCGTTGAGAACATTCAAAAAGAGAATATGATCCGCATCGCAAACGCAGTCTTAATACGAGGCACGAAAAAGTACAATGTGGAGAAGAAACAACAGAAAAACGAAAAAGAGTTGGAATAAGACAATTATGGTTGAAACGAAGACGTGTTATGGAGGAAATGATGAAGCCACTGAGACCAGGAAAATCAGCAATCCAAGACCGTGATGAAGGAAGAGGCTGTATTAGTTTGTGAAAGGAATGAGGATTAGAAAAGGAAGTAATGTAGACATGCGACCATGATTTTGCTTGTTTAGATGGAAAAAGGATATTGTTAGCAGGAAACTTATTAATAAATTTGCCGTTAGAGGAAAATTTTCTTGGTACAGCAACACGATATCGTCTAGGAGATTTGATTTTTTCTTTTTCGATAATTTTCCGATTTTTTTTCATTTTTTTTTTTCATTTAATCGAAAATAAGTTTTTCCAAGATCTTCAGTCTAGCGTTGATTGTACCGTATCATTTAATTTAGGCAGCGGGTTTTCGCTCGAGCCGGGGAATTATTCTAAGAGTATGTAGTCGCGTCAATGTTCAAAAATTACTAAAGAGAAACGAAAGCGAGTATGGTTGATATGGTTAAATTCGAACGAATTAGTAGATATTTACATTAGAGATTTACATCGTCGACAGAAGACGTCCAAAACTGGTCCGCTGTTATTTTTTATTTTATTTTATTTTACTTTAATTACTTTATTTTATTTTATTTTATTTCGATGTTTTTAATTCCTAGTTCAAAGTAGAATAACTGTAAATTTAAAATTGTACATAAGTAGAGGGCTGGGTTAAAATTTTAAGGCGGGAGGTTTTCGGTTAGGTTTTGTTTTTTTTTTAGTTAATATTATGGTAAACAATTGAAAATTACTTTAAATTTATAACTCATTACAATGAATAAATTAAAACTATGAATAATAGTCAGTAGGCGTGGAAGACGAAATAAAATAAAACTGAGTAAAGACACCGAAGTCCAAAATAGCAACAATCAATCCAGAACATAATACTGTAGTTGACTATTGACGGCCAATAATCCAATCCGCACAACAAAGCTAATATTGCAAATGTTGTAAGGAGTAAAAAACTGATGAGGAAATTAGATATCCTTTCACGACTGTTCAATATTTTACGATAAAAAGTTACGAATGATTTCGAAACCGAACAGAGTTAATTGTAATCGGACGAGGCGTTCGGTAATTTCGTGGCACTCGTAATCAGACGAGGACGACAAAGCAAGGGGATACAAATCTTCGCCCAAGTCGCTCAGTCGGAGGCAGTATTTAACCTATACTACCCAAATTATTGAACTATTTTTTTCTCTAATTTTCGGAAATAAATCTTCGTAGTTCCTTTCTATTTCACAGTGTCCCCGGAATCCGATAAAACTTTAACCTAGTTCTCGTATTATTTAAATTACGTCACTATCTTATTTCGTGAGCAACAAGCGAATACGACATTTCAAAAAGTAGTATCGCCGCCAACGGAGCAAACGGCATATCCTTTCTTATCGGTCCATTAAGACTACTAATATAGTAAACTCTCGAATGAAGTTTTATTTGTCAGCTGGTCAGTAGTAAAGAGACGATTAGCCCAGGTGGTATTGACGTTCGTTTCTCTTTAATAATAAACGGTGCGCGCTCACTGAGCTTTTGCGTTGCATTCGGAACCGTCGCTAATCGTTATTAATCAATTAATTCACGACGAAACCAGTTCATTAAATATGTTCACATCGATATCTAAAACTGGGGGGCAGGGCTATTAATATTCCACTTGACAATGCAGGCTGTAAGCGTGTGCGCAGTATTTACTCAAGAAATACGACTGCGGGTAAATCGGAAAATTGAAAATTATTCAATAGTATAACGTCGCGGTCTATATATTTAATACGTCATTACGAGATACGTATTTAAACGTGTACCCGTTATTCAACTGAGGGAACGTGACAGAAAGTGGAATGAAAAAAAGGGTAATTGCGAAGAATGCGAGAAAAATTATAATTATTATCGGAGCTCTAGTCTAGGCGAAATTTAAAATACCATTTCCCGAATAGCAGCGGTGTTTAGAAATATCCGATAAAATCGCTACTACCCACGTATTGTCATCCTTTTCGTGCTGAGGTTCAAAAAAAAAAAAAAAAGGGAACGATCGATTGCCGTAAGTTTGTAAATTTAAAATTCGTACATTCAAATTCTAATTCGGACGGGGAATATATATTGAATAAACCGGTCGAGGTAGCGGGGTTTTTGCGAGAAACTAGAGAGTGTTTTAGTTACCTAGAGTTATTTTGGTGTTGATGCGGGTTTTGTAGGACATCGGATGGAGAATGGCCCAAAATCTATCCACGGATACGGCTAAGAGCGAGAAAATGGATATGGTGCAAAAGACCACCAACAGCGACACGGTGAACAGGCACGAATGCAGTCCCTCGGGCAGTCCGAGGCTGGATAAGATAGCGCACGGGATGCCGACCAATCCGACCAATAAATCGGCTGTGGCCAACGAGATGATGTAATAATTGCATCGCCTGCGAAGTTTCCGCTCGCGACTGAATGCAACTATGACCAGACTGTTTCCGATAACAGCCGTAACCGCTACGATCGCTTCCGATACCGTGTACGGCAGCTTCAGCTTCAACTGTTGATCATCGGGCATGTTTGACATCATCGGCGGTGCGCTGACATCGTTTTCGTATTACCGTTAGCCGGGTTCGTCGAAACGCAATATTCTCATGTACGCGCACGTCCACCTCTGCATGCACGTCACACCGTCGCGAACGATTCTAATCGGCTAAATAAATATCGGGCGCGAATGAACAGACGCGTCTAGACTATCGCAAAAACGGCACCTCGGCTAGTACGAACGAAAACAGAAACAATATGCAATCAAGACCGAAATATCGCACGAATGACCACGTCTTGCACGGCACGGCACTCCACGGCACTTGTAACGTCGCGATTACGGAGCGCTATCACATGCGAGTTTATCTGCGCGACAACCCTTGGAGGCGTTGTCCTCTTCACGAAGCTTATCACCCGACGCGCACACACACACACACACACACACGCGCGTTCGCAGATTGAACGAAGGAATGCCGTACCGATTCCGCTGCGAAGAGAGAAGGCTTCACATCGAATAAGCTTCTTCGGTATATCGAAAAAACGTCATCATTATTTACGCGACAACGTTTATTTATTCACCTCCCCCGCCCCTCCCCATAACAATTAAGTGGACACTTTGTAGTGTCCCCTGCGCAATACTGAGAAAACTAAAAAAGACCTAAAAGCGTTCATACGATATTAACGTAAAATTTAGCAAATAATGTTGCAAAAAATTCGACGGCATACTCCGGCTTGTTATCGAAATAGAAATTACTATTTTCCCATTCGGAACCTTTGCTGAAATCTCGATAATAATCGCCTTCCAAAAATTTGTCTCCTAGATAAATTTTCATTTTGAATTTTTAAAAACAATTCGCCTGAAAAATAGCAGTACGACTTTTAATTATCGCCGACATACATACATATACGATAAAATACGATTATTAAATACGGAAAATAGATGTTACGACACCGATTAAAAGAAGGCTGGCAACTTTTAGGAACCTTTCTCGTTGAGGCGGTAAATTAATTTCCTGTTTGCATTTTCATAACAAAAAAAATGCTATTTTTTCTTCTGAACATAATCGTCAGTTTTTCTATTTTAGTCCGTTATTTGTATGTTTTTTTGTTTTTTTTTTTTACATTTGTTGGATATTAATTAGTACGAGTTTTATTTTCTCAGCTGGCTGAATCGGCAGACGTCAATCTGAATTTCAATAAATCTGTTTATGATCGTTTTTTGTGAATTGTGGAAAGCTATTTCAAAATATGGAAACTAAGTAAAAATGAGAATTTTTTTTTTTTTTTTTTTTTTTTTTTTTTTCATGGCATTACATTAAGTTGTGTTAGGGAGAGAGAGCGAGAAGTGTGAAAATTACTTTGAGAAAGAAGCAATGAAGGACGCTATAATAGGAATAATTGCCGGAGATGGAAGTGAAATAATAAACGAATTATCATTATACGGATTAAGCAAACCGAGTTTCAGGAGTTGTCGATAGAAGTGAGAGCGTTCTATAGATATAGAGACGCGCATTCGAAGAAGATGTGATTTTTATTGCCGAGTATGAATCATCCGGATGGAAGGAACAAAAGGGATGTAGTAATAATCCATTGTGTATTTACTAACGAATATGGTCACGGATGTTCGATTTGAGAAGGAGCGTATACATTCAGAACTACGCCAATAGGAAATTTTACGTGCGAGATGAATTCTATCGGTAGTACACCGTCGAAACCTTCGAAAATGCGTGATATCCCTGGAATGTGATTGGAATCACGCAGTTTTGTTCTGAAATTTAAGAGTCACAATAGAATTAAGTCGGAATTTCATGTCAACCAAATGGATTAATTTTCATTCCATTAAGTTTGAGATTTCAATGAATCTCACAAGGTGTTCTATTTACATTTTGATTTCGATACGTTCAAGTAAATAATCGAAATAAAGAAATGACTTGTTTCGATTGGTTTGATGTAACATTATCATTTCGTTCACACGCAGAGTGCCCCTTTACTTGACAATCAGCTGTCAAACTACATCGGCGCACGGAACGAAATCAGTTGGAATACAACACAAAAGTAAACACAAATGTAATTTTATTTTAATTTAGGCTGGAATTTCCCAGATTTAAAAAGAAACGGGAGGATTTTATTTTTAACCTTGAAATTATTTTGCTATTGCGATTTTTATGTAACTATTTTATCAGTCGAACAACCCCGGCAGTTGGATCTTTGAAAAGCGATACGAAAAATTCGACGATAAATTGTAAAAAGCAGAATTTTTATTTCGCGAGTAAATGTGGAAGCTCGATTATCTTCCTCTTCCGGTAGGTTTCTTCCTGTTTTCTCATCTTCCGATATTATCCTTCTGTTTGCAGCTAATGCCAAACCATGACTTGACTCTTTCCTCATTCTCCAACCCGGGATTCCTTTTTCTTATCTATTCAGGATTCCCTTCGTCGCTTCCGCTGGTCTCTTGACTTTCCTTCCATGCGTCGTTTTAACCTCTCTGCGATTTGCGGGCTCAGTTCGCTAACTTCCTCGCTTTTGACTCTCTTGTGTGCCGTCTCCTTATTGTCCATTGGACCCCTCCGACATCCAGTCACATAGTGTTCGGTTGTTTGTCTCTTGTAACTGAACAAGCTTCTTTCTACTCCTCTCTCTTTTACAAATCGGTATTCCCATTCCATACAGTGTTTCGTTCATTCTCTCCCTTCCTTCTCCTTTTGTTGTCAAAGCTCTTCTGATCGTGTAAAGTTCTGAGACTCTTGCGTCTCTTTGTTCTTGGACTAATGTCCTTGTAGACAAACCCGAAAAAAAAAAAAAACAAAAAAAAAAAAAAAGAAACATCGGAATCGAGATTAGCGTCTGTGAAAACCGAGCTCAAATTTATAACTTTGGGTACTAATGCAGCAATTTTTTTCGTTTCTTTATCTCGGCTTTCCCACATGTTTTGCCTTCTTCACTGTTTTCTCCACTTATTTATAACAATACTATTTTTAATATATATTCGCCCAAAAGATGTATATTTTTTCGTCAGATTTTGTCCCATCCGTTCTGTTCGAAAGTGTTCCATATTTTGTACGAGTATAAATTACCGTCAAACACTACTTTTGTCCGCATGTATAATTAATTATTATCACCGGTTGTTTAAGTTACACATAAAGACTGTCTGGTGTTTATGTTTCGACGGTATATCGAACAAAATTTTCTATTGATTAATCTCCTGTTTGTACCATTTCATTACGTTATGATATCTTATTTCGTATGTATTTGCTTTTCTTCGTATTCTGCTTCTATTTTTTAGATGTAATCTTTATATAATTTTAAATCCTCTATCGATTAATTTTTTAAACTAATTTATCTACAGTAACACGGGACCGAGTGCCTCTAATTCATATAAATTACATAATTATTTTTCTACATTTTTCCGATATTGTTTTTAATACATATTACATTATCTGTGTAATTTCTTTTTGTTGTACATCTTGCGCACTGGCTGATATAAAGTCTGTTGGTATTAATTTTTTCCTTGATTCTGTGTTGATTGCGAATTTCGTCTTTAATGCCCCATGCCTCGGTTATATACGATGCATGTATTTTTAGTAATTTAAGTGATCGCGTACTTTTGAGTAGTACGTTGATATTGAATAAATACTTTTATTACTCCGCATTCCATTATTCTTTGTATTATTATCGTGCATTATAATTATTTATAATGTTATATACTATATGTGTATATATAGTATATATTATCTCTAGTTTTGTGTCAATTTTTATATTTAAGATTGTGAAATTCTAATACGATAGATTTCTGACTATCGTATCGCGTGATATTTTTTGAAAAGTTTAGATGAGGACTCGGGTTTTTTTTATTCGACCGGTATTTGATTGTTTTTACCCATGACCGATAAAGTTGTGATCATTTTATTATTTAACGAATGAAATTTTTGCGATCTTACATTTTAGGTAATGTTCATTCTGTACTTTTTTTTGAATATAGTATATATGAGTGAATGGGGATTTCTAGGATGCGCATTTCACGGTTCAGCGTGGACTGGCTGCCACAATCAAGTATTCATTGTAATTCTGTTTTTTTTTTTTTTTTTTTTATTGTTCCTTCGACTACATTCCGGGGATCCTAGTAATGATGATAATATTTCATAATTGATTAGTTAATTGTGTGTCTTTTCATTAAAACCGGATTCGATTGCTGCTGTCGCATACTGACACTCAAAAATTTCACTTTTTCTTTTTTGGGCTCGTCAACCAGGAGCCTCACCCAGAAATAATTTTTGCGTGTTGGATCAATGTTCGGAGTTAACGCGCCAAAAAATAAAAAAAAAAAAGTATTTCAGTTTTACCGTTCTTTTTTTGCACTTCTTTTAGATCAAATTTTTAGGCAGCTTGTGTTTTTTTTTTTGGTTTTTTGTCTCTGAAATTATGAAATTACAAAACCGACTCTAATTAAATAATTTCCAGTTATTCTTGTCTTTCGAGGCTAAATGTTTTCATCTGGTAATCGTGTTTTAACAGATACCTAGTAAAAAATACACGTTCGAATCAACATTTAACCCCTATAATGAACATTTCACAATCAACTTGAATAAGGGAATTAAATTTCAATTACACAATTAAAGCGACATCAGCGAAAGTGCAACTCTAATCTAGAATTTACCGTATCCTACGAATAATATCACACTAACAAGAAAAGGCTTAAATAATTAAATCGACGAATCGTGAGTGTTACATGCGCACACCTTCAATATTCTTAAATGCAACATAAATAGCTCGCGTATTCGGCCTGTTTCTCAGTGAAAACAATGCGCGCATAATTAATTACGCATCCTCGCACTAACTCAGCCGATGGTTCGCGAAGAGTGTCGGCAGCGGAATCATTTGCCGTTTTAAAATTAATCTGATTTAAATTGAAATTCCGAAAATTCACGATTGATAAATAATAAAAACGAATATTTATTATTTATTTAAGAAATGAACTTAATGCCAGTCCCGTCCTTTCTTCTCTTTCCACGTTGCAGAGTTATCACGAACGGAACTTGTGTACAGAAATAGGCGATTCTCAACGTATATCGGTACCGTTTCTTATTAATTACGCCGATATTAATAATAACAATGACGAAAGAGTTGAAATTCCAAGTAAGTAATCTGATTTTCTACGTAATTAATGGAATGTGGCCAGATAAATATTTGTTCGGCTTTAAAAGCAGACTGACCGTTCTCTGGTCGAAGATAGGAAAAACATTTCTCTTCTAAATAGGGAACATTTCGATAAGATCGCTTTCCGATTTTCCGAGTAGCATTTTTAAGAATTCGACCAAAAATTCCACATACTGATATTTTCATTTATTTCCGGAAGTTCTAAAGTATTTAGTGGATAGCTGTTATCTTGTTTTCCGAAATCCCATGCCGCGTTAAATATTTTTAAATTTAAAATTTTTGAATTTTGTTTTTTGTTAAAAATGCGTCAGTTAAAATAAATAAGGTGCAATTCGCAAAAAAAATTCAGCAATGGACACGTACTATCTATCTATGTATTTTTATGACTAGACAGTTGAGATTAAAGTTGAGTGTTATTTTTCTATTTTAATAACGGTGAACAGTGTCAGAATCAGAGCCGATATGTTCTACAAATAATTTTGTCTCTGATTAATCAACATTAAGCGTTAACATTTTAAATTCCAGATTTTTATCTGACGCGTTACATCACATAGCCAGGGAACCGCAGGTTTTTAATAACAGCGTCTCAATACTGCTACTAAAATAACAATTACGTCTACGAATGTTTTAAGAGTCGTAATAATAATTATATTAACGAGGTATTTTCGCGGAATTTTTATCGGTGGTTTTCCTTTTAGAGGACTTTCATAACACTGCAGATAAATATTTTTTGCACTGTATAATTCTGTTTGCTTTTAAATTGACGATTTATAAACGCAATCATCGAGTTCATAGCGATTCGAGCCTAATATTATTTTTTCAGAAAGGAAATGTAATCTTATAAAATATTTATGGTTAAGATAATTCGGATTGATTGGTGAACGGAAGGAAAAAATAAGTTACGAAAAATTTTATTTTGATTTAACTGCCTTTATTTATATTTATACATTTATTTCGTTCAGTTCAAAGTTAAGGAACAAAATTGATCATCATGTTTTTATACAATGTAAAAAAACTTTATTCTTAATAACATTCTATTAATGCTTTTCAATTTTTTTATAAACTCCTACGTATTTTTAGTTTTAATTAAACAAAAAAACAAACAAAACGAAACAAGTGCTTAATTTTCTATATACATATATATATATATATATGTGTATTTGCATTATTGTTTTTGCATCGGATTTATTTAAAAATTTACTAAATGGGAAGAATATACGAAAGCATTATACGAAAAAAGTTCAAATATCAAAACAGTTACGAAAACATACATTACTTAAACTATTCGATCTTTACGAAACTGAAAAAGTAATACATATTAGGAATAAATTTGTAAATGTTGTAGGTTTAATACTGCAGTTATGATGATGTAATCAGATATTTTTAACAAACAAACCGGGAAGTTAATTTCATTAAGATCGACTGCTACAAAAGTTTACTGCAAAATACGTTTGTACTGAAATAAATATAACTACCGATTCATTTGTTAACTAGTTTAAATCAAAATGACGGTTCTTTGTTTTAACAGAATTCATATTTTTCGGAAAGTCTAAGAAAACTTGTTTATAAGATTAGTAATATTAAAATTAAAAATTAGATATGATACGTACAAACAAAACTCAGCAAATATTTAGAAAAAAATTGTACAAAAACAAATTACCCTCGTTTTGCAAATGTATAAGTGATTATACGCATACTTAAATACATACATATACATTTATTTTTATATATATATATATATATATATATATATATATATGTATACATATATTTCAGTTCTAATTCATTTATCAATTTTTATTTAGTAATACCAAGAAGAGAAAAACGATACAACAATAAAATATTCAAACATAATAAAATTTCGTAATAGGGACACAGCATATATTTTTGTTACAGTACGTTAAAACTTCCTTTCGTTTCTTTTCATTTTCCAATATTTGTTTATTGTACGGACAAAGATATTAATTTTAATATTTTCCGACAGGCAGCGTGATTCGAACCGGATTCACACAAATGTAATGCCACTGTCGAGTCAATTATGCCATACGTAGCTATAACCTCTCAATACTACATTTCTAGAATTTAAAATATATCGTGTTATTTCTGTTAAATAACGGTCTTATAATACTTGCTTCTAAAACTCTTATCTGTTGTTGATAAGTAACGCTCAACTTCGATTCCGGCCATTCAGTATTTTTGTGTAGGTTAGTGTTTGGACCTGGTTACTGTTATCAATGGAATTTATTTTGCGCCAGATTTGCTGAGTTAGTGTATTCGAGTTTATCATATAATTTTTCCTTGATTTCTATTCTGATCGTTTTTAAATGCCCAGCGAATTTCTGCGATTCTTTGTCGATATTTTAAAAATAGGTCATGACTGCGTATAAAATCTTTTAGCGCATTTCTTCTTTTTTGAATTTGTATATGACACGCCCTGTTTTGCTTTCCTACGTTCTTGTCAAGCCTACAGAAAGAATTAAGCGTAGCAAAAGAACTAATACGCATCGTTTGAAAATCAGATGTTTTTTTGTTTTTTTGTTTTTTTTTCGATTTTAGGTGTATCACTGGCGATGGTAGCCGAAAGCCCCTCTAGGGATAAATATTGTTGGATACTTAATTTATTTGAAGAATAAATTCGGTTATTTTCGAATCATTGGCAAGAAAAACCTTTTAATCATTTAATTTTTGTAGGACAGGATTATCCGGCAAATAGAAAAAAGGTAGTGCAGAGTTAAAGTGATGTTCTAGAGTAATGGAGGATCACTGTTTTGCATACGATCACCATGAGTTAAGTTGGTGTAGCAAATGCGGAGGCAAGCTATAGCAATCTCTTCCCTTTCAGATCGAGTATAGTCTTTCCATAAATTGAATACCGCAAAAGATGATTTGAAATAGAATTTGGGTTCAGTGATATTGAATTGTTACAGTTCGACTTAAGATGAGCGATATCTGATTCTGGAGCAGGCAATATAGACTTGAGAATAACCCTGTTCTGTGCGTAATTTCGTTTGAAGGAAATCCTTTGCGATCGCGTCTTTACTCGACAATAATTTGTAAAATTGTTGATGTAAAAATTTCAAATCACCCGATTTTTACATACAAGTTATCGATGATTTCGCGGGTTTTTACCTAAACCATTATATGGTTATGCACATGGTAAAAAATTACACATGACCGCTAAAATGTTAATAAAGATACCGTTATTAGACTTTATAATTTTTGTACACTTAACAAGGCCGTATCCAGAATTATGGCGGAAAGGGGATTTTTTCGCATATTTATTTTATAAATGACAATACATTTTTTACTAATATTCATACTATTAATAATTTTCATCATTTTGATTTATATATTAATAATTTACATAAATGAATTGCCGTATAAACATTAATAAAAACTATATATTATGCTATTACTTGTAATTATAATAAAAAATTTTGCATAAAATATTAATAAACCGTCTAAAAATATGAAGCAGATTTTTTTTCTTTTAAGAACACTCTAAAAATCATTAATATTTATTTGAAATTTTTGATTTTTTTCAGATTTTCGAGTATTTACAGTACCTACTTCAGTTCTAATGGAAGAGGTTTAACCCCTCTTTCCTCGCGGCACGGCCTTGATACACAAAATAACTATTTATTCGCAGCTGATAGATAAAACTAATGACTAAACACAGCCGCACCGAATGCTGAAATTCATGTAAAAACAATTGCTGGGCCATTAATTTAATAGTTAGTGATATTGTTTGATTTTAAGCATCGAGCCTACCTATTCTTATTGTACTAATTTAGTGTGATCGTAGCAACATTTTGCAATGCGACTGCAATCAAGCACACTTGAAATTGATTACAACTGCTATCATCGCGAAATAAGTGCAGTCCAAGTGTAAATGTCTATACAATGAGTCGCGCGCATACTGCGCCTGGCGGTTTCCCATTGACTTCCACGCGCCTGTTGGTAATTATTTATTTTTAATTATTTTTACTTGTAGAACCGCGATTTGTGCTTTAGCGCGTCGGCCATTGTGACTATATTGTTATACTAATAGCGCATTTAAACCGGAAAATACAATTAATTAAAAATACGACGTTAAAAAACAACGCTGGAGATATTGCAGACATCAGTGCTGAACAAACAGCAGTTGGAAACATTATGGAAGACCATTAATGGCTTAAAAACAACGTATTTAATACAACGCAATATAATGGACAACCGTCGGCATCCTATTAAATGATTTTTTTGGAATATATTGAAAGGCAGCGGGCAATTTACAGCAATTGTAAAATCGTTAATTCCATTAGAAGAAAAATATTGTGTATCAACTGGTGCTAAATTTTTCTACGCGTCCTAAAGATTTCAGTATTGCTGTAATAATTGCGTTGAATGAAGACATTTACTGATTATTCACAAACAGCGGCAGTTTCAGCTCAGAATAATATGTTACTAGTGCAAACATATATTTCTCTATATTGCCATATCACTTTGACATTAAATACAATCAGCTAACATAAGTTAGCGCTGAGGCGCAGTAAAAATTCTCCTCGAAGAGCTAGAAAATAATAGTACGAAAATGGGTGGGGGGATTTAAAAAGTAAACACAGCCTTTAGTTATTTAGAAGGTTAAGGAACGCAACAGTGGCAAAAATGGGTTTATAACACAATGTAATGATATTTTTATTTGTTTCATATAAAATTTTAGCTGTTTCAAATATTTTGGAGACTTAATTATATTTCCCGAAACAAATTTGTATTTTTCGTTAGTAAAAAAAGTGATTAGATAAGAAAATATCTATTTAGATTGTCCCGAGTACGTAATTCGAAATCAATTTAAATTAAACAAGTATGGCGTGACTTATTTAACGAAACCCGCTTAACACCTTTGTAATCCGTAATACAAATAATAATAGAACGAAGTTTTCCGCGAAGAAAAGCTGAATTACAAAAACTTATAATTAACATGCAGTTAGCACTCCATATAATTACGATTGTTTATTAATTTAATTATTTTCCCGAAAAACAAGAAATAATCTTTATTAATATTTTGTATACGTGTATCGCAAAATAATAACCTATAAACAGACCTTTAGCTAAGCCATGACCGGTTCAGACATTTTTCTCGGCGAAATTACTATATTACAAAAAAAGTATACGAAAAAAATACTACGAAAACTGAACATACGTTAGAAACGATTTTAGAGAATCGTTTAATAATTAAAATTAATATTACACTATTATAAACAATTATTTAATTACCAGACGCGTTTCGAAGAGAAAGCTTCATGATCACGGGAGTTATTAAGCATATTAAATAATTGTTTATAATAGTGTGGTTTTTTAATTTTACTTATTGTACGATAAACTTAAACAATATGTGACGATTAACACCTATATAAAACTATTTTAGAGAATGTTTTCAACAAAGTTAGGCAGGTTATGTGCGGGCGAAATTACAAATTCACAAGAACTGTTGATACAAAAAGTTTCATTTATTGACGAGTTAAAAACCAATTTACCTTTTTTCGAGAAGTTCTTCATAGACAGTTACAAAAATAAGCGGTTGCTTTGCTAATAGACTCTTCGAAAATAAGTTATTCAGGGGAAGAATTTTACTTTCAATAATGGATGTTGCCCAGTATATAATACTAAAGTTGCCAAAATTTCTACAGTAGCCTTAGGGAGAGCGCCCACTTAAGCGATACGATTCCGATACGATAGCAACAAAATGTAGTTCAGAATATAACCCACGTTATTATATGAGTTAGCGCCCACTTATGGGATGCGACAAGCAGCTGCTACGCAACTATCGTATCGCCGTCGCTCGAGTGTTACATACTTTATTTTTGGTTGCTTGAGCAAGCGATTGTTTGTTTACATTCTGAATTTTTATGCGTAATATGAATAATCGGCAAAAATAACAATTTAAAATCGGCGTTTTAAATTTATTTCAGAATATTTTTAAAAACAATTCATATTTGTGAAATAAATATTAATATTTACATTTTCTTATTTTGTTATGTAATATAAATTAACAGCAATATATATGTATATGGTATAGAAAATGTTTCCAAACATTTAGGTATACATAATTAACAAATGTATTTCCCGTAATGTGATTAAAATACGTTTCTGCGGTGTATAAATGTTCTAAAATGGGTGTTCTTTTTTACAATTTTTGGGCCAATTTTCTCTACTAACCAATTAAACGTTTCCTTATTCATTCCATAAAAACTTTAGAACTTTTCCGGGTACATATTCAGTTCTTTACAAACATTAGAGCGTTTATTCTGTTACTCTTTTGAAAAAATGGATGTACTCAATAACGTTGTTTTCTTTTTTGATTTAAATTGTTAAGATTTATTAACGATACAATGCTTCTTCACTAAAAGAAGAACAGGAAAACGAAGAAAAATATGACATTTTTTACACTATTACATTATATCATAAATTAAGTTGCTTTTCCAGCGGATAAATAGCGTTGCTTAAGTGGGCGTTACGTCGTATCGGAATCGTGTTGCTATCGCTTTCGATTTAAAATCGCTGTCGTATCGGAATCGTATCGCTTAAGTGGGCGCTCTCCCTTACATATCGGTAAGCGACACATTAAATGTGTAACCCCGATCGAGTCGGTGTATACTGAAAAAATTAAAATTTCTCCAACCAAGTTACACTTGCAAAATTACCGAAGCTGCATCGCATTTTCCATCGGTAGGAATAATATTCAAATTTCAGCAATGCAGAGCATTATTTCATAATAATTTTCAAAGACTCGAGGTTTTTTTTTTTTTTTTTTTTTTTTTTTTTATGGCCCGGGTCTTATTTTCATAGAAATTAATCGAATACGTATAAGATGAAATTAAGAGGGAAACGTAAAAATTTACTTGCCCGGTCTAAGACTTTTGAAAAGCACAGGGCTGGCAATAAGCGTAAGTTTCATACTCCGATGTACTAGTCTTTTTTACTTACTTAAGTATCCTTATTTTTTAATATATATATAGTGAAATCATATCTTTTAAACAGAAAATTTTATGTCAAACTGAATAATTATGAGTCACCCTCAGAACACATAACTGCTGGTGTACTGCAATGGAGCATTTTAGGACCGTATTTATTTATAATATTTTTAAACGACATTCCTAAAATCAAAGAGTCTAAAATATACCTCTATATGCAGACGATAGTGCAATAGTAGCATCATCTTATAGAACAGACACAATAACAAACAGACTGCAAAGAGCAGCTGACACGTCAATAAAATATTTTAAAACGTGGCAGGTTAAAATAAACAACAATGAAACGGAAGCCATTTTATTTACTAGAAGACGACACCATGTGTATACGAAAATAAGTAAACATCCGGGACAGACAGGTGGAATAGAATGATGAAATCCAGTATCTAAGTCTAGCACTCGATAAAAGATTAACTTTCACGAAACTTATCAAAATTATAAAAGCTCAGAAAGAGAGATTTGTTGTCTATACCCATATTTTAAAATCCCATTTAACACTTGAAAACAAACTTATTATCTATAAACAAATTATCCTTCCGAAAATATTATATGCAGTAATAATTTCATCGTCTAGCAGTTAAATTATTTTTCAACAACTCCAAAGAATTCAAAATCATTGACTACGAATATAGTATACTAAATAAACCACGATACACTAACATCAACACTATATGCGTGAATATGTAAAAATATCGTACATTCAGGAAATAATTACAGAGAACACCAGGAAATTTTTTAAAACGTGCAGTGCATCTGACTTAATATTAATAAATAACATAGGTTGTTCCTATAATTATCAAACCCTAAAGCTTAGATACAAAAAATATAAATATAGAAGGATAAAGCGCATATTACTGACACTTAAAGGAATAATTTTATGAAACTTTTGTGTCTGGTGATTGCATAATGTCTAAGACATTTTGTATCTCGTATTAATGTTAAGCTAGTTGTGAATTTCGATTTCTCGTACGTAATGTTCGTTATAGATTAAATTTGTATAAATCTTACTTTATTTTCTGGAAGGGTTACCTGTGCATGTATGCAGGTTTTTTTTTATTGTTTCTCCCGCAAACTTTAATTATGTACGACTAATAATAAGTAAATTTATAAGTCTCATGCTCCTATCCGGTAAGAAACACTTGTTTTCGGTACGGATAAAACAAAATCTAAATGTGTTATATTACTATATAGAAGTGTATAAATATACGGTTGTTTATGTTTATGTTTATTTTACTTGAATGAGTTAGAAATTCATCGCTTTTGCACCTGTCAATTATTGTATATTTTTGTACGGTAACAAAAATTGAATAACAATCCCGCCGACAATTTTGTATTTTTTGTTTTGAAGGCGTTTGATAACACAGAACGGTGGGATATTGTTACACCAAAACCAGTTTTTGAAAATGTATTTACAGTATACCAAACAGAGGGGTTGGAAAAAAATAACGCGTACGGTAATTTTATAGTTCTTCTTAATCATATTTCATAAAGCTAAAAGGTGACAATGTTTTATTTTTATTATTATTATTATTAATATTATTATTATTATTATTATTATTATTATTATTATTATTATTAATATTATTATTATTATTATTATTATTATTATTATTGCTAAATAAAGTAAACAACTCGTCATAGAACCCTATAGGTATTATAAATTGTAACTATTGATTCACTTTCACATGCTTACGTAATAAATATTTCATTTTTCGAAGTTATAATAGACCATTACACCCAAATTGCATTCACTTTTAATATTGATCCATTAATACATAAATAAAAACACTTCACAATCTATTAGAAACTCCCCGTTATGTAACATAAACGTATTACATAACAGTTATGAAATTAAATTTAAAGTACTTTAACAGGTGTTCGCATGGATAACAGAAATTGGTATTTATATAAAAATCAAGTTATGGTTAATCATACTATCATTGTCTATTCTAAATTCCAATAGTTCTCCCGATTGTTTGTAAATAATAACAATAGGAAACAAATTAGCTCTGTCAGTGTGGACAGTAAAAGATTAAATTTATCGTATCTGGATCCAAATATAAATTACAAATTATTAAATTCATAAATAATAGATTCATTTCTAACAATAATTCAGTATAAGGTAAATTTTAATTAACAATATAATAAATTTTTTACCGCTATAAACCTAAATTGCTAACTTAATATACTTTATTATAGATGTTATTCTTATTAATTATTTTGATTGCAATCAATACATTTCCTTAAACAAAAATCTTCATTCTAATATTAAAAGTAGTTCATTATACTCCATACAATTAGGTTAAAAATAATAACGCAGATTTTTTTTTTTTATTTTGTCTTTTAATTTTACTTTTATTTTATTTTATTTTAAATTAAATTCTTAGTTTTATTACTATCTTTATTGCTAACACCAATATTATTATAAATAAAAAATTAACACACATGCTTATTATAACTTTATAATTATAAATATTAGTTTTATCACTTAACATTAGATTAATATTATATTACATTTACATCATCCTATCATCACTGAAAGAGGATATGAGTCATATGGGATGGGGTATATGTGTGATATTTTTTAAAGTAATCTAAATTAATAATATTTCTGTTGTAAATATGGGTTAAAATAGTATGTACACAAAATTAAATATTACTAAGTTTTTGATATATGCACTCATATACATAATCTTTAGCCCATATATGTATGCCAGCATGTATCCCCTAGAAAATTATTCGTCTTACTATTGATATACTTATTGTTCGCTAGCTGTTACTATTATATATATCATGTTATTATTCACTTTTCTATGTTAATTATACAGGTGAACATTAAATTTATTTCTTATAAATTAATCTAATGTTTTGTATTACTATGTGTGTGTAAGTGAGAGCACAATCATAAATGAATGTGTATGTACATGTGTGAGTATGTGTGTACATATGAGAGTGTATATCCATATGTGTAGACACATTGAGTCTATATAAATATGAATGCACGTGTGTGTGCGTGTATTAGTATATTGTACACAGATATATATTTTTTCCGTTCGCACAGATTGTAAGCACTGGCTAGTTTTTCATTAAACTAGCCTGTGTACTGTAATGTACCCTGCTGCTCATGCATTTTGCATATAAGCAGGAGTAAAGTAAAATTTTATTTTATGTATTTCATTTTATAATTTTGATATTATGTATAAAATAAATTTGATTTGATTGATTTGATTTGATTTGATTATTATTATTATTATTATTATTATTGTTGTATGATCTTCAAATAGCTAAGCAATTGTTTGTCATACGGCTAGAAATTATAGATCGCAGGGTAGTTGCCAATTAGTGGATTTCACTCGATGGCGTACGTTAATTTTCATTGATACAAAATACATAAAAATTAAAATAATTAAAATTTTTTTTATTACTGATGCAAAAAAAAAAAAAAAGAGATTTGGCAGAATAAAATTAAATACAGGCGTTCAAACTATGGCAGTTGCGAACTGAAATAAATCGTTATCTCCTATTTGCTAAATAACATTGTGACCGAAATACTTTGCGTACGAATTTGCTACAAATTAAATAGAAATAGAGTCTTCGTCACCAACCCCGTTAGTTATAACACAGTTTTTATATTATTGAAAATACGACTCAAACTTTCTGTCGATTTCACAATTTTTAATAAATTTCTAGCACTGCACTTACTTATAAGGAGAATAATCCTAAAATTTTAACTAATGAAATTGCGAACCTAGGTTAATAATAAAAAAAATTAACCAGTTATGACAGTTTCATACGTTTGAGGGGATGTTAGAAACACTAGATAAAGTACAAGTAAAATATGAAAAAAAGAAAAAGGAAGGAGGAATTAATTAAAATAAAAAAAAAAAACTGAAAAAATCGAAAAGTAACATAATAAATAGAAAAATATTTATTGATATATTTACACGAGTATTCATATTCGTGAATAGTTTGCACGAATACAGAGTATTTGTATTCGTCACGGCCAATTCGACTTGATTTGAACAGGCTACTGGTGGCTTGTCGTTAGCTGAAATAGATTTTCTTTCATCTATATACATATTTACATATATACGCATGGTCACTGTATTTCGTGTTAGCATATAATACAGTTTGTTGTACATTATCGCGTCGTGGTTGTCTATTATACTCTAGAATAGACAAATCAATATATATGTATATATGAATATATGAATATATATCAAAAGACTGCCAGGGTAGTATCAGTGTTAAGTAGGGGACGCGGCAGGGACCTCTACGAAGTGTAGAACATTTTTTAGCGATAACCGCTGTGCAAATGCACTGGTGCCCCTGGAAACGATTTCAGTGATTTATCATTGATCTCGGCTAACTCTGCCACTAGAATTGCGCTCAAGGAAAATAAAATAAAATAAAATATTAGAAGTTTGTAATTTTGTATTTTTAATCTAAATTTTACTTTGAGAAGCGCCTAATTGATACAATAATAATAATAATAATAATAATAATAATAATAAAAGTGTTGCGTAACTTAGAATAGATTTTAGAATGGTGCTTATGTTACAGTCTGATGATATTCTGAGAACTCCTGACATCGGTTTGTTGAGAAAAACAAGATTACGCAGTGAATATTTTTTACTGCCTGGGAAAGATTTGTTGTAGTGGATGGCTTACATACAGGTAATTGTAATATTTTCTGTAATAGGATAATGGAAAACAACTTGCTAGCACATATAAACTTACAGATGGTGAGAATGAATGCAACGCTAGGATAACCAGAGAGCCGAATGATGGACCATATTTAAGGATTTCAATATGGATTTACTGGTTGATAACGATTTATATAACTGGCGCTATACTAACACTACTTTAACGAAATATTTAAGCAGTGTTAGTATAGCGCCAGTAGGATCGTCAATGCGCAGATATACGTATGACCATCGAAGAAGAAGATACATATATACATATATATATATATATATACATATTGAAGAAAAACTTATGATTTATATTTCATTTAAGACTAGATAAATATTTTAGGATTGTGAGTAGCTTAAGACATTTATATTTGACTTTAGCTACACGGTAATGCCAGGGGATAGTAGTTTCGAGCCAATTTTTTTAAATTCAAAGAAATACTGGAGGATGATAAACGCCCTTTATGGAAATTGACATATAAGGATTTAAATATTGAAAACTTTAAACTATTATGTCACCATCCACCATTGTTGTAATTGATGAATGGTTTTTTGCAGTATCTTGTACGTTGAATGGAAGGTTGGCTGACTGAGGTATGTTGAGGTCATCAATATAAATCCGTACAGTAGCTGGCGGCATAATGCAGTTTGTTATATTATTGATATATGGTATAAGTAGGGTTGCGTTGAGGACAGATGTAGAACATACCATTCTCAATTTAAATTAGCACTGATGTCGACAGACCAATTGGTGTTTGTAGTGTTTATGAAAAAACAGTTTCCCACGTCATCGATTGATATCAGTGGACTTTATCTATATAAGTCTGTGCCGTCAAGGGCAATCAAACGCTTTTTTTAGGTCGAAGAAGATATCATAAAGGTGCTATTTACTCTGGTATAATGATGGTATCTGTAAATCAAGCCTTACCTTGCGCCTTCCGGCTTATATTGAGGAAAAGAGATTGTTTAGTTCTGGGAAACATAAAAGGCATTTATTTCTCCAGAATCTTCGATAGGACACTTAGGAGTGATATAGGTCAATAACAGTACGGAAAGAAATGGTATTTATCAGATTTTAATGTAGGAATTATCAGAGCCAATTTTCAACTTTCAGCTATTAGATCGGATTTTCGTATCTGGTAATAGTGAAAAATGTTTCAATACATAAGGATGTACCGAATTTTTACTGGTTGAAAATCGTATTGAAAATTTTGCTCTGAGACTGCAAAGTCAGTATTGTACAGTTCTGTGGGAAAATTATTTATTATTTTCGGCCAGAAACTTTTTGGCAAGAAAAATAATTGAATACTTTGACGATGAAGGCTTATTTACAGAGCAGCGAGCAAATGTGTTGGTTGCGTCATAAAATCGAGGATAGTTTTTCCATTTACCAGTAGCGATGTAGGAGGAGCTGTTCACTTAATTTTGATGAAGAGATTTTATTTTGGGCAACATATGGCACGACTCGATGTTGGCCAGAAATAAAAGAAATGAAATTGTGCCAGAATTCACGTTTTTTGGTCGTTCGTTTATTTGTAAGAGCTGATTCTGTTCAGTTTTATCGCATGAACCCCGGTATGCAGAGACATATCGGTTATGACGTTTAAAAAAGATAAGTGGTTTAGGTTATTATTGTTAAAAGCGACTTCGCTGCAGTCGTGTAAATCGGAATGATGTGCTCGCTGAGTGACTGTGGTTAATTTTTATCACTATTTTCGGTTGCGGCTGATATGTATATGTGGGTGTGTGTTGTATGTTCGTATTAAACTTACCTGGTACGTTGTGTGTATACATTTGCCCCCAATACCTGTATCGTTTCTTTCCGGGTTTGGTGCAGCTGCTGATTTACCGTTCAGCTTACTACCTGGCGGGCGAGGGGGCATTTTATTATAATTTTTTTTTTTTTATCTATTTACACATCATAATCTGGCCAACAAAGCCATTTTGCGAAATTTTTACTTTTCAACTGTCATGAATGGAAGAGCACCCACACTGGCATTGGTCCTACAAAAGGTCTAGTGATTTACGACACCTTAATCTGCGCACATCATATGTACTGTACAGTCAAATTGTTTGGGTGAACTTCCAGTCTGTCTGCCAGGCTCCGAGCAAAATGTTTGACCATGTCAACCAAATATGGAACGATTAAATCTCTTTATGCAAGGCACATTTGTTGGTTACTAGGGGGGCTGCGCCTGTTAGCGTTTTTAAGATTTTATTCTGGACCGTTTGGTTATTTTTATATTTGTTAGTTTAGCGCAGCGCCAAAACTCCGTACGTCCAAATTAGTGTAACTACAGTAGTATAACTTTTATTATCCAATGACAGCACGCTATTTCTACCTGTAAACCAGTTAATTTGCTTAATTCGAATATTAAGTTGTTTTATCAATATGTTGTCTTCTTGTTAACCGTCTATCCAAGTACATATCTTGATATTTAACACTTGTTTGAATTGGTACTACTAGATTATAGATTTTAATAGATGGTCTTCTATTTTCGTTTATTTTTAAGTTCCGGTTTATGGAGCCAGTCTTCTGCGTTGTTCAAAGCATTTTGCAGTCACCGCTGGCAGTGTTAGGGTCCGTGCCACACGAAAGTAAAGTCGTATCATCAGCGAATGTGTAGACACCAGCTTCTATTACTGGGAAATCGGCGGTATATAGTAAATATAGCCTAGATTCCAACACTGAACTTTGGGGTACCCCAGCTAAAATAGAATAAATCTTATAGAAAGTTTATGTTTAAAGCGTACCTGAAAATGCCGATCATTAATATAAGAATTTAGTATAATTGAAATAAACTGATCGGGAGGAGAAATTTTAATTTATACTGCAAACACCTTATCAAAGGCTTGAGCAGTACCAATAAACGCAGCTCTACGCATACATGCTTTGTTTTCAGATTGCTTCAGTAATATTTACTAGCCTGCTGTGGGTCTAATGATTGCTGAGAATATAAATAATTGAACAAAATGCGAACGCAGCGAAATGCACAATAATGCAAAGCTCTCGCACTGAAAAAATGTACTAAAAATAAAATGAATAGCATTTCACGAAAATGTCAATCCGAAACTTCAAGAACGGACACGATATTTGTTAATTTTGTAATATTGAATATTCTAACTTAAAATGAGACAAAAGATTAAAAATTCTTCAATATAAAGTACCTAATTTCTCATTTATTCTCTTCATATCTTTGTAAATATATTGTAATTGCAAAATTAATGCATATTTTTTTTTTTGAAGTGAATATCAGAATTTTATAAGAACAAAGTTATTAATAATATTATTTTCCGAAACCCCGTCAATTAATTCTAAATTATCCGATATAATTTGCCCTCTTAATCTAAAAACGAAGAAATCAGTCCCCTCCATTTAAGAGTTACAACTTCTTCATAAATATTTTACACCTATCGTAGACCAACCTCTCTAAATCTGTCGCTAGAAAGGGAACATCAGAAACTCTTGAAATACGATTTTATAAAAAAAAATAAAACGATAGCTTTTACACGCTCCCGTAATTATTCAAAAGAAGACATCAAAGAATGACACTTTAATTTTCATTTTTGTTATCGCTCACTTAGAAATAAGTACAAAAAGTCCTCATCGCATAAAACTGCGAAAAACTTTTTAAAACTTTGTAAAGCTTCAACAATTGGCATCTGTTTTCTGTCAAATAAATAAAAATTTCTATCGGTTCAATTTATTATAATTACAAATGGCAATGAGAATATTTATTTTTACACAGAGACAAATACGAAAAGTAAACGGTTACAATTCTTGTTTCGCCTACTTTTCCATATAATTAGATCATATAAAAATGTAGGGCCAAATAACAGATACTAGTTGATAGTGATATGTGAGTATTTGCAATTATAGCACTCATTATCGGAATGTTAATGTTTTCTATATCTTACGTCAGCGCGTACGAATAAATACATAAAAAATGCTCGAGCTCGAATTATTACAAAGGCGTACGTTATATTACAATTAGTAATTTATAATTAAATAGGAATTTTACGAATACAAATAATAAAAGTTCAAGGACATTTAAAAGAAAGAAAAATCTACAATAATTAAAGTAAAAAATTAAATGCTACTCGTGATCCTGTTTCGGCAGTAATTCTGGCATCGAACGCTTAACGTTATTGGCACTGTTGTCGTTTGGTATTCTGTAATCTAATAAAGTATTTAATTCTTTAATGTTATCATCTTTCATTGCATGATGATGTAAATCGTCCGAATTGTGACTTCCGTAATCTTCTAAATGCGGAACGAGCGAATTGCGTATTTTCTAAAAGAAATAGGGGAAAAAATCCATTAAAAATAATTAACCGGCAAATAAAATGTAAAAGGGAAAAACGCGATCCGACTAAAATTTGCTTTGATTACAATAATGGATGACATTTTTCGGGACGTAATTAATTAAATTGTGTGGAGAGCGCGGTGCCGTCTCAATAATGTTGAGGGTTTTCTTGAACAGAACACAGTTGACAGGAGTACGCCTGAACGTAATTAACTGCGAAATTAAACGTAAATTTCGAACGCAGAACATTATCTTTTCATCGCTGTGGACCCTTTCAAATTAATTTTCAAAAGTTAATATCGTTATTTTTACTTTTTCAGATAGGATCAACGTATCTGTGCAACACTGTTTCTTGCTGACACCTACACATCTTCTTGGAATTCATAATAATAGCCACCCCGTCTCAATATAATATTAAATTAGCTCGTGAGTTATAAAGTTACGTTTACATTTGACACAAACAGAACAAAAACTCGTCGACTTTTATTCATTTAAAACTTTTTTGCAAAACGCAATATCTTTATTAAACGGTACAATTAGTTTCTCTAAATTACAGTAGGTCGGTTCTAATAATACTTACGCGATGTAAATAAACGTTTTATTGAGTACATTCTTAACCACATTGATAATGAAATGTAAAAAAAATAAAAGAGATTTTAATTATACATTTTATTTTTTACCGAGCTTAAAAAAGACAAGTAGGTTATTATACGTTCGTCGCATAGTTTTTTTTTTTTTTTTTTCTTTTTAAGGTTTGTTCGTGCATAACTTGTACTCATGTGGATTGATTTTAATGATTTTTTCTTCATTCGAAAGTGTGCAGCGGTGGGGCGACTGCACCATTAATTGCCAATGAACACAAACATGATTATTAAAAAAAGCGTGAAAAATGTGTTCTTCCCTTTAGATCACTTTTTTTCTTATCCCCTCTTCACCACTAGATGTGCCCATCGCGGACTTCCCTGCAGGGTTTAAGTCTTAGTCACACTCTATTTTATATTTATTTATCTTACTGATAAGGATTATTTCAAAATAAATAATTACAACATGTATTCTTACACACTCCCCTCAAGAAAATCGCACGGTGGTTCAGTAATATTAATAAAAAGTACACTACAAACTAAATCATTTTAGGGAGGAGTAGGGTAAAAAGAGAAATTCTGGACCAGCGGATAAAGGGGGGATTCTAGGGAGTGGCCTTGGCACTTTGCCTAGCCGTTCGATTACATTAGGTGATATGGCGAAAGAGCTTTAAGAAGATTAAGTATTTCAGAGAGAAAATTGTATGAAAATAATTTATATTAAAGAAACCGGGGTGAGAGGCAGATAAGTAGTGTTATGAAGGCGTAGCGCTATACGATTTTAAAGAAGGTAAACGGAAAAGATATTTCCCAAAGTATTCAGCGGGTCACTCTGACAAAATATTATTTGCAGTGGAACATGAAAGGATATCTTTAGCAAAAAGTAGCGGGAATAAAAGGAATAAGAACACATGAAGGATATAAGTATTAAAGAGAAGAGAATTGAGGCAAGATACTGGAATAAGATTGCGGAGTACTTCCTTCGAAGTAGAGTGAAGTGAAATAAAGAGATGAACTATTCTATTTTGAAAAAAATACTGATGAATGAGATAAAATAAAAATCAATGTTGATAAGTAATTGCTCTGTTTTGGCGAGTAGGAAGATGAACATTGTTACCGGCGATATTAGTTTAAAAAAAATACAACAGTACAGTTTTTGCTTGTAAAAGATTTGTAGATATCTGAAAAACCCGACAAAGAATTATAAGTATCAGAACTGGAACGGGAACCAAAAATAATATTATTTTAAATCAGATTATGCTGTCCGAATTATCAAACAAGACGCCTGTTAAATAGTTTTCTTCAACAAGGAACGAATGAAATAGTACGGATAGAAGAACGCTTTTTTTTTTTTTTTTTCTCGCAGAAAGAATAAATTCCAAAAACTTCACGTTCTGAAAGGCAGATTGAGTGAAGGATTGAAAGTGTTAAAAAGCACCGACTGATAAATCTGATGGATTTTTAAAAACAAGGAAAGAAATATAATCAGTTAAAGCGTTTAAGGAAGAACGAAATAAGAAAACAAGGATTAAAAATGGATATGGGTGTATAAAAAATTCGTGTACATAAGTGATAGAATCTACAAACGAAGTGAATTCGTTTATAGAAAGATTAAGATTAAGAAGGATTTGCAATGTTCCAAATCTGTGAAATTGGAGTGTAAGAAAAAATTGAAAAACCAAAACTTATTCCGAAATTTTTTTTTACATTTTCGTAAATGTATTCCGGATTTTGCATTGGCTCTTTTACGAGAATCGGAAAGAGAATGAGTAGAACATAGAAACCTTATTAAACTACACAGGCGAATATACTGTAAGCACGTCTGGATTAACTCGTATACCAACATCGAATATTTCATTCACGTAACAGTATAAAAAAACATTTACCAGAATGAGCTACTAAGAATGATTTAACATCAGATTCGGTACTGCTTTAATTCTCGTCTATCTTCCCGTTTATTTTGGAAAATTGTAAAACATCATACTTCACTTGTTCTGTGTAATATCATACCTTGTCTCCTCATTTCACAAAAATTTTTTTTTGAAAACATTATTAGAAATTTATAGACGTATTTTGGTCGTATTAAAACATTTACTGATGGTGCTGAATTTCTAAAGCCCGGTTTATTTTGTAGGCTCTACGTTGTGTCTAATGTAATTCTAGGGGCTCAAGCTTCCTTCTGAGTTTTTTTTTATTTATGTATGTGTGTGAGCGTGTGTAAGGTGCTAACAAAGAGCATTGGCTCAGCAACATAGAGGAGACAAGTGAACTATACTTTCATTTTATCGGGCATTGAACTACTGTAAACGTCTAGAACAGGAACAGCTGAGAGGTTAGGTAGCAGAAGCACTTAGGAACGATTGAAAGAAAAACCAAGCTTTATGAGTTGAGAATTAAATAAATCGCTCTTAAGGAATAGACTAGAACACTTCAAAAGTACCTGATCTACGTCCCGAATGTAATAGGTAGAATCAAAATGCAATGGACAAAGGGGATATGTAGTCAAAGGAAAACGGTTTGGAAAAGAAAGAAGAAGGCCGTGAGAGAAACGAAGACAAGATGGTTTAGTAATTACAGTTCCACGCAAGTGAAAGAAGTTACAGAATCAAACGTAAATTTAATAGGAAAAAAGAGGGAATTAGATTTAGTGAAGATCGAAACACGGTGGCAGGATTTTTTGGGAGAATAACTCTGTGTAAAGAAAATGACTAATAAAACATCGATAAGGGGATGCAAATCCAGTAAGGCCTATAGCTACATTCTCCTTGAGCCCAGAGTGTCTAAGAATCTAAAAAGCGTGGAAGATCATGGAAAAAAGGTCGAATACGAAAGGTGATGCAATCAAAGGAATGCAAAGATAAGGACAGTAGAAGGTTTTGGGAATCAGATGCAATGAGGTATTTCGTAGAATTTCAGAGGAAGAAATAAAATTGTCAGCTTGAAAGATGCTCTCATATTCAACCGAAAAGATAGAGGGAAAGATGTCTAACGGATTGAGGATGATTAATATGTCAGCACGATAGTGAAGCTTCAACGCAGCTCGCGGAACCTTAGATACATCAAAAAAGATTAAAGTGTGGTTAGAAAAAAGCGAGTTAATTTGGATAGTTAAATTCATTATTGACGATAAGAGAAGAAAGGAATTTGATGAGGTAGAATAGCGTGAAACGGATGTTTGGTGACTAGTAATTTGGAGCAGTTGAAAGAAAAAAACTAAAGTTTGTGATGGGAAAGAATAAAGAGTGGAAAATTTGAAAGACGAACAGAAATGTGAGGCAGAACTGGAATTCAATTAGGGAAAAAATGCCGGTGACAAAGAATAAAAAAATAAACGGTAATTATATTTGAGGAGAAAATAGAAAGACGTTTATCCAGGAAAGGGTAATCCAAATGAGATCTACGGATAAACAATGGATGGGCGTTGGTTTCAAAGAGGATAGTTGAGATAAAAAATAACTTCAAAGTCCCAAGTCAAAGACGAGGGGAAGTGTTTTGAAAGTGATCTAATTTGAAAAAAAGGAATTTGGAAGAGTTGCCATTTAAGAAACTACAGTAATCTAATTTGTAGCGAATGAAAGATAGTTAAAATATTATGAGAGCGAAAAGATCACCTTAGCATATTGTTGGAAAGAGGGCTTTAAGAAGGTTTACTTTAAGTTAGGATGCATATAAATGGTTATTATGCTTATAGAATGACAGACGAGAAGATAAAATGATGCCCAGATAACGAAAGACACTTATTAATGGGACGGAATGATTTTTTAAATGTATTCCAATAAAGGGAGAATTGTAAGGCTAGAGGCGGAAGACTGCACTTGCTGATTTAAGTGCGAAAGTATATAAACACATGCTGAATAGAATAAAAATTCTAACGGAGCTGTTCGGTTCTTCATTAACAACTGGAACACTGTGGAAAGAAGAGCAAATTAGGATGTCATCCTTCTTTGAAATGAAAAAGGAAATGGTAGAAGGGAAGAGAATTTTATTTTGGAGAAAATGAATAAGTAACGAGGAAACAGAAAACGAAATATTTAAGGAAATCATTATGTCTTAGAGTGTGAAACGATGGACGTTTTCATATGCGCACTATCAATAAATGCTGCAATTGTAAAGTTCTAAGAGATAAATAATATGCAAATATCAAAGAGACCAACATTTAAACTAGAACTAAAGCGGAAACGGATTATCTCCAAGCATATTATTATGTTCAAGGTTCCAAAAGGACGTTCGTTAAGCACCAGCTTTTAAAAAACTTCCTTAAGTAAGGAGCCAGAGAAATAGATTGAAGAATGAAGACATTATTTTCGAAGATGCGGACAACAGTAAAGGTTTTTTATGAATTAGGAATAGAACGAGAATAAAGAAAGAAATTAAACATGATAAGAAGGTTTTCAAGAGCGGGTTTTTACAGATTTTTAGGGAGATCTTGTCGAGACCAGTTCAGCAGTTTGAGAAGCAATTTAGGAAAGAAAGAAGTTTGGAGAGAGAGAAAAAGAAATGTAATGGCGATGGACAGGAAGGAATTAAAGGGTAAACTTGTTCAAAATGAGGAACCTAACTAGAAGCTATGGAGTGTAGGAAGAATGAAAGCTTATCTTCAAGGAGGTCGGAGCTGGATAGGCGTTTACAAAATGAGTTTTTGTAAGCTTTAGCTAGTTTCTTGGGAAATAGAAGTCAATCGGAAAAAGAAAAAACAAAAGAATTAGAACTCTTACAAATCAAAAAGTGGTGGAGAATTGAATGAGAGCGGAAAGATCGAAATGTAGTTAAATGGTGCTTGGATGCGGATGATCCAACAAGGTGGCAAAGCACTTAAGTATCGTTTGTTTTTCGGTAGCTTTGGGGGGGGGGGGGGTTCGTCAACCAGAAACCTTACCTAGAAACAATAGGAAGAAGAGTTAACTAATTAAAACTTGATTCGATCGCAAATGGCAGAAATAAAGGAACCAATGGCAGGAACAACAGACTGAGACGGAATGGACAGGATATAGGAAGCACAGTAGGGAGCAGGAAGCCTTGACTTCAAAAGGAGTAAATAAAGGGAAGAGCGTTCCGCAGAAAAAGCAGAACAATTAAAACCAAATGTGATTAGGATCACAGATAAGTTCTTCATTCAGATGGAAACCAAAGAGAGACGAAAACGGGAAGCGGGCAATGGAGTGTGATTGAAGGGTAGGCGAATAATAGGGACAATAACAGAACGTGGAAAAGAAGGGAATTCTGAGAACCAAGAATTAGTTGGAAGGTTAGGTTAAATTGAGAGGTAGAACGAACTATCATTGGAAAAAGAAGAAGGATACATATCCGACAAAAATGTACAGTGAAATTTCTTACTTAAGGACAAAAGATTAGTACTAGGGATCTTTTTAAAGTAAAAGCGGGAGCGAGCAGCAACCTGAGCCAAAGCATCCGCCATTTCGTTACCTTCGATGCCTCTATGACCAGCGGCCCACAGCAGATTAACGCGGATAGAGTGATGAAAGGAAAGATTGTGTATGAGAGATGATGAATCTGATGAGGGAGGGGGAAGAGGTAAACTGATAGCCTGAAGGGCACTCATGGAGTCAGATATTATCAGATATAGTCGGAAAAGTTACGATTGGAGGAGATATAAATAATTGCACGCAGGATAGTCATCAATTCATTTGTGAAAATAGAACAGAAAGACGGAAGACGAAAGGATTCGGAAAAAATAAAAGCGGGGATAATAAAGGAAGCCCCGAACCACTAGGCTCTCCAAAAGACATCAGTGAAGATGAGTACATGAGAAGGAAAGAGGGAACTCTGATAATGCTATGAAATGCCTGTTTAATAATCGCCTGAGGCATGGACCTGGAAGAATTAGAAAGAAAATATACTTTAGGAGGGTGTGTGAGATATAAATAATTGAAGGAAAAAAGTAAAGGAAATTATTATTGGAAATTATATGGGACAAAAAATAACTAAGACGACGAGATGATATACGGGCTAAGATGGGAATTTTATTAGGAACAAAATGCCAGTATCTGGCAATGGAAATATAGGAAGGGATAAGTTGAGACGAAATGCAAGGTACACGTTTAGAAAGAAAACGATAGCCCAATAAGACCTTCGAATTGAAAGAGGAGATGTATTGGATTCAGCAAGCATTGCTGAAATAGAAGAAGACTTAAGAGCACCGAGACAGAGACGGAGACAGGAATTCTGTATTTTATCCAATTTGGAAAGAAGGGATTTGGAGGCACAGCCATAGATAAATGAACAGTAATCGAACTTAGAGCGAATAATGGACTTATACAAAGAAACGATTACAAGAGGATCACCACCCCATTTGATTGGTGATAAGGATTTCAATAGATTCAGTCTTCGAATGGCAGAACGAGAAATGCTCGGGGAAAACGGTTATTCGACTATTTAGGTAAACTCCAAGGTAGCAGAAGCAACTAAAGCGAGGAAGTGACATCCGATTCAGGGAAATATTGACAGAAGCGGGATTGTACGGACGCAAAGTGAAAACCATGCAAGAAGATTTGGAAGGAGAAATAGAAAGATGGAGAGACGACAGAGAATGTTGCAGCGTAGCCAAAGAAGAATTAAGCGTCTCGTTGGCGGCAGCTGCGATGTCGCAAGAAGAGGAAAAAAGAACAATATCATCGGCAAAAAATAAGGAAAGGGAGTTTAAAGGAAGAGATGCCAGAGCAACACTGTAAATGTTGAAAAGAGTAGGACTGAGAGGGGAACCTTGGGGAAGACCACGGAATACATTTATTGGAGCTAGAGGCTCTGGAGAGGAAAAGTGGAGAGTGCGATTCATTATGAGATTAATTGTTAAGGAAGTGAATTTGACTGGTAGATCAATTGCTACCTTGGAAAACTGAAGAGAACTAAATGCAGAGGAAGAATAGAAGTCGTTGAGGAAAATGAAAACAACAAGAACGTGGTCTCTCGTAGAAGTACACTCTAGGGGTTTCCAATGAGGTGTTGAGAGCTGCATCGAAAGAAATAAAAACGCAGATGTATAAAACTAGAAATAAACGAGAAGTTAAAGTAGATGAGGAAATTTCCATTTGAGGGAATAAGATTAACCTTGAAAATTACATTTTCTATAATAGTTTCATTCTTGTTGTAGTTACTGCAATACCACGAAGACAAGTAGTGGTTGCCATCGGTAGCGGTAAGGGATAGAATTAAAAATTAAGTCAAATGGGAAACTGCGCATATTATAGGTGGAGTAATGTAAAAGGAGAGGAAATTAATACATTTGCGGTGATAGGATGAATTGAAAAATGAACCGAATTGAGTTAGAAGGGACTTGATGGGAAAAAGGGAAAACTATCAAGATGGATATAAGAAATGTCTTTTTTCTAAGGATACGAACCCTGCCGTAAAGTCAGACTGATTGAAATCAGGTCGTTCGTTACGGTTTGTTACGACTAGAGCAGATCTCGAATTAGCCTTGAATTTTTCCGATCCTCTGCGTATATAATAATGATCGATGTTAATCGTCTGTTATTGAGAGGTTTGAGCGTTGCAGAGCTTTATTTTCTTAATTACTAATAATATCCTTCCGCTGTGTCCCGTGCACTACTTCTACATTGCAGGGATGCTGTTTTATTTGTAGTATTTAAATTTATTGTAAAAAGTAGAATTTTAATATAATTCATCGCAAACACATCTAATTGTTGCTGATCAAAGATTTTATCATCAGAGCAAAAAAAAAAAAAAAGGTAATAATAATGTTCACCATATTAACTAACTATAATTGTCAGGCTCAATATTAATAGTTCTGGTAATTTCGCACGGTACGCGGGCCATATTTTTAATTTAAAAATTATGTACACAGATACCTTTAAAACAAAGGATCTTGTTCGTAATTCATAAAGAAGATATTGTTTACGCTATCATGATATACATGTATATATAACTTTTAGAGTGAATGACCGTGTATGGTTTTTTCTTTTTTTTTACACCTATATATATATATATATAAGTTATATATATTTACTAAGGCATATATTAATTAAGGTTTATATAATTTCGATGTGTATAATAAGTATGTATAAATTTGTAACGTGTTTAACATAAATAAATGATAATAAGAGTGTCGGGAACTCACACAACGGGCATACTTGCCTAGTGAGACCCACAAACTTATTTTAAAATTTAAAAAAAAAAACAATACCGCCATTTTTTTTTTAAATTAACTTTCATGTTACAAAGCTGTTAATAATTAATATTTCTATTTCTGTGATGTAATAATTACTCATAAATGTGTATATGCAGTAGTCAGAGAAGTTGTAATATACAATCGATAAATTAAAAATTAATTTAGCGAATATTTCAAAATAATAAATAAATAAAATTAGTAGTGTAAATAAGTAAATTTTTCAAAATTTAAACATTTACTTCGAGTAAAGAATCTCCTTCAGAATGCATTACAACGTAAACGGCCAAAATCGGTATACACGAAAGCGTACCAAATGTAATTATCCAACCGACAGTTTGGGCCCAAGCTGGATACTTATATTCGTCGTTATTATAAGTGAGCGGTTCAAAATCGTATATGCTGAACAACCAAATGCACTGTAACGATAAATTTTTATACCAAAGGTTATAATAAATTTAATTTTGTGTGTAAAGACCAACATTGCTGCTGATTAATATTAGAAATTAACTTAAAAACAAAACAATTACATCATGCAACCATTGAATGTCAGTAAAAAAATAATGTATAATAATTATACTAATGTTATAGTAGAGAACGAGATCGTAGTTAACATTATATTCTAGAGGGGCTTATAAATATAATTTAAAAGAAGTGTTTTTGTTTTTTTTTTATTACCCTCTCAACCTTAATTAAACGCTGGACCGTGCACAATATCTAGACTATTACGGCCCCAGAGTCTCTCAACCCATTGTCCCTTATGAACTAAAATATCGTGCTTCGGTTCCCAACTAAATTCCAGAGGCCAGAACTGAAATTAGAAAATCAACAGATGGCGGCTCTAGTAAGCGGTTAGAAGATAATTGTCCTCCAACAAAAGTAGTTGTAGTAAGACGGCCACGTGTAACCGAGGCGTCCGCAATTGAGAATATAATAATACACTTGTGTCCTTTACATGATGTAATATATTTGATATTTGAGGTGAGCTCTGTGGACTGGAGACTGTAATGATTGAGTGAGCTGTTGAGTCTGCCGGTTCATTCTCCGGGATTTCTGCATAGCTTAGAACCCATAGTACAGTTAAATTGAGGCCCAGAAGCAATATTGAATTTTTGGGGCCAGTAAATTCCATATTTTTCTTAGGGTAAATAACAGTATTAATTTTAATCGTATAATATTCAAATGTGCTATTATCGTTTTACAATTTCATGAGCAACACACTTCTGTCATGCTTATTTTTTCTTCTTCTTCTTCTTCTTCTTCTTATTACGAAATTATGAATTTTTTTCATCGCCTTTCTCAATAGCGAGAGGAAGCGTTTATTTGTCAGCAACAGACAAGTGCACCCTAGCTCAATATTTATTACAGCTTCCGCTGAAATGTTTACTCGGTCACGTACAGGCACGGTTGTGAGTTTGAAGCAGCAGTGAACCGACATCGAACAAATTTTCAACCAGTTTATACTAATTTTCTATTTTAACCTATTATTTCATCATAACCGTTCATTAACCGCAACGAATACTTTTTTTCCCCTTCCGCTGTACCTGCTTTACGAGACCATAAACAGCGCCGCCGGTGACTTCAGCATTACAATAGCCTACCAGAAAATATAAACCAGGTCAATTCCTCCAACGAAAGAATTGGGTGCGAGATACCATTTCTGCGGTGAGAATGTAATAGGAAATATATAAAATTAGTACACATTCCCCATGATGACAATACGATTTGGCATTGCTCATAGCAGCCTGGTTAAAGAATGTATTTCATATAGAACATGGACACCATGGCAACAAATGCGCTAAAGCACAGCCCATAGGTGTCCAGAAATACATAAAGCTTATAGCACCACTCTGTGACGACAGATGCAGTTAGGCATTGCCCATAAAGGTCTGGTTGAAGCTATTCCAAGTGAAGTACCATATCGAGGTAACGGTTTGAGTGTATCTATATTACGGAATAATTTGAGTGATAATTGCTACTATTAAGTGATAGGAAGGGCGTCGCGGCACCATTTTTCCTCCTCTTAAGTTTTCTTCTTGGATTATCCGGAAGAGTTTTAATATACATTCTACTTATGTTCGGGTTTGTGTTTAATTTTAATTTTTCAAAGAACGTACTGTTTGACATGTACTGATTTAACAAATGGAATATCTAGATCATTATGTAAAGAAAAATTAAAGACATACTTCGGAGCCGACGTGACTGTACGGAGAATGATTGACTGTTGCCTTTGGATCTGCGAGAAATTGCTTTTACTAGTGTTCCCATATAGTTCAAGTCCATACCTCTATTTCGGCGAGTAGACAGATTTTTTCCACTTTAGATTTAGGGTGGATTTCTTTCCTATTAATGGAGATTGGAGATAGTAGTTTGGCGCGTGCGAAGCTTTTCTTACGAATTTGCGCAACATGAACACGCCACGCGACCCAAATACATACCCAGACACTTAACTGAATCGGTTTGTTTGATCTCAATGTTATTTTTCTTTAGTTTAGGACATGTGATAAATCTATTTGTAAAAGTCATCTATTAGCACTTTTCCTCACTAAATTTAATTCTCCAGTCTTTGGCCCAGCTTCGTATTCTACCTATATGGTTTCGTACGGCCATACTTGTATGTATAGGATTAATATTCGAAGCTAATATTGCTATATCATCTGCGTATGTTGCTGTGATGGTTTGGTTTGATACTGGAAAATCAAAGGTATAAATAAAATATAGAACTGGCTCCAACAAGCTACCTTGCCGGACAGAAGCAAGAATCCCCCCCCCCCCCTCAGATACTGTACCATTAATTCTTACCAAAAAGTTTCTATTTTATAAATAAGATAAAAACGAAGTAAATATCTATGGGAGGAATTTTTCTCAGTTTATACAAAAGCGCTATGTGCTAAACTCGGTCGAACGCCTGGGCCGCATCTAGGAAGACCGCAAACTACACTAAGATTTAGTATTTTTCACATTAAAATTCCAACTGGTTATTTTGATTTCTAAATGAAGTATGTTCAAGGAAGGTACAATAATTATAAACACACAAGGCACACGTACACATGGAATTTCACATATTGTGAAAACTAATTTGGATAGTGAAAACAGAGCTTCAAAATCTTTTGTAATTATCCTGTTGAAAACACAATTTTTATTATTAGATGATTTAAGAATATGTGAGATCGTTAGTATGTTTACTATTCAATATTCAATATTCCTTGAAAACTTATTAATGAATGAGTAACATCCATGAGTTCATCTAGGTACTTTACCATAATAGCGAATTTTATCATATACATATACATATATATATATATATATATATCTATATATATATAGATATATATATAGATATATATATATAGATATTAAAAGAATTTTATCAGCATTTCTTAAAAAATAAAACAAATCAAAATTAAATAATGAATTAACATCATATAGTCATATTGTTGCATAATTTTAAAATATATGCGATATACCATTAATATTAGAGGAGTAGCTATTTTCCAACAGTAGATGAAGAAAAAAGATGGTTTGCGTGTTGTCATCTTTTGTATATCATTTGACAAACGATCAGCTCCATAAATCCACGTAACTGCTATTACTTCGAAAAATGCTACATAGATAATCGCTACAGATGCAACGTAGTAATCGATTAGTTGGAAAAAAAACATACCACCCTGCAAAAAACATAAAATTACGAGTATGTTTTAAATTAAGTTGTCCGCAGATAAAACTGTACCGCATTGAATCGCTGTACTTATTTATGCGAAATATTGATCTTAGTTAACTGTTTAGCACTTGGAAAAAACTGACGAGTTGTGATTTTTTACAAAACTGTTATTTTAAAATATTTTTTAATAAAAAGAACATCATGTTCTACACAGTAAAGAAAAGAATAATAATAATCTAGTATTCTTACTTATTTAACGAAATATGAAATATTACTAAGTAGAATATTTATGTGGTCACCAGCTAAACTTGTACCATGCGTGTAAGAAACAAATAATAACTTTTTGAAATATACCTATAGTCTTCAGTACTAGTTTATTATTATTGAAAATACATTAAATTGTTCTGTAACACTATTTAATTAACAATTTAAACATTTCGTGAAAACACCTACAATCGCTGATTTCATCCTCCGACTTGGTATCTTTTGTAATTTTCATACTGAAATTTTTATTGCTTTTAAAAATTGGAAACGATTTAGAGATAAAAGTATTATTATATGTTTCTTTAATATTAATAACAAGTATTTTTAACTACAACGGGTATTTCATAAAACAGAATTATATCTATCCCTGTATAATATACCATTATCAGAATCGTGTATCAAGGAATCAAAACGTTTTGAATGACAACCAATGAAGACCTAGTTAGAAAATAAATTTTAAAAAATTTCGGAATTATTTTGCAGATTAAGCCGAAAATTTGTTTTAAATTTATGTTCGTATAACAATATAAACGTCCAAAATGATTAATTTGAATTTTTATTATCCTTTGTACCCATGCTGGTCTTCTTAACGTAATTTGCAAACAAATTCCTCCAAACTACAATCTTCGTTATATTTTTCTTTTTTCAATTCCATTTTATCAACGTTTATCATCAAAGATAACTGAAATATTCAATCACCTTTGCGAGATTGCAAAATCCATAATAGTATAGCTTCAAGAATGCTAATTTTGTGGATGGTTTCCTCAATAATCTTTTTTCTACCAAATTTAAAAAATACAAACTTCACCGGAAGACAAGAATTAAAAGTGTCAGTACCGAACCATGCCACGCCTATAGATTTTTTCTACTTTTTCATTCGGTGGAGATTTAAAAGACGTTGTGTAGGACACTAAATATTTACGCTGAATAGCTTTAAATGCAAATACGTTATTCAGGGATCGGATAATCGGTGGAGAGATGAATAAAGATGGGATATTCGGGAATAGTTTAGGTACCAACGATTCGAGATTATCGAAAAGTTAGTTGCTTGCTTAATTTTTCTTATTTCAGAATTTTACGAGTAGAGTAATACATATTTACTCTTACTTTTCTGAAAAACGAACGTACTGTAAGAAGAAAATGTTACGAAATTTTATGCGTGCTTGGAAACAATCCTTTCGCTCGATAATGATTTCGTGCCGTGGGCATGCCTTATGTTTTAACAATGTACGCACAAGAAAAATTAATGTGAAATAAAACTTTAAGCGTAATAGCATGGCATTAGAAATACAAATTTACTCGGGTGGTTATGGTGATCTAAATAGTAACGAGGTGCACGTTTCGGAGTCTTCGACTTGAATTTCTTTAATTATGGATTATAAAATATTTTAGAGGAAATGGGTTACCAAAAACGTCATAGCAAATTTGAATCGATCAAAAAAACGTTCGTTACCCAACTGCCAAGATTCTCTTATTTAATGTTGAGCACTCAGCACTGAGGGAGACATTTCGAAATTATTTGTACTTTGTAAATAAGTTGCTTTTAGATTTTTCGTAAATTTTTCATTTTTGAGTTATTGCTGTTTAAAGTATTGACGGTATTTATGGCCTTACTAAATTTTATATGCGGTTTGGTGCGCTGAGCGACAGTTTTTTCGTGACGAACGTTAATTGTAACATGTGTTAAAACACTCATTTCCTTCATTAGTAGCGTATAGAAAACAAGTGTTCTTATTTGTCCGTTTCGTCCCACGTGATATACGTACAGTCACTACTTCTAATTTTATCTATATGTTATTTTCTTTTCACTACTTTATAGTTTATATTTCTGCTTTTACTAATGAATGAAATATATCAATAAGAAAATTATCCCGGAAAAAAGTCTGCGCTAATGTGGCGTAATATTAGAAAAGTTTTCAAAGTGGCCGATGTTTTAATCGGGGGAAATAATGAATAATTATAAATATAAATAACGATTAATGAACAAATGTAAATAGATAAATTGGTAACATTTTCAGGAGTGTCTTATCTTCAGCTAGAAAAGAATCACTGATGTACTAACACAGTCTCCATCGTATGGCGATTTTGTATTCAGAGCTCTGATGAACCTATTCGGCTTGTACATGTTGTGCTTACTCTGCTATATTTTTCGAAGAGTTAACACGTTTTCACTTTTTGTCCATTGTAAAAGAAAATAGTTACAATATAATTATTTGTTACATCGTATGCTTCTATAATTTATTATTTTTTACTTATATAATTTGTAATTTATGTAATAAATTACAAAAAACAAATTGTTTACAACTGAACACGATTTTTTTTTTTTTTTTCAAGCTATAATGGTAACATCTAAAACATGATCTTTGTAGTAATACAGGTAAGATAAATATTTGAATTCTCTCAATTTTTCCAATTGCATATTATTTTCAAGGTTCCAAATAAGTTGATTTTTTGAAAATGTGGAACGGCTGTAACCTCATTTAACATATGGTATAATGACTTTAGGTATTTATTGTTAGACTGCAAATATCCAAGTATGGAAAAAATTCCAACTTCTTAGAATTTACCATGAATGAGAATTTATCACACTTAATACTTGCATATCATTTATGCACATATACATATACATATATAGACAAAAACATACAGATATACATATATATATATATATATTAATTACAACGTAATTCTTAGGCCGGCTCTCATTTGAAAAAATGTCCCAATTTTACGTAACGAAAAATGTCCCTTTTATATGTTTGTTTGCGCCTAACTCATATTTATATAGACTGATTTTACTGATTCCTTTCTCATTAGGAAGAGTACCTTTCAACTTAAGTACCATGTGAGTAATGATGAAAATCGGTGAACACAAATTGAGTATTCGCCAGAAAACGTGAAAAAAATGTGGTCCTTTTGGATAAATTTTCTTTTCTTATTATTTGTTATTAGTATAACAGAGGCGTTTAACTTAATGCCGTTTTCGAACCAAAATGCATATCACGTATAAATGTGGAATTCGTTCCCGAATTCACGTTTGTGTTCGGCGGCGATTTTCGTTTTTGGAAGCATAATGAATGCACTTCTTATTAGTGTGCAGGTTAATGAATAAGAAGTCCCATCATAGGGAGAAGCATATAAAGACTATATTGCTAATTTAATAATACCGTGGAAACGCAACAAATGTATTATTTATATGTGTTGTGGTATGTTAATTTGTTTCGATAGATTAATAAAACTTATGGTATAAATCATTGGTTGGTTTTTTTTTTTTTTTATTGTATAAAATTAGGCCATTCTATCGTTATAAAATGTAATGGGCGCCGGCCTAAGAATTACATTGTAAATTTTGATCATTTTATACAAAGTATAGAAGAAAAAAATACAGAAATGTAAGTAAGAGGGTTGAAGGAGCACATTCCCTTCAACCCTTTGCCCCTTCTGTCTACATTTCTGCCTTTTTCTCTTCTATACTTCGTATAAAATGATCAAAATTTACAATGTAATTCTAAATCGGTTCATATGAATATAATAACATAATCACAAAAATCCTATAAAATATAACAAACGTTACCTAAAATTGGGACATTTTTTCTAATGGGAGGTAGCCTAAGAATTACGTCGTAATTAATATATATATATATATATATACGCGCGCGCGCACACACACACATACACTATATATGTATTAATCACAACTTTATTTTTAGACCGGCCCCCATTAGAAAAATGTCCTAATTTTATGTAACGAAAAAATGTCCCAATTTTAGGTAACGAAAAACCTCCCAGTTTTATGTAATGAAAGTTAAATGTTAAATGGAAACGTCATTCTTAATTATGTATCCATCCGATTTTGCAACAAAAAAATGTATCATGCCGGTAAGAATGACGTAAATGTTGATAATTTTGTACAAAGTATAGAAGCGAAAGAGAAAATATAAGCAAAAGAGGTAAAGGGGCAGAGCCCCTTGTGAGGTCAAAATGGCTGAATTTATATATATATAGTGTATGTAAATTATTTAGTAAAATTTGTGCAGAATAAAATAACCCTTTCTCACGGACCATTTATTCTTGGTGAAAGGATATAACGTAGACTGCTAGCTGAATTCGTAAATTGTTATCGTCAGTGGCGCCACCACTGGAAGGGCTTTTTTATTTTGACAAACAAATTTCATGAATAGTGTTACCAAAATAAAGAGAAAGTGATAAAGTAAAATTAAATAAAACGGATAAATTTGAAAACAGTATTATTAAAAGTTATCCCTAGTAAATGAACGTTTATAAGTAGTAAATTTCCGCCATAATCGAATTTTTTAAAATCAGACGGAATCGGTACTCACTTGCGAAACGTGCGGTAAGCCAACAAAGAAAGATATTACGCAGACTACTAAGACTAATATCTCGTGACAAACTAGTTTTCGTTTTATCCAGTTCGGGAATCCATCTTGAACAGACGTTACAATCACTTCAACAATAGCGAACTATAACTCAAAATGATTCAATAAAACATTCTATTTATTGTGTAGAAAATAAATCGTTTAATCGTAAACGCGAAATATTTCATATGTACAAATAAATTAGTTTGTAGAATTTTCAGCGTTTACCAGTTTATTCGCTATAGTTCAAGAAAACCATTAGGACGACTTGCACGCTGGAAGAAATGGAAGTGCTAAAATAAATGGAAGAGAGCTAGATAGGGAATCCGATGTCCAAAAGGATTTTTCGTACTGATAAAGACACAGAATTGAAGAATAGAGGAAAAACAGATTTTAAAAATGTTCTTTATAATAAATGATACACTTATAATATAAAAAAAAAAAAACAACAGAAAAACGGTTTTTCTTTTGCGTTGATAACTTACCTGGCTATTTAGACTAACACAGAGCAGAGTGAAAAAGAACAAAGCCGACCAAAAATTAACAAATGACATTTTCGATAAAGCTTGAGGGTAAACGACAAAAGCTAGGCCTGGTCCTGAAATTAGCAAAAGCAAAGATATTTACAAGATATTATCGACCGTTTCACCGATTATTTTCGACTTATACGGTTTATTGTGTTTTATTTTCAGCTACGAACGTTAATACAGATTAAACGAAATTTTTCTATATTTTCAATGTGCAGCGATCGGTCCTGGAATGGGACACTATCAGTACGGCAGTTCATTTATGGGATTTTATAAATATTTGAATATTTCCTATTGGACCGTTTAAAACAACTAGAGGGACAACCGTAAAAAGAGTTTAACAAACGACAAACTATTATATTAACGCTGGTAGATAAAAAAACAAAAATGCCTCGTTGGGCTTAACCGCTCATTGGCTACTTCAAAAAGAAAGGAGGTTATACGTTTTCCCTTTTTAAAGGTTTGCTTGTGCATAACTTATAGTCATGTGGTCCGATGATTATTTTAATGATTCTTCGTTCGTCTGAAAAAGTGTACCAGTCAGCGGCGGGGTACCCCACGTGAATACAATATCGATAACTATCGATAAAAATACTCAGTAGACACCAAAAATGTGAAAATGTGTGGTCCCTTTAGAGGTAACTTGTTTTATTAATGTTATATAACGGACGCCATTGATTAAAATATTACCAATATTGAGAAAATTAAAATATTATCAATATTAATTACCTCACGGATAAATACAGATTCAAACAGAGAAAAATTAAATCGCCACAAAGCTTGTCATTTTTTAAAAAGTTGATTTTTAGCGAGACAAAAGTTTAAGTTGAAATGGAATATTTAAAAAAAAAAAAAAACAATCAAAAAACTCGACTTCAAGATATGTATAAAAAGTGAATAAAAATGCACTAGAAAACAAAAGATAATTATTTAGTAAAAAATAATTATCCAGTAACGGATAATAAGTATATTTTAGAGCGATACGTACCTCAAGTCTTAAACAACGTTAATTTTTTTTCTAAAAAAACCGGCTTCAAAATTTACAATAAAAATTTAATAAAAGTGCATTAAAAAATAAAAAACAATTATTACATAATAAAAATTAAATAAAAATGAACTAAAAAGTAAACAAATAATTATTCCCGATAAGAAAATAACATATTTTAGAGTGATACACTTTAAGATGAATGTGACGATAATTCTTAAACAACATTAATACCCTTTAATTAAAGTTTCGGTATACCAAATTCAAATTACGATAATAATTAAAGCCGCATTAAATATTCGTTAAATTTTTCCTAGATGTTGCAATTTGTGGTTTTCGTGCCGACTATAATTATGATATGAATGTTATATAAGAATTATCACAGTATCACCTTTTAAAGATATATTTCACTGTATAATACCTTCTTACCGAATGTCTATTTTTAGTTTTTTAGTGGGTTTTTATTAAAAGATTCATTACCGAGTAATCACTATTTTCTACTTTTCAGTGCGCGTGTATTATACATTATCATGGTAAATTTTGAAGTCGGTAATTTTTTTTTAACCCTTAAACGGGCGCGCAGCGGTATGAATACCGCATTCTTAAAATCGCTTATTTCATGGAATTTTCTTTAATAATATGGGACATATGTTTTCAAAATAAAGGGAATACGTCCGTTGAACACTTGTAAACATTATTATTTTAAAAGATGATAAGAATAATGGTCATATAAAGAAAAATAAAGACTGTGTTTAAAAAGTATAGCTACTTATAATTAATTAAAGGGCGAGAAATAAAAGGAATTATTTCAAAAAATTTAAAAATAGGCATGAAAAATGATTATTAAAAATTTTGAAAAAAGTATATCTACATATTTTGAACATTTAGAAACATTATCGGTAACAAAAATAAAAACAAAAAATCGCATAATGCAGAATATGTAGGTACTCTGATCTAGAGATAAATGACCGAGAAAAACAATGTTTTTTCAAGTGGATGTAACAAATAATTAAAAATTTAAAAAGTAAGATATTTCGAAAAAATTATTCATCGATTTCCATATCATTTGTACACTCTGTGCATGTAACTATTACCGAGCTGTGTTTCTTGCACACAAAATTTCTGCAATCGGAACAGCGCGAGTTTTACATTTATTACTCCTGTGTGACCCATACAATTTACAGAGGCTGGTGCAATAGGTGGAGCGTATTTTTTACAAAATAAAACTATATCTTTTGGTAGAGATCCAATCTGCGCTCTTATTTTGGCATAATCTTTTCCATTACAGAGAGAGAGAGAGAAATAAACTAATTAAGAAATTTTGGCGAAATATTTGCGTTCGTAAATTATTTGCCACAAAAACAATGTGACCATTGATACTAGCGATGTCCGAAATTCGAAAAAACAGTGCCATTGGCCATTTATTGGTTCTTCTATTCGTTGAAAAAATTGAACATTTCTGGTCAACTGTATCAAATGCTGTTCAGTAGTAGCACGATCTTGTTTTTCTTGGCGACATAAGATACTAATGCATAATTATTTCGAAACCCAAATAAACATGAGCCTACCTCACGCGGTTCTTAGTTATTGTGAATTGTTCTGGAATTTCTATTTTATTTTTTTCCAACGTCCCTAACACATGGTTTTTTCCTTTTCCAATCAGATATTCAGCGAGAGGATAACTCGTATAATAGTTATTTATAGTCAAGTTTCTGTTTGGATATTGGATTCACCAATCGTTTGACAATATCAGAAGGTTTGTTGGATGTCTGTTATATGGTCCTGTACGTTGTTTGTCACAGTGAATTTCAAAATTGAAAGTATTAAAAGTTCTACTATCACACAGAGCGTATAATTTTAGGCCATACTTGGCGCGTTTCTTTGGCATATACTGAACAAAACTTACTTACATTCGTGGTCGCGCAGCGGTACTGGTGCCGCAGACCTGAAGTGAGTCACACTTTGCGCTGTTATAACTATAAACTTATTGCACGTACACACATGAATCAAATGACGACTTGTGAGATACACTCTGGACATACCTAGCAGTTCTGAATATTTCATTAATCCGTTTCGTAAATGTCACACTGGTTGAATGATGTTTGCAGCATGTATACCACCGCAGCACACCCGCTTGAGGGTTAAACACCCCTTTTTTTGTAATATTGTAAACTGAAAAGCACGACAAAAAGTTGTTATTACCCATGTTTGGTGTTATCCATAGTTCCCTTTTTTTTTTTTTTTTTTTTTTTTTAATTTTATTTCGGAATCCCATATTATTAATAATTAGGAAGAGGTTCCTTTCCTTTTTCTTTCCTGCACGTTAATGTATGCGACGTGTCCAATATGTAAGCAGCCCTTATGTATGGGTGTGTGTGTGTGTGTTATTGTGCCTTTTATATTTATACTTACTTTGACCGATATTTTTTGGCTTAATAATATGTTCGATTTATGTAGTAAGAATGGATTAATTATAATTTTGTTTACTTAGAATAAACGATAATAAGAGTGTTGGGCACTCACGCAGCAACGGGCATACTTGCTCGGTGGAATCCACAACTTATTTATTTAAAAAAAAAAAGAAGAAAAAACATATTTATTGGAAAAATTCAAATTCCTCTCATACATGCTTTTAAACTCGCATGCCGAAATTTCATCTTCCGGTATCGTTTAATAAGGATAGAATGGTCATGTAGTTGGGAGATTTCTTTTCTCATCATCCGAAGTAGACTTGGAATCTCTAACGCACGGCAAATAAACGTTATAACCCGCTAAAAATATTCCGCGACTTTTTATTTTACATTCGTCTTTTTGCTTTCATTTGAACGGAGAGAACTAATTTTTGTTGGAATCAACGAGAAAAGTCATCAATCGTCTAAGAGATATAGTTTGAAAAAAAAAAATTGCCTACTTAAGATCTAAACAAAAAAATTAATAAAAGCGTCCTAAAAAATAAAAAATAATTACTCGATGAAAGATAATATCTTATATAGTAAAATATACCTTAAAGGAGGGATACGATAATCATTCTTACATAACATTCTACTTTAATTAGAATCAAAACCAAATTCAAACTGTAACAATTAAAAACCGATATTAATTGGCTTATACCAATGATTGTGTATTGTTTTATTTAATACGGATTTTTAATTGTTGCGATTTGAATTTACCGAGACTCTAATTAGGATATAACTGATGTTTAAGAGTAAATATCTCCTTCTAAGAACTATATTTTGCTGTACAAGATGTCTTTAACGAGTAATTATTTCTTACTTTCTGGCGTATTTTTATTAAATTCTTAACAGTAAACCTTTAAAGTATCTGTATTTTTTTAAACTGTTTCATTTGGTGAAATTCGTAGTGTAAAAATTTGTATAAATGCTCCGCATTAAAATGCTCAAATTTCATTATGCGATGAGCTTGCAAATCGCACCTTCGCGCTTTTTAGTTTATTCGAATCTGCATTTGTATAAACTAACGTTAGCAATACACCTTCATTGCTCCTTTAATTTGTAATGAAGATTTTTCGGCAATTGTTTTTCGTCTAGCTACATTAAGGTATAAGGAGATTCACTTTTTTTTAACGTTTATTCTAAGGACCACTCGGATAATACTGATCGGTACGCTTATACAGAAGTACCGCTAAGCAATAAAATTACTAATAAGTTGTCAAAAGTTATACGCAGTAACGTTAAACGATACGTAATATTTCCGAATATACATTTTCATGATAACTGACGATATTTCTTAATTTTTTTTTTTTTTTTTTTTTGTTCATACATTAAAAATTAGCTTTTTTTTTGAAACAAATTTTGCGTTTTTATGGTAAATCACATTGATAATATTTCAAGTGCTACCGACAGTGTTTGTTATATCACTAAATATTTCTCTGGAAGACCTGATTTTTAATGTTTACTTCGGTTACTACTGAGTAGTTCAGCGACACTCAACAGAGTGTACACATTATGGTATCAGTAGTGCGGCCGCTACATTCTTGAATGAGGAGAAAATCATTAAACTCGGTGTTTTATGTTCGAAGAAACATAAAAATAAAATGAAATAAAAAAAAACAAAAACACACGTACCTTTTTTGATGTCGATAAAAATAAGCGTAGTTGCCGCAAACAATGCCGTTACGATGAGAATGAAAGCAATTTGGTTAATTTTTAAATTAAATCGATTAAAATGTTGGCCGCCGAGTGTACTGAATTTATAGATTACATGTTTAAGAACTTTTTCAAAGAAATTATTTCTCAGCCTTCGGTAGTATATTAAATAAAGTAGACGAAATACTTATTGTCCGATTAAACACAAATAAATGCCATAAACTAGCAGAGAATATGAGAGGTAAAAAGGTAAAAGAGTATTGTACTAATTTTGAATTAACATAACACACATATATATATATATATATATATATAAATATATATATATGTATATATAATGTATATGTAGTTTAGAAGATTCGAGGAAAAAGTGTTTTAGGTTGTGCTTGTTAACTTGAGGAAAGTGGAAACACTGACCCGCCAGAAAAAGACGCAACGGACAAAGCGGAAAGAGTGAGGCAATCCGGTCTTCATGCCACGCACGTAAATATGAACTTGTATAGAGACTAACAGGTAGAGATTAAAGTGTATATACCGTCAGTTATGACGCTGTCGATGGATGTTTCCTGTTCCCAAGCTATATTGCCTATGGTAGCAAAAGCGAATATGGCCACCAAAATGCTGGTCACTCCGTTGATGACCGATACGACTATCGTGTCATGCAGAATTTGATTGTTGTACTTGTTGTAGCTGGCGAAGGAAATAACCGACCCGAACGCTATGCCGATGGAATTCAAATTCTGAGCCGCAGCATTCACCCAAACCTGGAATAATCAACGGACAACGTACAAATTATCGTGCCCACATAGGAAATAAATAACTAGAACTTGGGCTACTCTATTTATAAATACAGAAATTTAAGTACGTATAAGTTTAATACCGGATTGCGTACGAAATCTTACTTTGGAATCTAGCAATAGATCCCATTTGGGGCTTAACAGATATTCTATGCCTTTGTCAGCTCCTTGCAGACCTAACGCATAACCTAAAAACACGAACACTAACACGAACGGTATGGTGGCCGTAAAGTAGAGGACTCGACCGGAGGAACGCACACTTTTCCATAGTGCAAAGTACACTAAGATCCATACGATCAATAGGCAAGCCATCAGCTCCCAGCGCATCTCACCGAATTCGTGTATTCCGCTGCTAATTTGGAGCACCTTTTTTCTAAGACATATCAAACAGGTATACGAGATTACTAATATCTGCGTCGAACCGAACAACTCGCTACTAATAATAAAACGGCGCGCGCGTTAACAGATTACGACGTTGTGTGCTGTGATAGTGTGCGTGCGGCTAACACAGGCTTCCGGTGCAACCGTCAGTGTCGACAGACTTTCTGCCAGGGCTGTGCTTATCGTTTATCAGAGCTACATAGGTCGGACTATTTAATTGCAAAACGATTAGCACTTGCATGATTAATTATTACGTTTACCTTTCGAAGAGCAGAGACACGAAACGCAGATCCGTCTAGAGTAGGCTACCTACTACGAGAATTGCGGTCGTGGCCGGGAAGCCATTTTGCTCATGCATACATTATGCCGTGTAATCATCGGCAAGTTGGCTATTAGAAAAAAATGTTCCGCACCAACATTTTTCATCCCTCCCCCTTCCTTTACATGTACATATGTGTAAACACATGAAAATTATAAATATTCGACACGTACTTCAATGCTGGTAATAAACGTTTGGAACATTCGAAATATTTCATCTATATTTTTGAAAGAAATTTTGAATAAATCAGTTCTCCTTAACGTCGGAAACCTTAATCAAACGTACCTGTTCTCTCCATATATACATATATTAAATAGGTTTTGACCGAATAGCTTAATTCGTGACTGGTCGAAAAAGTTTCAGACGAATAAAAAGTGGTCGGTTCATAAATTGAACAAATTAGCACTATTCTTTAATTATACCCAGCTATTTGACTATTATTATAATTTCGAAAAATACATAAAAGTAAATATTACGTTTAACGAAGAACGTCGTCAATGCCGTAAATATTATGGTACTGAGGAAGCCGCGATAACAACAAAAATTTGATAATGCGCACCTGAAGAAACCTTCCCTACCAAAAAAGGTCAAATTAAATGATCTACTAAACGTTTATTATCACGATTGTTTTGGTTTAATTTGAATGTGAACATTGTCACGTTATTATCATTTGAATGGGGAAAAGAATTATTGTCATATAAGATATCGGAACGTGAAGTTAAGCTGGGATTAAAAAAATAAATAAACATTTTAAACGGAATTTAAAAACATTTATTTGTATTTATTTTAACTCCAGAACACACATATTATATATATATATATATTAATTACAACGTAATTCTTAGGCTACCCCTCATTAGAAGAAATGTCCCAATTTTATGTAACATTTTTTATATTTTATAGGATTTCTGTGATTGTGTTATTATATTCATATGGACCGATTTCGAATTACGTTGTAATATATATATATATATATATATGTATATATAACTCGGCCATTTTGGCCTCGCAAGGGGTTGTGCCCCTTGACCACTCTTGCTTTCATTTCTGTCTCTTTCTCTTCTATACATTGTATAAAATGATAAAAATTTACAACATAATTCTTACTGGCATTAACACAAAAAAAAAATAACACAATCACAAAAATCCTATCCTAACATTTAACTTTCATTATATAAAATTAAGACATTTTTTCGTTACATTTTTCGTTACATAAAATTGTGACATTTTTTAAATAACAATAACAAAAATCCTGTAAAATACACAAGTGTTACATAAAATTGGGACATTTTTTTGGGACATTTCTTGGGACATTTTGCGTTACATAAAATTGGGACATTTTTTCTAATGGGGAGTAGTCTAAGAATTAAGTTGTAATTAATATATATATATATATATGTGTGTGTGTAGATTTCTGTAATTTCGATAAACTTGTTGTAAAACTCTGAACATTTATTTTAAAGGGAAATAATTTCTCCCTCGCAAAGTGATAAAACTGTATAAAGCAACGGTTATTTTTATTTTATTTAAACGGTTTAGGTCTAAAGCACCGAGAATAAAGCTGAATAATTGTTACACATAGAAAAAGGTAGTGAAAAATCTAGAACTGCACGTTAGATTAGCCTGCGAAGAGGGCAAACCAGCTTCTAAGGGACCGGTACCGAGTCCGAGTAAATAGTGAGGGTTGCAGTTTGCTGGAGCATCTGGTGAAGGAATCGGATGGTGACTTAGTAACGGAAGATAGAAATGACCGAAATGTTCAAGACGGTTTATGTAACAAATACATTAGCGGAACAGTAACGGTGAGGAATAAGATGAGAGAACTCCGAAAATTAGATTTAAATCATTTAATATATTTCGAATGAACAAAGTCCCAAAAAATAAGTATTTAAATATTTTCTTAAAAAGAACAAAACCATTGAAGCGAGAAAAAAACTATTAAGACATTAGGACACCTGAAGAGTTGTACGTACGTGATTTTTAGTAATCGTCATGTTTCAAAGATCAGAAAAAGTTTAAAATGTATTTCGCGTCGAGCTTAAAATATGTACCAATGACGATCGAATCGTAGAAATAAAAAAAAATGTTTACAAAATTATTTCGAGGGGTGTTACATCTATCGTTGTCCTCCGGAATCTGACGATGCAACCGGAAATATAATTAGTGAAACATTGTTCTACACATCATATTTCATGGAAGTTTACAGCAAAGAGGTTTAGTAAACTTTGAGATTTGACATTAAAAACAATTTAAATACTTTGTTCGACATGTCCGATATACATAACAACGAATTGATTGTCCGACCGCATCTTTTTCACGTCGCTATAACCGATTTTCACTGTGTGCTCATTTTTGAAATGAACGCGATATTTGATTTTATAATTGTTTTATACGTAAAATGCGCTCGTCCCAACGCAAAAATATCTAAAAATTTTGAACGACAGATGGATTCTAGCGTTTATTGAAATCGAAAGTAATCAGAATTACGTTGAATTTCAAAAATCAAAACGCCAATTACTTTTGGTATAAAGTACGTATCATAAAAAAAAAAACCAAAAAAAAAAACCAAAAAAAACAACGCTCAAACGAAACCAACGATAATAATTAATAATAAAAAAAAAAATTCAGTCTGCTCTAGGTGATAATCAAAAACGGATCGAATTACGCCGGAGGAGGATTTATAAATGTTTGTACTGAAAACGAGCCATTTCGACATTAATATTAATTTTAAAACGTACGCTATTAATAAGAAATGATGTCTAACAGTCTGAATTATTTGCAGTCGACTGTCTCTTGTGAGATGTAAGAATTAATATGCAGCTAACTTTTCAGACGAGGATAAAAGTATCGTAGATATGTAACGTTTATCCTACAGGAAAAAAAAAAGCAACAAAAAGTCTAGCAATCTGGAATTTTTAAACGAATACTAAAAAAAGGAAATATAAAAAGTTCTATTTGTATTTGGACTTTTCAAAAGGTATCTGGTGGAAATAAATCTTCCTGGAGGAATACCTCATCGTTATAACGGGATAGTGAAATGTGATTACGAAGAATGTTGCGGAAAAGAGTGGATCGCGATGTGAAAGTTAAAACTAGAAATAAATGTAAATTAATAAAAAAGAATATATTATTAGAATGCTTAGAAGAAGGATATTGATAGATTAGAGCGAACCAAAAAGAAAAAGACCGAAGATATAATGCCAGACAAAATATATGCGATAGTGAAGGTTCTTAGAAACGGTATATTACGAATGGGACATTTTAGCGGAGTAAGTTTTTGACAGGCCAACGAATCAGATTTTTCAATACCTCTTCGATGCTCGTAGGCGACTGGAACAGAACGAGGAATAAACGTATCTATCTATAAGGAGGGGGGATGGTTAAATCGAGATTTTGTTACAATTTAAATATTTTACAAAAAATTTTATAATAGCTGGGTTTTTTTTTTTTGTTTTTGTTTTTTAACTTTAAACATTATTATTACTAAAGTAGGCTAAGTGAAAAATGTCGGCGAGTTTAATCAAAAACTCATTCAATAATACGGCTTTTACAAAATTGCTTATAAAAATTTGAAACCGGGAATTTAAGCAAAGAAATACAAAAAGCAGTCGCGTCTTACGTGTCGGTAAAAAATCGTAGCCTAAAGGATTTTAAAATGTGATGGCAGTTACGTGTAAAATTCTTCCGCCGGTGTTTTTGAGGACGGCAGCTTCGTTTTGTTGGTAGCGGCCAAGGAACTTTTCCAACAATTAGGCGTGTTCCATCGGTTGTTGCAACTGTCCCAAGGAACTTCGGCCCGAAATGCTGAGAACAGGTAGAACAATGTATACGCTATGATCACATTGTAGTAGGTGGACACGAAAAACGATACAGCCACGCCGGACAATCCAACACCTGCAATGACACACGAAATCCCTTAATTAAACTTCCATGTTCCATCACAAAGGCGCAACGTGCCAAAAAGTAAAATGTACACTTAGTATTATTACTCTTGCCCGTACGTCTATGTATAATTACAAACCGTTCGTTGAAACGCTGCGGACAGCCATACGAATTCGGTAATCGGAAGACTTTTTGTTCGCTAAAATCAATTCCAAGGCCGGAACTTTAATGTGCTCAGAAAATACGTATATGTATGCAAGGATAAAACTTCTGCGATTTCGATAACTATGTCGCAATTTTAACGTATAGGCGTCGCGTCTATTATCGAAACAATAAAACCGATCTACCGGAGCAGCAGACCAAATTCAGTCAGCTGATTTAGTGATTGTCTTCCTCCACCGCCTTTTTTATCTGATCAATTCCGAATTTTGATCCGATTTTAAACACTAACCTCCTCGCAATTACATTTATTTTCCCGGTTCTATTCCCACTTTAATTAACCTCACACTTACCGGATCAATCTCGCCTCCTACTTCAGTTCCACTGAATGAACTGATCGTTTGTTCGCCTAACCGCGCATTCGCCTTTATGATGACATTGATCTTCCAGTTTACCCTTAATATAGCTAAACCACCGGCACCAGCTTTATGATTTCTTAAGAAGTTTCTAATTCTCACCCCGGAACTTTTAATGTTCCCTTAAAATACCGGATAATCAATTGTATTCCGATTACACATGTGTGAAACATATGTATATATGAGTCGTGAATTCTTCTCGATTTACAAGTCGCTGTTGAAATTTTACCCGTAGCCGTATAATGAAGTATCGTACTTGATTCGTTTCTTTGCGATACAATTTGTCTCTTCTCTCTTTACTCAACTTTCGTCTCGGGAAATGTTTTCTCGGAAATTGAGTCATGTTAGCAAATACGTCGGTTAAAATTCCCTTCACTGCCCGAGGAGTCAGGTGGGATGTGCTCAGAGGATTAATAAAGAAGGCAAAATATCACAAAGAATAAAAGCGTACGAACTTTCATTGTGTATAAAAAAAAAAAAAAAAAAAAACGGTTTAAGCAACAGCTACAATGAAAGGAACTAAATACCTAAATGTTAAAGAACAAAAAGAAATCGAGAAGAATTCATGACTCACGTTTGTCACACACACACACACACACACATACTGTATATATATATATATGTATAATCGGAATCAAATCGGCCATTGTATTTTAAGGAAAAATGATACCTAATTAAAAACATCTTAAGAAAGCAAAAAGACTACCTACCACACTCGTAATTTCGAAGTTTTAGGATTCCGTATGCTGACGGTTTAGCTACCATATGTTCTCAGTAAGATGGAAGAACAATTCGCTCGTATATAAAAGAACATTTTTCTATTGCCGTCGTAAACGTACAAACAAATAATCCGCGGTTACATGCGGCCAGATGATTCGATGGAACTGAAGTAGTAGGCAATGAGATTAATTAGAGGGGCAATGGGGAATGGGAAAACAAATGTAATCGCGAGGTGGTTAATAGTTAGATAAAATTCGGAATCGAAGGAAGACAATCGCTAAATATCAGCTGGCCAAGAAGGTTTTTGTACAGTTCGAGTTAGTCTGTTGCGATAAATTTGTAAATTTTAACGTTCCGATGATGGATGAACGACAATGCCATCCGGAACGATAAATCCCGTTTTGAATAGAAAATTGCAAATGTAGAGATTAAAAATTGAGATCGTCTCGTCCGTTTCTAAAATTTACTGCTGGATATTCAGTGTTAGAAAAGTAAATTTCGGGTGGGAAAACTCGGCTAATCGTCGAGGCAATCTCTGTGTAATGTGTGTAAACTAGTGTTCTTTTTCGACGGCATAGCGCATTGAAAACCACGATTAACGTTAAACCAGGCATTGCGCCCTGATAATTAATGCGCGACAAAAATTAGCGTAAGTACCTTTTTCAATGATGGATATTTCAGCAAAAAAAAAGAAAAAAAAAGAAAATGAAAGCTGAAAAGAAAATGCGAACTGAAGTGTACCTGCTGCCGTGGGATCTTAATTTTGTTAATTACGCAAAGTTTGAAAAGTATCGGCGTTCTTCATCGCTATCACATGTCGGAAAGAGGAGAAAATCAAACAGTGCGAAGTGAATAGAATTTTATTTCTATTAGCGATGAAACAGACCACCAGCGTTCATTCCTTCTCGATCAGACAGACTTTGTTAAACGAACTGAAATAACGACTAATATCATTGTAAGCGATACTATTTATTTATAGTATTTCAATGAAATAGCTACCGTTAAGTGCGCACAATCGCGTTAAATTTTTGGAATCGTTCGTATTTTATTTTCTACACTATAGTTGACTCCCCACGGGAGTCGGCAGTCAGGAGCGCGCAGCAGTTCAACATTTTCCGTATATATTTGGCTTCAAAATTAGACGTTCCTTTTGGTATGTCGCGATCCCATCGTTGTTATCTTCAGTCTCCCGCAGATTAGTCCGTAATTTCTAAATCAATTCTCCTTATCTTATTTTCCACGATTAATAAGATCTCACCTATAATTTTCCGTTTTATTTATGTTACTTTCGGAGCGACGGCGACAGCGGCAAAAATTAGTTTCGCCAGAGCGGATTTCTATTTCAAGATTTCCTTTACTTACTTCAAGTTCGAGGCAATAAATAATTAACCGTATTTAGATGCCTGAAAATATTGTTTATGGATTTTTAAAAAAAAAAAAAAATTAGTTTTAGAGCGCAGCCGGTAATGCTATGTGCGTCATAAATTTATTGTATTTTCTATTATTTCAGCAAACATTTTGCAACATTAGCTTAAAGTCAAAAAATTGTAACGGACACTGTTTTAGTTACCCAAGAAACTTGAATGATGACTCTGGAGACCTATCATTAGTACTGCCGCTACCACGAAAAGCCGCTTAAAAATTGCATTGAAAGGATCTTTTTATTTCATTTTTCTTTGGTTTTAGTCAACTATAGTCTTTAAACCAACATAAATTAAGGTATATGGTGATTTATTTTATTATTATTATTTTTTTTTTTTTTTTTTGGCGTCTCAACTACGGACATTAATCTAGCGCAAGTGTGAAATTTTTGGTGTACGAATGTGCGACAGTGGGAATCGAATCCGGTTTTAATGAAAGAAACATAATTAACTAATTAACTACGCCACGATAGACGGCTTAAAAAAATCGTAGTAAAATACGTAGTATATTATATATTATAATTTGCGCCACCGAAAGCGAAAGTAAAAAACAGAAAAAGAAAAAAAAGCGAAACAAAATTAGTTGCAGTGTTGATGCATATGTGTAACTTTCGGACCTCGTCATGACAAGCACAGGTTATGGTTCTTCAGTACCAGTTGCAGAAGAGTAAATTTCGAATCCTAGGGGGTTATTATTATTAAGAAAAAAAAGGTAATAATAATTTAAGTTAAAACGGAGAGCAGAAAAACGTTGCATATTATTTTACGAAAATTTTTGAAAACCGTTTTTTTTTTATATTACCTTCGGAGCAAGAATGCCCCGTTGTTATTTTAATATGGGGAAGCATAAACATCCAAAAACTAATTCAACTTTAATTTTACCCAGCCTAATTGAAAGCGAATTCAAAATTAATATACAACAAAAGCTTCCCAAAGAAAAAAAGAAAAAAAAAAAGGCTTCAATATCGATTTTGTCCACTTTTGTGTTAATGAATTCGGTGTCGAATTCAAAAAGAAGAAAAAAAAAAAAAAACGTTTTCAAAACTCTGCAATTTTTAATGGCAATTCCATCTTCGACCTTCTAGTAATGACGTTTATCAGTAGTGATTGCAGAATTGCATTCTCTTATATGTTCATCTTTAAACGTAAATTTCTAATTAACATTAAATCGACTTCATACCTTAGAGTGTTGCTGCAGTCTACTAATCTTCCGAAAAAAAAGAAATTAAATTATTACCTTAATTACGTTTAATTTGATTTTTTTTCTCAATAATATTAAGTAAATAAAAAAAAAAACAAAACATTATAAAGCATATTAATAAACGTAACAACTATTGAAATTTATAAAATTGCATTGCTTTAACATAGACTAGCTTTAGATATTACATTTTTTTCGAATATTGATTACAGTTTACGTTACTGCGAAACAAAAACAGGATCGATCTTCTTTTTTTTCTTTTTTTTTTTGTAATAAGTATAGTATACACTATTACGAGCTGTCCATCGAGGACATTTAGCAATACGTATGAATGAAATTAAGCATAAACCATGGTACCTACTCGATTAAGGATCGATCTGACGCCAGAATAGAGGATGTTACTTGTTCAAATACATAAATATACTTTTTTTAATTTCATCGGAATTATTATCGTTTCTTTTTATTTCTAATGAAATTAGCGCCGCGACACAGAACAATTGCCGCTTTTGATTCTAGGATATAGAGTACTTAAAGAAAACTTTTCTTTGCTTTGTGATTAATTTTTTTTGTTTTTGAAATAAAAGTCTTTTTCAAAAGCTCGGAAAGGGAACAATTTACATAGTACTTGTGTTTTTGGATCGGTTGCCGCATTTCTACTTTGCCGGTTATTTAAGATACCGTTTATCGAACGAATCAACCCCGGGCGAGTTCCATAGTGACTCGATTGAACAATTTCTGTTTTATTTGAATTGGTATTCCACGATGCACAAACAAGAACAGCCAGTCTCGTCTAATGTTACTGACCAGTGCCATACTCTCAGCGAAAACAAGCCATATTTGCTATTCTCTTTCTGCCAGGTGTCTGACTTGAGGTGAACTTCTTTTTCACTTTTAAGTTTCAATATTTTTCCAGTTCAAAAGTTAAATATATACTGCGAAACCAGTTCGGTTCCACAAGTCTCATAGTAACGGCTCGAACAGAAATAGAACTGCGCTTTTCTTCAACACACTGACAATTAGAGTCTTTTCCGGCGCATATATAACGTAAATTACCAAGATATAGAAAAAACATTATCAAATGTTTCGGTAAATTTTGCATTCCAAGTTCCCGTCATGTCCGAAATTTGTCACCTACGATAAATTCACTTTCTTCAAAATCATTAAAACTTTTATCAGTTTTTACAGTTTTATTTTAAAAATCAGAAATGCAAAACAGAGATGCAGTGTGATGTGTTGATGCCATTAAACGCACTGTCTGCCTACAGAGTATATAAGTCAACCGAGTATCGGAGCTATTTTAGACTCCCGTTGACAAGGTTGGCGGTATTAATAAAACACCGCATAGGGAAAGAAACCCGGTGACATATCGCCGTCACTACTGAACGAATTAGAATCCTACACGGTTGTTAAGGTTTTGAAATATAACAGCGGCAGATCCACAAGGGAGGGGGATAGATCCCATCGCAACAACCAAAATCACTATGAAAAAATTTGTTACGTATAAAAATGTTACCTATGGATTTAATTATAACTAATATTTAATACAGTTTTTTTGGTAATACTATTAACGTTGCGTTTTTATTCTATTTTAAACACAACTATCATCGATCTTTCGCCTTTTTTATTTATTTTTAATTTTTATTTTATAATGGAAATGAAAATAGTTCAACGAGAAATATATCGATTTTTTTACTTACGAATTCGGATCGGATTACTAACAAACATAAAAAGTAAAGTCTAATAAAAATACTATCTTGTTCTTTTATTATTTCTAGTAATTTACTATTCAAATTCTAAACTACCATTTTTTTAAGGTGTAATTTTGTAATTTCGTTTTATTTTTCACCCTTAAAAATAAAACAAAAGTTAACTAAAAAAATTGTAATGTATTTTTAAAACATTTTTAAATGGCTAAAGTAGTCGCTATTCGATTTTCTTTTTGAAACAAGGTATTTTTTAAATCTACCGTCCACCATACAAGATATTACGTAATTATATAATTTCCCTGCGCAAAATGTCTCTCTGGATCTGCCTCTGAATATAATGATATAAAATGTTCAGCCTTTCACGTCTCTCTATCGCAATATCGTGAACTAAATTCTGTTGATTTCTCGATGACGAAACAGTACACATATTTTCCTACACCGGATTTATTTTCATAATCGGTTTTGGTACTTTGTGTCTTCGGCATTCTCGTCGATTCGATCAGTCAGATAAATTGTGTAACAGAAATCCATCGAGATTTTAAAAATTTTAGATATACATACATATTATTTTCCCGTTTCCCATATAATAAATAACACGGTTTTAAATATGCGCATGTTGTTTTTGTTTTTTATTATTAATTTATTATAAGAAAAAACGAATAATTTACCTTTGAACAAAGGACAGAGCTTCGAAAGGGCTCCAATCGGTCCACGCCTGGTGAACTGGCCGATCGTTAGCTCCATGTATAGCAGCGGTACGCCACATAGAATTAATATTATGAAGTACGGAATGAAGAACACACCTGTAAGGGAAAAAAAATAAAAGTTTAAAATAATTTACCGTATCGAACTTTGTAATTTTTCGACAAGATTCGCATTGAAAAGATTCGGAGGCCATTTGCGAATTGGATGAGTGATGAAGCGGTATGATTTGATGCAAAAATGACCCTCCACCCCCCCGGTACTTTGGGCGGTGCAGATAGGGAATCGCCAACGGGAGTAGGTCGCCAGGGGATAAAGGAGATTTTAATCGGCGAGTAGAGCCATATTGTCCCCGGGTTCGGAAAGCGCAAGAATTGCGCTACCACCGATCGAAGAAGATATGAAAAAACCGACAAAAGTTACGGTCTAATTGAAGAAGCACGGTGTGTGAATTCACGGGTAATTACGCGCGAAGTTATAATCACATTTTTTCCTAGAAGTCGCCTAAGTGGTAATGTCCAACGATGCGAGAGGGGGAGAGAAACGATTGGTTCTTTTCGATGAAAAAGACCGGACGGCGAATGTGCTAATGCCATTGAGACGGTTTCTAAGCAACGTAAATGGTAAATGATTACCAAACTGAAAAAGTTACGCATGAAATGGAGCGGAAGGTGCGCATATAGGAGACGCAACGCTTCATCGTGAGCTTCCACTTGACCCGCATAATCATTTGGATTTAACAGTCCCAGTGGAGCCAACTCAACAGTTTGACTTCAGTAAATGTTTTTTTCCACACAAATCAATCGGTAATTTCTTTACACTACTCGGACAAGAACAGCCCTCATATCATATTTCAGAACAATGTTACTCTCGTCTGGAGTGTTTTTGGGAGCGCTGTTATAGCTCGCTTCTTGAAGCTAGGAATTAATCAGAGCCTGTATCCCAGTTATATACCGCACGACATACTGTTTACACCGTCCGAAACAAACTTAAAGTGGTCCTGATTAATTTTCAAAATCTAAATAACTACCACACATAAGTGCTATCTTTACAATGCCCCTCGTGTGCCAGTCACCGATCGAAACGCGAATTCACAAAAATTCCCCGAATATAACCCCTGCTCCATCAATCAAATAGCTGCTCAAAAAAAAAGAAAACAAAAAAATTGCTGCTCCGTTTATTCAACACTGATCGTGAAGCGGTTTTCTTTAGTGCACATCTCGAATAATATTATTACCTCGTCCGAATAATTTTCTCATTCTATGCGACTTCACCCTAACATATCTGAATTTATTTAATTCTCTCGACCTACCATTCTTATCCATAGCTTTCTGTAATCGCAAACCGTGTCTAAATGGGTTTCTACTCATTCTGGCGTCGCCGCGAGGACAGCTCTCTCCACTTCCAAAGTATTTAAACTGGTCTCTGACCTAAAATTCTTCCTTAAATCCCTTACTCAAAAAAAGCCGTCATTAATGCTTCTCAACCGCTGCTAATCATATCCTAAACCACGCGATTTTCATCTAATTCTTCCTTCTGATCAAGAAGGAAAAATGCTGTTCTCACTCGTTCAGCATGTCTCGCATCTGTTTCTGTTCAGCTCCTATATTCTCTCCGCTGATCATATAGTGACGTGCCGTACTATTAGATCCAGCCTTTGTCGTCACTCTTGTCCGATTCTTTTTCCGTTATTTACACTTCTTCTTCCTCAAGAACATCGGTAATTACCGACTATTATCTGTGCAGCTAATAAAAGCGTCTACAAAAAAATATTATCATTAGAGACAGCTGAAATACTGTGCAATCGAGCAAGGCAAAGAGTTACACGCTCGTAGATAACACTATGGTTTTTTTCGTCTAGCTCTAATGGTTTCAGCATTAGGAAAATACTTCTTTTTTTTTTTTTTATAGACAAGCATCAAGTTCCGAAAATTCGTTATAGTATCCTACAAAGATAGGATCAGGGATGTTTGAACTCGCGTAACTAATCAAGTAAAGTAGAATATTACGTTCACAGATTTTTAAAAGGATTTTCGAAATAAAACAGCGGTTAAATTGTCAGACAACTGTTATAAGATTAGTCGCAAGATGCTCATTAAGGTAATGTGTTATTTGGGCGACGAGTGTGTACACTTTTAAGTGAAAAATAATAATTTCGTTAAATTGCCTATTTCGACAAAGCGGCCTTATTAGCTTTGATTTGTTTCATGCAAACGCGACGACGGTGTTTACGAGGAAAGTAAACTATTTTACCGGGCCGATAAAATTTAACGCCTAATTTAATCTCTATCGTGACAATTTAAACTGTTTGAACGAAAAATTCTATTAATAAATTCGGTTTTATCGTTTTCAATTAATTACAGCGCGCGCGGTTAATTCAAATGGATTTCTTCACCGGCGACCATAACGGTCAAAAATAATAAACCGTTTCTTCTTCGTGCATTGTCCAAAATCAACAATGCTGACTTTATTAATCGACTAATAAATTTTCGACTTGATATTCGTGTCGTAATCGCCGTTAGTGCGACGTGTTACTAAACTATTTACTGGCATAGTATCATTTTCTCACCGCCGCTTAAGCAGGAAATACTAATAATAATGCTGCCGGGAACGGTGTTGTTCTCGTTCAAATTGAATTAATTTTTTTCTTCTCCTCTATCGTGCTAATTCTAGACTGATTCGACATTTAATTGCGAGAGCGAAAAACAGGGCGAAAAGCAAATACTCGTTTTTGCTCGAGCATCGGCGAAGTTGGAAGCTTTTTCAAAAGTTATCGACGGCTTTCCTGTTTGAACCGAAAATCGTCACCACTCTTCCAGAATCCTCAAAAAGAACACTCTCGGATACCACTTCAGTTGCCTTCAGCCTTTCTCGACAGCGACCTGATCTCAAGAAAACAAAAGAAGACCACCAACAACTCAAGCTTTAAGACTACTTTTCCTACTACTTCCAATTTCCCATATTCTGACGCTAACCCTGAAGAAACAAATGAATCAGTATCTCCACTCGAGCAAATATTTCAAACAACTCGAGCCTCACTACTGTAATCGAAGCAGGTATCCACTCAGTTTCCAAAACTTTCGTACAAAATAAACATAGCCTCACTTCTTCAAGAGTTCAATTTGGAAACAAAAACCCAAGATTGCTCGAAAGCCGAACTTTCGCTATCAAAGCGCACCTAACTCGACTATACGCCAAGAGATTATCCAGCCCTCAACAAACCTCCAACAAATTTTCCGTTTAAAGTGCATCTCACCTGTATTATTTTCGACATCATGGATTGCACGTTACTATCATGGAACTGCAACGGTCTCTATGCGCACTACGAAGATTTCAAACTTCCGATTCAAAACTATAAACCTTTCATCATGGCCCTTCAAGAAACTCAAACCAAATAATCCTCCTCAACTAGGGGATTACAATATTTTTTCAAAACCTAAAATCTTCAACTTTGCAAAAGGAGATGTTCTTATGGCTGACTACAACAATCTACCAAGCAGCGAGATTACACCCGTTCCATAGATCTCCAGCTCATTGCAGCCACAATTCACACACCAACTCCGATCACCCGCGGCTCAATATTTCTTCAGCCTGGTAAACCATTTCAATCTGATGAACCACTTCCATTCCTGCAAGACATCGATTTACCAATAATTTTAGCTGGATACTAAAACGGTCATAACTCGCTTTGGAGCAGCACCAAAATCAATAACAATGGCCGACAACTGGAAAAACTTTTCTATCGATCTCGCTCCTTTTCACCCTCCAGAAAAAACTCATTTCAACTTTACACGCCAAGTTTGGTCCACCCTGGACTTAGTTCTGGTCTCATCCTCATTACTCGCTCACCTACAAATATATGGACATCCGGATCTTGCAGGAAGCGATCAACTGGCTCAGTTCTACTGCGTTCTCTATCACCAACAAATCCCATACATAACCTATCTCTCTCGGCCTTTTTCATACAGAAAACCCGACTGAACCGAATTTCGTTCGCGCTGCTCTACAGCCGTTAACTTTACAGACACAGAAAATCTAGACCAGGCAACTCAAACTTTTTGCGATACTATTGTCCAACTGGCTTAATCCTGTTCTTTCCCTGCTAAAAACTCGGCCAATCGCTAACTGGTACCTTGGTTGAACCAGGCATGAGCCTCTACTCTTCAAACCATCGAAAGACGCTGAGAAAACTCAAACGGCACAGGCAATTTGATTTTATTCAGAAAGATGCGTGCTCTAGCCAAAAGAATTTCCAAAATTTCTCGCCTCACTACCTGGCACTCCTACGTTGCTCATCCTCAAACACCTGCTCGCAAGATTTCGTCCATGATAAGAGCATTAGAAAAAAAGTCGACATTTCATATCATCACTGGAATTTACAAAGATCTCACCACATCTCGAGATATTGTCGATTTTATTTCCAGCCACTTTGCTCAAGCATCTACCAACTCAGGATTACTTCATGCCTATCAAAAATTCCTGCGATATCTCCACCCTAGATTTCTCATCATACAACTCCGAACCAAACAACTATCTAATTACTTATAGAAAACTTCAGTAAGCTATCCATTCTACCAAAATTGGAGCAATAGGAGCGGATAGCTTCCATTTACAAATGCTTCTTTCTATGCCAGAAAAATCACTTCATCAAGTTTTAAGACAGTTCAACACTCTTTGGACAAATAACCACTTTCCACAACCTGCCGGAAGACTGTCATAGTTCTGACTTTGGTTAAATTGGACAAAAACCATACTCACCTGATAACTATCCCCAATTTCGTTACTTTCGGTATTAGGCAAAAATTTCGAGAAAATTATTAACAGAAGACTGATCTGTCAACTCGAATGTCTCAATTTCCTCACTAACTCTCAATGTGGATTTAGGCCTGGCAGAAACACTGAAGACCAATTGCTTGCTCTTTCTAGTCGGATAGAAGAATCATTTTCACAACGTCATCACCTGTTCGTTGTATTTTTCGACTGCGCCAAGGTATTTGACCGCACGTGGCACTACAAAATCCTATAGTAATTACACGCATATGGGGATTTTGTGGTCATCTTCTTCAGCTTATCAACTCCTTCCTTACTTTTGTGTTCCTTTACACAAGAGTTAACAGAGGTTTTTCATCACCTCAACCATTAGAAAATGGTGTTCCACGGGTGCTTTCCTAAGCCCCACCTTATTTTGCATCGCCATTAATAGCCTCATTGAATCTCTCCAACTTCCAATTACGGCTGCTCTCTTCGCCGACGACCTAGCAAGCACAGTTCGCTGCAACTCAATAAGCATAAGACAAACTTTTCTACAAAACGCTGTCGACAGAATTTCAAACTGGGCCACCAGATATGGTTTCCAGTTCTCACTAACAAAAACCTGTGCTCTTCATTTCTGCCGACTTCGTAATTGTGATCACTCTTTCAGTCTGAAGCTCCACCACTAACCGATGATCAAAGTTTCCACAGCGAAATATTTAGGGCTTTGGTTTGATGATAAATTTACACTTGGCAGAAACAAATTTTTGTCCTGATTAACAGCTGCAATCCTAAACTGAAGTTCCTTCGCAAAATTAGCAGAACAAGATTTGGAGCATACCGGTATCACCCTTCTCCAACTCTACAATACATTGATTCGATCCAAACTGGACTATGACTCTTCAAACTACTTCTCCACCCCGCTAAATACTTATCGCACAAATTGAGGGTAATAGAAAACTCTCTGGATAGCCACAGGAGCTCTTCGGTCTTCTCCTATATCCAGCCTTCATGTTCGTGCCAATCAGATTCCACTAACCATGCATCATCAATATGTAGTTCTTAACCACCTTGGCCAACTATCTACCAATTAAAGCCACTACCAGAATTCTGTCATTTGCTCCATATGCAGCTTCTAACTTCCACTTCGAAACAGCAGAAATTATAAACTCTCTCGATCTTCAAATACTCTCACTAACACACTTTCACCTTGTCATTGTCCGATTTTTTCATCAACATCGATCTTTCTCTTGCTGTTCTTTCAAGAGAAACTTCAGCGCTCGTACTTCGCCGAAACTTTCAAGAATTACTCCATCGGTTTCATAGATATTCAATCGTATATACGGATGGCTCCGTTTCTTCAACATCAATCGGATGGTCTGTCACTCTGGAGGATTCCGTTATCGCATGCTCTCCTCTTCCTTCATTTTTCTCTATTTCATTTGAATTTACGCCCTTTACCTGGCTGTAAACTACGTAGCCTTTAAAGAAAACTGCAATTAAAAATATCTGCTACTAACCGACTTCCTATCTTCACTGTTGAGTCTACAACACCAATAGATAAATCAACAATACTCCCCCGTCAAAAAAATTCACCCAGCTGCTCTTCTTAAACTCTTCTTTGCATAGATACCTGGTCACAAAGGCATATCGGGCAACAACCTGGCTGATAAAATCGCGAAATAAGGTGCTATAAACTTTTCAATTCCGAACGTTCCAGTTCTCTTCGCCGATTTTTGACGTACCATAAAATTTCAACTAAAAGAACGATGGCAAAAACAGTGGACTAACTTCGGTCACTGCCATCTTCGCTCCTTGAAAAAAATGGAAATCAAACCTTTCATTCGATAGAAGACACCAAGTTGTTCCCGCACGCGTGCGTCTCGGCCATTCTCTTTTGACACATGACCGTCTCTTTACTCGCACCCCTCGTCAAGCATACCCAAACTGCTCAGCCGTTCCGATTTCTATTCGTCACCGTTTACTTGACTGCTCAGGCACACTTTCGCAGCGTCAAAAAGCATACAAAAGCTTCTCCGCCACATCACTCCTCCTAGAAGACCCAGACAACTCTGTTTCCGCCTTCTTCAAGTTTCTCCAAGATACCAACCTCTACAATTAAATTTAACCCCCTCCTCACAACGTCGTGCTGCTAGCCTATGATGCTGTAAGCACGTATGGAAAAAATAAAAATAAAATAATAATAAAGGCTTTTTCGTGCCGAAAACATTCATGACTATCCCCGACACAACGAGGTAAAATGGGAGGAAGATCTTAAACATTGTTACGATTGAAAAATGATAAGAGTAACTCTGCCAAATAAAGGAAAAGAGTTGGATCTGTACTATTCTTGAGACGCGAACTTTATAATTGTCTAATTTCGTAAAACGATATTTAAAATTTAAATCTATACATTCGCTTATTTGCATTTATCGCGTTTTGGTTATTTACGCGAACTGTATTTTACAGTACCTTTTTGTTTGCTGATTACGATATCGCACTAATCGCTTCCAGTATCATCGCGAGAACGGGGGGAGAGGGACAAGCAGAAGCTCCTCACCAACGAGCTCTCGAACAGAGAATTGCGTTGTTCTCTTCATAGGCGGCAACACTCAACTACTACCGAGTATCGTGACTCCTATTGCAATGCATATAATATCATCCTTCTCCATCTGCTCCCATTTCAGCTGTTCCATATTGCTCGAGCAGCTCTCCGGTTAATCCAGCAAGAAACATAAAATAGTGTCTAGCAATCGCGACGCTGCCTCTGCTTATTTTCCCCGTCTGTCCACCAGTTAATATACATTTTTCAAGTCTGTCGCCATATTTCCGTGTACAAAAGGTGCCCGCAATATTTTAAAATTCCCTGTTGGGGTACCATGTAAATAGACGTCGTTCGATGATTGGTTCTTCGAAAATTAATACATTTATCTTCTTTATTGTCACATGGCGTTTTCAGCATTGAAAACATCCTACGAGATTGGTTGCTAAAATTGCGCGTCGACAAATACGGTGAGAATTCTGCGACAGCCATCTCGCAGAAAGCACTCGGAATCCGAAACACGATAGCGGAGACTTCATTTTAATTTCACGAGCGAAACAAAGATGGAAAATATGCACAATTATTGCTGGATATTCCGTTAATTGTAATTTAAAATACATTTTCACCGGACGTTTAAGCCACCTCCGCGAATAGTCGGAGTCAACCGCGTTTTCACAAATGTAAAAAAATCATCTCTGATTTCCGGGTTCAAAACGTGTAACTGATAGACTTTCGTATATCGATGGTCTAAGGTTAATACATGAAAAGATGTCTGTCTTGGAACGCTGGTTTATCAGGTTATTCTATTCGTTTCCGTTTCTATTTTTTGATGTGAAACATCTATCGGCGCGCCTTGGGGGTAAAACGGAACGACAAATGGTGTGACGCTTTCATGCCGTCATACCCCCTCTTCGCCGTCACTCGCTACTATACCCTTCGTTGCTTTTACAAGTCAATGTGTACTGTATACACCTCTATTCGTCTACAATATACTTTTTTTTTCTTTTTCTTTTTTTTTTTTTTATAGCCCGGCTTTAGTTAACTATAAAGCCATTTGGCCACCAACCAGTTAATATAAGAATACTGCCAACTAATGAAGGATACATAATATTTAATTGGGAAAAAGGTAACAGACAACCATAGCCGTAAATGTTCAATATTACCCACGGAAGCTGAATAAAATCTTTAGCAAAGAGAAATTGACCAGACTATTGGCGCGTCGCCGCTTATAAGTGTAGGCAGTAGTAAAATATCAAATACGCGATCAACCGATTAACGAAACACTATCTACCAATTCAAACCAAAACCTAGTAAATCATCTATTATTAATACATTGTTTAATAATATTAATATATTACCATTTTATTTCATGTTTTGGTAGTACACAAACAACACAAGCCAGAGCCGTATCTAGACCAAAATACCAGGAGGGGTTATGAAAACATTTTTATAAATATATATATATATATATATATATATATATATATATATATATATACATATACATACACACACACACATATATATATATATACATATATATATTAATTACAACGTAATTCTTAGGCTACCCCCCATTAGAAAAAATGTCCCAATTTTATGTAACGTTTGTTATATTTTGTAGGATTTTTGTTATTGTTATTTTACGTAACGTTTGTTATATTTTGTAGGATTGTTGTTATTGTTATTTTATGTAACGAAATATGTAACGAAATATGTAACGAAAAAATGTCTTAATTTTATATAATGAAAGTTAAATGTTAGGATAGGATTTTTGTTATTATGTTATTTTTTTTGTGTTGATGCCAGTAAGAATTACGTTGTAAATTTTGATAATTTTATACAAAGTATAGAAGAGAAAGAGACAGAAATGAAAGCAAGAAGGGTCAAAGAGCATTAGCCCCTTGCGAGGCCAAAATGGCCGAGTTTATATATATATATACAGGGTGCGGCAGCATAACTTCGTTTTTTAAAATGCGCCACTTTTTTTTTACTAAATTTTTAAAGAAATCATAACAAAAAATTGAAATAACATACTCTAGATCCCATTGCCAATATGCATGCTTCTTCCCTTGCAGTTTTATTTCGATTTTCTGTTATTATTTCTTTAAAAAATTGAGTAGAAAAAAAGTGGCGCATTTTAAAAAACGAAGTTATGCTGCCGCACCCTGTATATATACATGTGTGTGTGTGTGTGTGTGTGTATTATCATGAAATATATTTATTTATATACACTAAAGCCTTGTAGTCAATTATTGTATATGTAATATTTGAACACTATAATAAAAACAAATAAAAAATAGTCGTTTTCATAGAATTCGTAAAAATTTAAATTTTCTTTTCTTTTGTCAAAACTTGAAAAGAAATAAATTTATTCTGAATTTCGGTCCATTTAATTCAAGTAGTTATTATTTCGCAGACATTTTGGGAGGGCGCGGGGTGAATCCTGAACCCCCTTGCGATGCAGCCCTGACACAAGCGATAGGTAATATTATAATTGAAACTCGCAATTACCAAAATACATCTAATTTGAGACATATCGTTCCAGTCAGGTATTGATACTTTTATTTTACATTTTATTATTACACATATTTATTAATTATAGATCCTTTGATTAACCATCTATTATGATGTTTCACATCTACCGGGCGTCCCGTGACGGCCTTCTTTTTTTATTTCATTTACATCATTTTTAAAGTTTTATTCTAATACGTTTTTTTTGTTGTTTTTTTTTATTCCTAGCGGCGGTTAATTGTCGAGTCGCACGGTTACTTGTGAAGTTGATTAAATTCTCTGCAAAAAATCGATACGATTTTCGATTTAGACGTAATTAAAATTCGCTGTCGCGTAATTGTTATTAGAAATTATAGCAACGTTTCCAAACCGGCTTGAAAATTTCTCGATCAGCGGTTACAATTAAGCATCCTAGAACTGATAATTGTTACGTAACTATAAAATTCTAGTACAATTTCGATTGTTAATTTTGATCCGTTTTTCAGCGTTTAACAAAGGACTATGAAGAAAAAAAAATGCTCGAGGAAGCAATTTTTTGAAAATAATCTCTACAATTTTTCGTACATCAACTATAAGGTTGAAGTATTTGACAAGAAAGAGGACTTATTTGAAAAAAAATTGCGAAATTTAAAAATCCTAAATTGCAACTCACAAGGAAACACGAGCTGATGGTAAGAAATTTTTTGATGAATTTTTTTATTTTTGTCGTACGGAACGTTAATTTTAAAAAATGAAAAAATTGGGTTTTCCTCCAGTAGTGTTAAACTTTTCAAAACTATCCGAATAGAAATGTATTTTATTTATTATTTTATCTACAGTGAGCCCCACATTAATATTGCAACGGTAGGTTTGAAATTAATACTTGTCAAAAAAAAAAAGAAGGGAAAAGCTTTCAATTTAAAATTGATTCAAAAAAATGAAAAATAAACACCATCTTTTATAATACATGTGAAAAAGAAACTCAGCCGCTGTACAATGAATACAGAAAGTAAGAATTTGCCCGTCACATTAATATTAGAACGGTAACTAAAAGAACGGAAAATGGCTACCCAAATAGACAACATACATATAACCTAATAAATGAAAATGAATCCGCAATGATTGCCTCCAAGCGGCGCGGCTTGGAAGAAACTAATTTCTGCAGGTAATCCCTCGGAATCTTCGCCCAGTCTTCCTGTAATCAAGTTTGCAGCTCATGTTCGCTCGAAATATGGCGTTCGCGTATTTTTTTATCTAAATAGTCCCATAAATTTTCGATTGGATTGCAGTCTGGCGACTAAGGCGGCGTTTCCAGGATCTTCGGTCAGGTGAACAACAACCAGGAACGCGATTTATAAGTTTTATGCTTGGGGTCGTTATTTTGGTATAGTTTAATGCTGTTCCGGATCCACATTTTTTCGGCACTGATATGCAGATTTTTTCGCAGTATATCGATGTACGTATCAGCAGTCATCTTTCTTTTAATAAATACTAAAGAACCTACTGCAGCCGCTGAAAAACATCCCTAAACCATAATATGCCCGCCGCCATGTTTCACTGTTGGAAGAACATGTTTTCGGTCGAATGCTGTGTTCGGCTGTCGCCACACCTTTGCTTTCCCATCATTACCGAAAATATTAAATTTAGACTCATCAGTAAAGATGGTATTATTCCAGAAAGTTTCAGAGGGCCAACTGATATTTCGAAGCAAAATCGAGGCACTTCTTCTGATTAATTTTGGAAATGAGTGGTTTGCTACGCGTGGTTCGTGAATTGTACCGATGTTTCTTAATGAGTCTCCGAATTGAGTCTCCGAATAAACTTCTTTTCCAGCCTTCTCGTATAATTTACTTTTCGGTTACATTTTACCTCGCGCATTATTAGCCGCTTCTGCCGAGTTGAAAGTTTTTCTGGCTGACCTTTCTGCGGCATAGAAGCAATTCAATCTTTAAATCGTCGAATAATATTAAACACGCTCGTTTTTGGTAGGTTCACTAACGATCCCCAATTGGTCGAATACCGCAACGTTTTTCCATGATAATAAATGATTAGTTGCCGCTTGTCAAACGAAGTATTTCGCGATTTTCGGTTCATTATTGACGACAAATTTTTCTTTACCAGGAAAAGTTAAGCTACCGAACGCAATGGTATACGGTTGCCTGCGGGTTGATATTATTTTACGTATTACGTACATACGTACCAGGGAAAGTCCAACTTCGCATGACTCACACGTTGCACAGGTTCGCACACGTTTTCCGGCGCGTCATCGCTGTGTTCCAATATTAATGTGACGGGAAAATTTTTGCTTTCTGTGTTTATTGTACAGCGGCTGTGTTTCTTTTTTTTTTCTGTTTTCTTTTTCATATGTATTGTAAGAGATGGTGTTTATTTTTCATGGTTTTGAATAAATTTTGAATTAAAAGTTTTTCCCTCCTTTTTTTTTTTTTTTTTTTTGGACAAGTCTTAATTACAAAACCTAGCGTTCCAATATTAATGTGACTCACTGTATTTCGATAATTAATTTAATGACGTAGTCATTTAAGAAAGCAAAATTACAGCGAACAAATTTTTATTCGTAAATATATTATAAAATCGAAGACCTTATCAGTTTCCACTCTCCCGTTAAATTTCTAATTGGTTCTGTGCTCAGACATGCGAACTTTTCAACAAACTCATGCAACTCACTGAAAATCGTCTCAAGCTCGTAATCGAACTGAATATGCATTTATTAAGGAACAACCTTTTTTCTTGAACATCACACTTTTTACATTGGGCACGCAGAATGATTTGAAGTTTCTTTCAATCTGTTCATCCAGTATTGCCACTATTACTCGATTTATTATCCGATTAAAAAAAAAAAAAACAATTCGAAATTATAAAGAGTTTTAAAATAATCAAAAAGTTGACATACACAGGGATCACCCTTACAGATCGCTAGTCGTTTTGTATACTCGCATCCCCTCCGTCGCAACCTGATAATTTTATTTCAGTTTAACTAATTTTATAATACTAATTTCGGTGAACAATTACCGCAGCGCACTGCAAAGACTTCGAGATAATATCGCATTATTTTATGTCCGCCCAAGTGTAAAGATTTTTAAACGTTTTTTATTACGTTCGAGAAGTATATTCACATATACTATGACCAACAGCTTGATTTAAAACGGCATCATGAACTGTTTGCATTTTTACAAAATAAAAAGGGAAAAACACTCAAACAGATGATTAATAAAAAGAAAAAAAAAAAACGTTTTAAAAACTGATATCATTTAAGTTCATTTATATACCTGAAAAGCGTGTAAATTATTTATTTACAATTTTATACTTTTTTCGTGTCTTTAAATATTTACAATTTAAAATAATTTCGGCTTAATTAATTTAAGGATGGATAATCTATTATACTTTGCTACTTTACCTTATGGGGGTAGCGCGATAGCCTAGTGGATAAGGTGCTTAGATAGCAAACCGGAGGTATCATGGATTTTCGAGAGTTGTCTCGTTCCGTATCCGAATATACCTAATCTGAAATTGAATATCTGGTGGAAAGTAAAGGCGGATAATCCAAAAGTAGAAAGGAGCCGGCCCCAGTATCCTTATCAGATCCATTAGGCTTAGTACCATTATGAAAAGGTTAAATTCACAATCCATGATACCTTATCGAGGGGGTATGGGACTTACTTTACTTTACTTTACTTTACTTTACTTTACTTTACTTTACTTTACTTTACTTTACTTTACTTTAGTTTACTTTATCTTACATCACAAGGGATCTACATTAAGTTCTAAAGACAATTTCAGGAAAAATTACATGCAAAAACCTATCCGTATGTGTAAGACTTATAAGCGTGCTTTCTTCCTTTAATTCTAAGAGCTTGACTAGAATAATTTATTTAGTGCAGTCTGTAAAATTAATGTGATAAATCGAATCGAAACATAGTGTGTCTAGTCTTCCATCATCTCTATGCAAAAAAAGTTCCAAATTTCGGATGATTACCCATCCTACTTTATGAATTAATCCTCCTCATTCAGCCTAGTTTTCTCTTTAATCCGCAGTTCTTACAGTCCCTTCATTAATCATGCGCCTAAACTTTAATCGTACACTACCGCTACTGTCTTTCCCTTAGTGTTTTCTATTCCTAGTCTCTTGTTCATTCCAATTCACATTTGTTTTGAACTGCCTACTTTTTTTTCATTGTACATCTCGTTCTTGCTTTTGATTCTTAAGGTTACCGAGAAACTCTGTAACAAAATCGGAATAAACTTTTTCACCTGTCACCAATCTCAAGGTGTCCGCTTCCGGGTTACGCGGAATATATGACCTCACTCTCCAATAACACTAAAGGGGCGGGAAAAGCGAGGTCGCCTAGTTACGTCTAATATTATATCTAAGAAAATAAAACATCCTGGTGCACTGTTCCATTTTCACTTATGTATCAGTGTCTCCGTTAATTGAACAAATAAAAACCGGAATTTAAATTAATTCGCACGACCATAGGCTAATTTACGAGCACTAAAATTCTCCGTGCATTATATGCACGCAGTAATAAAATACTTGAAAGTGAAAATTATAAGTAACCATGTAAGCATTGCGGGATGAGCAATACTGCGAAACTGACCGCTGTTCGAGTTCGGACATCACAATAATCGCGATACTTTGTTGAATCAAGTAAAAGCACGGAATCACGTTTAAATAGTAATTTGTACGTAAAACAGTTCCCGGTAGCTGTTGTGTCCACTGTGTACGTTGTTTTATTACGCCCTTGCCTACTACAAGTTCCGAGACGGATACGTGATTGAATACAAAATAACTTTGTCGGTAAAGAATAAATTACTACATCGTCAGGTTTATCGTAAAGACGTTTCAGAAAGACGTCATAGGATATTTGTCATTTCGCTTCCACTCGTATCCTTCACCATCATCGAATCTGAGTGAAATTAAATCATTCGCAGGCCAACGGTTTTCGAAGTTTACGCTAAAGCACACACTTTTCAAACACTATCTTGCATACGACGCAAAATACGGTATTTGTCGCTGCAAGCCTGATCGTAAAATTTTTATTATGCATTTTTCAGCCCACATTTCCTATGAATTCGCTTATTCCAGAGGTAAATTAATGCGAAAAGCAGAAAAAACAGAAATAAAAAGAATTAACCGTAAAACATAATTTATTACTTAATTAACCGCGCAGATGCTGGTACTAATAAAATTTCTCCCTTTGACATTGTTGCTGACGAGAAATTATCTCTATGCCATCATCAGCAGTGTACTTGTGATGCATACTGAATCATGACAAAATCATTCAGTTTGAAGCTGTTGACCCAGTATTGGAACAATGATGGAACAGTGATTCTCACAGATGGCTTTGCATGATTACTTAAACGAGCCGATAGAGCTGGTCCATCCCGGATGATTTAAGAACGCTTTCCGTAAATTCGCTGTTCTTTCAGAAAAAGTTTTACATCGATATACAATGAAAATTATTGCAAAAAGAGTGAAAATTACATATTGCTTCTAGATCTTCGAAAATATTTATAATACACGCTCTTCTCGTTTCAACTTTTGAAACGCGATTAAAGATTAATTATAAACGTCGCGATGGAACGAACTGTTTTACGAGCGATGAGAGGCTTTTTCCGAATTCCAGTAGAATTCCAAAAATCGAAAACAAAGCAATTTCGTGCATTTCTCATACAAAGAAAATGTTTGTTTATTTAGAGAAGAAAAAAAAAAAAATATTCTAACATCCTTTTAACGTAACATTTACATTTTATCCGACTATCGCAAAAGCAGGAAAAGAGAAAATTTACAAGTCACTTTATCACTTGGCAAACACATTCTTGAATAAATCAATTTTACCAACGCGTGTAAATTTTGTTTTAATTAAATTTGGCAAAATTTGGTTTTTCCGTTTCCTTTTGCTTTTCCCATCACATGTTTTTTATTTTTAATACGTTGCTCAAAAAAAAAAAGACCAAAAACAACTGGCACGATATTTTAATATGCGCGTATAAAAAAATTCGTCATTATTTTCATAGGTGTAGAATATTATCTGCAAATGTGTGTGTGTGTGTGTGTGTTGCGGTGTGGGCGCGTGCAATGCAGCTCTTTTAATTAAGTTGCCACTTCCGGAAAGTTAAGCAAAGCTGAGTTATTATATATGTGGATTTCACAGTCACAATGATTAACAGACATTTCTATCGTAAGTGGGGAAATAAAAGGTCCAGTTTTTAAATGTTTTTCCTCGCGTTTTTTTTTTTTAATTTTTTTTTTTTTAAGTTCAATCGCACACGGCAAATTTTTTTTGCTAATTAACTTTTTTTTTCCTCTTCGGAAAAAAACATTTATCTTTAAAAAGGTAATAAAAATTTTAAGACTGGTACGCAGGCCGATTCTGTAGCATTTCCCGCGAGGAACGAGAAACTCTATCTAATTACGTGCAAACATAGGTGGTACTCTGTATAATACATTGAAAAAATAATTACTTTGTGGTCGAGATAACTATTACAACTGGTGTTCGAGACTACTGTAAACTTGGACAACATATATTTTTCCGTCGTTTAATACACCGAAATAAATACACCAAAACATTGAAAAATTGCCGACGGCTGGTTTCGTCATAATCATGAGAGACGCTAGTAGTTTGCAACTAACGAAAACACTAATCAGTAACGAAACGACATAAATTGATATACATATGCCTAAATGAAACAGCTTAAGAATAAACATTTTGTAAAACATTAAAACAAATTTGATGTCAAATATCAGAATATTAAGGACATTCTTTTATTATTTATAAACGTAGATATTTTGTATTTTGACTTGTTTATGCTGAAAAGCGGGATGTTTGTTGTTGGGATGCAGTAATTTAAAATATTGTTATCATTACATTGATATGACACATGCCTCTGTGGGGGGTGGGAGCCTAAATATTTTTAGTCTTTTATTGTTTCTAAAAGTGATCGCTGATATATGTGTTAACGTGTATACCTTTGTAGTGATAAAACCAGTCGGAAGTTTATAATTAATTAGTTCAATGTTCTATGTATTTGTCTACTTACTTTAATGTATTTGTTGTGTAGGTTTTTTTGTTTTTTTTTTCTGAAACTGAACTGATAGGTGAGGAAAGAAAAATGTTGTTTCACTGGTAGTAATAGGCGTGTTTGCTTTTTGTCATTATTTGACCGGAACAATTGAAAGAACTCGCTCTGTTGGCCCTCGATTATCGAGTAAGTTTAACAGCTAGTAAATTTCTTTCTTATGCCAAAATTCATTCCATTTAAAAAGTGTTCCTGATTCGGTAGTTTTCAGATTTGCGGCTTATTGCGTAATTTTTAGTATACGGGTGTGGTCAGTAACATCTTAGGTGCTTTGGTCTACCGTATTGTTTTCAAAGATCGTAGGATATCTTGAAGTCTATGGAAAAAGATCTCCTTTAGGCGAGGAAAAATTGTATTATTCATTATTGGAGAGTAAATATGAGAGGACTACTACTATTAGGGAAGTACGTTAGGTGAAGATAATAACAATTTGTTGTAATTGGGTTACAGGAACGTCCGTAGATAATGTGCGACCGCAGAGCAAACGAAATTTATACACTAGAGTAATTTTTTGGGAGATCGTTTGTTTTGCCGTGATCGACAGGTCGTGCCGTGAATTGGGCGTAGGATGAACGGGCGAGCGGCCGATCGAATGGCCGTCCACTGAAGACGAACGTCTCAAGAAACTTTTTATACCATTATCTGCTGTTTATGTTTTAGCTCTGTCGTTTAATTCTCAAACTTTTTTCCAGAACAAACTCCGTGCTCTCTATTTTGCAATAGGTAAAAAAAAACAAAAAAACATCTAAAACCGACTTAATAATTCGAAGTAATGCAGTTAATGCACCAGTGTCAGTGTTTACGACACAGAATGTTAATACAACCATCTAGCGTAAAAAAAATTCAAAATTTAATAACTGTAGAACCCTGTTCCTTTTTTTTGTTTAACCCCCCTTTGGGCATGTCAACAAAGGATTTTCGCCCGGAAACGAAACGAAGGAGAAAGATCAGTTAAATTTTAGATTCGGTCAGCTATTGATAAGATAAAGGAACTGAGGATAGGAACAACTGAGATGGAGTTTGAGTGATAGCAGATTATTGGAGTACAAAGAAGTACGTTCGGTCACGAAAGATGGACATTCCAAGAAGATATGGCCAGGATCACAGACGGCTTCGTCGTCAGGATGAAGAGGATAATTAGGGGAAAAAGTGCGAGACGAAAACGAAAACGTGAGGAAGGAAGAAGAGTATGATTCAGACGTAAACGGATAATAGGGACAATAACGGAGCGGCGAAGCGAAGGAAAATCGTCAAGGCCGCGTGGGAAGATTAGGTTGGATGGAAAAATTTAAGAGGAAGGTTGATTAGAAAAGGAAGAAACGTAAAAATCTGATCAAAATCTAATATGAAACTTTTTACACAATGGGAGTAAATTAGAAACGGGAATTTTAGAGAAAAAAAAGCGAATCTGAGCCAAGGAATCAGCCATTTCGTTACCCTCTATCCCCATATGACTGGGAACCCAGATCATTTCAATAATAATTACGCGTATAAATCGCGGATAAAATGCTCTCTCGGAACAATAGATTAATTACTAGAGAATCATCATCATCGTTGTTACAGTCCTAGAACTGGTTTTATTTCATGATAAGTGCTTTCCAACTTGTCCGATCCTCCGCCAATCTTTCTATTTCTGAGTATTTATTTAGCTGTGCGTCCTCTTACTAACATATCTACAAAAGTTTTCCTCGGTTTTCCTCTTCCTCTTTTCCCCTGGACTTTTCCTATGCACATTAAACAAAAACGATTTATGAAATCATGACCAATTTTCGCCTACCAAATTGGAGAATTTTATTTCAAATAATGGTCGTATATAGATGGAAATTGCTTAGTAATAACAAAAGTATATTGTGATTTCTTATCGAAATATTAAAAAAGTTTTGCGGAAAGTTCAAAAAAAAAAAAGTTTATGAAACAGATTGTGTCTCTCCGTCTTAGAGACGTGAGTATTATACTTCAAAAAAATTTAGAACGGCTCACTATGTAAGGGAACATTACGGAAGAAATGTTATTGCAAGTTAGAATTCGGATCTGACACAATTTCGGAGCTGGAGAAAAAAATTGTTTTAAATTCGGTTAGCGGATTTTTTAGCCCGTTTGGCCGCCCGCGAAAGTCCCTTACTCTGTAATTTTCCTACTTCGGACATCCTCCTTCTTTCCTCAGCTAATTATTTCCAACTACTATGGTCGGACATCTATCCTTCTTTATTTTCTAATCCCGCCTTTCATTATCTTCAAATACGATCGATTGTCCTCAGCCGTGGTTTCATTCCTCTTCTTATCAACGCTCCGCGATCATTTTCTTAATCAGACTGCGTTTTAATCACTCCCTTCTACCCTCTTCGCGTTTTCGCTTTTCCCTGTCCTCCTCTCCCGATTGTCCCCTTCCTAGTTCCATCTCTACTCCACTATATATTGCAAACCACATCTTCTATGAATACCTCGCCCTTGATTCTGAACGCTCTGTTTTGTACTCCAAAATTTTAGCATTATGTCTATCTGCTCCTTATAATTCTTCCTTTGTTCTTTCCTTCCCATTTCCACATATAATAATTCCTGTACCTCAATCTTTCCTAAGCTCCATTTCTAGTCGTTTCTCTATTTAACCCTTTCCATAATTTCTGTAGTTGTTGGGTCAACGCCGCTGGCGCGCCCAAAAAATAATATGTAAAATAATATTATTATTTTATATTAATTAAAAAAAAAAAAAAAAAAAAAAAAAATGCAGCGATGGTAAACTTGTTATTTACAGGTAACAAAACCATATTTTAATTTCTCTACAAAACTGTAAAATTTCGCAAAAACTTTCAAACAGAATGAAAAGTAGAGTGTATTCCATACTCGTGCTGCGAATTTTCACGTTTCTGATAAGTGCGCTTATAATACAAAAAATTTCTCTTTTATTAAAGTATAACTGAAATTTTTAACTTTACAAAACTCCAATGATTTGTAAGATTGGATAAAAAAAAAAAAATCTACCGTGCGATAACCAGAAAAATAAGATTTGGTGACGCGATAGCCTAGTGGTTAAGATGCTTCGATACCAAACCGGAGGTATTTTTCGAGAGTTGCATCGTTCCGGTTCCAAGTCATACCTAGTCTGATATTGAATATTGGTTATACCAGAGAATTGTTATCTGGGAGAAAGTAAAGGCGGATAATCTGAAAGTAGAAAGAAACTGGCCCCGATATTCTCTTTAGATCCATCATTATGAATATTAACTTCACAATCTATGATACCTTATCAAGGATATATGGGATTTACTTTACTTTAATCTATGAGCACAGGCTCTTCATTCGCTAATAATGATCATTTTACATTAATGTGATTTTGTAAGGTTTTTTTTTTTTTTTTTTTAGATTATTCCCTTACCCCAACGTACATTTATGTTGTACAAACGTAATTATCTGTTTTTTTGTGAAGGCAAGTTAGCGTTTAATAATAGCGGAATTCTGCGGAAACTTAGTTTTGTTTTTGTCTTAAAATATTTCCAAGTTACAGTGAAATAAAAGGTCGAACGTTGCGGTTGAACAACTTTTAAAAACCAGAGCGGAAATGTCCGCGACCTGATTGGATTTTGAAATGCAATGAGACACACCAGTTGCATTCTACAATTCAATCGTATTGTTCTTTTGTTCGATATGTAAATTCAATTCATTAGTGTTACTATCTAAAACATGAATTGCCATTGATAATATATAGTAAATATATATATATATATATATATATATAGTAAATATATATATATATATATATATATATAGTAAATATATATATATATATATATATATATAGTAAATATATATATATATATATTACGGAAAATTATTCGTTAATTATATTTTGACATGGTGGAGAAGGTATCATTAGCAAACATTCAGTCGCTCAACTAAAAGCGAATGAAATCAGTGTGCCCGGGCAAAAACAGATTACGAGAATATTGGTTAGAAAATAACTAATTACACCCCTCTAAATTAACTGAAATAACTACAAATTTTCTCTGCAAAACAGCTAAGTTATTTTCGAGAAAGTATATACATATATATACATCGAGAAAATAATAGCTGCGGTTTATTTTATATTCCGATCTCGAGGTTTTCAGAAGCGCTTCTCATTGAAAAAAAAATGTTTTCTTTCCTCGGCGTTTCCATGCACCAAATTAATAAAAGGTGTGACACTATAAAAACTTCAGAATACCAACGTTTTTTCCCCATGGTCCTATTTCGAAATAAATTTAGTTTAAAATTAGCGGTTTCCGATTTTTTTCTTCTTCAACTAATATTATAATTAAGATGTAAAATAATTACCGAATCAAAAAAAAGAAAAAAATTTACTAACTTTGTTAATTTTTTTAATTTTTTTGTTAACTAAAGGTGTGTATGAGGATTTCCATGTATCGTGTTTAACTACTGCGGCTATACAGCCTACTTAGGATTAAACGCCGTAGTATATAGACCGCTGCTCCGCGCATTAATATTATTAAACTTGCTCCGAAATAACCGGTCAAGTGATTTTTTTTTTTTTCCGTTTTCGGCCGAACAAAAATACTTTACTATTAAGCAAAATGGGAAATCGGCGTTTTTTGTCGATGCTACTACTTACAACAATTTATAAGTTCAAACAGCTTGAATATCTCCGCGCACCTTGATTATTGGAAAACATAGTCCCCTCAAAAAAAATATTTCATTCCCAATACACTAATCCTAGTGTGCTAATAATTCGTTTTCCGTCAAAATATTAAAAACCATTTTACAATAGAACTACAAGAAGATATATTCGAGACCGTTTTTATATTTTTTCCATCCGTATTAATTCGCGCTCCTAATACAAAATGTTGCTGATCCTATATATTCTCTCTTTCCGATCAATATGTAATTAACCAAAATGACCAAAACGGGAAGCACATCGAAACAAAAATAAATAAACGAACACGTGCCGTTTCTTTTTTTAAAAAAAAAGAATTAAAAACAATAATTAGTTCCAACTTTTGTTGCAAACAGCTTTATTTCAATAAATGAACAAACGGATGTTTGACAAATCGGAAAGGTGCTTGTTTTCTGAAATTCACGTAAGTGCTGTTACGACATACATGAAGAAAATGAAAGAAAATAGAAACACAATGACGCGCTTAGCCGATAAACGTTTCTGAGAAACATTTAAAATCATTTGCGTGACACTGCCTCAGTTTCATGTTAAAAAATAACATACACTTCTCCCGTAAATAAGAAACAATAAAAAAAAAAAAAAAAAAAAAAGAAAAGAAAAAAAATGTCCCGAGTAAAGCAAAAAAACAACGGTTCTTCTAAATCAATCAGAGTTGAAGAGTTGATTATATTAATGTCGACGTAAAATAATCTTGATTTACATTGTTTTATCTTTTACTTAATAATAATAATAATAATAATTTAACTGAAACAGAAATTGATTGTACAGAGGTGATGTTTCACACTACGAAACACGTACCGTTATCTCAACTACATACAAAACTTTCCTTTTCACTTAGATAAATGCCCTTTCAAGCCAAGTTTTTCAGGTGAGCCCCTGGCTGGAGGTAATGGCTGTCTTGCAAGGATACGGGATCACGTTCCTAGAGAGACCAATAATTAGCCCAATGATTATGACTCTCCCCTGGATGTCCCAAAAAAAAACGAACATCGATACATCGTTGAAATCGAATCCAGGTACAAAAAATTTCCAGTGTTCGGCAGAAATGGCAGCCAGAGCAATTGACCACCTAGTATATTATACAGATGGAGCTAAGGCAAAAGGCGAAGCAGGACCACTACCGGCATCCTGTGCATTCGTGGGGCGGGGCATCTCACACCAAGCTAGCCTTAACGATGCCTGAGATGCATTGGATGCAGAACTGCACGGAATTTCTTACTGCCTTCAGCACTTAGCCACGAATTACAACAAATCTATAAAAGTTCTAATAGTCACTGATTCCTTACAGGCGTTATGCATGCTGGAAAACCAAAAATGCAGCAAACCGCTAATATTGAAAATACGCTACCTTCTAAATCAGTTAAATCAAACGAACAGTCGGGTGACGTTCATATGGGTCCCTGGACACATCGGAGTACCTGGTAATGAGAGGGTCGATGTGAAAGCGCATTCGGCGTTATCCTCGGCAATTCCAGAGGACTCGGACCTACCGTCCTCGATGATGCATATTTTTCTAAAGAAGTGCGAGAACCAATGGGAAACAGAATGGGCAGCTACGATAACGTTCTTAGAAAACATTAAGCCCACAGTCGAACCATGGTGGCCACTGAAGAAAATATCTCGGCACGATTTTAAAAGTCTTAGCCGGCTGAGAATCGGCCACGTCACTATGTCGCGCGGTCATATAATTAGCAAATCTTCGCCCCCCACTATGTACTTCTTCTGCGGCCAAGCTGGTATATCGACAGTTCCCCACACATTCTTCTCAAGTGCCCAAAGTTTGCCACGTTCAGGACGCAACATAGCCTACCCAAAAACATACAGAACTGTCTGGCAAATACTACAACTAATAGCCTTCGTTAGAACGAGTGGTTTGACCGAACACATATAAGTTACCTCAATATATGTGCTGTAATGACTTTAATAGTTACAAACGGCGCATATAAAAAACGGCCAGGAGGAGACTTGAAAAAAAAAAAAAAATTTAAATAATTTTCCTAAGTGAGAAGGATTTACACGATTAAGCCAACATTTTCAACTATACATTTTTGGATTACAATTTTCGCGAATGTTGATTTTTTGTTTTGTTAGATTACGAAGATGAAGAAAAGTATAACTTTTAATGTCACTAATGACGATATAAATTAACACTTATATGGGTGCAACTAAACCGTTTTTTTTTTTTATTATTTTGAGCCCGTTAATTACAGACATTAATTTCTTTCCTTTCTATTTGATTCCGGATAAAGGTCCTTGGTTGAGGAGCCCAAAAGGTTTAAAAAAAACCAAAACAGTGCGAGTGAAATTTTCGGGATTTACAATATGCGGCATATTCTGTCCAAACGAAACACAATTAACTAATCAGCTACGCCTCGGCAGCTGGCTATATTATATATACCTAAACCTTTTTTTTCTTCCTATTTTGGGCACGTCAACTATAGGAATTAACCCAGCACAAGTGATTTTTTTTTTTTTTTTAGAAAATTTCAATAATTCGTACGCGGTTCTAGCTGAACGAAACATCACTACCTGACCAATTGCGCCACAGCAGCTGGCTGTAATTAACCCTATTTTGTGGTCATGTTACATTTCATGTTAGACGTATGATTTTTCCAGACAGGATAGGTGAGACTGGAAATTTTAAAAGGGTTAAATAATTGCCTTATTATTGTACATAGGCGGTTGATTGTAGGGATCTATTCTTCCAAAGGACCAAACAAGACAAAAGTTTGTGGAATTTTGAAAACGCAAGAATCGGTGAATTATTATTTTTTTTTTAATTTTGCTAAACAAATTATTATAGAACTAAAGTTGGAGAAGTTTACGAGGATTTCATAAGAAATTAAATGTGCGAGGCAAAACACATTTACGGCTTTGAGAAAAATATTATTCGCTGACCGGCTCTGTCAGAGCGACCGGGTATATTGTAGCTGGCAAAAGAAGATATTTAAGAAGTTTTCATTAATATAGGGCTCGTGACACTACTATTTGACGAGAGTTTTAGAAAACAATTTTTTTAATTAATCTCTTTACAAGAGATTCCGTAGAAGAATTATCGGCCAAAGGAGAGGCAATGATCTGATGGTGTTTTGAAAATAATGATTCAATTATATAATATTTTAGAAAGTCGCTTAGGGTTCCACTTAAGATGTAAATTTTTTCTAACTCTTTTTAGCTGAAAGTATTACTAATAACTGAAGTGGAAAAACTGGCCTAGAATTAACATTTTTCGATTTTTATAAGCATAAGTTTGAGCTATCCGAAAAAATTCTGTGAAGAACTGAATGCGTTTGCATCTCTAATCGGTGTTCCTTTTCTTCTAGTTCACGTATGGATGATAAGTGCAGTTCAACAGCACGGAGGATGAGAAACAAAATTGAAATCAAATAAAAGTAATTAAGAACGGAGGATTTAAATTACAATAATTATTCAATAATGAACCAATAATGTGTGTGTCCCAGCCGGAGTCTGGTGACAATTACATCGTCCTTTCGTCGATTTAGGTGAGTCGTCCACGGTCGAACGTTTTGTTTGATTTGGCGAAGTTTATTGGAACACGGCTAAATCGACGAAAGGACGATGTAATTGTCACCAGACTCCGGCTGGGACACACACAAAGCACACATGGCCATCTGCTGCAAAGGACTCCGGCTCCAATCTGCAATATTTGTAACACTAATCTAACTGTTCTCCATGTCCTCATAGAATGTCCTCAGTTCTCCTCCCTCAGATTTTCACATAACCTTCCCTCCTCCTTATCTACCATTCTCTCTGATGACCCCATAATCCTTTTGAACTTAATCCGTTTCCTACATCAAGCAAATCTATATCATACAATATAACCTCACTCCTCGTTAACTAATTATATTCGCTTGTAATTATCCGTGCCTCTAGCCAATAGTTGCTGAACACGGCACGCTAATTCAAATAATAAATAAATAAATAAAGAGAACGTAATGAGGTAAGTATTTCTTCGAGAAACCTTTCCGTAATCGGTTAAACACAAAAGAACAAAAAAAAAATCATATATAAAAGGTGTTCGAAAAATACTTGGATATACACTTATCTACAAGTTCAATTCTTCAGACCTCCGCCTCACGGGTGACGGTTCCCTGCACTCCCAGATGATAGAGTTCTTCCACAATACGTGTGCAAGAGCAAATTTTAATTGACTACATCGTTCTTTAAAAGATAATAATAAAATTTACGATTTACGTAGCGATTTCTATTAAATATTTCATAACTTTTTTCCCCTTTTTTTGTTATATTACCTCCAGCAAGAGATTGCCGTTATTATACATGTGTGACGGTATTTTTTCTACTGCGAATACTTTTAACTCTCACCTCAAAATTTTGTTGAACAGCTTGATACAAATATTCCCTCTCAACGTTTCAATATTTATAATTTTAATGTTAAGAACCTTTTTTTTTACTTTTAAAGTTTTCCGTTTAAATAAAACGTAAACTTGATAAACTTTTATTTAAATATCTATAACTCGACGACACATTTTACAGTAACGTTTGTGGATCTTAAATTGTCTCCAAAATTGTTCGTTGCAGTTCCCTTATTGGTTGAACTGTTGAGGATCCAAGGGCCAGAAAATCAATTTTGCATATATCTCTTTCTTCTTTTGCGGCTATTTTATGAAACTGGAGATGTGAGAGGAAATTATAAATGACAACTATGGCTTATTACTACGAAACATATAAATGACAGTTTTATAAAAAACTAATTCCCTTCAAAAATGTTTTAAAAAAAATATAAAATTTTTTAAGTTTTAAAAATGTATTTTGAATGTTTTATGTTATAATGTTAAATTAGGCTTAACATTTGATTTTACATTTTGTTATAAATTGTTTCGTTTAAATAACATATCGCGAAAATGAATAACAAACTTTCTTTATACGTTTTCATTAGTATCAAAGATATCGTAACGATATAAAGACTACTCAGATATATACTTACATTAAAGAAGAAAAAAAACAGAAAAAAAAATCTTCTTAAAGTGATAAAATGTTTGGTGTTGCAGTTAGACGTCATTAAATTATGCCGCCGTCATTTCTATTCTGGCAAATCGTTAGAAATTAAACTTAAATATTCAACTTCCTGCTATTTCATTGCACTCCCCCCTTTTATTATTGTTAAAATGACAATGTGAGATTCCCTTCGTACAAAGATAAATTATTTGAAAAAAAGTGACAAAAAAAATGTAACATCAAACTTTAAAGAAGTTTCACTCGATATTTTATTACTATTTTGTATCACAAAATATTCTGAAGCGATTTTTTTTATAGGGAATTGAATTTCTATATTATTTATGCAAGTTTAGCTGCTTATAAAACAACACCGAAAAACAATTTAAGTTATACACGAGGTGTCGGAAAAGTTCCTGAACTTCTTTTCTAGCACGCATACAAGTGACGTGATCTATTAAACAATACCCGTACTGTCATCCTTCTAGAGTGTGTGTATAAAATTTCAGCAGTTTCCATTGATTGGTTTGCGAGTTAGACGTATTTTAGTGAAAGTGTGTTTGGGTCGCATGTGCAAATCTGAAAATGGATGAAAAGTGAGAAATTCGTTCCGCGATTAAATTATGCGTTAGACTTAAAAAAACGTTTTCGGAAACGCAAAAATTGATCGATGATGGTGTCGGTGAAAGTTTAGTATCACGTACGACTGTTTACATATGGTATATAAGCGGTTCAAAGACTCTCAGAAAGTGCGCTAACAAAAATCCAAGGTGAAAACCATGCTCATCGCTTATTTTGATGCAAAAGGGTTAATTCATCACGAATACCTGCTCCAAATCAAACAGTGAACGCTTCCTAAAACGTCTCAAGCGTCGGATTCAACGCGTGCAGCCCGAGTACAAGGAGCCCGGATCGTGAAGTCTCTTGGACGACAATGAGCCCGCGCATTCGGCGAACGTTGTCAAACGTTATCTAGCTAAAAGTCAAACCCCACGGATCAATTACGGCCGCTATTCACTTGATTTGGCAACTGCCGACTTGTTTCTATTTCCAAAGCTTAAAATTCACCTGAAAGGGCGATTTTTTGACAACGTAGCCGCCATTGAAACTTCTTGCACCGAGCGCCTCAATTACTTCAAAGGAGTACCAGGGGAAGCTTCGAATCGCCGTACAAGCGCTCAAATACGTCTATACTTCGGGAAGTATGTTGAAAATTAATTCGAATAAATTACTTTACATTCAATTGTACTTCATTTATTTCAAAAGTTCGGGAACTTTTCCGATACACCGTGTAATAACACTAAAAATAGAAAAACATATGTCAATATTTTTGCAATCAAAAATGAATTAAAGGTAGAACAGACTTTCGAAAATATCACATATACAAATAACAGATATTATTATAATAATAGAGAATAAAATTTTAACAGCTAGACAATTCAAAAAATATATTAGCGAACAATATATCGAAAAGTTTGAAAGGGTGTGCGGGTGTAAGTCATGACGGAATAAAGAAAAGTTCTTTTCCAACAATTAAAGTGTTTTTATTTTATTTTTTACTTTTAGGCTTATATGCAAGACAACTCATCGGCCTAAAGAGAGATTTAATAGCACGTACCATATACTTCGAGTTTTTACAATGTACAATTCATATCAAGACATAGAAATTTTTGAAATTTACCTCAAAAGATTTAATATAGAGGGAAATGGATAATTGCATTAGATGCAATGAGCGGTACAGTGTACATCCCGAATGGATGTAATATTTTAAAGGCAGAGATAGCGGAAGATTTCGAAGAATTGGTACAGAAAAAAATGGAAATGTTTAATGGATTGAGCAAAAAAGGAACTGGAATATGGGAAGACTAATATTAACTTCTATTGAAATTAAAGTATATTAAGATAAAGATTAAAGATTGTAAAATGTGGAGCGGAGGAATCCAAAACTTAATTGGATGGTTTCTACCGCTGACCACATTACATTTTTATATGTACTTAAATAAATTGTTATTTAATGAAAAAAAAAAAAACACCGAACCGGATAATATTATAGAACTTTCAATTTTCTGTAACTTATGAACATTCGAATTCTAAGAAATTCCATTGTTACAGAAATTAATGTTTTTATATTTACATAAAACTTATCATTGAATTTGTTTTCCTCAGTCTGTACAATAAAATTTTGAAATGAAAGTGAAAAAAAAAGAAATAACTATTACATACATATATATCTATGTGGGGGGAAAGATGTTTGTGTGTTTAATAGAAGTTTATTGCAAAAAAACAATCGAGGAACAACATGAAAAAAAATAATGTGTATGTATCAAATATAGAACATACGTCCAATAAGATTAAAGAGTAAACCATAATCAAACACAGCGGGATTTGCAAGATATTTTTTTGGCTCAATTTGCGTCTTTTGATAATTGTTATTCTAATCGCGTTATCTTTCCATTTTTGTTTACTTCAAAAAGTTAGTTAAACATTTACATTCGTGCGATAACGGCGGCTGTTTTTTTCTAGCGTTATATAATGTAATTTTAGTATTCTTTAAGCAGTTAGATGGTTCAATAATATGTTGCTTAGGATATTTATAAGTTTTGCATCAAGGTTTTAGCGAGGGAAAATGGATATTCGCACTTTCCATAAACTCTTCCCCTGTTCATTTAAATACGCTACATTGCCATAAGAGCTGATTTATTATTTCCCTGTAACTGTCGTATCGAGTTGTTTGCACGATACCTATTTTTTATAACAATTTTACTGCTTTTATATGTTCTGTGCGCAATTGAATTATTTGCTCAGTGTAACTTTTTGAAAGGATACCTGTAGTCTTTTAGGTTTTTTATTATTCTATAGTAGTACCTTTCAATAATGTTATTAATTTCCTCGAAATTTACCTGTTTTTCTTATTTTTTGGAGGAACTCGTTATCAAAGGGCATTGATTTACTTTCCCATCTGAGTTTAATAACATTTACAAAACTTAATATGTGTCCTTATTGAAGATATAAAGGAAGCTAGAATGAGAATAATTATAGCATTACAAAAGGAATGGTGTTTCGAACCAACTTACTGAGTTGTACAAATGCACGTACATTATCCTGACGATACTGTTCATGAGAGTAGCAGAGTAACCGTTACTAGCAACATAAAACATTATGAAATTCAAAAATATCAGCACGACTATTTACAGGCGACTAGTGTCGTCATAAAAAGAGGACAACTTCTTTCCTTCCTCACTCATTATAATGATCATCTCCCTTGTTAACGATGTCTGATAACCCGACTCCTTTTTTTTCCTACTTGTTTTTGGGTAAAGAAAAAAAGCAAAATGAATAAAAAAAATATCGCTAAAATCAAGGTGATGGCCACCTCTTTTCATTACTCGAAGCAACTTCTCGTATAGCTGCAACATATCGGTATAATTCATATATTCGATGACGGAAATCATCTTTCCCCGGTGCTTTTGAGTCCTCTGCTGACAATTGCACATATTCACGACAAATGGCTAGATTTCACAATCTCCAATTAGGCGGAAGAAGCGGTCTTCACTCAAAACGATGAACTTAGTTCAATTTTCAATCGATCCGCATGTGTCGCATCAAGGATCATAAAAGGGGATATAGGTAATTCTCTGGCAGTTAGTCGTGATTACTCGTCAACAGCGCTTTGTACGTCATTGTTGGTATTCACGCTAATTTACATATTACAACTTATTGCTACTATCTAAATGTTTTTCGAATTGATGTAGTATTTACCTCCTCCGCTTTTATAACAAAAATACGGCAATCTCCAGATATTTCCCAAACCGATCGAATAGCCGACACAAGCCAGGATAAACTGCAATTTATTTGACCATCGATATTGTCTGCCTCGTGGTTTGTAATGCGGCCCGAAATCGTGAAACGTGCCAGACAGGCTACTGCAGGACGAAAATTCGTCATCCTCGTCCATTGTGTCCCTAAAAGAAACAGTGTCCAAACGGTTACTACGGTAATTTCATTTTTTTTTTTATTTAGCAACTTTCATAAAAATAGAACAATTCGTTAGCGAAATTAATCAATATTCTCCTCTTTCCGTAAGATGCTTTTGCGAATACCAAGGTCAACGGATATGCTAAGCTATAAATGATAATAATAAGTATCACGGGTAACGCGGGGGGGAAAAAAATAAGAAAAAAAAATAAGGGATTTTGCATTATTCATTATTTACAGTTTTATCATTTGTATTCCGATAAATTAAACATTTATGTTTCCTGACGATTCAAAAATGACACAATAGCGTCGCGTACGATATCAATTCTTAGCATTGTAATGTGTACATTACATGTAAATAAAAATAAAATAAAAAATACAATTAATAAATTAGAAATTAACGTAGTGTTTAAGGCGAGAATGAGTGTGAGTGTAAATGTGTGTGTGTAGTTCGGCGAATGGCTGGAGACGATGTACGGCGTGATGTTACGTCACGTCTGACGCAGCGAAAATGACATGCAGCGCTCGAGGAGCTGCCGGAGGATGGACGAATTAGGTTAGGAGTCGGGTCTTGGTCGCGGTAGAAAAAATAAAAGAAGTTAGTCGTAGCATTGGATATCGAGTTGTAGTTGGAGATGATCATCGGCCGAGTCGAAAGGAAGAAAATTATTTTTGTCGCAAAATGAAGTGACGCCGTTCGAAGTTTTTTAACATGTATAGTCGTCGTGTTTAACGTTATCTCACCAAAGTTACGGCCGAAAGTTTTAAAAATGTCCGAATCAATCGCGAACAATCCGTCATCGATAAATTAATTCAGAGGAACCTCGGAATGCCGCAATAATAGAGATCGCACCGCCCAGCATAAAACCGAGTTATGTATCATACATTATGTTTTTTATTAATCGTAATCTCGTCGTATTTGTACTATATGTTAAAAATTCATGTTTCTTTTAAAACGGTCGGGCTTTTGGCACTGGCAATGCAGCATTTGTTTCAAAAAACTACCGTTATTGCCGAGGTTGGATAACTGAAAGTGTCGCTATGTAAGAACTGAGGCGAGGAGGTAGGTAAAAACGAACTAACGATTGGAAAACATGAGCCACTTTCAATTTAGCAACGTGTCGGTAGGAGAATAAAATTTCTTTTCGCTTCCACAAACCAGCCGTTTCAACATTCTCAACTTTCAGACAGCTGTAAACAGTTCCTTTTTTTTTTCTCTTTTTTAAAAACGTTTGCGCAGTCAGCAAATTGAACTGGTCTTAATGAACGAATCGTTTGCAGTTCGTTGCTGCAACCGTTGCTAAGCGGTTTCGAATAGCATGCGACATTATGACACGGAGCGAGTAATTTTCTTATGAGAACAAGAAATTTTGCTGCACCGGCCATCTGTGGAAGCGCAATTGTCGCAGTTCCCGTTAGCAATCACGACTGCATGGTGCAGTTGGATTAAGAGCCAACCCACTCGGATTGGCGCTTTTAAGTGGGAATATCCTTCTTTTTTCGTTGTGTTACAAACAATTTACGATACAACTTAGATTACCAGCGTGCGCCGGCACTTTTGCTCGGATTAACCCCGGCAACAAGCACAATGCGAAATAGCTCTCCGATGTCGCCCACTTGTTCTACGCAGTACCATTGGGGAACCTTTGAAAAAGTACCTTATATAGTTTACCGAATTCGAAGATTCTCCAGACTTTTTTTTTCGATTGAAGCAAAACAATCTATAAAAAGCAAATAATAAGCGGCCAGGATGTTACTTTAAATGCATTGGTTGATGTGAGAGCTTCAAAACGACTTTTAGAACGCGTAGAGTATTTCTACTTCAACAGTTACCAGAAGTAACAAATAAGAACAAACTAATAATTTCTCCCTGTAAATATCAATATCAATAATAATAATAATATCAATAATAATAATAATAATAATAATAATAATAATAATAATAATAATAATAATAATAGTAATAATAGTAATGATACTAATGATAAAATGATGATGGTAATTCGTGAGAATTATAGCTTAACGAAAAGCCCTTGTTGGATTTCTGGATAAATCTGCATCTGCTTACAACACTGTGCCCGATAGCGTCTTAATTTGGAAAACAATGTTATTTACGTTCAGATGACTGTTCACAAGTCTGTCATTTGATTTTCCGCTTTTTAAGATGATTTTCAGAGTTCGCTACTAATTCGCTCGTAGTCCGATCGCTTTATTCAAGTTCATATAATTTCGATTATGAGTAAGCTATTAGTGAAGATGATAGTTCGGAGCACCTCTTGGAGTCCAAATTCAAATGTGCTTTAATTGGGTGTATTTAAGGAGAACTGTAACGTTTGTGTATATAGCCGCCGAAAGATAACCGATTTTTTGTCGAGCGATCGTTCTTTCTGTTAGCGATAACGGATAGGAAAATAAACATTTTTTTCTTTGCATGCATTTTCTGAATGCTTTTTAGCATCGTATCATCTTCGGTATTTACTATTTCGCATTTCGAACTTTCGAACGGAACACATTACCTACACCGCTTATCGCAAGATAATTTCGGTCAGGAATACGAGTGACGGAATACAAGGAAAATTAGGCTCGAGCCGCTTGTCACGCAGTGTATAATTTTGTATCGCTGCTTTTTGCGCCCATTTCACATCTGTTGTGGATGTTTTTGCTGAGAGCAATCTAAGCCGATGTCGAAGTACGTCTGCCGATCGAAGAAAGTACACCGCGTGGCACCGGCCTAGCACGAGAACATTTTTAGTTTCTCGTCATTGCGTAAGACTTTTCCCTGTGTAAACTACCCGATCCTCCGGGCCGAAATTGAACAGACCATCTGCGGCGGTGGTGGTGGGTAAGCAATTAAATTTATTCCACCGCACCGACCAAACAGGAATAGTGGTGTCCAGCCGATTATATAACAACGATAGAAGGAGCGCGCGTGTAGGAATAAAAGACGCGCCTTCCAAACGATGTCCCATCACGGTGCTGCCGGAGTATTTCCACGAACGATCCTCGATCCCAAAGGCAAGTCGGGATCGCTATCGATTAGAAAGTGTACGTATTCTTCGGAAACGACTGGCTACGACAAGCAACAGTCAATCTCCCGTCAGCCGAAAATTGACGTCTAATTGATGGGTATGCTCGACGATTTGTATAGTGGGGGCAGGACGGGGGGGGGCGAACGTGCAGCACCTAGCACATTGCATCGAGCTACTTGCGATGCGCGCCTCGAACGATTACAATTACGATACTTCATGTCTGACACGAGTGGTTCTTAACTCTACATGTGCCATCGTGCGCTTAATATACGTGTAGCCGAGATAATGATCGCCGGCGTAACAACAAAGAACGCTCGGAAACCGATAGCCGTGGAAAGAAAATCCAGACACACCCATAGCTGTATTATGTACGCGTGCTGCTTGCAGCCAGCGCGCACATCTTCGCAAGTTTAGCCAGCAATTAACGTTAGCGTCAACGAAACGGAGAGAATAAAAGAAAAAACTTGAACGTCCACGCGGAACGGGTCAGGACGAAGTTAATGCGAAATCCGAATAGCGAATAATTTAGCAAGTCTACTTTGAAAGCAAAATTAAACCGGCATGCGACACGGACAGCGCCTAAATGGGTTCCAGTTATGCTGCTCTGGGTCAAACAACTTTTCAATTCCTGCCCTGTTCCAGTTCTTCACGCTGCTCGGTAAGGCACCCAGACGAATATTCGACGCTAATTGGAAACGATAAAAAAGTCGACCAAAGTGGCGGCGACAATGGAAGCGAAAAGGAAAAAAGGAGAAAAAAAATACACACGGCCAATCGGTAAATTGTACTACTCCGTAAGATTCGCAAAAACGTCTAGCCGGATGTTATTCCCTCTCAGGTGTGCCCGTCGTGTATTTTCTCCATTATTATGTTCTTTCCGTTTCTGAATTATCTCTACACCATTTGTCCATAATATTCAGTATATTCAGTTATTCGGCTTGAACAAGATTGAAAATAGAACTGATACTGAATTCCATTAGTTCTTCCGGAAACTCCTTCTGCTAGTCGTTATGTCCGGACGTCTTTATACCACATACCTCGATCGCATCCTTATCAGTTCTCGTTTGTCTCCACTCCAAAAGGAGTGCCTGGTCATAATTTTTCCGAAATTTTGTTATTTTTCACTGCTCAAGCATCTAATATACAATAGTAGTTCGCCGTGTTTGACATTTATTCTGCCTGAAAATTGTACGCGGCATCAGATCGTTATACTCGAGGGTATTTTTATACCATTTGTGTCGTAAATCGCGCTTGTTGCATGACCGTCAGTGAGAAAATGTTTACTCTTTTATCATTACTATCGTTACTGTTTTTATTACTATTACACTACAGTCGTTTACTATCATTTCAACTTTTTCAGCTTTTACACCGGGCTCTTAAGAGCGTAAAATTTTATTATTCGCCAGTGAATTTTCTTCGGATTATTTCAGTTTCGGGGTAACGATATTTCCCTTTTTCCTTTTTTTTTTCTATGTACATTTCAAAAACTAACCGTAGCAGCGAATCCTGATTGTTCGAAAACATCGAATTTTCTTTTCATGTTGTTTTTCCGACTATTACCGGAACACTGTTTTTATCTTATTCGCTTTCCGAATGTTTTTCATTCGATTTATGAATTTTTTCTTTACATTCTCCATCTATTCTTTTGAAATAAAGAAGAAAAAATAAATAAAATATGTTGAAGAAAAAATATTGAGTTCGATGAAACTGTAACCGAATATAATATTATACTGAATGATCTAAATTATAATAGAATTGAGCAAGCTTTAAATCAAATCAAACCGAATTATATTTAAATTAAATGAATCTTAATCAAACCGAAATAACTTAAAGTAAAGCAGAATTTATATTAAAAAGCGGAATGAACCTAAACTATATTATTGACGAAAATCATATGAAACCAAATAAACTTATGGGAAACTGAAATTATATCGAGCCGAGTTAAAAAAAAAAAACAAAACAAAATTTAATAAAATCAATAAAAGAATGATAATGTGCAAACATGTAAATGCCTTACTTTTTTCCCTACCGTATATCTTTTATTTTTTGTTCTCAATAAAAAAAAAAATTCAGCTAGGCTGTAACGGTCCAAAAATTCAAGTCCGAAAAACGTAACGAATATCGCGCACAATCAGTCTTCTAATGTCATCTGCGTTTAATATGGTTCGTTTTGGAAACGGATTGGGCGACACTATTAGTAAATTTGACTCGGAGTATAGAAGTCGGTGTATACCCCTGATTTTAAGCTGTAGCCTCCTACATATCAAACAAGAAACACGAGTGCAATCGTCATGAGCCGGTCTCGTTACCAATAATGATAAAATACTTATACACATTGTTTTTTTTTTGTTTTTTTTAATATTAAAATTAAATTGCTAAACATACGCTAGGAATTTATTTACTTTCATATTTTCTTAGTCACGTGATATGCATTATACAGATGCGGTAGTAATCAGGAAAAAAACATTAATTTTTTTTGTACTCCTACATCGTCTAAAACTATTACTATATAAAATGCCGAGAGATTTTATAAAATATCTGGATTTCACACTCGCGCAATTTCGCCAACATGTATACTTCGATAATTATATAAATGAGAAGTTATATACAACTATATACACACACACACACACATATATAATGTATATATAATTCGGCCATTTTGGCTCTTGACCCCTCCTACTTAAATTTCTGTCTCCTTCTCTCCTACACTTTGTATAACATGATCAAAATTTACAACGTAATTCTAAAAACCCGACGAACGAGTAACCTCCTTCTTTTTGGAAGTCGGTAACGAAGCTACATTTTCATAGTAATTTTGCAATTTGACAGCATTTTAAATCAACCGCATCTGTTATACTAATGAAAAATAATAAGAAAAAAAAATTATCCAAAGGGACCACATTTTTTCACGTTTTCTGACGAATACTCGATTTATGTTCACCAATTTTCATCATTACTCACATGGTGGTACATAAGTTGAATGGCGCTTTTTCTAATGGATAAAGAATCAGTAAAATCAGTCTATGTATGAGTAATGCGCGAACAAACATAAAAAAAACAAAACATACTCGACGAGCATATAACCTCCTTCTTTGTTGGTAACCGGTAAGAATTAAAATATTACAAGGGACTTTATTCATTACATAAAATTGGGAAATTCTTAATCACATAAAATTGGAACATTTTTTATAATGGAGAGCGGCTCAAGAATTACGTTGTAATTTATATATATAACTCTGCCCTTCGGGCCTCGCAGAGGGGTAAGCTCTCTTGAACCCCATTCTTTTTCCATCAAAAATTCTTTTAGAAAAATTGTTTTCAATTCACTACGTTATTTTTCTCCATCTTTTATATTTTTTTTTAAATCCTAGCAATTGTACAACACAGCATTCAACCTTTTTTATCTTATATAAAGTAACGGGTTATAATCAAGGGAAAAAAATGTTGTGTACACTAGGCTAAGAATGACGTAGTTATTAAACATACATATATATACATATTAATGACAACGTAATTCTTAGGCCACCCTACATTAGAAAAAGTGTCCCAAAAAAATGTTCCAATTTTATGTGACGTTTGTTATATTTTAATTTTTACCGACTTTTTATATATATGTACATATATATATATATATAAACTCGGCCATTTTGGCCTCGCAAGGGGATATGCCCCTTGACCCTTCTTATTTTCATTTCTGTCTATACATTATATAAAATGATCAAAATTTACAACGTAATTCTTACTGGGATCAACACAAAAAAAAATAACATAATTACAAAAATCCGATCCTAACATTTAACTTTCATTATATAAAATTAAAACATTTTTTCGTTACATATTTGGTTACATAAAATTGTGACATTTGTAAAATAACAATTACAAGAATTCTATAAAATGTGGCAAACATTACATAAAATTGGGACATTTTTTGGGACATTTTTTTTAATGGGGGTAGCCTAAGAATTACGTTGTAATTAATATTAATTACAACGGAATTCTTGGGTCAGCCCCCATTAGAAAGATTGTCCCGAAAAATGTCTCAATTTGTTATATTTTAATTTTTACCGACTTTATATATATATATATATTAATTACAACGTAATTCTTAGGCCGGCCCCTATTAGATTTTGTAACGAAAAATGTCACAATTGTATGTGATAAAAGTTAAATGTTGAGATAGGATTTTTGTGATTGAGTTATTATATTCATATGAACCGATTTAGAATTACGTTGTAAATTTTAATAATTTTATACAAAGTATAGAAGAGAAAGAGACAGAAATGTAAGCAAGAGAGGTCAAAATGGACGAGTTATATATATACATATATATATATATATATTAAATATCAAATTAGGGGAGATATATTTAATTTAATATTTTAAGACCGTTAAGTTGCTTACGTTAGTAACAAATTACCTTCCGTAAAAATAACACACGTTCGGCATCAACGTTGCCGGTTTTGAAATCTGGAGACGCCTGTGCTTTTAATCAGCTAGTTGAAACTGGAAGTCTACAGGCTTGCAGGAGATGTCTTGATCTTAGACTATTGGATTGGCGAAATTAAAATCGAAAATTTATTATCCGAAATAGCCGAAACAAGGCACGTAAGCTTTCGTTACCGTTGTTTAACTTACAGTCCGTGACTATTTTCAAATAGGCTCCCCTTACGCGAGTGATCGGATGGAATAAGGGTAAACGCGATAATTGTAAACAACAGACGCGATGATTACACTGCAGTGTAATCAAACTAAACTGTAAACAATCATTGACATAGTTTTGTTCTGGAGACATATAGAGAGATACTTTATTTCTAGACACCGAAAAACCGAAAGTGATACTAATTCCGAAAAATCGCCTTAAAGCAGTTCCAGTTTGCTATAATGCAAGAGCCGATGGTAATCCCGCACACCGTGGTAGCCCTATGCCGTGACTGATCTGAAATTCGCTCTATAAATACCACGTTAAATCTCGTAAAGAAAAATAGAAACATTTTTTTTTTGATAAGATTAGAGTTCAGTTCGCAGCTGAGGAGAATGTGAATGATATGGCATTTTCACGCGAATGCCGGAACCTCGAGCCGAATAAACGGTTTTTACAATTTGTTTACATATCGCTGATTCGTAATGATACTTAAGCCTATAGTAGGGGTTCCAAAAAAACGGAGGAGAAACTGCGCGAGCTTTTATTTAGACCCAAGATTCCGGGATAGGGGGGGGGGGGGGGGGGAGCACTGCGAGTTAATACGGGGTCAGTGCAAAGTACGAAATTCCGTTTACGAAACGATTTGAGATCGGTGGCAATGAACTCGGTAATAACTGCTCACTGGCAAAAAAATCCGCGCTTCTAGAACTAGACGATGATTAGACACGCGACTACATTCGTCTAAGGGGCAATTTCAGTGTTAACGTGGAATAGGTCAAACTAGTCGCTTATCAAATAATGTATGATGATCGTTCGCTGATCAATGGCGGCTTAACTCTAATCGAGTAAGTCGCGTCGAAATAAATCATCGGACCGAAAAGTGTTGGCAGACAGACAGGTAGCGGTCGCGCTTTATAAATATTGATTGATTCGGTGCGTGTGAAACTAGAAATGTATATTGTTCCGCAGCTAGATATCGACATTTTAACTAGAGAAATCAATTTAGTTATAACTAACTGATAATAATAATTAGGTATAAATGAAGAAAAACTCGCTGCTTGCAGCAAAATGAATTTATAAAAAACACCGACTACCTTCAGATCTCGGCCTCGATGATGTTTATACGTTTATTTATTCGAATTAAAAAATCGACGAATATTTTTATTTATTCCTCTGCTAATCGACCGCAGAACGAAATAATATATTAACGAAGTAATAAAATTTATAATATATTATTTTACAGTTGGCCGTAAGTACTAAAAATAGGCTATTTCTGCTTCTCTTTGAACGGCGAACGGATATGACTATGAAAAAAATATTCGGCATACGAAAAAAATTAGGATTATCATTTTTATAAAATCTGAGAAACATGTAATTGCGAACGGAAGTTACATTATAATCATGTTGTTTGTTGATCGTAAAATTTTAAAAATCGTTTTTCGTTGTAATCGATTTTAAAATAGGCATTTCTTTGAGTTGAATTTTTACAAAAAATCTACGGACCGTCATTATAGCTATCAAAGAACCCCCTACAGTGCAAACTAATTCTAGCTTAAATGAAACATAATCCGAAAAGGAATACTTTAATGAGAGCAAAGGTGTGTAATGTTTATATCGAGTTGTTTTCTTTATTTTATATAAAAAAATAATTTTATTTCTCGTTCACAGTGCGTCGCCGAACAAAATTTATCTTCTCGTTTCAGAAAGATCACATTTGCATGCATACACTACTGTTGATGTCGGCTGAAACTTTTAAGCAGAAATAATTCACGCAACAATTTTCTAATAAAGAACAAAAATTTGCGAAATTCTGTCAGATTTTCATGGTAAACTGCGGCGAGTTGCTTTATGCTACAACGAAAAATCCGATGATTTGAGAAAGAAACACAAAAAAAAAAATTGTACACACAAACGCGCAACTTCTAAGAAAAGCCTAACAAAAGAATAAAATCCCTTGTTATGCGACGCTGAACTAACACCGGTCCCCCCTAATGAACATCGGGTTATCCAAGGCATCGTCGTCGTCCATAAAATGAACATGGGCACAGTTCGGAGACCCTCCGTCGACCGATAACAGGTATTATTCTCGGAACAATAAACGCGATCTTTAATGAGTTTTAATCCTACGGTACAATTGATTACCATCGTTACTTTTTATAGGTGTAATAATAACTCAATACGCATTCTGCACTACATATATATATATATATATATGTATGTATGTATATATGAATGTGTGGTAATAATGTATACCATTGACTATTGAAGAACGTTTTTATTTTTTACAATGTCATTTTAAAGTATCGCACGATATCCAGACAATGTAGAAATAATGTGACGAAATGGACAGACGCGTCTACCGATAAAGTATCGGTAGTGGAGCAGAATGTATAAAATAATTGTACGTGAACATTAAATATCGTGTAACAACAAGACCGGCGAAGAAAAACAATTATTTAATCCCGTCGATAGAATAAATAACCGGATTAAGGCTAATAACAATAATACCGTTATGAACAATCGCAGAGAAAAGGTTAAAAATGTCTTTCATTAGTTCAGGTGTTTTAACCGCCGAGTTGCAGACGAATATTTGAAGGCGTTTCAGACGAGCATAAATGAGAGGATAAACACAGTGTTCACCTGAGAGAGTGATTGGCGTGGAGCTGTTTTGTCTTAATTTCTTTTCCTTTGTACCGATAAAGCGATTAATCTTCCAGAATGGCTTACATGACGACGCGCTTTTACAACACGCTAGTCGATGAAATTGTTTTTACGTTAACTCCCGACATAATAAGCTGCGAATGAAATAAAACTCGGAGAAACTTATTAAAGGTTCGTCGTTTATCGGCATTCTTGTAGAACTCATGTGTAGCGTGAACGGAAAAAAAAAATCATAATCAAAGATTTAGTGTATTATCATGTACATGGGCATTGTGAAGTTTTTCTGGGTTCTTTTTGAACTTCTCTATCTGGTGAAGCGTTACAATTTTAATGACTTTTAAGAGAAATTCGAAAAATACGTAGGAGAAAGATTAAAAAAGTATAATTTTTATGACTTTAAAAAGGGAGAGAGAGTACGTTTGTCGCGATTTTTTTTTTTTTTTTTTTTTTTTTTTATGTTTCTTCGTAACCATGTCAACCGGTTTTAATAATTCTTGGTTCATTCGAAAGCAGTAAATACTGATAGGCACACAAATACTACTCAGTGCCATTAAACTAAACGTTAAAAAAGGAAGTTTCTTTAGAAAGGTTTTTAGTGACATAACAAACGTGACTGACACATGAAATATTTTTACTCATGGATAGGTAATTTGGAAAAAAAGAGTTAACTTTTAGCAAGACAAAAGCGAATACAGTATTATCTCAATATTAACATAGAAAATAGATTTGAATAAAGAAAATTAAAACTGTTATACAAACTCATGTGTGTTTTTACATTACTGCGTTTTAACCACGCGGAGTGATTCGAATCGAAATCGAAATCATTTGTTAGGTAATTGTACCGAGGTCAGGTCTTCCGTATGAGTGTATCGGTAAGTATCGACAATTATTTATTTACAAAGTAATCAATAAAAAGAAGTCCCCTAACGGACAAAAATGTTAGCCCAAAACACAGCTCGTCACAATTTGAAAATTACATATATATTCTTTTCTTTATAGGGGAGCGAAAGTATCAACATTTTAGGTTAGTCTATTCTCGTATTATTAGTGAAAAATAATTACGCTACAATTAGTGAAATATTAAAAAAAAAAAACAACTAAATACCGATACTTGAAGACTTACTTAAAAAAGTTTAATAAAAATGCACTAAAAAGTAAAAAATGTAGGAATACATTTTAATGCGGGGATGATATGACGATTTTTAAACATCATTCATACCTTAATTCGAGTCTCACTAGACTAAATTCAAATTGCAAATAATTAATATAGCTCGCATTGTTATACTGGCTAAATTCTAAATACCGTGTTGTATTTTGAAAATTTGGTGCCGACTAGAAAAAGTTTGTGTCGTTTAAAAATTGTCATAATATCTCTGTAAGGCGTGCGTCAGTATATATTACTCTGCGAAATACATATTATTTTTTATCGAACAAAATTATTTTTTTATCGCAATTTTATTAAATTTTCATAGTAAATCCTGAAGTCGATACTTTTTAAGAATAATATGTAATTTTTATATTTTAAACTGAAAAAAAAGTCGTTAGAGTTCCATTTAAAAAAGCACACTAAGCAAATAATTTGTATACGTTTGTGCAATTTCTACGGTTATTACATAATGTAAACTGGTTTTCAATAAACGGGCAGCTTCTCCAAGTTTTTTTTGTTTTGTTTTTGGTAGGTTTAAAAAGGAAAAAAATTTAAAATTTGTAATTGTAGATTTTATCAAAACGTAGTTTAAAATGTTCAATGGTATAATACACGCAGCGGAAACAATGGAAAACCTACTGTAAACTCCATTATCGGCTAGTTAAAATTAACGCGTAGAAGAAATGAAGGGTAAATAAAAAAATTCGAATAATCGCCATTTTCAAAAGTGACTTATTTTCTTCTTCTTTTTGCTGTTATTTTTCGGAAAACCGTGAAAATTACTGATAATTTTGTATTTAAGCGGAAACACACGTGGGAATTTCGGGAACGAGAGGGCAGATCAGATAGCAAAAACATGTACGAATAAAAAGAAATAATTAAAACAAACAAAAAAATTCAAATTCTTATTCTCGGTTAATGAATCTTTTTGAACGAATAATTTTATAATTTTATAATTTTTTCTTCTAATAAGTCCAGAAAAATATGCTATTTTATATTGATCCAGCGCGAAAACTATTGCAAAATTAAATTTGAAACTTCTTCTAACTGGACGGAAGAATAGGTATAATTTTTCTTTTTCTTTTTCATCACTAAAATTGCAGCCGACTCATAATACAGAAAGAGGAAACGTACTAAATGGGAAAAAAAAATCGTAAGATTTTCAAAAATTTTGCAAAGGCTTTAGAATAGTGCAGGTACGTATAATCACATTAATAAGCAATAGAAACGCGGTAATTTTAAAATTATTGGCGCGTATAAGGATGATATTTTAATTAAGTAACGAGAAAAGATTCGAGAAAAAAAAATTGAAAATTAAAACTTTTTATATTTTAACTTACGTATGTACTTGAAAAGAGTAATTCGAAATTACGCCAATTAGTATTTTTTTCAATATTAAGTCAACTATATGAATCCTTGATATAGCGCAGATATAATGAAATTAAATTTGCTGCCATGTATACTTAAGCGTTTCCATCTCATTTCCCCTTTTACTTGATCCGGCGCCTTACTTTCCCAGATCACTTCTTTCGTAATATTTAGATCAGGGGTATACCTGGGGGAACTGCTGTTCGGAACAATTGTGTCGCATACCCGTGACGGTTTGTCGAGCACACATTAACTGCTAGGTTACTGCTTTATCAACACTACCAAATATATGTATTATTCTACATCTAATAAAACATAACATCGAAATGAATTTAACAATCCTATTTTTGAACGTAAAAGTAAATGTAGCCAAAATAATATGCGTACGATATATAAAAGCTACATTTAAGTAAACCTATTGCATTACATTTTTTACGCTAAAGTATTCTCTCGTTACACAAGAAATAAAAACCATCGGTTCAGAAATATTATTAAAAATTTTTATCTTCGCAAACTCGGTGTATTTTAATAATTGCTATATAATATTGCAAATAAATACGTTTCATCGCGATATTACACCTTTATTTGTTTAGAGTTACAATACGAAAATCACTGAAACTAACCCTGGTTGGTTATCTCCCTTTTAGAGTTTTCCTTCGACTAATCGATTCATCTAGATCCGCCCCCCATAAAACCCCCCTTAATTTCGTCAAAACTGGTCAGAGACGTTCCCAAGAAAACAGTTAAATCAGGATATTTGTGTATAATCCAAATATACATTGTAGCGATTCTACTTTTTATTATAAGTAGAAATTACTCGGAAATTCGATCGACAACGAAATGTTTTTTGCGAACTGCAAGAGAAGAGGATAGCTTTGTTACAGTCTGTTTTTTGCTTTTTTAAACCATATTACCTTAGTCTCCACCAAGTCAGTTGACTTGCCGGCGGGTTCCCAAAATAAATACACACGAGTATATTTATCTAATAAATAACTTAGTTTCTATAACTTATCATTAATTATCTATAACTATTTAAGCATAAACTGTTTAACATCTACCTCTCACATATCATCAGAAACAGAGTACAGTCCTTAATTTATCGTTGATGAGTAGTTAACACACATCTTACACGTCCTTCCGAGAGAATAGCGCTATTGAATAATATCGAAAAAATTAATTGTGTTACGAAATAATTAAATATATAAAAAAATTAATAAAAAACAGAATTTCTTATATTAAAAGATTTATACGGATAATGGAAATATTAAAATTCGTAAAAGCTTTAATTAGAAACGATGAGAATTCTTAAATTACAAGAAGCGAATAACGAAAAGGAGATTAAGCGCAGGTTACGGTTCAACGGACTTTGGAATTTTCTACTGGATCAGCAGAGTTCGATCGAAAATCGTGGAAGAGCAGATAAAGTTGCATTCTTGGCCGTGTTCATTATATTTCAGATTATACTTTGCGTAAATTGTACATGTGTTACATAATACGAGTCAGTATACGCGATTAACTGTCGTATTGTGCCATTATTTTATGCAGGGCTCTATTTTGCATTTCCTCTTGCGTGAACATTTAACCGCACATATTTATCACTATTAAAAAATTATCATTATCAATTGTTATCGGTGCTTTTTCAACACAAGTTAGTGTTGGTGAACCGTAACAAGTGTGAATAGCAACTTGCTAGAATCCTCGGGGTTCGTATATATTTGATTCCGAATTGGAATAAAATATTATTGCGTAATTTTGTATCAGAAAGAACTAAAACCACGACAAAGTATATATGAAATTCTGTAGGTACCATCCAGTATCGGCAGATCGAAGGGAAGATTGCTCTTTCACCGACCTCATTTAACTTCTTTAACAGGAAAGGTTAAATTAAAAAATGTCTGAGTGCAATTTTTGTAATAATCTAGTTTCTCTCGATAAAGGGGAGAATGCACACTCAAGAAATATCAAAGGCACGAAAAGAATGCCAAAAGATTTCCGGGAAAAGGTTAAGCAAAAGTTATTTTATTAAGGCAACTTAATATTAAGAGGCTTGTAAAAAATATGCTCATTGAACTTACTGACGTATAAATCGGAGACACAGATTGTATAAAATTAAGCATAACGATAAGCAATTTCGAAAAATAGATCTAAAGAAGGATGACGAAAATTAAGTGAAAAGGTTTGAAAAAGAAGGGCAGAAAAACCAGGCAACCTCTAAAGCGGGAAAAGCAAGAAAGCAAATGAACAGGATAAATCATGCGTTTAGACTGTGAATAAAAGGAAGAACAGTAGCATAATCGACGCAGATATGATTAAACTTAAAAGATTTCAAAAAATGTTAACAAGTTATCAAAGAATATACTCTAGCCATTAAATTAAATCACGTAAAACGGTAAGTTATTTAGCGCCAGTGGTTACAGCTCTGGAATTATGCCACTGCAGTTTGAAATTAGTAAACACATAAATTTACTTTGCATTAGAAATAATATTACTACCTGCTCGCTTAACTTCAATAATGCTTATTACGAAAATGGTAAATTTATTTATGAGAATAAAACCAACTTTAACATAAAGCAGTTTAAAAGATTATTACATGACTATTACCTAATATCAGACCATGTGGGATAATTGTATTAGTGTTATAACTTACACTTTCTTCCCTAACATTAATTAAGTAGAATGAACTTCTCTCATTTCCTTTTATTCGGATCTTGATTTTTTTGTTATTTCATCGGTTTGTAATTAGCCGCAGATGTCCTGGGACCTTTTTTCCCAGCGGCATGCTCGATAGAGTAAACCTACACGTGTATATGAAAAAAAATTTACCGACGACAATTGCGACGTAAGTAAGGTTTTCGTATGATAATTGTACGTAATGATCTTTTTCCTAAAAAATTCCATTTAAAAATATAATTTAGAAAAAAGAGTTGTTTATTCTTTATTTTACATTTAGTTAATTTTTTTCACCTGTAATCCGTTTTAAAGCGCTACGCATTCGTTTACGTCTTCGAATTAAATTCATTTACTGCCGCAACGTGCACACAGCTTTGCAACAAGATCCCCACCTGTCTACTGAAAATTTTTCACGGCACCGCTAAATTAAACGGTTACACGTTAACAATTTGTATAACAATATTTCACCTTTAGCCGATTTTCGCCCACCTCGATGCAAGAATAACGACGACCGATGTATTTCGGTTTTTGCTCAATTCATAAATAGCGCCTGGATTGATTTAAAAATCAGCAATTCAATTTCTTGTTCGAAATATAAAAATTACATAACAGAAAATAATTAGCATTAAGTGAAAATACGTTTGGCGAATTCTTAATCACCTGCGCGCTAAACTAGTAATAATAATAAAAGCCATTCTATTCCAAAAGAGAGAGAGTGAGAGAGAAAAAAGAAATGATAAGATATCGCTGAAAACTCGAAATTTCGACAAAAACCAGTTTCTAACCTGTTAAGTAAAAGCGAAATATTTAAGAAATTTTATGAAACCAGATTACCGAATTTATACTAATGGATATGCATTAAATAACGGACACTAATCTGGAAATATACAAATAAACACCAATGCGCTCCCCAGATCCTGATTAACTCATAATCGTGATCCTTATGTCGAAGAACACATTTTGATTAGTATCACGGTTGTTGACTTCGAAAAATTTAATCTATCGCAAAAAAAAGCGTTCACACTGATCTATGCAGGTGCCTATATTGTATGTATATTTTTTCCTTTTTTTTTTTTTTTTTTTTTTTTTTTTTAATGGGCTCGGTGTCAACACTGACCCAACTACATGGACTTAGATCGCCCACCCTTAGATTCTGAGGCGATCGGAGATAGAAAGTATAAAGGAAAGAAGGAGGGGAATAACGGCTAGAGATGGGAAGGAAAGGATAAAGGAAGCACTGAAAGGGGTAGGAAGATCCAACGCCAAGAGTTCGGCGTATAGATTAGAGCACTCAGGAAAAAGAGCAGGGCATTCAAAAAGGATATGGTTGAGGTCGCATATAAAGGAAGGAGCAGTAGAGTGGAGAGGACAAAAGGGAGAAGGTGAAAGAGAAAAATAAAAACGAGAAAAGGGAAGGAGGGAATGACCAAGTCTCAGTCTGATTAAGGAAACAATAGCCGAGCACCGAGAGAAGGGAAGAAATTGGTACCAGGGCTGTGAATCGGGAGTAGGCTGTAGGAGGAGGTATGTATAGAATAATATCTAGAACGTATATATGTATTTTATAAAGAATTGGCGATTACCTTTATTATCTTATCGAAACTAATAACAAATTCAGTCAAGCATGATGTTTCATGCGCTGAGGGTTACTCCGTTAGTTAAGTTGAACGGTAACTATAATATGCATTTACATAATATTAAATTCAAAACAAAGAAATCTGATCTTTCCGACTGCAAAAGGAGAATAGCAATGTACCTTTTTTTTGCGATTTTTTGAAATTATCGCCATCTCGAAAATTTCGTTAAAAAAAATGAAATACAGTTTCCTTTTCCCGACAAATTTCCAACGATATATCATCACATGCCCGAGAAAAATTTTTTTTCTTCAAAAATATCGAGTTTTCCGCGCCCCCAGGGCCCCTCTAATTTAAGAAACCCGGATGCTCCAAACTGCAAAAAATATACAGAGATGTACATATTTTTAACCTTGTTCAAAATTTTTAACCGTGATAATCGCGTTATCAAGAAAGGGACCTTTTTTGAACTTTTCGTTTCGTTAAGGAAATGACTTTCGGGTTCGTTCCCGACAATTAGCGATCTTTCCACCGATATTATACCATATACCCGGGGGGAAAAATTTTTTTTTCCAAAATTTCGAGCTTTCTACGCCCCGAGGGTCTAATTTGAAGCTGGAAACCCGGATAATAATGCGCGTCTATCTAAAACCGGTTCACTCGTCATTTGACGTGCATAAGAAACCTTTCTACTCCCCCTTTTACAAATTGGTATTGCCACTCCATAAAAGGCTTCGTTCATTCTCTCCCTTCCTTCTCCTTCTCTTGTCCAGGCTCTTGATTCTTTTTTGTCGGCTATCTCTGATCGTGTAAAAATTTGAGTCTCTTGCGCCCTTTTTCCTTTGTTCATGGGCCAATGTCCTTGTAGACAACCCAAAAAAAAAAAAAAAAAAAAAAGAAACACTTTAAAAGTTTTGATTTGTGTTATCAGGAAAACATTTTTGGATAAGCCGAAAAACAAAAAGTAAATCTGAATTTTATTGAACAAAATCGATATCCCAGGCTGCAGTAGTTGAATCTCGAGGAGTTGATTTTTTCGGACCCCTGTTTTTTCCAAAAAATTCCATACTCACTCCTTTTTGTAATAATCACTTCTTCCGTTACTTGCCTATCATCCAAACATTATTATCGTTTCTAGTGGTCGGCGAACGTGTCAACAAAACCTCCATCCACAAAAAAAAAAAAAAAAAAAAAAAAAAACAAAGAAAAAAAAGCAATCCCGGTTATATTTTACTTCGTTAATTCGATCAAAAGTTACGGAATGCAGGTTTGTGAAGTTTAGGAAAAATTCCTAATTTCAGTGATAATACCGGGGATTCTGTGCGAATTAGAAGACAAACTTTTCTACAGAGCAAATACAGGTACGGAATGTGGTTTTATTTTAAAATTAATATGCGATAATCGTTTTAACTAATTGCTTAGTCATTTACGTGACACATCGGGGGAAAAGGTTTTAGAAACAAAAACACCAGCTGAACAAATAAAACCGAACTTACCGATAAATATTTTCTCTCTCCGTACTTGAAAAAAAAAAATCTTTCATCCGTGTCTTTATTTTATTTATTTACATTTTTTTTTTTTTTTTTTTTGACACACTCATTCGCCGATTAATAAATTATTTGAAGTGAAATATCAAAGCTCGCATCTATTTTGTTTGTTTCTTTCCTTTTCGGAAAGTAAATAAAAGTTTCAGATCCCATAAGAGTTGTTATATAAGTTCAAAAAAAACAAACAAAAACTAGTAATTTCATGTCGAATAATCTATGCACACTCGAATACAAACACGTCCAGGAACTAATGCGCGTTCACATTTACACCTTGAGCGAGACCTGAATAAATATGTAGGGTAACGCATTAGCGTTGTTATATTTTTTATTTGTTTAACAATGTTTCCGCTCCGAAAACGACTGATTAATAATATCTTCAATAGTGTCAATTCCAATTTGATCTATAATCGTAGAGTAAATTTCTCGCGAATTCCTCTACAACAACAAGATCCAACCATTGTTAACGTTATGGCCATCCTTCACAGTATAGCCATAACTGGTATTAATCAGCTAAACATACGTGTTACTCAGTTAGAAATTAAACATTTGAGCCAGCACACAAAAGCCAAAGAAAAAAGGTGAAATGACTTGACTTCCTCGTGTCGAATACTAACCTGGAATGCCAATGGCTTGAATGTCAAAGAGCTGAAGAACTCGAGGCTTTTCTTAACACAAATCTTGTTGACGCAGCATTAATCTCGGAAACACATTTTACCACAAAAAGTTTTATCAGAATTCACAGATACACTACATTCTGGACTAACTAAGCGGCAAAGGACGAGGAAGAACAGCAGTGGTAATTAAACAGAATATTAAACACTATTTACAAGAAGAAATACAACTGAATTTCCTGCAAGCTACAGTTATAGCAACAAAATGTAATGATGCAGACCTCAATCTAGCTGCAGCATTCCGTTCGCCCCAAAGTAAATTTAAAAAAAGTAAAAATTTATTAACGTCTTCAACCAACTCGGTCTTCGTTTTATACCTGCAGGTGACTGTAATGTAAAACGCACACCATATGGGGGTCACGTTTGACTATACCAAAAAAACGTGCTGAACTTCTCAACGTTATCAATATATGTTCTTGCAAGTTCTTTTCATCACGGAAACCTATTTACTGACCAACTCCAGCTCTTAAAGAAAACGTTCCAATACTGTATCCTATCGAAGTTAGGAAACTAATAAAAGAGGGAAGTCGTACACGGAAAATGTGGAAACGCTCATCTATCGGATAAAACAAAATTAAATCGTATTAGCAATAATGTTAGTAGGCTAGTCAAGGATTTCAAACAGAAAAGCGTCGTAAACTACTTAGAAAGTATAAGCCCTACAGCGGACACAAATTATTCATTGTGGCGTGCAACGCGACGCTTCAAACATCCACTAGTTCAAATTCCTCCTCTCAAGGATGAACAAGGGCAGTGGATTCGCGACGACAACAGTAAAGCTGAACTATTCGCTTCTCATTTAGCTTCAGTCCTTACAACATATAATATAAATTCCTAGATCGAAATAACGAAAAATTACCAACCTTACCAGCAAATAAAACCAGTAACTGCTCTTGAAGTTGCACAAGAGTTAGATGGTAATACGAATCCCAAAAAGGCTCCTGAAATCGATGAAATTTCACCCGGGGGGCGCTTAGAGAATTATCACGCAAAGGAATTATCACGCTGACATATCTTTTTAATGCCTGTCTCAGAATGAAATACGTACCAAAATGTTTCAAAATCGCTCAAATCATCATGTTACCGAAACCCCTGGGAAACCAACAGAAATAGTAACTTCGTATCGACCAATCTCTTTATTAGCTTTGAGAAACTACTTCCTAAGTGGCCCAAAACTTTATTAAAGATACCACAGATCATCAGTTTGGCTTCCACAATTAGCAGTCTACGATTGACCAAGTGCATCGTATAACTAAGTTAATTGAAACAGCCTTTGAAAAAAAAAAAAATACTGTCCGGTGATTTTACTAGACATATCGTAAGCTTTTGACCTACTTCCTGATGATGACTTAAGGTGCTTTAAGCGTACAAAGCCTTATGAGCTGGTCATCTAATTTATTCTATAATATACTCATACTCGTATATATATATATATATATATTTTGTGAATATGTGCATATACATACTTATATGCGCATATGATTATTTATATACCTGTATATATTAGGAGGTATGTAATTGTACATAGTTTCTACTTTGTTCATGTTAAAAATTAGCTAGATTAAGTTGTAACACCGTTTCAAAAGTAGTGCTAATTTATTTACTATAACAAGATTGTACTGAAATACACGTGAAAAAAAAAACGAAAAAAAAAAATTAATTGTTAACTCGCAATTAATTTAATGCGAAGAGGGATATTAGATGAACCGCTATTTATGAAATTCTAACTAGGGCACGACTGAAACATTGGTGTTAATTCCTAAAAAGTTTAAGAGACTATTAAATCCTTAACAATTTTAGTCTTAATGCAATAAATTTAATTCAGATTCGTGATTTCGAATCGGATTAGAACGTTAAAAGATCGCATTTCAAATATTAAAGAGCAAAACTATCCTACACTCCGAATTTTTTTTAGACAATTGTGCGAACATTCCATTTATCATCTAAATTTTTAAAGAAAAATGCAGCTAACCGTTAAATCTGGACTCGTTAAAAATCGTAGTTTTCGATATAAAAAAAAAAGAAAAATCGGTTTAACTTTGCTAGTTTTTTGAATTCTTACTAGTTTATACTCGATTCTTCTCTTGTTTATACGGAGTTATAGTCAAAGTCTAACACATATTGTAAAACTCACAGCTTTATGGAAATGTCAGTTGTGTGTCATTAAACGTTTGCTGTCGCGAAGGCCTAGGCCGTGGATGCTTGACTCATTAACATAGCTGGTTGTCAGCGCTGACGAAAAATCGGCTAGTAAATTTTAAAAAAAATTAAAGATTAATTAGTGGCTAAACAATTTTTTATATTTGACCGATAAAAGAAATTTAGAGATTGCGGAAAAATCATTACAAGAGCGTGTAGATAATTTGAGTAAATGGGCGCATGATAGGAAGTTATGTATAAATATAAACAAATCAAAAGTATTACACATTCGGAATAATTCTAAACATAAGACACGCGACCCGCGGCGAATTGCCCTTCATAATAACGATTTCCTTCATTCTTATAGTGCCATACTCAGCTTCTGAACGTCGGCGACTACCTATTCATACATCTCAGCTGTACAGACATAGGTAGTGTACTAGGCAATTGTAATATGCAATGCGAATGTACACGCGCAAGACTATATTCGGAACTGATTATAATCGTTTGATTTATCGATATACAAATATGGAAAAAACACATTCAAAGTTTAAACTCGAAATTAAGACAGACAATTCCAACTTTATATAAAATAAGGCAGGTACTATCGAACTGTACGTATATATACTATAATTCAATAATAATGTCTAGAATATTATATGGAATTCAAATATATTTGTATTATGTAAGGCTAAGAAAACGAAAATAAATAAAATAAGTAAAATACTGAAGAGGTGTTTGAAACTTCTACTCCCCCACTGCTAAACAAAACGACTTTGGATCAATTGTGTGTGGAAGATGTCCCCCCAGATGTGTACTATTTCTATTATAGATTACTAGGATTTAAGGTCAATAATATAAAATTACCATCCAGATCCGGTTAACAAGAAACCAAAGTAATACATATTACATCTATCCCCGCCTTGTCAATTTACCAATTGACAACACACTCAGGGTTTTAATTAATTTAAATAAGTACAATCCTTAATTATATACTAGAGGGGAAAGAAAAATTGGTGTGTGGAAAATGGAGGTGCAAAAATAACGGTTGAAGGAATAAGACTGAAGATCAAGTTTCGTCCTTTATCTCGTTACTCTTTGATGGTTCTTTCCTGTTTACGGTTTTGTCAGTATTTGACACTTTGTCGTGTTCTTCCTGGATTTTAGGCTCTCACTGATCTTATTTCGATTCTAAATATTAAGCTGTCTGCATATTATATTGGTGTACAGATGCGCATTACGCTGCATTGTTGTTTTATTGGCATACGTATATATGCTATTTAATATGCATAATGCTAAGCTTCTAAGTTTATTATTATTGTTAGTTACGAAATAAGTTAAGTTAAGTAGTTGTAATTTGTGTACTACTATATATATCTATTATAATAAACGTTGATAAGAATTTTGGGCACTCACACAACGGGCATATGTGAGACCCACAATTTATTCTTAAAAAAAAAAAAAAAAAAAAAAAAAGAAGAAAAAATTTTATGAAATAGCCAGTGAATTCGAAAAAGATGGAAGAAAGCGAAAAAAATACTTAATTAGAAATAAACTGGAAATTAGAAAAAGTAATTTAAAATTGATCGCAGGTTAGAAAAATTTCGAATACAATATGCGTGTTACTTGGGAATCAATCGCATTATCGATTTAGCATGTGAGAAAAGAAAAAAACTAATATCATTACTTTCAGTTCGTATAAAACGGGTTCCCGAGTCCAGCACTCTCGGCGTATCGATAAATAATCAAGCGACAGAGAAAGGTAGCGGCACCTGCCTAACGAAGCGTGAAACACCTAATAAATAATTTGTAAAAATTCCCCATCCTTGCTACGACTATTTATTTTGCTTATCAAATCGCTTCGAATGACGTAATTAGTATGGAACAATAACGCTAGTTATCTGGTAAACTTTCTTGTTATTTTCTTCTTTGCCCCGTCAGTACTGCAACCTACATGCCTTTCGCTGGTAAATCACCTGTTGCAATTTTCTCAGAATATTCGATGAACCTTAAATAGGCGAAATGGCTTTATTAGATACACTTTTGCCTTGCATTCAATACCAGACGCTAAATGCCGAGTGCATTTCCGATCATGTCCTTCATCATCCCCGATGATGACCGATAAAAGTTATATCCCTTTCTTACGGTCTTGTTTATCGTCTTATGAAAATCCCGTCAGTAGTATAAATAATAATAATAATAATAATAATAATAATAATAATATTAATAAAGGTCCGGTAATACACCTTTGTCCATTCTGAATGCAGTTAACTAAGCATTTTGTCCGAGTGGAATTCGAATTCCGCTGGTTTAAATGTTATTAAGAAGCAAAAATAAATAAATAAAAAAAAAAAAAAAAAAAAAAGAAAACAATTTCAACGGGGGACGATAGGAAGGATAAGCGGGAATAAAAATCGATACAAGTAACAGTTTTCCACTTTGTTTTACTAAATAATAACTACAGTTCTAAAAAGAATACATTATTAACGTCGCAGATATTTTTTCTAGTTTACCTGTAAATTTAAACGCACCTTTTTCTGCGAGTTCGCCATTTTCTTCTTCGTTTTGTTCTACTTCAAGCAGTCTTCTGACGCCAATGTTTGACGTAAGCCTCTCCCAAATTCTTTCACTGTTGTCTATCCTGAGCCTCGCGTAGTATGGCTTGCTTTATTTCATCATCTGATCGTCTTCTTTTGGGGGGGGGGGTCCTTGTTTCCGTTTTCCTGTCTATGGTTCAGTACTTTCTTTGTTCATCTTGCGTCTGTTAGTCTTGCGACATGTCATTTCATTTACTATTTTATATTATTCGCTACTAGCCGCGTTATTTCAGATACTTTTTACCGTTTCCCTCTTAAACTGATTGAGAGAAACGACTAATTCTGGAAACGCGCAAACAAAAACACGCCGAATCGATGATTTCATTTCACGCGCATTACTTCAGGAAATGTTCTAATTCGTAGCTACTTAAACAACATCGTTAAGTTTCGATAATTCCCGGAGTATTTTTTTTTTTAGAAGGAAGAGCAGCGCCTAATCCGTCTATAAGCGAATAACTATATCTTTTTAAAAACACAGTTGTTTCCGAAAATTATTTATTATGAGTAATCACTGTGTGAAAGCTTTAAATATTTAACAGTCTACATATAGATTAGGATTAAAATGAACGCAGCAGATTAAACTTTTATTTGGCGCGAGGTAGAGAAGTGAGATGAAAGGAATATCAAAATTGGAGGAAACAATATAAATGTCATATTCTATAAGTTATCTTTAATCGTTTTCCGGTTGCTTTTGTCGACATTGCGCAAATGATAAACCCTTATTATTGCTTTTTTAATAATTTTTATTATATATCGTCCTATTGAAAAGTTAATATTCTCTATTAATATCCCACGTTTTTCATTGGCAGCTGCCCCCCTGGAGACTTGAAACTTTTTAATCAATCGGCCATGATGAGTATTCGTAGGCGCGTAATCATGAACAATTTGCCGGAAACCCACGAAAATTATGTTTTAATTAAGATTTCATTCTTGTTTAATAAAATATTAAGCCTTTATAACTTTTAAATTTTATTTTTCCTATAACTCATATCCTTTGTCTATCATCTTGCTCCCCACCCCCCTGACGGCTGGCAATTCATCTTCCATATTTCTTAATTAAAATCCTGTTTTATCACCAGTTTGTAGTATTTTTATTTTTTCCGGAACTACATAATAACTTTTTATGCTTAAGAAGGTACCCTTTAGCAAGGTATAAGTACCGTGGCGTATTTGTTGGCCGATTAGGAAAACGGCAACAGTACATTTTATGTAACTATACGTATTGTGAAATAGATATTAATTAAACGATTGATTAAAAACGCGATACAATTATTATATACAAGTAAAATGGTAGAAATATGAGCGCAAGAACTGAAAAAAAACATTAATAAAAGGCTCCAACACGATCGTACTCGAAATAAAAAAAGAAAATAAAGACGCTTTCATCATACCGTACGATAACCATGGAGATCAGTATCGAAAAGGAGAAAAAGTTTCGATTGTAATACTAATGGAAATGGTAGAAGTGAAGGCGGCTAAAATAAATAGCGAGCAAGAATGTGCTAAATTAAAGATGGCTGGGAATTCGTGAAAAAGAATACAAAAGGGGAAGTTATGATGTGCGAGATCAAAGTACGAAGAGGAAACGACGGAAAGAAAAAGCTGCGATTAGAGATGTATTCGAGAAGGTTCGTCGTATTTAGGACGGTTCTACTTCGATATGGAATGTGTTTTTCAATTATCGTACATTTAAAATACAACACTGCCGCCCCCAAAAGAGTCGAACGAGAAAAAGTAATTTTTCGCCTAGATCATCTTTAAAAGAAAACATCCTTCAGTGACATTTCACGGTGCTTTTTATTAAATATTTTTTTTTGGCGTTTAAGTATTTAGACGTGAAATTTCGTTACATAAATTTAAAGCTTAATTTCTCTGTTCTTTGAATTTAGAATATTATTAATTTAAACACCACCGTAGAAATTAATTGAAGTTGTTGGAAATATATTAAAAAGAACTAATCGCTTTCAATTTTTGTGACAGTACAGTGAAGAAAGTAAAATTAAAACTTTACATCTTCGTGCTGCCGTGCTCGTTCTGCCACCAAATTTTACGCTGCCTGCTGGGGGGGACCTGTAAAAATAGTTGTTGCGAGGAAAACACTTTTAATATTTTAAAGCCAATCTCTTTCGGGATTTCTTTCTATCTGTCCCTTCGAAATCAATTAGAAGATTTCATTAAAGTACGAAATTTTCGCCTTATAATGCAGTTCTTTAGTGATATCACCGCTTGTTCTGTTTTTTTGCTTTTTTTTTTAACACATCTTTATTCGACACATTTTGGCCTTTAGAGCAGCTTCGGACGTCTCCGACGGAGCTACATGTCCATGCTCTCCTATCGATCCATTTGTTTCAGCGTCATTTTTTCAATTCCGCATAACAAAATAACACGAATATACAACATCGGACAATATCATCTTGTATCACAATAGGGACTGAGTGACAGTGAAGCAAAAACTTAAACATCGAATTATTCAAACATAACAGATTAAACAGCGATTATAAAAAAATTAAAAACAATTTAATTACAAACCACAACAAGCAAGTAGTATCAGCGAACTCAACGCAATCAGCAACCGGTCTATCTGAGAAATTCCGAAACTGTCATTAATGCAGCTAAAAATTCGGTGAATTCCCATTTCGCCTAAATTTAGGGTCGAGTTACTCAGGTAATAAAAAAGAGGGTCAGACAAACATACGAATGATTTCGTGTTGGCAACAGCGCGTCATCATTATCAAATTTTAAGCAGACTAAACGCATCATTTTTTTTTTCTATTTGATTCCACTGTTAAGGTTTTTTTTTTCTTTCCGAAATACAACAAAAAGGTTTATATGAAAATCAGAAGTGAAAAAATACCGCTAAAAATGTTTGATGTAAATATACGCGAAACGACCACTCCGATTAATATTTGCAAGTTATTTTATTGGATGTCCAGTGCTGTATAAATCCCCACCCGCCTTATCAGTCAGTATATAAAAGCCTTATTGATATTTAGTGTGACATGAACATTAAGGTTCGGAGTTGCAGAAAAAATAATAAAAAAGCTAAATTATAATTAGGTGTAGTTTCGAAGTGGTCGCGTTTATGTAAGAAAAAAGGAATAAAAATCGAATAGAATTAATAATAATGACATGACATCGAATGATTATTACAGCGGTAATTCTATTATTGATTATTAAAATTACAATTATAAGTACATACAAAAAGTAAATGTTAAAATTAGGAAAACATAAATAAAGCTCCATTTAGTTCACCCTGTCTTTTTGCCTTTTCTAGGCTTTTTATCAAAATAAATTCTTCCGGCTCAACGTAGCTCGGTACGCATTTCAAACGCCTGTACTGTCAGCAAGTGCTCTATTTCCGCTTCTCGGCCACGCGCAACGAAACTAGTTCGCTACCCCTGCGTAGCGGTCAGATCCTTCGATTTTTTAACCGAGAATGCGTCTTTGACAAACAATGCCGCGTTTGTCCGCTGCCGAGACCTTCCGAGAAATTGAATGATTTTTACCAAAATTTTAATATTTTCAAAGGTCGTAAGAAATGCCAAATCCATCTGAATATGCGGAAAATCACCGCATACTGACTGTTTTACGCTATGAGGTCACAATTTGTTCTGGGTTGAGTGTTATGTGTATCAACGTTCTGAAGGAAACTATTATTCTATCTTGAATATTTAAATTTTCGCTTGTGAATAAAATAAAAATTTAGAGTCAGGCTAATACAGCACTGGACACCCAATAAAATAACTCGCAAATATTAATCGGAGTGGTCGTTTCGCGTATATTTACATCAAACATTTTTAGCGGTATTTTTTCACTTCTGATTTTCATATAAACCTTTTTGTTGTATTTCGGAAAGAAAAAAAAAACCTTAACAGTGGAATCAAATAGAAAAAAAAAATGATGCGTTTAGTCTGCTTAAAATTCGATAATGATGACGCGCTGTTGCCAACACGAAATCATTCGTATGTTTGTCTGACCCTTTTTTTTATTACCTGAGTAACCCGACCCTAAATTTAGGCGAAATGGGAATTAGGCGAAATGGTACCAGACCAAAAATTCTATTCTTTGCTCTCTTAAACAATGTACAAATGTTGCATCTCCTTTTTGTTGAGATTTCTAACAGTTTCACTGCTATTGCTACACATTTATTTTAAAAAATTACGCTGCAAACGTGGGAAGTTGATGAATGCTAGAAAACAAACAAAAAAAGAGCAAAAACATCGAAAAAAAACCTTGATTTTCCGAACACATGCAGGCAGTAAAATATTTCAAATTAATGATAGCACTGGAGGGGGGAGTCAATTTCGTTCAGAGAGTATGCTTGACACCACTTTATACAAAAAAAAATCCATATAGCTTTATTATCTAAAACTTTCCTTTGGTCTAGTTAAATAATCGAAACGTGTAATTTTAATAATCTCCCGTGTACCCGACTCTCGTCATCCTCCTCCCCCGTCCATTTAATGATAGGTGTTGTTCCGCAGCCGCCTAGTTTAATCGGTTATTTATAGATAAATAATTACGAAATAATTCGAATGTAAGAGGAAAAAAAATTGAATTTTAATGTTTCAAGGTCTTCTGGCTTTTACCTAAATTATAAAATATTCCGATACATTCATCGGAATTTTCCTACGTTATATGTTGGTTTGCGGCAAAAGTAAAGCATTCTTTTAGGCCGGTTAGTATTTATTTATGTACCCTATAATCAGCAGTCTGTGTCGATGAGCTTATTCAATGTCGATAATAATTACAGACGGTCCGGCATAATTTTTATTCTATTTTACGCTTAACACGCATGCGCCGTCATAGCATTTACGCTTGCTGTAAACTGGTAATATCCTTTATTCAAATACACGCATTCACGCGCGCGCTTATACGTAATAATTAATTATGAAATATACAGGTTTTAATGGTATTGAGAAAATCTGCTATATTTTCCATAATAAATTTTTGATTTTTGGGGCTTAACTAGTAATAAAATTTTTTTGAAGTGTACTTCTCTTCCTCCGCGATGAATTTAATAATAAATTAAATTAAAAAAGTCGCGGAGAAGATAGGAAAGATTGCCTGGAAAAAACCGAAGAGGTCTCAATCGTAGAATTACGAAAGGATTACATAAAAAATGCAACTGGAACTGTTGAAATTGGAAAGGTTTTTTCTGGTTCCGTTATCTACATTTCAAATGCACGCAAGAAGTCTTTCGTCTATCGTAAGAATGTCCTCCCACCGCACATCTTTCGTACTCATTGCAGCGTCGCTCCGTCCCCAGACGTATCTTAAAAGGACACGATTCTTAATGTAGCATTACTGTGAATCTGATTTAACTACATCTTCTTCAAAATCAATTAGCTAAAACTGGCTGAACGGTGAAGGTTAAGCCGGAAAAAAAACAACAAACAAGCAAGCGAAATTCCTCTATTCAAAGCTGTAAAAAAAATCTAATATCGAGTCAGTCTGTAAACCTTCAGCGTTTCCATTTTAAAATCATCGTTTTTACCAGGTTCTTATCAAAAAATCTTAATTTTAAACAGATATCAACGAGATGAAATTCGAATTGATAAAATCGCCAAGGATTTATTAGCGGATTTACATTAATTAGAAACGTAACTGTAGTTATACAAGACGTGAGACGCGAAAGTGCTTACTCTTTCTTATTTAATACGTACAGAACTATGCATATTAAAATTATAATTGTCTGTTTTCTGCATTAATATAAAAAGTATTAATAAAACAAACTACGAAACAGAAAATTTAATTATTCGTAAAATAGATTAAAAATAATTACCAACTGCCTTCGCGCAAAAACAATTTTAAAATATCGTACAAAACAAAAACTAGTGTTTGTGTATAATATAGCAATTTTATTTATTATTAATAAATTAATAATAATAAATTAATAATAATAAATAAATATCATAAATTTGGTGTATTAAAAAAAAAAAAGAAAAGTGAAATAAAATCTAGACAAAAGCGAACTTTTATCATACCGTGAACATATTTTCAAAATTAGACATGGGCATATGCAAAATTTGTCTGTCGCTGAATAATAAATAAAGTTTAAATACTGGCGCCGATTTAGAGATTTTAAAGTAGGTAACTGATAAATACGTTTAAAAATGTATCAGGTGTATAAGTATGAAATGCGGGAATTTTTCATTCCGAAAAAAGAACTTGTTAAATTCGGAAGAATGATAAAAAGTGGTTTACTCGAAGCTTACGGATTTCTTCCGTACCACACGTCAGTAAAAAAATCTACCGCTTTTGTTTCAAACCATTTTCATCGAGCCATTTTTTCACATCTTCGTATGAACCAAGGTGCTGCTCAGCAAGTGCATTTGACCCGCTGATGCAAACAAGTGATAACCGGTAAGAAACTGATGTGTAAGCGGCATGGGCTAGCATTTCCTGTTCGAGCGCTGAACCGATTTTTCTGTATGTAATGGAGCATTGTCGTGAAGAATTGCCTTTTTTTAATATTCTGATCGTTTTTTGAGCAGCAAATGGTTTAAATCGATTAATTACTGTTTGGTATTAACTGTTTCGCCAAGACCGGACCCTTCTTCCTGGTCCCACTAAAACCACCGAGCATCGTCTTTCTGCCAAAGCGATTCCGTCTTGCGGTCAGTATGGATGGTGCACCTGGGTTTGCTTTTTTCCGGTCGGGACTTTCAAAATAAATACACTTTTCATTCCCGGTAACGATACGATGCAAAAACGACTTTCTTTTGTACCGTTGGAGCGAAATTTCACACGTGTTTTTGCACCTCTCCATCTGCCTCGTGGAAAGCTCATCCGTGTCTGCACACCTTCTGAACCTTTCCCATTTCTCAAGCGGTTGGAAACAGCTTGTTAACTAACGCTTAATTGTTCTGATAGATGATTTTTGTGTTTGCGCATCCTTTTTTATCCAGCATTGCTGGAAATTCTGCGCATCTTCGTTCCTTTTTGGCCGTTTTCTGTGTTCCTTGTCGGCAACATCATCGAAATTACCGGCCTTTTTTGAAACGTCGAAACTATCCTTCACGCGTATCTTGATATGAAAAACATGTTCACCGCAAGCTTCACGAAACAATCGGTTTGGATATTCAGCAGCAGTTCTTTCAAAATGAAAGTAAAAAATTAACGTTGTCAGCGAATGCTCTTTATTTGGCGCAAATGTCGACATATTGAACATAGAGCAAAACAATACTACGCAAACCTTTTCCAATTTATCATTGATGCGCATTTGTCACGTGTTAATGGCGCAACAATATGCTACATATGTGTCAAATATTTATACCACACATTACATTGGGGAATATCTGGCTTCTCAAACAACCTGATATTTAATTAATAACAGTCTGATTTTGACCACCCTTTATTTAAAATCCGTAATTAAATTTAAACATGCTACCGGGGTATATCATTAAATTATCGTTATAGTCGTTGTCTCTTTCTAATTTGTATGCGTTTATTACTTAACTTTAATCACATTTACCACGATTGTATGCGATTCCGAAGGATGCCGGATTTTTAGAATATACGTATATACATATTTTGCCAATTACAAAAGTAATCGAATAGAATAAGACACGCTTACACAATAATTTTAAAAATACAAAGCGCTCTTTTAAGGTCATCTCCTAAAATGCTTTATCAGCGACTACCGATAATAATTTTCGTTCTTCTCTTCCTAACTTTAAAAAAATTCCTATTCCGGCTGAAGGTCTTTAATGAGCCGGATAATAAGAAAATACAAAAAAAAAAATATCTTTTGAAAGTAAAAAATAGTTAGTAAATACCGGGTCAATCGATTTTTTTTTTGCATTTTTATTCGATATTGTGCGATATATGAATATATATATATATATATATATAAACTCGACCACTTTGGACTCGCAAGGGGCTGTGCCCCTTGACCCCTCTTGCTTTCATTTCTGTCTCTTTCTCTTCTATACTTTGTATAAAATTATCAAAATTTACAACGTAATTTTTACTGGCATCAACACAAAAAAAAAAAATAACACAACCACAAAAGTCCTATTCTAACATTTAACTTTCATTATATAAAATTAAGACATTTTTTCGTTACATTTTTCGTTACATTTTTCGTTACATTTTTCGTTACATTTTTCGTTACATGTTTCATTCCATAAAATTGCGACATTTTTTAAATAACAATAACAAAAATCCTATAAAATATAACAAACGTTACATAAAATTGGGACATTTTTTCGAATGGGGGGGTAGCCTAAAAATTATGTTGTAATTAATATATATATATATATATATATATAGTAATTAGTTAAAAATGGTCGAAAGACGAAAACTTTTTACTCATCCTACAATAAAATTATTTCGTGGGCTGGGATATATAATGGAGTGGGTGGTTTCACATTTTTGGCACATGTAGAGAGTATATAAGAGATTCAATTAAATAACGGGGTAAAATTCAAAACACCCACTGATAATCACTGGAACCATTAGTCAATATCGACGTCAGTGATAACGCTGAAAATATAGCGAGACGATCGTGTTTCGGCAATTAACGTAAAAATAAGAAAAAGACGGAATGAATTTTTTGTTGGCTGTTCACGGGCTTATTGTCAAAAAAATCGGTAGGGTTTTGTTTCGGCGTCGGATTAAAAAGTTTTTAAATTGACGTCGAAATGATATTTCATTTGTAGCCTGAGCTGCGAGTAATTTTTAAAAATGACTATTTGTACCTTACAAAGAAGAGAGGAAGAGAAGAAAAAAAAAGGAACAATTTTCCACTAGACATGGAATTTCTGGTGCGAGATGCAGTCAGAGCTTCGCGTAAATTTGCTATCGAAGCGGCCTTTAACAATGTTTCCACCGGCGTTGCCAACTGCGCAACAGATCTCGCTCGTCCCGAGGTCAAACACAACTGTCGAACGTCAGCTCGATGCCGTCACATTTTCGCTGCCCTCGTGCACACTGTAATTACATCGATAGCTGCACACGCCATCTGTCATTAACGTAATTTTTGCTTTCGGCTTTCTGGTTTTTTATTCTAATGTTGCCGAGAGAGAACCGTTTTAGGCGACAAAAAAACATGCATCGCGGAACGTTACGCGCGCATCTTGACCGTTAATTCCGGCGACCGTATTTTTCAAGTGCCAAGGTCAAATTTCGGCTGATCAGGAAGGATAAAACAGCGACAAACGAAAACCCGAAGGTGGGCGTTCTCATTCGCAAATTGCAACGATCGTTTCGGTCAGGTGAACCGATTAAGCGAAGTAACAGAGCCGCGCCCCCGTCCGAGACGGGAATGTGTAAGTTAAATTGGCGGCTGATAATCAGCGAAACTTTTACGTCTCAAATTCCATCGACGAACAAATTTCTCGCCGATGCACGATGATCGTCCGGAGTCAAGATGTGACGCCTGCCGTTCCACAGCGTAGTTCCGGCGCGCGCATTCACATGTTAAAGGCTACCCCGGAAGGAGGAGGCCTTACAAACGAGTTTTTTTAATCGCGGCCGAATCGTCATTATAGTATACTGAGGCGAGCGTACACGATGATGCGCAGCAGATCGGGTCGACAACTGTTGTCAAAAAACTCGCCAATGCAGAAACCTGGTAGAACTGCAGCAGCTCCGGTGCTGACACGGTTATTGAACCGGTGGAAACAATTAGTCTCTAATGGAGGCAGAAAATATTTCGCGAATATGAGATCGAGCAAACAAACTGATTATTAATTTCCTAGCGCAAATCGTAATTACCCTGCCGCTGAATCGAGTTCGTTAACTCTCGCTGACGACCCCGCTAGTCGGATGCGCGATGGATATATCTGATCGACAACGTTTCCCGGCGAAACGTTCACCAGAGACGCGTTTAATTCTAGTGTACGCAAATCGAACACGAAACATCTGCGAATTGATTTTTTTTCACTTTTCCGAATAATCGTCTTGCTCCTTTTGTTCCTTCGATTCCGGCCGCCGCTTTGACTTGAGCAACACGCGTCGATTCATAGAATCGCTCCGAGTGAAATTTCGGTTTCCTCACATCGGCCGCCAATGGGTATTAACAAAAAATAATGAACGCGCCAATTCGACCGCACTCGGAACATCAGATACCGCATCTGGTTCGTAATTGTCGCGCGACGATTTTTCACTATTATTTAATGAAAATTACGTAATAGCCGCGTTTAGAGAATCGTTTTCGCGATAGTGTCGTCCTATTTTCGACTGGGAAAAAGTAAATTAAAAAAATATTTATATTTAACCGGGGCGAATTCATTTAAATATTCATCAAAACGAGAATTGCAAGTTCTAATTTATTTGCTACTTTTTTAATTATTCTGCGCAGGATGTCGCAACCTCATTACACCTTTTGTTATTCTTCTTCTTATCGTATCAGTCAGCATCACAGTTCTTTCTTCGCCCAGTAAGCAACAACCTGGATCGCATTTTCGGGTATAGTTTTCGACATCATATCCTCAAATTTGCACTGGATTTTCACGAAATTCGTAATATTTTAAGAAGTTAATATTCAGTTCAACATTCCCGCAGAATCGAAACTTATCCTAAGTTGTATATTTTAAGATTTCCTTAAATATTACATAATACCCTAAAAGTGAACCATATTCGCTCTTTTGGAATTCTATGAACACCTGGTTTAACGCCAACAGAAAAAAAATTAACTAAGGAGCACCGAAAACTTCTCTCCCTTTCAAATTTTCTATCCTTCTTCCTTTTTTCATCATCGTGTTGTCAAAAACAAATTTTTTTTTGTGTTTTTTTGCTTTCACACATTCAAATTTCCCGAATTTCGTTCGGTATATTCCAATTATTATTTTTTAAAACGAAATTCTTCTTCGGCATATTGTTTGTCATAATTTCTAGAGTCCCGTTATTCGCGTGTTGTATTTTAATTAACTTAATTTTAATAATAAAACATTTTTGCTTTATAGCCTCGCCAACTGTACGGTATCTCCGTTATAATATTTGTCTAGTTCGGAACAGAATAAACATCTCTTTTTTTTCGTAGCTTGTTAATTTTAGCTGTACCATTTTCGACTCTTTCCGAATTTCAGTATTGCGTTTAATCTTAGACCGGTAACTTAAAGTATAGTTTGTAATTCGTAACTGGTACATAGCCCCTGATGGTTTAAACCAGAGAAGTATCATGCGGGGTTTCACCGGGCAGAGTTGTCAAATCGCTCTCTCGGCTATATGTCTAATAATCGGAAATTGAATACTGGTTATAGCAGAGAAATCTCGGACAATAAAGGCGGCCGAAAGAAAACTAGCCCTTCTCCTGGCTACAGTGCCGTTGGACTTAGCACTTAACCGCACAAGCCGTGATACCTTATCAAGGGGGTACGAGACTTACTATATTTCAACTGGCATTAATAGTTTGCATGCCCAAGTTAATGCGCTTAAATGTTACCCCGCGGCGTATTTAAATTCATTAACCGTTTCTATTTGATCGAAACGAAATAAATTCTTTACCCTGTGGACATTATACAACACAATTAACAAATCTAAATCTACTTTTAATTCTTTATAGATAACTTTCGATTTTTTTTTTTCTTTTTTCAGATTCATCCGCAGTATTCGGATTCTTTTGCAACAATTTTTCCGTACAATTTCTAAATTACGGTGCTCGATGACCAGTGCAATATCGCACTTGTTTACATAATCTGGAACTTATAATGTAGTTGTGTAACGAACTATAGGGTATTATTATATTAAGAATAATATCGGTGCTGAAATCGATCTTTTTCTTTCATGAATTTCGGGTACAAAGTTAACCTCGTTACGCCAGAGTCAGTGAGAGACACTGCTAAACTTTTTATTTTGTGCATAGACGTCGTGTGAACGATAAAGATTTCAGAGCTGATAAATGGATTGTAGAAAATCGGACAAGACATACCACGTTATAGCGGGAGGTAAAAAGGGGAGAATTTTAAAAAGTTGATTTGTGGCGTAAAAAAAACTGCACCCGCGGAATTGGGCGAGTTGGAATCGTCAGTAAAATTACGTCGAAAATGTATAATCAATAGTTTGAAACTAGTGATTAATAGACTTATTGAAATAATTATCAGAGTGTAGGCAAGATCAGTGTATAGTAACAGAAAAATATCGCTGAAAGCTAGCAGCACTTAAAGATAATAAAGGTATCTGAATAAGACTAAAGTAGCCTGAGCCTAGCAGGAGAGCAGTATGGCATACACTTATAGAGGTTCAATGGTCTGACAGAGAGAGAGGAAATTTTGTTTCAGCTTCCAGAGCAGCAATAGCTGAACAACCACACCGATTATGTGTCCTAAACAGATATATTACATATATTAAATTTTTCATTTTTAAATAACATTTCAAAGGTTTACCCGCATAAAAACTTCTATTATAATTATACTAAATTTATAATAATTTTTCTTTTAGGTAAAGGTTTTGACAAGCCTTCAAAAAAAAAAAAAAAAAAAAAGAAACAAAAAATATACATATATAATTAATCTGCAACTTGGACGGAGTTTTTTATCCACGCATTGGTCTTATCGGTTTTTAGTTCTGTTGAGAATGATCCTTGCCGAATCATTTTTGAGTGTGTTAAATCCTTCACTCTTTAATAAAACTCTTGCACTTTGTCTCATTTATTAAGTGTGATGGTTTCGATTGTCTGTAGCTGTTTGTATTTAAAAAATCTCATGTACAGATTGTATTACCGGTATCGTTGTTTACAATTTTTTTAAGTATCGTAATAGTGATGAACACAAATGGTACTTTTGAAGTTTGCACGCTATTTCATGCTATCGAAACCATTCAATATTTCTCCATCTATAATCGTATTGTTCTTTTTACAGATTATTTTATTTATTATTTTAAAAGTCTTTTTTTTTTTTTTCTTTTCTGTATTTCCTTTTTGGAATTCCTGTTCGTTATAATATGTTTCTTCCGCTCATCTTATTTCATCTTTGTTTAATTTTCTGTTATTATCTTTCGTCAGAATGTTTATAAATCTCCAATATGTGTGTAATTCAAAATTTTCCCCGCATTTCATAATTCTACACTTATCCATAAAAACCTACTAAAAACTTTTTTCTGTATTTCGTCTGGTCCTAGCTATTTTATCCTTCAACAAATTTTCATTGAAGTAATTTTTCATTAGCATCATCATTACTTACTGCCCCTCCTAAATAAATGCGCAGCTTTTTCTGTGTAGCAGTAGGGTCCCGAAATTTTTGTCTTTATGTGATACCCGCTACTATTTCATCAACCGATGTTATTTTATAAAATATTTCTTCTCTTGTTCGTAAAATTAATCTAACCTCTGCGTGTCTCTTACAGTAATATTTAAAAAATTTTCTTTCACTATATTCCTCAACAGTCTATCAAAATCATCGCGCATTATATTAAATATTATCGAATATTCCGACCTAACCTTTTCGGTATAATTTTCATCCATTTCTCACCAATTCTTATCGTTAAATAATTTTTTTTTGCTTCTTAAAACTTATTTCTACAACAATGCGATCGCAAGCATCTTTTCCATTAGATACTATCTCAGCTTTTCGTAATTCCGCCGTTTTAATTCGCTGGTGTTTCCCTAATACGTATTACTCGTAACCCTCTATATTGTATATCTCTAACTCGTCGTCTTTTATGTTTTTATTACAGAAACTACCACAACACTAAGAAATCAATTATGAATGTGTATTAAAAATTTATTCCACTAATGTTCACATAATATGTATCATAGGTTTTTACTAATTTCTCCTCTTCTGTTTAATTCGTTCATAATATCCATATCCCGTTTTTTTTTTTAAAAATATTTTCATATTTATAATTTATTTTACGACAGAACCGTATAATAAATATGCATCGTTTTTAGTGTAAAAGTTATTTTCTGTTGAATTTAAATGAAAACTTAAAGTTAGCATTTAATAAAGTGGATAAAAAAAGAAACCCGATTTTATAGTACTATTTAACTAATCTATTTAGTAGGACTATTATTACAAGACAACTAGATTGATTCTGTATGTAACTATCACGTTATCAAGTTAAGCCTATTCCGATACACTGCTGAAAGTAGGCATTCCCGCTGGTGGGATAAGTTGACCTAATCTCATGCGCAGACTGGACAACATGCGACTATATTAATGCACATATATCTTTACTAAAGTTGGTCATCATGTATATTACATATATGTACTAGTTTGTTTAGGGACCGGCGTTCGTCTTAACATAAAATCAAAAAAATCTAATTACCGGAAAGAATGTACAACAGGGTGAAAATATTTCGAGATTTTTCACAATTAGGCAAAGTACCGGAATTATTATAATTTTTTTCAGTATATGCAGAACGGGCGTGTATGCAGAACCATTCTACGTTTAACTCGTCCTTGAGGCTTTTTGTTTTAGTCTTTATTCGTTCTATAATGAGAGCTTATCAAATTTCTTGTTTTTTTTTTTCTATTTAGCCGAGCTTAATTGTAATGCGGCTTTATCTAAAGAGAATTAAGTAAACAGAAAAAATTATAGTTATTTGCACATTCAACGCCGTTACACGTTCATCTATTATATCTTGATAGTCATGCAGTAATCGTTGTGTTTATTATTATTGCCGTGATTTTCGAGCGCCCGATCTAACTTTTCATTAAACCGTGATTGCTACCGCACTTTCGATTTCACTGTACACTCTTTTATCGGTTACGTGAAATTGGCGCCGTATTTTTCCACTTCGTTACGCATTAAACATAAAATTTATCCTACATCAATTAATTTCCTTCAGTTCAAATTTTTATTCATCAATTACTTCACATCTTTTAACCATTTGCGCTACCAATGTACCATATCGTTATCGAATTAAGGAAAAATCGATTTTAATAGGTTAAAAAATATCCTTCATTATGCTATTACTTATACTCGTATATTACCTGTTATATATTATGCCGTTTTAGCCATAATAAAAGAAGTTTATAAAATGATAAGGTAATCTTAGAAGCTCAGGAAATTCCCGGAGTATAAAACAAAAGAGGACCGACAATATTTAATAGTAATAAGTAATAACGGTAAAAAAAAAAAAAAAAAAAAAAAAAATAAGTTTGTATATACGATTAATTAAATAAGTTTCTAGCTAATTATTTTAGATAATAGCTGGCCAATCCGTAGTGGCACATAGAATAAGTATTTTTTTAAAAGTGTTCATTATAATACGTTGGTATACATATTTTACTTTTAAAAGGAATACGTTTTTTTTTTCCAGTTAGTTATTGATTATTATTTAAAAATTGAATTTGTTATATATATATTTGTTTAATAAGTAAAATAAAAAATTGAAATAAATCAAACAATTGCAATAGTTATTTTAAAATTGGCAAAGCAGTTTCAGCAATAAAAATTTTGGACAATTGTTTCAAACATCCATTACGGTAATAGAAAATCCAGATTGTATTACATTTGAATAATATTTAAAGAATCGAAGATTACTTGACGGCAAAAGTATCGGGAATAAATTATATCATTAACGGAACCAGGATCAGCGTGAGATGTAAAGTTTAGATATTACAGTATAGATCAGGCTAGAAAAAAAATAAAATATGATTTTTTGATATGTAAGCGTATAATTGTGTATTATGAATTGAATTATTGTGATTTTAATATTAATTGTTAAATATGTTTATTTTTAGCTGCCAAATCTTACGAATCTTTGGTTATATCTAAATAACAGTAATAATAATAATTCTAATCATTAAGTAATTTCAAATAAAACGAATAAATAGGAAATTGTATTCGCTCTGAGAATTTTCTTAGAGTGTATTTAGAATTATTAGACGAGATTTTAAATTCGTAAATTTAGTATATTATTTATTACATAACTAGTCGTTTATTTAACTGGTAACGTGATAATTGGTGACCACGATGGGATTGATTAATTTGGGATTTTAAATTTGTAAATTTAGTATATTATTTATTACATAACTGGTCATTTACATATATGACCGGTTTCGTGATAATATATATATATATATTTTTTTTTTTTCACATTTTGATTTAATAATTCCGTATTACCCATTTAAATTTCAACATGGTTCATAATAGTTTAGATCAGGGGTAGCCAATCCGAATGATCTTGCGGGCCAGTTTGGAAATGCATCATAACTCCGCGGGTCGCATATAAAATCATATATCCCCATGTCAAACTTAGACCCACTGCAGACATTCTTTATAGTGAAAAATTGAAACATAATGAGTTATTATTATCGTGTTTACTATCATTCTTACATGTAAACATAGATAATATAATAATGATGATACTAGTATGATCACTGCATCACTGAGGTCACTTAAGAGTTTAACATAGAACTTCTTATATTAAATGTTGCAACATGCGCGCGCATTATGAGTTCGCGGAACATAATTTTTTACTACTTTGGCCATCTCGCGGGCCGCGGGTCAGCCACCCCTGGTTTGGATCAATGTATCACTTTTACACCGGGGTTAATATGAAAATCTTGTTTTAATCTGTAACCTTCCTTTATGGAATATGCGTGTATAGGATATTTTACTTTGCAAAAAATAACTTAGCTAGTAAAACCGACTCTTTTACAAGAACTATGGAAGATTGAGTATGTCTCCACGGCGAGGCCCAAAGAATCAAATTTTATATGTATATGTATATATATATATATATATGAAGAGAAAATAACGTTTATTATACTTTAAATAACCAAATAGCCCTTCTCATAGGGTCAAATACATTCTTTACAATTATCTAATTACTACCAGAGATACATAAGTAAATAATAAGAAAAACCTATCTCTCATTATTACATATAGTACTCCTGGTGAACTTCACCGGGGTTTATTATTCCGAAATTATATAATTAAAGCGTACTGCTCATGAGTTTCGAAAACATTTTAAAAAATAAAACAATAACATGTAATAATATGGAAGTTACGGTTGCGTGACTATATTTTTCAATTTTGGAAGTGTATTTTAGCCCAATGCAATATTTGAAGTCCCCGCATAAATACGTTGAGAACAAATTTCAATTTTAATTTTCTATATAATTCTTATTTACTTTTTATTAAACCTAAAATACAAGTTTATTCACTAACACAAACAACGTTTTTGCCTCCACTTCTCGATACAATCGAATTTTGAACCTTAAAACTACCCTATTAATTTGTTCATTTCATTAAAATCGTTAATTTCATCGAAATATCTGTTCATTCCATCAAAATCGTTCAATACATAAACATATACAAGAATTGCTTGTTTAATAATATACCTGGTAAATGAACTTTGTTCAAACTTTGAACTTACAAAAATCAATGAATCAGTAAGTTTCACAAGCAGCCAAACATTTACCAGTAATATGCTGCATTTTTGTAAGCATCGCATTATTCCCGTTTTATGTTAAAGTATTCTTGCTCTACAATGAATATAAATATACTCAAACGTGCCAGAAATATTATTACAAATTATCAACATTTACATAATATTTTAATTCGTTGTGTAAAGCATAAATATATTTGATCATGAAACAAAGATATTACTACGCCTTTATCTACTTTCGGTTGATAAATTTATTACTTTTTTAAACCATGGGTGTAGTAAGCAAATTATTTACTGTTTACGGGATGAGGGGAGTGTGCGTGCAGTGCATTCATAATATGTATGAAAAAGAAAATAGCGAAATTACCTCCTAATAGTAGACCGTTTGATCTTGAACTCAAAAAATTAATTAGTCCAAGTGAAATGTAATAAATAATCTCGATTAAAACTGTATTATTCCTGATAACATTTATTACTGCTATTACACGAGCACTATAATTATATATTTCTTTCTGCGAATATTGTTAATATTTTAATCGTTAGTGCTACAACATATTATTACTATGATTCATTATCAGCATTATTTCCGTTATCATTCACTACGAACGGTATCGAGATATTCTCATTCTTACGCGTGTCTCTAAAGTGGTAAAATTTTAATCTTCATCAGATAATCTACAGAATTTTCCCCTTTCTTATTTAAATACAATTTTTTCTTTTCTTATCATTGACGTAAAACTCGTTTTTTGATTTAAATAATTTTCCATCATTTTAACAACTAAAATAATGGTATGTTGCTTTCGAGGTAAAACCACTCGAAATAGTTCAAAACAGTTCTATGTTAAACTTGGCATAATTATAAAAGCGCGTTGCTATGAGACTTTTTTAACTTCCAGTATAATAATTTTTTTCCACCTTTAAGGAATAATTTGGAAAATCAAAAAGGTTCCTCTAAACGTAACAGTGTTTTTTCGATACTGATGAAAAATGTCGCGTTTTTAAATTTAAAAAGCTTTTTTTTTTTCAGTTAAACTCTAAGCTTTTATGTCTATTTTAAATATATCGTGATTTTGTATGGGTAGACGAAAAGTCACTCGCCAGAAATCGAAAAAGTTTCTTAATCGTCCCGCGGTAATTCTGCGGGGTGAAAATAAAACAACAGTAAAAAAAAAGAAGGGGGGAGGGGGAGATTTGAAAGTTAGAAAATGAAGCAGTTGTAAGTAATGTTTAAACTAATTATGATAACGTACAGAGAGACCAGTAATACAGTACGCGTAGCCGCACTGATCTGACAAACTATCTTTCTAGTTAACAATTTAACACGTAATTACGCAGACTAAACTACTGTTTTCGTTACGTACACATGACACTATATTGTAAAATATTCGCCCGGTTAGTTTTATTTACTCAGAAAATCCGCTAATTCGAACCGAGATAATTAACTAATTACAGAAGCAAATGAAATTATTTGCCAACGGAAAGAGTCTATTTCTAATACGTTTCCATCGTTGGCCACGTGATTGTCACCAACCTACTAAAATATACACACCTAAGAATATTGACAAACAATAGTAAATCCCGAACCTAATTAGTGCATTATTGACCGTCTGCGACAAAGCGCCCCCCCCTCTTTCTTTAACGAAGGTCACTTTTGGCAAAAAAATAAGCCGAATAGCGGAAGAATTACGCGAATGAAAATAATAATTCTAATGCGAGTAACGAAAAAAAACCTTTCCGATCAGAAAATTCTTGAAATGCCGATAAAAAAACAAACTGCGCTGATCGGTTTTGCGGTCCCGGTCGGTACGAAAGAGGTTCTCTTAAAAAGGGCTCGTGACTTTTATTTTTCCGCATTCTTTCGGAAATCGAATAAAAAGTTAACTAAAGTTCTATATTAGAGATCTGAGGAAAAAAACCAGGCTACGCATCAGAGAATCTACACGTAGCACCCCATATTCATTCGTGATCGTAATAATAAGAATTCCTTTCGAGAGGTTATTCGAAGGGGTTCAAGATTACATAGCAAGCTCTATCTTGTTTCTTCACGGTTCCATGCTGTTATACGGTTTGTTATCAGTAATGCGCTGAAATAATTTAGGAACCAATTAATAATAATACGTCTTTCCGTTTAGGATAGTATCACGTGTTTGGTTGATTATTAAGTGAAGTCGAAATGTCAAAATCGAGAGTTCACTTCAATAAATTTACACCAAAAGTATGCGTCAATAATGATAATTTCAAGTACATCTCTATCGAACACTGAGGTCTGCTCGACGCAGCGTAAGCTTGAGATCCATTTGAAATTATTAACCAGCAAACATGTTTAAAGTGACATAAGATCATCGGCTAGTAACACTAGACTATCAGTGGATAGAAAAAAAAAAAGTTCAGAACAACCGTTGAACAATAGACAGGCTCCTCGCGGAGCACATATTGTTGAAATAGTTTTCAATAGTGCGATAAAAAAAGCGCCTCATTATTTTTCCAAACCTACACAGCCCGATAAGGACGATTCCGTAGTAAAGTAAAAATGGATATATCGCGCGATCCGGCTAGCCTTGACTTCGGTCTTTCACAGTAGTAGAAAAAGAAGCAACAACAATAAAAGAAAAAACAAAAAATGATAACGAACAGAGAAACGAAGAACTTGAAGTCAACGAAGATATACGGCAAACGAAGAAATATCAAATTGAAAAGAATTAATAAATATTAGGGAGTACCACGAGCAATATGGGAGCGAGATGATGATTATTTTTGGAGTAATGATTTTCGAATATAACATTCAAGATATTGAAAAAGGGAAGAAATGAGCATAGTTTTCTAAATAAAAGATGGGAAAATAGAGTTAATACGGTGTGTATATGATAGAATAATGTCACGGAAATAAGATGTAACGACGATATTACAAGTGAAAATGCTCTGAAACGAGTATATAGAGAAGGAAGTGCGATAAACATGTAGACATCATTAGAAGAAGCTTTGTAATATGTGAAGCTAAAAGGAAATTTGAGAGAATTTTATTAATAAAATATTACGATAAATATTAATTACGAAATTATCGTATAGTGAGAGATTACATAACATATATATATATATATAAGTATATTAAAAGTGGGCCATTGTCGGATTCCAGATAAATTATGCCAATTAGGTATATTAAATAACGAGAATTGTAATAATTTCGGCGGAAATTGGAGTCTGAAGAATTTAGTGTGGCAGTGCATAGTGTATAAAATATGGCCCGAAAAGGAGGAAGTTCATTAAGCTTGCCGAACATGTACACCTTACCTCTGATAGTTCTGGAAATCGAAATGCGTATACTATTTCATTAAGGCCGCGAAAATAGAAATTTAAATCAATTAGAGAGAAATTGACAACTGACGAGAGCTGAGCCGGAAAAAACAAAAAAAAAAAAAATCAAATAAAAACGGTGTGTATTATACTTATCCGTAGTATCAGCTGGATACAGCGAAAATGAGAGATATTAAATTGATCATATTTTAGAAACCAAATAAAACGATGAAAAATACATCCGTAGCAAATGTAGGAAACGGTCATGGTAGTGATGAAACTGCAGCTAGAATACAAAAAATTTAACAAAAAAAATAAAAATAAATAAACAAACAGTAATAAGGAAAACAAGAAAATGAGTTCCCCAGTTTGCGTCGGTCCATAATTACTAAATTATCTCGCCTCCGTTTCTCGCATAGTCTCCTTCCTTCTTCTCTAAATCGCTTTTCCTTGGCTACATCTCATAATTATCCATTGGATCCTGAAGATTCCCAGTATGTTTGCGATGCGAATCACGTGCTCTTCGAGTGCTCCGGTTTATCTCGAGAGCGTGAGTTACTTTATTATCATCTTTTAAAGCTTGGTCTTCCTGCTCCTTTCAACGCCTCTTATGTTCTTTCTCTACCTATTCTTCTCTCTGTTGTTCCTTGATTCCATTGTCGACAAAATAAAAATATAATTTCTATTCTATTCCATTCATCCATTCTCCTTTTTGCTGGGCTAATGCTCTTTGGTAGCAAACCCAAGGGGGGTAAAAAAAAAAAAGAAAATAGAAAGTGATATAAGAAACGAACATCAAAAGGAGATAACAAAAAGCTTAAAAAAGCAAACTACTACAAATAATGTTGATGAGAAATAGGATCAACTAAGAAGCAGCAGAAAAAGTTTTAAAAAATGGAAAAAAACATATGTAAAAAAAATATCGTGCGTGACAAATGAACACAAAAAGAGAAAATTGAAGAATTTAAATATACTGGAAGGGCAGGCGTTATATGCAAGCTGTAGGGAATAAGATAGAAAAGCACAAAAAGGCGTATGGACAACATATCTAGAAGAATGTGGAAAATATCAAAAAAGAAAATATAAAGAGAGCGCATATTTCAGAGATTTCAAATATCAAACAGATGAAATTGGGGACGAAAACAAAAAAGACGGTTATAGATGAAAAAGAAATGGCAGAAAGATGAAGAAGACGTGGCAAACACGGTTGTGCGGCTCATAATTAATCAATATGTTAGATGAAAAAAGTTCATTAAATAATACTATTGGCGACAAGCTAATTAATTATACATAAACGAAAGAACCCGTTTTTGGATCAACCGATTTTAATACTGTACCCAGTTTTGACAAGCGACCGAGTTGCAGTCCGTCCGCTTTGCGAACGAATATAAAATAGCGCACAGCTCGGTTGTGAAAAATCATCAGCTTGACGGTATCGCGACCGGAAATGGTCGCATTTAGTTATGGTACTGGTATCAATAGAGAATTCTTTGGGAAAACATCGAAAAACAATCAAAAGTTCTGCGCAAGGTAATTCCGAGACTCGTCATGAAATCCGAGCTTGTTACTTGGACTCCCTTGGCAAATTCGGTTTTACGTAATAAACATCAAAAACTGAAATTAACATTTACACTTTGACGCTTCTTAATGTGTGCGTATTTCGCGAAAACTAACTGGAACAATAGAAAGGCACGCTAGAGCATCTAAGTCGGTGGTGTCACCTTAAGATGTGACATTAAATTAGGTATCAGAGAAATCTGGGTAAAGATCATGCCGAAGGGAAAAAAAGGAAAACGAATTGCTCTCCAATATACTCTCCAGATTAGTGAGACTCTTAAGCGGAGATTCTCGCAGAAAATTGTGCACGCCCGCGCAAAGTTCTCCGTTGCTGTAACGTTCAGTGCGCACAAAAAAAAGTAAAGTAAGTCCCATGGATATCTTTGGCATCATGGATTGCAAAATTAAGCTTTTCATAATGTACTTAAGAGTGGTCTAATGAATCTGATGAAAATACTGGGTCCAGTTCCTTGTTTCGGATTAAAAAGAACAAATACATCGCGATCTTGAGAAACGTTTTCCAAAAATTTTACGAACGTGCGAAGAGAACATGAACAACGGCTTCTAATTGAACGAGTATAAAAAGAAAAATGCCCTAAAAACAAGACCGGATAGCGTAAAGAGCGAACTCGAAATTAAGCGCTAGAAAGTAGTCAAAATAGAAGTTGACGAAGGAAAGTCATGCGAAACGCATTAAATCACGACGCTGAGTAAGTTGACGACTTCGAAGAAAGAGAAAAAAGTTATATTATTCGGTGAAATATTGCACACTAATTATTAAAACACGCCTATTGCGATGAAAAAAAGAAAAAAAGAAAATAATTTCTTAAATTGTTTTTACGCCAGAAGTTTTAATATTAACGTTAAAATTTTTAAAAAAAGACGGCTTTCTTCATCGCTAACATTTAGAGCAAGAAATGTGTGGCATCGGTAAATTACACGAATCTGCCGATATCAAGAAACAATCTGAAGCAACTCATTTGTAAACATTTTAGAGTTATATAGAATTTAGAATACCGTCTTCAGACTGTAATAGTTATTTTAAAATAAACGCCAGTTTTCGATGGTTCTTTAATTTCTGAAATAAATCCTTTTTTTTCTCCTGCCGGTCTCTGTAAGTGGCTTAAAGTGAAAACTTTCGTATTTAATATAATTAAAATAGCGATGATAATTCGAAAAATATAATTTTTTTTATGTAGAAAAACAACCAAAAAAATCAAATTTTTTAAGCGTTCCACATAATACGACACATTTCCGGCATATTTAGTAGGCGAGTAACAATACCGATTATTCGAATGCGGACATATTCCGCATCGGTCAAACTTAAGAAAGGATCGTTTTTATATATAACTTGCTCAATTACCTCGCAGAAAAACACCGTTATCGCATTTTTCAGCTACTGCAGAGTTTTTAATCTTATCGTAAAATAGGGCGTTGTAATTTCAGCGGATCACAAAGTAAACATTAAGTTCAGCAGCGACAGTAAAATGTTTATCAAATAATTCGGTTTAGTTTCATTTACAACCGCTAATCGATTCCTACACTAATCATGCGAAACGATTAATTTCCTTAAACGCATACTTCAGTGTACTGCCAACCGAGCAATACAACAAACGTACGTGTATTAGAGAGTTTCTAGCCGAATTTAATAATTGAGAAAATACGCGAAAAGAATCAAATGCAAAAAAGAACAATAGAGAATAATAATTTTACGAGATGGAATTAAATTAAGAGGGTTTTTTTTTCCTATTTTTGGGCGCGCTCAGCTACTTTGACCAAACAAACGGAAAATTTAAAATAACGAATTAAATAGAGAAACGATTAGAGATGGATAGAATAGGAAAAATTGAAATACTAGCTGAAGATGGGAAGGAAAAGCTAGAATTATTATGATTTAAGAGAACACAGAGCGTTCGGAAGCAAGGGCGGAGCATTCAAAGAAGAAGATGTGGTTTGCATCACATTTGACAGTAGAAAGAGAACTGTGGTGAAGGGGATAATCGGGAAAGGAAGAAAGGGAAAAACGACAAAGAGTGGAGAAGAGGGTGATTTAATTTAGCAGAAATTAAAGATGTGTCTAAATGGGGTGAGGGAGGGTTGTTCGAATGGAAGGCGATGGACCGCGCAGTTATATGTGACAGTCCGAGAACAAAAAATAAAACGGACAATCAAAGATGGAAGGATGACATAAACTGATGATAATTACGAGCAAGCGATAGAAAAACAACATGGAAGTTTAAGATCCACACATTGCACTGTATAAACAATATAGCTAAAAGTGAAGAGAATATCAGAGCAGAGAATCTAAATTTTTTCCTTTTATTCTTCGATAAATTATCAATGATTTTTTGCGTCATTCCTACTCCGTAACATTCTTCACTCTCATTCACCGTTGATCATTCCGGTTATGGCTAAATTTTCGTCTTCCGTACTTCATCACATCACGATTTAAAATTGTTGTCATCAGTTCTTCTCCTCCTTGCAATACTGCTACTTTATCGCATCCACCTCCATACGTTTTTTTTCCCTTTGTTTTATATGAAAGATTCCAATAATTCTATAGTTAATATAGAATTTTTTTCTCTTGGTGGCTATTCGGTTAATGGATTTCTACTTCTTTTCCGTCAGCATCGTATTGACTCGCGCAGTTGAGGCCATAATGTTGAATGGTAGATTTCTCTTCTCTCATCAACTTTTCGGACTCTGCTTTTACAGGGGCGATGCTTGACTGTCTTTCATCCAGCCAGTCGGCACAAGATCTGATTTCGCCCTACGTTCTTTACGTAAGTGATAAAATATACTTCGTAGTTTATTATATCGTTATATCGAGCTATTTTTATGAAGATCATGAGGGACATGAAACCGCGCGCTGCCACGAACAATTACAACATCGGCTCCTTCTCATTTTCTTATTATAAATTGTTTCCTCCTATTCTATATTCAAGCAGTGTCTTCTTGTTTTTTATTCATCCTTCCTCGAATTCTAGATCGTTCTTCCAATCTACTCTTGGTTAACCATTTCCTCCATGCTTTAAAAATATTTTCCTCGTGATGACGTGCAAACGTCGGACGCTGATTAGCCTGAAACACAAAAAAAAAAAGAAAAGAAATGCTGCCGACAATATTTTCAAACCGAAAACGCACTATTCATTGATTAGACTTTGTTTTTAAATTCTTTTCCACTTCCAAAGTCTTATAATTTGTTTTAAAGCTATCATTTATGGGCCGTGACGACGTTCAGGATCTATGCAACAACGTGATTTCCAGTATTTTCTTCTTCTTCGATTCTCGACCGTTCTCGATCGTAGGTGATCTTATTAAAAAAATCTTTCGTATGCAAGGTGGACTAATTTTTTTCGGTATTCATCCCCGACCACGCCTTGATGTCGCACATCCACGAGCGCCTCCTTCGTCCGACCTTCCTCTTGCCCGATATTTTTCCTAATAATATTATCTGCAACAGTGAGTATTTTGATCCGCGCATGAAATGGCCAAAGTATATCCTTTTCCTGTCTTTTATGATGCCTATTAGTTCCATATCCGTATTTCCCATCATCTGCAGCACAGTATAAGGGTTTTTTATTTCAGAATTGCTGTAGGTGATAGAGTTTTTAGGTTTTTTTTAATGGGACATTGCCCTAGCAACAATCGATTCTTTATTATTCTTGATGTAAGTAAAACCGGAATAGAGAAGTAATTGTGATATATCTATATGTATAGATAATAAAACTAAAATTCTTGGAAACTGATGTGCCAACACTTCCCATAATTAGCGAATGAATAAATTATTATTGGTTATAATTCATCATTTATCAATTCTCACTATGAATTAAAGAATAAAGAAACTACTTAATTGGCGGTACTTGTAGAGCTGGTAGTAGTTTGTAACTTTTAATATTAATTTTATCGCGGCTATCTTCATCATACATTCACGTCGCAAATTCGATAAAACTATTACACGCCGTATAATTTACACCGCTCGAACATTGAATCGACGCTGTAAATCGACTGCGACCAGATAAAGTATTTATTAATGGAGTACAAAATGTAAGATTTTTCTACTTTCCGGTTGATAATGTTCGACCTCTGAAATATTTTTCACACAAATCCCGTTACAGCTAATCGTTAAATTGACGACATTAATTCTATGTACATAACTACCGATTCGGAAAATGTTCGGTAGGCATTCAACATCAATTTCGCTATAAATACACAGTTCAGAAGTGAGAATTCACTTCTCCGTAATCGTTCACATAGGCCATGTCAGAAAATAAACCAACTCCTACGAGCTTATCAACAAACGACTAAATGGTAATTATTCTGCACTTTAGAAATTACACGGAATTCCTTTGGAAAATAATTTCTCGCGTAAGATCAAGATCAAAAGCTACAATAGTTCTTCACGCTGCCTGCGGACTTTTTTTACTTTTCCACCATTAATTTACCAGTCGCTATTTCAAAATTGGCCCTCACCCCCGTCCAGTTCAATCTTTTATTTACTTTATTTCGTACAACGAGCGACCTCTTTAAAGGTTATCAACGTGTGTGCATTCTTCTCTCACCGCTCTTCTATCGGTTGCTCCCATTGAAACATTCAGCCTTCGACTAATCAAATAAAATAATAATAATAATAAAAAAAAAAAAAAAACAGTTTATATGGTACATATATACTTTTATTCGTTGCAATAACAAATCTAAACGGTTGGCTCAACCGTGATACAGAAGCTGTTCCTTCTTTTTGAATACAAATTTCGGGCAAAACAAAATTGGTTTAACCTACGGAAATGCGGCGAAAAAATTGCCTGACCAAGGCAGAGAGTAGCTGAGTGATTACCAAAAATAAACAACCATTTTTAGTGCACTAGTAGTAAAGTGATTATCCATGAAGCTTTCTCTTGCTTCTTCGGAAAGGAAAAGAGATTAAATGTCAAGCCGTGAAATCTGGAGAGCAAAAATATTAGCGGCAGTCATTGTTAACGAAAAATTCGTAAGGCGGAGTAAATACCGAAATGATGACTGCATTACACAGAAGATCATCGGGTTAGTGATTACAATAATGAAGTCAGAATAGGATAGCGAAATGGAGAAGTAGGAATGAAATTAGTGAATTATTAAATATTTTCTAGGTAATTAACATCTCTCTTTTGTGAAGTTCGTAGACATGGACATTCAAGAACAGAGAAAAAAAAGAGGAAGGGCGTTTAAGTCTTTATGCGCCAACGCAAATGAATCAGTTGCTCGGATAACAAAAATAGAAAGATAATCGGGAACGAATGCAGGATTCAGAACGAAGTGAATAACTTAGGTGGATGAAAGAGACTGAACGGAAACGGCAAACCGTTAAGTTGCTTGGCTACCAAACCGGGAGGTACCACAGGTTTTCGGAAGTTGTCTGTTCTGGATCCAAGTCGCTCCCAGGTTTAGCCTGGAATAATTGAGTTGAATAGTCGCTGCCTTCAGTGAACAGAAGAGAAGTTTGGATTGAGTGAGAAAGGAAAAGTAGATTGCAAATCGGAGGACGTATGAGAAGAATTATAGAGGATATATGCAGAACTTGAATCTGAAATAATAGCGGGAGGAGGCATTGTTAGGAACACGCCAGATAGCGACTCGGTATAAATGATGCAACTTTTTTTCTTTTTTCTAGAATTCATCTTAAGAGCCGGTTTGACGGTAACTTTTTTTCATATACAAAAGAAGGTAGAATAAAAGCTATAGTTAAGGGAAATTTGGAAAAAGAAAGCATAAAATATCGAAAGGTATGGAAAGGCACGCGCGCTACGGTAGAAAAAAGCCGGTCTGAAATTGAAGGGCGGAACTGTATCATGTAAGAGCTGATATGCGCGAAAAGCTAAAAGAGAAATCAGTTATGTTTTGAACTGTGCAAAGGTATCTCAGTCGAGTCACGCGAACGGTAACTTAGTAATGAGCTTACATTTTATTAATCAACCCCTTTTTATATTTAATTTATTACGAATTTCCTGTCCACTTAATAATTCAAAAGCTACCGAATCACGCTTACGGACTGATTTCAACTGTTCCATTTAATCTTTCGATTTTAACAAAACTGTTGCAACCACGGTTCGAACATACCCAGTGCTGAACGTTTGAAGGTTGTTATTTCAACGATGCTAGAAGAGATATTAATTTTTCATAAAGTATAAATTCCACTTATACCAATAATTGCTTTATAATATGACTGATGTTGGACAAAAAAGTAACTGGAGCAGAGAGTGAAATCTGTGACCATTACGCTAAAAGTGCACAGTCTAAGTACAGGCGTTGCTTTTATACGCTTTGTTGAAAGCATCCTCCGACTAATAATCTCGCTGAACAATTCGGTTGAATAGTTAATTTTTTCTAAGACTATGTAGTAGGGAAATAGTATAATATTCGCTATAAAATTTAAAACTACCCCGACGATTATTCAGCTTAATTACCTGAAATATGTTTACATATAATATATAGATATATTAATGATAACGTCATTCTTATCCCGACTCCCACTACTTTTTCTGTCACAGAAATTTGTCTTAAAATGTGACAATAAATTAAGATTTTTTTTTTGTCCCGCAATCCGAAAGAATGACGTTGTAATTTTCCTCGTTCTACACAAAGTATAGAAGTGATAGTGCTAGGGGTCCGGGGGTGCCCCTAGATGGGGTCAAGGCTCGGAGCCCCTTGCGAAACACGAAGGCCTGGTTTTATATATACATACATACATACATACATACATTAATACATACATTAATACATACTGTACATATATATATATATATATATATATATCTTTTTCGCGTAGCTCGGAATGTACCTGCGCTACCGTTCGCTTAACCCAGATTATTTTTTACTATTTCGCGTAATTCGATCACTGCCCAGATTAAACTGAAATAGATTTGTGCAAAGAGCTAAAGGAACAGAATTTTATCCGATCAGAAGGAGAAAGGAAGTCTGAAGTAAAAGAGTGCAGGGGGAAAATAGGGAACTAAAATTCCAAAGTTCACTTCTCTGCTAGCTAATTCGGTTTCGAATTGGGTATAGATTATGAGCGACTTGAGTGTAGAATGACCAAGAACCCTAAGTGTTCCACTTTGGTAGTTGAACATAACCGAAATATATATTACGGCCGGATTTAAAAACCAACTTGGTGCGGGAACCGGTTAAACTGAATCGGTATAATTCATCTGTATCGATGTATAGGTCATTTGAAAATTTAGAAGACAGTAAATTTTGTGACTAATTTGGTCTTTTAAAATCTTGGTTACGTTAATTTTGCGCCACCGAGAAAATTTTTGTTTTGATATACGGATTTCGGACGTCCAAAGAGAATAAAAGCAAAAAACAGAAAATATATCATTTCTCTTTGGACGCGTAATGAAATAAAAGCTTGATTATAAGTAAATTAAAAAATAGAACAATAATGTAGCAACTATAAATAGGTGTATATAAATGAACTTGAGGAAACACTGTAGGGAGCAATGCTCTTATCAGACAAAAAAAGACACGCGAATCTGACTGAACAAACTAAGAAGAATGAAAAAATTCGTCTTGTTATAGCAGAGCGTGAGAAAAAAAAAATGTATCAATTTCACGTGCGAGCCTACATACCCCTTAGGTTCCCGGCAGTCGAGTACTTTAGGGTATCTCAACAATACTATCAGGGGCTATGCAAGTCGAGTAATATAATATTCGAAAATATTATTCGGTTTTAGAATTGTAAAATTCTCACCTGCACCACTAATTAATACGCTCCTTGTAAATTCCGATTTTAGATACGGCGACGCGTTATTAGAAAGTTGTCTAGTTGAATTTCCTGCCTAACAGATGCAACGGCAGAACCAAAGACAAAAATTGATGCGGTCGCGTGTTGAATATGATTCCGGTTCGCGGCGCATTAAAATTTAACGTTCATTTGGTCACGAAAGCGGCATTCATGCTAGGTGAACTGAGAATTATATACTTGATGCGAAGTTGTCGACCAAAAATACGCTGCAACGATGGAGTTATAAAAAACCGAAGTGGTAACGCAAGAGCTGTGTGCGAATGTCGCTACCAGAATACCAGAGGCTTTTTTATTCGAACGGAAGTTCCCGGTTGACGTATGAAAAAGGAAATATTTTTTTCTTAATTTTAAATTTTTATACGAATAAATCGGCCTTAAAATATTTCATGCGCAAACACACACACACACACACACACGCGCGCGCGCGTTAATAAGTACGTAAGTTGACAACATCCGATGATGGCACACAGACAAACAACGAAATATTCCTAGTATTAGTAACTCTTTTCACTTTGATAATTGTACATTAGGCAAATTAACGAATCCCGCTCAACGGGTATGCAGAGTTTACGGCGGGCCCGGTATGATACGTAATTATCGTATTTTTATATACATCCCCCTCCACCCCGTGGTATAATGACTGGCAGCCAGAGATCTGAAGTTACCCGGCTAATTATATTCCACAAGTCGTCGACCTACGTGCATTAAATAAAACGCTGAAACACCGTTGGCGACATCGGTACCGATAACTTTTATTATCGCTGTATAACTGTTAATTACGAATTTGCGAATAAATATCTTTTTTCCTCTTTATATTTAATTTTTATTTCCGTAATTTTACATTCTACGCTGACACGCATTTTGCGACATGTGACGTTTTATTTTTACGAGCGACCATGTAACGATGAAGCTGATGACGAAAAATCAAAGTATCGATAGAGTAATATAGCTGAATTTCCAGCTGCAGCGAAGAGAGAACAACGATAGGAAAATCGGAAAATCTTCCGTCGGAAAAATTAAATACGACCCATCGGTCTTGTCTGAAAATTGTCAACTATTCCGCTTTCGCTCCGAGCCATTCAGTTTTCCTTCAGGCTTTTCACTTGCTTCTTTCGAGTTATTTCAGAAATTACAAATTTTCCGCTCCAATCCGGCACCGACGCTTCAATACAGTGCGACGATGAGTGCAGTGGACTAATTACTAGGACAGAGACTAGTACGCATACCGTACGCTAATGAGCTCACAACGAAAATATGCGAAAAGTATTTGTAGAAGGAAATTTTCGTGTATTTTTTCCGTTGATGGTGCTGCGAATCGGGTTTAGAATTCGATGTCAGGTGACGATCGAAAGAGCCGATATGTTTCTCTCCTGAACTTAACGAAACAGGCATTAAAGAAAAATAGAGTAAACATTTTTCAGGCACGAGCTGGGGCGCAGAGCACCGGGGTTATATCGAGAATTTCCGATAATTGATTTCAGAATCTCTTATACCCAAATGGATATTGTTAAAGCGTTAATCTAATCCAAGTTTACGATGGAAATTTCCACACAAACCGTAAACTATTATGATTATTATTGTTGTTGTTTTTTTTTAAGAATGATGCAATCAACTGAAATTCGTTCATTCATAAAGTATTATCATTTGAATTTTGAACTTGCAAATCAACAACGTATCAATGAATTTCACGAGCTGTTATAAATATGGTGCTGCTGCAATCTGTACATAATACGAAAATCACATTCGTGTACGTTGCGCACCTTAAATTCTCGCTCTACACGAATAAAACCGAATTTAAAATTCGTGAACCAGAAACATTATTAAAATTATCATCAGTATACAATCAGTATGTTTTAATTGGCGTCGTGTTTAAAACCGTAAATGAATATATTCCATCGCGCAACAAAAATATTATACCTTTGTCTCTTTTCAGTATGGTAGCGTATTATTACTCTTGATTACTCTAAAACTCGTTAATTTCGTTTACTTCTTAATGGATCCTAAACACAATTGATCAGTTAATGTCTCATTGTCTCCGATTCCAAAAGTGTTCTTCAAGCTGTTTCTTCTCCTCCTTCTCATTCCTCCAACTGCATTATTCTCTCAATTCGTTTTCTCATATCCAATCTACTCTCATCCCGCTCTATTATTATTGACCTTTTGTGGGTTCCTAGCCATTCTGGCATCGCGAGGGCAACGAGTTAGCGGATTGTTTAGCCCGTTCGGCCTCCCGCGATGGTCCTTTACTCTGTAATTTTCCTACCTCGGACATCCTCCTTCTTTCCTCAGCTAATCATTCCCGACTATGGTCGGACATCTATCCTTTTTTATTTTCAAATCCCGCCTCTCAATATCTTCAAATTCAGCCGGTTCCCTATTCTCAGCCGTGGTTTCATTCCTCTTCTTATCAACGTTCCGCTATCGTTTCCTTAATCAGACTGCGTTTTAATCACTCCCTTCTACTCTCTTCGCGTTTTCGCTTTTCCCTGTCCTCCTCTCCCGATTGTCCACTTCATTGTTCCATCTCTACTCCACTATAAGTTTGCAAATCACATCTTCTTTGAATGCCCTGCCCTTGACTCTGTTTTGTACTCAAAAATCTTAGCACTGGGTCTTCCTGCTCCTTATAATTCTTCCTTTGTCCTTTCCTTTCCATCTCCAGATATAATCCCTGTACTTCAATCTTTCCTAAGCTCTATTTCTAATATATTAATTACAACGTAATTCTTAGGCTACCCCCCCCCCCCCCCATTAAAAAAAATGTCCCAATTTTATGTAACGTTTGTTATATTTTGTAGGATTTTTGTTATTGTTATTTGAAAAATGTCATAATTTTATGTAACGATATATGTAACGAAAAAATGTCTTAATTTTATATAACGGAAGTTAAATGTTAGAATAGGATTTTTGTGGTTATGTTATTTCTTGTGTGTGTTGATGCCAGTAAGAATTACGTTGCAAATTTTGATAATTTTATACAGAGTATAGAAGAGAAAGAGACAGAATATATACTCGTGAATTTTACAAACATTTAAAAATGCAACAGTAATAGGCACCAAACAGGAAAATTTCAATATCGCATTACCCTATTTTCCAATTTTGAAGGTATCTGTCAGTTTGCGTCGCCATATAAATATCATGAACAAATTTGTTTCATCGCGAAATTTCAATTTTCTAACACGGTATATGAGCGAATTGTTAAATTTCCAAATTTGATCACAAAGACCAATCAATTTCTAAACTTTAAAAATCCCTAATTCGGTAATCTTATCAAAATTGTTAGAGCTACTAATTGCGCGTGTATAAACAAGAATTTTTGATCATTTAATGACGTATACAAATTAATCGAGCTTTGCTCGGGTCTGAATTATCAGCCGGCGAGAGGATTTTATCACGTTTCGCAAACAGTGAAATATTTTTGTTCGCAAGAGCTACATTTTGGTATAATTTGCATTATTCTCCTACGTTGAAAAATTCTCGCGTTAAAAAAAATAAATATTAACTAGGCCAGTTTATCTGTTGCACCGTGTAACCTAAATGAGTTGCAACTTTCTCTTTCTCAAAGTAAGGCTGAAGTGTGGCATTTCCTTTTCAATATCCCTTTTACCACCAAAAGCCTAATCTCCGTGTTCCTCTTGGTCGAATTGAAACACTGCTAGTTATTAGTTCTCCCTTTTTCGCATGTGAGTCACCATCGCTAGTGAAATAGATATACAATTTTTGCTGATCCGCCTATATTCGATCGTGTAAGTGAAATTTATTATTACGAAAAAGAAAGAAAAAAAAAAATCGTCGCTATTTATCTCGATTTTTGAACGAACTTTTATCTAAATAATGGTGGCATACGGGAAAACTTTGACCTCCGGTACTCTGAAAACACGGGTTTCTTTTAGGACAGCCGCACAATAAAGTACACAACCAGGTTTTTAGTTTGAAAACGCAACCGTCTCCTTCTAGTGGTCGGTCTTTTCATGTAGCGTATCCCTTTAGTTTATTCTGTAGCTTCAACTTTTTGCTTTTTTTTTAGCACCTTACCATTTTTAAGCTTCTTCAACTGTTTTAAACTTCAAACATTCCTGATTCGCTGGCTTTTTATTTCTATTTCTATTTCTACTTTTTTTTGCTAGCGCTCAAATTACACACCTGCGCTATCGAAGAATCCATAAACAATGTAGCACGAGTTGCAAATGATGGAATTTTTTATTCGCGACTTTTAACATTTATTTGCTTTTTTTATTCACTTTTCAACACCCGACGGCTGGCTAGTTAGTTAGTTAGTTAGTTAATTAGTTAGTTAGTTAGTTAGTTAGTTAGTTAGTTAGTTAGTTAATTAGTTAGTCAGTTAGTTAGTTAGTTAGTTAGTTAGTGCGGTCATTTTTCCAGACGGCCAGTAACGAAAGGAAGTGCAATTAAACTCTGAGATGGCTGTTCTACTGCGCTAATTAGAAAAAATTCTGACAAAAGAGCTAGAGTACGACGTGAAGTCAATTTTCACGACTATATTACTTTACCGCTGATAGAGCGAACAAAATGTCGACTGAATAAAACGTCGGTGGAAAATGTCTCTTATCAAAGCCGAATAGCCACGAATATCGTCAATAATGCGCCAACTGGATATTCGATATTGAATATTCTTAGGAAATAATGTTCAATACAATGTAAAAATGCGAATAAAGGTCTATTTTTGTTGTTATCAACGATGGCACAGACGAATGACTTTTTTTATCATTTTGTATTGAGTAACCGTTCGTTTCACCGGCGATTTTTTTATTTTTCTATTAGTAGCATATTTTATCACTCAGCTAACAACGAATAATCTACGTATTTAGTTTCGATCCGATTGTTAATAAATTGAACAGGTTTATTATCCCGCATTGCATAATTTTAACCGTAAACAACATCGCATTGTTCCTGATTTCTTCCAAATATTTTCCATTCTCACTTTTCCTATAACTATGCTCATTTTGCAATCGAAATGATAACATTACTATTTTTCACAGACAGTGAATATGGAACAATTTATGTGCTAATGAAAACGTGATTATTTTGAGGTTAATGTGTATACAACTATCGGGAAAATCAACTTTGCCGCATTTTTCATTTTCTCAGTTCGACCTTTTTACTTCTTAAAAGAATGTCTCTTAAATTTCAACAAACATAATAAATCCTCTCTTAACAAGTAGTAAAGTATTATTCGGTGTTTTTCCGTTTTTAAATAATGTACTTTACGCAATACAATCGTACTTTGCAGTTTAGATTTTTTTTTTTTTTCGTATTTTAAGCTAACGCGAAAGCATCTTTTTTAAAATATTCCCCGTATTATTTGAAGCAATAATTTAAAACAAACGTCACTTTTACGTTACCGGAATAGGTGTGTATATTTTTAGACAAAAAACAGAACAAAAAAAACACATAAAAACCATTTCAAAAACTTTTTTCAGTTTTAATTCTGATGGCAGATTATACGTAGACGTGTTGCTTTGGTTCTTGTTGATCAAATAACAACGTAGTCTATTCTGAACATTTTAATCGTAATTTACACAGTTATTCGTAAACGAAGTTAAACCGTTTATAAAAAAAAAAGGAGTCAATTGCTATTACGGAAATTATACAAATTTCATGTTTTTCTACTTCTCGGAAATCTAAGTTTCATAAATCTTTCTTGAATATGTCCTAAAGCTGCGGATCGTTTCGTGGTATGCGTAAATCGTTAAAAAATCTTACCCCGAAGACGTCATCACTACGAATACGCGACCTATAGTTTAAATTCGGGTTTTCGCTAAAACGAATCAAAAAGTCGTCCGTAAGTTGTCAACGTCAGCTACTACTTTAACCCTTGTAAATGAGCCCACTTGAGTACAGTAAACGAACCGTTAAAAGTTTACATTCATTAAAATTTTTTAAAAAACGAAATGTCTTTTGAACGGTGTATTAAGATGACGGTGCGAACATTCATTAAGGAATAATGTCCGATTGCTGCAAAAAGGTTTGAAACAAAATATGCTATACATCGGCAACCTTACACACTATCCAAAAAACATGTGAAGTACAGAGATAGCGCTTCTTTTTTTTTTCTTTCATTATAATTTCCCAAAATTCAACTTTTAAGCATTTTGCTGTTATTTTATGACTGGTTGAATTTCGAAAAAGTTTTTTTTAAAACATTTGTAATTCAATCTCAGTTACTTTCCCACTTAACTGATACTTTTTTCTTCACCAAAAAAAAAAAAAAAAAAAAAATAAAAAAAATACGTTTTTAAATTTTCAAACCTTCATAATACTGAAGTAGCTATTTTCTATTCCTTATTTTCATTTATTGTCATATTAACTGGAGAAAAAAAAAAAAATAAGTGGGAAAAATGCACTCACTATTAAAAAATTATCAAGCAGATATAGATTACAGGTTAAAATAGGAAATGTACATTTTCAACTTATCCGAATTTTTTTATAAGTACAAATAATAAGCAAATAAATATGGGAAAACGCAAATGTTATATTTTTTTGTTAATAAATATGAAATAAATAAATTCCTCAATAACAAACAAATACTCGTAAGTATAAACTCACTTTAATAACAAGCTCTAAAGCCAAATACCTGCCCACTTTGTTCTATCGATGAATACCCATCAGTTTCGCACATCTTGCTGAAATGCACACGTCTTAATGGGTTGCAGCGCGGCCAGATTACATCACTTGCAGACATCCTCTCAAATACCCCTACCGCTTTGAACAATTTCATGACTTTCGTTCAGTCTAACGAGCTGAGAAGTCTGATTTAAAACGTGGGTCCACTTACTGCGATAACCTAGGTAATTACATGCACTGTATGGTTTAGTACCCCTCCTTAACTAAATAAATAAATTCAAATAAATATCTTATTTTAGAAACGTTTTCAAGAGCCATGACCCATTCATCAGCCAATAATACAGAGTCTAAATTAAAACTAGAAATACAATCTTCCTGACCATCAGTTCGGCTTCCGAGGACAACAACTCCATCGGATTGTTCAACATATCCTATCCAGCTCTTGAAAACAAGCAATACTGTGCAGCAATATTTCTAAACGTCCAACAGGCATTCGATAGGGTATGGATAGTCAACCACTTCTGCACAAACTCAAGATGAATACTTTGCCAGCACTTATTCATCCACTCCAAACATACCTGTACAATCGAATATTTTATGTACAGGTACGTGACACTCGGTCATCTATTCGGGCTATCAGAGCCGGAGTTCTACAGGGCAGCGTGCTTGGCCCAATACTTTACACCTTGTACATTGCTGATGTGCCAACTGATGATGACAGTGGCTTAATCGCAACGTGTATGCGGATGATAGAACCTTCCTTGTTAACTCAACCTGCCCAGTAGAGGCTGTAGACAAAGCACGAAACTTTAACCGATTCGTCCTATGGGCCAAAAGGTGGAAGATATCAGTAAACCCGGAAAAATCTTTTTTCTGCCCATTTACACTGAGAAGAGGTACGTGCATAGATATCAGCTACGTCGGTACAGTCATTTCCCAAGTGGCTCAAGTTCGTTACCTCGGCATGTACTTGGACAAGCGACTACTTAATTGGTAACAGCATATTAAAATTACTTTGTCGCGAAAAAATGAAGAAACTGAATTGGCTACTTTGCTCAAAAAGTAAACTCCGACTTGAATAGAAACTCTACTGATACACGAACAAGTCGTTGTGCCTTCTTGGAGATCTGGGGTATCCAGCTATAGGGCATAATAGCCAATTCTAATTTTAAGGAGGTTCAAGCGTTTCATAACAAATCTTTCCGACGTTTATGCGATATACCATGGTTCGTATGCAGCAGTATATCATCCAAAACAATCTACGAACACCCGTAGTGATTGAGGAAATAAACTGATCGCTTGATTGGACACATCAACCCTCTTGCTGTCTCTTTGACAAATAACACTACACAACGACGGCTAAAACGTCTACACCCCAACACAACCTGCTTCGGAAAACCATTTAGAATTAATCTGTACTATACACATATCGTGTGTAATTTTTTAGGTTTATAGCCTCAACGTCATTATCGATGATCATAACAATAATTTATAGTATGTAACACTGATTATTATTTTAAACAATGTCGTAATTAAATAAATAAAAAAAAAAAAAGAAAAGTAAAATGAAATAATAATAATGAAGCTACGTGTATATTATATATAGGAGGTACATAAGAAACGGATAGTGATATAACTACAAAGACGATAAACTATATATAAAAAAATCATCGAAGAAGGAATGTTGTTTACGAAATAATAACGAATTTAACGGACAAATTATCCAAAAAAAAACCTATATTACGGTTATAAGCAGAACAAAAATCGGAAATGAGTTAAATTTTTATATGAAAAATAGGGTTAATTATTATTCGGTATTTGATCGTTTAAGAGATTATTTTTATATTTATTTATATAATAATTTTCAGTTCCTTTATTATATCATGACTATTAAGCCTCTGTCGCAACGAGCAGCGATCCCGCGATCTGTTTGGCGATCGGCGATATGGCTTCGCCACACACAATGCGCTATCTGTGTGAACGATAAAAGTATTTTTCATGTTTCTCTAGAAAAATAAGTGGTTCTGACGAAGAGGAACTCTTGCTTCTTTTAGCGTTATAGAGTACCAGCACAAAAAGTCAACTTCGGGTGCACCCAATAAATCAAAAAAGTGAACAACTTGGTGAATACCACCGTCTCTGTCGAAAACTACAGTCTCATGAAGACAGATTTTTTTTTTATAATTCCGAATGTCAAGGCGGAGTTTTGAGGAACTACATGAAGTACTGCGACCCAGGATTAAGCGGATCACCACGAACTGGAAAAGACCTATTGGAATAGGGGAAAGATTAGCCGTTTGTTTGAGGTAAGTTAAACAGAAATATACATAACCCGTATCTACTTCGTTTGAACGAAGTTATTTATTTCAATACGTCAGGTTAAATTACAAAAATATAATAACAAGTAATGGATGTTACGTAGACACAGGAATTATTTTTTGCTAATTTAACTAAAAATTGGATTCATAAGTTTCATATAAATCATGATGAGCATTTACGTACGAAGGATTGGTTGAAGATGAGGAAATGGAGTTCAAGTTCCGGTAAGTAGGAGAAGTCTCGCCTGATCCAAACGCCGTTGTTGAGGAATGCAAAGATTCCGAATGCAGTGGTAACTCCGGGTGTGGATAGCCCAGGCCTGTGAATTTGTGCTTCAAGCTCTCTCATTTCGGTCCATCTTGATAATAAATTGGATCGCCGGATCGCGTGATGATTTTTGTAATTTTGTACAACTGTGTATCGCCTGCCACCGCGATCAAGACTGGATCACTGAGACAGATCGTCTTGCATATGACAGGGATGATGCAATGTTGCATCATACAACCATATTGCCAGATCGCGGCGGTCAGAAATCGCTGCCCGTCGCGACAGATCGCGTCCTGTGTAACGGAGGTTTTATTTTTGTTTTTTTCTAATGAATTAGGTTTACGTTTATATTTGATTAGACGTTCAGTATATGTAGATTTTTCAATTTCATTATTATTAAATGGTGTTATATGTTCCTTGTATCTGCATTTTATTTTTCTACCTGTTTTTGACCACTATAGAAAAATCAAATACAATTACACATACTTGAGGTATTTATTTTAATTTGTTAATGTAAATTTATACTCGTTTGTTTTTGTTATAAGGAATTTATTTATTATGTAAATTTCAAAAACGGGCTATGAATAGTGTTTGAAGGGTTCCAAATTCTCTTTGAAATATATAAGTTTTGTAGCATTGTCCAAAAACAAATGTAGTACTAGAAGTACGCACCTCAGGAAATTACAATTTTATGCGACCTATTGTTCCATTCACGTTAGAAAAAGACACAAATCAATACATATGTATATATATATATATATATATATGTATATGTATACATTATCCAAAATATAGCGAAAGTTCAACGACAGTGAACGCTTTAATTCTGTTAATTTGCAATGCCTGATATTATTAGCTCGAATTGCATTGCGCAAATCGATCCTACCAAATGGAATAATAAATCTTTATTTAGATTGTCTGGTATTTTAAATTGCTCTAACCTGTTCTCGGAAGTAATTTTTTTCGTACAAAAGTAATATTAAAGCGAAGGTAACCGGTTATATACTTTTTTTCCACCAATATAGAAAGGCGTGCATAAAAAATATAGCAAAACATTCCTATTAATGGCGCACGCAAGCGCGCGCATAATACATATGTATCATAAATAAGTATAACGCGGAAGCTTATTCATCAAGTGATTACAATAATCAATCGTTTAACATGTAGCAGCATCAACGTAATACTAATTTACCGTAAAAACGATTTCATTGGCCTCTCATTCATCAGATTATTATATAATTCACCAATAATCATTAAAAACTAATTTCAACGTTGCCAATTTTATTATCATTACGGCTAAAATGCGATTTCAAATTGTTATTATTATTATTATTATTATTATTATTATTATTATTATTATTATTATATAACGTACACGTTTCTGCCGTATGCCTTAAACAAATAATTTCCCATATACAAAAAGCATCGACAATAATCGCGTTACAAGTTCAGATTAATTAAAGCCTCTTTTGTGTGAAACTAGCACGCTTACAAAACGAAACGTTGTTCTCGACTATAGCCATAAAATATTACCTAGATTGTTGCATTTATCTTCTATATTAATGTCCAGTACACTGCTAGTGATGAATAAGTAACTGCTGCAATCATTCATTACATTAATCTACTTCTTGCACGTATACAAAAAAGAAAAAAATGACAAAACGGAATAAAAAAGGGGGAAAAGAATATACAGCGCAGTGCTCGAAGTAAAACAAATTATTATTGTATTTCTGCTGAGTGTCCGAGTGCCTGAGTGCCTATTGAGTCCTATATCTAATCGGGATAGACATTAATTTTTTTTTTCAACCAGGTATCTTTACCCAGAAACAATTAAAAAGAGAAATAATTAATGATATCTTCATACGATATCAAATGTCGTTAGTAGTAAGTGATCAATATACCGGGAATAATATGTGGAGAAGGAAAGACAGGATATCGTAATGCGAAGTAGACCAAGTCGCAGTAAACTAGAATATAAGATAGAACGCTTAACAGAAAGAGATGAATACTTTATAAACACATGATCAACATGGTAAACTCGCGCTTCGTTTGAGGAGAGAGAACATAATAGGGAGAGGAGACCAACGAAAAACAAAAACGGAAGATGTATGGCTTAAGAACGCAGACGAATAATATGGAAACAACAACAGAATGACAAAGTGAAGGAAACAAACTGGATCGACAATGTGCCTAACCATGGTTCAATGTGCAATACTGCTGTTTCATGAAAGGAGAGATGGTCATCGACAGACTAAGGATTGGCCATACAACCTGACACATAACCATCTGCTGAATAATAGACTAGCTCCTTGATGGAATCGGTGTACTATTGGCAGCACACATTCTGCAAGAATGTTGGAGTTATGCTACATATCGTAGCCGCCCCTCAGTATCGTTTCAAGAGAAGCTAAACAATCAGAATACATTCAATCTATTACAGTTCCTTAGATTCAGTCATAAATAAATTATAATTAGCTGTAGATATACACGTAAACTATAACTAACTAAGATACAGAATATGGTCCATTAAGACGTTAAGTCTCCAACAAAAAAAAAAAAAAACCAAGAAACCAAGGGTTAGCAAGAAGACTAGGTTGAACAGGCAGATAAAAGGAATAACAGCTAGAAAAAGAGAAAGCTGTAAATATCCCGATGCGATGATCTAAGATGAAAACTTTTACATAGTGGACGCCTTCAGATGAAACCCATACATAATCACACCATGAGAGTGAATGCCTCCAGACTTTAATCATGTACATTGTTCGAAGCGGACATCCTCCTTGCGACATTGGAGGATTCAAATTAACATCCATAAAGATATACTGCGGTTTAGTTGATCTCAACAAAGACAAACTATTGTAACAAAAATATAGCCAAGTGTGTCTGCTTTTAAATTCTACTTGTACTGCAATATTATACAATTAGCCATTTTATCAGTAAAAAAATTTCGTGATATGAAAAATTAAGTGTGCTAAGTTATTTATAAATTATTATATATGTTCATCATCAGTTTGTATTTCCGTATTAATTATATATTTCTTAGATCCCTATTACTTTTTACATATTATAAAAGTTAATAAATGAATATATTTAGTTAATACAGTAATACTGAAAAAAATTTATTTAGATATTATTTCGTTTCACTAATCTTGGCGATATCAACAGACACTGCATAAAAATAATGATTGAATTAACACCGCGAACAAAATAATATCTAAATAAGTTTTTTTCAGTATTAATGTATTAACTAAATATATTCATAAATATATTCATTTATTAATTTTTATAATGTGCAAAAAGTAATAGGGATCTAAGAAATATAGAATTAATACGGAAATACAAACTGATGATGAATATATATAAATTATTCACAAATAACTTAGCACACTTAATTTTTCATATCACGAATATTTTTCTGATAAAATGATTAATTGTATAATATTTTTGTACAAATTGCATTTAAAAACAGACAAACTGGGCTGTATTTTTCTGGCAATAGTTTGTTTTTGTTGAATTATCACTATTTCTTGTATACAAAGTAATATTTTAATTTTTGCAAAAATACGTCAAAATTTCCAAATTTGGGCGCATTTAGGGCTTCTTTTAAAAAAATGTTCAGGTTTCGTAATTTTTCTCCTATTTACAAGTTATCAAATTTTGAACATGCCAAATTGCAACTTTCCCCGCTTCTTGTAGATTTTTCTGAGTATTTCAATTTTTATAGAGATATTTCAAAAAATTTGGGCTCCCATTTAAGGCTTTGTATTCGTGAATTTTAAATTTTTAAAATTTTTTCACTATTTTTACGCTATCAGCGTTACATGTACCTAATTTGAACTTCTTACGTTTCACAGAGGCTTGGCTGTAAATTTTTGTTTTAAGGAGTCATTGTAAAATTCGAATGTTTTAAGCCGAATTTGGGGTTCATAATTGGAAATTTTTCGATTTTATAATCATTACGCGTGGTAAGTTGTCTGAATACCAAATTTAAACTTTCTCGGTCCAATAGATGTATTTTGGACATCTTAAGTAAATATTTATATATATGTGTATATACATATATTATATATCGCTTTTCTGCTTAAAATGAAATGTTCAATCTCAGCTTTGGTTAACTGTAGAATGCTGCTGAAATTTTGGTAATTTTTAGAAATATTAAATTCTACGAAAATTTTGAAAATCGTGTTTTTATCTACGTTAGGGAAAAAAATTACAGTATCTTGAAAAGTCCATTTTTGAGCTTTTCAATGATTTCTGTATATACACATAGCTGTGTGGCCAGCGGCCAGTTTTACTAACTTGACTGCATGCACTGCCGTGCATGTAGATTGTATATAGCGTTTTGTTCGTTTCGCTCAAATCTTGCTTTCATCATTGAAAGTTCAAAAAGTATCGCCATTGCACTAATATCTGTAGTTGACGAAAACTCGAATAAATCTAAAGAAAGAAAATAATAAAGCCGCTATATCCTAAATGTATTTTTAAATTGATTCTATTTAAAATTCTCAATTTAATTTTCCGCATTCTTCTTTTAATTTAAAGTAACGAACGGAGAAAAATTATTTCCAAAGAGTACTTTAACTGTGAAAATATCGGAAGCCTATCGAGAACAAACTCGATTCCCGTAGGAAGTATTTCGGTGGATTCAACTGCGAAAGAAATAAAACACGGATTAGGCGCGTTTGTATTAATACTTTTATTGTAACTATGACGCAATTAACCTATTAGCTCATAAAGCAGGTAAAACGAGAAAATGAGGGATTTATTGATAAAAACTAAGCTATAAAAATCGTTTACGACAACTATATAGATGGATAGCACGGGATTTATGGCTTCGTAAACAAAACGGTAATCGATATCTATCGGCCAGAGCGTATCAATCCGTTTATTAGTTTTATTAAACGTAATGCCACTATTAATGATCTTAATAAAACAGAAACCACTATTGTAGCAGTTAAATCATTGTTTATCCTGCTCTTAAAACGTTCGCCAGTTGTCTGCGCACAATAATTTCGCAACGAACGAGCCAAGTGTCATATTGTCGCATGATAAGGAAACTTGAAGAAATTTTCATGTAAATAACAAACGACGGATCTTGCAAATCTAGGCAGTTTTTGATTTTATGATTGAGTTTTTCGAATTTTCTTCGTTAAATATTAATTGTAAAAAAAAAAATAATAATAATAAAAACAGTTTAATGCAACGAATAAAAATGTAAATATTAATTTTCTATTAGTTGGATTTCTTGCTAGAATATTCACGCAGCCTCGAGACGATGAAGTTTCCAGAAAAGCTTCATCTTAGATAGAAAGACTCTTTAGCGGAAATCAACACTAATTGATGATAGTGTAAAGCAGATCACTTTCTTTTTGGTGTTTTTTTTTTTAATCTAAACTTGTTCCCAATTCATCGAAAGCTTATTTCCGTAATCTGTGCTAGGAGTCTTTTAACCACTTGCTTCGTATCTATTATTTTCACTTACTACCATTATCCCTAGAGAGAATACTGCTTTAAATATCAGTCAACGCTAAATCGTTTGTCTTTTTAGCATATACTAAGGTAGAGAACAACATGTTAATTTCCGCAACTGTTATTTTTTCGTCACTTTCTTATATGTACGTATTCTTCTGATATCACTAATCTCGTGTCAGTGATTTCGTTCCGCCATGAACTGCAGACCTTCCTTTTGTAGTAAGCACTGTTTTCCGAAATACGCGCTCCTTAAAAATAGACTTTTGGTTTTACTTTTTATATTTCTACGCTTCCCTCCTACATTGCGATTCTGTTCTTGTCCGTTCTACACTACTTTCCGACATCTGATCAAGTTTAATCCGTAATTAGAACTCGCTACGAAGTTCCGATAAGGAAGAAAAACCGCTGCAAAAATGTAACATACCACGCTACTCTTTTAATGTTAAATTTACAAGTCGAGAAGATGACAACGACCCGGCCTTAGAAAATATGTCTACGTGCATTATCAGCGCGTTAGTTAAAAGCGTTTGTATATCTATATATGTATATAATGAGAGTCAACCCACATTCAACTTCCTCTATATACTACCAACTAGGTGTAGAGAGGGGCGGGTATCGCGCGTTTCCAGCTAATGTACTGGCGCTGGATGTGTCCGGAAGAGAAGAAAAAAGTTTTCCGAATGGTTCATTTTTTCCGCTTTTTCGATTTTCTTTCGGTCTAGCCGTTTCTTCTGTGTCCCTCCTTCCTCAGCTACTGACACGACTGCAACCAGTTTATACCGCTTTGCCATCGGATAAAACTGGACGCAACTAATCGGCCGGCCGAAAGGTCGAAATTTGCCTCTACTATGATATTTTCACAAAATTTTTCTCCGTTCTGCTTTTTCTTTCAGCACGACTTTATTTCTAAAAACAAATAAACTCAACCGAGAAGAACGTGATGTCGAGTTAAGAAGAAAGAGGAAGAAAGATTACAAACATCACTTTTTACCAAAACCAGAAAGAGTTGGAAGTATTTATTGGTTACGGAAAACTTCCGAGCGGCACAAGTGGATTTGAAAAAAACGGTAGAGACACATTTTCCGCAATAATGATCTCGTATTATTTCCGTTAATTTTAGAAAAATCGCTAAACTCGGTAAATTATTCGACGGAATAAGGGAAAAATTTAACAGGCAAATGATTTTTCGACTAAGCAGACTTTCTTAAAAACAAGATTTGAGACATTCCTTTTGAATGTTAGCTTTCTTCCTTTAAATTACCGCTAGTTTTTAACGATTTAATTAGGAGAAAAAAAGTCGGCCACATCGCAGAAACCTGTAAATCGGACTGTTATTATTTTTTTTTTTTTTTTTTTTGGCTTATCGAACAGGGCAGATGTTAATAATTTCAAGTAACTTTGAGGTAAACTGAACATTTCATTAAAATCTCTCTATAGAAGAGTATACAAAGTATATTGCGTGCAAGTAAACCGAAATTTTCAATTCGCTAAAATAAATGGAGAGAGACCTTCATTAAACTAGAGACTTTACTCGGCGAATAATTAATTAAAATCGCGCTTCAAGATGCCTTGATTTTAATGATGAAACGAAAACTAATTAAAGTGATTGGCTCTGGCTTTTGTTGTTTTTTTTACACAGTGACCATGTCTCTACTGAAACCAAAAGCGAAAGAAGTTTTCCAAAATTTTCCACCGAAAATTCTTTTCCAGAGCTGTCAGCGAGAGAGCGTATATCAAGGCGCCCCTCCGATTGACCTAAGTAAATCTTGTTCACAGATATGCGTATTGTACAAAAGCACAAATGGCTCGTTCTAGAAAGATTCTGCAAATTCAGAGACATAGTCCCGTTTCCTATTTCTGGAACAGGCAACCACCCTAAAGCCCATGTTGCGAAAACAATGTTAAAAAGAACAGTGAACACACCAACCACAGCAAAGTTTAAGAAACGGCCGACATGACCTCTACCGAAAACAACGAAATAATTTCACAAAGGAAAAATGGATAACCATACTCAGAAGAGCCTATGTACCGGTCAAGTTTTACATACTAAATAGTACATGAATGAATAACAACGAAACAATTTTATAAAGGAAAAACATAGCTACTTTATATATCCGTCAAGTTTCATAAACTGAATAATGGACGAAAATTTAGGTAAAAAAGACACTTCCTCTTCTACATTCCTTTACACAATATTTCAGTCGTGTTTTTTTGTTGTTTTTTTATTATTATTATTATTATTATTATTATTATTATTTTTATTGGGCTCGTCGACCGGGGACACCTATTAGAAAGGGAAATGAATCAGTTATATTTTGATGCGGTCAGACATTGCTAGTAGGAAGAGGAACAAACAACGGGAAGAACGACGTGTCGAGAAGGAAAAGTCAGGATATTGGAGGCACAATATGGAGTAGGGAATTCGCAGCAAATTGGAATAGCAAGCAGAACACTGGACAGAAAGTGGTTAACACTTAATAAACACATGATCAGCATCGCAAACATGCTCTTCGTTTGAGAGTGAAGAGGATAAAATAGGAAACTAAGGAAAAACGAAAACAGCAGGAAGATAGTACGGCTTAAGAACGTAGACGAATATAGTGGAGAAAACAACAGAACGACACGAAGCGAAGGGAAAAAGGGAGAGAACCAAGGATTGTCAGGGGAAGACACTCAGGTTGAACAGACAGAACAATTGTTAGAAAAAGAGGAAGCGTCTGCATTTGATATCGTAATGTGAGATGAAAACTTTTATGAAAACTTTTATAGGGCGGAAGGAGCATTCTGATGGGCCGGTACGTAATACTAGGAACCGGTAGGTTTCGAAAAAAAATGCTATCGCTAACGCATAAAAAGCAGTTTAAATCATGGGACGATGAAAAAGGCGACTAGGGAGACTCTGTGAAAAGGCATTACGAAAAACCAAACAGCAAGCATCTTAAAAACTCCATAAGCAAACTAGATAAATGACAATTTAAGTTGCCGATTGAGGATCTAATAATTGTCAAATGTATAAAAATCTTTCTTACAGCTCTTTGCTCGCAGATTAATATACAAATCATCGGGGGAACTGGGTATTAATGATTTCGGCAGATGGCAAAAAACAACATCGAGTAAAGAATAAAATTCCCGCCGAAAATTACGAAATAATCATTGGTTAACGAGCGAAGAACCTCACATACGCCTATATATGTATATATTACACGTGTGTGTTACATGTGTAATTATGTGTACATTACTATAATGTAATATGGAACAACTGCAACATTTTACAGTAATTTCAACCTCCGAAAATTGGATACGGTACGGAATATCAATTCATTCGCGCTGTCAGAGCATTAAGATGACGTGGATCAAGTCGCTCTAGAATGCGGTTTTTGGTAATTCCGAGCAGCTCGACCATATGATTCATTCGAAATTGTAAATTTCTTTCAGGATTTCCGTTGGCCCGATGGTCGCTGCTGCAGACTTCAGTAATCGATTTCTAGAAGAACGCGCTGTCATTCTCCCGTCTGGGTCAAAGAAAAAGAAACAAAACACTAATTTTAACCGGTCAATTCCGCGAATGAGGCTTACACCAACACACACACACACACTGAAATATAATGCTGTTTAAAACCGGAGGACAGGTATTACATAAATGGACGACCGGAATTCGTCGAACGGGAAGTTCTCTCTTACAGCTTGCTAAACCGACGCCAGCTATTATTGCACATCGTTGTACCGGCACGATTGTCGCCGCCGAAGCTATTACTCGAGATTGAGGGAGGAGGCGACAAGTGCGATCGAAAAATGTAATAGTTTTATCGCACCGGGAAAAGGCTTTTTTTTCGTGTCACCTATTCGGATTTTGAGGAATTACAATAGTCGAACGTTGAATTTCTGAAATGATCCGCGCGCATCAACGGAATTTATGAATCGGAGATTTTCAATCGTCTAGAACTCGATTTTTGCACTTAGTTCAGTCCGAATAAACGCCGATCCAATAATATTGTCTTTAAATGCGGTTCATTGAGATTGCGTAAGAGAAATAACGCAGCAGAGGTTTTTTGTTTTTTATTTATTTTTTTTTCCAGGTAAGATTAATCTTTCTTCGGGAATTTATTTTATAATTTTATACGCAAGCGAATAGAGTGACGAAATAAGAAATAAACAAACGATATAATTTACAACAACGAAAATCTCCGATAGAGTACGAGTTGAAAGTAAAGCACGTACTATAACCGTTATATTATTGTGCGTGCAAAAACTAAGGACTCCGATGATGATGTCAATTAAAAAATCGACCTAACACCAATTTAGGAGAAGTGCATAAAATTCGATAAAACCGACACTCACGAATTAATATACACATAAAGCGTGTTCGCATCCGCGTCATACGCACGCTGTATAATTCATTTAACCTTGTACTTTTTTTTTAGGTTTTTCTTGAAATTTCTATTCATTCGGATTACGGCTTCTTTCAGGAAATAAACAATTTACTTAAAACGTGAAATAACCTACTTAAACGAGTACTTCGGACAAAATATTTCACGCGAGAATTCAAAAGTAACGTTTATTTTATTATTATTCCTTTCTTACCGTAAAACGTTGTTTTTTTTTTTGGTTTTTTTTTTTGTTTTTTTCTTTGGTGAATTTAAACCGCGCTTTCGTAATGCTTTTATTAATCTGTCCGCGGTAACAACGCAATTTCGTGCTAAAATAGTTAAATTATAAATGACTACACAAACTAATTAAAAAAAAAAAAAAAAATTATATTAAGACCCGTTCCATCGTCCGTTCTTCTTTTTTTTAAATTATTCCTCCGGTCTAGAACTTTCCATTCTATTTTTTTAAAAAAAACAACATAATCATTAGAATTATTAAACGCGTCTTCACACATAGTAGAATGAGCCAAATCAAGAACTAAGTGTCGACATGGCGTGAAAACTTTTAAAGAGAAAGAGATTTTACAACTGTATTATTTTACAAATCAAAAGGAAGAGAAAAGAGAAAAATTGATCACTCTAATAATATGGTTACCTGTTTAAAAATTAATTGAAAAGGAAAATAATTTAATAACAGACTGTGTTATTTTCGAGATGACTTCTATTTAACATTACTTTTTGCACTCTATACAATCAACAAAAAAACGAAATAGCCTGACAATGTTATTGGCAGACACGGAGGAGTGTTAGAGTTTTGGGAAATCAATATTAAAAGTAAAGACTTGTGGAACACGTACTAAACATGTTGTCAATGTGGATGATGACAATAATGTTTACAATGTTTTTGTTTTGTTTTTTTTATTCTTTTAGAGCTCGCCAACTATGTCAATTTGAGGCGCGAGAAGAATTTTTCTATATTTTTAATTTATAAAAATCGCGATTCAGTCGAAACATTAATCAACTACATCTACGTAGACGACTTAAATAGTTATTAATTATAAACATATAGAATAAAATAAATCCTCCCGATTAACAAACAAAATTAAGCGTAAATTTATCTATATAAATCTAAGTAGGTCAATTTAAAGAAACCTTTTCGGGCATATCTCATCCGCTGGCAACATGTAGGATACTCAGAACTAAAAACGCGCTTTGTTCGGTTTAAATTGAGCGTACGTGATTAGCTGATAAAATATACCCGAAAAGGTTTCTTTAAATTGACCTACTCAAATTTATATAGGCTTTTTTCAACTTTCCATTCAGCCATCTCCTCCTCTTCCATTTCATCCATGGTTTTTTCTTGCCTTCTCTTAAACGCTCTACAATAATTTTGTCGCCTTCGCTTTAATCATAGTTTCCTTCCTGTATGTTTCCCTCTCAGTTTTCATCTATTAGCGTTCATTAGAATTTTTGTTTTGTAAAAATTTAATATTTAAATTACGTTAAAAATTTTGTAATTTAGGCAGCGTATTTATTATTTTGAATGATTAATTAAAGTTTCGAGATATTAAAATGAAACTGTCATCTACTGGCTTCAAGTTGAGCTTTTAAACGTTGTTATTTTATTAATCTTTGTTGTTTTTTTTTACAATTAAGTTGTTGCAATAATCCCCGCCGTTCATTAATGACTTATTTTCCATCGATCACAGAACACAAGCACCGTTCGGTTATTTCGAAATTTTTTTTTACTAGAGCCCAAAACTCTGAAATATCCGGTAAAAATCTCATTCGGATTTGAATATTTACGGTACACACACACACACGCACACACTTTTTCTCGCTCGCACGAAAACATTATTAAAGTTACCAAACACTGTCGCGGCTACCAGATGTTTCTTTTCTTTCTATTTTTTGCTTGTTTTCACAACGCAGCGTGCTTGTACGCGAAGAAGACTGAAAACAATATTTCCCAAGCGGCACTGTGATGCGACAGAAGCTACAGGTTAATTAATATTCACTATTTCACGGGAAAAATACGCTAAAACGTCTATTTTTAGTCACCAGCGATGCGAAAAGAAACCTTCAAAGTACACACTCAGGCAACATTTTATTCGCGTTGCATTAAGATGCATCGACGAGGGTGTTTTTTTCCGTAAACCCGGTAACTATGAAGTACTTTTACAACACCAATAACATCTATGCGCAAGTACTCGAGCATTCTCTGTCACACTAATGACTTCCTTCTAATCAACCTACAGATTTTAAATAAAATTCTGCCGCGAGCGATTTTTAAATCTTGATCTAGTGGAAGTGGGTAGAAGGGCACACAATGTTATGATGAATGAACATGATAGTAAAAAAACAAAAATATTTATGTTAATGATCGCAGTCCTTTCCTTCGTTTCTTTCTAAATCGCCCGTGGATTAAAAAAAAAAAAAAACAAAAAAAAAACAAACAAAAACAAAAAAAACACCGATACACGATATTTCATAATTAAACGATATCGATTGTGTACGCATATATTTCTAAATAGGTACACGCGGATATGTGTATGTCTTCTTTTGGGATCAAGGTGAGAAGGGATTGTGTACTCCGTTACCGCTCATCGTTATCGGGATCGAATTTTGATTCAGTAAATATTATTCATTCCACGACGAATACTCAAACGCATCAGTAAAGATCAGTTTTTGTCGACAACTAGCAATATATTTCTTTCTTTTTTTCACTACAAAGCGCAGGTATTTAAACTTTTTCAATCACTATTCTCTCTCTGCCTCTCGCTCTGTCTTTACCTCTTTTTTTTTTTTCTGCAGAGAAATTCATTTGACATTCGGAAAAGATAATCACAATGAGATTTCAGAAAACGACGGTATATAATTAATTTTATCGACTGAATATAAAAAGTTGCGCGCATAAATAATTTCTAGGAATCGCAACTTCAGTAATTCGGAGTGATTTGAGGGAGAATTCGATATTAAACGCGAGAATACTTTTAAAATAAATCACACCGATTAATAGTAATAATAATAATAATAATAATAATAATAATAATAATCAAAACAAACACTTCGTACTTGATAAATCAACCGAGTTTTCAAAACAAAATGGAAAATAAAAAATAATAATAGTAATCTGTGCGGCAATATTACCAAAGAACACCATACGTGACTACAGCGTCGATCTGAAACTGTTTCAGATCACGGCTAGATTCACATGTATATGAACAATTTGAATCTTACCTAAGCTAAATTGTTTTAAATAATCTTAGTTGTCCGTTATTAACTTTTGCATTATTAATTTATTAATTATTAATATACAGACGGTTTAAAAATTAAACAAGTCTATAATAATAATACGGTGTAAATGATAATACCAGTGTGTGGATTTATAAGTCTTAGTAGTCATCAAAATAAATTTTTAGTAATATAACGAAAGCTTTTGACGCTTAAAATATCATACCTGTTTATCGTGGAAATGTAATTTGAAACAATGTCAATTGTTAGTCAAACAAAAAAAAATCAAAACATCAATATGCTACGTATAATATATACCGATCTGAATAAAGAGCATCGAAATAATAGCTTGCGAATTAGATGGAGAATGAAATCGTAGAATAGGAATAAGGAAAAAAAAATCTCTTTGGAAAAGCAAACTGGATAATCGGTCAAAATGCAAAAATCCGTAAAAAAACAAAAAAAAACGTTGATAATAAGAAACGAAAAAAAAGGCAGCTATGCCCTTTTCAAAAGTTAAAATTTTCCTGATAATATTCGTTTATTCCGCTTGACGTACTTAAAAATTGCCGCGAATTTCTTCGTAAAACGGTTTAGTCACGGTGACCGATGAACCAGACTAGCAATTTACCGGAAATTTTTTATTATCGGATAATTTTTAATTTCAAAAACCCTCGCCGATCTAAATCATTCGAACTGATTAAATGTCGTCAGGGCTAATAAGAATACCGTCTAATGTTCATTCCCTATTGATGGAGACCATTTCCGCCAACGAAGAGTTTACATAAATATTTGTTTACATTAACGCTCTGTAATGAACTAAGCCGTCGATAGCATATACGATAAATTATAATCGATACACGGATCGAATCCTGAATTTTGTGACTAAGCAGTAATTTGGTAATCGTGTAAAGTACAACAAAAGTCACCCGAACGCAAACTCTACAAAGTCAGATTTTCCCGTATTTTCGAGTTCTCCTCATAAAATGCCTCCAACTTGACCGGTTCCATCGATTTATTTCTTTTTTGATCATTATTTCAATACTCATTTTCGTTTAATACTCGCATCTCTGGAGCGAATATCCTGCAGGAGTACTTTCCGAAAAACAGGTGTTATTTCTCTTTGTTCTTTACAGTGTATTTATCTTCCCCGGTTGCCTCCGCTAGATTTTAAAAACCGTAAACTGCCTCCGCAGCGTTGAAAAATAAGCAGGACCGTAAATTGCACTTCCGATTGATTTTTTAAAATACAAAACAAAGTCTGGATTTTTCAGGTATAAATTTCACCCCGCAAAGAAGTCTCGATAGTCAGAAATTTCTATTTGCATAATGGTTTTTCGTAGCACAATGTAATATCGCTTTTCCATCAGTATTTTTGCCGGTACTTTATTTTTCTTTTTTTTTAATTGGTATTCCCGATTAGGTTAATTATCGAGGTTTAAAAAAAAGATTCGAAACTCTAATTTACACTTTCCTCCTTTATCGCGGAAAAATTTCCAAAATATCTCTATACAAGCCCCTTAGCATTAACATTCGGGCGAGGTTAATGCACTCCGCAGGGTATTACAATTTATAAACTCGCGTTTTTAAATTAATATTAACATTAAAATTTTTTCTATGTTTAAAGATATATACATATATATAAAAAAAAAAAAACGTGGAAAATTATGATAAATCCGCGAAACGTATGTCGCAAAATTAATGAAATTTAAAAAAAAAAAAACGATATATTTCGACTCCTTAAACGTGGTGTCAAATGAATAAAATTTAACGAGGATATGCAAATTATAAATACTGATTAAAACACAGACTAATAATACCGACGGCATATTAGTACTGCGCTTCGGCCTAGTTTAATAAATGCTTATCAGTTAATTTTAAAACGTCTGTAATCAATATTAAAATTAAATTTGTGATCGTTTGTAATTTTATAACTTGGGCAATTGATAATTTTTGTATCTGTCCGTGTCTGTAACTGCGGTTCTATTGCAGAGTGTAATTCGTCCAATGTATATTTTGTTTAAGGATTTGATATTTACCAGATTTACGATATTTCTTTAATTTATTGATTATACGGATTATTTTTTGTCGTGCGCGATATTCTTATATCGCTCGACTAATGTTTATTTTAATTGGAGATATTTTATTCACTATTTTTCACGTTATTGTTATACTTTTTATATAAATTGTCTCGTAAGATTCGAATTATAATTATTATTACTGTGTATTTGATAATGCTGAATTTTGTTTTCCATGCAGTTATCAAAGTAAAACAGCAAAGTAAGTGTCCCATATCCTTCATAATGGATTGTGCGGTTAAGGTTCGCAGTAGACCAGCGGCACTAATAAGAGTAGAGAAGCCAGTTCCTTTCTATGTGGGATCCGCATTTACTTTTCCAGAGATTTGTCTGGTACCCCCCAATTATTTCAGGCTGGCTAAGCGCTTGATAACCTAAAATGCTGATAATTTATGCCCTCTATAAAGAGTCGGGTAGCGGTTTAATAATAATGTACAAATTTCGTCACTGATGAACTTGTAAATCACGTTTCGGCAGTTTCAGCTATATTCGAATTTAGATTTGTACAAACTAATATTGTTTACACTTTAAGTCACTCGCGTTTATCGCCCGTTTAATTTTAAAATTTTAGTTGTTCATATTTTGAATCTTCCAATGATAAAATTTTTTGGCTAATTTTTCTCTGGTTATGCTAAATAAATAAACATACTTCTCTTAAGAGAACTTCTTCTTTAACACTTATTACATTTTAATAAAACTACTTAAGCCGTACTGGCCAATACTCATCGGTATTCATGTGGGCATTTACACAATTCCTAATAAACGAAAGATATCACTGAAATCAGTTCTCACCGACAAAATACGCAATAATATAAAGAGACTCGTAATATTTCCGTCAGTGATGAAAATCATAACGCTATGACGGTTATTCGTTGTCTCTGAATACGTATTTATCCCTGTGCTAATTAACTCTCGATAATATTTCAGTCCAACTTACCTTTTTTACGCTAAATACATTTTAAGTTGGTCGCGTTTGCTAGATTACTTTACAGGGACCCTTATTTTTTCTCAATTTTTGATGACTACTCAGTTTATGTTTGCTCGATAACCTACCGCGACTGGTATACTTCCCAGTGAGCGAGGAATCATTAAAATCAATTAGGTAATGCGCGAACAAATAAAAATAACCTATTCCCTTTTGATAATAATTTTGGAAATAATATAACATAATAAAAAACACATATGTATATCTAGAACCGATGAAAAAATTTCGTGCGGTAAACAAAGATTAGCGTTTTTTTCCCCGTTCAAGAATAATACGGTCTAAACATATGTTTTCGCTATACAGTCAGTTTGATTATTTTTTACTTTAAAATCTCGTCTCTTTAGCAACGGCTAATATCTCCACTCCCTTTGTCTTCCGACTAATGGCGTCAGAAAAGCTAAATTTATTTTCAGCGTGTAGTTTATTCATTTTTAAATGTCCTCTCATTATCGGTTTAATCGATTATGTGAATTCTGTGTTTTGATTTTTTGACTTAGGAAATCTGTAATAAGACATTTCGCCAAATATCCGTAATTTTAATCGCTACCTCGAAGAAATGATCCTCAAGTGCGAGCTTTATAAATGCAATCGTAAATGTTCGGACGGCTGTAATATATCCTTTCGGATAATTACTAATTAAGTCAAAAAAAAACAAAACACGATTCACAAAGCAACACGAAGAGCGGTTAAAACGAAAATTCTTTGGAACGTTTGAAGTTTTAATGTGCACATTTTCATCATTTATTCTGAAAAAAAAAAAAAGGTAAAGAAGTATCCTCGAAAATTTCATAAATCCTGTAAAAATAAAATTTTACCTATTCAATGAATTTTGTGCACTTCTCATGTAACAAAGAAACTAGGACGTTGAAACCTTTTAGAAGTACGAATTGAACTGGAATTTTTTTAGTCTATTGAAATTATATCTAGAGTATAGCTACATATTTCATAAATCAAACTCATTAATTATAGTGTACGAATAAAAACGTTTAAATTAACACAAAACCAGCAACATATACAAAAGTAAATAACGAACTATGCGCCGAAAATATTATTGTACACTCGGCTCTTCCGCTACCATTGGAATCACACAACGTAAGAAGCGGAAATTGTACGACTACTGTCTCTTTGGCTTTTTATTTCTAAAAATTATAAATACTGTTCCTTCGGATAATGACTAAACTGGTCAAATCCACACACACACAGAGGTAAGACATGAAATCAAAAATGACCGCGTATTTATCGTAAAAATCTGTAAGGTGTAGATAGTATCCAAATATTCTATAGCTGGGTGTCAACGGTCATTCGATTTTCAAAAATATTCTTTCTTCATACAAATTTGTTTTTAAATGATCCATCAATTAGTCGCCCGCATGCCGCTACGGAAGTATACATCTATTTTACGTGTTAACGACAGCCGAACGAACAGAGCGGGTAATTTCTTAAAATCTTCAATTTGATGAACTTTCCCGAAACGATATCTGAACTTTAACGTAGCACTCAATTTTTTTTCAGCGTAAAAGCGTCCCGAGAAGAAACGTAACCAATTAGAAAAGTAGGTTGTACTTTTCTCCACCTGAAACTTGTACCTATTATAAAAGTTTTCCGATCCGAATGCTAAAGTTTTTTTCGTTATACATTTAATTGCACCCGACTCCCTCTTTCACTGCGAAGAGTTAACGTAACTCTGTTTTATTTCTCAATCGACTAATTTTACAATTGACCGATGCCTAGATAATTTGTTAATGAATCGTTGCGGAAACGGTTTCGGTAAATAAAACGGAAATTGGCGTTTGTTTCCAAAACCAGGCATTACGTCATCAATGCTTGACTATGTCCGATACAGCTCTCGAATTCTTAAGCCGACGAAAAAAAAAGAAAAAAAAAGAAGCTTTTTGTATCGATATCTGTAAGAGTAACCGACTTATACTGTTTATTTTCAAATACACTTCTCTCCATCGTAGAACAAATGATTACGACCGTGCAAATTCTCGAATCGACGAACCTCTTGGCTGATGTTTCGACATCCAATGATGATTTTGTAGTCTGCTGCCTCCTGATTCAGGTTCGTGTCCTATGCTAGATTGTAAAGTCTTACAAACATCTATTCGATATAGGTGAATATCATCGCTCGACAAAAAGTGAAATTTTTACCGCGCACTATCGTGTTTGTATTATTCTTAATCTGGAATTGCCACCTATCGAATAAGTTGCGTGTGTCATACGTAGTAATTATATTACAAATAATATAAACATTTTGAGAAGTCCAATAAAGGCTGGTTGCCTACTTGACTACCAGGCACACAGGCTGTCAGACCTAATAGTAGAAGCAGCAAATCTTTATATTCCAAAAATCGAAATCAAGTCAAGTAAAGAGCACTTACCAAGAAAACTAGTGAAGCTTATTAAGATTAAAAACTATGTCAGGAAAAAGCACCAAAAGATTCGTAACCATTCCTCTCACATCATTTACAACTTATTCGCTAAACTAGTTAAATACAAACTAAATGAATACCGAAACACAACATGGAATAACAAACTAATAAATCTAAGTGCAAAAGACCAGTCGATCTGGAAAATAGCAAAAATATTTTAAAAAAACACGGACACATCTATTCCACCTTTAACACATGCTAATCAGACCGAATACACAAAAACAAAGGCAAAACTGAGTTACTCTCAAATATATTTCTAGATATACAAAATCAAAACAAAAACTCTTCCACCAAATGGCACACAAACAAAATAAATACTACTGTACAGAAGTTCCTAGCCACCCCAACGGTCACTACCAACTACCCTAAGCTCTTCTCACCAAATGAAGTTAACAAAATCATAAAAAAATTAAAAAATAAACACTCCACCGGTCCAGACAATATCTCCATTACCATGATTAAGAATCTACCCGAAAAAGCTAAGATCAATCTAACTATTATAATAAACTCTAGTATCATTTCGGGACACTTTCCTACCTGCTGGAAAGAGTCCATTATTATTCCTATACCAAAATCAGGAAAGGATCAAGCAATGGCTATTAACTACAGACCTATCTCGTTAATAAACTGTTTAAGTAAAATAGCGGAGAAACTTATTCTTTCCAAGATGATAGATCATTGTAACGAAAAAAAAATCATCACCCCCCACCAATTCGGGTTTCTGCGGAATTTGTCGACTACGATGCAGTTAAGTAGGCTAACCGAGTTTGTAACTGACAATTTTAACCTAAAGAAACATACCGGAATGTTATTACTTGACATCGAAAAAGCCTTTGATACCGTCTGGCATCAAGGATTAATATACAAATTGCTTAAGTATCAGTTCCCTAAATTTCTCATTACTCTTATAAATGATTACCTGGTAGAAAGGAAATTTTCAGTAAAAATTAACGACGCTATATCTTCTCCAAAAACAGCGACGATGGGAGTTCCGCAAGGAAGCATACTTGGTCCATTCCTATTTATTTTGTTCTTAAATGATCTTCCTAAACCTAAACACTCCGAGCTAGCGCTATTCGCTGATGACACAGCCATTTACTGCGCTTCTTTTAGAGTCGACACAATTAAACGTAGATTATCAGAAAGTTTTTTAAAAATAAAAAAGTACCTTACAAAGTGGAAAGTTAAAGTGAATGATGCAAAAACGCAGGCTATCCTATTTACAAAAAGAAGGCCCGCTTTTTCCCCGGAATTAAACCTGGGAAATCAAGTCTGCCCTTTTAAAAATGAAGTTAAATATCTGGGGGTCATCCTAGATCGGCGGCTAACTTTCAACAAACACGTTGATCACGCTATAAATAAAGCGCATGCAAGAAATTTTATGTTGAGGCACAACATCTTCAACAAAAAATGCAAATTAACAACAGAAAATAAATTACTTCTATACAAAGCTATCATTAGGCCTGTGCTCCTTTACAGCTCGCCAATAATGTCTCGAGATCTACATTTCAAAAAGTACAGCGATTCCAAAATAAATGCTGTAGAATTATTCTAAGCGCTCCGGCGTATACTAACATAAATAGTATGCACGCTGTATTAAAACTGCCCTTTATTGTAAACATAATCCGTACGCAAGCTAAGAAATTCTTTGATGATTGCTCTACTAGTGATCACGTGTTTGTTAAAAGAATAGGAGACTACACGAGAACCTCTTTGCAGCTAAAATATAAAAAGTACAAACACAAACGCATTAAACATATGCTATTTTAATCTTATAGTGCACCGATCCGTCCGCAAGCGTTAAACAAGGTGTTGAAGCACACACGCGCAATGACACTCCAATAACCATCATACTTCTACTTTTTTTTTACAACTTACACTTTATTTATTTTTTCCGAAGCTAGGATTTTTGTTGGTTTTTTTTTTCCTAATATTATAACAAATGTAAAGTTTTTCTTTTTTCATATTGTAATTTAAGCATAAATGTATTTTTGATGCACGCTGGCGAGGGTAAATTGCTCGATACGCGTAAAATTTAAAATGTTTAAACGTACTGTTATTTTCTTTGTTTTGTAAATTTAGTAAATAAACTTTATTCAATCAATCAATCAAAAAACGTAAAAAGTAAGTCTGTTGCAGAAGCAACTAGAAATTGTCATAAATCGTACAAAAAGCAGTTGGCGAATAATCATACACACTTTTTGACACCGGTAATGTCGTAAATAATCGATTATATCAAAAACAGATGTATTTATTAAAATTATCAACGGCCGACATTTTCGACTACTTCGTTTTCTAGACGCCTCGAAGGACTGTGTTATTCTTCTCTCGTTAATCAAAAGTTAGTACTGAAATACAACAGTAATAAATTAGTTTATTGAGTTTTAATCTGATAAAGGAATATTACGCGTAATCAGACGCCGAAGCTTACGATTTTATTACGAGGCGTCATTCCAACTGCTCCTCGAACAAAAGGATTCCTTATAATACCGAATGGGGGATCAGATAAATACATAGCAGCTTCGTGGAAGAACTTTTTATTTCGCTTTTCGCCTACAGTGATAAAACTCAGCCTCTTACCAAGCGCACTCTTCCTTAACATACACGTGGTTTCCTTTCACAAACAAGGATTTTTCTCATTAGGTCCCACAACACGTATCAGTGCCATATTCGGTATTTCTATTACGCTTCTGACGTACATGATTTGCATCGGCAACACTCACAGCTGAAAATTAAACGAATTTTTAACGTCGAGAACATTTTCCCCCATCCCACAACGAATTTCCATTAGTGCTAAGATATAATTATTGGTTTCTGGCCATTCCTCTTACAAAGCAGCAATGACGATAGTATAGTAGAACGGGCTGTTAGAATCAGACGTTGGGTCTGCAATGCGCATTAATACACTCTTACAAAATTAAACTAACAAAAAGATTCTCACTTAGACGTACTCCTTAATTGTATTTATCAGAATTTTTACAAAAAGCCGCATAATAAACCATGCCGATTTTTATTTATTTATTTGGTTAACTTTTGTTCCTTTTTTTTAACAACGTTAATTGATTATAAATGAATAACAACAATATCTCTGAAAATCAGTAATGTAAAGAATGTCTTCGCAGTTTACTAATGGTTTTTCTGCTACGTACGTATATTTAAGTTAAAAATCCCCTTTGAAAGTATTCAGCTTCGAACAACCTGAATGCGCTAAAAATGTAACCGATAACTAAAATCAATCTGCCAAACAGTTTGACAAGTGTCTACATCGTTTTTTAGGTTTTAAACAAATTTAATAATCATTCGATATTTTACCATATTGACGTGATTTTAAACACAAAAATTATACAACTGTTAAAAATTGCTGATTTCTTTTTTAGGCTTTTTAATAAACTGAAAGTGAATAAATCAAGTTTTTAAATTAAATCATTAAAATTATATATAACATATATAGCATACATACATATATATATATATGATATATAAAATTCGGTCCTTCGGCCTCGCAAGGAGCTCCGCTTCTTGACCCCGCCTGGGGACACCCTGGACCTATCTATACTTCGTATAAAACGAGGAAAATTGGCAAAGTCATTCTTTCCGATTGCGCAAAAAAAAACATAAATTTTTATTTAATGTCACATTTGAGAACAAATTTTTGTGACGGAAAAAGTAATGGGGTCTAACTAAGAATGACGTAATTAATATATGTATATATATATATATATATATATATATTCGCAAAATAAGTTGTTTTTTTTTCATTGCAAAAATTGCACATATTGCCTGGTCATTCTATAGAATGCTTTTAGATTTCATATATATATATATATATATATAGGGAAAATGCAGATTTAGATTTTATGTAAAATGTAGATATAGCAATTACAAGCCTAAAATCGATTTTAATAAATGAATAAGTTAAAATGTAAAATTCCGAGCTGATTTGCAAAGATACAATATTTCGTTATCATTTGATTTTCGTTTATAAAAAAACATATATGCATGTAATGTTCAGATAATAAAACACGAAATTAATAAACAATAAAATTTTATCGTTAAAACTGTTTAACGAGACACAGCCTTTTCCATTTATCCTACAGGCACCTACTTCGAAGATGTGTGTACTTTTGTAACAGCTCTCATACTATATTGTAAGTAGTGTTCAAACCCTCATTTAATGGCCCTTCACACGGTGGTAAACAAACATGTTTGGTCAAAAAAAGTTTAAAATTAAATATAATAGCATCTCCATTATGTTAGTTAAAAATGAAAAAAAAAAAAATAATACAATTAGATCGTAAAATAATAGCGATTATTGAACAAACTTTAAAAAATATCAACACCTCCCGAAGGTAAAATTCAGAGGAGAAATTTCGGATGCCTTTAGAGTCAGGTAAATGGACTGTCAACCTTACTTTTTAACTGTGTACTTGAAAAGGTTATTCGCGAATGGCGTAAAGAAATGAATAAAGAAAATTTGGATAATTCACGATAGGATATAAAAATAAAGCAACTAAGGTGTGGACTGCCTGGCTTTTGCAGGTGACCTAGTAATCCTGTCGGACTTTATAATGACAGTGGAGAAACAGATAAGTAAGTTAGGTACACAAGCAGCAAAAGCAGGGCTACTGATCTCTTTCGAGAAAATAAAGTTTATCACTAGTGTGAAAGAAGCGCCAGAATTGCTAAAAAACCTGGGTTGCAATAAAACTAACAAAGTAGAGTAATTTTAATATTTAAGATAATAGATAGATATTTCTGAGAAGCTAGCAATAGGAGAGCACGAGTGTCAATAAAATGGAGATGGCATACCGAGTGACAAAGAAATATACAGAATTCATATCCTTTAATGCTAAGACACTACAGAGCACGGTAATCTTGTCGAAAATATGCGTCCCCGAAATGTTTTGTATTAAATAAAAAAAAAGGCTGCTCGTAAAAAAAAAATAGAAATTAAGGAAAGGAAGATACTAAGGAAAATTTTCGGTCCAGTTAAATAACATCTGCAAGAGAAGACGCAGCAACAGTGAATTGTACATTAAAAAGTTGAAAATACAATACAGAAAATTAGGAAAACGAGAATTGTTTTTCATGGTTATATCATGAAAATGAACAACGCAAGACTGAGCAACAGAATATTTTCATATGTACAAAGCCACAGAACAAAATGGAGTTGGTTCAAAGAAACAGAGCAGGACATATCGTTATGGTCCGCAAACTGCCGATGTAAATTTCGTACATTACTTCTCGGAACTCCTTTGAACTTGCTACAATTTCTGTGAAATTACTATGAAATTCTTACACTTTGTACATTAAACTCACGATTTGCAATAGGATCCAACGGCAATGTTTTCTTTTTTTTTGGGGGGGGGGGGGGTTTCTGTTTTCTCCCGTAAAACATTATAAATACGCAGCGGCTAAATAACTGTTTTAGCAAAACTAAAAATGCATAGTTCCTGTAGAGCACTCTTGATACGTGCATAAAAAGGCGTTGGTTCGAATTTCATCCTATAAAAAGACTATTTTTAATTCTCTATTTTAGTCGGATGCTTTATTCGGATGTTCCACAAAATTTCCATAAAATCCAGTACATCTTAGGAATAACAATAAACGTAGGAGAACCATACTCAAACGCTCCACTATTTCGGCAATTTGTCGCTTTTGCTTTAATCATAATCTCCTTCCTGCATAATTTTCTATCGGTTCTCATCTGCTTCTACTCCAGTTTGTCCTTTTCACCCACTTCCAATTACTTTCCTCGCGATTCTGATGTCATATTTCGTTGGAATATTCGACCTTTTCTGCTGAAAAATTGCTCTTCTACTCTTTTCTGCTAAAACAACTCTCCCTATACTCTCCTTATCGGTACTTCATAAATTATACGTCATTTCCTTCTACTTCTGCCATTCCTGCCCTCGAATTATATTTATTTCCTGTATCTTAAATGTTTAAAAATAATAAGAACTTTTTTTCTCCTTCTTCCCATTTCTGGCGCTAATGTCCCCTCATTGATAAAACCATAAAAAGATTAAAAATTAAATTTTTTTTTTGGTTATCAATCAATTTTCGGATGGTTTTTAATGCGGACGATGATATCCACTAAATGTTTAAATTTCAGAAGCTACATGAAATAAATGTAATAAACCGAAACAAGAAATTAATTACAGAGGAGACATGATAACGATAAAAAAGAAACCGAAATCAAAGAGTTACCATCGCAACTGGTACAAAATAGTATAGCAGATCTGTGCCAATGGACATGGCAAGCAACTATTCAGCGTCCATAACATGGCTACAACTTCCTTAATTTTCTACAACATTTTCAAAGAAATACTGCAAACATTTGCATTTATTAAGCCTTAATTTTTTTTTTCATTCGAGTGTCGTATTTAACTTCTTTTTTTTTTACTTTTACGCGCACATTCCAATTTCTAAAAACACTAATGCTATCGTTGTTGAAACATTATTTCGTTCACTTTAAAAAAAAAATAAAGCCCGATTGTAACTTTTGCATTCACGTACTAGAAAAAGAAATGTTTCGACCAAAGTTGTAGTGCATGGAACCTTAAACGAAAACAACGAATGTTTCAGCTATTTTTATAACAAAACTGCGTAAAAGAACACGTGAAAATATTTTAAAAATACCGCACTAGAGCTATTTTGCGCCAATTATTTTTGGGAAAAATTTAGACGTAAAAACTTTTCCACACAGCAACAATCTTAATAATCCGGGCGTGAAGAATAAAATCTTTCACATACAACACTGAATGGAATTCGAGAAAAACCCCCAAAAAAACCGTTAAATTACCGCAGCCAACATGGACGTAAACTGCAGCTGCAAAAAAAAAGAAAAAAACAATAAATTTCAACGAATTAATTATTTACACGGCGAAAATAAATAACATTTTAAAAATTCGCTCAATTAAACATCCGTTCGGAAACTAGCTAGAAATTGTACAACAAAAGAGTAATTACTAGATCGAGAATTAATACGAAATAGAAAGATTAAATGGTCGGAATTTATTTAAATTGTGAAAACGATAACAAGGACGAGATGTTTTCAATCAACAGTTCACATTCATCGAGTTAGAACCTATAAAATTTCGTAGAGAACAAAAGTATCGATGAGAAATAAGGTATGATTGAAAGTACGGCTAGTTATTTCTCGATGCAACACATCTTAAAAGATCTAGGCGAACAACCATATGTTGTAAACGATTTAACTTTTCTGTTAAAATTCTGAACGGCACAAGAATAACCTTGAGAGAAAGAAAGACACGACACTCTGTGTAAATAATTTTTGAAATTTTTTAAATTTTTTAAATTTTTTAAATTTTTTAAATTTTTTAAATAATTAACTATTTCGGTCTTATCGTTTCTTTCAGTCGCTACATAGGACAGTATTTTAAAGTCCGTAGCCCGTTGTAGAAGATTTTCAGCAATTTTTTCTTTTTTAAATTGAACTAAATGTTTAGCTAGATCGGTATTTAATATTCGTAAAATTTTTGACTTTTACCTATGTTAAAAATTTGAATGCACTCTTTAAAATTTCACTGAGATTAAAATTTTTTCGAATATAAATTATGCCTAAAAATATATCAAAGAATTGAACAGCTTATTTTTCGAATTTTCTTTAAATAGCTACATTTTATTTCGATACTTGCACGATTGCGCAACACTATAAAAGTTGATTAATAATAAACACACCGATTTTAGGAAACATTTTAATTAAGTTTTAAATAATTTGCGACATGTTTCGGTAACAAAGTGCCATAATCATGCAATACAATGTTGATTAAGTGAAAGAAAACAGATTACGTTCTTATTATTACGAAATCGGTATAAAAAATAATATAAAATAAATCGATAAATCACGTAATTTTAATAATTATAAATATTTTATAAATAATAAGAACGTAATCTGTTTTCTTTCACTTAATCAGCATTGTATCGCATGATTATGACACTTTGTTGCAGAAACATGTCGAAATTTATTTAAAATTTAATTAAATATTTCCTAAAAATTATTAATCAACATATATAAAAAAAAAACAAAACAAGGAAATGGATGGATTAAATATTATCACTATCCACAAAAGTTTTTCTAACACTCTCGAATGAATATTTTTCGCTCGCTTCCTCCGGTGATCAAGAAAATTTTCATCGGGTATTTTTATCGATTTTTTTACCTTATTGTTTTTGGTGAAGTACAATTTATCGAATTGTGCGCTGTATTTGTTTTCCCCGAAATGCCGATAAATCGACCGCATTTTTAATCCATATATATATAATACATATACATATACATATACATATACATATACATATACATATATATATATATATATATATATATCTGTATATATATAAATGAATGTTTGTATGTATATTTGTCCTGTGTGGCGTTCCTGTACCGCTGGACGGACCATGCTAAAATTTTCAGACTGTATTCGTGTTGTCCAAACGAAGGTTTTAAGGCTGAGTCTTCTACCCCCTCTACTTCACGAAATATGGGGCTTTAAGTAGTTCAGGTTATGACCATCGGTACGGAAATGTATATGAGACGAGTAAAAAAAAAATTAATTTTTATAATGAAATTTTAAATGAAATAGTTACCGTGGGAAAATAAATTAAATGTAAACATTTAAATAAAACAATTACCATAGTAAATTCTATATGGCATTTTATTAATTTCTGGCGTTAATTAATACACCGTGTTCTGTTACTCCATTGTTTAGTCGAGCGAAACTTTTGGATAAATCACGAAACATAGGTTTTACAGAAAAATCGATAATCTTCAGCTAAACGTGAAACGTGAAGACCATTTTTTGTTGAACAGTGATAAACATGCCCCCCCCCCCAAAAAAAAAAAGAAAGAAAGAATCTTTCCATAAATATAATTCCAGATAAAAGAAAAATTTGTTTATGAATTCTCAAGTAGAGATTTCAACTGGTATTAATACACGGGCGAAGCCGACAGCTAGCACTAAATATTTCGTGATTAATCGATTTAAATTTGAATTTTTCTATATGTGAAAATAAAGTTTTTCCCAGCTATAATTCAGTGCTTACGGCGTTACCGACGTAATATTACGGCGAAGTTTCCGATGTATGTATACCTTAAAGAAAGTAAAAAGGATGAGAGTAGGCGTGACTTTTCTTTAATACAAAAAAATTTCGATTTTGAAATGGGTAAATGTATTTCCGTCACTTGTCTGTTTATGCACTTTCTTATCGTTATCAGCTACTGTAGAGCTTAATAAATCGTGCCGTGATCGAAACGGTACTATTTTCGTTCTTATCAGTAGCCGCTAGTCGAAGGTGCTAGCGCACGGCAACAGTCGAAAAAGTCCGGCTTTATTCTAATATAAGGTTCATCCTTACATTACTAATATGCTATCATAACCAAGCCGATGGTAGTCATTCATCCTGCAAAGCAAAGAATAACCAATTTGGGTTCAGAAAGGGGAAATCAACGATAACTCTGCTCGGAACCTTTACATCTGCGATAAATAAGGGATTAGCATCCGGCAAACAATTTTTGACAGTCTTTCTAGACCTTACTAAGGCTTTTGATTTAGCGGATAGGGAAATATTGATAGAAGACCTAAGCAAAATTGGTATAACCGGGAAATATCCTAATTGGTTTAGATGTTATTTACATGAAAAGGGAATGTTTAGTGAAAATTGGTAAATGGGGTAAACGAAATATGGAGTTGCACAAGGGGAACTCCATATTAGCATCGTGTTACTGTTTCTAATTTACATCAACTCCATTCACAATTGTATTACGAACGCCAAACTTTATACTGATGATATTGCGCTCTGGTAATTGAACACCAAGACGTAGAAATAGCAGAAAGGCTGCTTCAGGGGGATCTGAATATGGTTTGCAGATGGGTACACGATAAAATATTATTAATAAATGCCGAATAATCAAAAGTGATGTATGTGAGAACATCACCGAGTAGATTTAGGAAGTTTGTGCCTAAAATAGTGTTGCACAAGGTAGATTATTGCCTTCATGGAGCGGAAGTATGCCATTGTGAGCCGTTTGGAAACGGCTGATAATTTCAAATAGCTGAGAATAACATTAAGGCGTTAACTTGGAGAGTTCACATAGATAACATTGCTAGGAAAATTAGGCAGACTATGCCGGCGTTATACAAATTAAAACAGGTTATGAATTACAAAACTACGAGACTGTATTTTGACTCATTAATAATGACTAGGATTAGATACAGAATCGAAATTTGGGGGGAGGCAAAAAAAAAAAAAAAAAACAGAATTCAGGAAAAAGCACTGCAAACTGACAGTTTCTCAAAACGCCCAACATTAAAAAGCCCACTTCAAAGCCGAACCGCGCAATGAATGCCAAAGCAAAACCGAATACGAGAAAGTGCAAGAGATCAAAGAGAATTTCTCGGAAGACGTAGCAATATTGAAACGGACCAGCACACGCGTTAAAAGACATTTTCGAAATCTAGACCAAACCGCAACAGATTAGCAACTCAAGATCAGCTTTAACTCTAGAAAAAATTTAGTCCGTCACCACGCACAGGATACCTGTAAAATCGCCGCAGCATCTACAACTGATATTCCTAGTTCGCTAACTCAAGCAATGTCCGCAGTATCGCAAAATAAAAGCAAAAATATTACAAACGTACTAAAACTCATTCGTTCTCAAGCTACTCCGAAATTCAACCCATAGTTCGCTACGATGAACGATACTATAATTTCACGGTACTGTAATGGATTCTTTCTCCATTTCGAAGACCTTAAAGTACGTGTCTCCGAAAATCACATTTAGAACTAGAATCTACCATCGAGTGTTCCAAACTCTATCAGAAAATCTTCAGAACCTATCTGGGCGCGGTAAAATTTACTATAAAAATCCATTTTCGTTTCCGGAAAATTAAAAAAGAAATTTTTGCAAATTTTAGCTGCAGCAACGTTTACAAAAGTTCCCGTCGCAGTATTACCAACGAGGGAAGATCTTAAGGAATTCGTAATAATTTCGTTTTGTTATTTTGACCGTATTCCCGTGTAATTAGCAGAAGTTGCAATTAAACGATTGTAGAATTTTATCTAAAATCCGATATAGGTAAAATTTCCCAAGTTCCCCCCCCCCCGTAATATCCGCTACGGAACCGTTTAAAAATTTTTATTATAAATACGAGGAAAAAAAAAAATAAAATAAAATAAATAAATAAAAACTCCGGGAAACAAATTTGTAATTAAATTTCGAAAAAAAAAATAATAACGACGTTAATAGGAATGAAAAAAAATCTCACCCACAATAAACAAACTTACTTTGTGAAAAGAACATTTTTTAATTATCGTTATACATATATTCTGCTTCATCAACGTTTTTCGTCAATTCCAAACTGATTCCGTTAATAACGGATAAAATGATGACTGGAAATTCTACAAACTTCTACCGACTATAATACTCATGGGAAGAACGAACATTCGTGGAAAGAGCCTTGAACTGGACTTCGTAATAATCTACTCGGCCTGATGATAATCGCACAATACTGATACACACACATACACACATCCGTGAACCACAAGCGTAGTTTCATATTTACAGAGAGCTATTATTTGCGTAATTAATAGTTATAATGATTTTAATTTTTGCAAAACTTCGCTTAAAATTTTGAAATTTACTCGGCTAAATTGTTCTCCCTTTAGTTTATTTCACTTTCGATATCAACACAGCTGACGACGACCCTATTTCTTTCTTCGGCGAATTTAAAATATTTAAAAGAAAAAAAGGAAATAAGATAACGCGAGATCAATTACTTGTAATTTTTTTTTTTCTTATTTTCTTTGGCATTATTAGAATTAATTTAAGAAGTCAAGTACCTTTTGCGGTTCCTTTAGCCAAAACAGAAAAAAACCAGCAATCCTAAAGTTACAACGGTAAAGACGGAAAAAATCAATTAAAAATAAGTAAATCGCTGTGATACCTTCTGTGGACTTTATATCGCTATTACTGCTGCAACAGATGTTATTAATATATCGGCTCTACCCCGAGAAATCTTTGTCAGAGCTTAATGACGTAAGAGTAAAATCTTGTTTTGCAATTAAGCGGGATAATACTGGAATTTTCCCCGCAGATTGCCTTATTATCGTTAAGTCGGAGAAAAACCGAAAAAAAAAAAACAAAAAAAAACATCCAAAATATCGAGGGGAATCAATATTCAACTGCAACCGTAATAATGTGTACGGAAAAAATCAAAATCTTCGCTAGAAATATCGGAATCGTTAAGCATCAAAGACTTCTGAAAACCAAGCAACCGAATAAGCAGATTGAAAATGCTAGGAAACTCGTTAAAAGAAGCAAGCGGAGGTATAACAAGCGCAACGATGTTTGAAGCTTTTACAGATATGCTACCTTAAGAGAACAAGAGCGTCATCCGGTTTGATTATTTTCAATCAGCAACTTTATTGCCCGGGTCAAGAACCAGACGGCATCTCTACAATGATGAGAGGGCAAAGGAAAAGAATAATTAGCAGTATGTAGAAAAGAAGACAGTTTTTTTGGTGAAGTACGAGCCGAAAATAACGGAGAAACCAAAAGTACAGACATGAGAGATAAATATTCTAGTCGGCCAACAGACAACTCAAAAGTCTACATGAACGAGAAGACCAGGACGAGAGAATAGAAAGCAAACCCCCGTTTCAGATATGTGCATCGATAAAAAGTATTACTACTAGCCATGCAACCGAATTACCGCGATTGATAAACATTATGGTCCGTTTCTTTACGAAATACATTGAAAATTAAACCATTACAGCTTGGATTGGTTTAGTTAATGGCAGAGTCGATTTTTAAAAAACCCCCCCAAAAAAAGTATATTAGAAACAAATTAATTAGGCTCGTGAGAAAAAAAGTAATCGTTTTTCCATAAAGAAAATAGTACATGACATTATCAGTTTCTTTTTTCCGTCACGTGTTTGCAGTCGCCTTGCTGGTAATTCCCTCTATTATTTTTATTCCTTCTGATCGTCTTCTAACACCATTAAGTTTTTCCAATACTGCCAGTGTTGACCACTACTTCCTATTCATTTTCAGAAAACTTAACTCGCTGCTATATTTGTTCTCGTCACTCTATTCACCTCCACTGATCACACGGTTTGATGCTAATGATTTCACCGGTCTACCTCCGGGTTTTTTTTTTTTTGTTTTTTTGTTTCTGTTAAATCCTGAAATATCTTTTTTGACAAATTTCGATCGGATGTTTTTGTGTTTCTTTCCTCTGTCGAATATAATTGCCTATCCAATCTAAATCTTCATGCGGTTCTCCTACAGTCCTCATTAGGGCGAAAAAAAAAAACAAAAAAAAAACGCGAAGGATTGGAGAAATTGGAAACGCGCTCCTTATTGCAGTGACGGAAATCGAAAAAGAAAAGCCTTCAGTTAATTAGAAACAAAACAATATATATATATATATATATATGTATATATATATATATATATATATATGTGTATATATATTTATATATATATATATATATATATATATATATATATATATATATATATGTATATAAATATCGCTTCCTTTGCGAATTCGCTAATAGATAAAAAGCGGATTTGCCGGTAAATATATGAAGGCAACATGTTTAATCTACTTATTTTATTTTTCAAGCATCATCGATGTTAATTAAAGAAAATCGCGGAAATTTTTCCTCAAATTCGAAAGCGTTGTCAGTTTTTTAGATATAATGTCTGAGGGTAAATCGCGTTGTACGAAGTGCCAATATAAAGTAATGAAAACATGTCGGGGTAGCCAAGATTGACGAAATATTCGCAACCTGTTCCAAAAACTTCGCAAAGACTATCGGAAAGGAGGTCTGCTGAATAATTCGAAACGACACGACTTTCAAATTCGATAGTGCCGCTATTATTTATTGTCAATCTTTGAACGAGGAAAATTTCTAACCTCCATGTTGAGCGAAAGAACTTTTTTTCTTTCTTCTCGGTTATTTTCGGATAGACGAGAGAATTAAGCTCTCTCGAATTCGGGGTCGCTAAGAAAATTAGCCGCGCGACTGAAAACGGAAAAGTGTTCTAGATCGGTGTACTTACGGATGAGCTATATTGAGCAGTTCGGTCGGTGAAGTCGGCACTCTACGGATAACCAATTTTCGTCCGTCGGTGGAGCCCATTCCTATCGAGACCAGCGACTTGACGGATACGCCGTCGGACGGTTTCAGCGAGCAGACCGGCGGTATGTCCGAGTAGGTGAACGAGCCCAAACTCGGCGACGGGGGCAGCAACCCGTGAGCAGCCCCGGCTAGTCGGTCATCCATGTGAGCGGTAGCGCTAGCCTTCAGAGACCTCAAACTGGGCGAGCCGTGAGCCAATTTCAAATTCGGATTGCGGAACGAAGAATATTGATGATGGTGTCGGTTGGCCGGCAGTTTCGAGCCGAACGACGAGTGTGCGGTCAGATGAACGTTCGAGTGCGGCTGCTGCAACTGCTTCCAGGGCGGCGTAATTTTCCCGTCGCTTCCGCTGCTGTTATCGCTGGCATTTGAACCGCCGCTCGGATACGGTTTCGTCTGATGATGGTGCTGCTGCGGCAGAACGGTCGCAGCGGCACCGCCGCCCGTCACGGCTAAGTTGGTCGACGGCCGATGGTGATGCTGGTGACCGTGCTGCTGATGAGCAGCAGTACTGTGCCCGTTTAACGATTTCGGCTTAGACGTATTGTTCTCGGCCGTCGATGACGACCGGGAAACGGCCGGTCTCTGGCCAGAGCCGTCCGCGGTCAGTCGTCGCTTCATCGGAGACTCGACGCCAACGTGCCGCTCTGTCGTATCGGGAGACAGACGATGTTGCGACGGGAACTTACCGCTTCGATGAACTCGCGGACTGTGACTAGACAGCACGCTCAACGAGGCCTGACTTTGCATGGATCTTTTCTGCGCAATGGTCGGACTGCTGGTAGCCGACTTGGAAGTCGGATGAGCGGTGACTACAACTTTTATATCGGTCATTATTCGTTATTTTCTCTTAAAGTATTATAAAACTTGTCCGAAATCGCGTCAAATAGTTCCCCGTTCGACAAACGTTAACTCGTTCGATAGGCCGGCTAAACATCTATCCTCGGCTTCGTCGCTGAACCGTGACGCCTTCGAAAACATAATGTCGCGATAACGGCAAAAAAGCATTACACTCTGAACGGATCTGTATAGGGCGATCGATCGCGACTGCCCGGCTAATTCGCGAACGAAATGTCAATGGCGAAAATGAAGACGCGACCGCGACCGACAGCGTCGACGACCAGAGACGAAAACGCGAACGTAGCAAACCGACGCAAACGGCACGTTGTGTCGCGTATAACGTGAGCACGAGTTCTTTTTGTTTTTTTAAATAACTGATAGCGACAGCGAAGAACCCAATAAAAGCAGCGCGTTATCCATTATGATAATCCGACCTGCGATCGCCGGTAACTAAATGAACTGGTTCCTTCCTACTTCACCGCGCGACCGTCCGGCACTCGAGCTCTGAATTCGCGATAAACTCAGCCGCGGTGCTCGGTGCGTTGGTGGTAGTGCGATCTATCGCCGCTACCTTCATTTGTCGAATTAGTCGTCTGTCTTGCGCTCACACTGACAGCCTAGGCTACCTCGGATCCCCGTTTAAATTCTAGAAAAAACTACCGTCTCCTCGCTACGTCCACCATCGCCTCTAACTGGATAATTGGACCGATTAAAACCGCCGCCGTACGTGACACCGACTTCTAATCAGCCGGCTCGAGTAGGCTCCCCAGGCTCCTCTTTTCGTTCTCTTCAAAGTGCCCTCCCAGCGACGTTCAGAATTTTTTCTCCGACTAGCGATCCGGACGAACAATGAAATAATTCTCCACCGATGAATAACAGAAATTTACGGAATAATAAATCACGATCGACTGACAAACACGACTAAATGAACAACAGATATACATATAATAAATTCGAAAAATTCACGAATTGTCAACTTAAATAACTGCTCCCCCCTCGCAGGTGTATACTTTAATGTCGAACTTTAATAACCGAACCATTTTCAGCATTATCCACCTTTTTTAAGAAGATCCCAGTTGTTATGTTTTTTGTTTTTTTTCGTTTTTTTATTCTTCTTTTAAAGAAACGTATTGTTCCGTGTTTTTTTGTTTTTTTTAAATGCCCATTGACAAATTATATTTTTCCCACCATTATATTTCAAGTTTAAGTTACGCGTCGTGTAAAATACATTTTACTAATAATTTAATTCCCTATATATTACTTTTTTATTCTTTTATTTTTTTATTTTTTTTAAATTATTCCTCGATTTTTTTTTTTTTTAATTGTTATTCTATCATTAATATTTTCTTCAGTTTCATCTATTCTCCTTTATAATTGCCTTCGGTATATAATTTATTGTCTAAATTATACGTCGGTATTTGTTCTCCGTCTTATTTTTATTGAAAAACTAAAGTGCACATTACATACGACAGATTAATAATTCTCCGCCGTCAAAAAATCTGGCAACTCCGTTAATACTTCCCCGTCATTATGAGAAGTAAGTCTACAAAAAAGCAAAAATGTATTTCAATTATTACAATTGTCAAAAGGCACAGGTATTTTCCTGATTCTTCCTTTTATTTAATTTTTTTTTTTTCGATATACCTAAGTAATCTTTACAAACATTTTAAGAAATTTCACAATTTTTCGCCATCATTTGATGACAGTGGTGAATTAATGTTTCGTACAGAACAATTCTATTCTGATAAGAAAACTTTGGTTACGTCAGAGCTTGACAAAACTTTGCGTCATTTGATCTTGCAATAAAGATAAACTAGTAGGTGCTTTAAATCCTTCGTGTAACTTTTAAAATAGTCTCTCGTGCAGTGGATTATGCTTCGGTTAATTAACAGCGTTCGCTGTTTTTCTGAAAACTTTAGATATTTCTGTGGTCCCATCTACAAAACAAAGACACAAAATTAACCGGTACATTTTCAGTTTGATGTTACATAATTATATGTGTATTTGCTGTGTTATCTACATATATATATATATATATATATATATATATATATATATATACAAGCATATTTACTCAATATATTTACCTATAATATGTATAAAATCGGGGCCATTTTGGCCTCGCAAGGGACTGTGCCCCTTGATAGCTTGCTTACATTTCTATCTCTTTCTCTTCTATACTTTGTTTAAAATGATCAAAATTTACAACGTAATTCTAAATCAGTCCATATGAGAATATAAGTTATGCGCGAACAAACGTAAAAAAAAACAAAAAAACAAAAAAACGGGACGAAATTCAACCTCCTTCTTTTTCGAAGTCGGTAAAAAAGCTCCATTTCCGTGGCAATTTTGCAAACTGATGGCATTATTTTAAGTCAACCTAATATAAATAAAAAATAATGAGAAAAAAAATAATCCGAATCGATCACTTTTTTTTCATATTTTTTTGACAAATACTCAATTTATGTTCACCGATTTTCCTCATTACTCACATGGTACCTAAGTTGAAACTCTTTCTGATGAGCAAAGAATCAGTAAAATCGGTCTATATAAATATGAGTTATGCGCGAACAAACAAAAAACAAACAAAAAACAAACAAAAAAAAACGCGACGATACAACCTTCTTTTTTTTGGAAGTCGGTAAAAATTAAAATATTACAAACTTTTTAATGGGGGCCAGCTTAAGAATTACGTTGTAATTAAAACCTACATACACACATAATATATATATGTATGCATGAAAATTTAGTAATAATTTGTCAACTTTATAATAAATGCTTATAACGTAAGAGAATAACTCGAGGGTAATAAGTAAAACTTCTAGATTCGAAGTGAAGAAAATTGGGAAAATTTCTTTAAAACAATAGTTTTAAAGAAAAATTTTTACCAAAAAAAGAAAAAAAAATGAAAAATTAATATTTAATTTGGTTTATGTAAAACGTTTTTTATTGTTATATCAGCTGCTAAGTGAAAATTTTGATGTCTCAAAAATATCTAACAAATATGATGTAACTTTCTTAAAGTTAAAAATTCGACCCGGATAATTGTCCTTTCTAAAAAGTGAAATTATTATTCTACCAAATATTAAAACGTCTGAGAGATAATGCCTTTCGACAACTGGTGGTCCAGATTGTCGTTATGAAAATGAACTTTTAAAGTATTTTTCAAAGACTGCCCCAAAAGAGCGTTTAAATTAATATTTGAAAAATATTTTTTTTCATGCCGCTGTTCATTTTTTCAAATGTTTTTTGCGCTCCATATCTGTGGGAATTTGAAACTTTTCTATTTTCTATTTTTCCTTCAAATATAATGCGGTGTTCGGAAGATGATTTATTCACGAATGAAATTAAAATTTTTTCCCCGATACTCTCTATTAAAAATTAACTCGTTTGCGCTTCGGCATTCCGTGAAAAATACCACTCAGCTCCTTAATATCGGTCCCGATCAGTGATTCAGCTTATTTTCGGATTCAGGTTTTACTCACGGACGGGTTTCAGCGAAGTCTTTACATAGACACACTTTACGAATTGGTAATAGAAATGATAACGCGTGATTTTTTTTTCTTCGCTAATTGAGAAATACATCGATTATTCATAAAAATAAAGAGTTCTATTTTTTAAAATGTGCTACATATATTTATCTAGGTTCACCATTAATTATGACGCAATCAATCGATTGCTCAGATATCTGCCTGTGTTCTTATCGTTTACCGTGATCTGGTTTGTTTCGTCGATGAAACAGTATCTCGAATTCTTATCGGCATTATTATCTATATTGTTACTATATATTTTCCCTGCACTAACGTTATTTCAGTTTTAGTTTCGTTTTTTCCAAAAGAGAATTTTTTTTTTTCATTTTAATTTTTTTTTTTTTTTTTTTAAATATTTATTTATATATTTTGATTTAACTTTAATTATTCTTTTTTTATATACATATATTTTTTACTCATTCTTTAAATCCTTGTTCTACTCGTTCATTACGAGTGGCGTCACGGCAGAGCCTTCGCAGACCTCCTTGAAGGCATATCTCGCATTCAAACCGGGAAATCTCGCTTTTAATTCAGAAAATGATAATTCAAGGCGCCAGATTTTTAATCCTCTGTATCCCTAAGTTTTTTGTTTTAAAAAGAGGTGAAACTCCCGCTCGCCGCCAATTATTTTCACTTTAGCACCCAATATTTCTGTTACGAACATCGCCACTGCTATTATTATCAGAAAATATAAATAATAATAATAGTAGCAATAATAATAATAATAACAATAATAAGAATAACGATAATACCGCAGATTATCTTTAACAGTGTCACAGTGACCGGTTTCACTATTCGGAAAGTATCAAATGCTAAATAAGTGTACGTGTTCAGTTTTGGTAATAATTAAATAGAACTTATTTATATTTAGATAAATAATATTATTAAAAATATTATAAAAAACGTGTACTACAGAAATTACATTTTAAAAATATTACGATTATGAAGTACGTCACTCCGAAACATGTCGGCTATTTTTAATATTTTTAAAATATAATTTCTGTAGTACACGTTTTTTATAATATTTTTAATAGTAATAACAGAAAATGGACAATATTATTTACAACTGAAATATAAATAAATAATATTAACAAATTATTATTTACAATCTTCAATTTACCTTCTGATATTGTAATGATAAAACATATTTAATCGACACTCAAGTTTTCAAAATAGTGAATGCAATTATTTTAAATTTATCTCTATCCGCATTTCTAGTCGGTTATTATAAAAGAACTGTATAATTTAATATTCACTCCGCTTTTTTAAAAGATCACTTTGAGCTCTAAATTAATTTTAAAAAAGGAACTATTGCTTTCTACATAACGAATTTGAAACAAGACTTAAGATTGGCAAAGAAATTTTGAAGCATGTTTCTCGCGAATGTGAAGTATTTGCCATGAAAATAATTCCAATGACAATCGTGATAACAGTAAACAAATGATAAATTAGTAACAATAATCAAATCAAATCAAATCAGTCTATTTCTACGTACAAATTATTATATAAATACGCAAAAATAATACAAGTGCGCATCCTGCACGAGCAATAGAAATTATCATTATTGTTGAGATTTAATTTAGTTATAAACAATATATGAATTTCAGTAAGACACAATAGCCAATGCGGTTTTAATTTGAAGTGCGGGAATTACATGCCTAAATATATACCTAACAGAAATATACACATATAGGTATATATAAGTAAACATACGCTTAACAATTTCCATTACACATAGGATCACTTCAACCTCCTTGGCCATTGTTTACAAAAATAAATACAAAGCATAACAATTATATATATATATATATATATAAAATATTTTATTATAATTAACTTATTAATTAAAGAGTGAATTATCCACCATCACAAGCCGAGTGTAAGAAAAATATAACTATCATCAAAAATTTTAGGCAACTCATTTGTTCGTCAATTAGTGCTTCAGAGGCAATGATACAGCACTAATTAATTATAATAACACTAATTCCTCATAAATATACAAAAATAAACAGAAGCCTATAAATAGTAATAGATAGTAAATGAAATTATAATTAACGAGAAAAACAAAGAAAAACTTTCAGATTTATAGATCTCATTTTAACATGTTTTGTTTGCTGTACTAAATCCAGTCACAATAAATTTACTTGTAGATGCTCAAATCATAATTACATTTTTCTTGATACTGAAACTAACAACTCTGATATATTTTTACTTTTTTCATCAAGTTGTGCTCAGAGCAAAATTAAATTTTAATTAACACTGAACTAATAACCCTGATATTTTTCCTTTCTTCATCAATACAGTTTTTATATTTATTCTAAGGTAACCGAAAAAGAGAAATAACAGTGGTATGTGAGTACTACGTAACTCTCTATTCATCTACACATTTACTTCTGATGTAAGCAATTAAATACTTACGGTGATTTTTACGATTCTTCAATTAGTAACAATAATAATAAGAAGAATAATAATAGTGATAATAATAATAATAATAATAATAATAACATAATAAAAGAATGAAAAAATGGCATAAAGAAATTTTCCATCTCTTACCGTAATACTTCTGCTGCGTCCCCATCGTCACTTTGTTCTCCTCCTTTTTTCTTTTCTACTTAGTTCTACACATCCCACGTAACTTATCTATCTTATCGTACTTTATCTCTGCCTATAATGAATGAACTTTTAACAAATCTGTAATTTTTCCGACTTTTTTTCAGGTTCTAATTTCTCCTCAATTTGTCACCTTCGTTACTCCATAATTCATCCTCTTTGATTTAAAAAATAACACCGCTTCTTTCCCATCATTTGTTCAATTTTTATCTTGTTCCCTTTCTGATAATATATACGCGAATCAGTTTCATTTCTAAAAGTTAGAAAAAAGGGAAGAGAAATCAGAAGAATTATAAGGTAAATTTTCTTCTTTATGTTCTCTCTCATCTCCTTCTTACTTTCTCACATTTTCATTTCTATCTTTTGATTTATTTTTTGCTATACAATGGAAAAATTTGCACTAGTGAACCACCTATTATATAACTACAACGTTTACTGTTTTAACAATTTCCTTATTTATCAAATGTGTCTTTTCTTTTTTTTTTTTTTTAAATGGGTTTGTCAACGAGGAAATTAGCCCAAAAACTGGGAAGGAGGAGAAAATAAGTTTATATTCTTAAATGTAGCTTTGCTGAAATGGCCTTGACAGACTGCGACCAAAGATTAGGCCAAGACCATTATTCAAATATTAATACGAACGCAAATGAGTCTAGAATAGGTAATAAAAACGTAAAAGGACAAAAAATATTCGAGACGAACGCCTTTAAAAAATAAAAACCCACTCGTTAAAAACATCAATGAGAAATGGTTTATTGTCCAATGAGAAAGTATTAATATTGCAAACCACTTAGGTTGGTATTACAAAAAACCCTAACGATTCAGATTGTTATCGCAAACTAATTAAGCTCTTATACATAAAAAAAAGTATTTTTATTATTGTAGTACCTATCAATTAAAGAAAATTGCGTAGTTCTCAAAACTTACACCCTTCTTTTGGCATAAATAAAATAAAAGCAAAACATAAAAAATAAAAGATTTTATCCTGTCAAAAAAATAATTAATATACTACAAAATAATCTGTTGGTATCGGTAAAAAGTGATGAGATTTTCTACTCTTCTCGCAAATAAAAATTCAGGAAATAGAAAAGAACAGGCTGCTGATTCAGTGTAAAACATACCAATTATAAGATCACAACCAAAATTATTATAACTTACCGTTTAAAGTGTGAAAATTCACACGACTTCAAATATTGCAATAATGAAGTAAAAGCCAAATTTCTGCTTTATGTAAAAGAGGACACTCAGCTAACAACGGGAATTTCCCAGAATACAAAAGAATCATACAAGGAGGCAATAGCTAAATTTACGTTTAATACGACCAAAACCCCGTTATGGGGGGGGGGGGTATAACTAAATTAATCCTCGGATTAATAAAAATTTTAAAACAAGTAGCTTCAAAATTGATCAAAACATGTATTACAGAAAAATTATAGTTAAAAATATTAAAATAAAACCGACATGTTTCGGAGTCACGTACACCATAATCATAGCATTAATAAATAAAATTAAAAGTTAAATAAACGATATCATATTTGTCAATCTTATAAACTAATAAAATATATCGATATGTTATGATTGATTGTTAATTTTAAATAGCGGATTATTGTTAATTATAAGATTATTATTAATTTAATTATCCTTAAATTATTAATGTAATATGTTTCGGAACTATTAAGCAGGGATGAATCAAATGGGGGTTTTGGAGGACAATGCCCACAGAACTAAATACAACCTGTTTAAGAATGCGGCAATTTCATAGGAAATAAAATTCGTTTTATTCGCTTTGTATACAATTATATCAAAAGTTGCTGCCAAAACATTTCGAAATAGTTCAATTAGTCGTAGATTTTTAAATTTCAAAATTACGAGATTTATTTTTGACAAAAAAATGAAACTTCATAAAATAATAATAAAAACAAAATGATCTTTTAAAATTTGACTTTGATGTTTGCTTGTTATTCTATGAAAAAATTGATCTGCTTTCATTACAAATGTGCGAAAGATGTAAAATACTCGCGAGATGAAAAAATTATTCTCTGCAATTAATATTTTTTGTCAGCCTTAAAAGGGGAAATATCACGTTTCACGTCGATTCATTTATCATTAATATCAATAAATTGTTTAAACATTTCTTTTCGGTTTTCATTTATTCTATTCTCTTTAAAGCGACATGATCTATAAAAAACTTCATTTTCTGTTGCTTTTTTCTTGTTTTTCAATTCCAAGAGAAGTCCCCATTTGAAACAGCTGAAACACCACAGTGTATTCGTTTATTATAAAAAGATAACGAACCAATCAGAACCTTTTTTGCAATATGTTCTTTAATGCTACAATTAGAATTAATCATTTTAAAAATAATTAAAAAAACATTGTTGTTTATAATCGGTTATTTTACTTCGGAATTTATCATTCACGCTTGCTTTTTCATTATTTTAAATTACGTAACAAATCATGTTTCACATATTTAGTTTTATTCAGGAATATCTCAAAAAAAAATTTTCAGTAAAAATATAAAAAAAATCTCTGCCCCCTCCCTCAGAAACAGATTCCTAAATACATCACTGCTATTAAGTAAGTTATAATTATTGATATATTTTATTATTTCTAGGTCGTCTTGTACGTTTAATTTCAATCTATGTTTATTAATAATAATATGTTCCGTAACAGATGATTTATTAGTATGTCCGTGTTTAATAGCAGCAATATGCTCGTTATAACTAAAGTGACCATACGTCCCGTTTCTTGGTCACGTGTCCCGTTGTCCCCAAACAAAGCGCCGGGACGCAAAATAGTCCCGTTTTGTGAAACCGCACGAAAAATTGCATTGAGGGGTTTCCCGTAACTCCTTAAACTCCTGAATCTCCTGAAACTCCGGAATTCAAAACCAGTGTTTTCCGGAACTCCTGAAACTTTCAGGAGTTTAAGGAGTTTCAGAAGCGTTTCAGGAGTTGCAGGAAACCTCTCATTTATTTGGTTATCAGGATTGTGGCAACACTGCTAGCGGTGCGCCGATGTGGCAACACGCCGTGAACATATGATTATAATAAGTTGACTTCTAGCATGTAGTATTGTTTGTTAATATTGTGCATTGTGTGTATAAATAAACGATAAATTAGAATAATAAATTGTAAGTACAATATATCTATCTGTATAGACTTGTCGCTATTGTTTAGTTTGAACTCAAGAAGTTTTATTGTTTTAGAATTTCACCTATAGTTATGCCGAAACGAAAGTGTTCATTTAACGTCAACTTACAAGCAAAATATCCATTCATTAAGAGAACTAATACTTCTTCGGATGTCAGATGCGAAAAGTGTCGCACAGAGTTTAGTGTTTCCCATAGTAGTGCTGGTGATATTGAACAGCATTTGAAGTCTGAAAAACATAAAAATGCCGATCGTGCCGCTGCTTCCAGTTCTTCAATGTTGAACTTTTTCAAGAATTCGAATGCGCCAACTTCAAAGAATTTGGAAATTTCTGCTGCAGAAGGCGTCTGGGCCTATCACACTGTACAAGAAAACCACAGTTTTCGGTCCAATGATTGTGCGTCGAAATTAATCCAAACATGTTTTGATCCGAAATTCACTTGCGCGCGCACAAAAACAGAAGCTATTGTAGTAAATGTTTTAGCGCGTACAGCGATCGAAAATTTAAAAGATGATCTCAATAAGTCCAATTGTATTACAATTTTAACGGACGCTTCAAATCACGGCAACACGAAAATGTATCCTTTTCTGGAGCGCTTTTTTCAACCTTACGAAGGTGTGCAAGTAAAAATATTAGACATCCAAGATCTACCAGTTGAAACTTCTGATATCATTGTTGATTATTTACACCAAGTATTGACAGATAATGATTTGACCAAAAAAGTCGTGGCGTTTTGTGGCGACAATACTAATGTCAATGGAACAGTGGACTAGCTTTCTTACTAAAGAAATGGAGATATTTCATTGGGCAGATTTAAGAAAAGTACTTGCACGGGAAGATATTCAAAAAGCACTGGATGTATTGATTGAAAAGGGATATATTCACTGTAATAAAGATACAGAAGTATTCGACGAATTTACATTTATTTCAAGCTACGTCACTTCCCAAAAAATAATCGAATGGAATAATTTAAAAGTCTCTACAGAAACTCGTTGGGTGGAAGTATTCAAACACTTTCGTACCAACAATCTTCAACATGAAAATTTTTGTATTCTAATTGAATACATTTTATGTCTACCTGGAACAACTGCTTCAGTAGAAAGAGTTTTTTCTCTTATGAATAAATTGTGGACATCTGAAAAAAATCAGTTACAGGTTCCAGTTCTGAAAGCGATGCTGATAACCAAAGTTAATATAAAAAAAACGTGCCTAGAATTTCATTCTTATTTAAAATCATCAATAACTTTATTAAAACAAATTTGTTCCTCTGAAAAATATAAATGCAATTAAAAATATTTATACATATATTTTAATAATTATGAACTAATAATTGATTTTTATTTTTCATATCCTGTTATTATAAAAATAATTATAATTAATCATATAAGTAAAGTGAATACTAATTACATTAAGTAACACTTATTCTAAATAAAGAAAATTAAAAAGATGTGTTTATTTTCATTGTTAACCAGCTAACTGAGGTATAAAAACGTATACCCCCCCCCCTTATACTACCCATCGTTATACCCCTTAGGTCCCGTTTTGAGTTAAAAAATAAATGGTCAGTTTAGTTATAACGGATGCGGAAAGTGCGACGCATTTGTCCTATATATATTTTGTTGCACGTGCCACATTTAATTTTACATATGCCGGATTTATTATATTTATCTGTGTTTTGGGAATTTATTGGTATTAACTGATAATATAAGTTATTATTTGTTCTGTACGATATTTTAACTTTTTTTTTTTTTTTTTCATTTTTTATCAATGCAAAGATTATGGAGTACGTGATTCCAAAACATGTCGGCTTTATTTTAATATTTTTAACTATAATTTTTCTGTAATACGTGTTTTGATAAATTTTTAAAATAAAGTATCTTCAAAATGTAAATAATGTGTAGGAGCAAACGAATTGATCATACAAATGCGAGAAATCTTTACTAGCATGAATGAATAGTCTAAAAAGCGGTAGCAGACATAGCCGGAACCCTAGCACACGCTTATCAGAAGTATTTCAAACGGATGGACCAACTTCAGGACTGTTCACACGAATAATAATTCATAAAAGACGATTCAGCACTTTAACTTGCTTTATCAAGAATTCACGCAATGCCTAAAGAAACGCAGTCGAAAATTTGAACCTTAAAGCTCTCCGGGTTTCGATGCGGGAATAAGTGAAATAGCTAAAATATTACGAATCAAAACAACAATTAATGCCCTATCTTTGTCCTTATAATTCGATACTAGTCAACAGTATGCAAAAAAAATAAATGATTGATTGTTCCATTAATTTTAAAACCGAACAAAAATTTCATTTGTTCCATCTTCACAGGGCCAATTAGTTTCTTGAGCGTGATTCAAAAGTAATTCAAAATGTAGTACGAGTTTAAACATCTATTAAAACAATAAATATCATAACCATTTAGTTCGGATTGTGCACGATGCATTCAATAACTCATTGCATTCATAGATTGGCGGGTGAAATTTTAAAGAAGAGACAGTAATGTAATGTCGCCTTGTTACCTATCCAGCAAGCATTGAATACGTTTAGCGCTAGTGTTTGCTGTTGAACAGCAAATTTTGCCGAAGGACTTATACTTCACAAATAGCAGTTTTAGAGTAAGAAAACATTTGTCTTTATCGAAATTATCAAAGTACTTCACAAAATCTTTGTATGCTATTTGTATTACAGATATTTGCTGTGTTGAAGGCAACAGTAATGCGGATGACCTGTGAACTCTGGAACGCATGAAAAACAGCTTCACGTATTAATGCAAGAACATTTCAACGGGATACAAAAATAGGCCACAAAATGAAAAATTAACTAAAAGAGATAACGCAAGTGACCCTTAACAAAAAATCCAAATTTACAAATATGAAGTAGCAAATGTTATTCGCGCTATGTGCGCATGTTGGACATGAAAAAGAAAAAAATAGTTTGAAAAAACTTTCCCATTTATTTGGCGGTAAATTGACCACAGGAGATCTACATTAATCTCTACATAATGACATCTGCAACGTAGTTTTTTTTAGGTATTTTTTTTTTTAGAAACAACAACATAATCCCAGATCATTAATTTGGATTTCAGACCCATCACTCAGTGAACAGCAATGCTATAGGATTACAGACCAATATTGACGGGATGGGAAAGACGGGAGGTTTGTTCGACAGTGTTTCTGGATGAGTCATAGGCATTCTGGACCATTTTTTTTTTTTTTGATTAAAACAAATTCTTCCGTCGGACATGTACTTACTTTTTCTTTTTTTTTTTTTGCCTCGCATCTGAATAATCGGACGTTTAACGATTCCGATTTTAAGGAAACAATTATTTGTGCATCTGAAGGCAACCCTACTTGACCCTACACTGCACACCACCTACACAGCTGATGTACCTACATCAAATCGAACAATATTCATTTGCTGACGACGTGAACGTTGTTATCCGCTGATATCGAGCAGACGTTCGTGCATTTGGCAAAACAGCAGCATGTAGACAGGATTTAGGAATGAGCCAGAAAGATCCGATTTAACGAACAGAAACGGAAAACGAGTTACGTTCACGAACAGGTGGATTGTTCCATATAGGAAATTAACAATGTAAAAATATAACAGACGGAAATGGTGAAGTACTCAGACAAATAAAAATTATAGCTCGCGCAAACACATTACGCTCACTGCTAGGCTACGTATCACTATCGCTATTGAGTTTGAAGCAGAAAAGACAAATATACTATAACATATTTAACTTCTATCATGAAATTGATCTTTATAGTAATCTAACTTGCAGGTGACGTAGCGACAACAGTCCAAAGATCTTGCTCGCATTGGACACTGTGTCTAACGATAGAATGAGCTAAGGATTCCAGCCGTCAAAGAAATCCATAAAAATCAGTATTCAAAATTATTCAATGAACTACAAGCCCATTTTAATAGAAGCATCAGTAACTGGCGAATCCAGCCAAAAGGTTAAAAAGAAAATGGCGATGCTATCCTATTGATACCTAATATAACCTTTTTAGTGGACTTAATATGTAAAAAAAAAAAAAAGAAAAATATTTACAATAGAACCGTTCTATAATCACTGTGCGTATGCAAGTTTTTCAACGAATAAAGCGGGTTATTCCTTAAATTATGGTGTTCGTGCACCCATAGCGGAAAATAATAAAGTTCTTTTCTCTGCAATAAACCATAATGTTTATTTAAATGTAGTGTCTTTTGAAAAACCATCATAATTTTACCTCTACCACATTATACAGATCTTCAATATCCGACTCTAATTTAATTATTAATACGGATTAATATCATTTTTTCGATTTCTATTTCTACAAAATTGTTAAATGCATCCCCAGTTACTCTTTCTGATCGGGAACGAAACGTAACTGAACGGAAATTTACTCGATTACGAGAATAGTATAGGACGGAACGACGACAAAATTGAAACTTAAAAACTCGCTTAGTCAGTTAATTAAAGTGCGAGGAGTTGGGTAGGTGTGAAAGATTAAAAGGTATAATTAAGATGGTATCGGAAACAGGTGAGGAAAACAAGGACACTATCGGAAGAGATTACGATCGGTGCATTATCACGATGCTAACAAAAACAGTAGCGTGTGCATCCTATTACCATCTCGTATGTTTTTTGGCCGATCGATACGACCAACAATTGCGCTAAAGTTGGCTATTGCGCAAGCAGCCAATCGCATCCCAACAGGTGGAAGAACACTATATTTAATATGCTAGTAGAAATTTTAATCCGCACTTAATCAACACGCCAAGCAGCAATCAGCGAATGGCCGAGGATACACGGATGGCCCGGAAGCTTGTATTGTTTACGATAGATTGCAATTTTACGTTTAACATTTCTTAAATTTGTACAGATGTTTAAGTCATAGTAGGTTTTTAGTTGGGCATGTTCTAAATTTTTTATAATTTAAAAGACAAAATGGCGGTAAATTATAACACAAAATGTGGGACTGACGTTTATGTTAGATTTAAATCACTCTTCCCACGTACTAAAGATAAAGTCTTGCGATTTTTAAAACAACATAGTAGTACGACACACATGAAAAACTGCAAGATGGACGAAAAAACTCTAGTATAGATTTCGGAATTTGGGTTATGCTGTTACATTATGATACCCATGGGGCAGGGCGTCGGGGATTGTGAAGTACCGACCGCAAATGACAGCGTAGAAACTTTATTAGGGTCGCTGCACTTTAATGATCATCGCGATATAGTTGAATTCTTCACCTTTATAGCGAATCGAAGAACCGAGCGTATATTGTACATCGGTTTATTATCCGTTCTTATTAGAGTTACTCTCATTATACACCTGTTTAATACTTTGTCACTAAGGCCGCTTTCGTAACTTTTCGTTATTTCGTCGCGCCGCATGTGAATCGCAGTCTGCTTACTCGCGCTTTCGAGTTTCTCTGGCTAGTTCTACATCGCCGAATGAAAAAAAGCGAAATGATTTCCTACTACTAGAATTTTTTTTTTGGTTTGACGTTAATCTTTATGTGAAGAGGTGACGAGTATCAGCCTAATATGCTAGTTGACAAACAAAATGGATTTTCGAAACAGATTACAGGAAATGTTTTGAATAAAATTACACTTGTATAGAACTCTTTACTCCGCCAGGGCTTGCCCACTTTAGTTCAGCGCTGTCTAATACATTTGCTTTATCGAAATTGCCTCTTTCCTTCGTAATACTCTCATAATATTCCTCATCTTTAAAAAACTTTTTATTATCGTTAAGAAATTCCCTTTTCGATGTTCACATTTCCGCTTCTAAAATACATCTATTTTTTACTTTTCGTCGCACTAATCCGATTAATCTTTAAAATAACGATCCGCAATTCTTCTTGTAAATTCTTTCGCGTTATTCAGAAATTTTTCCTGGCGGCCGTACTTCGCGTTAATCACCTCTAATTATCCTCTTCGAAAAAACTCTGGAAACTCCAAACTTACCTGCTACGCATTCTTGGTAGCGGACAGTAACGGTTCAACAGATTCAGTACCGGGGTCCACTTCCCATGACCGATTCCTTAGCACGATACCAACGACCCATAATATCGTTCATTCGTCAGCTTCTGTAACGGCTTAATTCGTAAATCCGGCTTCCTTTTACCGCGCCAGAATATCCTTCTGAACCATAGGTGTCAGGATAGAAAATAATGCTACTAAGAATAACGAGAGCGCTACCAATAGTCGAAAAACTACATGATACTCATAACCATTATGCATTTTATTTAAATCTCACAACGACGTTTTTCGGAAAAAAACTAGTATTCATGCTGATAAATTCTTCTTTGACACTGCGCTTCCTTACCCTGTATATTTCAGTATCCTAACCGGATGAAATGCGACTAAGATATGTTTCAGAGTTCTAAATTTGTTCCGATTATTTAAATTTCCACCATAGAGGCAGTTTTACTTTGAATAGCCTTTTCAAATGTAACTCGTTGCAATTTTGTTCGTTATATTTTGTAAAAATGCGTTACGAAATTAAATCGACCTATTTCTCAATAGAAAAAAATTCTGTAGTTTACGTGTCCACCAGCGAATGTGTACGATTTTTAATCGAGCAAAAGTTAAATCACGTTTATGATAATCCACCGTATAGAAAAAGGAATATGACCAACATTGGTGAGTTCTCTAGTAACGGAAGTTACCGTTAAAAAAGAAAGTGCTAATCGAAAGAGAATGAATTTAAGCTCATAGGACACGTAGTTTTTTTTAGCAGGTAAGTTAAGCAACTGTATGTGTGAAAAGAAATGTAGGTGAAACAGGTTCCAGGTTTGAGAGCAACTAGAAAGAGGAACCTCCTCGTAGAGTAAACTGAAGGTTACGGAAGAGTCCGAGATTCAAAGAACTATCCGGAGTTGAGAAATACAGAGAATCGCATGTGCATACAATCTACTACGGTTGGTAAACTTGAAGCAGCGGTAACTGTACGATGTGTACGAACATTTTTTTGTAAGAGGCAACTTTTGCGTTTTTTCGCGGTATTTTCTTTTCGTGATATTCAGAATGAACGCGAGATATATTTTTTTTTTAATGGTTCGTGTGATCATCGAACTGTTTAAATATTTAAAGCAACAATTTCGGCTTCTTATTTCATTTTAATGCGAGGAGGAAATTTAAAATCACTTTTACCGGTCCACGACAGCACATCACTGACTACTCCTCGAAAAATAATGTGCTCTTTCAAATTTCTCCCCCATATCCAATTCAATTTTACGATAAACAGAACTCCCGAGATTTTCAAGCCTAATTAAAATTAAAATCTAATAACATCGACGTATTGGAATCTTTTCTAAATAAATTGTTCCCCTAATGCTTCGGTTGAATTCTTGCGTTACTTTTTTTTTATCGTTTAACCGGTTTCCCTAGCAAAAAATCACTTTTCCTGTTACTAATTCTTTTTGTAGTACGTTTTTCCTTTATTTTCCTTTTCTTCCATTGTCTCGAACGTAATTTCGTGGAAAGCACACTGGCTTCTTTATACCCTTCTAGGAGTATCTTGAAATAGAAGATCCACACGAGGTCTTCGTAGAAATCGCGCCTGCCTCCAATAGAATAATAGGTCATTTGAGAAAGGAAATGGCAGATTCTTTGGCTCAGATTGCTGTTTCTTCCCGCCTTTTTTATTTCACTAAAATTCTTACTTCTAATTTTAAAAATTTTACGCTCTAGATTCTGATATTTATCCTTTTCCAATCAACTTCCTTTCTATTTATCCACGTCTACGTCTTAATCATACACTCCTTCCTCGCGTTTTCGTTTTCTCTTCGCCCCTTCCCCTAATTGTCTCCTCCTTATCCCAACGGTGAAGCTGTCTGTTACACTGGCCACCTTCTTCGAATGTCCATTTCTCTTGAATGAACGCGCCCCGCTCTGTATTCTGAACTATTGTAAATTCCCCAATCCTTGTTACGCTTCTTACGTCTTATCGTTCTCGTCGATATCCGTTGTTCCGATCCTTAGTTTTTTTATTTTACCAGTATCTGAACTCCTGAAAGGGGACGATCCTTAAGTCTTTTTTCTTTTGAAAAGTATATATTTGCTTTTTATTATATAAATTTTATTCGTCAAGCTAAAATGCTTGTCGACGAATTATCCTATACTTAAACACTTTACCAACTTAACTTATACATATAATTCTTCATAGTGATTCTTAATTAAACAGCGTAGGGGGGATCAACGTAGATTAGTAATGCAACAGGCTTTAATTTTTAATCGCGAAATAATGAAGGTAGAAAAGGAAGTCGAAGAGGCAAATTAATAAATTCGACCGTACACCACACATATATATATATATATATATATATATATATATATATATATATTGGTCAAAGGACAAAACACGGCAGTCGAAATACACATCCGTGTCAAAATTTAATTCGGTATTTTTTCAGTTCGCATTATGAATAAAATGTTTACACTACGACGTAATAAACGTAAACAATTAAATTGAATTTCTTAGCAAAGACATGATTCGAAAATTTCTCGATATTTTAGATTGAAACCGACCATTAAAATCATGTTAAAATGTAGGTTTTCGAAGTTCGGTACCGCATGAGTCTTCTTTAGAAAAGAGGCGAATTCTGTTTTTTTTAAGGAATCGGATCAGTGTGAGATAAAAAGTGATGTTAGTTCCTGCAACTATATTTCGTACGTCCTATATGAGGGAAACCCAGAATTGGAAACGGCGAGAGATATAATTTTGTGTAATATTTACTAAATCTTTATCGATCTTTTTACTTATCGATAACTAATAATCTATTTTTTATTCTTTCATAATCGATGTATTTTTTCCTTACTTTTTTTGTTGGGCCTTGTCATTTTTTAAATACTTATTATTTTTTTTACATTTCCTTCTTTCTGAAGCCATTCCTTTATTTTCCGTTTTCTTTCCCCTATTTTTTTTTTGGCTATTATATCATCTTTGGGTATTTTATTCAACATTCGGGTTATAATTGTCCGTTTGCTCCCCCATCTTTGTTCTTGCTAACAACCAGTTGGTACGTAAGGTTTTTCCTCGGTTTTTATTTTTTCCTCTTTCCTTCCCATCTTCAGCTGTACTTCAATCTTTCCTAATCCCTATTTCTAATGGTCTCTCGATTTATATTACCTAATTTCCCTGCCAGTTGCTGCATCAAAGCCACTGGCATACCTACATAAGATGAAAAAAATTCCTTAAAGGTGTAATAAGTAAATTAGTAAACGCGATTTTTTTTGTTTTTTATTTTATTTTATTTTTTTCTGAGGGAAGATTACAACATACTGGCCGGGTTAAATTATAAGCGCGTATCATTTTTAAATCGAATATTCAAAAAAAAAAATTGAATCTCTTTCTAAATAATTTTTTTTTCTTCTTTTGATTTAATAAAAATGACTTTAGTTGCGAATATATAATTGAGACATTTCGAGTCTGCATTCGAATGATACAAAATTTAAATGCGCCGAGCTGTATTATTATTATTATTATATCGATTTTGGCCAGCTAAGGATCACGTATCATCATTTCTTCATTCGCTCTCTGCAATAATTAATTTTCGATGTTTATAATTCTTCTTTCATTTGTCACTCCAGTCTTCTATTTATTCTTTTCTTTATATGTTTGAAACTGTTGTATCTTTCTTCGGAACATACTTCTATCCATGATTTCCTCTTCTCCTATTTCTGTAATGTCATCTTTCACTTCTCGAAACCCCAGTTAATTCTTATGTTTGGATTTTTATCAAAATAGTCAAATATCTTCTTTGTAGCCTACTTTCGTCCATTCTGTTTAAATGACAATTTTACTCTTCTTTCTCGCATAGTATCTCCTATCTATTTTTTCAATATTTCCGTACACTTCTTTATCGCTTCTTAGCTTCAAAATTCCATTTTCCTGTTTAGGTCCTAGAGTACTCTTTTAACCATATCTTCCTTTCCTTCTTTTCTACTTCTTGTATTGTATTTGGCCGTTTTGAGTGCTAAGCATTCTGAAGCATATAAACCTTCTCATAAGTGCCTAATTATCGCATTGATTAATAGAGAAGTTTTTGCTCTATAGATGTTTCTTATTAATATTATTTCGTCGAATTAAAAAGTACGAATACTGTTTTAAATAAATAAACCGGTAATCAAATAAAAAGTAAATATTTAAAAACAGAATTTTTCTAAATGAAGGCAGTTTGTACCGTTTAATATCTCTGAAATTTTAATAAAATAACATATATTAATACTGCGTAAGCGCATAAGTTCTGCCTGATAAACGAAATGTAAAAAAAAAAAAAAAAAAAAAATCTGGAGACTGTAGAAATGGCTGCGACAGAGAAATAACCGAAAGGTAAAAAATAAAAAATTTCAAAATGAAGCGTCGGAGATGCCATCAAGGAATTCGAATCGAAGAAATGTTGACCGAAATTACGAAAGGAGAGAAGTACAGGAAGAGTACACAGCTACACATCTCACAATTGATCCATGTGAAATGTTCAACATCCGCCAAATTAAAAGTCACGGCACCGAATCGAACAGAATGGAGAGAGCGAGCTAGAAAGTTCAATGAATGATGATGGTGCTGATGACGAGCGGTTGCTTTTAGAAATAAAATCTAGGTTAAATATAAAGAATACAGGCCTGGTTAGCACTGTTAAACGAACCGAAAATAAACGGTTATATATTTATCCTTTAATCTGCTTTAAATTATTTACCTCTAGAATTATTTTTATTAATTATCTCGTAATGATATTTTCAATGTGGTTAAGTTGTTGTTTGTCGAATGAAATTATCTAATCTCGGTTATTTCCTCAACGTAACAGGCACAGGTGGTTGTATAAATTTTTTTAACGTGCAAAACATCGCTTGCGGTAGATACTAACGCACTCACCGGCGCGATATTAATGAAGGTTTCGACTTTTATTGAAATTATCCGTCGTAAATATTTTAGGAAAATCGAAGTAATCACAAAAATAAACTCGTCGACGAAATAAAACGTAAATTCTTAACGACACAATTCATCGTCCGTAATCAACGAGAACAGATTGATAGTTAAGAGAGAGTTTTATTGATAAAAGGAAGATCGAAGAAAGATTTATTTATAAATTGCAAGAAGGAAAATGATTAAATCATTAACATGCGGATATATTTCTTACTGAACACATTCGCGCATTCCAACCACTAAACTTGTAAAATAATAATCGCTAATGCGAAATAATAATTACGATTTTAAGGAATTGCGTTCGCGCCTTATTCTGTTTATTATTTATATTTATTTATTTATTTATTTTTTCAGAAAAATGCAATGTTTTACGAAGAATCACGTACTTCAACTGTAACTTTCTTCCATGTTCGTGATTTGTCCGACCAATTGGATTCGAATGAAAGCTAAGCGGTCAGTTTTCCTCCATGTCCTCTTGGATCAATTTAACGCGAAATCATTTTCGTTCGCGTTTATTGTTGAAATTTATTTAGAAAAAGTGACTTTTTCAGTTTTACTTAAATGACTTGGGAATATTTTCCATTTATATTTAAGCCATTATACGCCTGGTAAATCCCTCCGGGGGAACACCGCCTTAACGTGGCGGAGGGGTTTTCGTGCTCTTAGGAATTTGTGGTCTACGTCGGCGGCAGTGTATTCTACCAGAAGGGCTTCCCAAGCTGGACAGACCACAACGAAGGAGAAGACAGACGAAGAGTGATTTACTGATAGAGTGGAAGCAGCATTATTGGTACTTTTGTAAGTGGCAAACAGGAAGTTCAGAACAGCTACAAACAGATATTTATATGGCGTGGGGAGTACATATTACTGAAGCGACCATAAAACTGTGATGAGAAAAGTAACGGAAACTCACTATCTTTTCAAGATATCAATCATTAAAAGTAAAAATACTAATAGGAATAAGCTATATGATCCAATTAACAACCGGCGTCAGAGATTTGCTGGAACATCTGGTGTGAAATATGCGGCTATCCATAATAAAGTGAAAAGCGCCAGGCTTTATACGAAACTACTGACTTAAACGAAATAAAAATTGGAACATGGAATGTAGGCTCTTTAAAAACAGCTGGAAAATTGTAAAACAACAAAACGGAAATGAACAGAAATAAAATAGATATATTGGTTATTAACTAGATGGTCGAATAATAACGATTTTAAAGAGTGGAGATTATAAAGTAATACACATTCAGGATCAGATGGGGAAAAAAACGGAGTTAGATTAACAGTCAATAAAAAATGAGGAAGCAATGTAAAATCATATCTGCAATTTAATAACAAAATACTTTTCTGTTGGAGAGTGACGCACAAACACACATATATATACAAATTAATCTCAGATATGTATGAAAAGAGAGAAATACCGGACGATTTTAAGAAAAACAAACTTTTCTGCTCTCTTCACGCTTCTGAGCCTTTTTGTATTTGTGATTCAAATCACATCCTATTCGAATGTTCTGCACTCACTAACGAACGCTCCTTTCTTTACGCCCAACTTTTAGTTTTTGGTCTTCCTACTCCCTTTAACGCTACCTATATTCTTTCCTTTCCATTGCCTTCAGTTATTCCGTTGCTGCCGTTCTTTGTCTTTTCTATTTCTGACCGCCTGGCTATTTAGTTATAACTCTTAATTTTTCATGTTATTGGGTCAAGGCCACTGGCGCGCCCAGGATAGGAAAAAAAAAAGAAAAACAAACTAATGATTGATACCCAAAAGAAATGGCACAACTAAATGTAAAGAACATCGCTTGATAAGCTTATTGTGTTACACTGCTCAAAAATACTAATAAAAACAGTACTAAGCAGAATAAAACATAAAATAGAGAACGAATTAAGCGAGGAGCAGTATGGTTTTAGATGATCAGGAAGAGGAGCCAGAGAAGCCATTCTAGGACTCTGTATGGTGATTAAATAAAAGTTAGAAGTAAATCAACCGGTCTATATTGCAATGGTAGACTTATTAAAAAAAGCATTTGAAAAATGTGACTGGACCATTCTAGATTAAACTTTAACAAGAATAAACGTTGACCTCAAGGACAGAAGAATAATAAAAGAGCTATAAGGAGCACACAGAAACTAGTAATTACAAGTAGTAGAAACTCAGAAATAGAAGCGAAAGTCAGAAAAGGAGTAAAGCAAGGATGTAGTCTATAGCCGCTGCTTTTTACTATACATATATATATATATATATATATATATATATATATATAGAGAGAGAGAGAGAGAGAGAGAGAGAGAGAGAGAGAGAAAGCAAGTGCTTAAACTTTGGACAGAAACTAGTAACAGTGGGATCAATACAGGCGGAATGAAGATAAAATCCTTTAGATGTGACATAGCTCTAGTAGCAGGAAGTCAAAAAACCTTGTCGGATGCATTGATTAAACTAAGCTCAATTCTTAAACGCTATAACACAACAATAAATAAGAAAAAAACGCTATGATAATGAGATGCAGCAAAATTGGGAAAATAATAAAGAAGTAAAAATAAAATTAGACAATGAAATACTACGACATGTAAAAAAACACAGAGATACCCTAGTTCAATAATAACAGAAGATGGAAGGTGTGATCAGGAAATATGGTCTAGGATGAAAAGCTGACTTCATTAAAAAGAAATCATTGCTAACAACATCCATAAGTGTAGAACTACGGAAAAGATTAATAAATGTACACATTTGGAGTGTGCTTCTGTATGGTGCAGAACCTTGGACCATTAATAAAGGAAGACAAAAACAATTAGAGGCGTTTGAAATTTGGCCTTGGAGGAAAATGCAAAAAGTTAAGCGGTTAGATAGAGTTAAAAATATAGAAGTGCTCAAAAATATTAATGAAGATCGTAAGTGAAAGGAGATGTGCAATAAGACACGTAATAAGAAATAACAGATATTTAATATCGATAATCGAAGGACTAATAAATGGTAAAAGAATAAAAGAACACGGGGAAGACTGCGGCAAAAATTTATTTCACAAGTAATGGAAGATACGAAGATGAACAAGTAGCAGCTAATGAAAGAGAAGACCCGAATTAGATGCTTCAAAGCGATTCTAAGTAATTTACTTTCCAGATGATTGACCACCAATCGAAAGATTGAGGAGAAGAGATGCTTTGTAAGAATAAGCGTGTTTGATTTACAAAGTGTATACGCTTAATTTTAATTGTACTTCGTGGAGGTCGCGAAGGTTACTGAAAATAACAGAATTAGCGTTTCGGTGTCATTACAATCTTTTCTCAAAATTAAGTGTTTAATTGAAGCTCCGATATATCGGCATTATCAGGTAAACTTCTTGAAAAAAAGTACGATTTTCAAGTATCTTACTTGGGTCCTGCTAATTACGTAGCTGATCGCACGTTAAAAATCAATAATAAAAAAAAAAAAAGAAATAGGATGGAACGAGAAAAAAGAATGCTGGAAAGGAAGAAGAGAAGAGAATTTAATAAGATAAGAAATGACCAAATGGTTTTGCGACAGGACAAACAAAAAAAAAATTGTACATCAAATTATTTCTTCTACAATTAGAATATTCACACGTAGAGTAAATAATTTTTTAAACCGACAATTATAAGATGATTAACTTTAAAGCTTGCTTATGTAAATTCTGTTTAAAAATAAATACCGTATTGCATTTTCTATATTTCAAGCTCTATTCAAACTGATTTTATTTCTTTCCAGGCGCCCAATTCATTCACATTGAAAACGATCGAGTGTAGAATTCTTAATTTAACCTAATGTTGGGTAGTGCTCTCAACTGGCGATCCCAAACAAAAAATAAAATAATTTAATGTTATTAATTTTTTAGTGCTTGCATTTTAAACTACTTTTGCCATCTAATACACTGAGTTTTATACAATTAAAATGAAGAACGTTTAATAGTTTTTTGTTTTTTTTTTGTGGGCGCGCAAGCGGCATTGACCCAACAACAAGAAAACTAAGCTAAGAAATTAAATAACTAGGCGGTCCGAAATGGACGCAACAAAGGACAGCAGTGCGGACACTACAGAAGATGAAGGAAAGGAGAGGATAAAGGAAGAGTTACAGGGAGTAAGGAGACCTAATGACAAGAGCTGACTGTATAAAAGGGAGCGTTCGTTACGAAGAGCAGGACACTCAAAGAAAATGTGATTAGCATCACATGTACGAGGAGGATCACAATCGTGAAGAGAACAAGCAGGATAAGGCGATAGAGCAAATCGAAAGCGAGAGGAGGGGAGGAGAGAATGATTGATCCGGAGACGAATTACGGAGACAATAGAAGAAGGACGAACGAAAGGAATAGAATGGAACCAAGACAGTGAACGAGGAATCGGCTGAATAAAACGGTAATGCGAATGACGATTAGAAAATAGTGAGGGATAAATATCCCGCCAAAGTCTGGCGTGATTGGAGGTGGATAAAGAAAGGATATCTGAAGAAGGAAAATGGTTGAGGAATGAATCAAGGCGACCAGCAGAACGAGCCAAAGAATCGGCTGCGTCATTGCCATGAATTCCGGAATGACTGATGACTGGGGACCCATAAAAAATCAATAAGAAAAATAGTTTCTTTTTTTCTAATTTGTATCTCTCGTCGCATTCATTTTAATCATCCCTCCCTTTTTCATCGTTTTCTCGTCAATTTTTTCCATGTGTATCTGCTCCAATTTTACGCATACGTTTCTTGTTGATATCATATTTTATTATCGTACTAAAACTTTATATTCTTCTTATCGGTGCTTATTGTGTTCCCTTATTTTCTATATACTATTAAAAACTGTCCAAACACGATAGAAGACGAAGACATTTCAAACAACGTAAATGATAAAATAAATGACAATAAAAGTGTAAAAGTTGACATCAACTTCCCCACTCTTCCGTTAACGCAACTCTTAAATGAAGCTGCTAAAAGAGCACTATCAACAAATTCTTCCGAATCAATAATGTCAGGTAATAAATTAAAAAATGAAACGAAACCCAAAATTAACAATATATTATTAAGCGACCAAAACGCTAAAACAGATGATGCAGCAGAAACAAAAGAACAGGTAACAGTAACATACGACAGCGACCAGTCCATAAAAGCAGATGAAGAAGAAAATGAATTGATATTAAAAAAAGAAATATTCAAACCATTAGAAATAAATATCCGGAAAAATGAAGATAAATATCCGCTTTCGTTAAATAATTTTATGTTATTTGTAGGAATGTGTAAGGGGAAAAAAGATATTCTCCAGACGTCAAAAGAATTTACGGAAGACATAAATTGGAAAGAACATGCTAATTGAAAATAAACCTATCCTACATAGTAGATCAGCAAAAATGCAGTTCACAAAAATTATCAAAAAATTATCTTATCAATTAAACACTCCCAAAGAGCAAAACAATCATATAAATAATACCTGATGAAAGGTAATTTAAATATATTATTACTTAATGTGGCCAGAACCAAAATTTAACAGTACGAAATATTAACAAATAGTGAACAAGACTTAATAATAATACCGGAACCGTATATTTACAAAAGCAAACTATATGGAATAAACAATGAACAGTATGAAATAACACAGCCGAATATTGCAATAGCCTATAATAAAAATATAAACTTGTCAATAATAGGAACAACTCAAAATATCATTTCAATTAAAATAGGAAATTATATTTTATTTGCGTCCTACTTTTCCCCTAATGAAAGTACAGATCCACACACATTCTTATAATTAACCATTTAATCACACAATTTCAGGAATTAAAACCGATACTCTTAGGTGATTTTAATGTTAGATCGACGATATACGAAAATTTAAACAATATAAACTATAATACGAAAAGAGCAGAAAAATTCGAAGAATTCCTATTTGCGAATGATCTAAGCGTCTGTAATCCTTACAACATAAAAACTTTTAACAATCACAATGGGAGCAGTGTAATTGATCTTATAATTGTCCACGAAACAATCAGCCAGAACATTAGAAATATAAAAATATTACCTTCTTCAGTAACGCAACACTTAACAATATGTCTGCAACTCTCAATAAGGAAAGATAGTAAATCAATAAATGAAAATACACTAACAGTTGACTATGAAATCTTTCAAAAACAAATTATCAATGCTCTACCTCAAATAAAACAAAAAATAGAACACATTGAAAAAGTAACTAAAAAAGAAGATTTAGAAAACGAAATCATAGAATTTACAAACATAATAAAAGTACTAATCCACAATCCACTTACAAAAACAAACATTCGCGACACATCTTATTGGAATGGAAAATTAGAAAGCTTTAAAAAGATACTAAAAAAACTACAACGGAGACTATACAAAAGCAAAAATAAAACAAATAATAAAGTGGAATCATTAAGGATTAAAATTAAAAAACTGAAAAAAGAATACAAGGAAGAACTGCAGTCATCAAAGCATGAAAAATGGAAAGAACTGATTAATTCGTCGACAATCTGGGGCAGCCGTATAAAATATGTATGGATAAAACCAAACAAAGAGTAGACATGCCTGCGTTTAATGTTGGTGGATGCATCGTACACGATAACGTTGAAAAACATAAAATAATTTTTGCTGAATTATTTCCAAACCGAACACTTAAGTTGCAACCGACTCAGCCAGATAAAACTCTTCAAATATGTGAAAACGAATTAACTACAACAATCAAAAAACTGAACAATAGGAAAGCCAATGGACACGATCAAATTTCTAACAAGATGATTAAACTTCTTCACAAAGTAGACGAAAAAATATTTAAATCTATTTACCAAAAATGTATCGAACTAAATTATTTCCCTAACGTCTGGAAACAAGGAAAAATTAAAATAATAAACAAACCCGGAAAAGATTTAACAAATCCGAAATCATACAGGCCTATAACGCTACTGTCTAGTTTAAGTAAAATATATGAAAAAATCATAAAAAATTTTCTTGATACAGAAATAAAAGAAAAAGCGATTTTAAACGAAAATCAGTTCGGCTATCTTAAAAATAAATCAACCGAGCTAGCAATAAAAAAGTTATGCGATTACATTGAAAAATATAAAAAACAAACAAGACATACGTTACTAATCAGCTTTGACATATCCGGAGCATTTGATCAAATAAAAATTGATGAAATCTTAAAAATAATGAAAAGAAAAAATATATATCTGGTACAATACAATCTATAATTCGTAACTACTTAACAGATAGAAGAATTGGGTTATTTAATCAAGAAAACAAAATCCTATACAACAGGAGTGTCAACTCAGGAGTACCACAAGGTTCGGTTCTAGGGCCAGTACTCTTCAACATAGCAATGAGCGAAGTTCATAATTTCCATTTCAGTCAACACTGCAACATTATAAGCTACGCAGACGATATAATGTTAGTAGCAGGAATTAATAAAAAGGACGAAGTTTACAATATAAATGAAACAATAAAAAAATTGAGTAAAAACATTCAAAACTTAGACTTACAATTCAACATAAATAAAACCCAAGCACTACTAATAAGTAGAAAACAAGACAGGGAAGAAATGGTACATTGCATTGAACAGCACTTATGCATAAATAACGACAAAATAAAAATAGTAAAAGAAATAAAATACTTGGGAATAATCATAGACACACTAATTTAAATTTTGGAAAACACATCGAATTCATAATAGACAAGATTAAAAAAATTTATTTCAAATTAAGATCACTATATTCAAATATGTTCGGTTTCAAATATAAAGATAGAATAGTACTCTATAAAGAGCCATTTTTGGATCAATAACAGAATACTGCTCTACAGTATATTTTCCAGTTTTACGAGAAAAAGACACGAATAAGCTGTTAAAATTACAAAGGAAAATATTAATAGGAACAATCTCTGGTTATCGCACAATATCATATACTTCAGTCGACATCATAGCAGGAATAATAATACCTGTAGACACTTAAAGTTGGAAATTGTAAACCAAATCAAAACATGCAAACAAGAAGAACTAAAATTTTAGACAAAAAAAACGTTACGAAAACAGATCAACAAAATTAATTCAAGTAGTATACGACTTTGGCAACTCAGGTGTGATAAATCAAAAACTGGCAAAGTAACAACACGGGAAATAGTTCCAAACATAGAAGAAAGACTACAAATGAAACATTTTTATACCGATTATAACTTCACTCAATTTTTAACCGGACATGGAAATAATAATGGGGTGTCTATATGAAACGATTTAAAATTGCTGAATCGGACATCTGTATAGACTGTAAAGAGGAAACAGACGATTAACATTCGATTTTCGAATGCAATAAGTTTAAAAACGAAAGAGAAAAACGGAAAATAATAAAAAAAAAACAATAACCGAAATACGTAAAAAAAACTTTTTTAATTTGATCAGCTTTGTCAACCATGTAATGAATAACAAAACAAAACACATCAACAACAAATAATAACAGTAACAATCAGAAACTCTGGCTGAAAAACCGCAAGGTACAGCGGAGTAAATAAATAAATAAATAAATAAAAAAAAAAAAATCCTTGTCTCAAACTAATTTTATCCTCTATAATTAAACGGATTAAGAATTTTATTTTTTCCTTCTTCCCATTTCTTGGGTTAAAGAAAAAAAAAACTCTTTTGGTTATTAATTAATCTTTGTACGGTCAGACGATGATATCCAGTAAACGTTTAAATTTCTAAAGAACCATTTGAAATAAACGTAATAACCTAAACAAGAAATTAATTACAGCTGTACCATGATAACGATGGAAAAGAAATCGAAATCAAACAGTTGCCATCTCAACCGGTACAAAATGGTATAGTAGATCTGTGCTAGTGGACATTGCAAGCCACTCTTCAGCGTCCGTAACAATGGCTACGACTTCCTTTATTTTCTACAACATTTTCAAAGGAATACTACACACATTTGCATTTATTCGCCTTAATTTTTTTTTCATTCGCTTCTAACTCTAGTGTCGTATTTAATTTTTTTTTTACTTTTACGCGCACATTCCAATTTCCAAAAACACTGCTAACGTTATCCTTGTTGAAGCATTATTTCGTTCACTTTAAAAAAAAAAATGAAGCCCGATTGTAACTTTTACATTCCCGTACTAGACAAAAAAGTGTTTCGGCCAAAGTTGATGGCACCTTAAAAAAAAAGTAAATGTTTCAACTAATTTTTTAACAAAATTGCGTCAAAGAACACGTGAAAATATTTTAAAAATTGCGCGCTACAGCTACATTGTGCCAATTAGTTTTTGCAAAAATTCTGATATAACAATTTTTCTTCATAGCCCAACACAGCAGTGTTGCTTAAAACAACAACAGTGACTTTGCTAGTCCTTCATTAGCAGACTTTTATTAACAATCGGTAAATTACCGCCAGATCCCAGTTAATCACACTTCACCCAATTATGACAAGTGTACTCTTTCGCGAGTAAATCAATACTTACATTTCTTAATCCATATTGTCGCTCTGCTCTCTTTGTATTACCCTTGACGCGCTTCGTTCTGCCCTATCCGGAGCGATTTGTGTTTGTGTCCTCACTATTTTCTCGCGTTTCTTGATTTTTTTCGAAAAACTGTAAAATTTGTCGGAAACTAAAAGTTAAATTACGAATTCCATCATTAATTCTCCTAATTTCTTCAATGATTCTTTATTTTAAATATACCGTCAATTATACAATTCGGGTTTTTTCTTTTTGCTATGAGCGTATACTCAAGTAAAAGATTAGCAAAAGATAACACGTGTCTCTTCATCATGAGATCTTAAAAAAGCGTAATTAAAAACCATAGCTGAATATTCCAATTTTACTGAAGCATATATACTGATAGACCTAATTCATGCGCATCAAAAAAGTCTTCCATAAATGCAGTGGCGGATCCACGAGGGGGGAAACAGGGGACACCCTCCCCCCAAAAGAACCGAAGCCTCTATGAAAAAATTTATTATAACAGAGAAACTTAATTTATGCTATAAAAGATTTGTATGAATTTTACACCTATGGATTTAATAATTAATATTTAATACTGTTTTCCAGTAAAACTATTATTTTAAAAACCGATCTTTTACTATTTTTATTTATTTTCAATTTTTATTTTGTAATTTTAATTAAAAATAGAGTTCAATGAGAAATGTATATATTTCAACTTGCTCGCGAACAAAGAGAATTCGGATCGGATTACTAACAAAAATAATAAAGAAGTAAAGTCTAATAAGAAATACTATCTTTCTTACTTTTTCTAAACTACCATATTTAAGGTATAATTTTATAATTTCGTTTTATTTTTTTCATAACTAAAAATAAAACAAAAGTTAAATTAAAAACTTTAATAGTAATTATGTATTTTTAAAACACATTTTTATGAATTTCTATAAAGGTCGCTATTTGATTTTCTTTATGAAACAAGGGCTATTTCTTAAGTCTACTGCTTACCGTAGAAGATTTTTCGTAATTATATAATTCCCCCCAAATGTCCTTCTGGATCGGCCCCTGACATACATGTGTATATGTATAATCATCTCAGTTATACTCTTTTAATGCTTTAGATACAGTGAGTTGTACCATGTCTGTTCCAGATTGAAGTGTTTTTCCTGATGTCATGTAGATTTTTCGATTTCCTGTTTTCAGTTAACCGAACTTATTACTGTAAAACAATAAAACATTTCCGTTTTTAGAATTCTTTCCTTACTGCGAAGTTGATCCGCTGAAATAACAGCCTTTCTCACGACAACACTCGAATTTACAGTTACATCTAATTTCTCGTGCATTTAACAAATTCTTTACTTTTTTTGGCTTTAATATTAGCAATTGTCTCGTTTGTTTATTTACGAATGATTGAAGTTGTATACGAGTTTTAAAGGCTTCAGAAATTGATTAGTATTCATAGAAGAGAGTAATTTTAAAATACCGTTACACTTTAATTGTGATTTATTTTCCCGCTTATGAATATTTCATGAATTTAATCATTTACTTGTTTCCTAAGCTTGTCCCATGCATCATTTTTGAAAACTTTCAGTGGGCATTTCAAAGCCGTCTGTTATATGTGAGTCGTACAATTTCCTGAAAGACGATATATTACCTCACTACCGCATTTTTATCGTTAAGCAATAAAAATAATCATAGGTAAACAGCAAAACATAATAATCAGATATTTTATGAAGTAAACGATATCTGTCGATCTTAGCAGAAACTTTACTATTTTCACAAGATCCAAAAAAATAATAATAATAGTAATAATAATAATTTTAAAAAAACAGACATTAAACCTAAAAAGAAACGAAATTGTTGGGTCAAGTTCGGTATATTAGACTAGTGCTTTCCCTAGAGTCTAAGTTTAAAATAAATCAGCTGTTGTATATTTTATTTATGCTATCAAAGTTAATTTTTTTGTATAAATTTTATTCTACTTCTTATCATCCCTCCACCATATATATATATATATGATATAAAGTTGCCTCGAGATACACATTTAGCGTTATCTATTGCGCTAGAACTGATAATGCGTGTGAAGTTTAAAATTAATTTTTATAGTAAAGACAGTACAGCAGTCAAGAAATTATGATGACCCTGTGCTACTCGTACTAATGAGAGTCGATAATTCGCCATAACGATTTCTCGCAACTGCGTACTACATATATTGCCAAGTGCAATTATAAAACATGATGCACTTATATAATACATTACATATATATGATAATTGCTAAGTTAATTTACACACGATACAACTTCATATATTTTTCAAAAAAGTAATTTTTTCCCGTAAACTCACTTTTGTGCTTAAATTCAAAGTAATTTTCACTTAAATCGATAAACATTTATCCTGATAGGAATACAGTTCTATTTTCTTTTTCAGGTTCGCTATACTTCTCAACCAAATAATTTTTATTAGCTCATATTTTAATCGATTTTTTCGATTCTGTTTTTTTTTTTCGATTTACCTCTTCTTGAGTCAAACGATCGTATCATAGTGTGCAATGAAATACTACATTTTTTATTCGTAACAGTTGGTCAAATGTACGTTTTTCTAATCAGTTGGACTATACGGAGCACCACTTTTAATTTCTCCTCTTTAACTAATTGTACTTGCTGGAAAGGTTAATTTTAAGACTATCGGAGGAACTAGGCGGTTTAAATTTTGAACGCCATCACTCTGGCAACATATTGCGAAGTATACATTTCCTACTGATATTATAATATGGCCAAAAATGCGCCAATGTGAAGAATCGTTCAAATATGAACTAGTGCGCGATAAGTCGGCCGCAGAGTTAGCAGATAGGAAATAATTCGAGTTTGACAAAAGCACATTTTTCTTTTACTTTTTATTACTTCTGCGTCCATTGTTTCTACATGCTTTCTTCATAAGTCGCTTTTCATTAATTTTCACTAATTTTCACTAATAGGACACTGTGTGCCTTCACTTTTTGCATAGACCCCACGTGTTCATCTTAACGAAATCGTGTATTTCGCCCAACTGCGTTCACATGATGAACCTCTGTTCGAACTAAATCCAGAGTTACTGATTTGTAGAATAGTTTAATAAAGGGCAACAAGCTAATAATTTCAGAAGCGAAATTACGAACTTATTTATAAAATTTAGTAAGTCGATGTAAATGGCCGAACAACTGCGATCTGTAAATAAACTCGTTGTTGTAAATGTTTAATTAAAGTTCATTTCGCATTAACGTCGATTACGGTTTCTCTAAATGTAACTGATACATTTTTTTTCTTTCTAATTTTAATGCAACTCGTGCGTGTACATTATCACGAGACGTGAACCGGATGCTTCGTATGAACTTGCTCGGCTTAAGTTAGTACGCCTGAGTGTTGATCGTGGGTTTTGATCAACATTGATGAAGCTAAGGAATATAGTCAATATTTAATTATCCGCCTGTATTTTTAACTGCTATTTAAACGGGCTATAAAGGGACTCGCTGCTGAAGGAATGACATATTACAATCATGCAATGCAATTCTCAGCTTAGAATTAAAAATTTCCCACCTATCGCCGCTTCTGCTTCTGGTTTAATAATGAATTTTAAGCAATATCGAGATCACCGTTCTGAAAAGTGAACGTGACAAAAAAAAAGAAGAAATAAAACTTGAATGTGAAGCATGGGAAGTGATGAGCTTTTATGATCATATTGGACAGAATTACTCTGACAAGCAGACCTGCGCAGGAATCCATAGGAACGTCATATACAAGTTAGCTGAGAGAGGAGAGTGTTTATTTTTTTAAACTAGATAATTAGTTTTAGAAGAAAGGTAAGACTCGATTTCGGCGTTTTTTAAGCACTGACTTGGTTATTCAATTTTTTTTTTTTTTTTATCCATTACTTTAGTCGAAGTAATTACCACTAATCAAAACTATTGCATTTATAGTGGACTTCACATTGCTGATGGTATATAAATTATAAATGATTTTAACTGTTATTGAAGAAATACGATAATATTAAATCGATACAATCGATACATTTTTTATAGATTAAACTACATATACAAATAACGGCTTGCATTCAATTGTTTTTTTTTTTTTATTTAAGGAGGAGTACTAAACCACACACTGCACGTAACTCCACCTAGGTTATCGCAGTGAGTGGACCCACGTTTTAAATCAGACTCCTCAGCTTGTTAGACTGAACGAAAGTCATGAGGTTGGTCAAAGCGGTAGGGGTATTTAAGAGGATGTCTGCAAGTGATGTAATCTGGCTGCGCCTTAACCCATTAAGACGTGTGCATTTCAGTAAGATGTGCGAAACTGATGGATATTCATCGATAGAACAAAGCGGGTAGGTACTTGGCTTTAGAGCTTGTTTGAGGATGTAGTCGTGGGGAAAAGACGTATATCCCGTTCTCAGGCGATTGACTGCCCAGAAGACTCTGCGTTCCGTTCCAACTGTAGGCCACCATGGCTCCGTCGTAGGTTTCAATTCCCTGAGAAAGTTCAATTGTGACGTCCAGTTATGATTCTACTGTGCGAAGACTGCATCCTACAGGAAACTTCTCAAGGATAATGGATCGAAAGCAAATAGCGGCATTCGGCACATCATGAATAACCGAGCGACCAGGTGGTCTACCCGCTCATTCCCCGGAATTCTGGCATGACTGGGGACCCATAAGAAAACAACCCGGCATCCTCTTCGGCTCAGCTGGTATAAGGTAGTCAGAACATCTAGGACCATTGGTGATTCCGGGCGATCCGACTGCAAAGCACGCATGGACTGCAAGGAATCAGTCACCAGTAAGATTCCGAGCGGTTGGGATCTCAGTTCTAAATACGCTTGAAGACAAAACAACACAGCATACATTTCGGCTTCCGCAATCGATATCACGTTGTTCAACCGTATGCCCTCTGTGATTCCGTCTATTTCGAAAGTGCATGCAGCTGGGGTAACCTTGGACTTATTAGCTTTGGATCCATCAATGTATGCTTTCGAAAATGTGGTATGTTTATTAATAATGCCCAGCGACTTGTGCCCTTGCAGTGCTGGTGGGTTATTGTTATCGGTGAGGGTTATAATAGTTTCTAACTGAAAAGAAGCCAGGGTGGAAGTAGTTTTGAAAAGTCCATTCTGGGTGTTTCAATGAATTTGTAACGCAACAACAATAATTTGTACGTAGTTTTGTTTTAGCAGTTATCATTATACTTATAAATTTCTTATTCCTATTTTGTACGTTCAAAATTAATTAATGTTTATAAATTTAATGAATAGTAAAAGAGAAATAATATTTAGAGAAATTTAACAATGGTAACTCAATGGAGATACATCATGCACACCGGCGTTTTAATTCACCGACAAGCTCGTGTTAGATAATTCTCCTCATCGCTTTTAAGGTTATTACGGTGTTTTCACAGCGCTAACGTATGTATCAAAGATTTTGATAAAGGTTTATTTTTTTTAACCGTTTATTATGAAATAGAAATAGAATTACTAAAGGATATAAATTTGGTGCAGCGGAGGGCATGAAGGATGTTTGACGGAAGAAGAACCCTGGTTTTGGGATGGTACAATCATTTTGTAATTTAAGTATAAATTTAATAAATTTAAGTATTAGAAATATTAAGATCCGAGAGGGAAGAATTTTTGTTACAGCGATGCAAGGGAAAATCTAAAGCAACAAGAGGAAGGAGACGAATCGAATTGATAGAAATTGACGGGAAAAAATGCGGTCTAGTTCGTCTTGAATAAGTGCGCTGAAAGCTGCGAAATATTTTATTTGCCTGTTTTTGTTATGCTTAAAAATAACGGCGGGTCGGGGAATATGATAGAAAGCTCGAATATAAATCTGGGCACTGATCGTTTAATTTCACTTTTAATTTTGTATTTCTTATATTCTTAATTTTTTCTCGCTTCTCAATTACGGATGTTAAGAAATTTCATTGAAATGTTATTTAAAAATACCGCGTAAAGTCACCTGCAAGGACGGTTCGTACAATTCGATTTTTCAATTACGCATTATCCCCGATTATTAAAATTACTGCAATGTTCGTGCATCACTTGAGAGGTAGAAAAATTAATTCTTTAGCAATGGGTCCACCCTAAAAACAACGAGGCGTTTTTAACAATTTGATGGATTCGGGTGGAACTATGAAAAGCAATAATTTCAAAATAGTAGGAATAAATAAAATTGATTGAAACGCACCATAGTTCGTTGAATTTAACATCTGTAATAAATGATCAATTAAAAAATGTAAAGTATCGCAAAGCGTTTTTTAAATATTTTTTTTTTTGTAAATTTATTTTTGAAAAAATGTTGTTACCATAAAAATATAATAACAGAAAAGCGTTGGTAATTAAGAAAGTAATTCGTGTCCCACCTGTGTTATAGTATAGCTGCAGGTCACCATAAAAACGGACTAAACATTGTTTAATATAATAATTTAGCGACTTTAAACGAAGGTAAAACGGAATTTCTCAGCCAACGTGAGAAAAAGATGTACACATAAATCGCGCTACAAGTGTAACGAAAAACAAAAATCCGAAGAAATAATTTGCGATTCGCACATAGTCTAATCAGTCGAAACTTTAAACGGAAAAAAATAAATGTTCCGAAATGTGAACGTCATTCGATTTTAAATTATTCGGATTAAATTCGCGATTAATTGTTAATCATTATTTCAGTCAATTTTGCATCGATTAATATTAATAACTTGTGATTTTTATTATTATAATTTTTCTTAATTTTCTCATTTTCATATGTAATTTATAACAGATGTAATTATATCAGATTTTTTTATTAACCCGAGCGTGAATAATACACTATTATATACAGCATCACATTTTCCGTATACCGCGTTTTCCTATAGGCCATCCTAGAACCGTATGGAGTAAAAAACGATGGTAATCACGTTGGAGGTCGCGGGAGATTTGGCAAAGCCATGGAATAGAGTTCTATAAATCGATATTTGAAAATTAACAATAGCCATCGCAAAAAACCTGAATAGTTTTGTATATCTATGCTGTCTCACTAACAGCGAACTCTTCTTACTGCTTTATTTTCGCGAGAACAGATTAATGAAAAGTAGGACTTTCTAGAAGCTACATTGTTTACCGACGATTGTAATTTTCCAACGCTGCACAATATTCATTCAAACTGGAGGATTGCTTATGAATCGGACTGGAATTATCTGTTGCCTTTTTTAGAAGATGGATTAATGTTTATCATCGTCGTCTGTTTTAAGTAGTCTAGAACAAAGAAAGGCAGTATGACTCTAACCACCTTGAGTTACATATTTCACTCGAGTTAATTTTTTTTTCTTTTCGTTTTTTTCCTTTTTTTTTTCTTCTTTTTTTATCTTTTTCAAATAAAACAAATGAAACGGTTTTACAAATTGGAACAGTGAACAATGCCGATTGTTTCTTCGCAGAATAATAAAGTGTGTACTCCAAGTGAACAGATGAGTTCAATGTGTAAGGAAAGATCGTTTTGAGAACGCTACATGCAATAATAGTATAATGGTGTAGATTATTATCATTAGATGCGGACGGGTACTAGACTAGCCTACGGTCAAAAACTTTCTATACCGACAATATTCTCTCTTTGTTATCCTAAGTGGCCTTCCGAGGAATACATGCTTATCGCACTTCCGATCAGAGGCGAAAAATTATATTTCATAAATAGTCTGTTTGTCGGTTGTAAAATGTGTTCGAGAAAATATCGGCCACAAGTGTCCGTTAGAACTTACAATTTTTAAAATGCATTATGATATAGGGTGAGCCAGCTCCCGTGGCCAGTTGTTTAGGCAATGGTATTCCGTTCGGGTAGAACCGGGCGTTCAATCCCTGCTGCCGCACATTGTTTCAATGATTTAACTTATGTTGGATTAATGTTCGTAGTTGATAAGTGAAATTTAAAAATCTGAGTTCCGTAAAAACGACTAGCTAATTCTACACTAATAATCTCGAAAAATCCAAAAAGAAAATGAAAAACAGAAAGAAAAAAACCAAAAAGAAAACGATGAAAGTGTGAAAGAAGCAACGACAGAAAAAACCCCGGAAATACCGTTAAGCGACATTTTTAAATGTCACGTTGAAAAAGAATAAAACTGCAATCTTAATTATAGAGACACGCTACCGAACTGAATCTGCTAATAAAATGTTGCAAAACGCATAACAACAACCGAATTTACGAATGGCCTAATTCAGCAGTTGAAATTCCAACACCAGCTATCGCCGAGCAAAAATCAGAATTACAAATATTATAAACGCGCCAAAACTAATAATATCAATAAAGACAAACTTTAAATCGTTATCACGGAACACTCAATAACCTCATGGAACTACTTTCATTACGAAGCCTACAAATGTTCTGCTTGCACGATTCTCCCATTTTACACATGCAAGAGACACATTTCTAAAATCGGTAAAAATTTTTAAACGTAATTTAATGTTTTCCAGTTCCAGATTCATAAGCTTACTGTGGGGCCGTCCACAACAGTATTAAACACGATTTCATCTGACAAACAAACTATTGCGATCGCTATTTCAAGGCCACTTTCAATTTGCACTGTTCATATTTCTCCAGAAGAAAAATAACTTATCGAAACATATTGCTTCAGTGTCGACTGCTCGTACACGAAACTGTGGCGCAGGATAGAATAACGAAAGACCGAATTCTCAATGAGGTAATTGAAAACGCGAACTCGGTACAATTGCTCGTCGGACACCTTACACGCCACCATTTTTTTTCGCACCGTAAATGTCGAATAAAGGAAGAATTATAGGTATACAGGAGCGGGTAATGCAGAGATGGAACAAGAGAAAAACGATAGTGGGAAAATGAAAGTAAGATGTGGTCGAAGCGTAGAGAATGCTTGCGAGGAGGAAGGTCAACCGTGGGAAGAACGAATGATCAGCCTTCACTGTCAGGTAATGAGAGTTAGCATTTGAGAAGGACACGGGCCGCATACGTATTCCACCTGAGTCTGTAATGATATTTCTTGGAGAGCGATAAAATTTTATTTGCACGTGTCCTGAACTATATCAGCATTTAAACTAATCACACGTCTTCCACCATCCCGATCCGGCTGGAAATAATCGTATCACTATATATATATATATATATATATACATATATATATAGTGTCAAACTAAATGCTCACGTAATAGTGGAACTGTACGGAAATCGTTAAAAACTAACTGTGATTACAAAAGACAGAAGAACTGACAAATCAGACTGGCCCCAAATAACATCTTTCTCGCTATTCGAAATTCGTTCATCTCACGTCATGCAATGGTACGACACATAAGCTTGTTCTTCCGTACTTAAAGAATGCGCGGAAACTTTTAGGAATATAAAAAGAGCTCTTCGTGTCGAAACGGAACATACCGCCAAGGATATTTATTGAGCTGAAGAAAAAAAGATAAGACAAGACAAACCTTGAACTGAAAAATAAGAAATTCCAATTAATTAGCCTCCAGCAACGAAAACTTGCACTCCGAGTTCGTGAAATGTAAAGAAATGAACCAAATGCACTGCGAAAAACTTCTCTTAAAATACCATTCCGTAGAATAACTAAAAATAGCGATAAAACAAACAAAACCCCTAAGGGTCACGATAAGACATGCATATTTCTGGACTGCGGAACTTGCTCGAACGAATACAACACAGCAATTGATCTAATTTCTTTTGAGTTAAAGCGGAACTACTAACGATTCTTCGCTCAAATATGAGGAAAACAGCCAAATTCGATGATTAGATGACACATATTTCATATCACGGGGAAAGATCTTACACGGTTTCATTACTAATTAGATGCAGTAGAAAGTGCTCCATTGAAATTCATTTTATAAATCTTTATTTTTAATGCGTTAATTAAAGTTTTACATGTTAGTCTTCTGTTTTTTTCCCAAATTTTCACAGGTATGCGGAACAGACTGCATTACGATTCTCGATGAATCATCCTATATGCTTATATTTGTCAAATATAACCGACTCAGTTTTATGCATACCGATTTCTTTAACAACATTCCAGCAACATTCCGGTTGTTTAATTTCATTTTAGAGCCGTATTATTCTTTGAATTGTTATGCTGTAGGTCGCAAATAATTTTAATAAAATCGATAGAAAAATTATTAGCAATCAGAAACTAAGAATCGATAAAATTATTTTGCCTCTTGAATAGTTAATCGCGTTAATCTTGCCAGTGATTTTGAAATAATTGAACGCTAAATATTGCTTAATCGCCGCGGTTCATCGCCTTTAATAAATACCGCTCATACTTTGTCGATCGTGTTGTGATATAGGCAACATAAAGTATAGCGGCGAAATGGTAAAACACTTTCAAGTACACATTTGACTATGACGCAAACCTAAAAAAAAAAAAACACTGCGGCTTTGATTAATTCATAATACTAAGCTTTTAAAAATTTTTAGTAAAAGCTAACAAGTTTTACGCTGAGTAAGCGATGTAAATGGTTTAATTAACTAGCAATTATCGCATTACTATCGAACGTTTTGCCATCAGCTCTGATGCCTTGAATATATCATCACTACGTACTTCCCTATATTACATTCAGTTACAGATATATAAAACACAATAAATACAATAAAATAGTCCGACCGGTTTCGTAATTTATGCGACATATTTATTTTGTTGTTATTTATGTTATTTAGTCATTATTAGGAAGTAAATCGATATATTATATTAGCTGGTTCCTGTGAATAAAAGTGTATAAATAAAGTATGATTGATAAAATAATAATTAAAAATAATGAAAAATACTATAAAATATAATAAACGTTAAATAAAATTGGGACATTTTGCGTTACACAAAATTGGAACATTTTTTCTGATGGGGGGTAGCCTAAGAATTACGTTGTAATTAATATATGTATGTAACTCGGCCATATTGTCCTCGCAAGAGGCTGCGCTCTTGACCCCTCTCGCTTAGATTTCTGTCTCTTTCTCTTCTATACTTTGTATAGAATGATCAAAATTTACAACGTAATTCTAAGTCGGTCCATATGAATATAGTAACACAATCACAAAAATCCTATCCTAACATTTAGAATACTTTTTTGTTACATAAAATTGTGACATTTTTCGTTCCAAAATCTAATAGGAGCCCACCGAAGAATTACGTTGTAAATAATATATATGTATATATATATATATATATATATATACTAGCTGACCCGGCGAACTTCGTACCGCCACAGAAATAATAAATTGTGTGTTAACTTATTAGCTGAATTAAATTTAGTTTTTATTAATACTCAAAATAAATTAAGTTCAATAAATGTGCAAAAACCAAAAAGACAAATATTTTAATTACATTGAAAAGTATTTTAATTACGCGTGGCAGCAAGGCATTATTCACCTTGGTAACAAAAATCAGTATAAATTTATATTAAAAATTTAAAGTAAATACTAAATTTATAGACTTTTTAATAAAGTGTATACTCTATGCAGTTAGCTGATGATGGGCTATACACGAAAAAACGTGTTTCTAATGATCTCTAATTTCTTAAAGTAAATTTATACCGGTTTTCAAGATTTCGTACACACTATAAAATACAGAATAATCCGAATAAAATGGTTCAGAAACGACAAAAATATTTATTTCTACAATAGAGTTCAGAAACGGTTTGACTTATTGCAATTGGATCATAAATTACACAATTAAACTTCTATCTGTGACAATTTACAACTTTAAACTGAGCGATTATCATGGGCGGCAAAAACCCGTCTAGAATATATAATATGGAATTTTGAACGACCTCAAAAATACCCTTAAAAAAATTATAATTCGTCACCAGATAACTCTTTAAAAGCGAAATTCAAAACATAAAATAAAACACAGGAGCCCTTTATGGAAATTCAAAAATTACGGTTAAAAAATTATTTAAACCCCCCTTTTAGTCCAAAAACGGCAAAAAAAAATGAATTTTCTTCATAAATTTTGTTTTAAATTTCGTATTCTGTTATTCGGAGCGGAAACAAATTCAACAAATCAAAAGTCATAAAAATCTGTCCAGCCATACTTGAGTTATAAGTGGTATAACTAATCCGACTTTGTTTTATATATATGTAGTATGGAATTCAGAATGACCTCAAAAATCACCCCTAAAAATTCGTAACTTATCACCCGATAACCCTTTAAAAACTAAATTCAAAATATAAAACAAAACACAGGAGTCCTTTTATGAAATTCAAAAATTACGGATAAAGAATTATTTAAACCCTTCTTTTGAACCAAAAACGGCAAAAAAAAATGAATTTTCTTCATAAATTCGTCATAAATCTGAAAATTTTAAACTTTTTTGAATAAGTTGTAACAATATTTCGATGAAAATTTTTATAAAGAAAGCTATTACAATACCTGAAGTCATAACGTGTACAATTACCACAATTCGACCTTTCGATTGCCTGTGAGCATGTGTATACACTATGAGCTAAGTTGAATATAGAAGCTATGTTGAATAGAAACTAAAAAACATGTTTTAATTAAAGGGTAAGAAAGATAAAACTCCAGCTATTTTCATAACAGGTATATTTTTCAATAACGCAAAAAGTGAAGTAACAGAAGCGGTGTATTTACTTACCCCAGAAATTAATAAAATAACCATAGTAATCATTTTATTTAAATTTTTAGGTTTAGTTTATTTTTACCATGGTAATAATTTTATTTATAATTTTATAAAAATTAATTTTTTGTTAATTTCTTTTTATTCGTCCCGTATACATTTCTGTGCCCCTGGTCTCATCTCAACTATTTAAAACCCTCATATTTCGTGTAGTGGACCGAATTGTGAATCTAAACCATTCTTGAATCCACTTGAACACACACAAAAAATTTCATCAAAATCGGTCCAGCCGTTTAGGAGGAGTTTAGTCACAAACATTATATATATATATATATATATATATATAGATTTATATATTTATATATTCTTAGCCTCATATGAATGCACGTATGCTTCTGTGTATATGTATAAAAATAGAAATCGAAAAACATGTCTGCCTGTCTCTTTGTTCGCGCTAACCTTAAAAATTACTAAACGGATTTTGATACACTTTTCATTTTTAATTTGGATTATTTTCTAATTCACTCCATAACTCATCGCGTTGTGATAAAAAGAAGGAAAACAGTTATTGATTTTAGTGATTACTATGTTATAAAATTTTATCAATTTTTTCAATTTATTCAATTTTATATTTCTGGTTTATTAAGAAGTGAGTAAATGCGATTTGCATAGCAATCAGTAATTACCATGCCGACAATTAATCTTCAATAATCTATGAAGTTCAAAATTAACGACAAAAAAAAAGTCAAAATACGTTTCATTTTCTGATTAACGTTTAATAATTAATTAAATTAGTAACCATATAAGAAAAGGTAATATATAAATAGTTAACTAAATTTTTTATTTATAACATTCATAACGGCTGTAAGTAAATATTTAAATTTCCAATTCTTGTTTACATAAATTCGTAAGTATGAGTAAAAATCAGAAAATGTGTCTGCTTGTGTATCCGTGCGCGCGAATTCTACAAGCTACTGAATCAATTTTGTTCCCGTTTTCACCAGTGAATAAACTTATTCCTACGGATGATTTTAGTAGTGTGATTTAGCTGATCTATGAGAGTTTTTGTCAATGAATGGAAAAAAAAAGAAATATAAAAAAAGAATTAAATAAAATGTTTATTGCGCAAACATAAATTAAACGTAAAAATTTAAATAAAGTGATATTACTAAAGTAAATGGTAGCGCGTAGCATAGTAGTTACGCTATTCGGCTGCCAAACCGAAGGTATCATAGGTTTCGGAGTTTATCCAGTTTGAAATTGAATTGGGTGCCAGAGAAATTTGGGAAAGTAAAGACGACCGAATGAAAGTAACTGGCCAATATTATCTTTGCATTCATTAGGCTGTGTACATTATGAACCTTAACTTCGAAATCTCCGAACTTTATTAAGGGTGTATAGGAATTACTTTACTTTTCACTAAGGTAAATTTTATTAATTTTTGGTGCGAGTAAAAAAAAAAAAAAAAATTTCTTCATTAGTTTGATAATAAATTTTATTAAATCATTATATATGTATAGAACTTTATAGAAATTAATTTTTATACAATCCGCAGGCAATAGCTGGCGGGTAAATAAATGGGCCGTTTATAGAACAGGTGAATTATATAAGGAAAATAGTGAATGAGGAATAAACAACAAATAATTGCAGTAATGAAAGCTATGGGGAAGACTAAGGCGCAGAAGATTAAAATACAGGGTAGCACGTTCAGAAGAAATAAAGGGACATTCGAACAAGATCACAGGTAAAACTGAACTCTGGAGGGTCATAGGGACACAGAGGTGATTGAACAAGGAGAAAATGGAAAAGAGAAGCCGGTAACAGACTATGATTGAACCGTAAGCAAACTATAGAGGAAATAATCGAACGGCTAAGGTAGAGGAAAAGATTAAACCAGGGAAGAGAGGAAGGAAAGGGCTGTATAGAAAGGTAAAAAGATGGAGGATCGGTGCGTTTTTTAATTGTTATATTAGTATTATGTTCAAAAAAAAAAAAAAAAAAAATGATAACTAGAGAAAATAAATCTTCAGTGGATTTGCCGAGTTCAAAACGAAAGATTTAAACAACTATTAATAGGCGGGCAAAGAATTATTCATATTGAAATCCGTTTAAAGCGGGGGCGTGTAAGTAGATAGAAGTTCATAAAAAGTATGAGAAAAATGGAATGGTGAAAACGGAACAAAAAACAGATGATTATATAGGTGAAAGCAATGGGATCTGCAGAAATAATGACTGTTACAAATTTATAGCCAAAAACGTGGGAAAAAACTTTAAAACTTGAATCATTCCTCTCAGTATGATTTCTTTATCAACTCAGTCTCTTCTGTCTTAAATCATTTTTCTCTTACCGTTCGTCAGCCCCAAAAAAAGTTAAATCGTCTTCCTTCTTATACTGAAATTAGGATTGTAAAGATACTTTCTATTAAAGTCTATCTACATTCAGAATATTCCGCCCCACCCCTAATTTTAACAGTTTTCTCGCCCACAAAAAAACCAAAGCCAGATTTACTATAAAAGTGGCTAAAAAAAATTCATGGAAAGGCTTCCGTTTCTTTGTCTTACGCTCACCACTGTTATTTTTCACAATTGAAGGACGGTCAAGACCTCTTATTCTAGCGTGCTTCCAATGGAAAATCTTCCTCCTGATAAATGAACTCATTAATGGATTCTATAGTTCCTACCTACTATTTAAACTTCAATGTCTTTATTCAAAAACCTCTTTGATTACTGTATTCGGTTCCTCTTGAACCTTTTTATTCCTTTCTTTGTTCCTGCTTTACTCCTTCTACTTGGAATACCTTTGGCAGTTATTTTGATCCTTAAATATAATTCTTCAATACTTCGTCCAACCTCTCTTGCTTTCTGTGTGAAGAAGCTGATCAAAGGTCTAATTAACAGGCGTTTTATTTGGTAGCTCGAGTATAACAATTTGCAATCTAACAGCATGTTTTGTTTCCATCTACTCGGCATTTATCGAAAAGAAATTTCTTATTGCTCTTTTTGCTGATGACTGTGTCCACCTCCCTTCACTTTTTGATGTAATTTTCTCTTTTAACATACTTCTCCTCACTTTTCTTATCTTATTAATCGTTTTTATAATTGTAGAACCGACACTCTTTCCACCTCTTCATCATCACTGCTAGTTTAATATTTCGCGAAATATCACAAGGTTCTTGCCTTAGCCCAATTTCATCAATACTGTTTCCTTGCTTTCTTTCCTTTTCTACGCCGACGACATCTTCATCTCCTTTCTAAAAAAATATATCTTTCGCTAGCTCCCAGGTCCAAAATCTTTAATAACTCTAGAAAATTCTCTTTATCAAATATCCGATCTCATCTAAAGTAATCATTCAATCCCTATTTTTTCTTATTGCGATATTTAAATTTTTTTTCTGGACAGTCGTCGTTCGTTCCGCAATGACATTAATTATCTCTACTGGTCCTCTCTTAAAAGGCTTAACCTGATAAAGTCTCTCTCCCACACTAATGAGGGGGGTCCTTACATTCTATTAATATTTGTACAAATTCTATATTCGTCCTATTCTTCATTACTGCCGTTTTATTTATGGAAATTACTCCAGATCCCAACCTTCCAAACTCGATTGAGTCCAAAACGCTTCCCTTCATCTTTGTCTGGGAGCTAGAAAATCCACTCCAATCTCTTCCGTACATGCCAAATCTCGCACACCTCCTCTTTTTATCCGAAAGAATTATCTAGCCTATTGTTTTCTCATCAAATGCCTATCTATTTTTTCCTCCACTGTTGTTAACTCCTACTTTACCATAAATTGTGCTTTTCTGTCCGTAAAACTCCAGTTTTTACTTCCATTCATCGCAGTCAATTTTTACCATATACTTATTCTTACGGCAAGCCGCCATATTTTTCTTTCAGTTTTTCCACCCTCCTACATCCTATTAATTGCCTTTTCACAGTTATTCCAAGCAAACCCATTCTTCAATATGTTAAATCTGAACTTGGGCTCCTTATCCCTAACCACTTTACAATCTTCATTAACGGCTCCAATAAAATTAACTCAGCCTTCTTCAATCCTTCCTTAAATCTGAAGCATTTAAACTTCCTTCCTTTTGTTTAATTTGCTATGCCCAGTTTACTGCTATCCTGCGTACCGTCAGTTTCTCATGAAGTCCTCATTATATCAGATTTCTGATAAGCCATCTTATCTCCTATTTTTTCATCTACTAACTATGTTATTCTTCTCCTACGCTCTCTCATCCGTAATATCTTATCCGAATGGACCTATTGCAGTTCCCTGGACACTGAAATCGAAGGTAACGACTCAGCTAATGTCCTAGCTGTTTCATCTTTTTCTACCAGCAGATTACTCGGTGTACTTTCAACCCGAAATACTGCTCTCCACAGCTACTCACTCCAAACTACGGTTAAACTCTTATTCCTCTTCATTCTTAAATCTCGATTTCTTTTATCTCTCTATTCAACTTAATCTACGGTCTTATCCCTGGTTTTGCAATTTTTCCTCTTTGCAGTGTACAGTTCTCTCTGCCATCTCTCGTCTATACTTTGAACGCAGTTTGCTTCTATCTCTTTTCCACTTGTCCCCTCTAACCTCTTTCATACCTTTATAGGTGACACTGATTACACTTTTTTCGAACGCTCCTGTATTACTCTTAAACGTTCTTTCTTCTACTTTCCATTTTTACCAATTAGTCTTCCAATTCTTTATCGTGCGTCTTTTATTCTTTCCTTACTTTCCCCTCCGGTTATTCCACCTCTTCAGTTCAAATCTTCCATATCCGATCGTGTAAACATCTAAGGCCATCTCTTCTCCTTTGCTTGATTCTAGGGTCATTGTTGACCCCCCCCCCCCCCCCCCGCTCAATATTATAAAGAACCGAATTACTGTGTAATGAAAATTAAATATTTCAGCACGTGCGCATGATGATAAAACGGAACAAAGATCGTTAGTTTACTATTAACCGGTTTTAAAGAAAAAGCATTTTTGGCTGATTAAAAAGTATGTGAAAGTTTTTATTTCAGGATTGAAAACATTTGTTTTGGGATTTACTTGTAATCAGTAATTTTGATATCAATAATTAATGTTCGATAAGCTTTGAGGTTTAATGAGTAATAATTTGAAGCTGGAGGCAGTTTGGAAAGGAAAAGATAAGGGAATCAAGTTAATCTAATGACTCTCTTTCTCCCTATAAGCCATGTTTAATATGATCGATAAATAAACAGATAGTACAACTACTGAATCAGTTAAAAAAATTATAAATATAATCTAAGATAAATGAGACTGATACTTGTAACCATCAAACATTTCAATACCAAAACAACATCTTACGTTGTAAATTTCAAGAAACTAATTGGAACATTTTTAGAAACTCAATAGACCTAACTTTAATAGATATAGAATCATTAGATACTACTTTTTTTGTAACATTGTCCCTTCAGCACTGAAGCAATCTGTAACTAAAACATCATTGTAGAGAGGTAGGGGAAACCTACTCTCCGGTAAAACAAATTGTACGAATCAAAAATTAAGGAACGAAATATGGCTTTTAGAAAATTTTTATAAAAAGATTCTATGGATTAATACCTTACGTATAAAACAACTGCAACAGAAACTCGCAAACTCCTTAGAACGACGGAAACAGAAGCCTGGGAGAAATTTTGCAGTAAGTTCAATATGACAGATCTTTAAAAGAATTATGAACATTAACGGAATGTTTCAAAGGAAATACCGTTGCAGCAATAACTTCACTGATGACAGCAGATTTACGAAATTTATCCATAATATCGCTTCAATTTACGTTATTAATATAAATAAAACGGTTTTGACCTAGTCCTTCACTGGAGAGATATATCAGTCTCTAAGTTATTATAATACATATCTAGGTTAGTAATTTGTAGCTAACATATGATTAAGGTCATGAAACCTATTTATGGTTTTACCGATACAGTGAAAAAAAAATGAAACGGTTAGACGTAGAAATGCTTTTCTTATTCGAACTTAGAACTTCATATTGCTCCGCAGAATTAAACGACACAACTTATTCCGTAATTAAAAATCTTGCTTAGATTCCGTCGCGAAAGAGGAATTTTGAAACTCATTACGTACCGATGTTTATTCATCACACCTCGACAAGATACTTTTTGTGGTTTCTTTCGTGGAAGCTTTCGGCAGCATCTCCGTACCCATCCTGTTTGATGAGCTATGTACCATTCAGTTTCTGTTGTTATGGCGAAACTTCCATGTAACTTAAATTTAAATTTTCGATATTTAGCGTTTGTATATATCATCGGAAACTATACTAAAATAAACTCGGTTACTTTTTTTAGTTTAGTTTCTAATGATGGGCGCTGAATTTGAAATGTTAAGTAACATTTTTAATAGTGACGCGGTTTTCCGCAAAAAAAAATTTAATTTTTAGCTTAAATATTCTGAACCGCGAAAACTCATTATACTATTACTCTATATAACTTTATTCTTAAGTAGACGTCTTCACTTTTTAAACCCTGTAACCAAAGAAATAGAGGAATGGTTTTTGTATAGAGAACTTGTACAAGGATTTGTCGTTAGTACTGTACGTTTTAATATCTACATAGCCCGAGAGACGCTTACTGAGTCTCGTATATTATCCTATGCGGACCACTTTATCGAATGTGTACGAAATAGAACGATGTATCTAATTCTATTTTATAAAACCAAATCTTGATCAATGTATTGTTATAAATTTTTTTGAGATTATATAAATTTATCATTTTTTTTTTTTTTTTTTTATCTGCCCTGACCCCTATTTAATAGTCAAGACGTTCAAATTAGACCGAGTTTACCAAATATGTGAAGTATTAGATTTACATCTTGATTCCCGGTTAACTTTGACTTTCCATATTCAGGCGCTAATTAAGCAGATCACTAAAATATACTTTCTATTGAAGGCAATTAATAATTCATCATGGGAAGAATATCGACAAATTGGATTATGGTCCAAATACGCACCTGTCTCCAATACATGACTAAAGAAAATATGTTCTTTACAAAATATTTACTTAAGGCTAATCACTGGTAATGTTCCATCAGGCCCTACTATTGTTCTTGAAATGGAATATAAAATTCTACTACTTTACACCTGAAAAAAAGCTCCAATAGACAAAAATTTTTAATTAAATTCTGTAATTATTTCAACGACATTTTTAAAACAATTCCTTACATAACAGCTACAAGTTTGCTGATAATAAAATATCCCCTTAATTATTCTAGTGAAATGAAAAATAAGGAATAGTAAAATACGAAAAATAAAATAAAATGTTTAAATTCTAAATTAAATAAAAAACAATTTGTATTAATTTCTAGGTGAAGATTTGAACGAATATTAATATATGGGGAAGCCATAGACAGCAGCTGGTATATATATACATACAAACATATATATATATATATATGTACGTATATATAACGTAGCGTTTGGCTTAGTGGCTAGAGCGCTTGACTTCCGATCTGGAGGTTTTCGGGTTCGATACCAAGCGATGACAAAAATGTACGGCGCTAGTTTCGTACACAGCAGTATAGACACATTTGGTCTGCATCTGTAGCGCGATAACAAGCGACTATAGTCAGTTCCGAATGTAGTCGTGCGAGTGCGCTGGCGTCGTATAGAAATATTCAGCCGGCGAACAATCGCATCAACGTGAGTAAAGGCCAGTCGTCTTGGTTCGCCTTGCCATTGGTATCTTTCTCACGTTGTCGGCAGCACGAAAGCTAGGTTGCGCTCCTACCTCAATCGTCTCATTTAAGTGTGTGCCATTGATTTAGGTGTCGGTTTCCTAGCGGGCGTAGGTGTAGGCGTGCAACTACACTTCCGATAATTACACGCACTGCAAAATGCACATCTTAATACATGTGCATCTGGGGCTACTCGGATACGAGTTCCAGCTATAGAGTAGAGTATATATAATTAATGACTGTGTAATTCTTGCGCGGAGAGTAATAAGAAAATTCTATAACTACTTTTTTCTATAATTTAAAATCTTTTTATCCTTACGCGTTGCAGAAGTGCGTTATAGAAAAATAATAAAATTTAAAATTAGATGTACGGCGATGTTCAGTTAGAAATCTGTATACGAGTGTGAACGAAAAAGTGACATAGTCAATATTATAGAACTTTACTTTCTGGTAGTTCAGAAAGTGTTCTCATGAAAGGTTCAAAAGATCAAGTCAATAAAATATTGTTGTGACTTTTTCCTTCACTGATCTAATACAAAACTTATTTAAAAAAACAAAAAAACGCCGTGCTTTAACACTCTTTCCTGCTCATACTATTACTTATACCAATGGGTCTAAAATAGCTCACGGGGTGAGGGATTTTTGTATACCCTTAATCGTGTTAGTTTATTTAAATTACGCTCTTTTTTCTCCATCTACTACATAGAAAGTTGGCGATATTATGAGCTAACTGAATTTATTTCCTCCATTCCTAATCACAAGTTATTTCTTTCGATGTGCAATTGTAAAAGTACTCTTGGTTACATTTCCTCTTTCTTTATTCATCCTTCTTTTGATCCTGGAATTTTAAATATTCCCTCTTTAATTCCTGTTCTTTTCTGCTGTCATTCATTTTTCATGGGCTTCCTTTGGATACCTAATCACACTGAGATTACGGGAAACGAAAGAGCAAGCTGTTATTTCTGACTGTCCGGTCGGACGGTTCCCTTCTCGTGAGCTGTCTAATACCGCTGAAAAGATACAGAGTCTGCTAACTGGAAATTGTTTTACAAATCTTCCCCTTCTAATGCTCGCTTACTTTATTTACCCATGCAATCCCACCCACCATACCATATCCATGATTTCTTGATGTCCTCACTTCCTTTTTTTTCCGCTTTCGTTTCGAACGTAGTTTACTTCCTACTTCTCTTTATCGTTTCTCTGTTATATTATTTTCTCTTTATACTTTTTCCCTCGATAACTCAATTCGATGCGATTAGATCATGTTTTATTTGAGCGCTCCTATTTATCATCTGGAAGAACAACATTTTACTCAGAACTGTTGTTATTTGGTATCCCTACTTCCTACTGTGCAATCTTTACCCTTTCTTTTAATTCGTCACTAATTATTCCAATTGTTTGTAAATTCATACTTTTCATCATATTAAAATTTTATCTTTTTGTCAGTTTTTCTCCTCCATAGTTCCTTGCCACTAGTCTCGTCTTCATGCCTGTTGTAAACAGTTTAACATTCTGCGTGGTAACGTTAATCGATTTTATAAAAAGCTTTCAGCGAAATAAATAGACATACAAATAAATTATCACACAAGTTATATTCCGTCCTGACTTTTCTGTATAGTGAACTGCGCCCATCGCGTTATTGACACGAAGGAAGCTTTATTTCTTATAAAAACCTCCCCAAGTTGGAATAAGAAATAATAACAGAAAATCGAAATAAAACTGCTAGGGAAGAAGCATACATATTGCCTAGAGTATGTTATTTCGATTTTCTGTTACTATTTCTTTAAAAAATTTAGTAGAAAAAAAGTGGCGCATTTTAAAAAAGGAAGTTATGCTGTCGCACCCTGTACTTGTACAAGTCAGAACATGTCTAAACTCTAATGCCACACATTTTACAGGTTCTTTTTAACATAACGGTAGTAATATCAGATTATTATTCAAAAAAAAAGGTAAAAATTTCGTTCACATTGATAATTGCAGAAAATTAAAAAGAAAAAAAGAAATCTCAATACAATAAAAACACGCACAAGCAGGCGCAGTACCGCAGAGATCAGAGTGGAACGTACAGTTCTAAAGACAAACGTAGCATAAGCAATCACTTATCTGCTACGCGACTGATATGGTATTTGTAATTGATGTATGTAATGAATACATGCAGATTGCATGTTTGCAGCTTTTTAGTTAAATGTATATTTTATAATGGTAAATAAATCATTTAGAAATTGAATTTTTATAAAAATGAGCCACTAAGCCACAGCTATGATGCACACCTATAGAAGTGCAATCACGATACGTCGCTGAATTCATTATATACCAGTAATTTTCCTACTTAATTGTATCTTTCTGAGGTCATAGAGTCCGAGATTTTCGCACAAACTGCCTCCACGAATGACAGTTAAAACACGTATGCATGAAATTGTTTACAACACCTTCATGTTTGATGGTAAATTGCGTGGTAATTAACTGTTTCGAACTCGTTCAGGAAGTAAACTCACTTATCAGATTTACTCGTTAACTACTTACCTTAAACGAGTTTCACATTGTGACTACTTAATCAGGTTCACCGGAGTATAATTCACTATAATGAAACTTTAATGCGCTTTGCAAGTAACCTTTTAAGCGAATTAAAAAAGCTGAAAATTCGACACTTTTATTTTCCAAGTCATTTTAATGATCACAATGAAAACTATTTAGTAGAATTGGTACCGAATAAATTTGATAAATAAGTTTTTGTTTCAAAAATATGTTGTCGCAATGGTGATTATTAACATGTTTTTTAAAACAACCATATTGGACTTACAGTTTGTCTATTTTGTTATTTTCGAATTTATCGTTATGTGATCAAACCAGCTGTCCTCCACGTTTCGCATCACGAAATGATTTATGACTGATCCAGTCTTCTATTATTATCTAACACGCCAGTCGACTATTCACACGAAAATCAGATTGAAAATTACAAATCTCGTCTTAAAAATATCGCTGTTTCAATCACGCCGTTTGAATTACATCTCGCTAAGTCTCTATTCAATATATATTTTAGATTAATTTTTATATTTATATTTGTTCTCTAGAGGCTAAAGAAGAGATTGAATGAGCGGCTTTTTTATAATAATTTTATTTGTTACAAATTTAAAAAATTGTATTTAAAATCTTTATTACATTTTTTGTTTTCTTTTTCTTGAAGGAATGACTACGCAAGGATAATAACACAGCAACTAAACTTTAAAAATATCTATGTGAACCAGGAGGAGAGAGATTAGACTTTTAATAAAAAATTGGAAATGAAAGAAATTAACACAGTTAAAACATGAACAACATTTAATCAGGAAAAGATGTGTAAAATACACAATAAAGAGTAGGAAGGTTAAAGTGTCAGAATTTGAAATATAAGAGAGTGAGCTCCTGGAAAAAAAAAAAAAGAACATTTTAAAAAAATATGATCCCCAACAAAAACGTAATTATGGTCAAAAAAATTAAGAATTAAAGAGAAGGGGAAGCAATAAACAATCGGAAATGAATTAAAGAAGAAATAACAGAGTGATTAAGATAAGGAAAAAATCGTTAAAACAATTAAGATAAAAGGATGAACTAGATTAGACGCTAAAAGAGGTGAGAAACAGAAAAGAATAAGTAAGTATGAGAGACCATGATTTGGAGTGTATGCGCTTTGATGGAAAAAAGGCATTGTGAGCGGGCAATTTATTAAAACATTGGCCGTTGGAGAATGTCTAAGAAAACAAACGAGTTAGATATGTTGTTGCTTGCAATGTTGTATATAATGACTGAAATACAAAGAATATAAATTTAAATGGGACAAGCTGGAAAAAGAATAGTTATTAGAGAGGAATAGAAAAGATAATACATCAGACGAAGAATAAGGAAAAATATGGCTTGTATAACATACTTTTAAGGTCAAAGCAAATAAGAAGTTTATTGCCACAGAAAGAAAAGAAAATGAAAAGAATGCCAAAAAGTATTATATATAATTTAACCGTAAAAGTAAAACAAAAAGAGAAAAACGTAAAACTTTTAAAGCATAAAATCAGCTCCGACATTCTTATCGCTCTTCGAACCATAAATAAAAATGATGAAATTTAGGGAAATAAAAAATTTAAACTTTTGTTAAATTCGTTTTATAGAAAGTTTAGATTTGATATAAACAACGTTCATTAGGAAGATTCCCAAAATTTCACAAAAAAAAAGAAAACAAATTAATAATTTTTAAAGAACATTGCGAAAATAAATAAATCTATTAAAAATGCAGCCCGAGTTTAAATAAAATTATTCTAATGTAAAACAGTTTAAATAATGTGCTGTATTTAAAATGGAAACAATAATAATTTAAAATAATTATTTTACGGACAGCGTCGTGTGTAATACTTAACTAATTTTAAAATAATTTAAAAATTCAAACCTTCAGCTAGAAAACAGAATGAATTGAATTTTTAATTAATACAAGAAGACAGAACGTATCAGATCAGCTACCGTTATTTTCGGGTAAATAACTCGTACTGTATAAACAAGTCTTACTTGTAAGCTCGCCGAGTGACTATTAAATTGATATTTTATAAATTATGAATAATTTTCAGAATACTTTTAAAATTTATAAATAATTAAATATTTAAATTCTATAAAATAAGGAACATTTTTTTTTTTTTGGATATTTTAGTATATTGTTTATTTGTTTTTTAAAAATATAATTTGATCACTAACAGATATTTTAAAAATATCTGTGTAATAATTTCAAAACATAGATTTGAGATAGTAGCAATTATTTTATAAAATTAATTTCAATTTGAAAAATATAGTTTTAGTCTTTGAATACTGATTATTGTTTTATGGTCGCAGCAATAATATATAAGTATTTTCTATGATCTAAGGCTATATGTTTATTTTAGTTATTTTATTAGAACTGTTTGTCAAATTGATTTAAAATTTAGTTATTTCGGTTTAGCTTTTATAATTATGGCCGTTAGAACTTACGGTGAAAAACCCGTTAGCTTTCAACTTGAAGAAAATGGAGAATATTATTGTATTGGTTCTGAGGTAAAACTTTTCATGTTAATAAATTTTTTAAAATACTAATATAAATCTATCAAATTGAGAAATACCAAACAAAATATGGTTGGTTTTTTTATTACTTTTGTAAGAAAAGAGTAAATGTGAAATAAATGTAGGCAATTTACCTAAAATGCCGCAAATTTTATAGAAAAATACATATATCAATTGAAGATTTTTTAAAAACCGTTTAGTTAAAAAAAAAAAAAAACATACTGTGTTAATTAAATATTTTTATAGATTTTGTTATTGTTTAGTATGCTGCTTACTTTTTTCGTCTTAATTCCTTCGAAATTTAATTCTCAATAAATGGAGAATATACAGATTTACACGAAATTGTATTTAATCTTTTCAGGTTGGTAACTATATGCGACTTTTTCGCGGATCTTTGTATAAGCGGTACCCTGGAATGTTCCGCAGAACTGTAACAAATGAAGAAAGAAAAAAATTGATAGATTTAGGTATACGATTTGTTGAATTTTTATGATTTATAATTTAGAAGTGTTGTTCTACATTATTCACTAAGTATTTAGAAGTATTAACTTTGAATATTATCGCCCTCTTTAGGTATTAGCCCTCATTGCTTGGCTTCTAGCGTTTCTCTATTACGTGCGTCAGAAATAGAAGAAATTATTGAAGGAAACGACGAAAAATACAAATCAGTTTCTGTACATTCATCTGAATCATACGTGCCACGGTAAATGATAGAAGTCATAATTTATTTGTTTGTTTTTATATTTCTCATTATTTCATTATTCTTTCTTGGATATGTAATTCGCACAGTTCCATGAATAACCATTAGTAGGGGAAGATGGGGGAATGGCGGTCACCTAAGCCAAAAATACCATAAATATTTTTAAAGTAAACGTATCTTCCTGATATTGTTCTAATTATGTATCTTAGTTATTTAGGTTACTTAAGGATAGTTCAATTCTCTCGATGTAATTAATTATCCCAAAATAATTAGAAAATAAATGCAAATGGTCATTGACCGGTTTTACGCCTCACTGCGGGTAATACCGGTCATTAGAGAGGGTAATACCGGTCACTTTTTTAAAGTACCAGAAAATCAGAAATAAATCTGTGAACGAAGTAAAATCTTGTTTTCAATCAGTTTTTAATATACATACATATTATATTAAATGTCCAAATCACCACAACAAAATTTATGTATGGATATTTCACAGAAAATAATCACTTTTACAACTATAGATATACAAAGTGGTATAATTAAATGAAAGATGGAAGCAAACATGCACATAAAACAACACAAATAAACTGAATAAATATTAAAAACGTTAATCGAACTTAATTCTACCATATCTTAGTTTTTGAAATTTAATACATTTTCCTATAACGTCTTCTGATATAATGTAACCCTTATCTTCAATCAGAGGGAATACATAGACATTCCACTGACCCGCATAAATAGCACAATAGCTGCACTTTCATGCACCTGAAGCACTAAAGAAGGATAGTTCTTATTTGTTTTTTTATTCGAAACATTCACTAAAATATAATCGCCTACACTTATATTTTCTGGTCTTAATTCCAACGAAAATTTTTTTGACGCAATGTTAACATAATTTGTTTCACTGTCATCTGTTCCCATTAATTCACTTTCTCCAGATTCTTTACACAATTCATCGTCATCTGGAGAATTTATTTCTGAATCAGATGATTCAAATATTCTGATCTATGGTTTTTTAACTGCTTTCTTTGTTGTTTCTTTTGTCTTCATTGTTTTCAGTAAACGGTCTTCTCGTTTTCTTCTTTTCTCATCCAACTCAGCTTTCTTTGGTGTTGAAGTCCAAACTTCTGAATGCATTCTTTTAAATTCTGATTTTGTTAGAATCGGTAAAGGTGCAACATCATGAAGAGCATTTGATGAAATGTCATTTAATTCTGATGATTGTATATTTACAGACGATAATTCTCTTTCCAGTGGAAAATCTTCGTCTGAAAAAATATTTGGATTTATTGGATATATTCCTGTAGAAGAAAATCCACTTATACCTTTAGCAATTGTCGCAACTTGAATATATGCTTTATTAAACAATTCAGCTATCTTGTGCACCGTAATCTTTTCATTTGCATGTGACTTCATATACTGATCACATTCTTTGTTGTAAGCTTTTTTTAATGGCCCATAAAAAACTACATCTAGAGGCTGTAAACGATGTGATGAATGAGGTGGCAACGACAATAGAATTACAAAGTTCGTTTTGCAAAACTCATATGTTTCCTTGGTTATGTGGCTTCCATGGTTATCGATAATAAGAAAAACTGGCTCTGCTACATTAGGAGAAGAATATTTTTTAAAATGACGAAGCCACCGAACAAATAAAGCTTCATTGGTCCACCCATTTTTTGAACAAAGGTACAATGCATTACACGATCCATTTACTTCCAAAGACTGGGTCATCCGCTGTCTCGCATAAATAAGTGCAGGAGGAATATATCCGCCAAATGCATTAAATGCACAAATAACTGTAGTTGTTTGTCCCATTTCTCCTGAGGACATAGCACCAACTCTTTTCTGTCCTTTGGGGGCTAAAATTTTGTTCGTTTCATGAACTGTGCTTATACCAGTTTCGTCCATATTATACATATATTTTATTTGGACCAAATTTAAATTTATCCATAATCTGTTCAAGGTTATTAAAAAATCGGTTAACTTCATCCTTGTTAAATTCTCTTAATCTGTTTAAACTCGTCAATTCTGGCTTACGAACTGAAATATTGGTGTTTCGTTTTAAGAAACCTTCTAATCAATCTTTATCAGCTAATTTCTTAGTTTTATCAAATCTACGTGGAACTTTTAAAATTTCCGCATACTCAAAAACAAGTTTTCTTAATTGCAGTGGGGTTACACCATAAAACATTTTTGTCAATTGCATTAAATGCTCAGTTATGTCAGATTCTTGTTCTTTAGTGAAAATAGATTTTCTTCCTAGACGAGGCGCACTCATTTTCATATTTTTCAGCCTTTCTTGCAATGTGCTGAATGGTAAGTTGCGATTCTTGGCAGCTTTTCTTATAGATATTCCGTTTTTGACATCGCTAATAGCAGCTGTTAAGTCATTTGCAGTCCATTGAGCTCGTTCCGATGTCCTTTTATAATTTCTAGGCATCTATTACATTAAAGTCAAACACTTCGTCTTAATAACTGAGAAAAATTAGATAAATTCCAACAAAACTTATAAAAACTTATTATACCAAATTATTTTAATAATTTTCCGACATGTAATAATTTTCTGTATCATATAAAATTTTTATTGAATAAATGTTAAAAATTGTCTGAAAAAATAATTAAAATAAAAAATTTGGTATGTGACCGCCATTACCCCAACGTATTCAAATTTAATTTTACATACTCATTTTATGTTTTATGAATTTTTATTTATATAATGATTAATGTATGTAAACTAAAGACTCTTACCTTCACTGTAATATAACAACTCTTGAATATAATGAAAAATGAAAAATCTGGAGCTTATTTTCGTTGCAAAAAAAATTACTTACAAAACACGTGTTACAAACATTACCTCACTACACAATAAAGAAACACATTATGACGCCAATAATAATTCCTGGATTATTTGCTGGACTAACAGTAAGACAGCAGCTCATGTTGGGTGTTCTACATTAATAAATACGTGCGATATTTACATGACCGGTATTCCCCCATTCTCCCCTATTACGAACTTTTCTGGCTATATAGTTGTAATTCTTAATCATGATATAATAACTACAAACATTTATTTTGACAAACAATTTTAAAAATAAAAGATTAAAAGTATCTGTTTTTATAAAATTGTTATAGATGTTATTATAATCTGTAGTAAATGAGCAATATATTTCCATCTTAGGGGATATGTTTTACATAATTTCATTTACAATAATGAGTATGCATTAAGATATTGAAATTTTATCGAATAATTTTGTTTAACTTGTTATATATGTTAATTTCCGATGCAGCTTTATATCCCGCCCCCTCGCCCTATATATATATATATATATAGGAAAAAAAAGAAATGAAATTATAAAATAAGTATCGGTTGGTGAGAGAGCAAGATAGTTTGTTGTCAGCTAAAGGTCATCAGACCAACCTGCATCGTCGCAGAGTTAAGCATACATAAAGTCTGCAGTGAGAATTAGTCAAATCATCAGAACAGTTGTTGTCATTATTTAAATAGCTGACAAAGTTATAATTTCGCAATTAATGCCAGTTCGAAAATCCAACCTTTGTCTTTCGGAAATATCACCGTAGATGTACTAAAAATCGGCCAACTCAACGAGCATTGATACGTACAATTTTGCTTTTAATTTATCTTTATATTATTATTCGTTCATTGTATTTTCATGTATATATATTAAATAATTGTGTTTTTTAGCAAACAGACTACACAGAAAGGGTTTTGTTAAATATTTGTTCAATATATAAATTTCAACTAAATTTTTTTGTCTGTGGTGATGTTGAGACCTAATGGCATCTTTGGGAGTGTAAAAATAAAACGCAAAATAAAAAAAAAATGTATAAAGACAGGAAATGCTTGTGCACATAATTAAAGAATATTTGTTCTTAGTAACTAATATTTAATATTGTAGAATAACATCTAAATTTTAAAAAATAGTCTCATCAAAATATATTAAAAATATTAACAGAAGTCATTACAAAAACTTTTAAACGAAAAAGGTGCATCGTATTTTTTAACTATCAGTTAAACAATTGTGAATTAGTTTTACCTTTCACACGAATGAAAAGAATTAAGAAAAAATTAATTAATTAAATGAGAAAATTTAAATGAGACAAAACGTATTAAAAAACTAAAAGAAGTTTAAAACGCTGGTTTTATAATAGCTATGAAGGTTAAACAATTTAATATATTTTTAAATAATCTTAAACTTATCGATGTTTGAATTGTTTTGATTTTAATTGTCATTATTATTTGGCCGTTCTTTATTTTATTTTTTAATATTCCAGTTTTTAAAATAGCTCTTTTTAGAGATTTATTCGCATTTTGGTAAGTTCAGTTTATTTAAATTAATATCATTATTAATACCGTTTTGTGACATTTTCTTTTATCGAAGAAATTTAATAAACTATTTAAAGATCATACACGACACCTAAAGAGAGGGTCTATGTATTTGTTTAAATATTCCCTAATGATTTGAGAGTGACTAATGCAATGTAACACCATATAAATTATATAATTTATTTAATTATGCAACTAAATATATGTAATAAAATGAAATAACGAATTTGCAGTTTATTGTAATCCCATTTTCGTTGTATAATTTTTAATTAATGTTTGGATGTAGAGAGAATAAAACTAAGAAATCGGTTCCGTGGGCACCTTCTTTACCGAATAGTTCACATTTGGATGCGGTACCTCAAGCCACTCCTATTAACCGAAATCGAGTAACGCAGAAGAAAATTCGTACATTTCCATTATGGTAAATGAAATTTTGTAATATTTATGTTCCGCAGGATGAAATCCTGAAATTTTTTATGTAAAAGCCATTTTTTAGAAAATTAATATTTCAAAGATTTTTTCATTAAAAAATCAATTATTATCAGAAATACAAGTTTTTATTAATTATCGATTTATACATCTTATAAAATATTAAGAAAGTTTTAAAATGTTTGGTGAAAACGCTATAATAATTTGAGTACACACCGTTGAATTAATGCAGATTTTTAATTGGCTATTTATTGGTATTTTATAGGTGTTTGAATGTTATAAATTTATTTAAAGAATTAATTTATTAATCGTTTAGGGAATTAAAAGGATTATTTTACAGGGTTAAAATGAAAAATTTTTCGGTTTCTGCAAAATAAAATGTTTTCGTTATCTACGTTTTTCATCGTATTTTCAGGAATTTGTTATTACGTTTCAATGATAAGCTGTTTCTATATACTACATTTTTTACAATTTGATTTAAAATTTATAAAAAATAATCATGGATCGCGGGGTTCATATTTAACATATTCTTAAAAAAATATATGTTGAGCAGAATGTCATCTTTACCAGCTCTCGATTTATTAAAAGCGCAAGAAATTTTCAGAAGTAAATTATACTTCTATTGCAATAGTATTCTTGGCTTAATAATTTATAGTTTATCGAAATTATTAAATTTCCTTTTGTATAATTTTAGCCGTCTATTCCTAGGCGTCCAAACTTGAAAATCAGTACTTTACATTTAAAATTATTATTAAAATCGTATTTCCAATTAAATATTCTCGTATAGTTCATCTGCGCTAACAAACAACTCTTTATATTCATAAAGTTTTTGGGCTTCGTTGAAAATAAAAGTTTTTGGACAATAATAATAAACTTACACCCATTATCTCGATATTTAGGAGCTAATGATGAATTAGAATCTATAAAGAACAAATAACTTAAAATGAAGGAAATTATAAACGTTATTTTTATTGTTTTCTTCTTTTTTTTCTAAGTTTATAATGTATACGTTTTTATATGTGAAACTAGTGGGAAAAAAACTGTGTTCTTTACTATTAAATTAATACTCAAATAAGTAAATAATTAGAAAATTACATGACAGTGTTAGTTCATTAATAATTTTAAAAATTCAGTAGAAGGCATTTTTCCCTAAAATGGGGAGAAGCTGTAAATTTTTTTGAATCTTTTAATTAAATAAATTACCGATTTCTGCAGTTTTGACGATACAGATTTATCCTTAATATATGAGAACTCTGCTCAGCCCGAAGTATTGGTACCTATTCGGCTCGACATGGAAGTGGAAGGACAAAAGTTACGTGATACCTTTACTTGGAACAAGAACGGTTAGTTAATCTATTATTATGAACACGATATTTGCTAAAAAATGTTTTAATAACAGTTACTAGTTAACTCATGAAATAATATATGGAAATAGCAGATGCCATCGAAATTTTAAAATTAACTTTGACTTTATAAAAAAATAGAAATGGTGATTAAATTGTTCACAATAATTTAACCGATATATACACCGACTTCGGTATGTTTGGCGCGGTCATTCGATAGTATTTAAGTTACAAATTAATTTTCTAGTTACATTTCTATTTTATTTATCTCTCGAAACTGTCCTTTTTATTCTTGCTACTATCGGCGGCTCGATTGAAATCAAATTTCTATGTTACGATCGGATGGTTGACTTATTATTTCTGTATAAAAGCTCTTGCGCAGAATGCATCTTGCGTTACTTATATGCAGTGGCATTGAACTGCGAACAGAAAATGCAAAAATCCGACGTTTTTCGAAGATGAATTATTATATAAAGAATTGATAGAACCGTAATAAGAAATACCTATTTAGTTGTGAATTTCATTTTTTTTTAAAAACACGATATGGAATTATTTACTATTTTCCCTCGATTACGAGTACGAGATTATCTTATAATTCACGGGAGAATTAGAAGATAGACAGCAGCGCAATTTAGAAGTACGTAAGCCGCAGCGCAACCTAGCTTCGGTGCTGCCGACCAACGTGAGAAATGGATTAGTTAAATTTTCGGAATTTGTACATTTAATAAATTATTTTGACGTATAACGTACCGCAAGATTTGTTAAATTTTACAGAAAAGAAACGCAGAGCGATTTAAAATGCATCTATTGTCAAATAAAATGTGTGAATTACTGCAATTCTACAAAATGCAATGCTATGATTTGAACGACAGCATCAAATTACTACAAAATTTGCCAATTATCAGTATTAGGAAAAAAGATGATTCTGCTGATTGTTTATAAAAAAAAAAAAAAAAAAAAAAAAAAGTTGATAAGCTCACGTATTCAAAAATAACTGATTATTTATAAAAATATATTTCTCATTGTCTATCGTGTTTTGACCTGATCACGTTATTTCCATCTTGAAGGTATTTTTCCCTTTATTCACTAATAATTACAAGATATATTTCGTTTTTATGTATTTGCACACGTATGAAAATTCGCACTATGGAATGTTAGATTTTATGTATATCTACGTTTAAAACAGATAATGATTGTCTGTAAGTAAAATGATTTTTGTTTTCATTTATTTTCATGAAATTAATAAAAGTTACGTACTTTTCTATAATCGGCCGGTTTTTCATAACCGGTAGCATACGTATTCAACCTTTTTTTCCCCTGCATATGTGTTTTTATAGCTCGTATTATTTTTTCAGAGAGTTTAATAACCCCGGAACAGTTCGCTGAAATTCTTTGCGATGATTTAGATTTAAATCCGGTACCTTTTGTCCCAGCAATTTCGCAAGCCATCCGTCAACAGATCGATGCCTTCGTTCCGGATAATGTTATGGAAGAGCAATATGATCAACGTGTTATTATAAAGGTAAATCGAATTGCACATTTATATTTAACAAAGTTATCCAGACGTCATCTTAAGCGTTCTGTAATTGTGCTTGACAAACTACTCATTTTCTTATACGACTCTGTTAAATTATACTTACATTAATCCAAAATTTCTTAAAGCGCACCTCATGAACTACTTAATGCTAGGTCATAAACTGGTTGTATTCATTTTTGATTTTAAAAAAAAAATTTAATTCGAAAGAAAAAAAATTAAATAAGTACCCTACTTTTTTTTGTGTATGTCATTTGTAATGCTAATCTGACATCCGAGTTTGTTAAATGTATTAACTATGTGTATAAATTTCATTTATTTTATCGTTAGTTTGTTCCGTTTGTCTGTTTTTATGCGAACGCGTGGTAGTGGTCTATATTGATCGGCCATTGAAGAATATATGATCTACGGCTGTTTATAAGCGATATGCTCGAGATTGCAATAAAAACAGTCTTGTATATTCTAATTGACCGTTAACATTCACCGCTAGTACCGCATTCGATCAAAAATTAATTAAAGGCTTTAGAAATTCTGTATGATTTCGACATTTAATATACCGAACCGACATCCGTTGGATAGTAAGAGGGGCTTGCAAGTTGACCAATAGTGTATTAATACCGATGACGAAACTAGCTGTAAGCAGACTTAACTTATTAGGAAACCGATTGTTTTGGAAGTAATTTATGTGCAATAACAACCGCATTTATCATTTACTATAATTATTATCGTAACTGTTTAAATGTAAATGTATATTTTATTCGGATTTTTTTTTTTTTTTTTTTTTTTTTCGTAAATCATTAAACATATAAAGAATATTTATATTTTTAGCTAAATATTCACGTCGGAAACACCTCTTTAGTCGATCAAGTAGAATGGGATATGAGTGAAAAAGAAAATTCGCCTGAGAAATTTGCAATGAAGTTATGTGCCGAACTTGGATTAGGTGGAGAATTTGTAACAGCGATTGCCTATTCCATTCGAGGACAACTTAGCTGGCACCAACGAACATACGCGTTTAGGTATGTATGATGTGAACAATTTTTCTCGTAATCGATCAATATCATCTAAAAATAAATTAACTGGGAAAAAACAGCGGTAATAATTTTTAAAAGACAACAGCAATTTTAAAAATTTTTATACATAATCAGTTAAATACAATTATAAATATCGGTACGAATTCGAGTATGTGTGTCGCTATCTTTCAAATGTGTTCGAACTTGAAATTAATCTTTGTAACATTCTTCGTATTTTTGTTATCTCGGATTTGCCCGATTTTATCCGCAATGGATACGCGAAGCCGAGACTATATAGATTAGCATAGATCGGCAAACGCCTTACATAAAAATTGCATGTTTTCAAGATAATTATTCCAATTAACAAAAATTAGTGAAAATATTACTAAAGGTGGAGAAAAATTTTAATTTCAACGAATGATAATTGTGTATAATTAACGATCACGACTTTAATAATAATAATAAAGTTAGTAAAAATAATTATGATGCAAGTAATAACAATAGTAATGATATCGTAAAAGCATAAATAATAAGGATGATAATGATTTTAATGAAAAAAGAACGATGGTAACATCATAAATAGTACAAACAATGACACCGCTGATGATTGAAGATAGAGCGATAAATGTGTGCAACGATCACAAATTATGTGAAGATTCTTTTGATCAAAACCGCGAAATTAAAACATCAAAGTGTAATACGACTAATAAGAAAAAAAGGATAGTAGTAAGGATGTGGGAATAATAATTATTACAAAAATAAACTTGAAATTAAAAGATGTTCTTCGGAGATGGGCAGATTACGTTAACGTGAAAAATACGAACGTGTTGGGACCCGCAAAGAAATATCATCAGAAGTACGACGAAACCCGTGTACGGTAATGTTAATTGAACGATGCAAAAATTCACACTCATTTCAGCGAATTTTGTTATGTTTTCGGATGCATCATACTGAATGCGTACTATTAGGGGTGGATTTATTTGCTGAATTTTAAGAGCTGTGTGGCGCTTTCATTATTATTCGTACAACAGCGGATTACTGATATTACTTTTAATATTATATGTGTGTTTTTGTTTTATTTCGCGCTAATTTTGTGGCAATTACTACTTATTTCGATAAAGTTTACCGATATCACGTGTTCTTGCGTTTTGATGATGATTGATTATTCAGAGAGTATAGTATTTCGTTATTGGGTTCTTTGGGAAATTCTTGCAAGCGCTTCGAGACCAGTTAGTCATTATTGAATTTTAGTGTAATATTGCAGGTACACCTATAAGCCTTAGTAGCCATCGGTTCTCTTCATCTTATGAACTCTGGTGTCACTGCGATCCATTTTCTTGTCTTACCTATTTTTTATTTGAATTTATATCATTCGTTTTAAGTTATTCAGTTAATTTCACGTTTTACTTCTCGATGTTTTACGTTTCATACAAACTGTAATCCGTATTAATTTGTTCTTTGGGCGATTTTCATTAGTATATCGCGCTTACGTTTAATATTTATATTTTCGATTGATTCTTGTATTTTTTGTAAAAATTCATTCAAAAAGCTGTCTCCCCATTTTATAAATACAAGTAAAGAGGACCGTTATATCTCTTTTAACGATTATTTCAGACGTTATATTTTAAAAAAAAAAGGATAGCCAATTATTAAGAATACAAATGCAACGCTAAAAATTAATAATTACTAGGTTAATTGGAAAAAAGAAAAAAAAATTCATTTTACAGCCGGTTAAAATAATGATTAATGACAATTCAGTTTGTTCAAAATTGCAATTATAGTAGAGTACAATTAGGAACTGTAATTCTTTCTAGATAACTTTAAATTAGAAGCGATAACATTGCTGAATTTCTTGAAATAATTCATTCAGCGGAGAAGAAATAGAGTATCAAATTGTCAGTCTGAATTACATGCTATATGCCAATTAAACATTTTTATTCATTAATCAGCGCATTGAAATGTGTTTAGTTATACTTAACTTTGTTTACAAAAATACGTAATAAATAAACTCGCGAAATTAGATTGTTTATAAATTTTTGCTGTCGGTATTGTTTACATTTATTTTTGACATGTTTTAAAGTTCATTTTACTTCTGTTTTGGAAACACTTCAATTTTTTCTCTTTTTTTATAACGTTAAAGCGAAGCACCTTTGCCGGTAGTTGATAGTCCGTTCCGCCCTCCTTCAGATTCGGATCAGTGGTGTCCATTCTTAGAGACTTTAACGGATGCCGAAATGGAAAAGAAAATACGTGACCAGGACAGAAATACCAGGTACTAATGAACTATTGAACTATAAACAATTATCTTTAGGTAGATAAGATATATATTAAGAACACATTAAACCGATATATTTCGGAGTTACGAGTGCCGTTAAAGTAGGTTATATATATATATATATATATGTATATATAATTGATACAAAATTTCCGTTTTACAATGCGAACTTTTATATTGATAAAAATTCTTTAATCTCCTCGGGGAATGGTATAACTAAAATATTGTTGAAATAAACTGCAATTGTCAAAGTATCAGACTGTGCTGTTATAAAACACTCGAGTTTGTGCTAAAGTTCTTTACGCAGTGAATTGTTTTAAAGACGAGAAAAGTGTTTTTTTTATATCGGATTGTTCATTAACACCGAATTTATACTTGAAAAATCCAATTATAAAGTGGTGCAATTTATTTACATCCTTTTCAGATTTCAACATAATCTGTAGTTTTAAAAATGGAACTAAGTTTTCAGAAAATCTACCAGCGTACTAGCCTTCGATGCTGTTAAACTGACTGGTAATAAACGTGGTTAATAAAGCAAGCGGTATAGTTTACAAATAAAGCTTTTTAAATGCAGTGAAAAGAGGCAAATTAGAAATATTACACAGTGCCGAATAAAAATACTAACTTCATCTGACTGGATTTGTCGGATAAATTTTAAAACTCGATTTTTTGTATACGTGTTTCCAAAATTTTAACTAATTAAATGAATACATAAATAACATAGAAAATAATTATATTTATTAAATTTAAATTAACACCGACATGTTTCGGAGATTTATCTACATAATCATGGTGACATGCACTAAAGTGAAAACGTAAACAAAAAACCAAATGTTGGGATGCCTGAATCGCAATACTGATATATCGAAAAACGAACGATTCAATTATAAAAAAATATAAAACATATAAAAGCATGACTATGAAGTTCAGGACTATGGTCATCTATTTACTTGTCCCGTCAGCGGCAAATATGAACTTGGTAGCTTGTACGACGACGTTGATAACGACTTGATAAAATTTATAAAATATTGGACAACCTGTTGTATTTAGTCGACCGGACACGAAAATAATAATAAATAGTTAATCAATTTTTAAACAATTAAGTTAAATCGAAAATTAAATCAACAGAAGTAAAAACACAATTATAAAATTATAATGACGAATAACATTTAAAAAAAGTAAATAAATAAATCAAAAAAAAAAAATCGATTTAATTGTTTAATTTTAAAAATTGATTAACAATTTATTCATGTTTTTATATGTTTTATATTTTTTTATTACTGACCTTTTCAAAATCGTTCATTTTTCGATATATCAATATTGCGATTCATGCGTCTCGACATATAGTTTTTTGTTTATGTTTTTACTTTAATGTATGTTACCATGATTATGGAAATAAATCTCCCAAACATGTCGGTATTAATTTAAATTTAATATATATAATTATTGTTTTCCATGTTGTTTATGTATTCATTTAATTAGTTAAAATTTTAAAACGTTTAAATTTATACGTGATTAATGTGTAGACACAATATTTACCCTCCATTGTGCTCGGAAAAGAAAAGGTGTTATTTGTTTTTCCAAAAAAACTTTATGTAAAACGCAGCGCGTGTCAGATGTATTGTAAAGAAGTTGCGTGTCAGCAATTTTTTGAAAATTGATAAACGCACTTTTGCTGTAAATTTATTAGAGATAGACCAGAAGACTACTAAATTTCTGTTCTAGTCGGTGAAAAATATTTCTTATTGAAATCGCGAATATTTAACTATTATATCGAATAGTTTAATAATTCGAAAATGGACACTACTCCAGAGAGTATCTTGAAGGCAATTACATTTGACTGATAACTTCCGCATTATAAATTCAGCAGTAGCTGTTGTTTACAAATCCGGGTTATTCGACTTGTAGTAACAGCTTAGTGGCCAATAAACAACCTACTAACGCTTAAAGTGGGGTTTTTTGTTTTGTTTTATTAAAAACGGCGTAATGTGCAAAATATTTAATCAGCGTTTTGAAACACACGTTTCATTAATTATCAATAAAACTTAATGACATTAAATGATTTAAAAATCATTGTTTAAATTATGCTCAATTATTAATGTTCGTTTAGAGATTTATTTAATTTATATGGTATTTTTTAAGCTTCAATTTTGTAATTCTTGTCTTCATTATCGTTTTTTAGGCGAATGAGACGTTTAGCGAACACAACGACAGGCTGGTAATTATTCGTCCTTTCAAAACATTCAAGCTTTGGCTTTATTATTTTTAATATTTTGTTACATCGATAATTCAACTTTTTTTTTTTTTTTTTTTTTAATTTTGAGATTTTTCAGTAGTGTTAATAGCTTTCAATTAGTGATGCTAATTTTTAAGTATAGTAGCTTAAATTTTGATTTAATGCTCGGATCTATATCGATAATATTATGTGCTATTTAAGTGTAAAATATAAAGTTTTACTATAAAGCTTTAAAATTTTCTACGACTGTAAATTATTTGTGCCGTGTTTTATGTTTATTACGATGGAAAGAATTTGATTGGCTGTGGTAGTTCATATTTTTGAGTTTTCAGTGCATTTAGTCGATATACTATGATTTGCGGAAGTTCATTAGGTAAATTGCAATGTTCAAATGAACTGAAATTGTAAAAATAACAAAAGCATGTTATAGTGAATTTATAAACAGTACTTGTGAACTGATGAAGAATAAATACGTTATTTTTTCCGCTGCTGAATCACAGGTTTCGAAACTGAATCCGGGATACACGTTCATTAAACTTATTTAAATCCGATGTTTTTTTGTTTTGTTTTTTTCCGACGTCGACGTTCTCACATCAAATGACTGCGCCAAGTAACCTTATTTCGAAAAGATTTTAATCGTTAAATTCTGTGCTCTCAAGCAATCCCATTCAAACGTCACTTGTTCTTCCAGTATTTCTGGAACGATTCTCTGTTTTTAATATCCAGGTTTTGTTATGATTTTTCTTTATATTATGCAACATTACACAAGTTTAAAATTCCAAAAAGCAGTATGTTCTATTAAATAGTATTTTAAAACACCAAATGTGCGAAAGCACCTTTAATTACATCGGTCGAAATTTGAAAAAAAAATTTGCAGGAAGAAAAGCCCATAATGTTTTTTGGAACCTTTAAAACAATTTAACGCATTTGATCTATAAATTTGATTGAATTTAATATCGTTGATATTAGAATTTTTTTTTTTTTTTTGTTCATTATATTACCGATACCTGTTTCTTGAAGAACAGAAAAAATGTTGATAAATCATTCATGGTCTCTACAGATATGCTAACTGTTCAGCAAAGTACTTTATTTACGTCTTTCGCGAATAAATAGCTAAGAAAATATGTATATGTATATATATATATATACATGCATGCATGCGTGTGTGCATGCTGTGTGCGCGGAGTAGGTGTACGTTATGGAGTTTGTAGCGGATATCTTTACAATTAGTAAGGAAGTTTTCATCAAATTTAAGTCGGTTCTTCACCATTTTATTAATTTTAAAAAATGCACATAAGTGGCCACCAATTGTATATGTAAAAGTGTATTGTATTTTATTTATATATAACTCCGCCATTTTGGCTTCACAAGGGGCTCTGCCTCTTGACCCTTCTTACTTACATTTTCTTTTTCTCTTTTATACTTTGTATAAAATTATCAAAATTTACAACGTCATTCTTACCGGCATGATGCATTTTTTTGTTACAAAATCTAATGGGTGCATGATTAAGAATGACGTTTTCATTTAACATTTAACTTTCATTACATAAAATTGGGACATTTTTTCTAATGGGAGTCGACCTAAGAATTACGTTGTAAGTTATATATATATATATATATATTAATGAGAGTCCCATATCCTCACTAAGAATAGTGAAGTTAAGATTCACAATGTACTAAGTTCAAAAGCGCTAATGTGAATAGGGGGTGGAAAGTTCCTTTCTCTCGACTGCTCTAGTTTTCCATATTCCTCTAATACATCATTATATCAAGATCGATAATCCTGGAAGCTACCTGAGTCTGGAACGAGGTAAGTCCTGAACCTGTGATCCCCGAGTTCAAAGCCAAGTAGCACTAGATTACTGCGTTTATGTATATATATATATTTGTAAAATGATGAATTGTTGCTTTTAGAGGAGAAAGTTTAAATAACGTAATATTTTTAAAGTATGTTTTAAAAGAATGAATTCTACAATTAAAAATATTAGATTCATTTTATTTCTTTACTCAATGGGCTATTGTTATAGATTTTGGGAATATATTAATTTAACGACAATACATGTTCGCAGAATACTGAATTGAAAGAGAAACATTATTTGTTCTTAGAAAATTTTTTTTAATTTTCGAAGGTCATCTCCAACGACTACGTCGGTGAATAGAAGTTTGATTGAAAAACTCTGACTAAAAGCTGACTTTTATCAATTATGATGATGAAAATTCTTAATTTTTTTATAAATTAAACTATACTGAATTTCAAAAAAAAAAAAAAAAACGAAAAAATGAATATTATTACATAGCGCAATATATTATGAAACATTACATATTAGTCGCAGTACTTTAAGCAAAAAATAAGAAAAAATAAAAATTAAGCATTTCTTAATTTTATCTTAAATCGTTATTTATATATATATAAAATATACAATAAATAACTGTAACTTTATATTATTCTTTGTTAACAGAGATTATATACTTGGGAAAAATTCGATTTTAATGGCTAATTGTAGCATGTTATGCTAAAAAGTTAGAATCATATAAAACACTTGTCTTTTTAATCAAGCATTGCTCGGCGGGAAAATATTTCAATTTAATGTTTTTAGTTTCATTCGCGTTGGTTCCACTGTTGGCCCATTGAAATTGTCAGATCTGCCATGTCTAGAAAATACATTGCCGTGTTGATCGCCAACCTTCGTAAAGGAGATGACGGATGAAAAAGAAGAGTTTTATTCGCCACTTTTATATTTCCCAATATTTCAAAAAAAAATAAATTTAGATGATAAAATGTTTTCAGTAAAATGTAATTTTGGACTCACTCTGACTGGATATTTTACTACAATATTAGGGATAACAATAATGACAATTTCGGAAGTTAATGGTAGCGCGGTAGCCTAGTTGTTAAGGCGCTTGGCTACCAAGCCAAAGGTCACGGTTCGAGACTTGTCTCGTTCCGGATCGAAGTCGCTCCCAGGTTTACCCAGTCTGAAATAATTGGGTACCAAAGAAATCTGGGAAGGTAAAGGCTGGCCTCCCTACTCTCGTTAGTGCCGTTGGGCTTTGTACATTGTGAACCTTAACTTCACAATCCCCGACGCCCTGTCAAAGGTATGGGAATTATTTTAATTTTTTTAAGTTAATGGCCCCATTGACTGGTTCAGCTACAATACTTCTTATCGTTCGCATACCTTACCAAAACAAGAAGGTAATTGTCAGATCCAACGAGAACTATCCGATTATAAAAAATGCAAATGTGCATCAAAAATTACAGATTAGGCATCCTCCTTGTCCCAAATTCAAGTCACTTCTAGGTCTAGCCGGGGGAATATAATTTCGTTCAATATTCTTTTAAATCCATTAGGAATTTTTAATTTACATCCCCCCGACACTCTGTCAAGTTTGCGGGATCCGCTTTACTTAATTACCATTGAAATTGGTATGTTTACAACGATTAAATTCACCGAGATATTGATTTTTCCTAATAACCCATATACAATGCTTTTTTGGAAGTATTAAATTGAAAAAGTTAATTTCATACGCCGCGTCAACTGCATAATTTATTTCTCGCGCTATATCGACCGATTAAAATGTTTCGATATTCCTCAAGTTTTTTTTAGCTATTTCCTTATATAACTGCATATGCCAAAAGAAGAAAAAAGTGCAACAAGAAACTTGATATTAGCGGTATTTGTAGCCTTCGGAATAAATTAATTCTACCCGTTTAAACATATATACCTCCCATTCTATTTAACTTGTACATACACGACCTGCCGTGAACTACCGCGAAGAAATTTATTTTTATTGACGATATCGCGTTGGCAACTCAGAGCAGAGACTTCCTAAAACTAGAAGAAAGGCTTGAAGAAGATCTTAGAAAGATTTCACAATATTTCAGACTATGGCGACTCCAACTAAATGAGTCGAAAACTATGACTTCGTGTTTCCATCTTACAACGCAACTTGCAAAGAGAAAGCTTAACATTCGCTGCAATGGCAAACTGCTAAAGTATGAAATGTCCAAGTATCTTGGAATAACCTTGGATAGACAGCTAACATATTGGAAACATATAGAAAATGCTGCTGCAAAGTTAAAGGCTAGAAACAACATCATCCAAAGGTTAACTGGTGTTTCTTGGGGTGCTATTGCATCAACGCTCAGAACGGCAGCTTTAGCTCTCCTGTACTCAACTGCGGAATATGGAGCACCTCTCAACAGCCGCCATACCAGAACACTGGACATACAGCTGAATACCACAATGAGGCTTATCACAGGATTGGTTAAATCTACGCCTACTGCATGGCTACCTGTACTCAGCAATATTGCACCACCCGATATCCGTAGGAAAACAGCAACAATCAAAGAGTGGCGCAAGTACAAAGCCGATCAGCGACTCCATATAAATAGGCATACGTTTGAATCTTCCCGATTAAAGTCAAGAAAACCCGTACGGTAAATACCCTGTATTGCAGAGAACTTCAGTGATAACAAGGAATGGCAAGAATAATGGGCCGGTTCAAATCCAGATAAACGGAAATTGATCACATACCCTGATCGTAAGGTAAACGGCTTTGAATTAACTCTAAGAGAACGGGTGCAATTAAATCGCATCCGGACTGAAAATGGACGCTGTAATGAGTCGCTAACTCGATGGAAAATTAAAAATGACGCTGCCTGTGATTGCGGATACTCTCGACAAACGATTGAACACATAGTTCATGGGTGCCCAAATCGGGCTTTTGAAGGAACTTTCAATGATATTCACGAAGTGTCGCCATCCGCGCTGACATGGATACATAATTTAGACGTGCTGCTGTAAACAACTTTCCGCATCAGACCATACGATAATAATAATAATAGGATGATATCAGCTTTAGGATTAGGGATTGGATTAAAGTAGTTATATAGTTCAATGGAGTATGTTGGGAAAGGGTATCCAAAGCCGCACACGAATCAGATACAATCAAAATACGATTGCTGGGTAGAGGGGATTTAACTATATATTTAAGGACTAGGAATATGCCATAAAATTCGGCATCGAGAACGGAACAATGGTCATGAAGCCGGGAGGACGATGAAACCAAGCCAGAGTAAAAGAAACAAGCAGTAGGGGACGATTCGGAACCAGGGCACGATTTCGCACCATCAATATAGTAGGACTGATGGTTTGAATAGCTTTGTAGGGTCGAGAAAATTCTGGCGCGAAGGGAAGAAGGGTTTTTTCTAGAGACCTGGGCAAGGGAATAATCGATCTCGGCTGGTAGGGTAGTTCAGGATGGAAGAGAAGAAGGTATATTAAACTTAAAATGGAAATGAATAATAATGGGAAAAAATTACCTGAACTTGTTAAACTGAAAGATGCCAAACTATGACGAAAGAATGAAATTTAACATTCTTAGTGTGAAAAGAATTTTAAAGTTTGTTAAACTGTTGACAGTGTTTTTCCTGATAGATATTTTAGTATTATTGCATTCATTAAGGGTAGGGATTTTTAAAAGTTCTACGTGAACAAATTATTCCCTATAAGATATAAAATTTTACAAACGTACAGTTTTATTGAAAATCAATTTCGCGTAAGAACATTCAGACGAATAAAAAAAAATCTATATATGAAACTTTAATAATGTAAATTTGGAATAATAATCTCTGCAAGTACGTATGAATGAAAATTAACATCCGAAGAACTCTGTTAAACTGAAGAACGAAAAAAAAGTAAAATGCACTCGTGAAGCCATGCTTCTTTTACACTTCATAAACAGGGAGCTGATGAAGGTGATTTCCTTCGAAATACCTTAAAACCGAGTACACGAGAATAATTCAAACTGGTAAAACTATTCCTTAGCCTAAAACTCTTAGAAATGTTAGAAATAAAATTATTTTCGGTAAACGCCACGTTAACGAACTTACTTGATTGACGTTTCGAAGAACTTTAACTAAGGCCGCAATCAACTAAATGAAACGACAAACGAGGTCTTAAATAGTAATGAGTAAAAGAGCATATAAAGGAGTAAGCTAGAAATAAGACACTAAAAGTCAGCGGAAGTGAGTAAACGAGATGCCAAAACTCGATAAAAAGATGTACAAAAAATATTGAAATTACAAAAGAACCGTAAAACACCGACATTTTGAATCGTAAATTTTGATTAAGAAAATATACCGGAGTACCTTGATAGTTTCAAAGTCGCATGTTAAATATTCCTTCTCGGGGAATAAATCATTTCTAACGAATGCCGATGTAGCTTATTCAATTGCCATCGCCGCTCTACAATCTCTGCTGTTTTTATCGTCTTCGCTTTAATCATAGTCTCCTTCCTGCATCATTTTCTCGGTTTTCATCTGCATCTACTCCATTTTGTACTTTTCACCCCCCCTCTTCCGTATACTTTCCTTGTGATGCTGATATCAGATTTTATTTGAATGAGTGGCGGCCTTCTCTACTGAGGCAATGTCCTATTCTTCGCTGTTAAAACTTGATATCTCTACTCCTTATTTTGTGTTTTCTCATTTTCTTCCGTTTCGGTTATTCGTGGCCTTGAATTTTTTTTATCCTCTGTCCTTCACCGCGTAAGAATATAAATTTATTTCAACTCCTTACCATTTCTTAGGCCAATGTCCTTGATAAGAAACTCCAGTTTAAAGAGAAAAAAAACTCCACATTTCTTTTTCTTTTTGTCAATACACAACTTTTGCCTAGTGTGTCGCCTTAATATTTCATCGAAAAAACTTTGCATTTCTTCTGATCATAGTTGCACACTTGATCGCTTTTTCTTAAAATTATTGTTTATATCTCAAAACTGTTAATCACAAGAACCTTCGCTCCATTCGACCAATTTACTCAATGTGTTTTGTAGTTGTTCCTGTTTACCGTAATAAAACTATCTCCACCTGTATTCCGTGTTTGCTTGACCATGACAGCATTCACCTAAATTTCATGCTTTTCTCCATATATAAGTTATAAAGCAGAGAAGGCCGACCCATAACATACAATCTCCTTTTCAAATAGTTCTCTCAAATCTGTCTTTTCTGCTCTTAGCGTGAAAGATTGATTTACATCGTGATTGTCTACTGCAACTGATTTATTTAAGCATTTTCATTAAAAGTTAGCGATAATTTGCTAATACACGCATAAACATTAATACTTACGTCGCGATATCGTTAAACTAACGTGTAAGCGTGCAGGGAGAGCTCTAAAGCGACGACACAATTTCGAAACTTAACCATGGTAATCACGATGGGAAACGATGAACAAATTGTCCTTCTTTTGAAACTGCTTTTTGTCACTTTTCGAGTGGCGCCCATCTCTCTAAATCAGGTCCCTCTGCCATAGTCTTTAAGTTGTGCGTTTAAACATGGTGCCGGCTTAATAAGAACTCGTATAATTACGCTGTTTTTCGTTTCGAATTTCAAGATATTTTTATACAAGACGTATATATTTTTATTATTCCAGCAAGTAAAAATAGTATTGCGAAAAGAATTCTGTGTAGCCTAAACTGATAAAATCCCACCTTCCAGCGATAAAGGTCCGTCCCCCCGTACAAGTTTGAGCAGCATGTGCAATTCGGTAAACTTTGCTTATTTATATTACTGGTTTAAGCTTTTACTTTATGTCGCTTTATTATTATTATTATGATTATGATTATTAGCTGAACGTTATAGAATATAGTATTGAAAGCCATATATTGTTTTCCGGTTTTCTTTTAGCCGCTATATGTTAACTAGTAATTTGCATGTTTGTAGGGAAATAATGAAATTTTTGCCTTAAAATCGGCTCGGTTATTTAATATTTTTTTTTATTTTTTGCTATAATTAAATCGATCTTTTTCTCATTTCGTTCTATTTTTTAAAAGCGCTTACATTTTAAAAGCATAATTTTTCTTATATATGATGTAATCACGCAAACGTTATATCAGCGCTTCTCAACCTCTTTGCCGCGCATTGACGTGTTACAACCCCCTGATTTTTTATTTTATAATTTGTATTCTATAGCAAAAAAAAAAAAAAACATTATTTCAGTATCGCAGACTGCATTGTAATATACAAATAATTTTGAGAAGTTAAACGCCTATTTTTCAAAAATTTAAGCTGCTGTTTTAATTTGCCAAAAATTTTTTTTTTTTCGCTCAACAAAGGCATTATTTTTGTACTAGAATTATAAAAATAAATTATTCAAACTTTTGTGTTAAAAATAAGTAAAAAAAAAAATAGTCTATTAGTCTATTTCAGTGTGCATCAGAGTAAATAGTTTGATTTCGTTGTATGGCTGTTAAGAAATCACAAAAGTCAAATTAATTTGAATTGTATTCGTTAAAAACATATCTGAATATCAGCGTATAATCTGAATTTTAGTGGCTCCGTTACCATTGCTTATTTTCAATACTGAATTTATAGCCAGAATTTAGGTGTAAATTCTTTCGGTTTCCTTTAACTTTATTTCCAATTAATTTTTTTTCTTTCGATGTATTTAAATTATGCGAATTCTTGACTGTATTAATAAACACTTATGATACAGCTATTTTCTCCATAAACGAATATCCCTCATTGGTGGGAAATATCGAATAAACTACTTTTAATTTTACTAAATGATTCTGTATGACTTTACCTATATATCTGAAATTTTTTATCGTGACTTATGAAATTTATTCTCAACCACCGCTGAAAATGATAGAAACATATGTAGTGTAATAACTATTTTTTAACTGTGCCAAAACCGGAGTTCAAGTTTTTGTAATGAAAACTTCCATTTCAATTATGACCAATAAATAAATTGTCTATTGAAAAATTTAAATCGTTCATTAATGAAAATATGTTAGCTAAATCGGCAACTTCCGAATTCTTTTTAATATATTCACGTAATGTTCACCTGTGATCATTCAGAAACACCGAGTACTCGAGGCAGAAAGAATGCGAAAAAAAATTGAAAATTACATTAATAAACGTAATTTTTAAATCAAAAACATACGGATGAAGTTTAGTACTTCTACATATGCCATACAATGTTGGAAATTTGTAAATATAATATGCATTTATATTTATATATAAATATATATATATATAAATAAACTCGGCCATTTTGGCCTCGCAAGGGGCTGTGCCCCTTGGACCCCTCTTGCTTTCATTTCTGTCTCTTTTTCTTCTATACTTTGTATAAAATGATCAAAATTTACAACGTAATTCTTACTAGCATCAACACAAAAAGAAAAACAAAACATAATCACAAAAATCCTATCCTGACATTTAACTTTCATTACATAAAATTAAGATATTGTTTCATTACATTTTTCGTTACATAAAATTGTGACATTTTTTAAATAACAATAACAAAAATCCTATAAAATATAACAAACGTTACATAAAATTGGGACATTTTTTCGAATTACGTTGTAATTATTATAAATTGATTTAAAGTTATTATTCAATTAATATTATAGTAGAAATTAATACTTTTTATCTAATTTAAAATATTAGGCGCCTACTTGTCTATACACTAATTGAGAACAGCGATTTTCTTCGTGGCACATTAAAAATTTAACATAACACTGAGTCGCGACACAAAGGTTGTAAAGTGCTGTACTACTACTGTTTTACATGGTAATTTTATTCAATGCGCGGTTGGTTATCAATAATTCACATGTTTTATTTATATGCACATAAAATTTCTTAATAGTCGACTGACTTATTTTATGCAGCCATACTATATCATTGCGGTAAGGATGTTTAGTTGCCACGACATCATATCAGTACCATAGGCTCATGCGTGACAGTGTCCCTTTCCTTTATAAAACGTTCAAGCAAATATAGTAGTAGAAAAGTGATTGGTTCTCGTGGTTCTTCGCGTGTCCACAGGATCGTATTACAGTTTTCATAGATTTTTCGGCCAATTATATGATCTCTGAAGTAAACGTATTTTAACGCGAACTTTTGAAATAAATAATACGAGTTTAAGTTTACTGTTTTTTAATACCGGTAACCAATATATACACTTTCCTTTGTTTAGATCTTAGTACAGTACGTATGTTTTTAATTCACAATACTCCTTACTGAAACATTTCATTTCGCATTAAGAACCGTTCAAAGTAACCGAACTTTCTGAACAGACATACCATTTTACTCGCTGAAAGAACTTTTGGATTTCCGTTCTGCATTAAAGTGTCAGATCTTTAAAGTAAAATACCACGATTATTATGGACTGTGTTCCCGGAACATGTCGGTGTTTTAGTTTTTAAATTTATATAATTTCCGAATAAAAGTTATTTGTTCTATGTACTTTAACACTTTTTACTTTTCAAATCTGCACTCTTTACTTACCGATATGGAACTTTACTAAATCGTCTCCCTTTTTGTCAGATTTATTGTTAAACATTTCCTTCGTCTCGGCTATAGTCGTACTTTTGTTCTTTCGTTCTGTTTCAGTTTTTCGCTTCATTGACCACTTCTCTTTTCTTATTAAGTGTGGATTTTTTAAAGTTTCCATCTTCCAGATCTGATCGATTACGCATAATAAGTCTTTCTTCATTTTTTTTCTCCCCCCCTGACATTCTTTTAACAGAGCTATTTACCGCCCCTGTTTATTTCGCTGTAAATTTTGAATCTGCATTTGTCATTATTGCAGTGCTGTTTTGTAAATTTTAAAGTAAACAGTATTTTTAATAGCGAGTTTTGCTTACAGACCATCATATATAAGTTCGCTCCTCAAGACGAATAATATAAAATAGGTAACATTAAAAATAACTGCACGAATCACGCCATCATGATTCTTGAGATTTTTAACAAGTAACAAGTACGGCAACCTAGAGCCGCTAATAAGCGCTCAGTTTACTTTGGATTCAAAACTTGAGTTATTCGTAATTCAGCCTTAAATCGAACTGATCAGAGGAGGAAAGAAACGTGCGAGACGAAAAAAAGAATTAGTTCTGCTGCTCGGCACTGTGTCGGTTTAGTGCAAAACTACTTACAAGGCCCGATCAAAACTCATTTAAAAAATAACGAACAAACTATCAACCGTTCATTGGAACCATTAATGATATCGGGCGGCAAAGTCTATTTCGTAATGTTTTTCGGCTGAATTGTAATGCGTTTAGATTAAAATGTGTTTTATTAAATAAGTATTTTTGTTTTTTCAGATTAATGTTGGTTTTTTTATTCGAGGCGTATGATCGCGTTTTAAATTCGTAGCGGTAAATGTATGACTAATTAAAGTGATTAAATTTTAATATACATATACCGTTTGGTGCGCAACTGTGTAACTTTTATTTTATTCATCTATTGAATGAGAACTACATTATAACTAACGGCAAGCGTGTAAAATTGAATAATAATAGACACGCAGCAAGCAGAAAACCTGAAAGAAGCCACGTCTCGTTCAATATTGCGATTCTGAGGTTCGCCTACTAGTAGTTTAATAAAAGTTAAATTCGCAAAACTGTTAAATTTTGTATTTTAGAATCGTTTACTAAATTTCCTTCAATCCCATAAAATAAATATACTCGTAGATTAGAATATTGTCTCAAATTTTGTTGTTATACCTTATTCCATGGCCCCTCCTCTTTTAACGACCAACTTTTTTTTCTCATATTCGCATGACGAAAACGTACAAAAATTATTAGGAAAATAGGATAAATGGCGTAAAAAAATAAGTATTCGGTTGAATATGCAAGGCGCAAAAAAATTAGTCAGGCAAAACATCATTTCCATGAATGTCGATAAACCACCGATAATTAAAGTTATCGAGAAAGAAAAGTGCTTATGTTTTTTGCAATTATTATTATTATTAAAAAAAAAAAGATCACTAAAACCCATGATTATGAACTTAATAACCGGATTGCAAACGGCGACAAAATCGCAACGATATTGAAATGCGAACGACTTGTCAGCAATCGTGCACTTGTCCGCTAATGTTAACGTTACCGTATATGATACAACTTTTGTATAATTAACGAAGGAGCAGCAGTACACGTTTAGTATGCAAGTATAAACAGAAAATGAAATTCATGTTGCAATCGTATACTGACATATTAGACTTTCATTACTAGGCCCTTTCCGTGTCACGCATGGCTCGCCTTGGCGGACATATGTTTATTTAAATCGTGTCGCAACTTCAAATTTATAGCACCGTAGCGATGGTGAATAAGCAAACTAAGAACCGTGATCAACCGCGAATAAAAAAATTAAAGGGGATAAACACAAGCAAATGCGTTCTTGTAAGGAAATATTTAAAACGATGGGAACTTCTCGTTCAAATTTATGTTTAAAAATCAATTTATACATAGACGTGGCAGATTCTAATAAAGATTGTAGCGTATTTTTATACGAAGTAATTTATACGTAGGTCCCCGTTTGATCGTACATCTCCAAGTCTCCCCGATCTTTTTATAATTCCCCCTCCCCAGGGGCCAGCTGATAAATCATTGTACAAAATCAATAATTACTTTTCTTCTTTAGGCTTTTGGTTTTTCTTCTTAAAAAAATTAATTATTTTAAATCTTGCAAAGTAGAATATCACCCAGTAAATGAAGAAATTTAAAATCTTAAAAACTTTTCGCTTCATTCGCGGAAAGATTTTAAGAAAGTACGGGGGGGGGGGGGGGGGGAATAAAAATAAAATATTTTGCGGTGAAAAAGTTTGAAATTTTTGTGAGAAGAAAAGAAAAAGCTGCGGCGAGCTTTATTATGTTTAATTTGCAATTTTAGACACAATTTCATTATGCATGTAGAAGTTCGATTTTCTGATTTTCTGACTTCCGAGAATTAGACTTTATTACTCGTTCGGGAATCATTAAATTAAAGTATAACCTAGAAATTTAAGCGGTGAAATTGGATTTTTCAATTTTGTACTTTTTTTCGCGTACCATTTTTCAAATTTTGTTTAAAAGTATAAATATCGAAACAGTGTTGCATCATGCAAAACTATAACACGAATTCTGCTTCCATTATTATATGCGCATTCCGTTTGTTACCTTTTTAATCTTTTTTCTTCGTTATCTAAATAGTAAAATCATAATTAAATGTTGGAAATTCATTTTAATATATATATCAAACAAGGAACGAAAAGCAGCCGTAGGAAATTAATTAAAGTTTTCCTCCGCTTAAAATATCAGTTTAGCGCATTAATAAATATAGTCGCACGTTAATTTAACAAATTCATTCCGGTGTAATATACACTATACACGAATAAAAAATCCCCCGTGAAGTCTGGAATCTACTCGACTTATGTGTAAATTCGAAAAATAACAATTTAAAAAAAATGTTAATTTACCAATCGTAATTGAGTATTTTCATTCAAACGGGCAGTTACGGCGTTTTTTTTTATATCCTCCAAGCATTCATGGAATAACGTCGGCTTTTAACAAAAAAAAATGTACCTAATTACACGTTACAAGCAATAAAACAGTCGTTTTTTAAATTAATTTTAATTAATTGACAAATACTAAATATAAATTTCCATTAGCAGAAGCAAAATTGTTTTAGAAAGTACTTAATAACAATATGTCGCCATAATCAAATTTCAGTTGCGAAGAGCAAAATAAATTTATCTTTAAACATTAACCATATTTACGTGTTGTTAAGTTGCGTATTTTAATAATGAACATAAAACAACCGATTACATTTTACAAAACGAACGAATTCATTCATAACTTCATATTATAAAGTGTAACTTTTATTCATTTACAGCTACTTTAACTGCATAAAATTCTCGTTCTGGACTTTTTACATAAATTCACAATGCACAATACACAACTGCCGATTTTATATCCAATTATACAGATCTTTTATTAACAAGTTTAATCGACTAATAAACAGTTTAGTTTTTAAAGGACCGCTTTATTCTAAATCACTAACTTCGTTAAAAAGATAGGAGAAAAAATTTATTTCTTAAAAATAACTTGAAATACTTCACAATCCGATTGCACTGGGATGTAGTCAGCTTTTAAAAATAAGTCAATTAAAAAATTTAACCATCGTAATTTAGTCAATTAAAACAATCAAGATAATATTCATTTACCAACCGGTTAAAAAAAATCGAAGAACAATGTTTTTAAAATATCGAATTATAAAAAGTCGGTTTAGTCACTAAACAATTACGTCCATCGGTAATAATAATAATAATAATATATATATATGTGTGTGTGTATGTGTGTGCCAGTGCGTGTATTTATATTAAATTTCAAAAATAATGCATATATTTGTAGTAATGAATACTCATGAAACAAAAAGAGATTTTTAAAATATTTGAGCCAATACTGTTTACGCGTCTCACAGAAACTGAATTTCTTGTACTAATTTTAAGTGGATGTAATATAAAATTTTATTAATTCGGATTTAATAAAATTTAACTGTAAAATAAATAACATTTCTGAAAATACACCGCGGATTTAGTACGTTGCAATTTTCCGTGAGAGTGGATAAGAATAAATTTGTTCGTCAAATTTTTATGATATAGCTCCATAATTATGTAGGTAACATAAAAAAGTACTCATTTGCTAAAACCAGTCGAAGCTGAGTAAAATATTCCAGTAGTGCTCAAAAATGGATATGAAATTAAAAGGATACTAGGAAGACTTGTTTAGTAAATCATTAAAAAAAATTACTATTTTTTAAGAAATTATGAAACAACGGTACTTTTAAATTTAAATTAAAACAAAAAACAAAAAACAAAAAACAAAAAACAATTGTACGATAAATACAATGAAATAATTTATAAAAATAATTGAGAGGAATTGTAATACTATGTAATACTGAGCACGCGGATATGAAATATGTAAATATACGTATAAGATCTCGCCTTAATAGGAACACATCATCCAAATGTACACGTTTAAATATTTAAACGCACAAAATTCATCTCTACCTACTACACGTACCCTGCACCTGAACAGAAATAAAATTTTATATATTGTATTCTTTGGCGATATTGTTGGCGATAACTAATTTCTGTATTTCGGACGTGCCTTCGTATATTTCGGTTATCCTAGCATCTCTGTAATGGCGTTCGGCCGGCATGTCAGATACGTACCCCATTCCTCCGAGTATCTGTATGCACTGATGAGCATTGAACGTAGCTGTTTCCGAAGCTGCCAATTTAGCCATAGCGGCCTCCTGAACACAGATACAAAAGACGTGAATTTTCACCGATGAAATACGCCGCACTTTTATAATTCGTTTATTTTATTTTTTAGAAATACTACGTAATTTTATGGTATTAAACGAGAAAGGCAACGGATTTATTGAAATTAAAATAAGGAAATAAATAGATTATTTAACGGAACTTGATGAGAGTAGCACAATTTCAGAAATAAATGTTATCCGTTTCGTGTAGTAACTTAAATGTTGCGTGAAATTATCAAAAAATTTTACGCTATACAGGAGTACACTATGAAACTTATTCTCTTAAAGAACTGCCAGTTCAAATCGGGCCTGTGATTTTTCAGTTTATAATCCAAAAAGTCAGATAGCTTTCCAGACTGGATCCAAAATCCCGTTAAATTATTTTGAAGGCCCTCTTTTTTCTCTCTCTCTCTCTTTGAAATACAATTGAAAATTGTCAATAAAAACAAGATGCTTAACGATGCGCGAGAGTTTTAAAATGTGCTAATAATTTCTCCACACAATAAAACATCTTTCCCTATATAAAAAAACTTTTTAAACATTTTCAATGTTACAACAGAGTATTCGAAAATCCCGACAACATTCATTCGCGTTACACTTTGTCAACTGACAATTGTACAATAGAAATCGTGCAACGATTCACATTACTCGCAGGAACCCTCCAGCAGAAAACGAATAAGAAAAAATTAAGAAGTATATTTGGAGGGATCATCAAATAAATAGGTTTATTTATTGTATTTTCGTTTATTATTATATTTTTTTGATAGACTTATCACAATTTTTTATGTTTAAATGCGTTTTATCATCATTTACTACGACCCCGGGAATTTTCAGGAGCTCCCTCCGGCTACGAAAATGTCGAATAAACCTAAACCATTCCAAACTAACGTTTCTACATATATTGCCACACCACAATACACAGAAGTCGTAAGATAGCACTTATAACACAGTTACGGCAAATACAGCTAAACGATTCAAAAAAGACGTTCACTCATCTACGAACAAAGTATCACAAACATACTCGTATTTACATCAACGCAAACTACAAAAACCAGTCAAACATTATCAGTGATCAAACTACGCAGCAATCTTATCCTTTCGATTATTAAACCATCTCAAAGATAAAATGAATTATCAGAAACATTAAAGGTAAATCAAGCCTCGTTTACTGAAAAATCAAAATTCAATAAAAAAAAAAAAAAAAAATCACTAAAAACATTCGTCTGCCTTAAAGACGAACGAAGACTTCTTCTCTTTTGCTTGTTATAAAATTAAAAATATAATCGGCGCTTCACTTAAAGCATTAGTAAAACGGAATTCTTATCTTTTCAAAGTGGCAAGCAACGGCAAATTCTTTTTTTAACCGTGAACATTATGAGACGGAACGGTCGGAGAAGTACGAGCGGTAAATAAGTTTAATTCGGGTGCTTTTTCCGCTAGCGTCACTCTAATGATGCCTTAAATTCATATTGAACCGAAATCTATTATTAAAGTTGTGCTCTCACCGGTTTCAATGATCCGTCAGATGTAGAATGCGCTTATGCAGTCAGAGTTGCTGGAAATAGGTTTACGTGGAATATATAAAAGCTTTCTTTCCCTTTAAATAAACGACGAACACGGCTGCAGAATTTTCACGTACATCGAGATGTCCATATGTAAAAAATTACAATCAACCGCGAGTTACCCATTACAAAATACGCTTAAGAAGTGTATAAACGAACCGGAATGCGCAAACGAAAAAAGACACAAGTCAATATAAGGAACAGCTAGAGAACAGTGCTAGCCAGAAAGGCATTAGCATCGAATGGCTGTCGAACAAGGTGTTGTGTTACTACTTTAAAGCATCTGAAAACACCCACAAACAGCAAACAACCTATTTGCCCAAGTGAATTCCTCCCTTAAATACTCGTAAGCATTTCCAAAGCATAAAAGACACGCAAATACGGAAAGTAACAAGTCAGAGTAATGGTCGAAAATATTAACCCATTGTTCGACGGTAAACATCAATTTACGCAGAAGTGACAACCGATTCGAACTTCCTAAACTACACACGTGAAAAAAACATCGGCAAAGTTATAACTCCCGAGTAATAATATAAACAAAAAACAAAACGTGTTTTTCGAAATAATTAAAAAATCGGAAAAATTAACTCGCAGTAAGATTTGAAATCGAACGACACCGACACACGCTCCTAACAACACAATCGCGGTTCAATATTTTCTCTCTGCGACTAAACTTTGCTCGTTCTAATTAAACATGGTGGCCACTGAAATATAATTTCTAAATTCCCGGTTTTAATGGTCCAAATCCTCCCGACTTTTTCGATCACTAGAATTTTACAAAAAAAAAAAAAAAATGGATTTTTTTTTGTTACTTTTGACCGCCGTAGCATATTCGATATGAATTAAACAGAACTTTGTAATTTATTCTTGAGTGTGAAATACATTAAAAAATGAATTCATTTTTCGTTTCAAATGATTTTTTCTTATTAAAAATATCGTTTTTGACCATTTTTATATTTTTTCCCGGTTTTACGACAAATTCTAGAGGCTTATTCTCGGTTTTACGATAAATTTCAGGCTTATTCCCGATTTTCTCGGTTGGGTGGTCACCCTGCTAAAGGCTTCGTCCCAATATAAACAACGTGTACTATTTTCCTCTTAAATTACTGCTAAATTTATACGCTTATCTCGAACTTTTAAGCCATTAATAAAATCCTAGAGCTGTAAGATATCTTCTATTTACAGAAATGGCACTAACGTTATACGAATACACATTACATTCGTGGATAGATGAAATACATCATTCCATAAGTGTAGCAGTAATTTAAGAGGAAAACAGTACACGTTGTTTATATTGGGACGAAGCCTTTAATTGAAGCGAGCAAAGTTTAGTCGCAGACCAAAAATACTGAACCGTGAGCTAATATATGTGTGTTCTATAAATGCAAATATCGCAGAAAACAGGAACTCCATGAAATACGAGCATCGTGTCTAAAATTTCATTAATAAAAATCATTAATAATATTTTTAAGTTTTAATCAGGATCGTAGTTATTAAAAGCGGGCACGATATGAAAATGGCAATTTCATGTATCTGTAGCGTCAGGAAAAAAGAAAAATTTTCACTATTATAAACCTCATTTTCCGTAGACGCGTGAACCTGACCGAATGATGGAAATATTTACCTTGGTAAACGGTTTCTTGTTATCCTTCAGCACAGCCGCACGCCACGTTAGCAGACGAGCACTTTCCAGTCTCAGTGCCATATCAGCAATCTTATTCTGTAATGAAGAAATACATTTTTATAATTACGATGATCGGCAGTACACAGGCCTTAGACAACTAATACAATTTTTGATGATATTTAGCGTACTTTCTATAGCAAACACTATGACGGGGCTTGGTAAGGGGTATCGTCATTTAAATTGGAAGCGTTAAGTATTTAAGTAGCGAAATGCTTGTGCACTTACTTGAATACTCTGCAATTTAAAAATCGGCGATCCGAATGCAGTTCTTTTAGCCGCATAATCTACCGCCACATCTAAAGCAGCTTGAGCGATACCTAACGCCTGTGAAGCGATTCCTATCCTACCCGCGTCTGAAAGTTGATTACATTTATTAAGTATAATTTAAAATTATATTCAGTGATAAATTTATGTTTTAAAAGTGAACTTACATTAGAAAAAAATAAAAGTAAAAAAATTATTATTATACGAAAGTAGATAGCAAACCTGCATACTAGGAGAGTAGTCAATCAGGAGCGAGTATTTAGTCACATGACCACGTTCCCTTTTACTCATTCAATCAAGAGACAATACTTAATCAAATGACCACACTTTCATTTTCTCCTGGCTTCTCAATAGTTTTTACATTATGCTGACATATCCTACTCTAACTGCATCCTTCTGCTTGCTACATCATCATTACAAACCAAAATCCGTATATATAGCACAACGTCCACCACACCTCAAATAAATCACCTGCTTTCTTTGCAGACAACAGTACAGGAGTACCATTGCCCAGCAACAATGCTCCACCAAAACATGGATTAGGGGAAAGGCTTTAACCAGCCCTTTTGTAATTTTTCTAACCCGTACTAAGTTGTATGCTTGTGTGTTTGCATGTGCGTCGATGATGCATTTACCATTGTCTGACCAATGTAATAATTTGCTAATCGGTACTAGCTGTTTTGTGCAGGCAAAAACTTTAATAATATGTTTTGTGGCTGATTAGTCACCTTTAACACTTTTGCAACCCCATACCAAATTTGCGTGCTTACGTGCGTGCTGATGATGCGTCTACCTTTGCCTAACCTGTATAATAATTTGCTGACCGATACTAGTTATTTATGACTGTATACACTTTGAGAATGTGTTTTACTGTTGATCAGTCACTTTTAAAACGTTTCTAACCCATACCAAACCTACTATTTTTGTGTGTTTGCTTTGAGATTGTATTTTACGTTGACCAGCCACCTTTAAAACTTTTCTAACCACTACCAGATCTGCTGTTTTGCGTGCGTACGGTATGAGGATATGTTTTACTGTTGACTTCTCCTTTCTTTCGGTGCTATGACCGTTCTCGATCCTAAGCTCATCTAATGACAACCTAATTAATTCTTTGAAGGCACCCCTATCTTTTGCTGTGTGGAACAGTTTTTCAACACTGCAATCCGTCTATGTCGATAGGTTCTTGAACCAAGATAATCTTGTTCGTCCAACTCTTCTTTTTCTTTCCACCTTTCCCATCAATATATACTGTATTCCATTTTTCTTCTTTTAATAGTGCCGATCAGCTCCTTTTCTTTCCTCATCGTATGTAGTACCTCAGCGTTTGTCTTCTTTTTGGTCCAGGGATCCTGAGTAAGCGTCAGTACCGCTGAAAATTACTCATTATGAAGTATTGCGCAACTGTCAATGTCCAGCAAACCTGTTAAGCTCAACTTGATATTTCTTAATTGATGTATTTTTTTACAGACTATTTCTGAATTAATTTAAATGAAAAATATATATAATATATAAAAAAATACGCAAATAATTATTATATAAATTTACCTAATGTCATCATAGCAATTTTAAATCCCATTCCAAGTTCTCCTAATATATTTTCTTCCTTCACCGGGCAATCTTCAAACATGAGAGTGCACGTTGACGATGCACGTATCCCAAGCTTATCTTCTTTTTTTCCAAGAGATAAACCTATCAATTTTTTATTTATTTAATCGTTATATATATATATATATATATATATATATACATATATAATATATTTCAAGCGCCAAGTTACTCGGCGACATTTTATTTAAAACTGCACCGTAGTAACTAAAATACATGCAACTGTTATTTATTTACGTCAGATGCACTTTCAAATGAATGATATTCAAATGCCGTTTAAAGAACACTTACATCACAAATTATTAAAATACGCGGATTTTTTTATAGAGTTTAAATTCATTTCAAAAATAGGAATTTCATTTTTTAAATAACACGGAAAACAAATGAAAACCTAACGCAACCATTTACATAGTTTTTAAATTTTTAAAGCTAAACGATGGTTAGTAATTTTTCCAATTAAATTTAATGCCCTACTGAATTTTAATGTAGTAATAATAAATATCGAATTTTTCGCCAGTTTTTAAGACACAAAAATTATCACTGATCATTTTCCTTTTAACATAAACTAAAACTTAAACAAGCAGAACCGTATAAACTCAAAAAAAAAAAAAAAAACGCTGTGCGTAAATCGGATTAGCACTCTTTGAGTTCTACATATGAAAATAAGTGAAGAATAAACGATTTGAATTTAAATTTGAATGAATAATAATAATTTCTTTACTGTGTAAATAATTCGACTGTTCATAAAATTATATTTTTAAGTAGCAAACATTGAAAAAAACAAGTAATTGTGTTTTAATTTTAGAATGTTGTATGTTCTTATAAATAAATTTCAGGATTATCCACAGAACTTGGCACCCATTTAGATCTCAATTCTTTTGTTGGCGAAGCCGACAACCACGCATATTCTTAATACTGAACTTGGCTCCCACTTTTAAAATTTATGTTTTTGACGGGATAGTTATTACTCTCTGAATTTAATGATATTAATTTGTTAAATAATTTATTATTTTTTTTTTTTGTATCCAATGTTATTGCTTAATAAGTTTAATTTGTGAAAAATCTTTACACCTTATTAGGGCCCTCCAAAAAATTTTGATACAGGGCCCGTCTAAGGCAAGCTACGCCACTGAACAGAAACGTTTATTTTTGAATTCATACATTCAACTTTGTGTTAAATTTTGAAATTTGCCAACTAACGAACAAAACATAAAAATCTTTCGGCATGGTAGTCCTTCGCTTAACGCCAACACGATAAAAATAAATTCTTACCGCGATTTTCACATACATAACGTTGTTTTTGCATAACGATTCCCTATTGTGTGCAATTTCGAAAAGACATTAAAAACAAATACTTATTACGTACCTTCGCAAGGTTTATTTAGAAGAAAAGCGGTAATCCCTTTATGCTTCTTTGATTTATCTGTCGTAGCAAATACTACAACCGCTTCCGATTCGTATCCATTCGTAATCCACGATTTACTGCCATTTAAAATATATCCGTTATCGGATTTACCCGCCAGGGTCGATGCTGCTCCGGCATCACTTCCATTACCTAAGGCAATCATTTGCAGAAATCGTTTAAGTGCTGATTTTTACCGCGTAAATTGCATTATTAACGACATTCATTTTTAGTTTCTTAACGAACTTTCTTTTGTTACGTAACAGCTAAAATTCACGAAAAAACACTTTAAAAAGATTTGCTTACGCGCATAAGAATGATACATACAGGTTTACTTAACGAAGCTGCTGACATCAATTAGCACTCCGTTCCATTTTTAAAATCAACTATAAGCCCCGCATCGCGATATTTAAATCTATCATCATATAGATGTCGTTTTTCGATACATTTTAAAGCTTTAATTCATTTTCGGGTCGCAAAAAAATGAAAATAGGTAACGCGCATTATCGTACATTGGAATTTTTAATTTAACAAAAAAACCTTACTCCTATAAAACAGTTAGGGAGCGATGAGGGATTAAGATCTATTTTCGAAACATCATTTCGCATTTTATCAAAATGAAAAAATAAAACTCCAAAAACATCGACTATTAATGTACTGAATTAACATAAAGTCCGGAGTGAAATGAGGCTTGCCTATCATCAATCCTGTTTAATTGTTGCAAAGAGCCAGCGGTATGCGTACAATGAGCGAAGTGAAAATTAATTATTCAAGAGCGGAAGATTATTGAAATTGAAATATAAAGGTAAGCTTAACGAAACAGAAAACAAATGACGAGCGTAAAACTTTATAGCTAGGCGAAAAACCAGAAAAAATAGGAAAATAGCAAAGTTGCAACGATCGAAAGAGACACTTATAAAACAAAAACCTTGTGCATAAGAAAACCCCGTTGTTTACGTTCAGAGTGCGTTCTACAGGATTAGAGATTCGCGCTACATATACATAAAGTAGTAGTAAAGATTTCCAAGGTTGAAAGGAAAATATTAAAATTCGAGCAGAAAGATTATGGAACGTTGATGAACATTGACTCAAAAAAATTATAGAAACAACAAAAAGAAGAATGTAGCCATAGTACTTTCAACTACATCGGGAGAAAAAAACAGCAAAAAATATAGGATAAAGGCGAAGGAAAAAATAAAGATGTCAGATGACGTCGAGAAAATATTGTACTGCAATATAAACAAAAAAGGAGAACAGGATAGCAACGATTAGAAAAAACGGGTATAAAATGAGGGTCCTACTGATCAATGGAAAGCCAGTGATGGTGATACACTGAACGATGTTGTGCTGCTAATAAATAATTAAAGAAAATTAGCCTAACACTTGAAAAAAAAAAAAAAAAAAAAAAAAAAAAATATCCGAGAATGCAATTCGAAAATATTATTTAAATTTTAAGTGTATTTTAAGAATATTTAAATAAAGCAACAAAGAAGTTCAACTTTTGATCGCATTCGTTAAAATACATTAAGTGATATAAAATAATAATGCAGATGATAAGTTACAAGCTATTAATAGAAACGAATAAAAAGTCATATAAACGCAATCGATAATCTACGGTTTAAATGAAAGTGACAGGTTTTACCAAGATCGATGAATACGCGCTAAAAAAAAAAAATAATCAAAATATCACAGAGAACGACTTCATCGTTAAACGTAAAACGATTAACGATAAACAACGTGGTTACAATTTTCCTTCTATATTCTATTGTAATTTTGTTTCCCTCTATTACATGATTTTGCTACCAACTTTCATATGACACCTTTTGCATAGTATGTTATAGTACCTTTTTTTTTTCCCCATATAGAGTAGTACGTCTACTTATAAGCAACTTAATAATAACAAAGAAAAAAAAAAAAAATGAATTTCAAAATAAAAAACTGTAATACATTTGACGCCCGTTTTGTATTCATATCGAGGGTAAATAAAATATTTTCTTTTTGAAAATAAATAAATCGTTCATATTAAATTAGCTGTAACCGATTAAAATTAACGAAAGAATAAATCTTTTACCTGGTTCACTAAGAGCAAAACATCCTACATGGTCGCCGCTCGTAAATGGTCTTATAAATTCTTCCTTTTGCTTATCAGTTCCAAATTTCAAAATTGGCCCTATATAAAGTGAATTATTAACGCTCATTATAACCCCAGCCGACGCACAACCTCTATTTCGAAAGGATACAAAACAGATAATTTTATCCACACGAATTCTATTTAAGCGATTAATTATACTATCAAAATCGCAGAAAAATTAAATAAATGCATAAAACTATTTAAAATGATACTTTCGTTCTCGGTAAAATGGCACGTTTCGCATTCCTCAATTACACGCAAAAGAGGAAAGGAAAGTGAGGAAGAGGGAAAAGTTTGCAAAGCCGTTGTTGTTAAAAACCGATAAAAGTGCCATTTGATAAGTGCGTAAAAAATTTTTAAATTAAAAAAAGATTAATCGCGAATGGCGACATTTTTATTCTCTAAATGCAAAATTAAACTCGTTCAATTATTTTCTCTTAAATATTCCGGACAATGAAGAGCTGCTAGATATCCTAGAGTCATTGGAAATTCTTTCAAGTACCGCTTTCCAGTTTTCCTTTGAAATAACACTAGGAGAACTGACAGAGCTGCTTTCTCGATCATACGACAATGATGCCGCCGAAGGTGTTGTATTCGTGGAACTGGCGGCGCCGTTTTTCACACTATATGATAACGAATCTACCGATGGAAATGCAGAACTTGGAATCGATGCAACGTCAAACAATGAGCCGGTACTGCTCCACACTGCTCGAGACGTCTGCGATCGATCGCCTTCATTTACTTCAAGATGGCTGTGAGAACGACTGATGTTACCTTTCGCCACCGAATAATCGGCCATAAAAGAATTGCCCGCAATACCTGTATAGGCTGCAGAACTAGCCGAAAATTTAGAGGAAAGCAGATAACTTGATCCATCCATCATAGAAACATGGCAACTGTCCGCAATCGCATTCCGCGGTATAGGAAGACTTTTTGAACTCGGACTATTACCGGTATTTCTCCTTATCCGAAATGTGCCGCCGTTAGAATAGTACGCATCGTCCATTAATTCCGGGAAAAAATGATCTTTAAAAAAAGTAAAACAGTTTCGTAGGACGGTCGAAACGAAGAAAAAATTGTACAGCCACAATAAAGAAACGTACAAGATAAACAAACGGCAAAAATTGCAAAAGATCGATTTCCACTTTCCTCTGAACGCCATATTCCCGGTAAAATTACTTATTCAAATGACGAAATTTGAATGAAATTATTAAACGATAACGTAAAACGGCGAACAAAACGAAATGCCTTTCCACCTGCGTAACTTGAACCTAACAAACGCTCGAAATAATAATAAGATTCGTTATCTCTACGAACGTCCCCGGTTGTTAACATTAGGAATTACCCGATGAGGCAACAGTATAGCATTTATGTTGTCTATACATTTTCGATACATTCCAATGTTTTATTATTTCACCGTCAGTATTCAACGGAAAACAAAGAACAACAAAACATAAATATTCCTACTCGTGCAACAATGCTAAAAGAATTCTCTACTTTTACCGCATTTATTATCAGCAAGCTGCCCCCTCTTGAATAAAATTATTATTCTACAACATTATCATCAATCGACCTTTATTAAAATTAGCAGGTTGAAAATGAGATCAAAAAAAGAAATCGGGAAAAGTACAAGTTTACGTATATATAAAAATAACCTTTATAATAAGAATAGGAAGTCTATATACATATATATGTAATTATTACGACTATTTAATCTAGTTGATCCACCCCGAAGAAACTTTGAAGTTAAAATATAGCCGATATTGTAATCAAAGCACCGGGAACTTCAAGGATAACTTTTTTATTAGCCACGTTGTATATTAATAGAAAAACTCGCTATTCGGCAATAACGAAACTACATATATATTTCAATTCCTCAAAGAAACTTTCAAATTTCGCGAAAAATTCAAAAAATCGTAAAAAATAGTGTTCTTCTTTAGGTGCGAGTATTAGAAATCAAAAAATTTCAAAACTAGCTTCTAAAAATGCGCGCGCATTTAAGGAAATTTCTTTGGTTTGCAATGTCCAAATTTTCAACTTCAAAACTGAACTCCATTGAGAGACCACCGCAAACTCCAAAAATTACGAATTTTTTTTTTTTTTTTTTTCTCTCTAACCCATGGCTATAAAAATTTCATTATTTGAGATAACGAAACTACATTTCGATTCCTTAACAAAATATTCAAAGTCTGCGGAAAGTTCCAAAAAAAAAACCCGCTACAATTAGATTCGGATTTTAGTTTTATATGGTAAATTTTAACTTTCACAGAAGATTTATAAAAAAAAGTGATAATTAATTTTCGGTTAGTTTGAATCTTTCTAAATTAAAAACGGAACATTTATCAGCATAACAATATAATACTTTGATGTCGGTGACATAGAAAATTAAGGTATTATAAATTTTAGTTTTGTCTCGTTATACATAATATTGATGTATTAAAATAAAAAACCCGTCAAATGTTATATTAAAGTGTAATATACGCTGAAGATTCCATAAATTCAATTATAAATTGCCATAATTTACGTTTATTAACACTAAATTCAAAACTAACATTTTCTATTTCGATCGGTTACATTTTTCATGAAATAATATTCCATAAATATTTACACATATATACATAAGACTGATTAAAAAGGTCGGAAAACCTTTTTTTCGCTGTTTTTTGAACTGAAAATTTCTTTAAGAAATTAAATACAGTTTCGTAACGTGCTAGTAGCGAGTTTTCCATTAATACGTCACACACGTCTAGCAAAAAAATTATATATATTTTTTTTTTGGACATTAAAGTTTTCGGCACACTGAGGCAGTTCAAATTTGTGTACTACCGAGTATAGTTTTATTTTTAAGGTATATTTTGGTTTTTTTCCCACGAGAATACACTTTTCTTTGTTGAGAAAGTTAAATGGTTATCAGATATGTTCATTTTTTGTGATGCGGAGTCTGTTCAAATTTCAATCCGGCAACGTTACTCGGGAGTTAATGGTTGTCTAAACGTTACGCATTTTCTGAAAGATCGTTTTATAAATGCACAATTTCACATTTAAATATGTAACTCTTATAATTTTTCTCCTTCGTAAAAAGGTATTAAAATTCATCGGGCTAACACCGGTAAATCATGTTAATTCAGCCATTTCAATTGCTGCTTGCTTCACTATTAACCACAAAAAAGAAAAAAGAAATAAGAAAAAAATGTTACAAAATTATTATTTTACGACAGCTTCATAGGATTCACCGAAATATTTGAATGTTGTAAAAGTATTTGATGTAGTTAGCTGATGTTAATGATAACATTGAAATATATAAAAATTAAAAATCTTATTGAAAATAGTAACTTATACGAACAATCTTTAGAATAAAAACGTAAAAAATTTTTTTGTAAAGAGAAAAATAATTTTTTTCACTTAATAACAGCTAAACGAGCGTTTTAGAAGGACGTTTTTTCACCATTAGTTCACAAGAACTTATTATTCACAAAAAAAATTGCACTAGGGTATAATTCAATAAAAATATTACTTTTTTTTAAATTCATACTTACGACACTGAACAGCACATTTATATTATGTTACAGGTTTCTTCGAACTAATTTACCATTTGACACAAAAAGTAATTTTCTCTATTATAAATTTAAATAAATATTGAATTTAAGATGGGTTTTTGGGTTTGATGTCGAAAAACGGCGAAAATATTTCTTGTCTGCTAGCAAATTTTCATACGAAATAGAATAAAAAATATATATATATATATTTACATATTCGAGAAAACTGTTTTTCTGTTAATTAGATTCTTTAATAAATTTTCAAAAAAAAATATATTGACGCCAAAGAGAATAACAACAATCATACTGAATTATGATTTTTTAATTTTAACGCATCTACACATTAACCTACTCATATTATTGTTCACATTATTTATGAAATGTTTTTCAACCAAAAAATTAACTGAAATCTAACTATATTTCTATGCAGCCTACTATTTTTAATTTATTTAGTGTACTTTTCAGACCTGTAATAAAATTATTCAGTTTTTACTAGTCCGTAGTTGAAAAAAAGTTAAGAAACACTGATTTTAAAACGCGATATTTACATATCAAACAATATTTATTTTAAAGCAACACCAAACTCCCGCAGGGTTTTTTAAATTACTGGAAAAGATAATCAATTTTCTAAGCTAAATGTATGAAACTATTTTAATACATAAAAACGGAAATAATTCTTTGAACCTTTTTAATGTAGTAATAACTAATTGTATTTATTTACGAAAAAAAAACGAACACAAAACAAAAAACTAAGTTCACTATACACACGCCGGTACCGCTTATTACCGTTATTTTTAATCTAGTAGATTAACGTAGAAATTTAACGAGAAAACAAGGAAAAACTATGGGTAAAATTAGATTCTTAATTAATTTTCAGATGTTTATATTCATCGGATATGAATTTATCAAAAGTTAATTTTACCTTACGCCAGAATTTAATATTTATCACCATACCGAATGAAAAGTTTAAATTTATTTAGAACTGTACAAAAATATTATAGGGGGCACGCGTAAATTTTTAAGAATTCGGTTATTATCTAATGTAGCTTTTCATCTGGTTCATTTAGGCCCAAAACACCTATAGGTAAGATATGTTTGGAAAGTTCGCAGTAATGCGAGGAAATGTAAAAAATGATTATGAACTTAAGGTTCCGAAAATAAATCTGGATGAAATTGCATTTTACCGTTTTTACATAAAAGAAATGAAATGGAAAAAATTTAGCTAGGAAAACGACGCTTCTAACTTATTTTCAAATGAAAGAACGGGGTCTACCTCGAATAATCAGCTTTCAATGAACATTGACATAGACTTTAAACGTCAAATTAAACGTTAAAGAAGACAAAAATGACCTATCGAAACGAATAATTTCATTATAGAGAAAATTTAAATAGATTTAAAATGCATTCCACAATCAGCAGACCAAACATCGCAGTTGATAATTCATAAACTTTACTTAAAAACAGAATTTTCGTAGTTTTTATAGTTGACAAAAATTTAAGATAGCTTCCGACTAGATACTGCAACCCAACTGTATAATAAACTGATCAAAATATAAAAACGTATATTAACTAAACCGGCTAAATATATACGAAAATCTGAAACGTGTTTTATTAACTTCGTTAATATTATAACTACTCTGAATGAATGGCGGTTGTAAGAGGGTATTCAGTCGTTGAACTTCAACGTTTGTATTTAATTTTTTTTCATTTAATCATCGTTCACTTGATACTCATGTCATATTAAATATAAAATAATATACTCCAAAGATAATACAATATGCTGTTGTCAAACCATTGCAGTTTAACAACTAAATACTAATTTATGAGCATATTAATTATCTATATTATTCTTCCTTTAAGCGACTGAACCTCCTTAAATCTTTCTATTCTACAAATTGAGACAGTGATCACATCATTCTAATCATGCTATATAAAGCAATTACCCGTTCTAGAATTGATTAATGTTCATTTGCCTACGACAACGCATCTAGGTCTCTTCTTTCAAAGCACGACAGAATTCAGAATTCTTATCCATATCTTTGCTTTGAAAAATCCTCCCATTCCCCCGCTACCCATGCAGAGTCCAATGTTCTTCCACTTTCGATTCGTAGATCTCTCCTCGATTATCGTTTTCTAATCAAACGTCTTCCTAATTCGCCTTCTAGCCTTATCCAATCATACATATCAGTTTTTTGTAATTGGCATTTTACTCCTAAATAAATTCCTCTTTTATTACTTAATCATCTTATTCTCTCCCTATATTTATTCTTACCAAAAGCTTCCATACTTTTCTTTCGAGTTCCCCTGTTTCTCTTACCTTCTCAGTTTATCTTTCGTTCCTGTCTCTATAAAATTTCTCTTACCTAAAATTGCTAAACAAGAATTTCCTTCTTCTTCTTTATAGTGCCATACTCGTTTTCGGGATGTCGGCGACTACCTGCTGTACAGATATAGGCATAGTGTTCTAGATAATTATTATATGCAACGCGAGTGTGCATTCAGAACTGATTGTAAATGTTTGATTTATCACGTTGCAAATGCAGTCCCGTGTGTGACTGCTGAGTACTAACTAGCGCACATTTTTCCATTGCCTTCCACGTTAATTTAATTTTTCGTAATAACTTCTGTCATCGTCCGGGATCGAACCCGAAACTTCCATAACGGAAGCCAAGCGCTCTAGCAACTAGGCTATCGTAACGACAAACAAGAATGTAAATTCTCTATTCACAGTCTATTTCTCTTTTACACCCTGATCTTCACCGACGAGTCTAAAAGCCCTCATGGCGTTGGCGCCTCTTTCGTTCTCCCAGTTGCAGACTACTCTGAGTCATTTAAACTGCCGTCCTTTTGTTTGGTCTTTGCCGCGGAACTACCTGCAATCTTCTACCCAATTTTGTTTATTTCGTCTTCTCGCAATTCCCGTAAATGTTTAATAGTATCAGACTCTAAAAGTATTCTCTTAGCTATCAACTTCCCTTCTCTTTCCTACTTATGTGATTCCCTTATTATCTAAATTCAATCTATGATTTATGATCTCCTTTCTAAATATTCTATCCAAGTTGATTTTATGTGGGTACCTGATCACGTAGTATTGCTGCAACCGAATTAGTCGATTTTTCAAAGTTACAATGTACAGCGATTGCAGAACGTAAAGTCAACAAATTTAAAAAGAAAACTACAAATGAAGTAAAATCTCAATTTGACAAGTTCGTTTTTTCCAAAGAAAGATTAATTTATAAAACCTTACTAAAAAAAAAAAAAAAAAAAAAATCAACTAAATAATAATTATAAACACTCGATCGACTAAAAAATTGGAAAGAAATTGTTAGAAGTTCAAAATATCGGGCCAAACCTTATACAATTGTAAACGAAAAATATAAATCTTTCGTTCACCTTCCAATAATACTTAATTACAACACGATAATTTCCTCACTGACAAAGAATTTATTGAAATACCAGGAAAGTGTACAACAAAAATCCATTTCTCCAACGAGAAGCATGAAAATTATATTAAAAAAAAATGTAAAAAAAAACTGGTTTTACTCGAAAGGTTATTTAATAAATCAGGAAATTTTAACTCTTTATAGGGCAATGTGACATATCTGTAAAATACTGTTTAACTGTCTGCAACTGAGGTGGAGATCGAAAAAGACAGCGACGAGGATTGATGTTTTCGATTTTATTTTTACTGGGTATTGAAATAAATAAATTCCATTCCGTATATTAGACTTCTTGCATTCTTACTTGTGAGTCTGCCTAAGTATATAGTGTATATTTGCATTACCTTGTTTTGACTCAATTTTAGGTGGTTGTGGTGCTACAAAGTTCATAAGAGGGCTCAAAGGAGTCGGTACTTTTTGTCCATGGTCTTGTATTGAAACAAGCAGCATATAGGTGAAATATAAATATTACATCATAAATAGCTTCATTTTCAATAAAATTTCCAATTACCCTACGTTTTTGCTAATTTTGACTATGAACCACCAATAATTCTTTTTTAACTAAAATATACGTTATTTAGGGATCTTATAATACAACTAAAAATGCCAGGTTAATTTTTGTGCACATGAATTTTCATTGTTAAAAAGCATGAATAATGTTAGAAAATGTCATTTGGAGGGTCAAATATGATGGGAGGGGGTCTTAATTTTTTCTAAGATGCCCCTCCCGCGTGTCTACAACATACTGAAAAATTTTTAAAATCGGTCAACTTACGCTTGAGAAAATAAAACTAACTGGATTTCAGCAAAAAGTGAGTTTCTCAAAAACTAGGGAACAGAGGGATCTGAAACTTCCTTCACGAATGTTCCTTAGTGGTACCCAGTTACCACTCAATTATCAACTCGATAGCTATCCAGAGAAAATTTATCATTCTTGTTCACCTATGGCCTTTATTTGAAAAAATCTTACGAAGTTAAATTTTGTGCCATCAGGCATGAACAATAATTATTTATCTGCGCACAACAATTTTAATCGTAATAATCAATTTTCCACTATAGCCAACACTGTTATAACCGATAGAGATTAATACATAGTTGTATGGAATTCTGGTGGTTCCTGCAATATTCATCTCTATAACCGATATGTCGTTATAACTGGCTTTCCTTATATATATATATAATGAAAAGCAAATATATGTATATAAAAATGTAACTGTTTATGAACATTTAATTAGTGGAAAACACGTGAAATCGGTTCGAAAAATAACTGAACCATTAAACATTTTCCCCTCCTACACAGAAAATAGTTTGTAATGTAATTAAATCGTAGATTTAGAAATTTAACAAAAAAAAAAAAAAAAAACCAAAAACAGAAACAGGGTATACCAAAAAGTACGCGGAAATTATCCGACTGATGGAACATTTTTCAGTAGCAAAAAGTCTGGTAGAAGGTTCGCTTGAAGAATAACATTTTAAAAAAAAACTCGTGTTACTTATAATTATCACCGATCAAAAAATTGTAAATTAATAAAATTCACTCATTAATACCCTATTATAATAGCTTATATTTTTATTTCATTATTAATGATTTTAAAACGTATTTAAAGTGTAACGCAGAAGCTAATTTCCTTACACATTTTAAATAGTAAGATTTAATTGTTTAAAACCCAAATCCAATTGTTTTAATTTAGAGACGAATAATTAGTAACGAAATTGTGGCTCAACAGTAAATAATGTTACCCCTACATTACTTAAAAATATTTTAATCGAATACATTTCATACTAAAGAAATCGCTATAAAATAATAGGAAATTTTATTTTACTCCATTTTACACATAGTATTTTCGTCGTCGCGTTTGGCCTAGTGGCTAGAGAGCTTGACTTCCGATCCGGAGCTCTCGGGTTTGATACCGGGCGATGATAAAATATCCGGCGCAAGTTTAGTACACAGCAGTTTAGACACAGTTGGACTGCAACTGTAGCGCGATAACAAGCGATTATAGTCAGTTCCAATTGTAGTTGTGTGTATTAGCGTCGCAAGAAATATTCAGCCGCCGAACAATCGCATCAACGTGAGTGAAGGCCAGTCGTCTTGGCTTCGCCTCGCCATTGGTACTAGAGCTGGGCGATTACGAATGATTTTAATAATCGAGTGATCAACGAGTTACTAATTTTGACAATCGATTATAAAAGTAGTAACCGAGTGATCTGTATGAATGACGAATGACGAGTAACGATTACATAGTAATCGTTCATACTATGAACAACACATGTATCAATTGTTTTGTTAGAATATTAGTGGTGCTTTGAACCTTTTTTTTTTTTTTTTAATTTTTAAATATTTATTATTTTCTGAAATTATATTGTTCATTTTAAATAAGACATTAATTTTTAAAGGTATAAATTATTTTATCGAGATAATTTTAACCTATATTAATATGTAAGTCTAATATTTCTACATAACTAATGTTAATAATCGGTATTCATGAGATGTTCTCGGTTCTCATAATCGAATTATTTTACACAATTGTGATTCACAATCATTATATAATTTTGGATATAAATCTGTCGTTACTATTAATTTTGCCGATAAAGATATCAATATTTGTCAAAGACTACCGTTAAAATTAAAATAAATAATGATTTGAAATAAATTTAACCATATTAATGAAATTTAAAAAGAAATCAAATCACATAATAGTTCTCGTAAGTAAACACTGAATGATAATTCGAGTAATAATTCGAATGATCACTCGAATGATTAGTAGTTAACAGAAGTAGTAATCGAAATACATCGAGATATGTTCATAATCAAGTGATTCCATTAGTATATCTCGTAATCGCCCAGCACTAATTGGTACCTTTCTCACGTTGTTGGCAGCACAAAAGCTAAATTGCGCTCCTGCTTATGTGATTCCAACTGCGCGACTATCTATCCTCTAATTCTCCTCTGAATTAAAAGATAACTCATACTCGAAATTTCAAATGAGCTAGATGATCATGATTTCATATTACAGAACGCGTAGTCATAAATTATAGAACAAAAAAAGGATTACTTGCATTTCTATTTATGAATTCATTTTGTGTTAATGACAAGCAAGATTAAAAATACGTTAAACAAACAAAAAAATATTACTTTTCCCTTTACATTTCTGTACTGACTTTCTATAGGTTATCACTTATGTCGATTTTAATTGATTGGCGCCATCCTTGACAAGATGATTAAAACAGAAAGAAAAAATAAATGTCTTATAAATATGAATGCGAAACGAAACAACATTTTCTTATAATTCACAACATAATAACGAAGTAGTCATTAATACGAAATATGCATGCAAATTTAAAAAATAAAAAAGAGAAATTCATTAAACATACTATACTCTTATTTTAATTAATTAATGAAAATAATCACTAAATAATAAACTCATTATCGGTTAATTATAATAATGTGTTAAAAAAAATACAATGTAAAATAAAGAGAAATGGTGTCTAGAGGGGGGACACTCGGTAGAAACGAAGTTCCTTTCACTTTTCGGTAGATATATAAAGCCATTTATAAAGTATGCGATAAAAAATAAGATAAAATTTACACGTGTTTAGAATTGAGGTTATAAAGCTGACCGCGCACAATGTTTGCTGCTCGAATCTCGATACCCGCGTGTACACACAAACACACATCCGTATATAATAGAAAGAGAAAGAGAGCGAAAGTCGCCTGGAGGACGCACAACGGTTTTTCCTTACATGACGATTTCTGCCAGTTTACTCCTACCGCAAGCCGCGTTAAAGAACTTCGTTCCAAAAAACATTTTGCATTTACTATATACCATGTTTAATAATTAATTTGCTAACCAGTACTAGATGTTTATGTTTGTACATGCTTTGAGAATATGTTTTACTGTTGACTAGCCACCATTAAATTTTTCTAACCCCTACCAAATTCGCTGTTTTTGTGTGTTTGCATGTCTGTTGATGATACATCTTCCATTGTATAACTAATGTAATAATTTTCTAACACATACTAAGTTGTTTGATATGACTGGGTGTTTGCACGTGTGTTAATAATACAATTATGATTGCCCAAACGATGTGATAATTTGCCAACCAGTACCAACTTTTATGTTTGTACATGCTTTGAAAATATGTTTTACTGTTGATTAGCCACTTTTAGTAGTCGTCGCGATAGCCTAGTTGCTAGAGCGCTTGACTTCCGTTACGGAGGTCACGGGTTCGACCCCGGGCGACGACAGAACTTATTATAAAGAATTAAATTAAAATACTCCCTAATGATCACGTGGAAGGCAATGGCAAACCACCACGTATACCATCCTATACGCGCTAGTTTAGTACACACAGCAGACACACGCAGGATTGCACTTGTAGCGCGATAAAAAGCGACTGCAATCAGTTCCGGGTGTGGTCTTGCGTGCGTACACTCGCGTTGCGTATAGCAATTGCCATGAGCGCTGCCTATTCTGTACAACTAGAATGTACAAATAGGCAGTCACGATGCTCGGAATCGAGCGATACGACTGAGAGAGAGAGCCACTTTTAACAGTTTTCTAACCACCAACCAAATCCGTTGTTTTTGTGTGTGTATGCTTTGGGGATGAACTTTATTATATCTGTAGCCAGCTAATTCTAATGTAACTTACTAACTCAATATTACCATGCCCCCCATGTTTGTTCCAACGAATATGTCATTAAAAATGGTTTGATGTGTTGATTAATTAATATTAGACTAATCTTTGCTAGCAATGCTTGTTTGTGCATATAATTTGATGTATATTTCATATAAGTTTGAAGCATCTGTTATGTTTATGTGATTTAAAAGTTGCATTGATGCATATCTAACCGAAATAATTGTGATGACAATGTATATAAGGAGATATGTTCCAGCTTACAGATTTTGATAGGTATTTATATACACCCAACCAAAATAACCACAGTACTAACCATTCTTGGTGGTTTATTCTTGTTCGAGCCTATATGTTTCTAGTGTGTTTCTTTGCATATGAGCAATCAGAGCGGATGATTGATAAGACTTATATAGTTCACTAACCTGTATTACTATTCAACTGTCTCAATTGCTGCGAAGGCTATGTTTGAAATTTACCAGAGTTGCTTTTTGAAATGTGCTATGTCTACTATACAATTATGCACAGCTCTATGAAATTTTTAATGTATGAAGAGCCAAAACCTTGCAACACAATAACATGTGTGCAGTTGATATGCATTATGTGTGTTTGATACAGTATACATGGGATAGCATATCAAAATTAAAACATGATAAATCTACTATGAATAAATACTTGTTATCAGTAGATTTTTAATCGCTCAGTCAAAAGAATTTAAAATCACTCTTACCCTCCGCATAAAAATTTCTTTGTTATCCACATTTCATACAGTAAAAAGATAAACCGGCCATAAACTAGAAAAAAGTAAAGAACAACTAAAATCGGACATGCTGACGCTAACTACTTCAGTAAATGGAATGTAAAATTTTTAAATTCTGTTGGAATTTCTAAAACATCAGGGTACTCCATTAGCGGAGTAATCTTAAACATATGCACATTCGAGGTTATTTTAGCAAACTTGTTATAAAACCAAAAATACCAGGTAGCATTGTCGAAAATAAATTCTTAGTATGGTTTGTCTGTTTGCATATGCACAACACGAAATATAAGAAATATAAAATAAAATATTTCCGGTTTTTCCCATTACCTTGAAATCTCTTCCACAGCTATGGCATAAGCTAAATAATCTAAACCTGATCCGCCTAATTCAACCGGTACGTCCATAGCTAACAATCCTAATTCGCCCATCTTTTTTATCTAAATAATAACTCAATATTAAATTACGTCGATACATATACACACTTTTTTACAATGAAAAACAAAAAGTAAATAATAATAATAATAATATTTAAAAAAACTCCTCATCTGGCTTACTGTCGACGCAATAACTGTACTTTCAATTTATGGTTACTTAAAAGTACAGCTAATTAAGTGCACTTATATACTAGAATAATAGGAATACATAATGTAAAATAGAATCTAATGATAATCATAATAACTGTAATAACCACTGTTTGATAATGACTGGGGTGGTACAGGTTATTCATAAAAATTATAATAGTTGACTTGTACCACAATTAAGAACTGAATCAATTCTCTACATAGACTACTGCGCTGTTTCAACAAAATGGAAGTAATAATACGTACGATATCGTTTCTGGTTAGATTATTCCATTCTACATATTTTAAAAATCTCTTTTATTAAAATAGAAAACGGGAATAATAAAATTTAATATATCCCAAAAAATAAGAAAAAAAAAACGTGTTTGAATTTGATAAGTTAATTTTGTTTACTTAAAAATTTATAACTAGGTACACATTATTAATTATTTGCCCCCTTCTTTCAGATTAAAAATTAAGTGATTGTTTCCAATTAATAAAGAACAAAATATGTATAATATTAAAATCCTAACCCAAAATTAAACAAAACACTCTGTATGACAGCATGTTGTTAGAATTAACATCGGTAAATATGCAAGCATAGTAGATTAGAATCATAAACAGGATTAGAATCAATAAAATGAAAATTAATATTTGATACGAAATTTTAAAATAAAGTGCAACACAATGTACACATGCTCAATTGAACTAAACTGTATGTAGTACAATTATTATCCACTTAACAAAGCACTAAACTAGCCAGTACTGTAAATTTAGAATTATTCTGCATAACCCGATTCTATAGATATTGAGAATTAGAATCTTACCTTCTCAGTACTTTTTATAAAATTTTGCCTTGTATTTTTTGAACCGTACTTACTGTCCCATTTATCGATAGCAGCATATAAGAAATAATAACCCAATTAAAAAAAACAGCTTGTTAAAAATGCAATTATTACGAATATTCTAATACCAAAATTTACTATACAGATGCCTGATTAATTATTTATCCTGAATTCAATCAATTACTGGATGCAAATTGTACTACTGAGATAAATTAGAAGAAAATTCGAGATTTTTACTCTACCAAAGCTGTGTTATATAAATGATTTGAAAAAACTGCTATTGACCTATAAATTATAACAATCATACTTAAACTATAATAAAATAAAAATTCTTCCACTATTTAAAATCTTAACTTAATTTTTATCACTAAATTATTTTACTTTTTTAAATATCGAAACCCACTGTCCATGTCGTTACGGAAGTAAAAAAAATTTAAAGGTTTTTAAAAATTTATAATATATCTAGTAAAAATTCAAACATTTGGTAAAGTAAAAAAATTTGGTAAAGTTACGCATAAAATATCAAATAAATTTAACAGCACTTCATTAGTATCAAAACAAATTTTAAAGCACATTATTTTTAAAAGATCGTAATATAATTATTTTAAGCTTATATAATTCTGTCTAGCAACTCCTCAATATAGTTCACTGTATCAAACTTTTTTAAAGCATCCATTTAGAAAACTTAAGAAAGTAATTTGAATTCCGGAATACAGGTTTATTTTTATAACATTTCTACCAAAATCAGTGGAATTAATCAATGTATTGTACTCGTATATATAATATATATATATACCGTATTTGCTCGCGTAATTTGCGCACTTTTTTGCTGTTTTTAACCTGCCAAAAACGGGAGTGCGTAAATTATGCGGGAAATCAGATCAACCTTCATTTTGCTGGTTATACGTAATAATAGGTGTGTATTTCAAAATTACCTCTTACCTATTTAAAACGCTCATTAAATGAAACTGAACCTTTATTTCGAAAAATATATTTATACAACAATAGGTAACTACATTACGGTAATTTTTAAATTCGAGTACCGGTAATTTTCTTTTAAGAAATTAGACATTGTCTAGTAATGTCGAACCTATTAATGTATTTTAATAACAAAAATATGGTTTATATTATTTCTCCGAAGAAATGTATGCAAAAATTAGGGTGCGTAAATTACGCGAGTAAATACGGTATATATATATATATAACTTTTAAATAATAATAATAATAATAATAATAATGATAAAGAAAATAAAAATACACCTAGTGCATAAAAAAAGACAGAAATACAAATGCACGAGGATGGATACGAAAAAAAGGCAACTAAAATAACAGAATGAAAGAATAAAGAAAACAAATGATGTTAGTAAATCTACGAAAAGAAAAAGAAGCAAAACGAAATCCAAAATTAGCATAATAGAATTTAATAACTGAGGATCTAATAAAAAATAGGTCTGGGAAAAAGGTCAAAATGGTGACAAAAACTTTTTAGTTTTAAACCATTGATATGATTTATAGAAATATATAAGCAATACACTGACTAGAAAAACAATTAATGCAATTATATTAAAATTATAACGCCGATGTTTCGGAGACACTGCTCCATAATCATGGCGAATATAGATCATTTATATTTAAGAGCAACAAGTATTTTATGTATTAATTAAAAGTAATTTTTTTTATTGTTTATGATAAAAATAAATAATAAATAATTAGAAATTTACCATTTAATAAAAATATCTTACAGTATAGAAACGTAAAAAATCGATAATTTACCTGCTCCGCGGGATATAGATGATCCCTGTCGAATTTAGCGGCATTAGGTTTTAATTCGCCTTCCGCGAAATCTCTGCATGTTTTTTGTAGCATCTGATGTGTTTCTGGTAAAGACTCGATAGAAGAAATACATCGTTTATGGAATTGTTTTATACCTGTGATTATAATCATACATTTATAATAATAACCACTAATGTAACAGCAATACTAATAATAATAATAATAATAATATAAAATCTTCGTAATGTGTTTCAATAAAAACAGATTTCAAAATTCTGAATATCCAAATTAACTGTAATTACTAAATTTATACCCCTACTAGTTGCAAGCTTAATTATAGAATCGTAAAATTTTAATTTTTGGAATAAACCAAATTTTAATAATTTCTGTATCTTAATTTTAAAGTTCTTTCCATTGAGTTTGTGTCTTTTTTGCTATGGAACCGAAATATCTTATTATACCTTCATTAACTCTAATTAGCAAACTGTTATCGATTTTCAGTTTGTCTAGAACTGACCTGTTAGTTCAGCAAATATATATGTACATATATGTATACTAGCTTTTAACCCGTGACGTTGTCCGCGGAGAATTATTATTTCAAGTAAGCTGTTTCGACGTGAAAACAAATATAAATGAAAGAGATTTTATTATTAAATTATAACTATAGGTTTTTTTGTTTTTTTTTATTATTATTGCTTTTTTTTTATTAGGTATTTACTTCTATATATTTTTTTTATTATTTACTTTTATGTAATTATTTTTGTTTATTTACAATTACAGTAGTAAAATTTTAATTCAACACATTTTTGTAAACGACGTTTTTCAGACGTTGTCCTGCCAGTGTATATTCATTTACTATTAAATATATATATATATATATATATATATATATATATATATCAAATGGATGGCCTTTATATTACAATGAAAAGCTTTGTCGTAAAAAAATCAGTTAAGCGGTTTAAGCGTGAAAAGGTAACAGATAGACAGACAGACAGACACACAGAGTTACTTTCGCATTTATAATCTCGGCAGCCCTTTGAGAGGCGTGACACTCAGCGTCTAAAGCTTACCGTGCCTGAGTCTGTTCTAAGGTCTCTGAAACCTTTTGAGAGGAGTGACGCTCGGTATCTAAAATCTGTCTGGTCTGTGTCTGCTCTTGAGATTCCTCAGTATCAGATCAGTAAAAATAATAAGAATTTTTTTTTTAAAATCAAAATATAATACGTTTATGTAAATGTTTTAAGGAAATCTCCGGCCTACTCACTAAGTACTTATATAACTATTTATGATTTAATAATAAAACCTTTTTCATTTATATTTATATTGACGTTGAAACAGCTTACTTGAAATAATAATTTTCTGCGGACAACGTCGTCGCGGGTAAAAGCTAGGAACGGACGAATGAATGGCGACTATCGAAGATGAACAACACGTTAATAAAAGCTAGCTAGTAATTTTGTTTACATAACGAAACCGATTTCTGGCGTTCTGATGTTTCTTAGAATTTCCGAACAAAAACTGGCTGAATAAAATAACATACACTAACGAACGAATACGTAAGAAATAATAAAATTAATATATTTCCAGAATAAAAACTATCCTATGTTCTTTCCTTGACCTCAAACTATCTCCATACAAAATTTCATCTAAATCGGTTCAGCGGTTTAAGCGTGAAAAGGTAACAGACAGACAGACAGATAGACAGATAGACAGACAGACAGACAGAGTTACTTTCGCATTTATAATATTGGTAAGGATGCTTACACACCCCAAGCTGCACACATACATACACACATACACATATATACAAATAAGAAACGAAATTATTAATTTATACTATCCGCCCTCATCGAGGTAAGACAGCAATTTAAAGTAATTAATTGTAGTAATTTAGTTAATGAAGTACCTAGACTATTCTTAAGGCTTATCACTTATCTCCACTGGAGCAACATCAGCATCATGAATCACCCTACTCTACACCATGCACCCGAGTCAGGTGAGAAGAGCACAAAACATCAACTTTCGCTTGTTTACTTTATTCGCATATGTACAGCGCTTATTATTTACCTTCACTGAGTTTACTAGTATTATTAGTACCTCTACCCTACCCTATGCACGCAGGTCAATTAAGGAGAGGCTTTTGATATTAATTATCCAGAGCTGTGATATATGCATCGCAGTTAGCTATCATTTAGAGCACCACGGCACCGTTAACCACATTCAAATTCTGACCTTTTGACCATCTTAATATATTCCTCAGACAATATCTAGCGTTTAATTATATGGGACACGTCTATATAGTGAAGAGATGGTTCGATATCAGACTAGTGCTATATAGCAATAGATCGGTGTAATGATTATGGAAGATCCTAATTATTTTGTGTTACAAGCGGACTACAATATGTTAACACTAGATTAATAAATGCGATTAACAATGTAGTTAGCCTACCTATTTATTCTCAGAATATAGAGAATATTTCGTTTATTCATTTTTATGAATTCTGAGGGTCAAAATATGCTAATTTTATTATAGAATCAAATGAAATAATTAGTAATGCATCTAAATGCCATCTGTTTTCAGATTAATTCACAGGGAAAAAAAAAATTCTCTGGCATGATCACTAATTCAAATTTTATAAGCAACTAAATAATTACTCAATTTAACATCAGTAAATACACGTATCATGCAAATTTCGATCACGCATAATTATGCGGTCTTAAAAGTATAACAAAGTAAGTGCCATACCGTTGACAAGGTGTCGGTAATAACAGATCCTGCTTGCAACATAAAAAATTAGTAACTATGATTTCAGTTCTATTCTTGGTTTACAATTTTTTCAACGCCAAAACGAAGGGAAAAAAATTCATTAAAAGTTAAATAACTTTTGAAATAAAGGACAGTATAAATATACACAATAGAATGCTTGGTTATATAGTGGTGTTTCGCTCGGGTAGGATCTGATCGAATCCCGCGGCAGCACATTGAAAATATACAAACATTTCTCATGCGTTATGTTAATGTCCAGAGGAAAGAAAAAAACATCAGTCCACTATATTGCGTTCCACAAAAACGCCACAGTCTTTATGTATATACTTACATGTGTGTGTGTTCGCGTGCATAGCTGTAGATGTGTGTATGTATACATATATTTATTTTTTAGGTTCGCTCTTAGATTTGACCCAACCATTTGAATGTATTATGCTAGAAAATTAGATTTTGAAATGATAGGAGACGGAAAAAACAGAGTATTGATGTAAGGGAATTATTGATGGAGATGGAAAGTAGAGTATAATGGAAGCACTGTACCGAGTCGGAAAGCCAAGAGCCAAGAAGATTTTAGAGTACAGAACATTCGAAGATGTTACCATATTGGGTATTTATTTATTTATTTAAGTATATGGTAACAGGTTAGCCAGTTTGAGAGGTCATTTCATCCTCGGACGTTATCTCGGGCGATTCGTATTCTTGTAAGTTGTAATCGTTTCATCTTCAAAAAAATATTTTGACTAAAATCTACTTTGGAATTAGAACTTCCATCGGTAATAAGTTAAAAAATGCTATAACCAATTCATAATATTTTGGAATCACAGATGCTGTGAGATATGTAGAATAAAAATTGTAAATAATTTACCAACTGTACCACGAATATCAGAAATATCAAACGTTAAAGAACTTTACTATTCAAATTGTACAAATTACGAGTAAATAATTCAATATTTGGAAAATTAATAAAAAAAAAAAAAAACAACTACTTTATGTTTAAATATGCAAGATTTAAAGGGAACCTAAGAACAGAGAAAGAAGATAAAAAAAGATTACCGGACAATAATCATAAATACTTTTTCAAGAACTACATTAATAACCAGAAATTATTGATAACTAGCTGAAACCCGTTGAAACTCGACGAAGTGATAATTGCTCAAAAAGCTATTTCATAGCCAAACCTGCGTTAATAGCATTCACAGTGCCTGCCCACAATACCAAAAGTAAAAACCACCTTAATGCTATATGAGCAAAAAGAATAATCACCACCCATTGTCAACATTTACATTTGTATATATTGCAGCGAAAATTATTTTAATTTTACTAACTAATAATATGTTTTTATAAACATTATTTTTTACATATTTTCGGCATTAAGAAATACGTAAATGCACTGAAATACAGTTTTAATTTTTTCTTGAAAATCATCTCATTTTTTTTTTTGTAAATAAGAATTGAACCAATTTTTTAAAGAACAAAACTTATCGAAATTATCAAATGGGGTTCGTTAATCGATTATTAAAAAAAACTGTTTCCGTTTTAATTTTTTTTTTTTTAAACTTTTTAAGTGTTAATGACATACGTTTGAATTTGCGCTTTTGTATGAAATAAAAACTATGTAAATCGGTGAAATAGATATTGCAAAAAAAGACGTTGTGTTTTGATTACATTAAGGTCATACCACAATATCTAAATTAATTAATTTAACAATTTTATAGGACTTCTTTATATACTACATTCATTATAGTTTGACCTTTTGGTACTATTTGTTGTTTAAAATTTTCAAAATACCGCACTCTCGACATTGCTACGTATAACTAACCATGACTAAATACTGGTTCCGGTAGATAAATATCAACGCGATCTAATGTTTGTCCTTGGACTTTGTTTATAGTCATACAAAATGCAAGTCGAATAGGAAACGTACATTAATTAGCCAGTAAATTATATGATAATTTAATTTTTTTCGTTACGCTAAGTTAAAATTTTATGTAATTTATTCATTTTTAGATTTTATTTTGCATCTTAAAATACAGCATACAAATTTTTTGACTATGCGGTTCTCACTCCTAAAAGATCAAAATCGGTGAAATAGGGGTCAATGGCCGATTGTGGGCGAAAAAATTTTAAATCATTTTTGAAAAAAATACTTGATCTTTAAATAAACGGACATTATTATAACCTTTTTCAACCTTTTAAACATTGATGGCTCATTTACAGGTTACAGGCTTCTGTTTAAAAAATAAAAATCGGTGAAATAGAAGCGACTGGGCGATAGTAGAAAGGAACAAATTTATTGTTCATGTATATGGGTTTTAGTTTTTTTTTTTTTTTTAATTTTTTGAAGTTATGTTGACGCATCTAGAGGATTTTTCCTTCCATTCAAAAAAAAAAAAAAATCTCAAAATCAACCAATTACAGATTGTTAGCCGACTGTCGGAAGAAGACGTTTACAGTTTTTAATGCGTTTTATTTTTAATATTTAGGTTTACATAATTTTTTTAAACTTTTTGATCATAAATCACATACCTACTAGTTGTAAGCTGTTATATATAAAAAAAAAAATTAACTGAGTAGGCGAAATAGCGAGTGCTGGACAGTAGTTGGAAGATAACGCCTTGCACTTCAGATATATACGTGTTTATGCATTTGTTTAAACTTTTTTCATTGTTGATGGCTCATCTAGAAGTTATAAGCTTCCGTTTAAAAAAAAAGAAATATTCAAATCGGCCAAACTTGGGCCGCTGGCCGACTGTCAAAAGAAGTGGAATAAACGCTTTATGCTTTATATAGATTTAATTAGTTAATTCAATTTTTTCATCGCATTACCCGACCGATTTTTGCAGTTACAAAATTGTAAATATACAATAAAGCGCTGTAATAAATAATAATACATAAATGTAGAATTAAGAAACCTGGATATTTATATTTTGTTATCAAAGCAGTGATGTAATGAATTCAAATGCCAAAGTCGCACTGCAGCTCAAAATTTATGCGATTTATTTTTATAAATGTTGCTACAAAATCGTTAATTTTTTTCGTTAATTTATATATAATACATTAACTGAACGGATAAAAAATAAAACATTCTTTTATTATACCCGCTATTAAAAGCATTAAAATTTTTTTTATCTTATTCATAATAATATAACGTATTTTAAATTAATACTCTTAAAAAAAGAAACTATAATGCAAAAAGATCAACCCAACGAATATATTTATTGAGCGATTACAACATAATGCATCTGAAAGTTATATCGACTAATTCACTGGATTTATTGTTACCCTGCATTTTATTATATCTGAAACAATTTATAAAAGAATAATTTTCTTATCGGAAAATAATATTAGAAAACGTGGAAAAATATATATGCAACAAAATAAATTAATATTATTCTAACTAAAGAAATATTTACAAATATTGCAATATTCATTTTAAATAAAATACTTTTTTATCTTTAAAACTTCAATTTTAATTTTTTAACTGCATTACAAAGCCTCGACTTTAATTAATATTTTGATCAGTTCGTCTGAATTTAGTACTATCTAAGCAGTTTTACAAATACTGTTACTTGAATTCTTTTTTTAAATATCAACATTATTGTCTCAGGTAAAATTCGAACAAATGTCCGTAACTTTACAAATCGGTAATATCGTCTTAGTTATGACACCCCTGTTATTATTATTTGCGATTAACGTAATTATTATATTGTAACTTGTAAAAGATGAAGGTCGTTATTGTAAATCAACCCGAAAATCAAAATTAAAAATTTTATATTATTATGTTTTAAAATATGGAAAACTCAAGAAAATTTTATAAACAAATGTTTTAATGCGTAAACATGCATAGTTATGGGCATAACCAGAACTCTGTAACAAAATTATAGTTAAAAACAAATGCCACCATTTACTTTTGGTTCATGTTATTCAATATGCAATGATGTAAAATTAAGACTATTCGATTTTGAGAAAATTTGATAATTTAACTGTTTCGCAAAAACTAATTAAATATGAACTTAAGCATAGTGTTAGTCAACGCATTTTCAAATTAGTTTTTGTATTTATTAGACTTTAGGGACATTGTGAGTATTGGTTTTGTACCGAAACATACAATAACTGTAGTGTGATCTGAATTTATGTTCGAAAGCATTTTGCACTCAATATATAAATGGTCCAATTTTTTTTTGTTATAATAATATCCTGAACACACTTGGTAATCTATTCGCATGCGTAGGCCATAGGATGGTACTGCAGGAGCGACTATGCGTAGGTTATTATCAGTAATTGCACCTTAAGTTCAACATAATGTGTACATAATCCAATTATGAAAAAAATGAGCAATGAGCCTTTTTTAAGTATATCAAAAAGAAGAAAAAAAAAAAAACATTAAAAAATTGTTTATAGATTGCGGCTATCTGTGCACGTGTGTTAAGTAGCTCTAACACACACGAAATTTTGTAACAAACAAGTGTCTAATCGGGAAATAACTGATGTAGTTTTTATCGGTTACAGCACTCTTTTCAACTTGTTTCGCATTACTAATTTTTCGTTCATACTTCAATTCTACATCTCTGCATATGTATCACACTCATTTCGATGCTGTGCTACACGCAGACATACATTAGAAAACAACGTACGAATATAAACGGACTACACAACAAAGACACAACCAACAAACAACGTAAACAAATAAATGACCTTGAACCCGATCAGACCAGCTTATTGAACCTTATTGTCTGCTGGCGCCTGCAATTTTCAGTATAAAATAACAACTTTTCCAGCTTTTAAAATACAATCCGCCACACAAAAGAAATAATACCTCGTGTATGCTATTCCAAACATATATTTACTGATATATGTTACTTATTTTATTTAGTGATATAACTCATCGTACAATGACATATAATAATTTTCTATATTTGAAGTGAAATACATACGCTGCAATTAGAATGACTTTTGTAAAATCTGTTTACATTTACTCGTTTGAAATTTTTAGACATAACTCCATTACACTTACAGTACAAGCATACACATATACATGTATATGTATTTATCTATATGTGTGTATTTTTATATATTCATATTAGCCGGGTTTATATGGGAAATCTGCCATTGCGGCTTTTTCGACTTGCACTTGGGGGATCATTTTGGTGTCGAATAAAAAAAATTTAGCCAAATTTTCAGCTCTTTATCTCAAACGACCTTTGAGTTTTTTAAAAAAACCTGTTTTTTCGATTTTATTTGTTTTTTTCATTGTAAAATTCAAAATTAATAAATGGTGATTTTTTCCCGTATTCTTAGGAATAAAATACATGAAGAAATATTATGGTCATAATTTTTAAACAAAAAGCCGATTTTTGGCGATGGAAATAAAATTTAAATCTTTTTTTTTCAATGCCTTTCTGGAGAGTGTCACTCGCCAAATTTTGTCAGACAATGTCTTTTATACTCCTCTACACTCAGGATTTTTTTCAAAATTTTGCGTTTAAACAAATTTAAATATTTTTTATTGCTAAAAAATTCATAAAAAATAATTTTTTTTAATGAAAATTAAGAATTACATTTCTAAAAAAGATTTTTTAACATTTTACTGCAAAGTGATTGCATGAAGACCTATAGAAATTATATGAAATATAGGCTAGCGCACTACATTGCCATCTACGGAGATTTTTTCCTTGTTAATAGTAGATTTACACAGGCGAAAATATTGTTTATTTTTAATATTTGTTTAAATTCCGTGTAGTGTTAGTTCTTATAAAGACACAATTTTTAGTTGTTTTCGACTATGGCCAGTAATTTTTATTTACCACCGCGTAACAAAAAAGGAAAGATGGCCGCTCGTCAACCGTTTGCGATCGAGTCTTTTCGCCTGTGTCGTTGTTGTCCGCTCGTTGTTGAAGTAATTCCTTAAGTCGTCTGTTTATTGATGAAAAAGTTAATGTGGTTGTGAATGAAGACAGTTACGGAGACTAACCTTACTTAAAACATCATAAATTGTTGAAAATTATTATATCTAATGTCGGTTATTTAAAATAATTATGTTAAACGGTGTCTAAATTATAATAAAGTTACTTTAATAATCGAAATTTTTGTCTTTATTGGATCGAGACTGAAAAATTATTCCCAATAGCATGGAAATATTATATAATCGTCTTTATGTACAATTTAGCATGGAATAATATTTATCTAAAAACTATTTAATCATTTTTTACACTCCTAATAACTTTATGCAGGATATGTCTTAGTTTTTTATGGTTTTCTTTATGTTTTTTCTCTGATAAGATCGTATTTCCGTTAAAAAAAATTATTTTTTATGAATTTTTTATACAATAAAAAATATTTAAATTTGTTTAAACGCAAAATTATGAAAAAAATTACTTTTTATTTTTTTCATATTGTTCTACCACTTTAAAAATTTCAAAAAAAATCCTGAGTGTAGAAGAGTATAAAAGACATTTTCTGACAAAATTTGGGGAGTGATACTCTCCAGAAAGGCATTGAAAAAAAAGATTTAAATTTTATTTCCATCGCCAAAAATCGGTTTTTGTTTAAAAATTATGACCATAATATTTTTTCATGTATTTTATTCCGAAGAATACGGGAAAAAATCACTATTCATTAATTTTGAATTTTACTATGGAAAAAAATAATAAAATCGAAAAAACAGTTTTTTTTGAAAAACTCGAAGGTCATTTGAGATAAAGAGCTGAAAATTTGGCTAAATTTTTTTTATTCGACACCAAATTGATCCCCCAAGTGCAAGTCGAAAAAGCCGCAATGGCAGATTTCCCATATAAACCCGGCTATATCCTTAAACAAAAATAAAAAATTTTTTAAATTGCGAAAAATGAAACAACGGTGCAAAAGTAACTAAAATAATTATAAAATTGTAAAACAAAACCATAAAAAACACCAGTGACTTTTAATCGAAAAAAAGTTAAATTTTTCTGCTGTTAATTTTTTCCCCGCATAATTCGACATATTATATTACGAATGTTAGTGATAATTGCCCACACAATACATAAAAGAAAGAGAAGAAAACAAGCAAGCAAAAATTCTCCGTGATATTCAGGACCATATCTAGACCAAAATTTCGGGAGGGGTTACGAAAATATTTTTATAAATATACATATATATATATATATATATATGCGCGCATATGTGTGTGTATTATCATAAAATATTTTTATTTATAAATAGTACAACTAAAATAATTATTATAAATACGCAAAAATCTGAAAAAAATCAAAAATTTAAAATAAATATTTATGCTTTTTTAGGGGGTTCTAACATAAAAAAAATATATACATAAGCTCCATATTTTTAGGTACTTCATTAATATTTATACGGTAATTTATTTATGTAAATTATTAATAGTATGAATATTAGTAAAAAGTGTATTGTTATTTATAAAATAAATATGCGAAGATAATTTTCAGACCGCCCCCCTTTTCAAAATTTTGGGCACGGCCCTGGTGTTTGGGTTTTTTGTTATTCAGATTTCTTTTTATACTTTAGCTTACAGTAACTATTTGTCCTTTACTTGCTTTAATTAAAGATTACAAGTTTTTATATAGTATGGAACGTGAAGGTTATAAAATTGTCACCAAAATTAATAAACCACCAATAACAATTGAATATTTTTACAATTACGTATTTCATTAGATTGTGTATTGCAAGCCGAAAATTCTTGAATACCTAAGTTCCGGAATTAGATCATCAAATTCTCCGTAATAATTCTTCAAATATAAATAATTTTGTATGCAGTTTTTTTTTGTTTTTTTTATTTCGATTAATTTCTATAACTAATGAATTTTCTACTTTTTTTCGGACACCAAGACGGCCAGATAATTTAATTATAAACTACGATCTCCTTACCCAACAAATTCGTTACGCTGGTCAAACAAAATCAAATTTCTCACATTTCTCATTCATCACCTAGTGCACCTCGTTCCCCGGCAATTATAAATTCGTTGTTTTACAGAATTCCGTAGGTAAAGTTTTATTACGGCCGGTTGTCAAAATTTTTAAAATCATAATACACTGGACAAAAACGCGTTGTACAATATAGCTAACCGAAAATAAACTACTATAATTTAATAAAATTGTTTCATTAATAACGTTTTACATATCAAATAAATAAAAGTTATTTCAATTATTTTAATCGGTTAACTCAATATACGAAAAAATATTTCCATCGAAAGCGGTTAAAATCAGTAAGAATTAAAGTAGTGAAAATTAGACGAGAACATAATTAACAGATTTTATTAACCGGCTTTTTTATTAGTATACAATAAAATATAATCGTAGTAACCAGAAAATTATTAATTGACTGCACGGTTCACCAAAGTTTACTAATATTGTAATTAAAAACAACGTTGTAATTTTTTTTCCATAATTGGTTTGTGAAGGTTAATAACCTTCTCACTGGAAAAAATTGTAATATTTTGATGTAGAACTATAAAAATTAATATAACTATAACTGAATAGATTACATGCATCGGAAAGACTTACTTTTAATATTACGAAGCAGCCTTGAATTCATAATACCAGACATGATACAAATTATTAAACGTTCGCTAACCGGCAAAGTTCGTAGTTCAAAACTGTTACAGACGAATATAAGGGTCGGTCAGTTTGTGCACTGGTGGCGTGCTTGCGTAAACTGCCACTAGGAGCGCATCAAAATCGTTAAAGTAAAAAACTGAAAGCTTCAATTTTTCCGTTCCTTATTATTTTAAAGTATACGGATTATAAATATAATATGAATATATCGAAGGATTTATTTAATAAATGTTATTTAAAATTTGATGAAGGTTTTTATAATGGCTAATTAGAGGGCAAAGAAAATTATGAAAATTTCATTACAGTCATGAAATCAATAGGAATTTATTTTATTATAAGAATAAATGCATATTATAATGATATCTTTATTTTTTAATTTTTTTGTATGTGTGTATACACAGTAGCAACTTTCAGAAAAATAAAATTATTTCGTTTAAATTTTTGAAAAGTATAGTTCTATACATACATATTTAATAAAATCATAACATAAGTTTTAATAAAACATTATAGCTAAGAAATATACATTTTTTTACACATCATCTTAAGGCCCGTTACCCATTGCAGCGAGGAATGTGAAATGTGAAATGCGGAATGTGAAATGTGTTTTTTTCGGCTGCTCATTGCAGCGAGTTCGCTGAGCGAGGAAATAATGGTTTGCGATGAAATTATCGAATTTTTATTTGGTATTTGTTTACTATTTTCTTCAGTTCTTTGTTTTCATTTTAACATAAGTTTCTAGGTTAACGAAGTGTGATTTGCTTTTATTTTGTGTGTAATGACTATTTTTTAAAGTATAAAATAATATATGCTATTTTGTGTAATTAAGTGTTTACATAATTTTACTTAATAGCAACATCTATAAAAAGAAAATAATTATTAGAATTATACTTTTCTGCAGAGTCCGAAGAGGAAATTGAAAATTTATTAATTATAAAAAAAATCAAAAGAAGAAAATTTTGGATGCAAAAATATTTACATGCTAGAAATGATTATGGACAATTTCATAGGTTAATTTCTGGAATTAATGGAGGAAGCATTCGTAAAATATTTCCGGCTATCTAAAGATCAGTTCAAAGAAATTCATGACTTCATAAAACATGAAATTGTAAAAAAAATACAGTCTTTCATATTTACATTTTTGAAATTGTTATGTTCCGTATTATACAAAAATTCATATTTCCTAATTATTTCAATCAATTTTTCCATTATATATAAATGAAATTAATAAATGAACTAATATTTTAACAAATTAAAAACAAAAAGTAATATACATATAATGAAATACAAAACAGCAAAGGAATGAAATATTAAAGACGACAATATCAACAAATATGTATATGTAACAAACAATTGAAATGTGCGAAATGTGTTTTGAACAACTCGCTTAGCGATCCGAACAAGGGGAATTATTTTTCCTCGCTCGCCTCTTTCGACCATTTCGATACTGATTCTCGCCGCAATGGGCAGTGTTACATTTAAATGTATAGTAATCGATTTTCAGAAAACACATTGCACATTTCACATTCATCGCTGCTATGGGCAACGGGCCTAAATGTTTGCTATTGTATAAATGTATAAAATTTATAATAAAATTTATTTAGGTAAGAGTTGATTGAATTTTTAAACAAGTTAGTAACACTATAACTTGTAGGACTACAATAATACCTATCCATTTATGTACATATTTATTAAAAAATTCTTTTTATTTTGTATATACATACATAATTGTTTTCTTAATCTTTTCCTGAATTTCAACTGAATAATATAACCATAAATTTTCAAATTTAATATGTCAAATGATTATAATTTCCACCATTCAGAAATTAATAATTAAAATTTTTCTTTTAAACTTCTTATTGAGTTCTATGTATTCGAAAACACAAATATAATTCAATTTCCAGTTATTTTTTCATAGTAATTATAATAATTTTTACTATTGTAAAGATGAACATACTATTTGATTTCTTTATTTTTAATATAAAAGTATATAAACGTCTTGCAGTTTCTATAAATATAAGTGAGATCTATTAAAGAACAAGTTCAGTCAAGCATGATGTTTCATGCGATCAGGATTCCGTATGTTAAGTTAAAGATGATCATAATTTTCACTTACTTCTTCTTCTTTCCCAACGATTTCCCGGTGCGGGGTCCGCTTGATGGCACTTTATTCTTCATTTTCTACGGTCCTCGGCGTCCTCTATCCCAACACCGACTTTCATCATGTCGCTGTTGATGGAGTCTATCCACCGTCTTCTCGGTTTTCCTCATGGTCTCTTTCCTCCATGGTTATAATCCATTAACATCCTCAGAGGGCTATTGTCTGTTTTCCTCATGATGTGACCGTACCATTGGAGTTTCACGTCCCGTAATTTCAAACGTACAGGTGCAACTCCTATCCCTTATATCCTCGTTTTTAATATGGTCGAGGAGTGTGTGCCCCCGAGAGACCAGCGTAACATTTTCATTTCAGCCACATGAAGTTTTTGTTCCATTTTTGTGTTTGTCGTCCAGCATTCAGCTCCATATAGCATTGCAGGTCTGATAATCGTCTTGTAGATCCTCCCTTTGAGATGTATTGGTATTCTCTTGTCGCATAATACCCCAGTTAGCTGCCTCTATTTCATTCATGCGGTTTGGACGCGGGAATCTATATCACATTGTGTATAATTTTCACTTACATAATACTAAATTACAAACAACAATAATTTCAAAACAAATATTTTCAGTCCAGTTCTTTTTCACACATCTCGCAGTGCCATCAAATTCTACTGGAAAAATAAATAAATTCTAATAAATAACCGCTATTTAGTGCTAGACTTTTGGAAAGATTAATATATCATGTAGACTAGAACATTTTAGTACCAATAAATATTTAAAAATTTGTAATTGTACTTGTTTGTTTTCCGAACTTCTATATAATTATATTTGAATACTATTACTTAAACCACCTTCCTCGTTTGTCACTATTTATTAGATTACTAATTTTTTCAAACAACCATTTTCTTTGGTTTCAAGAAAATATTTAGAATGCTCCTGTGGTCCAGGACGATATAAAAATTCAACATCGAAATATACATAACATTTATTTACAATTCTAGTAAAATATATATTTACCTAAAGGTTGCGTACATTATTTTGATTAAAAAATTAATTAACTATTTTAGCATGATCATCCTTTTACACAAAAAAGAGATTTTGTTCACAGTCATCGATTAAAAATTTTTGTCAGGCTAGAATGTATTTAATGGAGATCATACTCTATTCTCAGTATTCAATTGATGAATACAATGTTAATGGTTCATTAAAACAAACTAAAGTACACATTATAGTAGATTACACAATCTAATAATAAAATGCATCTTAACAATCAAATATAACTTTTTAAAATTAAAATTGATATTTTTTAGGTTCAAAATAAGTTAAACAAAAATTATCAATGATGAAGATATACCAACAGTAGCAAGGGCGTCGCCAGCCGATGAGCCAGGGAGGCAAGAAGAGTTACCAGCCGCCAGAGGGGGCAAGATGATAGAAACAGGATATGAGTTATCGAAAAAATAAAATTCAGAAGTTGTAAAGGCTTAATATTTTATTAAACAAGAATAAAATCTTAGAACATAATTTTCATGGGTTTCTGGCAAATTATTCATGATTACGCGCCTATAAATACTCATCACGGCTAGTTGATTAAAAAGCTTCAAGGCTCCAGGGGGGGAAGATGTCCTCCTGCCACCCGCTGGCGACGCCCATGAACAGTAGTAAGAATATATTTAAAAATTTAACCAAAATATAACCATTCTGTTAATTTACTCAACATTTACATCCATATTTGGCAGAAGAAATAAAAAATTGGTAGAAAAGAATTTCTTATTAACAAAATATATTCAACTGCATTTGAAGTAATTTGTAGATCAGATGTTTCAGGACCAACAATTTAAGCCCAAACCACTTACTTCTTGTTATTTCCGTCAGATAAAATTATCTGGTACTATGTATATAGAAATTTATTTGGTACATTTTTACATTATCGCCCCCAGTTCATTCTGCCTCTTTACAGTGATACGTTCGTCGTCACTACCTTTTGGTTCGTATCAATTTATTTTATATATTATTACAAATTAAATAAAAATATTAATTTTTAAAAAAAAAATTCAAATTTATTGGAACGAAGTTCTTTTACGCGGGTTGTCGGTAAGAGTAAATTGGCAGAAATGGCGAGGTCATGAAAAAGGCGTTATACATCGTCCTTCAAGCAACCTTCACACTCTTTTTCTTTCTATTATATACCGGTGTGTGTGTGTGTGTGTGCGAGTATTGAGATTCGAGCAGCAAGCATCATACGCGATCAGCTATATAAGTTCAATTCTAAACACGTGTACATTTTATTGAATTTGAAAATTGGCGCGATTTTTTGTGCGACGTTACCACACTTCAACGAGTCTGATGATTTATTTATTATTTTTGTTTTAATTAATTCACCAGTTCTAGCATGCATCACCATCTAAACGATACCCAAACCAAGGCGAAGTTATTTAACAAATAATACCACAAACTGGAGTGGTTTCGCTAAACAAGTTGAACATAATACCGATTTAAATATTCCTCTAAAAACTTCAAGTGAAACAGAAAATGCAGTGATCAAGTTGGTAAGCAGTATCCATGAGGCGTGTAAATCAAATACTTCATATCCCAAAGAGGATAGATTGTTGGAAACTCATTTATTTTATACTCCATTTGAAATAGGGGAACTAATTCAATTAACAAGAAACGTAAGAGTTCAATGGCAGCAAAACAGACTCCCATCACTTAAAAGATTCTATAACAGGCTACAAAAACAGTTACAGAATAAAATAATTCGATATAAAAATTTCAGATACTCACAGATTTTTGCACAACTAAATCTGGAAAACGGATCGATATGCTTTATCAATAAACTTCCCAAACCCCAATCCATTAGGAAACCTAACGGGGATTGGGCCAAAATCGACAAGGACAAAACTGAGACGTTTGAAAGCACCTGTTCAATACATTTAAACCGTTTGAAAGAAAGGGTCAGCTGCAACATGAAATATCAATTAAAGAATACCTTTCGGCACCTTTGCAATTAACATGGCCAACTAAATACATACCGCGGAAGGAGATACAAGATAAAATTAAACGCTTAAGAAACAAAAAAGCTCCAGGCAAAGATAACCGCTGAAATAGCTAAAAATCTACTGAATAAAAGCCTAATATTGACATATATTTATAACGCTATCTTAAGAACAGAATATTTCCTCCGAACATGGAAAGAATCCATTATCCAAATTATACCAAAACCTCATAAGGACTTATCAGCTCCTTCATCATATAGGCCAATTAGTTTGCTTAGTGTATTGTCAAAGATTTTTGAGATGTTAATACAGGATCGAATTATAAAAGTAATTTCGAAAAACAAGATCTTGCCCAATCACCAGTTTGGATTTCGTGCAAAACATTCGGCCATACAACAAATTCATCGGTTTACCGATAAAATAGCTTCGACACTGGAAAGGGGACAATATTGTAGCGCGGTCTTTCTTGATGTCGAACAGGCATTCGATCGGGTGTGGCATCAAGGCCTCCTGTATAAGCTGAAGAAAATTCTGCCGAATGATATTTATGCGGTAATACAATGCTTCTTGTCAAGAAGGAGTTTTGCAGTGAAGATAAATTCATCCGTCCCACAGGGAAGTATACTTGCGTCATTATTATATTCTCTGTACTCGGCGGATTTTCCAGTACTAAAAACCACGGTAACATTGGCCTTCGCTGATGACACCTGCATCTTAGCGGCAAACAGTGATCCTTCGCGTGCTTCACTACTGTTGCAAGAGCACTTGAACAAGATTGAAGCATGGGCAGAGAAATGAAAGATCAAAATAAACCATTCCAAAAGTTTACAGGCGACTTTTACGTTAAACCAACAGTCCTGCCCCTAGGTAGAAATAAATAAAAATGTTCTTCCGTAAAGCAACAGCGCTATACTTAGGATTAACAATGGACCGACGTCTAACATGGAGGACCCATGTCGCGCACACAAGGTAAAAAATTCGCTCGACTTCAAATCTTAAATAGCCTTATGGGAAGGAAGTCCGCCGTGAGCATGTCTTGAAAAAGACTAATCTATCTATCAGTACTGGTGTCAGTATGTAGGTGTGGCGTCGAAGTATATGGCGCAACGTCCAAGAGCAATATCAACAGAATTCAACAGCTTCAGTCTAAAATACTCAGACAAGTTGCCAACGCTCCTTATTTCGTGTCTAATGGAATACTCCATCACGATTTGAAGATCCCATTCGTGCAAGACTATTACAAACTTCGATATGGTACGTTCTTTAGTAAACTTGAACTTAGTGAAAACATAGAGGCGTCCAGTATGTTCTCTTCGTCTCTCCCTGGGAATCCGCGGAGAAGACTCAAGAGATACTGGTGTAAAGACGAATTACCCGGATAACCCTGAACAAATTATAACAGCATCCACGGAATTAGTTTCACTCGCTCAAACCTACTTTGTGTTGAACAATGTCATGAAACGGACTTAATTTGTAAAAGTTGTTTTTTTTTTACTGTGATTAAAATAGTTTATTGTGTGCAACGTAAAATGATAGAAAGTTATTAGTATATTAGTTAAAAATCATGTATTTTTCTAATGAGAAGAGACGTGAGGAAATATATACTTAACATAGAAAAAGTCAAGATTTAGTTAACCAAACAGCAGTGCCAATTATGGTCCTAGGACCGGAGTGGTGGAAAAAAAAATTAATTCATACGGGATTTATATATTGTGTCATTATTTATCGTATACTTTATGAATGACTTTATACTTGTATATCTACCAAAAAGTGAAAGGAACTTCGTTCCTATCAGGTACCCCCCTCTACACACCACTACTCTTTTTTTGTTTTTAAAATATTTCAAATTTACTCAAAACAATGGATGGCTAAAAATCCAAAAGCTAAAAGCTGACAGCCCCTCATTCTTCATATAAATTATAAGTACCTGGGCGACCGAGCTTTGCTTGGTATTTTTTTTTTGTAACATCAGCTTTATCTGTCGGTTTATTTGTTATAAAAACAAATAAAAAGCGTCTTGTAATTTTACCTGTGATCAGCTATTTTTCAACCAATTGGAAAAATATAATAATAAGGGTATACAGCATATAAGGGTTTTTTTAAATGTGCACAACATATTCTCAGTAATTCACTTTCACCAACAAATATATAAATACGCAAAACATTTAATATCTGCATATAAATAGGCAAAGTCCTCCTTTGTTTATTAACCAATTTTCTTTTTCTTTTTTTGTTTAGTAGCTATTAAACAGCAGTTTTTTTTCTTATTTAAATATAAAATTATTACAAAAAAAATAAAAAATGAACTGTTTGTTAAGATATTTTCGATTTGTTTGTTTGTTTTTTTTTTTTTTTTTTTTGGTTATATATATATTTTTACTGCATGCGTAGCGCATGATTTTTGAACCGCCGTTATGTAACCACCCGCTGATCAGCTGAGAGCCAAGACCGATGCCTTTTTTTTGCCTATTCGTTCCTCGCCGTTTCCAGGTATCTGGAATTACGCGCTCGCCTGTTTTGCCGACCATACGTTTTATTGCTTTGCACTATCAGTATTGACGCCACCGCCTCGTACTCAAAGACACTACAAGAGCCGATAATCGACGACGTTCGAAAATCAAAAAATATTACTGAAGGCAGAACAAATTATCTATTAGTTCGTCGTCGAAAGATCGCGCCACCAACCCTGATTCGTATCATACTGAAAACATTAAAAATCATTTAAAACTCGCGAAACCGAATTTTTCCATGAATTAGACCTTGATAGATCGATTTATTGGCTCAAAATACCCCTAGTGTGCAAATTTCATCTAAATCGTTAGAGCCATTTCCGAGATGCATAACATAAATTTATACAATTATTGCTCATTTAAAGATATTAGATTTAACTTACAAGTTAAGGAATAATTTTAGAATAATTAATTACGACCAAAATGAACTGGGAGCAATAATGTAGTAGTTTACCATTTATTTAATATAAAAATCATAAAATAGATCAAGAAGCTTTAATTTTTTATATTACTCAAAGAAAACAATTAGGTTCTAAAGATGAATAGTTTTTCAGACCCTATAAAGAAGTACACTGTTTACTTTATAAAACACATACATACATATTCATAGCTAAAATTTTTTAAATTGTTATTCCTAAATAGTTTGTAATTATTTTTTGTTCTGTAGAAAGATTTTGAAAAATAAAAGTAAATAAGTCTTTAGTACTTGACATACATTTCAGCGAAAGTTCTTGTTTTTTTTTTTTGTATTCTTAATACTATTTAAATTATAGTTGAAATCATTTAAAACTGTAGGGACCAAAAATATTTATTATATTAACCAGATTTTGTATTAAATCTCACTTAATAGAAGTATTGTCCAAAAATTAATATTGTATACAGTTACACAAGTTTTCGAAATGAAGCAGATAAATGTTAAGATATTTATTATAAACGCTTACATCATTACAGGATGCATTGTTTCAATTTTTTACAAAACAAAAAATAATGATTTTCTTTGCGTATTGTTCTGTATTGACTTTATATGTATTTTATACAAGTTGTTCCAATTGATTTAAATTGTTCTGAATAACTTCAGCATTCAGATCAGTACCAAAAATCGACTAATCTTTATTGACATAGAACAAGTTTCGATTATGTTGCACACACTTATATGTGATGATAATCCTACTGTTTGCTCGTTTCTTCTTCGTCCCCGTTATTGTTATTCATTTTATGTATTCCTATACAATTCCTAAGCGATTTCATTATTAATTAAAGCAACAGTCTTCGTATTATTTTTTCATCGATATTAAAAAGTATTTAATCATTACAATTGTCGGGTTATCAGTCCAATTTCTTAAATAATATAAATTCTTTTTTTTGTTTGACAAAAAACTAAATTTTCGTATTCACGAGCTTTGTTCGTTTTCGTTTTTAAATTATCAAAATAAAATACAGATAAATATAAGGATTTAATTCCAGATCAAATTCGCGTTTCGTATTAATTGGTTAAATTGTATTTTATTTTCTAAAATAGCTGTTCAACATTAACCGTTTAAAATCTATAAATAATAATAAACTTTAACAAATTTTGAATCTTACTTTTTTATATACAGAATAATATGCGAAACAAAATTTAAACATAACAGTTTAAGTTCCAAAACTGATCGCCTGAGGCGCTGTTTCAAGTGAATAAGAAAATTCATTGGCGCACTCAGGGGGGGTGCCACGGGGCCATTGCTCCCCCCAAAAAATCTTCGAAATCTTAACTTCGTTTTGTAACGTTTTGTTTTACTTAATTTTTTTTTTTAAGAACATACATATTTACTTTTTGCTTATATTACAAGTATATAATGTTATATGTGACCTGGCGCGACAAAAGGTACCACCACAAGTCGGAAAACAAGTTTTCGAGTTACGAGCGAAAAAGCGTGAAAGAAAGTCAAAAATATCAAAAATCGTTTTTTTGCGAATTCTGGTGGTTAAACATGTGGACTACACGGTGGCAAACGCGCAAAGTGTATTTCAGCCGGGAAGTGGGAGAAAAACGGATTTGAAGTTGCCGACTTTGGATTTGAGAATGGTACTACAAGTCGCTGGTGTCTTTTCTGCGCGCCTAATCACTTCATTTCTATCTGCGCTCAACATTTCGTGATAATAATGCTGCTTTCATGAATAGTTCGATGAATGCGACGCACAATGCATTCAAAAACTGTTAGAAGAATATTTCGAAAGAGGAGAAGATACCTATGGAACAGAAGATTCAGATACTGCGAGTGATAGTAATGAACAAGATAATTTGAAATTCGGTAAGGCGGACTTCTGTTGTTCAGTTTCTCTACTCCTTTATTCTTTCTTGAAATCATTTATTTTGAAAATGTTATAAGAATTATGTAAATAATAAATTGGAAAAAAATGTTCAATTTTAATATAAGAAATTATTCAGTAGCATTTTTAAAAGTTTTGGTTTTTCTTTAAACTCATTACCATCTCGAAGATTCAAAATACCTTTTAATAAATTTATTTTATTGGTAGGGGAATCAAAAACAATGTATTAGTCACGGTTTTCAACTTTTTTTGGAAATTGATAGAAAAAAAAAATAATAATTGCAGTGAATTTTCTGTTTTTTCTTTAAACTCAATTTTCTCAAAATTTGATTTTTCACTACTGAAAATTCAAATGCTTACAAAATTGTGAATTTTAGAGAAAGAGAGTTTGGATTGGACTCATTTTGATCAGGAAGGTCTCTAGTTTTCAAAGTGCGAAAGAACCGAAAAAAAAAATTCGACTTATGGTACCTTTTGTCGCGCCAAGTCATTTTTACCTATTTTTTTAAAAATAAAATTAGTATGCATACCTAATTTGTGTTTATTAAAAAATTAATGTTACGTTTCTATTATTATTATTATTATTAATTTTTTAAAAATAAAATTCGTCACTTTTGTAATTTTAAAAAAAATATTATTCGTTAATTTTGTATATATATATTTTTTTTTCTATTTTAATTTACAGACCACGGAAATAGATAGGTACTTAGTCGAGGTACCGAGTTACCACCCCCTAACACATCTTCTAAATTCTAGCCCCGACCAAAATAAAATCCTGAGTGCGCCTTTGAGAAAATTGGCTTTTCGTTTTTTAATTTAGCGATTTTCATGCACTTCTAGTGGCAATTTACGCAAGTACGCCAACTGATAAGCAAATTGTCTTACCCTCAGCTTTTTGCTTTGATGCGCTCCTAGTAGCAATTTACACAAGTACGTCAGCTTGTGAACAAACTGTCTGAGCCGAATATAAAACAAGATAAACCAGACTGATAAAGAACAATGAATAAAAACAAAGCGACAGCAATGTTTATGTTATATTCGGCACATTAACACACCGTCGCAAATTTTACATTTATATCATATAACTGCAATTCACAGCGAACATAAAAAATAAAAACTATTCCTAAAAAAATATGCTTTCTCCACCGTACTTCATTCGAGTTTGTTATTCTATTTTTATTATGAAAATTCTAAATTTTGAAACTTTATAATTTTGAAAAATACTTCATTATTGAAAATATTTAATAAATGGTGAAATCTATTTTATTTCAGTCTTACTACACAGTTTGAAATATTTTAATGCCAAATATTATTAAATTAATTTAAAAATTGTCTTTATTTTCGAATTTCTATTTTTTGCCAAATCATATTTATGTAAAATGTTCGCTTGTAAATTATTTTATTAACGTACAAATTATAAATATATTTGATTTTAACTGCGAGCGACACTGTGAATTGAAATAAACCCGCCACTTGTTTACACTGGTTGCTAATGAAAATGCCGCGGATTCGAAATGTTTAGCTTGTAGGTTGTAGAGTATTGTTTTTGTCAGTTTTTATATAATTATTTTTAATTTTTAAAATTATGGCAGAAAAAAGTTCTCAGGATGATAAAGAACTCTTTAATTTTGCTAAAACAGAACTTAAAAAATTACAAAGACAATATATTATTATGGAAAATGATAAAAAATCGTATTCAACGGAAATTAAAAGTTATATTTGTAAACAAAGGTGACTAATTCATTTTTTTTTTTTAGATATATTTATCCTTTATCATTTGAGCTTTGCATATTTACTAATATGGCAGCGGTTTTTAAAAACATCGCTCGTTACTTGTATGTGCACTTCAGTTTGTAAATAAATTGATTATTTTTAATTTAAAATGTTTATTAGATTTTTTCTTTTGGTTTTAAGGCAGATAATTAAAACGTTGGAAAAAGAGTATAAAGAACTACATTTAAAACTAAGTACCAGCAGCGAAAATGAAAGCGAAGAAAACCGTCAAATTAGTAAAGGATTAATTTCGTTAATTGAAAAGTATGAAATGATAAATGAACGAATAAAAACTAAAAAGGAAAAAATCAAAAATTTGAATTCAAAAATTGAACAAATGACTATGAATTTGAATACTTCTAAGCCGGCCATTTTGATGGAAATTGACGTATTATCAGACAAATTGCCCAAGAAAGTTGATACAGCCCGGAATAAATTACATACTGTAAGCTATATGTTTAATTTTTACAAGTGTTTTAAAGAAAATATTCATATACATTTTATTTACAATTTTTTTTTTTGTTAATCGGTACAAATTTGAATATTATTCCTTATTTATCTCCCATTTGTAGAAAAAGATTAAAATGATAAAAAAATAAGATGGTAAAACTTACACCAGGAAAAAGTAATACAGTTTTATACAAGGTGTAAGCGGCAAGGTGGATTCAGCCGTTTCGTTCCTAATAATTAAAAAAGACACTCCATGAGGGTGAACGTTACATAAAGAAATTTATCGCTTTTAAAGCAGAAAATGAAAAAAAAATTATCTCGCAGGAAAAGTAAGTTCATCGATCGTGAAATTATAAAATAATAAGATAAGATCTTCGGAATTTTACAATTTTTGTAATCTAAATATTCATTTTAATCCATGAGAAATTTACAGCTATAGTTTCATAAGTGTATTTCCTGTTGTTTATTTATATATTTTTACCCCCCGCCCCCCCGTGCATGTCAACAAAGGATCTTCGCCTAGAAACGACATGAGGGAGAAGGATCAGTTAAATGTAGATTCCGTCAGCTATTGATAAGATAAAAGAACTGAGGATAGGAACAACAGAGATCGACGGAAACGATAAGATATACGAGGCACAATAAGGAGTAGGGAGTTTGAGTGACAGCAGATTGGAATACAAAGAAGTGGGTTCGTTCACGAGGGATGGACATTCAAAGAGGATATGGTCAGGATCACAGACGGCTTCGTCGTCAGAGTGAAGAGGGCAACAAGGGGTTAAAGGGAAATGAAAACGATAACGTGAAGAAGGAAGAAGAGTATGATACATATGTAAACGAATAATAGGGACAATAACGAAGCGGCGAAGCGAAGGAAAATCGTAAAACCAAGGCCGCGTGGGAAGATTAAGTTGGATGTAAAAATAAACGGAAGGTTGGCAAGAACAGAAAGAATCGTTTATATTAAAACTCTTTTGTTGTTTAAAGATTATGAAAATGGTAAACATATACGAGGGTGGTTTGAAAATTTCCAGGCCTCGCCGAGAAATAACGCTGTTAGGGTTAATTCATCAAGCGCGTTACGTAGTTCCATCCTTCACAGCGTCACTGAACAAGTTTCAGCTTGTTTGAAAACGTATTACTAGTTTTATGTCAGTTTCAAGCAGAGAAGTTGTGTGTTACGTAGAAAGTGGAAAAAAACGAAATACGAGTTGTGATTAAATATATTTTTTTTAAATGTGTGAGCATGAATGAAGATTTACGTTAAGATATAAAGCGCTGTTTTCACAAAAAAATATGTTTTTTTTATTGAGAAGCTCGGAACTTTTCAAACCACCCTCGTATATACATCTTCTTTGAGTCCCAACTGTTCTCGATCGTAGGTGATCTTATTAAAAAAATCTTTCGTATGCAAGATGGACTAATTGTTCGGTATTCATCCCCGACCATGCCTTGATGTCGCACATCCATGAGCGCCTCCTTTGTCCGACCTTCCTCTTGCCCGATATTTTTCCTAATAATATTATTTGCAACAGTGAGTATTTGGATCCAGGTATAAAATGGCCAAAGTATTTCCTCTTCCTGTCTTTTATGATGCCTATTAGTTCCATATCCTTATTTCTCATCATTTGCAGCACTTTCTGATTCGTCTTCTTTGCTGTCCATGGGATTCTTAGGATCGTTCGATAGCACCACATTTCGAAAGCCGCCAAGCGATTCATATTGCTCTTCTTTAAGGTCCAACATTTGCATCCATATAACAACGTACTCCACACGTAGCACTTAAGAATTCTTATACGCTGTGTTGTGAGTGTTCTTCTCATCTTGCTGAAGACCTTTCTTCCTTGTTCAATTCTACACCTAAGTTCGGCATCGGTGTTACCTTTATTATTCATTTGAGTACCGAGGTTCTTCAATTTTTGTACGCTTTCTATTACTCCCCCGCGAATAGCAACATTTAGAACTGTTTCTTCCGTCTAAGAAACAACCATTGTTTTAGTCTTTCTTGCGTTCAATGAGATCCCATATGTGCAGCTGACATTTTCAACTCTGAAGAAGTGTTTTAAGATCTTGTAAACTTTCTGCAATGAGCACTGTATCGTCGGCGTATCGTATATTGTTAATTTTAATTCCTCCTATTTTGATGCCTTCTTCAGCGCTTTCCAAGGTTTCCTTGAAAATCTGCTCGGCATAAATGTTAAATAAAGTAAGAGATAGAACACATCCCTGTCTGACTCCTCGTTTTATAGCCACTGGGTTAGTAGTAAATTTATTCTCATGAGCTATTATAGCGGTTTGATGTGCGTATAAATTTTCTGTTATGCGACGATCCGCTGAATCTAAACCAATACCTTTCAGCATTTGAAAAGTTTATTATATTACACTTTATTAAAAGCCTTCACGAAGTCGACAAAACACAGGTATAGAGGCTGTTGAAATACCAAGCATCTCTGAATTAAAACGTTGATACAGAATATTGCCTCTCTTGTACCTGTTCCCTCCCTGAACCCGAACTGCTCCCTGTTTATGTTTTCTTCACATCTCTTCTGTATTCTTCCATGGATAATCCTTAAAAATATATACATAGAAAAATTAATAGGTTATTGAAAAAATACCGACATGTTTCAGAGCCAAACAAGCTCCATATTTATAATAATTCACCATAAATGTGCAGTTTGGTTTTAAATCATGTCGGCGTTTTTTTAATAATTCATACATTTTACTATGATACCGCTACAAAAAACGTACTGGTGGTGCGATTTCTCGGAATTTTTTAGAAGTTTTTATTATAGTCCTCGTTTAAACATGCGCCGGGTTTCAAGGTAATCTGTTCATGCCCAGATTTTGAAATATTTTTCAACTTCCTTGTCACAGGTGCCTAGATTTCCTTAATCATACAGTATCGGTTTCCTTCGAATTCAGGGTTCAATTTCGAAAACAGAAAGAAATTGGGGGATTTAAATTTGACGAATAAATCATTAGCGGTAAACTATTTTTGCCTTAAAAACTGAATAGTTTTTGTGATGATGTGCGTGGAGGTGTTAATGGAGCGAGAAAAAATCGTGATCGACATTTCGGATCTAGTGTGCCAAATTTGCGTACGCAGCCGGTGCAAAATCCAGTGTTAAACTCGGCGTACAAATTACGGATGATATCAGAAAATTTGCACTGTCCTTTGCATGATAACAACGGATCTTCGCCCAGAAGTGACACAAGGGAAAAGAATCAGTTAGATGTAGATTCGGTCAGCTTTGATAGAATAAAAGAATTGAGGATCGGAAGAACGGAGATCGACGGAAACGATACGATTAGTGAGTTTAACTGATAACAGATCGGAATACAAAGAAGTATGTTCGTTCACGAGAGATGGTCATTCAAAGAAGATATAGTCAGGATAGCAAATGGCTTCGTCGTCAAGATGAAGAGGGTAACTAGGGTTTGGTGCGAGACGAAAGCGAAAACGTGAGGAAAGAAAAAGAGTATGATTAAGACGTAAACGGATAACAGAGACAAGAATGGAGCAGCGAAGCGAAGGAAAATTGTAAAACCAAGACCAGGTAGGAAGATTAGGTTGGTTAAAAAAATGAAAGGAGGGTTGATTGGAAAAGGAGAAATGTAAAAATCTGACCAAAATCTAACATAAAACTTTTTACAAGGTGGGAGAAAATTAGAAGCGGGAATTTTAGTGAAATAAAAGCGGAATTATACAGCAATCTGAGCCAAGGAATCAGCCATTTTGTTACTCTCTATCCCCATATGACTGGGAACCCCGAACATATCATCACTGTCCTAATTTTAGGTTCTGAAATTTCAATTTTTTATGGCTTCAACGTCACCTTTCGTAACACACTGTATTCGGGATAACAAATAAGATTTTATGGCATTCAAAATTAAATGGCAACACATTATTCCATTACGTTAACTGCAGTGAGCCAATCATCCCGAAACTTGGCGCGTGTTTGAAAGAAGTTTGGATTAAAAGTTTCCCAGAAATTGCGCTATTAGTACTTCTTTTGTAAAGACAGTCAGCCTCGATAATTATGAAACGTACAATATATCTGTTAACTCGGTAATTTGGCATAAAAATTATTCTCACATTTTTGAATTCACTGGTGTGTTTTTAAAGGAAAGGAAGGGAATCTAACGCCTCTCCTTAAAATTAATAAAAATCTTCAGACCTACGAGCGGTAAAGTTCAGTCCTAATATTTCGTTTACCTTTGAACAAATTAATTTAAAAAAATTCCTATTAAATTGTTCCACTGCAAATTATTTGAGAAATGATAACAATTTTTCCTCCCATTTAGCTCTATCGATACTAAGAAACCATAAACAGCGTTAGTCACTTCACTGTCGCAACGGCCATACTACAGAATCTCTCCAATGAAAGAAAAAAATATTAAGTTCTGTATTGATGCAATTATTTTTGTGATAAACTATAAATCATATTACGGGGTCGTAGAAGCAATGAAGGCCAAGTTTTCGAATTCTTCAGGTATCAAAGTGCTGGCGATTAATTTTTGTGCGAAGCTTGAGAATGAATTTACTGAGCGGTTTTCCTCTTTAACCATGTTTCGATAGCGAACGTGTCGTGTGTTGCTAGATTAACGTTCTATTGTTATTAAAATGAGATTTCTTACTATAGACGTCTCGATAAGTCGCCTCATGGATCCTTGAAGATCAGTGTTAGTACGGCGCTAATTAAAATGGTACGTGAACGTTGGAAAAAACCTTTAAAAAAATTATGAAAAATTTCCTTACTATTAAAAATTTAACAAGATTATGAAAAAAAAACAGTGTTACGTAAACTTCAATTTTAATGCGGTGAAAAAAATAAAAAAATACTTTAAGTTATGAAATATACATTTTACGACAAAAATACGAACTGGATTACTACCAAATAATAAAAACGACAATTATTCATAGATTTTTAAAATATCAGTATTAATAAATATTGCACTGATTAAATAGAACACTATTCTTTTTCTAGTCATCTTCCAGAAAATAACAGAAATCAAATAGTATTCAACTTCCAACTTTTTTAAAATGTAAAACTAATTTAAAAATTTTTGAGTGCACTAAAATAAAATTATTTTCAATTTTTCATCTCCTGTAGCTAGTTATTAGTATTATTGTCTATCGTGTCTAAATTGGATCGTTGAAGAGATTATCAAAATATTCGTTCACGGAACATTATCAGTAAATTTAAAAATATTTCCCGTTGTTTTAATATTGACCAGCTTCGTGTGTTGGAAATGTACCGTGATTTTGATAAATTTGAAAGTTTTTACGTAATCTTTTAGTTCATTGTTATTATCAAATATGTGTATTCAAGACCGTGTCCACGGGAGGGGGTTAACACCCCCATGAGAACTGAAATAGTTATTATAAATACACAAAAATCTGAAAAAAATCACAAATTTAAAATAAATATTGATGATTTTTTAGGGTGTTCTTACCTACCTTTAAAAGAAAAAAGAAAAAATATGCTCCATATTTTTAGGGGTACTTCATTAATATTTTATGCAAAATTTTTTATTACAAGGATAATTAATAAGATATGTAATTTTTATTAATGTGTTTATACGGGGTAATTCATTTATGTGAATTATTAATATATAAATCAAAATTATGGAAATTATTAATAGTACGAATATTAGTGAAATATGTATTGTTATTTATAAAATAAATATGCGAAGAAAATCCCCCCCCCTCCCCCTCTAAAATTCTGGGCACGGGCCTGTGTGTATTTATACATATGTGTTAAAAAGATCTTCGTTTCTGGTATTGATTGACATTTGAAAGAATCGAGACATCAAAAGTTTGTTGAATCTAAACTTTAAAATTAAGTTTATTTTTTGTTTTTGCTTGATATCATCATGTATTCGTTCTGTTTCGGTAAATTAACTCTATCCATTATTTTGATATGTTTCTGTTGCGTGACAAAAAGCTGTGCCCTGTGTAGTTGAGTAATACTGCTGAATTATTCAAAATCAGTTGTTTATTGTGGAAAAATTAAATGTTCAAATCGGAAAAAACAATATTAATATTTTCTCAGTATATTAAAATTTTAAATTAGTTTTAATGAATAACTATCTAAATATTTTATAATCACCTTTGAAGTTTCCCGTAAAATGGCCACTGCATCTCATTTTGGCCATTTAGTAATATTATTCTTTTTCCTTGGGACTCCGTACGATTCATTGCTATTATATTAAACGTAGCAAAAATAGACTCATTGAGTAAAATGTGATATTACTCAACGCAAAAATTACATATTGATTTTTAACTTATTGCAACAGTAATTATATCATTCTTCTAAAACAAAGAAAGAACACAATAATAGAAAACTGGGTAAAAAAGTTTGGAAAAAATTACCAGTTGATAAAAGAAATATCATATATTTTGAGTACCATTGAAAAGTAATGTATAGTGTTCTGTGGCGCAAAGAAAATTTAAAAAACATGAATGTTTAGAAATGCGGAAATTACAATTTTGGTCTTACATTCTTTATAATTTACTGAAAACTTCAAATTGTTCCCTTCAGTAATTTAAAAGATGTTCCAACATTTCTAATATCAGTCTTTAATGGAAGACAAAGTAATTACAAAGCGAATCGTTTCGTCCAATAACATTAGTAAACGAACAGTTAGATTTTCTTAATTATACCTACGGGTTAGCAAAATATTTGTTACGATATAATTAATATTTGTAGCCTGTAATGATATGATAACTAACACACTTATCAGCCAACGAAGTAGTTGAATATCAGCTTGGAAGATAAAAGCGAGTTCGAACGCTCTGTGGAGCATGCGTAATTGTATCACTTCATTTAATTTCAATTAAACGATAGGCGTTATTAAAGATATATGTATATATTTCAGCCGTAAATTTTTAAAAATTTTAATTATAAATTTAAGATTTATCCTAAATTTTCATGGTCATTATTTAAACTGATGACTTAGTTGTGTACTACTCCGTAAAAATAAATTATTAATTAGTTTTTGATTATTTCAGGCTACTATAAAGTATAATAACGTGCTGCTAGAAAATTCAGTTTTGAGAACAAGAGTAAATGCCCTGCTACTCGACAGGACCCGATTTAATCATTTATACAAGAAATTTGTTACGAAACTGAATGCACTGAAAAAAAACTGTTTAGACTTGATAGAACAAGCAACAACCGCTTGTGATGAAAGGTACTATATACACTTTTTTTTTTTAAATTGGTTATTGCAAAATTCCCTATTATTATTATTATTATTATTATTATTGGAGCATTTCACAAAAAAATCATTTTGGTTAGTATTTTATGATAAGGGTGATATAAATGCCTTACAAGCGTCTGCGTTTGCAGCCTTTTTTAGAATGAAGTTGTCCAAAACTATTTCTGTATCTGATATTATTACTAGGATTCTTCTTTTTCTTCTTCTTCTTATTATTATTTTAAAATTAAGTTTAACTTTTATGTATATATAGTCGCAAAGTTATTACAATGAATATTGTTTAGTAATCGTAAACTGCTTACTTTTTTAGATTATTTCGTATTTTTAAAAAAATATGATAACAAAGAAAACCTTTTTTAGTTCCATTGAAAAATTATAGACAAAGAGCAAGTTAAAAAAATTGTATTACCGCGAAATTTGCAGTAGACATATATGTTTAAGTTTTGCAGCTGTTATAATATTTTTGGCGATATTAAAACAATTTAGGGAAGGGAGGATAATTTTTTGATTACTGAAATTTTAAAGGTTTAATAATGGTCTAATGAAAAAGCGTAAATAGATCAGTTCAACAACAGGATTTTTCCATTTATTTTGATTAAATTTTGAAGGTTAAAACAATTGTTCTGAAATGATAGGGACAAAAGCACCTTCGTGCAATTTTTAAAAGACATTTCTTATAAATAAAAAATAAAGATTTTATAATTTTTTTAAATGTGAAAATGTTATGTTAATTGTGGTATGCATTTGTATTAAAGTCCCATTACCTTATATACCTCATACGTTATTATGATTTTGCATAACAATGGATCGTAATAAAGTATTAGTTCTAGTTAGTTAATCATACGAAGCTCATTACATTTCCTATCATACTAACACGGAAACATCGTTTATTTACATAGCCAACGGACAGTTAATCTTTTTTTCGTAATAACTCGTATTTGAGCTGCCTTATTATGCGACCTGGATATTCCGCTTTTCTTCTTTTAATTATACTCAGTAATTCTTTAGTTCCGTATTCCATAGTACTTCGATGTTTTTAAGGTACTGGTTCCTGGATATTATAAGTATCCGTCAATATAGCCGAATTTCTACACCTTCCAGTGTACGCATTAACTGTTTTCGTGTTGTCTAGGATTCCTATCGGAAGTAGATAGCACTTCACTAATTTACATCTTAATAATTACAGGTAATTCATATAGATCTTGTTAGTACCTTATTTAATTTTTTAAATTTACTTTTGGGAAATTGCTATGCATGTTTTTATCTCTACGTCTAATCTTCTGCATCCGTTATTCAACTACCTAGATATTTAAATTTTTGTTCTATATCTTTGCCATTGATACTTAATTTCATCTGCTTAGCTTATTTAATTGTCACCGTTATTGTTCTAATTTTCATTAAATTTAAATCCATAACTATTGCACACAAATTAGTTTTTAATATTATTTCTTGTAATTCGCGTTTGGAATCAATTATTAACAGCCTATTTTACATATCCGGAATTACGGTATTCCTTCGAATTTAAGACGCACACTTTTTACTCGATTAAAGGGCTAAAATAATGAGTGCGTCTTAAATTCGAAGTAATACAGTATTATTTTCATGGTGCGTTAGTATGTCGCAAATTCTTTTTATTTGTGTACAATGTCGGTATTAAACGATTTAAAAATATTATCACTCACTTTAACGAATGTGGTGGTATTCAAATACACAAACATAGCTTATGTAACCAAGTGCATCGTAAGGATGCTATTTCCGATGAAGAAGTGAAAGAAATTGTTGCACTTATTCGTTGATATGCAGAGTTTGTAGCCATCACTTTGCCTGGTCGCTTACCCAATCTTTGGAAGTATTAACCTTTTTTTTTAAAAATACTATCCAACGAAAATAGGTCTACTTTTTATCAACGATATGTAAACAGCTGCCAACCTGCTATTCGAGTGTCATTACATTATGAGCATTCCAACAGTTATGGAAAACTTATTGTCCATACATCATCGCTATGAAACCCACATACGATTTATGTGACGTCTGTTGTAAACTGGTTAGTAACACTAGCGTTACAATTAACGTCGGTGATGAAGAAAAGCAAGCTGTATTGGATGAATATCGCAATCATTTACAATTGACTAGTGGTTAGCATGAGGAAAAGTACCGAGAAATTAGAAAAATCTAACTGTTTGATGATACTGATGGATTACACACAGAATGTTAATGTAGTACCCCACATTGGACCACAGCAAGTTAGAAGTGTGCACTTCAAGTCCCTTTCCTCTAAATACCCTTTTCTTAAATGCCTAATAATTACAATGCGTCTTAAATTCGATGTTTTTATTTTTTTCCAAAAATCGTTTCCTAAAACATGGGTGCGTCTTAAATTCGAAGGAATACAGTATTTATTTTACGTTCATTAACCACAGTCTTTAAACGTTTTATTTGAAATAACATTGAGGACAAGATGCATTCCCGACAAACACCTTTGTTTATATTAATTCCACGTTTTAACTTCTTAACTTTTACCTGTGATTTTTATTTCCTTTTTAGACATGTGTACAGGATTAATGTCAGTATTGTTTTTCTCTTCAGTCATTTTTAATAATTGCTTATGACACACGGTATCGATGGCTTTTTCAAGAATTAAATATCTTTGTTATAATCTATGTATTTTTCAGTGAACATTCTCCATATAATCTCTAGAAAAGAAAAGAAGAAACCAACAAATAATAGAGAAGAATATAACATGAAATCAACAAAATGCATATTTTAATACAAATATGAATTTTGACAAACATGGACAGCTCATAAAATTAAAAAAACATTATAATAAATTGAGATCGCTGTACAAAATTGAATTTGGATATGAATCCAAAAAGAAAAAATAACACTGTATAATAATGCTCTTTTCTGATCAGTTAAAATGGGGAAAAAATGGTCAAAAGATTAAAATCACTGCAAATATAGGTATTACATCAATATATTGAACAGCGTAGTGCTGTTCAGTCTGCGTAACAGCCGGTATAGTTTCTACGGACCTTTAAAGAAAACACGTCGATAAAATTAAGAAACTTGAGATAACTAACTGAAATAATTAATCAAACAAAAATATGGAACAAGATAGTTAAAAAAGTAAAATATCAAAATTTGGCAAGACGAATATAAAAAAATACTGCAGGCAGTCGTACGGACGTGTTAATGCCGAATATTAAAACTAGACTAAAGAAAGAAAAAAAAAAAATTAAAATTTTCAAATATTTTTTAACACTACGACTTACTTAAAAAGATTTAAGATCGCTGTTAACAGTCTCTACAGAGAATCCAAAGAATCAGAAGATATTCTTGCGAACAACATTTAAGTTACGTCAAAAATTTAGAAACACAACATCAATGAAGAATTTTACACACTGAAAAAGAATATTTTCAAAAACTTTTGAAATTTATCATAAAAAGTTTCTTCTAGTAGAAAGGAAGAATAACATAACTGACTACAAAGAACTGAATAAAAATATCGTCAAAGTTCAGAGCCGGTTTCTATGTATTCAAATAATTTTTAACAAATAATACCTTCTTAGTATTATTATATTCATATTTTCACGTATATAATATTTCAATAAATTTACCCTATAGGTTAGGAATCTAAAAATAAATAAAAAAAAAAATAAATGTATATATAATATTGATGATTTACTGAAAAGGTAAAAGAGAACATTCCATCAATACTTTGGTAACGAATAATTTTACTTACGGTTAAATAACTCACAAAAGTATTCGATATAATGGCTATCAATAATATTACTATCGAGAAAAAAGGGCATTGCAGTTGATACGGTAATGTGTATTAAAATTAGGAATCTTGACACCACGCATAAAAAATATCTTGCCTACTGACAGTTCTAACGGACAGTGTACTAAATTATTAAATAATTGCTATTGAAATAGTTGAAAAGACTTTAAAAATAAATATAGAATGTTAATTATAACCGCAATTTACTTTTTTTTTTCCCCCTTGGGCATGCCAGCTAAGGACCTACACCCATAACCAACAAGGAAGGAAAGAGCCGTCAGTTAGATTTTGATACGGTCAGATATAGACAGTATAAAGGAACCAATGGGTGAAATTATGGATGGTGAGAGGAAGGACAAAATATAAGATGCACAATAAGGAGTAGGGAGTTTGAGTTTCAGTAAACAAGAATATTGAATACAACGTTCGACAGAAAGGAATGGGCATTCAAAAAAGATGTGATTGGCGTCACAAACCACCGCTTCGTTATGGTGCAGCGGACAATTTGGAGAGAAGACAAGGGAATAGCGACTTTTTTTGGGTAATTTACAAATACCGAAAACGGACTTTGAAAAATAATATTTTTTCACCAGCGGGTTTTTTAGGCTATTAAGGGTCAGTTATAACGTGTTTTACTGAAATAATTAATAAAATTTGTTTCGTTAGTTTTTTATTTTCAATTTAAATTTAAAATATAATAATACTCTTCGCAGAAATTTGACTTAAATAATTTGGAATTAATTAGATTTCTTCTTTTTTTCCTATTTTTTTAGAACTGAGTTAGAAGCGAAATTGAAAGCAATGATTGAAAAGGACCAATATAGTAGAATCGCACATTATCATGAAATGAAGGATATGCAACGCAGATTGAATTACCTTATGCAGTTACAAGAATTCTTTTCCATAAAAGGTATACAATAAGTTAATAGAAAATTTTTCCAATAAAGAGTTAATAGTGTAAGAAATTAAAATGTAGTTATTGTTTGTATCGATTAAAAATGACCGCGTTTTTTTTTTTTTTTTTCTAAGCTGAATATGATCAAATTATTTTTTACCAACAATTAACTGACAACGATATTATCATGGTTCTAAATAATAGAATAATTGCAATTCAGAATGACCGGAATTTTAGCATGACGGAAGATTAACTTATAGTTTCATTCCAGATATAAGAATTAATCCAATCAATATAAATAATGTTCAATTCTTATTTAGCCCAATTCCTCGCTGATCTTGAAAGATTTCAGAGTTAATTGTACCATTTTCGCTTATCAAACACCGATTTGTGTTCCTGCGGAGATGCACCAGAAACTGTTACCCATATTATTAACGATTGCATTAAATGGAAATTCCTGTTCAGTCACAAACTGCTTTCTTTTAAATAACGAAAATTACAATGAATACTATCGTGGCATTCAAGTATTCAAATGAGGAAGTTTCAGATTTTATTTAATATTTAAATTAATGTAATTTATTTTGTTTGTTTGGATCTGCTTTTTATTTTTCCTTTCTTTTCTTTTTTTTTTTTTTCATTTTTACCATAGAGTATTCATATAATTGAGGTACTCATGGTAATGTTTCAATTAGTTATATATTTATTTTACTATCTAATAAACTTCCCTCGCCGGTTACGACCGGATTAGGGAACCATGAAAAAAAAAAAAGAAAAAAGCTGAATATAGTGACTTAGCTTACAGTAGAACTATATCCGACAAATTGACAATTTTCATTGTGTACACCCGATCAAGGATTGATTTGAAACTTTATCACAAAGTGACTAAGTGTGGTAGATAGAAATCAGTTGTCAATATTGCCGCTGATTATCTCCAGCTTTAATTTTCATGTTGTAGTAATTTTCATATTGCAGTACAGTAGACTCCCGTTATCCGACTCCGAATTATCCGACTCTAATAGCAATGGAAAAAATAAAAATCAAAAAAGCAATACAGTAGACTCCTGATTATCCGACTTTTTCGGTATCCGACCAACCTTCAGCCCCGATTATGTCGGATAATTCGGAGTCTACTGTATTGATAAACCGGGCTCTACTAAGCAACTGGAAGTGTGAAACTCTGTCAATTAGAGCAATGTTTTTTAATTTTTTTAAAAGCGCGCAACACCAAATTTGTGATTTATTTCAAAATAATCAATTCCATAACTGTAATTCTTTTCTTTATTCAATTTTTTTAAAATAATATATTATTTCATAGTCGTTAATGTTTTTACAATTAATTTCTATTGCAGCTGAAAATTAATTATTATTTCGATATTATGCAAATACATGTGTATTTAAAAATCATTTAAAATTACAATGTAGTTTAAAATTTAACGCGATACGCGAGCTTGATGATTTTTACAGATTTTAACAATATTGAGACGAATAAATAATAAAACAACTTGCATCTCATCTGAATTTCCCTTGCTCCCACGTTTCTTTTTTTAAAAACATAAATCATCGCTGAGATTCTTGAATCGCAAAGATACGACGTGGAAAATAATAATAGTGTATTTAATACTTTTTTCGATAGACGACCTGGTCATCGTTAACAGAGATTCAGAATTTTTCGGAATTCATTTCAGTGAATTTTAATTTTAGTGCACAATCTAAAGACAGTAACAACGTCAATTCTGTATTCAAGGTAAACACGGAGAAGTTTGAAACAGATTCCTAATCGAATTGCTCAGTGCTTAATGACCGAAAATGTTTTTCAAAACTTTCTTCTATTATTGTTAAATGTTCGATTATTGAAGAAATAATTTTCGCATTCGCATCATGCATGCAAAGAAACATTTCTGTTTCTTTTTCTTTCCTTTTTTTTTTGGTAGTGGGGTGGGGGCGTCAACTATGAATATTTACCCAGCGCAATTGAAATTTCTAGAAGTCGATATATGGCAACGGGATATTCTACCTGAACGAAACACAATTAATTAATTAACTACGCCACGGTAACGTTACTTTCTTTTTCTTACACGTCTCTTGCATAGTAACAGTTTTTTTTTTTTTCATTACCCACAATTTATCAAACGATATAAGGATATTTTCATTTTTTTTTCTTGTATACTTATTTTGGCATTATTAAAGTAGACAAAAATTTAACTAAACACTCTAAAATATTGCACCAATTATCATTTTCAGATATTTCCTAAAAGATTTGTTTTTTCTGTTTCAAAAAAAAAAAAAAAAAAAAAGAGAAAACAGTAATTAATTTTTTAATTGCAACGTACTATTTAAAACTTTTAAATGTAGCAGCTACCTTACTTGTGTTATACTTCTGTAGGCGAACAAAGTTGTATGAAACTTCTAATTTTCATCAGTCACATTTCGATTTAATTAACTATAAAAATTATTCGGATACTTTTGTTCGTTTTTTGGGGGGGCGTTGTCTTCGTCGCAAGCACTTCTCGATGAAAAAAGCGGCGATGAAGTATATTCCGATCGATTTTTTTCGCTAACTCGCATTTAATTATTTTATAAATGCTCATCGAATGGCACAAATACCGAGGAAATGTAAAATAAGAGCTAAAGGGTTGAATAAGTTGCAACCAGTTGTTTGTCTTAAAAATAAAAATTGATTTATTATCTTCCGTTCATAAGCAAAGCCTGATGCGTTTTGCCTTTATATTAATTGATTTGTTTGCTCGTAATGTAAACAGTATGTTAACAAGTTCACCTACGACTATTTTTACAATGTTGCAAGAGGTGTCATTAATTCTTCTCCGAATTGTGTCGTCAGGAACTGGAATTTTCAAAATTTCTTTCTTTGTTTTTCATCAAACATGATCGACACTATTTCACAACAGACCGGTAAAATAAGAGATTTCGTCATTGTGTATAACTTTAATTTTTATGTTATTAACTCAGAGTTTTATACGGCGCAAGTTGAACTTTTTATAAGTTACTTTCATTGTATTTTCAAATTATGTTCTTTTACCTGGCGTTTCGAAAAGCCATTTAAAATTTCACGAGAAAGATTTTTATGTTCAGTTAAAAGATAACGCTTTAATTTAACGAATAACATCGCATTGTTGGCAATTTTTTTTCGCATATGTCACAAAGGCGCGTTGCACAATTTGTATTTTTGATCCGGGTAAATACGAATTTTCAGTACTCTTCGTCATGCAAGCGACCACCGACATTTCAAGTTGATTTCAAAATAATTTTTCTCTCTTCTACATTGCTTTTAATTTCACCAGCGTCAGCAAGATTGTTATCAGTATGATTTTTTTTTTATAACAAAACTATTTTTTTCCTCTAATAAAAAATATTTGTGAAAACTATGATGAAATTAATTGATAATCTCGGCGACCGCTAGTTGTATTTGTAGTTTATGTTTGGTAATCAATTAGGCGGAGAGCGATTATTTAAACGCGACCCCATCGTGATGTAGAATATTATTGATACAACGGAAAACTTCAAAAAGCACTAAACATAATTTCAACTGTTAACTTTAAAAACGACTCGATTTCGCTTATCAGCTTGTATCTGTAGCAGTGATGAATTTAGGAATCTGTTTCTGAGAGCGGCAATTTATGTTCTTGGGGGGCAGAGATTTTTTTTATATTTTTACTGAGAAAATTTTTTAGTGCTATTCCTGAATAAAACCAAATATGTAAAATATGATTTATTATGTAATTTACAAAATAATCAAAAAGCAAGTGTGTACGATAAATTTCGAATAAAATAACTGATTATAAACAATAATGTTTTTTCAATTGGTTTTAAAATTATTAATTCTAATTGTATCGTTAAAAAACATGAGTTATAAAAACATTCTAATGGGTTTATTATCTTTTTGTAATAAACAAATACGCTGTGGTTTAAGCTATTTTAAATGGACTTTTTTTGGAAATAAAAAACAAGATAAAAGCAACAGAGACCGAAATGAAGTTGTTTATAGATCATGTTGCTTTAAAAAAAAAAAAAAAAAAGAATAAATGATAATCGGAAAAAAACGTTTAAACAATTTATTGATATTAATGATAAATGAATCGACGTGAACCGTAATAGTGTCCGTTTACGCTGACAAAAAATATTAACTGCAGCTAATTTTTTTTTTTTTCAGCTCACGAGTATTTTACATCTTTTGCACATTTGCAATAAAAGCTTATCAGTTTTCATAAAATATAAGCAATCGTCAAAGATAAATTTTAAAAGATCATTTTTTTTTTATCCGTATTTTATGTCATTTTTCCGTCAAAAATAAATCTCATAATTTTGAAATTTATTAATATACGACTAATTTGAACCATTTCAAAATGTTTTGGCAGTAACTTTTGACATAACTGTAAACAAAGCCAACAAAAAGAATTTTATTTTCTATGAAATTTCCGCATTGTTAAACAGCTTGTATTATGTTCCGGTTGGGGGCAATTTTAGAGTTCTGGGGGGCATTGCCCCCCTAAAACCCCGAACGGATTCATCCCTGATCTGTAGGGTTTATTATGAGTTCAGGAATTTCCAGTCTGGAAATAGCGGCGCATTATTCTAAATTACTGGAATATTGATGCGTGATCGTTTAATTGTGTTAACGCTAACAAGTAATGAACGAATAATATTTCGCTCGTTCTAAAACTTATCAAAATTATGCCGAGTAAGCAAAAATGTTTAAATATTTCTGCTGCAATATAATGCGATACTTACGTAAATTTAATTATTCAAAAAATTAGATTCACACAATTACTGTAAAAATTACAATCCAATACAAAAATTGTTTTATAATATATTGATTTTTCTTTTAAAATAATTTTTAAAAGTGTACTTAATTTTTCTCGCGGACCACACGAAGGGGCTTCACAGGCCATGATTTGAAAACCACTGCATTACAGAGCGAACTCTTTGAAATTATGTAAATAGTTTCATTGAAATTTTACATATCACTCACCCTCGCCCCTGGTTGATTGCGCATTGAAGTGACGTTATATTTTAATATTCAAAATCGCTTAATAGATTTAAATTAGTCTCCTCCCAATAGCTTATGCATTTCTGTATCTGAGTTGTTAACAATTATAAAACTATTTTAAGCGTTACACACTACCGCAAATTTACTATATCAAATTTAATTCGCAGAATTTAGAAATTTTCAATTTTTTTTCATGTTTTTCATGCCAAATATAGACGAATTTTAAAAAAACTACTTCTATATGGTTCTTCCGCACTCATATATGTAAATCTTTTTAGATCTTTTCCTTTTCGAATTCCTATCAAAATATATCAAAGGAACTTATAGATCATAGTATTAAGAAAATACTAGAAAATTCAATTTTTACGCTTAAACTTAGTTAACCGATTCATTTCTGTTGTTTTTTCTTATTTTTTTATTTTATTCGAATAGCCTATGTTAAAAGTATTCAAAGATCGGTGCCAAAAATTCTCATTATGATATTGCATTAACAATTTTTGTTATTTAAGAAAATATACGTGTTGATTTTTCTTTTTTTTTTTCTTGAATATTTCCAAAAATTATTTAACATGCCTCTGAAATATTTATTGTAATATTATTTAATTATTCCATTAAATTAGTAAAAGATGCTAAAATATCATTTTTAAGTTTTACCACGCAAGCTATATTTTAGATTAATCTATACGATAAAACTGAGTTCTAAAATTTGAACTATAACTTTTCTAAATTAAAAAAAAAAAAGCAGAATAATTCGCGAAGAAATTGTTTAACAAACGTATCTAGAATATTAAAGCCTACTGTACCAGACCATTTTCCTGCGTAAAGTGTGATGACAATCATGATAGTAAAGTATGCAGAAAAACCCGAGACACTCCAGCTACATGTGCTTTGTGTGAGGACCCCCGTCCTGCAAACTACAAGGGCTGTACAGTATACCAAGTCCTCAAGAAAATAACAAACAAACCAACTAACAGAAACCCCATTTAAACCAACATTCAACCCGCCAACACACTGAGTACAGGAAGACGCCCTGCGAACCTTGGTGCCCACATCAGAACAAACCCATCAGTCAGCTATTCATCAGTAACATCTCAACGTTTACCATAACCAGAAAACCCTATGCCTGAATAATCCCAAAATGTTACTAGCCTAACCACCTTTCTCAGCGAGTTCAAGGCTATGTTCAATCAACTCATGCAACAAAATTCAATGATCCTAAACCTACTTACCACTGTCATTCAAAAACTTTCGTCAAAATGATTGTTAATGATTTGAGGATTGCAATTTGGAATGTCAATGGACTGTCTACTCATAGGCATGAACTGGACATGTTTCTTCGGGATCAAAAAATTGATGTCATACTAGTGTCAGAGATTCATTTTACCTACGAAAGTGTTTTCAACATACCAAACTACACCTGTCACTTTACTCTTTATCCTGAGGACAAAGGTCACGGAGGTACTGAAATTCTAATCAAAAACTCCATCTCACACCATATTCTCCTGGAATACAAGACTAAACCTATCCAAGCAACAAGTATTCAAATCAACACTGCTCCCTGGTCCTTCACAATCACCGCAGTCTACTGTCCACCTGGATTCAAAACTCTTGCACAAGATTTCAAAACGTTCTTTGATTAACTCGGCCCCCGATTTCTAGTGGTCGGTGACTGGAACGTAAAAGACACTTTCTGGGGGTCACGACTCATTACACCAAAAGGCAGAGTTCTCTATAATGCTTCAAACCACTGGGCCACCTGAGTACCTATCAAGTGGAGAACCTACATACTGGCCCTCCGGCCCAAGAAGAAAACCAGACCTGATAGACTTTTTTATAACTCGTGGGATCTCCTCAAGCTACTGTTATCCTCACCATGAGCAACACTTCCATCATTAAACCAACACCGCCTCGTCTGTATTCTACAAGAACAAACTAGGATGTTTACCAAGACAACATACAGAACAACATCAATTTGAAAATGTCCCTCAAATGCCCAGCTGATATCGACGAAGCTGCGTACTACCTGACTAAACTGATACAGGCGGCAGCACAGTACGGTACACCAAAACAGGATAGGAAAACAAATCCACGAAATGAGAACATTCCAAAGCATATCAAAGATCTAATTGTAGAGAAAAGAAGGGCCAGAGGTAGATGGCAGAGATCACGAAACCCAGAGGACAAGAGAATATTCAACCAGCTGAACAGGGAACTGCATTTACTCCTGAAGGAAAGAAAAAAATTGCTTAGTCAACCTTAGTATAATTGATAACTCACTTTGGCGTGCCACCCACAAGTTCAAAAGGCCACAATAACCCATGTCAGCAATCAATAAGCTCTCCGGACAATGGGCAAGATTTGACCAAGAAAAGGCTAACCTCTTTGCCAACCACTTAACCTCAGTGTTCCAGCCGTTTCCAACAATATCTAACCCAGCTTAGAAAGAAGAAATTAAAAATTTTCTTGAAAAACCTTGTCAGCTAGCACTGCCAATAAAACCTATATCTCCATCTGAAATAAGGCTATTCCTTAAATGTATGAAGACAAAGTCCCAGGTTTTGATCTGATAACAGGGAAACTTCTCAAAGAGATTCCCGATAAAGGTCTCCTATTGCTATCAAACATTTTTAATGCAGTGTTGAGGCTAATATACTGGTCTATCCAGTGGAAGTATGCGGAGATCATATTAGTACCAAAAAGCCCGCTGATGAGGTCACTTCTTACAGACCCATAAGCCTGAAGAGTGCAATATCTTAGCTGTTTGAGCGACTCTTACTGAAAAGACTACTCAGTAATGATGTTCTCCCTAAAATTGTACCAGATCACCAATTTTGCTTTAGATCTCAACATTCTACAGTTCAACTGGTCCACAGGCTATTTATTCAAATTGCAAGTACTCTAAACGAGAAAAACTACTGCTCTGCAGCCTTTTTAGACATCAGTCGAGCTTTTGATAAGGTTTGGCATGTTGGCCTCCTTGACAAAATTAAACTTTTGCTGCCACAACAATACTAAATGCTACCCAAATCCTACTTAGAAGACAGATACTTCCGTGTGAAACATGGGCAGGTCTTTTCCAATTATTGCAAAATTGAAGCCAGTGTACTTCAAGGAAGTGTTCTAGGCCCGTACTTGTATCTCCTTTACACCTATGATATGCCTCATAATGAAAAAACTACAATTGCATTTGCTGATGATACAGCTATCCTTGCCGAGGACTGGGACCCTGTAGCTGCATCCGACAATTTACAATCACATCTACAAGATCTCCAACACTGGTTCACTAAATGGCGGATCAAAGTAAATGAAACAAAGTCTGTTCATGTAACATTCACAACCAACAAAAGAATCTGTTCACCAGAAGCCATCAATAACAAACTGATTCGCTAAAAAACATCCATCAAGTTCTAGGACTCCACCTGGACCAGCGCTTAACATGGCAACAACACATTCAACAAAAAAGACAACACCTAGGCTTGAAGTTCAGAAAAATGTATTGGCTCGTGGAAAAGAACTCCAAACTCTCTCTTGCAAACAAACTACTCGTCTACAAAATGTTATTCAATCCTGTATGGATGTGCGGAATAGAACTTTGGGGTTGTTCCAAGCCTTCAAATGTAAACATAATTCAACGATTTCAATCAAAAATGCTAAGAAACCTGGTTGGTGCCCTTTCTACGTAAGCAACTATACTATTCACACTGATCTAAAAATACCATTTGTAATAGAAGAGATCCAGCGAAGACCTAAAACCTACCAGAAAAACCTACCTAATCACACCAATCAATTAGTTAGCAACCTAGCTCATTCAATCTCAACCACAAGAAGACTCCAAAGGACATGGTCAACAGACTTATTCCAAACCCAATGAAAAGCAGATGTAATGTTCCTTGATCGAATAGAAGTGTAGTCACCGGACTGCTTCTCCTCCCTGTCACAACCTTCAGCCTATTTACTTATTACGATTGTATTATTTATTATTTATACTTTATATTGTAGATTGTAAATTTCAAATATTGTAAAAAAAAAAAAAAGCACATTGTATAGTGTGTATTTCATTATTAATTAAAATTACGTAATTTTGCCGATACACCTTGGTAGTCCGAACAGGCCAAATATTTAGCAAGTTCAGATTATTGTAATCTCCTTGTATGTATTTACCCTATAAAGCTTTAAAGCTAAAAATCGTAAAGCACGTTTAATAATAGCTAGAAAGTTTTTCTTTTTTTTTTTTTTTTATGACGCATATTGGTCATTAAATCATGAAAAAACTATGAAACCCCAAAAATTATAAAATTGAAGATTTTGAAAAAAATAAAAACTAATTATTACGAATAATGTTTTTAAAAAGTAAACTCCATAGACCGTTCTATAATAGCTACAGAATTAATTTTCTCTTTTTTAATCAGCGTATTATTTTATGTTCGCAGAATACCGCAAAAATACAAAATTCTAAAAATTTTTAAATTAAAGAGCTCAAATTTGAGAAAATTTACGCTCAAAGTGGTAAGACAGGAAATATAAAAAAGAAGTCCACAGCTCTTTCCTTGTTGTCCCAAAGTCGATTTTTTTTTTAAATGACATACTTTCATCGTTAAAATATAGAAGCAATATGAGATTCAGAAATTTTTAAAATTAAGGAGCCTAAATTTTAAAAAGTGTCAAAATCAGGCTGTCAAATTTTTCGTTTTTCAAAAATCGGGATTATTTAATTTTATTTTTTTAATTGGCGCATTTCGTAGAATACCGCAAAAATACAAAAGTCTAAGGGCCCAAATTTTAGAAAATATACATTTTCTTTTTTCTTTCTTTTTTTTTTCCAAAAAAAATCCACAGCCCCTTCCAGAGTTTCAGCATTTATGCACCATCACAAATCAATGCCTAATATATACAATAAAATAAAAGTAAAGGCATATTAATGTTAAAAAAAAAAAAAATTCTTCTATATCTAAAAGGCCAGAGTCCATTTTATAGCAACTGGAGGATTGATTTTTTTTTTAACTGACATATGTTTGTTATCAAAGAAAGCAACTGTTTCGCATAAATTTGTAAATGAATGTACTAATAATTTCTTTCTTATGGATAGGGCAGTGTAGAATAATGGCCGATTTAGAACTGAAAGAAGCCGAAAAAAGGCGAGAAAAATTAAAAGCGCGCGAAGAAGTAATAAAAAGAGACGAATGCATTTTGGAAGAAATTAAAGCATTTACAGGAGAAGAAAATGTAGAAAAATTATCAGCTTTATTCGCCGATCAAGAAGAAGAAAATTTTGCGCTTTTCAATTACGTTAATGAAATTCAGAACGAGGTATAAAATATCTGTATTTAAAAAAAAAAATCGTATTATCTGTTAAATTATTAAATATTTTAATATTATCGTGTTAGTATCGCGAATAAAATATTGTTTCGCTCCCCGGAAATTAAATTTCTGGCGGCATGTTCTTCACAAAAAATCACCTACTAACTCGTTTTTAACGTTAAACAATTTTATCAATTTAATCAATCTAACGAAATACGGCCACGGACGGTGTCAACTTGACTGAATTCGGTTTCTCTATCTCCTGGAAATTACTCTTTTTACCGATTGATTCTGATCAATATCTTTCCCGAATTATCTCGAAACCATCTTCACGATTCTAGCTATATAGTTTCGCTCTGAAGTACCTCTCTTGTTTTAGAGTTATCGCTAATTTCGAATTAAATATCATGCTCATATGCTGAGGTGTTTTAGCGAGTGATTTAATTATGAATCTGCGAGTAAAAACGATAACTGTTAAACTTTCTTTATAATAACGTTTTTGATATGTAAGCATGTTTCAAAAAATAAAGTACAAAAGAAATATTTAAAACTATAAAAATTATGTTGGCGTAAAATGCATTTTTGTTTGTATGATCAAGTTTTCTTTCTCACTAGCTCTCTCTCTCTCTCTCTCTTTCTGGGTAGCTTACTATGAAAAACAACAGGAATACCTACAATTTATTACAATATATATGCATAATGAAATGAAACATCGATAAAAAGGAAGATCCAGAAAAAAACAATTTGGAAAATACAGGATAAGACATTTTTGATAAATGTAGAAACTGCTTTTCAATACGAAATAATTTTTTCTTAAAATAAATATTAAAAAATTTTAGTATAAAAATGTGCTAAAGAAACGAAGAACTCGATGCATTAAGGATGTAAAGGTCACCTAGTTCAAATTAATATTTCCTATCCAATGAACTTTCGCCAAAACCCTGCACCGTGCAGCACGACTTCTGCAGTTCCTGGCGCATGGTTCCAATCCATACGCATAAAGCCATCATGTCTGTATTCCGCTAAGTACCTAGAGGACCGCTGTCATCCGTTTTTTGGGTCGATGAAACCGAACCGGATAGAACTTTCCAATTGGGCAATAAAAGAAGCCGTGTAGCCACGGACTGATGGAAGGAATTACACGGCACAAACCAACTCCAATCCATATTCGAAGGTCCATCTCAATTCATCATGTCCACCGGCTGTTGGCAAACCGACGTCCTACTCCTTCCTCCTCTGCACTTCTTATCATTGCCTTTTTGAATTTGTACGGAGCCTCGGTCCAGCATCGAAACTATAACTCCGCTATCCCCGTACTACTGGTCTTTGTAACAGTTTATAGTACGGGTTACTGTAATTGAACAAATAAATTTGAAGGATGTAAAAACTTCGCTTGTTACTATTGTCATTGAATTTCTTACTGCTCAGAATAGTGCACGAAACACTGGAGGACGGTCCATAGTCACAGTAGCGGAGTTTTTAATTTTAGGTTTTCCCGAAAAAAATTTGGACGACTTTTCCAACGAATAAAAAATATTAATTATATTTTTTCGAAAGTTTAGAACAAGAAAATAATGATACTTTCGTACGACAAAACGAAATAGCACAAACCCAATAGCTTCCTCTTCAGAAAAAAAAAAAATTAAGTATCCTGAGATTAAATAAAATTTTTCTTTAATTCCACTTTTACCGAATAATTATTATTGTTTAATTATTATATTTGTAACTAAATAAGCATAATAAAACCAATCCATTAATTAAACATCTTAGACTTTCATGGTGGATATTAGAAAAATGATTTACGCTAGACACTAATTGTAAATAAACAAATTTTCGTAAAACTTGGTGTCTACCATAAATCATCCTTCCAATCCATTAACGCTAATTATAAAATTCATTTTTTTTTTATTTCTAGAACTACCTTAAAAAAGTGTTTACATGTATGTTATATTTTTTTTAAATACGCCAAATGCAAATTACAAATTCACAAAACACATTATATACAATCTTAATCAGTGGCAGATTTAGGCCTAGTCCGGTGAAGCCTGAGCCTAGAGCGGCAACATTTGAGGGGCGTCAGAATTTAAAAGGTTGCTAAAATTTAAAAGGTGCCTGAACCTAAACTTTTTCCCCGGTCGCTTAAAAGTCGAAATTAATGAAGTGTTTTTCGTCAACGATAACATCTTGAGATTTTATGTATCAAAAAATAATATATTTTTATCGTAATTAAAGTAAGTTTATCGTGCATATGTAAGAATTGTTGATTTTGACTTTAAAAATTGTTATCAAAACCCGTCGACGTATATATAATATTTGTTTTGTTTTTTTTTTGTTTTTTTTTTTTTTATTACTGGAAAAGCGGCATACCAGAACGGGCCTAGGGCGTGTTCACTATCAAATCCATCACTGACCTTAATAAGTATATAATTATTAGTAACTCACGCATTATAGTCAAGTTAAAGGCAAGACGAAAGTTCTATTTAGATTCGTTGGTATATTAAACATCGATTTCACTAAGCAGCTTCCCCGATTGAACTAAAAATTGAAAAGAAAAACTTATAAGCTACCAATAATATAAGAAATTCTAATAAACTACTGCACAATCAGCCAAAACTTTTTTGTTTTTTATAGCGATAAAAACACTTCATTCAGAATTTCTTTCATAGGAGGCCGAGTTTAACATTTTGATAAAAGGAATGCTGTAACAAGATTTTCAATATATAAAATAAAAACAAAATGGAACTTGATTACTTTTGGCATGCGATTCTACATAATAATTTATAATCCTCTTTATCAATGCGTGGTGACTTAGTGACTAGGTTATAGAGATGCCGGCAGAATAGTAAAAGGCTCTGCAACAGTAATGTTCCAAAATGAAAAAATTATTTCAACTGGAGCCGCCGTTGCGCGCGAGTAAAATGAAATATTCATTTGACGTGGTTGGCAGTTACCATGTAGATCGTAGACACGAAAGTTCCCTATTGTAGTCAGTAGACCGATGCTGTGTACATACTAAGGGGCAAGTATTGCCATGTCGATGACCCCCGCGATGTTAAAAACAGTAATGCCAGAAAGCGTGGTTGTTCTCCTTCCCCTCGTTCCGCCGATCCGTGATAGTCTCGTTGCGCAGGTTGCGTTTCGGTCATAGCTTGCTTCCCTCCTCCCGCTATCGGTTTTCTCTTTCATCCACCCTCTTGTGACCACTTTACCATCCAAATGTCCTTTTCTACTGTAATGTTAATCATGTATTTTTTGATTGTTCTTCCTTATCTCACGGACGATCGTTCTTATACTCAAATCTTCTTAGAGTTAATATTCTACCTCCCTACAGTGCTTCTTTTCTTCTTGCGTTCCATCACCCTTCACTTGTTTCAATAATCGTTTTTTTTTTTTTTTTTTGTCTTCGGTGTTCAGTTGTATTCGATTTTAATTAAATTAGATTAAGTTATTATCTTACAATGCATCAATATGCCTATGTAAATGAATCATTAAAAAATAAAAAAGTAATGTTACATTTCGTCTTAATTCCTTCAGTTTCCGGTTGTTTAACTTTTTTTTGGCATGTTGATTGGGGTAGTTCAATTTAAGGCTCAACCGTACTTTAAGAGATATTTTTATAAAAAACGTTATATTTAAAACACATTAATATTTTCGAAAACTATAGAGAAGCAGCAATACACAACTCCCAGGAAAATCTCTATTATTTCTCATATATCTAAACGACTTAATTAATTCGCTCCTTACTCTCTTCTAACACACTTCCTTCCTTCACGTTTAATTATTCCGATTTTCTGCATCCGCCTAACATGTACTCTCTGTCCGCCTTTCACAAGAACCTGTCAACTCCGTCATTCAATCCTTATTTCCTTTCGACACTGTTATTTTTACTATGGTTCCAGGACATCGGACGGCACGGGAGCTGCCTTTTTAGTCCCACCACTCAACTATTTTGAACCTTATAAAGTGCCATCTGTCTGCTCCATATTTACCGCGGAGTCTACCGATATCCCTTTCGTGCTATCCAATACGTCACTTCCACTACTGATATTTAATTAAATTACCGTTAGTCTCGGATTCTAAGGGTATGCTACTGTCCATCTCCTCTTCTCTTCCTCGTTACTCCTCAGACTTCATAATTTTCCTGATTCGCGTTCTCTTTCCACTATATTGTATAACGCTCGTTTCATACAAATCGATTTCTTATGGTCTCCCAGCCATGTCGGCATTGAGGACAATGAATTGATTCATTAGCTCGATCTGCCGTTCAGATTGGTCAATTTCTATTCAAATTTTCTTCTTCTAATCTTAACGTTCTTTCCAGGAATTGTCATCGTAGACGATGACACGATATTTATTATCCCCTTTTATTATCTTAATATCCAAACTCATCCTCCTCCTTATCCCTGGTACTATAACTTTCTTCATATTTCACGCTTTCTTATCTCTTCTATCTGCAGGCTTCGCCTTGACCATATTACATTCTCTTCTCGTTTTTTCGATCCAGATGATTCTGATTTACTTTACGATACAAATCACATCTTCTTCAAATGCGCGTCTGTATCTATAGAACGCCCTCACTTCTATGAACAACTCCTGAATCTTTGTCTACTCCATTTAGTGCTTCGTTTATTCTCTTTCTCTTCCATCCTCGGTGATCATTCCTATTATAGAGTCTTTCATCGCTTCTATCTCTAGTAGTATTCAATTCTAATTCGCATTCTCCTCTCTTTCACTAATACAATCTAATGCTGAGTAAAAAAAAAAATAGCAAATAAAACTAATAAACTTTACTTATCGAAGTTCTTAATTTTTAATTTGTGCGAATTTTCGTATTTGGTTTTTGACGAATCGCATCGACAACCTGGTAGAATCAGATTTAGTATATTTTGGGCATCTTAAAGCAAGCCTGTATATACCCGCAGCCCGTGCATAACACTTTATCCGCGACACAATAGTTATAATATTCACCGTGTAATAATATAATTCCCTGCTTGTAAACAATTTTATGCTCGTGCCACTGAAAATATACACATAAAGAAAACAGAAAAAAACCTTCCAAAAGAACACTATAAAATATATAATAATCCATATGTAAAATTAACTAGAGATAGAAAATTGAAGATCAAAAAAAATTTGTAGAAAAACGACACTGGCTCAGCATTAACTAGCGTATTATATTATTTCGTTTCAATTTCATTAAAATTGGATGAATGCAGAGAACTTTTTTAAATTCCCCACTGGCGTAGTCCGCCAAAATTTTATAAAAATTTAAAAACAGCCGCTTAGCTTAAAACGCTGTAAAAAGGATAAACTGTATTTCCTTTTGGGAATCATTTGACGCTAATGTATTTTCGGAAATCGTCCTTTTACGATTATTTTTTTAGCGTATTTACCCTTTGCCTTTTGATAAATCCGCTGTAAAATTATTTGCACATAAATCGATAGCTTTTTCGGTCATAAATCTCTGATATTTATCGACTACTATTGACCGCGCCGCGAGTACATTTTCAGCTTTAACCTATTACAAGATAGAAGACGTATACTAATTAATAATAATGTTGCTATAATATATATTAATTACAACGTAATTTTTAGGCTACCTACGGGGATTAGAAAAAGTGTCCCAATTTTATGTAACGTTTGCTATATTTTATCGGATTTCTGTGATTATTTTATTCATATGGACCGATTTAGAATTACGTTGTAAATTTCGATCGTTTTATACAAAATGTATAAAAGAGAAAAAGATATAAATGTAAGAAAGAGGGGTCAAGGGGTACGGCCCTTTGCGAGGTCAAAATGGCCGAGTTTATATATATATATATATACTAGCTGATCCAGCCACGCGTTGCTGCGGCTTAGTAGTTATAATAGATTAAATTAATTTTTTACTTATTATTTTGATGCAACCAAATTAATTTTTACTAATAAACCTGAAATTATTTAGCCGATTTTAAATCATATGTAGAGAATGAAATTATCCAACTAATATACACTTATTGAATTTACATTTTATTTATCTAATCTTTAACTTTAATCTGTAATCAATGACTTATTTACACAATATACTAAATAAATTAGTTACATAAAAATTAAATGTTATAAATGAGGCAGATAACAGTGGTTTCGAACTATTAGTTATATTATTTTGTAAAATTGAAAATTATCAAAGCACTAATTTATGCACAATGTTCTTAGTCAACCTGTCTTTTGCTAACACGAATAGGCACTTGATGGTGTTCCCACACGTGAGCAGGCAACATGCGTTTATTCTTGAAATTTCTTCTTCCGATTCAGTACCTCTCATAACACGCATACGCCGGGCATTTCTGCTACTCGCATTGTTCAAGTTCGATTATCTCCGCGGCATTATCTTATACTGAAATATAAAGCAACTTAGATGTCCAATAATGTCAGAGAGTTGTATCACTGCCACACTATTGTTGTGGGAATATTAAAATAAATTTTTTTTTTTTTTTTATCAAGGCAGGACGTTTATTAAATATACTGAAATATAAATAAATTAAAAGCCGCACAATATTTTTTTTTTTCATAAACAACAACTCCGTAATAACACGAACTTTTTTATAAAAAACAGAGCGAAAAAATTTATTTTATCATTCATCGATAAAAACGCCATGCGCCAGCGATAAAGATGGTTGCATTTCGATTAACATCCACGATACATAAAAGTCGCCACGAAAAGTAGTTGGTGCTCAAAAAATAATAAAATTGTCAAATTTGTTTTATTTAATATAACAAATATTTATGTAAATAATTAAAGCAAAAAGTAATAGCCAACAATTAAATTTGTTTTTTTTTAATTGATTGATTAAATTATTTAATATAACAAATATTTATGTAAATAATTAAAACAAAAAGTATCCTATCTGTTAAGTTGGACCAAATTGCATGTACTTTCAAAATTTTATAAAAATCGGTTAATTAAATTCCGAGTTTATCCTGCACAAACATAAAGACACGGGATTTTTATATATATAGATGTACAAGTATGAATGAGAAAGGAAAATAAAAACTAAATAAATAAATTATTGTAATTTCTGTGAAAATTAAATTGAAGACAACCGGTTCGAAGTTTAAAAATTGTGGAAAACATGCATTTTAAATTCAGCAGTATGCAGTAGTAACGGACAGGATTACTTTTAGGTGGAAATGTTACAAGAAGAAGTGAAAACATTATATATCGCGATAGATCAATGTAAAATGTCCAGCAAATCCCAATCGGAAACGCACTTGGATGAGAAAGATTACTTAATCAAGGAATTGGAACGTTGGAACAATCTAGTGGAAGCGGAAAAGCAAAAATACCAGTCCACGTCCGATAACGTTGCGTTGGTGTTTAAATGTCTAGAACAGTTATTCGTGGCGACCAGATGTGACAACGCGCCGATTCTTCAGTTAGCAGGTATTTTACATTTAAGCACAATTTTATATCGCTTATTTTGCTCAGTATCGCACGAATTTTAGAAAGAATTGGTTATAATTTTTAACGTGAACATGGATGTTACTCTGCTACTTTGCAAAAATTAAAGTTCCCGTTCTGGTTACGAGTTAATATTACCGACGGTGTCTTTAAAATTCCGTAGAATACGCGCTAAATCCCTTCAGAGCTGTCTTGAAAATAAATGGAGCTTGATAGGCTCGCATGACAGTGAAAACTCTCTCAAGACACGAATCATCACGTTAATGTATATTTTTGGCAATTTTCCTGTACGAAATTTGTAGCGAGTTTAATTATATAATCTGATAGATGATTAAAATTCAATTAACATTACGGTTCATTCAAGAGTGATTTTCTAGAAAACTGATTACATTGTTGTCATTAATGGGACGTTGCCAACTGTTGGGATGGCAGAAGATTTATCCTTCGCCATTACTTTTTGTCCGAAGTTTACTATCGATCGGCGTTGTTAAAACGAGGTAGTTTATCGATGTGTCGTTTTTTATGTCGAGACCGAGTCGATCGATAACCTCAGAACGGTGGAATATGTTATACGCAATATCAAATTATAAGTATTTATTTACACTGCGTATATCACACAAAATTTCAAATTACATAAAGTTTCGTTAAATTCTTATAGCATCCGAATGTATAAGTTAAGCAGAATTAAATCTGAATTTTTTAACCGAAATTTGCCACTGTTTTTTTCTTTTCTTTTCTAAAAAATAATTAAAAAGATTCAGATAACGCAAATAAAAAAATTAAAAATTAATTTTAATAATTCATTAATATACACTGCGAATATAAATGAAGGAAATAACAGAAATTAGAATAACCAATAATATCGATAATTAATAAAAATAGAGTTACAACTGATTAAATATACGCATAAACGCAATTAAAATTGCGTAAATATAAAATTCGTCGACTAGTTTCGGTTACGTCGAACCCGAAATCATAGAGCGTAATGCCATAAGTATGGTTCAGTGTAACCAGAAGTAATCGGCGAATTTTATATTTATACAATTGTCAATCGCGTTTTTTATAACGATTTTGAATCAATTGAGGGACCAACGTATAAATAAAATTAATAATTACATATTAATAAAATTCTTATCGAATAAAGTTCAAATATTTGCTTCGTTCGAGACGATAATAATTCCTCTTCGTAAGCGACTTCTTTTTATTTCGTTCGTATCAATATTTATCAAGACGAACAGATTGTCTGATCTGGCAGCGTTCCTACTAAATGTCCCCAGGAGAAAATCTTCATCTTAATTCCAGCGCTAGATATTTTTATATTGTTGTATCGTTATTGAGATTTATTACTATGTTTGCAAGCCGTAATACTTTGACATTAAAAATGGCAAGTCCGTGAGAATAATTTAGATCCTTTAATTTCTAAGTAAATTTTTTGTGTAGTAGATTTAACATGCGAGTTTCATGAAATGTTGATAATTGATACGTGCTGAATAAGCTAACACTAATTTTTACTTTAAAAAACAAACGCATAAAGATTTATTCAATAAATTCACTCAAAAAATCTGAAAAATTGTACTGAATCAATAATGTTTTGAAATTTTTTTAATCTGCAAATATTCTGCAAAATGTCCAAGTTGTGGTTATCTCTATTCGGGCACTTTGAAAGAGAATTTTTTACAATCTAGTATACGAATTTTATAAATCGTGTTGTTATTTTAAAATAAAAAACGTTAATTTTTTACACGTTTTAATATTCGTTTGTGGTCACTTTTGTTTATATCGTTTGTTAAAAAATATTATACGATAAAATGTTTTTTTAAAAAGAAAAAAAATATCGACTTCAAGATTTATTATAAAAGTTTAATAGAAATGCATTAAAAAGTAAAAAATAACAATTTAATAGAAATACACTATAAAGTAAAAAATTCGATAACAAATATATATTTCAGAGTGATATACTTTAAGTGGCGGTTCCTACTGCTCCTACTTTCCGATTTCTAAGAACTGACGTAATACGTTTAGGAAAATCTCTATTTTACTTTTTAATTTTTCTCGATCATTCTCCTAAAGTATTTACTCCATTCTCACTTTCAAAATGTTTTCCTCAAGTAAAAAGGAATTCTACAATCAATTGCCTATTTCCTTCTCACGTAACCATTTTCACTGATGGTTCAAGAAGGCCCACTGAGTTGAAGCATCTTTTAACCAGATGTTAACTTTTCAGAATCGTTTTTTTTGTTCTGTATTTACAAATGAGAATTAATGACTACTCTACGATCTATTGTTTACACCCCTTCTAATCGTGTCTTTCTTCCAATTCTTTAATTATTTATGACTCCATGAGCGCCTTTTAATTCGTTCCTTTCTAATCGGCCTTGCGATTTTATTGCTCCCCGTACACCGTTCACATATCGATATTATTTCTTCTTAATCATATTTGATGTGAATTCTCGACAGTTGATTCTTAAGCTCGATTGCTACTTCTTCATATTTATTTGCAACCACCTTGAATATTATAACTAAAAAAAATTGATCAACTATACGACGTTTACTTTCCTACATAGCTAGTAATTTAATTAATCATTAATATTAATTATAAATAAAACTTAATCTGTTTTTTTTTTTTTTTTCATTCTGACTGTTAGTGAAACTCATAGTTTATCGATCAGCCTAATGATTAAAACAAAAAGTAATGACTTTTACATATTTTTTGATAAACAAAAATACCACTAATTTACAGCATAGTGATAAAAAGGACATCCAACTCTTTTCTCCTCCGTTTTACCATAACATGATAAATCATGGTCTAAAATTTTCCCTGAAAATAATTCGAATTAACCGCAAAAACCACATCCAGTAGTTTCTGACATTAGTGCAGATAGGCAGACAGAACATTGGTCGACTTTCATTTATTCGAATATACAATGAATATCACCAAACATGCCGATGGTAAAATTTTATAATTATTTTCCTAACTGTTCGGATTCAGAGTAAGTTGTTCCGTTGCAACTATGTAAAACTTTTTTTGTAGAAAATTTTAGCCATGTCCGCTGATTCTGCTACCATATGTTATAGAATCGACGGTTCAATCTTTTTATGAAAAACAATACGTGACATTTATGTTGAACTGCAATTCGCTTCGCCAAGATCTAAGAAATTAACACATCGATGCATCTCACCTTTTAAAAATTTCATAATTTCATTAATACTGCTCCGCTGTCGTGATATTAATTTTCCTTTTTTTTTTTTTCTGTTTTCGCATGTATTTTATTTATTAGCACACGTAACATGTTCCCTTTTTTTTTTTTTTTTCTTACATACCAATGTAGTTTGTACCCGGTTTATATCAACTTCTCCCCTGAGATCAACCTTGAATTAAGTTTCATTTTTAGTTTCGCGGATAATAAAGGTCATCTAAATTACAATTTGCGTTTTAAATTTTCTTCCTTAATGGCGTCTAAACGCTGAGGGTGAGAAAAAAACTTTGACATTTACCGTTTTGGTTTTTTTACTCCACATTGATACAGCATTTTTCCAACAGTCAGTCCAAAAAAAATAACACTTCGCTATATGTCTTTTGTTGTTGTCAACTGAGGGTTCTACTCATTAGCGCAGCGATGAAAAATAGAAAACGATAGATAGAAAAGGATGCGAACAGAAAAAGAAGGCGTCGGAAGAAAAAGAATACACCAGCTACAGTGGCGTAGATGTTTTTTTTTTTTATTTCTTTTAATTTCTCCTTCTTTCTAAATGTTAAATACTGACTAAATTAATAGATTACAAATCATTAATCTGTACAATAAGAATGACGATTTACAATTAATCGAATCTTGTAGATGGAGACCGTTTGACCTAAGGTTTTTCCATATCTCCTCTACGTTACAAAAATACGGAAGAGAAGAGACAAGAAAAATCGAGCGCGTAATGCGATAAACGATTATTACGGTTAGTTTAGTAAAATTCATTATTCCATTTTGATTTTATTTCGTAGTACATTTGTTATAAATTTTTTAGTCTTAATTGTATTAATTTCATTTTTGAACCGCTTATAATTTTCTCCGATGTTGTGTTCAGCTCTTACGTGATCGTATTTGAAACAGTATAGAAAGGTGTGATCTAGTGAATTTACTTTGATAGTACGCATGTTCTCTGTAATGTTGTCATTAATTATGTCCGTTTTTTTCAAGTACACCGCAAAATTACCATGTCCTGATTGAGATTGAGTTAGAAATAAGTCTGGTCTGATTTGATTGTTCTTTAGTTTATCTTCGATTCTGGGTAGTAGTTCATACGTTCACTTTCCTGTTACTTCCTGATCATAAGTGTTTTGCCACTTATCCGAGTATTTCAATTTCACTTGTTCTATTTTCTGCGCTATCGTTATTCTATCTCTGTAATTGTTTTTAGTTATCTTTATTTTGTTGTTTCCTTCCAATTGTAAATCCAAGGGCATAATTCTCCCGATATGACATACGCAGAAGTATATTTCTGTCCTCTATACAGATGTAATATTCAAAATGATTTCCCTTTGTTCCATCTTCATTTTATTTTTTCTATTGACCGCAATGTTCGGAAAATAAATCAAGGATCCGTATTCCGTTATGGATCTGACAAGCGTTACGTAAAGAATTTTCCTATCACCAGACGACTTTAAACCAAAGCTTCTATTGTATGGACCTACTAGTTGTGTGTAATATTTCTTAATTTTATCCACGATGCAGTCGACATGTTTACTGAAATTAAGATTTTCGTCTATATATATATATATTCCTACATATTTCATTTCCTTACAGATTGTAAGCGGTTTGTTAGTCAGTTTTAATTCTCTTTCTCTATTATAGTACTTTTAATTTCCTGTTTTTTGTGTTTTCTTGTTATAAATATTGAGTCAGTTTTCTCCGGATTTAAATGTAGACCAAGATTTATAAGTTCATTATTAATATTGTTATTTTTCTGATTTATCTGAGCAATATCGTTTGGTTGATTTAGCAGGATAGCTTTTTCTCTCTTCTATATTTCCGGTAAAGTAAAAATTTCTAAATATTAATTAACCATCGTTGGTATTAATTTAATATGATGTTTGTTTATAATTTTTATCATTTTATTTGAAATTTGATAGATACCATTGACCTTTTTATTAGTACGCTGTTTGATTATTTGTGTAACTGTTAAGTCATCTGCTTCTACTAAAATTTATAATTTCGACTTGTATTGTCTTCAGTTCATTATACATCTTCGGAAAATGTATACTACTGATTAATTCATATTTTTTCTTTTCTTCAGTAATAATTTCTCCCCTTTGTCGCTAATCAGTGATGGAAAATTAAATTTTCTATATTTATCCGTGACAATTTTATACGGCTTACCCCACACCGACGAATTGGCGACTAGTTGTTTCCAATCTTCTGATATGCTTTTATCTATTTCGCGTCTATATTTTACAGTTGTTTATTTTAGTAGTATGAGTGCCTCTCTTTAGTTCGTTTAATTCTTTACTATTTTTATGTTTGTACTTTAATTTGGTTAGTTGTTTCACATTTTTTTTTTTTTTTGTATTGCCCTAATGTAGCGTTTTACCATAATTGTGCTTTCACTGGTTTCTTTTCTTCGCTTTTATATTTTTGATATTCTGCATTTTATTTTTAATTTCGTTCAACTGTTCGCTGTCGATTTTTCCATCTGATTAATTTGTACGTTGAAATTTTATTTCATTATCAGTTCTTCAAATTTACTGTAGTTGATTATTTTGATTTGTTGTTTTCCTTCTTTCAATAAATTTTCTGTCATTTTAAATTTAACCTTACCACGATAAAAGAGGTCTGCCATTTGATCTCGATTTTTTCTATTAGGTTTTTTTCGCTGTTTAAAACAAGATCAATTACACTACTACCATTTTTATTACTAAAAGTCTTAATATTATGCTCATTTTTAACAGTTTATTTTTGCGTATTACAAATCCTTCGAAAATACTTATACTTTTATAATCGATTTTTTTAAATAACGATGATCTTGTGTTAAAATCACCCGCCAATATGATCTTTTCTGTTTTTTTAACATTTAAGTAATTTTGTACTATTCCAATTTTATCTTTAATCGATTCGTTTGAGTAAAATCTTCTGTTCTAAGTATTAAGATATGGTCTGCTGCTTTAATAATTTCTACCTTATAATTATTCCGCATAGCAATTATCACATCTTTCTAAGCGATTATTGCTGGTGAATTTTTTATTATTATTATTTAATTCTGTAATAATAACAATGTCGTACTTTATATTCCGTAATATTTCTGCTTGCTGTGTAGTGCAGTAGCGGAAGTGGTTGTGGCATACTTGGTTGGACAGTGGTGTTTCGTTCGGGTAAAACTGGGTTTGAATCCCGCTATTACGTACTGATAATATACAGAAATTTCATTTGCGCTGGGTTAATTCTCATAATTAACGTGCCAAAAAAAAAAAAAAAAAAAGAGAAGCAAGCCTGGATTAAGAGGGGGGCTGCAGCCCGGGGCCCTGCTTTATAAAGAGGCCCCCAAGAGACACCCACTTTCGATATGTAGTAAAAAATTAATCTATCATTTGCCATATACATAAACTTTTTTTTAAATAAATAGAATTAACTTTACAGGAGCAAGTGCATTTTTTAATACATTTATTTGTTAATAATTTTGTATCCATTGTTATTTCCTCCTAGAGGAGGAAACTTCGTAATAGTAAAATTTTGAGTTCCGTAAAAACGTACCAGAAATTTGTTTTAAGGTATAACGAGACGGAATCTACATTTTTGCGAAATGTCTGTACGAATGTGCGTGCGTGTGTACACGCGCAACACACGCACATACACTATCCTTTTATGCAAATCTCTGGTCAAAATTTGCTGAAAAATTCATTGTTTTCAATTATATATATATAATTTTTTGGCATCGAAAATTCTACCCATTCCCCTCCACAAAACATTCTTTATCGCAATAAATTAATCGCTAAATGACCACTAAAACCGGTCAGTTGTGATGGAAAAAAAAAAAAAAAAAAAATTATTTATATGATATTTAGTTTTGTTTACATTAATAATTATATGTTAATTCGTGAATTTAAAATAATATAATCAAATTAAATTAAAGAAAATTTAGTTATTCTACAAAACTGCTAATTTTGTCACTTCCAAAAAGGGCCTCTAATATTTCTGTAGCCCCGGGCCTATCATACACTTAATCCGGGCCTGAAGAGAAGGAATACCAGGGCTTAGGAATTAAAAATGGAAAAGAAATGTTCGGCAGACTGCAGTTAACAGATGAAGCGGGTAGAAAGTAGAAGTCAGAAACAAAAAAGGGGAAGATGAAAGTGGATTACGATTAAAATGAAGAAATGGAGTAAACAATAAAACATTCGGGAATGATCCAACTGTCTTATATCTCTTTGGTAGCTGTAGAAAATAAATTTAAATAATGCCGAAGCAGACATTTTAAAGGTAAAAGTTGGAATGAAACAGACGGGAAGTAACAGATTGAAGGAAGAAGCTTTTGCAGTTGTAAGTTAAACGAAATGGTTGCAGATTCAATGGAGATAAACTTTTTAGATCACTTAGTAATTTTTATTGGAGCCTACAGTTTAGGAAACGAATATTGCGATAGAGAATTTTCTAAAAAATCAATTTGTGAATGGGCTCATTCGCATTCACTTCCGAGTCCGGGAGTATGTTTAGAGATTTTTGAGTTTTAGAGATTTTCTCGAAATTAATTATGTTTCCAATTACGTCGCTGTACTTAAATTCGGTAGGAAAATTTTATATATAAATCAAAATAACGATGTTTCACTTTCAACTGTGACCGAATCGTATGAAAAATACAACTGTAATTGGTCGTAAATGTTTTGCAAAGTATCTCGTGGCATCTTGTGATTATCATTTCGCGTTAATTCAGCTAACGATCGCGTTGAAAGGTTATCTCATTTACAAGTATAACCATCGTCATCGTGAATATTTTTACCTCATTAACGGAAATCCTCTCTGTTAGCATGTTGGATAGACCGCGCAATGACCGGTAGCATCAGTGTACGCATCTTGAAATTATTTATTTTGATACTTACCTACTTCGTGTTGGCCATTAATGATTCAACATCGGATTACGTATGTTCTCTATGGTCGTTTTTTTTTTTTTTTGAACATGCTGTTCCACGCAGTATACTCCAGTATTCTGCATGTCCTGTTGGCCATTTGCCGGAATGCTCCGAGTAACCGAGCAGTAGAGAAACAACCTCTCTAAACTACAATATTCGCATATTTTATATTTCATCTCTGAATAATGCCCACATAGCGCGCGCCCACGTTATTTTAACGTTATTTAATACATACTAGAACAACATATACGCAATCTTCTTCACGAGTTTTTATTTTCAGTTCGAAGTCGGGGTTTGTGAGAAAGACTTGTATTATCGTTTGTTTTTTTTTTGTTTATTTTTTTTTATTTTTTATTATTTTTATATGCCGCATGTTGTTTTGAACAGTTTTATCGTCGAAGTGATAAAGGAAAAAGTAATTATGCGTAAAGTATATTAACGCGAAAAAATTACCGAGCCAGTTTATTAGACGAAAAATAATCGCACTAATGGGCAATTATGCCAGATACTAACGCGAAAGTGTATTAGTGGATACTTAAATTGGTTAATCATCTAAAAAATTTCCCGTACGTTCCGTATCCGATTACCTTGAACTTGCCAATATCATTTTAGCGAATTCTGTTTACATTTCGTTGTGGAAAAAAAGGAGGATTATCTGCGCCTCCCTCTACCTAAAACAGTGCAACTCGGAAATATTTAAAAATGATAAATACCGCGGATAGAAATTAGAATAGTTATCTTCTATATAAATTTCAAAAAATTTACTCCAACATAAAACAATTATCAAACGCTTCTTTCGCTGGTTTGCAGGGCCAGATCTAAGGATGGAGGGGCTATAGCCCCGGACCTCAGCCTCTAGGAGGCCTCGCGCTCTCGAACAGAAAATAGTTAAATTTTCCACGTGCAAAATTTAAGTCTCTTTTTCCAAAATACTTGATACTGTAAAAATGCAAGATTTTAAATTTTGCGTTTTTCATCTGAAAAAGAATTCAGTTAATTTTTATATATATAAAAAGAATATACGAGTTCATTAATAAATTTATATACTTTTTTTCTGTATAACTTTCTCTTTTTCTCCAATTTAATGCTACATGAAATGAATATTTATAGAAATTTTCTACGATAAATCGAATTTACTGCGTTAACAAAAATAAATGAGTCCTTTAACGTACATATTGAATAATAAATAACATTCGACAAATCGATTAATAACAATTCTTTATTCAACTATTGATATCCATGCAATCGTTGTAAATAATTCTATGTAAAAATGTTTTACGATCTGAAACATTCGTAATTTTCAATATTTTACTTTTTATTTTTATTGAAATACGTTTCATTTTGAACTGCATAAAAATTATTTAAAATAAAAATGAGTTTTAATCGATTGTTGATTTTATAAATATATTTGTATTTCGAAAAATTTAATAAATCGTACTGTGTTTCATTCACTTATTTCTGATCACATAAACAATTATGGAATTTTAAATATGCACGTTTAATATCGTGATCAAAAACATCGCATGAATGTATCAAAATTAGCTCGAAAAAACCGTTGTAGCGACAATACTGAAGCTGCCGTAGTAGATAATGCATTATAAATAAACTTTTTATTCTTATTAAAAAACAATTATTTTTTTGCTACCCACAATATTTCATTTATATATATATATATATATATATATAAATATTTTTGACATTTTCATGTCTTTGCTTTGGCACATAAACTTGAAAAGCGTCACGCGTCACAAAATGGAGCGTCACAGAAAAGCGTTACGAAAATTTCATGTCTTTACTTTGATACGATTGATTACTAATATTTTCATGTCTTTACTTTGGCACATAAACTTGAAAAGCGTCACGATATGAAGAAGTGTTTCCTATAACGACTTGTAAAGAGACCTGTGAAGATCGAAGGTTTGTGTTTTTCACGCGTCATTCATTTGCTGAGCGTACTTTAGTCTCGTGTAAACCGTTGCTGCGTGTATATTGCGTTCCTCCATTCCAACGTTTCCCGCGAAAAGTGTTATGGATTCCGAAGAGTTTTGTAATTTAATTCGCGAAAAGAACGGTGTAAAAAAAAAAAAAACAGTATAAAAGAAGACAATTTTGAAATACTTTGGACGGAAAATTCGACAAATTATAAACGTAGAATAAGCTTATTTTTCTTATATAAACAAATGATAAAAATTAGTTTTGTTTTCTTCTTCTTTATTAAGCTGGTCATCTAAAAATCTAGAAATGTTCGCATAATTAAATCTTTGAACGAATAACAAGAATAACAGAGAGAGGAGAAAAGAGCTCAAGATAGAAGAAATAGGATGCAGAGTTGCTAATTAATACAAATTAGAAAAGTATAAGAGGACGCTGAACGGACATGAAAATGTCTCACTGTGTTGCGGACTTGTACGCAAGCTGATTTATATACTTTAATAGAACTCTAGTCGAGCGTTTGTGTATGATTTAACTTGAACTGTAAAATCTTTAACTTTGACATGAACTTTTTTGTAGAAAAAGAAAACATAATGTTATTAATAAAAAATTACAAATATTAACATGTATATATATATATATATATATATATAAAATTCCTTATTTGACGTTTAATTTACGTATTATTCAGTTTATTAGGGCAAGAAAGATAATTTTTTAGAGAGAGCATAATTTTAATTTTATTAGGCTTTTTTTTTTGCTTGTTTGTTTGTACATATATGATAATGAATTTTTTCACCATTTTTTTCTTCTAAGTGGGGTCCCTCATTCAAGATTAGTCCCGGGCCCCGTAAATCCTTAATCTGCCCTTACTGCTTTGGAAATGAATCCCCCTCGGTAAGAGTTCTATTATATATAAAATAATATAAAAACGTTAAGGAACAAATAAGCTGTTCATTTTTCATTAGTAATAACGCAACAGCAATTTTAATAACATGTTGATAATAAAAGTTTTTGTCCTCCTACCTCGCTTTTCCATTGTTATCAATAAAAACCGTTCCGGAAAAATTAGTCAAGTTCATTTCGAATAGCGAAAAGTGATATAGGTATTTTTTTCCTGTTAAACATTTTTTATAGAACATTTCTAAAACGTTGCCTACCCAGTAAACGGGGACCGATTTTGATGATTTTTTTCGTTTTATATTTTTATTTTTTATGTTAACTTTACTAAACTTGAACCGAATCACGTGAATGTGGGCTTAATGCCAACATTAATATCGTTTTATTACATATTTATTTTTAAAAAAAATGTTTATTAAAATTAGCGTAATTACGTATAATGTTGGCATTATTCAACTTTTTTATAGAAATGGCAAAGTTGATTCACTATACTCAGAGCTGTGTTCCGTCCCTGTTCTTCCAGCATGGTATTTTAAACGTATAAAGCGATTTCAATTTTTGGCGATAGAAATTATTTGCTTCATTCTGTTTCTTACCACTTATACAGAAACGAAAACAAATATCGCGAAATCTATTAACATATTCACAACAATATAAGTAAAAGAAAAAAAGTTCCCGCGGATTTTCGACAGCGGGGTCAGTGATTGTGAAGTTAAGTCTTTCTTCATGTACTCGAGGATCTCAAATGGGGAGCTGAAAAGAATATCGGCGCTTGTTTCATTTACCTATTGGATGATTGGCCTCTCTTTTACTCACAAGGAAAGTATGCGAGTTGCCAATTGCAGATTTTGATGAAATTTTGATAGGTTATAAAGAATTAAAAAATATTAGACGCTTATTTTTTTTTATCAGCCCATACGCAGTTTAAATAGGTGAAAACCGTCCCTAAACTTTACCCTCCAAAACAGTTTTTTCTACATATCACGGCTCTAACTCCATATTTTTCCATAAAACAAAATGGAGATTGTTTCTTATAAAAGAAGTGAGAAATCCATAATGACTTAAGCAGCAAAGGTTGCATATCTCATTTTTAAGAGGTGAAAACACATATTTTTTAGCTTAATTTTGAAAAAAAATTTATAAAACAACTTAAAAAATTTAAAAAACTTATTCCAAAACATAAAACAAAAAAATTTATAATAAATAAATTGCGGACACAACTGTTGTTTAACGTTTTGGCCAGCTTACTTTGACCACCATCAGAAGAAACGAACCCCGCTTCTGATAATGGTCAGTGTAAGTTGGCCGAAACGTTAAGCAGATATAATTCTTTCTAACATAGTTGTGTCCGCAATTTATTTATTATTACATTAAATAAACCATGATTATCAATAATCAATTGAAGAATATTTGCATTACTGATTAATTGATAAAGATTAATTAATCAGTAATATTTTTTCAGAAGTAACAAATTACATAAAACTCTGGTCTTCATTCACACCATTCTTTCACGTCAGTGTAAAATTTGGGTAAGAAACAGAATTATAATTAAAAAAAAATTACACTAAGTTTGGGAGGGTATGACCACCGTGACCTCGCCTCTAGATCCATGCTTGAATCATGGATTATCATTTATACGAATAAACGATTAATAAAAAGGGATTAAGCAAATGAGTAAACACGGAAATTAAAGTATAGTAGTGTTTACATGGCTATGCAATTTACAACAGGTATACCAGGGGAAAAAAACAACATACAACAAGGTGGGTTTTAAACGATTGAAAATCGTAAATATAACGATAACTGAGTGAAAGCAAATTTACATTTAAATTAAAGGTGAAACACAACGCTGAACGCGGAAACAACAAATGCAAAAAAATATGAGATTTTTTAAAGTATTAATTAAGAATGAAAAGAACTAATATAAACAGGCACGTTAGTTTAATAAGTATGATTGACATTTTCTACGTCTTTTCCAATTTGGTCCGTTACATTTAAAATTTGTAAACTTTCGAACTTTTTCTATATCCTTGTGATCAAAATATGTCGAATAATTTAAAAATTAAAAGAAACGTGCTGCAGTAAACGTGATTTTATCGCCTTTAAATATCGGTTAGACTTTAATTCGATTTCACCATTTTCAGTATTCAATAATAATTTTTAGACAAAAACTCAGTTCGCGAATTTGTACCGTTTCGTAATCGAATGTTACGAATGAAGCGTATTTTCAATAGAAGAAACTACAGAAACGACAAATTTATACAATGTTTCCGACCGTAGAGTTCGAATATTCGCACTAGACCGCTTTCAACATATGAGCTGCCGCGCTGCGTTGATTCCAACTAACACTGAGATTAATATTTACCAGAAGGGGAAGGGTACTATAGCGCACAGAAGAAGAAATGTAATACTGCGAAAAGCAAAAAATATTCATTTGCAAAAAATATTTATTGAAAACTGATACAGAAATCAGGGGGCATCTTTTGAAAACTCTTCTGTAATATGAGTGGTATAAAAGCTGGGAACTGTTACAGTAAGAAGAAAATGAAGTAATAGAAGTGATAAACAGAAATGCAATATGGTTAAATTAGATCTGTGTTAAGAAGAAAAGAGGAGGAACTAAATGAAAGTTGGGAGAACTTATAAATATAAATCCATTATTTATACTCATACATACATATAATAAAAAAAAAAAAAGCCGGAAACAGGTTTGCAAGAGTAGATTGCGGAATAGAGGGCAGAAAAGTTTAACATAAGACAAGTCAAAAGAGTTGAGAGTAAACAGATTAAAAACTGATGCGATTATAAAGAAATAGGCTCTAATGAACTGATGGTTTAAACTCCTACAAAAAATTAGTTATTTATAATGGTTCACATTGATTAGAAATTAATATGTACAGGAAACAATTATATTAATTCGAATTCGTATTACGATAAATTTGAATTTTAAGTGATGGCTATAACTGAGCGAACGAAAATCACGGAAAATATAAAAATAAAAAACATTAATTTAAAAAAATTACGCCAAATTAAAAAAACAAAAAGTATAAATTTGGGAATTTTATGGAAGTAAAATAATCGAATGTTAGATTTCCAAATTCTATTTAGAGATCAAGCTTTAGGAGGAAGGAGCAGAAAAGCGAAAACAACTTAATAATATCATATTAACAGTAATTAATATAACAGAGAGGTTAGAATTAAGAATCGTCGCTTTCTTTACTGGATCCGATGGACATTAATAAGAGTGTATAAATTTACATTTTCTACATATTTATATTTTTTATTTTTTGTGCACAGACAGGAGTATATGAATTCGAAATGAATAATACTAATGACAATAACAATGTGAGTATTTGTTAAATTAAATGTTTATCGGTAGTTGTAGATATATAAAGGCTTTTATAAATTTTATGAATAATGTAGGCACAGGGGTCGTTAAGGGGGAGCATGGGAGGGCAGTTGCCCCCTCCTGGAGCCTTGAAACTTTAGTATCCATATACGCATAATCATGGACAATTTAGAAAACTGTTATAATAAAGTAGTAGAACAATTTTCCAGAAACCCACGAAAATTATATTTTAATTAATATTTTATTCTTGTTTAATAAAATATTAAGCCTTTACAAATTATACATTTTATTTTTCCTATAACTCATATCCTCTTTCTATCATCTTGCCTCCCTGGCTCATCGGCTGGCGACGCCCTTGTATGTAGGTATGCCATCTGTGTTCAAAGAATTTTAGTAACACTTCTTCTTCTTCTTCTTCTTAGGTTGCCATACACTAGGCAGTACGCCGGCTATTCCTGTTTTCTTTCCCTTGCTGTCTTGAAAAGTCTTTCTGTATCCCAGATGTTGGTCCATTCTTTGACATTTCTTAGCCATGGATATTTTCTTCTTCCTGGTGGTCTTTTTCCTTCAGTTCTTCCCTGTAAGATCAGTCTAAGTAGCTCATACTTTGGGCCTCTCCAGATATGACCAAGGTATGTTATCTTTCGTCTTTTGATGGTTGCCAAGAGCCTTCTATCTACGTGTGTTCTTCTTAGTATTTCTACATTTGATACTTTATCTGTCCAGGAAATCTTTATTAATCTTCGTAAGAACCACATCTCTTTAGCCTCTAGTTGTCTGATAGAACTGGATTTAAGTGTCCAAGTTTCAACACCATAAAGGAATACAGGGGTAATATAAGCATTAGTCACTCTAAGTCTTATTTAAAGCGATAGTTTATTAGCGAGCATTAGAGTTTTCGTTCTTTTGAACATTTCTTTGACCATTGCATAGCTGATTCGTATTTCTCCATCGCAGTCTAATTTTTGGTTTATCACAGATCCGAGGTATTTAAAATTCTCAACTCTTTCAATATTACTATTGACTACTGTAAGGTTTCCGTGGATGTTTTAGTCTCCTCGTTTTTCTACCATGTATTTTGTTTTCTTAGCGTTGATTCTAAGTCCATACTTCTGCCCAGCAGTATCCAGTTGGTTGAGCATTTTCTGCAGTTTTTGAAGGCTTTCTGCAATGATAGCAGAGTCATCTGCATATCTAAGGATACTTATTCTTTCACCATTTACCTTAATTCCGTATTCCTTATTCCAAAAAGCATCTAGGAAAATCTTTTCTAGGTATAAGTTAAAAAAAGGGGAGGATAGTACGCAATCTTGTCGTACCACTTTCATGATCTTGAAAGCTTCGGTTTTCACATCTTTGTTCATTACCACTTCAGCTTCTTGGTGAGAGGTTCATAATTACTCTTATATCCTTTCCATCTAGTCCAATTTTTTTTAATACATTGATGAGAGGATCATGTTTCATAGCGTCAAATGCTTTCTCGTAATCAATAAAGCACACGTATATATCCTGGCAATGGTCGTAACACTTTTGTAGGAGGATTTTAATACAGAAGAGAGCTTCACGGGTTCCAAATCTTTTTCTGAATCCAAACTGAGTATCACCACTATACTACTCACATCTTCTGTAAATTCTCTCATGAAATACTCTGAGGAGTGTTTTTAACATGTGGCTCATGAGTGATATTAGGCGAAAGTCGGCACATGTTTTAGTATTTGATTTCTTTGGTAGTGTGATGAAAGTAGATTTGAGCCATTCTTGAGGTATCATACCATTATTATAGATCTTATTAAATAACGCTGTCAATCTTGGAACTTCAATACACTTAATAATTTCTGCAGGTATGTTATAACAACCAGTAACCTTTCTGTTTTTCATTCTTTTAAGATCTAATTATACGTCTGAGTCTAAGATCTCTACAGATTCTTTGTGTATTCTTCCCATGTTTCAACTAGTATTTCTCCATTTGTAATAATTTCATTATCTTAATTCCTGATGGCTGCTAACTTAGCTTTTTTCATGGTTCCAGTTATTATTTTAACCTTCTTATGGAAGTTAAAATAGTCATGCATCTGTAGTAGTGCCTCAGCCTCTTCACATTCTTCTTTCACCCAGGTTAGTTTTGCATTGCGAACTTTTCCCCGCATTTTCTTATGATAACTTTGATACAGGGTCTTATTGATTTTTGTCTTTGCTATTCGTCGCTTCTCCATCAACTCCAGTATCTCATCAGTTATCCATGGCTTACATTTTTGATATTTGCATTTCCCAAAAAGTTCCTCTGTTGTCTTGATAGCATTGTTTTTAAACTTAGATCAGATGATCTCCTAATTTTCTTGTTTAATTTCTTGGACTGATGGAATTGTTTTATGCAGCTCTGTGCTTAATTCGTTTTTTTTGGTCTCTACCTTCTTAAGCTTCACCAGGTCTAGTCTTGGATTTGGCTTTGCTTTACATACTGCTTTGAACTTAATTCTTATGGTCGCAACTACAGGGTTATGATCGAATCCAACATCGGCTCCTGTATAAGTTTTCACTTAAATTATACTGTTTTGAAATCATCTGTTGACCAAAATATAATCGATTTGATTCCGAACAATATTGTTTTGCACAGTCCTGTGGTGACTTCCAGGTATAGAGGTAAGTCATAAAATGTGCTCTTTATCACAAAGTCTTCTTGTTGGAAAAATTCTACAAGTAAAGATCCTCGGTCATTGCGAGATCCCAAATCAAACTTTCCAGTTATTCCATCAACCTGAATATTCCCAACTTTTGCATTGAAATCTCCCATGACGATGTTTAGGTCATGCTTCTTTAGATTCTTCTTGCTTTGCTGTAATTCTTCATAGACATCCCCTATTTCTTGGTCTGATTTGTCAGCGGTAGGAGTATAAATTTGAATGATATTTATGTTCTGCTGAAGACCAGTTATCTGTGCCAAGAATATACGATCAGATATTGCAACAATATTTGTCTGACAATTCTTAAACCTTGGTCCAATTAAAATTCCAACTCCATTTCTTCCAGTTTTTGTTGCTCCTAAATAAATAAATTGTACACCATCGTAAACAATTGTTCCACTGGCTGGCCATGTATGCTCGCTGATTCCGAGTGTATCAGTCTCTGTTCTTTTCATTTCTTTGATTACATTATGCATTTTGCCTGCTTCTAAAAGGCTGCGCACGTTCCATGTTCCAATCTTGATGTTCTTACATCTCTTCTTATCGAGCGTTGATATTTTTAGCACCCTCTGGTGATTTAACACCTGCTCCGGACTAAGAGCCACGGCTTTATGGTTTCTCGACATATTGAAAATAGCAAGGGTTGCAGAACACAGAGGAGTATCCTGGGGAAATATTGAACACCGTGGTTCCCCGTTGTCTTTGGTGCTTAGTTTGTTAAAATGTTTTTTGATAGACCAGATCTGTTGTATAGATATGGTTTAGGTAATTATTGTTTTGAAGTTAGTTGATTCTTGAATTTAACTATTGCTTCTATTATTGCTGGTGACTATTGTAACAAGTGGGCTGAGTGCCCCCCTCTCTGGCTCTGACACCGCCCAACTATGTTGCTTGGTTTAACAGCTCTCACCACGAGAAGGTGCTAGATAGGAGTTGGAGCTGCAAATGTTGTGTAACTGCACTTGTACTGTTATATCCATGAGTGTGGCACCCACTACAACTTCCATTGAGAGCGTTTAGTAACACAACAAATTTAAATCGACACATTACTTCACTTCATAAGAAACTGAAATAACCGAATTATCGGTAAGTATAAATGGAATGATAGATGTTAATTTTTTAAAATAAATAATAAAAAATTCGTTAAAAAAAGGTAAATAAAAGTCTGCCATAAAATTAATAAATTTCGTTCATATTTTATTATTATAATATACTAGATGTAGTAGAAGTTTTGCTAGCAAGTAGAATCTGACAAGACATAATAAAAATAATGAATTTAGACGTAATCAAAATGATAATGTATTTTTAAGTAAAAGTTATAAAAACGTAACTCTATTATTTGCATGCAGGGACGGATCCACATTTGGGGTGGATTATATAAGTACATAATATTTTATGCGGTAGACGGTAGATTTGAGGACGTAATTACTTTAATAATTTCATTATATTTTTCTAAATTATTTTCGTAGGCTTCGCTGAAGAAAAATTCTATTCTAATAAACAATGCCAACAAAAAAATTTTGATAAATTTTTATACTCGCATAATCAAGAAATTTCATCACATTTATTAACATAAAATTTGGCTTTTGCTATTTTACTACCTGGAAAAGTAGCTTTACTTTTTGAAATTAAATTATTTTTACCAATTGAAATATAAATAACACATAAAACTCGAATGCACATATGGATTTATATTTACATACTGTTCATAAATAATTAGTTATATTCAAACAATTAAATTATAATAATAAAGAAAGACTGTTATTTCTTGTTACATTAATAACTGTTAATATTATTTGATCAGTTCTTTTCGCATTTCTGCTCCGTCCTCCTAAAGCTTGACCTCTAATCTGATTTTGGAAATCTAACGTTCTGTAGTAAAATATCGTACATACCTAGTGGGATGCATTTACTTCGGTGCTTTATAGAAAGGTAATTTACATAGTGTATCGCATAGGTTCATTTTCATATTTTAATAAAAATTGAAACAATAATATTACCAAAAATCATGATGCGTGTATCAGTGTGTACGCGCGGAGGAAGTGAAACTTCTTTGGCTTATATGTATTAAATTCTATAATAAAGTTTTATTTTAAATTAATTTTATATATAAGTAACACATTTATTATTATCATTATTATTTTAAACTCTGCTTTAAAAAATTATTAGGATGGAAAAATTTTCATTTTCAATAAATATTAAATCTATATACATTTATGAAATTTCAGTTATGCTTATTACATACCTACCTTACGTTTAACGCGTAACCAAAATTTTTCCCTACCGTGCAGTAAAAAGTTTCACTTCAAAAACTCACTAATAGACTAAATGTATAATGTATCATATCGTGAATATCTTTCTATAGAGTGCTGTGCACACATACTTATTACATGTATATATATATATGTATATATAGAATGCTCATGAACTATATACTATACGAAGTCCCGTAGTATAAATACTTACCTATACATTTACTCATTTTGGTATACTACTAGACCCAGACAGACACTTATACATACTTACACATACACACAAATACATATCTACCTTACGTTTAATGCGTAACGCTGTAAGAAGTTTAACTTCAAACAAAAAAAAAAAAAAAAAAGAAAAAAAAGCGCAAAGAATTATGGGGATTATTTGCGAACACGTTGTGCAAATGCTAAAGTTTGAAGAAATGGTAAAGAAAATTTTAGGTTTAATGGGAAAAAATGAAACCCCTAGAAAAAACAAAAAAAACCTGAACAGCCGTATAATGCGACGTTAAATAAAGAAGTCTTTAATTTGTTCATCCTTAAACTTTAGTTCTTTATAAAGTGACAATTTACACAACGTACTGCATAGATCTACTTCTGTATTTTAATAACGATAAAAACAAAAATTAATAACAAAACAATAAAAGAACACAGAAAATAATGTACGAAAACTGGTTGACCGGCGCACTAGACAATACGAATACGAGCAAGGAGACAGCAATTCAGTAAATCATGTTATTTAAATTGACGCGTAACGCAGTAATTATTACGTTTTTCTTTCTTTCTTTTTCTTGTGCACGTCTACAGAGAATAATCTTAGCCTAGAAACGATATGAAGGAGAAGAATCAATTAGATATAGACCCGGTCAGATGCTGATAAAATAAAAGTACTAAAGATCGAGGAAAATTGAAGATCGCCGGGAATGATAAGATATAGGAAGCGCAATACCGGTTGAGGAACTTTCGAATAGATAAGAATACGGAACGTTTATTCAAGAGGAATGGACATTCGAAGAATATATGGTCAGAATCGCAGACGGCTTCGTCGTTAGGATATAGAAGGGACGATTAGGAGAAAGTGGGAAAATAAAACGAAAACGCGAGGAAGGAGTGTAATTCAGACGTAAACGAGTAATAGAGACACTAGCAGAACGGCAAAGTAAAGGAAAATTGTAAAACTAAGGGGCCGGGTAGGAAGATTATATGGACAGGTAGGAAGAAAAATTAATTAGAAAAGGAAGTGGCATAAGTACGAAAATTTTTATTGAGTGCAAGCAAATTAGAAGCAGAAATGTTTGTGAAAAAAGGGGGGGGCGGCTGGGCGCATACATTAGCTGACGTAATTGTAAGGAAGAACAAGGAAAAGTCGTTAAATACGGCAGTAATCTCCAGCACTGCTCTTGCCGACCGTTTCAATAACCAATTTACATATCGTTTAAATAGAAGTAAAATTTAGATTAAAATATCGATCAAGTTGCGTTTTAGTGGGAAATAGGGTAAAACGTAGAAATATCGTCGTCAGCCGTTCATTTGTACCATCGCACGTAACTATTGAACAGAGTTAGCTGTAAAATTAACCGTGTGACTAGAACCGCAGTGAAAATTGTTTTCTATTAATTTTCAGTGCGTACCGATAAAAATAGCGGCGAGTTGGTCTGATTATTTAATTAAGCATTTCTACATGGACGAATTAGCAGCGCCGCCATTTTATGCACCGTTAAGCGAGAAAGAAATGAAAAAAAAGAAAAAGAAGAAAAAAAAGAGATAAGAAAAATGTTTCATTTAACGTAATAATTACGAAAAATGTAATTCAATGAAAAATAAAGCGACGTATTTGACTGGGCGTAAACATCGTATTTTTGATCAAGAAAAAGAGTTTAGTCAGTGATATGCCGCAACGAGACCGATGATAAGATCTACTGTTCCCTATGTAACAGATTGCGATTCGGTTTTTTAACGGACTATAGAGATGAAATGAGAAGTTTGTTTATATCTCAGGAACGAAGCCAATTTATTGTTGTCTAAAATTGCATTTAACTTTGCCTCCTTGTTATGTGCATGAAGCAAAAAATACTATGAGAATTTACTTTGGCACGTTAATAAACTCTCTGGATATTGCTACAGTTAATGCACGGTTTTTGCCTATACGTATAAACACATACGTACGTGTTACAGTATTTTTAAAATTTAGGGTACTATGTTAAGTTGCCAGGGTTAAACAGAGATGATGGAGTGGAGCTGACAACTTTTAAAGAAGTAGGCGTTCGTACGCATCGTTTAATAATTGAAATTTTATAAAAAGACAATAGCGATAATTGCGATAATGATTAGGTGATGACGATGAAAAGTATATCTGTTCGGCTATTAATCATGTTTGTGATTATCTAATCAAATATAATTAATAAAGCGGTTATTTTATTTCTTTTTTAATATGCCTAATACATGTTTGTATTAGTATTTACATGTTTGTGTACACTATAGATTGCTGTAAATTTAAAAGTTAAAAAAAATTAAAACAGAAAGACAAACGTGTGTGTTGTCGGCGGATGTAAAATTTGCTCGTGAAAGAAAATTATAAATTGGGGAACATAAATTTATGACATTCTGTCTCACAAAGTGTTAAAAACGCTTTCTCGGCAATCGTTTTTTTTTTTTCTTTTCTTTTTGAATTAAAAATACATTTCGTTACAGGCCTCAACGGGATTACAAAATAACAGTGAACTTATTACAGTAATAATAATAAATTAATTATTATTATTATTATTACTTTATTATTTTCATTATTATTTCCATATTGTTATTAATATAGTTTTCTTCTTCTTGTTACGCTATTTCCGGTCGAAGGTCGGCGATCATCATAGCTATTGATTCCTTATTCTTGAATGCCTCTTGAAGTTCGGATGTTGACATTTCGTACCATCTTTTCATGTCTGCCTACCAGGAAAGTTTGCATCTACCAGTTCTTCTGTGGCCAGTAATTTCTCCATATTGCACGAGGTGGAAGAAACGATATTTCTCAGGGTGTCTGTGCACATGACCATAATATTTCAATTTCCTTGTTCGGATTATATGGAGCACCTTAGCTTGGTTCGACATCCCGTTCAATACTTCTTTTTTGGTCACGCGATTATAGTTTTACTTATACTAATTAAATACTATAGGATAAATATATATGTATTTTTTTAAGCTAATAAGGGCTTTAAAAAATTCTAATGTTCTAAATGTAATAAACAAGTCTTCCAAAGCAAAAAATTGTAATATATTTAACATAGTTTAATACTTCATAAAAAATAATTAAAAATCAGTCGTTAAAAAAAAAAAAAAAGAAAGACGCCAAAGTCGGTAATTATTCACTTTACATAGTGTTTTAAATTTTTTTCAATGATCATCCATAATGCTTCTTTGATATCACTTAAATTTTTTTAATAGTTGCTATGGAATAAGAAATAACAGTTTAAAAGAATTTCCGTTGATATGGAAGATTGGGTAAGAAGAGATTTTATGAAAGAAACGCAAATGGGCAATAATCGAAAGAAAATTTATGGATTATGATTGAAGTTGAGTATTTTTTATTTTTTGAACTTGCTGACTACGGGAATCAACGGAACGCACAGTAGCGCGACTTAATCCACCTTGATCAATGGAAACATCGTTTTCAAATTAACTAAGTTGCCAAGCAGTTGGTTAATTGAGATTAGATGGAAGAACTAAATGATTATATACATACAAGTATAATGTCAAGCATAGGCATATTTTATGTAATGGTAATCTGTAAATAAATTAGGTCACGCTATTGTTTCGTAGTTTTGATTTTTCTTCTCCCAATGTCATCGTAATTTAATGAACTTTTTTGTTCTACACGTTTTTCTACGACAATTTTAACGGAAACTGATGACGTTTTTAGAATAGAAGACAAATAGTAAAATTTAGTCAACTTTTAGTCAGCCGGATTTCGCCAGTAATTATAAAAGTTTAGATAATGGTGGTTGTTGAAACTTGAGAATAAATATTTTCACAAAACGTTTCGGTTGTAATTGAAATTTTACATCATTGCTCGTGATCGAATTTGCTCGATTTGATATTATGTGTTTGTAAATTAGCGCGGCATGGAACGTCTTACATGGTCATACGAGAGGTTAGTGTGGACAGGTAAAGAAGGTGATCTCCCGAGGTTTTTGGAGAAATTATCATTACCAACGTTGTAAAGGCCCTAATTTATAAGGGCTTACTGAAACGATTTAATAAAATCGCGTTTTTGCGATGTCGAAATTTTGTTGAACAATTTTTTTTCCCGGTATTTCATCATCAACAGTCGTCACTCTAGTTAGGGTATCATGATTAACATTTAACTTGCCAGTAATTTTATGATTTTACGCCATTCGAGTCGATCGTGTGACTGGCTTACGCATTTTGCGAATGACAACCTCGTCACTTCTCTAACAATATCCGTGCATCTGATAGGTGTACCGTTTTCCATTAATCGTCTCCATGACCATCGTGCGTTCTATTCCTTACTGTTTCCGAATTATATATCCAAAAAAATTTCATCACTCTCATGACTGCAGTCTTTGAATAGTCTCTGTTTAATGCCAATTTCTTATAATATTGATTCATTCGTACGTTTCGCGCTATCCGTGCAATTCGTAGGAGTTTTTCCCAGCATCACATTTCGAAACTGTCGATTCTTTTTCTGTCCACGTCTCCGCCGTAGATAGTATGATGGAAAATACTCGTACAGTTATCTGAATATGTCTGATTTTCACAATTTTTTTAACGGACTTTCCAGATCTTATTTACTTTCGTCGTGGTGCCTTTGGCGATTTAAATTCTCCGTACATTTATTTGCTCTGAACAATTAAAGATGCCCCGCAAGTTTATTAGAAACTGACGAAACAAAAAAATGAAAGAGTTGCTAACAGTCTTCGACGATTTAAGAGTCTAACGTTGGAACGTTCACCAGACAAAAAGGGAATACATAGTGTTGGCGAAGAGGCATCCTGAAAATTTAACAATTTGGTATAGCTTATATGCGTAATCGATTCAAAATTCTCACTGTGGTGGATAAAACAAGCAGCAACCGGACTCAATATCCGACACTGTATATGCCTAAGCCGGAGATGATTTTAATTACTTGTAATCTGCTGATTCGCTTCTTCGTAATCGTGGACAAAATTAAATTATTAATCTCGTCTAAAGAAGCTAATTTTCGAATCTGCCCTTTCGTTATTCCCAGCGTGACTTGAAACCCACTGAAACACCGGCTAGACATTTGGAAACAGTCGGTTCTTTTATGTTTTTTTCATTTTCAAATTATCATCAAGAAAGCTTTCTGTGATAGAAGCAGAGATATGAGATAGATTTTTTTTTTTTTTAGACAGAAATAAAATAACTTCCTAGTTCATGCGATGAGTTTTAAAGGCTCACAGCGTTTATTGAGTTTTTTAAATGCGCATGATATTAAGAATGGTTTAATCGTAACTGAGGCTGTAAAAAGACGGATGCGGATTGCGGATCAAGTATTCTTCTATCTTTATATCTTTTCTGCGATCAGTTTTATCGAGCCGACCGAGATCTTGAAGAGGCAGATTAAATTTCACGAGATAATTCTCCCAGCACACTACAGTTCTACTTCTGGGTTAAATTTTGAAGCTCCTCGGGATAAAAGGAGAAAATATATTATCAGGATCAATATCGGGATTAGGAAATAGTAACTAATTTTCAGTGTTTCTCCTTGCAACACAGAATTCGTATGTATTTTTAGTTCAGCTATGAAATTGTGCCCCCCGTATAAGCATGGTACGCTTTTCTTATGTCAAAGAAGACTGTACGTCTTTGGAGGCTAGCGGTGTTATTAACTGTTGATCTAGATTTCCAATCGTTGACTTGAGTAGTGGAAAGGAGATTATTGCATTCGACGTTCGTTCATTATTTTCTTCGTGACTTTCCCGAAAGTAAAATTTATTAAACGGAAATAGAGTTGTACTTTCAAATAAAGGAAAGCATCATTTTGTATTGTTTTGAGGTCGGAAATGATTAGTGCTGTTTTAAAGAGGTAGGTATGATACTTAAATACCAACTTCAGTTGTAAACATATAAGAAGAATTTTAAGCACAAAAAAGATGAATCTAGTCAGTTCCAAATGTACTGTTCCTTAATTTGCTATTGAGCTGGAGTTTTAAGTCGCAAGTTGAAAGTAGAAGGCTATAAAGTTTATCTGAGTTATCAGAAAAGTAAATTCAATAGATGCGCTGTGTTACGGGGGTAAACATTTCGACCATTAGGATGATGAGGAGCAAGCGATAAAAAAAAAAAAAAGGCAAAGGTACCCGCGATAGCAGAAGAAAAGAAGATATTTCATTTAGAGTTTAAATTTTTGTCTACGTCCGGAGTTGCCAAGAACTTGTAATTGAAATAATAAACTCTGTTTGCGTTTCTTTAAACGAAACACTCCCCCCCCCCCCCCCCCATTAAGTCAGAAACACTGTCGGTTGTCTTATTGTAACTTACCTGCTATTACGGTTTAGTTTCAAAGTTGCCACTTAAAATATGTAGTCAAAAATGAAAAAGCTCCTCGCTGACATGCCGATTTCCATAGAGTAAAATATTCATTGAAGTCACCCAACAAAAACAACTGGTAAATTAAATCTATTAAAGTAATATTTTGACTGAGGGGAATGTAACGGTTTCGTAGAGTTCTCAATACTAGTGAGGCGGCGTAATACCTAAAATGGTTGTAACGTCGGTCTAATAATCCTTGCGGGTAGATATATAGATGAACTCTATATTATAGGAGCTATCTCCCCTTTAGTGTAATCAAAATAGTAAAATGTGCAATTTTTGATTTTAGCCGTAGGTTATTTTCTACGGCAGATATATTAAATATTAGTGAATTTAATTCTTCTAGATGCCTGTACAATATATTACAGTTACACCGTACGATTAGGTCATTCGAACTCGTGATGTTTTTTACTAATTAAAGGGCAAAGTACGGGGATATTAGTTTGCGGACTTGTGTGTTAAATTATGCGATGCATACTTTCGTCATTTAAAGTCAAATCATCAGAAAATAATACGTCTGATTTTTTAATTATTCTCGTCGGTGTATTTTATTGTGTTTTTACTATGATTTAATTGATGCCATCGCGTCAATAATTTCACTCTTATTAGCCGTGAATTCGCGTGAATAGTTCCGGAGTTAAGTGTCATATTTTGTAAAAATTGTTTCTACTCTTCTGAAAACTCACGATGAACCGTTTAGTTTATTCTCAAACACCGGTCTATGCTTCACAATCATTTACAACACTTCTGAATTATTACTGTCTCTATCCTTCTCAATCCTTTTCTTTCTTTTTGTTTTCTTTTTCGGTGTAGATCATTTGGAGCACTTGAATTGTTATTATCCGCAGACATTTCCAAAAATGCTAGATGAGAACGTTTTAGGATACTATGTTTTTTATTCTACTTTCCATTTGGTAACGTTCATTTCTAAGCGTTTATTATTCCAGCTACTAACTAGGTTCGTAGAATTATTTTCATTCGTCGGAAAAATGAAATTCCGACGAATTTTCGTTCACGGAAGATATTTGTTAATTCCGGCCAATTATTTTTTTTTTTGTATGTTTTGCAAGGGGAACTATAGGATGACTTTTTATATCGTTTATTTTCGGTACACAATGCGAACATGAATGACGTTTGAGGTTTACAAAGGTTCTGTATAGTAATTATTAAGAAAGTGCTCGGTAACATATCATATGTTCCACACAAACCTGTCTCTCTACCAACTTAAACGTAGGTAAATTCAGCATCGGATATAGCTCTATTACAGAAATCGGAGAAAGTAATTTTACGGATAAATTTTCCATTAGGCTCGAGATTAAGATATCGTTAAGAATTGATAGTGAAGACATTAGATAAAATTCATTTTTTTTGCTAGATAACGAACTAGCATTGTTGTTTGGCTGGTTCAATTGCTCAATAAAATGTTTCCCCATTGGCAAAAAAAAATGGGTCTATTGTTTTCAGTAAATAATATTATACGCGAATTTTTTTAAAAAATCAAGTACGTTTCCGGATACGGTATTTATTCGGTTTGAAATGATCTCGTAAACAGTAGTGGTTAATAATATAAAGAAGGAGAGTATCAGGCCCTTTGCTTGACATCGAGCAAAAATTTTTAGTGGATTTGCTTTTTTTCTTTTTTTTTTATATTTGATTTTTTTGCAAAATAGACGACATGATTATTATTTAAAGAGAAAAAAAAAAAATTTAGTTGCTTTAATTTGATTTCAATTTTAGACGATTCACTGAACAAAATGATTAATTTTTAATTATTTTGAGTACCGATAATCTTTAGTTTCTGTTAATTGTTGTGATTGGTTGAATTTGTGTTAATATTTTTCGGTTCGCTAATCACCGTGAGTGTGTATTAGAACGTTTAAATGCGGTAATAAGTTAATAAAAGACTGAAGGCAGTTTGAACACAGCAAGCGAAATTGTGCAACTGTGCTTTGTTTGTTTTATCTGTTGATGTTTTTAGTAACCTACGATATTTTTAATCTCGTTGAAGTAGCGATGTTGTTTCTTTGTAGACTAGCCGGAATTATTTACTAACGGAAGAGGAATATTTGGTGTATATTTCATTTCGCTTTATAAAGAATAAATCCAGTTTATACATTTTCTTTTTTCAAAAAAATATATTCGTGCTTTTTTTTAAAAATGCCCTTATTTTACAGTTAAATAAGTTGCAGACTCATTATCAGTATCGTACAATTGAATAAGAGTATTAAAAGATAAAACTTATAACAATGGAAAAAAGAGCATTAAGAGTAATCAGCAGCACGTTATGATCAACGAATAAGAATTGGCTGCCAGTCTTCGCCGATATTGCACGCTGCCGTAATTGCGGCAAGAAGAAGCATTTCAAAAATTTTGTGAGAAACTTTCTTAGAAACACAAAAAATCTGCTTAGCATATATAGATGAAGAGATTACTAGCCAGTAAGGGAACTAAAGTCCCGTCAAAAATACATTTCAGCGCGTTATTAGAAAGAATAGGTTGCGGAAAATGTAGACCTTTTAATGGAAACCTTGAAGACGATGCTAGAACCTCTGGTATGTATTTGCCACGTCCGCAGAGGTGCGGAATAAAAATAAAATTCACACAGAACGAGCGAGTGCGCATTTAAGATTATATAAATGGAAAATTAAAAACGTGAATGTGGAGAAATCCAAACAATGGAGATCGTTTATATGATTTCGGTATCGATTGTAATAAAAGATTTTGAAGCACGTGTCATCATCGTTAAAGACAGAAATTGCTTCAATGAATATGAGCGTAAATATATATATATATGTATGTAGGAGAATAACGATGTTTCACACTGCAAACGAACGAACGAACGAACGAATGATGAAAATAAAAAGAAGAATAAGCGGAAAAGAGAAAACAAATTTACCATCAAAAACGTAGTAAGTTCTTTTAAAGGGCAGAATGAAAAAAAAACCAAATTCTACGTATAACTGTTTATTTTCGCGTCCAACTAATTACTTTATTGACTTTTCGCAATAGTCGCATTTCATTTAAAAAATAATAATGTTACAATTTTTCTTAGCTCCCCACGTTTTTTTCGTTTATTGGCCATTAACCAACTACATAATATTCTTGTTTTAGCAATGGGTAGGCTTCATTAGCCGACAAATCCTATACGCGCGTGTACAATATTAATAAACACAGACCGCTGTTGCAAGCGCGTCCGAAGTAATGTGATATAACTGTGGGTTAGTATTAAAAGTCAACCCGCGATATATGTTTCGCTGCCACGCGCACTGGATTAACCTGTATTTTATTAATGTTATTAATCATTTTTATCGCTTAAAATGTTTGTACCTAGTTTCTATAATGAGGATACTAAAGACAAAGGCGAAAAAAGTAAAATTTTAAGTTCGGTATTTAATGAATATAATTTGAAATTTTATAATTTTGTCATTAAAATTTCTGTAACTTATTTGTAATAATTTTTTCTTAGCTGTATTTTATTAGCAATAAATATCTGAATAAAAAGTTATTTTATATAATTCGTTTAACTAAACCCACAAAACTGCTTAGCGTATAATCCTTAAACACACGTAAAAATACGTGTATATAAAGATATATTAGAATTAGTAATCCGCTTCGTACTGTTTTAAATAAAAAAAAAAAAATTATAAATGAGATTGCGCCTAGTTTATGCTTTTATTTAATAATTATTTGAAAATGATAAAAATAATTTTACCGCTCACTAATTTTAATCTTTTTTATAAAGTGAAGTTTCGTTAGCAAATGAGGGACCGACCCCGTGTATTTTTGTTCATCAAAATACTTTTTTTTTTTTTTTTTTTAATGGGTACGCTAACAAAGACTTAAATTTAAGTTTCCTTTAACTTAGTTTTAGCTGATGATGGGTTATGCCCGAAAACGTTTCTAATTAAGGTATTTATCTAATTTATTGTTCTATATTGTTTGTTATTAAAGTTTGTTTTATTATAAAAGAATAAAAGTTCGCCTTGATGGGTAATCGTCCGTTGTTGACAAACCCAGGGGAAAACCAAAACAGGGGGAAAAAAATGTTCGCCTTGTTTTCGAAACCCTAAAAAAGAATTGCATTTTTAATTTCAGTTGATTCGAAGAAATTTCGATCGTTCGTTGAAATTTTTTTTTTATTTATACTTCACTCGTTTAAAAGTACTTTTTCCAAAAAAATGTTTTTATTAAACATCCACATTATAAAAAGTTCGAAATTTAAGCAATTTTTCGAGTAAAATTCAATTTATACGTATAAATAGTAGTAATGTGAGATTTTTGTTTTAATCTTTTTTCATAAATTAATCAACGAAATGATTTTTATCTTTTATTCGTGTTTAGGGGGGAACGGCTTAATAAGCAATGTGGCATGGTTGTTGAGTACCTAGATGCTAGACTCATTCGAGACGAGCTGTTTTTGTGATAATCCATCCGACTTGAAATAATCGGGGATAATAGATAAATCTGGGAAATGAAGATGGTCGAGAAAAAAAGGAAAAAAAAAAGAAACTACCGAACAGATGACGAAAGGCACTTTAACAAGGAGAGGTAAAGTTCAAAATTTATTTCACAGTCTGAATATGCGACTGATAAGTTTACAGGGTTACAGAGCGTTGAGTACTTAATATGCTTTTGCACCGGTGACGCGGAAAATCATAATCGGCGTGCTAAATTTTCTTCAGTGCCGTTATGCTAGTAAGGGGGTGAGGGGTGACATATTAACTGAGAATATTCAACAGGCTTTTCCGATGCAAGTGAGAACTGTGCTATGAACAAGGAACGGCTAGCGGTGCGACAGTAGCGGAACTTCGATAGGAAATATTTTTATTCTGCCGAAATGTCAGCGCCTTAAGAACATGTACAAACAATTTGACGAGTCGAAGCGGCTGCTCTCGAGCGAGACTATTTGAGTGTAAAAGCGGTTTTGGAGCACTTCCAATGTCACACAATTTGCACTCGGTTGTTTAACCTACAGCACGAAGAAGAACGCTGCTATTAACGAAGACGTTATGTATAGTATGTTTACAACGGCGAAGCATTTCTGTATTTCCGATGGATACCGCTGATATATGTCTCCGTTGTACTTTATACTGCCCGACCCAATTAAAATTTATTCTCTTTACACAAGCACCCACAACTTGCGAGCACAGTTCACTAGTTCGTCCGCCGGTTATCACGACGCTTCTCCTTTTTTCTTTTTTCCTACACTTCTTCCACTTCGCACCACGGCTTGTTGAATCCGTTCGCGCCGTGTCGCCGATAAGCTCGGCCATTATATCCTCCGAATCGTGATCGAATTAACCGGTGAATTCTAGTCCGCCGGTGACTGCACTAGTCGGCCACGTGTGACATCTTAATTAACGTCTCCCGATGATAACCGAATTGTTATAAAATAACAAAAAGCAGACCGGACACGCGCTCGTTCCTGCCGCCGCTGTTGATTCCGATGTTTACGACATTGCCGCATTTTATTGTGTTTTTCGAAAATTAAATTATAAGCACGCTTCTTTCGCCGCTCTCGCCTTGCACCCCCTCTGCTTCCATGTTCCGTTTACTGCCACCGTTTAACATAACTAGTCGCTGTAATCTCAGTTGTTTACATTGACGCTCTAACTAAAATATTCGCCTGTTCCGCGGTAACTTTTACCGCTCTCCGTCGCCCCTATCTGAATATCCACCAGAGCCCCGGCTATTAATAAAAAGTATGCATGTCGCGAAATCCGTGTGTGTGTCCTTGTCATTGCCGATGAAAATTACACTTTGAAATATAAATTTACAAAACTAAATTAAAATCATACGGGAAAAAGGAAAAATAATTTGAATAGTGTGTGAAGAAAAAGAACCCGAGCTCGCAGTCGCCTAGATAATGTAAAAAAAAGGTAGCAGCGCGTACGGTTGCGTTTGGAAAAAAATGTGTTTCACCTTTTGATAACTCGGAATATTTTGTTAAATCTGTAACAGTTTTTATTCGATTGTTTTGAAATTAATTTAATTTATCGATACTTTTAGAAGTCTAGAAATCTGTTTCTCGGAAAAAACACGTCAGACGTTTTTCTTTTTATATGCGTTTTTCGTCATTCATATATAGGATGTAGTTGGCCTATTGCAATTGAGGCTGATGTAAGTATGTCACATCCGGGGGGACGTTCTATCACCGGCGTCAACTACTTTTCGACGCAGAGTCGTTTCGTTGCTGACGAGTGTATAGCGTTTTTATTTCGATGCTTTTACAAATTACCTAGATGCGTTTTTCATGTATTAATTAAAGTTGAATATTACGAAATAAACAAAACAATTTCTGTGCTTCAGTATAAAAAGCATTACCGTTTCGCTTTTTTTTGGATTAATTTTATTCGTCTATTTTTACATATATATATATATATATATTTAAATACTTTTTCTTTAAAGCAGCATCAGCGGTCGCTCCTTCTTCGAGGCAAAAGCGGGTTTATAAAATATAATTTTGTACCGGTTTCTTTCTATATTGCGTATGTTCTAGCGCAATACGAATAACAGCGATACCTTTATCAGCCTGGCTCCGTTCTATCGTGCGATCGTCTTTAGGTGTAATACCGATTTTCTGTCTCTTACGCTTAGCACATAATTTCTAGCCGGTTTCGTAAATGTTGCGGACATTTCAAATGTCATCAAGTCTGCAAGAAGAACGTTTGCTGTTCTGTCACCATATCGTTTAGAGTCCTAATATTGCGTAATTCAAATTTTAGATTAGTTTTTTTTCGCCACATTTTGTAAGTAGCTTCCTAGATTAGAAGACGATGTTTAAAGCGTCTTTTCTAGCCCCCTCCGCTTTTGCGGTGGTCAGCAGCGGAAATACTAAATAAGCCTGTCTAGTGGCAAGTCTGACTGCCGAGTTACCAGCTAAAAGTAACCGATCCGCTATAGGTCTTGCCGCTGCTCCGTTATTAATTATTTTCAGCTTTCCAACCGACTTTTTTTTTTAATAGAAAAGAGAGAGTATACAGCAAAGAAGATCATCAGAGGAGGGCGATTCAAATGGTGCAAACATAGAGTGTTCTGTAGCCCACCATCTTTTTTAGGTGCCGTACGCTACATAGCGCGTTGGCGCAACCTATTCGTACTTTTAGCTGTACCGATAGGTGACGAGCAAACCACTATTCGCATTGTAAAGGCCACACCACCTCATAATGATAAACTTGAAACAACTGATACAGAGTGGCTGGTGAATTTCGAGCGTAAGGGGAAAAGAGATTAATGAAAAAAGAAAAAAAGGAAAAAAAAGAAAAAAAGGGAAAAAAAGAAAAAAAGGAAAAAAAGGAAAAAAAAGAAAAAAAAGAAAAAAAGGAAAAAAAAGAAAAAAAAGAAAAAAAGGAAAAAAAAGAAAAAAAGAAAAAAGATGTATACATTGATCACACAATGGTAAAAGGGAAAAGTATGTCACATTGTTTGAGCTGACACCGACCAGCCCCTTGCATAAAAATCCTGATCTCGGAGTAGCGGGTTTCTGCTATTAGTGAGGTAGCTGGACGAAACTTATTACAGCGGTTTCAACTCGTCAGAGTGAGGCAGTCATATTCTGTAGAATTTCCTCGAGCATTCTACCGTCTTATCCATTGCTCTGTAACTATACTAGAATTATCTGTGCCGGTAGAGACAATCTTGGTTGACGAGTTTTGTTATCTGATACATCCTGCTACTTGTACCCACCGATTGGGGATATGCTCCTAGCGAAGTATCCCGTGGAAAGCAGGAATACATATATATATATATATATATATATATATATATATATATATATATGTTTTTATACATATCTAGTCGGATTAATCGCTCTTTGGTGGAAATTCCGTCTATAAGGGAATACACGAAAGTAAAAAATGATACAAAAGTGTGCCTAATAGTTATTGGCGGGCGCGGATTATTTATATTTCATTGAAAATGAATAAATGATTTTTTCCGAAAAAAAAAAAGGAAAAAAGAAAAGAACTTTTGCATTACCATAGAACTATTTGCGCGTATCCTCTCTTTTACGAACAATCAGTGAATAAATAACGAGATGCTAAAACAAACATATATCAAAAAGCCCGATCACACTCTTATGAAAACCTGTCCGTAATTTTTGCTATTAGTCGTTCGTGGGCAAAGATCCTGATACCAACTACCCTTCTTGTAAATAATATCAGAATTACTTTAAAATGAAATTAATCTCCAAACAAAAATATTGAAAAAGATAATATTGATATTAAAAGCAACTGACATTTAAAGAGTACTGGGGATAAGTCGAATCAAAAAATATACTACTTTCATCTTTATATATTTTTTTCATTCTTTATTTATTTATTTATTTATTTAACGTGTCACATATACTTAGGCTAGAGACACTGCAAGGAATTACAAAATTACGAAAATTGAAAACAAGGAAAAAAAGGAAAGTAAAGAAAAAATAAAGAAAGATGAACGTGGCCAAATGAACTTATATTGTTCAGGCCAAAAAAAAACAAAGATGGACAAAATTATAACAGCTTTAACAAATTCGAAGATTCAAAGATTTTAGAAATTGATATAATCGATTAAGCACGGTTTCTTCATCGCGCACAACAAATCCTTTAAATTGCATGCTATTCTGCACTGTTTATGATCATCAATTAGGCATTTAATCGGTAGGTGTTCGATAATTAATTAGCAATCACATGTCTGGCACTGGGGCGTATGTTCTTTATTTAATAGATATGTGTGTGTGTAAGACGAGTGTGCCCAAGTCAGCATAAGGTTACCTCCTGTTTTCTGCTTTCTCGGCTTGAGGAAAGCCATGGTTTCGTGGACCATTTTATGGAGCGTAATTTATTTTTTGTAGATAAATTTTGCCGATCCAACGATTGGTGTTATTAAAATGGCGTTTAAGTTGATATTTAAAGTCAGTAAACGGTACTGTTACGTTTGAAGTTGACGCACATTTACTAATCGTTTTAACGAAGTTTTCCGCATTTTCAAAGCTCCGTATGCCGCACTGGGCTCGTTTGCACTTGGTGGTGGTATAGGAAATATGAGGTCCCGGACCAGTACTGGAATTTGGATGTTTAACTGATGAAGAATGGACATAACGTGATCGATTGTTGTTCCGTCCTGTGGTATCATCCCCGAAGAGTTTGGCTTTGTGCTCCTTATGATGCTGAAAGCCAGCACAGTTAGATAAGTTCGTCGTAAATTTAATGGCCTCTCCGCTGAATCACAAAGTAGACTCGGTATCGGGGAGGTTCGGAAAGTTCCAGTTGCGAACCTCAGAGCAATATGATGGATAGTATCCAAATATTTTAAGATTGATATGATAGCGGAAGCATAGGCTGGTGCACCGTAATCGATTTTGGACCGTACAAGGGTACGATACAGCATTAATAGATTATGTCTGTTTTGCGCCATAAATTGTATGCAATAGCTTTCGCAATAGGTTTAGTTTTTTACCACAGCTAGTTTTCAATGCGTTAATGTGTGCTTTCCAAGTGAGTTTGCTGGCAAATGTCATTCCTAGATATTTCAACTTTATTTATGGATGCTATACGGTTGTTATTACTAGTTAGGCTTACTATGCGATCGCACTTTTTCCACCTACAGAAATGGGTTTCTATGGTTTTTGTTGTTGAAAAATAAAGGCCGTTATCTTTCAACCATTGTTGCAGTCTATTAGTTGTACTCTGCAGAACGTTTTCTCCGAAGTTAATATCAGTGCATGGAAGAAATATGCATAAACCGTCTGCAAAAAGGAGTAATTTTACAGGTTTTTGCACTTGGTTTGCAATATCAAAGCTTTACTTATGGAGCGCTGTAACGCAAGGATCGGATCAATGGTAGATCGTTATTGAATATTCGTAAATAAATGACGTATGTCGATTTCCCATAGTAGTCTGCCATTGATTATTTTTTCTAACACTTTATATAGAACTGATGTAAGAGATATTGGCCTGTAACTATCGAGGAGTGTTGGATTCTTATTTGTCTTGAGTAATGGGATTGTAATGGCATTTTTCCATTGCAATAAGAGATTACCTGAGAGAACCATATTCTATTGTAAATTACGAACAGAGTTTCTAACATAAAGTCAGGTGCGTATTTTAAAAGATAAATGTGAAAATTATCCGAACCAACTGCTTTCGGTTTAGTACGTTTAATGGCATTACACAGTTCTTCCATTGTGATAGGTTGGTTATATGGTTCTCGGTTGTTACTGGTAAAATGAAGACCAAAAGTAGCATTTTTACTAGTATCGGATAATTCTGTATTGTTTACAAGTTGGTTTCCATCTTTAGTTGACATCGTAAAAAATTCTGCAAACGCGGCATTTATTTTGTCCATATTACTGCATATGTTACTATCGATTTTTATACATGTTGATGTAAAGTATGGCGTTGACTTTTCGATGGATTTAATTTTTTTCCACACAACTTTGGTCGGTGTATCCGGGTTCAAGGTTGCTACATAGTTTTTCCAGCAATTTAATTTTGCTTGTTTGAGAATATACCTGGCTTTCGCTCGTAATCTTCTAAAATTCAAATGGTTTTCCATGTTCGGATTGGACTTTAACTTTTTTAAAGCGTTCCGTCTGTTTCTGATTGCAGTTGCACAGTCTTTAGACCACCAAGAGACTTTTACGCTGCCAGTTTGTATAATAATTTTATTAGGTGATGAGCATCTTTTTGCCTGCTCGATGAGTGCGTTTGTGAACGTTTGCACACTGGTGTCAATATTGCCCAATGTAGCGGTATAACATTGTAACGAACATCGAACTTTGTAATTTAACTAGTTAGTTCTTTTATACTTCGGTAACGGATTTACATTATTTACGGCATAAGTAGTAGTTTCTGATTATAATTGGCTTTTTATAATAATCGGGAAATGATCGCTTCCATCAAGGTCATGATGTACATAAAATTGTATTTTACTGCTCAATTGAGGGGAGCACAAGGCTAAGTTAATATTAGACCATGTTCGATAAGAAAAGTTATAATGAGTTGGCTCTGTTAAATTAAGCAATGTAAGGTTAAACGCGTTAATTGCATTTTCAATGATCTTGCCCCTTGAATTTGACTTTTTGCTTGACCACATTGGGCTATGAGCGTTCATGTCTCCTTATATAATGAACGATTTAGGCAGATGTTTTATCAATGAAAAGAGATGTTCCGTACTAATTATCTCTGTAAAATACACAGTGTGCATATTGTAATTGGTTGTTTTAAGTAAATTTTGATCGCTAGCGTTAGTGGTCCAGTGTTTAACTCGACTGTAAAGCTGGCCTATGATGATTATTGTGGCGTTTTTTCCCAATATGCGATAACGATAATAGACTAATTAATAACATGTAACTCGTACTAATCGTAGAGATAAGCGATAAGAATGAACACCAAAAAAAATCAAGAACACGAGGGCGGAACCGATCGATAATTCGCAATGTTTTAATTGTAGACAAATTCTCGCGTAAGAATAATCGGTTTTTTAGCAAGTTTTTTTTTTTTTTTTTGGTTGCAAATTGCATTACGTTTAAGGACCCTGCCAAGCTCTGCAGCTTGTCAGTAAAAAGTAAGTTCCATACCCTTGACAGGGCGTCGGGATTGTGAAGTTAAGGTTCACAATGTACTAAGCACAACGGCATTAATGAGATTAGGAGGGCCGGTTCCTTTCTCTCGGCCGCCTTTACTTTCCCAGATTTCTCTGGTACCCAATTATTTCAGGCTGGGTAAGCTTGGGAGCGACTTGGATCCGGGACGAGGCAAGTCTCGAACGCGTAACCTCCGACTTGGTAGCCAAGTACCTTAACCACTAGGCTACCACGCTGCCTGTGGTCCTAAAAAATAGCACATGCCTCCCTTCTTTATTAGTAAATATAATACAATGTTACTTATGCTTAAACGAGTTCGGAGACATATTACTAGAGTTATCAGTACTACTAGCCATTCATCTTATTTAGATATTCCATGTATCCAGTTTTCGTAACGTGATTATTTTAACCTTCCATTATTGTTATTACGTAAAATATTATCTAAACCTAAACTGAAACTTCTTTTACAACAAAGAATAAAAAGTACAACATTTTCCTAGTATAATGTCTCCTGCGCGATTAGGAAAAAAATGAATATTTAATCAATTCGAAGTAATTTAAAGATTCTCGGAGTTTGCAAACTGGCTGCGAAGCGGAGGCGGGAAAGGTTAAAAAACAAAAAAAGGTACTCGGCATTCGGCATCATTTATTGCAAAATTGTTATGATTTTCTTATATCAGAACGTGCTTAAATAGGAAAGGCGCAAAACAGACAAAGCAGGAATTGTGACTCTTTTTCGTAGATTACCAATTTATAATCTTCTTAAAATAATGAAATCGAAGAAAACGTCGATTTTTTAGCCTTGTTTTACGATAACTTCATCGGTACACTGTTAAAATATGAAAAAAACACATATTTACAAGTATAACAAACAAATTTCAATGTATAAACGATTATAATATTATTTCGAAACTAAAATTTCTACTGATTACACATACTTTGTGTTGTTTTATGGATTTTAGCTGATCATCTATGTCCGAAAACGTTTCTAAGCAGTATAATCGTTTATACATTTAAAGTTGTTACTTCTATTTTTGGACATGAGCCTCTCCATAAATTTCTTCAATTCGTATCGTTTGCATCCTTTCTTTCCACTATTTAAGTGATGTATACTTGTCGCATTGATAGTTTTTGTTTTTGCTTCTTTGATACTGGTAACATTTCATCGCTGCATCATTCGTCTGCTCATCGCGATGTTCTATGTGCCCCCGATGTGCAATTCTAGTTGTGCGGCTACCATTGTTGCTTTTTCACGATAATCGCTCTGATATCAGTATTTCTTACACGATCTCTCAGCGTAATGCTGATCATTTATCTCAGCTTGTTGGATGGTTATCTAAATCATATAGAATTTTTATTTTTGTAAATGCCCATGTTTTGACACCAAACGTCATTACCGGCAATACGCGTTGATTCGTTATTTTCCATTTTAGCTTAATCGGTATTTTAATATTACATAATGAGGTACTGACATTTACCGGACGTGTCTTTCTGTTCACGATAATGTTTTTCGCCTCCCGACGTTTCAGTGTTGGTTTTCTTTTAAGATTTTACTTTTCAGGCCAAGGTACACGAAATCGGCGACGCTTACAGTTTTATTTATTTCATGTTCATCTTCAAATCAACCTTTTCGCATTTTTATTTTCTAATTGTTCCAATTCTGAACGAGAAGCTGATGAAGAAAATCTAAAAAAAGCAACTGACAATATTTAACCTTTAAACACGGATGTTCGAGAAATTATTTTATCGGTACAAGAAGACGAGAAATAGACAAAAACAAAGAACCCAATTTGAACGTTCCTTGTAATATAGTTCAATAGTGCAGGACTGCGATAGGCAGGTTACAGAGTTTTTACCTAATTGATTCCTTTACAATTTTAATATTTATACACTGATATGAGGGCGAAAATCTCGCAAGCTTCTTCCGAACTACGGATCCGAACTCTATTACTCGCATAACCGAAATGCCAAAAACTGAATTCAGCTTTTAACTTTTATTTTAATGTCATCAAATTCTAAATTGGCTAAATCAATAACTAAGCACATAGTTTGTTGCTTGTCATTTCAACAACGAGTGTCTCATGAAATTATTGCATACTGTGTTATACATATATATATGCAAAACATTGAGTTCGCTGACTGCGCAAATACGAGTGTTAAAATCTGAAGAGAAATTAATACCTCGACTAAAAACTACATAAATCTTTTCATGCACTGTATAGTAGTAAAGTAGAAACTCAAAATTAATTTTCTTACATGCTACTAATTGAAATTTTAATGATTTCATAAAAAAGGAGAAAAGAAACTTCTTCGTGCTATAAAATTTTCCACATTCGAAATTACTTATCGCTAGGGTTTGGATTAATATGCACTAAAAAAACTCAAAATATGCACTAAAAACTTTATGATAGTGTATATTGAAAATATAAAATAAAATCTTTTGTCTTTCGTTTCAAATTTTTATTATCATGCTGCCTTTTCTTTCATTTAATTTATATTAAGAACCTATTAGACTATAAATCTAAATTTAAAAATTACCACATTTAACAATAAGAATTTTTCTGAATTTTCATCACGGAAATTATATCTTGTGTCTGTTGACATAGTTTTCATTACAAAAAATGACCTCTCTATACCGCAAGACACAATTGGTAAATATTTAAATGCGGACAATTCAGATGGAGTGTATGAGATTTCGTTTTTATCTGACACTTCATCTAATTGAATCAAAATTGAAAATTATGTGCTCGATATTGAAGAGAGCATGTCTAGATGAAATTTGTTCCACAAGTTGTATATATATATACATGTGTGTATATATGTATACATCGGGTACATGGTTCAAAGAACAGTTACCCATCCATAAGGTCGAAGATAATGTAGCACTGTTAACTAACGGTCAATCATAGAAGAATATTTGTTTTTGTTTACCGGCACTATTGTTCAGCACAGGCAATTGACAATACGAATATAAAATCTTAAAAGATCGGAACGTAAATACCCTGTTCAAATTTATTTCATTTATAAAGGAGACAAAAAAAACTTTTATTTTCTAAAAGATTTCCTGTCTGTAAAGAATGGAAATCACACGACCAACAAGGAGAAATAATTTTTTTTTTTTTTAGTTTCGTAAATAATTTGCAAGAGGCTATTATCGAACAATGGCCTTGACAAAAAATAGAAAAAAGAATAACACTTTGTTTTTTTAGTAAAATTGCAAATTTCATACCTTTTTATCGTTTCAAATACATAATTATGTGTGTGTATGTGTACGTGTTTATATGTGTATTTTCTTTATATGTAATTATGAAAAATATGTAAAAATCTTCAAAATATGCGAAATATGCACGAAGCGTTCAAAATATGCATTTATATGCACTATGAAATTAGTGATTTTCGAATTTATGACCCTTGAAACGCCTAGCTACGAAATATCAAAGCTTTAATAACAAGCAAAAAAAAATATGCTTTATATGCAAAATCCGAACCCTCTTTATCACATTGGTTTCTTCTAACGGTTCTGCTATTTCGTAATTGATTCGCGGTAAGTAGGAATAACATGAACATTTTTAATTGAACTAAATATTATAACATCCTTCGACATGTTTCAGAGTTACAAACTCCGGCTAGTCTCTTTAGCCTATGTGTATAGGCGTTTACTTATAGGCTAGGTAAAACTGATGACAGGATGTATTTTCGCCTTTTCCCTCTCTTAATTGCCGTTGAAATAATGCTAGTTCAGCTTCTTTAATTTTAGCTTTGTTGACTTCAGCGGAATTCTGAAATAATTTTACTAATGAATCTCTCCTTTCAACCCGTATAATGGTCCTTCATCCTCTACTTTTCTTCTCCTTCCGTCATACCGGCTCTAGTATCCTTCCGTCTGCTACCTTCGATCGGGTAAAGATTTTTAATTACACTCGCCTTTCCTGCCACCCCTCCCCCTGGTTCATGGGATAAACGTCGACGAAGCCAGAAAAATAAAAGAAATAAATAATGTTGCTGTCATGTTTGTCAGTATCCGCGTATTTTTCTGGTAAACCCCAAAAGTTCCCCGCTGAACTACCTAGTCAGCGCATCTAAAGCTCAATTCCATCGATCCCACGAATACAAGTCTAATTAAATGTTGTATTTCTCCTAATCTTACCAATCATTTCTGATGATGCTATGCGTAATATTATTCATATCTGGCCTCTTAATGTATTATTGCATTGCTCCACTGTGGAGCAGTTAAATATTAATATTTTTGTTTATTTTCGTGGTTTTTACAAAAAATCGGAACATTTCAAGATAGCACAATCCGTCACTCTGTAATCTTAACACTCTAAATATTAGTTTTATAACACATAGTAAGTAAAAAACACACCAATATAAATTAATTGTTTTATATCGGTGTTGTTTTTTACACGCTATATGTTAAAAACAATGAGTGACAAAAATCTATATATCAATTAGTTTTATAAAATGAAATGCACGAGTAAATACTTAGTGCGCCCCTTTCAAGTCCATTATCGTGCGCCTATTAAATTTCCAACTTTTTCGCTGCCGAAGAGTTGATCGCATCGTATTTAAGTATAAATATGATTGTTAAAATTCGTAATTAGTAGTTTAATATGATAAAATAGCGTTTTTTACCTTAAAATTAACCTTTGCCCAATTACTTTTCTTCGTTCTCCAGCTTACAATATCAGTTGCGGTTATTGCTTGATGCGTGTGCATTCCGAGCACATTATTTTCCCACGCACACCACCCCGCTTCCTCATCGTCATCTGACGGTAGTTTGACAAATTGTGCTTATCAAACGAATCAAATAAACGTTCTTTTGTCATCGTTTTAGTAACGAGCAGAGCAACTGCAAAACGGCCGAACTTGTTGCTGCGATACGTCTTATTCCGCTAAAGAAACTCATCAACCTTTTCTATTAGACGGATCCTAGCAGAGAAGAGGGCCGAAGATCGAATAGGAGAATAAAAAGATATAAACTCTTTGACACTTTTAGAACTACTGTTGAACGTTAGGGAAATAACAAACGCCCTCGAACAGTATTGATAACTGATAGGGTTCCATTTTATAACTAAAAAAGCCCCTTTCAACTATGGTCTAGAGCAAATTAAAAATAACGTGCAAAATATCTGATAAACAAATTTCCAAAAAAAAAAAAAAACAAAACAATGTTACACCTGCAATAATTAGCTTTTCTTCCAGTGAATATTCTAAAAGTCGAATACGTGTTTAATTTCACTGTTCACAAAGATAAATACGATTCGCAATTACATCTTGGTGCAATAACTGCCAAAGAATCGATTACGTATTGTCAAAACAATCTTCCACTGCGATGTGCTAAATTTGAATACCAATGAATGGTATAAAAATTTAAACGAACTCACTTCTCTAATTCCAATAATTATGCCGTATCCAGAAATATGATTCAACAATAAGTCAGACGTAAACAGCATTAAATAATACTAACAACCTGCCTCGTGTTGTTTACGCAGAGACAGCTGCTGACAGCCCAAATCGCCCTCAAAAGAAATTATAAATGGTAATTTAAAAAATTTATCCTTCACTTCTAAAGCAGCATCCTAAAACAGTTTAATTTTTCTAAAATATTAAATATAATACAAATACTAATGTAATTAGTGCCAAGTTAATAACCGTTTTAAATACCTGTTGTTAAATACCTGTTTTTAAATAACTGTTTTAAACACCTATTGTAAACATTATATATATATGTATATATATTATATTATATTAATAACAATTGTACTATTGGATGTTTAATTTGAACAGCAAAAAGCAAAATACTGAGCCTTCTTTAATAGGCCTAGTCTCTGTTTGGTTGTACTAAACACAACGAATTTTGTTTTTTTTAGATGTCTCTGTTCTTAAGCACGATTACGAATTTCGCTTATCAAAATACTGGGAACTTTATGGTATTCGAGTGTTTCAAAATAAGAATTTTTTATATTCTTAAAATGTTATAAAAATTTTTATACTTCTATTTTTTTTTCGACAGAAAATTAAGAAAAAAAGAAAGGCAGTGTTTTTGAACCGTGAAAAATGCTTCAAATTATGCATATGTGATTCAGACCCACAAAAAAACATTAAAATATATAAAGAGTATTCCTGTATTGGCTACCTTCGTTTCTTCTGTTTCTAATCGCTTCCTGATATAACTTTGAAATCCCTACGTTTCATTATTTGTTGGTCCTTTGTGTTGGGTAAATGTCTTGTGTTGAAGCGCCCAAAAAAAAAAAAATATATATATGTATATTAACTTGTTTTCACAAAAATATGATCATTGTACAATCGACGACGAGCGTCATGATCATATTAGAATCTTATCGCAACGTATAAAAATCTATCCGCATTTAAATTTACATAATATACTTCGAACTGCTAATGCTACGAATAACAGCCTATTCATAAACTACCTGCATTAATGTATACTTTGCTTTTAATATTTTACGAATATATGTTTAAAAAGTTCTGATAATCGTGTAAATGGGAGACCTTAACTCTATTGCTTGTTTGAACGGGGAATGTGTGAAAACACGAATTGTGAAGTGGGTAATCTGGAAATCGATCTTTTATGAATTGTTTCCAAGAAGAAAGAACCTATCTAAAGGTCAGCAGTTTTGTAAGAGAAATACTGAAGGCGAAAAATGAAATATATTAATCTTAAGTTATTGTATTACATATATGTATATACACTTTTAATTTCATACAACACTCATGTAGATATTTAAAATTTATAGGGACATGTTTATTTCCAATTGGTCATACATTCTAACTAATATATTGTGAAATATATATTAAGCGAAATCCAGTTGATCTCAGAGCGAGAAGTGTTTTTTGCAAAAGTTCTGGGATAACTGTAATGTAAAAAAAAAAGTTTTTTACACCAATTTAAGAAGAAAAAAAAGAAAATCTGGAAATCGATTAACGCATAATGAAACAATGCTTTCGATTTAAGCGGAAACCAGTACTAAAATAATCGAAAGAAGCAAGCGAGAAAAAATCGTTTCAATGGGATAGTTTGAATGCAGCGCGTCTACACATCAAAAATGAATTTTACCACTTTACAAACAGATTGGACTTCAGCAGCTGGCCAATTATCATAAGATACGCAACGCACTGCATGCGGGATATATCATGTCCGCATAAAGCTATAGTTTAACAGAACAAGCCTATATTTCTTATGTATTTATATTCATAGTATGTAGTGCATTGTTCTTAAACATACTCTAACACACAATTTTCAATGTCGGTTAACGAAGGACATATGTACATATTAGTAGGATTGAGAATTTCATAAAATTTCCATCCCGATAATACTATTCAGACGAGATTGTGTAATTCGTGAAAAAGTTGCGATACTTCATAGTTGTAGTATCAGTGGAATGGTGTGCAATATCAGTGTCGCTCAACTAGCGGTCAGAAATTGGTCTTCCGATAGCAAGGTAGCGTAAAGCAAGAATTTTAATAGCAGTGTTGTTGGTAATGATCATTTGTGCAATTTAATTTTCAAAAAAAAATATAAACTAATTAGTGTAAATAAAATTTATTTACGAAATGTAGATATTTTAGGTTCGACAACGAGTAATGGTCGGTTTAATAACCGTCGACGTTTATAAACACTTTTCTTTCGATTTAATTCGTAATGGATTCAAATTTTTATATTTAATATATATATATATATATATGTTTTTAGAATAATACGAAAAATAATGATTTCTGGGGTTTTTTTTCAAATTAATACTTCATCACGTGCAATTGAAACAAATAAATTTCGAAAAAGGCAAAAGTGTCTACACCTTTAAACCGGGTTGCAGAAAAATGTACAAAACTCATCTGATTACACGGGCTATATGTTATATTGAAATAAACTGTTTTAATTCATATTTTTACCTTGTCGGCGAACTTTGCTAGCGACTTTGTCTTCCTGTTAAATTTCCGCAATTACTTGCTGAGTTCGGAACATTTACGACCGATGTGGGCAACTTATTAACAATTTATAGGGGACGGCGGCCGTAAAGAATTTTCTATTTTTACGACAACTACGTTTGGATGTTTTACGGACTCCCCTAAGTGGATCTGTATGATGAACGCTATTAAGCCATTACGCGGATATTTCCGTTTTATTCATCACATTATATTTAAACGGTCGTGCCTTTGTATTCAAAGTTAATGAATCAATCTTTAAAGCAAAAAATTAGCAAGTAGTTCGCCGAGTCGTATTGACATTGCCCATTCTAGGCTAAACCGTGTCTATCCATATTTGCTCAAACTTTATGGCTATTCACCTTTGTCTAATTCAGATTCTTTAAAATTATACAGATAAATTACATAGATATGAGCTAACAATTCGTTTCAATATGCAGTGATTTTGCTGGAGGGGTTTGTTTTTTGTAGCTGCCCGATTTGGAAATACATATTTGTGCGTGCATAAGTAGATCCAAACTAACCCCGTCGTACAAGTGTTAAAACGACTAACAAAACTAATAAAATAAAATTGTTTGGCCTAATTTATCTACTTCTAAAGACAACATTGTGTCTCGGTGGAGAATGTTAATAAGACTATCGACATGGATATTTCCATCAGCCCTAAACCCCGACTTCTCAAACTAATATTGTAATACCACTACTTGCAAATAACTTTGAAGGACAAATTGTGTTTTTTTTAGGTCGAGAATTTAGAAAATAAAAAGTATTTTTAATACTTGTGATGGCTGCCAAAGAATCCGAACAGATCAGTACTTTTAGAAGATTTTTCGAAATAGCTTTCTGGGTGGCCAATAATAAGCTGTATAGCTCCGCCAATAATATTGAAAAATATGGAGGCAATGAGTAGCGAACGATCACACTTGATTCAGTAATAACTGCACACCCTACAAAGGTTGGTTGTTTGGACCCATCTGCATATAAGATGTGAGGATCAGAAAATTACTTTAAGAGATCTGTATGCGCCGTAGACAAATGATCTGTATGGTTTCGGTCCATGTTCGTAAGTGTAAAATTCGTTCGGAATGGATTGTCAGACCACGGAGATAATGCAGGTAGAGAATCGCTGAACATTGGGTTGGCGTGTTGCATGTTGAGGGACTGTGTGATGTCCTTGGCTTGGTGATATAACATACGTTGTACGTATGGCGATGAAATTTTGGTATTTATTTGTACTGGGCCTGGTAAATTTGGAACTGACTGCAAATGCGTATGGAACTTCATGAGAATATATTTCCAGTGGAAGCTTAATGGCCATATGTGGACGCTTTGCAGTGTAAGCTCTGTACTGGCAAAGTCCGTAATGTTCCTGTTGCTAGTCTGAAAGCAGTGTTTTGGATTGTGCCAAGAGTTGATCGTGTGCTTGAATTGGCTGATGCGTAGATCAGATAACCATAGTCACATTTTGAGCGTATTAATGCTTGATAAATTTTAATTAGAGAGTGTCGATCGGCACCGTATGAAGTATGCGTCAGTTTCTTCACTGTGTTCAGTTTTCGTGCACAGGATTTCTTAAGATAATTTATATGGTCTCTCCAATTCAGTTTGTCATCATATATGAGTCCCAAGTAACGAACTCTATGAGCAGTTGGAATTAAAGAATTGTTCAATACAATTTGTAGCTCGTGATTACACAATTTACGAATCTTACAGAAATGTACAGCAGTGGTTTTAGTCGGTGAAAGTTTTAATCCATTGCGGGTGGACCATTCTTGTACCTTGCAGTACTGACTGTCTAGCTGAGGGGTCATTACAATTTAGGAATATAGGGAAGTCGTCAGTAAATAGCGCGAATCTTACTGGAAGATCAATTATGTCGACTATACTGTTTATAACGATGTTAAAAAGTATTGGGCCAAGTACAGATCCCTGTGGAACTCCGTTGAACAGATCGTGTACAAGCGAGTTCATACCATTGGCGTAAACAAAGAATTTGCGATTCTGCAGAAAGTTGTTAATAAATATAGCTAGTCGACCTCTAATGTTCCATTTGTATAGGGTCTTCATGACTCGGTCTTTCCATATTGTGTCGAAGAAGTCGAAGAAAACCGCCAGCACGTGTTGTTTTCGAGAAAAGGATTCTAGAATAGAGTTTGATCGATTGCTGAGCGACATGGTCTGAAGGCGCACTGTTTATTTGTGAATAAATTGCGAGATTCTAGTTTCCACTACAGCCTGTAGTTCACAATTTTTTCGAATAACTTACAAAAGACTGATGTAAGCGCAATTGGGCAGTAACTGTCTGGTAATGATGGATTCGTATTAGGTGTTTTAGGAAAGGAATAACTATCGCTAATCTCCACCTATCAGGAAAAGTTCCAGTTTCCAGATCTTGTTGAAAATATGTAGAAGTTGTTTGTGTATTTTAGAAGTGGAATTTACCAACATTGTGATATGGAAACCGTCGTTACTCGCAGCAGTTGGTTTCATTTGTTTTATTCCGAACTATAGTTCAGCAAGGGTTATGTCCCAGGTTGAAGGATTCATTGTTGGGCAAGTTGATGTTTAACGTGGGAAGATCAAAGCAGATTGTGAGAAAAACTGAGCGAAAATGGAAGCTATTTGTTGTTTATCAGTATACCGAGTCTGGTTGAACTGGATCAATGATGGAGCTCTGTGTGAAGAAGAAGTTTGTTCTAACACATTGATTTTATTCCACACTTCTCGTGATGGGGTGCTAGGTGTAATTGTCCTTGTATATTCTATCCAAGATTTGCGTTTAGCTTCTTTAATGGTATATTTAGCTTTGCTCTCATTTTTCTATAATATACATGATTTTCTAGCGTGTTAGTGGCTTTAAGGTTTTTTAGAGCTCTTCTTCTGCTTGCTATATCAATTGAGCATGCATCATTCCATCATGGAACTATCTTATGGCGCCATCTGCCAGGGCGTGTAGTAGGTGAACATGCAATAGCAAGGTTGACTAGAGAATTTGTGAAGGAATGGACAATGGTATCTATGTTAGCTGCAAGATTGACATCTTGTAGCTCATCACACGGTAGTGAAGTCTTTGACAACATTTACATGCGATTTTGGCTGGTTTACACATGTCTGGTGGTCGAGTTTCGTTGTGATCTCCTTTTTTGTTTTAGCTTTTTTGCTATTTTTGTAACTTCATGGATATAAGTGTTGTGTTTTCATCTTGTTGAGTCTTTGTAGACGAATTGTCTGATAGGGCACGTTTTGGTCTCTCTGTTGCTTTGGGGTTTTTAATGAATGTTTGAATCGGTTGTGTGGTTATGGGAGCCAGTTGTACGACGTTTTGTGTTTGATTAGCTGATACAGATGCTATGAGATCTGTGTGGCCAGAAGAATATGCGTTTGACTTGATGCTTGAAGGAGCATTGTATTCTGTTAGTACATCATCTAAGTAATTGTCTTGTGAAATGTTATAGTTATCTGCTTTATGACCTTTACTATTGCATTTGAAACAGGTATATTCATCGAGGTTAATAAAGATTCGGTGCATTTTGTCACCAAATGGGAATAGAAAGGATGTTGGTAGAACTGGCTGATCTGGTTCAGGTTTTACATAGATTCGACGTCTCTAGCTGATCACATGGCCGAACAGTTGATCAGAGGGATTAACTCGTAGGAGAGACCACTCCTTTTTGTACTCTATCTCGCCCGCTTATGTTCCTCCTCTTGAAGAAATTAGTTCTCCCTCTTACTACTCTACCTCTGAAGACCATTTTCTTCCCATCTCCAGCCGTTATTCCCCTCCTTCTTTCCTTTATACTTTCTATCTCCGATCGCCTCAGAATCTGAGTAGGTGATCTAAGTCCATGTAGTTGGGTCAGTGTTAACACCGAGCCCATTTAAAAAAATAAAAAAAAAAATAGGAGAGATATTAGATACCTGTTGCAGCTTTCCGAATGAATTGTTTCAATAAGTCATTAGATATAATTGGCGAAACATTTGAGAAGATCAATTTTTTCGCCGACGTTTTAATCCTGCGAGCCATGATGAATTTGTCATCAAGATGTACGCCAATTGTTCATTTGCCGGAAATGTAGCAATTCTTTGATTACTAATTCGAGAAGCGGCTAAAATATTATTCGTTCCGCCTACCAAATCTTTAATTGCTAGAAGGTAATCACGAGGTTTATAGTAATTAGTGTGTGAGATAATTATTCCCTGTTCTGCTTTCGAGTAGACGAAATTGGCGATCGAAGTTATTCTACTTTTAGCCTTTTGTGCATAAAATGTTGATGATGTAGGTTTGTTAGTAATCTGGATATTATGTATAGAAATAGGATACGATAAATGGTTACTTGATTTTGACAACGAATGGTTGATGTCATGGTGTTGGGATAGCGGGGGATACTGCGTAACGTTGGCCTTATGGCTAGTGGTGGGGCGGATATCTGTTGTATTTGGTGGAGCAGTGAATGTATTATTATTTGATTTCATTGTTTATCAGCCAGAAAGCTGGCCGATGATGATGATTGTGGCGTTTTTTCCCGATATGCGATAACGACGATAGACTAATTAATAAAATGTAACTCGTGTTAATCATAGAGATAAGCGATAAGAATGATCAAAAAAAAAATTGGAAACATTGTTTCGCCCATGTCTTTAATTAAAATGTTTTATAAAAAGGTTATCGATTTATTCACAATTACTCACTTTAGAAAGAACCTGATTAAGCTTAACTTGTATTCTTGCAACTAGCTTGTTTCCGCTCTCCCACAAGGTAGAACTAAAAATATGATAATTTATTCCGCAATCTTATTATTCCGCTTCAGCATAGTTAGCGATATTCCGATTGATTTGTCCATCGATGGACTTCTCTTAAGTTTCTCTTGTCAAGTGCTAGTTTCGAATATCCGAAGGTGACAGAAACGTATTTTTCAAAATTCTTTTGCACCGATTCTTATTATCGGAATTAATCTTTCGGGCTTAGGTTTTCGGTCTTTTGTCAGTTTCTACGATTCAAGGTTAAACCAGTTATTCATAGACCTCAATTTTGTTGTAATTGTCACCGATTTGGCCATCACATTTCTTTATATCGGAGCAAACCTATCCGCTCCTTCCGTTTTCTAATAGCCATTCTTCTTTTTTTTTTTTTATATTGTTTTTTATTCTTCCTCTGAATGCTCCATCACTGAACAAATTAATCCAGCTAATTTTCACTGCGCTCATTGTGATGAAAATCATTCTGTGCCCTTGACCCTCCTATCTGGTATTTAAGAAGCAAATAAAAATACATAAAATCATGAATCCCCAAAAGAAGGCTTCATACTCCGGGCTAAGAATAGCACAGTTAATAGAAACTGATCTTCCCAGCTTTCACCTTTACTGATATTTCTAACCCAAGCAATTTCCCCACCTTACGAAGCTCTTTTAATATTACAAAAAGGAAGTGGTAATATTATTCCGGTAGTTCCTCCTCTTCATATATTAGACTACCCTCCGAAAACCATCATTCTCAACCTAAATCATAGAATCCTTGTAACAAATATTAAACGAATTTAACCATTAATGCCGGCTGTAAAGGTCTCCGATTAGTAATTCCTGGCTGTTCGAAAAGTCCGTTTGAAATTCCACCTTTCTCTGAGAATGAATATTAATATGTTTCTGACCGTCAATGATTCTGTTTCTACTTATCCTTTCTGTTCGAAAATGATTTAATTTCTACCTTATTATCTACTCCTCTTGGTAAGTTCGGAATCCTTCATTTGGATGATAAAATATCACCCCTTTATGTCAAGTTTTGCATTCAGAGATTTGGTTAGTCAACATTTTTTCTAATTTTACTTCCTCAATATTTTTTTTTCTGCCTATATGTTTTGGATTCTTATCGCTGTTAATATTTGTGTTCGCTCATTTCTACGTTAGTTAATTTTATCTACAACTAACGTTAATTCCATAAAGGTTTTTACTTTTTCTCTCAGCACTTTCTCTTGCTGTTCTTTGTCTCCTTTAGGTAGCAGTTCGGCTGATAGTACACAGGGACCCGGATGCAATGAACTTTTTGAGCGATGGGGTTGTTGCTCCCGATTAAATCTTACTCTATATTGTTTTCCTTATTATTTGACAGTTACCTTTCTGTCATTTTGTTACATATTTTCTTTAACGCTTTTCGTTCATGTTGCTTGGTGCCCTTGACTAAGTTGGTTAATAGCATACTACGGCTCATACGCAATGGTTTATTTGAGCAATGCGAACTTCGATTCAAAAACTCTCTGTTAATTGTACTTTTCTTCTTTACTTACTTCTTGTGCGGTTTGTATTGAAACTGTGCGAATGGCTGCATCATAGTCTTTCAGATTCCTTGTCCATACTCTTTCCGTTTGGTCTTTCCATTTTATTATCGTGCTAGCTCAAGTTTGTTTTCTTTTACTCATTCAATTTTTTTTTATATCCTGGTTTTTATTTTCATATAACTTGCCAGTTTAAAATATTATAGGAGAACCAATAGAAAATCTCTTGAGAATGTGTTTGATCAATGGCTAAAAAATTCTTCAAACGTTGACGTTCGTAATTTTTCTTTAAATAAAGTTTTAATCGTAGTGAGGGATACGGTGATTCAGCTATTTTAATCAGAAGTGATTTCCATTTTCTAACTCACAATATCTATCCTCTTACTCCGCCTAATCCGATTAATCCAAATTTCCTCCGCATTTCAATAATCAACAATTACTAAAAAAACCATTTAACGTAATTTAAGCTTGCATTCATCCTAACCATGACCTATATAACTCCCATTTTCAATTATTTATTAATTTTTTCCCTTCCCTTCTTATTACAGCCGCTGATTGGAATGGTCACTCACTTCTTTGGGATTGTAGTGAGTAAACAATAACAGTTTCGCACTTGAAAAATCTATCCTACAAAATTACTTAATCCTCTTTAATAATGGTTTAGATAAAATTACTTTTTTCATTCTTAAATATCTTTCTGATTTATCTCTCCAGATGCTACTAAACATTTTCAACTCTTTTTATGGTTCCGGTTGTATTCCTTCTTCTTGAATCACTTTTATTATTGTTCCTATCCTAAAACCTTATTCTTCTTCGTTTCATCCTACTTCTTTTACTTCGTATGTTAGGAAGCTTTTCGAAAATTTAATTAACAAATGTCTCGTTTGATGGCTCGAGCACAGCAATCTATTACCTAACAACATATTCGGTTTTCATCTTCTGGACACGTGGTATACCAGACTGTATCAGCATATTTGGACGTTTATATGTCATCTGTTGAGAACAAATTCTTAACTACTTCTTTCGTTTACTATCAGCTGCCTTTGATAACATTCATCTTCCCACACTCTTTGACATAATACTCTTAATTAAAAATTCTTGTCCATTTTGCTTCTATTATTACTCTTTTTCAATGTATGGCTGCAATCATTTCCTTTTTTTTTACTCTGTCGCAAGGGTTAATCTTTCGAGAGTTACCTCAGAGTTCCTGTCTTGGTCCTACGCTCTTTAATATTTACTTTTGTTATAATCACTTCTGTTCCTCTTAACTCTAGTTCATTCGCACCCGCCTGTTTATTATTTTTCATTTGTTTCTTCTTACTCTTCAATCTTTCGTAAATAGCGATTTACCTTTAATAAAATTCCAATTTTGTGCCTTGTTTCTTTTCATTTCCTTTAATTTTAACCGTATATTTATTGTCATTATTATAAGCTTCCTTATTTTTCCTTCAGTTTTTTCAGTTACTTTGATCCTATTAAATGTCTTTCTTTACCAATCTGTTATAAATCTGTGTTCCTCAATATGTCATTAGAATTTAATTTTCCAATGATTTTGAGCTCTCTCTTTCCTACATTACTGACGGTTCCAAAGAGTCAAATGGAAATAATTCTACCTTTTTTTTGTCCTGCCTTGAATTAGTTTGAATCTTTTAAATTTACCTCCTTTTGCTCAACATTCTATGCGGAATCTATTGCTCTTCTTTGTTTTCTCATCACTGATTTTCCATAAAGTGCTCATAATTTCGGATTCTAAAAATGTTCTGCAAACTATCACATTTCTTGCTGCTCCCTTTTCCAATTATATATTACTTCTCATACATTGCCCCATTCATGATCTTCCCTTCCTTCACTTGATTCAGATCAATCTTCTGTGGATTTCTGGTCATTTCAAGCAGTGGATATTTATTAGCTGGTTTTTCGGTTTCCAGTGGAAAATTTTTAGGCGCATTTTCAGCTCATAATACTGTTCTTCTTTCCTCAGCTACTTACTCCAAATTATAGCTAACTCCTATCCTTCTTCATTTTTTAGTTCTAGTTCTTTTTACATCCCTATTCAACGATTTTTTCCTCCCGGCCCATGGTTTTCAAGATACTTTCTCTTAAACGCTTCACCATCTCTGCTATTTGTCACCTTCGTTTTAATCATAGACTTCTTTCACCATCATTTTCTCGGTTTTCAACTGCTTCTCCTCTATTTTGTTCATTTTATCACTCTTCTACGTACATTCCTTGTGACTGATGTCATATTTTGCCTGAACGTTCGACCTTTTCTGCTGAACAATCGCTCTTCTACTGTGCTGAAATAGAACTCGGTAACCCTACTTCCTTTATCAACGCTTCTTATATTCTCTAATTTTCTTCTACTTTTAAGAGAATATAACTTAATATTTTTCTTCTTCTCATTTCTCGAGCTCTAATGTTCTAACTGACGAACCCATTTTTAAAAAAACATGAAAACTGTAGTGAACATTAAAAGACTGATGATTTTTAGAGAGCTGATGTCGTGCAACAAGTACCCTTCATTTTGTATTTCATATTTGCCTTGTTCCAGTAATATGACAGTAGTTCTCTTTTTTTAAATAATAAGATTATTATATTACTTTTAATTGCGTGAAGTTGTCTCCCACTTAATCATTAAGAGGATTATTTTGTAAATATACGAAGTTTTTTTTTCTACTCAAGTTTTTATTTTTATTTATTTATTTTATTTAATTTTCCTGATGTTTTCTAACCCGCCGACTTAATGGATACTGGTTATTGGCCGGTAAGGATAACACTAATTGAGTCTACTCCCCCTCCCTCAAAAGCGTCATAATCGAAATATCAATAGGATGTACGCGCAAAAGCACTTCCAAGGCATCCAGTTAGGGGATTAGAACGGAAGGTAGTGTCGACATATTTCATTAGTTGAAGATGGAATAAATTTGTCGTTCAATTATAAGATTTAATTATCTAGTGCCCTACTGTTTCTGCTGGATGGGGTGACTAAAGTTGTTTAATATTAAATATTTTATGAAAATAAATAAAAAGAGCACGAAGAGTTTGTAGTAATTTCTACTGGTACAACGGAAAAAGAAAAAAAAAATTTAGAAAAATAAAATAATTTTAAAAATGAGTTTAAGTTGAAAATTTTTGCTATTCTATTGAAAAATTCGTCACGATAGCCTAGTTCCTAGAGCGCTTGACTTCCGATATGGAGGTCACGGGTTCGATCCCGAGCGACGACGAACTTATTACAAGAATTAAATAAATAAATAATCGCTAATAATCACCTGGAAGGCAATGGCAAACCACCACGTACAACATCATATGCGCTCTAGGTCAGTACACAGCAGACCCACACGGGACTGCACTTGTAGCGCGATAACAAGCGGCTACTATCAGTTCCGAATGTAGTCTTGCGTGTGTACACCTGTGTTGCATATAACAATTGCTTAGTACACTACCTATATCTGTACAGCTAAAAATGTACGAATAGGTAGTCGCCGACGATCAGTCGCACCAACAAGGCTAAGCCTTTAGAACAAAAAAGAAAGAAGAGATTGAAAAATTAATAGAATTTCCAAAAAATTACCATATACTAAAAACATTTAAATAACGCATCGTACCGTACAAAAAAAATTTCAAATAATTGAAAAATATTAAGCCTATTCTAAACATTAACTACAGATATGCTTCTTCAAAGTATATTTCTGTTTTCATTTACATAATAACTGTTGTTAGATGGGAAAATTATAATAAATAACTTTTTTTTGTAAAAAACTGGTATATTTTGAAGTCGATTTTTTTGACTATTGTAAGGGCGAAAAAACTTAATACTGTGAACTCGCGGTTATCCGGATTAATTGGGTGGCCAGCCGGTCCGGATTCCAAAAAATCCGGATACGCCGGAGTTCAAGATTAAATACTGCAAATTAAAAGCAAAAATTAAAATTAACTTACGGTGTACATTAACTAGTTTTTAAAGAAGTCTGTGATTAAGGTCTTTCGCTGGATTTTTTTCCTTGCCGATATATCTCGCCACTTGCGTAAACAAATGATAGCTGGTGACACTTCTTCCTGTTGAGTAATGTACTCCAGCACTACTTCGATCGTCTTCAGTCCTTCATCGTGTGGTATAACACCTTGAAAGGACTCGTTATCCATATTTTCTTCAACTGGATCCTCCTTGAGTTCCATGGCTACAATATCCTCATCTGCCGTTTCTTCGATCTCGTCGCTGCCCATCCATTCAGTAACGTCATCCGTATTACTGCTACCCGTTTCACATCCTGGAATATTTTTTATTAGGGAAACAAGCTCCTCGTTGTCTTCTGATCTGTCCAAATCACATTGTTTGTCAATTTCATCCCATTTATCGCTGACTTTATAATCTAATAATATTTTCCACGGCCGCACTAATGCTATAGAACTAATTCCTATCCCTCAGATAACCAAGTGATAACACCAAGCATATTAACTGATTTTAAAGCAACCTGACAGAATCACTATGAGTCACAGTACAATATGGCCACAAACAGCATCTTCATTTGCAGCGAATACAAACAAATATTCGGATACGTACTGCATAAAATCCATAGGGATTTTATAAAAGCGCTTTGGTTTTCGTTTGTTTCTTTTTTTTTTTTTTTTGAAAATCGATCCGTATAGTACAGAGTCCGGATAAGCGCGAGTCTCATCATCATCAAGTAGCTTCGATATTTTAAACGATATCTTAATTAACTGTGTTGTCATTTTTCAATAAATTGAAATATTTCGCGTACGAATTCTGTGTGTTCTTTTTGGATATAATAACGTACGACTATATAATACATCAGATTCAATTACCGGATTCGTTTAAATTACGCTCATAAACAAAGTTTACTCATTACTCATAACGAGATAGTCAGAAGGACACATTTTCTTCGTTTAATTTTTAACGAAGTTTTTGAAAAATGATTAATCATAAAATATCTCCATAAAAATTTTACATAAAGAAGTATTTTAAATTTGCAATCGATTAATGTGTTTAACTTTAGCCGGACGATGGATAAGTATTTTTTAAAAATGGAAACTGCGCTCTACCTAGGCAAAACGATACTGGCTCTTTGTCAGCATAGTAATAATAGTAATAATTATAGTTATAACATAACTCGGCTAACATTAAGCCTTTATTTATTTAAAAGAAATGGTGGTACGCCCCACAAAAAAACTCTGATTCCACCAAACATCCCGGTGTCACGCTGAACCGTTCGCTTACAGATAACGAACGTTTGAAAAATGGATGTAACAAATTAAAAACTCGAGGAAACCTAATGAAAAGACTTCTCTCGGCTCATACTCCGGTACAGGCAAAAACTTCCACACTGGTATTGATGTTTCTTAGTGTGGACCCCTTGTTTGGACTCTTTAGAGTAGAAAATTAAATTTCAATACAACTTCAGAGACTGAAGGTAATGCTGAGAAAAAAGATTGGATCTTAATTTGAATATAAACAAAGAAAATGATGACGGTTACTACAAAATCTACCTCTCCCCCTCTTCCGGCAAAAATAAACTTCTGAACGATTATGTACACAGTCCTGATGGAAGCAAAATTGTCTTTCCCAACAAGCTTGCTTTGTTAGCAAGAAGAAGTATTGTATCGACCCCTACTTTCCTCTTCAGACCTTCCTAAAACCGGCTTCGTGGATATCTCGCGGTTGTGCATCGGACATACTACTCTGACGCACAGCCATCTTTTACTCGTCTTTGAGCCTCTCGCTGCCTCTCCCCTTTGTTCTCTTACTTTTGTTCCTTCAAATAAACACCTTCTCCTTAAGTCTTTGCCGCCATCTCTATCTAACTCTCCTACTAATATTGCAAACACTATTCAATATTGCTGTGCAACTAGTTTATTCCGCGTCATTTAGTAATGTTATAATAGCCACAGCAGTTACATGTGACACTCGACAAAAAGAAACTGTGTATCATTTTTCTTCTGTAGATACTTCAAAACATCGCCAACCATTGATTCCTTTTTTTTTGAGAAGTGAGTTGTTTTTGCACAGATTGTTGTTGAATTTTTTGTTTGACCGGCGATTTACTCGAGTTGTTTGCGCTGTTGCACTTGTACAGCTTTCATTTTTAGCATGGTTGCCACAGCGCTTTCCGCTCTACATGCAAGACAACCTTTCCAACTGTGGTATAGTTTCCGTTATGATTTGCTCGTTTTGCTTCTTCGTTTTTATTTTTTCTAGAGTCTTTGGTAGCGTGGTTTGCACCTCACTTAACGTAATGAGGGACGTCGTTCGTAATATATTTGCGTGTGGCCTAACTGCTGGCAATTTTTGGCATTACGCAAGTTCCTTTTTCGTTCCACGGTGTTTCTACTTTAGCTATACGGTAAGTTATATGTATAATTTCACTCACCTTTTTGTTATATATTTTTTTTGGTTCTATTTTTATACATGGAAAAGAGGCAGTCTTGGTCAGTTCGATTACTTGGAATACCACGATCTAGGTTTCTTTTGATATCGGATTTTTTGTTTTGTTAATTATCGCGTTTGTCGCATTTCTTGCTGCATGTCCTGAAGTTTTCACTTCCTATTTTATAATCCTCCATAAAGGTAACAGTAATTATTGTATTATAAATTGATAAAGGTTTTTCTTCCTTTAATTGGTAAGAATGAAATCTCCTAGTCCATGTATGTTACGATTTATATTTTTCCCTATGTTATCGGTTCTTCTACAACTTTTCACATCTATTTTCATCAAGACATAATTTCTTAACGTTACTATTCACGAGCGTTTGTAGGACTCTTGTTAGCTGAACAATATTTTTTGTTCCACGCACAAATATAGATGAAATTCAAAGTTTGCTGTGTTTATCACTATACACGATTCCTTCGGCATTAATTATATTTTCGACAATGATAGATGATGATTCAGTTAGTGTCGAGTCATTTTATTAGCTTTTTTTATCATTATTTTCACTCACACAGCGTGATGATAGCAAAAGTAACCTGCGTATTTCCGCAATTTTATGATAAACTATTTTAGTTTTTAAATTTCCAGTAATAATTTTGTAGACCGAGGTTTCTGACCATTTTGATTCGACGATGATTTTCGTGACTAACCCAACTATATTTCTTTTATTCATTTTAAATGTACGATAATTTTATAATTTACACATTGTTACACTGCTAGAGAAGCGAATGTAGCAGATATGAAAATGACTATTCTAACAAGAGGCTGTATTATTATACACGTTTAATGTATAAAAAATTTGTTGCCTCGAAACTATTCTAAGAGCCATAGGACTCCGATTTCATTGTTCTTTATTAATCGCGGTACGGTGATTGTACGTAATTTCTCAATTCGAAAGAAGAGACTTTAGGTTGGAGAACCCGTAACTTATTGTTGCGAAAAACAGAAATCTAGGACACGGAAGAGTATTCAATGGATGATGTCACCTACAAACCGTAAAACGGGCAAATGGATAAAAGGGGTCTTCATTATGTTGGCTTTTTGTGTAACGAAACTTCTCGCGGTAATGGATAAGCAAAATATTGACATACGGCAAACTGTTGTAAATAAGAAAGAGGTTCATAGTGTGAGTATTACTAAAGGTGACCTTATATACCTTTCGGTGCAGATAAATGAAAAACTGTTTACGAAAGATTTGCGAAAAATTAACGCGTAAGTTAAAAAAAAATAACAATAATAATAATAAAACAAACAATCTTAAAAATCAGGTAACCATTTTTAAAATTACAATTAATGTGAATAATCCAAAACAACCGGAGAAAGGAACCAAATTATTACAGTGTTGTAGGCATTTATAAAAGGTACAGTAATTTAAATTTAAAGTAACTCATTTCACCGCTTGAAAATTTGTACGAATGATATGGTTCTTCTCAAAGTATCTTCCTAATAACAAAACCGAAAGAAGGAAGAGAAAAGAGAAAGCGATGAAGTAAAAGCGGGTAGCAACAACGATGGAGAAACGAAAAAGAAACCATGAGAAATTAAAAAGGCGAGAGGAAGATAAATAGCGAACCAAAGATTTACGAAACTGGATGTTCAGTTCTTTGCATCTACATTTTATTCATTCACAAAATTTGATTTAAGTTATACACTAATGTTCCACGCGAAGATCCATCATTTATCGTGCACATCTGTCATCTGATAAGATGAAACACCAAATTTATTCAATTAATTTTGAATTGCGCTAAAATGTAATATTCATATACTTAATAAATAAATAGTGTGTCACACAACTAACACATACACGTAATATACCGTTCCGAACAGTCGACAGTTAATAAATAAAATACATATAAAAGAGAATAAAATATTATGTAAGAACGGTAAATCAAATTACAGGAAGAACACCGTTATTGAAAAACAAAAAAAAATCTGCGTCAGGAACCGGAGGAAAACAATATAATAAATAACGAAATTAGCAAATAAATAAAAAACTAGATTCTATGAATTAGTAAGCAGTTTTTTATTATCGCAAAAGACGATGTAATCGAGTATGCTACATAAATATTCTCGAAATGCTTCGATGTTTTGTTCGTCTATGTTTATATCTTTCACATTTCCGTAGAAGAGATGTTCTTGTTGTGTATTCATCGATATTTTTTACAAACAGATGTTCATTAGCTGGACATTTAGCGGAGAACTTAAATGTTATCCTTAATAAAAGGGGGATTGTATATTTGTAAAATTTTAAGATATTAGTGAATAGCAGAACATTTTAGGTACCAGAGAAATCTATCTGGGAAAGTACAAGCGGCCGAGAGAAAGAAACTGGCCCCAGTATTCAAATCCGTTAGTCTTAGTACATTGTGAACGTTAACTTCACAATCCATGATACCTTATCAAGGATATATGAGACTTAATTTACTTTTTTTTTAGAACATGGCGTATTGTTCTACAACAACGATTTTGCGTAATTTGCAATGTTTTGATGTTAGATGTATATATATATATATATATATATATATATATAGATGACTAAATTGAACAAACGCACATAACAAGAAGTCTAATCAGACACTTTTGTAAATGATGAGTTTATTCAAAGCAAAGATGTTATTGCTTCTTTTACTAAAAATAGGATAAAGTAAAAAAATTCAAGCATGGGCCTCATTTGTAATACTCAAAGTAAGCCCTCTGGTCAATCAGAAGTATTTAAGATCTTTCATAAAATCAGTATAATTAATTATAAATAAGGAATGGTCGGTTACTGTTTGACCGTCTAATAGTGAATAGAATATTTAATTTGTAATTTATTTGAAAAGCGTTCATCGTGGCTATCCATTAATCCGTATAACGAATAAAAATTTTCGGTGTCATCCGCGTACAAAGCTAAACATTTTTTACGGAGGAAAAGTCGTTTAATTATAAATTAAATAGGAATTCTGTAGAGCGCGTCTGAGCCTACTGTTTTCGTCATAGATTTTAAGAAATTTATTGTAACACTGGAAGTCCTATCATTTAAGTAATCATTAATTAATTTTAAAAGATAATAAGGGAAGTTAAGGTAAATTTGTAAATCTTTTAATAAATGGCACATATTGTCAAATGTTTTTTCAATATCGAGAAGACGCGGGCCAATATGTTTATCGTAGTGAAATTATTGGTAACTGCAATTCTGCTAATACCTCCTTAGATATAGCTCATTTACAAAACTGAATTGGTGACGACAGATGAGGACCTATACAAAATTCATTTAGTCTTTGTAATTGTATCAGTACTAAATCTGGACTAGAAAACAATATATATTAAAAATTATAACACCAACATGTTTCGGGGACACTGCTGCATAATCATGGTGAGTATACAATTTGTATGTTCACCATGATTATGTAGCAGTATCTACGAAGCATGTTGGTGTTGTAATTTTTTAATATACATTAATTGTTTTCTAGTCAATCTATTACTTATATAATTGTATTAATTTGAAAACATGTTTATAAAAACCACTTTATAGTCTCATCTTCATCATCAAGTCCGTATTCTCCTACGTAAGGACGTGATGGCATCATATGCCTTTTACCGTTTCCTTCCATAAGCATCATTTATAGTCCATGTAAAGTTAATTTTTCAGTAACCTTACACAGTAGTTGCTAGTGAAAGAAGTCGATCTGTAGGTAATTGCTAGTGTATCATGTTTACTTGGTTTGGGTACGGTAACAATCGACTCTTTCTAGTGGTGGGAAAGTAACTATATAATAAGTGAAATAGGAGGCAGTTCTTAATCATTATAATACTAATTTCATCTAAAACGACCAAGTGTTTATTTTTTAGGCTATCAGTTTTTTCCTATTATGTAGCCGATGTAAATACGTGTCATTTTAAATGTAGGTTAAAAGAAGAAGTAGCTCGAGATAGTTGCCCAGCGTTTAACGTTATTTTTGAAATTCTTCGAGATTGACATTTTGCGACTGGCTGTTATGAAAAAGACCGGCTAATAACTTTGCTTTTTCTCGTAGTAGATACCAGCGGTATTTAAATGGCACAGCGGCGGAGTGGGAACAATGTTTAAATACTTTGGTGATTTTCCAAATATTGTGGTGATCTTTGCGGCTTAGGCTGTGCAGTTTGTTATTCCACTTTACACTTTGAAAGTTAATCAGAGATTTTTTAACTAACTCAGACAAAAATCGATGAATAACACGTGTAAAATCGGTGTATATATAATTTTTAAAAATAATTTTTAATTTTTCTGAGAAAAAGGATCTTTCGAGAAAAGAGATGAATCACTTTTGTGTTTCCCAGCATTCGTTGCGATTGTATGTCGCGATGCTTCTAGCAATAGATTCGCAAATTTCTTTACACGTGAAGTCTATAAAAAGTTTACTGTGTAAAATATACTTATCATTGCATACAAACAGTTCCATTTCACGTGCATTTTTTAAACTGATAAAATTTATCAGCTTATTATTCCGTTCTGCAGTCACAACTAAGACTAGCACGTGAACTTTAATTGTACAAATGAAATCAAAAAAACCATAAAAACGAACGCATATGTTATAAAAACGTCGACCAGTTTTGGATAATTCGATCCCCGTAATATTCGTAGCGATGTTGCGTACACATCGCCATGAATATGAGTCAAGTTATTCGAAACTAATCGGCGTTTTCATAATTTATGTATTCGTTTAAGATTTAATTTTTGCATATTTAGGAATATTTTGTAGAAGATGCTGTGTGCATTCGGTCTAGTTACACCGAACGATAGTAATCTCACCTCTTAAATCAGTTTCACGTATGTCAACTTCTTTTCCAGCTTTTTCCTAAAGGACTGACATGTAATGATAGAAATATTTAAAAAAAAAAAACATGTTCTACAAAAAGCGTATTAATTAAAAAGATGTGTAAAAGAAAATAATTTAATAGATTTACCGATTCTTGCCAAATGATTGAATTTATTGGTAATAAGAAAACAAACATTATTAACTTATAGCAAAAAGGTACACGTTAAACAGAAATTTAATAAGATAATTAGTAATCGCTTAATCTATAGATGCAGATTGAAAGCCTAGACAGTCTCAGATTATAAAAATCATTGAAATTACTAAAAATTCACTGGTAGTTATTAGTATCGTCAAAAAACATTAATCGTTATATGTCTGATCGAATAATCGGGCGTAGCTACACACTTTCTCCGAACAAACATGATTATTGAACTACGAATTATAAAATTTCTTTATTAATTGCAAATGATATGTTTTTAAAAATTATCGGAGGAAAAAATTAACAAAATGCCCCTTTACATTTAAATGCATTCTAGAAAAAAAAAACAAGCTCCGCGGGGGAATCATCTATGAAATAAAATAATTCAATCAACTGCAGACTTTCTCCGATTTTAGATGTCGGGTATCCGATTCTGACCAAAATCGTATATATTTTAGATACAGATTTTGACCAAATCGCGGATGTGCAACAAACTTGTTTGTCCATTACGACCATAAATATCATACATTTAAATATTTTAGCGGGGAAAAAAAAAAACGAAGTTAGTCGTAAATGTATGTCATTTTTTTCTTTTTTTTCACTTACAAATATAAATCTAGGCGCCGTGTATAACTGGGCTATTACGGCGCCTAGACTCAATAAAAGTTACAGAAGGCAGTGCAGTCTATTGGTTGCTGCAAAACTCAACATTGCCCGAACACAGTCCGGATGGCTCGGACAACAGACGATGGAGTGAAATATAGCTAGGAGTACGAGAAGTATGCCGGCACCATTTTAGCAGATGCTTTACCATTGGCAAGGTCATGAATCCGCAAAGAGGACAGGAAGAAGGGACTCCTTCCAAGACGTAGTTGTAAAACAATGCAGTGTGGCCCACGCGCAGTTTCGAAGGAATCGAGAAATCCAACAGTAAAGCGTTAAACGGAATCGGGCTAGATAGAGTTGCCTTAGCAGCCAAATCAACCCGCTCGTTGCACGACCACATGGTCAAGGACTGATAAGAATGTGACGTATACATCGGATCGCGAATGTTCGAATAGCGGATTTTTTATTTTAGCTAGTAGAGAGTTGCAACTGTCTGGACTTTAGATGGCTTTGATAGATTGAAGCAAATCGGAAATAAGAAGGATATTTTGAGATGCTGAGTTGGAAGGATATATCTCAAGACAAAGAAGGAGCCCGAACAGCCTCTAAAATAGAACAGTAGTCGTATAGGCGCTCGGTGTACATTACGCTTCCAATTTCATAAGCGCACGCAGTTGGTGAAGGAGAATTAGTGGGACTCGCTTTAGCTACGTCTATATATATATATATATATATATATATATATATATATATATGTACATATGTGATTGTGGAGAGGAGGAATGTTTATTTAATACTATTTGAGACATGGATATGAAAAGGTTAGGTGTTCTTAAGGAATCTATCAAAATTAAGTTTATAGATGTTGGGACATGATTCCAAGGTGCTCTAGTGTGTTCTAATTAACACGATGGCCGCTCCAATTTATACCTACTTTAGAAAGAAAAGTTAAAGCATTGACCGATGGGATCGCCTGGAAAGGATGCAATAGAATTTGGAAATTACTAGTGAAAAATTAGTATGGTAAGGAACAACAAAAGGAATCGCGAAAGGGAAAATAATCGCGAATAATAGATAAAGGAGGAAGACCCGCCAAAACACAAACGGCCAACGGAGGAGAAGTACGGTGCGCCCCAAGTATCATTACACGTAAAGAAGTATTACTACGGATCGGATCGATAGACTTTAGAAGTGTTTTATTAGCTGAGGAGCACGCCTGGCAACCGTATGACAGTTTACTTAAGATAAGGACTTTGTATACTGATGACAGCAGTTCCGGATCGATATTGTACTTGTGATTGGATAAACATTTCAAGATGGACAAGAATTTTATGCACCTATTCTTAAAGAAAGATATATGTGAAGCTCACGATAATATCTCATCGAACGTTAGACCTAGAAACTTTACGAAGGAATGGGATAGGTACATGTTTTAGATAGAGAGCGATAGCAGGATTGGAAATAGGACGACGCTTCTATAGGAATTCCGACACATGCAGTTTTCGAAGATAAGATATCCAAGCCGTTCTTTTCCGCCCAGTTTTGTGATCTATTGATCGTTGACTATCGCATTAGCGGAGAAATTTGAGGAAAGAGATATATTGAGGTCATCAATGAACAAACAGGCTGTTACCGGCGGCTTTATGCAAATCTGCTATATCGTTTATATAAAGAATAAACAAGGTTACGCTTAGAACCTTATGGAATTTCATTTTCAGTCGTAAATGATGAACATACTGAAGAGCCTATTCCCGCTTAAATAGCTCTATTAGTGAGGAAGCTCTGGATAAAACTGCCCATATTATCGCTAATTCCACAAATTTGGCAACGATGCTCTATTCAGCTGGCAGCACATTACATACAGGTATGCGCGGTACAGTAGTATATCATGGTGGTATTATTTCACGCAAACTTTAAACGCGTTTCTCTCAAAAACTACTTTTCGTGCAGTAGGTCTCTTTTCTCGGTTAATGTTACATGTATACCTTTTTTTTTTGTTTTTTTTTTGTGTTTTTTTTTTTTTTTTATTTGAGCTCTTCAACTATGGACATTAATCCAGCGTGCAAGAAGAATTCTTCATTTACGGAGTTGGGAAGTCGCATTAGGTGTGAAACAGCACTGCCTAAAGGAAACGGTAATACTCAACGATTACGATGTATGGAAATGAAAGATGTTTACCAACAGCTGAAAACGGGGAGCGCGACATATCTTACGCAATCCATAATCGTGAATTCACGACGAGGTATTATTTAGCAGCTGATGGATGACATTCAGGAAGCGATAGTCTGCTTATAGTTTAGAAACATTTCGGCCGGTCGCACTTTCATCATCGTTGCTTTCTTTCTGCGTGTTGACAAGCTTTCAGAATCTCAAGAATGTTTGTAAATATTAACGCTTAATGTTAACTGCGACAATGAACGTGGAAAATGTCTACTTGCGCAGTAAACAAATGCGCGACGGATAGAGTTCGTAAATTTTCGTTCGATTTGAAAATGTTCAAATAATAGGAAATATAATCCATGTCGTTATTAATGATGGAGCTTGAAAGTGATTAGGCTACGCGCTTTTGCTATCGAGAGGCTGTTTCACGTACAGTCGGATGTAGGCACGGGTAACTCCGGACGCGGTTGTATCCTTGGAAATATGTGCGCGTTCGGACATAGTCGGATATATTTCGGACGACAACTGTTTAAATATGTGTCTCAACTCCGAAAGATATCGCACACAACGAACAAATGTTGTCATTCCGGGCACAGTCGGATTTACCTGCGGCGGAGTGATTTAATGTATCTCAACTCGGAAAAGCGTTAGCTACACGTATGCGCACTACGTTCAAGGACATTCGGTTACTTGTGCGTTCGGAGTACTATGCGGAGTTAGAGTTGAATATGCAGCTGAAGATGATTGCGATTATACGCTAGGTATGAAATCGAGATAACTCGATCGGAGTTGGAGTTGAGAAGCGCATATAATGTATATGCGCAGTCGGAAAGGACACATGCGTGTGTACCCAAAACTCCTCTAGCGGAGTTGAATTGCGCATCTCCAGTTGAATGATTGCGCACCCTTATCTATCCACAAATATCGCGTGGTTTATTAAATAAAAGATTGAAGTAGCGGTTGTCACAATCAGGAAAGAATTCCCTAAAACCGTCTGTTAATCTCTATCGGTTATTACTACGACATCGAATTTTTTTTACATAATTTAGCTTGGAAAGTTTACACAAATGAACTTGACGAAACGGGAAAAAGATCGTGCCTTGACCTTTTTTTCCGAGAAAAAATAAAGTTTGTACAAACGGAATTTCTTTGCCGCGGTTATTACGTTGATAATTAACATGATACTAACAAATCCTCGGTGCGGATTAATAAAAAAACGTAAAAAAACATCAGAAAAAAGCTATTTCCCATCTTGTACAAAAAAACAACAAAAATTACCGATTTTTTAAAAATAAGGAAAAATCAAACCGCCGCATTTGCTTATTTTTTCTTTCCTCTTTTTTATTCTTATACCGATTTAGGTTTTATTTGTAGAATGGGCATGTTTGTTCTTCCTTCTCCTTCGCCTCCAATTCATCTTTTTTCTGTTGTTTGGCCATTAATTTTTCTTACTCCTTAAGTATCCTTCTCTTTGTCGTTCTCTAATCACTACCATACGTCGCTTTCGTTTTCAGCCTTTTCCCTTCATCTCATGCCATCTTCATTCAGCAACTTTCTTTTTCCACACGGTGCCAATCATGTTTTCTTCGAACGTTCTTAACTTCCGGCTGAGCGTTTGTTATTCCCAACTTTCGGATCTTAATCCTCCTATTTCAAAAAAGTATGCGTTCTTGTTTTAAACTTTATTCATTCTCTATCGCACCAAATTAAAATCTAATATGTTGCTTAATTTCAACTCTTGGTTGATCGACCTGCGTTGTTCCCAGTTAGCGTACCCGAGGGAAAAAAAGACAAAATAACAAAAAAAAAAAAAAGAGTTTAACCTTATTGCACTTCTACGTATAAAACAAAAAAAAATCGGTATTTATGCTTTTGAATTTAGTAAAAAAGTGCGTATAGCTCTATGATTTTGTGTAAATGATGACATATTTAATGATTGAAAAGAGCGTTCGGTTTATATATGTAAATCTCGAACATCAAAAATAAAAAAAAAACCCTCGATAATGTAACGGTTCGGCCCCTTCGATGTCGTTATAACCAATTTTTACTATGTTCACGTATAATTGAAAGTATATCCATACCAGCTCATTGAGTCGCACGTAAGTAAATAAATTTCAAGATCACAAACTTTACACCATGTAATTGAAAAACAAATTAAATGTGGATAACGAGACTAAGTCGAACCAGGAAATTGTTTACTATAAAAGATGTACACGGAGTTGAACGAGAAGCATTCTTCATTACGTTGTACCTTTAGATATCTCTGAAGAAAGATACACACACACGTGTAAGCAAAAGAAGAAAGCTAAATATTTCAGTCGGTCAAAAAGTTTTATAAAAATAATCGAATAAAATAAATTGAAAATGTTCGAATGAAGGAGATCATCGCCGACCTTCAGTTAGGAAAAAAACAGAACAATGAGTAAATTAGAATTTTTTTTTAAAACCTTACATTGTCGCCTATTTTGTTTTACAGAGTTACTTTTGAAGATCTCTCTTTCGCCCGAAAAAAATCTTATATAAAGTTCTACTCAAGTTTCAAAATTTAAATATAAACACATGTTTTTTTTATCCCCCTCCCTTCAATTCGGTAAATTAAACGCCGAAAACAAATAATTTGATTTTCTTTATATATAAAAAAAGAAAACATTTTGTATTTTTTCACTTATCTAGAATTTTAAAGCATAAACTTTTTTTAGCGGTGATAAGCTAGCGAATGAAAGCTCCCTGTATTTATTCTTAAACTAACCTCCTTTACATTGTCTAACCGTGTGTGATCAGATGAAGATGTTCGAATAAATTTCTCTTTTTTTTTTCTTTCTTCTTTTGGGTGTAACTATGGATATTAACCCAGCACTGGTAAAATATTTGGGAATTTCAGTGTGCAAGATATCAGGTCCTACCTGAACGAAACACCACTGCCTAAAACCAATCACGCTACCGTAGCTGACTCGAATAAACTTCAAAAATATATAAATTAGAAAGAAACATCGCATATAAAACATCGTTCGGTATATAAAACATTGTTCGCTATATAAAACATCGGTCTATATATAAAACATCGGTCTATATATAAAACATCGGTCTATATATAAAACATCGGTCTATATATAAAACATCGGTCTGTATATAAAACATCGTTCGGTATATAAAACATCGTTCTGTATACATCGTAGCGACGACCGTACGGTCAACATCCATCCGAACCGAGCAGTTTGGGCGCGGTATTATCGATTGCTGTTTTGATTTGTTGCCAATGCGTCTCGCGTGCGTTGCAGGAAGAAAAGAAAAAGCTCGTCCAATACGGTAGAGTAATTAAAACGAAGCGACGTGATTCAGAACGAACAGGTGTGTGTCTGTGACCGGATAGTCGTCGGCCGAAAATAGTCTAGCCGGTCAAAGAAACGCAGTAAAACTGCTGCGACAAATCGGCAAGCGATAAATTTCATGCCTGCTCTAGTCGTTGCAGCGTGCAATAATCGTCACCTTCTTACTACGCGTACATTGTAAGCCGTTCCGATGAAATTTGCCAACAGGTAAAATTGCTCGCCCTTCATTCGAGCCAAAAGAAAGAAAGAGAAGACCCGAATTAACGATTCAACGATTCGCGCGAGAAAAAATAAAATTCGGTCGATTTGAAAAGAAAATGTGACAAAAGGCAACTGACGCTAATTAACGACGCGTCGAAATATCGATGGTTTACTGCGGACATGTTTAGCACGTCCTCGCTCTGTTCAGAGGTAAATGCGCATCGCTAGATTTTTAAACAACTACACTTATGGCGATGCGGTTTATTTCTAGAGACGACCTCGATTCAGGTGACACGATGGCTCAGTCAAGTTACAAATGTTCACTATAAAAATCAGAGTTATTCGTAATTTCCTCCGTTGATGAACTGTGTCATCGGAAATTTTGCACGCCGGCTTCGTAGGAAGAATATGTGCATTTCTTGCAGGGGAGGGGGGTGCCATTCAACATCCTAATCGATTAGCCGGTGTGTCATCTTCCAAAGAATCACTTTGGGCAGTGGTTCGAAATTTAAATTAACGGCGCGAAACGGTGTAAACTGATTTAAATCATTCAACTTTTCAAACTGTCTCTCCTAGCAAAAGATGGATGGTCCGTAGTTTGGGCGCGGAACTTCTAATTTTTCAATTTGAGTGCGTAATATTTTCGCTAAAAATTTGCACGGGCAGCTTAGCCTACGAGATTTACAGATGCCTTACCGTGTAGAATGAGGTCAAAAATAAGACCAGATGAACCTAGGACCGAAGTTAATTCTTTCCTTTTCAATTACCTCTCTCTGTGCCTCAACCAATTAGCTCTTATAAATAGGAATGGAAAAAATTCCGCTTGTCGGCTGTTCGGAGCGGTAAAATTCACTAAACGCATGGGCGATATTTCATTTCTTCTTCCCGAGACCTCTATGCTGTTGAAAAGAAACTTCTCAACTTCACCCGCGAGTTTTCCGTAATCTCGCCATAAACGTTCCTCGTACCAAATCGCAATTTGATTAGTAACTTGGAAGCAGTCGTTAGCGACGGTTCGGCGTTTAATTTGAGGTCATGCACACGGGGCTTTATTTTCGGCAATTTAAATTAAATTAGCGAACAGTTTAAGTAACGCTGGCGTTACCGTACTGTTGCGAAGATTATATTTCAAAAGGTTACATTCCCTTTCGCCTTTTTGTTTTTTCGTCAATGTGTCATATATACGCATCAATTACGTATGTGTGGGGGGAGTCATCTTAAATTAGGTATTCGACAATGTAAACTGGAGCCCCGTCTATAGTAGCGATGTCGAGTTATTTAATGACGAATAATGCAATACCTAAAATAAAAAATAAACGGTAAAGCGTATGACACGAATTAGCGGCTTTGAAATAAAATTACCCAGGTGTTTCAATAATTTTAACGATTAGTAAATTGCATAGGAATAGCTAGAATTCCTCTATATTATTATTGTGGAAAGGTACCGCTCGTTAGGAAAAAGGTAGCTGCTGAAAATGTAAACGATTCAACCTCGTTACGCCGATAGACAAAACATTCAAAAAGTATTTATCCGCAAATGCCGGCGTATCCGCAATACGGGAAATAACAGAATTTCGGATGCGCCTGGATTTTAATACGGTCAAAAGTGCTATTACAAAACCAGGAGGGCCGTTGTACGAACAAAGGTACAAATCAAGATTTTCGTAATAACGATAAGTCACGGATACCGGATACTGTGTGAAGCAAATTTCTTTAATTGTATTATGATGAACAAACAAAAACTGAAAATTGGAAATACGATGGCTGTTAAATAATACAAATGAGCGAACATCGGAGTTTATACTAAATGAATAAATAAATGCATAGATATATTTTGGCCTCGCAAGAGGTTGACCCCTCTTGTTTACATTTTTGTCTCTTTCTCTTCTATACTTTGTATAAAATAATAAAAATTTACAACGTAATTCTTAAGCCAGCCCCCTTTAGATTTTATAACGAAAGAATGTCCCGATGTTATATAATAAACAAAAATATACAACCAATAATTTTTATTAAACTACCGAAACGACTTAACATATTACAACACATATAAATAATACTTTATTTGCGTTTCCATGTGGTATTATTAAATTAGCAGTCTTTACATGCTTAAACTTATGGTGGAACTTGTTATTCATCTACCTGTACGGTAATAAGAAGTGTATTCATCATGCTCCTAAAAACGGAAACTGCCACCGAACGCAACCATGAATTGCGAAAACGAAAATGGGACGACGAACTGTGCAATAGCGAAAAATTTGCCACATTTATACGTGATGATACACGCCTTTTGGTTCGGAAACGACAACGCGTTCCTAGTCGTCTTTCGTGAAGATTTCCCATTAGACATGTAAGTTTTATCTGTTAGCAAAACTTGGGAAATTCGAGCCAGCGTTTCCACACTCGCTGTTATTTGGATTCTGGGTTTATTCGGGTTTTCTTTTTTATGATTTTTGCCGGGTATTAATTTAATGGCCCCTTCAACTGATAATTTATTTCGCTCGCTACTAATATTGAACGAAATATATGGTGCAGCAAAAACGGTCATTGAAAAGCTCTCGGAAAAATATTTGGAGAACTTATAATCGTTCCGTTTTTCCGTCATGTTTTCATTCACGCTCTGTGCTAAGAAAAACCTTTTCAGTTCTTCGCTATGTAAGTTTATCTAGCGGCGATCGACATTTTAACGCGTCAGCGGAAATATTCTCGTCAATGGAAAAGGCTACTGAAGCAATTTCAGACGTTCAGCTCCGAAAGTGGTTGCGAATTATCGGTAGAAAATTTTACTTACACTGCGATTAGGCCTGGAAGTTGTTTTTATTTTTTTTTTTAAGCAGTTCAAAATTCAATTGTCCGGCAGCTTTAACAAATTTTCAGCAATAATTCGCATATCGAAAAAAAAAAAAAGCAAAAAAAAATGAAACATGAATATTTTCTAAACAGTATAAAACCGCGCCAGAGGCACGAATCGTTTTCTCTACTGCGTAATCGTTCAAAAACTCTTTAGCGTTGCTCGGTAATTCTTTTTTGTTTAAAAATACCAATATAAGAACTTAATTAAATTCGAGTTAAAGTTAAAATACTGGAGAACACCAATGAAAAGGTTAACATTACCATACGGCGTATATTTTTATAAACTGACACATATACCAACATTTTCCCAATGTGGCATAAGTAATTTGAAGTATTTCCGTACATAATCTGAAATGCTCTTCCTCCTCCGTGCATCAAATCTCGGCCACTACCTTACCATATGTTCTAAAAAGTTTGTAGGATATTCTACAAAGATCAAGAGAATCGTCCTGAATGATTTTTAACTTTTTTCTCAAGTGTGCTGGTGAACACAATGCTGTCGAATTCTTGGCTTAAATAAAAGTTCTCCAGAATCCAATAGTTCTCTTTCGTACTTCCTATAGTAAGAAAAAATGTTCTTTTTTGTTTTTTACACGTGTTTCTGATCTTTTCTTCTATTTCTTCTTATTCTTTTTCTTCTTCTTTTTAAGCGCACTAAAAGCAGCAGCCAAATCAACCAAGGTATATAGACTGAACCAAAATTAAAAATTTTGATATAACGACTAAAATAGGCTAAAACAAAAACGACAGGTAGGGAAAGAAACGAAAGAAGATAAGAAGTATCGTAAGATCCAAAAGTTGGGAATAAAAGAGAGAGCACTTGGCGTAAAGTTGGAAACCGCACAACATTGATTAAGAAAAATCAGAATGCAGAGAGCACAGTAGAGATCAGATAAAGGAAAACGATTGACAGGCGCAAAGAAAGAAAACTATGAAACGGCATGCAGGAAAGAGAAGAAAATTTACGAGAAGGGAATGAGACAAAGGTGGGGACTGAATCACCTGTTTTTTCCTTAATTCGAAGTAAAAAATTCCCTCCAACTTGCCTTAGCATCGTCATTATTCCGTAAGTATCGATGATCTGGTTAATTGGTTAGCTGATTACTAGCCTCTATTCGGCTACGTGAAGGAATACGCTTGAATATTACATGTCCTTTCTAGTCTACTTACTAGTGTTCCGATACAACACTTCACGCGATACCTATTAATTTTTCAAAATTTAATTTCCCACAATTTCGCCACTATTTTACTAATCTAAAACAGTGATATATCTTCCAGGCCCCGGTTTAACCACCTGTTATATTAACAATTAGGGCAATAAACAATTTCAGATATATGTTCTTTCGCATTAATTGATGCGCTATGAAATAGAGAATATGCACAGGAAAAAAAGAAATGTCTCTCTTAAGTCAAATGATGAAAATACAAAACCACATTTTAGCAATAGTTACGCAAATAGGAATACCGAAAAAAAAAACCAGAAAATATCAATAACTTCGAAGAAAGTGTAAAATTAGCTAAAATGAACAATAAATTTTGATGTGGTCAAATTATGTAAATGTACAGATGAAATAATGAGTACAGAAGGAACAGACACAGAATGTAGGACACGCAATAATAAATTGTGTGGAGAGCTCGAGTTTCAATTACTGAAATATGTAGAAAATATCTTTCAGCGGAAGGAATAAAAAAATTTAGCTACGATATAATCAGCATTAGGACACCATTATTTCATTTGAAGAGAAAGGGCATAACGGAGAAAAAACCAAAGAAACACGAAAACAAGAAAAGGAAAAAAGCGAAACGACATAGGAATTAGGAAGAAGGGTAAACTGTAGGAATCAAAAAATAGAAAAAAGGATTATGATGGATAGATAGATAAAAAGGACGACTATAATAAAAGAAAAAAATATAAATACTCGAAAAATTGTAAAAAGGGACGGTTTTACGCAGAGGCAAAAGATTGATAGAATTAAAAAAAAAAAAAAAAAACTCCTGAAGAAATAAAAATTCAAGCCAAAGCACGTTCTTACCGTAGTATAGGTGAAAATCTGTGGCAAATTAACACGAATTGAATGAAGACAAGGAACAAAATAGATGAGAGAAAATATGCGAAAAATGGTAAAATTTCAGGAGCGACCAAAAAATTTAGTAGTGCAGTAGAATTCATGTTTAGTTAAGCTTGAATAAGGAATTTTGAAAGTAAGGGTAAAAAAATACTTCGGAAGGATGACATAACTTAAGGATAAATCGGGAAGATCATTTCAAAAGATCGTGAAATTTTAGTTGAAAGAAAAATTAAAACTAAAATAAGGATTTTCTTTAAAAACACTGGAAAAATGGAAAGGTAGGAATGGATGAGAATAGAAGACGGACTGGAAGACATATTTAATGAGCAAACGATAGCTTAAATAAAATCTACGAAGAAAGAGAATTTAAGGGTTGGAAAGCACGAATTTTGGTTTATATCTAAGTGAACAAGATTTAAAGGAGCATAATCGTGCATAAAATAGATGTAATCAAATTTGGAACTGATAACAAATTTATATTAATCGATCAACGCTTAGAGATAAAGTTTTTTTGGCGAATTTAGCCTTTTAATAGTAGAAGAGGAATGATATTCAATATGTTTGAGAAAGTACAAATGTTACGGAAAACCTAACGGGAGGAAGAAGTGTATTATTTAACGAAAAATTGAATAAAGCAAAATCATACAGTCAAAGCGTAACAAAAAAAAAAAAAAAACAAGAACGCTTAGAGGGGAAAATGGAAAGATGAATCAAAGACGGAGAGTGTCTAATGAAAGGTATATTAAAAACTTCATTAGCTGCTACGCGATATCTTGAGAAGAATAATAAAACAGAAATAATTAGCAAATGTTAAAAAAGGAGAAACTCGAGTTAACATAAGCAAAACTAGCAGTGTAGATATTAACTAGGGGATGAAACTTGAGAACAGTCGTGAAAAACCTTTCTGGTAGTGTAGAGAAATGGAGAAGTGGACAGAACGATTCATCAAGTGATTAATAATTAATGGTTTGGACACTAATCTAGGTGTTTATTTATTTTATACCTGTGCAGAGTTTTTTCTGATGCAAGATGCTAATCGGACGTAAGGAAGAATTTTTTTAAGAATGGGTTAGCCAGAAATAACGTGATCTCTTTCTGTTGAACATACGTTTTGAGTTAAAATCTACCGCTATACTTGACAAAATTAGATACGGTTTATTTGTGTCTTAAATGCGCCGGAGGAAGAAGCCACAAAAAACAAAAAAAGGAGAATTACTCTTATAAATAAAATCGAATCCGATAATTTTATAAACGAACAAAAATACTAGTAGCATTAAGGTAAAATCGAAAGCAGCTAGAGTTAGCCAGATCAATTATAAATTAGCTCAACATGATAGTAATTAACCAAATTACACAACAAACATGATAGTTTAATCTCCAATGTCGGAAAAGTAGAGAAAACAAAAAAAAAAAAACATACATCAACATACGAATATGAAGTACTTGAAATAATCCCTTTTCCTCTCGTAATCGTTTTGCTCTTTTCCCATCCCCTTATTGTCCTTTGCACTCTGGCGACTGTTCCTTCGTTTGTGATCCTGACCACGTGCTGTTTGAATGTTCCAGTCTTTCCTCCGAACGTAATATCCTGTACATTCAGCTGTTAAAGCTGAATTTTCCTACTCCATATAGTGCTTCCTATATCTTAGCTTTGCCATCATCCAATGTGGTTCCTATTCTTGTCTCTTTTTTGACCGGATTAAAATTTAATCTCTAATCTAGTCCAATTGTCCTGGATAGCTGCCCTTAGTCGGCCAAGCCCAAAAAAAAAAAAAAAAAAAAAAAAAATCCCCTTTCTTTGGTCCGAACCGAATCGGTGATAGTTTTCATGGCCAATAACTAAACTCTATTAAGTTAAATTAAATTAGGAAACACAAAAGAAATAAAAATGAAAACGAAATTAATTAAGTAAATAGGCAATTGAATTCATCAACGAAATTTTAATTTTTAATATTAACAAAATACTCGACTTGAATGGTTACGGAAAGGACACAATAAATACAGCTAAAAGAAAATAAAATATAAAAAAAACTACAGAATAACCTAGTTTCTCATAATAAATTTGAAAAGCGAAAAAATAAATTACTATTTTATCCTCAGAAGAAAGTAGATGTAAAATACATTATATACACTCTCACCGCAGGACATAAAATCCTGAAAAAAAGGAATATAGTGCTGTTAAATAGACTGTTTTTTTTTGTTTTTCTTTTCCTACCCTGGGCGCGCCAGCGGCCTTGACCCAACAACATGAAAAATTAACAGTTATAACTAAATAACCAGGCGGTCAGAAATGGAGAGGACAAAGGACAGTAGCAATGGGATAACTGAAGGCAATGGGAAGGAAAGAATATAGGAAGCGTTAAAGGGAGTAGGAAGACCCAAAACTAAAAGTTGGGTGTAAAGAAAAGAGCGTTCGTTAGAGAGTGCTGAACATTCGAATAAGATGTGATTTGAATCACAAATACAAGAAGGCTCAGAAGTGTGAAGAGAGCAGAAAGGAGAAGGGGACAAAGCGAATCGAAAGCGAGAAGAGGGGAGTAGAGAATGATTGATTCTACTGCAGGTAAATAAGAAATAATTATTATTATTAACTTTATTTATTTATTTATTTTACGTGTCATATATAACAACTTAGGCTAGAGGAATTACAAAATTACGAAAATTGAAAACAAGGAAAAAAAAGAAAATGAAGAGAAATTAACAAAATAATTATTATCAGTAGGTGTTTAGATCGCGTCTTTACGAAAATGGTTAAAAACCAATCTAAAATAGCCAGTAGATAGTTTGCCACATGCGTTACAAATCTACGAACCAAATTAGATGGAACACCAAATAAAAGCAAGGTATTCGTAAAGGATATGGTCGTACGGTGCGAAAATATTTACTGGAACCCTGACTGTACACTTGGCGATACGTTTTACTGCCCTTTTTTTAAATTTTACCTCGAACGTTGGATGATGAAGTAAATGGAAAAAAAACATCCTGATTTTACGCTTCTTTTGCAATAAAATTCGAAGGGTAACTAAAAATTCAACAGAGATCCCTCGTTATTTACGTCGACTTCAAAAAAAAGGGGGGTTATATGTTTGCCGCGTAAGTTTTTTTTTTTTTTTTTTTTTTTTTGGGCTTGTTCGCATATAGTTCTGCAATGAGGCTACACATTGCCAAACAGCGATTACCATCTTCATCTTCCACTGGTATTCACTGCGCTACAATTGTACTATTAGTTGAAAATTCCTTTTTCCGTAGCACACGGTTCCGTACGGAATCAGTTTATCGAAAAGTCTGTTCATACCTTTATTTTTATTCAAATTATTGTATGTAGTCTTGCTAGTTTTACAGACTCCAACTTTTAGCCCTTCATATTGCATTTTTTGTCCTCTCGGTAAGCAATTCCCCTGGGTTTTTTTCTCCTACTTTTATCGTATTGCCCCCATTTATGGGTAATTTTGCACGTCGCTAACAAACTCGAAAAAAACAAGGGGAAATTGTGCTCATACTTTGATAACCGGGTAAGGGATGTTAATTGTAATTAATCGATTAAGAAGGGCAATAGAAACATTATCACCTGAATATCCAGGACGTTGCTGCCACCGAAAATTCCTCGTTCTAATAAATCAGACATCAGTTAAAAACGATGCAATGCAATGTACCTAAACGCGAACGGAAACCAAACGCGACTTTCAATCCACCATACTCTAGCCTATTTCTAATAACAATGTCGAATACCTTTCTAAAGCAGGATGTCAAGAAAATAGGTCTGAATAATGAAGCTCGATTGCGGGGTTTATCCGGCCTAGGAATTGGAAGAACTGCAAATTAAATCCAGTCAGAATGGATTGACCGGTATATTTTTCAATTACGTACGATACTAGAGCGTGATGTGTTTCAAAATAATCCGCAGATTATTAATAATTATTTTAGATATTTTAATTAGAAGCGTGCTATAAGAACTAGGTGTTAATTTTCACAAATGGATCTAGATGCTAAAGGCGGAAAAATTAGTAAGGTTGTTTTCGTGATTCATAATGTATCGGTACAGAAATTTACGTTGTGTGTGGAAGCAACCGTTTAAACAGCCGCTTACATATGAATTATAACACAAATTCAATCGGCTTCTTCGCCTTTTCCCCTTATCAAAAAATTATTCCATACCTCCTCCTATATTTTATACACAAGCGTGTCCTTTTGATCGTTGTTTTCTCTTTTGACTTAGCAGCCCCGACTTACTTCTTCCTGATTTTTAACCACTACTGTTTATTTTTCTTTTCTTCGTTATCCACTCACCTTGGTTCTCTTAATAGCAATGTCTTTCATTTTGTGCCAACTGTAAGTTCCTCTTATGGTCTTTTCCCCTTCTCACCACTTCATTCATTCCTAATTCTTCTTTTACTGTTTTATTAAGATGATCACGTTAAATATTCTACAGTGGAATTGCCGCAGTCTAAGAGCCAATAAAAATTCATTAGAGGGGCTATTGGATCTTCATAACTGTCAGTTTTGCTCTTCTTTCCGAAACGTGGTTCCCGTCGGGTATAAATTTTAGTGTTAGGAGCTGCAGGACAATTACATAGGATCGCGATAATGGTTATGGTGGTTCTGCAATCCCGATTAGAAATCACATTCCATTCTACGCTTATGATGTCTCCCTTAATCTCCCTCCTGTTTCTAATCTACCTAACATAGTTCACATCTCCATTCAGTCTTCCTCTGCACGTCCTATTAACACTGTTTCCATCTATGTTCCGGCCGGTTTCGACCTTGGTCGCTTCCCTCTTTTATCGTTTTTTAATTCTATCCCGCATCCTTTTATCATTGGTGGTGACTAAAATTCTCATTCTCCTTTACAGGACTGTGAATCCTACAATACCAACGGTTCCATCTTTAAGAATGACATCCTTTCTGATAACCTAGTACTCCTCAATGATTTTTCCGCCCTGTATTTCCGGAATGCATTTATTTCTAGTTCCCGCGATCTGACCTTCTTTTCTTCGTCTACTCTAGTTTTAATTATAATTGGATGACCCTTATGGGTTCTTACAGTAGTGACCATGTGTTCCTATCCTAATAACTCCTGTCAGTGTTCCTCTTCCATCTGATTCCAAGCTTACTGATTCTCCCGGTTGGAATCTTTCCAGAACTAGCTGGCCTCTATTCCGATTCCTGGTCGACTCGTCTCTCTCTCTCTCTCTCTCTCTCTCTCTCTCTCTCTCTCTCACATTCATCTGGATTATGATCTGATACCTCTCTATAATTCCTTTTTACATTCCTCACATCTGCTCTTTCTTTATCCTTTCCTATCCGCCATACGTCATCATCTATTCGCCGCAATAAGGCCTCATCGCTTTGCTGGAATGAGGAATGTAACGCCGCTTTTAATGACAGTCGCGTCACCTTTAGAACCTTCCGTTCTAATCCTACGACTGCAAATTTTCTGGCTCACAAACAAGCTAGCACGAGAGCTGAGTTCATACTTAAATCTTCAAAGAAGACCTCTTGGAAACATTTCCGTGCTAAGTTCTCTAGAACTACTTCTCTTGCGCAGATTTGGAAAATGGCCAGAACCTTCAAATTCCCATCCTCACCTCGCCTTTTCAACTTCAGTATTCCTGACGATAGCCTTTTTCCTTTCATTGTTTCTGTCGCTCCAGCTTATGTTACTTCTTTTGATGAATTGTACTTTTCTCTACTTCCGCAAAAATTTTTTCCCCACTTCTATTTTAATGAATTTCTGTTTTGTTCAAATCATCCAGACCCACTACGGGACTTCCTACGTCCTATTTCCTTGGCATCCTGCATTAGAAAACTATTTGAGGGTATGCTTAACAAGCGCCTCGTTCGGTAGCTGGAGCATAATAATATATTTCCTAACAATATGTTTGGCTTTCGGCCTGTTATTGGCCCCTCTGATTGTGTTAGTCTTTTCGTTTCTCACTTATATAAGTGTCCTTTATCCATAAACATTTAACCTTAGCTTCCTTTATTGATGTCTCCTTTGCTTTTGATAATGTTTATTTTCTCACTTTAAGAGATAAAATAACGGCAATTAACATCCCAATCAGATGCTCTTCCCTTATTATCAATCTCATGCCAAATCTTCTATCCATTTCATCTCTCCATCTTTCGACGCTCCAAAAAAAGTTTTCCGAGGTCTTCCTTCCCACTCTTTTTAACATTTATACTATCAGTATAGCTTCTCTTCGTTTAAATTCCTTTTCTTTATTCTTTGCAGACGACATCCTCCTTTTTTCCTCATCTAAAGACATTTTAGCAGTCAATGACACAGTTAATTCGTCGCTCATTGTGCTGAAACATTCTCTTTCCTTAGTTAATCTTTCAATTTCTCCCTCTCCCGGTTTAAATGACACGAGAAACGGAACTGAAATTTAATCCCATCGATAAGGGGTTTTTGGCTAAGCGATTAAGGTAGTGAGTTGATATACCTAACCAAAAATTTCCCACAATTTCTCATAACGAAAATGTTAGGGCATTAATGTAGAAGCCTAAGGGTATTACACTCTAACGAAAACTATATATATCTAATTCCAGTGGAATGCTTCATTGCCGCTAATTGAATCTTTCTTTCCGATAAATGTTAAAAATCCGTTGATGTCATGATGTCTGCTCTTGAAAAAATTTGGCAGTTAATTTTTATTTACATAATACTAAATTCAAAACGAAGAAATCGAATTTTTCGTACCGCAAAGAGGGAGAGACAGGTATTTTTTGCGATTTTTCGAAATTGTCATATTAACTTGGAAAATTTAGTTAAGAAAATAGAATACGGTTTCGTTTCTGACCATCATCGATCTCTCAATTAATATATCAGTAGCTGCCCTTCCGGACAATGCAATAACAAGAAGACTGGAAAGAACTAGGATCCGTGATCTAGTATAAGTGATGGGCTGAATACATCAATGGATGTATTCTCCACTCAACTGAATACATTGAGTCCATTCGCAGATAGCCAAATAGGCTAGGCACGAATCGGCAGAAGTAGTAAAAAAAAAAAAAAAAAAAAAAAAAAAAAATATATCACAGGCCCGGAAAAAAAATATTTTTTTCTAAAATTTCGAGCTTCCGGAGGAAACCCAGATGTTCCGAATTAGAGAAATATACGAGGATGCGCATGGTTTTATCCTTATTCGAAATTTTTAACTATAATACTCGCGGCGCTAAAGGGGGGACACGTCATTTTTCGGGTTTTTTTTAAACTTTTCGGCAATTTCGAAAGTTTCGTTGAGGAAATTAAATACAGTTTCATTCCGGACAAATAGAGCGATCTTTTCAACAATATATCACACGCCTGAAAAATAATATATATACATTTTTTTCAAAGCTTTCGAGCTTTTGGCAAGGGACCAGAATATAAGGTTGTTAGCCCAGCTATATTTTTCCTATAAAGCGATCTCCTTTATGCGTATGTTTGAAGTACGTTTTGGTTTTTCCTACTTTTTTACTCGAGCTATTACTTACGTAAATATGATTTTTTTGCCGTTTTTGGGCCTAAAGTGGAAGTCTATATAATTAATTATTTAACCGAAATGTTTTTGCTTTTATGAAAAAGCTTCTACGTTATGTTTTATTTATTTTTTTTTTAATTTCATTTCTAAAGGTTTATCTGGTAATGAGTGTATGAATTTTAATTGATTTTTGAAGTCGTTTTATATTCCATATTACATATTCGTGACGGTTTTTTGGATTTTTTGGTGTCCACGGTTATCGGTTAACTTGAAGTTATGAATTGTCTTAAAGAGAATTTTAAGTAAATTTTAGGATCTAATTTTGAAATTTTTAAGTCAAACAGTTCGTGAGTTATTGATTTTTATTTGATATTTTTGTCGTTTCTGAACCATCATCCTATTAGGATTCCGTACATTAATTATACATGTACGGAATCCTAAAAATAAATAAAAAAAAAAAAAAATGTAGATGAGAAAACCAAAAAATAATGCTTAAAAATGATTCTATTTTATTTATTTTTTCCCTTTCTTTTTTTTTTTTTTTAAATTTTACTTTGCATCACGATTTGGCTAACGAGGTCATTCGGTGGAACTTTTAATTATGAACTGTCACACAGAGAAAGGTTACACCGGTATTAACCCGATGTCGTTGTCCTTATAGAAGGTTTATGGGTTTACCACGTTTTAATCCGCGCACGTCACAGGTCGTGTCCAACAATTGTACAGCTGAATTGTTCGGGTAATTTTCCAGTCTGTCTGCATTTATTCCAGCATAAAGTTTAACAATGTGTCAGGCACTTATGAAAGGCCCAAATCTTTATGAAAAGTATCATTAGTTATACAGCAGAGTACGCATGTTAACATTCTCAAAATTTTATTCTGGACTATTTGGATTATGTTTATATTTATTGATTTAGCGCAGCGAGTCCGAATTAGCCTGATGAATGTAGTAAGCGTTTGGCACTATTTCTGCCTATAAGCCGGTAGTAAATTTTCTTAATTGAAATGTTAAGTTCTTTTTTTGCTCTCCATATATTGTCCCCATGCCAGTCAACTCTACATCTAACACTCGTCTAAATCGGTATTACTGTATTACCAATTGAAACGAATTAATAACGTTAAATTGAACGTTAACAGATTTATTTTCGTTTAATCTCACGTTCCACTTGTCTTCTGCTACGTTTAACGTTATTGCCTTGTGCTATATGAAAGCAGAGCTACGTTTAACGTTATTGCCTTGTGCTATATGAAAGCAGAACCGTATAATGTAATTATATGTAGAAAATCGGCGGCATATAGTAAATATAGCATAGGTCCCAACACTGAACTCTAGGGTACTCCAGCTAGAACAAGATGAATCTTATAGAAAGTTCATGCTTAAAGCTTACCTGAAAATGCCGATCACCGATATAAGAATTTATCAGTTAAAATAAATTAGCCGAAAGCAGCAATTTTAACTTATACCGTAACCTCTCGCGACACACTTTATTAACACACCTGCATTGTTTCCAGACTGTTTTCAATATTTACCCCCTTCCCCCTCCCATAGATTAGCTGTGGAGTGTTATTTAACAAAAACCAAAAATTGATAATTTGGAATTACATTATTTACTTGTAAATACGGTCGTAATTAAATGTTTTTCGTTACTTTTTATAATATCAGGTAATTATAGGGCGATAAGAAGACACATTACGTGTGGATCTTTCCCGGGCCTAGAGATCATAATAATTTGTGGAAAATTTATACTGCTTCGGAAAATAATATAAACGAAAAGTAGCGATAAATGTGAACAATGTAAGAGCTTTATGAGGTAACTCGTTACGTAATTTCACTGTGTTATCGTAGCCTAGACTTTCAGTTCTTCTTCAACGATACTTTATCACACATTTCAGTTCTTATGGTGAAGTAGACTTAGAATTAGTCGGAAGATTTAGTAGGACAATGAAGATACAGTTGTGCCGCTGAATGTAAAAATAGTACCCGATGTGTAAACTTCTGGATCCGGAATTCAGTTAGATTTGAATATATTTTCCAAATGCAATCACTTTTTCCTTTTCAATTCCTAGCCCGATACCCCCCATTACTGCCATCATTCATCTGGCGGTATATTTCGTAACTGGTTTTTTAATGTTTCTGCAACACTTCCGTAGCGAATCATCATCAACAGACAACGACGATAATTTTAATAAACACTAAATATTTGATTTTTTATGTTTGTTAATAATTTCTTTAATTGTTCGGCTTTGCTACTAAAAGAAGTTTTATCGTGCGGATATCTTGTTTGAAATAATTTCGTCCTTAAACACTTGTGGTAACAACAAGGTTTCTAACCATTTTTGGATAACTATTATTTACGGTTTTCTGTTTAATGCGGAGTTCATTTGAAGTGTCTAATGTTATCACTTGCGCTCGGTTAATGTGCTCATAGTTGACGAGCTGAGAGAGGGAGGTGAAAGTAACAAAACAGGGTATAAGCACGCTATCTCGACCTCTGATAATGCGGTAGTCGTATACGTCATCTATCTGTACGTATCCCCCCCCCCGTAAAACATGGTCGCAAAATAATAAATATTAAACTCGAATAGCTCCCCCTCCGCCGTCAGCTGAGTAATATTCCACGATTTTCGTTACCTCCGAAATTAGTCGAATAACGAATTATGATTTGTTTTCTTAATTTAATAAACATTTTCGCTCGTGAATATGTTTAATTTCGATTAATGTTTTTACTTGTTTCTGTTTTTTGAACTGGTGAAAAAGTTCGAATCGTTAAAATTAAAATATACATATATATATATATATATATATATATGTGACCTGGCGCGACAAAAGGTACCACAAATCGGATTTTTTTTTTTTCGGTTCTTTCGCATTTTGAAAACTGAGACCAATCCGTACCCTCTATCTCTAAAATTCACGATTTTGTAGACATTTGAATTTTCAGTAGTGAAAAATCAAAAATTTTGAGAAAATCGAGTTTAAAGAAAAAACAAAGAAAATTCACTCCAAATATTATTTTTTTTCTATCAATTTCCAAAAAAAATATGAAAACCGTGATTAATACATTGCTTTCGATTCCCCTACCAATAAAATAAATTTATTAAAAGGTATTTTGAATCTTCGATAGTAATGAGTTTAAAGAAGAAATAAAACTTTTAAAAAATGCTACTGAATTATATAAAAGTAAATTTTTTTCCAATCCATTATTTACATAATTCTTATAACATTTTCAAAATTAATGATTTCATGAAAGAATAAAGTAGTAGAGAAACTGAACAACAGAAGTTCACCGTACCGAATCGAAATTCAAATTATCTTGTTCATTACTATCACTCACAGTATCTGAATCTTCTGTTCCATAGGTTTCTTTTCCTCTTTCGAAATACTCTTCTACCAGTTTTTGAATGCATTTTGCATCGCATTCATCGAAATATTCGTGATAACAGTATTATTATCACGAAATGTTGAGCACAGATAGAAATTAAGTGATTAGGCACGCAGAAGAGACACCATGTGGTACCATTTTCAAATCCAAAGTCGGCAACTTCAAATCCATTTATCTCCCACTTGCCGGCTGAAATACGCTTTGTGCGTTTGTCACCGTGTAGTCCACATGCTTAACCACCAGAATTCGCAAAAAAACGATTTTTGATATTTTTGACTTTCATTCATATTTTTCGCTCTAACTGGAAAACTTGTTTTCCGAGTTGTGGTACCTTTTGTCGCGCCAGGTCACATATATTAATAACAACGTCACTCTTGCATCGGGGTAATATGAAAAACCATTACGAAGTATGTAATTTTTCTCTGTTAAAGAAATTGTAATAGATGCTGCTGTCAAATTCAACTAATCCCTTTTTTTCTTTATCTGTAGGAACTACAAAGTCAGTTAAAATTTTAAGTATTATGGAAGAATCGTCAGGGAATCTAGTGGCAAGGTTCGAAATATCAATATATACATATGTATAAATATGCGCGTGTATATTGGCTTAACTTCTGTAAAAATAACAAGTTATATGTAGGTACACACTCAACTTGTGACATTAACATCCTTCCGGACATCGTAACTTTGGACCACTTCAAATTGATTTGTAGAATTACATTTAGATAATTGCGCTTGGCGTCTTCTGAGAAAGTTCAAAACTGAAAAATGAATACAGCGTGAAACTGCAACTTGGAGAAAAAAGCTGAAAACACTTTTCATTTCCTTGCGTTGTACTTTGGCACTCAAACGACTCTTCAGTGTATGGAAGCTATTACTTGTTACGGTAGATTTCGCAGGCATTACCTTTTTCAGAACAACGCACAATTAAAAATTCGGAAGATTTTCGGTAATTCCAATGGAGCCGGCAGTAGCGTGTTTTTTTCCAAATTTTTTTGCCGCTAAATTACTTTACCACAAGTGGTGCAATATGTTATAAAGTGTCTCATTGAAGAAGAAAAAAATCCAAGCTATCGTTACTTAAAGAGCTACTTTTCAATATATTGTTCGCATTTACATGTAGCGCTTTTTCTCGCTTACAGTATTTGTCCGCACGCCTGAAACATTTACCCCCGCTACAAAAGTTTCTCCAGTTTCGTGCCTATGTGTTCATTCCGGATCTTCAAAACTAGAATGCATGCACGCACGCATGCGGCGCAACGGTCAAAAGAACGAATGTTCCGCAGAAAATCCATGTTTTCCGCATCAATCGATGATGCTCGGACGATTGCCGGCAGGTTCATACGCTTGACCGATCCGGTCGCTTTACATCAAAACTCGCAACAAATAGAACTGCCGGTGACGATGACTAGAAATTATCGCGGGGAAAACACGAAGGCGGATGCAATTAACCCCAGAGAGAATGTTCATTAACGCGACCGCTACGATAATGGTAGTACAGATGGTTCTGAGCAATATTGCGCGGGCAACGCATTGGAATATTCATTGCGGGTTGGCTGAGTGAGGACAAAGACAGGAAACATCGGCCAAAGGCGACAGACAGTCAGCGCGGCTGAGCACAGCTGACCCAGTGCCAATGATTAGAAGAGTTACCAGCGCAACGAAAATAATATACGCGCGAAAAGGGCGGGAAGAGCATGTTGCTAAGATCGATACTGCGTACTTGGCATCGGAATAGGGTGCGACGGCAGCGGTCAATCGCCACGTAAGCAGAAGTTGCGCTGCTACCACATCCGTACTGTAGCGACCACCGGGAAGCGGTGCCGTTCTCGCTAACTTCGAAGAACACACACGAATGAATAGGCTGTTTACATAAATAAAACCACTCCGTCCGCAATATCACCCATTGTTGTGTAGCAGGGTGATTTGCTCGCAGACGGCAACGTATCAGGTTCGCCCGAACAACAACAACTATGCCGAAAGTATTTTGACGCAGTTATGAATTAAAGGGAGTACGGGTGCCGTGATAGTGTCTACCAGTACGCTGACCTTTGAGGTGTCGCCTCGATAATTTCCTTTCTTATAGGTGCGAACTTATCGGTTCTCGATAGTGTTAAGAGAAGTCCTCTCAAAAGGAAGCAACGGCCTCGCCCATTCCAAATTCTATTAGCTGACTTTGCGCGCCTATTTACTGCCAGATATGTCTGTAGAGCGTTTGTTCGCGTCTTAAGTTTATTTTCCTACTCCCCTAAATGTTTCGCTTCCGACGACTGCCAACTCTCTCCAGTGAACAAGCGAAATATTTTCCTAAACCATGTAGGTGCATCTTTTTCGTTTCTCTTTTGCTTTTTCCTTTGTTTGTGTTTTTAATTTCTTTCTCCTAGTCACACAAATTTTCGAGAATATTTGTTCGTCCGCACTTCCTTGAATCAATACGAATTGATTATTAAACCAATGTAGTTTATTCAAAATCGGCGCCGTATAACGAACTAGAAAATGGATATAATCTTTACATCGTAAGATAGCTCACTGAAGTATTTCCTGTTTTCATAAAAAATCGGTTGCGAAGACATTGACGGGCATAAATGATGAGGACAACAACCGGTTCTATATCCGATATCAAATAAAGTACTTTAATTTTTTAATGTTCAAAAGTTAATAAACTTCGACAAATTATGTAAATGTAAGTCTCATTTGAAATAGACTATCGTGGATTGTGTAGTTAGGCTTTGAATAAGGTATTTAAAGGAATCTAATAGACCTGAAGAAAATACCGTGGGTGGGCGGGGGGCAGATTCTTTCTCATGGGATCCACCTTTACCAGATTTCTCCGTTATAACCGATATTCAAATGCAGATAGTAGGTGTATGATCCGAAACGAGACAACTCCCGAAAACCCATGAGAAGTTTCTGGTTTGGTAGACCATAGGCTACCGCGCTTAATTTTTCATTAATTAAACTAGTCCCATTTCGCTCACTGTTATGATAGATATAGCACCGGTCGAAATTTTGCGTGAATGTTTTTACCGAACTGCACCTACTGGAAGGCAGGCGTGTTTCAATTAATTATTCCATTTGGAACACCGGCTGCTCCTGCACTCAATTGGGGAACCGTCCAACTCGTGAAATACACCTCGTTCTTCAACAAATTTATAGACTTGTTCTTGTAAAATTGGTCTCTCCGCTGATAATCATTACTTCCTGTCATCGGAATTGAGCACCATTCGAGAGTTCAATTTCACCAACAACACTATTTTTCTCGCGACTTTTTTTTCACCTTCCCGATGAAATGATTTCTCTCGTAACTTCCTTTGATTGCTGCAATTGTAGTACGAGAGGAATTTCGATAAATCTTTATTAGACTCGCGTTATATTTTCTTAACGTAAAATATAAATGACCAGTCTCAAAGCTCCGGGGACCAAGCACAAAAAAAGCAAAATAAAATAACGGTAAAATCTTGATCATTTTCTGCTTAAGGCTTGTTTTTTTTTCCTCAAAGGACTTGAAAACGAAACACGCTGGGAAGTAAAAAACGCGTTTATCGTCTTCTACTCGTATGCTAATATACAAAATAAAAAATGACGCAATAACTTAGCTTCGGCCTGAATAACGCAATCTTCTTCTTCTTCTCTTCGAATTTGGCCATCTACGGACCGCGAGCAAACTTTTCCTTTTTCGTTCTTCCCAGTATTTCTTCATTATTTCACTGTGCTTTTTCTTCCGATCATCTGTCCATTTCTGCCCTGTTCTCTTCCTTTTGATTTTATTAAAGCCATCGAGTTCTCTTTAATTTTCTTCCTAAATTCTGTCCTGTTTTCAATAGTTGATATATGTATCTTCATTAAGATCTTTTTCCGTATTCGAGAACCACCTCGGCCTGGACTTCAGTCTATCAAAATGTTGAACGATTCTTTTAGTTAATCGGGTATCACTGGATATGCGCATAAAATGCCAAACTTCTTTTCCTCATCATGTCGGATAATTTTTCTACTTTCTTATATATCTCCTCATTTGACCTGTTCCTGAATGTTTCTCCTATATTTTGAGGGCCAAGAATTTTTCTTCCAATATTTCAATTTTTCCTATATTATTTAGCTCCAAGCACTCAGCTGCATAACTCCGGTTTAATGATTGTGTTGCAATGTCTTATCTTGGTATTTATCGACATTGATTTTTGGTTGTATATATTTCGTGTTAACTGGAAAGCCGTTTCCATTTTTCTTGCCCTTATTTTCAGTGCTTCCCCATCCAATCCGTTTTGCTAAATAACCATAGTTAGGGTATTTGAAATTTTTAACTTTTTTGATTTTTCCATATTTTGTACACATATATCGGTGTGAGGTTCTAATGTTTGTCATATATTCTGTTCTTTGGAAGGAAATCTGTAAACCGGTTTTTTCTGCTACTTCTTTTAAAAGGTTAATCTGCTTTACCGCCGAGTGTGAGAAAATTGCCAAGTCATCTGCAAAAGCTAAACAATTAATAGCTAGATTTTCCTTCTTGTATCCCGGGCGTATCTGTTTACTTATATTTTCTGTTTCCAGTAATTTTTCCCACTCTCTTATAATCTTTTCTAGGACACAATTGAACAGGATTGGAGAAAGTCCATCTCCTTGCCGTACGCCCGTTTTTATTTCAAAAGCTTCGGAGATTTATCTCATAAATTTTATCTTAGCTTTGGTGCCTAATAGTGTTTGTTGTATTAATTTTGTTCATTTATTATCTATATCAAATTCTTTCAATATTTCCATTAAATTTTCTCGATCAACAGAGTCATTACGTTTTTTTAAAGTCTACAAATACTATAACATATGATTTGTTTCTTATCATCTTATCCTTTATTATTAATTTTAAGTTAAGTATTTGTTCTGCGCACGATCGATTTTTTCTGAAGCCTGCTTGGTATTCTCCTAGTTTCATTTCTATTTTACTCTCTATTCTATTTAATAACACCCTTGCTCTAATTGTTAACCTCTGACTTATCATGTTTCCTATGAAGCGGGGTGTATTAATGCACATTTCCATTCGTGTCGTATCTTTTCTGTTCTCCAGACTTCCACTAAGAGTTTTGTCAATTTTATTTCCATTAGTTCCCCAGCTGCTTTTATTAATTTCGCTGTTATCGAGTCTTCTCCCGGAGATTTCTTGTTTCTTAGCTTAGATATTATCTGTTTAATTTCTTCTCCGCTCGGGGGGTTTGTGTCTGTCTGTTTTTCCTCCGGTATGTCCACTGCTAGTCGTTCTTTAAATTTATCACAATTTAGTAGTTTTTCAAAATATCCTGCTAGTATGTTGCAGTTGTCTTTATTATTCAGAGCTAGGGTTCCATCTGGCTTTTTAAAACACAGACTCGGAGCTTGATATCCTCTTATCCTGGACTTGAATACTTTGTAGAAATTCTTGGTTTTGTTTTTTTGGAAATCATTTTCTACTTCTTCTAATTGTTGTTTTTCAGACTTTCTTTTTGAGTTCCTAATAATTTTTGCTATTAATTTTCTTTGATTTCTGAATTGTTCATATGCAATATCATTTTTAGCCGAATTCCATTTTTTTCAATGTTGTAATCTTTCCTCGAGGGCAGCTTCACATTGCTCATTCCACCATTTGTGATTTTTCTTAATATTAAACGGAATTCTTTGCTTTGCTGCTTCTTCTATTCCTTTATTGCACATGTCATGCCATTCTTCTGATTTTATTTCGTTAATCTTCTCACGATATTGCTGTACTCTATGATTATTCTCTTCATTTAACTTATCTATATCGTACTTAATTATTCCTTGTTTAAAAAATTTCTTTTTATTTTGTGGAATAAATCTCATTTTTATCGCTGTAAGAAAATGATCTGAATCAACATTACTTCCTTTCTTAACTTTAACATTCATAATTTCCTTTTGATTCTTACTCGAGATAGCAACATGATCAATTTGGAATTCTCCCAGGTTTTTATTCGGAGACTTCCATGTTTTTTGTTTTCTTGGGAGCTTCTTAAAGTTTGTAGACATTAATTTAAGGTTAAACATCCGGCATAATTCAATTAGCCGTTCACCATTTCTATTCGTTCTTTTGTGCGCTGGGTATTCTCCTACTATTTGTCTAAACTTCTTTTCCTTTCCGACTTGACCATTAACATCGCCCATCACTATTTTGATATGCTTCTCTGGTATTTTATCCATTTCTTCTTCTAACAATCCCCAAAATTGTTCGACTTTTTCCAGATTCCTTTTGTTATCTTCATTAATTGGGACATGTATGTTCGCTATTGTATACATTTTGTTAGCACATTTTAATGTCGAAATGGACATTCTCTCCGACGGAAATTTGAAGTGAACTACCGAATCTAGTATCTTTCGATGGACACAGAATGCTGTTCCTAAATGTGGCATTCCCTTCATTATTTTCTTTCCTTGTTTTCCCTTAAATATTCTATAGTTTTCCACGATTACATCTTCGTCCGTAAATCTTGTTTCCTGTAGTGCTCAAAGCAGTATGTTCTGTTCATTCAGCGCCTTTACTAGTTCTTTCAACTTCCTGACTTTTAATAATGAGTTAATGTTTAGTGTTCCAAACACATATTTTGTCTTCACTTTTAACTTCAGTTGCTTTTTACATGGTGATTCAAGCTCTCCAGAAATGATATGCCTGAATGCACTGATGTTTTCATCAGTGGTGGATTCTCTTTTTAGATTACCACCTGGAGTATTAGTTCCCTTTGACTGACTTTCCATCATGTTTTACAAACCAAAGTTTACTGTTAATATATTTTTTGGGGGGAAGCGGTTGACACCGGTTCCAGGATTAAAACTAGAATTGTGAGTTCTAGAGTTGGTATTATGTATTTTATTTCATCATTTTCTTTGTTTATTATCCTGCTTATTATGTATAAGTTATTTTATATTTATTTAATGTATTGCTGACTGCCGTAGGTTGTAGCTTGAATTTGGGCTATGGCAAAATGGGGGTTGTAATCCCGTTTCCACCTTCCTCGTTTGTGGCAATTCCTAGACGCCACTACTATCGGATTAACACCGATACCTTCATTCTAGTCAAAGCATGCAGGGGTCACCACGAGCAAGTGAGGTAGGTGTTAACGTAAAGAGGCTAGTTGGAATGATGGCACTCCAATATATTACGCATTCTACGTCATTTGACCCCTAACGTAATCTTATTATTCTAATAAATAGGTAAATTTCATATTTCAGTGATTCGGAACCATTTTATTAAGGTTCCATACAGTACAGGTGTAGTAGCGTACGGGATCTTTAAAAACGGAAGAGAGGGGCAGTTCGGCTAATATGAAAATTTAATATTTTACGGGGGAAAAGGATTCTATATACGCATTTGTCACGAAAAATCCGACGGTAGAAAGTTTTTGATTTTTGTTGAATTCATTTGTAAAAACTTTTCAAGCTAAATATCACGCGAAGGATAATTTTTTTAATTTCTATCGTAATCATCGATTTGCCATTGTAATCGATAAAAATTAACATATAGCTCTACATACATATTCCGCCAGTTAATATTCGTCGTTACGATACGCGTTGTAGCCACTGATTTTCACTGTACTGCGATAATAAACGATCGAAGGACTGTACATCTCACTGTGATTTTCTCACAAAAATTACACTACACAAGACGTAGGGCAAGCTTTCTCGTTTATTCTCTAAATGTTCTATTTAAATTTACAAGCGACTCATTAATCATTTAAAAAATCACCGGGCGAACTTGTTTGTTTTTAACTATCTCCCTTTTCCAGGTTGTCCGCAGAAGATTTTAGTTTATTGTTCTACTAGCTATTTACAACTTAGAGCCTAGAACATCTTACCCCCTCCCCCTCTCTGTTCGACCCATTCCATAGCGCATACTAAAGGTACCAAAAACTATTCTCGAAATCCTTTTACGTTACCTATTAACTTAATGTAGGAGACTGGTCTCTCGGTCTTAGTGTCTTAGATTTTGCCTCATTAGAAATACTTTACGAATTCTTTCTTAATACTCATAGAATTACACTGTTTTTGTCATCCGTAATCCACTAAACGTAATTACTTTCTCGCCAACAGTAAACTATCAGGGAAACACTTGGAAATTTCTCGCAAAGGGTCTACTAATTGTTGCCCGAAAAAAATCGAATTCTGAAGTAAATAACTGATCCGATATATTTTTTTTGTTCATCATTATAATAAAGTTGGGAGACAAGAAAATTCATTTAATGGCGATACAACGTTACTCGATTAAATGGTTGATAGTTACAGAAAGTGACATTAATTTCTGTAAACAAATTTAATTATAAATTTAATTATATTTTAGTCTTAAAAGATACAAATGCGATAGAAATATTAAATGCCATTTTCAATAAGTCAAGCGTGAACCGAGAACAGACTGATTTATCTCCATTTACATATATATATATATATATATATTAAATATATACAAGGGCGTCGTCAGCCGATGAGCCAGGGAGGGGCAAGATGATAGAAAGAGGATATGAGTTACAGGAAAAATAAAATTTATAAGTTGTAAAGGCTTAATATTTTATTAAACGAGAATAAAATCTTAATTAAAACATAAGTTTTCCAAATTGTCCATGATTACGCGCCTATGAATACTCATCAATGCCAGTTGATTAAAAAGTTTCAAGGCTCCAGGGGGGGCAGCTGCCTCCCGTTGGTGACGCCCATGAATATATATATATATATATATATTACATATTATATATATATATATATATTACATATTATATATATATCACATAATAACTGTTTAAAATACGAATGATACATGTGCATTTTATATTTCTTATCATTTAATTTCCGCGCCTAAGGAACTAAACAGTATGTTTACTGATAAGATTGCTTTGACAAATTGACGGAACGAATATCACGGCAGTTTGCCGTTCCACCATTCGAATGCTGACCCAGCCTGTAGAAACTCACTCAAATAATATACGATATAACTTTTCTATTATGTAAACTTTGTTTCTAGAGAACGTTAGGCAATGGCAATTGCGCACGCGACTAGTTTCGCATGCTATAGAATACTATCGTTATATTTCGTAGAGCGATAAATATTTTTACAATATTTATTTTGAAATAAAACCTTTACTCTTCTTTTAGTGTAACGCAACGTTTTCCAACATCATCATTATTCGTTCGCTTCTCAGCACAGTACAACGATTTGGATATCACGACAAATTTCTCATTTAACTGCAATAACTATTTCAAAATTTACACAATTTAAAAGGGAAACAAACACCACTGTATATAATTTCAATAAATATCCTTCCGTAGAGTGGGTTTTTGGGAACAATTTACTTATGCTCACATTTCCAAGTGAAATAGTTTTGGTAGCGTAGCCCAATTGGTTACAAGGCTGTTTTTCAAGTGAAGCTCAGTTCGAATCTCACTGCCGCACATTCAAAATATCAAAAATTATCACCATTTGGCTTAGTGTTCATAGTCAAAAAAATAAATAAAATCTAGACATTACTACTTGGGGAAAAAAAAAGGATCTATATATTTTATTCGCAAAAGTATAGTTTCCTGTAATATTAATTCATTCTGATTCCAGTTATTTCTTAATTCTTAGTTAACACGGGAATATACAGGTACACATATACATACCAGCTGTTTTTTTGTTTTTTTTTCACTTTTTACATTGTATATTTTTATCAAATATTTATTTGTTACATTCAGTTTTTTCGTTGCTTTTTTTTGATGGGGTGGGGGGAGGGAGGTACATTATACAGTAAACCGAATAGCATTTAAAATTGGAATATAATTATTTCCGCCGGTATAGGAAATATTGAAAATCATGTAGGATTTTTTAGTAATTTCTCTGTAATTTAAATTTCTAAAATATTTAAATGAAATGTATTTTTCTTTATAGAGAACGTTACTAATGCATCGAGCTTGATTAGACACATGCGAACGTTTAAGAAAAATTAATATTATCATAATTAATTACGCATAATTAATACTTACGGATGTATAAAGTAATTCAAAACTAGTCCATGTTATAAAACTGTTTCCGGCGGCTACAACCGTTATTACATCGTTTTTCTTTGTGCTGAAATGCTTATTAGAGTGAACTGAGTACCATATGTTTGGAGGTTCCATTGCTTTTATTACTGCAATCACTTAATTTTTATTCCTTCCTCGTTATTTTAATTTTACTATATCATTCATTTATTCTGTATACTATCCTCTACTTTGCCATCCACTTCCTAAGTTATATAATTTCAAATTTATCTAAATATTCTCTGTCTCTCGTTCTCTCTCGTTCTCTCTCTCTCTCTCCTTGGGAAACAAACCTATTACAGTCCAACAGTAGACGGTCCACATGTGATGAAGTATTAGTTGAGAGGAAATTGCATCAACAGGGGTGGAACAAGGAACTATTTTGGCATCGTTTTTATTTTTGATTTATACCAACTTCCTTCGTAAATTCGTTAAAAACTTGACAGAGAGCACTCGTTTGAAGCCGAAAAACTCTTGCAGAGGATGTGAATAGTATGTATAGGTGGGCGCAAGATAAAAGTCTAACTATTAATGTAAAAAAATCGAAAGCTTTGTATATAAGAACGTCCAGTAGATATAGAAAACATATAAACCATCTATTACAATGCATAATAATAATTGTTTACATAACTGCTTGACTTCTACTTCGAACTGTGGGTGTACACAACTGGAAACGTCAGAAGAGGTTTAGGATTAATCATCGACAGAACATTATTTTGGGACAAGCGTATTATAAATTTATCTAATAAAATTAGGCATATGCTACCGGCACTTTATAAATTGGCTTTTACAATACCGTAGTTTGCGTGTATATTATAACGCTATAGTATTGTCAAGAATCATGTATGGGATACCCAATTTGAGGAGAAGCACAAAGAACGATAATCAAAAAAAATTAATAATCAGCAAAAGAAATTCTCAAAGGCAATAATCATTTCTAATAAAGATCAGGTTAATAGTAATATTAGCTAGTGGAGAGAGAGAAATACAATGTTTCCAAGGATGTGCTAATTTTATCACCGATTGCTTGAATATAAGACACCACAAATATATATCGAAGCTACAGTGACAAGAAGTAGAACAACGAGGAATAATAGGGAGATATATATTTTGTTCGACCGAAAGGCATAAATAGTAAGATTAATAATACGGATGAAATAATTTTAATTAAGATACTAGAACGAATCCCAGAAGATATAATGGCAAAAGAGATAGGAACTTGGAGAGTATTAATTAAGCGATGGTTGATTGATAACATTAATGAGTGACATTAAATTAGACAAGTTGGGAACTGACTGTGGCGCAAAATCAACCATTCGCATTCGTCGAACATGTAGAATAAAATGGTTTGTATGATGATAAATAATTTTTTTTTTGTTTTTTTTTTCTCACTTTTTATAATTATGAAAACTAATTGTAATGAAATATTGTAACATATTTTTTGAATAGACAATGGTAAGGGTGTTGGGCATCCGCAGTGTGAGACCCGCAACTTATTTTTAATAAAAAAAAAAAAAAAAGAGAGATTCCGGCATTTTCCATTTAAGAGTTTCGCTTAACTAAAAATTCTTTCTTTTTATTTCTAAAGAATAGGTCTTTCTATCATCCGTTAGAGGAACTTTTCTTTCTTCCTTTCTCCTTAAAAGCATTATTTCAATTCGTCGTAACGTAATTGGCTGAACAAATTTATTTATATAAAAATATGTATACAAATAAAAAATGTCCCAAATTTTATCCGTAAAATTATTAAAAATTTATCATCGAACTAATAGAAAATATTTTCCTGCGCCGGAAATTAATATTTTTTTTATATTTTTAATTTATATTTACTACGGTAAACTTTTTATTTATTATTTTACAGAGTATACATTTGACACTTTCTTTGTTTCCACTTCGTTGACAGAATTCTCGTAGGTCTCGGATAAATTACACCAAAAACATAAATTACGCAACTGCAGATTCCTTGGCTCGGGTTGCTGCTTCCCTCCGTTCCTTTTTTATAAAATTCCGTCCAAACTTTGTTAGTCAGATATTTACCCCTTCTCCTTAATCCTTTTATTTATCTGTATAACTTAATCTTCCTTCTGATCCTTGGTTTTTTGGGTTTCCTTCTTCTGTTGTCATTTCTATAATTTGTTTGCGTTTTGGCCATTCTGCTCTCCCTTCCTCTCGTTTTCGCTATTCCCTTGTTTCCTCTCTGAATTGTCCTCTCCACTTCAATGAAAAAGCGGGTTGCGACGCCAATCACATCTTTTTTGAATGCTCATTCCTTTTTGTCGAACGTTGTATTATATATTCTTGTTTGCTGAACTCAAACCTACTCCTTATTGTGCATCTTACATTTTGTCCTTTCCCTCGCCACCCATTATTTTATCCACTAGTGTAGTTCCTTTATATTGTCCATACCTGACCGAATCAAAATTTAACTAACGGCTTTTATCTTTCTTATCATTTCCAGGTGTAGGTCCTTGGCTGGCGTGCCCAAACAAAATAAATAAATAAATAAATAAATACGCACTAAAACGAATTTGTCAATACATCGGTGAAAACCGGAACAAAATCGCACTTTCTGAGAGTAGAGTGCACACACGGAGACAGACAGACGTGAAAAGCAACTTTTTCGCCAACTTAAAAAAGAGGAGAATACAATTATATGTTTTGCCGCGTATTTGCTTTTTATTGTTGTCTTTTTTTTTTTGTGTGTTTGTTGGTGTATAATTTTCGATTATTTAGACCGGTTTTAATGATTCTTCATTCCCAAAATTTTCTGGTCCCCTGTACTCCAATCTTTCCTAAGCTCTATTTCTAATCGTCTTTTTATTTAACCCCTTCCTTAATTTCTGTTGTTGTTGGGTCAATGCCGCTGGCGCGCCCAAAAAAATTAAAAAAAAAAAAAAAAAAAAAAAAATTTTCTGGTCAATGTAATACCGTGCGAGTTATCGATAAATATCGGTGAACACAGATATTTGTAAATCATAAAAACGTGAATAAACGTAAATTTTTATTGGGCAAAAAATTAAAATATCGTCAATATTAACCACGGATAAATATAAAAATTCGAAATTGAAACCAGCATAGCGCGAATTAAAAAGCTCAGAATCATTGCGCCTTTCCATTACTTTGCGTATAACTTTTGACAGTCTGAACCGACTTCAACGATGCTTCTCGTGTTACAAACTGCAAAGCCGTATCTGGGGGGGGGTCTCCGAAATGTTTGCGAAATAATAACTGCTTGAATTAAATCTACCGAAAACCGGAATAAATTTATTTCTTTTCAATTTTTGACAAAAGAAAAGAAAATTGAAATTTTTATGAATTCTATGGAAACGACTATTTTTTATTTGTTTTTATTGCAGTGTTCAAATACTGCATATGCAATAATTGACTACAAGGCTTTAGTGTACCATTTATAAATAAATATATTTCATGATACATACACACATATATATATATTTGTAAAAATATTTTCGTAACCCCTCTCGAAATTTTGGTCTAGATACGGCCCTGACAAATTTTATCGGTCAGTAGTGGTTCTGTAAAAATAAATCGATCAGTATCGGCAACTATTTGCTGTAATTTAGCACATTTTCATTAAACGTTTAGAATAAATCTTTAAGTATCGCTATTTTATATTATACATATATGTTAAGCAAGGCCGTGTCCATTGGGAGGGAGTTACCCCCCCCCCCCCCGCCATTAGAACTGAAACAGTTATTATTAATACAGAAAAATCTGAAAAAATCAAAAATTTAAAATAAATATTGATTTTTAAATGTGTTCTTACATTAAAAAAAAAAAAAAAAGAAAAAATATACTCCATATTTTATGATAGAAATTATTAATAGTATGAATATTAGTGAAAAATGTATTGTTATTTACGTATAAAGTAAATATGCTAAGAAAATTTTCAACCCCCCCTTCAAAATTCTGGGCACGGTACTGATGTTAAGTTATATTACTGGCGAGAAGAATAAAAAAATTTTTAAACAAAGTCAGTCCAAAATAAGCGTAAAAACGTTAGTGGAAATGAAATACAATTACAACAGTCGACGCATTTATTAAAATAATACAAAAAGAGAAATTTACGCGTCTGATTTTAATGCAGTGCAATAATAAACAAATAAGTTCGAAACCTGTCTTGTAATTTATATTTTTTATTATTTTAATATATTTTCTGCTACAATTATAATGCATTTAATTGAATAATTTTTATCCGATTTTAATTAGTTTTAAAATAATTAAAATGTGAATACCAAAAAAAAAAATACTCGGCAACTTTCATAGAAATATTATTTTGAAAAAATAATTTCTCGTCTGAGACAGTTTTTGTATTTTTTTTTATTCTGTACACACGAAGTAAATAACGGGGTATAACTGGAATTAGAATGAATAAAATGGCTTTAAAAGAAGCTGGTTTTCATGTTTTTTTTTGTTTTTGATCGAATGAATGTACAATAACAAAATTAACAGAAACAATCTAGTCAAACGATTACGACTGCCGATTTAAAATAATATCGAATATTTTAATTTAAACGAAAACGTTACATAAAATTTGAAAGATACGAACAATTAAAAGTTAACAAAAATACCGAAGCCAATCTATCCATTTATAGAAAAGCTTCTGCTCCATAAGCGAAGACTGTCTTGTATTTCACTAAAATAGAGATTTTTTTTATCACAGAAAATAAAGATGTTTAAGCGAATACGAAAAAAACGGTTTGGTTTAAAAACGATCTGTCAGTTTAAAGACAACGTTTTCTGGCCGAAAAAGCAATCGTGGGACAATTTATATTTGACTGAAGCAGGAAATTCCTTAATGTAAACAAAAGGAAAAAGAGGGGAATGTTGTGTATTTGTAACAACAGCCGCAATAAAGATTTAATTTTGAAAAGTGGTTTGTTGCAGCTTATTATTTAATTCCTATTTCGAGAAACACTATCGCATGCGTTCGTATATTATCTGCGATTATTTTTACATCGTTAACCAGGGCAGTAACATTGCTGAAACTGTAAATTCTCTATCAAACCTGTATTATTATGAAAGGGTGAAGAAGCCAGAAGGGATCAGCTTACATGGACGCTTCGCTACAAATATATGTGACCCGGTCTGCTAAAAGGGACCCCTATTGTCCGAAAAATCGATTTTCACTTTTTGGCGATTCCCGTAGGAAAAAGTGCGCACACTTTTCAATGAAACAACTCGTAGATTTCTAGATTTAATATTTACTTTTCAAATTGATTTTAAAAAGGAACACGGGAACTTGAAAAAGCATAAAAAACAATAAAAGATTATAAAATGTTGTTTTTTACAATAAATCCCCCTCTTCTTACTTATAGCTTTTTTTATTCTTATTTTCTTTTTTTTGGATTGTAACTCCAAAACTGGTTTAGCATTCTCACATTCTCTTTTTCCTGTTATCAACTTCTTCTCAGCTAATGGAGTATTCGTTTTGATCTTCCTCGAGTGTGGTTTAGCATTTTTTTTTTTTCAAGTAACTCAGCTTTTGTTTTGCTCTCCGATCCTGATTCATCAAAATTTTGCTTCTTTTTTGGTTTTGAAACCAACTTTATTTTTAGGTAATGTGGAGCTACATCGCCGGCTTTTGTGATATCAGAAACTAAATCTGGAATGTCGTTAAACAAATACCGCCACCTTCCAATGAATAAACTTTCTGGAGTTCTAATTTTTGGCATGAGGAGACTCTACAGGTTGTAGTACGAGTTGAAATTTGGTCGTTTCATCACTGTTCACGAATTGCTTTGCTTCTACGGAATCGGAGAAAATTATGAAATGATGAAAGCTAAACATCGCTACCGATTTGTTTTTGGTTTAACTGCTGTTTTTTCGAAAACTTGACGATATTTAATATTAACAACTACTTCATTCTTAGCCCGGGGTGTACTACATTTTTTGTCCCATCATTATGTCCCGTTAGATTCTATATAAGACAACAAAGGTTAAATGCTGTGTTGTATAAATGCTAAGATTTTTTTTTTAATGAAAGATGGGGAAAAACGACGTAGTAAAAGAATTTTAGAAGAAAAAAAATTGGTCAAAGGGACTTGTCCCCTTGTAGAGCTTGAAGAACTGAGTTTAGGGGCGAATCCAAAAGGACACTTTGGGGTGGTTGGGGGGAACTATATAATTCCGTAAAATCTTCTACGGTAGGCAGTAGACTTGAGAAATAGCCCTTGTTTCATAAAGAAAATCAAATAGCGACCTTTATAGAAATTGAAAAATGTTTTAAAAATACATAATTATTACAATTTAGTATTAAAATTTTGTCTTATATTTAGGGGTGAAAAATAAAACGAAATTATAAAATTATACCTTAAATATGGTAGTTTAGAAATAGTAAGATAGTATTTCCTATTAGACTTTACTTCTTTTTTATTTTTCTTAGTAATCCGATCCGAATTCTTTGTTTATGAACAAGTAAAAAATATATATATATATATTTCTCATTGAACTATTTTCATTTACATTACAAAATAAAAATTAAAAATAAATAAAAATGGCAAAAGATCGACAACGGTTGTGTTTAAAATAGAATAAAAAAGGAACATTAATAATTTCATTAGAAAATAGTATTAGATATTAATTATTAAAATCCGTAGGTAAAATTCATACAAATTTTTTATAGCATAAATTAAGTTTCTCTGTTATAACAAATTTTTTCACAGAGGCTTTGGTTCTTTTGGGGGGGGGATGTCCCCTGTAACCCCCCCCCCCCCCCGTGGATCCGTCACTGATATATGTGTATATATATATTTACATGTGTGTGTGTGTGTAGTTATACGCGGAATGAGTTATAAATTCGTAAGTTCTACAAATTCAATATATTTTATTTTTGCTAATTAGATGAAACAACCGAAGAGCAAACTGCTAATGTAAATTTTATAAACTACTTGCTGGAATTCCTTTAGATTTGCCAGAAATTTTTGTAGCATTTCCGTGGAATGTCTACACGTTGTACTGCAAACTTCCTCAGCGGTTTACTCTTCGCAAATAACTGAAATTATGACCTCCTCTACATTAATACAGTCACGTAAGCGATCAAAAATACTGCGGATAACGTTTCATTTCATTATTGATTTCCAGATCTTCAAACGCATCTTCAGCGTAGGTGTTTAATTGCACCTTCGTGGCTTCCGAACGTTAACTTTATCCTCTCTCTTGATTCTCCGATGTTGTAGCAATCACAGGTGTTCCAGGTCGAAGAGCATTAACTGCATTTCCTGTTCTCTCGAATTTCTGAATGTCATGGGAAAATCTAGCTTTGTTCGATGCACGCTGCTCTATACACTCCTTTCATGCGTTTCTATTCTCTTCAGACACCTAAATGAATTATCTGGAATACGATCTTTTACTTCCGATCGTTTCCGGACCGTTTCAGCCTTTTTGTTGACAAATTTTTTTATTTTTTCAACTTCATGTTTTATTGCGTCGTCTATTGTGACAAATTAAGAACTAACTTTTGGAACATCTCATATTTTCATACACACACACACACACACATATATAAATATACAGGCTTTCTAAACCCCCCATTAATACTTCATCTACAATGCTTACGAAATGTTTACATTTTTTTCCTTTAAACCAACAATAGCCAGTAATTACTTTTTTTGCATAAATCGTTAAACTGACAACTTACAAATACGCGATTAGGACGGTGATTAACATGTCAGATAACAACGTTAGAAATAAACAATAGTGATTTCGTAACAGTTCTTTTCAGTGGCGGAAGAATGACGATTAAAAAAAAGTAATAATTTTCAATTTTTACCGACAATCTGCAACTACATGAAATGTTAACATTTTAAAAACGTATTTCCATTGAAAGAAAAATAATACGGTTGTTGTAATGTGATGGGGTGGTTTTGTCGCCTTGTTAATTTCTGTAATTTTCAAGCTGTATTTCGATTAAATTAATACGTGAGAAGCAACCTTAATTTGCGTTTTTACCGCGGATAGTGGTCAGGCGACGAATCAGCAAAATTCATATTCACTGTGCCGATCGATTGTGAATTCCATTTTCAATGTAAAACGGATTATCGCTTATTATCGTTTGTTCCCTTGTAAGTGGCTCTCTATTAAACTTTTAATTTACCGTATATCAACAAGATTTCACCTTTTTTAAGAATTTCTAGCAATTTATATACCTACAATTCTTCTTGCTGGATCCTGACAGAAACATCGATAAAGCGTTCTAAAGATTATTTTTAACCATTTTCGTGTATTTGATTATATTGCAATATTATAGAATCCATTCCCTGTCTGTCCTCTCGCATTTCAAATAAATGGCCGAATATTAGCAACTGATTTTTACTAACTTTCCAACAAATCCAGTTTCCATTTGTACACGACATATATTTTACGCAATTACTACGATTATCAATATTTCCGTAAAAGCGTATTTATTTTGAACTTTTACACTTTTTTGCTTAAATTAAGCATCCTTTCCTCCGCAATTTCATATTATTTTTAAAATACTAGTTTTAAATACACCGCAGATAACGCGATCTTTATTTTATGTGTTTTTTATTCATTTTATTTTTTTTTTTGCTTAACAACTAAGAATGCTAGTCAAGTGTTCATATTCGAAAAGCATTTTGTTATTTAGCGGGAGTTCATTTATTTTTCTTCGAAATGGATATGTTACGTGTTTTTGAAAAATGTACAAAGATTTTTTTTTTATCTTGTTCAATTTTACAACACAGCAAGTTGATGGCAGTAGATTTTAAAGTGAGTGTACTGATCAAACTAGGTCAGGGATGTCTAACTCAGGCGTAATGACGGGCCAACATTTATCATCGTAACTAATCACACTGTGCACGGTTTCGTTCACATCTTAAAATTCTAGTTCATTCTTTTATCATGTTTTTTTCATATTTTTAGATCGCTAATTTTTTCCGTGAAACAACTTCCCGTAACTAGCATAAATCTAATCATTCACTTTGTCCGAAATCCAATTATTACACATGACTTGCATCAAACATCTTTATAGATAAGGGGGGGGCGATATTATTTAAAAACCGAAAAAACCATTCACCCTATGACTGAAACAAGATAAAAAGGTATTTTTGTCGACTGAAGTTTTGATCGCTGAATTATACAAAGAAAAAATGTTTACTTCTAGTTCTACGGTAGTTAGTCACAGAACAAATGAATAAGCGATGTGTACATATCAGGGCATTTTCATATATTTATTTTTAATAATTTCGCAATTAGAGAACACTTATGAGTATATATATGTATGCTTTGTTAAATAATTCTCGAAACAAGTTTTTTCTCGTTTTTGTATTTTTTTTATTTTCAATTATTCTGTAAAAAAAATATTCTCTCGTAAATCGACAATTCAATTGACGTTGATGTTAGATTATAAAGCACAATAGTTTTCTTCGATATTTTAAAATTGGTGTTAATTGTCTATATAATATTTCGCAAAGTATTCGCAAAAATTCTATAAAATTTCCGTTGTCTTTTTTTTTAAATCCGCAGCTAGTTCCTGACATCTTGTGAAAGAATATACTTTTTTTCCTTTTAAAACTTGAAAATTCTTAACTCGTTACGCAATTCAACCTACCCCATTAAATACGATAAAAGTTCATTTCTCCCCTAAAGTTTCATTATATCGCAATATTATCGATTAAAAGATAGTTTCTTCATATAAAGGCTATAGCCGGGTTGTTACTGCCGGTAAAATTGCCCCCTCGTAAAAAATGCATGTATCATATATCATACACCATTCGATAGGGATTGGAAAAAAACTCATACAACAGCCAAATTTTCAGCTCCTTAAACCTCGCGCATGGCCAGTAAAGTCGAAAAATACATCCAATGTCGGTGTTATCAAAATTGTGATATTTCTTTATTTAAAATGCGCACAGGGAATTCTAATGCATTTATTTCTTCAATATTTGATATCAAAAGAGCGAACAATCAGCATCTCGTTTTTGTTATTCGTGATAATATTTTGGACCGGACGTATTATACTAAAACACTTTAGATTAAAAAATGTAGATAGAAATGATTTGATTAAAAAACAACTTCGTAAATGGCAAAGAAATGATATCCGGGTAACCAACTTATGCTGATTTATGACGGGAAGTTACATAAGGCACGATAAAAGCCAGAGAAAAGCCAGAGAAAATCTTATTCAGGTCAAAATAGTTAACCTCACTAAACCGTTTATAATATGTTACATTGTTGGCCAGTTCGGACCATATCTTATTAATACCAATGATGCCGCAATTTTGATGAAAATATTTGAAGAAATGTTAGAAATGTTAGAAAAATTGCTTCACAACGATGTGACATTTTTATACTAAACAGAGGCTTTCGAAATAATAAAAAGAAAAAAATTAGAAGATATAGGCTACATTGTTTTGATGACTGCACTGAAAGGTTGGAAATCTCAACTTTCGACAGAAGAATCGAATGAAACACAATTTACAACAAAATTAAGGTGGATTGTTGAAGCAGTACACGTAATTTAAAAGAAAAAAAAAAAAAAAAAAGTTATTAGATCACAAACTTGATAGTAAAATGGTGAAAGATACTGAATCTTATTGCAGAATTGCTTCCTACTTAAATAATTTATTGGGCAAACGCTTAAATTCTGATAAGGACATGCAAGATGAACTCTATTCAATGCCGTGCAATCTAGAAAGAATATTTTGAATACATTAACAGAATTAGTAGCAGAGAAAAGATGGAATTGTCGAAAATTACCATTTGAGATAGTAACTGCAGCTGATTTATCGGATTTTCCTGAATTAACAGAAAAAGATATGAAAATTCTTCAGAAATATTAGATGTAGACAATAATTTACAAAAATAGTACATTCTAAAGAGCAAGGAAATATTCTTAAAGTCGAAGTTCCATCTAGACATGCCAACAGAAAACGATACAAAAATGTTTCATCAAGTAAAAACCAAATGCTATTGGTTATTCCGGAATTATCAGATATCGCTGTGATTGTGCTAATATGGTAATCGCACTATTGAATGTTACGCGCACGTTGCTACAATTATCTATCGTTTGTCACATGGAAGATATTTATCAAGAATCATATGAAATTCTTTCTAAACTGTTTCTCTGAATGATAAAATAAAAGTGTGCGCATTAATGAAGACAGTGACGATAATAAGTAAAACATTTTTATATTGTGAACATTTGTTATTTTTAAAAAGCTATTCACATCAATATCCTAAAATGTTTGAATTTAAATAATCTACGTAGATCATAAATTATATTTTTGTACAAATAAAAAAAAAAAAAAAAAAGGATCGATTTAATATAAAAAATCTTCAATTTATTACTGGACCCGAATTTATATTTAAATTATATTGATATTGTCGGAAACAGAATTTTTGATGCAACTAGCTTTAATTTCTAAGTATATCAGTAGATACCGAAGCTAAAATGTCATTTTTATTTTTGAAATTGTAACCGTAATATATCTCTTTGTCACCACCAGTATTTTTTTTTCTTTTTTTTTGTATGCTTTATACTTATCTGCACACTCACGGCGCCATTCTAGCTATACGAGGAAGTTAACGGATAATTAGCAAAGAATGAAAAAAAAACAAACAAGCATACTTTTGTAGCAGACACAACATGTATATTATCGTATGTAATAATAAAAACAGATTAGAAAACACACTTTAAACATTGATAAATTAATACTCTAATAACATTAAGTTTACATAATAGTAATAATAAATCTGAAAGAGCATTATTTCTGACAATACTAGTGTACGCCGTACTGACAATAAACTCTATTAGATAGAAGGAACAGGAACAACAAACAGAGACTATATTTTTGTTCGACTAAAAAAAATAACACAATTGATTCGCCAGATGGTTTATATATTTTTATCACGCATTCATTATGAAATAGTAAAGCAGACTAGTAAGATGAAACAGAGAGTTGGTTACTGTTAGCGGTAACGTGCATCAAATTGCACTATTACGCGAAAAATTATAATATAAATTACACATCCTTTTATCTTTTAGACACTTTTACTTTTCGATAAAATAACGTTTTAAAACACACGGTTTACTAAATTTCTTATTTTTAAAAAAGAAAAAGAAAAAAACCTTTAAAAATGCATTTTTGGAAAAAGCGATAAAATTTTCCAGAGGGAGAGAAAAAACATCACATCTACGTAATGTTTTTATTATTAAGTTAATTATATCGACCGTCTTTATTTAATGTCCAAATGAAGGCGCCATTTGGGGATTTTCCTGAAATCTCATAAAAAACACTTTTTAATACCGACTAGAGTTTCGCCTTGATTTTTAGAACAGGAAAAAAAAAATAATAAAATTAAAGGTCACCTATACGGATGACACGGCTAACGGTCGATGGATAAAGTGGAACGAAAAACACGCAAAACTTTAAAACTTGTGCATCTCATGTTAATAAAAATAATTTTCTTTTCTTTTTTATTTTTTATTTTTAAAATAATAATGTTTGGCGTTCGTTGTAAAACTATAAAATAATCGTATACTCGTAACCGAAAGAATCTTACTTATCGGAGGCGTTCGCTTCAGACGCGGTGCACTAATAATAGAATTATTACGAATAATTACATTTGGCATGTTTCGTTATGTATTTAGTTTCTTTATCAAAAATGTAACATTAAGCAAAAACAATATCATTAATTCCAGAAAATTTACGTCTTGAACAATCAGATGGTTTTTAAAATTTTGATTGCATATTATACGATAATTATTATAAAAATACACACACATATATATATATACATATATATGAGAAAAATATGCGGAAACTAATACCAGAGCTGTAAGAATTTAAAAATAAGTTTCAATATGGGCAATTTTTTTATTTTTAAAAATGGCAAAAGTATCGTAAATAATACTGCAAAAAAAAAAAATGACGTAGAAGAGAATTAAAAATAAATTTGGTAAAAAAGCTTCGTACGCAAAAAAAAAAAAAAAATCTCACATACAACTAAATATTTTTCATGGCGTTTCATACCCACACACATACATAATATACGACTGTTTTAATTAAAAAATAGTAACTAAATCGTATAAATTTTACAATAATCCTAATAATAATCCTAAATAAGATAAATATGAAGAGGAGACGGTAGATGTATGATGTTTAGTGAAAGATATGAGATAACGGGAGTTGAACTAAGGCAAATGTTCAATTTTAGCTTATACTAAAGGGCGGGAGTGGGGGAGTGGGAGTGGGGTGGGGGACTAATAAGAGTAGGATTAAATGATAAATTATAATAGTACATATTACACATTATAGTAGTACGAAATGAAAGTTAAATTTATGACTTAGGCTGGTAAAAGAGAGACAAAAGGCTGTAAAACCAAATAGCTACTACTTGTAAATAAGTAGTAATAATAAAAAAAAAAATCAGAATTAAGTACACTTATAATTGGAAAAAATTAATAAATAATTAAGTAGCATTATTATTCAATAAAACAAAGCTGCTGATGAGGAAGAAATTTATGAAAAGGAGGAAATGCAATTAAGCGAAATGCGCTGAGATAAGTGATGACAAGCTGTACATTATATGTATACATAATATCAGTGCATATACACATATACATATATACATATATATACATATACATATATATATATATATATATATATATATGTAGATATGTATATATATATATAAAATGCAAAACGAACCTAGAATAGAAAAATGGAGGAAAAAATAATTATGAATCCGTGGCTGGTGAGTTTACAACAGGCTGATATCTGCGACATCTGGCGCTGTTCTCGGGTGACAGCTTTGTTTCTGGACTAGGAGGAATTCTCGGTGAATGATTCAGACGAAAGGTATCACTATTTGGTATGACGGAATTGAGATTGTTATCGGTGCCGGTATTACAAGTTGTATCGTTCGACGACAAACCGTACAACATGTGAATTGGAATTCCGCGAGCGTTTTCGTTGCCAGATTCGACGATGGACGTACGGTATTTTCTGGAGGCCGGACGACTGAATCGGAGTTGCAATTGCGAAGCATCAGTAACGTACTTATCTTGATTTCGGCGATGTCGCCTCAGAGCCGGCGTATACATGTCTGCCGACACAGCCCCGTTATTATCGGTCGTCAGCTTCGTTATGCGAACATCGGACGTGGACTTGGATTTGGTCACAATATCGGCGTACGTTAACATCTGCGACGCAGCGACTAGTTCGTTGTTCTCGGCGGCCGATTTTTTAACGCTAACCGGGACCGGTATTTTACTACCTTTCGACGATTTGTTATACTTGACGGAGGATGAAGTGGACGACAGCTGATCCATCGCTAAATTCCCGGCGACTACCTTTGTCGCTGAATTGCTGCGAACGACGACGTTTCTAGCGCTATCGTTAACTGATGACGACACTCTGTTATTATTAACGTTGTTATAGTTGGAGGCAGACGACGACGAAGATGAACAATTGTTGTTGTTAACGACAGCGATAGACCTGTTTTTGTCGATAACGCGTATTTCCAATCGTCCGGTAATCGGTTCCAAAGTCGCTTCTTTGTCTTCGCTCAACTTGTGATCGTTTACGTTGTTCACCATTTTGGAAGACGGTTTCCAATCGCAAGTCTCGTTTGCCGGCTCGCGCTTATTGGTCGGATATAGCGACATAATCGGCAAACTAATTCTGCGCACCAAAGAACTGTGCAGTTGGCCGCTGCTTCGCTTTTTGTCGGCCAGATTCCGTTTGGTAGCCACGTTACGCATGATGTCCACTTCGTACAGCATGTCGTCCACAACCGCCTGTTGCAGTAGCGGATGACTTATGTTCAGTCTTAATTTCGAGTTCATCTGCGGCAAGCTCCAGGCTCTCGGCAACGCTTGCTGTATTTCCTCGTGCACTTTCGCTCCTTCCGACAGGCTGTGCAGTAGCACGTGTCTGCGAGCTGTTCGCTGTTTGGCGAGCGGGTTGGTGCGATAAGCGCCGATCATCGTCGAGTACTCCTCTTCCGGATTACCGCTTTCCGCGGGCAATGTTTTAGGCACGGCAATTTCTTCCCGCTTCGCTTCCTCGTCGTAGTTGTTTTCGAGCGACGACTTAACGTCCTGTTCCAAAGCGACCTCTTGATCCAGTTCTTCGTCCGCTAATCGTAGCACAGCCAGATTGTTCGATAACGCCTGCTGCGACGACAGACCGCTGCTTTTCGGGTAATGATCGGGACTGTGCGGCGGCGGATTTTCCACTTTCCATTCGTTGTCAGTCTCCTCCGAGTCGTCGAATTGCGACTTCCACTGCGACGCCAGCGTAATCGCTCCGCCGCCGCCTTTGGTTACTTGCTGCATCGCCGAAATGTTATCGTCGTCAATAACGGCGTGCTGCGTAAACGACGCGTCTACGATGCTGGAACAACGAGCGATTCCCGTACCACCGCCACCGCCGCCGCCGCCGCCGCTATTGCCGCTGGTGCCGCTGTACTGCTGTCGACGTAATCGTTGCTGTTCTTTGAGCGCGTTAATGTACTTCAAGTTGTTGTTGTTATCGCCGGCGATGGAGCTTTGTTTTACGTTCGGACAACGCGACTGATGAACGAACTGCACTTTACTGCTACTGTTGACGTTCGGCGGCTGCGACTTGCCGTTCGTTTCGACCGTGATCTTCTGCTGCTCTAGACCCGGCATCGAGACGGTTCGTCTTTCCATCGATTTTTTGGCCGCGTTTCGGGGAGTGGCGGTTGGCGAGTCGCCGGTCCGGTTATTAACGCCGGTGGTAGCGGCTTCGTCTTTTCGAAGCGATTTTTTCGGCGGACTGCTATTATTATTGGTTAGAAGGTCGTTCTGCTGACTGCTGGTCACTTTGGTACCGTCCGCGATTTCGATCGCGTCCTGATCGTTGTCGAACACTACCGAGGTAACCAGTTGAAGATTGTTCGGTTCCGCTCCCAGCGAAGTAGTTGTCACCGGACGCGTTATCATCGCTGGCGGCGACGTATTATTTAGGACGGTTATGTTCGCTTTACCGGTGACGCTGGGCAATAGTGGACTGTTGTTAACGTTGATGTTGTTTTCCGCGATGGTCGCTGTCGCCGGTTTCTCCCAGTCAAACGGATCGGTATCTTTCACACCGCGACGTTTCATACAGCGATCGAACAGGCCGGCCAACATAATATAATCCGGTTTATCCGCGTACTCCAACGATTGAATATGTTCCAGGAACTGTTTCAGATCGGACGGTAAATGCTTCAGCAGCATTCGATGATCGTACTTTTCCTTCATCAGACCGACCTGCTCTTTATCCTTAATCTTTCGCCATGGTAACTGACCATTTACAAATTCGACTAGCATATAAAACAACGACCACAAGTCGTCGTGACGTCCCATCTCCTTATTCTTATGCGCGTTCAACGATGCGTATCGTACGGTACCGCGGAACCCGGCCGCCGAACGAGGAGTACGGACCTCACCGGTTGTCGTCGTATACTGCCGGGCCAGGCCGAAATCCAGCATGTATACTTTGCGACAATTGTGCGGCAAACGTCCGATGGAGAAATTCGACGGTTTAATATCTCTGTGCAGAAACCCGACCTCGTGTATACTCTCGATCGCTTTCAATATTTGCAGACCCAGTCGCAGCGTCGTCGATAAGGAAAACGCGCCTCGCGGTTGCGACCTTCGTAGTTCGGCTAGATTCTTGCCCTGTAACTGCATCACGACGTAATTGAAACGGTCGTTACGCCCGCAACCGATAAATCGACAAATATGATCGTGACCCTGCAATTTTTTCAAAACTGCCACCTCCATTTTCAGCACCTGCTTCGGCTGTCGCGCCGATTCGACTTTCAGCGCGACCAATTCCTTCGTTATCACGTCCAGAACTTCGTAAATCTCACCGAATCCGCCGCCTCCGATTTTTTTCGTTACCTTCCATCGTTCTTTAACAACATGTCCCGGCTGTAATAGATCCTCGGTGCTCATACTACTGACGAACGGATGATAATGACGCGCAATTCGTAGAAAGTTTTCATTCAGAAGTGTACAACGATCGCCTTTTCCGTCTATAGAAATACAGAGTAGTAATGTCGTATATCGTGCAACGGAATAATTAAGCTCTTATCCAGAATCGAGTGAAATGTCTGTCGCGTAATTGACGATGCATTTCTGTAATAAATATCATTATTTTATATTCACCTGTTTTCTCCATCTAGTTAAAATTTGTTTACATTTTTCCCACACCCCATTTTCGGCATATATCTCCCTAGACCGGGACAAAAACATCTACCTACATTACTGCTTAATTTTTGCAAATTAAAAAGAAAAAAAAAACAAACAGTCGTACCTTAAATAGCACGCGTAAAGTCCTGTCTGTCAAAATTACCGAATAAAAAAATATATCAAAAAAAAAACAAAAAAAATAATGACACTTCAACGACAAATTTGTTACCTTTTAGTTATTTATCCTTTAATATACGCAAATAATTCCGATAAAGTTTTATCATTGAAATGGTTATTCGTTATTCATTTTTATTAAATTTATTATTTCACGAAAAGGTAACTGCTTAATAAAAATGGAGCATTACTTTTTTCATCATCATCGTCCGATTTTCAATAACCTTCGCCAAGAGCTTTTCTATTTTGTCGCTCAATATTTTCTAAATCTCTCATTTTAATTCCTCTTCCGTTTTTTGTAATCTTGTTTTTTTACAATTTCCCGTGAAATTCTCTTCTAGAAGACGTGCTTCATTTATTTTCCTATTCTCGATGTTATTACACTAAAATATTCACACATCTATTTCTTACGACACAGCCTATTTTCGAATTTAGAACTTTTAATTTTTTCTATTCGTGTTTACAAACCTCTTATCCTAAACGTTTGTCTCTATTTCTGTCCTTCGTGAAAGATATTATTCCATGTAATCACATACCAGTAGTACACTTCAAACGCGTAACAAATCTCGTTCTTAAATGATTTCATTTTTTAAAAATTCCTTTTTCTACATTTATTATTTCATTTTTTTCCCATTAGCCTCATCCTTAAATGTTTACTATAAATTTTTTCACTTTTATTATCTCTTAAAATAAACCTAACCGCTAATTTTACTAAATCCAACCTATACTAAATGTTTATTCAACATTCGTAAACTAAAAATTTACGAATGTTCTCTCCATTACTAGATTTCTCGTTCTCCCCTTATTTTTCTATAACATGTTCCTGTTTTCCCCTCCCTCTTTTTTAACACAATCAGTATAATTTTCTGTATATAACTAAGAAAAATTATATAGTCATATATTTTTTTGCATTCTCGTAAGATTTAAAAATCGACCTCTTCCGTAACAGACCTCAGTCTTAGTAACGACCGTATTATATGCAAACCACTCGCATACATCTACTATTACTACTTCTACTACTACTACTGGGATAATTAATAATCTTCTATTTATAAAACACAATATTTAATTAATACTATGAAAAAAGATATCAAAAATTTTGTTTTTAAATCAGTTCTTGAATTGTATTTTTCATTTTTCATTATCAAAGTCGCTTTTTAGTTTTTCTTTTTAAATTATTTCAATGGCGGAGGAAACAGCTTTCATATAAGTCACATTACACAGAATCAAACCTCGCTTCAAATCAACTCTGTAACGTTTAATACTTAATAAAACAGCCGAGTTAATTTTTAATTTAAAAAAAAAAAAACGTAGAACGATAATTTTAAGTTGACGAAAAAAAATTATACTGCAAGTCGGTTTTCACTTCTATTGCGAATAATAGACATTTTAAACAGATAGAGATTATACTAAAATGTTTTCGGAATAAATTTTAAAAATTGCAATATGCTCCATATAATTACATTTCAATTTTTTTCAAACTTCAATACAATAAAACTATTTTTATATCTAATTACAGATTTTTAATTAAACAGAGAGCAAACAAAGCACTTTAATATGTTACTCTTCAGATTAATTTTACGGCAATAATTTCACATATTATACAAGATATTAGTAGAATTGTGCAGTTCAACGTACGAATTGTTCTGAATAACCAATTAAAGCTTATTAATTTCCTTAATTATACCACTTTAGCGAAGTAAAACATAAAGTAACACAAATTTCGATAGGTAAAAACTTAAGGGGTTAAGGTCAAAAGCAACGATAAACTTTACAATAATTACTTACCACGGAATATTTAAATGCCTCCCGTTTTTTCAGTATAATTTCAAAATTCCCCCAAATAACTCGATATTACAAATTTAACATTTACCCCATCACCACACTATCACAATTCGTTAGTAATCTATCTAATCCACTATCCATTTATTGTATATATTTTTATTAAAAGTAATATTTTAGTCTTTGCGCAGATTTAAGTGATATGTCACAGATGATAAATATAGCGGAACTATCGCACTTATCGCTTAGTGTTTCACAACTTATACGCTACAAGCAACCCTCTTCCGCATGACGTTTATGTCGCGAAACGCCCGGCGACATCGAATGCGCGTTCTTTAAATTCATCGCAAGCAAGAAGCGCTTTCTTCCAAACGACCACGACAAATTTTCTATGGCCCGCTGAAAAAAGCCGTACTTCATTTTTAAAAAACGCCGAACCTCAACATTTCTAAAAATCCTCATTTATGGAAAATGTATTTGTGATTTTTTATGTAGACGGCATATTATCGGCGCTACTAAAAACTAATCATATTGCACTAATTTCGCTCAAACGATACGATATTGGAAAAGATTTTTATCACTAATATTTACTGTAAAGTTATTTGAGGAGTAATTCTAACGAAAATAGACGGTATAAAAAGATTTATAGACGAAATAAGCATTAGATCAGCCATATAAGATTTTTGATATGCGAACTTTGTTGATTTAAAATATTTTATTAGGAGTAATTTGTAAGATTATTACATAACACCTTAATTCTTAAATACATCTTCAGATCTTTTTTACACTTCTAATCTAGATCGCAGTACACGGTATGTAGAAAAAATTAAAAAATTAATAAAATTCTACCTATTAAGCTTTTGTTTACAATTTTTATACAAACTGATTAAGGAAGGTTTTTTTTTTGGTATAATCTGCTTTTAATAAAGTAGTTAGTATTCACGTACTTGTTAACAGTGAAAAATATTTCATATCAGTAGAATTTGTGTATATTTTCCCTTTACACTGCAGTTATTGATTGCGTTGTTGATAGATTTATTAAAAAATGGGCACTATATTTCCGTTTAAAGGTTTTAAATTAAACTAGCTATAATCAGCTTACACAATTTGAGTTTTTTGTTAACAAATTAAACAGAAACGTAATTTGCAGTTTTATAAAAAGAAAGTAATCTTGTAAATATTTTCATTCCAATCGGGAATTGTATGATTTTCATTTTCATATAGAACTTCTATATCACTGTTAGATGTTAACATTATTCTAATTGTAACATATATCAAGAAGAATAAAATGTAAAACTTATGTTTCAAAAATTAACTATATAAAAAAAAAAAAAACTGAAATAATAATTTCCTTATAATAATGTATGAAATTATATTTTTTAAATGTATGTTATCTACTTTAAAGTTATCTGTAATATTTTAATTCTGAGAGGAGGGGGAATGAAAAGCTAATCCTTTAGTTAAGGATTTATCTTCCATTATAGCTGTCTACAATTTAAAAACAAGTTCTCATCAAATTATTTTATCGACATTCTAAAATAACTGAAAAATTTTATTTCTTCCTTTCGTTAATTTGGTATAAAAATTGTTAAATACTCTTTCCAAAGGTAGTATTTATGAAATGAGCTAATGTCTCTTACTCCTATTTTTTTTTTTAATACATACGTAATGCCGTGTACAGAGATGCATTTTTATAAATATGTAAAATAAAATAAACAAGCAAAAACTTCCCGCGACAATATTCAAAACATTTTGTGCGACGCTACCGACAGTTTTTTTTTTGTCGCGCGTTCAATGTCGCTGGAACGTTGCGCGACACGAATGTCGCGATAACGCGTGGCTTTAAAAGTAAATCCGTTATTGCATGTAAAACTAAATAACCATTTAAATTTTAAAATTTATTCAACTACGCTAATAATAAAAATAATTTCCCAATAAAAAAAAAATTAAATTATTTCTAGTTTTTAAATAGAAGAGAAATCGCAACAAACGGCCTAGTGAAATATGTTTATGTTTGAAATTAAAAAAACAAGAAAGTAAATCCTAGGAAACATTATTTAAATTACTAGAAAATAAATATTAGTAAACAATCTAGTTGTAATTGTAATATTTTAAATTTTCATTGTTACTACTGAACAATAAAATAAAGTTCTATTCGGAACATTATAATATGTAATCGTCAATTAGTATACAATTCAGACGTTTTTTTTTTTGATTACTTCTTTTCCCGCCAATTATATGTACGTTAATCCAGCACAAGTGAAATTTTTCAATATTTTCAATGTACGGCAATAAGATTCGAACCAGGTTGAACGGAACATCACTGTCTATCCAACTGATAGTTGGCTACAATTTAGACGTAAAAATTTTATGCTATACCGAACAGAGTGAAGGAAATCAATATATTTTTCTAGTCACAGATATTAGTCAAAATGAAAGAAAACAGTGTATATTGTGTAAAATTTGATAATTCAATAACAGTATGAGCTAAGCCGTGAAAGGCCGTTCGCAGTGAACGTTCAGTGGATTTCACCATTTATTTTACAGTTTAATTGCACGACTTATTTTACTATTTAGCTTGATCGGAAAAAGTGGGGCGGGGAAGAAATGAACTTAAAGCACTGCTAGAAAGAGAATACGGAGCTTTTCTATTTTTTTTTTATATCGTTTTTTAAATTACTTATGAATTTTTAACAAGTAACTTGTCAGGAAATATAAAAATGACTGGATTTTATATATGTATATATGTACATATACATTCATGGGCGTCACCAGCGGGGGGCAGCTCCCTCCCCCTGGAGCCATGAAACTTTTTAATCATGAACATTAGACGAGTAATCACGGACAATTTGGAAGACTTTTGTAATAAACTAGTAGAACAATTTGCCAGAAACCCATGAAAATTATGTTTTAATTAAGATTTTATTCTTGTTTAATAAAATATTAAGCCTTTACAACTTATAAATTTTATTTTTCCTATAACTCATATCTTCTTTCTATCATCTAGGCCCCCTGGCTCATCGGCTGGCGACGCCCTTGTATATATTCTTTATATTATTATGTATATCATTCACATTTCTAAAAATAACCATTTAGCCAGTGTATAAGAACATGTTCACCAATAATAAAATTAAGCACAATTTAGAGAAAGTACATATTTCTAAATTTTCATTTGATATGTGTGACATGTATACTGTATAACATTTTTTGTGTATGTTATCACGTCTCATGTAAACGTTAATTATTGTAAAATGCAAAAAGGATTATAGAAACGGTTACTCTTTTTTTCTTTTTTGCATTTTTAACAGACATTGTCAATTCATTGAAAGGATTATTCCAAATATTTTCGTTAGTCAATAATTCACACTTTTATAGATACCAGATTTTCAGTTTCATTTGAAAATCATATATTTCCTATTTTAAACATTAATAACCATTAATTGAAGTCGATTTTCTAGATAAAAATATAAAAACTTGTATACTATACATTAAATTATAGGTTAGCTGTAATCGGCTTATGTTAAAATATTCATACTTTGCTTAGTATATTTCAAAATATGTACACTACAAAGCCGTGTCCACGGGGGGGGGGGGGGGTTAACCCCCCATGAGAACTGAAATAGTTATTATAAATACACAAAAATCTGGAAAAAATCAATAATTTAAAGTAAATGACGATGATTTTTTAGGGTGTTCTTACCTACCTTTAAAAGAAAAAAGAAAAAATATGCTCTATATTTTTAGGTGCTTCATTAATATTTTATGTAAAATTTTTTATTACAAGTATAATTAATAATATATGTAATTTTTATTAATGTGTTTATATGGTAATTCATTTATGTGAATTATTAATATATAAATCAAAATGATGGAAATTATTAATAGTATGAATATTAGTGAAATATGTATTGTTATTTATGAGATTAATATATGAAGAAAATTTTAAATCTCCACCTCAAAAAAAAAAAAATTCTAGGCACGGGCCCAGTACACTATATGCCTAAAATAAAACAAACTACTATCGAATTTTACAAAAATAACTTCCATTCTTGTACCTTCTTCATAGTCTTACATTTGCTGTCAAAATGTAAATAAACATTTTGCTTACATCATTTTCAACTAGGGGAACTTCAGATGACAAAAAGACTTACTATACTTTATGAAGGGAAACAATTTAAGCATTCGACAAATGCAGATAGTGTCGATTCCGCTTAAAAAATCAATCACATTTGGAAAATTCAAATTTATATAGAAATAATTTTTTTAAATTTAATCCTTGCGGATAATTATATTATTACATATATTTTCGCAATTACATTTATTTTAATACTGTACAATTTATTTGTACACTTAGATCTGACTGAGGTTAAGTCACACAAACTCTTTATAATATATAAAATTAGTAAATCAAAGTAAAGTTTTTTCTTAATTATGTACATTTGTTACTATTGTATAATGTTTAGACATTACATAAAATGTATTAAAATAATTTATTATAATAATTTGTAATAAAATAACCATTATTCAAAGTTGTATAATGAATTATTTTATAATCATCCGATGAATTCATTACATTTTATTTGACGCTTACACACTTTACAATTTATGGAGCAGTAGTATATAATTTAAGAAAAATTATTTTATACATTGATTAAAAAATTACATACGTACCAAAGACATTTTAAAGAATTTTTTTTATACATTGCTAGTAACAAATGCAGTAAAATACATTTTTACAATATTATGTACTTTTAGAATTCATAATTTTAAAATTGAATAAGGAAATTTTTTATCTACAATTAGTTATTTAACTTCACATTTATTGTTTACACAATATAATTGCTTGTTTATTAGTTTAAATTATACAATAACCTTTTTTCTTTTTCATATATTCAATTTTATTTAAAACTTCGCTAAAAAGCTAGTCTCATGGCATTACTGTACAGTAAAGTAAATAGGGAATTACTGAAAAATAAAAGATAAAATCCAAATTTACTATTTACTATAGTCCGTTTAACGAAAATGTGCCGATGGAAAAAGTCGATATTAATCGATATTTAGTATCCACTTACGGGGCCCCCGTAAGTGGATACTAAGTATCGATTAATATCGACTTTTTCCATCGGCACATTTTCGTTAAACGGACTATAATTATGGTAAATCAAGACTTATCGATATGTCTATCATCGCAAATCGAAACTTACGATAAACACCATTCGACAGATACGAAACCGATAATTTCACTGTTTTGCTCAATACAGTGAAATTTTTCACGCTTAGTTTGGAACAGTAAAATTTCACGTTTTTAGTTTGATTCAGTGAAATTTCACGATCTATTTCAGTACGAGATCACCGTAAAGTCACTGAATTTTAGTAAACGATGAAAAATTCACCGTGAAGTGAAATCCTGCCTATCTCCAGTGGTTAATAACAATGGATGCCATTCAATTATTCTTGTTTATGCATTAAATAAAAATCTTATTAATTTATTTTTACCAGCATATAATCACTACTACAATAGAATATGTTACCGAGTATGGTGGAGTTGTAACATCAAAATATTTATTAGTTTCATTAGTTTCCATTTTATTCCAAATGTGACAGTTAATGTTTTTCTATTGATCATCGTTATTTTTATAATAAAATTAAACTTCCCTATACAAGTGTGGAAAATTGTTTACAATTTAATGCTTAAACATTCCGTGTTCATTTTATTGTATATCAAATTCAATATTTTTTGTACATTTAGTAAATCACACTTTGTGCAATTTCGGATACTTTGTTCATACTTAACCCCGTTCTATTCGGCCGCAAACGTTCAACATTTTCATAAGTTGCAGATTTATAAAAATGATAAAACTTCATTTTATAAAATATACTTTAGAAGAGACAGTTTTCGGTACTTTTTTTTGTTATCACGGATAATATAGTGTAAAAATTCAAATTATGTATTATTATTATTAGAATAATACATTGATTTGTTCCCTTAGTATGTTCAAAATTCATGTACATTGAATTAGTTAGCTTTCTGTATAATGACTGACATCGCAATGTCCGATAATGTAAACCGTTACCGATTTTTAATTTTTGTAATTGATGCAGTATAAAATTAAATAGAAAATGGCAAACGTTTAAAGAAATTAAGTCGCTTTAGCTTTGATCGCAAAACAGATGACAAAAAAAAATTGTTATAAAATGGTCATATATACGCTTCACTCCTTAGTTTATATGCTGTTACAAAGCCTTTAGAAGTAAAAAGCGGACAGCAGATTAGATTACAAAAAAGTTCAGTGCCATGACCGAAAATTATGAAATCGGTGTCATGAATAAAGCTGATATATTTGTTGTATTGTAAGGATCCGTAATAAGATCTTATCAATAGTATATATTATTATTTTAACTAATTGGCAACTGTATTAATGATGGCTGGCTATTATGTATGAACGTGATTGTGGACAGAGACAGATGAAAACGTATCTGTCTTTAAAGATATTCAGATTGTGAACGCTTTAATCAAAAAAAACTTACAGTCGAAAGATTGCTAAATATATCTAAACATTGTCTCGCTGCATAACAATCTTCATTAAATAATTTAAAATCAGACAATATAAATTATTTTCCGATTTTTAAAAGTGCCGCACTATTTAGAGTTGTACACAATATCATGCTCAAAATGCAGTGTTCAAAAAGTAACATACACATATACAAGCAGGGCCGGATTATAGTCATATGCCGCTGTGGACTTAGTAATTTGTGCCGCCCTTGGAATAATTTATAAATTAAGTAATAAAAAACACAATCGAGTAACTAAATTAAAAGGGGACATAAAAGTTAAAAATTAATTTTCAATTAAAAAATTTTATACAATTTTAAAACATACCTAAATTTTATTATAAATACGTACATTATTTTTACATGTATCAATTAAAGTTTACATTTTTTTATAACGCAATTTCAAAGATGCAAATTCATTTATTATATCATCAAAGTTTAAATTCTTTACTAATTATTCTTCAATAAATAAAATAGATAAATCATTTAACTTGTGGTGAGACATTGTTGATCTAAAAAAATTTTAATTTTTTTCATCGCAGAAAAGGAACGTTCTGTTGAGTAGTTTGTTTAAAATGATGAAAGATAAATGCTAAACGCAATGTCTAAATTAGGAAATACATTTTGAAAATGTTTACTTCGTATTATATTTGCCATTTGAATAATAATATTTTCATCATTATGATTATTTCCATTCTTAAGGTTATTTGAACACACGCAATTTTTTTTACTATTTTCGTTTAAATTTTTGTTTTTCAAATTAAATTTAACTAAACGAAGTTTATCATGTATGTATGAATGAAAATGAATACATTCTGAAGTTAATGAATTTTCGAAATCTGTAGGGTAATTATTTATTAGGTTTTTTGCATATTCTATTAGATTTACTTCAGATGTTTTTTGATTTAAAATTGTTGAGATTAAAGTTGAATTTTTATTTAAAAATACCACGCACCAAATTTTATGTATCGATTAATCGATAAGTGATAAATTTTATTCAGCGCTAATCTTTCTTTATGTTTTTTCCCATCCTGCTATCACGTTATTGTCATTGTGTTTTTTATAGTATTGTTAGAGTTGGTTTTTCCAATTATATCCAGTTTTTACATTTTTTTTGTTAAATGATTACAAATTAAATAAAGTATATTTATTCACAATACGAGTATTTTCGCCGTTAGCGTGTTTATTCATCAGATTCAGTATTCAGAATAGTTTCAACAGGTTATGGGCCCAGCACGCTTCCTGCAGTGCCACTCTGCTCCAGAGATATCGCAAGAAAAAATGTACCAAGGGAACTTAACATAATAATTAAAAATGAATGTTAAACTAAAACAATTTACGATAAAATGAAGTACATTATGAAATTAATGCATTTTTTAGAATACAATATGATTTATTTCTTCACAGTTCAGAATTAATACCAACATTACAGTGTCATCCAGAGGCAGAGAGATATAATTCTTTAAATAAACCAATTACATATTTAGAACTTACATATTCGGTATTCTTTAATAATAACTCGACGCCGGGTCTGGGTGGAATTTCCTATGTAATTCTAAATCATTTACCACAGAACGCTTTATCGATACTTTTATCCTGTTTTAACTGTTTCTTTAATTCGAATAACTATCCGGATGATTGAAAAGAATTCTCAGTGGCCCTAATCAAAAATCTAGGGAAACCGGGAAATTTAATTTCATCCTATTGTTCAATTACACTAGCTTCTTGTATCAGGAAGTGTTATGAGAAAATTTTAAAGAAGAGATTACTTTTTTTTTTTTTTTTTTTTTATTGGCCTGAACAAATACAGTTCATTTGGCCAGGAGATTACTTTAGTATATAGAGAACCACAAAATTCTACATAACGATATGTTCGGCTTTAGAAGTCAAGCGGGTTCTGTCGACTGTGTGACAACTTTGTTAACATATATATATATATATATATATATATATATATATATATATATATATATATATATGTATATACACCTATATATATTGCCTTTATTAACAGAGAATATGTGTGTTGTCCTGTTTCCTAGACATTAAAAGTGCGTTCGATTAAGTATCTGTGCCAAAACTATCACAGATATTAAACACTTTGGGTTTCCCTAGCCAGTTTACTTTGGCCCCATGTAACCTATATATGAACAGAACAGTAACATTTCGTCATCCGGTATAGGGAACATATAGATGAGTGATTTATAATGGGTTGTGTCAAGGATCTATGTTAAGCCCGATTATTTTTAACAAATATATATCACACATAAATAAAATTCAATGTTTCGGCAATTGTCGCATTCTAACATTCGCAGGTGATATTGCTATCTATGCACGATGTTTCAACATTTCAATAGCTAAGGAACATCTTGAGATATATTTGTCTCAAATAAATGGGACATCACAACAACATTGCCTAATTATTTCCCCTGAGAAATGCGCTTTGGTAATATATTCTTATAGAAGGGCTAGGCCAAAGCGAGGTAAAATTTCTACAGGAGATATCCATATTCCTATTCGTTCTTGTCATAAATATCTAGGGTTTTGGTTAGATCGAAAATTGCTGTGGTATCAATGTATTAGTAGTATATATGGTAAAGCATTTAAAAAAGTCACTATTATGAAGTGTTTGTGCAATAAGAACTGGAGAGCTGATCCCGATACCTCGAGTTTATTATATAAAACGCTAATAAGGAGCACGTTAGATTATGGTTGTTCTTTGTTTGGCGTTGCACCCAGAAGTCCTCTTCAGAAGTTGGACATTATTCAAAACCAGTGTAATCGTATGATAATAGAAGCCTTACTATCTTCCTCCTCGGTAGCTTTGAAGGTGGCAACAAAAATTCCATCACTTACGATAATCGTTCTTGTGTGATAAGTTTGTTCTAAAATTTTGTTCCTTAACATACAACGAATTAGAGTTTAAATACCAAGGAATTTCTAATCAGTGGAGGTTTTCTTTGACTCAACTCTCTATATTAGCATTTAGTTTCTTTCGGCTTCGCAAATTTCACCAGGTAGGAATCAATTTTTCACCGGCAAAATATTTCTCGGATCTCTTTGAATTTAATGAATTAGAAGTTGAAGTCCATCGATCAGAGTTTGACGCAATTAATAACTACGTAAATATCCGTTCAATAAATAATATTTTTAATAATGTTCTTAAGAGTAAATGGTCTAATTATCTCTCTATATATACAGATGGTTCAAAACAGAAGGATGTAGTTGGTGCAGCATTTGTCATTCCGCAACTAGGCGTCATTAATAAATTCCTTCTACCTTGTTTGGCTTCAATTTATACGGCGGAATGCATAGCGGTAGTACGATCTTTAACGTTCATGTTAACTTCTGCTAACAGCAAAAATATCTTGATTTTATCGGACTCGAAAAATTGTTTGATATCCCTTTCAAAAATGACATTCAATTATAAATTAAATTATATATTCTCTTCGATTAAGTCATCTGTCTTTTTTTTGAAAGCTTCTGGCCTATCAGTGCAATTTGCATGGATTCCGACCCATGTGAGTATATGTGGAAATCAGGTTGCCGACAATTAAGCTAGGAACAGGGCTGGTAATTGTAAGATTCTACAGCATATCTTATCCGAGGATTTATTAAGAATAATCAGGTTAATGGATAAAGAAAGAGAAAAACCCGGGGATATACTATTGACTAATTTCATCTTCATATAACCAGGTTTCAGTTAGGACTATTATGTCATACGTAAAATTTAATCCGTATAAGAAAGTTAAAAACTCTTCAAACTTGTTTCGGATGCTATTTACGTTTTTTTTTTTTTTTGTTTTTTTTAGCCTACCCTGGACGGCGCAGTGGCCTTGACCTAACTACATGACAAATTAAGAGACAGAACTAAATAGCCAGGCGGTCAGAAATGGAACTCACAAAGGACAGTAGGAGTGGAACACAACTGAAGGCAATGGGATGGAAAGGATATAGGTAGCATTAACGGGAGTGTAGAAGACCCAAAGCTAAAAGTTGGGCGTAAAGAAGGGAACGTTCGTTAAGGAGTGCAGAACATTTGAAAAGGATATGATTTCAGTTACAAATACAAGGAGGCTCAAAAGCATGAAGAGAGCAGAAAGGAGAAGGGGACAAAGCGAATCGAAAGCGAGAAGAAGGGAGTAGAGAATGATTGGTTCTAAATCTAATTAAGGAAACAACAGTGGAACGACGACAGACTGGAATAGAATGAAACCAAGGCAGGAAACTGGGAACCGGCTGAATAAGACGGTACTGCGAAAAGCGACTTGAGAATAAAGATGGATACATGTGCAACCAAAGTCTGGAATGATTAGAGCGTGATATGGAAAGAATGTCCGAAGAAGGGAAAGAGTCGAAGAAAGGATCATTGTCCCAGCTGCTCGTGCTGTTTTCCTCTTGGAGTCCAATTTTCTCGTTCATTATGTTTCCTATTTCAGATTTGAATGTTTTACTCTTCAGTTTATTCACGTCTATTCTTCCTTTCCAGTCCTTCCTTACCTTGACGAATTTCCGCTCCATTTTTAACTTCATGACGACCAGGTTATGATCAGAATTAATGTCAACTCCGGTATATGGTTTAACTGAATGTACGTATGTCCAAAATGGACGGTGTAAGAAAATATAATCGATTTTACTGCGTGCAATATTATCCTCAGTATCAGCTGGAGACTTCCACGTGTACAGTCTTCGGGGATGGTGTTTTACAAAGGTGTTGGTAATCATTAATTCTGTTTCGGTACAGAATTGTGATGAACGGTCTCCTCTTTCATTTCTTTTATTAAGACCATATTTTCCAACGAATTTTCCTCCTTCTCCTTCACCAATTTTGTCATTGAAATCTCCCATGACTATTGTAATTTCACCAGCTTTGGTTAGGTCTAAAGCAGCTTGTAGGTTGCTGTAAAAATTTTCAATTTCGTCATCTGGGCTATCTGCTGTTTGAAGTATAAACTTGAATGATGTTCATCCGGCGATACGATGTTTCCAAAATAAGAACAGCAATCCGGTTGGTGATTGGTAAAAAATCGACAACAGACTTTGCTAATTTTTCTGGGACTAGAACTGCAACTCCATTTTTGCTTGAACCATCGACACTCCCAGAGTAGTACATATGAACTCCTTCTGAATTTAGGATTCCAGATTCTGACCATTTGACTTCACTGATGCTAAGTATATCGATGTTCAGTCTCTTCATTTCACTGGCCTTATTTGCAAATTTTCCTGCTTGTAATAGGCTGCAGACATTCCGTGTTGCAATTTTAACTGAGTTACGAAATAGCTTTAAGGTATCATGGTGTTGTTTCTTGACTACACTGGGAAGCGCGGGGATATTCGTAGCATTCTCGCCCCACCCAAGGCGGGCCCGGGACTAAAGGTCGTTGATCTATTCTTGCTTTCCATTGTAGTTATTTGAGAAGAATACAGCGGTGGTTTTGAGGCGCTGGACACTCGCCTATTCATTTTTGGTGATGAAACTTGTCTGGGGCCCAGGATTGTGAGTGGATTGCTAGTGGTCTACCATTCTTATGCAGTCTGGATACGAAAATGAGGTATTTGGCAAATACCGTCCCGCCACCTAAATCACTAGCTGGAGAACCATGCTTTAGCTTCTTTGATCAGCGCCAAGCTTGCCAAACAAGAAATTACCACCCCGCACGACGTGGACGCGCAAGACTCCTCTGGTTGTCTAATTTGTGTCCTACCATCATAAGTAAGACCGGCATTGAAGGTAAGAGTGACTATTTACTAGAGAATTTACTTTAGCCAGACAGCCATTTGCCCCACGGGGCATATATATATATATATATACATACCTTTATTAATTATATCGTAATTCTTAGACCACCCCCTACTAGAAAAAATGTCTCAGTTTTACGTAACGTCTCTTATATTTTAATTTTTACCGACTTCATATATATATATATATATATATATATATATATATATATATATATATATATATAATTAGATTTTGTAACGAAAAATGTCACAATTTTGTGTAACGAAAAAATATCACAATTCTACGTAACAAAATATGTAACGAAAAAATGTCCTTTTTTTTTTTTTTTTTTTTTTTTGTGTGTGTAATATACTGGTTGGCCATGTATAACTGCCAGGGTCATTACGGCACAACGAGTATCGGATTTATTACAATTTGTTTATTAAATTATTTCTGTTAAGGAAGATTAGCATTGTCTGAACCTGTTCTGGACGGTTATCTAAAAGAAGGTGTAGTGGTTCGTCCTTGATTCTTGCTAAGTTTTGACATTGTTTCAGGATGTGTTCCACCGAAGGTAGCACTGCTGCATTACAGAATGGGCAGGAAATCGGTGGAGGGGCTCCCTGGAGGACATGGTTGTGAGATATCGATGTGTGTCCCAATCTCAACCTGTTAAGGGCAGAGAATTCTTTTTTGGACATCTGGATCGGTGGCCACCAAGGATCAACATTTGGTTTAATATTCCTTAGGAAAGTTGCATGTTGGGACCAGGATGAGATCCAATGTTCTTTCATATTTTTGTGGAAGAAGGGAGTGATTTCTGGTGATGGGACATTGGGTGGCATAGGGACAGACAACATTGACTTGGCGGCCCGGTCTACACATTCGTTTCTGGGTATTCCAACATGTGCCGGCACCCACAAGAAGCCTACTTGTATCCCCTCTTGGGTAAGGCGATGTGCTGTAGATCTTATTTTATAGACTAATGAACTGGTTATAGTAAGTGACTGAATAGTTTGAAGGGAGGCCAGTGAATCTGTGATAATTATGTATTGTTTGTTCTCAGATTTACAACACGCACATGCTACCAATCCAAAGAGAATTCCGTATAGCTCGGCTTCTAATGCGGAGCTGTCATCATGTAGCCTCACTGCTTCGGCTTCACCTGAGATTAGGTAGGCACATGCTGTGGGAGTGGACAGTGTGCCAGCGACATTTGCTTTAGCTCCATCTGTATAAACGTGTGTATCATGTGTGTAAGTTTGTATTTTTTCGATACTTTTTTGGCGAGCTGTATATTGGTCCTCGTTAGATGTATGGTGGATAAAGAGTGATAAGTCTACCATCAATGGGAGGTATTCCCATGGTGGTTCTTTTGGGAACAGGAGGAGATCCGGATTGTATTTGATGTTTTTCTCAGTCAAAAAATTTAGAATATTAGGTATTGGATCATTTTGAAAGGCTGGAGGAGGAATGACAGTGCTCCTCGAAGAGAAGTGATATTGTTGGTACCAGTATAGATGATCACGGGAGGTGTAGAAGTCAAATATATAGGATAATGGCGGAATTCCTGATAGCACACAGACACCCTGCGTGGGAGATGTTCGATGCGCCCCAAGGATGGACCGTAAGGCAGCGTGATGGATTGATTCAAGTGATTTTATGAGCTGCTTACTAGCCGAATAGAACACCTGGCAGCCGTAGGTTAATCTGCTTAGAATAAGTGATCTGTATACAGATAGAAGTAGTTTTGGATTATTGTTATATTTATGATGTGATAAACATTTTAGGATAGCTATGATTTTATTACATTTGCGTTTGAGTTCTTTAATATGAGGAGACCATGTCAGATGGGAGTCAAATGTTAGACCCAAGAATTTAGCTGAGGATGTGACTGGAAGAGGAAGTCCATTTAGGGTAAGGGAAAAATCATGGTTTGGGTTTACTCGACGACTTTTCTGGAATTTTACACAAGAAGTTTTATTTAAGGAGAAAGTAAGGCCGTTACTTTCGGTCCACGAATATAACCTATTGATTGTGGATTGTAGTATAGATTTGGCGTTGGAAGGAAAGTTTGATGCTAAGGATATATTGAGGTCGTCTATAAACAATCGGGATGTTACCGGCGGCTGTATGCAGTCCGCCACATCATTTATGTATAGGATAAAGAGTGTTACACTTAGAGGAGAGCCTTGAGGAATACCATTCTCTATTAGGACAGGAGAGGATACTGTTGAGCCAATTTTTACTTGAATGTGTCTGTTTGACAAATAATTCATTATATAGTTGCCCATATTGCCTTTTATATTGGCGTTCTTCAGCTTTGTAAGCACTTTATATCGCCATATCCGGTCGAATGCTTTCTCTATGTCAAAAAAGACAGTATAGAGAGCTTGTGACCTCTTTTGGGCTTCAAGTATTTGTCTTTTTAGGCTCAGGAGATGTAACATTGGGGATTTTGATTTGCGACCTCCAATTTCTATTGGGGAGAGAACGTTTGAAGATTCTAGGAAAGAGGATAGTCGTCTGTTCACCATTTTTTCCATGATTTTGGAGAGTGAAGATAGTAAGGAGATAGGTCTGTAATTTTGAGGAATGAAGGTTTCTTTATTGGATAGGAATAATTAAAGCTGCTTTCCAGGATTTTGGGATGGAGGAAGTTGTCCAAATTTTGTTGTATACGTCAAGGAGTAGTTGTTTAGCTAGATTAGGTAGGTATCTGATCATGAATGGATGAATGGAGTCAACTCCAGGTGCACTATTTTTTAGCTTTTTATCGAGCTGGTAATTTAGTTCAGACATTGAAAAAGGATCATTGTATTTTTCTTTTTGATCTGGAGGAAAGGATATTTTTTGCTCCTCTAGTCTCAATTTGTGTTCTAGGAAGGAATCGGTGTAGGATGCTGAGGAAGATACTTTAGCGAAATGTTGCGCAAAGGCATCTGCCACTTCTTTGGTGTCTGTGAGCAGGACATTGTTAATGAGTAAGGAAGTCCCAATTTTATGTAACACTTGTTATACTTTACAGGATTTTTGTTATTGTTATTTAAAAAATGTCACAATTTTATGTAACGAAAAATGTAACGAAAAAATGTCTTAATTTTATATAATGAAAGTTAAATGTTAGGATAGGATTTTTGTGATTGTTATTTTTTTTTGTGTCAATGCCGATAAGAATTACGTTGTAAATTTTGATAATTTTGTGCAAAGTATAAAAGAGAAAGAGACAGAAATGCAAGTAAGAGGGGTCAAGGGGCACAGTCCCTTACGAGGCCAAAATGGTCGAGTTTTATATATATTAATTACAACGTAATTCTTACCCCATTCGAAAAAATGTCCCAATTTTATGTAACGCTAAATGTCCCAAAAAAATGCCCCAATTTTATGTAACGTTTGTTATATTTTATAGGATTTTTGTTATTGTTATTTAAAAAATGTCACAATTTTATGTAACGAAATATATAACGAAAAATGTAATGAAACAATATCTTAATTTTATATAATGAAAGTTAAATGTTAGGATAGGATTTTTGTGATTATGTTTTGTTTTTCTTTTTGTGTTGATGCCAGTAAGAATTACGTTGTAAATTTTGATCATTTTATACAAAGTATAGAAGAGAAAGAGACATAAATAAAAGCAAGAGGGGTCAAGGGGCACAGCCCCTTGCGAGGCCAAAATGGCCGAGTTTATATATATATATATATATATAATTAACAAAAAATTTAAAAATCAGTCGTCTAATAATTTAAATGTTTAAAAACTTTTATTATATTTATACAGGTATGTGTGTAGAATTAAAGTAATTAGATAATAAAAAAATGTAAAAGGAAAAAAAAATTACTGATGTTAGTGAAGGATTTGAACCTACTTATACTCATTGTCAGTTTTGCAGTAATTACCATCATTTTCGCTACTACACACAAAGCACAACTGAAGTAATTGTGTTTTTATAATATACGAATGTAATAAACGGGGCGTTTAAATTTTTATTAAGCTTTAAATTAATTTTTTTTACATTATCTTATTTTTTTTTTTAGTAATTTGTATGTTTAATAAAGTTCATTTTAGAATGATAGGCCTTCTGAACTATTTGCATAAAGTAAACACAATCTGGAATTTATTACGTATTTTTGTCGGTTATCCATGACAACCGTTATATACGGCTTATTTAAATTCCTCAGGTAAATCGAAAAGGTGCATTCTAATATTTCACTCGATCCATATGGTCATCGATTTACAAAATTTTAACAGTACCGGTGACTTCATCACTGAGACGTCTATTTGTGAGATTCTAAATAAGAAAGTTCAAGCTATAAGTAACACCAAAAAAAAAACAAAAAACGATAGATTTACTTCTGAGCTTCTGATTTTGGTTATTCAAACCATCTTTCATTTTCACTGGAATAATTACGAACCCTTAGCTCGAGTCTAATTTAAGATATTGTCTTCTCTATTACAGTGTAAAAAATTTTCAATTTTAATCGTTCTGCTCATTAAACATTCGTGCTTTCGTTTCTAGTTAATAATTTCTACAATATCGTTAAATTTGATTTCGTGTTTATTGTTCTGTTCTGAATTGGGACACTGTAGAGTTTGTTAGCCAGAAAACAATATTAAAAAATGTTTAAATTCGAATGGAGAAGATGGTATCTTAAAATAATCGATTTCGAACTGCGGTGGGGGGGGCGTAATTACCTGTATAAAAATGAAATATAGTTTGAACAATTAAATAGAAGTTCTCAAATAATTAACTGTTGCGTTCAGCGTATTTATTGCCTGAGTCTGTCCTGTTTAGTCACAGTGTACGTTTTGTGATTTTTTCTTTTCTTATTTAAATAGATAGCTTAGGAAGCCTTACCCGGTTATACCGAAAACAGCTGAAATTTCGATGATTATTTTAATTAAACGGTAGAACCTACTTCTTTTTTTTACGTTGTTCCTTTGATTTCAAAAAAATATGGCTGAGAACTGTTGGTTTTCACGATTTGCAATTTATTCTCGCACGATAGTTGACGAACCACCATGTCTTTTAGTAAATCCTTATGTGCACACTATTTTTAAGGTTTTTAAACTGCGCAATATGCGAAAGAATAAAAATAATCAATTACATATGTCTATTTATTATCATTTTTTAATTAATCCGGTGATGACGTAATGATACGAAAAAATTTAGGAAAAAACAACCGAAAGATAAAATAAGCAATCTAAACAGCAGCTTAATAAACATCAAACGACTACGCGTCATAGAGATAATTTTTTTTTTTGCCAACGAGAGTGAAATGTAATAAAATGTCGATGTCTTTCGTCCGAAATCACAGGTTGTCATGACAACAGAGTGATTCAAGGAGTCGCCGATTTTCGCTAGTATCCGACAAGCAGAATTGCCAACGTAATGTTGGGGCATTGCCTATTTCCTTTCGCGCGGATCAATTTGTAGTAAACATCTTTTGATCATGAACGAAAATAATGAATTCGGAAATTTGTATATCTTTTCTTTAAACTTCGTTTCGCCGTTGACTGAGCCAATTTGTAAATTACGTCACTGACTTAAATGTTTAATATATATGCGATCGGATTTTGTTCGAAGTGAAATAACGAAAACGCGATATTATGGCTAAAAATTATAAAAGTAAGCGGTTATTTTTTTTAATAGATGAAAAAAACAGTCGACAAATTAAAAAAACACAAGTATATTAAATACAATTATGAAAACACAGGTACTAGAGTACTAGACCTATTTATAAATCTACAAATATGTGTATATATAATCATGGCGTATAAAACGTCAGTAAACACGATAGTCAGCTAACAAAATGGGACGTTATTTTCCAACTTTTTTTTACATTATTCATTAGCGTTGGGGGGCCGTAGCTGATTTCAGATGCGCAGCTGATGGAATTATCGGTGAAATGGATTCTAATTTTAATTAAATCTGCTTACTACAATTTTCTAACATTTGAAATACTTTTTTGTTTGATTTTGTCGTCGAAATTTTTGCAAACGCGAGACTTAAGTTTTATCGCTGACAATAGAACATTCTCATCAGTGGCCGAACTAACGAGTATTTTCGGCAGTAATTTAAAATGCGCTCACTGATGCATGTAACAAAAGGAAGAAGGGAAAATATTCGGAAGGGTTTACACTTTTATAAATGTTATGAAACCTTAAATTAATATTTTTACTTATGAATTGGTAAATAATTAATAGCTAACAAGAGTATATATTACGCTTCACAAGAATAACAATAACAAAGAACCGAAATATTTCATTAATATTTTAATCAGAAGGAAATTATATATAATTACGTAATATATTATACGGTGGTAGGCAGTAGATTTGAGAAATACCCCTTGTTTCGTTATCGAAAATTAAATAATTTTTAATTGTAACTTTTATTTTATTTTTAGAGGTGAGAAATAAAACGAAGAATATAAAATTATACCTTAAAAATGGTAGTTTAGAATTTTGAATAAAATTAGTAGAAATAATAGAACGAGATGGGTTTTTTTTTTTTTTTTTCGTATTTTTATTAGACTTTACTTCTTTTTATTCTTGTTAGTAATCGAATTCTTTGTCCGTGTGAGCAAGTCAAAAAAATATATGTATACCTATATATTTTTCATGGAACTATTTTTAATTAAAATTGCAAAATAAAAATAAAAAATAAATAAAAAAGACACAAAAGATCGGCGACATTTAAAACGGAATAAAAACGTAATATTAATAGTTTTGCTAGAAAACGGTATTAAATATTAGTTATATAATTAAAAATTCGTATGTTGTAACATTTATACGAAACTTTTATAGTATAAATGAAGTTTCTCTGTTGTAACAACAAATTTTTTCATCGAGGTTTCGGTTCTGCGGAGACAGGAATTGTACGCCCCATCCCACGCATCCGCTACTGTAATCTGGTCATTTATCATTTTTAAATTTCGTAAAGATTAGGCGCAGATTTCGAAACCCAATTTGCACTTTTAAAATCACTGTAAAAAAGTACAGTGTAAATTTAGAGGCTACGAATCGATTGTACATGGCGTAGTCATATTTATTCAAATACTGATTTTGTTAGTTTACATTGTATTTGCGACAAAACACGACCGCACTGTTGTTTGTTGCTTTTTTTGTTTTACTCCTGTATGATATATTTGTAATTAGTTATTTCGAATATTTCTTGTACAAATTGTTTCATCGATAATAGCCTCTAAAATTTAGAAATCCCTCTAGGTAGCTATATCGTTTTCAGGTGCAGTTTTAAGTCGATATAACGACCGATTGATAACAAAGAGAAGGGGTTCTCCTTACGTATATTGTCCGATGTAAAATTGTTATCGCAATAATGCTCCCGCGGTAGGGGTATAACACCGGGTTTTCTTACAATTCAGAAACGCTTAAACTACACGAAAGGTTCAGTTAAAATTAAAATGGTTTTAAATGGTTGCAAATTAAAAAAGTGTTATTCACTCGTAGGATAACCAACATTTTTACACACATTACACCTAGTAATCACAAAATATATCAAAATTTATTTGCTAATTGAAATATCAAACATAAATACGTTATAATAATACTGCGTACTCTACATAGATATAAAAATCGTGGAACAATTAACTCGATTGACCTTTTTTTTCTTCTTTTTTTTCCGATTTCAAATGAAAATAGTTTGCTACTTGTTTCGATACAGTGCAGTAGAAACTGAAAAACATCCGACTCGACAAATAGAAATAACAATTGTGAATTATGAAATAATCGAGATTCGCTAATATTCGTTGTTTAATAATATTTAATATGTCTTTTTTAGTATTAAATAACGCACCGGCAGCGATGTCTACTAGGCGGCATTATGCTTCGGTCGCATACTGTCGCATATACTATTATCGCATACTTTATATACCTTATTTTAAACTCCACAACCGCCTTGAACTTATAGTGCGAATGAATTCACTTAAATTTAAAGGCGAATTAAATCTATATGCAGCTCTTTGTCTTTTGCAGGATTTCGAAATCGAAACGATTTTTTAGTCTGCTTTTGATTAACTCGAACTTATGTTTATAAGTATGCGTCGATTGAGTTTTACAGTTATTTAAAATTCAAAAAAAAAGTACAATCATTTTCGATTATTTTTATTTTTAGGTTACGACTCGGTTTCTTTCGATAATATGGATTTATTTCTAAATATAATAGACGAAAAAATAAACCAGATCGCTGTGGACAGTTCAAAGACGCACGTTTCGAATGATTTCAACAAATAATTAAGCACGTTAGTGTCCGGAATGATTAAATACCGTTCACTATGTAACAAGTAATTTTGGTTTTCTCCTAAAACACGCGTTTGTTTTAATGATGAATTTCCGCTTTTTTATTTATTTATTTATTTATTTATTTATTTATTAATTTATTTATTTTAAATAAATATTTGCGTAATTGAACGAAATTAGTATTTTTCGTATTGCCGCCAGAACTTCTTTATACAAAATTCATATAAATGTTTGTTTTTTCAAAAAATCTTTAAATTATTTATTTAATGCAAATATCGATAAAAAAAAAAAAAAATCGTACTCGTAATGCTCTCTTTTTAGCTGTTACATTTCGAATACAAACGCAAAAATGTTTTTTTGAAAAAAAAAAAAATGTGAAATAAAATTATATGTAAACAGTGAAATCGAGAATACATTAAGAAACTGCGTAACTTTGACGGAACTATCAAAAGCGAACACGAGAATAGAATTTCCAGTGCCTGTTAGAAATCTCGTTGTCTCTCATCCGGGGGACGAGCAAAAAAAAAAAGAAAAAGAAAGAAAAAAAAACCTTAATTTTCCCTTCCTATTATTAGTACAGAGAAACAATTGCAATTTTTAATAGCAATGCAGTAACCACAAGCTTAGGAAGCTCGAAATATTTCAACGTATTCGTTTTTTTAAGAGAAAAAAGCGTTAGCCAAAAAAAATGATTTCATAATTGGACCGATCAGATGAAAAAATAGAAAATTACACTCTGTTGCAGAACTAAACGAAGAAATATCAAAGTGTAATAACGTAGTAAATAGCTTTATAGATTCGTGTAATTGGAAAAAAAGTCGATTCCGTAAGTTTGTCCGTTTTGTCCTGTTTCGTATGTTCAGCAGTGACGATAATAATTTTGAGCATTACACGGCAAGACTAAAACTAAAAAATTTAAAATTCAATCTTTCCGAGAGTAAAAACATATCCGGTTTTGTAATTATAGTCTCTGTGGTATGAAACTTTATTCGCTTTAAACATACTACATACAATTAATCGTTTTTTTTTTTTCTCTTTAAAGAATTCGCTTATTACATTAATTCATATTTTCCTAGATCATTTTACGAATTATTATACACATATAACAAACTATTACAAATTTCTGAGAGATTAATCAACTCCGCAATAAAACTGTATGTTATATCGGATATCAGTTATAAATTTAATACACTCAAACAAGCTAGATCAAAAAATACAACTTGTGGATTATAATAGAAATTGAAAAACGATAAAAAAAGTTTGATTTTCTTTCAATATACATCGACTGTCTCAAGCAGCGTCGAGACTGAGTAGCCTTTTTAATTTTCAATAAATGACGAATGTTTCACAAAAAAAAAATGAAGTTGACCGTCTCGCATGGCCACACAGGCTCATAGCCGAGGGACACGAATAACCTCCTCCTGTGTGGAGCACTTCTCGGGGAAAATCCGTTCATCGCGGAAGAGCAGTTTTTCCCTGGTTCCGATTGGTTTTCAATTTTTTCTTTTCGAATGTTATTTTCATTTTCGTAAGCGGACAGAGTTTGGAGCGTTGTTGAAATTGCGGACGGATAATAAAAAGCTTCTCTGAACATTCTACTACGAAAATAAATTAATAGCAGCGGCTATTATTCCGTTTTTGAGTTTTTATCATTGTCCGGATACTTAATGTTACCTCGATGTTGTTGTCAAATTGTTTACTTGTGTTTTTTTTTTTTGGTGTGATTTGATTAGGTTCTCTAAACTCTCTTCTTCATCGTGCTGTTCCGAACATTGTGATAATGTACGATTCATAGTGTTTATGTTGTTCAACCCGGTCTTCAGTACATTGCGTACATTTATTTACCGATAATTGTCGCATTTCACTTTACCAAGTCTGTCCTGATTTGCCTCCTAGTTCTTGTTCCTTGGATAATTATGTTTTCTAGATTGTTGTTCTTTTTTTCGTGTTTCGAAATCCGCTTTTCTATTGTTCTACTCAGTTTATAGCCCGCTTCCGATTCATCTGATATTGAGACATTTTTTTTTTTTCTTTTTTTGACATTCGAGGAATTCTGCCAACTATTTCGAAAGCATTTTAATCTCTTACCTTAAAAGATTGTGAAATTTAGCTGCGTACTTGTTACTATCGGAAATACAACGGACTTCGCTATCATCATTTCCGGGTGCTGTGAGTCTCTTTCCAAACCCCTCATCAATTTCAGTAATTGCTAATTTCCTCGCTGCTATCCTTTTTATATTCCGGTGTGCAGTCTTTATAAACATGTGTATTCTCTGATCACTTCAAAACCAAGCACTTCTTATGCATTACTTCTTTATTGATTATCCTTTTCTTCGCTTGTAAATCAGCTTCCGCGCTAAATTAACTATTCTACTAGTTCCGATAGCTACTCTTCAGATGTCGTCTGTTTGTGACGTTTGCATATCTTTCTTCTCTCGCATTTTCCACACACATTGAATTCAGTTGGTCTGTTACTGAATAAAAAAATTTGAAAATTACGGGTTAGTTTTCTCAAAATGTTTGATTTTTTCATAAGAATTTACAGGAGCGGAATTAAATTTATGATTATTACTAGTTTTATACCAATATACAAACTTCAGACTTGTGTACAGTGTTATTATTTCGATAAAATCGGGGAGATTATAAAGCCATACATATGATTATATTTATATATAGTCTCGATAACCTTCGCCCAGTCGGTCTGATGAAAGTTGAAGTTATAACCGTTAAAATGGAATTACTACGGTAGATGGGTTAAGGATTTAGATTTAACCTTTTAGCGCGGAATTAATTCGATAACACGCGGACGAAAGAGATATAGTTTATGTAGGATAATGAAAGTCCACCCGGACAGGTCTTCGGAATTAGCGGGAGGTGCAAAAAAAAAGGTTTCGATAAATTGCGATAATTCCACGCCGATACCCAACATAGTCGCTTCTTTATTATTAAATAATCTAATCCGTTTAAATTAGCGATATTAAGATTATTGTATACACTTTAGAAGACCCCAATACCTGTAGTCGGCAAACCAAATTTTTTTTTTTCGAAATTAACAAATTCTTCAAATCAACAATTTTATAAGGATAATTTGTACCCGCTACAGGTTGGTTTTAAAATTCCGACGTGCCTTAATCGGAAAATTAATTCTATTAGAATTTCCAGTTCTCGATGAATATGTGTTTAATAGAATTTAGAGATTGATTTAGATTTATTTTTTGAGTCATTTCCCTTTTAGTATTTTGTTTTTTATTTGTCGGCGTGCTGTGGGCTACAGTGAACTTTTTTTTTTTAATGGGCAAAGAATAACAGTCGCCTCTTTATTATTAAACGAATAGTCGTTCGGTCAATGCCCCTCGCTGTGAGCTCAAAAAAAAAAAAAATTATTAAAGTTGTTTTTCTATTTTTGTTATTAATTACGAAAAACGTATATATATATATATATATATATGTGTGTGTGTGTGTGTGTGATATACAACGTTTGCAACATTTGTTGTCATTTATATTAAATGCATAACAACGCAGTGACGCCCGATTTGATTTATGTTTCGGCTTAATGTCACTACTCAGTTATAATTTTTTTATTAAGTTTTTGACCCAAAAAGAAATTAGTCGAGTATCTAGAATTTTATTCAGATCAGAATGATCACCGTCTAAAATTCTTTTCGCAGTGATGACGTAGTAAATGATTTTACCGCTTGATTTGACGAAAGCCTCGATGTGTTGTTTTATATTGAAGTGTTATAACTAATGATAGACGTAGAAGTTTTCTTCAGAAGCTGAGTTTCTGAGTAGTACAGACACTAGTAATAAGGGCACATTGCCCAACTTGAATTGTATTCTCCTCGTTGGTTCGTTTTTGTTTTGTTTTTGTTTTGTTTTTGTTTTGTTGAGAAATGTTTACTTTTATGAAAATTTCCCGCCGTCGTCTCGCTCATTATTACTAGCCCGATCCTTGATGAGGTAAAATTTATAGCTGCTGATTTTGAAGGGCGCTTCTTTCATAAAATCTATTAATCACGCAAGCAACGCTACGTTCATTTCAAGTAGACTTTTAATATTTCCGTCCGCTTTCCGTGTTTGAGTCGTCTCAGTTTATTTATTTTCATGCGGTAACTTTGCAACCTCACCACGATGGTGTTTTCGAGTGCATACTATCTCTATGTTATATTCTATTGCGTCATTTTTCATGAAGCGAGTCTACAGTTTTTACAGCGTCATAGATTCAACTTATCGGGGGGGGGGAGGCGTGATTTCAAACTAGCTCTCTATCGATGCATAGTTCCTTTGCTTAGATTCATTTGAGGTTATCGGTTATGATTTTTTAGTCTTTTGCTGCATTCATCGATTGCTTTCGATACCATAGCTAATCGCCCAACTTTCATACCGAAGAGTTTTTTATACATCTTTTTTTGAAAAAGAACGTAACATAATTAAACATATAAAGTTAAAGCTATTCGGAGAATGAAGCGTAACAATTGAACTTTTTCGCATTTTTCACGAACTTTAAAAGTGAAACGGTTTTGCGCATTCTTAATTCTGATGTACGCACGGTGTCACAAATGTGCACACTGGTAAGCAGTCGGCGAATAAGTCGGCAGTTTTTCACAGTCCGTCGTTATGTAGAATCTGTTGCGTACGTGATTACGTGATTATATTCAAACGAAAGCGTATCGAAAGTTGTTTGTAAATTTGCACTAATAATAACGGGAGACTGAAATAACAGTAAATTTGGGGAAAATTTATTTCGACACGTCAAACTTCTCGTTTATACGTAAGGAACGTTGAATTCGGCCGAGAAGATCTCTGTTCTCTGCGCATTAGTTCGATCGATGTGGACAACATTAACTGCAATTCTGCGACAATTTCTTCAATACGGATCAGTTGTCCGATGTAATCATCGTTCTTCAGTGCAGCTGACTTTCGCTTCCATTTCGAGAGTTGAAAATATATGCTGTTTATCGACAGTTTAACCTTGGAGAAAAAAATTTGGATTCTATAAAACGATTTGGAAAATTAATTTTCTTTACATTACGAATAAATGCTGAACTAGGCGATCCGTACAAAATTATTCAGTTTGCTCGAAATTTAGAAACAACTACACGCCGGGTTATGTGCCAAGTTGTGCAAACACCATTTCTGCTTACGAACAATGTCGTCTTATAAGCTTAATTTCTGTAGACTGCTAAATTAAAGTTCTGTTTTTATTATTATTATTATTTGTAACAAGGACACGGAAAAAATGAGGGGAAGGTGTCGGGTGTTCAAAAAATTTTGTCGGCTCAGTTCAAATTTGAGTGTGGTGTGATATCAACGGCTGCGCGTTTTTAACGTCAACGAGCGTCGCCAGCGATAATTTAATAAATTATTAGAGTGGACCGTTGCAAAAAAATGTTCAGCCCGTACCAGAACTGCAGAGGTTTTCTTGAGTATTGACATCAGTGTAGGATGACTCAAGTTTTTGAGAAATAAAAGTTGTTCTATTTGTGAGAAAAAACAAAACAAAAAAAAAAAAAAGCAAACAAAAAAAACGGTATTTATCAAGAAGGTTATCTCGGAATTGTTTTTTTTTTTTCCCTACCCTGGGCGCGCCAGCGGCCTTGACCCAACAACATGAAAAATTAAGAGTTATAACTAAATAGCCTCTTTCCGTATTTACGAACATACGTCACGAATGAAATCTCATTTTAAAAAATAGTACGTGCATCGTATTTAATGGGATATTTAAAAGCTTAAAATAATTACCCGATATTCACGTTTTTTTTTGTTTTTTTTTTCGATGTTCAGACCGATAAAATTATATACAATCGCAACCGACTAATACGATCTATTAAAAATTTTCCTAAGTTTAGTTAAGAACCAATTTTATTCTTAAAATTGTATTACCCGAAATAGGGGACGGAAAGACAGCGTATTAAGCGTATATTGCATTTTCCCTTCTAATAAATACTATTACCGAACACATCCCGTCCCCGGGGTTACGGCCAGACTGTTTGCGTTTGGTTGAAATAAACGGAATATCTTTATTTATTTATTTATTTATTTATTATATATATATATATATATATATCTATTAAAAGAAAGGAATAAAATTGGGCTCGTCACCCAAAGAACTACTTCACCCAGAAACAATTAGAAATGAAAAAGGACAGTTATATAATAAGACAATCAGATATCGTTAATAAGAAGGTAACAATGGAAGGGATAATAAGTATAGAAGGAAAAGACAGGATATAGCCAGCAGAAAAAGGAGCAGGAAGTCGAGATTAAGCAGGTGGGAGTACAGAGCCGAACGCTCTACCAAAAAAGAGCTGGGCACTGAAAAAAAAAACACGTGATCGGCGTCACAAACAATCGCATCATTTGAATGGAGAAGACAACATGGGGAAGAGACTAACGAGAAGCGAAAGCGGGAGGAAGACAGCAAGAAATGATTAAAACGCAAAAGCGTAATGGAGGCCAGAACAAAGCGAGGAAGTGAAGGGAACAGAAGGAACCATGGATTGGAAGGAAGACTAGGTTGAACGGACAGATAGAAGGAGTGACTATTAGAAAAAGAGGAAGCGTAAATATCCGATACCATAGTCTAAGATGAAAACTTTTACACAGCGGTAAGTGATTAGAAGGAGGGATTTTTTTTTTTTGAAGAAGGGAGAAGAAGCAGCCACCTGAGCCAAAGAGTCAGCCGTCTCATTATCGAAGATGCCAGAATGACCAGGAACTCATAACAAGTCAATATGGATCCTATGAAGAGAAGAAAGAGTCCGAATAAGGTATACGGAGAATAATAAAGTCACAGGAATGATCAGGAAGAAGAGATAGCTTGAGAAGAGCATTCGTGGAGTCGGAAATGATCAGAAATTGCGAAGAAAAACGATTAGAGGAGATCAAAATAATGGAATGTAAAACAACCATCAGCTCGACCGTAAATATGGAACAGAAAGAAGGAAGACAAAAGGATTCAGAGAAGTTATAATTTGGAGAAATAAAAGAAGCCGCAAAACACCATCAGGCCCTTTAGAGACATCAGTGAAAATGGTTTACACGAGAAGGAAAGAAGGAATTGACAATGCTTTAGAATTCCTATTTAATTACTACTGGAGGGAGAGATTTCGAAAGTGCAGGAAAAATAAACCTCCGAGAGGATGGCAGAGATTACTGAAGTTAAACGAGAAATAACTAAGACGGCGAGAAATAAGAGATAGGATAGGAATCTTCCTAGGCACCAAACGCCAATTCCTGGAAATTGAAAAATAGGAGAAAATGGATGAAATTGAAAGACGTTTAGCAAGGAAGCGTTAGCATAAATAAAATCTGCGGACAAACAGAGGTGGTGTATTTGGTTCAGCAAGCAGTGCTGGGGTAGGGGAGGATTTAAGTGCACCAAGTAGAATCAAAGGTAAGAGTTTTGTTTCACATCTAGTTTAGAAAGTCGGGACTTGGAGGCGTAGACATAACTGAACGAACAGTAGTCAAGCTTGGAACGGATGATGAATTTATACAGAAAAATATGAATGTAAGGGTCACTACCCCATTTAGTAGGAGACAGCAGGGCCTTCAGCAAGTTTAACCTTTTAATAGAGGAGGAAGAAATTTGAAATGTTCGTTATTGAAGCGTACTAGGAAATACTTCAATAATAATCGTTAATACTACTATCGGATTTATAGAGCTGCCTCCTAAAAAAAACCCAAAAAAACACTATTATTTTTACCGCGGTATAACATTTAAATTTTAATTGTTAACAATTTTGTGCACAAAAAAATTCCTGTTCTACATTTTGACTTCAAATGAATCCGGTAAAGTCACACATTTAGACAATCTTGCCAACTCTTATTCAGCATTCTCAAAATGATGAGTCACCGAGAACTTTTAGATTAATTTGCGTATAGCCCTATTCGATTTCATTATGTACTTATTTACTAGCCATCGTCTTTCAAGCCTACTAGATGATAAAATACTGAACTTTGGACTGTGCTGAAAGCCTTTCCAACTACGAGGCTAGAGCGTTATCTTAGTGGTTTTCCACCTCTCTGCCGTAGTCGAAAAATACTCGCCATCAAATATGGAACAACTGTTGCTTGCCAGCCACCGGCAGTATCCAAATCGCGCATACATGAAATTGTATTGCAATTTCTTTTACAAAGTATCGCGTAATATTAAAAACAGAATGCCGCCATTATTTTTGCCTGGGCCCATGTTCGACAGATATTAAAAGCGAATAATGAGATACATGCAATTTTACAAAATGCACCGTATCAGTTGTCTAATTTGATTCGTACATATTATTTTATTCTTCCGCACATATCGTTCTTTTGGCTCACCTTTAATATTTAGCGTGGAAACCACATCTCTGACTAATGCGTGTTATTTCAACTTATTTCATGAAATTTCGCTACATCGTTAAACTCTACAATGACATTTGTTGATCAAACGCTATTCAATGAACAGGAATTGAGTAGTAAAGTTTCTTTCAGATCTCGAATGTCATTGAGGTCTACGGGGAAGCACTGACTCGACTAAATGCTGGCGATTGTAGAATTTTGTGCAATATTTTACCCTGAAGATCACGAGTTACTGATCATTTGCGCCTACTTATTTCTGAAAACTGTAAGAAGAACCGTTAAGACCAGCCTATACTCATTGGAAAAACCTAGACGGAAATGATCTTAGACAAATTTGAGTTCATTACTACTTGCTGAGTGATCAATATATGATGTTTGCTACGCATCACTAACGTATAGAGTCACATAAACCTTTGAAGTGTCATCCAACATCGCAAAAAAAAAAAAAAAAAAAAGAACCAACGGAACCGAATGCCGCATTGGTATATACGACACGCTTGAAAATTTTTAATCAAAGCCAAAGTTACTAACGGCATTTACGTAATGATATTAACGTCGAATAATGGCTAAGAGGAAAAATAGCTACTCTTCAAAAAGGAAATAATAAATTTTACAACAAACTGAGAATATTTGAATCTCCTTAATAAACAGAAATAACAAATTCTCATTGAATATCAGCAACCGGGAACCGAAAGAGATTATCGCGTAGAATTTTAAAAAAGCTTTATACGAACTTGTTCCATGAACGGTTCATCGCAGGTTCTGAAATATTGAAAAAAAATCTTTATAAATTTACAAATTAAATTTTTAAGTTTCGAAATAGAAGCGGAATTTCTTAGGCTAGAAAAAATTTTTGGGTAAAATGTTTCCCATGTGTTCGAGAGGTCTTCGACTATTACGGAATTTTATCGATTTTTCCTAATTTTTAGATCTTTGACAACATTTTACTGTGACAACAAAAGACACTAGGGTCGAGATCAAAATTGTTAATTTCTTATCAACAACATATAGTGCGGAGATGATAATCAAGTATTATAAAACTATTATTTAACAGAGTTACAAATGATTGTGTTTATAAATTATTAATTTCAAAGTGAAGAAAATTATATATCGCAAGAAATACTTCTTAGCAATATCGAAATCTTTCAAAGAGAAAACTACACCGATAGATCAGCCTTTGTGGTATAAATTCTTGAAATACATTTGGTGTGAAAGTAACACTGTTATTTTAGTTCTAAAACGCTGTTATGTTGTTAATTTTCTTTAAAGATTTTACAAATCTGTCGTTGCAACTGCAATGTAACTGGACAAAGAGATCTGGAGTGTAATTTCAACAATTGATAGTTAATATTTGATTAATTAGGCAAAATTGTAAAATGTAATAATACTTTAGCCATAATTAGAGTTACAAGAAAGAAAAAAAAAGAAAAGAAGCAATTCCAATTTCGACCGTTGGCAAAAGTTAGAATTCTCACCTAAAACCATCAGTAACTCGCCGCAAAGTGGGTTTCATCCTTTCGAGCGCTTAGAAAAAATATGATCGTTGTTGACGGTTAGTGACGTAGTCAAATATTTTTTGCAGATGTTGAAAACTATATATACGTGGACCATACAATTTCAGTCAATCTGTACAGTGCTAGCGTAACACGTCTGAATAATTTTATTAGATACGGTTTACAGTTGACGAATAAATGTGCTTTATCGATATTTAAATATGAAGATTTTTTTGAATCCTACTGGTTCAATAAAAATTTGCAATCAGGTAAATAAATCGCGCGTGTTCAATACGGTCAACCATGGTCAATGAGACACAAAGAAATAAAAAAAACTACTAAAGAGGGCAGACAACTTGATTTATACATTTTGTCGAAATATTACCCGCGCACGCACAACAGTGAGAGATGGATGATGTACGCACCCGGTTATGAAATTAATTGAAGTAACTTCGTGAAAGAGTTGCGTTCACCAAACTGAATGGAACGGTAAATACCAAGAAGAAGAAACAGTAGGGTTCGGGAAAGCAAAACTTTTATAAACTTGAAATCGTGCTTCGACGCTATATGTGTACCGATTGTACAAGGATAGTCCATAATTTTTGAAAACCGAATCTAGAATTTGCTCTATCGAATCGAGTTATAGAACATACCGCTTCTATGTTTTGTAGTTTTTCGTTAGTTGCATCTTCAAGCGATTTTAAAATGCCGTCGCTGATTTTTAAAAGATGTTCGTTCGCTTTGTCTTCTGCGCGCGCTTCAGCTATTTGATTATCTACGACCAGCAAGTTTTGAAATTCATCCTGGTAAAATTTAAAAATAACGTCATGTTAATCTTCAAATAACAAACGGCTAGTTCACATTTTATGTGACAGTTATCACGGAAGAAAGTATTTGACAACGGGAGGGCCGTATTATTTTTTAAACAAATATTCGCTTATGTTTTTTCATTTTTTTTGAGCAGTTTAATTTACGTCAAAAGACTGGAAAGTTGAACGACGGTAAAACGATTGCACTAAAATACTTACTTAAACGTTATCAATTCGAAATGTAGGACAGATGTCGCGTATGCGTGAATTACAAGAGTAGTTGTGAGGATAATTTATGTAAATGTGGCTTCATCGGAGGATGTTGAGAGTTCCTTGGACGACCAAAATGTCAAACAAAGATGTTTTAAAAATAGCTGGTACAGACCGACTACTAAAAAATTACATTATAGGATACTTTGACCGTATTGTAAGAGGTGCAAAATATGAAGTAGTTCAGATTATCATACGGAAATCCTAGAATAAGGGGGACAGATTGGCTGCAAAATATTAAAAATTGGACCAACACGTCTTCCCCCTACAACAATTACTAATAGACGCAAGACTTTGTAAAATCTGATCGGCAGATTAGTGTGATCGCCTACGCTCTCAGACGGGTTATGATGATGATGACGAGCTAACGAAACGGTAACAATATAATCAAACGTTCAGTGAGCAATAGTGTATGATTACTCAAAAGATAAAAAAACAAAAGGCAAGCGTACGAATGATTTCATATTGGCAACAACGCGTCCTAATTGTCGAATTTTAAACTTCAAAAGCGAATTCTAAGTCGGGTTCCGCGATTATTAACAGTAGGAAGGTATAAAAGACTAAACGCAGCATTTTTATTTGCTACTCGATTCTACTGTCGGAAAACAACAAAAACGTTTATGTATTCATCAAAAGTGAAAAAATACCGCTAAAAATGTTTAATCTAAATACAAAACGACAACTCCGATGAATATTTGCGAGTTATTCCATTCCAAGTCCCCACCAGTGCTGTATAAATCCCGCTCACCTTAGCAGTCAGTATATAAAAGCCTTATTGATATTCAGTGTGACATGTAAGTTCTCTGGAAAAAACGAAAGAAAAGCACTTTAGATAAAGAGTTGTAAGCGGACAAACGCTTTATTACATTTTGAGGAAAAAAAAAGAAAAATAAACGGAGAATAAATTTTTGGGCTTAAGAAAAGAAGCAGAAAATGTATTTAAAAAGTTAATAATACCGGAAAAGTAACGTCAATACAGATTCATTAAGTATAAATAACTTTTATTAATCCAATAGTATACTTTGAAATTTTTATAAGTTAATAAACTTATCTTTAATTTTTATTGTTTTTATTAAAATTAGAAGAACTGGTGCCTTAAGTTTACTTACAAAAATTTTTATGAAAAAATTATAGATTACAGTGATAGATACCGAAAATGCTTTTGACACCACATGGATAGAAGGTACAATATTTAAACGAATTCAGCTTAAGTATCCTTATTCTTTAATATATATGTATAGTAAAATTATATCTTTTAAATAGAAAATTTTATGTCAAACTAGATAATTATGAGTCACCCAAAGAGCGCATAACTCTGCTGGCGTACCGCAAGGAAACATTTTAGGACCGTATTTATTAATACCATATATTTAAATGGCATTCCTAAAATCAAAGAGTCCGAAACATACTTATGTGCAGTTGATACTGCAATAGTAGCATCATCCTATAGAGAACAGACACAATAACAAATAGACTGGAAAGGGCAGCTGACACGCTAATAAAATATTTTAAAAAATGGCAGGTTAAGATAAACAGCGATAAAACGGAAGCCATTTTATTTACTAGAAGTCGACACCATGTGTATACGAAAAGAAGTAAATATCCAAGACAGACAGGTGGAATGGAAGGATGAAATCTAGTATCTAGGCCTAACACTCGATAAAAGATTAACTTTCACGGAACTTATCAAAAATAAAGCTATAAAAGCTCAGAAAGAGATTTGCTGCCTATAACCATACTTTAATAGAAAATCGCATTCAACACTTGAAAACAACCTTAAATTATCTGTAAACAAATCACCCTTCCCGAAATATTATATGCAGTAATAATTTCTTCGTCTAGCAGTTAAATAGTATTTTTCAAGAACTGCAAAGAATCCAAAATCACTGTCTACGAATATAGTATACTAAATAAACCACGATACATTGAAACGTGCAGTGCATCTGACTTAATATTAATAAATAATATAGGTTGTTGTTCCTATGGTTATCAAACCCTAAAAGATACAAAAAATATAAACATTGAAGGATAAAGCGCGTACTACTGACACTTAAATAAATAATTCTATGAAACTCTTGTGTGTCCGGCGATTGTATAATATCTAAGTTATACATTTGGTATCTCGTATTTATGTTAATAAGCTGTGAAATTCGATTTCTCGTACGTAATATTCGATATAGAGTAAATTAGTATAAATCTTCCTTTATTTTCTGGAAGGGTTACATGTTTGCAGCGTTTTTTTTTTATTGTTTTTCCGGCAAACTTTAATTATGTACGACTAATAATAAGTAAATTAATAAGTCTCATGCTCTTATCCGGCAAGAAACACTTTCGCTTTCGGTACGGATAAAACAAAATCTAAATATGTTATATTAATATATATATATAGAAGTGTACCAATATATACGGTTGTTTATGTTATGTTAAGAACAGAGAATAAAAATAATTCAATGGCAGGAATAACAAGAATGTAAAAATCACTCTTAAGGGGTGTAGGAAACCCAGTTTTAGCAGGGAAGAGTAGAAGGACGATTGTTGAGCAAAAAAGATCGAACACTCAACTAAACATGATATGTCACAGGGGATGTATGTGGAAGGGAGATGAAAAGGACAAAATGGAATAGAAATAGAGCGTACCAGTTTGGCGAGACAAATTCTTTATTTTGACGTGATCGATGACTTTAAATGACGAAAATGATTTTACAAGCAAGAAGTAAATTTTTCTCTGACAACAACGCATTTTATCGTTATATCGAATCGTAGATGAAATATCTAACAAGCAATTTTAGAGAATGATTACTCAGCATATTATAAACTGAAAGCAGTTTGGGTTTTACTGAACATACGCATAATCGTAATATTTTCACATACTGTTGTGATATTTATTTATCCGACTACTTGAAGTAAAATGATTAGGTATTGCTTCGAAAATATGTACCTATATATAATTTTTAGTGATTATTTCTAGAAGCTGAGCATGTTCGAAGACGGAAACGGTGTTTTTTTAACTTTAACTGAAAAAATTTCAATATCAGTTAGAGAAATCGGCGATCCAAATCTTGGACATTAATTTATTAATCCGATAAAATGCGACACCCCGTTGCCCGAACAATGTGTAAAGTGTATTGCGATTTTGACCGCATATGCCATTTAAAATATATTAATTTTTTAAAATTAGAGATAACTAAGGAATACAATTCGAATTCCACTATTGCAAAAATATCCAGGAAAATACTCGTCGCTTGTGCAAAGTCGATACGACTTTAAATAAAATCGGTCCAGTAGTTTCGGAGTCTATTCAATGCAAACAAACAAACAATCAAATCTTTCCTCTTTATAATATTAGTATAGACTATTAAAGGAGCTCGTCGAAACCTGACGAACGACAGAATTCCCGACCGCGATCTAAATAACGTATACTGGAATAATTTCTTTACTGTAACGCCATCTGTCGGGAATGATGGTCATTGGTGTTTTGGCGCTAATTGGCCGAATTTTCGATCGATTTTTATTAATTTCATAATTTTTTTTTTTTTTTTTTGATTTTGAAGTTGCCTACACTGTTTTCCCTAGCCCTATAATTAAACTGCCCAAATTAACGAACATGTAAATGGCCGATTGTGTAATTCGCGTAAAAATTAAATAAAAAAGGCCGCAAAATGAATTATTTAATTACCTTTATAAATGTTTCTATCTTAAAACGAGTTCGTTCGATGCTCTCTGTTTTCCGATGTAATCGGTCCGAAGCTTTCTTTTTGGTAGCTATCAGCGCCTTGTAATAGTTTACCAATTCGTGAATGTTGTCGAATTGGTTCATATTTTTAACCGCGTCTTCTAACAAATCCTCCAACGGACATAATTAAAAAAAAAAAAAAAACCTGTATACGCAGAGATTACACAAAACAGGTAGAACTGATTTCTTGAAAAAAAAAGAGATCAAGCATTAAAAATTCTAAATAGCACTAGGAAACCGATCAGAAACTAATTTTAGCCTCCCGGTTTGCTTCATTATTTATATATATATATAGTAGACTGGGCCAAAAAAATTGACTATTTTTTTTTTTTGAAAGATATAATAGTCATTCAGAATGACAAAAAAAAAATTCGTGAAAATTTGAGCCTTCAATATTAATTTTAAGAGGTCTATCATCGCTATTTTTAATTTTTATTCGTGATTTGATATTTTACGTTAGAACTGCCAAAAGATTGAAATGAAAAAATTCATTTTAACTTATTCTCATATAAAATTGAATTCCCTACAAAAAAGGTCTGATTGAAAATTTTCGTCAGACAAGCCGTTTCCGAGTAATTAAGCTTAATAAATCGATATGTTTTTTGTCGATTTGACTTTATTACTTTGGAATTTTGTAACTAATGAATCAATGAATATCTAAAAAACACCATGACATAGATTCTCTTGATGGAAATTTAATGTTCTACAAAAAAGGTCTTTTAATATTTTTGCCTAAATTGACTTCTTCAAAAGTTATTCAAGATTAAAATCGGAGAAAAAATTGAAATCTAAAGTTTTTCGTTTTTAACTCAATTTTTTTCACTTAACGGAACAAATTGACTTTGTTGATCATTTAGCCGTCGTAAATGATGTAGCTGAACGTGGTTGATCGAAGAATATAATAAATGTCTTACGAAAAACGAAGAGCAACTTCAATACTTACTACTAGTCATTAGTGCGAATATCGAAAAAAATACCCGAACTGCAATAAAAAAAACCCTTAATTTGATGGATTGTCATAACTAATAGTTGATTATGATTGTTCAACTATAAAATCTTATAAATTTCTTATAAAATATCAGTTGTAATTGTGTTTGAATTTTTTACCATCTGTTATTGTTATCATTACTTAAATAGCCATAATCTGATTTTTCTTCCATATCAATTTATAAAATATTACAAATAAATAACTTTTTAACAGTAAAACTAAATAATCGTTTACTTAAAAATTACTTTGAGACAGTAAAACTACGTTTTTGTTGGGAAAAAATCAATTAAGCGAGAATAAATTTATATTTATTATGAAATTTAGATATTTTTGTAATAATATTGTTAGAATAATGATAAATATTGAGAGATTTTTGAATTAATGATGATCAAAAAAGTCAATTTGTTCCGTTAAGTGAAAAAAATTGAGTTAAAAACGAAAAACTTTAGATTTCAATTTTTTCTCCGATTTTAATCGTGAATAACTTTTGAAGAAGTCAATTTAGGCAAAAATATTAAAAGACCTTTTTTGTAGAACATTAAATTTCCATCAAGAGAATCTATGTCATGGTGTTTTTTAGATATTCATTGATTCATTAGTTACAAAATTCCAAAGTAATAAAGTTAAATCGGAAAAATATATCGATTTATTAAGCTTAATTACTCGGAAACGACTTGTCTGACGAAAATTTTCAATCAGACCTTTTTTGTAGGGAATTCAATTTTATATGAGAATAAGCTAAAATGAATTTTTTCATTTCAATCTTTTGGCAGTTCTAACGTAAAACATCAAATCATGAATAAAAAGTAAAAATAGCGATGATATAGACCTCTTAAAATTATTATTGAAGGCTCAAATTTTCACGAATTTTTTTTTTTTGTCATTCTGAATAATATTCTCGATATTTTATATCTTTCAAAAAAAAAAAATAGCCAATTTTTTTGGCCCAGTCTAATGTATAGGCGTGCACACCAAGCGGTTCCAAGTTCGAATTTGCTGTTTCTTTTTCAACTAATACATTTACTATTTCACTGCTATTATTAATGAAATAATAAAATTATAGGCGTGATGTATGGTAAACGTTTAAACTGAAGATTAATATGGTAAAAAGGTCTTTCCTCGGGAACATTTCATATTTTTGTTATCAGAAAAACGAGAAGAGAATACACTAGTTAAGGAAAAAATTTGCCGCTAAATTATTCGCACATCTGTAGGAAACCTAAATAACCCATTCTCATTTGGAAAATAAAATCAAAGTACGTTAACTAACCTAAATGTTCGATATTAATATTGAAAAAAATAAAAATATACGCGTGCGCATACATAAAAATTATTAATACAAAGGTAGAGTTAGTCAATCAAGTAGTTTCAATGTTTTTTGTCCATTTATCCGAATCCGTTGCCGGGTGAAATCCAGTTAACTTGATCAGCAGTGTGACGGAATAATGTTGGATTTTCTCGGGGAAAACTAATATTCACCTATTTTCGACTGAAAAAGAAAATCGAGGAAATACTCATATTATAACGTAAACGCAGAATGCGTCATCAGAATTTGAAGCGCGCTCGCATCTAAATTAAAATCGCTCGCTCGGTTCATTAGCATTTTATAATTTTATTCTTTCTAAATGAAAATAGGGGGTAATTCCCTACTGATGCTCGAGTAATTTAATACTAAATTTATCCTCATTGAGGTATATTTTCTTTTCTGTTTGCTAATACTAAAAATATGGGATGTTCCCTTAGAAAGACATTTATTAATCTATCTTCAGTTTAAATGTTTGTTATTGTGCCTATAATTTCATAGCATTTCGTTAACTATTAAACAGAATGTGCGAATACGTTCTTCTTCTTCATGCGTTATACGCACGGACATCACAATATTTCTACTTTCAGTGGCTCTCATCAGCTTTCCAGTGCTTTCCAATCCCGTCCTTTATATTTTACAGAGCCATATTACATTCTTCCAGGTTCTCTCCGAGACCTTCTATATTTCCTCGAATTATTAGTTTTAGCAGTTTGTACTTGTTTCTCCTGAATATGTGTTCAAAATATAACGTAATTCACGCTTCTTTATGTCTTCTACTTTCCGTGTGACTTCTTTGCACTACTTTGTGAATTGGTTACATTCATTTTTTTAATGCAGGGTTAAATAGTGAGGTTTAAAAACAAAGAACCATCCGATTAAGTTCAGGACCCTTCTGCCACTCCGGAAATTACATATAGTTCTTAGATTTGGATGTTTTCAATTTATTTTCGCCGGAAGAAAAGAAAAAAGCCTAAACATGAGAAATAAGTTGATAGGCACAGATAAGAAAACAAAAAAAAAAACAAAACGGGACTGTGTTTCTAAAAGGCCGTAGGTTTTGAAAGCTGTACGCATTATTCGTCATTAGTAAATTTTTGCCGTGCACAATAATACATTTTATTTAGACTTTTTCTTTTTTTTTAATTGGGTTTCTTACCACTGGCCCGGCAAAACGGAAGAGGCGTGTAATTTTTTCCAGTTTTAGCCATTCAGCAGATACATTAGCGCCGTTATTAAATTAAAATACGGCTTCTATAGCAAAGATCAGTCTTGTCAATAGACGAATATATAATGCCCCAGGGTCAAAAAAATCCTAATCATTTCTATTACGAATTCCGAATCTATTCGGTAATTTTCATTTTAAAGGATATAATTATTCGATCTGCCCCGCAACAAGGACATTCTCGAGTAAAAGATATTAGAATTGTCTTCAAGGCTGCCTGTTTTCCGCTCAGGATAACGAAGTATACCATCGAGGAAAAATTATATAAATGTTGCGATGTATTGTTGAAGGATCTAGCTAGACTGGTAAGTTATTCCACTGTAATGCCCGGGTCCACCGCAGTTAATACGTAGCCGTATAGTGATAACTAAATAAATGCAAAAAAAAAGTAAAATAACCGAGATTATAACAGAAACAAAAGAAAGTAAGGATTGCGGACTAAAATTTCAATTAAATAAACGAATAAATATAGAAATCTGTACCAAAATACCGGAAGATTTAAATTTCGACAGATATTAGAATACACATACGGAATTTATTTTAAAAGATAGAACACTATTAATTATTTCGGTAGGAAAATTTTGAAGATATGTTAAATACTATTGTATAAACATATGTATATTAGTTTGTTGGCAAAAACGATTTTTGCATAGGACGATCGAGATATAAAAGTACTCGTACATATATGAGGAATAAAATTTATCCAACTGTGTGGTACGATGCGAAAAAAGAGAAAAAAATGTTCAAAATGTAAAAATACTGCACCCGTTAAAAACAATAATACGGAAATACGTTATCTTTATTGTCCTCGAAAACGTTTTGTAATATATTCTAGTTTTATATGTTTATAATTTTCAAGACATTTTTTTTTTTTGTTTTATATTAACTATCAACAAACAGGACGTATATTCACTACGGATTTTTCTCGTTCCTAATACCCAAATTTAAATGATCACTTGCGATCGTATGCGTTACTGTTGATTATTTATTCGAATCCGAGGTAGTATTTAAATTTTAAATTCTTTCGATTTGCATATCCTTTTTTTTTGAATTACAGAAAAATTAAATTAAGATCAAGAACTTTTTTATTCAAAAAAAAAAAACGTTGCGGAGAAGGAGAACTTTCAAAATGGACACGAAAATGTGTGTTTTTATTACTAAAAATAAAGATGAACCAAGCAAAATCGATTCTTTTTTCTTAGGGACATTTAAGCCGGGAACATCCATCGTAAAACCATACGCCCGGAGTTACCAGTTAAATTCCGATCAGATACTGACAATGTGAGGAAGAAATCAATAGTTTTTAGGAAGATCATACACAACACAAAAAGAAAGGAAAAAATATTTAAAGAAAACATGATTAGCGTGTCGTCACAGGCGACTATATGGAAAGAAAACTAAGGAGAAAACCAAAATAATAAAGAAGACGGTAAGGAGAGCGCGTATCCACGGACGGGGTTTTAGTTGTCCTGATAAAATATGAATCATACCTACCTCGCATATTTAATCCAAAAATGACGTGAACCGTTAGTTACATAAATTATTCGAATAATTTTAGAAAAATATTTAAAATAATATTACGCTTTTTTTTTGAATAATCTTGCAAACATTTTTAAGAATCAGCATGCTCCGAAACGAGGAAAATTCGAGAAACTAGAAATTATAAAGAAGTATATGTAAATATGAGTGTGTTGGTTTGATAGAAATTTTTCTAGTTGTAAATAAAAAGTGAAATATCGAATTGTAAATCAACTTCAGATATTACAACGCGGACGTTAAAGAATTACGAAAAAAAAATATAAAGCGAAGAAAAAATTTTACTTCAAGAAAGCTTTTATCAGCGTTGCAGCTTTTTATAAAAAGAATTCGAGTATATACTGATAAAACCTTTTTTGTACAACTAATATTGGCTAATGTATTTCCCCATTTACTTAACGATATTTTTCGTACTTTGTCGAAAAATAAGAAAATTTACTTCGGTTTTTTGTTACCATTTCTCTCTTGCAATTTTATACGGAGAATATATGTATATTTTTTTCTGTTTCTATTTCTATTTTATTTAATTCGTTTCCGCAAATATTCGCGAATTAAAAAAAGTAGCTTAAGATTTAACAGGGGAAAAAAATTTGTCGATTTGTTTTTCGTTTTGTACGTGACGCGTATTTTTAAACTTTTTTTACTCCCAAACTTAATCGACAAAACGTGCAATTATTTTGTTTCTAAATGGTAATCAGCAGCGGAATATTTCAGCCCGAACTATTGTTGACAAGGAATGTGTTGAGTGCACCCACTGGTAAATACCGCTTAGGAGGGGGAATGTTTAAAAAGTCGAAAATATCCTACCTTGAACGGTTTCAGTTTTTTTATAGATGTCGTTAGTTCTTCTTCTTCGTGTTCTAATTTTTCTAGTTTTTCTTTCAATCGGTTTACCACTTCATCGTACGGATCGCAAGTTTTACATCGTTCCGTCGTTTCCGATTCAACTTCTTCGCACGTTTCTCGTATTTCCTTTCAAAATTGTTGATCCATTATTAATACGATGATAAATTCGTTTCATTTTTCGTTCTTACGTTTTATTAAGAACGGAAAAAGAAAAAAAACATTAAATTAAAATTATTCAAAAACTTCAACTGTATGCGGCTCTTAATCGTTTACCGCAGATCACAATTATTTTCATTTTAAGGTGTTCTTTTTATTTATTTTTTATCGCGTATTGCCATCGGTTCTAAGAAATACTCTCTAGAATTGAAAGAGTGGTTAAAACCAACCGAGTTTAAAAATTTTAGGCTTTTCGTTAGCTAACTACCGTAGTTGGTTAGGTAGTGCTGCTTCGTTCGGGTATAATCCCGATTTTGTAAATTAAGAATGTACAAAATTTCGCTTGCGCTAAGGAAACGTCCATAATTGGCCCGCCGACTCAAAAAAAAAATAAATAAATAAAAACGTAGGTTTTTCATTAACAGCACGCAGAACAATGTTTCCATGTATCGTTTAGAAAGTCTTATTAATTCCCCACTTTTTACCGGGTTTCTTCAACATCAGTGAGCTAAGCTTTAAAACACTTTTTCCTCCGGAATATGTTGTGGAATATCTTATTCACAAAAAAATCTCTGTCCGCTCAATCTCAACACTGTGCCTAGCATTTTGAATAAAATTGTACCTGATTCGCCTGATGTTCCTGTACTTAAAAAATCCTTTTTTATCCAATCTTGCTCGCTACGTGAAAAAACTCTTATGACGACGTGTTCCCCCGGATAAAAGATAAAATTTACCCCGCAAATGCTTTCCAGTCCGCTTAACTCTCTCAGAAGTCCAGATATGTCGCAAATTAATCCTGCTCGACGAACACTCGTTCGCCTCTTTAGCAATGACCTGATTTTGATTGTTCCACCGAGTTACACTCCGTAACATTTATCATACACTTCTCCACTGTTGACCCGGTGTTCGCTTCTCCTTTCATCTTTCCTGACCCGAACTCATTTGTCTACCATGACCTGTGTTGTAATGATCATTTCTCCATAATCATCCGCACTCCATCATTCTCCGTGAACAAACGTCCTGCAAAACCACATTTCTCATTCCGTAAGACAAAAATTGCAGCATGTTTTTGGCGAGAGTAAACCTATGGTCAATATTAATACCTTCGTAGAAGCAACTTTTAAGCATCAGTACTTAAATCTGCCCGGCCTTAACCCCGAAATAGAAGAAGCACTGTGCTGACGAAAACGCGCGTTGACCAAAATTTAAATCGATAGGCTTAGTCTCTGATTTAATAACGTATAGGAAGCGTCGTACCGCTGCACAAGACTTTATCAGGTGTAAAACGCAGTGATCCTGATAGCAACTGTTGACTTCCATCTCCGTAACTACTATCAGTAGCTATGATCCAAAATAGAAATCGTTAAATGACTCACTCCCATTTGGTTGTAAACATTTTTGCAGAATATTTTTCCACCATATCATCCTTATCAGTACATTCTCATGCTTTTTCCTTGAAAAAAAAATCGAAATACCGACAATTACTTCTCACGTTCCTAATTGCCTCTTCACCATGTTTCGAGAGTTAGATTATAAACTCAAATAGCACACTCCAAGTGGAGCACCCGGACCTAAGTGCATCCCCCTTCATGTTAAAATATTTACCTTCTTTTTCTAAAATCTTTTTATTTCGCACGTTTACAATCAAATTTGGTCTTCCAGCGCTATTCCACGGTGACAGAAATTATTACGAAACAAAACAGAAACCTTTTTTTCCCGCAGAATTACAGATCTCCATATCTCTCCCAACCTGCTAAAACTTTTCAGAAAATGGTCAATAGCAACCCCTTCTTTTCTTTCTTGAAGTAACCTTTTATTCTCGAGCCGGAGGGCACAAGACGCGTATCACAGCTAATCATTTTTGCTAAGCCTACAATGGAAAATATTAACAGCGTACCAACTGTTCCGTCTTTTTTTATATACAGAAAAGCCGTTTATTATAGCGATACGGATAATTAGCCAAGAGTTGACATCAGTTGGTCTAATTGGAAACATGGTTAATTTTCTGACAAACTTTCCATGTTAAGATTGTTTCGACAACATCGGTAACCATTCAAACGGAGACTGGCGTACCGCATGGCTCTACCCTGAGCTTATCTACCATATCAGTGTAACAGCTAATCTACGTTGCCAAGCTCTATATATTGATGACTTAAATATTTCCTTGCCCGCTAATGCTCAAAAGATCTTACAAAAAAGTGTGTTTATAAACTGCAGTCCCCCCTTTGTAATAATAACGGTCTTACTATTTTCAGTCAAAAGCGGTTTAGTATCTTCTTAAAAATTGAAAACTTTCCAATTCCCATTAAACCCATTGTTCAGTTCCTTGGCTTACCGCTGTTTGGTAAAAAATTACTGTGATGCCCTTATATAACCAACGTCAGAGTTAAATGTTGCAAATTTTTATCTATTCTTAAATGTTTAGAAAGTGTAAAATACAATTTCCCCTCTAAAATCCGTCTTCCCATCGATAAGTCTCCAGTCCCCTCTAGAATCAACTATGGGATATGGCCGCCCTTCTCACGATTCAGCGCGGACACATTGGTACTATTCCTCGTCTGTACGCGTAGTATTTCTCCATTAAAATATTTCACAGACTTTTATACCTACCGAGAAACCTTTCTACATTTCATTCACAACTTATCTCTTTCTCTCTCTCTCTCTCTCTCTATCCACACAGAGGACTTCACCGACGCTCGAAATTTCCCTAATGATCCACACTATCGAGGAGATTCCTTGTGAGATTAAAAAATAAAACTAATTTCTCCGAACAAACTCGTTACACGCTAATACCGCTAAAGAACTTTCCGGATGTGTTAATCTTTCCGTAATGAAATAAAAGTTTCAGCATCTACGTATAGCGCATAACCGGCACGAGCTACAATTCAAAAATAGTTTGACTATTTAATATGCTACATAGACACAGCAAATGCCTACCCAACTGACAGCCTATTGCTTGTACATTTGAGACGTATGATGTACATTACAAGCAGTGAGACTTAGTGCCAGCTATGGGTCGATGTTCTTCAGTTGGTGGTATACTTGCTCTAACTATATGTCAGTAGCTTAAAAAAGCGGGGACTGGCGCAGTTTCCCCCGGGTTTCCCTCAGGTGTTCAGGTTTCCTCCGATATTCCTGGACAGTTCCCCCGATTTGCTATCCAGGTGCTCAAAATTCACCTAAATTCCCGCTCAGGTGCTCAAAATTCACCCAAATCCCTGTCCAGGCGCTGAAAATTCACCCAAATCCCCGTCCAGGTAGTCAAAATTCACCTCAATCCCCGTCCAGGTGCTGAAAATTCACCCAAATCCCTGTCCAGGTGCTGAAAATTCACCCAAATCCCCGTCCAGGTAGTCAAAATTCACCTAAATTCCCGTCCAGGTGCTCAAAAGTCACCCAAATCCCCGTTCAGGTGCTTAAAATTCACCCCAATTCCCGTCGAAGTACTTAAAATTCACCCCAATTAGTGTCCAGGTGCCGAAAGTTCACTGAACTTCCCCCAGTTCCCCTGTCCCATTCCCAGCGGTCCTTGTAATCCGAACATGAACTATTTACACCCTCCAACCCTTAGACTATTACGCTCTGGTAATCCGAACACCCCATAGTCCAGGAGAAGGACCCCAACCCGAATTCTTGTGTTATAGCTGTAAAGTAACCTATATTTTTATATTTACTTGTATAAAATTAAATTATAACCCAATTTCCCGCCAAGAGATCCAGAGTACATTTAAGTATAACTCTCAACTAGTACATCCCCATAATCTGAGCACCGCTCGGAGAAAGGAGGCCCAAGCCCGTGCTCTGTTGTATGAACATATCAGATATTCAGAACTGAATAAGGTGGAACCAATAATTTATTTCTATAGCATGGAACTAACCTTAGACCCCTCTGACAATTTATCGATCTTTTACCATCATATTATAATATATAATTTACTCATTTTCCGCGGACATGATTATTTTATAATTATTATTATAGATAATATTTTTAAGCTATGCGCATAATTATAACCTTGGGGGATATATTAATATACTAATTCAAAGAGTATTTTTCAAAATATAATTCGAGTCCACCTCGATGAATTATTTTTAATATTAGCATAATTTTAATCATTTGTTTAATTAATTAATTAAGACCTCCGATAGATGGAAAAAATCTCCGAACAATTAAAAATTTTTCCGCGCATGATTAATTTTATTTCAGGTAAAATTTCCGGCCGTTAAATAATATTTATGGGCGTCCTATTTTTAATATTATACACATCTTACTATAATTATTAAATGAAGTTTAAACATGTCGTACTTATTTCAGTTAAGTGGTAAAAAAGGTAATTTGACCAGTAATATATATCCACCATTATTATTATCAAATAATCGTCACTAGAGTATTGGATTAGTATCGTTAACAACATAATATCATTCTATACATAATATCACGCCTGAATGTAATACGTTATATTACTATGATTCTGTTTATGCGGAAAAAACGGCCCTGCCTCCGAAATCGAGTATATTACCTAGCGGATGTTATGAAGTGAGCGATAACGAAGAATTCTTACGAGAACATTTAGATGAAAGCATTATTATAAAAGGCGATGAAAGAACGTTAAAGTGTCTTATACAAAGTAAGTATTACATACAATTTACCGGTCCGCGGAGTATTGGGCCACTATTGGGTTTTGATGGTGTGTCAGATGTTTTACATCCTCTAAAGAAACATACGAGTCCTAACACCGTACAAATTACACCGATTAATATATTGAATGTATATTGTAACATAGCAACAGGTGGATATATGTACGAATGGAACATCGTCTCATCTCATTTACAGTTTTCCTTTAAATATAGCGCCCGGATATAAGATTTCTGAAACCCCAAAAACGATTATTTATTTACCCGTAAGTACGGATTACATTTCAGAGTTAAATGTATATATAAAGGATCAAAACGGAAATATCGTTGATTTTGCTAGTGAAAATTTAATAATAAATTTACATCTAACCAGTTTGTCATCTTAATAACGTCTAAAATGCCCGTCATATACACTAATAAAAGTATATATAAGCGCTCTCAAACGCCTGTTCGAAGCGAAGAAAATTATGTAAATAGAGAAAGAAAAAGAAGAAAAGCGTTGAGTGTAAAAAGTATTTGTGTGCTTAAGTCGTTGGGTTACCGCGTGTTAGTTGAATAAGATAAATCAAATATTAGTGCAGTGCAATGGAACATATACTACAAATTGATTCACCCAATAGTCTTACAGACGATACAGTTGCCGCTTATGAAATACATACACACAAACCTTATGCAAGTTCAACATTTGGACCTAGCGATGAAATACGAATACCTGTTCAGCAAAAGGATGTTATTACTTTACCGTCAGAAAGTTATTTACTTCTACAAGGGACAGTCTCGCCGTTAGTAGATTTTTCAATGAATGGCCCACTATTATTATTCTCTGAATTACGATATGAAATTAATGGAAATACTATAGAATGTGTACGTCAACCAGGAATTACAACTCTCATGCGCTGATTATTATGTTCCGAAAATATCAAATCAGATTACAACTACAGTACATGCGCTCTAAATTCGGAAGAATTGAAAGTATTCACACGAGAAATTGCCGATCCATCAGCCCCATCAACATCAGCAGGTACGGGAGTCAAATTGATATTATTCCTTTACGCTACATATTTGGTTTTGCAGAGGACTATAGACGTGCTATCGTACACGCAAGTCAAGAAATTGTTCTAATCCGTGCTAACAGTGACAAAAATGCTTTTACCGCAACGGACGATAAGTCAATTAATGTAACATTTCAAACAATTGCATGGCAACTACCGTTTGTTAAATTGAGCGATCAAGCGAAAATATCATTACTTAACCAAATAAAGAAGATAAAGCACGCGCCTACACAATTTAGAGCATGATCTCTTTCTCATCAACCGTCTCTGCCCACTGTTTCTGAACACAGTTGGGTAATTAAATCATCATCAATGGTAGAACGTCCTCGTTTCATTATTATTGGATTTCAAACGAATAAACAAAATAATTTAACCAAAGATAGTTCTACATTCGATCATTTGAATATTACTGAAATTTGTGCCTACATAAATTCAACAAGATATCCTTACGAAGTAATGAATTTAGATTTTGTTCGAAAAAGATTTGGAAACCTGTACTTGTTATATGCAAATTTTCAAACAATGTATTATGGAAAAGAACCACCGCATCCTGCTGTTGGCGTGGAAGATTTTCTTAGTAAATACCCCCTTTTCATCATACCATGTAACTTTCAAAATGAACTCTTAAATGATGGTAGTCCATTGCGGATTAGACTTGATTTTAAAACGCTTAATAATGTACCTTCAAACACGTCATGTTACGCTCTTATAATACATGATAAATCCACCAGTTATAATGTATTGGAATTATGATTGTAAAAGAATGCAATTTTACAATTTAGTATTTGTTTTTTTATGTTTGTGAAAGTAGTGTTTTGCTCGCGTTAAGTTTGTTACGTTTGTAAATTTTTTGAAGTAATAAAGTTTTTATAAAAGTTTGTTTTGCTGTTGTTTTGTTAATAACCAGTGTAACGATGAATAATAATATATATGAGTTATAATTGATTTTCAATGTTTTAATGATAATACCTACATAATTAAAGAGATCGCGATTTTAAGTCTGGACGCTGAAATTTCTTTTCATCAAATTTATAAACCACCATACGATTGGGATATATTATCAAATAATAAAAAGTGTACAAATTCGTGGATTACACGAAATTATCATTCTATTCCATGGAATGCTGGAGATTCCGATTATAGAAATATATCGATCGATTTGGAAAATGTTTTAATTAGATTCCAGCCTTTAAAGATTTATGTTAAAGGAGATGCAAAAGTTGAAACTATTTGGGAAAAGTTTATGGAATCATCGCTTACTGATTATGAAATAATCAATTTAGAAACACATTGTGGTACGCCGAATTTACCAAATTTAAATAATAAGTACGATGCTGTATCAAGTGCTATAAAATGTAACGCACGCACCAATGGAAGAATTAATGTATGTTCGTTACAAAATGTTCATGTAATGACGAAATGGTTCGATATGAATGTTAGACCCGTTTTATCAGCATTAAAGTATCCTATACATGAAATGTTGCAGATAGCTACTGCGGAAATATTAATTGCCGAATGTCCAGATAAAATTTGTGATTTTTATGATAAATTACCCGAAACAATGAAGAACAATGAAAATATTATAAAATATTTACCCTGTTTTAACCATCATAGATTCGATATACCTGGTTCAATGAAGCTTAGTGCGCTTAATCCTACCTTAATTAAAGATTGTAAACAATGCAAAGTTGTTTTTAAAAATGTTTCTTAACGATTAAATTTTCATTATTAGTTTATTTGATTATTGTATTATGTAATAAGATTTTTGATTTGTATTTTTGCAGTATCTTGTTTGTAAAATTTATAGAAACATGAAATATACATATTTTATTTTCATATAACGTTTACTTTTTTCCATACTTCTTCATAATCTTCAGCATCTATGCTTTCAAAATGTATTGTTAAATAATAAGTTGAAATAAACACAAATAAATTGAATAATGAATGAAAAAGTGTATTATAATGAAAAAATACATAAAAAGAACGATCGAGAATGACGAGAATGAGGAGAACAATGAGAATGATGGTATAAAAAAATACACAGATAAAAAAGCGTCCATAATATGTTAAAAATATGTACAAAATATATACAAAAAAAAAAAAAACCATACATCTTATTCTAACTGCATACGTTTTGCAGCTGGTTCAGATTCATTTGCCTCTTCTTCTTCATTACTAGTGTGAGCAATAATATTATCTAAATCTATGTGACCTAAGGCCACTGTATGTATATTATCCTGTAACATGACACGTTTATCGTCTAGTCCATTAATGGCTAGCTTTGTTGTGCATATCATGTATAGTTCATGTCCATAACTTTGTATCATATTCGCAGTATGATAATTAGCGCTAGTGATATTATTATTACTAAATATACAATTTTTGTAATCGTTAAATGATATTTCATTCTTTGTTACCTTGTAAGGAACACCCTTACATTTCGTTATCGCCTTATTACTATTTGAAACTTTAATACTGTATGCCTTGGATCTTAGACCAATGAAAGCTTCTACAGGAATTGAGTTCATCTCATCTTTGTATTTCCCAAGGACTTTCTTGTTACTAATGGAATAGCACGGGTGATCGGTGGGGTAATCAGACATATCGAAAAAACTGAAATTATTCCTTATATCTAAATATAAATCGGCGGTTCTTATATCATAAACGAGACTGTCGGGTATCTGTATATAATAAAGTTAAATTATTTACACTGTACATTTTTAACCATCTTATTATAGTGAAAGTCATACATAGTGTGCTTACTAATGTCAAGGATCGACATCCCAACATAAATAGGCTTATTAAATAAAATATGTTTTGCACTACAATGAACGGCGCATAAGAACGGGCGCTCGCGAAATATAGTACGATTCTTAAACCTAGGGTTTGCAACGAGTTTTAAATCTAATAAATTCTGTTGGTTTTGAAGCGATTTTCCATATATCGCATTATTCATGATCTTGTAAAGGTTCTTTTCAAAGTCATTATTTGCTAATTGACAATACCGAGTATTTAATTCTATATATTCCTTCAACCATGGCGATTGGTTGAAGCATACACTGCGATGTATTTTAGTTAATCTTAATCCTAAATTTAAAGCTAATTTCAAATATTTTATAGTTATGATGTAATTCGACTTATTATATAATGTTGCAACCAGTTTTTTGATTGTCCCTTTTTTAGAGACATTATGATGTTCAGGGCATAGAGGATAATCGTTATGTAAATGATATAGACTGGAGGGGTACTCCAAATCTACCTCGAGTACACAACCCTCTGTCCCATTTTCATCATAATTTAAAACATCAAGATGCTGTATTAGATTTTCGGTCATCCACTTGAAGCCACCTATTGGAAGTGGCTCACACATGGCGTGACCATACAAATTATTAGCATCGAGATAAATAATAAAATTACTATCTTCTTCCAACAATGAGGAAGAAGAAGGCGAGGACGATGACGATGACGGAATAGTGTTATTATTAACAATATATTTATTGAGCGCTTCACAATAACGTTTAACACATTGGGTGAGACCGCCTCGTATACCCTTTTCAAAAAAGAGGTACATGTCGTAGTCGGTCAAAAGTTCAAGTTTAATGCCAGTTAATTTCAGCATTGCCACAAATGTGAAACCAGGAACTGTATATGACCATGCAGGGTCTAAGCTGTAAATTTTGTAGCAAACGGTACAGAAATTTTCAAAGATGTCTACCAGAAGGAGGACGTCCGTCCTTAAATATTCATCCGAATACTCCCCCAAATTCTTGACTTGAAGGGCATCCCATACTGTCTGCGCATGTTGATAAGCAGTCTCATCGATAGTCGACTTTGTTAGAGAACTGTAAAACGCCGATCTTGGAGGCAATGATTCTTCAGCAAGTTTGGCGGTGTCTGTGCAGTATTCATATGGAAAATACCCCTTTAGGTGGAAAAGGGGGAGTAAAGATGGATCACGAATGTTAGCAACAGTATGATGGAAAGCATCATCCGGGAGGTAGCTCGCCAGCTTCTCCAAACTTGATGCCATGAAGCTAAAGGAGTCGACGAATCTAAGCTGGAACTTTCCAGGTATTATCTGTTTCGAGTTTCCTTTATATCGCTCTTCTGTGTTTGCAAGCACATTTATGTCAAGTGTGTTGTATGCCAATTCGCGAACTATTATATGGCTATCATAGCGAGATAGGTTATGAATAAATACTAGCAAAAAATGAGGTAAGTGCGACTCGAGATTGCATTTGCTATGTGCGGCACCACGATATTTACCAGTTAGATGATTATGATCCCGAACTTTATCATCATCATTTAATTGGTTTGTGCAGATGCAACAAACAGTAGCACTATCAAATGCTAATTTATCTGCAGCACTCATCACGATTGATTTATTGTTTTTGTAAATTTTGTAAATTAATTTCGCATCATTTACAAGTTTTTCCACAAACACTTTTGCAGCATCGCGATCACGATATATTCGTTGAGATCTTAATGATGGAGGAAGAACATTTTCACCGACGCGAGACACGATTTTATATGAAAAACTCATAGGCACATGCCTATGAACTTTTATAGTGTTCTTGCGTGGTTGATCGCTCTGTACACGACGTGTGATACGGTCATCTTCATCTTCTGACTCATCATTCTCTTCATCAGTTTCATCATCATCTACTACAGGCTCCAGTACACACTCGAAATCTGTGTAGACTACGAAGGGGATCCAGTATTGCTGGCGATATTTATCATGCTGGAGAATGTTTTTCCCCTGCACAGGCATCTCGATTGCAACTGGAGAATATTTCCTACAATCTTTTTGGTGTTCCTGGAGCTTTTGAGGACTGTCAGCGTGCCTCAAGCACCTTCTACAGATGTGTATTCGTGATTTATGACTATCAATTTGAGATACCACTAAACGTTCAAAATCCTTGATGAAACAATAATGTTTCTTGACTCCATCTTGGATCATAAGGAGATCTGCATGATCTGGTTTGTCTTCCTTACAGATGTGAATTGGGTAAATGACATTCTTTTCGTCCAGCGCATAAACATTAATTGAAGAGTTTGGATTGATCTTTTCAAATTTTTGCACATCATCAAGACTGACAGGAAATGGAATTCCAGTCCAATTGTATTTCACATCCAGTTCTTGATTGTTCAGATACTTGTTTACACGCTGTGGATCTTTCTTCACAAATTTTGCCAACATTGAATTTAACATTTATAACTGCTTTTCGAGCAACTATTGGCTTTGGTAATGGAATGTATGAGGACGCGCGTGCAAGAACATTCACTTTATTATTCTGGAGTTCGACGTAAACAATTTTCTTAATCGTCCAACCCGATCCCTGCACATATTCAAATCTGTCGATCAGATCCTTCATTTCGCCAACTGAATCTTTGTACCACTGGTTGAAATCATCTCCTTCAACAAGCAATTTACAATTTGATGGAAAATATGTTGGAACCGTGTGTTTTTGTTTGGTAACTGCTGTTATTCGTTTAAACATGCAATGTAGCATGAGGCTACATTTTAATCCTTTCCCGATTGATCTAGAAACTGTATCAATTACAGTTGATTTAATTTTTTTCAAAAATTTATTGATGTCGACAATCCTCGCATTATCATTTATGCTCCTGTAAGTCGCGATCCTATTTTTGTACCGCTTCGTTATATTTTCAATATGATACAGGACTGCCATAGGTCTTTCGACGTCCGGCACAATATTTGATCGAGAAGTAGATTGAGAAGACATTATGAAAAGAATAGCGATAAACTTGTAAAATTAAAAAAAATAATTTTAATTAAAAATGGATGTAAATAAAATGAGAGTTACTTACTGATTTTAAAAATCTGTAAATGATGAAGAATGTTGTAAATTTTAACAAAACTTAAAAATCACTTTAAACTTGATCACAAGAAAACGAACTGAACACTGTGAAGAGCAAACTACAAATGCGACTTCTTCAGGATTGCATGTACCTATCTTGATTTTAACAAGCGCTGTGTGCAAAAAATGGGCGGGGCTAAAACATTCCCGAAAACCAGTTTCATTGGGGGCAATTGGTCGCTTTCACTCCGATTCCTGGAAAAAGGGTGCATGGATGGTGTAGCTGTCTGCAAAAAATGGGCGGGGCTAAAACATCTCTGAAAACTGGTTTTGGGCGGAGAAATTGCACACTTTCTCTGCGATTCCTTGAAAACGTGCATGGATGGTGTAAATTAACCCTCTTCAGAATGATTGAAATAAGCCTGCTTAATTCAGCTTGATTTCAGAGGGATACATCACCCGTTTTCGGCATGATACCTAAAAAGATGCATGGCTGTCATAAATCAAGCGTTTACAAAAGGGCATGAATGACAGGTCATAAATCATGTTAGTTTTCAAAGGGAGCGATCGTCCGCATTCACCTCGATTCCTAGAAAAGGTGTATAGACGGCGGAAATAAAGCCACTGCAAAAGGACATAAATGACAGGGGCCATAAATCATGATGGTGTTCAAAGGGAGAGACCGTCCGCTTTCACCTTGATTCCTGGAAAAGGTGTATAGACGCATGAATTCATCTGTTGTAAAAAAGGTCGCAACAATAATGTCGTGAACGACCAATGAGTTCGCTTAGTCTGCGGAGCAGTGATTGTTCTTGGAAATGCTGAGTGACCAACAACCCCGATGTTAATTGTGTGCGAGCGCAAAAAAAAAATACTCTTCTGCCAAATAACGATAAATAACGAGCGAGCTGTGCATACAAAGGCTGCCATGTTAAGGAGATGTATACCTACAGAGGTTGAAGATTTCTAAAAAAGAAAGTCTTGCACGTGAATGAAAAACCGGTTTCAGCGGGAGAGATTGACCGCTTTCACCCTGATACATAAAAAAGGTGTACAGACGTCATAAATTATCCTGTTATAAAAAATGGCGCCACAATAATGTTAATAATAATGGTGGATATATATTACTGGTCAAATTACCTTTTTTACCACTTAACTGAAATAAGTACGACATGTTTAAACTTCATTTAATAATTATAGTAAGATGTGTATAATATTAAAAATAGGACGCCCATAAATATTATTTAACGGCCGGAAATTTTACCTGAAATAAAATTAATCATGCGCGGAAAAATTTTTAATTGTTCGGAGATTTTTTCCATCTATCGGAGGTCTTAATTAATTAATTAAACAAATGATTAAAATTATGCTAATATTAAAAATAATTCATCGAGGTGGACTCGAATTATATTTTGAAAAATACTCTTTGAATTAGTATATTAATATATCCCCCAAGGTTATAATTATGCGCATAGCTTAAAAATATTATCTATAATAATAATTATAAAATAATCATGTCCGCGGAAAATGAGTAAATTATATATTATAATATGATGGTAAAAGATCGATAAATTGTCAGAGGGGTCTAAGGTTAGTTCCATGCTATAGAAATAAATTATTGGTTCCACCTTATTCAGTTCTGAATATCTGATATGTTCATACAACAGAGCACGGGCTTGGGCCTCCTTTCTCCGAGCGGTGCTCAGATTATGGGGATGTACTAGTTGAGAGTTATACTTAAATGTACTCTGGATCTCTTGGCGGGAAATTGGGTTATAATTTAATTTTATACAAGTAAATATAAAAATATAGGTTACTTTACAGCTATAACACAAGAATTCGGGTTGGGGTCCTTCTCCTGGACTATGGGGTGTTCGGATTACCAGAGCGTAATAGTCTAAGGGTTGGAGGGTGTAAATAGTTCATGTTCGGATTACAAGGACCGCTGGGAATGGGACAGGGGAACTGGGGGAAGTTCAGTGAACTTTCGGCACCTGGACACTAATTGGGGTGAATTTTAAGTACTTCGACGGGAATTGGGGTGAATTTTAAGCACCTGAACGGGGATTTGGGTGACTTTTGAGCACCTGGACGGGAATTTAGGTGAATTTTGACTACCTGGACGGGGATTTGGGTGAATTTTCAGCACCTGGACAGGGATTTGGGTGAATTTTCAGCACCTGGACGGGGATTGAGGTGAATTTTGACTACCTGGACGGGGATTTGGGTGAATTTTCAGCGCCTGGACAGGGATTTGGGTGAATTTTGAGCACCTGAGCGGGAATTTAGGTGAATTTTGAGCACCTGGATAGCAAATCGGGGGAACTGTCCAGGAATATCGGAGGAAACCTGGACATCCGGGAAACTCGGGGGAAACTGCGCCAGTCCCCGCTTTTTTAAGCTACTTATGTCTCAAAAAGCGCTGTTGGTAATAGACTCATCGGCCTTTTTGGTTGCGATCTCCGAAAACTTCACACCACACATTCGGTAGTGACTCAAATGCACCAGATGTCATACGGGTTTTTTTGCTGATTGCTCAACAGCGGCTAGATCTGTTCTTCGGTTTATTAGAGCTACTAAATTAACTAAAAATACCGGCCACTCACCCAGATGCTGTAATAATCTTGGTAGCTGAAAACAGTGTGTTGAATGGTCTGCTGTACATATGCACATATACATTAAATTTGACCCCTCTGTTCTAAGGCTCCAAACATATTTTTTGTATTGTTTTATGATTTCTTATAAAATCATCTCCAATTTATAATCTTAGATGTCCTTATTTCAGAACTGGAAATCTAGAAAAATGTGTCCATTTTTTCTCATAAATCACATTAACTTACTAAATTTTTCCCGCACATTTTCCCCCGTAAATAGACACCTTTTTTTTCACTTTTAATTACGCAGATTTCCGCTTAACGTATTTTCACTATCGTCCTGTTCGAAAATTTTTGTAAATACTATTAATTCCTTATTTCCTCTTTACTTTTTTCTTTTTTCCGATTATCCAAAGTGATGTCAGAACCTCGTTCTTAAAACCCGTCTAATAACTATTCGGAAAGTTTTAAACTTGCTCCATCTTGTTCAGTTTTTTTTGCGCAGTTAATTATTCTTCTCGGCAATAATCAATTTCTGATTATCTCTCGTGCAAAAAATTTCATATTTTTTTTCTTTCCGTGATTTTATCATTGTTCGTATTCGATCGATCATTTTTATAATCTTTTTCAGTCTCACTGAATTCAAATTCCTTCCGATCCTAGTCGTGGTTTGTTATTGACCGGAACGGAAAAGTCGATTATCTCTCTCGTAATGTAGTGAGCTTCTTAAAGACACTATTTGTTTTATAATCGTCCCTACCTTACAACGTTTCTCAGTTTCTTCCACGTGTCGACTTTGTTCCAGTTACTTAGCTTCCTTGATTCACGATCTTTTCCTTTCCCACTTTATCCAAACAGATTTCTTTTAGATCCCCGGTCATACCGGAATCGAGGGTAATGAGTTAGTTCATTCGCTTGGTTATCTTCCTCTTCCGGTAGATTTCTTCCTGTTTTCTCATTTTCTGGTATTACTCTTCTGTCTGCGGCTGTTCATTCCAAACTATCGTTTGAGTTAAACGTCTCCTCATTCTTCAACCCGGATTCTTTTTTCTTGTCTATTCAGCCTTTCCTTCGTCGCTTCCCCTAGTTTCTTGATTTTCCTTTCATGCGTCGCTTCAACCTCTTGCATTTTGGACACAATTTACTTCCTTTCTCGCTTTTGACTTTTCCAACATGCAATTTATTTGTGATCCCGATCACATAATATTCGGTTGTTCGTCTATTGTAACTGAACAAGCTTCTTTCTACTCCTCTCTGTTACAAATCGGTATTCCCACTCCATACAGTGCATCGTTCATTCTGTCCCTTTCTTCCCCTTCTGTTATTCAAACTCTGGATTCTTTTTTGTCGGCTATCCCTGTTCGTGTAAAGATCTGAGTCTCTTGCGACTTTTTTTCTTTGTTCTTGGGCCAATGTAGACGAACCCATAAAAAGAAGAAAAAAAAAAAGGAAGTTTATTGTCTTTATCGCAATTTCTTTTTCACCAATAAACCCGTAGCTACATATTCGATCTTCGAATTCTCTTAATGATAACCAGAGTGTGCACATCTGACCGCGTTTTTTTTGAAAACTCTCTGCTGTATTCGAACTTTAAAATTCCTACATTCTTGACATTACTGGCCACGACGGATCTGTGCTCGTTAGTCGCAAACTCCCCACTCCCTCACCCACGAAAAAATAAAAACGACACATTCCGCGTCAAAATTTAAAAAAAGGAATTCTGCCGAATTAAAAAATAACATTGAACATAGTTTAAAGATCCGAATAAAAGCCAAAACCAGTAGTACCTCGAAAAAAGACAGTCACGCGTCTGTATAAGCGTGAGTGTTCTAGGCCAATGAAATTCCTTTTGGTCGACATAGTATGACTCTTTATAAATTGCAATTTTTTTTAACGGATATCTGTAAATAATTATGCTTTTTTAATTGTTTTTGTTTTATTACTTTTCACTTTAACTCGTCATTATGTTTCCGAATGGCGTGCAGTCGGATCAGCTTTTTCCGAAAGTAGTACGTGATAGAAATAATTGTTTAAGCTAGTATTTTAGCGCCTACAAGTTTAAACAATCGCGAAGCATTATTTAAATTATTTTCTCCTTGGACTGAAGAAGATGGCGACGAAGGCAAACTGCATAGTAAAAACTGCGGCAGAGACGACTTAACTTGTTCTACTTGTTTCCCGGCGCTAGTATCCGGGGTAATTAACGATAAAGTCTAAAAGTACCTACCGAAAGTTTTTCCTCTTGCTTTACTTTAATTTCTTCGAAAAGCTCCCTTCTTCCTCGTAATTCCTGCCACTTTTTACTGACGTCGATATCACGAAGTTCTTCTTCCCTTTTCTTCTCTGTAAGCTTTTCTTTGGCTTCCTGTACGCTTCGGTGTGCTTCTACCAGTTCGTAATCTGAGCGCAGTAAAGGGGACTGCCATTTATCGTACACTCTGCGCAGAGTAAAATTTCATTAGAACCCCCGTGTGCTAATAGTCGGAAACTAAAAGACATTTCTGTTGCATTTAATGGAACCCAAGAACGTGGAAAATAATTTATGTTTACCCGCAGTCAAACATAACCATGTCGTAATCGGATTAGCATCTTATGCTGACTTTTCTTAGTGCGGACGAAAAGCAACAAGCACAGACAAGAACATATCAGACTGCATTCATGTCAGATTTTCAAACAGCTGTGCTCGGTAGGCTTAAGTTCTGCTGTTTCACGGTGCAGCAGTTGATATTTTCGAACTATGTGACAACTCCTTGTATTTTCCCCGTATTACCTATATATTTTGTTCATTAAGTTGTTGACGAATTCGATAAAATCAGTGAAAATTTCATTGTGTAACATTATTTTAATAAATAGTCACATTTCAAGAATCTTTCAGAGGAACGTGCATATGCGAATACATACGAAAAACGGTTTAAAAAATGCCGACTTCAAAGTTCACTCCAAAAGTTTAATAAAAACACTCCAAAAAGTAAATATACCAGATAGGAAAGTAATATGTTTCGCAGTAAAATTCACCTTAGAAGTGGGATATTATGATTATTCTTAAACAACATTAATACGCTAAATGCAAATTATAACGGTAATCAACAACCGCGTTAAATATTTCCGGTGTTTCCAACACTTAGCTTAAAACGAATGATTTTTATGCTCACTTAATACGTAAGTATGATTTTTTAATATTAGTATTACAATTCGAATTTGATGTAGCAAATCTCCAAGGTATTATTATTGTTCTTCAAGAAAAATCATAATATATTTTACTGCATAATATGTATTATCTTTCATCGAGTGTAATTATTTTTTACTTCTTAGTGAAATCTTTAAGCATCGGTATTTATTTTTTTAACTATCTTATTTCGCAATTTTTAGCGTAAATATTTTTGAGTAATAATGCAGATAGTAGGCCTTAAAATTATGCCATTTTCGGTACTCCGTAAAGAGTTGGCTATTAAACAGCGTAATGTTCATCAGTGATGAGCTGGAAAATCGCGCTTTGGGGATTTTTAATTATCTTTATTCGAATCTACATTTCCATATATAAAATTGTAGGCGCTCATACTTTCCTCGTATTATAGTGAATATTGTTTTCGGTTAATTTTTAAGAACTAAATTTGAAAACCAGACAACTTCATTAGTTGCTTGGACTACGTTCCCAATTACGTATTTCTAATATAGAATATTACTATACCATATGGTATTAAAACCGATATAGTTGTACGCAGCTGAATTATGGGGATGCGCTTCCAAAAGTAGTGTGCATAGAATACAGCGCTATCAAAATAAGGTGCTACGATCCAATGATCATGAGCACCATAGTATGTGTCCAACCAAACACTACATCAGGATTTACAAGTGAAGTATGTTACTGAAGAAATAAAGCTGGCGGTTAAAAATCACTTGTCGAAGTTGAAATGAAAATGCTCTCGCAAACGACCAGCAAGTTGCAACAGATTCAAAAGAAGAAACGTTATTGACTTGGCGTGATTATTCGATAAATAAATTCGGGATCGGTTGATGATCTTGAAATTCACGATCTCATTACCATTAAAATCTAGTAAATGATGATATAGTCAGTTCTAAATGTGAAGAAAAAAAAAAAATTTACAACTAAGCAACGAAAATATATCCCCAAGGAGATTTGTTCTGAACGTTTGTTTTAATGACTGCTTGGCAAATAATCGCCGATACTGATCGATATATTTATGTGGGACCCAACATTTATCGGTACAATTTCTGATAAGTTATTCGAATCTCTCCACGTGGTTAAAAGTTACGCGCAGTTACTGTCAGAGCTGGGCTTGTAAATCACGTTTCGGAGGTCTTAAATATTCACTTATAAGGAAACTTTGATAATATTTTAATATTTTATCTTATTAAAAGTTGTTTCTTTTCCAGTATAATACTGATAATATTTTGTCAATAGCGTTTGTTATATTGTTAAAAACTTCTTTAAAGAGACCTGATGTTTTCATGTTTTTTTAAATTACTACCAAGTATCTGAATTCGTACTTATCAACGTACTTACATGGGGTGGCCGGAATATTTTTGAATAAACAAAGAATCATTAAAATCGGTTGAAATAGTAAAAATGTTTGCCATACGCGGTAAATACACAACCTCTCCTGCTGAAATAAGTATAAAACTCAAACGCAAAGACAGCTATGAAAGAATAAATTAAATTACTTGGTCTCTAAAAATGTTTTATAAAATAATTATGTTTCAATGGCAAAACAAAATAGCATTATTTTAGCATAACGAAAGAAAAGTTTTTTTTTGCGAGTTGTGTAAGGTGTACTACAGGTCGATTTCTTTTCTATTCGTACTATAGATACCCTTTTCTATTGATTATTCTCAAAGGAAATCATGAAAAATATGTAATCTGACTCAGCACAGTTGGATCTGAACCAAGATAAGCTACAAAAAGATTATGAAGGAAGTGGGTAGGGCCAGATTTAAGGGTGGCCAGGGGCGTCAGGGAGCCAGTGGCCCCAGGCCCGTCATCAAAAGGGGCCCTTCACTGAAAAGGGGCTACCCGCTAATCGCTCAAAAATTGAAAATTACAAATATGAAAAGTACGCGCACCCGGATGTTGAAACGATACATCATTCTGATTTTCATAACTCTCGTTCTAATAAAACGAGCATGCATCAACCACAGTCAGCAGGACCTTTTACAAAAAATGTCTAGTCTTGAAATTGCTATTTATACTAAATTTTGGCATGATATTTTAGAACGATTTAATGCAACGAATGAGTATTTGGAAAGCTCTGAAATGACACTAAAGTTCGGCTGTCAATCTTCTTAAATCTTTAAAAACACTTGTAGTTTGACTCTTACGAAACTGCAGGAAAAAAGTTATCTGAAACGCAACACTAAAAAATTATACGAACTCGAAAAATAAAAGAACACGTTGATCGCAAATCATCTCCTGCTGTAAAACATTACACCAAGTTTATTGAAGTAATTGATCAAATTGTTAACTCGCTAATGGAAAGAATATCAGCTTACGAAATAATTTACAATCGTTTCGGATTTTTGGCTTCATTGACAGACAGCACCAATAAGAGCAACCATGATGAAAAGAAGAACGACAGGGAAAAGAAAAATGATGATGAAAATAAGAAAGAGAAGGAGAAGAACGATGCCAAAAAAAAATACGACGATTTACGCAGTAAAGCTAAAGTTCTCGTAAATGCATATGCTGACGACTTAGATGAAGATCTTCGAAACAAATTGTGCAATCTCTCCGCCTTGATAAAATCCAAAGCAAAACACAGAAAAATTCTTATACAGATTAATCATTGAGAACAAGGCCGTGTCCACGGGGTGGGTTTTGGGGGTTAACCCCCCCCCCCCATGAGAACTTAAATAGCTTAGGTACTTCATTAATATTTTATGCAAAATTTTTTGTTACGGGTATAATCAATTACATATGTAATTTTTATTAATGTTTATACAGTAATTCGTTTATTTAAATTATTAATACATAAATCAAAATTATGGGAATTATTAATAGCATGAATATTAGTGAAAAATGTATTTTTATTTATAAAATAAATATGCGAAGAAAATTTTCAAAACTCCCCCCCTTTCTAAAATTCTGGGAACGGGCCTGATTGAGAATAATTTACAATGCACATTTTCGAACACAGAAATTGCTTTACGAATGTACTTGTCATTGATGATATCCAATGCTAGCGGAGAGCGATCTTATTCGAAAATGAAGTTAATATAAAACAGGCTGAGGTCTACAATGGGCCAAGAGCGGTTGGCAAATATGGCGATCTTATTCAAAAATGAAGCTAATATAAAACAGGCTGAGGTTTACAATGGGCCAAGAGCGGTTGGCAGATATGAGTTCCGAATGCGACATAATTCGTGAATTAAGTTTTGATCATCTAATTGAAACTTTCGCTATTAAAAAATCTCGACGCGTGTCTCTCGTTTAGAATTAATTATTAAGAATCGATTTTATTAATTTATTGAATAAATAAAATAAAAAATGTGTACTTCAATTATTGGGGGGGAAATTAAGGAAGCCTTCAACAATTATGTGGCCCCGGGGTATTTTTTTTCTTAATCCGGCCCTGGAAGTGACGATTCTTCTAATCTACACCTAAACTATAGCATTATAATTATTTTATAACTGTATTATTTAAGTTCAACATTTATAAATTCCGGAGCAAATACGAGTGGTTGTGGTTGCAGGGATTTGTAATATGTATAAAAGAATAAGCGAAAAATCTTAAAGTTTCAATATTTCTTGTAAGAGTCATTTATGTATATATATATATATATATAACATTTAATATTTGAAATAATTGAGATTTTTTAAGAGCAGGATCTCAATACTAACCAATAATAATATATTTAGAATTAAACACTAACGCGTTTCGAAGCTAATAGCTTCATAATCACATAGAAGCTATCAGCTTCGAAAAGCGTCAGTGGGTAATTTTAAATATATTAATATTTTATAAAAGTGTACATATATGTCTTTTTTTTTTTTTTTTTTATTTATTTAAGGAGGGGTACTAAACCACACACTGCATGTAACTACCTAGGATATCGCAGTGAGTGGACCCACGTTTTAAATCATGTCTATTGATTCATTTAATAAGTAACAGAAATAATGTTTTTCGAATTTTAGTACTAACGAATAAAATTATCTAAATTTCAGGTTCGAATGACGTACTTTGCGTTTTTTTGATTTTCTTTTGTAACTGAAAATACGTTAATTAATCCTTTCTTGGAATTTAACAATATATACTAAAATTTATCTTTACTAAACATCTCTATTACTCATCTTTTAATGAAATTTTATATACATTACTGTATTTATATTTTTTAACTTTGTGTGATTTGGATATAAAAAATATTTATGTTTATTTTTACTGACATTCTTCGGTGTTTTTTTTCTTTTTTTTTTTTTTTCTAAAACTAAATTCATCCCTATTAATATCTTTTCTTTTTTCTTCGCTAATTTCTCGAAAAAAATATTACGAGCACATTTTATTTAATATTCAATTTTAAGATGTTAGCTACTACGTTTATTATTTCATTAAAATAACATCATCTACATTAACAAAGCTGATCTGTGTTATCTTTTTTTCTTTTTCCTTTTTTTTTTCATGATACTTTTAGAACAATAGTTTATCTTCAAAATCTGTCAAAAAAAAAAAAAAACAGCAAAGTTAAGTAATATTTTTGTTTACCGTTAGTTTTTAAGAAGTAGTTACAAAGTCGTTAGAAACGTCTGTTCGCGTTTAATTGTTGATCTCAATCGATTTAGTTTAATTACTGATAAGAGTTTGTCTCTTACCGCAACCGTTGCGCGTTAGTAAGTAGAACAGTCGTTGTTCAGATACAGAAAACGATATTCGTCTCTTCCATTAGCAAAGCGAGAGTATAACAATGCAAAATAGTAATACAAGCAACCAGGCAATTACGCAAACTTAACGTATTCGAATGGCGTTTGTTTAGCGTGCATTAGCGCGTCTGTGTACATGTGAATTGCCGAAAAACATCTGACAGCACAGCTAAAAATTATTTTACAGCACCATCAATTCCCTCTTTCCTTCTCATGGAACCATTTTCGTGATGGTTCGAAAAAGACTGTTGGGTAGTGGTGCTTCTTTTATTCTTTCAAAAACTTTCCGAATCTTTTTGTTTTCTTCTTTCTGTTTCATACTTAAAGCCGAGTTGATGGCTATTTTACGCTATCTTTATTTCTATTAACCGTTCTTCTTTCAATTTTCTAATTATTTCTCATTCTTGCGACTTTATTATTTTCCGTATACATTTTTTTTATTTTTTCTTGTCTCCTTGCGATTCGTATTGATAGTTGCTGTTGGTTCCTGGCCATTCTGGCATCTTTAGTAATGAGACGGTTGATTCTTTGGTTCGGGTTGCTATTTCATACTTCTTCAAACAAATACCATCTTCTAACGGGCTTACGGCTGTGTAAAAATTTCCGTTTCAGACATACTCGCTCCTTTTTTAATAGTTACGCATTTTGTCCAACTTAAATCCTTCCACCAGCGTTTCTTTGACGCTGCGTTGTTGTCTCCATTATTCGACCGCGTTTTATCCACTCTCCATTAACTTACTTCCGCTTTCGCTTTTTGTCGGCTTCTTCCCCACACTATCTTCTTCATTCGAGTGATGCAGTTGTCTGAAACGATTATCACATGTGTTTATTAAGTGTTCATATCTTTCGGTAGAGCATTCGGCTCTGTATTTCCACTTGCTTAGGCTTGGGCTTTCTGCTCTTTATTGTGCCCGTTATGTCCTGTCCTTTCCTTTTCCTCACATTATTCCCTGTCATTTGTTCCTTCTTGTTAACGATATTTGATCAACTTATTATATAAATTTATCTTTTTACTTTTCTAGTTTTTCTGGGTCCTTGGTTGACGAGCCCGAGAAAAAGGAAAACGAAAAACAGAGGAAAGAAATTACTTATAACCGAGTCGCGGGGAATATATTAACAAGTAAAATATGTTCTAATCTTCCTCAAATAGCCATTTGATGTTGCGGGTAATTCTTTTTTTTTTTTGAAAAAAGAAAAAGAAATTATTACATATTTACTTCATTATTATTACTATTATATTATTATATATAAATTCAAATAACAATCACCCAAACGTTACAATAATCAGTAAAATTAATATTATACGACTAATTAATGAGATTTGTTTTTCTTCTGTTTACTTAGTTTTTTTCTACATTAATATTTACTGATGCATATTGGAGCTGATTGTGCTCATCTGCCAGTGAGGTGCGTTATTTATTTTTTAGTGTAAGCCTAATTTTTGGAAACAACAATTCGCAAACATATATAAATCCGAAAACGGTAAGAATTATTTGTGTTATAAATTTCCTAATGATAAGATCAAAAGAATTTTATATAAAGATATTAGCTTTTTGCGCGTATTTTATTTGAAGTATATATATATATATATATATATATATATATATATTTGTAAAAAATCATTACAATCTTAGGGTCCGTAGTTATCAGCCTGTGGCTTCGCCAGGTCTACTCTAAATCGTACTAATTCGAATAAATAATGGAGTTCAAATTGAAACAAAAATGGCAATGTTTTATTTTACGTTTTTAAGAATATTTAGTATTGTAAGACGCAATAATGATATAACCCCTTATCTCTATGCCCGATAATCCTTTCCAAATAGCAATTACTACTAAAAAATACGAACAAATTACGACGATTAAATCGTATTAAACTTACACAATACATACTGTCTAATAAGTTTTTCGTCCGTGGATAAAAGTTATTTTTATGTCATTCGTGCATCGTTCAAGAATTTTAACTGATCGAGTGTAAAATTAATAAAAAGAGTCTACTTTTTAAATATTGAAGCGGGTAATTTATTTAGAACGTTTTTTTTCCAAATATTGCGGGTCACATGTGTTCTATGAACCGTTTATTTGACACCTATTACAATATGTAAATCAATGTTTCTTTACCATTTCAGTTTTCGGTGTAATTTATGACTACTTACAAGTAAGTGCGGGAGGAATAAGAAATCATGGGTAACATATAGAGAGAATGGTTAAGGAAATGTAAAAAAAAAATCGGGAAAAAACAAAAAAAAAAAAACTACAGGAATTTAGATAGAAAAAGAGAGAAGTTTAAATTAGGTTAGGAGTTAGGGAGCATCCATTAATTACGTGAGTTGTTTTTCTTTTAATGTGGACACCCCCCCATACCACACGTGAAATTTACGGTGTAGTTGTTAAATTTATTTTCATAAAGGAGAAAAATAATACAATGTTAAGGAGCACTACGACGAATTTATTTAAATTTAGTAAAATTAAAAGTAAAAACAGACAACAGTATTAAAAACTCTGAACTTTTTTTTTTTGTTTATTTTTTTTATTTTCCAGATAAAGGTTTTTAATAGCCATTAGATTTTTTCAACCGGTGTAAAATGGGCCATTCCAAAAAAAGCAAAAGAAAAATGTAATAATTTTTTTTTTATTATTATCCGTATAACAATGTATATTCTTTAAAAGTTGACGTGCGATTATCAATTATCTTCCCCCACCCTTTCAGTTTAATTGAGATTTGATGAGATTTTGCTGAACCTCTTCCCTTGCAATTTGAGCTTACGTAATTAATGGATGTCCTCTTATCATCAGTAATGTTTCTTTAATTATTAGAAACTTCGTAAAAATACTTAACCTATTGGGTGTACTCAAGTACATTTAAAGATTTACACAACAGCGTAATAGTATCGTGTAGTAATTTCATATTCAAATAGGGGTAAAAAGTTTTTTTTTGTTTTTTCGGAAAGTACACGAAAATAGCGCTGACTCAGATATAATGAGATATACTGCAATAAGCAAACGTTTGAAAATCAAAATTTATTGATCGCGAATGATAAACGTAAGTAAAACGAAACGTTTAAATTATAATAAATACGTACATCGATAAGTCGGCTGATTCATATTCCACTATCGGTTTACTTTTATTTGCAATTATGTCAGATTTTAAACTGGATTTCATTTTTCGATAAGTTCCCGGTATTAATTTTCTCTGTGTGGAACTGAAAATTTATGTTCGCTATGTTACCTCTTGTTTATACATTGTCATGGTTGCGCCCAGTCAGTTTTTTAGAACTCTTATTCTCTTTCCTATTCAAACGTGCCCCCGTCGGTTGCGCTTTTGCAATTACGGTTTGATCAACAGTACCAGGGATGAATTTAGGATTTTTTTTTTTTTTATTGGGGGCAGTTTATGTTGTTTTTGATTTTTGAATAGAACTGAATTATATATATATGAAAAAAAAAATTATCGTGCAATTTACAATAATATAAATTTCAAGTAAAATAACCAATTGTAAAAAAAAAAATTGCTCAATCAGTTATTAAGTGTAATATTGTAAAAACGTATTCTAATGTGTTCATTATCTTTTCATAATAAACGGATACACCATTATTTTTTCTATGCGTACCAATTAAAATCACCATTTAAATTTTTTGGTCTTCCTACGCTTTCACACATGCCGATAGAATTTCTACACCCAACTTATTTTTAATTTTAGTTAAAATACAATTCACGGTACTAAATGAACGTTCTACACTAGCCGTTGACGTGGGGTCATACACAATAAATTTTTGCATAATATTATTAAGCGTTATATGTCCTATATTAATTTTTCCTCATATAATGAAATCCCCGTTTTGTATATCCGGTTGTGTGATAAATTTAACTCAAGTCAGTCCATACTAAATCTGCGTGTAAATACAGCATATTCCATAATTCGTTAATATGATTTCGTTTAATATTCAAACATTTTTCAAAATTTTTAAAATATGAAATTCATGAAATTATTTTTAGAGTTTTCTTTTTATTAAATCTGTTATTCATTTCTCTGGCAGTATCTAGAAGCAAACGAGTTATTTTGGGAGACAATTTTAGTTGCTTCATTTTCAATTATTTTTCTTAGTGAAGCTCTTTTTTCCCGTGTTTTCAATACTTTTCAAAGTTTCATTATTACCTTCATTATCTTTTTTAAGTGTAATTTTAATATTTTCAAGATGTCTAATTACAGGTATTTATTAACACAGGTATGCCAGATAAATTTAAATGTTTTTGTTGCAAAACATTACTTAAATTATATACGGCACTTACAATTACATTTGAAATCACAAGTGTTGTTAAAAAATTTGATTTTTCTAATTCTAGAAGATTTCTCTACGAAATATTGCGCAATAGTCACCACCGGCTTTTTAAATATGTTCGCAGATTGTTACTAACGAATTATAACATAAAGGAATAGCGCGTACTGAACGGCAATGGCCAAGCCGGCAAATACCACTCTGACTTTTGAAATTTTTAGTGTCCCAAGATTACCTTCTTATTTCAGACTCGTTTACATCTATCAAAGTCATCCAGAGCCAGTCAGTTGCAACTCTTTACCAGCTAAAATAAAAGACGCGATATATATATATATATATATATATATATATATATATATATATATATAGTGACTTCCGCTATTCCATGTATACGTCACATTCTTATGGGTTGCTGGTCATGCTGGGTTTCCAAGCAACGAGCGGGTTGACTTGGCTGTTAGGGTTACGTTGTCTAGCTCGATGCCGTTCAATACTACGTACTACCTGGACTGGGACCATCAGTCATCCAAAATGCACTTTTCCAAAGAATGGAATAAACTATGGTCGAGTCAAACGACCTGGCTTTTAGGTCCATAAAGGCAAGCACTAAACCGTGGTTGCCGCTGCTCCCTATCTCACATAGAGAATTCTCAACTTTATCGAGAAAGCACTTGGAGTACACGGAACTCTCTTACGACTATGTCTTTGAAGGAGCTCTTCATCTGTCTTTCTGCCTCTTTACGGGCTCTTGTCTTACTAACCGTAGAACATCTGCTTAAACGGCGCCAACATTCTTCTACTGCTTCAAGCCATACTCCACTCCACTGTCTCTTGTCAAATCACATCCGGACTGCTGTGTTCGGGCGGTTTTGAATTTTATGGTATTCGATAGACTGTATCGCCTATTGCAGCTTCCACTGAGTCCGGGCGCTGTCATAGTCCAAGTAGTTATATGCGGCACCTAGATGTATACAAATAATAAATAAATAAATTACAAAAAAAAAAGATTCTTCTAATATCGTTTGTAAACGTGTAACAAGTATTCCCTTTTTGCTGATTAAAAAAAAAAGAAAGTAATACATATGTTTAATAATATTAAGACATCGTTTTACACGCCTATTCGCTATTGCTAATTGTTACATTTTATGTACGGCAGCGAATAGAAGGAATCTCGGGTCCAATTAATTAAGAAATGTACATATGGTACCACAAACTTTTGAAATACACTACGATATAGTTTATTTAGAGATTAAAAAAAAAGTGTGGCAATGTTTTATAACTGCTTTTGATTGTTAAAAAATTTAGCGTTACCTCTAATTTCAATGTCTTATGTTTCAATGTGTTCTTTGACTCCTTTCATTTTACCAACCATGGACACTATTGTAGATATGTAAATTTTCGAATTTCCACGTCGATATTTCTTTTACTTTTTAATTTTCTTCCTTATTTCTTGATTCTATACGTATCAGAAATTTTTAATTTTTTTGTTTCAACTTAGGCACACTGAAATAATTTTTGTTCATTCTATGTATCCTCATCAGGCCCGTTGTAAATTTTTAAGAAGGCCTTAAAAAATTTCAGTTCTGAATTTTTAAGAACAAGTTGTAACGTGAAGTAACTCACAGTATCGGCCAAATCGCACTTGCAGAGCTTTTGCAGCAGCTAAAGTGTACCTTCAATTAAGTTCAAGGAGGCAACAAATAAAGCTTGGTTTAACAGAACTTAAGTAAATTTAAACTATAACATTAAATAAAATGATATATTCTTATGATGGCTAATTAAATTATAACTTCAGTATTAGTACGTTATTATTTCGAGAACGTATTTACTTGAAAAAAATAAAATGCTTTTTTACAAAAAATAAATACCGACTTCAAGGTTTATTATAAAAATTTAAAAATGCACTAAAAAGTAAAAAATAATTACTCCCGATAAAATATATATATCAGAGTGATATAACACTTAAATGGTGATATCGTTATTCTTATACAACATTAACTTTTTGGAGTTGGAATTAAATTCATGTTAGGAACAATTTAATCAACATTTAATGCAGTTTTTAATTATTCTTTTAATATGAATTTGATCCAACTCCAAGAAAAATTAATGTTGTATAAGAATTACGATATCACCTTAAGTTATATCACTCTGATATATATATTTTATCGGGAGTAATTATTTTTTACTTTTTAGTGCATTTTTAAATTTTTATAATAAACCTTGAAGTCGGTATTTATTTTTTGTAAAAAAGCATTTTATTTTTTACTTTTTAGTGCATTTTTATTCAATTAAATTAAAACATTTTAATAAGAACAGATATTTCCACGGTAAAAACACCAAAAGTTACATTTCCATGGTAATTTGGCAAATTTATAGTATTTTAAGTCAAAAATCTAATTCGACGGTGAAAACAATCATGAATGAAAAGCATCCAAAAAGCTTCAATCTCCCGCATTATTAAGGATAACTCAAAAACTATCGGTCAGACCTTGATCAAATTTAAATGGGACCACATGACAAACACCACCTTTCAAATAAAAGAAGAATCATCAAAATCGGTTCATCTAGAAGAAAGTTCTGTGGTAACACACATAAAAAAAAAAAAAAAAAAAAAAAAAACAGTCGAATTGAATACCTCCTCCTTTTTTGAAGTCGGTTAAAAAATAAGAAAAATCTTCGCAAAATTGTCATTTAAAGAAATGTTTAATTTAATTTTTCTAATTACATGTTATTAGTAAAATGTGAAATACACTATAATGATCTGATCCTTTATTTAATGACTGAAATAAAGTCTTTAATAAGAGAAAATTTCTGTATAATGTCGAGTGATTTATAATGTTAAAAAGAGATCGGACAATTTGTGAAATAATATTTTAATTTACAGTTCAATAATCGAATCAACAATATGAATAGGTAATGATATGCAATCGGAGAAAAAATAGATTTCTTTTGCACACTGTTGAAAACTTTTGTTATGTGAAATACTTAACTAATAGTAGTATATATTTAGTGTATTCCAAAAAACTAATAAAACAAATATAATCTGAATATGTTAATAATTATAGACAGATATAGCGAAAACCACTTTTATTGCTGTAAAACAATAAACTTTTTTTAATTCGTAGATTTCTTATTTATCTTTAGTTTAGGTAAGAACTTTATTTCATATTTTTTTAATGTTGCTATAATCAAAAATATATACAATGTTACAAACAGTTACGAAATTTTATTTACTATGTTTTACAATGTTATTAAATTAAATTGTTTTGTTACTTTATTTCTAAAGTTCAGTTTAATAAATTTTCTGCATTTTAACGGAAAAATATCTTAATAAAATTGTTAAAAACGTTTCTTCCTTTATTTACTTAAATTAAAAATCTGGAAGAAAAAATTATATGTATTTTGATTTGAAATAAACTAAAAGTTAAAAATTATAGTGCATAAAATGTAAATAAACAACAAAAAAATGATTTATTATTATTAAAAAATTAATAACAAAAAAAAGATTGGTATTTTTTATTAAGAAAAATAAAATCATTATTAATTTTTCAATAAAGTTGAAATTTAAAGTGGTGAATACTACAAACGATAATCGATTCTTCTTAAGTACTTTTCGATGCTTTTTGAGTATTTTTGTATCTGCATAAGTGTGTTCCTGAAAGGCTCGTGTGGTAAACAGACGCAGAAAGTAAACAAATCTGGTGGTATTTTATTGAACTACAAATTTCCATAATTTTAGCTGTTTCCCTATTTACGTGATTGTTGTGGATTTTTATAAACTCCCTGAATCTTTTTTTCTTTCCCTTTGGCTACGGGCCCGACGACGATAGTTGTATATTTTTAAATTTAAATGAATAACAAAACTGATAAGTATTTTTAAAACGCAAATTAAAAAAAACAAAGTAAAATTGCTATTTTACTAATAGTAATAAAAATATATAATAAAATTTTTAAAATTTTTAATGACAATTACGGGCAAAATTATTATTATAAAAGCTGAAGGAAGCTTGCGTACGGTTATTACTGAATAGTAAATCAATTTCAGAATCGATTTTTCGTATCGATTATTGTGTGATCACTCTAGAACTTTCCAGTTTAATTCCCCTTTTTCTTTTTAGCGAAGATACAAACGAAGTCCTAGAGAAGTGTAGGTATCTACATTTTTTTTTTTGGACTTGTTTAGGAATAGTTCGTCTTATAACGTTGCACGAAGTTTTCGGTTGTACGCATTTGTGTTATTTTATTTAAATTGAATTAAATACGTAGTGTAGTGAGGTTATCAGTTAATTTATAAGCTGTGTCTCGAATTCAACATAATGTATTAAATAGAAAAGTACGGCTACACAAGATTGTATATTGTTTGTATCAGCTCAGTGTTGTCATTAATCACGAGTGTTAATTTTGTGAATTATCAATTATTAACGATTAATTTTAAACATGTTTAGGTTGTAATGTAGCTAAATCAGAAAGAAATAATGGCTGTTAATAATGAAGGAGTTTTTCAAACACCAAATGTTCTGAACGTAAACGTTAACAATTTTAACATTCCTCAATATAACGGAAATGCTCTAAACAATTTTGTGTTCAATCCGCAATGGCCTCACGTGCCACCAATGAATATAAACTGGGGTGTACCTACCGAAAATTACCCAGTAAAGTAAGTGTACATAACTGAAATTATTATTACTTTTATAGTATTAGCGTTAGCATAATTATTTATATTAGTGATATTTTTTCTATTTAAATTTTTTTCTAAATAGATTTACCGGGAATTCGAACACTGTTATAAGTAATAGTGGTATTCCAGAAAATCCATCTGTCCCTTCAAAACGGAAGTCACTTGATTACGATGTAGATCAGTAGGTTCATATCTAAATTAATATTTTTAAAATATGTAGATTTAGATACAGGTCTAAAGTTCAAAGTACTTTAAATTTTTATGGTTTGTAGTTCTATGAATAAAATTATAGTTAGTATGAAGTTGTGCGTATCGTTTCAAATGTACATAAAGGTAGGTTATACATGTTTTACGTCAGTTCATTATTTGAGTTCATATTATTTGTTTTCAGAAATTAGTTCATTTTTATTTCTTTTGATATTTACCGTTTAAAAATATTAAATTTTCGAAATAATTTTTATTCTTAAATGTATTTTTTTGAACATAAATAAATTTAAATTTCTATTTTTGTAATTTATTTACATATTTTTTTATTAATTGCGTAGTTATGCATAAATTTTCATATAACAAATATAGTTTAAATAACAATTGAAACTAGACTCGATTGTTAAAATAGTTTTTACATATTGCCATGTGTTCGTCAATTGTTTGTTAAAAAATAATTACTGGTTACGAGGGTGTCTTTGATTAGTGGCGTATTCTGATTAGCTTTTTAGAATAGTGTGTACTCGATCAGTGGTGTGCTCCAGTTAATATATTAAGGTATGTGCAGTATTTTATAGTTTCCGAGTAGTCTAAAATTATATTTCTTTTATTAAATATTAATCATATGATTTTAATTAGTTCATTTATTGCTCATTTATATGTTGTGTTTATTGTTTCGAATTTGAACTGGAAATAATAAATGAACGAAAATCATACAAAATGAACTGGCGGAAATAATGTACTTTTATAGAATCATGTTTAATTATAGTCGGACTTTCGTAAATATCAAAATATGTTAAAATTTAATTTGTTGTTTGTAATTTGTCCATTAGTCTGTAATGGGTACATTATATTATACAGAATGTAAATAAATTAAATAAAAAATAAATTTAAAATTTTGGAAAACGTGGCGAGTGAGAAGATGTGCGTGTGTGTGAGATCCTGATGTCGGATGGGGTTGAAGAGTCCAGCAACGACTATTGCATGTGAAGCGCGTATCTTCCTTCGGATCGAGTTCGATCGGAAGGGGAAGAAACTAAAAAGTAAATCCAACCAAGGCAGTCAGTTGTGTTTCGAAAGGTCGTAAATAAAAAATTAAGTGTTAAATCGAACGTTCTCACAGTAAAAGATATTCGCTCACATTTTTGAAAATCGGTTCGCGGTAAGGAAGAATCATATCGAGTATTTTAATTATTTTGAACTTAAAGCCATCGAGATACTATTGAAAAAGATCGTGTTCGAATTAATCCTTCCGTTGCCGATAATCAATAATCGAAACGTCAACGGAATAGCGAACCAGTATCATCGCGCATCATCATCATAACCCATCTGACAACTAGTGATACGTGCAGTTCTCATTTATATTAGAATTAATAATTTCGTTTATATACATTCGGTTGTATTAATAATTGCCTTTTTAGCGGTCGGCCGTCGTTCCAGAAATATCGGCGTGGAACAAATTTAATATACATTTTTCTAAAAATTTCTTTGTTAAAATAATAATAATAATAGTAATCGTTAAAAATGTCCACGGTATGTTAGAGACCATGGTGGATTCTTGTGGGCTTAATAAAAATATCTAAAATCATTTCATGTTATTTGCCTAAAAATTAAAATGATTTTTAAATGATGAATAAACATACAGACTGCATAGAACATTTTTTAATTCTATATTCTAATATAAAAATTCACAAAAAGCCAAATGAGATGTTTGGAGAAACAAAAATCTTATAACTGTGCTGATGTAATAGAAACAAAATTTTAATACGAATTAATTTGTATTAAATGATACTTTATATTTTTATTTTAAAAATTACAAGTGCATATGCAGTGGAACTGAAAAAATTAAATGCAGCGCATGAATCTGAAAGTTATTTTGCTTTGTATTTTATAGCATTTAATAAAAGAAGTTTTCTAGCAAAAACAGTACGGGCGTGAAAAAAAATTGGTAAAATTATGGAATGGTGTAGTGAGGAGAGAATCTTAAGAGAAAAACAACCAGATTTCGTGTTTTGTGAATAATCTTTCATTTCGCTAAATAGAAACTGAAAAAATATCTTTTGATTTTTTTTTTCCTTTTAAGCCGATGAATTAACGGGAAATAATTGAAATATTTTCTAATCTGTAGTATAATATAAATAAAATGTAATTAAGCTATAGCTGAGTTTCTTGTTAATAAATTTTTTTTTAGTACGTATTTTTTTATTGAATTACGTTAAAAAAATATAATTTTCACTGCAAATTTACTTCTCCGTAACGAAACAGCATCTTTTAAGCATAAAATAAAAGTTGGATTTCGTTATATTCTTAAAACTTTATCGGCACATAGTTTCCTGGTCTCGTTTTTGAACTGTTCTGCACACGTTCCATTTGGAAATACATTTGGGTCATTTTGACGCATGCTTTATTGCATATATTTTGCATAAAATGCTATTATCTATTCAAGATTAACTAAAAATAGTAAGTGAATAAGATAAAAGCATGGTATAAAAAGGAATATATCGTTTTACTGCGTATGGTTTAATGACTTCTATAGTTAATTAAAAGCAATTAAGAAGCATTTTAAAAAATTTGAGAAGAACAGAAACGTATATCGCAGTGCGTTTATTCCGATATTGACGAAACAGTACTAAAATGATTCACAATTAGAAAATCATTTCTTTTTTTGCTACTACAATACAAAAAGATATTGCAATTCGGTAAGGAAAAATAGATCACGAAGAGTTTGGAATAAGCGTGGGTTAGTTATTCAGATTTTATGGTCGATACGGTATGTGTTGTATGCAGAGAAACGTTCGGAAATTTTGGAGGAGAAATATTCTGATGCACTCTGCAACAATATGGTAAAGGTAACATTTTTTATTCGAACAAGATAAGTTTTTTATTTACCTAATAGAACACATCAATCGGTAAAACTAGTAAGATGAAAATAATAAAGTAACGGTTAAGGTACGGTGGTTCCGAATATCGTTTGAGATAAAAAAATCGGAATGATGTGTTAATTAGTAGAGGTCAGAAGCAGCTGTATTATTTTAAAAGCGGCGAATAGATTACGGTCAAAATAAAATAGCGTCACTAATGCGTGATATTTATTTTGAAGGGTTATGAAGAGTGGATCGCGAAATGACGATAAAGATCTCAGTTTTTGTGAATATAATTGAACAGTTATTGATAAAATAAATTTGAATAGAGTGTAGTGTACTTTCTTCTCAATATGACCTTAAAAGTACAATCGGAACAATAAAACACTTAAATATTTACTGTTAGAAACGGATTTTAAGAAAAAAATGAACGAGGTTGAAAACAATACTTCCACGTTGTTGTTGTTAAAACGCCAGCATTACATCTTGTTAAAATTGGTTTTTTTTCGGTTCTTTTTTGTTTTTTTTTTTGCAATTCTACGAAATAGGAAAGAAATTCTAATAAAATAGGAGAAGTGAGGTAAATTTAAACGGCTACGTCAAAGGTGGTAATGTGAAGCGGTAATTGCTGAGTATACGCTAATAGTGAAATTTTAAAGAATTGTACTTGTCCAATAGTGACAATAGAAGCGGTAAAGATGATAAGGAATGTAAAAAACAAACCTCGAATGATCATCAGTAATAATTTTCAAAATGTCTTTTCATTAATGCGCGCTAATTGCAACTAAAAGAATACGTACTAAGTAAAGTTTTTATTTACTTAAATAAATCGGAATTTTTTTATCGGAATGAAACAGTCTTTAAATACCAGAACCGTATAAAATTTATTTGTAACTGTTATGAAAATTAAACTTTTTTTTTTTCTTCTGTAAACGGCAAAATTTCTGTAAAACGAATTTTTTCGTACCCGCTTATTAACATTGCGTCATAAAGAAATTCGGCAGTATTTTGGTTAATTTCTTTTGAAAAGAATTGACAAATGTGATTTAAAATGTAAAGTTGAGCCCTCAATTAAAAATCATGGATTTTGATAAAATATAAGAACCCGCTATATAGTGAAGATAGCGTGATTTGTTAAGCAGCGGGTTTTTACATTTAAGAAAATATGTTGTTTTTTTTTGTTTTTTTTTTTTTTTTTATTTTTGGGCACGTCAACTATGGACAATAACTCAGCGTGAGCGAAAATTTTGAAAGCATCAATAGCGGGAATCGAACCGGGTTCTACCTGAACGAAAATACATAGTTTTTAATTTAGTTTATTTTTTAAATCGTATTAGCTTGTTCAACTTTAAAGCACACTTAATGATCGGTGAGTATAGAATAGAGAACTTAATAATTATGGATTTTTAGACTGCGATGTGTGATATTTCACAAATTCACACCTTCGTGTATGCCCTCTAAAGTTCACTTATACGCTTAAAACATATAATATTTTTTAAATGTTTCGATATTTTTTCTGATTATGTATAGTTCTAGTTTCGAATGTGAAGATGCTATATGTTTTAGTAGAAAAATGATGTGGTGTATTTAAATGTTCATTGCATTTATATACATACGTATTAGTGTGTAATAAAGAATGCTAATCCGTTGTGTAATTGATTTTTCTTTTCTTTTTCGTTTAGGCATCCATCAAAAATGTTAATTACAGAGGAAAAAATGACTGCCAAAATGAGAGGTTTACATATAGGCAACAGTTATGTTTCTCATGATGATGGCACCGTCGAACCAATAATTACCGAGGTAATTAATATTAGAAAATTCTTGAATATTTGGCTCGTTTATTTATTTTTTTAAATTATTTTCATTTGTATAGTCAAAGTAAATCCTTTTTCGGAATATTATCGGAAAGTTATTAGATACGATGTTACATATAACGTGGTGTTTAATTCGAAGATAGTTCTTCGCCGAGAATTATACGTCTAGAGAGGAAGGAGGATGATAAGAAAAGAGAGATAAACTTTCGGTGTTCTTTACTTGTAATTATCAGTTATGTAATATATATATATATATATATATATATATTTGTTAAGAGTAGTTTTCTATTGTTTAACATACTAGTCATGCTCTTCTCTGGGAGTAAACATGCTACAATTTTTTGATACTTTCAGAAATTGCGTAATTCTGGAAATTTTTTCAAATGTTTCCACAATCTAAAAAAATATTAATAACAGTTTGTGATTAAAAAACAGTAAATATAGTTTGTTTTTTAAGCGCTCTCCACGAAACTGCCAGTAGTATTTCTTTAATATTTCGATAACTGAATTCATTAATTCGTTAAAACTTTTTTCCTTAAATCGAAATGTCTTAATTTGTCGTAACTTTTATTTTTATTGTGCCTTGACAGTGTGAAAAATTTTTTTATTTTGAATAAAACTAGTGTAATGGAACGCCGTTCAGATGCGTCGCGTAGCTTGTATTGAATTACAGACATTTCATTTTAGTTCTTAAACTACGAATTTTCGTTAATTTCAGTCGCAAATTGTTCTAATATTTTATAAAGTTCAATTTAGTGTATAGTGTATATTAAATATTTTAAATTAATTTACTTCCGGTATTAAAACAAGTTTGAGGCAGCGATTTAAATAGCGAGTGCTCACTCAGGGGATATTTTATTCTATTAAATTTTTTTCATTTCTGATTTTCATATTAAACTACTGTTCATGCAGCCACCTTAAAAAGAAATCTAATTACAAGTGCTATTTTAGTAACCAATTCACCGAGTTCAACAAAGAAATAGTTATTTTCGTTCTGCCAAACGTTCCAAAATAATCCATTCCGCACTAATAATAATATTCAATTCTGTAAGTTAGTGGTTGCGAATAAAGTATTATTATTAGAACTGTTCTTTATTTGATGGGGGAAAAAAAAAAGAAGGAGTAATTTTGTTCATAAAAAAAGCAACAGCAATAAATTTATACAACACTTTTCGATAATTGTTCTTGTTTTTTAGTATTTATTACAGAGTGGATTTTTACACGATATTGGACACGTTTTAATTAAAGAGATATATGATAATGAAAGAAAGCTCTTAGAGTAAATTAATATTCATCGGTAGCGGAGTTTGTTAAAATTTTAGTTTTCGTTATGCGTTTTTTAAATTCTATTATTTGCAATCCGTCTCGTTATAAAATTTTCGAGGATCTAAGAGAATAACGTAATTTATGTGTCAATTTTGGCAGCCCATTTTTACGGTGATACTCCGGATCGATTCATATTACTTAAAAGTTCTAAAAGACACATGCTAACACGCATTTCTACATATACATAAAATGAGACGAAAACCGTTACATAATTTGGTTTCTGTAATACATTTTTTAAAATCAAATCTCTGATTTGTGTTTACATAAAATATAACGTAGAAAAAGGTATATAATTCGTAAATTCTAGGATATCAAATGTGAAATAGGAGCTTTAAAGTTATAGAAATTAATAAATAGAAACTGTAATGAAAACAGCTATAGCTATTGTAACGTAGCTAATTAATTTTGTTCAAATAAAGTAGGTTCGAAACTGCTGTTGCATATTGAACATGTAGAAAATCACTATCATTTGCGCTAGGTTAATGCCTACATTTAACTGGCCCAAGTAAATAAATAAATAAATAAAATAAAAATAACAATAACAATAAAAATAAAAACGTGCTCTTAATTCTAAGTAATTCATGATTTACCTAAGTAATTATTTCTTATATCTACGGTAGTTGAAAAAACGATATTCACCATTTTTAGATGGTTACATAATTTATGTAAAACTAAATCAGCTGACAAAAATAATTATGTGGTATTATATTCGATATTGGTAGTGTTTGCGGTCTATTAGACAGATCTATCTGATAAACAGAATATTAAAAAAATATTTGATTTTAACAACTAACTAGTAAAGGCAATTAAATCGCGGTTGTTAAAGTTACCCCCTCACACACACGACTCTACTTTTGATAGAAAAAAATGTCGTCAAAACAACTGATATTTGTCTATAATGTTTTGAAACAGATTATACTCGTTCATGATAATGAACTTGTTTCAAAACGTTAGCGTATGAATTGTTTTTTTTCTACCGCAAATAGACGTGCGAATAAATGTTCAATTTGCACAAAATTAAAGCGCATACAAAAGTATACTATTACATTTCATACGTGTTGTAACGGCTGTAAATATTTTAATGAAGTATTTGATAATTCGCTCTCGTAATGATTTCTTATTTATTGAGCGACAGTAAAACTTGTAAAAACGGTTCCGTCAAAACATTTCTGCAGTATTTTTAGAAACAAAGGACATGCTGGACGTCATAATTTTACTTTCTGAATATTTTTTTCAAATTAGATTACTTGATTGTTCAATAAAGAAATATTGAAATATCCGTTGAGATGAAAGTGTTTGGAGAGAAAAATTCATCTGTGAGTAAGGGTGGATTTATAAAAATGCTTAGTTGAAATAAAAATTAACCTATTTACTTAAATTCAAATTTCCTTTGATGAATACGTGTAATATAGTAGCTTATTGTTTTATCGTTAAATAACGTAATATAAAATTAAATAAATCTATTTTTAAAATAGGATCTTGAATTGGAGACTCAAGAAGGTATGAATCAAAAAAATCCGCAGTTGTACATGTGCAGTGAAATGCAGAATTGGGAAATGATTCCATCTATTATACCCGACCAGTGGATAAATCGGTGAATATTTATCTTAAATAATTTTCGAAAATAAAACATAATTATTTTTAACGTTTCGAAAAAATTACATCATCCATCGTCAGAAACAACTAGACTACCAAAAAGGTAAACATAGTTTTCTATATATGGTAAATGATAATCAGAAATATTATAGAAATAACACAGCGACAAATTAAAGTAAAGACAACAAAAATGCGAAAATAGAAACGAAAAAAATAAAATAAACATAAAATTGTGCAAAATTTTTAAAAATTAACCAAAAATTTTAAACTGAACATTACTGCTTTCCTATTGCTATATCGTCAACTTATTAGTTTTCAAGCTATATCAATATTTATTAGCTCTACTAAAATGTGGACTTTTTCAATTTTAATAATTTGCTCGACTAGCTTCTTATCAAAATGGTTTCCTTAGTCAAAGTAGCACTGCTTTCAAACTTAATCGTGTGATTGATTTTAACGTGATGTTCAACTGATGCTGACTTTTTATTTTCGCTCTTATTTGCATAGTTCAGCTGAATGCGTCTGACTCTGGTTCGAACAGTTCTACTTTGCTCAATTTATTAATCCATAGCAATATGGCTCATTGCTATCTTTCGTACTATGTAAAAAGATATTATTTTTTCTAAGAATTCCACCACTTTTCTGCGATTCCTTTAATAAAAGGCAAAATCTATGCTTGTGAAAGGTTGCGTTCTTTTTCTATTTTCTTATGTCGCTCGTTTTTAATGTATGTAAATATGTATACACCGTTTGTCCGAAAAGTAAGGGGACTGATTTTTTTCTGAAGAAACGAGTGGCGCTATCTGAGGGAAACTATTACAGTGACGTAGTACTATGTTTTGACATAGCGTATGATTTTTTGTTGGTCAGTAGTGTGATTATTTCTTGGTGAGATACGGTCTTGTAATTTGTGTGTTCTTTCAACGTGTCACGTTTTTCGTAATGGAACAACGATCGGTAATTAAATTTTATTTTAAACTCGGTAAAACTGCTACCCAAACGTTTAACGATTTAAAGAAAGTGTATGGTAATGAATGTCTAGCCCGTTCAAAGGTATTCGAGTGGTATAAACAATTTAAGGAGGGGAGAGAGTCGGTGCAAGACGAGCCAAGAAGTGGACGGCCGTCGACGACGAGTACCGATGATAACACCGACATAATCCGAACCCTTCTCGCCGCAGACCGCCACTTATCATGCCGAATGCTCGAAGATGAGTCGGGAATACCTAAATCAACCGTTCACGAGCTGATTCGAAACGTTTTACACAAGCGGAAGATCTGTTCTAAATTCGTTCCTCATTCTTTAACACCGGAGCAAAAAGTACAGCGCCTGAACTCGTCGCAGAATTTCATTGATTTGATCGATGAAGACGCTTCGCTGTTCGATAAAATTATTACCGGTGATGAGTCATGAGTTTATCAGTATGACCCTACCACCAAGAAGCAATCGAGTGAATGGGTGAGCAGTGGAGAGCCACGGCCGACGAAGGATCGCGCGACAAAATCGAAAACCAAGACCATGCTCATCACATTTTTCGATTCTCAAGGTATCGTACATAAGGAATTCGTGCCTCCAGGCACCACCGTGACTGCCAACTACTATTTGGGAACTCTGGATCACCTTTGCAAACGGATTCAACGCGTACAACCAGAAAGATGGGAGTCCCGAGATTTTTTTCTGCTCCATGGCAACGCGCCAGCTCATACCGCCGAATCAGTGATCCAGTTTTTGACCAAAAAATGTATCCCAGTGTTGCACCACCCGCTCTACTCACCGGACCTGGCCCCGTGTGACTTCTTCCTGTTCCCTAAATTGAAATCTGCCATGAAAGGAATCCGTTTTGACGGCATTCTATCGATTCAAGCAGCTGTGACACGTGAATTGGGAAGACTTCTAAAAGAAGCGTTCTCCAGAAGCTTCCAGTGGTTGTACGAACGATCTGAAAGGTGCATTGTGGTGGGGAGGGGGGGATTATGTAGAAACTAGCCGAGAATAAATTTTCCTATCTGAATTTGCCGATTTTTTATAGCATTAGTCCCCTTACTTTTCGGACAAACGGTGTATGTCAACGTCTCTTTTTATATCTCTTTCGGGATATCCCAGTTCTTCCCAAGATTATCGTGGCAAGAAATTTTCGCTCGATTTAAAAGATTTTAAAATATCCCAAACTTTTGGCAGTGGCTGAATTTTTATGTAATTATTGAGATCCGCCCAGATTGTTCCATCTGACACGGATATCGAGAAAGGTTCCGTTGTTTTCCTCATCGATATCGAACTCTATACTTTAATGAAACATGTTGAAAAATGCGAAAAAAAATTTCAATTTATTTATCGTGTTGTCAGATGGCAAAAGTGTTATCAACTTTTTCTATACTAACATTTAGATGACAATTCTTCAGTAAAATTTTGTCTGGTTGCTGTATAAAGATGTTAGTGAAGTTAGCAGCTAACGTAAACTCCATTGAATGCCATTATTTTATATAAACAATCTCTCATCGAATGTAAAAAGTTTAGATTACGTAATAAATCTGATAATTTCTCGGAAAATAACTCGTTTGTTTTCAAGTGATGAATGATATTTGCAACCGGCATATCGATAAATAGCGATATCGAGAACTAACTATAATTTCTTCTGATTTTAATTTCAATATATTTAATTTTCAATGAACTATTCAGTATTCTGAAAATGTGTTATAATTGTACCTGTTGGTAGTTTTAATTGTTTAGCTATGCATTCTAAAAAATATATAGGACTATTAATGGCACTTACAGTAGAGGCCTCATTGGACACTAGTTTACGTTTTTTTTTCAGCAACTCATCTCGGTAATGCAGATACATTAGAGATTAAACTTTTCTTCATATTTGGATCTAGATTTGATTGATAACTTGCAAAATCTTCTTGGTGACTATGGGTCAAAGGGATTTTTATATTCTTTCGTATATATATGAACCGTTTTTATTAGATAGAGATTATTTTCTATTCACGCATTGCAAACTACTGCAGCATTAGCTTTATACGTTTCCAGAATTAAAACGTTCTTCCTTACGTTCAGCGATATTGAGGTACGATGCGAAGATTTTTAATTATATTCGCTTTAGGTGATTTAGATTATATGTGTAACACATTGGCGAATCTTGCCGAATTACTTACGCTATATATTCAGAAATAAATTTTAAACCTGCTTCAATAGCGCTAATAATTTCTTCTAATGAAATTTTTTAAGGAGCTATAGTAAGACCTTTTCTTAAAATCTTAATTTCGTTCTTGTCTGAAGAAGAATTGGTGAGATTTCAGTTTATCAGTTACATTACTAAACCGAGGTTCATTAAATTCCTTAATTTGTTAATCCGTTCGAAGATACTGAGTTCTACTAGCAAATAATTTCCAATAAGTAAGCGAATCAAATTGAACTATATTTTATTTCGGCGATAATTCAGCATCGTTTCCCCAATTCTAATAATGGTTTTCTTTGAATCTGTATTTTAGGGTATTTCAGATTTTTAGGTTCTTTCCTTTTTTCCTTTCGTTATTTTTATTTTGGAAGGTACTTCACAAAAAAAAAAAAAAAGTAAACTCTTTTTGGGTTAGTAAGTAGGTTTACTTGTATAAGACTTCGTTTATTAAGAGTTTCGAAACATTTTTTCATCTCACGAATAAACAGTAAAACGAACTTTAACCTACCGAAACCGGCTATTTTTTTTATCGTAAAAACATTTACACTCAGATCAACGAAAATCACACAGTTGATTCCAGTGATATTTTCTCCGCTGCTTTAATTTTTTTTTTATTATTAAATAATATTATAAATTTCAATTTTAAAGTCGTCAATATATAATTAATTCACTATTAACTGAATTGAAAAATATTGAGAGTAAAAATCTAAGCACCAAGCTAATCGCAGTTGTTATTAATAACTTGTAAACCTTGATTTTATCTTAATTTTATTTTGGTATAAATGATGAATTCTAGTGATGTTGTGAATATTGTCGGTTGGAACGCCAACTTGATCAAAAAGAAGTAATTAGAATCGATTCATCACAAACTGCTTAACATAATTTTTCATATATAAAAATTTTACTTTAAACTTTAACATTCGATTCGTGTTAATCGACAATCTAAATGTTAAAAATCATATTTCAAATTGTTTTAGTGCTAACAGCGCTAGAAACATATTTTTAAGACCGATTTCAGAAATTGGTTTGCAAATTAAATTATCAGAGTTTCTAATGGTAATATTTCAGATTTCAGTATAACCAATAATTTCAAAATATAGCAACCCTTCAACTCTAAAATAAACGAGAAATATATAGAATTCGCCCGATCAGAGAATTATTTATGCTAAAGGGAATGTCGGTTAAAATAAAAAAACAATTCAGAATTAAATTCAGATATACGCAAGCTTATCTAATGCACAGAATACAGACAACGCAGTAATTCTCAAAGCGCGGAAAAATTTGTTCTAGAAGTTAATTATACGAAAGTAAATTAGTTAAGATTTTCAGCGGTACTAAAATATTAAACTTAAAACTCATTTTCAGAAATTAAAGCAAAAGCATTACGTAAACAATCATCAAATTTTAAAAAACTTTATAATTGATCAAACAGACTCATCAAAAATAGATTAAACATAGAAGAAAATGTTAAATTAAATTGAGTAGACGCAAAATCTTAGAATTTAACTGAACGCCCTACATTATAAAAATAGCAGAAAAGTGCTTAGTATTCTAAATTTGTCTTATATTGTGGTTCGGTATGGTTATCTAAAAAATTTTTCGCAAAATATTAGCTATATTACCAGTTGTTATTTGTTAGGTAATTACGGTTACCGGCCATTTAATAAACAGAAATAAAAGGAATGTGGGAATGGAGCATATGTATCGCTGCAATAAATATATTTATTATTTAAACGATTCGATCTTCATTTAAACGTAATGAACTATCGATTCAAGCGACAAGATTTTAGTTAATTTTTACCGCATAAATAGTAATCAAACTATTTTCACGAAAATTATTAAGTAATAAAGTGGTACATATATGTTCGAAAAGAAATCTTAGTTTCCAAATGGATCAGTTTTAATTACTACTAATTTTTCCAATTATTATATATTTACACAAATACATTTCCTTTCAGATATTTCAGTGCTGTTGCACAAATTGTTTGCGTACTTGAAAGATTGTTTTGTTTTACTTTTCGGTGGAAGTGTTATAGATTTTCTGTTATTATAACACTGAATAAAAAACAATAAACATTACTATATTTTACTGTATTGTTTCAAAAAAAGACAAAAGCGTACAAAAAAAATAGTAATGTAAATAAAGGCGCCTGATTTCTTAGTGTCCGTTTCCGGAAATTGGATATTAATAATGTGCTCCTACTTTTGTCGCCCAACAAACACTAGTTCAATTATAAATATAAAATAAAAATAAATTCCCCTTATTAACAAAAAAAAAATAAGTATAAATTTATATTTATAAATTAAAATAAATATTTCAATTTAAAGAAACGTTTTCGAACTCATCATCAGCTAACGACACAGAATACAACACTTAATTAAAACTAAAAACTTTGTACTCTGTGTATTTAGCTGATGTTGGTCTACGTTTAAAAACAATTCTAAAGTAATTTATTTTAATTTTAAATTATTAAAGTAAATTAATTTATACTTATTTTTGTTTGTTATTAAAGAATTTATTTTTATTTCACATTTATAAATTTTAACAGTCTTTGGATTTATCTGCTAATTTAATTGTTTTAATATATGCGAACAACGGATAAAATTGGAATGGTTCGGTTCACTTTTTTCATATTTATGTTCTTTCCAACCAATTCAAAACTTTTTATTAACTAGAAGAAACTTGAGCATTTTTTTATTTTTTTGTCCACTGAGAATCTCTAAATGTTTTACGCGCATTACATTGAAATTTGTTTTGAAGATAACAAGTAAAAAGACGATAGTTGATTAAAACTAATGCGCGGTTAAATGTATTTAAAAAAAAAAAAAAAGCTACAAAAAATTGATCAAACTTATTTTTTAGTTCGATAGTGATCGTTTTTTTTTTGTTTTTTTTTTTTTTTAATTTTTTGTATTTTAGAGGAAACAATTCGCGAGCACTTGTTGTGTGGAAACCCCCGAAGCATTTACGTAATGATGAAAATGATAGTGACGATAGAAAATCGTCGGTAGTTATAACAGATGTTACCGATTCGTACATCGATGAAGATAATCCTATTATCAGTAATAATGTAACTATACCATTGCCTTACAAGTCGTAAGTACTACGTAGAAATTATTTTCATTAATTAATTACACGTTCGATGTTTTATAAAATCTTTAATTATGAGTAAATTTTTACGATGAAAATCAAGGAAATAAAAATATAATGAAGTCGATTTTAACTAAATCGATATGTATGAATACTGTGTAAAGTTAATACCAATTTTCTCACTATTCGAGTATTTTCGGTAATAATCATGTTAATATTATTCACGGTTATTGTTCCGAATATCAGTTATCCGAAAAAAAAGACACAATGCAAAACAAATGAAAAAATCCAAATTTTAAATAAACTGTACATCAAATAACAGATCATTATAATCAATCGAGCTTTTAATTAGTTAATAGAACCGTATTTAATTTTGACTCCATTAATTACCGGTTTTCAGTTGGAATCAGTTATTATACACTTTTCGCTATTGAAGTTTTTGAAATTTTCGATTTCGATCAGTTCTTTTATAATACATCCCCACTCTTATTCTTAATTCTGACTAACGTTTTAATGTTTTCGAACACAATATCGTGTTTAGTTTTTTCTTCGTGTTCGGCTGCTGCGCATTTTCCTACTTGTTTATGTCGACAATCCGTTTTTTGTGTTCTTTAATTCGAACATATGTCGGTGTATACTGGTTTGTCGGACATAATTTAAACTATGGAAACACGGGGTTCTATACATACCAACCGCATGTGCGAAGGTAAGCTATTTTTTGGTTACTTTTCAAAAAAGTTTTTTTAGTTTTCTATTAACTCCAAATACTGGTCGGATTTTACTCTTTTTTAAAGTCGGTCTGGTTTTGTTTGTGACACTTTTCCGATGTACGGAAGTATGGAGAAATTCAATGCATGTCACGCATCCCTAACACATTAAGATCTGATGCTAATTATTACTGGTCACTTTAGCTTTATAATTGTGTATTCCTCATCGAGCTATTTGCAGCAAAACTACATGCAAGGATTATCTCAATACTTCTTCTATTTGCGAATGTGCATGTTCGCTAAAATAACAGAGTGTTTACACCGGAAGGGCTGGAACATTTGATTTAACTAATGCGGAATGATTTTTTTTGTTTATCTTGAAAATTATCATGTACTGTTCTCTACACTAACCGCTGTTTTATTTCATGCAAACAATCTAGCTTTTTTTTTACTAGTGCGTATATGTCTTATGACAGTTTTAGCTTTTTCTCTGTTAATTAAAACATTTTAAAATATGGTATTTATTTTTGTACAATTTTAATATTAATACTTGTCATAATTGATTAACCTATATTTCCACATTGTCACATCAATATTTAGAAAAATCAAAAAATTATTACTTTTGTGTCGCGGTACGATTAAAAATAAACAATATTATACTTAGTGATGTTTTCGTGCACAGCCCATCTTCAGCTAAAAACCAAAAGAAAATGAAATAAGAAGTCTCCGAGGAGTACCATGCATAACAGATGAAATCTGAAATTGTACAATGGTGGTTTCAGATTCCATCTGATACGCATGGTCCCTAGCCTGTTCTTATTTCGTTTTCTTTTTATTTCTAGCTGAAAATGGGTCGCGCCCGAAATCGTTACTAATGGATAAGTATAATATTTATTTTTAATTGTATTTTGCTACACAGAATTAATATATTTTTAATTTTTCTAGGTATTGACAAACGGAAATGGTAAAGAACATAAAACACATCAATATTTCTTTAGAAGTTAAATACGGTATTTCTCTAATTTCCCATTTATTTCGTTTAGTTCTTTCTATTTTTAAATAACAATTTAAAATTACTAAGAGGGCCTCTATTCGATATCATCCTGGTCGTTCCATTTCTCAGTTGTCATGAGTAAATGAAAATATTAAAATGAAATAGTGTGCAGTATTGACTAGATATTTATACTAATGATCCACGCATACCATAGAATGTGATAATTACCTAGAAATGTTAGGGAATGTGTTGAAAATAAATATTTAGGTCGTTATTGAATCGAACTCAAATTCAAAGTATAAAAAGTCATATTAAATCAAATTACATCTTTACTAAATCCGGTTTTTGGTTGTATAAAAAAGTTTTTCACATACAAAGAAAAAAAAGTATATATATTGAATTTGTCGTATTGATAAATCGCGCACATCTCTGTAACCGAGATTGTGTCGAAATCATTTCCCCCATTTTATGGTAACTGCTATTAAAGTTTCGCTGAATTTTTTATTATACTGGTGCAGATATCTTTCGCAATAAAAGGTATTTTATATTTTAAACTCACCTCGTGCAACGATTAATTGTATCTTGCAACTTCAGAGTATAAGTAAATCACTAGATATTTTTCTACTGAATAATTTGGCTTTCAGAACATCGAGCAGACCGGATAAAAATAAGAAAATTTTATATTAAATTGTGTTGTTGTTATTTATGAAAAAATTAATAGCTTCTTGAAAATTAATGTAGAAAATCAAAATTAAATGCGATTTGAAAAAAGAATAAGCACCCCCCGAATAGACTTCAGATTTTAGCACGACACGCAGTTTTGTTTTAAACACGACGAAATGTTTTAATACTTCTTTTAAAGAAAATTAGCCATTCTTGTTGCTTTATGCCCTGTTCAGGAAAAAAGATGATCGAGAAAGCGTGATAAAACTACAATTTTGCTCATGAAATTATTGTTCAAAAAAGAGTAGTGTAATGGTTCAATGTCTTATGAAAGAGGATCATATAAATTTATCATAGTATCAAAAGACCTTGCCTGTTTTGTTTTTTTTTTTTTTTTTTTTTGTAATTTTATTTTAGCTATATTTGTCCTCATGTAGTTTAATATATATTTCCCGTTTTAATATAGTTTATTTTAAATTGCGAACTATTTACTTGTTTATTAATTTTTTAATTTAATTTTTTGAAATAATTTCATTAAATTGTTATTTTCTCTTGCATATTTTATCACTGTTACACCGTTGTTTTAAAATTAATGTAGAAAGCTAACATTTTCTTACTTCGATATTATTTCTTAAGCTGAAATTTCACGTTTCTTTTCCATGACATGTACATTGCACATAGAAAGTATGCGTACTATTAAGGACGGTAAGCCGAAACTTTAACAAATTAGAAAAATTTTATTCTTTTTACAATTTGGGTTGTTGATGATACCTGTAACTTCGGGTTCCAGGTGAATTAGAACAGTCTGATGCGTTTTTAATAGTAGACTCTTCAAACAATGCATCTAAATACAGTAATGCAGTAGGGAGATGCTTTAGAATAATTTATTAAAACTTTTTCGTTTTTTTTTGTTTTTTTTTCAGGTTAAGTAGCAATGCTGGTGGAATGATGGATGTAATGGAAATGTAAAATTCTGGTAGCATGTAGTTTTTATGTTCTTGAACTTGACGACGATTGGCCTTCGTTATTAAAATTTCACGCACGTTCCTCAGTATACGGTTCTGTCGTGGACAATATGTATAAAATCTATTATATCGGTAGTGTGTGTAGTGCATAAAGTTATTTTTATAATGTGCCGCTCGTTTTATAAGTTTATTCGTTCGTATATTAAGCATGTATAATATTTTTTATCAATAATTTAAAGTTAAAATTAAGCGTGAATCCCCCCCATCTGTACTGTTGTACTCTTGTGTACGGAACTGTTTGCGTAATCATTCGGAGAATTGTTTTGTGTTCACACGATGGAATTAAATGTCTGAAATAATTGCTAATTATCAGTTTTACTTACGGCGGCCTGTATTTTCTATTATTTTATGTTATCGAATAAAAATGTTTTATATTTGTTTCGTAATTTTTCTTTACTTTTTGTTATACTTTAATTCCCTTCGAAATTCGTTTACTTTTATATATACTAGGTGCGACCGAATTTTTGATTTACCCCAAGATATAACACCGATTAAAATTATACAGAAATTACGACACATACAGCGCTATTTGTTACCTGTATACCTGATAATTTTTATTTTGATCTATACAGTAGGTAGTGGAGTTAATGTGCTTTAAATAGTCGTACTATTTTTAAAAAAAACATATATATTTAAGTGAACAAAGAGTGAATATTAAATTTTGTTTGAACCGCAGAAAAAACGGTTACAGACATTTGAAATGTTAAAAATTGCGAATGATTATTTAGTATATTTTTTATTATTTAAGAGAATTTTTCTCTTTTAGACACTTACGTAGGCTTTAATTAGGACTGTAGCCAGTCTGTGCTTGGTTATGGTATTATACGTAGGGGTGCGTAGCATCTACTCACATAAGCTCTATAGAAAATCTGCAAAATACGGTTATCAAAACTATCGGTTCCATATCTAACAAAAATCTCTTATTCGTGAACGAATTATATACCTTGCAAACTATAAATTTTTCCCGGAAGTATAAGTCTAAAACAACAAAATCAATAACAAGATCAAGCAACATAGAAACTGCCTTGATCATCCTACGGTCCGATGAGTACCACTTCTGAATACAAGCTGGATATGATGATGCTAAATTATGTGAACTCTTTATCGCGTGATTTAAAAATTTACTGAATACATTACAAAAAGAGACGTAAGCGACTAATCAGTTATATTTTACAAAACAAATCAAAACAATAATATTTATTTTGTATTTAAAATTCTTTGATCTAATACTTTTCAAAATAATTAGGAATATTTTCAGTTAAAAAACATATATTTAAGTAGCATATATTATGGTTAAGAGTGAATGCTCAATTAACACATGCAAATATATATATATATACGAGTATATATATAGGGTGCGGCAGCATAACTTCCTTTTTTAAAATGCGCCATTTTTTTTTCCACTAAATTTTCTTAGAGAGAAATAATAACAGAAAATTGAAATAACATACTCTAGATCCCCCATTGGGGCAATATGTATGCTTCTTCCCTTGCAGTTTTATTTCGATTTTCTGTTATCTCTTTAAGAAAATTTAGTAGAAAAAAAGTGTCGCATTTTAAAAAAGGAAGTTATGCTGCCGCACCCTGCTTATAAATGCAAGTGTATATTGAATTACACTGTAAAAAAAACAAACAAAACATGGTACTATGAACATATTTTCACATTATAGTATTTATTATTATGTTAATACCCAACTTTACCAACGTTGTTTATCACCCGGGGTACCCGCGTATTGTTATAATTTTTGCGTTTTCTTTCTATTTATTTTCAAACAAACATTGCTATTGAGTATCTGAGTAATTCTAGGAAAATAAAATTATTGTAGCAATAAAAAGGACAGTACGAACAAGTTTGTATCAATGCAGGTATTATAAAAATTATTTACTCTAAGACCAGTGACCACTAATTATATAGCGAAGGGTAAAACTGTATGGAATGAAACGCCGCCATGTCAACATCAGGCTGCAATTCAAAATGTCGTACGTCAGCGAAGTGGACCTCATCGCAGCACAGAAACGCTGTCAATAGGTGAAACGTTTAAAAAAATCTTCAAAATAAAATATGGTAAATACGATCATTCGGCGCAGAAATAAAAAGGCCTTGTCTACTCACGTGGAATTCAATATAAAGCATTCGTAGTCGTAGCGATAATGAAAGTCTGTTAAGGGTATTTTTTATTGGCGTTTTAAATTGTTCTGGAACAAATAGCTCAAATCTTGATCATACTTTTGGCATGTGGTATTCTAACTCGTATCCACTATATCGTGCAACAATGGGGCTCAATAGAATTATTCGATTTTTAAGATTTAATGGCAGTAATACAGTCAACGCTAGACAGAAGATAAGGCAGCTCCAATTCGTGATCTGTGGACAATGCTTAATAAAAATTTGTCTCAGTTGTATAAGCCTATGGAGAATTTAACGATAGATGAGCAGCTATATCCTTACAGGATTTACTCAGTATATATTTTCGAAGCCAGTTAAGTACGGTATAAAAATTTGGTGGATTTGTGATGCTGAAAACGTGTACCCTTTGCACGGAATAATTTACCCTGGTAAAGCGAAGAACACCTGAGAAAAAAGTCGGGGAGAGAGAGTAGTAGAGGAACTTGCATCCGCGTATCGAGGAAGTGGAAGAAACATCTGCATGGACAATTTTGTTCACAACTGTACTCATTGCCAAGTATCTGTTATCATGGAACCTCATCATTTAAAGAGAAACCTGTGATATGGCTCCAAATAAATCATGAGATCGACAGTTTTTGGTTTTCACGGAAAAGTGACGATGTGCTCCTCTTATGTCCCGAAGAAAAATAAAACTAATTTTGATTTCAATCGTGCATTTGGATACGACTGTGGGTGATGATCTGGGAAGAAAAACCTGATATCATCAGTTACTGCAATAAATACAAAACTGATGTTGACACTATGGACCAAATGCTAAGAAACTTAACGTTGATGTTTAAGGTGGCCATTGGCTATGTTTTTCAACATGCTTAATATAAGTTCACTCGTGGCATTTAGGATTTATTATGAAAATAATGAAATGTTAGCAAAAAAGACAACAGAACGACGTCAGTTTATGCGGCGACTGAGTGAAGAACTAGCTAGGCCAATGATTGAAGCTCGTATAACGAATGCCCAAGTGATGTGCAACTACACGACCAAAATTGCAATTGAAAGCATTATAGGTCGCCAAATAGTAACTACAGAAGCAGTTGGTCCATCGGCTGAGGGAGACACAACAGGAAGTGGTTCCCCTGTCCCGCATGTTATAAATTAACGATAAATAGATGATGAAAAACACGCAAGAGCTGCACCGAATGTCAACTTCCTGTTTGTGATAAACACTCAAAGGCTCGGAAGTTGTAGCAAATGCTTTTTTTTTTTTTTTTTTATATAGGAGCATCTTGAAAAGATATATAGACTAGCTACAAATCGGTGTAGCATCCCGGATCTAAATACCAAATTTTATTTTGCTTTCTTTTGTTTTCTTAGCGTGTAAGAGTTTTTTTTTTGATTTTTTTGTATTTATAGTGCTTTTTCCTGTTTCTTTTTCTGGTGTTTTTATTCATTTTTTTAGCAATATTGGGCTTTTTTTGGTCAAAATTCAGAAAATTGGCTGCTTTAATTGCTTTTTTCGATTATTTTGCTAGTTTTTAATGCTTTTTTTTTTTTTTTCTATTTCAGTTTATTAAAACAAAAGAAAACATATCCTTATTGATTTCCAGATACTTTTCAATGTAAAAGATGGTTTTGGTTTGTTAGACTCACAGACGAAAAAGGTTAACAATTTTTTCAAGACTTGATTAAGCGTTTTTTTCTACACATAAGATAGAACGGCTGTAAGCGTGTTGTTAAATGTATAGGTACGATAAATGCATAGGGAATAGTATAGTGAAAAAAAAAGATGCTTTGTTTTAACGAAATGCACTGCATGTAAGAAAAAATTGTAAAACATCAAACCAATACATATATATATTCTATATATTGTACACATGTGTCCGTATGTACTGATACGGATTTGGTGTATTTGTGGCGCTATCCTTCGATGGTGCTCGAGTAAAAACCATTATTCGCTTAAAATAATTTCATTTTTGATCTCCCGAGCATTATCCTATATCATTTCGATGTCGTTGGCTAAAACCGTATCATAGACGCTTACTCGGCTAAAATTCCATGCGTGGTCGAACTGTCGGTGGATGTCTATGTTTAGGCTATGTAGGTTTCTTTCTAGCGGCAAGCGTATGCCCGCGTTGTGTGCACCCTTGACTGATAGCTGCTGAGTAGAGTTGAGCAGAAAGAAGTGTGTAAAATGCAAGCACGCGGTTAGCCGGGGTAATGTTAATTTTTGCAAGAATGGACGATCTTTACAAGGGTTTGTTCTATTTGTACGTTGTTACACCGTTTTACAGCTAGTTGGATAGCATTAGCGTAATTTTGATTGTTTTTCTCTATTTCAAAATGAATGAATACTTAAAATAATTCCAAAAGGTCAAGGCAACAAATCAACGTTGTTGGGAAAATAGGTTGACAAATTCGGATGAAATATATTTTCGACTGATAATTCGGTTTTGTGTTGGAATGTTTGTGAGTTTTAGTAAGTAGTGACAAAAACGTTACAACATTCTGCAACACATTAACTGGACGAAACAATTCATTATGCTATTTGTTTAAAATTTTACAGCTTTTTAATACTTCAAATTTTATAAGCTTTTTTTTTTTGCGTTTTTAAGGCTTTTTTATAAGCTTTTTCTATGATTATTTAGGGGGTATATATTCTTCCGGACCCTGATAGTGAATAATATTTTATAAACTTAATTATTGTGCTTTTTTGAATTTGAAATAAACATTGACCTGCATACGTAACAAAAAATAATTTTTAACAGTACCCTGCTTGCTAACAAAGCAATGGCTTTAGTATCATTTTTGCTACTAAAAAAAAAATAAAAAAATAGAGCTTATAATTTGTTTTTGAGCTAAATAACGACGATTCAGAAGCTCAAAAGAAAATTTTCATTTTTTTCCAATTCTGATTGCGTAAATACACGGCAGCGGGTACTCACGGGTACCCTGGGGTATTAACATAAGAATTAAACAAATGTAAATAATATGAGAGTGTGTAATACTCTACTCGATTTTAATAAATTTTAATATGTTATTCCGTAGGTAGGTAATGTACGTGTCAGTTATTATTTCTATTAAAGTTACTATTTCATTTTATGGTGTTTATTTAATTTTTTTTTCTTCTGACTATTAACTGTAATATGTGTTTTTTGTTTTTTTTTTTCAAATGTAATATTACTAACTGCGTACTAATTATGTCCGTTAGAGTTGTTCCTTTATTTCTATTTTTATTCTTTTTGTTTTGGTTATTATAATTGTAGTACATATGAGAGTGTTGAGAGTTTTATGAGAAAAGTATTATCCGGGTCGAAAGCATATATACTAGTGTGTAAAGGGAGATTACGTCACGAAATAAGATGCTTTTTTTTAAAAAAGGGAATTAATTTTTACGATTTATATGACATTTTTCCGGTTTACTTATCGATATTGCGAAGGAATAGTGCTTAATATTTAACGCGTGATTTTTAGAGGATATATATGTATATTGTTTTGTTTTTTTTTTGAAAATTTTTAATGGAAGTTAATTTTGTCGGGTTCCTTAAGAGGCCGTCGTGAATATATTTCCAAGTAAATTTGCCATTTTTCAGAAAAAACGCAAATAAATACATTTAAAAATCGAAAATTTTCTTTTCGGTGACCCCCTTGGGTAAAAATGTTTACGATTTCTTCTAGCGAGCTGGGGCTCTATCCTAAAATAAAAATTATTCTACTTTTGCGGATTTTCACTTATTTCAATATTTCTATGCAATTGATTAACCTTTTAGATTTTAAAGTGCGACGATGGCCGTGCTCACGACGTGAGAGAAAAGACGAAACCTTCGAAATTTAAAAGATTTCAAATCATACGAATTAAAGTTGATCTAGCAAAACAACGCAAAACTATTAAACATATTGTGATGTAATTATTAATACGATTACAATATTGCAAATACGCGGTAATTAAAAAAAAAATGATGGATCGATATTTTTGATTAATAATAGAACAACAATTGACGCGTTTTAGTAGATGATAAGCGAAGAAATCCGGCGCAGAAATAAGTAAAATTTAACACGTCACTTTCCACTTTTCTGTAAATTGTAGAAATCGCAAAAAAAAATCGACCATACTACCGGTGGTATTGTTACACTTATACTTTTATTAATACATGGCGCGGGTAAAGAAAAATTTGAAAAAATTAAAATTTTACCAGAGGACGATGACTCTAAAAGTGTAATTTTGTTCGATTTTTCCGGTTCTTAAATTTATAATTATTGATTTCCGAGATGAGATTTGAATCGGTAAAAGGTTCATATGACGTTCAAAATGGCATTTGAGTAAACAAAAAGAGAACTGCCTCGTTCGAAAATTGAACTACCATTCGGAACGTTCGGATCCGGTAAGCGTTCTTTTTCTTCTTTTCTGCGACCGAATCGATTCGGCAATATTAAATTGCCGACTGACTACTACTGTAGTAGTAAAGCTGTCTCCGAAGGATGGAAGGAAAGAAAATAATTTTTGCGACTTTTAGACGCGGTCTTTTTGACATTTTAACATCGATATTTAAGTTACGAATACTTTTTTCCGGCTTTTTTTCGATAAAAAAAAGTTATTATTTTCATATCAACTTATTAATGCAACCTTTGTTCGAGTTCAATTGGGAATTCGCGTCGAATATAATGAAGTTTTTCCCCTGAATTCCCTCATTTTGATGACGCATCCACTATATACTACTTGTAATAGACGATAATAAACTGTCTTGTTTATAAGAAGTTCATCTGAAAAAACGTCGCTGGTAAGTACACTGCTGCTACGTGGAGTGCGAGGAACGGGGAACTCGCTTGAGGAGAACTAAACAAGGAAGATCATCCTCATTTCATCGTATGCCAACACGTTTAACCAGTTGTCGATTGCTACTTTTTGTGTAGACGGGCAACTTTTACAGTTCCCGATCAGTTACAGACGCCGATTGTTGTTCGTGAGATTGTGTACGTTCATACACATATGTATATCGAAATTTACGTTCTTCTACATTAATTTTGATAAGTGTGTCCTGTACCGACTATGAACAAAAGGTTATCATCACAGGTTTTAATATGATACACGTCTGTAAGTAATCGTCTCTATTATCAATTTTATTATTACCGTAATTTTTCGTTCTCCTTTAGAATTAGCGTATCTCCGTGTATTTATTTTTAATTTTTCGATTTTGAAAATGTTTCATTTTCCGTTAATAACTTTTATTCCGTTTTATATATTCGTTTGTGAATGCAATGCATAATACAAAAAAAAAAAACCCACATTTTACCTATAGACGAATTTTTTAATCAAGTAAATTTACCTTTGTTCAGTGACGGTATTTAGTGTGATGAGGGGGCAGTCAAATGGATCGAAAAGCTAGTAAAAATGATGAGGTTCGGTAAAAAATCTTATTTTCCTCAAAAGGTAATAACCAAAAAAAAAAAAAAAAAAAAAAAAAAATATCTTACATTAAATTGATAGTTTCAAATTATTCAGGAAGAAACTGTGTACCAAATTTTTAAGAATAGAGAAATATTAAGCCTATTATCGACACGATTATTTCACGTACTAGTTTTAAGAAATTGCATTACGTGCGCCGTAGATAAACACAAGATTTTTCAAGCATAATTCCAGAAAAATAATATTTTCAGATACATGGAGGTGCTAGCGAAAAATTTAGGATGAAATTCTAGAGATTTTTTCTATTTAACTAGATTACGATTAATATTGCACATTGAAATAAGCAAATACGAGGCAGAGAACGACGAACTTATGTCGAAGTGTGAAGTACGATTACAGCAAGCAAGAAACGGTTCTTTTTCCTATCCTTTTTTTTTTTGTTTTTTTTTTAAAAAAAAATAAACCAGTAAATAACAAAAAAAAAGACAAAAACAAAAAAACGATGGACCACAAATTAAGAGACAATTTTAACACATTTGTGCGAGTCCTATATCACTGCGACCGTTTAAGTATAAAGTAATATTTTTCACTTAATTTATTAATATATTTTCAGCTTCGTTATAATTTCTTTATTTTTTTTTTTGTAACATTTCTTTGTAATACTAATAGCTACTAAGTTGTAGTAATCATTCGCTATATTTACTACCACTTTAATTAATTTTTGTTATATTAGCGTTCAACGATAAAAAACGTAATTACGTATACAAAATTTGGCCCCATTAAAAATTATAGGCAAGTTAAATTAATTTTCCGACTATTATTTATACTAAAATCATCCTGCAATTCGTTATGAGCGGAAAAGATTAGCAGAGAAAACGTCAATTATTTCATATAGACGGCGACGGGGAAATTTTGTTTACGCCGTTTGCAGAAGCTTCCTTCCCTAAATAAACGAGTTTCCACGTGAACTTGTCAATTCCAGGAATTCCGTTGTCGATAATTTAAATTTTTCCTCATAGTCAAACGCATTGTCCGATCAAGGTGAATTACTTTTCTAGCAATGGCTTTTTTCTTCTTCTTCTTTTATTCTTCTTTCTTTTCGCGCGAAAATTCAATGAAATATGGTAGGGCTATTTTAAATATTAGTTCGGCGGTCACTTACTTTCAGTTCATTCGTTAAACCGAATTAAACGAGATATTGTTAATATTCCGTAGGGAATTGTGTACACTCGGCGAAAATAAAATCATAATAATTTCTATGCTTGGCGTCTGACTCGGTTATATTGATCATCTAACCAGATCTCTGTTTCTTCGCCGGATGACTGTTTTTCATACTTATTAAAATTAGAAGGATCATGGCAAATGTCGCTAGTAGAAGTTGCGAACAAATTTAAAATTGTAAATAAATATGTTGCAGTTGCAAATAGCGTGTAACTTATAGGTAGCAGCGGCAAAAACGCTGGGTGTTTGGTCAAAAATTTATTATTATATTCATGACGCTCCCTCACGATTTTTACTCATGACTCTGAATTCAAGAGAAAAGGGTATATTTTTTAGCGTGTTTAAATTTATCATAAAGCTCTTTATACATTATATATTGGAACATAATTTTTCGTGTTACGTAATTATTACTTTAATTAACGTAATAACCTTTTAAAAGAATAATGGAATAAAAGCGAAAGACCAATATCTCCCATGTATGTAAATATAAAGTACGAAAGGTTCACACTAATTATTTTACAGTTTTCCCTCGGGCAGGGGAAAAAAAAGAATAAAATAAACATATATATATATATATATATGAACCTATATATGCATATATATTGTTTTTGATGAATTTACCCGCTCAAATTGACGGACAGTTTCTTAATTTTGCACGTTGAACTGGTTTTAGTAAATCCAGCTGATATCAAATAGTGACACTAAAGCCTCCTGCTGATGGGGATTTTCCATTTAGCATGGGAATAATTCGGTAGTTGAATAAAATTATACGTAGTTTTTTGTTCGATTGATTATATTCAGGTCCTTCAGCACTCCAACTCACCGTTTATAAGAACTATTCGTTGCTATTTGTAGCTTATGTTGACGTATTTATTGCAAATCTGCCGTACTAAAAGTGATTTTGCATTTAGCCAGTTATTATTCTGAAATATCTGAGTGTGTGATATGATTCGACGGACTTTTTACTTTTGATGGTTTCTTTTATCTTCTGTAATTTTAACCTGAAGCCATTTCGAAAACAAACGAGTCGACTACAATGAAAAAGTGTTAATCTTCTACAGATGCGGCATAATCAAAATATGGAGTTTTGAAAATGGGTTTATTGTCGACTGCCCCCTATGCAACATTTAAAAGTAGTTTTTGGCAATCCGCGCATGGCTTTTACAGCTCTCGACTAACGATTAATATCACGCGAACAATCAATCATGGTTGCATGCAATGGTTTTCATTTTTACTATACCGGCATGCGTTCAATTATTTTCGGAGAATAGGCTAGTTGTACAGATTTCTGGCTTGATACGCGATGGCCACGAAAAGTGATACCATTATTAATAGAATATAGTTAGACTAAACTCTAGATCGGACGCGCATTCGCACGTAAACGGAGGGAATGGTGTCGACGAGTTTTACTAGTATTACACAGTCTTTCATTTAGTAGATACTCGGCAATGATATTTAGTTTAGAAATTTCAACCGGAAATCTAGCCAGCTCTAGTTGGAATGTTGATGTTTCGATGAAGGTCAATGTTTTATTTTGTAGTAATGCTTTTCACCGACTTCAATCTTACTGCCTTACACTAAAATATCATCATCGAAGTAGGGCAACCCGGAGCCAACCTTTTGCGCGGATGTTTTACGTCACGGTGAGTTGAAAGAGTTTGCATATAGACACACTATTTTAGGGTCTATTGTAAATGTAGATATAAGCAACCCAATGATATCGAGATAAATCCCATTTTCCGTTATATTAAACATACCTTCAAAATCGTCGGGGCATTTGATATGGTGAACATTTCGGATTTGATGATTTTTAACTTATGGTTAACGTGTCTGATTTTTACGGCAGATTTACCCTATTCGAAGATGAATCCCTTGTTTCATTATCTCGATAATATTTAGTATCAGAGAAATTTACAAGCAACGTTCTCCCCAGTTATTATTATTATTATTATTATTATTATTACTATTAATATATAATCATTTAAGGTTACCGATATTTTTTTTCTCTCATTTTTTCTTTTTGCTTTCTTCTCGACTTCAAATTATCTATATCTTTTAATTTTTAACTGTAACATTAATCTTGATATATTGAAGAGCTCCCGGGGTCAATGGGCGAAAGCATATGTAACGTTACATGTATATAATAAGTATATTGTGAACATGGGCCGAAGTCGTTTGTGGAAGTTGACAATAATCTAGGCTTTTAAATTTGTTAATTTTCAATTATTTTTTATTTCTTTCTTTCTCTCCTTCTATAGACAAAGTTTGGCTCATGTGTATTAATAATGTATTTTCAGTTTTTCTTATAATAATAACCCCACTACTCGCGCAACTATGCGCATTTGTGGAATTTATATTGTTTTTTTGTTTGTATATATATTTTTGTCACAATAAATTTGATTTGATTAATATTATTATTATTATTATTATTATTATTATTATTATTATTAGCTGTAACGATAAAGTTATACAATATATATTGAAACAAAATATTATTAAAGAAAAAAAACTTATAGTCTAGCCCTGAAAACGGGCAAAGGCCTCCTTCAACCGAGCCCACTCTTGTCTGTCATAAGCTACCCGCGGATACTGTTTATGTTTTAGGATTTTAACAAAACTGTCCTCTCATCTGATTTCGGGTCTTCCTCTTTTCCTCTTCCCATAAATAGTCCATTATGTTATTTCCTTAGTCCATTTTGTAATATGTCCTGCCCAATCTCATATTTTCCTTCTTATTGCCCAGGTGAAGTTGCCACTAATTTTTAATTTATTTTTAATACTTTTCATGTTTATTTTGTTCATGATATTATTCGAAATTGTCCATGTCTGACATCCATATATTAAGGCACAACGCACATATTTAAAATTACCCCTTTCAGTTTATTCCTGTAAGGTTCCTTAAAAATATGCTTAAGCGAGCACAGTATTTTTTCCAAGTAAGTGCAATTCTACGATCTACTTCTTTCTTTGTTTTGCCTTTTAGGGATATCAATTGTCCTAAATAGATTATACTCTCTACTTTTCCAATTTTTTTTTTATCCATTATAATTCCTGTTTTTAATTTTTTTTCTGTAGACAGTATTTTTGTCTTATCCAAGTTTACACTTAAACCAGCCTTCTTTCCCGCCTTATTTAAATCGTTCAACATGTCATTCGTTAATATCTTCAGACATAATCACTACGTCGTCTGCAAATCTAAGATTATTTAATCTTATCCCGTTTATGCTTATACCTTTCACATTCCAGTCCAATTCTCGAAATAATTCTTCTAGAGAAGTGTTAAACAACAAAGAAGATAATGGGTCTCCCTGTTTTACACCTCTTTCTATGTCAAAATATTCTCCTTTTATGCCTGTTACTATTCTATATCCGTGTACATATCTCTTATAAGTCCCCCCTATAGTAGTTCCCGGACACTCCCTGATTCTTCAAAGCTCTATCTAAAAATTTATGATGTAACGAGTCAAACCCCTTTTTATAATCTATAAATGCTAAATTTATTTCTATTTGATATTCCGTACACTTCTCTTAAAGTAGATTTATCACATGTAAGTGATCAATGGTTGAGAATTCATTCCGAAAGCCAGCCTGTTCTTGGGATTGTTCAAAACTTAATGTATGTTTTAGCCTATTAGTCAGAACCTTAGAAAATATTTTAGACACCGTGGAGCCTAGACTTATTGGACGGTAGTTTTTTTCCTTTTTTGTAAATTAAAACAATATCTGCTTTTTTCCATGATTTAGGGATTTTCCTATTCTTTACAATCAAATTAAACAGAATATTTAGTGGCAAATTTAATATGTTCATTCGTTATTCCGTCCAGTCCAGGTGTTTTCTTAATTTTTAATCCCTTGATTACTTCTTCTATTTCTATTTCTAAAAATGTAGGTTCCTCTAATATACTTTGTTTTTCATAATCCTTAATGTTAAATACTGTTTCGCTTTTGTACTATAGCTGAGAAAAATACTCTGTAGCTATGTTTATAATATCCTTTCTACTGCGCTTTTTTATTCCGTTTTTGTCAGTGAGGCAAGTGTGCCGTCCTAAACATAGATTCTTCTTTATAGCTTTCATATTTTTCGTTGACTCGATTATTTCTTCCTTCTGTTTGTTAAATACCCTTATTTCGTATTTTATTAATTTGCGTACTATATTTAGTTTTATTTTTTCTAACCCTGTCTTATATTTCTTATTTAATAATCTCTCTCTTGCCTTAATTTTATCTCATATATGAATCGGAATTTTGTACTCCCTTACTTTATCTATGTTTAATCTATTTAGATGTAATGCTGATTTTTTAATTACATTAGTAATTATCAAGTCCAGATCATTTACGTCATTTAAATGAGTTTTTAAATTATCTGTATTTAATAGATCGTTAAAAGTATTGTTATTCTCTGTAATCTTTGGTTCTAACGTTTTATTACTCATTATTCGTCTGGATGGCTTTAAGTCAATTTTGCATCTCATTGGTTTATGATCCAAGTAATATAAAAAATTATACAGTACATTACAGTTTCTTATATTTTTATGATAGCTAGCTATAATATAGTCTAGTTGATTATTATATTTTCCATTTGAAGCAGTCCGTATATTTTTTTTTTGCTAATTTACAACTAGCACTATGGGCTATTTAGTAAATTTAATATTTTAGTAAAATGGCTTGCTGAAGAGCCCTGTCCAGTGACAGGGCCTCACTTAACATATGGTCCATCACTATTGTCCTCTTCAGTCTGCGAGTATCAGCAGAATTATTTAACAATGCGGCTGCCATAGCATTGGGATGTGACCCCAGTCTTGCAGCGTACTGTTTTGCTGCTCGTACTATTTCGTCCAGTCCGTATATATATACGTTTTTTATAAAAACTATTCATGTTTTTAAAAATTTTTTGCAAACAGAAATTAACCAATTTATCGCCTCTTAAGTTTCTATTTCCATAATTGTATGGACTCATTGCCTTATTTTCACCTAGTTTTCTTTGTCCTTTCTGGCTATTAAAGTCTCCCATTAATATAATTTGGTGTCTACTATTGCATTTTTGATTTCTTAGAATTTCGTTAATACACGTATATATTTCGTCATACTCAGATTCTTCAGAGACAGCTGTCGGCAAGTAAACCTGCAAGATTGTTAATATTTGATTATTACTAATCCTGATTTTAGCAGTTGCTAATATATCTGTATGACCTATAAATTCTATTAGATTAAACCGCCATTTATTACTTACTAAAAAACCAACACCACTTAGTTCTTTTTCATTTTCTTTTCAGCACAGTAATTTTTCTGACTTTAACTGTAGAATATGCTCTCCCGGTCTTCCAATCTCAGCTAAACCTAATATATCTAAATTATTCTTATCAAATGCATCTTCTGATTCTACTAATTTATCATTATTTATTAATTTACATTTAGGCTGCCTATATCTAAACTTCTTCCAACTCTATTTCTATTACGATTATTAGAATTATTAAAATTACTACACTTATTTAATTTAACTCTACTAGGCTACTTTGAGGGGATGGGTCTTACAAGCCTTTGCTGACCAGACATTATTGGGCGATCTCTCCCTAGTAGTATACATCAATTTCTCGTTACTCGCGGCCATTATGGTTTCGAATACGATCTCCGTTGGAAATCAGACAGCGGATCATTAATTTGTTATCTTCCGATTATAGAGTTTTATTTCTAGCCGATGAATCTGAGAAACTTTTTTTTTTCCAGCGTGGTAGGCAAATATATTTAAATAAGTAAACCCCGTCTTTTTTTTTTTGTTCTGAACACAACAGGTCGTTACTGATGAAATAATTTTTTTTAAATTTTCTACAGGCTATTTATTATGTAGAAAACTGTCTCGTAAATTTTCTCATCGAATTCACCGGCAGTAAATTAAGGCCGTGTCCACGGGGTGAGTTTTGGGGGTAAACCCCCCCATGAGAACTGAAATAGCTTAGGTACTTCATTAATATTTTATGCAAAATTTTTTGTTACGAGTATAATTAATAACATATGTAATTGTTATTAATGTTTATACAGTAATTCGTTTATTTAAATTATTAATATATAAATCAAGATGATGGAAATTATTAATAGCATGAATATTAGTGAAAAATGTATTTTTATTTATAAAATAAATATGCGAAGAAAATTTTCAAAACTCCCCCCCCTTTCTAAAATTCTGGGCACGGGCCTGAGTAGAATCTATCTATTTTAACAAATTTTACTACCGCTTTTTGATGAAAACAAAACAATTTCTTTTTAATAATTTCCACATATATATATATATATATATATTAATGACAACGTCACTCCAATTCCTGCCATTCTCTCCGAATGAAAATCACTTCTTTTGTTCATCCGTAGATCCTATCTGGGCTATTGTTTGTTAATTAAACGTATTCTCTCTTTTTCCTCTAGGATTATAGCTGCTTACTGCCCAATCTTTAATAATTAACGTTTTACTCCAAACAGAATTCCAATTTTATCTTTCATTTCTGTTCGTCTTACCAATTTTTCTTCCTATATTTTCTCCTATGATAAATCTCCGTACTTTTCTCTTGATTATTTCAGTCTCTTACATCCTCTTTACGTATTTCATTTGCCAAGTTCTGTTAAATTCCTTTCTCACTCTATCGTTAGATCTGAATTTCATATGGTTTTAAATTCTTTATATTCCAATCATTTCGTTATTCTTACTGATGGGTCTAAGAGGACTGGTGAGGTTGGTGCCGTCTTTATTTTTCCTTCTCATAACTATTCTGAATCCTTTAAACTTCCTTCTTGCTATTCTATATTTCTGCTGAATCTGACGCCATAGTTCATGCAATTCTTTTTATCTCTTCCTCTTCTTTCCTCTCGGATAAATTTTTTTTAATAGCTGACTCTGAAAGTGTCTTGCAGGCGATTTCTTCTGCTTTACCGTTGCCCTCTTTTGAACCTTTCATTCTTCTTATTTGCAATCTAATTCACGAATTATTCCTGTTCCGTTCTATCCAAATAGATCTTCTGTGGATTCCTAGCCATACTGGAATTGAGGGTAATGAGGTGGTTAATTTTTTGGCTCGCTCAGGAGCTTCCAATGGACATCCTCTTCATAAATTTCCTGCTCACAATATTAACTATATATTCAAACAGTTCCATATTACATTATAGAATGATATTTATTTTTCCTTTTTCTCCAATCCGAATTCTTTTTGTCATTCTGTCCAGTCTTTACTTCCTCTGACCAGTTGGTTTGACAAATTTCCTTCTCTTTGTCGTCCCCTGATCACTGCCATATGTCGTCTTTGTTTCGGTTACACCTTTCTCCCTTCGTCACTTTTTTGTTTTTCCCTCGTCTCTTCCCTGCGGTGTCGTCTTCACCCAGAAGATTCTTTTTTTCTACGTGATGTAAATTATGTTTTCTTCGAATGTTCTTCACTTTCTTCAGAATGTTCTCTCTTCTATTCTCAGCTTTCGGATCTTGGACTCAATGCTCCATACAACGACTCTTAGGTTCTCTCTTTTCCTTCCTTGTTAGTTTTTTTTTGGGGATTGCCAGTCGAGGGCATTACCCAGCATTATTCCTTGTTAGTTGTTCCTATTCTAGCTTCTTTCATTCATTCTATCCCGCATTAGATTAAAATCTATTATATTATGCTCCTTTTCAGCTATTACTTAGATTTCTTGGTTGGCTGTTGCTCTTCGTTAGCGTATCCAAAAGAATTTAAAAAAAATAAAAATAACGACAACGTCAATTTCAGCCCGATCCCATCACTTTTTTTTGTCCCAAAACGTTACATGTATTGTATATATAAAAAGACAAAGTATCGACAAAATCGATTGTTGCCCTGCTTTTTTTGCTTTTTTTTTTCTGACGCGCATTTAGAAAGAATGGCGTTATCAATTTTCTTCGTTCTTTACGAAGTACAGAAGTGATAAAGCTGGGGTCAGAGAGTGTCCCCTGATGGGTTCCAAGCAGAGCTGAGTATATATATATATTAACGGAGATGATGTTTCAGTTAAATCCCATTAAAAAAAAAAAAAACTTTTGAAAAAATATCGTCTGTATAAATATCGCAATAAACGAAACTAAATAGACATTATCGACATTGGCAATAGTATCGGAATTAAAATTCTGGAACAGTGTTACACGAAAAACATTGCAATAATCAGTGTTCACTTGTGGAAATTGCGTATTAGGATGTGTTCAACGAACGTAATTATTATGCATTAGTTTTTTCCTAATGGCACGAATAGTTTTGCAGCCAGCATTAGTACAATATTATGAGTCAATGGTTATGAGAAAAAAAAGTTTAATACAGAAGTGACCGCAAAAATAGTTTTATCGTTATTTAAACAACAGTTTACTGGTCGAATGGATAATTTAAAAATTTTTGTATGCCGTATTCGTTTAGTTTTTTGCAAAAATCGGAAAAATTCCAAATTTCCGTCATCCGCCATTCCGGAATAAATATAATCAAAAGTGTAGACTTTTTCATTTCTGCTAATATTTTGTCACTAATTCCATTTACGACATGAACATTTTTTTCTTTCATTGTACGGAATATTTTGAAAACGTTTCAGGAGTGTTTGCTATACGGGCCTCTTACTTATCAGTAAGCATTAAAACCGGCGAGTTTCAAATTTCGGCCGTTCGTTAGACCTACACACTATAAGCTTCGACTGCTGTGACAGGTCGGGCATTTTAGTTCACTGATACGAATTGGTTGCTAAATATTTTTCGAGTTATCATCACTTTAATAATGTTGTTGAATTTAAAAAATTCTTACAAAAAAATAAATAGAAGCACTGGATTTTATATAGTGACAATAAATGTTATCATTGCTTCGTGATAATGCATTATTTTATTTAAATTCTCCGAAGTCATGAATACATACGTTTCTGTTGAGAACGCACGTTAAAATTTATTTTGGTGAACTTTCTCGTTTGGTTTCTTCTTTAAATTATTATATATATACGATTTTTTTCGGTACCACCATGAAATCTAAGTTTATATATTTACGGGATAAATTTTTGAAAAAGAAACATAATTATTTGAAATAACTTCGTTAAAGTATTCGTTTATTTTTAATGAATTAAGAATAATCGAACAATAATGCACTATTTTAATTACTCTTGCACTTAGACATATTGTTAATCCAGTTTGATCTTACCAGCTTCTCTTTAATTTTTTTTTTGGTTTTTTTCTTTAAGATCTTTCCGGTTATTTTTTATATTCCTCATCTTACAGTATAAATTATTGTCCTTTAATTTTAAGCCGTTTTATCATATCGCCTTTTCAAAGTTACATCAGTCAACTTTACTCAAAACCATTTATCTTTCGTTTTCCCTCATTTCCTAGCTTTCCTTATGTTTCGTTATTTTTTTTTTTTTGTCTTTTATGACTACTTCTTCGCGGCGTATTTGATGGAGATTATCGTCCAATGCTGACAGGCTGAAATAAAAAATTAAAAAAAACATGGCATATCTGATAATTATGTGAGTTCAATGAAATATATTGTGTTAGATACGTTTCTTTGCAAATAAATGACGAGCTAAAAAAGAGTGGAGAACGAAAAGTGTAGAAATATAATTGAAACAATTTCACGTTGTATTTAATTCGGATTAATTTAGACAGACTGAAACAACACACCGATAAAAACATCCGAAGGAATTTGTTATATCGTTAACTTTCCCGTTCATTTAATGTAATTATAATTTCACGCATGCATACACATCCGCCAGTTGTAAGGGTACTTGATTACTTTTGTGATGTTTGTTATCTATACACGTATTTTTGTACTCTTTGAAGAATGCCTTCTGTTTGTCTCAGTGATTCATAGAAACTCTTAAAAAAATGCAGGAGGACAAAATTTAATGAATAAAACAATTCTGATTCCTTTCTCTTTGTAGTTGCTGAAAAAATTTCAGTAATTTTAACCAGTTTTATTATTACTATTTCTTCCAAGGTCTTACACTACTTTATAATGTATAATTTTAATTTCATATGCGCATTTGCATGACAGATTTTTCTACTAATTCTAAAAAAATCTATATTTTTGTTTTAGACCCACGTTCTAGGAAGCGAGGCAACCAAAAAAAAAAAAAAAAAAAAAAGGACCGAGAGATTTATTTTGACAGATTCTGGTTTTAAAATAAAATTGGCATGCGTGGGAAATGTAGCCTCACATTTTTCGTATTATATTCGCAACGCATTTAAGATTCGTCACACGTCGGTGAGAGAATAGTTTGTGGGTAGTTGAACTTGACCGGGTAATGAGTAATTAAGTCGTTATTATTTAAAGCGCACATTATTATGTTTCAATGATTATGATAAACACTTATATAAATTGTTTAAATTTTTTATAAAAGTTTTTATTTCATTACGATTAGAAGGATCGGAGTATCGAGCTCCGAATAATGTTGTATGCAAAGGAAATTTGACCATAAGTCGTGACCTCGGTCACTTCCAAATCCAGATGAAAATATTTAACCAGCGAAATCGTCTGTTGTGAGTGATTTCTCCCCTATTGTGTTCATTGATGGCTGTTCTATTCTTGAAAGCATTCACACTCGTAATCTTTCTCAACGATCTCTTACTCTAGATAAAAGTCCTTCCATCTTTAACGCGGTTGATATTTTTTTTTTTTCTTCGGATCTTGGACTTCATCGTTTTCGACAAAATCGACGAAAGAATATTCGGAAATGACCACTTTCCTATCATCATAAACTATAATGATATTGCTGCAAGGTTTGGTTCCTGATGGTGTTTTTCCAAAAATTCTGCCACATTTTCTCTTTTTTATCTCCGTCATAACTTTGATATTTAGAATCAATTACCCATCGATTTAATTTCTTTTGTTTTTTCTACTTCCTGTTCACCTGCTCAAACTCCTTTAAAATGTTGGCGCCGTTCAATTTTGCCCGTACGGTGAAACGATAACTACAAAGAGACTTTCGAAGTCAACAACGCTACCTTTGTAACGTTCCGTCACTGTTATTCCCTTTACAAATGTTCTAGCCCTCAGGGAGGCTAATGTCAACATCAACCTCTGAAAAAATTTTTGTTCCTCCTTTTCTAGTATCATTTCTACCTTTCAAATTTGAAAAATGGCTAAGACTTTTAAATATTCTGAACACCATTTTTATCATAATTTCATTCCCGATATATACTTAGATCCCTTATCCCTCCCTAGTTACATTCGCTCCTTTAATGAAACAAGCTTTCCTCCTCTCCTTTCCATTGGTACTCCCACTTCACATCTGATTCCTATTTTAATGAACTCTATTCATTACGAAAATCCTTTAATATAACCTCAAGAATCGATTTTCTCCCTGTTCTTAAAGATCCGTATAATTTCGCACTTAAAATTTTCCTTGATATCTTCAGCTCTTTCCTTCTCTTTGCACTTACTGTTTTTAACTGAAATTTCTTTATAATTTTATTCCTATTCCTAAGAAAATCACAATCTCTTCAGCCCTATGCTAAGGAAATTATTTGAAAGTATGCTCAACCAACGTGTTAGTTAACGGTTAGAGCGTAATAATCTAATCCCCGACAACACCGTAGGTTTTCGCCATAGGCACCTTTTGATTGCGCTAGTCTTTTCTTTCAGATATATCTAGAGTTGCTTGTATTTTTTTGATTGGCTTGTCAACCAAGGACCTTTATCGGGAAACAATTAGAAATTAAAAGAGAAAGTTATATAATAAGACGATCAGATATCGTTAATAGGAAGGTAACAATAGCAGGGATAATAAGTGTAGAAAGAAAAGTCAGGATATAACGGGCACAATAAGGAGTGGGAAGTTCAAGCCTAAGCAAATGTTAGTACTGACCGAACACTCCACCGAAAAAAATTAAACACTTAATAAACACGTGATCAGCGTCACAATCAACCGCATTATTTGAGTGGAGGGGACATGGGGAAGAGGATAATTAGAAGCGAAAGCGGGGGAAAGGCAGCTAGAAATTATTAAAACGCAAAAGTATAATGGAAACAACAACAAAGCGAGGAAGTGAAGGAAACAGAAGGAAATATGGATTGGAAGGAAGATTAGGTTGAACAAACAGATAAAAGGAATGATTATTAGAAAAAGAGGAAGTGTATATAATACATCCGACCAAAATCTGAGATGGAAATTTTTACACAGTGGCAAGAGATTAGAAGATAGGATTTTTTCGCGGAAGAAAGAAGCAGCTGCCTCATTACCAAAGATGCTAGAATAGCCGTGAACCCAAAGCAAAATTAATTTTGGTTCTCATGTACACGTGACAAACGGAAAGAACTTTGTTTTCCTGCAGAAATTCGTGAATTAATAGCTGTAATAAGAGCAGAAGGAGCATACGGGACATTCAACTCATCGTAAATAATATAATACTCTAAGAAATGAAATGAAAGTCGAAAGTGCAGAATATAAAAACACATCTTCCCAAGGTCATCTTAAAAAAATTAGCGCAAAAGATAACTCGTTACGAAGAAAAACAAAAAACATTTTAAAACAGCATAACACGCGTTCCCTTCACAAGATCCTCGAGAATAAGGCAAAAGTGAACGCGGTAAGGCATGTTACTTTGCCGAACATTTGTTTAGTATTTTCAAATTGCATGATGACATCACAAGAATTTTAGGGAATACATTCAGCAGTACCTAAAACCACGCTTCAATCTGCTCTACCGATCAAAGCATTTTCTGAACAAGAAACAGAACAAACATATCCGCTAATAAAACTCCTGGACATGATAATGTAATCAGTATAATTTTGAAACACCTAAACAGTAAAATTATTATGCAAATTTTCCATCTTCTTAGGGGTCAGTAATTCGTATTTAACTTAATTTACTTAAGCTTGGAAAAAGACAGCGGTAATCATGGTTTTAAAAAATACATCTACTTTAGTGCCATTGGGCTTAGTACAATATGAAAAGCTTAACTTCACAATCCCTGACACCCTGTCAAGGGTATCGGACTTGCTTTACTTTACTTTAAAGTTTTGTCTCCTTTGTGCAATGCTAAAAATGTTAGAAACAATTATACTACGAAAACTGCAATTAGTACTGCAAGAAGCAGAAATAATCGCTACAGATCAATTTGGATTTCGGAAGCGGTATTTCACTATCCTTTTTATTTTATCTTGCTTTCAGTCCTGTCTTTATTGTGTTGCTCTCTTTCTCGACGAATGCTTCATACTGCATGAGTAATGAACGAATTTATCGTGATTTTAAAAGTAGCACGTAGAAATTCAGCACCAGAAAAAAACTTTCAACTATTTCAACGAAATTGTGATTTCTGTTTAAAAAAAAAAAAAAGATTTTGTGAAGAGATTATCACGGATGTCCCGAATATTTTACGAATTACAAGGGAAGCAGAGAAATGGAGAATAGTGGACCAAAACAAATTGCAACAGCGAACGAAATTAAAGGAGGAAATGATTCTTGAATAGGTCAATGGGTAGTTAATTTTACCAGCGTGAACTATATGAAAAATTTTAAAAAAAAACAAAAACATTTGAATATTTTTGAGCGATTGAAATACATGGGGGGTAATTAAAAAGGGTGAAATGACATCAATAACGACTGAAGGTTTTTTTTTTTTATTAGCTACGGTATATACACAGCTCCTTTTGATGAGAGGCCGAGACTGTAGATAAATTCGACTGAACCATTTGATAACTTTCAGGTATAAAAGAAATTTAAGGTTTTGACTGTAGCTGTTGGATAGTACGGATACAATAGTTTTTCCTTTGGGATATGTAAATTGTTTTGACTGTGAAACAACTTTGGGCGTTCGATAATTACATGGATTTATATTGGGACATATGCTACACATATCGGTCGCGGTTGTTCGTTTTGTTTAGGATGTAGTCATGTGTTAAGACAGAGTGACTTGTTCTTAACTGGAAAAGCATTACTTCGTTTTTTCTGGATTCTCGGATTGATATTTTCCACGGACCGACTATTTCTTTAATTGATTTTAGATTATTTGTGTTTGGCAGAATATTCCAGATTTGTTGGAAAGCTTTTTGTACGAATGATTTACCCGCTTCCCTCAGATTGGCTAATGAGATTGGAAAGTTCAATACTGGGGAAATATTTAGGACTAGTTTTTCAGCCTTGTCGGCTTGTTCATTTTGGCGAATATTGGAATGAAATAGTAGCGGAAGACAAATTCTATGCTTGATGAAGAAAATTTTGGACTATTTCTTGGAAAATCAAGTTTTTTTTTGTTTTTTTTTTTTTATGAAACTTATTAATGGATAAGAGCGCAAACAGCGAATCTGTCAGTATCAGAAAGTGGTTGGATGTTAGATCTGTACCAGAGTTGACCGCTTGTTTGCGAGCACGGAGTTCGGCTGAGAGGACTGAGAATTGAGGAGGTAGTGGAAACGGAATTATATTGTTTTTGTAGATTATCGCATAACCATCATTAGCTGGTATTTTGGAACCATCTGTATATATTCTGATGAAGTCTGAATATTTAATTTAACTGCAGATAATGGGATTAGATTGAGATTTGCCAGCCTAAAAAAGACAGATCTACATTTGGAATGAACTCTAGCTATAGTGGATTTTGGTATTAAAAGGGAAATTTAGCTGACTGCCATTTTTTAGACAATCGATTTAAGGAGATCATTGCTATTGAGGGAGAGAGAATTGGGGGGAGATCATAAAAATGAGGGAAGCAGAAACGTTGAAGTTAGAGAAAACGTTGAGAATAGTGTTTGTAGAAATAAGGTGTATCCGAGATATTTAGGGAGAGTTCTGTAGAATCGCCTAGGAGATTGTTGATTCATATAGTATGATAAGCGCCTGTAATTAATCTTAGGCATGTATTACAAATTGCGTTCGGGATATCGAGATGTGTTCAGGTAGCAAAACTGTGAAGTGATGCGCCATAATGACCGATAAAGTTTCGGAAATGTAGATCTATCGAGGCTGTATATAGTGTGAGCCAATTTTCTTAAGAGATTAATTTTTATAAAGCATTTTGCTTTGAAATGTAAGAGCTCTGTGGAGTCTAGGATGATGTGTTGTCAAAGATTACACCTAGGTATCTGACTTTGTCCAAAACTGGAATAGGTATATTGTCGAATCAGATGTTTTGATTTTTAGGGCACTGCAGTGTTTGTAGGAATGAATTACAATTAGTTTTACTTGCGAGATTTGTAGTTCGTGCGTGTATTTGTTCTTAAGAGTGCTTGTTGATTTCTCTGAATTTAGAATTTTTTTCATGCGCAGAAGTCATCTGCGAAGAGTTTTGAGAACGAGCGGAGGAATTGATTTTATAATGACTTGTCAATACCTGTCATGAAGAGCGTAGCGCTGAGAACTACGCCTTGACACATTCAAATTTAGAAGTAGTGTGTGCCTGTGGAGTTGGTGGTTCGAACCACAAATTCTTTGTGAAGAAGAAAGTTGGATAAATTTTATCATGCTCTCTTTTATACTGCATGTTTTCAGTGCGGAGGGAATTTTACATTTTAATATTGCGCTGAATACTCTACTAATGTTGAAGAAGATCGCTGGCAGGTGATTTTTGTCGTGATACGTTTCGAGCATTTCGCCGCTTATATCGATTAACTGGTGATGTGTTGATCTGCCAAGTTTAAAGCTGCATTGAGTAGAAACGTTTTCTTTCGTGTTCTAGAAATCATATAAGTCGTTTGTTGACTACTTTTTCAAGAATTTTTCAGAGATTAGACGAGTCTGTAGCAATAGACTTGAAAAAGGTTTGTATCCGGCTTAAGGAAAAGAATTACGATTTCCTTTTTTCATACAGTGGGAAAAGAACAAAATAGCATTAAAGATTTTTAATAGATTAATTAGGTTGTCCAGAACATTTTGAAGGAATTGATCATGGACACGGCTCGGTCATGGGGCTAAAGTTTTCGCATAGTTCACAACATCTTCGAGCTCGCGCAGTGTGTGATATCTTTATTGAAAAACCTTGGCTCAGTGATCTGTCAGAAGGGTTATTGTCGCTGTTGAATTCTCGTGAAGTGGTGGTGTTTGAAATATTTTGACTAAGAAAGGCTGCGAATGCATTTGCTATGTCTATAGGATCAGTGTTGATTTTATTGATGATGAAAATGCTGTTGGAAGAGGAACCGCATTATTTTAATTCTATTTTTCGAATTGTTGTCCAAATCTGAGAACCAGAAATGGCGGAATTAATATTAGATATGTATTCTCTCCACGAATCTTTTTTTGCTTATTTAATGGCGCATTTTGGTGGTAGCTTTCGGCGTTCGATAATTAAGTTGGTTGAAGTGTGTCAGAGGCTTTCGTAGAGCTTTTAGGGCTTTTCTACGATAGCAGACTGCGATACTGCAGCGTTTTTTTTTCACGAGAAGTATTACATTTAGAGTAGCATAAAGAAGGATGTGATTGGTGAATGCTAAGACCAAGTAGTCGATGTTTTGACTAAGGTCGAGTTCAGGTATTTGTGTGCAAAGTTCTTAGAAAAGATTTCAATTGGCGTGTTTGAAGTTCCACCTGTTAGCTCGCTTAATTAGTTGTTCTTAAGATAGCGTCAAAAAATAGTAAAAAAGGGAAGATAGAAAGATAAGTACGATAAAAAAAAAAAAAAAAAAAAAAAAGAATATGGAAAGGTGTTTGAATTGCTACAATTTAAAGTGAGATATGTAAGATCGAAAAAATTAAAAACAATTGCTTGTGCCAATTAGTAGCGAATATTGAGACAAACAAAAAATAAAAGAACCATAAAGGCATGACCTTGCAAGGAAATAAAAAGGATACACAGCCTAATGAAGAAAAATGAACACTTCATATTTCAACTTTTTAATTGAATTGAAAAATTTCAAAGTTTCAGAATAATCAGAATGTCCTTTTTGTAATTTAACCATCAACAAATACGCATATACTCACTTTTACGAAGATTATAACATTCCCTTTAAATCCATATATAACATATTATTTAAAGCGAAAGAAAATACTTCGTTTGTTCGACTTATGGATTAAAAATAAGACCAATGAGGATTACAAAATGATTAATTAAACTTTTTACATTTTATTTATTTTTCATATTTGCAGGTATTTTCAGAGTAACGAAATCATTAAATCAATGTGAATATCGACCAAAGTTCTACCCTTGTTGTTAATAGGATCGACTTTAGTTTTGCCGATTTTAATTAAATAAAATGACTTGGTTTTTAAGGGTGAGTACATTTAATTTTTGAGAACTCTTCTATGCCGTGTATCGTCTAATTAATTATAAATTTATTATGAATATATAATTTCCGCGATGCATGATGTGAAACTACTAATTTGAGTTTTGCAAAGCTATAACCATCATTTATATCATCCTAAAAAAGGCGTTTCACAATTTTACGCTTTTAGCGAAATTTTCGAAGCACACATAATTTTTCTCAAAATTCAAAATACAACTACAGATTCATAAAATAATAACTGCGAATATTTTACATTTAAATATCCTTTAACAGCGCAGCACATGAGCAGTGTCCCCCGTTAAACAACTCTTCAGAATCATATCATCGAATATGTGATCTCTTCATTCTTCCGCAAGCAATTATTTCTAACTTGTAGACTCATTGTCTGTTAAGGCACATTCAATTGCTGAATATTGCCGGAAGAACTAATTTAGAACTTATTGATTGCATCATATTCCAAATAGAAAATTTAAACAGAAGCAAATGTATTGTTTCCATATTTATGATAACTAGTTTGTATGTGGCCTATACAATTATGTATCTCGATGATAGTAATTTGAAGTTAAAATTGTCATACAACATACTTTTAATTTTAAGAACAGTAAACAATAATAATTTGTCGTGTAAACTATTTGAAATTGGTAAGAAAAGGAAAAATCATCAAATTCAAGCAGTTCCTCGCATTAGAGTAAAAAATTGAGAATCCGGAAATGGCTGCATTATTTAAGTCGAGAATTGTGCTTTGTTTATGAAATGGACTAAAAGTTGTATTGCATATATATTTTTAAAATGTTTAGCAGGAGTTTATAAGTGTATTCATTAATCAAAGCAAGGCAAAAATGTATATCCGCAAAGAGATGCATTCTTTTTTAAAAGTAAACTCTGAGATTTAAAAAAAAAACTATTTGTAATGACTCGATAAACATTTAAACGTTTCATTTTAAATGCTCGGATTTGTGCGATTCATCTATAAATATTCTTAAAATGGTAGCTTTCAAAAAATTTGTAAAACTTTTTTCAAGGGAAAGAATGTTAAAATCAAGTAAGAAGATCTTTTTATCTAAAAGAAATTGGGGCATTTTAATGGTTTGCAACAAAATCTGTTTCGTATCTAACTTGAAAGAAATATTGAGAAAATTTTCGAAAGCAATTCCTCGTTAAAAGCTGCGGTTAGAGATGAATCATACAGATCTTAATATTGTAAAATCCGTTTAGATATGTGCGGACTCCGAAACTGTTCAATTTCAATTTCACCAAGTTACAATAGTTTGATTTCTTTTGAAGAATAAATAAAAGTAAAACCGTATTTTATATTTTTAAAGCAATCTTCTTTTCATCATCGTATTTTTCAGTTGTAGTGTGTTTTTTTAATGGAAGAGTAGTAGAGACTAATGATAACTCGCTAAGCATTTTAAATCTTCTCCTCCAAATTTACACATACGCGCTCGATATATAAATACGTATTTAGTGTTTTTGTATTTTTTTCAAGTGCAGATCTTTGTACACGCGTCACTTACAAATAGCACGTGTCTGCACTTTTTGGCGCAAGATTGTTTCTTACCGAAGTTTCTGCATATCTGTCTTAAAACTGCGAAGGCTAGAGAAAATTTACAGTTGAAAATCAGAAGAACGACAGGACTTTGGAAGATGCAGAAAATGTGCTACTTTAAATGTTTCAAATGTTTCGACAAATTAATTAAATTTTTTCAAACATAAATATTTGGTTAATGGTGCACAGTTTAAGGTCCGGAAGTTTTTATCATAATTTAAATGCAAAATAAAATCAGTAATTTTATTATATTAAAAAACCGCGTTAAAATTTGAAATGATGCTTTTGTTTTCCTTTTTTTAATAATTAAATATAATTTTTATTTAATTACCGTGCAGACAAGTAAAACACGATACCGATTAGAGGATAATATTTTGTGTAAAACCGATCGCTATTTTATTTTACACGTATTCGGGGTAATACGTTTTGTCGCATGTTGCATATTTCGACGATTTTTACTACATATTACAAGTTTTATTGCAATAAGGTTCTATTCTAACGAGTGTGAAATTTTGAAAATATGAAAAAAGCTGACGCTTCTGTTACTAGCTCGGAAACTAACAAATATGGAATAAATAATTTTTGTTAATAAATATCACATTCGTTTACATTAATATTTTGTTTACAAAAAAAAGAAAATTTCTGAACAGTAAAAATCAACAACCAAAAAAAAAATGGATAGTAATAAACTTATTTTTGAGGCGAGTTAAATTAGTTCATCGTGTGAACGAGCATAACCAGATTTAAGTAATGTATTTATTTATAACAAGCGCTAATGATGATTTGCGCGATTTTACACTGGTATTTGATTAAAATGTTTCATTCTACATCAGCTCAGTTAAATAACAATTTTATATTTATTCCATTTAACATTACATCTCTGTTGTTTTCTAATTAATAAAAGTTTCATTTTTAATATTCGGTTTTATACTGTTGAAATTGATTACACTTACTATATATATATATTAATTACAACGTAATTCTTAGGCCATCCCCATTAGAAAAAATGTCCCAATTGTATGTAACGTTTGTTATATTTTAATTTTTACCGATTTTATATCACACGCGTACACACACACACACACACACACACATATATATATATATATATATATATATAAACTCGACCATTTTGGCCTCGCAAGGGGCTGTGCCCCTTGACCCCTCTTGCTTTCATTTCTGTCTCTTTCTTTTCTATACTTTGTATAAAATGATCAAAATTTACAACGTAATTCTTACTGGCATCAACACACACAAAAAATAACATAACCACAAAAATCCTATTCTAACATTTAACTTCCGTTATATAAAATTAAGACATTTTTTCGTTACATATTTCATTACATAAAATTGGGACATTTTTTCGAATGGGGGGTAGCCTAAGAATTACGTTGTAATTAATATATATATATATATACATAATTACAACGTAATTCTTAGGTCGGTTCCTATTAGATTTTGGAACGAAAAAATGTCCTAATTTTATGTAATGAAAGTTAAATGTTAGGATAGGACCTTTATGATTATTTTTTGTGTGTGTCGATGCCAGTAAGAATTACATTTTAAATTTTGATCATTTTATACAAAGTATAGAAGAGAAAGAGACAGAAATGTAAGCAAGGGGGGTCAAGGGGCACAGCCCCTTGCGAGACCATAATGGCCGAGTTTATATATACATACATACATATATATTTATATATATATATAAGTTCAAAAAGAAAACAGTAAAGCACGTAACTAATAAGAATACCCTCAGACGCGATAAAAAAAAAAATAAAGTAAAAATCCGAATTAATTAACAACTAAAACTAATAAAATATTTAAAAAATATATCGGCTTAAAATTGACTATAAAAATTTAATAAAAATGTACTAAAATGTGAAAAATAATTGATCGATAATATATTTCAAGGTGATATTATGATAGTTCTTATAAAATATTAACCTTTTGAAGTAGGCACCAATTACAATATCTAGAAACAACTTACACGGTGGCCACTGAAATATAATTTTTAGATTCTTGGTTTATTCCCAGTTTTTCGGGCCCAAATCTTCTCAATTTCTTCATTACTAAAATTGCGCTAGAGCTTACACGAACGTTTTTCCGTTTGTATCATAATAAACCTAACTAACTGAAGCGAAGTCAAATAAAGTATCAGTAGAAACAAAAAAATTGCAAATTAGATTTTATTCACATTTTAAATATCTTTTAACCATTGTAATGACCACTAACTAATTCAAGCAATACATATGCTTATTTTATTATTACAAAAGTTAATGGTGAAGTTTAGGGCAGGATGATTTTCCCTACTCCATTTAAATAGTTCTGACTTATAAAATTTTTTTGACGTCTAACATTTACATTTGTAATCATACGGCGCTGACTTTTCACCTTAAGGCATATCACTCTAAAATATGTTATTTTCTTATCGAGAGTAATTATTGTTTAATTTTCAGTGCATCTTTATTACATTTTTATAGCAAATCTTGAAGTTTGTATTTTTTTAAAAAACATTTTACTTCACAATTTTTAGCATAATACTTAAATTTTTTGTTTTGCTGAAAATCAACTTTTTTTAGTGACAAGTTTTTTAATTTGCGCTATGACGGTTTCAAATTCGTTTTTTCTATTCGAATCTATATTTATCCGTGGTAATTAACATTGATTACATTGTAAGTCAATCGCGTCTGTTATATTAATAAATAAAAATGATCTAAATGGACCACATTTTTCACGTTTTTCGATGATTATTCAGTCTATGTTCACCGATTTTCATCGGTATTCACATGGCGGTACCCCGTCGCTTGCTGGTACATTTCCGAATGAACGATGAATCATTAAAATCGATATCCATATGAGTAAAAGTTATACACGAACAAATGTAAAAAAAAAAAAAAAACATACACGATCAACATATAATCTCCTTCATTTTTGAAGTCGATACAAATAATATAAAGCCACAGCTTCGTTCGAATTTTTATTTAGGATGATATGCACAATAAAAATATCGACATCACAAGTTACCCAAACAAACTTATACTTAGCAACTTAATTTATATTTTTTTGAGGATCGTTGATTTTAGTATGTTATGAACTTTAATAAAAAAAAAAGAAAAAAAGAAAAATAGCTTTTATGCTAGGTAAAGAACTCGAGCAAAATTTTGAATTTTTACTGAGCACAAAGATTCATCGAGAATAACATTTTCCATTCGCACAGAATTTAAATAAATGCCGGAAAACTTAAATATTTATATACAATAAAGAAACAATGCGACAATAAAAGAACTGATAATAATATAAAAATTATAATACGGAAGAAAAATTCATTTTCAAAAAACGATATTGTAAAATAATCCTATCATCTTGAATAACATAGAAGAGAAACTGTGTAAAAAAATTACTCCCTCTTACTTAAAAATATAACACTGACTTGTTTAAAGTCGCCACTCATCCTATCATTTTAATATTACAATTTACGTGTATTCAAATTATATTTTTTATTGTATCAATGGTCGCTTTGAATGTTACGACATCACTAAAATTTCTGTTTTTCTTCCTTTAGCTCTTCGTAATAACTATTCTAGTCTGTTGTCGATTGAGCAGTACATACTGTAGACCTCCTCCTTCACCATGTCCTAATGTTTTCGCTTACGAAGGAGAATTCGAAAGAGACAGATGGTACGGAGTGATAAGCTTTACGTCAAATATTGAACTCGCAGGCTTAAATATTAAAGTGCAATTGGATCAACCGTCTGAGCTGTTGGTGGTTTGTATTTGTTATTTACTTAATAAATTGTTATATCAAAAACTATTTTACGAAGAAGACGCCAGGTTAAGTCAGTGGCTCACTAGTAAAGACGGCATACAAAGTTGAATGGATCAGCGAAAATGAACAAGATGTAATTAAAATAGTAGTATCAATAGAGAATACTAACATTCACTTTGCATAGTGAAAAAAATGTAAAATTTTCATTTTTTACCAATGACTTATCGATTTTCCGAATAACTTTTGAACTTCTTGTATTCGAAGTTTACGATTAAATCACACATTGCTTACATAATACTCGTACTGGTTTCATCAATTACGAGTATATTGTTCAAGTTGCAGGCTATAATATGATACCGCATTAAAGTAACATTATATTGAATTCATGTACCTACGGTACACAAACCGTTGATTCTGCAGAATGTCTCCTTGAGATTTATTAAAATTTAACCGCTATATCACTGATATGTTTAACATGGGATAAAAATAACTGTTACCTCTTCATAGACTTCGACATTATCACTTTTCGCTTTACTGCATCTTCTTTACGCAAATTTTTCCAGCAATTCTTCAATGACTACTTGTTCATTTGCAGTATAATAGTATTTCTATTTAATTATTTTTCACGATTATTAGAATTAGCTTAAAACAAGAAATATCTGAATTATTGATTGAAAAATTAGTTCAAGATTTATTCGCAATTATCATTCCAGTTAAAGATGCCATTTATGATTTTTATTTTTTCCCTTCCGGAAATAGAGGTTTTCACTCCTTGTTTACAACGGATTATCGTTGCAGTGAGATTGAATAAAATTTCTGTTCAGATAAAGTTTCTTTCGACGACTAATAGATAAATTAAACAAACTTGTACATTTTAACGAACTAGTTAACCCGGTATACGTGCATACAGATTCTAGAGAAACGTTAAAAGATGGATTCTTAAACGTTGCATCTGTTGTGTTAAGATAAAATTGCGATTTTCCGTATTTTTGACATTTATGCATGAATAGAATTTTAATTTTGCAAAGTTTAAGCAAAAAAGTGGGCGACATTTTTACTTACATTACGCGTAAATAGTATTACTTACATAATTCATAAAATGGACATAATCGGCCATGCTCATTTCTTAAATTAAGTAAAATTCTACACATTTTATGAATTGTACAATTTAAATATTGGCAAGTAACATATTTGAAACGGTTACAATTTGACGAACATAGCTGAAATGTAGTAATATAACGGTTTTATTTATCAATGTATAAGGAAAATTATAAAATCTGAAAATTTTTAAGACAAAACAGGTCCAGAATTGCGAAATCTGTACAAGTATTAAAAGTAACGAAATTTACATCCACTTTAACATGGTGAGCACTGAAATATAATTTTTAATTCCCGGTCCAAATCTTCTCAATTTCTTCATTACTAGAATTGTACAAGAGTTTATACGAACCCGCTTGTGTAATAACAAATTTGAAAGATGCGCAAATAAAATATCAGTAAAAATAAAAAATTGCAAATTCAATTTTTTAGTTTTTTGAAATTATTCACATTTTAAATATTTTTTAACCACTGTAATGACACTACTAACTAATTCAAGCAATATTTGTGCTTATTTTATTCTTACAAAAAAATTAATAATGAAGTTTAGAGCGGGATGATTTATCCCATACTTAAATAGTTCTGACTTGGAAAAATTTATTTGACGTCTAATAATTATATTTGTAATCACACAAGCGGTTTGCGGAGCGCAAGTCCCTTCAAAAGTTTTACTAAGAGGGGGGCCGCTCTCTCAATATCAACTAAAATGTATAATAAATTTTTTTTATGCGTTTCGTTAAAATTTTAACTAAAATGTACTACCAATAAATATAAATATTATTATTCATCTGAAAATCGAATTATAGTCAAATTGTATTAAGAATGGAATTTATTTTGTTAATACTGATTATGTTTTGACCGTCGTGGCAGAGTATTTTAAACAAATAAAAAAGAACTTCGTAATTTATTATTGAGTAAAGTACATTAAAAAATATATTCATTTTTCGCTTTAAATGATTTTTTTTTTTTTTCTTTGTTTTACAACAAAATTCCGGGTTGGGTGGCGCCAGTGGCCACCGCCCATTTAAAGTAATTGTAGAGACACCGTTGAAGTTTAGTTTAAAATAAATTCGTAATATTCAAAAGAAACCCAGCTGCTTTAAAAACTTTAATCAGTTCTGTGTTGCATAATTGTTCAATTTTTTAAGTAGTAATAAATAAACAGATCACATTAAAAGAAAAATGTGAAAGTTCATAGTGTCAAAATTTAACTATATATATTTGTCGGACACGTTTGAATAAAATAATTAAGAAATTGAAATTTAGTATAAGTATTGTCAATAAATGTAAATTAACGTATACTATGTCCAATTTCATGAAAGGGAGTGCCGTGAAAGGTTTTAAATGAAACAAAAAAAGTCGGAGAAAAATGTACTTATCTTAAAAAAATTTCAACATCAAGATGGAAATTTGGTTTGCCACTAAATGACATTCCACCAATACATCGTTATTTTTTTCTTTCAGTCTGCATACGGACACGTCTGACATATTCGTTGTTAACAGAAAAATCTAACAAGTACGCGGGAAAACGTTTTCACTTTACGAAGCGAATTCGACATAATAATATTAATAGGCCCTGAAATACGACTTCTACCGATGACGGTAAGATGTTTAAGGGAGTACGCAATAGTTTCCGCTTAGGTAAAGCATGTTAACAGTTTTGATTACATTGCAATAAGTGATATCTACTACTTGACATAGAAAAAGCTGATTTTATTTAAAGCCGAGCCATTACTAGCCTCAGAGTTTAGTCGACTAAACTAGTTCATTTTTTAATAGCTGTCCGATTATTCTACACAAGTCAGAGTTGAATTCTGTTTTATTGACACGTGTATTTAACCAAAAATAGATTATAAAAAATTGACTTTCGGACTGACTCAAAGTCGGCTCAAGCATGGGAGAATTTCGGTACATAACGCAATTTTTCCCCCACTGACTTTGAATACAATGAGAAAGCGCGCCGATTCTGAAGAAACCGATCAACTTTAAAGCTGATAAGTGAAAAGGAATCTTAAAATCAGAGATTTCTAAAACAACTCAAAAATTGTTACTTTTAACGTCATTTTTCGGAAAACACAATTAGTTCATAGCTGAAAATCTGTTTAAATTGAACAAGTAAATTATAACGAATAAAGCAAGTAGTAAATGTGGAATTTTTTTTTTTTTTATATATCTTTTTAAAATTAGTTCTCAAAATTAAAAGACACGCGCGCATATAAGGTTCATTACTGTTTCTAACTCGGATTACTACAAAAAGATTACTCGAAATCACTTTACGAATTGTAGAAGTATAAGGATAATGAAAATAATTAAATAGACCATAAAATTCAGAGCACAGTTTCAACAAATTTCACCGCATATCGGAGGTTTTTTTTTAAAGTTCAATTTTACTTCGAAAGAATTGATTAGCTCCTGAATATTGTGTAATTGTGGAAATATAAATATGTACTTATCGCACACTAGTTCTTCCATTTCTTACCTTGACCCACTATTGTAATTTGAAATATCGATGGAGCTGATAATCAATCGATAATTCTATTTTAACCTGAACAAAGTTAAAACTGCTGTTCTAATTATATCACTTTTAAATACAATAGACACGATCTGTATAATTATAACCTACTTTATTCATACTATTGACCTGTTAATGTATTGAATAATATGATATAATGTTACAGTATCACAGCGTGGTTCAAGTGAATCGAGCAAATTAAAGAATCGTACAGATTGGACAATTTTATGCTTTTTTAAACACATAAAAATGTCCAAATTACGAAAAACGTAAAAAACAATAAGTCTCAATAAAGTAATGTAAAATGTATAGTGATGAGTTACCGCGTGCAAGCATTTTGTGCGCTTATAATTAGGGGAAAAAAAAAAAAGTTAAAAAAGTACCAAAAATATTTGGAGAGATTTTAAAAATTAACAGAATATTTGAAAAATTGGTAGGCCGGCAAAATTATTTTTCAGCTCTTAATATGCAAGTTTCTTTCTTTTTTCCGACTCTAAAGCTAGTTTTCCTTTTTAACAAGATAAAAAAAGCAATCTGCATATAGCGAGAAAAATGTGTAAATTAAAATTGTAAAAAAAGATGCGAAACTATTAAAATTTTCTATTAAAATCAGCAAAGTCAACAAATAAACAGCGATCTCCTAAAATCACTAATAGACAAATAAAGTTATATAAGACACAATAGCCTTGTAAGGGTCACACGTGATATCACGATTAAAAATTAAGTAATAAAAGAAAGGGAGAGTATTCATAAATTTTAAGTGGCTGTGTTAAATTTAAAAAAAACAAAAAAAAACGTTCTAATTAATTGCCGCTCGTTTCCAATTTACGGAACGATATTTCTAAATTAATTAGAATAAAAAGTAATAAAATGATTGTGTTTCGTTAATTTTTATATTTCAATAAACACATCACATACAAAACGGTATAAGGACTGTTTACATTATCTCGATTTATAAACGATCTTAAGAATTAAAGGTCAGCTTTAATAATCAAAAGCGTACTAAGTACGTATTTCTCGATATTATACTAAACAGATGTGACGATAAACTTACAATTCCCGAAAATTTTTCAAAATGACATTTTGCAAATACTCCTAACGTTGCTGTGTAACACGACGCGGTATTCTACACGGCACGAATATAGGCGCGGTAAACTTAAAATTATAATTCGTAGAAATTTTACGGCTATCTCCAACAGCTACTATATTCCACTTTACGAATGTTATAAGGAACTTGGAATCTATTAGACCTCCTGTTCAACGCATTTCTTTTCATATAAATTTAAACAGCGACTCAAACTGGACGGAAACCAGTATAGTGTACGAACAAAAATTATAATCGTATCACTGCGATTCGGATTGCACTGTTCCCCGAAACCGTTTTTGAAATCCACCATCGAAAATGTTTGATCGTTATTTTTTATGCGTCTTTAAGTGACGTTTTAGGTCGGTATTACGAATAAACTGTCTCCAACAGTGGTCACAGTTATAAGGACGTTCCCCCGTATGAATCATTAAATGAAGTTTCAAATTGCACTTCAGGGTAAATCCTTTTTGGCAATAATTACAGCTGTACGGACGCTCTCCCACGTGCGTTTTTAGATGATTTTTTAAACCAATTTTACGCGGAAACTGTTGCTGACAATAGTTGCAGCGAAACACACGCTCCCTCGTATGCATCTTCACGTGACGTTTAAAATCGCTATTACGGATGAACTGCTTTTGGCAGTAATCACAACTGTAGGGACGCTCTCCTGTATGTGTCATTAGGTGATCTTTCAGGTGACACCTTTTAGTAAACTGCTTTGGGCAGTAGTTGCAGCAGTGAAGGGACATGTTTGAAACTATAATTTCAATGTAAAGGTAATTCTTTAAAGTGAAAATCGATATATTTTTAAATATTTCTCCACAGATCTGTCGAATAAGTCGTTTCAAAAACGCTTTCAGTAAAAGTTCGTGTCTGAATGTTAAGTTAATAAATCGTGTGTGAATAATTGGTGTTTTAACAGAACTTTAATAACTGATAATTATTATTATTTTTTTTTTTAAATTAACGCCTGCTAATATGCACCGGAAAGTTAAATACTGGTCTACACTTACTGCAATAACAAAAGCCTTACTTCATATTTACATATACAAATGATTATTGCCGTTTATTTCGTAACAGAATATGCGCTTTGATGTCGTGTGTTTTGTTCAACTTTGAGGTTTATGCCGTTAGCGTGATGGTGCACATTTTTGTATAAATTGCATTTAATATATACTCAGTTTAGCAGTTACCTTAAAATCATCTTCATGCGTGAATTATCAAAAAATTTTCGCTCTTAAAACCATTTTATATTTTATAAAGTTAATTGTGTGCATTCAACGTCGCGGTAATTAATAGTCGAATATTCCTGAAATTAAATGGAAGTAACAATTTAAATTTTCACACTGAAAAATATAACATCCGCGCATTCATAATCACACACTGTAACGATAATATAAACGAATTTTCTAGGAATCCGCAAAATTCAAAAAATTAACGAGTTCTGAATGTTTGATTTAATCTGATTTGTTTAGTACACTACGGCAAATATAATGGCGATGAAAACTTTCTACATCTATTTGCGCTTACGGATTAAAACTTAAGAAGATATAATTGGATTTTAGAAAATAAAAAAGAAAAAGCTAAACACTTTTTCCAATATTAATTTATTAAGTAAAAAAATTATCACTTGCGCAGTTCATAATTTTTTTCTTCTTTTAATACACAATTTCTGTGAATAGAGTAACCAATACTTACTCAGCTAACGGTGTCATGATATAATTTTGACTTCGCTTTGTTGATTCCTATCCCTCTTTCAATGTTTTCAGGAATAATAACATTTAAAAATGGATAATGTTTTCATATATTCGCGTTAAAACCGATTTAACAAAAATATAAAATTTAACATGACACTAAATGTAAAATTCGGTGTGTAAACATTTATTATATAATAAAATTTTAACTATTTAAATGTATTAAAAGTTAAAATTAAAAAAAAATATTACACCAAATATGTTACAGCCGTAGCGAAAATTCGTAGGTTTTTATAACAGGTTTCGTAGGAATTTTATACACACATTACAGTAAACTGCACATTAATATTAAAATATTAACAATATTCAACGAAAAATCGGAAATTTTAATTATATTTTACGGTATTATAGGGTTTGAAAAAAATACATATATACATATGTATATATATATATATATATATATATATATATATATATATAAACAGCGAGATAAATACTAGAAATTATAAACCATATAATACGTATATAAAAATAAAACATTTATTAGTAAAGCAAAATTCTGATATAAACTGTATACTGTACGAAATTTAAATAAATTTGAATAACAGCAACTTACCCGCTCTTTTGTTGTGCCTACACTAACAACGATTTTCTATATCATTCACAGATATGGTCAAATTAATTTCAAAAAAAAAAAATCAATTATGTAGCGGTCCATTAAATCACAAGATCAAAACGTTAATTTGAAAAAAAAAACTGCTAAGTTATCACTATCGTGAAACGATACATTTCAGTTACAAGAGAGTACTTCTTGTAACGAACGTTCCGAAGTTAAATCGTAGTTCGTTCTGTCGCGAATGTTTGTTACATTCCTACCACAATTATTAAAAAACAAATTTGGATGACTAAAAAGAATCACGTACTCGCACGGTGTAGTACAACTGTATTTGTTTCTTTAATGAATACGTGTGTCAGTAAATAAATATTTTTACTTTAAAATTATAATTTCACTTTGACTATACAGCAAGTCGAACTCTTCTTTTACTAGTTATCACACCTTCATAATTAACTTCTTTGACTATTTTAATTATTTTTAAGTGTTAAATATCCCTCCATTTTTGTACTATAATTCGACTTTATATCCATTTATTTCAGAAAGGATATATTTTATAGTTTTTGACTTTACATATTCTACGATATTTTCAAAAATACTAGTTTTGTTATTAAAACTTATTTTACATTTTATCTGCAGCTTAGTTTTTCTTGTAGTATAGAAGTCATATGTGGCTGCAGTAATAGTTTAATATTTAAGATGCAACCAACAGATCTTGATTAACTAAATATTCTCGAAAGAGTTTACGCTTAGAATTACGACATAAGTCTGGAGGTGATTCAATATACATTCTAAAAAGAATTTGGGAACAGTTTTTTTACTCGAATCTGGTTCAGATAATTAAGAGCAAGGAAGAAATGACTTCTTGATTGTTAATAAAACAAATGGCGTTCATATCAATATTATACACAATTACGGCGAAGTATAGCCGCCGTTGATTATTTCTGGACTCTTCATTCTAAAAAGTTTATCGTCTCATATGTTTACTATAGAAAAATAGGTCTCCAAATCACGTAAAACTTTTTGTGATTTTTTACAAACTTAGTGGGTTTTTACATCGTTCGTCAATGGGCTGAAACGTCAGTATCCGATAGTCAGCAAAAACTATAGTTAATCAAAAAAGCCGGAGCTGGGAATTTTTTTTCGTACATATAACATTTGTACCCTAATCTTCTACGCTGTTTCGGTTTTAGTCGCTAATTTATTTTCTTTTAAAATGAACAGTACCGACAAGGCGCGGTAAAGGTTATATTTTTTTTCTTCCAATTTCGCGCTCGGCTTTTGTTCCTACACATTCATCATATTCCTGCATCTATTTTTAAATCGCACGTAACAAGTTCGTAAAATAAATATTAATTTGCATAATGAATAAATTTGTATTAATTTTTAGGCTTGGGATGGTGAGATCCGATCAGTGGATAATACATTTTATCATATATTCAATCCGTTCAGCCTCCAACAAGCTGGGGAAACTATGAAGGTCCGAATCATGGCTAAATTTAATCCAGCGCGCAGCCCTCCCACTATTCGTAGTATTGTGATCGACGGAACAACCGTCTGCGCCAGTAAGAATTTTTCGTTAATCCTTTAATAGCTATATAGTTTATAAAAGAACTTTGTTTATATATATATATATATATATATATATATATATATATACATATATATACGTGTATATTATTAAACAAGATCTTCAAAATGAATGAAAAATAGTTGCAAAATTGTCTCTTTAAAGAATATTTAGCGTGAATATTAGACACTCCCTTTCTATTTAACTTGTTGTTTATCATTCCTGGAAATTTTAATTCACGATAGTTTATAAAAAGATTTATTTACAATTATTCAAACGTAGTTTCTGACTGCCAATATTATGAGAGTTTTTCTGTAGGCGTTGTTAATCACACGTTGACAGCGAACGTGTTAAATTATCCAGTATCTTTTTTTAAGAACAAAATTTAGTACAACGTATTAAAAACAAATTCGAACGCGCATACGCTTTTCTACTAAATCGAAGTTGCGAGCTATTTAACTTGTCAAAATATTTTGTATTCCCCTCCACCCCACCGCCATTCTGGTCCTAAAACCACAATTGGCGCAGAAGTTTAGCTATCCTAGACCTTGACTTATTTTACATAAAGTTAATACTTCCCCGTGTCTCTTCTCATTAGAACAAGAAAACGATTTTTTACACTAATAAAATTTCTTCAAAAAAAATTAAATTACGCCACACAGAATAACAACAAATATTAATCACAGTAAAGAAAAAACTTTCACGATTTAATCACGTTTAATCGCACTGATCAAGCGACCAACGCTGACTCGGGTTTCCGCTGGTTTGAGCAAGTAATATTACTTTCCGTGGAGTGCTGTCGTAACTTACTCAGGGTTATTAACGTATCTCTACACCAGTGTTTCTTAAGCCTTCTCCACAGATTCCCATGGAGAGACGAGGAGAACATACTTGATGCTCTGACATTCTCGCTGAGTTCTAGTTTGCTAAAGAACTTGCTATATTGAAGTTTATGATAGTCTTACACGAATAGAACGTTTAAGTCGCAATGGACTGTTCTATTTGACACAAAGTAAGGGGCGTTAGTGATTTGTCTGAGTATTTTGGAATACAGCTGTTGAATTCTGTTCATGTTGCTCTTGGACATTGCGCCATATACTCCGATGACATAACTGGTGCTAGTGCAGATAGATAGCTTAATCTTTTGCAAGATATGCTCATCGCGGACTTCCTTTTCATAGGGTAATTTAAAATTTTGAGCTAATGTTTTGTCATGTCTGTGCGATGTGAGTCCTCCATATTAGACGCCGGTTCATAATTAATCCTAGGTATTTAGTGCTGTTGCTTTGCGTAAGAACGTTATTACTTATTTCTATCTGGGGACAGGACTGCGCTGATATAACAAAAAAAATCCCCCCTAAGCTTTTTGAATGATTTATTTTAATCTTCCCATTTCTCTGTCCATACTCCAATCTTATTCAAGTGCTGCTGAAGCATCGGCGAAGCACGCGAAGGATCGCTGTTAGCCGTTAAGATAAAGGTGTCATCAGCGAAGGTCGCTCTATTACCGCAGTTTTTAATGCTAGAAAATACACAGAGTATAAAGAATATAACAATGGCGCAAGTATACTTTCGTGCAGGATGGATGCATTTATACTGTATTATCCCGACGTTGATGAATTTATCTTTACTACAAAATTTCCGCTTGACAGAAAAGACTATATTACCGCGTAAATGTCATTAGGCAGAATATTCTTCAACACCCGATCGAATGTCTGCTCGACATCAAGAAAGACTGCGCTACTTTACTGTTTCCTTTCCAATACCGAAGCTATTTTATCGGTAATACGATGCATTTGTTGTACGGCCGAGTGTTTTTCACGAAACTCAAACTGGTGATCGGGCATGATCTTGTTTTTCGAAATTGGTTTTATAATTCGATCTTGTATATTAGCATCTCAAAAATCTTCGACAATGCACTAATTTTAATCGGCCTATATGAACAAGGAACTGATAAATCTTTATGAGGTTTCGGTATAACTTGGATGATGGAGTCTTTCCATTTTTCGTCTTCTATCCCTTTCTGAGTGTGTCCATAAAACTCAACCGAGTCAGCAATATCTGTTCTCGGCTCGTAATTTTAATACAATTGAGAACAGTGTTTACACATTTACTCTTTACGGCAAGTTTTTGATTTTACAGGGAATTAAAATTTGTTAATTTTAAAACAACCTAATGCTCCGTTTGGAAATGATTTAAATAAAATTACGTTTTAGTAATAAGATTAAACTTTTGCAAATTTCTCGTGCAACTGTATTGATTCATTGATGAAATGGTGTTTTGTTGCGTGTACGCAGGTGGACAAAGTTTAATACCCAGTAAAGATGTTATCAGCTATATAGGTTCAGTTGGAGGAGGGTCACAACAGTTTCCCGCTGCTGCAACGATTACTGAAAGAATCGATCCTAGCTTTAACGGTAACGTAGATGATCTATCATCGGAATATCAACACAAAGGCACTCAGGCGGATTTTGATCGAAATAACGGTCCCGTTAATTCGGTGCAGTATAACAGAGGAACGCAAGTTGGCATGGGTTCCGGGTATGACGCGGATAAAGGAACTCAAGTAGACGACAGTCATTTTAATCGTGATCGAATTGTTAATCCTAGCTCCATTTCAACTCAGTACGATAACAGAGGAAGCAGTATTGGTTCCGGCTTTAATCAGTACGACAGACGCCCTCAATTAACTAGTTTCGGCACAGTCGATGACGGTAATATCCCTTACAATGGTCAATCGTCACACACCGGTAATCAGGCATCGGGTGATCGCACGTCGCAATGGCCATCGGAAAATCCGACTGCTGGTTGGTCTGGTAATTCGGCTGTTTCCGGAATTAATCAAAACTCCGTTTTACCATCCGGAGCAAGCCAGCTATCATCGCAATCGACTGCTAACAATTACCCGAACTATCAATACCAACCGTCGCAATCCAGTTCGGACGTATCCTCGAATAAAAACCCGTCACAGCAAAACCCGTCACAGCAAAATCCATCACAGCAAAACCTGTCCAACGGAGCAGGGCCTATTGTCACAACACTGACCATTCCAAATCATGTTAACGATAAGAATATCAATCAGATAGTAGAATTGATCAAAAATCAACTGGAGCAGCAAAAAAACAATAACATGCCAACTAATGGTACATATATAGTCGCGCTGGTAAACCCAATGATTCCGGCTAACCTGGAGAGCACGAATAATTCTGCTGATAGTCGTACTTCGCTAAATGTGACACAGCGTTCCAGTTCAACCGCTAATAATGCGGCAGTACAAAATCCGGCCGCCTCTCCTACCGCGGCAACTAATCGACAAGTTCCAGCAAGCAGTGCACCGAAAGTCCAGAAGGTTTCGAACTCTGCCACTACCACTCCTCGTAACAGGCATTCTGCGCAAGTTTAATGTGAACTTAAAGACTGTCTAATTTAAAAGGCAGAAAAATTATTCTATTTAAATTACGTAGACTCATTTTTGCGGTTAATATAATATACCACATATGTAATATAAATATATATATATATATATAAGTATTTTTTGTATGTTTATGACTAATAAATAATATTAAGTTGAACTGTTATTCAGTTATTTTGTTGACATTTTAGATTGTGAACAAAACATCGATACCAAAAGTCAATTGGTTAAGCCGGAAGAAATGAAAAATAAAAATAAAAAAAAACTTCATGATTAACAGATATTTCTACGTTTTGCCTTTTAAATCATTGTAAAATGCTATGAAATCAGAGAAGTGAGTATATTAAGAGAAAGAAATGAAATTTAGTTGATGGAGTCACGCGCTCTGATAATTAGCCTATTTCTTCTCGATAAAATCCCGCGTAATTGTTTTGCGTGCTCAAATTATCTCTGCGTATTCTTTTTTTGTCCCCTATGAACAGCGTAATTTGAAGTTTTCATCAACTAATATTAATGCGACGGTATATAACACGAGTTTTGTAAAAAAGACGGGTACATGGGGTTATAGAGCTAGCAGGTATTCATTTTAGGAGGAAGAATTATGTGTCCCCGGAATGTTCGCTACGTTCTGTTCTAACGATCGATTATTCCAGCGTCGCTTTTATTCGCGAAGAAGCTTAGACTACGAAAATCATTTGCAATTACAATGCGGGAAATATAATGCCAAATAGAGATTTTGCAAAAGACGATAGTAAAAAAAGTGAGCTTATTGTCGTAGTTAAGTGCGTTAGGTGAGACACTGATCTCAGGGTCTGATGCCCACTTCTCGTTAGTTCAACGATAATGTCCTTCCGGATGATGGTTGTGATTCGTGGTAAATTTATAGTATCTGGTCAAAAGGGGCCTTTTAAATATGTTGTTTTTATTATATATGAGTAATCCTTTACCGTTGAAGTTTGGTTTGATAAAACAATATTTGAAAAATTAACAGATACTCGTATTTTATCTAATTATCCGAGTAATTTAAATTATTATTATTAAAAAAAAAAACGAATTCATAAATAAATAAAACACTGAAATATTTAAAAATTAATAAAGGCTATTTATCGAATTAATATTTTCAAATATGTCGGTATGCTCGGAGACACGGGCACAGTGGTACAAGTAAGAAGTAACGATAAAAAACTTGTAGCTTTTAGGTTCCTTAGCAGTAGTAGATCAGTATGAACCATCACTGAATCGTATTATTTCATCCGGCCGGTATTGTGACCATAATAGCGCCAGCGATCACGGTTCCGTGTAATACAGTCCCAAAAACCGGCCGGCTTGTAGATGGCATGAAGATCATCCGACCGGCGTGCGACCTCGGCCTCTTCTTCCATTGACTATTCCCCCTAAATAAAGCGCGTCTCTATATCTTCCGTTTCGGATACATGTCCAAAATAATACATTCTGCTGAGCAAGATCGCTGACATTCTTTTCGGATTGCTAATCTCAGTATCGGGACATTAGTTCTTCTGTTCTGGTTCCTAAATGGTACGGTATGCTTCGGTAGTTGTTGAGTGTCTTATAACAAATAAGTTAACTCTATATAACAGTCCTTATTGAATTTACGGTTAAAAATTAAATTTTTGAAATAGCGCGTCGAAAAAAAGGCAATTCGAAGTACTCTCGAAATATTTATCAGAAAATAAGCTTCTTCTCGCTATAGAAATAACTGATAAAATAATTATAAATTTAAAAGGTTCAACGACGTTTGATTTTAAAATGCGAAAAATTATTAAATTTCTAATCCAGAATATCACTACATTATCGAAAAAAAAAGAGAAAAAACGGAAGAGTTAATTAAACTTTTAAAAGGAGCTACTACTTTAAAAAGGAAACACTTAATTAGTTTTTAGTACGATGTAAGAAAGCTACGAAATTTCTGCCACCATTTATTAGTACAGAAATTAAGTAGAGCTTAGTCTTCTTATAATATGTCTATTAAAAATAAATGTAGGAATAAACTAAATGTTAGTGAAAATTTAAGAACTCTTTCATCATTTGAATAAAATTTTACAAAATAAATTCGGAATTCCTCAATAATGCAAGTATTCATATTTACTTTTTTGCTTTTATTATTGTATCGTAAATAATAATGCATTTTTACACATACACATATTCATTTTTAGGTTTATATTTTCATTTTTTAATCGGGGCTTAGTACAATGAAATATAATATTAACTGAAAAATCTGGGGTGGGGTGGGGGGGGGGTATGGGAGTAGTTTGTGAGAATTATGTTTCAAGAGGCAAAAATTTAAAGAAGGCTGGAAACCCCGATTACGGCTTGAGGATTGCATGAGACGGCATGCTCCGTTGACTAATGTAGTAGCCCGAAACATCAAGTCTGCTCATTAATCAATCCTTTGGATGTGGCGCATCAACCGTTCGGTAACAAACCAAGCAGATCCTAGCAATTTAATTTCCCAGCAGCCTTAGCTGAAAATCCGCCTGTTGCAATACGGGATGTAGATCAATTTCAAGTACACAGCAACCTGATCGTCTAAAAACCCGTTTCTGTCGTATGCTACACAGCGTAATATTCTAAAAACGATCAACGTATCTCGTTCTGTAGAACGCCGGACTGTAGAAAAATATAGCTCCAATTAAAATGCTGTGAAATACCTTCATCGAATAAACATCTCAGAACTAAAGTCTTTCGTAAAAATTATGACGATGCAGGAAACAGCCGTAAAAGTGAAACCACTATTTGAGAACAAACCGCATAGGTCCATGGTAGATTTCGAAAAGAATTCCCAAAATTCTTCAAAAATATCGCTTTAGATTTCGATTGCGTAAATTTGCCACTAGCCTTTAAAAATGGTATAGAATGACTAGTGTCTACATGAGACAACTAAATATATGTTTCGAATGGGCAAACGTTCTTGTACCTAGAACGTCGAAATGTTCTCAGCTGACACTACATACGACGTGGCGAAGCCCGATAGTAATTAAATAAAATTCGTCTGACCTCTTGAAAACTCGAATAGGTGGAATTATTTTTTATAAATATCGACCGTTAACTTCTTCGGTCAAAAACGGGGTTACAATCTTCACATTATATAATGACATTCGGATCCCATTTACGAATTTTGCATTATCAAGAAAGACGTAAACGTGTGTAACTATCAAAACTATCTGTACTTTACAAAGCAGATCACTTTGCATCGCCTCCGCTTAGTACATGCTAGTTTGATGTACTTTTTGTAAACCTTCTTTTTCGCAATGTCATTTTCACGATCGGAGGAAAATACTAATTGACCGCCATTTTAATACCTTAAAGATTCAACATTTATCGTAACATTTGCCTTCTCTCCTTATTAATTCTTTTTTCTCGTTAGCTTTTGCATTTTGTAAATCCCTAGTTGCCTTACGATGACCAGCGCAAAATCAAAGGAAGAACAAGTATTCTCAGCACGATCTTTGTTGAGGATTTAATGGTTATTTAGAAATTAATCGGTTAACAAATTAAAAGTTTTATTCGATGTTAAGTGAACACATCTTTAAGGGGGCTATTCTAGTCTAGAAATATGAAAAAATCTAAAATTTTTTTTTTTTGCATATTCCGATAGTTTAAACATTTAAGAATATGTCCCTAAAAATATTTTTCAAAATTAAAACTATTTACGGAGTTATAGCTCTATTTACGTGACGCGGCAACTAAATCGGCTCAGTCAAAGCGGATCAAACAATAGATACGGTAGACATTCTTCGACTACCTGAGGATAATTCAAACTCTTTTATACATTATATATGCATATTTAAAAATCGATTCATTGTATAACGTATTTTGTTGAAATCTTTTCTTGTTTAGTGTTCAGTTCAGGTCAGTTTCGTTCAATCTTCAAGCAACGCAAATGTGCGTACTCTGTGTACAGTCCAAAAGTGTAAAATTCTGCGTGAATATTTTATTTATTAAGTGTAAAATGGATAAAAAAAGTAAGAAGTGCTGTGCGTCCAGTTAGATGAAAAAAAAAAAGAACATTTAGACTGTCAGGCGGGACTTGCATTGAACGCTCTGAAATCCGAGCTTCTGATGCTTCAAAGGAAGCTAGCTCGTCTGGTTTTAGAACTTCAGTAAATGTACAATTTGAAGTGGCAGAAGGTTCATTGTATGAAGCAGGAATCGTCGATTAAGAAATTGTAAGTATAACATACCGTTCTATGAATTAGACTGCCTGAAACTTTACTTGAATCTTTCGAAATTTCAAACGCGTTTTTCTCGAAACTACTCTTTTCAACACGGTTGACATGATATCGCAAGTTCTGATAAACCGATTTACTTGAAATTGGGTATCTATCTTCTTTATATATCCCTCTATAGCTCCTACTAGAATAAAGACAAAATTTTGATTTTTACTTTTTTTTAAATTTAAAAAAATTCAAAAAGGTAAAAAATCGTCTTTTTTTCAAACAGTCATCATTTTACGAAATTTTTTTTTTTCTTCTTCTCAGAGGCTATTACCATATCCTTACTAATTAAGGATATTTTTTTTTTTTTTTATTTCAGATGACTAGAAGGGTTGGAATCGTGTCAACCAGGACACACCCTTTTTTTTTTACCCCTCCACTTCATCAGCCGGTAACTTGGTGAATTTTGATTTTTTTTTTTTGATAATTTTTTCGTGTATTCTTAAAACATGAATAAATAAATGGTAAAAAATGGATAGTAAAAATATTTATTGTTTTTTTTTTTATTGAACTTGCAAAAATCTAAATTCGTGCCTCTAGACTAGAATAACCTCTTAACGAAGCGGACGACTTAATAGCACAAAGGCGAACAACGAACACTGTGCTAGTGCAGAGATATGGTCGGAAAAAAACAGGCGAGCGCGTAATTCAAGATGCCAGGAAACGGCGAAGAATGAATAGGCAAGTAAAAGGCCAGCCGATCAGCGGGCAATGGTAATTCGATGCAATACTCGAAAGGGGCTATTCTAGAGATTATTTTCAGCAAATTAAGTCCCATCAACTAGGGGTCTAAAAGGAACGATTACTGAGTTACAATGATTTTACGAATTTTTAGAAAATTTCAGACTTCGCATAAAAAAAAAAAAAATAGTGGTAAAAATGTATTTAATTCTGATCAATCGATTGATGTTTTTCTAATTAACTATTTATTACATTGGAAAAAAATACATGCCCACAATTATCATAACCTCTGAAATAAAACTATTTAAATAGCAATGATAAATTTATTTTTTAATTTTTGTTCATAATTAAAGTATTATTATTATTTTAAAAAAATGTATGATACTTGACGTAAAAATTAAAGAAATTAGTAGTTCCCTGTTTCATTAGCCTTCTTAAAAGGTATAAATGTTATATCAATTTATATACGTGCACACAAAGAGGAAATCCCTAAATTCCAAGAAGCCTTATCAATACCGTCACGCTTTTGTTTCTTTTGTCGCAAATCGGGGTAGTTCGTGAACGTGATGGACGGTGCTTGTTACTTCTGTTCATTCAGCCGGTTTCATCTAATTACTACAGAGAGCGGATGATCGTTTAATTGAAATACTTTGAAAAAAATTGATTTAGTTATATTTCCGCGCGATCACTTAAACACAAATGCCAAGATAAATTTCCTAATTTTTGCGAGTGTTCTAAAATAAGTATGATAAGCGCGAAACGCTTTTTTGCGTTATATCGCAATAATTAATAAGAATTTTTTGGGGAATCTTTTTCTTAAGGGATAATACCATTTTAGAAGTTTAAAATGAGCTCTTTTTAGCAATTTTTTTTTAAAAGGAAAATAATAAACCGTAAGTTACTCTATAAAGGTGTATATTTTTTCTCAATGAAATTGAAACGATTATAGTAGAAAACTAACTGCAAGACTTCATAAATATGATTGCATATGAAACGAGAAAGGAAAGAAAAAAAATATTTTGCACACTGGTTTAAGTATAAAAATTTCGAAAATACATTGAAATTCATTAAAAAAATCATTTTTATTCTCAATTAACGATTACAAAAAAATTAAATGGTTAAAGCGACTTTTTTTGGTTTTTGTAAAATCATCACATACATATCTTCAGATAATATGAAAAAGCAACTTTTCTCAAAATTAGTTTCAAGTCAGTTAATTAAAAATCGTAATTTTTTTTATTGCATGCGAGTTCCAAACGGTCGATTTTGAGCAAAACTGTTTGGAGTTTGACATAATCCCAAATTAACGTTATAATTAAGCAATCGTCGAAAAATTCTGCAAAACGATGATATCCGAACGTGTATACTACTATTAACAGATATTTCATAGTCATTTACAAAAAGTTTTCCTTTTTTTCTCTCATTCGGCCTTTATCATTTAATAATTCTGCATTTGTCGCTTTAATAAATTTATTCCGCTTAAATGTGATGCGCTTACACTACTACCTTTTTTTCGTAACGTAAATACGTTTTCCCTTTTGTTCATTGTAAAAAATATTACACCTACGGTATAATCATGTAATTTATTAACTTTATACATGATTTGTAATTTATACAATTCCAAATATTTACAATAAAACAAATGCTTTTACAATGACGCGCAGAATGTTTTCACGAGCTTCGCGTTTAAAAGGTCAGTTGTGCTGCCTGCTGCATACTCTTTGTAACAATACCGGTAAGACATGAATAATTTGAATTTTTCAATTTTTTCAACGGTATATTATTTTTAAGGCAAGCTATCATTAGAGGAAAAGAACGGTTTTTTTTTGAAAATTTTTAAACGGCGGACCCAACTAAAATTGTCGATTGAGAATTAATATGGTCTCTGTACATAATACTCTACTGGAACCGATATCATCGTCAAAGTAAAAATGACTTCTAATCTGGTTTTTCGAACTGGCAAGTTTGATCGAGAGCAGATTAGTGATATTCGCAAATATAAAAGAACAATAAAAATGCTAATCAATTCGCGGAGAGAATTAACGAACCGTTCGTTCCCATGTTACTTCTTATTACGTTTGAATTGGCGCTAATCAAACCTAAACCTCTTTCACCGACTGGTCTCTGTTCCAAAGTCCCGCAGATTTAAAACCCATTTTTATTAATTACTCGGATTATCACGCACAAGCGTTTTCAACACTAGATCAGGTTTATCACCGGTACGATCAACAAGTCTGGTTGCGTCTTGTTAATTAGGGAATCCACCGCGTTTAGCCAGAAATAATCGTTATCAGGAGTAAATAAACTAGTTTGGAAGTTTTCCTCGTCATCGCGCTGCCTCTTCGAAGCATTGGCCGTTCACTGTAGTAATAAAACGGAAAATGTAGCATGCTGTTATTTGTTCGTTCGTTTGTAGTGTCGTAATTTCGGAAATCCGTATTCTACATATCGACAGCGATATTTTTATTCTCTCTTTCTCTGGTCGCGATTATGGTACACTATTCCGTTTGCTCGAAGAACATCTCGAAGAAGATTACACTACTAGTAAGTCCGCTGTTTCAGGTAGTTATTTGAAAATTCAGAAAACTATTATATTACGCGAAATGATTAATTTTAACGTCTTGTAAACTTCAGTCAGTTCAGTGTATTCGTATGAACTGAATTGGTAACTTAAACGACCTTCAAGGAACAGGCTCTATTATCGTAGTTGCGAGTCTCGGCCAAAATACTTTTTTTTTAAAGAGTTACATGCATTTTGTAGGCTAATATTTAAGATCTGTTTGCACATAGTTTTATTCGGGTTATAATTTCAGAGTTGCTGTTTCCTTCGATGAACGCGCAAGAAGTACCAGCGAAACAATTAGGTACATCGCGAGAAATTTGAATTAAACATTAAACAAGAACAAAGCAAAAATTTTTGCGCAAAACAATTTATTCACATCACTATTATTTCGTCTTTTTACTAAGAATTTTTGTTTTAAGTAAAATATTAAGGTTGAGTATCGAAAACGGCATTTCCAGTTTGGACCTAGAACATCACAATAAACGATTCTCTTTTTCTATTAAGTTTCATAATGATCGATCAATAGTTGTTTTTTTTTGTTTTTTTTTCAATGATTTTTAAAGATGTAGAGTTGCAACATAAAAGAAATATTCGGAAATAGTAAATTTGTTTTTAAGAACCTTCGCTGTTAAAATACTTTCGATTTTATTTTTTGTAAGACTTGATTATAATCCATAGTTAATATTAGGGTTCGGATTTTGCATATAATGCATATTTTTTTTTTTTTGCTTGTAGCTAACGCTTTGATATTTCGTGTCTGACGCTCTAAGTTGCAACGCACGAGTTTAGAGCTTTATATGCTGATGATACGGCTATATTGTATTATAGATCATATAAAACGTCTAATATTTATAATCGTCTGTTCTCGGGTTTTAAAATTTTTGGAAAAATGGAAAATCGAAATTAATCCCACTAAAACAGTAAATCTCATTTTGGATATGTTACACCTACTTGTTATCACATTTAACAGTAATTATTAATGCAATATATTTCCTGAATAATTATGAAATTTAGCAAACACAACTGATTACTTAAAATTGTCTAAATATTACGAACTTTAAAATTTCGAGTAAAAATTCAACTTTAGCTTACCGAAAATATTTCATCTGTATGTGTAAATTTCGTTTTCTACTCTAAAAATTTATTGGTAATATTAAAACATTTTTTCGAATTTTCTGAAGGGCGAGACACTTCTTTCTTGAGGTCCAGTTGTTAAGGAAAATGATAGAATTAATTTTATTAATTTACTTCATTAAATATTATTAAGTTGTATGTAAATAGTGATGACATTTAAAAATTTCCCTTCATCCTCATCTAGATTGTATAATATGTCAAGTTCATTTTTAAGACGGATAGTACACGAACGAAAAAGAATTTCTAAACTTCGATATCAGATCGTATGGAAGATTTTTAGAAAATGTTTGAATCTAAGTAAAATATTAATTTACAATATTTCCGGTATGCAATCCTGGTTCTTATATAGGACATTAGCTTATAGTAAATTGTTAAGTACTACTTCTACGTTTCACTGATGTATGTTTAAATCGAACTGATAATTTAAGAATGTCATAGCGCAGACATTTGATAAGTCTGCCGTTACGGCAGATCGTGCATTTGGACTGAAAATTTTAATGAGAAAGAAATACCCATCTGCAACTTTCATTTATTACTATCGCCACGGATTGAATTTAGTATTATTAAAATCCCTAAAACGAAGATAACGAATTTTTACAATACTTTATTAGGAATATATAGCTATTTTTTATATCCCGCAGCTTAATAGTTGCGTTCTAAAAAATTTCATAGATAATAAATTACCCGGAGTAGTCTCAACAGGGCAGAACTTTACATCGACACACTTGTAAATTAAGCGTTCTTTTTGTTTCTTTATGCATGTTACGTTTTCACATATAAAAGCAAAAAAATATATCTTCGTTTCCTCTATTTCTATTCAAATTAAATCAAACTTTTTTTTATCATTTTTAACATTAGTCGCTGAAGCTACATTAAAAGGTAATTTTATGTTCGGCGAGGGAGGATCCTCCTCGGCTCCGCGCTTGATTAAATTCATTAAATCTCGTATTACATCTTATTACAATTGTCTATGTCACCCGAAACAAATGTTCAACCATATAATTTATTACATACAGTCGATCTGGGGGATCAAGAATATTTTGAATGAAGGTTCTAATTATGCCAGTACATTCTCTATGTTATCCGCGTGTTTATTAATAAATTCAGCAAGAAATAACGGAGGTCTACCAGTTTTCACAATTGATAAATTATCCACATATGGAAGTAGAGAAACTTCGTTTTTAAATTAGTTTATTTAAGCGAAATTAAAATTAACGTAACATTATTTGTTTAAAATCATTTATTTCGTCATTACTGTGACGTATACTAACCGTATTACTAAAAAAAAATCGAACAAATATTGCTCATGTCATAAATTCTAGCGCAGCTTAGCGAGTCCAGAAAATAGCTCGCCCATATATATATGTATATATATATATATATATACATATACGCGTATGTACATATAACAATTTGATCCTTTGCACTCTGCCATGGGTGACCCTATATGGGCCACCAGGTGGTTATTATAAATCGGTTTCAATTGACTACGTCATTATTCGGGAAATTTACTTTTTTTTTTTTTTTTTCTTTTTAATGAGTTCGTCAACGCAGAAATTAGCGCAAGAAATGGGAAGAAGGAGACAATAAAGTTGTATTCTTAAACGTTTAAGGATGGAGGATAGAAATAATTTAAGGACAGAAATAACCAAAGCAGCAGGAAATGTGAGAATATTCGAAACACCGGATAAGGGTAAATATACCAAGTTTTAGTAGGGAAGAGGAGAAAGACGATTGCTCAGCAGAAAAAAACGAAAATTCAAATAAAATATGATATGATCACAAGGAACGTATGTGAAAGAGGGACGAAAAGAATAAAACGGAATAGATTTAGATGACAAGTGACAAAATGATGTACGAAGAGAGACTGCAATTAAAATGTAAACAACAAATATCCGAGAGATTGTGGAACGTTTAAGAGACGGTATATCTAGAAACATGGGCGAATAGAAAGAAATGGTTGAATAGAGAGGTAAAAAGAGCTACAATTAGAAAATGAAGGGCAGGTACTGAGCTTTAGTCTGAAAGAGAGCAAAATTATGTGCTGAAAATGTGCCCAGAATCTGTCGCTGGAAACAGAAGAACGGGCTAATGAATATCCATTATTTTATTACGATCAATGGTTGAATGGCTAAAAATCCACAGAAGATCTGTCCAGGGGTCAAGTAAAGGAGAAAAAGGACACGTAATCGGAAGAGGAAGAAGCAAGAGGAGATGTGATAGCTTGCAGAAGACTTTTAGAATCTAATATTATGATCATTTTATGGAAAATTATTGACGAGGAAACCGAAAGAATAGCACGTGGAATAGAGCGGTGTAGCTTTCATAAATTGAGCAAAAGTAGGGGAGTTGACCTGGAATTTAATTGAAAGCAGGACAAAAACAGGTAAAAACAACTCCATTGGGCTCTTTGGAAGTGTCAGTATCGATAGTGAAGTAGGATATTTTGATTCATTCCGGGACAATGGGCGAGAGGGGTGAATAGGGGAATTACCTCTATTCGTGACGGCACAACCAACTACCCCTTTACACTGGGTTAAGGTCATCCGACTACTCCAAAAAGTGCCTAAAAGTAACCCAACTCCCACCTTGGCTGGGACGGTAGGCTCCAGCAACCTCCTAGCCTCTGTCCTATGCAAGCACCCCCTGGAGTCGCTAGAACGGCAACCAACGGTGCTGGAACTTTCCCCCCGCTCCTGGTTAGACTGTTTTAAAATGTTTTAGAACATTCCGCTCTTTGTCCTCCGCCCGTCCGCGGCTCTACTGACGCAACTCGCGCGGTTCACGTGTTCCGCGGCCCCCGCTGCGTCGCCGAGCCAAGGGGTCACCGACTATGAGACATCGCGACCACGTCGCAAACAATTTTTGCATGTTTAAAAAAAAAAGTATATTTTATTAACTTACTACCCGCGTTGCTTTTATCTCACAATAACAACTCCGAAATCGTGTAAACCAGCAACAACACGATTATATTAAAATCGATTTTTACATTGCAAAAATACAACTTTAAAACAAATTTCACGTGATCAACCGTAAACGAAACAAATTAGAACAAAATTAAGAACCAAAACTATCTGGTAATTTTAAGATATGGAATATTCTTCTTCTTCTTCTTCTTCTTCTTCTTCTTCTTCTTTTGTCTTATCCGCTTAAATATTGATGACCACATGTGTTCAATAATTCTCTATTACGCGCCACGTCCATTAGTTTCCTTATATTGTTGGTACCGATCCAGCTTTTTATGTTGTCTAGCCAAGATATTCTCGATCCGCCACGTTTCCGTTTTCCGTCTATTTTTCCTTGTAATATTAGTTGCAGTAGCTCGTATTTGTCTCCTCGCGCAATGTGACCAAGATAGTTGCTTTTTCGCTTTTTAATGAAGGTCAGTAGTTCCTGGGTTTTTTGCAAACGTCGTAGCACTTCTTCATTAGTCACTTTCTCAGTCCAGCTGATCTTTAAAAAAAGCCGTCTTTCGAATGTTTCAATCTTTTTCGATCCAACTGCCGTGAGCGTCCATGTTTCAGCTGCGTATGTCATTGTAGCCCATATACAGCATCTGATCAGGCGGAGCTTTAACTGTGTGTTAATATCATGGCTGCACAATATCCCGTTTTTGTTTCGTAAATGCGTTTCGTGCTACCTCTATTCTGCACTTATTTTCCATATCCGAGTTCGCCTTGTCTGTAATACAACTTCCTAAATATTTAAAGGATTATCAAATAACATCTAGTAAATCTTTTGTCCGAAACTGATATTTCGCCAAAAGTCGAATGAACTAGAATGCAAACTAGTTCAAATTTTGGATAAAATCTAACTCTGCTTTCAAAGTTTTCTAAAAATGTCGACCGAAAAGATAGTTTTCTCCTCACTTCTTCCTATATTTCCAAAAAACACTTAATTTGTGTCAGCGGTTTCATTCTGTTCGCATTAGTACACGGTAAAGATGGTTTGAAAACTCCATGCCGTGAAAATAGAAAGTAAAATATGCCTAAGTCTTTCGAAACACGTTGCGGTTCGTATGTTTTTTGAATTTGTTATCCGTTTTTTTTTTTTTTTAAAGTGGAACAAATTTATTTCATTTACTTTTCGTAGTATGTAATGATATGTAAGTAACACTAATTTTCGTTTAGGAAAGCAGTCTACAATTATAATTTATTAAAAAAATGTTTCATACTTCTATGCTCTTAGCGCAATTTTTGAAGCGTTCCTCTTTTTTATTTTATTTTTTTTTTATGTGTATCAAAGTAAAATGGTTTGATCTGTGATACGAGAAAAATAACATTAAGAATATTGAAAGAAAATTATTTAAACTGCTGAAAATACTTGTTTTCTAAATTCGAAAAAGTTCTTTTAATGCTCAAGTTGTTAACTGAATGGCGATTCGTCGATTGTAAAATTAAAATCGTTTCACTAATAGTGCAAGGTTTTATGTGGCCAGAGTGATTATTACGAAACTTACAAGGCTGCAATTCGCCTTTGATTAATATCGTACATTATTGAAAACATTAATTGTGTCATACTTAAACGTTGTTAGGTTGTTCTGAAAAGTAGGCAAATATTTTATTTATTATTTTTAAATAAAAATTCCAATTTTCTTTCGTTATTTGATGATCATTTGCTACGACACAAAAGTACAATTCTCTCGAACAGCTAAAAATATAAAACAACAATTCGATGTCACCGGCTGAAAACCCGACCGGAGTTGAATATCGGCTGTTTCTGCATTCAAGCTGGCATTCGTCATCTATGCCGTTAAATTTAAACCCCGTCTACACTTCGAATCGTATTGATAAGTTTTCGGTAATCAAGGATTCTTTATTTAAATTTTTCAGAATTTTCCCTTCTTTCTATTTCATCTGTATAAATGAATTAATGGCCATTTGCATTGCGCTACTTCTGTTTACTTTAATCGTCTTCCTTCCAGTCAAGTTTCGTAATTTCTGACTCCATCAGTGTGCTCTTTAACTGTGCCGATAAACATTAACTTAAACCGTTTACACTTATCACCGACTGTATTGATAAGTTCGGTAATCATCGTTATGGCAAAATTTATTTGCTATTATCACTATATTGACCCATATTAACTAACTAGTTGGTAACCTTTTTTTTTCTTTTTCTTTTTTTTTTTTTTCTAGTCCGCGATGAATATTAGCAGTTTTTCGGGATATATTATGTTTTTTTTTTTGTTGCGCTATTTAAATACGGGTTTTATTCATGTTTAAAATTCTAAAACTGTAGTGATCACAGGGCGTACGAAGAGGATTTATTAATAAATGAATTAGTTTATTTTTTTAGTCTTTACTATAACCTGTTCGTTTATTATACTAGTCTCCGGTAAAAAAAGAAAAGAAAAAAAAAAGAACCGTTTAACTTGATTATCGTTTTATAGTTTATTCTGAATTCTACATTTCGTTTTTTAAAATGGTTTCAACGCAGACTACGTTTAATGAGAGTCAGGAAAGAAACTTTTTATGAAAAAAAAAAAAAAAAAAGCGAAAAAGTAAATAAAGTTGGAAGTTATTGAAAAATTTTCTAAAAATTTTAATTTATATCTATACTAGCTGACCCGGCGAACTTCGTACCGCCTTAAAAAATAAATGTTTTGTTAACTTATTAGCCGAATTAAATTCAGTTTTTTATTAAGATAAAATTAATACTCAAAATGAATCAAGTTCCATAAATGTACAAAAATCAATATGAAAAGTATTTTAACCTTCCACCGGTCGCGCTGTTGTTGCCGTTCTTTTGAATATTATACGGAAAATCATGTAAGTATTGTTTGAATTTAGAATTTTCTTGGGTTTCCATTCACACACACACACACACATATACAAACTAGAAAGTGTTCTGAAAGTATGAATGATTTATTTAGGGCGGAACATATAAATCTTGATGATATACCTCGTTTACTACAAGAATTGTCGGATGAAGAAAACAGTATTATTGGATGATAGTGACAGTGATCTAAGTGAAGAAGATATTTCTAAAAACGTTGAGGAAACTGATAGTGAGCTAGACGGGGACAACGATGAAGAAACTGACGAAACTCCTGAAAATCAGCGATTTTACATAGGAAAAGATGGATATGCACGTTAGCAAAAAAACCCTTTTGCAAAATATCAAAAACAAAACAGAAAAATATAATAAAATTACTTCTTGGACCAAAGCAATTTTCACGAAATGTGAATTCTGTAAGTCAAGTAGTTATAAAAATGATCGATTTGAGTATGACTGACGATTTTCTAAACATTTATTATTATTATTATTATTATTATTATTATTATTAATACAATTTAATAAAAACAGCAGTAATTTGGATTTATGATCAATTGATTTATAAACATTTATTTCATTACTCAAAATAATAGTATTTAAGCAAATAAAATGTTAAAAAAATTTAGTCTAGACTAAAAAACACGGGTGTTGTACAAAGTACAACGCGCGACCAGTCATGTTACAAAAATGGGCGCGACCGGTGGAAGGTTAATTACATTAAAATGAATATAATTCACGTCGCAGCAAGGCGTTAATCTCTTCTAAGATGGTTCACAAACGATAAAAATATTCAATTATACAATAGCTCGGAAACGGTTTGACTCATCAGAATTGGATCATAAGTTACAATTAAACTTCCATCTATTATAATATGGGATTTAGAACGACCTGAAAAATCACATTTAAAAAATTCATTATTCGCCACAAGATAACTCTTTAAAAGCGAAATTCGAAATAAAAAACAGAAGCCCTTTCATAAAATCCAAAAATTAGGGTTAAATATTGTGTAAACTCCCGTTTTGGGCCAAAAACAGCAAAAAAAAAAATGAATTTTCTTCATAAATTTTGTTTTAAATTTCGTATTCTGCTATTCGGAGTGGAGAAAAATCCAACAAATCAAAGATCATAAAAATCGGTCCAGCCGTTCTTGAGTTATAGATGGTGTAACTAACACGACTTTCTTTTATATATATATATATATATAGGTGTATATATAGATATTTAATATATAAAGATCAATTGTCGCATGTATGACTGATCATCACTTGAAAACGACTCGACCGATTTGGCTGATTTTTTTTTTGTTGTGTTTGTAATTGTCGGGACAAGGTTTTGCGTGAAAGAAAATTTTGGGAGAATTCACCGGAAAATTGTACAGAAATGCATACGGGATAAATAAAAAAAAATTTTTTTATAAAATTTTAAATAAAATAATTACCATGGTAAATAATAAACTATAGATAACATTTTATTAATTTCTGGCACAAGTAAATATACCACGTTCTGTAACTTCACCTTTTGGCGTTACTAAAATCATCGTTTTCATGACATGATTGAGCTCATATCCCAGCTGCCGTACTCGTTGCGGGGAGTTAAAAAACAGTTTAGTGTTCTCGTATTATTTTTTACAGAGAGCGCAACGAAATTTTTAATAACTGCTACCGGGAATGTTATTTATGTTCAAATTTGAAATTTTTACTCAGCTACTGTAGTTTACTGTTTTGTTAATAAATGAACTTTATTAAAATGCTCGAGACGGAAAATTTGTAAGATATGAGTGAAGAAAATGTTCTCTTAAATGTGTAATTGTGAGAGATCGCCGTGTGAATAACTCGGCGGATCCTTCAAAATGATGGCTGTGCGTGCTGTTTAGTTGAGACTTCCTGTTAGATCATGACAGACAAGTTCTATAGAAAGATCGATAATCTTCAGCTAAAGGTGAAACGCGAAGACTATTTTCAATTGGACGGTGATAAACATCTTTCACCCAAAAGAGAGAGAAAGAATCTTTATATAAATATAATTTTTAAAAAATCAAAATTTTTTTTATTAATTTCCAAGTATAGATTTAAACGGGTATATTAGCACAGGGGCGAAGCTGTGGATAACAGGAAGCAAGACTGGGAAACCGTTCGAGTACGTACCACTTAAGTTCGTTCGTCTGACACAAATGAGCAACGGGAAGTGAGACCGGAAACTGTATGTTTAAAATTTTTTTCCAACGGGGGAATGTTATTTATACTTGAAATACTTACTAAACTATTGTAGTTTGCTGTTGTAATAATAAATTAATTTTAATAAAATGGGTTGAAAAATACGAGTGAAGAATACGTTCTCTTAACGTGTAATTATGGGAGATCACCGTGTGAATAAGTTAGCCCCTTCAAAATGATGGCTGTGTGTCCTGTTTGGTCGAGCGAAAAATTTTGTTAGATCACGACAGACAAGTTCTGTAGAAAGATCGATAATCTTCAGATAAACGTAAATAGTGAAAAGCACTTTTTTGTTGACGGTGATAAGTATGTTTTACAAAAAGAGAGTTAGAATCTTTAAATAAATGTAATTCCGGATAAAACAAAATTTTTTTTATGAATTTCCAAGTACAGATTTAAACGGCGCCAGCAAAGCCGAGGATAACAGCTAGTATATGATAAAGGCTATAGCGGGATAAGACAGTGAAAAGTGCCTAAGAACGAATCGCTACCGCGAGTAGTACATTCGATAGATGATGTCGAAAGATGCCTTCATGCAAATTTTCAGCCTTCCAGAGTCCACATCACCGGCATAATCGATTAAGTCCTCATTTTTCTACTTTATTTTTTCTCGGACGCAATTTTACTACAAAAAATCTGAAAAAATTCATGGAGCTGTATTTTTTAGTTACACATGATTTTTTCTAAATTTTTCCAGCTTTTAATGGCTAACTTTAAAATAATGATTTTTTTCCGTTCTTTGAAATGGCGGCGTTAGAATTGCGATTACCATTGTGCGTTTTAAACCTCAAAAGCCAGCAGCCAAGTAATTTCTAATGCACCTAAATGCATTTTAAGAGCTAATAGTAAATGAAAAAAATTATAGCTAGAATTGTAAAATTATATTATTTAACGTAGGAAAATATTTTTCATAACTAATAATAAAATAAAAAATATATATGTCATTGTATGTAAGAGGCGAAAGATAAATAGCAGAAGATGTATTATACTAAAGGTAAATAACGTATTGTACAAAAGTGGTAACGATACATATGTTAGTAAGATCTAGAACGATCACTTAGTAACAATAAAGCTATAGGATATCTCTTAATTTTATGTAGTTCGTTCACTATAATTAGAAAATGTTTAAAAATTATCACGAAAGTTTATTTCGTATAAGCTGGATACATAATTATAGAATATGGAGGCAAGAGAACTGTTTCAACGACCATAACAATGATCCGCTACGCGCCTACATATATTTCTATTATAACTTGTGAATTAAAAAACTAAAACACAGTTATCATAGAAGACCTAAAAGAAGAGTTATCGCCGAGGTAACCCTCTTTCCTCTACGCATTTATACTCCGTACGCTCTCTGTTTATACCTCTGTACCTCCGTATTCTCTATTTATGTCTGTAGCTTAACTGTAGAATTCTATAATAAGGCTAGCGTTATACTAAGCAGCTGACGAGAGAAAGTTTAGGTCCAATGTGTATTCATACGTATCCCGACTTGATTCGACTCTGGATATCTTGAAATTCGATTGTACAATTGTCGTGGTTTAATATGAAAATGCAGCGCGTTCATGATTTTTTATTTTTTACATCTCAATAAATGTAACATGAATTACGCGTTTCAATTCAACAGACCGACAACAATAAAATCTCTAATAATCGAACTTCAAAATATGCAGAATCGAATTGGGTCGGTTGTATAAGTGCGAACATCGTGTTTTTTTTTTTTTTATCGTTCATTTTACGATGCAATCTTAGCTCTACTGTAGCTAAATAAGCATTTCATATAATAAGATACTTAATGTTAATTTATTATAATATTAGGTATATACATGCGTGCAGTATGTATCCCAGCGGTTACATATCCAAATAAAAGTACTTAACTGAAATCTAACTATATCAAGTCTATCGGGTGTCGGCGTTTAAGTCGCCTAATGATTACTACGGGTATCCAATAGTAGTTGGATAGCCTCTGCATTAATGTGCGATTTCAGTCGCTCCGAGTTCGCTTTTGCAAATTGTTTTATTACGTCATATGGCATTCGCAGATCACGATGTATAGTATGTCATCATTTCGCGAGTATTAGCGTCAACAATTGCACGCAGAATGACGTTTTAGCGGCGTTGTATTCGTGTTAGAGTTGGCCGTACATCCATACAAGGCAATTCCATATGTTACCACATTGGCTTGATGATTTATTTGCATAAACACAGCTTACAAGATACATCTAGTAAAGATTGCCTTCCTAGCAACCAATATAACTTGGTTTGAGCAGCTTTCATTTTCACATGGACTTTCCGAGACATTCTGAAGCCTAGGTGCATTCCAAGGAATCTGGCCGAATCTGCCCGTGGAATAGATAGGCTGTCCAAATACACTTTATGCCCATAATTGACTGGTCTCAACGCAAAGTTAACACGAGCTGATTTCGCTTGATTAAGTTTAATTTTTCAATTTTGCATCCAGAGAGTAATCCGATTGACTGTAATTTGCAATTGTGCTGTGGACTCATTCTGATTATCATTTACAGACAAAATTGTCATCTGCAAAAGTGGCTGTAATAGTTTCGTCGGAAGTCGGCAAATCACTTGTGTATATAAGATACAAAATAGATTCCAGGATGCTGCCCTGCGGAACTCCAGCCTGTATCCTACAAATTCACAATGACCAAAATATAATTTGAGACATATCGTACATATATATTTTATTAACGAAACTCGTATGTTTTAATTATTCTACTTTATATTTATTTATTCGTTTTTTTAAAAAAATTATAGATTCTTTTGATTAACCATCTATTATGATGTTTCACATCTGCCAGGCATCCTGTGACTACTGCCTTCCTTTTTTTATTGTATTATTACTTATTAAAAATATTTGCCTATGTTAAATAATAATTTTTTTCACTTACTATTAGCTCTTAAAATCTATTTAGGTGCATTAGAAACTATTTGGCAGCTGGCTTTTGAGGTTATGTTTAAAATAAGTGGCGAAAATGCGAAAAATGCGGGTTTTCGAATTTTTTAGTAAAACTCACAACGATAGTCGCAATTCCGGCGCCGCCATTCGAAAGAACGGAAAATAATTCACAAAAAATCATTATATTAAAGTTAGCCAAATATTTTGAACCTAACTTAAAAAACGATTGAAAGTTTTTTCCCGAGATAAATTTTCGCTAGAAAAATTTCGAAAAAATCATGCGTAACTAAAAAATACACCTTCATGATTTTTTTTAGATTTTTTGTAGTAAAAATGCGTCCGAGAAAAAATAAAGTAGAAAAATGAGGACTTAACCGATTATGCAGGTGATATGGCCTCTGAAAAGCTGAAAGTTTTCATGAAGGTATCTTTCGACATTGTTTATAATCGTGGTAGCGATTCGTTCTTAGGCATTTTTCACTATGCTGTGTGTAGTCTTTCTATTTTATTCTTTTGTAATCCAGTAATTTGAAAAGTTTTTTTCCTCTTTTTTCTGTCGTAAAATTAGAAGTTTTTTTGTTTTTTTTCTGTTTTTAAAATGACAAATTCAATTTGACGCCGTATCTGAAATGAGTATGCGTGGTGTTGTACCCCTCAAAAAGAAACCCGAGAATGTTGTTTAGAATTCTATTTAAGTGATTAGGATTATTTATGTTTGCGAAAAATCCATTATTTCGTTTTTCTAAAAAATTACGTGCGATGTAAGACTCTCTATAGTAATTGCCCGTCAATTATTCTGCGCCAAAATTCGTAAAATTATCACTAGGAGAGGGTCATATATGAGTAAAGGGAAAATCAACTTATACCAAATTTTTCGACGTTTTCATGCGCAGCATTGTTTTAACGTAAAGATTCTGCTCCAAATTAAGCTAGGCCAATGTCGTAACTTTTCTAAATTATTTTTTTAAAAGCGTTTCGCATAATTGAAAAATAAAAAGAAGTACACCATGCTAAATCGAATTAATAAAGCTGGAATTAAGTATGGCATGACGATAAACGCCGAAAAAACAAAGGTGATGATATTCTCCAAAAATGGAAGAAAAGAAGTAAAAATTAAAATAAATAATACAATGCTGAAACAAGTAGAAGAATTCCGATACTTGGGTGCCTTATTCACTTCGGATGACCGAGATAAAAAAGAAATTAGATCAAGAATAGGAATGGCCAAACAAGCATTTAATAATTTACAAGCGGTGTTGAGGGACCGGAAGCTTGGAATGCAATTAAAACTAAGGATCAACAACTGTTACGTGATGTCAGTGCTAAAATACGGAGCAGAAACTTGGACGATGGACGCGGAATGCAGGAAAAAGCTAAATGCATTCGGTATGTGAACGTTACGAAGAATGATGAGAATATCATGGACGGCCAAGGTCAAAAATAAAGACGTTTTAAGCAGGTGGCAACTGACAGAATACGATGTAGTAAAAGACGTAATCCAGAGAAAAAGGAAATACCTCGCGCATAAGATCCGAGAAGGAGGAATTTTTGTTACAGCGATGCAAGGGAAAATAAAAGGTAAAACAACAAGAGGAAGGAGACGAATCGAAATGATCGAAATTGATGGGAAAAAATGCAGCGAATTAATTCAGATGGCAAGGAACCGCGAAATGTAGAAATGGTGTGAGCAATCCCCAGATTGGGGCTGCTACTTGATGATGATGATGATGACACCGCTAAATGCGAAGCATCTTGTTTCAAAAATGACAACATCGGTAATACTTTAGCATATGCAGACCACCTTTAAAATAGTGTTCGGAGGAATAAAAATAAATTTTTTAAAATATTTTCATTTTTTTTTTTTTATTATTATTAACAAGTATCTTTTGCAATGGTATATTTTTTATTATCGAGAAAAAACTTTTTGCTCAAAAAAAGGAAAAAAAATTGCAAGCCTCCCGAAATCTAATATGAATTCATTTTGGAATTTACTTGTTCGTTCAGCGTTGTTGTTTTCCCCAGGTCAATGACAGGCGGTGGCACTTTCAGGTCTGACTAGCAGACGTACGAAAACGAAAATTAATTTCGCGGCATTGATGATAAGGAAATTCCATATGCAAGCGAGAAAATAACATAGGAATCACTAGGACAAACTGATCGAGAGCCTTCTATAGTGCAATTTAAAACACAGCTGCATTGTCTGCGGTAACAGACGCTTGAAGAGAAGCGCCAAATAGATTTTACATGTTCGATATTATTTACGAGCGATGGAACGTGTTTAAAATATTTCAACAGGTGGCGCGATTTTCAATGATTTTTCACTAACTTATCTAGTTAGTTGCCTCTGCCCTTCATACAAAAACCTTTAAAACCGGTTCTAATGTCGAAGCCGTCGTATCCGATAAAATTATGGTACGAGTATGTTTAATTACATAATTCTACTTGAAAACAATAACGGAAATTTAGAAAAGTAGCCTTAAAATTTATGAGAATTGTAACTCTGCGTTTCAGTAGTTGTCCAGTTCTCCCTAACGGTCAGGAAATCGGTTATCGGACTAATGCCTAATGACCAAATTAAAACCGACTAAGCAAAATTCTCAAAAAGACTAGCTGTCGTTCCAATAACATTTCGCTATTTCCCGTTGTGCTTTAATGAAACGAGTATTAAAACTCATACTAGTCAGATAAAGTATTCTTTATCGCCATCTGATGGCGTTCTAGTAGTGACAGATCGCTAGTCCTTTGCAGAATCAATTGACCGGATCAAAAAAAAAAGAAGGTGTGTAGTACTAAATGCGCATGTAGGTAGCCTGCTCAAAGTGGAGAAGTACCCGATTTACACAAACGTTTGCTATCTGATTGGCTGCTTACGCTATTGTGTATAAATACCTCTCAAAGTGCTCTTGGCGACTCGCTAATGTTGGAGAACTATTCACAGCGCTTGGTAGACAAAACACGAAAAGCGAGCAAATCGCCAAATTGGAATTCAACTTGGACACTATGATTTATGAATTGAGCACTTTTCTTTGCACGCTCACATAGCGTCTTCTCAGAATTTTACTGGTCAGCTAAAAATTACCTCTTTAGCCAAGTTAATCGTTGCAGCTAGAGAAATACTGGCAGATCTACTCGTACTGGAAGAACTAAAGCATTACAATTTTGTTAAATTAAGTACTCTCGTAAGATCTACTCAAGTCGAAACTTGTGTTGTGACACTAACGGATATCTTTACTTTATTAAATTTTCTTACTTAACTCTAAAAATTTTAATAAGATTTCGATTGTCCTATTAAAATTTTTAACAAAACCAACCGGTACTATACAGATTTTAGATTTTCACTCATTATTTCTATTTACCAATGACACAATTTTTACTTTGGAAACATCGAATAACACGGCTTATAATTTTTATTATTATTATTTCTAGTTAACGAAAACATGAAACTGCTATTTAATAGAGACTTGACGAATTTAATGAAACTGAGGATTGGTCTATAGACAAGAATAAACGAGAATCATTATGGTAAGTGGAAATATATTTTAACACAGTTTTAAAATATATGTACATATATATATGTATATATATATATATATATATATTGATTTGAAGCAGTACATGTTTATTATTTAAACTATATACCAAATTACATTTCAAGAAATTACTTTTTCCTCAATAATGTTTATTTTTTTGGAAAATAAATACAACACGTCAAATTTTGATGTACCGAAGAGAGGCCATATTAACGCCAAAAAATGGATGAAGAAAAAAAAAGAAAAACAATTACGTACGAAAAACGATACGCTCAGTAATCATTTCGCGACATATTAATTAAATGTCACATGTTCAAAAATAGTGTCTTCTCAAGATATTTTTTTTAAAGATTTCACCTCGTTACAATGAATACAGCTGAATATGTGCAATATGTACATGGAATGAAAAAAAAACGTCTGGTGTTAAAGGTGCTCAGCTACTAAATCAGAAGTGCCATAGGTTATCGAGACTTGTCTCGTTCCGGATCTGAATCGCGTCCAGCTATATATCCAATCTGAAATTGAATATTGGTTATATCAGAGAATTGTCTGGTGGAAAGTAAAGGCGGCCGAGAGAAATAAACTGGCCCTAGTATTCTCATCAGATCCATTAGACTTCTTAGTACACTGTATACCGTAACTTCACAATCTTCGACGCTCCACTAATGAAATGGGAATTACTTTACTTTGGGTATATAGTTTAAAAATAAAATTAATTTCAATAATCATATAAATTTTATTTTATATTGGAATGTTATAAAAAAGCAACCCTTAAAAGTAGTTTATTTTTTTCAAATTGTGTTACATAAATTTTCAAGATCGCGATGTGGGAGTTCCAACTATTAAAACGTTTCTCTTATGCTATTGCCTACGTTTGTTTGGCTTTGTTAACGATCAGAATCAAAGCTGTCAGAATTGCACTTTCCCAGATTGAACAGCGGTGGTGGCGTTCATGGACTCAGTAACGTACACCCAGGGAAAACTTATGAAATTTAGAAATGTTTCCAATACCATTCAGTATAATTTTTCAAATTTTCGAAGTAAAATTTTAATATTAAGTATAATTTATATAATTACGGATAATAATATAATTTGTATATCAGTATTATTGGAATTCTATCTACACATCGCATAAGAGCCTCAGATAGGCGTTGTCGTGTTTCATTATTATGATTGAACTCTGGCCCTCAGTGTTGATCCTGGCTACGCTATTGCACGGACTAGAAGTGGTCCATTTCATTTATGGGTTCCATGTAGGAACATCATGAAAATAACAGCGGACTACCAGAAGCGGGACTAAATTAGATAAAAATCTTTTTATTGATTCAAAAAGAACTTTGAAGGATGTTTCAAAAAAAAAAAGGAAGGAAAAACAACAACTAATCTAACGTCACACTTTTACGCCGATTATCGGATTCTGGAAGTACTAAAATGATTCTATAATTAGCTGTCGTACTAGCGATTGGTAATTAACAAACTACGTTTCCTTAGAAATATTTTACGGTGTGAATTTTATTTCAAAAAGGTTTTTTTTTTTTTTTTAACCTCCCTTTGGGCATGTCAACAAAGGATCTTCACCTAGGAACGAAACGAGGGAGAAGGATCAGTTAAATGTAGATTCGGTCAGCTATTGATAAGATAAAAGAACTGATGATAGGAACAACGGAGATCGACGGAAACGATAAGATATATGAGGCACAATAAGGAGTAGGGAGTTTGAGTGATAGCAGATTGGAGTACAAAGAAATGCGTTCGTTCACGAGGGATGGACATTCCAAGAGGATATGGCCAGGATCACAGACGGCTTCGTCGTCAGGATGAAGAGGATAATTAGGAGAAAAAGTGCGAGACGAAAACGAAAACGTGAGGAAGGAAGAAGAGTATGATTCAGACGTAAACGGGGATAATAGGGACAATAACGGAGCGGCGAAGCGAAGGAAAATCGTCAAGGCCGCGTGGGAAGATTAGGTTGGATGGAAAAATTTAAGAGGAAGGTTGATTAGAAAAGGAAGAAACGTAAAAATCTGATCAAAATCTAATATGAAACTTTTCACACAATGGGAGTAAATTAGAAACGGGAATTTTAGAGAAAAAAAAGTGAGAGAGGATATAGTAATCTGAGCCAAGGAATCTACCATTTCGTTAACCTCTATCCCCATATGACTGGGAACCATTTTAATGCGGATAGCGTGAAGTGAGAAGAGAGTGTTAATGAGAGAGCGAATACGGAGGATAAAAGGGTTAGAGGAGTGAGAGGGGAAATGAGAGGAAATCGTTTTAAGAGCACACATGGAGTCGGAGATAATTAAATATTTAGAAGAAGAACGATGTGAGGAAATATGGATTATGGAACGTAAAATGGCCATTATTGACTCATTCGCTCGATTATCTTCCTCTTCTGGTAGGTTTCTTCCTGCCTTCTCAGCTTCTAATATTACCCTTCTGTCTGCAGCTGCTCATTCCAAACTGTGGTCTGACTCCTACGTCTCCTCATTCTCCAACCCGAACTCCCTTTTCTTGTCTATTTTCCCTTCCACGTTTTCCATGGTTTATTAATTTTCCTTCTATGCGCCGTTCTAATCTCTCTGCGATTTGCCGCTTGCGTTTTGGGCATAGTTTGCTCACTTCCTCATTGTTCCGTTATTCTCTCGTGCCTTCTCCTTATCGTCCATTGCACCCTCCCGGCAATCAATGTATTTCTGATCCCGATCATATAATGTTCAGTTGTTCGTCGCTTTCAACTGAACAGGCTTCTTTTTATTCCTTCCTCTTACAAAATGGTATTCCTGCTCCATACTGTGCTTCATTCATTCTCTCTCTTTCTTCTCCTTCGGTTATTCTAGCTCTTGATTCTTTTCTGTCAGCTATCTCTAATTGTGTAAGGATCTGAGTCTCTCTTTTCTCTCTATTCCACTGTTCTTGGGCCAATGTCCATGTCGACGAACCCATAAAAAAAAAAAAAAAAAAAAGATAAAAGTTCTTTAGTAGGACTAAATTTTTTTACCTTCAGTAATTTTTCCCCCTAAACTATCAAATTTAATTAATGGAAATATGTTTTTTTTTTGTTCAAAACAACCGATAAGATCCAAAAAAAAATAAACACTATATAAGCGACAGTTATTTAAATTTTATACTTTACAGAGGCGCGATTACTTTATGTATTAGTGATTAGTTTAGTTTTTGTTTTTTTCCAGAGCTCGAATTTAAAGATTTGTATCTACATCCTTACCGTATTAATTTATCAAATACTGAAAACTGTAGCAATTAGTAACTTTCCAAAATCGCCTTGCCCGGAAGTATTTTTTTACGAGGATGTTTCCACAGACGGAGATCGTTGGTACGGCAGCATCACCCTCAGGTCAGAGAGAACGGTTTCTGGATTCACGCTGAGGATATCACTGGACAGACCAGCGCAGCTTGTAGCTGTTAGTTTTATCAGTTTTATATATTTCAATTTCTGTTTTCCGTTATTTTTGATACTACTATATACATATATTTATTTATTCAGCCGAGACATGGCTCCGTCGTTTAGCTACCGAACCGAGTAAAAAATTCGGCAAATTATACATTAAAAAAACAAACGAAAAACGTTAAATCTACACTACCTCATATAAAATCAAATGCTTAAAAACATTCGGAGAAGTCAAAGCGATTTTAGTATTTTGCTTGTACACTATAAAAAATGGAAGTACCAAGTTCTGCAAGCTAAAAAAATGTATATAAACATTGCTGAATAATAGTAAATTGAATACTTTTTAGTCCCCTTAAAATTTAGTCAGGTAGCACTAAGCAACAAAAGCGTAATTAAAAATTAAGTCAAAATATGTTTCCGAATAGTTTAAAATTGGTTTTGAGTTGTGTCAGAGTGAACAACAATTATGAATCAGTATTAAAACGCCTACTCAGATTGTAGTTATTTATGGTTAAATCTTTAATTCAAATGATTTTTTTTTTTCTATTTAATTTTAATTTAATTTGAAAATCAGCTACCGTGGTTTAGTTAGGTGTCTCATTCGGGTAGAACCTGGATCAAATCTCGTTACCGTACATTGAAAACGTGCAAAAATTTCATTTTCACTAATTTAGTGTCCATAAGTTGACGACAGTAGTGAGTAAATGTGGGAGCTAGTATCTCTGATCTTACAAGCCGCGAGCTGAGTGCAAGGATACTAGAAGTAAACCAAAATTCAAGAGTAAGTATTCAGATTTAAATAAATTGTTCGAGCATGGAAACATACACCTCAATTCTAAAATTTGAGGGTAAGTATTCAAATGTAGCATAAGTTATTCAGGCCCCAAAAATTATCCTCTACCATTCCCACATATTCTGGAACCATTCAAGCTCAGGATCGTTCATGTCCGTCTAACCCACAAACGTTAACTTCCACAGCATGCGCCTGTCGTACGCCTCTTGTTTACGAGTTCGAAATTTGAGTATAAGTATTCAAATTATCGGTAGTGCACTATTTCACCATCAAAATCAATGCATCCTTCCGCTTCCTTGTACAACTTCAAAATTTGCGTGTAACTATCCAAATTAAACACCTCTGTATACTGCTCCGTTGTGCGAAATTATTGCACCGGCTATTCCACACATACGCAGACGTGGTTGTTATCGCACACGTCAGCGCTATAATTCCTCAATTACCACACCGCATTAATGCATATGAACTCCAAAGACACTTGATCTGTACACGCATGCCTGTTTTCGTTTTACTAATTCTATATCGAAATGTGAATATTCAAGACAGCCAAATACGTTAGGCTAGTTTCAATAAGCTCACATTCATATTTGACCTAAATATATTATTACGGTACCAAAAATTAACATTTCCTCAGCTCTGTACGAGTTCAAAAGTTCAAGTGTATTTTAGCCATAGTATATTTTTCAAGCCTTTGAAAGTAACCCCCCATCATTCCTGCAGACATACAGCATGACTGTTGCCGCGCATACCAGCCGCCTGAGTGACGCAACTGCGTTTGAAATTCGGATGGAAGTATTAAAAATTGATCAAAGTAATTTATTCTATCGCCGAAATTAATACAACTTCCTCTATCGTTGCGTTACATGAGTTAAATATTCAATATCGCTTTTTTTTTTTTAATGAAGCTCAAGTATGAACTGAAATTTCTCTTCCCCTCTTACCGGCATGTGAGTTCAAAATTTTTGTGTAAGTATCCGAATTTGACCTAAGATTTCACTACCAAGAAAATTAACTCCAACCCTTTTTTATATAAAATCAGTTTTCCAAAAGATAGCTAGCCTGCCGCTGTTTGTTCTCGTGCACATACATGCAAAACCATTCCTGCGTACGTCAGAACAGTCAAACTCTCATTCAAACACACTGACTGTTTCCTCGGATGGTGAAGCCCGCGGAACACCACTACCGTTGCACGGGAATGCATATTTCCACATACGCGACCAACATCAGTGCGTTGTGTATTCCACTTTTTATTATACTTTTAATTTGCAAGGGGTCAATTCTTGAAGTTCGCTAAAAATGTTCGAAATATGACACTTGGAATCGAAATTTTAAAGCAATTTATCGAGGAATGTTTTTTTCTTGCATTTCACTTTTAATAATACATAAATCAGAAATCCAAGGCAAGGAACAATTAGAATTTTTAAAGGTCACCCCAGGAACGTTCGGAACATTTAGAATTCAAATTTTGAAGCAATTTACTACGACATCAAATTCTTGGTTCGTTTTAAAATTTTTGTGAATTCTAAACGTATGTTTGTAAATATTCCGATATATTATCTTTTTAGCAAGTTGGACATTAGAGTCAGAAATGTAAGAAGGTGCGGATGTAAAACGGTGTTTATTAGTCGACTTTACTTATAGGAGTAGTGTTGAGTGAACGCGTAGGCATTAAAATTTATAAGAACATTTTATGATAATATCATTCAAATTAAATTGCGCATATTTTAATGCAGAACAATTATTGTAGAAAAAAGTAAAAAATGCATTTAATTACGTTTCTTTTTTTCTCGAACAATTTTTTCTGTTTTAAAATATTTGCATTCTAATTTCACTTTTAGTAATAATTTTATTCTTATAATTAATAAATATGTATAATTAATAACAAACAAAAATGAGTATAAATTTATTTTAATAAATTGAAATTACTTATTTTAGAAACGTTTTTTGGGTATAACCTATCGTGTCGGCTAACAACACACACTCGATGAAAACTAAAAACGTATTGCATAGAAATAATGGAACTGCATATGTATATACATACATATATTAGTCGGTTAGCGGTAAACTACAACACAATTAAGGCGGAAAAGTGTTTACAAATAAATCAAAGACGGTGAAATACGTATAAAATCAAAACCGTGATTTTGTTTACAAAATAATAACGAATTTGGTGGATAAATTTTCAAAACAAAATATTAAGATTATTGAATAACTCTTACGAGAAAGCGAGAAGATGTATTAGATAATTAAATACTTATACTCAAATGTTGAACTCGTACAGTAGAAACGTTCGTTGTAAAAGGACGTGCAGTGTGTGCCTTTGGCAGTGAACCTTTTGCGGATCCGGCGGACATCTGTGCCGTTTGGGCTCTTTCGCTTATGCGAGAACTGTAGAGGAATATTTTTCGGGATTTAATAGTATATTTAAGCTACATCTAGAATTCGTACTAGCGGCGGAGGGGGCAGTTTAGTCGGGTTAAAATTAAATACTTACACTCGAATTTTGGTTAATTTCCCGCCGTGGAGTACAGCTTTTGTGACTTGTAACGGTAGAGGTATCGGCTCTCTCATATTTATTGACTACTGATGAGTCCCCTTCAAAAGAAAAAAAAAAAAAAATGATTTTCAAAGGAAGTTAGCAATAGAGTGTACACATCAGGTATTATATATATTATTATTCCCCTCGTTTAGAGTCGCTTCTTTTCCAAAACATTTATGAAATTGAAAGGGAACTTTTTTTTCGGTTTTAAATGCGTTTGCCTAATGCGCGTTTTTTATTTTAATTCTTTTGCCCAGGCAACTTATCGGTATAATGCGATCCGTTTATGTTCCCTTCTTTTCCGTTTTATATTCTCGTCTTTTAAACATCGGACTTCCTATCTCTTATTAGACTATCTGACTTTTTCTTGTTGCCCGCTGTCTTCGTATCAATTTTTACCGCTTTTCTCTTTAAAAAAAATCAAAATTCCTTTTTTTCTCCTTTTTTAATTTTTTGACGTGTCAGGCGAAATTAGAGGAAATTAAAATGTACGGCAGCGGGACTCAAACCCGGTTCTACCCGAACGAAATACTACTGTCCAAACCAACTGCGCCGCCATGATAGCTGACTAAGTCGAAATTCCTGCTGCGTACTGACCTAATCATTAAGAGCTATTTCTGATTTCTCGGTCAAGTAATATTAAGGGAAAATTTGAAAACCAAGATATAGAAAAGGAAAAAAAAAATTATTTTTTAAATATCCAAGTAGTGACAATCATCAGCTAATACGTCTGTGAATTTCGCTGTTTTCTTAGTCCTGGGAAGGTAACGTGATCAGCAATGACAATAAGATTTTCGTCGTTTTTGATCCGGTGCAAAAGTTGATGGAAAAGACCTCGATGACTTTCAGAATTATGGTCAAGTTCGACAGCAAAAAGCAACAGATACCGTTTTTACAGACGATACACTTTAACGGTCGTAAAGCGTGTCCTCCAGACGCGCCTTGTGAGTATATTTATTATTGCACTGCGCTCAAAATTGTACCGAACTGGAGAAAAAATTATGAATTTTGATGAAAAGTTTCTTTCAATTTAATTACTTTTTTACGGAGAAGGAATTTGCGTTACCTTTTTCGCATGTTATTTTTAATAACCGGGACTCTCTAGCAAGTAGTGAAGCTACAAAAACATCCGTTGATCTTTCCGTTTTCGTTTTTGCGCTAATAATATCCATCCGCTTTTTAAATGGTTTCATTTCACTCAAAGACACCCGATTTCCGATACTCTATTTCGATTGTGTTTTTTCGATCTTCTTCCGAACACAATTTTTATTTTGTCATCACTTTTTTTTTTTTTTTTTTTTAGTGCACTGTCCCTGCAATCTCCATTATACGAGTATATATACGGGATATTTCAATGCGAAACTCGATGTTCTTATGCGAGAGAATTTTATCCTTTAAACTTCAGGAACTTGCTTTCCTTCCGTTTTCCTTTTTTATTTCCTATCAACTCTTAGTTTATTAGCATTTATTTTATTTCGTTTTGCTTTTTTTAAATTGGCCTTTCAGCATGAAAGAAAGAAAAGTCCTTCCAATTGTTCTGCGTGAATTCGTGAAATAAAAGATATTCCAGAAATAAGTTTTAAATGTTAGTTATTATCAAGTTCTGTTCCGGTGTAATGTTTATTACATATTTTAAGATCGTTTGTAAATGCGTTAGAATATTTTAGAATGCGTCTTATGGAGACGGAGGCAAAGCCTTTCTTCTTTGAAAATTTGCCTTTGGTTGCGTATTAAAATTGTTAGCGCGTGAAACTGGTCCATTTTATCTCACCAACATCTGGAATAATGAAAGCTCCACGACGACATACAATTCCGTTGTAAAATTAAAAATCGATACTTTCGGTGAAAAAACGAGAGTTACTTGTACAACACAACATGTCTATTCATAGTGGTACTATTTTTTGTTTTCCCAACTAGTAACTCTTTCAGCCGGTTCGTTCGAAGCGACGCCGGGGATCAGACCGGATCTCGATATAACGGAACCTTACGATGTGCACTCCGATTGGGGGACGAAAGATAGAGAACAGACTGCAACCACCTCAACAAGAGCGACGGTGACGGTGGCGCCGAAAGTTGCAAACAGGTCAGTAGTGGTTCTTAAACTGCTAGCGTTGAAACGCGCCAATTTTTTTCTGCGCACTTGACGTTTATGCTGATTAAAATTTTCGCGCCAATAATAATTAAGAAATTTTTCGTTTTCTTAAATTACGCATTAATTTATATTTCAATCAAAAAAGTGGATATTAAAATTTAATTTTTTATATGTTTTATGTAAACATTGCTTAAACTTTTATAAAAACCTTTTAAAATTTTTTAAACTTTGAAATATTTTAATTTTATTTTATTACTTATTTTTCATAATTTATATTTAATTGTGCAATAATCGACTTTTGTCATCGATTTTTATCCGTTATTTTTTTTTATATTTCGGCATCGTCTTTATTAAATTTATATATTATAATAACTCCCGTGATCATGAAGCTTTGTCTTCAAAACGCGTCAGGGTATTAGATAAACATTAAATAATTTGTGATTAAATTGGTGTTAAAAATTAATTACTGTACAATAAACATAAACAATAAGTGAAATAAACAGATATATTGAAAAAGTGGATCCTACACTGCGTATTTATTACGAGTATACAAATTGTGTGGACGTATATACATGTGTGTAACTGAGTTCTCGGAATAGGATTCTGACGATTTTGATGAAATTTACGAATTTAACGTTTTCAGAGTTTAATTCATTTTTTTTTTGTGTCAAGCTTTTATCGTCGACAAAAAATTCTACGAAATGAATAAGTGTTCTGGTACGACTGGGATGTGTTAACGTATTTTTAGGATTTATTGAAGAGTGAATAATTCGCTTATCTCCAGTGTGGTGTAAAAAATTAGACAAGTTATATGCAAACTGAGAAAGATAAATAAAGCTACAATAATACGTTTTTGTTTCCTGATGAAATATATTTGCACGTTTTGCGCATGCCAATTCCAAAATATATCACAGGTCGTCGTCGTAGACTTACAGATGCCGTTGATAGATAATTTTTAGTAACATTTCTAACATTTAATTGCGTATTTTTATTGTTTTCAAGTATCGAGAATACCTTAACGTGAAAATATGCATGAAAAAGAAAATCTAGCTTTCACCTATTATTGCTAAATGTTCGACTGTTTTTTTGTGACACCTTGTTAATCGACACTAATTTGCCAGTTCGGGTTCGAGCAAAGCTCAGAGTCATTATTAGGTGAGAAATTATTGCCTGTACACGTATGTAAAATTAGTTTTCGTAGTGGCTTTAACAATTTTGATAAAATTCACGAATTATTAGTAGTCGACGGGTTTTAATAGTACTCGTAAGTGTAGCTGATTGAGAAAAAAGAAAATTTAATAATCCGCTTATTTACTATGTTCAGTAGAAAATGGAAATTTCGCGGGTGAAATAAATTTCTTCACAATATTTGCGATTTCAAAATATTACGCAAACTAAAATACATATTCAAAATTGAAAAATAGAGCGTTGTAATGCATTACATTTTCGCACTTATATTTTTAAACGCTTACGGGAACGCGCATGAATGAACTTTAATCGATCAGGGAGTCCGTAAAATAAATTCGAAACAATTTCAGTTAGCGCAGGTATTATTTATTTATTAAGGGACGAAGTATGTTCAATGAGATGAATATTGCAGATACGATCGTTGTGTTAGGACAGCAATTTTACCGAATCGGAATCTAACGGATGTTTTTTGGCATATTGAGAAATTGTCTACCGCGTTATGGTAATACTTCCAAGGTTAAGCTTCAAAAAGGTTAAATTTGTTTACCTCGCTACAATACATATATCATCATCATCATCATCTGCTGGTGCAGCAGCCCGTGAACTGGTTCGCCTCTATGCTTCGTCTTTTTTCCATTCGTATATATCGGTTATCGGCCATCCTTTTCATTTCTTAGTAACTGGCGCAGCCGGAAGAATCCCTTTGTCAGCTCATTTACCCAGCTTAGTAGTGGCCTACCTCTTACACGTCTTCCTGGGATGTATCCTTCCATTACACCTCGTAGCAAGCAATCTTCCGTGCCGGAGTACGTGGCCTATCCGACGCAGTTTTCGACTTTTAATTCGGTTCAGTACCTGTCGTGTTTTGCCGATTCGATTTAAGATTTCTTGATTAGTTCTCTTTTCTGTCCCCATCTTATTTTCGCCATCCGTCTTCGGCAATATATATATATATATATATATAGATATAGATATATATTTGTCCTAATTTGTAACTTAAATATGTCGGCTTTTTAATAGAGTCGCGACAAAACTCAGTTCACCGATTAAAGCTCGATAAATGTCTCGAGTTTTATCGTTCGATTTTAATCGCACTTACTTGTAAAACATCAAGAGCGTTTAAAGAGTCGTACAAACCGGAGACGACTATAGTGCATCTATCGGATAATTCGCGGCGAATTAATTATCATCCGGCTTAACAGGGGAATTGAACAATGAACCACTTAGCAGGTATCATTAAAATTCTTAATCTTCTCATCTAATGTCACAGCTAGCGTAGGCTAGAAACTTAAAAAAAAAAAGGGTAGCAAAAATGAATAAAATAATTTGCGAAATTTAGAAAAATTCTAGAACGAAGGTGAAACTGGAAAAACGCTAGAAAGGGGGATGGATGCGAATTGCCCTTATTTTATCGATGAGAAAAATTCATGCACTGGAAGCTAAAGGGAAGAAAAAAAGGAAAGAATAATGTAAAAGGAACACGAAAAAACGGTACGTTGGGGAAGTATCTAATGCGGAAAATCCGAATTTCGGTAGAATTATCAATTGCTTCCTGTTTAATCGAATATTTATTTATTTATCGATACAGCTCGACTGCTGTTCGTTGCGGCCAGATAGATTTAGTCACGCCTTTAATAACGCACGGGACTCCGACGTATCGTGGACAGTGGCCTTGGCACGCGGCACTCTACAGAACGGAAGGGGTAAATTTGAATTACAAATGCGGAGCTACAATTGTATCAAGAACGCACTTGATCACCGGTAAAATTCGAATTATTTCCGTTAATTCATTTTTAATTTTTCTCATAAACTGCATACTTGTTGATTAAAAATCATTTATCGTTTTCGTTATCGGCTTTTCTTTTTCATTAATTAAAACGCAAAATTTTTACCTTTTGACATGGAACCGAAAGAAAAGTGAAACTTAACCTATAATGTAGAGGATTATTCGTTTTTTATTGGACGGGTTAATTTTTCTTTTTCTGAATTACACGGCTAACATGGTTCGTTTTCAAATTATTATTATATTACCGTCGGGATCAATAATCATTTTGTCCATTATCTCACTTTGAAAACTCAATTTGGTTAGGCATTTCGTTCAGGTAGTCGGTTCAAATGCCGCTGCTGCAAACTGAAAATGTTAATGTCTGTAATTGACAAACAAGAAAGAAATGAAAAAGTCAACGGAAAATAATAGATCAAAATAATTAAATCAACGTCGTGATTTTCAGATGAAATGATTGACAACTTTAATTTGAAATCAATGAAACGCCAGAATGAGTTAGAAACCGCAATCGCGTTGTAAACTACTCTCAAAGAAGCGACGATATAACTTGTTAGCTTCAAATAATTTTTTAAAAAAACTAAAAACACAAAAGTTGTTTGTTTAAAAATAAAAAAAAAATAAAAAAAAATTAAAAAACATATCAAGATGTTTTTTATCGAATATTTGATTTGTAATAAAGACTTTTGTGTTCAGTGTTTAATCATTTTAAAAATATTACTCGAAGAAAGTGACAGAAAAGATGTATTATAATTATGCTGAAATTGATAACCTAGCTCCTAAAGTACCACCAGACGGCATTGTTCTGCCCTTTGTGTTTTCCTGCACTTTTATAAAGATGAAAAAACATGTATATCTTGTCCGGCGAAATGAGCACGTCTTCTCGATATTAGTAATTGACAAGGAGGCCCCTTATCTTTTCGTCCCACGTAGATTCAGTGCATTCGAAAATATTCAACTAAAACCGACAGTAAAAACCGTAAAATGATGATACAAAAAAATATCAAGTACGAAAACTAGGTTAAAAATAGTTTTTAATGTCATATCGCGTATGTTTTAGCCGCTCACTGTGTAACGAATGCGCAGAGTAGAGCTGTGAACCCTGTTTCGTTAGTTCTGTACCTGGGAAAATACAAATTGAATCAATACAGCGATGAAGAAGGCGTTCAAGTGAAACAGGTAAATTATGAATGATTAAAAAATAACAATATCTTTCCTCTTCTCTTTCAGCGCGTCCATTGATTTTTATTACTTTCACGAAATAGTAATCATGTCGACGATGTCGCGCGGGGTAGCATGGTAGTTAAGCTGCAGACTATCAAAAACCACAGAGGTATCATCGGTTTTTTTGGAGAGTTGCCAAGCCGCTTCATACGTCTAATATCGGCAAATGAATAAAGTGGTTTTATAGACGGAGAAATCTGAGAAAGTAAAAGTGGCCGAATTGACCCCAATATTCTTCTGAAATTCATTAGACTCTCAGTAGTACATTATGCTTAATTTCATAATTCATGATACTCCCCTGTTAAGGGTATGGGACTTTAATTGATCTAAAAAAAAAAAAAAAAAAAAAAAAACTTACTCGCGTACGTCTATTTTAGAAAAAAATAATTTTTTGTGGTCAACATTTACCGAATGAAGGCAAACATAAAGTTAAGGGTAAAAATTTCATAATCTTTTCGTAATAATTAATTATCCGAGAATCCGGTATAGTATTTTCAATTAAATCGTTCAAAGTTCTTTAGCGAATATTTAAGTTATATTTTCGGTCACCATGCTAGTATAGCGTTAATTTTATCTTCTTTGGTCGCCGTAATACGAAACAGCGTGTAAAGAAAAATACAAAATAATGTACGGGTATAAAAAGGAAAATGATGCAGTTGCAATCATTGCGTGAAGTTGAAATTATATATGAAAGGGAAACAGCAATTTGAAGTATGAAGAAACCCCATTGCCGCCGGAGAAGAAATTTTAAATTATTGCTATAAAAGCTTTATCGTTATGTATAAGAGGAAAACATTAATCGTATATTGTATTTTTTGAAATCAGGTGACAAGAATTCACGTTCATCCGGAATATAACACGAATAATTATTACGGCGATATCGCGATATTAACTTTGAGTACCGCTATCGATTATAATACTTTTGTAAAGCCGATATGTGTGTGGGAAGAAAATAGCGAAATCAGCGAACTGGTCGGACAACAAGGAAGTGTAAGTAATATTAAAAAAGAAAACGGTGCTTACCAAAATTGACTATATAATATTATTCGATAAAACGACGGTAATAGCTTTAATTGGTATCGAAATTATTCTTAGTCGATCGATTTTTTCGTTCGCTTAAAATATTATTCTCGAACGAATTCTATGCACGAAGAAGAACGTGTCTCTAAGAGACGTTAATACATATATAACCGTTCATATTATTTATGTCGAGCTCATTTTTTGCAAACTTCCCAGCAAGTTCTTGCTGCGAGTGCATATTATTGTATAATTTTTTTTTCTTATTTCATTTCGTTATCCGAGTCGGATATCGTGACCTTATTTGACGCAAGATACAACACGTCACCATTTATACCGATCGTGTGCTAAATCTATGGTATGTTGTAAATTTAATTTGCATATTTTCTTGATCTGGACGATGTAGCGGTTCTTTGGTTCGTCTTTTCTTCCTTTTCGACCTTTCCCATCAAAATCGTTTTCTCCAGCCCATTCGCTCTTACTATATGACCGAAAAAGCCTAGCATACGTTTCCTGATGGATGTTAATAGCCGTCGGTTGGTTTCGATTTTGAGCTCTTTTAACACGTACTCGTTTGCCCTATGGGCCGTCCATGGGATTCTAAGATTTTTCGATACCCTTTCATTTCGAAAGCTGCGATCTTCCTTCCCATGGTTTCATTGATCGTCCATGTTTCCGATCCGTAAGTCGCTATAGAGAGCACCAAAGTTTGCAGGAGTTGTAATTTTGTTAGTTTAGAGATCTTATGATCTTTCCATATACGATTAAGCTTTCCCATCGCGGTGCTCGCAAGTGCTATCCGTCTCCTTATTTTTTCTGCTAACCTAATAGTGCAGATGATATTGCCGTGTTTATTATTACCGCTACTCCATTTACTGCTTCCTTCTGGTTACTTGAGCATATAATCAGATTCCCGCTAGCTGATCTGAAATGTCCGCTCTGCTTCCAGTGAGTCTCAGCAATGCCAACTATAGCTAGCCGCTTAGTAATATTCTCTGTAACACAGAGTTTACCTTGTTGATTAAGGCCTCTTACATTCCAGGTTGCTATTCTTGTTTTCATAAATCTGCTTTTATTCTTTTTTTCGTTCATACCGGTAGCATATTTTCCATAGAGAACCCGGCTATTAAATTTCCTGTGGCCGGTCGTCCATTTCACACATACGGACCCGGTTCCGTAGCGCCGTCGCTAATCGGTTCACTAAGCATATTAATCTCGTTATATGTGTCTTGGATAAGGTTTTCTGGAACAAAATTTACACGGTAGGGTTCCTCTCCTTTCCGTGTTTTAGACCAGCCGCTCCTAACCTGGAGAACAGACGCTGGTCGTCAGCCGCCCCACTGGAGACAGACGCTGGTCGTCAGCCGCCCCACTGGAGACAGACGCTTCGGGATTTATGTTTGTTTTCTGTCAGGGTTGTCTCCCTAGCCTTTGGGTAAAAACCTTCGCCGCAACGCAGCGGTTTGTGTAATACAATAATGTAAATTATTCTTTATTTATATATTAAAAATTGATCGCGAAACAAATTTCTACATATCTAAATTCTATTACGAATTTATTCATGTTACATTATTAATTTGTAAAAGCGCGTAAGAAGAAAAAAATATTTAGAACTCTTAGACAACTAAGTTTATTATGAACGAATTAAACCATCGCGCTCTGGTATTAATAAACGTTCCGAGTTAAGAACTATGGTTATTTGCACTAATATTATTAAAATTATAGAAATCAGTATATTTTAATGAAATTTATAGTGGCATTAAACTTAAATGGACTGTCACTTTAAATTTCATAGTTTAAATTGTAATTATTAAACAAACATATTATTTGGAACGGAAAAAACAAAAAAACATTTTGGGAAATGGAAGAAATGAAAGATGTGGCGTCAGGACAAACCAAGTAAGAATGCAAAAAAATTTCACTCGTGCTGGGTTTAAGGAGCCTAAAAACGAAAAAAAAAAAAAAAGTCAAATGTTGCGATTACGCCAGCAGAAGCTATTTTAACTAAGAGCTGACCGGTGTTGATTACGAATTAAAAACAAATTTACTTTTTAGGTTGTCGGTTGGGGTTTGGATGAATCGGATGAAGCTACTCAAGATTTGCGGGTCGCTAGTATGCCGGTGGTTTCTTCGGAGACTTGTTTAAGAAGTTTCCCGCAATTTTATTCTCAATTTACTTCAAATGGCAGCTTTTGCGCCGGATTTTTGAATGGTAAATTCTTTACGATTCTGTAATTGTCGTCTGATTAAAACATTTCCCCGCTTTCCTCTTCGTATGGAAAGCGAGAAATTCGGACAAAAAAGTTAAATTAATGAAATACATGAACCATCGTCCAACATGACCGAACATGTTACGAACGAATTGATTTTTTCTCTTTGTCGACTGCGCTTGTTTCGCATTTATTTTATTCTTATAACATATACCTTTCGATAGTTGTAATATAAGAATGAAAAAATTGTCGCTCGGATAAATTTACCGGAAAAAATTAATAAACAGCTTGTATCACTTTTGTGAATACAAAAGTAGTGACACGGATAAGCTAATTTAAATAATTTCTAACAAAAATTTTCCGATCCGTTGCCACTCATGTACAAATGACTTTTTTCTCCTTATTTCTTATAGTGTTATTCAGAACAATGTCCGCTGAATGTATCCCGTACGCGTAATAACTTTAAACGTCTCTTAAAGCCCACTTTTGCTTTGAATATCTGCTCCTGTAACGGATTCAAAACGCCCAACATCGCAGTTATGTCACACGAATGTAATTTTACGCTGAAGATTCGAACAAATTTTTTTTTTGAAAGTACTAAAATCATAGTCAACGCGGTAGCTTCCAGTGGTTAAGGGCTTGGCTACCAAATCGGAGGTATCACGAGTCATCGGGAGTTGCTTCGTTCCGAATCCGAGTCGCTGCCAGATGTAAACCTAATTTGAAATTGAACATTGGTTATACTAGAGAATTATCTGGAGCAGAGTAAAGGCGAATAATTCAAAAGTAGAAAGGAACTGGCTCCAGTGTTCAGATCCATTAGAACCCTAAGTACATTACGAAAAACTTAACTTCACAATCCATGATACCCGTTATCAACGGTATGGAACTTGCTTTATTTACTTTTACTAAACTTTCTGGCTACTCGGGTACCGCGAGTCGTAATTTGAAATAAGTAAGCTAAAAAAACCATGGAAAATAGTAAACAGAAACTGGCATTCCTACATTTTGACGGTGTGTCATTCTTTGTAAATTTAAACTTCACACTCCCAAAACAATCCCGGGAAGCTGCACTTTTGTTTTCCCCCTTTATATCCCTAGAAATATAATTTTTTGTAATGTTTCTCTATAACCTTTTTTCCTCTGAGGTGGAGTTATTCCTTCGACTTATATGATTTACATATTCATTATCTTCAAGAGTTTTAACTATTTTAGAGATGATTAACTGCGTTTTTAGTAAAAACAGAATGTAACGGATAAATTTGACACCTTTTCTTTTCTTTTTTTTTATTTTATTTTGGCACTGGATTAATCTATTTAATTAGTTTTGTCCAATGGTGAGATGGCACAGCGTTTCCATTTCACTGAAATTAGGGACGATTTTCCTTCGCTTCGCCGATCTGTTATTGTCCCTATTATCCGTTTACGTCTCAATCATACTCTCAATCCATCCTCACGTTTTCGTTACGACTAAGCTGTCTGTAATCCTGACCCTATCTTCTTTGAATGTCCATCCCTCGTGAACTAACGCACTTCTTTGTACTCCGATCTGTTATTAAACTTCCTAATCCTTATTGCGCTTCGTATATCTTATCGTTTCCGTCGATCTCCGTTGTTCCTATCCTCAGTTCTTTTATCTTATCAATAGCTGAGTGTCGTTTCTGGGCGCAGATCCGTTATTGACGTGCCCGCAGGGGGGGGGGGGGGGGTTAAAAAAAAAGGCCGCTTGAGTTTTTTTTGGATATTTTTAATTTCTCCGTTTATTACACTTTTTATTGCGTTTGAAATTTTTTATTTTGAATGAAACGAAAAAATCTGAAGTAACATTTCGCAAGTGAAAAATTGATCGAATCATGATGCAAGGAGTTATTTAAACGATATATAACATCTTCTCGTTAATAAGGTTGATTACCTAATTTGCCTTTTTTATTCTCGCCTGCCTTGTAAACTTGCCCAATCATATCTTTAGGAGTCTCTCTTCCCGTGGCATTTTACAATGCGGCGGTTACACCTTCTGAGCACATTCTTGAACATTATAGTCAATTTACTAGACTTACGGGCAAATCCCTGCTCACATTCTTTTGTCCAATTGCTCAGACCGAGTTCGGTTAGTTCTTATTTTGTGTGATACCAACAGTCTGATAAAAATTTCATAACTCTTACGCTTAGCGCGTCGTAATGATCCCCTCGTAGTTATACATGACACGAGAGCGTATAATTAGAGGAAACAAAAACAAAAATCTGTCAAATCATAAAATTATCCGGATAATTTGCTGAAGAAATTCGATTCTTAGCGAGTGTATCGGTTAATAGATCACGGACTTTTGAACTGGGTTACAAATTTGGATATCATCGCGTAACATTTTTATTTAAAGCAATTTTTCGGAAGAAGCCGGCAGTAATAAATTTCGAACTTTGAAGTTGTTTTTTAAATTAGTGCTCTACGAAAAAATCGGAAATGGCGCGAGCGAGAATCATTTAATTTGCGGTTTCTCGCTTTTGTAGTCGATGGAAAAATAACTGATTCACATTTCCGACTGATACTCCTCGGTTCATTATCACACGTAATCATAACTTTTCAAGAACATTTTTAATCAGACTACCGAATTTTTCTTTCTAATTTTATTTAAAAAAAAAAAATTATGTTTAGCTGAGAAATTTTTACTTTTTTAAAAATTTTCGTCTATTTTCATCTTTCTATTTTTCGGAAGACCGATAGCGATAAATTTAAATATCGATACGGCCCAATGAACATCAATTTGAGGGATAAAAAAATTCAGATTTTAGGAATAGCGCGAGAAATAACAAAATTTCAACAGAGAGAGAAAGAATCAAGCTGTTGAATTACAAAAAAACTTTTGTGTGGAATGAAAAGTTTTCCAAAGAAAAAGAAAATCATTAAACCTCCCGTTGCATTAAGTTTAACTGGATGTTCACGTTAAATTTCGTCAGAATTGTTACAATCATATTAATACACTTATATTGTAATTGGTAATTGCCTATTATTTGAAATAGAAAAAAAAGTAATTGAAAAAAATGATTTTTTTGTTCCGTTTACTATTCTTAAAAATCGCGAATATCATAAATACCTGATTTTTAAAGTTATTTTCTTTTTTAGTTACGTACTTGTCTAGATATAAAACAGCATATTTAACATCCTATTGAGACGGTATTTAAGATAGGAAGTTATCGTCGTTCATGATCAATCCAGTAGACAACACGGAAACTTAACATAAATGCTCTTAAAACTATTAGAAAAGAAAAGAGTAAAAAAACTGAGTTGTGGATATTATTAAAAAACAGACAGTCAAAGTAAAGCGTATGTAGTAACTGTAACGGTATGAATATGTGGAAAGCAACAGATAAGAAATAGGACTCTTTCACAGTAGATCAAGACGGGTATCAGTGGAGAAATTCATCCTCCAACGAGAAGACATATTGTTAAATCTTGAAGAATGATCGCAACCGTGGTGTCACTATGGAGGCCAAAGTAGAGTTAAGACGCCAGAAAAAAATATCTGTTTTATAGAGAATTAGCCAACTGGTAACTACATTTCGAGATTAATTAAGGAAGACACGCCAACTCGTCACCGAAAAAAATCAGGTAATTTCTTTGCGACCCCGACAATGGCCTGAAGATCTCTGGACCAGTGCTTCTCAACGTTTCTTTTATTACGCTCCACTTATGAGCCGGTAAAAACTTGATTACGTTTTTATTCTCGACCGGTGCTTGCGGACCAGTGTTAATTAAAACAATTAAGAAAACTTTACACGACAAAAATAATTTAACAATGCCACATTTTATCTGGCTATATTTTTGCCCAGCAACATTTCATTCATATACTAAATTCCTTACAATCGCATTGAAATGCTGAAAAAATAAAAATTAATATTACATAGTGTTTTTTTATTTTTAAGGAAAAATATATCGCAATGATATTGCAAGTTCAAAATGGGAATATTTTGAATTTACTATTATACCAATGTAAATTTTTATTTCATCTTGTTTTATTACACTCGTATTTAAGTACCTGATTGTCATTTTTACTCTTTATTTATTTCTCATCGATAAATTAAATTAGCGAGTGTTCTCTTATGAAAGAAATTAACGTATATATTTATAAGCGTCGTCGGGGAGGGGGGCAAGGGGGAAGCTGCCCCCCTGGAGTCTTGAAACTTTTTAATCATCTGGCCATGATGAGTATTCATAGGCGCGTAATTATGGACAATTTGGAAGACTTTTATAATTTTATTATAAAAATTTGCCAGAAACGCAATGTTTTAACTAAGATTTTATTCTTGTTTAATAAAATATTAAGCCTTTACAAATTATAAATTTTATTTTTCCTGTAACTCATATTCTCTTTCTATCACCTTGCCCCCCTCCCCCCCTGGGTCATCGGCTGGCGACGCCCTTGTATATATTCAATTCTTCTTCTTCTTTCGGTGCCATGACCATTCTCGATCTTAGGCTCATCTGATGGCAAGCTTGGTTAATTTTTTGTAGGCACCCCTATCCTTTGCTGTGTGGAACAGTTCTTCAACACTGCAACCTGTCCATGTCTGTAGGTTCTTGAACCAAGATAATCTTGTTCGTCCAACTCTTCTTTTACCTTCCACCTTTCCCATCAATATATTCCGCAGTAATGTGTACTTCGACCCACGCATCACATGACCGAAGTATTCTATTTTTCTTCTTTTGACAGTGTCAATCAGCTCCTTTTCTTTTCTCATTGTCTGCAATACCTCAGCGTTTGTCTTATTTTTGGTCCACGGTATCCTGAGTAAGCGTCTACATCACCAAAACTCAAAGGCTTCTAATCGGTGTAGCGTTCTGGATGTCAATGTCCACGTTTCGGCACCATATAGTAATACCGACCAGACATAGCATTTCAGAATTCTGAATCTTAAATCAAGGTCCAAGTCATGAGCTGTGAGTGTCTTCTTCATTTTCATAAAGGCAGAACGCGCTTGCTCAATGCGACATCTAATTTCTCCGTCTGGGTCATCATACTTATTAATCCAGGCACCGAGGTATTTGTATTTATCAACGTGTTCTGGTCTGCCATTGTTTATCACTATGTCGATAAGGTGTGGGTCGTTTGAGATGGCCATTACCTTCGTTTTCTTCACGTTAATTATCAGTCCATATTTATTGCATACTTTTTCCACCGCTTTTGTCAATACAGTTAGGTCAATAGCAGCGATGCGGTTAATAATTTAATATTTTTCCGACATAGCCCAATGAAATTCGAACTGTCATCACCAGTCTGTGCTTATTAAGAGTTTTCATCAACTCGGGAGAACATAAACAAAAGTTTACGTTGCCTAGCCGGTGTCCGATAAAAGGATAAGGGAAACAGTTGAGAAAAATATTAGTGTCGAAATCATTCACTTTTATAAGATTTGTTGGGTGTCTTTGTGGTTGGCTATTAGTTACCAGTTGGCCAGTATCGCTTGGGTTTCGGTTACCAGCTAGCCAATTACTCGGATACGCATTTTCGTATGGTTGCCGTCCACCCGTTTTATAACGTGAGAAATAAATTACATTAAAAATTAATAAATACACGCAGTGTTTCTATTTTACGTCTCTCATTTTTCTAGAAATACGCTGGTTAAGATTATTGAAATTGATAACATTCACAGAAAAGTTGAATGATATTCCATATGCTTTCACTTTTAAACGTAGCGAGTCACCGAAAAGAGACTAATGGAATGATCTCAAAAAGTAGTTCACACTTCTACACAATGATAACCTGTACCCACTACTGGCAGGGGTAAAATGAATTTTACGATAATTAGCTGTAGCCCGCTTTACGTTGCTTTTTTATAGCGAAATACAATTTGAAAAAAACTGATCCCTGGGTGGAGATTTCTATAAAATTTTTCAAAAGCAACATGTAAAATAGAAAATTCATTTCAAACTCAGCCATGTGTTCTACAAGCGACGCATTTAAACAACGTAAAAAGAAAATATGATTTGAAATAAAGTACAGTTAGGAAATGTAAGCACATATTTTGGAAAACGTACTAGTTCTACGACAAATCACACTTATATAAAATTACATCATACTTCTGCATTCGCGAGTAGAATATAAAAATCTTTTTCGGGACACCGGCCAGGTCAATATTAAGTTGCGCAACTACATCTTCCATCGAACTTTTAGGACTCCGGTTGGCATAAAAATTACTCTAGCTCTGATCGTGCACTGCTTTAGAGTCAGAGCTACCACGTTCTCAAATTTTATAATGTGGCGTGTATTTTACTGATACATCCAGGTGGAAAATAAACGTCGTCCGAATAGATATATCAGAAATGAAAAAAAAAAGTGGAAATTTGTTTGGCAAAATTATTTCTACGGAATTAATTGAAAAATTTTGCATCTTGTAAATGGTATATGTTTTTCATTTGGGAAGTATTAACTTAGCGTGGCGATGCGTAGTTTATTTTCGTTCTCACAGAATAATTCGTTTGTATCTTTCGTAGGTACCAGTCCTTGTAACGGCGATAGCGGTGGCGGATTAGTATTTTCGAGAGATTCGGTCTGGTACTTGAGAGGTATAGTCTCACTTTCGGTTGCGAAAGAAGGCCTAAACTTTTGCGACCCGCGTTATTACGTCATATTTACAGATGTGACTAAATTTCGCGAATTTATCGATCGGTTTGTCGTATTTTAATATGAAACGCTGATCATGTAAATATTTTTTTTACAACGTATTAAAAAAAGACTTTATCTGTAAGTTATTAAATATATTAAAAATAATTAAGTTAAAAATTTGATATTTACATAAAATTATTGCAATATTTGTCTGTTATTTTTGAATTTAAAGGGAATTATTTTTAAATCAGGTTTTTTTTTTCCACAAAAATCTGACTCCAGCTGTCGGTATTTACTTCAATTTCAGTTCTAATTAATTAAATACCCTCAGTTTCCATTTAATGTTTAACAATCTCCTCTTACATCACTTATTTCGAATACGTTTAGGTTATTAGATGAATATTCTCTCATTCGACTATAACGACCGGTTTGTATGTTGCTTCCTGTTGTTTTATAGCGAATTTAATTTTTATTTGCTCCAAATGTATCGTTACTACTTTTACTATTTCCATAAGCTGTTTTTGCTTCAAAATGATTTACTCTCACATAGCTGCACGGATTTCTCAATTTACTTCTTTTTTTTTTTTTTTTTTCATTTTTGTGTTATAACAAACTCTCTACTTCTTCCACGATTTCATCAGCACATGGTGGCCAATCAATTTCTCTCTTCTTCCTCATCGTGTAAACTCCATTTCTCATGAGGTAATTAAATCCAAATTTCTCCATTCGCTAAAATCCTCATTTCCCTCTCAAGTATTATTTCTTACTGATGGTTCTAAAATGGAGGAAGGTGTAATTGGTGCACCTGCTCCTCTCTTCATCTTTCTGAATCCTTCAGGCTCCCTTCCTTCTGTTTTATCTTTACAGCTGAGTCAGTCTCCATTTTACGTGCAATATCTTTCACTTCTACAACTAGCGGAATCTTTAAATTCCTCATTGTTTCCGATTCGAAAAGCGCCCTTCAAGCAATTTCTTCTCCTCCATCTCAATCATCTAACAGTATTATTCTATCAATTCTTTCATTCTTTGGTTGGCTAGATAACCTTTCTTATTCTCTAATCCAGCTTAACTTTTCATACAGCCGGCACCCACTCGTCAGCCTCGGTTTCTTTCCATTTCGCTCAGTCGTCGTTCTGCTATTGTCTCCTTAATTAGATTAAGAATTAATCATTCTCTTCTCTCCATTTCTTGCCTTTGTTGTTCCCTATCTCCTTCTCCATACTGTTCCCTCCGCAACTCTGATAAAAAGCGTTTAATTTTCTTCAAATTTTGGAGAATCCATATGTAATGCTGCAGAAATTTCGCATTGCCGATAACTGGTGAATAAAGCAGTAATACTTATAGCTGTTGTGTTGTTATCAATGTATCAGTTGTCTCGCAGTTAGTCAGACTCCTTCAGAGATACAGTGGAGTAATGTCTAACGCAGCTTCGAGCTGCAACGTTGATTAAAAAAAGGATCATGTGAAATTATTGTCTTGTCAGTAAAATTGTTTCATATATTTTATGTATAATTTCGATGTAGAGTGTGCATCTATTGTTCAGAAATAATGGTATGTAAAATCGATTCAATACATTAATTATATAATTGTGCCAACTAAATTACGTAACAAATAAGCCGGTGACGGTGTGTTAGTGTACATCAATTAACGGAAAAAATAAGAAAATTAAAATATCGTCAGGGAAGGTGGGGGCGTTTTTGGTCTGAGCTTGCTTGACTATGGATACTTTCCACAACAAGCTGTGCTACTTTTCGTCTTGTTGAGTCGCTAAGGGTTCTGACCTTATTGTGGCTTTCTCTTCAGTTTTGAAACTTTTGTAATTCGTACAGACGTGATATTCGAGATAAATATGCGATGTGTTCGTAGTTATTATACTTAATCAGGAACGATTCGGGAATATGAAGACAATCGACGCTCTTCATATAGACTCGTTGCCTTCAGCTAATTATGTGCCCGAATTATAGATCGGAAGGATATAACCCGCAATATGGATATCTGTGAGAGCTGTTTAACCCCCATGATTGTTGTACGATTATTTCGCTTGGTTTGGTGTCTGAAACATTGCACAGCACTAGATTATTAGACAGATTTCTCATCCTGTGTGCTTGAATTATTTTGTCACCTACTGATATTGCTCCGCCATTTTAAAGAACGAGTCAAGTTCGGTGGACGGATTTTAGGAAGATTACTATTCTATCACCGCTAATACGAGAGCCAGCTGTAATGTCTTTCAGCGCCATGAAATAGTCACGGATGGATAGAGGAGAGATATACGGGAATATTACGCCCTGTTCGTTTTTAGACTTAATAATCCACACGGACCACTTATCGACCACAGCAGAACCACAACATAGTGGTCGGTCTTGGGTAATACTATTTTAACATAGAAATGATGGGAAAAAACGCAATACTACTCGGACGGACTATTTTCTGTCGTCAGCTCTAACGGTAGTCACAAGGCTCTTCAAACAACCACAAAGTTGTAGTTCAAAAGTGGTCGGTTCCGACTGCAATATAACCTTACAGCACAGCCATAAAATTATGGTTGAAAGGTGGTCCTTGAGAGTTAAAAGCCTTAGGATGTTCAAATTTCGTTAGAGGAATATTTTTTTTTATGTTTTAATTTTTTCTGCGAACGTCTATTTGGATGAAATTCATAGCGCGCGTAATTTTAAAACGGAGAAACCGTGGTCGGCCAGATGAATAGCTGGGTAGTAGTGATGGACAAAGTTCCAAATATTTTGGAATGTCACGTTACAAGTTCCTAATGATCAGGAATGTAACAGGAACTTAGTTACAAAGTTACAAACTGTTACAAAAAAAGTAACTTTCAAAATGGAAATATATTTAAATATATTATAAAACGTAATTATAAAAGAAAAAACAAACAGTACAGAAGTTAATAAAATAATAATGTTTAAAAACTAAAACTACTTGGAGCCAGTAAATGACAGTTTAATCTTAATACCTTGAAAAACGGCGAAATGTGACAAATAGACACCCAAATAAAATGAAGTAGATCTGGAATTTATAACCACATTTTTAAAAAAAATAAACAAATCAGTATTGCATTTTGATAAAAACCGCTGTTAAAATTTTTGATGATAGTGTAAAATTCGAGTTGCTAATCGCCGCGGCGTCAGTCATTATCATAGTATATTATGTGCGATCATCATCACCGCGCCATATGATACAGAAAACGTAATCTGCTTATTAAAATATACAGATTTAACTAGATTACGTAAATAACGTTGTTTCCAGCTGATAATAAGGCACACACACACACACAACTTCAATTTGGCCAATGTGGATAGAAATATACTCATTATTCAGTTATTGTAACTAAATTTGTAACTGAAGAACTTCGTTCCTAGCCAGTTGCAGTAGAATAGTGTTGTTTTATTCATCGTAATATTGTACTACATACGTATCACCGCGTAATGAGCTAGTGAGTTATGACCTATAACAGAGCAAGCGTGAGAAATACATTCGAACTGTACAATTGAAGGATATAAAAGGTGTCATCTGTACTTCAATTCCACTGCTCATCGTCTGATATCATTGCGTAGTTTACCGTTTCTTTTGTTCATTCAGTTTCAAGACGAGTTACATAGTTACAGTTAATTTTCTTAATCACAATGGTTACTTCTCATTTCTGGGACACACAAGTGACAGTAGTAACGAAGAACGTAAATATGTTACCGATTGGAATGGAACGAACTATTTCAGAGCTGGAACTAGTTTCTAGTTACGTTCCTCGTTACCTTACACATCGCTATTGGGTAGTGCGGAAATTTGCCGTGTTACGTGTGTTATTAGCGTGCAAGAGTTATTATGTGTGCTGTGTTCAGTTATGTGCGAGTGGATGCGAAACTACAGGCGCATTTAGGTTTCGGAAAAAACGAAATGGTATCACCTGACGACTGCTGCTGCAGTTGATTCGTTTGGTTTATCGACGGCTTAATCAGTTTCCATAACGCAGGCAACTTCGCTCCGTTCCGTCATTACCGAACGGTATCGACGTACAGGCGGTAGGAATACGAGCAACCAAATTAAAATTAATTAGAACACTTTGCCACAACAAACGATTAAAGCAATTGGCAGTTTAATCTTTTATCCGATGTTGGTAGTTTTCAACTGGTTAGCGTCACCGATAACCGTTGTGGAGTTAAACAGTTTCTGTTTTTTCCAAATAATTTACAAAAATGTAATTTTCCAAAAAAATAATCGAAGAATGGGTTGTTATTTTTCAAATCAGTCTAGTTTTATAGATGGAAATTTAATTAACAAATTAAATTTACGCGAAATATATTTTTTTTTTTCTGGCCCGGCGTAAAACCATTTGGCCATCAACCGAACCTTTCCAATTGTCCACTCTACCATTTACTTTTCCATTATTATTATTTTTTTATTACTATTATCATTATGCTGTTATTCAAGGATCTGGTGTGCCATAATAAAAACACAAAAAGAGTTTGCGAACTTGCTTTATGTAACAGACCATTATTGCAACAACTATGGCGATCGTGGATCACACGGATGCCGAAATAAGATAAATAGAACACTATAAACTGGCCATATCGTGACCAAAGTGCGACGAGCACTTGATCACGACTGAACAGCAAAACATTAGGAAATAAGCGGGGAAAAATGTAGCAGCACAGTGTTATTTCGTGGCTAAGATCTAATAATATTTTATTTTAATTGCCTTATTTGTTTATTTCCTTTCCTTCTCTCTCCGAAATTTTCCCCCTTCTTTAAATGTTCTATTATTATTATCATTGTTAAAAATTATGTTTATTTTATAGTTTGAAATTTCTTTGCGCTATTACATTTAACTGTACCGGCACTATCCATAAACTTTAAATAATGATCCCACTCCTTCTAATAAACGTAAATATTATTATCAACGCACGATTGCCTGTAGCGAGTAAGGGAAAAATACAGTAAGGAGGAAACAAACCGTAGGCCTTTAAATCTTCCAAAAGAAAGACTCTGTCTCCGGCTAGCACCTCACAATTGAACAATAGGTGATTAATCTGTGTTAAAATGTTTATTACAGTTGGAATGTAGAGGGATTTCAACCCCAAAATTTGATCGCACCTTGTTATGCCCCGTACGAAGTCTACGGATAGTAGTTACAAACCTTCGCATCAAACTATCCGGAATATTAGAATTATTGTAATACCCGGGTCTAACTAAAAGAGTCGATTGGACCAATTCGTAAAACCTGCCTACACTCGGCGCACTCTTGATAATATTTTCCCATTCGGTTAAGTTATCTCTTTTAACCTTCTCTAAAAGATCCGTTGATGGGATGTAGGGATATATTATCCCGCCCCAAGTAGCGTCTTTAGCCGCCTGATCCACCACCTCGTTCAAATGACTACGGATCCAACAAAACTTTACTGAACCCCCATTATCCCGAATGTTAGCGAGTTCTGATTAGATTTCGAATATCAGTGGGTGGCTCTGATGTTTAAAGTGATTGTTCCTAAAGGCTAAAAGGCTGCTTAGACTGTCTGAGCATAATACATTTTTTACAAAAAGTAATATTTAATTTTTTTTTTTTAAATAATAATTTGCGGGTCCCACAAGACACTAGCCCGTCTGTGGGTTCCCAACATAATTATATCATTATTTATGCAATATAAAATCAACTTAACTTAAGTACTACTTTCTGTTACAGCATAAAAAGTGTTAAATTATATATTACTATACTACAAAATCCACACTTTCATTATTTATCATTTATATTACAATTATACCATCATCTAAAATAATATTTCCTATTATAATACCTTAATACGATAACTTATATATTACAATAATACAATGTAATTTTTATACAGCTACCACTCTCTCATTAGCAGCTTAAAACTGGAGATAATAACGAGTCTCATGTCAACGTAGCATCAATGTTATATATGGTTATTATTATTATTATTATTTTTTTTGTTACTATTTCTATTGCTCTTTACACCATGCTATCAACCAAATTTTAACCTTGTTTTTTCATCTCTCTAGATTTTGTTCATTTTAAATTTTTTTTTTTTTTTTTAATATTTACTTTGGGTTCGTTAGCGACGATATTAGCCCAAGAAATAGGAATAAAGAAAAAATCAGATTTTTATGCGGCGTGAAACATTCAACAAGAATGTGTCAAGCGCCTAGATGACAAGGAGAAGGAAGGGAATGAATAAATGCAGCACAATAGGGAGTAGGAACATTGTTTGATACGAGAGAGGAGTAAAAGGAAGATTGTTCAGATGAAAGAGATGAACATTCGAACATTATGTGATCAGGATCACATACATGTTGACTGTTAGGAGAATGTAGAGGACAATACGGAGATGCCGCGAGAGAGAATCGGAAAAGCGACGAGGGAAGCCAGCTGTGCCCAAAGCGGAGGCGGTATATTGCCGAGATGCTGGAGCGACGCATAAAAGGGAAGTCAAGAAACCAGGAACAGAAAGGAAGAGAAGGCTGGATGGACAAGTAAAAAGAATCCGAGTTTGAGAATGAGGAGTAGTAGGAGTTAAACCATAATTGGTTGTACGCTGCAGAGGACAGAAACTTAATATTGATGGATGGAAAAGTAGTAAGGAACCTGCCGGAAGAAGCCTTTGGTATGTTCCCCATTAATTTTATTAATACCTCTTCCTCTACATTGTCTATTTTACTGTTAATCCACCTAGATCGTATATAGCAAGGTTTATCGCAATTTCTAGTCCCGTACATTCTTGTTCTAGTTGGTAACTGCCTATCTTCGAGTTTAGCACTGAGTAATTTGCTGTAATAATATAACATTTTTGGTGACATTTCGTTATTTTTGTTCCACCAAGTGATGTTATCTAATGCGTCCGTCTTGCTCTCGTTGTGTAAGACCAGTTTTAAACACTTTTTTTGCAATTTGTTGATTTTTCTCATTTCTGTAATTTTCGCCTCACTCCAAATTCCGATCCATATTTAATTCTGGACATTATTACAGCTTCGAAATATAACCTTAGGCTTTTGTATGTCATACCTTGTTTTAATTTATGTAGTGCTGGAATAGTTTGTCTAACTTTCCCCGCAATATTGTCAATATGGTTTCTCCATGTTAAACCTTTATCTAAAGTTATCCCAAGATATTTAAATTCATTCACATTTTCTAACTTTTCACAACCACATATTTCCTTTCTATGTAAACACTTTGTATTGTGTAAAATTAATTTGGGGACGAACGTTCTAAACCGGCTTGGCGTTCTTATATGCATCACTTTTGTTTTTTGAGCATTAATTAATAGTTTTTTGTCATGCGCCCATTTGCATACATTATTGAGATCTTCTTGTAAATGTCAGAGTGTTCAATAACTAGTGCGATATCATCTGCATAAACATACACTTTAGAGTTCTTTACATATCGGTAGAGCGAATTCGTATATATCAAAAATAGTATAGGTGCCAATATTGTCCCTTGTCCAACTCCATAATTCATTATTTCTTTTCTACTGTGTTCATTCCCGATCTTTACTAAAAATTCTCTTCCTCTTATGTAACTCCAAAACCATTTTAGATACCTCCCTTTCACACCCATTTTTCTTATGTACTCAATTAGTATTTCTTGATTACATGTTCTGACATATTTTAAAGGTAACAGTTTTATGATTACAGAAAAATGAATTCTTTGCTTCGAATCTGGTCGGAACATGTAATAATTAAATATTATTTAGTAAAAGCGTATTCCGAGTTAATTTTATGTGTTAATCAATAAGAAAGGTGTGTTTTAAATTTTGACATCAAAAAATTTAATTATCGTTAATTTTCATACTAATTTAATACATTGTAGTGTAGTTGTTCTATAAATACAAACGATCGGATTTTTTTTTTTTTTCATCACAACTGACCAACTTTAGTGATCATTTAGCGATTAATTTAATGTTTTGTGGACGGGTAGTACTCGGTAGTACTCCCTCTGAATTTCATAATGGCTGGACAAGGTCTAAAGGCTTATTTCGCCACAGTCTGCGTATTTCACCGGAGTTATCCAGCAAATTGGTAGCAAGTGGATTCATATGAATGCTAAGTCGGGCGACATGTTTATTTGCTTGTTTTTCGATTTCATCCTCCACAAACATGATATTTAAGTCATTATGGAGGGTATAATTTTAGACGTACCAGGGGGCTGCAGTAATGGCTCTCAACACCCTATTTTGATATCGCTGTATTTTTTGTAAGTTCGATGTTTCTGCGCAGCCCCGCAGCTCTATACCATACAGCCAGATCGGTTTTACAGCTACCATTTTAGAAAATAAGAGTTTTATTGTCTAAAGACAAGCCCGATCTCTTAGCTAACAGCCACGACATGGTTCTAGTTTTAAACCTCAAATGCTCCATTTTTTTCTGAATGGGAGTACCCCAGGTCAAGCTAGCGTCCAAGTGCATGCTTAAATATTTTACGTTATTGGCATTTGGTATTGCGACGTTATTTATTTTGATTGACAGGCGTTCAATTTTTCGATTTGTGAATGAAATATGCGTCGACTTACTTTCATTGACTGCTATGCGCCATCGTTTTAGCTAACTTTCCACATGTCGAAGTGACTTCTGCAGTTTTTCTGTGGTTGTGTTTTCATATTTATCAACGACCAGGATGGCTGCGTCATCCACGTATTTAAAATATTTTTCGTTGGTGATACAAAAATCTACAGAATTAGTTCATTTTGTTTTTGAACTAATTAGATAAAAAAAAAAAAAGAATTTTCATCTTTATCGGTTTGAAGCTCAAATTTGGATGTGTTACTAATTTATCTTGGAAATGATGTATAAATTGTGGCAGAAATTTCGTATAATAAACTATGCGTATAATATTGAACAGTGTCGCGGTATTTCCTCTAAAGAAAATTGTAACGTTTAAGCATAAGACCATTAGATATTTGCTTATTTTGCAACTCCTGCATCGATTCGTTTCTATTTGAATGTTCTTTTACTGCAGGTATTCGTAAAATTAGCAGTTTCAGTGGTTCGGTTGTAATGAATAATCAATTCATAATAGTTAACTGCACAGCATTAAAAATCTTTATAATATTAATTTTTTTAACCAATGTGTCAATATCGCTATGCGTATGTGAAATAATTAAATTTAATATGTTTTAATTTATGCTGCGACTAGGCTTTTGTATCGTGGTTAATTAAAAATAATTAAAAAGAAATAAATCTTACAGATCTTTGCGCATTCGAAATTCTTAAATCTGCGCTTAAGTCCGAAATTTTTGACGTCTATTCCTAGAATGTTACTCGATGATTTTTCTTAAGTTGTTCCAATAAAAATTACGTTATCAAAAAAAAAAATAGAAATTTGTGTACACTGCAGCCTCTAGACACACTCACAGTAGTGTCCCCGATTTTAATTCAGTTCCTTACGTTTTTTTTTTTTACTTATTTTTCTTCTATTTTCTTCAATTTTATTGTTTATTCCCGGTCTTTGTCATGCTTTATCCTTTCCATTTTCTACTTCCACATGTTCGCAAACGTAAGTTTTACCATGGGGATTAAATTTCGTTTGCAAATCGAAGACTTCAGCGAACGCTTAAAAATGAAATAGACATAGAACATATTATATCAGGTAGAAAAGTTAAGGATGGAAAAGACCGCCGGATAGTTTTTTGTTTCTCAAAATTACAATCGACAATTGTGCCCACGATAATTATTTTCTAAATATAATAGCTTTTTTCGGTAAAAATTCTCAATTACGTGAAAGTTGAAAACAAATTTGGGAAGAATCAAGTCTTAAATTTTTACCATATTAGGAATATATGTATATACTTCATTAGAAAAAAATTTTTAGTTTCTTCTTCATGCTTCTATTTTAAACAGTCTTATCGTTAATTTTGCCAATATGAATAGCGCGGACTATTTCAGGTAGATTCGTGATATTCATCCTGACTGCGTGCCTTATCTGTTGACTGGAATTTGACCAAACGGTGTTTTTGATATAAATTGTGTGTTTACTCGTAACTGATAAAGTCCGTAACAAATAAGTTGTTTGTTAGCGCGACAAACGTTAATAAACGAATGAATAACAATCTACACTACTAACGAGTAACTGGCGATTAAACGTGTTGAATAATGCGGTGCTATAGCCACGTGCCTCGTTGTGATACAGTTTATTTCGAAATTAAATGTACGGTTTCACTTGAAATTCCCGAGTTGAATGTAAAATTCCAATTACGATTTAAATCTGTTACTATTATCGTTTCTTTTTTTTAAATTTAGTGAATGAAATCATCTCCGATAAATCTACGTATTTTTCTAAATCCTAATATACTGGCGTCAACAACGATAAGACTTTAATATAAACTGTAGCGATGCCGACTGCTTCATGTTACATTAGAAAGCCGACCTCCCAGAGATAAAACAAAAAATTTTTTTTTAAAATGAAATCTGTTTATTCACTCTTTTTTTTTTTTTTTAATGAGTTTGTTAAACATGAAATTAGCCAAAGAAATAGAAAGAAAAAGAAAATATAGAGTTACATTCTTAAACGTTTCAGGAATATGGATAAAAATAATTCGAGGGCAAGAATAGTAGAAGCGGAAGGAAATGAGAGAATATTAGAAGCACCGATAAGAATATGAATACCGAGTTTTAGTAGAGAAAGGTACAAAGGCGATCGTTCAGCAGCAAAGGTGGAACATTCAAATAAAATAGGATATCAAGGTCACAAGGAATCTATGTGGAAGGAGGATGAAAAGATGGAGTAAAAGCAGATCAAAACCGAGAAAATGATGCAGAAAGGGAGACTATGATTGAAACGAAGGCGACAAATAGCCAAGATTGTGAAGCCATTAAAAAAAGGCAAGTGTCTCGAAAACCATGGATGAAGTGGAAGAGATGGCTGAATAGACAGGTAAAAGGAGCCAGCATTAGAAAATAAAGAAGAATAGGAATTGAATCATTTAAGGAAACAAGAACAATATTACGAGCTGAAAACGTGTCTAAACATCTGCTACCATAGCCGTACTGAGAGGGGGGATTTGGGGGTTCAAACCCCTCCTGAAATGAATTTTTACGTTGCAGTATTGTTACTTTACGCCTGTCAGATGTCTTGCTACCAGGCATTCTGACAGTAGAATTAACTATGGATTAGTGTAAATTATTCTCAAAATGAAAACGAACAGAAGTAACCCTAATCCTTGCGCATTTAGAACCACTGAACAAGAGATTATTAATCAAATATAATTACTAAGTAAAATCCTTTTTTCTGTCAAGTGTTTTTTTTTAAATGGATCCACCGCTCCCAAAACTCTGGCCTGGGTACGCCTATGTCTGCTACATATATTCACTGATTTAATGCTCGAAATGGCCAGGAATCCGCAGAAGATCGACCTCGATCGAGTGAAGGAGGAAAATATCAGGGAACGTATGAGAAGTATTACATAATTAGAAGAGAGAGAGGAATATGGGGAGATGTGATAGTTTGTAAAGCACTTTTAGGATCCGAGATTATGAGCACTTTATGGAAAACTAATTAATGAAAAACAAAGAGAACAGCGCGTAGAATAGTGTTACATTCCGTATGGAAAATTAAGCGAAAGGATTGATGTTTAAAAGACCCAGAATCAAATTGAAAGCAGGACTCAAGGAGTGACTTCACGTCTTTTTTTTGATTTAAAAGGAAAAAACATTTAAAAAATTCACATAGATAAATTTCATTAATCGAACATCGGAGGGCGAGAGATGCGATCATCTACTAATCACCTATTGAGCCAACAGCGGCAAATTTCAACAGCATGTCGACAAAGCGTACAAGCAATATTTTTTGACATGGAAAAAGCATTCGATCGAGTATAGCGGCGGAGGCTATTAATGAGGCTACTAATCGCTGGGTTAACTGACAATATAGCCAGCTATATAAAAAAATTTCTAACAAACAGAAAGTTCCAAGTTAAGATTGGAACTACCAATTCAACAGCTATGCCACTGGAGAATGGCATTCCACAAGGCTCCGGCCTAAGTGCAACCTCGTTTATATTCTTTATAAATGATACAGCAAATTGCATCACGCCTCCTGTTACTGCTCCCCTTTATATCGACGATTTGAACATTTTTTTATCTTCTAGCCTTCCTTCCCAAATGCCCAAAATATTCTCCAAAAAACATTAAATAAATTACAATTCTGGTCAAATAACAATGGGCTAGTGTTCTCTCCATCCAAAACAATATATACTGAATTTCATAGAAGACATAAGTTTCACCTGCCAGTTCTCTCACTCTAGATAATAATGCTATACCCTTCCAATCTACAGTGAAATTCTTGGGGCTGCTGTTCGATTGCAGGCTACCCTGGCGTCCACACATATCAGGTTTAAAGAAAAAGTTTTTAAAATCCCTCGGCATCATTAAATATTTATCAGATCTCAAATATAATATCCACCCCAAGCTCCTTCTGTCAGTATATAAATCTATCATCTTATCTAAAATCATGTATGGGTGCTCAGCCTACTTCCAAGCATGCCATTCTTTAATAAATTAATTTAATTTAATCCATAATTCTGCCCTTCGTTCGATACTAGGAACTCATTGAACCATTTCTGTATCCAGCATGCGCAATTTGTTGTAATACTATAGAAATTACCATAGACGATGCAATACTAGTCTGTCCTTAACACATACTCCTTTGGCTATTATTAATTCCTCATGCACACCAAGTTTCTCAAATGATCCTGTGTCCAAAGTGCTCGACTTATTAAATTTAAATAACATAAATCCAATAAACCCTATACACCAAAACTTCACATTAATTCCCCCATGGGAGTTCCCAATAATAAAAACAGACGTATCACTTAAAAACAATTTCAAACAGCTACCACCTGACGTTATCGAAACAGCTAAAAATATAATAAATAAATACACCGACCATGTTATAGTCTACACAGATGGTGCTATAAATAACCCCACCACAATCACATCGCCGACAGCATGTGCGTTCGTAGTATCAGATAAAGCGTATTCTTTCCAACTTAATGATGGCTGTACAGTACTGGACGCAGAAATCTATGCCATCCTATGTGGGCTACAATATATTTCTTCTTGCGAGCCTAATAAAAAGACAATAATTACAGACTTTCTGGCAGCACTAGAAGCCATATATCCAGCCCTAAAACAAGAAATATAATAGCAACTTAAATCCTTCGTATTATTATCGATATACAGAAGTGTTTATGTGGGTTACCAGGGAATTAACAGGCGAATTTAATGGCATAGTCAGCACTACGAGCTCCGCAGAACAGATATGCACCTCCCCCTTCATCATTAGCACAATTCTTTTTAGCGAAAAGCAGAAAAGAATGGAAGGAACAATGAACCGCGTGTCAGACTTTTCTGCCCCAAATAAAGTCAATGATCGAGCCATGGTGGCCCCCAATGAATTGTTCCCGCAGTGACTTCAGTGTAATCAGCCGACTGCGGACAGGTCATACCGCAATCTCGCACGACCATCTTCCAAATGGGCCATTTTCTCCAACGCAGTGCCCTTTTTGTATAGGAAGTTTCATCTCAACCGTTCAGCACATATTAATAGAATGCATAGTATTCATATCAACACGGACACTCCTACCGTGTAAAACAATCCCTGATATGCTATCAAAAACCCAAACAGCAATAAACTCAATCATTAATTTTCTTAAAATAAACAGAATAGCTAAAAAGTAATACAGTCGCAAACCGTGCTCAGTAAGTCATGATAGACGCGCCAGTTAAATACAGCAGACTTTAGCTTAAGGGACTAAACAAAAAAAAAAAAATTAATCGAAATCAGTTGACGAATAGAAAAAAATTGTTGTTACTAGTAAAAGGAACTTAACATTGAACCTTAAAAACGAAATAGAAAGAAATCAATTTCAGAGTGGGTCGCAAGATGTTCTTGTTAAAAAATCAGTAAGGAGTACCTCTTTTAATTCGTTAAACAACATGGGGCTAGTCGCTTAGTTTAGAGGAATACTTTTTATGCGGAAACCAATCAATTACGCTTTCCCTTCATTTGCATCATTAATTAAGCAAATATATTTTTTTTCGAATAATTATTTTTTACTTTTTAGTGCATTTTAATTGAAGTATTATTTTTTACCTTTTAATGTTTTTTTATTAAATTCTTATAATAAATGTTGAAGTCGGTATTTTTTTTTTTTTAAAAAAAAAACATTTTATTTTAAAATTTTTCGCATTTATAGTTTTGCCGCTATTACGAGGAGCTTTAAAAAATTGGACGTGGTATAAAAAAGTGCTTTGAGACTGGTGACTGACCTTCTGCAGTCCCTTGTCTGGATGCGGAGACAAACTTACCACCGCTTCTTAATACCAACAAAACATTGTACTACCCCGATTTTATATTGGCTTATGTATTGTCATATGTATATATACTCTTACTTAAATATAATGATAGGTTTATTAGTATTGTTATTTGTGGAACAAGTTAAGATAGTTGTAATTTTTGTACTTTGTATTTTTTTTAGAAACGTTGATAAGAGTGTTGGGCACTCACACAAGGGGCATATTTGACCTGTGAGACCCACAACTTATTTTTAAAATAAAAAAAGTATATATGTACTGATGGATCTAAGATAAAGGGAACTGAGAAATATCTCGGAGAGGTGTTTTTCATTCCCAGTATAACCGTGCACAAATTTAAGCTCGTTCCAAAAGCAACCCCATTAATAGCGTTAAGCTGACCACTATACATAGGATATGTGATTATATATATATATATATATAATGTCTTAACTCAGCATAAAATTTTTTTAATTTGTAGCGACAGCTTGAGTAATGCTTGCTGATGCATCCTAATTTTCAGTATTGGTGTTATCCATTAATTTATGATATTAAAAATAAGTGTTTCCAACTAATTCATAATAACATTGCAATTAAATTTTGCTCGGCTCTCGGACATAGTGGTATCGAATAAGCTGGTGCGGATGATGCGGCAAGGAGGCGGGTGCGGATGGGGTACTGTTTCCGTTTATAACATCATTAGACTTGGCACGTAAAGCTTAAGGGAACGCAAATAATGATTGACTTGATCTATTATCGAAATATCAGGGGAGTTTTACGAGACATTACAGCCGTTAACTTAAGCCCTGGTTCTACAATATACCGGTAGAAATACCGAACCCTATGACACGGAGGTTCATCAACATGATCTGTAGATTGCGAGAGGGACATACTAGAATGAAGCTAAATTTTGAGGAGAATAATAATACCGACGATTGTTTTACGTATATTTCTGTGATGTGTCGCAAAGACATTAATCATCTTTTGTTTTACTGCGGAAAATACGAAGCGCAGAGAAAATATAGGTACAATTTATTTATGTCTGCAGGTATTTTTCCACCTTATGACACTGGTTATTTACTGTGTTCTGGAGACCGTGCGTTGGTTGCCATATTCATTTTTTTTAAAATACAGGGGATTGATATTTCAATTATTCAAAACTAAAGTATCGCATTGATTTAGTATTTTAATTTTAATTTTTTTTTTTGTTTTTTGATTTTCTAAACTGGGTTCAGTTATTTATTTCTTTAAAGTAGGTGTTTACGTATATAGAATAGATAATGGCAAGTTGGGCTAATTCTAGCCATAAAGATAATAATAAAAAAAAAGTTGAGACCTGATGGATGCCTAGTGCACTGCATAGGTAAATGCAGTTTCCGGTCATAACAAACGATGAGGAAAAAAGTAAAATAGATGCTGAAATATTGGATAACGCAAGTTTATTAGTTTATTTTACGACTCCGCGTAGGTTGTTTCGTTGTTTAATTAAACAGTGTTGGAGCTAGTTTTTGTTTTTGGTCTATTTGGTTGTGTATTCACTCGTTTCGTTAATAAACGTCTCTTCGTTAATCGAATATACACGTAATCGATTTAGGTGCTTGCGTTCGTATTTTATTGCTTCTTCTGCGTGCCTTCGTCTTTCCAATTGATCTCCGTATATGCCGTTAACTTATATCTATTATGGTGTATAAGATGTTTAACTCCGATGCGGAGGACCCTCCCCCGATCGGCGGTAGCTCTCTTGCTATGAACGTAACTGATAATTGTAGCATAGTTATAGATAATTCGTCTATTTCTAGTCTGTTAGGCGATAACAATGATGATAAGAGTAACGATAATAATTATCGCGATAAAAGTGGTGATAGAGGTAGTAATAATAATAGTTCAGATTAGTTGGATAACGCGGCGAATAATAAAAACAATTAAAGATAATTATCTCTGACGTTTATACTACATCTAGAGTAATAAATAAACATAACCCATCTTATACGTGTAATAACGACTCGAAACACTTTAAAGTTTTCATCGAAAAATTAAACACTGATAATCAGGAACAATTTCGCTTAACAGTTAGTACGCCTAAAGTCGCTGAAATGTTGAGAAAGTTCAACTTATGTAAAGGTGTTAACGAAATTAAAAAGTTTGGTCGTAATAAAGTCATTGTTAATTTTTCTTCTGCTGTTTCGGCAGATAATTTAGCTGGAAATGACCGTTTTTTTCTTATGGTTACAATGTTCATGTCCCAACGAATCTAACTTCCAGAACGAGGATTATTAAGGGGGTTAATATCGAACACAACAAACAACAATTATTAAAAATGATTTCTATTTTTTTTCTTTCTATTATTTATTTATTTATTAAACTTTGTCGAAATTAGTCAGTTCAGGACAATATAACGAAAATAAAAAATGTATAAACTAATTCTAGTCTATAATAAACTTATACAAGCAGGGGTACACTTTTGGATCAACTGAGTAAAGCAGAGATCGTAAGCCAAACGAAGGCCAATGATCAAGGGAAATCAGTCTATTAATTAGGCAAGACTGCTGCACTGTATACCGGGAACAATTAAAGAACAAGTCACTCTGGAATCCATCTGCATCTCAAAATCGTCTGGGTGAGAACAGATTGAGTTCACTGCGCAGGCCGGTAGGCAGTAATAATTAAACGCAGTCGAGTGAGTAAATCCAGATACCATACGACGGGATACCGGAGCACTGAACGTATCTGGGCGAAACCACGGTGAAAATGATTCATTGTAAACCATATATGGTTAATTATATAAAAAGGCTAAATAGGCGTATTGTTGTAAACGGAGAGGTTAATTTTATACCACGCGAGATGACTAAACTCGGAACTGATTGTAGCCGCTTCTTATCGCGCTACAACAAATGCAGCCGCGTGTGTGTCGTCTGCTGTGTACTGACCTAGCGCGCATATGATGTGTTATATGGGGTGTGGTTTGCCATTGCCTTCCATATGAATCTGTTAGCGAGTATTTTTTTATTTAATTTTTCGTAATAACTTTTTTCGTCGCCCGGAATTGAACCCGGGACTTCTGTAACGGAAGCCAAGCGCTCTAGCCACTATGCTATCGCGACGACATCTGAAGAATAGCCCTGTATTTATTCTTAACTGTAGCAAATTTGTTTTGTAAGAGCTGTAAAAAATTACGGAGCGATGTGCTGATATTAATGCTGGGCGCTGTATTTATAGTACAGTATAATCTTTTATCAATGATAATTTGGACTGTATAAATCTGAAATTCTCATTAATATTATAAATACCGTTGCTTCTAGTCGGAATAATTATAATTGCAACATTTTAATAAAAACCGGTCAACTAGAACGTTTTTTCTAATACGGAGAGAAGAGAAATATTAGTTTCGGCTTGAAGTAAAGGAATGGGTATAGATTTAATAATCCCAGGTATAAATGTTCTGCAACTATTTAATTTCTTAAAGTCTTCGAAGCCAAATAATACATAGAAAGAACGAATTATAGCTTTGTCCAAAAAATTCCTGAATTTCTGGATTTGAATCCCAAGATGAGTATGCACGCTCTCCAAGTAAGACAATCCGAGTATTATAGTCCTAAATATCTCACTTTTAGTAACGGAGCAATAGGGTTATACGATTAACTTTAAAAGAATTTTTCTCTGTGCTAGTATGGTTTTATGGTAAAAGTCACAGATGCGAGCTAGATGGTACGATATCCAGCTCGATGTTATTAAAACTTTTATTGCACAAATTAATTGCGTATTGATTTCCTTGTATTACACTTAAAAAGTTACACCCGTGACCTACCCGGCGTAATTGAATATCGAATAAATCATTAATTTAGATGTTAAAATAGAACTTCAGACGGATCCTTGCATCAACCCTTAAAGGCTGTCCTAGTTACTAATTCTCTAGTAACCGGATTTTTGACATAAGAAATTTTGTTGGAAAATAATTTATCAACATAATACTTTGCCGTCGGTGGTAACCAATTGTTGGCATAAAATATCGATAGCTGCATTACTTACTACCTAAAAAGGTAGCTGCCCCATAAGAAACTCTTTATTTAAAAAAAACATTGTAGATGTTATTTCTGAAAAAAAATATTTAAGTTTTCCGTTCACCACCACAAGTCCATTTCTAATCACTATTTCAAAAGCCTTCCTAAACGGCGGGATCAACAAAATCGGTGTGTCTGTAAGATGCTGCACTACATAATGGCTTGGCAGTATTTAACATCGGTAAAATCGTAAATTGGGACCGGTTAGATGGCATAACTGTTTTTGCCGACAGTTGATCAAAAAATGTTGACTAGAGTTTCTTTTGCAATATCACCGACAAATATTTAAAACCTTCGAAATAATACCGTTCAAAACTGGGGGAAAGTGCTTCCTGTTTTTTAATGGTACGAGAAATTCATCTATCGACTTAAGACTGGCTAAAAAATGAATTCGTTGATCATCATTTTGGGGTAAACTATTTTCCCTGTTTAAGTTAACTAAGGCATATAAGGAACAGATACTTTCATCGATCCAATCGTTATCTTTACTGAAGGATGTATCATTATTGTTTTTATTTTTTAAAAAACGCCTGGGGCTAAATGCCAAATTTCTTAAAGAGATGAATTACGATTGAATCGTAGGCAAAACTGTCTTCAAAAAGACGCCCTTGTCGGCAGTTCAAGCAGTCTACGAGTTCCAACAGATATTTCTTTACAGTTTATGTGCGGTTAGATAGTGTAATCGGAAGAGCTTCATTGTATTTTTCCGTTCTCTAACATTACTCTGACACTCACTATTCCACCATGGTATTTCACCTCGATAGGAATAGCGAATCGGGAAAGACTGATCCAAAACTGCAGCTAAAGTTCCATTAAGTCAATAAACTTGTCCATTTACTCTTTTCAAATCTCCAGTATTTTCTGAAGTAACTTTCATCAGAGTAAGGCGGGGTTGCACTGATATCATCAAAACTAATTTCATCAAAATTAGGAGGTGGTCACTACCTAGGCAGTCAGGATATAGAGAGTTCGCGAAAGATTAAAATAAATTCAAGAGGAACAATGACCTTGTGGTGATCCAGTTCTGGTCGAGGAGCCATCGTTTAAAAGACGTACATTCCGGTTGTAAAGAATATCCGGCACTGCTATTCTTTCACTACTATTACGACTACAGCTTTAGCTAACAATTTCAGCATTGAAGTCCCTGCCTAAAACTATGGACAATAAATGCTCTAAGCTCTCTAGTACATCTGCAAATGCCTTCGAGTCCATAACGTGTCCCGGGTGAGAATAATACGCAATAAAACAACAAAAGTATTTATCGAAGCTTACACGAATATAGAAGTCGTCGCGATGATAGCCTAGTTGCTAGAGTGCTTGACTTTCATTACGGAAGTCGCGGGTTCGATCCCGGGTGACGACAACAGTTTTTTTTAAAATATATTTATTTTATGTCGTGCAACCGAACGGTTATTTGCGACGCGAAAATAGATTTACATCAATTTAAGTAACCTATACAATCAAAGATTTACACTAAGTTAGTAAACTAAAACAATAACTACACTAGATTAATTATACCACAGTTTTGCAAGAAGTGGAAAATAATAGAGTTAGCATTTTCTTCAAGTATATCTGTCAACGCCGGTTCCGAGCAGAAGTGCTTGTATCTTTAATCTGAGTAATTTCTGCATTCCAATAGGATATGTTGAATTGTGATTTATACTCCACATTGATCGAAACATGGAGCTGGCGTGCGACTTAGCAAGTACGAGTGCGTAATGATGCTGTGACCTATTCTTAGCCTGGCTAGGATAGTTTCCTCATTTCTTGACGTCCTGTACGAGGATGACCACTCTCCGATATTGGGTTTTATTTGATGTAGTTTATTGTTATTTACAGTGTCCCATTCTGCCTGGTGTAGATTTTCCACCAAGGTTACGATTTTTTTGAATTCAGATTTTAATAGACTTTTTTGGATTCCCAAGGATGCGTTTGTTAGGTAGTTTAGTCTGGTTCGAGGATTGCGGTTTAATTCTTCAAAGTATAATCCGCATCTGATGCCAACTGGTTTCGGTTTGTTAGTTTTAATTGCATATAGTGCGACATACCATTGTAGGTGTTTTTGGTAGGTAGATGCTTACGATAGGAAAGATTTATGAAATATTTCAAGCAGAGTAGCATTCTTCTATGGACTAGCGCTTCTACGTGCAGACACTTGGCGCTCGAATATAGAAGGGGTTCCCCAGTAATGATTAATCGTATCGCCTTGTTTCGAATGACATTCAAAATTTTTGAAGTTGTGGTTCCTTAGCGCTATCGTATACTATTGCTCCATAATCTATCTTCGAACGCACCAGAGAGAACTATATAAAATGTCTAAGTGTTTTCGATCTGCTCCCCAGTTTCTGTGAGCTCCCATTTTTATAATATTCAAGGAATTATGGCATTTAGTTCTCAGCTCTTCGATGTGACTTTTCCAGGTCATTTTGTGGTTCCCAAAATTGTTATTGTATCGGATGTTTTAATAGGAGTATTGCCAAACTTTAGATCAATGGTGGAAGGAAGCTGTTTTTTGTTGGAGAAAATTATGCATTCGTTAAAAATCCATCGCATATTTCTTGTTGTAATTTTATTAAGTGATCATCGAGTCTAATCGGTTATTTTCTTCCAAGAACGATTTAAGCCTATTTTATTTACCATCTTTTCAAGTACTTTACACAGTACATTAGTCAATGAAATTGGTCTGTAACTGTCGACTACGAATGGATTTATGTCAGGTTTGAGCAGAGGAATTACATGTGCTTTTTTCCAAGCCTCTAGAGTGTGATTTTCAGTCCAGATTACATTTAGAAATTTTAATATATTGTCTGCGCTTCAGTGTTTGGTAGTTTTTTAATCATGCCGCTGTGGGTCGAATCCGGACCTGGAGCTGAGGATTTCATTGATCTGATCGCATTTTTAAGATCTATTATAGTGAAAGAAGCATTATAGTTTTCAGAGTTGTCAGAAGATGGTTCGATAAAGTTTTGTTCCGTTAGTTGTTTTATGGTGATGAACTGCTGATTATACATATTATTGGAGGACATTTGACCGAAATATATCGCTTTGGCGGTAGCTATTTTCGTTTTTTCAACTAAAATTTCTTGTTCTGATTCGATGGCTGATGATATACTGGTGAAAACATTTTTCTGAGAGATCATTTTAATTTTTTTCCAGATTTTGGAGATAGGAGTCGAGAGATTTATAGTTGAGATGAATTGTCTCCAACAATTTGTTTTAGCTTCACGAATAATTCGACGACATTTTGAAATTATTCATGTTTTTTTCATTCGGGTGTCGTTTAGCTTTGGACAGTAATCTGTTTTTGTTTTTGATTGCTATCTTACAATCGTTATTCCACCAGATGGTTTGTTTGCGTGTTGTTAAGGTTGAATTTTTTAGAATGGAATTCGTCGTAGCGAGGAGTATTGCGTTTGTGACTATTTTATTCAGCAAGTTGACGTCTTTGTTGGAGTGGTCGAATTGCATAGGTACTGCATCTGCGTATTTGGACCAATCTGCGTCTTTTATTCTCCATGTTGGATATTTCTTTAGTTTTTGATTCTGGTTAGGTACGTGTAAGTTTGTGATAATGGGATAATAGTCGCTGCCACATAACGATTCTAGCGTGTCACAGTCCATAATGTGTGCTATAGAATTTGAACATAAGACTAGATCAATCGCCGATGAAGTTCCGTTGTGGACATTGAAGCGAGTAGGTTTTCCATTATTTAGTAAGATTAAATTTTGTCCATCTATGAATTTTTCAACATTTGTGGCAGTGGAGCCCCATATGTGTTATTGTGAAGATTAAAATCGCCGCATAAAATGTATGGTTGCGAGAGTTGTTGAACTAATTGATCGAGTTTTGTGTCGCTGAGATATCTTCTTGATGTAGGTATAGAGAGCAAATCGTAATTTGAGTAGGTACTTTTAATTTGACGGCGCTTGCTTGTAGTGGAGTTTGTAAATATAATGGCGTGCTGGGGATGCTGTTATTAACTGCTGATATTACTCCTCATCTGGCTACCAAACCATCAGTGAAATTGTTTCTGTATATACCGTAGTGTTTGAGTTTGAATGGTTGATTTGGTTTCAATTTCGTTTCTTGTAGTAATATTACATCTGGTTTGTTTTAGGCAATTAAAATTTGTAATTCTGGGAGTTTAGCTTTTGTACTGTGGAACTACACTTGTAGCGCGATAAGAAGCGGCTACAATCAGTTCCGAATGTAGTCTTGCCTGTGTATGTCCGCGTTGTATATAATAATTGCCTAGTACACTTTTTCGTTGGTTGCCTCTCCATGTTGTCCTCTCCGCTCAAACGAAGAGCATGTTTGCGATGTTGATCACGTGTTTATTAAATGTTTATCTCTTTTTGCTGAGTGTTCTATTTTCTACTTCAGTTTGCTGCGATTTGGTCTTCCCACTCCATATTGCGTCTCTTATATCCTATCTTTTACCTCTCCAATATCTGACCATATCGAGATATAGTTAACTCCTTCCTTTTCTAATTGTTTCTGGATAAAGGTCCCCCCAGTTGACGTGAACCCCCACCCCCTAGAATCATGTAGAAGGCAACGGCAAACATGCATACCGCCATGTGACCTCTAATTGACATGCAGGAAGCAGCCATAACTAGGACTGCATATATACATAAATCAAACAATCACAATGTCAGTTCCAAGTGTAGTCTTGCGTCTCCACACGCGTTTAAATATAAAAATTGGCGTGAACACTGTGCGTCCATGTTTGTACAGCTAGAATGTACGAATAGTCATCTACGATCAGAAACTGAGTATAGCACTATGATGACGATAGCCAGTTCATAGATACTCATTTGCCGTTTCTTGACAAGAAATATCTGTCGATTTATGCAATTATTTTCTGAAAACACATGTCTTACACGGACACTTGTACATCCCGCAATCCGCATCTCGCACATCTAGTATTTCCTTTACACTGACTGCAGATGTATTCATATATTGAAAACGTTGGCCCATGCGTCTAATGAACTGTTCACAATTAAAATACGTATTTCACAGAATTATACAAAACAGCACGGACCATCTCTCGAATGATACGAGGACCAAAGTGTTCGGAATATATAGGGTTTCTATTACTTTCTATGCGTTCTATGGGTTCTATGGACTCTTTTTATTTAATCTAGACAATTTTCCGCGCATATTATGTTATTGCGCTCATTCGGGAAACTAAAGAAGTTGGAATACGAGCGATGCCAGCTGATAAGGAGGAGAGAAGGGCTTCCGACTAGTCCACCGGCAAAAGGCGGAGAGGAATACTAAGTCGATTACGACCAAGTTTTTGTTTACTTCGACTACATTTTTTGATAAATTACTTGTATTTTTTCTTAACATTTCTGCCTCCTCGTAAGTGCACTTATTAATGCTAGGTTTAATTGATCGGAGGTAATTCGCTTGACAGAAACTTTACTGGTGCTATTTCAAAGAGACGAATATCTCTATTTTCGTTAGTTATAATTTCGTTCAGAGGTAGCACTAATATATGTATATCATTTAAAACCGCGTTATCATTAACTCGATCGGCTGGATCAATTGTTAACCTATTTAAATTATCGGTCATCTCTCGATATTTAAGTCTGTATCTGTGAACGATTAGAAGGGGCTTTTGCCGAACATACTCCGTAACGGCTACTATACATGAACAACATTCACCGTAAAAGTATCCTACATGTTGCATGACACGAGTGTCCAGGTGAAGTGTGTGTCGTGAAACAATGTGTAAAATAAACGAAGAAAAGAACTTCGTTAACGATAGCCGCGGTAACTTCTTATCATGTCTAAAATAAGCGATTATCGAAATGCTACTTTAACAATATATATATGTACAAAGTTGTCGCCAGCTGATGAACCGGAAGGGGGGAGCAAGATGAGTTTCTAGCCGCCGGGGGGGGGGGGCAAGATGATAGAAAGAGAATATGAGTTCTAGGAAAAATAAAATTTATAAGTTGTAAAGTCTGAATATTTTATTAAACAAGAATAAAATCTTAATTAAAACATAATTTTCGTGGGTTTCTGGCAAATTGTCCATGATTACGCGCCTATGAATATACTCATCATGGCCAGTTGATTAAAAAGTTTCAAGGCTCCAGGAGGGACAGATACCCCTCCGTCCACCGCTGACGACACCCATGTATATGTACTTGCCGGTGTGGCACTTTCTGTTTGCTATTTTCGTAATTATATTCATTTTAATATTTTACAATTCCGGCAAACAATTTAATAATGGCTTTCTTCAACATTCTTTTTGCGAATCGATGAACTTTTCCATTGATGTTACTTCTTCCTTATCGACTGTAACGTTATTTTATTTTCCTGAAAAATGCCGTGGTCAATTAAAACCGATTCTTCCGTAACAATTAAGAAAGTTTATCTCTCACCTAGGTAGCGCGATAGTCTAGTGGTTATAAGGTACTCGGCTACCAAATCACAAGTCACGAGTTCGAGATTTTACTCAGTCCGGAATAATTGGGTATCAGAGAAATCTGGTAAAGTAAAAACAGATCCCAAGTAGGAAGGAACTGACCTCAGTATTCTCTTTAGATTCATTAGGCTTAGTACATTACGGAAAAGCTTAACAATCCATGATATCTTATCAAAGGTATATCCTTACTTTACTTTAATAAATTATAAATATTTTTTCTGTTGAAATTAATCAAAATTCGTTAGTATTAATTTCTTAATCAAATGATAAATTTGAACACGACGTTGATTTTTTTTTCTTTCTTAAGAAAAGGGATGATTAAATTAAAAATAAAAAAATTAACTTATATTTCTGATTAAAACCTTTTTTTATTTCTCCCGGCAACTAATAAAATATCCTAAAAGCGTTTAAATGTAAAATATTGCTTTCATTTTATCGCAGACGAAAAAGTATGTAATAACAAAATTTTAGTTTCAAGATCGAATTTTCGGAACAGTCTTACTTGTTTTTAATAGTATCCTTTCGTAATAATAATTTTTTATGGTAAACAACGCGATCAAATAAATGCTTCCAATATATGGTTGAAAATAGTCACTGGTAGCGTGGAATGGGGATGTCTTACAATCCAGTATAAAAGCTGAATAATACTAAAAATAGGAATTATACAAGTAGGAATTTTACTCGTGCAAAAGAAATTTTTTATCGCTTTTTTTCTCTCATTGCCTTTACATATTTTTTTCTTTTTTTTTTTGCATCATCGACGGAAATTCCAACGTACCGAAAAATCATCTATTATTTCTCGATACGGAAATTAATCGTTGATGACGTCGGTTCTACGTTATCAGTCACGGATTAATAATAATTAATGAATTAATTTATACCGTACTTTACGTTCTCATTAAATGTAGACGATTCGCTGGTGGTTCTTATCAAAAATTGTCAGAGGTTCACTGGTTTTAACCTGTTTTCTTTAAAAATCTCACAGAACTGCCGTGAAAACGAGTTTGCTCTCTCACATCGGAACATGTGTAACATTCCACCAGCATCGCCATAGCGTGTTGGGTAAATACGTAATTTCCATTGACTGGTCCCGGGTTGTTGTTTTTAAACGACCTAAGCAGCAGCCTTCTTCACTGATTACATTAGTGGACGAACAGATCTGTTGTTCCTAGCTGTTCGCCGTCGGTTTAATTGAAATAAATTGTACAACATAAAAATCGTTGATAAAATAACAGTGATTCTGCTAATAGTAAATCGTGCTTTTTTTAAATTTCATCAATTGATCAATCGTACCTCTGCCAACAAAAACGTGCGATAACACAAAAGTGTAATATTAATTGTCGCCGTTCGCGTAGTATTTTGCGTACATTGTTTTTTAAGAAATTATTTTACGATTTTATATATTCGTGCGGAATTGCTAGTTTTCTTCATCCGGTCGACGGTCGCCTTAATGAGGTACAATTATGAAGACGGGAAATACATGTTCGGTAAGTGCGCGCCTAATTATATATATATATATATATATATATATATATATGTATCTATATATTTTTCGCAATAATGTATGTAGTAAATTTTACATTTAGAAAATCTTCAGAGTAACCGATTTCCTATCAAATGTTAATAAAGAATATAGCGTTGATGAATTTTTAAAATGAAGAGTGCAATTTGAATATTATTCTCCCTCCTGAAGGCGTGTGGTATCATGCGACTAGTACAAATCTGTCAGTTAGTAAAAAAAAATAGCGCCGGATGATAAGCATATGGAATCTGTTCCTAGCGATTTCTTAAAATGCGTTTTTCCTTACTTAAAATAATTTCTTGATAATTTCTTTGAAATTTCATCTCGCTAACCGAAATATTTACAATGTGTAATTTGAAAAATCGTATATTTCAAAACACATTAACTCAAAAACTTACCAATGTTTCATTGACGATTAATCAGATATAAAACCTCAACCATCATCCGCGTTATTGATTGTACTAATGTATTTGTATCGCTGCTATTGTATTATTTTTCTCTTAATCGATAAAAAACTACATTTAGTTAACCGCTGCTGGTTTATATGAAAAAGTTTTTGTTTTTCTTTTGGGCTCAAATTTCGCCATTTATCCAGTTTTTTGAGTGCATCTAACAAAGACAGTGACGATGAATAACCGAATCTTCAAATTATTTAAATTTAATTTATCTGCGTTGAAGATGCATCAATGTCCTGTTTTTTTTGTTTTTTTTTTTTTTTGAAAAATTATTTCAATATTTATAAGTACTACTATTAGAATGTAATTGAAATAAAACCTAAAAAAAAAAAATTGTTTTAATACTTTACTATACCGTTTCAAAAAAAATGATGGCGTATTTTTAAGTTAAAAATAAGGTATTTTATATATATTTAGGGGGCAAAAAAAAATTTAAAAAAATCATTTAAAGAATAGGTTTTTTTACTTTTTTTACCATGCTGTACTAACGAGATCAACTGAAAAAATTTTACCATATTATACAGAGATATGAAAAAAATAATATCCTATGAAAATTCGATAAATGATACTATTTTGCATAAAACAATAAAAGCTTTACTTATAAAAAAAAAAAAAAATGTACTCTATAATTACGGAAAAAATTATTTTTTGAATTTTTTGCTGGATATTCTTAAAAAAAAAAAATTCTCTTTAACAATTATTAAGGAAATTTTCAGGGAATTATATTTTTAAATGAAGAATTTTCTTTTAGCTAATTCATATACGTGTTTATGTAGAAGTTGACAGTACGAATTATTATTATTATTATTATTATTATTACGTAAAAATAGCAGTATAATAGACTTTTTTTCTACTTACTCAGGTGCAGATTTAGATATACTTTAGGAACAATATTATTATTTACGTATAAAAGTGAATAAAAGGGGAAAATATTTAGATGTAAACAAACTGACACAATCTGATACTGCATTCAGATACTTTGCGATATTGTAACTATATAGATAATGTATGATTTAACAAAGTACACATTATATTGCTGTACGTAGGAGAATATTCTTAAGATCCAAAACTATTTTTCGCCTTGTTTTTATTAACTACATTTTGTTTTGTGCGTGAAAAATGGTTTTTATTGATTTTCCTATAATGGAGATAAATTTTTCGATTTAATTTAACGATTACAAGCCCATTAAGAAATCTAAAAGTGAATACTTTTGCTCACAATGAACTTTTCTAAGTATTGTCAATCTAATTCCGCGTTTGTTCGTCGCACTATCGCTTCTCTTTCGTTTCTCGCAGTTGACAGATTTTCGCTAGCGGTTTATTTCGCCTTATCCATAAATTAGTAGGCGTGTACGGACGTTATTTCGTTATGATTACAGAAAAGCCTAGTCACAGTTTCGCAGTGAAAAAAAGTATACAGTGCTCAAAGTGAAGAAGTATCTGTGCGGTTCGATAAACGGTTCGTCGACTTGTTTGCCTACGTACGCTTTTGTTGTATGTCTTTGTGCTCCCCAATGCACTCTTGGTGACTCGCTAATGCCGGAGACGCACTCACAAGTCTGGCGAACGAAACATCGAAAGAGGAAAAAAGAACACCAATTCCTATTCAACTATTATTCAACACCGGCGGGCGACTGGAATTTTAAGTTTTTTTTTTTTTTCGCATCAACTTGTGCGATTTCTACCGGCAAGCTAAACGATGACGCTGATCAGATTAATTTCTACTGCCAGAGAAGTAGTGGCAGATTTCTTTCAATTTCTCTCTCTTTCTATTCTACTGCAGTACATCATCGCGTGACTGAAAGTACCCGCGGTTCACCACTGAGTTAAAATAATTTCTATTTAATACTTATCACATAATAATCACTCAAAAAAGTTGAAAAACCGCGAAAATTACGTCTCGATTCCTTTTCCATTTCCAGTATTACACGCGCGGGACCCAAACAAATAATTTATTACCGAAAAAAATCATTTAAATTCGATCATTAAAATTTACCGTCTGTTTCTTGTTCTAATCTTGTGTAATTAAACTAAACTCCGGAAAAATTTTACGTTTTAAACTTTTTTATATAATTGCTATTTGCGCTTATATTTTTATAACTCCAAGCAAAAAGGTTAACCTTGTAAAGCTAGAATTTGATGCACAGGCAGAGAAGTTAACAATCTACTATTGTTCATGCTTCAGCAGAAACATTAACGATAGGAAATGGGGGAAGGGGCTCTAAACAAAAATTATCCCGTTAGAATAATTTAAAAATATTAAAGCAGACACAATTGATACGAAGCAGAGGGAGTGGCATTTATTAGAGAAAGAATCAGATTGTTTCCCGTTCATTGAATTAGGAAAAAAGTTAAATTTTTCGGTCAGGAGAAATATCTAGGAATAACGCTCGATAGTAAGTTAACATGCGAGAACGGTGAAATTAAATATATTTCGACAAAATACGGCGGAAAACGAATTAACAGCATTAACATAAATGAGGAGACCATCCGATAACAAACTTCGCGAGGGGTCCCATTTAAAATATGCAGCCTCAGTGTTAGTCATCAGTATGTTTAAAACTGCAGATGACAACAAGTAAAGCTGCTATTAGAAGATGCTTCAGTGTTATGCCAACTACGCTAATTCGTTCTAAATTAGTGGGAGAATGACAAATTTTAGTTAAATTAAAAGTGGTGTTGTGGTAAATTTACTGTTAGGCTGAGAATCTACCAGCGACTGCGACCAAACCGCGATCCGACGTATCTTTGATGTCGCGCTATGTACTTTTAGACAGAGAACTGGCTACCAAGGCGACGGGTAGCAGTCGACTGATCGTGTCAATCTCTCCAAGCGACCGCAACACGATTCGTTTCCGAACCGCATGCGTAAAGTGATTAAAGAAGAAAATATTAAATTTACTCAGTCGATTGAGAAGTATCCGTGCATATATAACTACAATTTAGGCGCGTTTTATTTCATTTTTTTTTTTTTTTTTTTGGGTACGCTAACGAAGAGCAACAGCCCAATAATCAAACAAGGAATCTAAGTAATAGCTCAAAAGGAACATAACGTATTAGATTTTAGTCTGGTGCGAGATTGATTGAATGAAAGAAGCTGGAATAGGAACAACTGACAAGGAAGGAACCGAGAGAACCTTAGAGTGTCATTGTATGGAGTAGGAAGACCAAGAGATCCAATAGCTGAGAATAGAAGAGAGAACGTTCTGAAAAAAGGGAGAGAACATTGGAAGAGAAGACATGGTTGACATCACGTTGAAAAAAGGAATCTTCTAGGTGAAGAGGGCACGGCGGAGAAGAAACGAGGGAAAAACGAAAAAATGACGAAGGGAGAAAGATATGACCGAAACTTCTCTTTGTCGTCCCCTGCTGATCGCTGTCTTCGTTTAATTTCATTTTCGTTTATATTAGCTCGGGCAGAATGAGTGAAGAAGAAAATAATATAAAATTTATTTAATTAATTGAGAAGTTTTCCTCATAGCTTTTTTTCCCCCTTTTAAATCGGTTCGGTGTCAGCACTGACCCAACTACATGAGATTCTAAGGCGATCGGAGATAGAGAGTATAAAGGAAAGTAGGAGGGAAATAACGGCTAGAGATAGGAAGGAAAGGATAAAGGAAGCATTGAAAGGGGTAGAAAAATCCAACGCCAAGAGTTCGGCGTATGGATGAGAGCACTCGGGAAAATAGAGGATCAGTAGAGTGGTGAGGGCAAAAACGAGAAGGTGCAAGAGAAAAACGAGAAAAGGGAAGGAGGGAATGACCAAGTCTCAGTCTGATAAAGGAAACAATAGCCGAGCGCTGAGAAAAGGGAAGAAATTGGTACCAGGGCTGTGAATTGGGAGTAGGCTGTAGGAGGAGGTGGAAGGAGGAACGATTGGCGAAAAAAGAAGGGTAGATGTCAATCCATAGCCTGGCATGGAGACTTGAGGAGAGAAAGTTTTTCTCATATTGTCCTCGACACCTTTTTATAGAAAATACTCAAAACCAACCAGCGCTATCTGATTATAATAACTCATATTTATCTTTATAGTCATTTCATAATTTTTTTTTTTTTTTTTTCTGTATTTAAGTATATTAAAAAGTAAATAAGCTATTTATCTTATTTTAAACTCGGTATTAAAACTGCATTAATATCTCATTTGTTATTATTATTTTTTTTTTTTTAAGCCATTTCTTTATTTCTACATAATTATTTATTCGAGGTTATGCCGATATTTTCAGATAATTTAAAAGTTTAATTAAAATTATTATGGAACTGTTATTCTGCTAGTTATTCAGTTTATTTGCGGTTCCTATTTCATATTGTCTAAATGATGCCAGGTTTATGTGTTGAGTTTCACTAAGTTTTATGAATATAAATATCAAAAATGGCTTCATCATGAGTGAGTCGTGAATCTCTGGTGGAGATTTATGATTTGTCCATCTGATGTATAAGATGTCGCCATTGATTTCTGTTATCGGCCAGTCGAAACACACATTCTGCGAAACTTTTTCATACAGTTGACCTAATCATGTCTAACCATCTGGTTGGAACGCGGCCACGTCTTCTTTCTCCTTTTACTTTTCCTTCAAGAATTCTTGTCTGAATTTAACATTTCGATCTCACGAGTTGAAACGCCGATTGTCAACCGGATCGTATGGTATATCAGGTACTTGTTTGGATATTTCATAATATACGTGGGAATATACTACAGTAGTTTCCCCTTGCTTACTGTAGGATTGCAGGTTTCCTCCTATAATACAGCCTAACCTAGAGAACAGATGATGACCAACAAGAAGCTGTTCCTAACATGGAATGCATATAGGCTTTACATTTTGTACAGGGCACCATTTTTCTGCTTTAAGACCTGTATGACTTCGCAGAGCTTTTTGGTAGTTACACCGCTATCAGCATAGCTCTTAACTTCCTAGGAATACTCAAGCCCTCGGAGGGGGAAAATGGCTTATCCTACAGTTATTAACAACCGTTCCTCTACACTGATGCACCTTCTTTAATGTGTGTATCTGGTCTGTCTATAACAGGGCCGGTTAGAGTAATTACTTTAACGTTTCTCTTTTGACAAGCAGTAAAACGATTGAAATTTTCGCTCGTCTGATAATAATTCTGTTGCACACACAAAAATTCCCCAATGTGTATTATTACTAATAAATGGGCGAATGCGAAACCTATGTTGTCACTTTCTTTTTCGATAATAATAAAAAGCCACCACGGCTTCATTATCTTCACTATTTAACGTGTTCTACACATAACTACTTCATGAATGAGATGATTAAAGTTCTATAATGGCGCTGGTGGACAGAGAAGTAAAAAAATATCAGCCGACAAATCGCTCACTTTCAGTATCGTCGCGGGCGCGTAGCACTGCCGGATACTCAGTCTTAAAGTTAAGCGAAATAGATGAGAAATTAATAAGCAGATCACGATACTAATTGTAAGTTTAATAAGTGCTGGAAAACCAAATCAGAATTGTCTCTATCAGCCAGTTATTTTGTATTCTTTTTTCTCTGTGTACGCTGATAAGAAAATCTCAATGAATTTTAAAATGTTTAATTCTTTCATTTATTGATATTTCTTAGTCCGGGAGAGAAAAAATAAGCCTCTATTTGACTCGAGGTTTACTTATCGAATTTGTTCCTTATTAAATTTTCTACAAGAATAGCGTTGTAAGAAATTTAAAAAAATTTTTAACTATTGCAAAATTTGCCCTGAAGTTGAAAAAAGGAAAAATTTAAAATTTGCAAAGCATAAAGAATTATATGCGGAACTCCATTATCCAACATGGCGAACTATTGCCGAATTCCAAACTTGGAAATTGCAGTTATGGGCGTTTTTACAAAATTGAATGAATCGGCATCATGAAATCAAATGTGGGAATAGTTTCATGCATCAATATTAAACGATCTAACGAAATATGTATATATATATTTTTTTTTTAGGCGAATAAACTTTTTATTTGGAAAAATCAAAAAAAATGTCATTGCTAGGTACCGTATTTTTGCGAATTTTATATTTAACAATTCGCAACCAAGTGCATTAAAATGTACTTAAAAAAACAAATATTGAAATAAAAAAAGTTACTCTAGTTCCAATAGCAGCCGAGATACGCACTTTTTTTTGTTTTTTGCAATAAAACCTACTGTTATTAATGTTTTCAATTGAAACTTACTGTAATGCAAGTTCTTGGAGGGAAAAGGCTGAAGTGACGTCATCCGGACTACCGTTACTAATGCGCTTGTGTCTCGTTGACGCTCTGAGTTGCAAAATTGAATTTACCGGCTTTGAATAAAACTACAATATTCTTTTTTTTTTTTTTTAATTTGTATATCTTCATAAACTTTTTGATTATTTAAACAAAATTCACAAAAATTTAAAACCGGCTTCTATGCATTCGATTTTCTTTTTGACTACGCACTTTTTTCGATATATTCGCGTACTTTTTTTACTTTTTATTTTGAAATTAGACATCCTTATCAATTGTTAAAATAAGCCGGTAAATTTAATTTTTCAACTAAAAGCGTGAGCCAAGCGCGATAGTAACTGTAGTCAGGATGACGTCATTTCAGCCTTTTCCCTCCAAGACTCTTGTTTGCGAGCTCATTCATAGATAATTAAACAATGGATTGAAATGAATCAGAAAAAATACTACTTACAGCTGATGCATTCTGCATTACAGTAAGTTTCAATTGAAAATGATTCAATAACAGTAGGTTTTATTGCAAGAAACAAAAAAAATGCGTATCTCGGCTGCTATTGGAGCTGAAGTAACTTTTTTTTTTTTAATTTTCGTTTTTTTAGGGGATTTCAATGCACTTGGTTGCGAATTGTCAAATATAAAATTCGCAAAGATACGATTTTTAGCAATGGCAATTTTTGTTTACTTTTCCGAATAAAAAGTTTATTCGCCAAAAAAAAAAGAAAAGAAATATATTAAATTTCGGTCGATCGTTTAATATTGATGCGTGAAACCATTATGTCGATTCATTACATTTTGTAAAAATGCCCCTAAATGCAATTTCCAATTTTGTAAATCGACAATAGTTCGCCATATTGGATAATGGGGTTTCGTATACATTTAGGCGCCCCAGGGGGGCTATTCTTTCTGAAAGTTTCGCGGATATTTGAAAAAAAATTATTTATGCTATTGCAAATTTAACATTTTTCCTTTTTTTAACTTCAGAGCTAATTTTGAAATAGTTAAAAATGTTTTTAAAATTTCTTATAAAGCTATTCTGGTAGGACATTTTAATGATGAATAATAAATTCAATAATCATCTTGCGAGTCGACCAGAAGTTTATTTTTTGAGATAATTGAGAAAATGCCAAAAAAAAAACAACAAAAAGATACTGTTTCGATTCCTATTTTACGAAAAAAAAAAAAACATATTCCGGGGGTTGGAATTTTTAGAAACTTCGGGGGTTGTTATTTTTGATTTTCCCTCCCCCCCTAATTTTAAGCAGGAAATGAACTCGTTCAAAAGTTTTCCACATTCCGAGTCTAACTTGTCTAACATTCAACACCACGCGCCTCAAATGCAATATTACTCTTTTCGTTGCTCGCATCTAATACGCATGTGTTCACTACGCACATCTGTGTATGTAGAACGCGCATATAGCATTTTAAAATTATTTTCCTAGGGTCAAAGTGAATTTTTTCAATTTTTTAGTATTCCAGTCGAATGATTAATTTTTATTTTAATTTATTTACAAAATAATAAAACCTCGATCGCAAATTAAATTTTTATCGCGAACAAATATCATAGACGAAAATTAAAATTCCAAACAGAGACAGACTAGAAACTATAAAACATCTAGTCAGAGTGTAGACTCGCCCAACAACAAAACATATGTGCGGTTTCGCTCATTAGCGCGAAGCATTGCGTGCAAACTGACCGAACCAGCTCGTCGGAAGCCCAGTGTCTCCGGCTTCAAATTGTACGGTCGCTTAGTGATCACAGTAGTGGTACGTACCGACAGTAAAATCATTTATTACGCAACTGTTTTTCGAAATCTTATTGGACCAAACCAATATTAATGTTTCCATTCATTATCAGTTAACTTCCGGATAATTGTACAGGTCTGCGAGAATTACACCTTAATAATCGATGTATTATTGGTAAAAACTGTTTCGAATTTTCCGCCTAGTTAGGTTACCACTTTCAGCTTTTAAATATTACTTCTAGCTAGACTTTTTCAGGAATAGCTCTCCGATTACACTGATTAATGTCACATACCGAATGAAAAAAAATGCTTCTATTGTTTTTAACCGACTTCAAAAAAGGAGGAGGTATTCAATTCGACTGTATTTTTTTTTTTTTTTTTTTTTTTTTTTTTTTTTTTTTTATGTGTGTTACCACAGAACTTTCTTCTAGATGAACCGATTTTGATGATTCTTCTTTTATTTGAAAGGTGGCGTTTGTCATGTGGTCCCATTTAAATTTGATCAAGGTCCGACCGATAGTTTTTGAGTTATCCTTAATAATGCGGGAGATTGAAGCTTTTTGGATGCTTTTCATTCATGATTGTTTTCACCGTCGGATTAGATTTTTGACTTAAAATACTATAAATTTGCCAAATTACCATGGAAATGTAGCTTTTGGTGTTTTTACCGTGGAAATAAATGTTTTAATTTAATTGAATAAAAATGCACTAAAAAGTAAAAAATAAAATGCTTTTTTACAAAAAATAAATACCGACTTCAAGGTTTATTATAAAAATTTAAAAATGCACTAAAAAGTAAAAAATAATTACTCCCGATAAAATATATATATCAGAGTGATATAACTTAAGGTGATATCGTAATTCTTATACAACATTAATTTTTTGGAGTTGGCATCAAATTCATATTAAAAGAATAATTAAAAACTGCATTAAATGTTGATTAAATTGTTCCTAACATGAATTTAATTCCAACTCCAAAAAATTAATGTTGTATAAGAATTACGATATCACCTTAAGTTATATCACTCTGATATATATATTTTATCGGGAGTAATTATTTTTTACTTTTTAGTGCATTTTTAAATTTTTATAATAAACCTTGAAGTCGGTATTTATTTTTTGTAAAAAAGCATTTTTTTGTTATTTCGTTTATTTATTTATTCTTTTCTTTTTTTCTTTTTTTATTCTACTAATATCGGCGTAAAATTGATCACTGAACATCCTGACAAACGTGAAAAAATTTATAACAGTCCATAATTACAATTTTTTTATTTTCACTCGATATTCGTGCATAATTGATGATGTACATGTTATCTGTACGATTTATTTAACGAATAATTTACGTTGAAAATTTCATTTACCGCAATACTAGTGAAATGATATCGAAACTACGTTTTTATACAAAAAAGAAAAACGTGATTTTTCACATATGTATATCTATTAGCGAATGGCTAAATTGTCTATTTCACAAAAACCAAATTTGGTCACTTTCCTAGTGATATTTTTGCCGTTGTCTTTGTTCTAAAGCAACTTCCTCATAGGCTTATTTTAATTAAAAGGGAAGAGACTATTCGCAGTAATGTACTTGCAGAATATTAAATATAATCAAAAAACTTCAAATTGTTTTTCTAAAAATTCAGATAAAAGGTCGGAACATGGCCTTTTGTTAGAACTAACGCTACGCTTCTGATAAAATAAGCTACAATACCCAACGCGAAAAGTAATAAAGAAAAAAAAATAGATATTTTCAAAAAGAACAAATCTTTACACATTCTCGACAACATAAAACATATATTTTTTTGATTTTCCGAAGTATAAATCTAGGTGCCGTGTGTAACTAGCCGGGCTATTCCTAGACTCAAGAGAAGTTACAGAAGACGGCGCAGCCTATGGAATGCTGCAAAATTCAACACTGTCCGAACGTAGTCCGGATAGTTCGACAACAGATGGTGAGCTGAGATATCGCTAGAAGTACAGGAAGTATGCCGGCACCATTTCAGCAGATGCTCTATGGTTGGCGAAAACCCGCAAAGAGGACAGGAAGACGGAAGGGAGCTCCCTCAAAAACGTAGTTGAGTGACAGTCAGTGCAGTGTGCGACAGACGCGCAATCTCGACAGAATCGAGAAATGCCTACGTGAGATCGGAAGCGGCGGCCACCACGGGTCGGTGTTCGACTTTATAGACCTAAGAGCCAGGTCGTTTGCTTTGACCACACTCCGCTTTTTAGAAAAGTGCATTAGAAAGACTGATGGCCCTAATTGAGCTAGTACTGAAATCGGGCTAGAAGCCAAGTCAACCCGTTCATTACCGGGAACATGGCCAGCGACCCATAAAAATGTGACATGCGAAAGTTCGAATAGCAAGTTTTTTATTTTAGTTAGTAGAGAGTTGAAACTGTCTGGGCTCTGGATGGCTTTGGTAGATTGAAGGCAGTCTGAAATAAGAAGGGAATTTTGAGACGCTGGTAGAGCATGTTTCAAGAAAAAGAAAGATCCCAAAACATTTCTGCCTTTAAAAATTAAAATGCTGTCAAATTTTTCATTAATTCGACGAGGGGAGTTTTACTTTATACCATCTTAAACTGTAGACAAATTTCCAAACTCACCACGTTTTATTTATTCCGTCCAAAGGAGTGGTTACCAAACGGCTCACCTCTGAACAGCATATCGATTCTTTATAATGAACCGGTTGTGTGTACGAAAACGCAGAATCGGAAAACGAAAACAAAATCGATCAGAAAGAATAAATGAAAAGAGGTTTTTTGAATGCAAAGATAGCGAGTATGAGGCAACTGGAGAAAATACGGAATTTTCCGAGGAAACTGTATACGCAAATACACATTTTTAATAGTCCTATACTCTGGTGCAGAAGACCGGCCAATTTGATAAGATGAAGGTGTACAGAGTAAGTTAATGTTATCACGTTGAGTAGCTTGGGTCTATTTTGTAGATAAGCATTGCGAAGACCGTATAAAGAGGATTTAGCGTAACCCTAGCGTTAGTTTCTCTGTGAATAACGAAAAAAAAAAAAAAAAATTGCAAAGAGAGAATTGAATGTCGCAAAGAAGGAAAAGTTAAAAAACTAAGGATGAAGTGAAAAATCCGCTCGAATAGATGAATAGGAACCAGAGTTGGTGAGAAGGAAGAGGAATAAAAGTTGCCCTATGATATTTAGAAGGAGCGGCTGCGAAAAGCAAATATATCGCGGTATTCAAAAACGGTAATAAATCTACTGGTGGAAGGAAGATGATTAACAGATCCGCTAAATTACCTTCGATATATTCATAAGTGAATAGAGTGACAAAGGAAAAGTTTATGGATTAGAGATGTAAAAAATCAATGACAGCAGAAAACAACGAGTGTCACACTGTGAAAGTAATAGTAGAACGTCGAAGAGAATGAAATAATCGGAACCAAAAATGCAGACCAGAAAGAGGTTAGACTAGAAATGAGAGAAGAAATTAAAAAATACGGGACCAGAAGTATCAGACCGCAGCCTGGATTGACAAGTTAGCGATAAGGATTGAATGTCGTGGGAATTTATTCGGAAATTAGAAATTAACAGCGGTCGAACGAGTAAGGGCGTCATCGATCTTTATGTCAAAATGACTGGGAATCCGCAGGAAAAATCGGTATAGATGGAAGAGTGTGGAACGAATTGGAATGTGAAGAAGGAGATGAAATTGTCTCCCGATTGCTGTTAAATTTTACTTATTTATTTGAATTTACTTTTTACTTTTTCGAGTAAATGTTAGATGTAATCCAAAAATTTAATTCTGTTTCAGATTTGTTTATTTTCGGTTCTTTTACTGTGGACGAAAATTTTACAATGCGCTTCCCAAACCTCCCGTAATTCGCCGTGCCCCAGTATTTTTAATTACGAAGATACCGAGGCTGGAGCAGACAGATGGTACGGAGAGATAACTTTAAGGGTAAACGAAACGACGCAAGGTGCTACTGTTAGGATCGCATTGGATAGGCCATCTCATCTGCTCGTCGTAAGTCGCATTCTTATCCGTGTCAACTCTGAAAACTGCTAAAAATGCAAATCAAAAAAAGCGAATAGAACTTTTTCGTAATAAACATTTTTGTCATTTCAGTCGTGGGCAGGTAATGCGATCACGCACGACAACAGGGTGTACATCGCTAATCATGATAACGCTGTGCTCGAAGAAGGAATCACCTACAAAGTACGAATAATGGTTAAATATAATCCGTCTCAGAGGATACCGCTGTTGGAAACGATTCACTTCAACGGGCGACGAGTCTGTCCACCTGATTTTCCATGTTAGTAGTTACGAATGATCGTCGTTTCTTTTCGTTTTTCCGATGATATTATTACAAATTTCATTTAGCCTCGGCAATTTTAAACTATTTTGCAAGGTCCCTTACGGGGATCATCGTAAAGAAAAAATATTTGAACACGTGGCAAAAAACTAGATTCTTATAAGTCGACTGCATCGCTAGAAATCTACATATCACTGGCGTTTACGTATATTGTCCTGTTACTTACTTATTAATTTATGTATTTTATGTAAAATGCGTTATATCCCCAAAAAGCAAGTACCTTTTTACTCACGTATATTTCGAAAATTTACCCTCGATTCAAGTTGTAAAATGAATTATCCAGCCAGACAACTGCGTTTAATCAAAAATTCTGATGCTATATAAGTCTGCTCCCTTTCTTTTTCTTATTTATGGGCCAAATAATGTTGATGAATCTAACTCAATCAAAACGCACTAATAATAACCGGATATAACGAGACAACAAGTTTCCGTTATTATTACTACATAAGTTTGCATAATTAGTCATGTCACACTGATATTACGTACTCGTAGTAGGCATATTGACTCCGAGTGAGTTCACGAGCAATACAGTTCACTTGAAATACATTTGCGCATGCGTATTTCGCCTAAACATTTACTTCTATAAGAATTATAGAAGACACGTTCGAATATTGTGACTAACCGTATTGGGCATGAGCTAATTAATCGCCTTTGCGTTTTTGCTTTAAATATTTTTTTAGTTAATATTTCGGTTTAGTATTTTAACACTTGAATATTTATGAAGAATGTATTCATTTTTCTTTAGGTTAAAATTTTTGTGATTTGTTCGGTGGTGATTGACTAAATGTGACTCTGTGTATAAAATAAAAAATGTATACAGCGTAATTGCGAGTTTATCATTACGACGTTACTATATACTTTCAATAGTGTCGTTGAAAACAAATTACATTTAATATAACGAAAATTAAATTCTAGTATATGTCGCGCTAAAATCAGCCATTTATCTGTTCACCGCTTTTACCGAAAAAGTTATTACCGTTCGTCACCATTTTAAATCTTGTACAGTTACGTTTTCAGAGAAAACTCGAAATACCTATCATTCATTACGATGTAGGTACATATATTTTGTTTGTTTTAATTAGTTAATAAAAATAATAAAACTATAAAGGCAATAACAAACACGAAACAAAGCATTGAATAAAATATCCTAGATACATTTTGCAAAATATCACATCTTCATCCAGAAGAGAACAATTATTAATATAAAGGTAAATTGTATTATCTGAATATCGTTTTTCTAATTAAAGAAACGCGATAATTTAGATTCTCTTTAAGATATTCAGATAAGGTATGGTCCCACGAATATTTTCGTATATTTTCTAATTTCTCCTTTCCAGCTCAATTATTCTTGAACAAACATTTAATTTAAACGTTACTGTATTTATAACTTTATCCAATGATTGCGCAATGTGTAACCATTGTTACAAAAGAGTTAAACTTCCTCGTCATTTTTCATTTCGCCGGAAGAAAAAAATTGAAAAGAAGACAATTTAGGAACAATGAAAGTTATCTTACCTGGTTTTTGAGCACAAGACCAAATTAGTAACTTAAATCTGATTCAGATCGTTTGGAAGTAATGGCAGGGTAATCAATAATATCAGATATGCCGATGATACAGTCGTAATTTCAAAATTAATATTTCTGGAAAACAATACGGACTAACAATAAACGAAAAGAAAACGAAATGGATGTTTATAAGTAAAACAAATAATACTTATGGAAAACTGAGGGTAAATGGAAAAAAAGTGGAACGTGTTGAAACATGTATCTAGGCTGTCACATAGCAGAGACCTTAGATCCTGATTTTGAGGTAAAACAAAGATGTGCTTACGCAAAAACAGCGTTTACAAATATGAAGAATCTGCTATGCAACGACACTCTGAGCTTGTCAATCAGGCGAAATATGGTCAAATGTTATATCTATTCAATTCTACTTTATGGGATAGAGGCAGCAACCCTTACCAAAAAGCAACTGGATAGAGGTATGCAGCACTAGAAATGTGGACACTTAGAAGAATGTTGAAAATACCTTGAACAGCAAAGATGACCAACGAAGAAGTACTGAAAGGACATTATGTAAAACAATTAAACGACGCAAAATTGAATATTTTAGGCATATAATTAGAGGAAAAAAATATGACATCTTACGTTTGGTCAGAGAAGGGAAAATTCAAGGTAAAAGAGGGCCAGGAAGAAGAAAAACGGAATAATGGCTGGACAATATTAAGGACTGGACTGGACTCAAGAATCTCAATGAACTAATTAGAAAAGCGGAAAAGAAAACGCTGCAATGGCGATGATCGTCAACGCTCAGGGACTGAGTGTGATACTCTTAAGAAGAAGAAGGAAGTAAATGAGCAGATAATACAAAAAAAAAAAAAAAAAAAAAAAAAAGCAGGTATACAAAAAATTATCCGGAATTGAATAACGCGCACTTCATTATTATAGTCCAAATGTACTCTTCTCATTGTAAGAACTTAGATCGCTTTCTCGGGATGATCTTTTCCTCCTTCACTCGATCAAAATCGATCTTCTGTGGATTCCTGGTAACTCGATATATTCTTATCGGCGCTTCTAATATTCTCTCATTTGCTTCTGCTATTCCTGCTCTCGAATTGTTTGTATCATCTAAAAAACGTTTAAGTATAAAACTTTATTTTTTGTCCTTTTTTCCATTCCTTGAGCTAATTTACTATTTAACGAACTCATTAAAAAAAAAAAAACAAAAAAAAAAAAAAAACATTTCGATTTGGATTGTATTACCAGAATGGTTAATACCGTTTTAATGCGAAACATTCAATACGGTAAATGGAATATACTACCTGAAAAGCAGTTATCTCGACGGGTTACGTAGATGAACCATGTGATTATAGAAGTTTTAGTGTTACAGTCGGTAGGATTTTGGTGGAATTTCTATTCGGTATATGGAATATCTAAAAATATTAGTGCTAAATATAGGCAGGTTATTGATAAGTATAAAAATACGAGGTGCTAAGAAAAATCAGTTAAAATATAAAATTAAAAATAATTCTTTTAAATACCGTAACAAATAATTTCGGCCTATTCGTCGATTTCAGTTGGCCGGAAAAATAAACTAATGATCAGCAGAGAGGAAAAAACCAAAAATTTACACTAGATTAACTAGTGTAATTCAGGAATCAGGTATGCACGCGTTCTTAGTAATTTTCTCGTGGACGATGGAACCCGTCGGATATGTTGAAATTATAATTAGAACGTAATACATATGATTTCACGTAACCTTGTAAACATTATTATACTACCCGTCCTCTCTCATGATGATCGCGCTTGAATTAAAATTTAAAATTTACCAGGAAATTTAGAATTATTTCGAGTACTTGTATTTCCGTCCTGTTGTTAATACATATTTCCTAAATTTTATTTACGTATATCAAAAAAAATTTAACTTGCACGCTGCGCATTTCTACTAACTCAGCATTCAATGTTGACTATAAATACTGAATAATAATTCGATTTTACTATTAGAAAAGTAATTGTCTTCGTATAAAACCATATTTTTAATGGCGTACATTTTTTTTTCTTTTTTTTATAGTACTTAGGAAAATCTATAAATCATGGTTAGAAAATATAAAAAAAGTATAAACAACATCATTATAGGTGGAAAAATAATCGTAGCGAGAAAAGGTGGAGAGCAGGAGTAGCAGAGAGAAATAGCAATAAATTAACAAAAATATGTATTGAGAGAAGAAGACGAAGGAGAAAAATAGAAAAAGTCGGAATATCCTAAAAAAAATACGTGGTATGTCAACAGCTACTTAATGTTTATGCCATGCTAAAAAACTAAATCCCAGAGAAAATGATTATAGCCTACGCATAACTAACGCGCGTTGCCGAATATCCCCTTTATTTTTGTGTGAGGTAAACGTTTAAATTTTTATAAAACAAAACACCTGCTGGCAACAAAAATTTGTGCGAATTAATTTGTCTTAAACATAACGGATTATAAAATACTCGTAATTTTATGTTGCATCCGATTCTGGTTAATATAAAATCTTAACCCTCTTTATATTTTGGAAAAAAAACAACAACTTTGTTTCACCACTGTTATAATGAGCGAATAATACAAATTAAACTTTACATTTCAAATGAAAGTGCAATCTTTCCGAATTTTTCTGCAGTAGGGCGTGAAAATTGCCCATCAGTTTTTTAAAATAGAAAAAATTTCCAAACATAATGATAATGTAGGAGATTTTTAATGCGATATTTTTTATTTTAAGAAAAATCAAAAACGTTATTCAATAAATAAATAGACGAATAAAAAAAAAACTTAATATGGAATTTTAAAATTATTTATTTAAATTTACGTGCCATGCGCAGCAACTATCGGCTATAAATATAGATATGTATATGTTAAATAAATGAATTACGGAATTTATATTGCATAGTGTAACTCTTTCCATGGTGCAGGAAACTGATTAGGTTCGAAAGAATAGGAGGGTCATCAGAGAGGATATTGGACAAGGAGGAGGCTCGAAGGTTATATGTGTTAATCTGAGGGAATTAAATTGAGTGGTCAAAATAGCATGCAACACTGTTGTTCTCGGTTCGATTTCCGTGTAGTTCAATATCGTTAAGTACTTCGCGCAATAATATAATACGTTGGATTTTATGGAATAGAAATGAAGTTGGCGCACTTCCCGAAAGATGGCTCTCGACTAAAAAACTATTCAACCAAAACAGTTTTTTTCGTGGCGAACGCAATGTTTGTAGTAACGGAAACAATTTTCACTAGACCACTTTTTCGAAAAGCACAATTTAAACTTTCTGTACATCTTCTTTTATTCCATAAATCTGTACTATCTAGGAAGCCTCCGACGGTAACTGTAAGAAATAAAACCAAGCAAATAATAATTGGTTATATATAATATATATATTAATGTAAAATAATAAAATGTAATTAGAAAAATACGATTTTATAGTGACTCTGAGTTCTGGCGATGGTTCGTCAGCTCATCGTGAACCAACTGGTAGACCAGACTTGTACGTTCCCGAACCGACCGACATAGAGCGACCTTCGCATTCCTCCCCTTCTTCTACACCATCCAGGTATTTATCATTTTTCATGCAACTAGTAAGGTGTGCAATAGAAAATACTTTTTTTTTTTTTTTACAAAATTGTTATTTCAAACGTATTTAAATATTAACGCAGCAGCGGTGGTGCATCTAGTCAGGTGAAATGTGGTCAGGCTACGATAGCGACACCGCTAATTACCAGCGGGCAACAGACGCAACGTGGACAGTGGCCGTGGCACGTAGCGCTATATAAAACGGAAGGAATAAACCTTAATTATATATGCGGTGGATCTCTGGTGTCTAAGAATAAGGTAATTACCGGTAAGTATTAATATTGCTACGTTTTTATTCATTTTTGTTCCTCTTTTTTCTTCATCCGTTTGATTTTCCGCTTTTTCCTGCTTCGCTGTTTTTGAACGGGAAAATTTTTATAAAAACTATTAAATTTCGAAATTAATTCGATAAACGATTTTCTGTACTCTGTAATAAGAATGCAGCTGTGAGAGGAGATCCGACTTGTATGATGGCTGCCTATTCCATTTTGTGGCTTGCTATTGGCGTGCGATTTTCCCGAGTTCTCGGTTATTATTTCAGTTTGTGAAACAAAATTAAAAAACGCGTAGTACACTTTTTTAGCAACCACACAAGAGCTGAAACAGTAATGATGCCTTAATTATCAATAGTTTAATATGAGAAAAACCAGTTCGAGTTAGAATCGTAATTTTTTTTTTTTCTTTAATCGTAGCTGTTCATTTTTTCAACGCGTATTTTTTTTATATACATACATACATACATACATATATATATATATGTATGTATATACCGTTTGCAAATATAAATAAATCTAAATATCTCTCTTTAAAAGAATTTTCATTAATCATAGAATGTGCACCATTTACGTCGCTGAAAAAGAAAATTTTTTACTACAAACGTCTCGACTGCTTTTAAATTATTAAAAAAAAAAAAACAACAAAAAGACAGAAGTAATAACGGGCAAAAGATAATAAAGCACAAATCCTTTATTAAAATATATAACTCATGTTATCCGCTCTGCAAGCGATAGCTTTTCGAAAAAACGTTAACCCCAAAAACTAATACTAAACGTCTGTTATTCGATTTAATTTTAAAATTTTATAACTGATCCTTCTCCCTCGCGTCCTTTCTGGCCGAAGATCCTTTATTTACATGCTCAGGGGAGGGGGGGTAATTTTTTTTTATAATTATTATTCAGAGATTTTTTGTTTGTGTTTATATAATTCACTGTTTCCATCGTTCGAAACTATTACGATAGTTTAAGCTCCATTCAGCGTCACACACCCGTATATAAATTATATATCAAATTATCGCGAAACCTTGTGAATTTTAATTGTTCAACAAAAATCGAACTGTACTAGTGCGTTCTATATGTTCGGTTTTCCTTATTTTTAAATTTGATAAACTGTCATGAAAAGCGTCACACAAAATTCTACGGGAAAAAGAGAAAAAAAAAAAATCGGCAAAAATATTAAATTCGTGTTTTTCTTGACATAGCTGTCTTACGGCGGGGGGTTGACAATTCGTACGTCATGCAAAAGTGATGCCCTTATGATAAAGTTATTTATATTTACACTGTGATAAATATTTTATTCAATTTGTGACAATTTCGAGGTTACGTTTAAACATATTATCATTACGCGTCATCTGAAAGACACATTATTATAGTGTACTTCTGAACGATGATTGGTTATTTACCTCCGACCGTCAGCAGGATTTTACACACACACGCACGCACATTTTCTCTGTCATTAAGTTTTCCAAAATTCTATAATTTTTTAATTTCATTTATGTTTTATTTATGTACACAGTATGTACAATGTAGTGTACACAATACAACATTAAGGCGTTTATTTTGTAGAATCCGTAAACATGCATGTACATTAATAACGTATTAAACTTTCTGAGTATAATTTTCTTAAGGATGGAACTTTATTCACGCGATTCGTGTTGTATTTACAAAAAGCCAGCTCTACCCCGTAGCGTAGTTGGTTAAGCAGCGGCATTTCGCTTGATCACGACCTGGTTCGATTCCCGCATTGACCGCACCCAAAAATTAAAAATAAGAAAAAAAAAGGAATCCGTAGAAAAATCTTTATTAATATATCGGTACGGTATATTATAATTTGGAATTTTATCATTTCGTCCAAAATACGACCGTCGATCAGTGTGCTAAGAAACTGCGACAAAACCCGTTTCTAAAACGAAAGATCCAAAAATTATTCCAAACCGTGTCATATTGACTATATTTTTGTTTTTCAGCCAACAAGTTAAACTGTAATTAATAAAGTCTGATAATGCCAATTTGATTTTCTTTGTTGCTGCCGAAAACCAGTGATTTATTATATCAATAAGAGAGAAACATTTGCAGTGTGTTTTAGAAATTTCACGCGGAAAAAAACCCCTTTATCGATAAACGAGTAAAATTAATCATCGTTGAAATATAAAAATACCTTTATCATTAAAACGACTACTCGAAAAATTGAAAAAAAGAATTCAATTTTTCACTTTTTCTTCAACATCTGCTCCAGCAAATATGCTCTTTATATGTACATCGATTTAGGTTGAACAAGATTCCTCCCCCTACCACTACAGTCGGTTGCTGCGATTCGCTATAATCAAAATATTGGGGTATCTCCTCTGTATGATTCAGCAATATTCTTGAAAAAAACGAAAATTCGTTTTGATTAATGAATAATGAAACTTGAGGAATGATTTCTAATAATTTACACACATTCGAAAAAAAAAAAGAAAATAAATAAATAAAACAAAACAGCAGGTAAAATTATTTAGGGAAATTTCGTGCCGAGTCAAAGTTTAAACAAATCTGTACGCTAATGGACGTTAATTCTGCCCTACAATTGAGCTGACTGAAAATTACCTGATGATACTAGACATGTAATCGGTTTTTACTGAGATTAGGCACAAAGGTGGCTGCCACTGCTGCTACAGCTTTTTAATTGTTTACCGTAATTAGGACTAACTTCGTCCAGTGTTGCATATTAAATACTCGAACGTGCGCAAAACCGCGTAAAATACTCGCACGATTCTCCCTACACTTAACCTTTCTAGTACCCGGTGGGGTCGGATCCGACCAGATAGTTCATTGGTCGCTGGCTAGCTGATCCCCACCGGGTACTAGAAAGGTTAACAGATTGTTCTTCGTCAGCCGTTTACTACAACTAATAAGCAATATTTACACCGGCTGCTCGTACGTTAGTCTTGGAAATTTCCGGTTTACGAACTGGGAAATTTCCGTTACATTTTACTTCGCACATTTCCGATTAGTCTTGATGCTTCCGGTAGCAAAAAAATCTTGTGTTTTTTATCTATTCGTGTTACGAAAATTTTTAATCAATTCAAAGTAAATTTTGATCATGGATCATTTGAAATTTTTCGTTAATGTTACCGCTGAGTACCGAATGCGCGAAAAGTCACATTAGAATTTCTGAAACATTCCTTCATGTTGTTTAGAAACGTGATTTGGAGTTTATTTCAACGGTTTCCCCCCGCTTTCATACTTTTTTCTTCTTCAAAATATAGCTTTGTGCGTCGTTCGTGCAGAAATGTGCGCGAGCTTTGAACTTTCATTTTTCACGTACACTCCTAACCTACCGTATTGAAGAAATAAAAACGATAGTCGCTTAATATTTTTTCGGAAAATGTGACATGAATATTTGTGCGTCATTCGTGCTCACTTAAAATAGTTACACTTTTCCCGATAAACAAATGTTTTAACAGTGTACACGCATCTGCAATGTAAATGGAACACATAGAGCATAGGGTCTCTATTAGGTTTCCACGCACACTAAATGTGTTAGTAGCCTCGTTTCGGCAGAATGCGCATTATCGATTACCGATAAGCAATAAAAAATAATTATCGATTTGCCGGAAATATTAGATGTCAGACCAGGCAAAATGCGCGCGAAATAACACGGCATCTCCCCTTTTTCCATTTTCCAAAACAGAGATGACCGCGGCAAGTGTCTGATGATCAAATGGTCATACAGTGGCTAGGCAAAGATCGACCACCGGGAGGGTTAGTCATAGTGATAAAACATACGGGGAAATACTTATGCGGCATCAATATAACGTGTGTGTATGAAATTATAAAAATAACTTGATACAAATGACGTTAAAGTCTATAATTATACCTCAAAATTACTAGGGTTCGAAATGCAGTCACTTCAGAGTATAAGGGATTTTTATTTTCCTATGATACGTCGCAAAGTTTCCACTTGTAATAACTTCCACCTAGATGTCATCATAGTTAAACGGAGTGGAATCTATTTGTTTATTTATTTATTTTTATTTAGTACGTCAACTGTGGGACATTATCCCAGCGTGAGTGAAACTTTTAGATGTTTCAATATTCAGGGCGGCGAGATATTCCACCGGAACGGAACACCGCTGCCTAATACGCCACCACGGTGGTAACTGGCTAGAGTGGAATTTACTACAGGTGAAAACTTTCGTATCCGATGGAGATAAAATTACCTTATACCGTGTCCTAACATGACTGCATTTAAATATTTACAAGCTGCGCTTTACGATGCGGAGAGATCATTTTCCACACACTGAAAGCTAGTTGTGTACTTTAACAGACATGAGAAATATGAAAATCCGGAAAAAGCCCTTATTCTATAACAATTTTTAAATTTATACTTACGATTTAATACATTTTTACCGACTTCAAAAAAGAACGGAGGTCGTTGTTATACGTTCATCACGTATGTTTTCTCTGTTCATTCGAAAGCGTACCATTCGCGGTGATGGTAGTACTATGTGAGTACTCGGTAGCCATCAGAAAATGTGGTAGTCCCTTTAGATAACTTTTATTTAATAAAACAGAGGCGCCATTCAATATTAAGTGTGGAACCGTAATTTGCAAAAATTAAAGTATTATCATCGGTGTTGAATGTATAGATTCGAATAAAGAAAATTTAAACTACCCTAGCCGCAAATTAAACGCTTGTAATTCTTTAAAAAAGTTGATTTTGACCGAGACAAAGAAATTAAATATTATGTTAAATTAAGTGAATTTTTTTTTTTTTTAAACACCGACACTTTGTGATTTACTTATATAAAATTCGAATGAAAATACAGTAAAAAGGAAAAAATAATTTTACTCACGATGACAAAATAAGATATTTTACAGTGGAATATACCCTCTTAAAAGGTGGATATCATGATATTCCTTGTACGACATTCATATTTTAATTAGAATTTTCGGTACAACAAAAATTTTGCAATAATAATTAAAAACCGTATTAAAATATTCATTACGTTTCCAAAACACCGATTATAGAAAATGAGCGTATTATACTCATTAAATGTTTCCAGATATTACTGTAATTTGTGATTTCCGTGCCTACTCTAATAAGTTTTAATGTTGCATAAGAATTAATCACCTTAAGCACTCTGAAATATCCATGATTTTTTATCGAATAGTTCTCTTTTCATATTTAAGCGTATTTTTATTAAATTTTTATAATAAATTTTCAAGTCGGTACTACTTTTTTTTTTCTAAAAAAAGTTTCAACGAACATGAATTTATGTAATGGAAGAAAATTCGGTTTAAGTAGAAAATGCAGAATTTCCTTTCATTTTTCTAATATACACGATCTATTATGAAATTTTTAGTGAATCCGAATCCGGTTAATTATACTACATTTTAAAATATGAGTAATAACAAGAACATATTAAAAATAATGTTCCTGCACTTTTTAATGATGCTCCGAGTATTTTCTAACAAGGAAAGTACACCAGTTGTCAGACGCCGATTTTGATGAAATTTTGATATGTTGTAGAGTATAAAAAAATATTAGACCAGTGTTTTTTTTTATCGGCCCATATGCAGTTTCAAGGGGTGAAAACCACCCCTAAAGTTCACCCCCAAAAATCGCTTTTCTTAAATATCTCGTCTTTAACTCGTTACTTTTTTTTGAAACAAAATGTAAATTATTTCTCGTGCGAAGGACAAGTAATCCACAGTGATTTAAGTAGTGGGGTTGCATCCCCTACTTTCTAGGGGGTGAAAACACCTTTTTTTTGGTCATAATTATGGAATAAAAAATTATAAAATATGTATGGTTATAAAGCACAGGGTAATTTGAATTTTTAAAAATTGATAACAGATTTGTAATCAGCGATCTTAAAAATACTCGTATACAATTTGCCGTTGAAATTAAAACTTTTTTGACTTTTTTGCCCGCCATATTGGATCCTCCATTTTGAATTAAGAAAATCTGATGACGAATTCGTAATCAGCAACCTCAAAAACCCTTACATATAAATTATTTACGAAATTGGATTACTTGATACATGTATTTATTGATTTTTCTTGTAAGGGGTGCTTTACCCTCTTTAAGGGTGAAATTCATGAAAACGCCGAAACACGTCAACTTTATTTTTTAATTGTGTGTGTTAAAAAAAGTTTTATCATTTATTAACGTTATTTTATAATTTTTTAGTCCATAATTATGACCAAAAAAAAGGTGTTTTCACCCCCTAGAAAGTAGGGGATGCAACCCCACTACTTAAATCACTGTAGATTACTTGTCCTTCGCACGAGAAATAATTTACATTTTGTTTCATAAAAAAATAACTAATTAAAGACGAGATATTTAAGAAAAGCGATTTTTGGGGGTGAACTTTAGGGGTGGTTTTCACCCCTTGAAACTGCATATGGGCCGATAAAAAAAAACACGGGTCTAATATTTTTTTATACTCTACAACATATCCAAATTTCATCAAAATCGGCGTCTGACAACTCGTGTACTTTCCTTGTAAGAATCATAATGGCCTTCCCCCTTGCATACGTCACTGCAAACTGGTGATTCCGAAATAATTTTCCACTTTCCGCTATTCGATAAATTCAAAATTAACCTTTCCGGTATTTTTCATAGCGTGCTGAGTAGACATGCTGACCGGATGGTATTCGGAGGGGCAGTCTTTATTGATGTTATACGAGAATAATAATAATAATAATAATAATAATAATAATAATAATAATAAGAGTACATTGTAGTTCCAGCGCTTATAAAAATTTACACGTTTTTTTTAGTTTTTTTTTTCATTTTTCGAGGGACACAGACGCAGTACAGCAAAACATATCTATATAAGTATCTATATATTTATCTATCTACACATATATACATATAGATACACACACACACACACACACACACACATATATATATATATATATATATGTATATATATTATTATTAAGAGTAAACAGATGAAGCGGCAGCTTGTAATGAAGAACAAGAGGAAATTTGCGGCCTGAAAATAAACACTATAACTCTTATATCTTACGAACTGCGATTATTAACGTTCATAAATACAACGAACAAACAATATTTAATTACGTTCGAATAGTCTGTGCGGTATATGATTCTTTTTCGTTTTATTAACCGTTTCAACTTTAATTATTATCGTGTAAAAAGTGGTAAACAATAATTCGAACATGGTTAAGAAAAAAAAAAACAAATTCAAACGTTACAATTAATTAGTGTTGTAAACGTCATAAATTCGCTTATTTCACCGAACCCGGAGTTATTAATTAAAATTCACATTTTATTAACCGTAATGATAAAGCGTTGATCTAACTTTTTATTTTTTATTTTTTATTTTTATATAATTCAAGGATTTTGCAAAGCATAAGGCGTCTACGGATTTTCAAAATATTTTTAAAAAACTTCTGAAACATGTGTGGGTGTTTAATTTCAATTAAATATTTTCAACAAATCGATTTCGTCCCGAGTAAATATTATCTAATTTGTGTTCATAATCCAAAAATGTACTAAGCTGCTTTATTAGCAGAATATCATATGTTTCGGTTATCATTTACCATTCTTTAAAGATTGCTAGAAAAAAGTTTTAATAAGAAATTTATCGTGAACTTATGATAATTTCATAGATATTAAAAATTTTTATTTTAATTCCTTTATACTAGAGGGAGGAACGTTCGAAATATAATTTAGAAGTTTATTGATAATGACATTATCGCTAATGATGTAAACAGTTTAAACGTGTCGAACTGTTGTAGGGTGTTCATTAATTGCGTTAATCGCGTTATGAAGAAACATATTTTGAAATAACGCAATTGAACGTTAAGCATTAAGCTTTACGAATACGATCTTTATAGAAAGAAAAAAACACAAACAAAAACAAAAAAAACTCTCTACGACAAATAATATGCCTACGATATTTACGCGCGTATTAATAATTTTTTATGTTCCTATTTTAGCTGCACATTGTTTAATCAATGGACCTGGTCAGAAGGTGATCAATCCGAAATCACTGGTAGTCTACCTAGGTAAACATAATTTACGCCAATATACCGGAGAACAAGGAGTTCAGACAAAAGATGTTAGTGTAATCTGTTTTTTTTTTGTTTTTTTTTTATATTTTTTTATCAAATTGTATCCAGTTTTATATCGAAAGAATGTAATCGGTTAGCCATGCGGGCAGGTTTCCACAATATGAACAAAAAAAAAAGTATCGACGATAAAAGCACGCTTAAAATGTAAACACGGTGAAAGTTGGGAAAGTAACATTGATTGATCATTGAGAACTCGCAAAACATACTTGCATTCTCAACATTTACGAATACAATCGTATGGCAAAAAGACAGCTGTAAACAGGCAGAAGTAAAAGTGTGATCATTAGTAGAAAGCGTGCGAAAAATCGGAATAGTTAATAGATGAATAATAGATCAAGAATAGTATTATATTTAACGAAAAATACATCAAAAACGATAGTTTATAAACCGGTTTAAAAAATTCAAAAGTTAAATGTACTAGATGAAATCAATTAGTGAGTCATTAAAAGAAAACCACTGCGTCAAGCAACATCCGTACTAACCGAGATATTCAGATTTAAAATATTCCTTAACTTAAAGAGTTAAGCGTGATATATAACCATGCTGATTCTTTCTTTGATTCCGGAGCTACCTGGTAGATATTTACATGTCAAATGTTACCCCCTTTTAGGATAGTTACGTCTATGAACCTTCATTATCGATATTAAATAAAAATCAATAAAGAGATTATACTGCATCATTTTTCGACATTTTCTAAACTTAATTTAAGTGTAACTGTAGTAAAATACGTAAAAACACATCTCTTATAAATTGCAGTGATTACATTTTGCGATGTCCGAGTCTTTATTTCAGTGTATGACGTATAACTCCTGATAGCTGAAATTAGTGGAATTTGGAAAATTAATTAAATTCAGTAGTCAGTAGTAAAAAGAAAATCGAATATTGCAGATAATTTTTTGACCACTCAAAATAAAATAGATACAACCCTGTTTTTGTACAGCATAAGTTACATAAAACATACTTTAAAACAGAATTATAAAAAACCTTTAAATCGGGATATACTACATATGTAAAATTGTAAATCAACTGATATTACGATTTGTTACTGCTTGAATTTATTTCTTTGCAAACAATTTACAAGTGTCGACGTTTATATGTAAACATCAATGTCTTGCCAAATTGTCAGATAAAATAATGTATAAAATAAATACAACGTTAAATATAATTTCTTCCAGGTGCAGATATGAAACGAAAATAGACAGCGAACAAAAATTATGGTACAAAAAAACGTTGAATTAAAAAAAAATTGTCTTATACATACACACGCGTGTATGCGCGCGCACACGCACACATATACATATATATATATATGTATATTGTTTGTGTACATAATAAATTGTAAACTTTTTATGGACATTAAATCCAAATCCTCATATACCAAATTAGAGAAACACGTATAACGTGATGATAATGATTGGAAAACATTTAGACGAGGTCATTGCAGTTAATGTAGGTAGTGAACTAGAGAAAATGTTTCTAACCCCTCCAAAGAGTAGGCAAATCTATCGTCTTGTCTGATTTGCATACTGGTTTTTTATTTCTATGCATTATGCAGTAAAAAAGCTATTGAAAAAAAAAAAAATTCTAAAATGAAAACATGAGCAATATTCTATAAGAAGGTGTGGAATCTAGCGGTATTTTTGCAAATAACTTTCTTACTATCCGGTTCCGACACAATTTATTTATATTAACACGTTTGAAAGTTTTAAAGAATTAAAATATTTCTCTAATTTTATAACTGCACGATTATTCAGTAAATGTAAACTTTCACACTTTCGAAAAACTTTTGAATACAAAAAGATAATATAATTGTACAAACAACTGCTCAGTCGCTCATTTTAAATTTATTAACTTAATTAATTTATTTTTATCTACACGATGCAAATGATCACTTTTTATGTCACGGTTTTAGCCAAATATTTCAACATCAATTCCATTTTTTTTCTTCCTGTTCGAAAACCCCGTTCTTCCTTTGTTGTTTATTAGTTTTTTGTCCCTTTTCCTATTTTTTATTTAACTTTTCCTTCGCTCAGCAGCGTCTTCCATTCAGTGAAAAAACTGCTTATTCAGTTATTGAATTTGGCTATCCGAGTTGCTTTCGGCGACGGATGAAATGGTGCATTAGCTGCAGAAGCCCGTTTTCTAACCTTAGCTTTTTATATTCAGTTGCATTGAACGTTTCTTACTAAATTAATCAGAGCAGTTCTTCTCAGTTTAATTAACCGATTACATTCCTCAGTCTATGAATATTTATTATTTTTTTTTTTCATTTAAAGCGAATTTTGCGCTATCGAGTACAAGCGATTATACTGCTCAGCGGGACATTTCGCATTCAAGCGATTTCGATGTACATTTTTAAAAAGTTTAATATATTACATTTATACATAGATTCGTTTATAATTAACCACTTTTAGGCTATAATCAAATCACCGAGAATTAAAAATTGTCTTTCGCGCTTATAATATTACTTGAAATAGTGCCTAAGAGATCGAGCTAGTAACATTGAAACTACAAAAAAATTCTTGCTCAGCTCACACCTCCAAAAAAAAAAAAAACAAAAAAAAAACAAGCAAGTGCATCGTAATTAACAAGACTTCAAAAATATTTTTCGTAAAATTGAAAAAAACTCGATAAAAACGTTTTAACATAAACTAGCGGTTTAACCTTTTATTCGTTTCGCTCGTTCAGCAACAAAAAGGATTATGTACTCTCAGTCGCTCTGATGCCGGGTTGATACCTCTTAAATCACCAAAAATGATGCTATTCGAGTAGTGTTTTTAATTGTTTCTGGCTATTTGATTAATACTTAAACATTTTACAACTTTTAAATTACAAAATGAAATCAATAAAGAAATAAATAAAAAATAATGAGAGAGAGAGAGAGATGAATTGAAAATTTTTCTTACATATGGAAAGATTAAAAATTTTGGAATTTTATAGGTTTATCGGCTGAACGTAAATCCTACATACAATAACACTAATTATCACAACGATATTGCCGTCCTCACCCTGTCATCTGATGTCCAGATTACAAATTACGTGCGTCCAGTGTGTGTATGGGAGCCGGTAAATAGTATAGCGGATATAGAAGGAAAAGAGGGTATTGTAAGTATTGTATCTAACAGAAATAGTAGTATAAAAAAAATTATAAAACTCCAATTTATTTTATATATAAATTTTTTAAACTTATTACGTGGTATTTTTTAATCGTCAGGTGGCTGGATGGGGACTAGATGAATACGAACAAGCTAGTGAAGAGCTTAAAGTTGCAGCTTTACCGGTTGTATCAACGGAAACTTGCCTAAGAAGCTACCCTAGATTCTACTCAGAATATACATCGGACAAATCGTTTTGCGCCGGATTTCGCAACGGTAAATAAATTGATAATTTCCCCCATTATCTTCAAGCGTCATTAATTTTACCTGGAAAACCAGAAAATTCTACTCAGTTTAAATTAGAAAACAACACAACGCTGTTAACACCCCTATTATTAAACTTAGCGCGTCGACTATTACATTACAAAATGCACGAACATTTGCCACCGAATTATCAAAAATATTTGCACAAAGCATATTTTGAAGTGAATGCACGGTTTACGATCAACGAACGGCAGATCACCGATCCGGAAAGTTGGAACTTTTGATCAAATTCTCTTATGCAGGAAACGTTAGTATTCTTGAATTGCCCTATCGCTCGGATGTGTCCTAGCCACCTCCGTTCACCCCCTGCACCTCGACAGCCTGACTATACCGCTTAGGGACAGCAAGCTACATATGTGTTTTATTATACAATGACTTATTTACCACTCGTTTTGCCAGATGACGCATTCCTTGCGGCAGCTTACCTTCTTCCCACGCGCAAATACATCATCCGTTTCATCCATATTTTATTTTACACATGTATAATTGAAAAATAAAGAGTAAACCAATCAGTACTGTAAACGTCACTATATTTAGATGTTTGCAATAGACTTTGGTAAGAACTTTAACAGGTGAGATACACCTTAACCTCAACTGGAGCACTTATAGGCATATTCGTTCTAGCAGTGGCAGTTGCATGCGACCTATCTGGCAGTTTTCCATTAATATGTATCAAGCTATCATTCATAGCTCGCATTGTATCGTACACATGTTGCTGCCAGACACCCAATTCTATTACCTTCCACTGCTCGAACGTTACTTCACTTACGACTTTTCCGTTTTTTAATTTTATCAAACCATAGTCTGGTTGCTATAATCATTGTCTTCTGTGAGCTTCTTCACAGATTCTAGGTTTTTCTGCAATGTAGAACTGGAGCTTACAGTAGTTTCAATTTTTTTTCTGCAAGTCAAGGATCTTCTCCTGTATGGTAGTACGTAGGACAATATCAACTGCCGTATGATGAGCAAGCCTCATTAGCGATAACCTTTTGTATTCACCTGGCAACTGGTTTTCCCAGCTTAGCGATTAAATCACCATGCTGAGTAAAAACCACATCCTTAGCGGGAAGGGACTTGGTTGAGGCTTTTAATTCTATGATCGCTGTATCTACCGAATTACGATAACCATTTATTGAGGTTGTTTCGTCTTGTCATGCAGATTCTATCATCTGTGAGCGTGCTTCGCATCTTCCATCACCTCAGTACCGATATGTAATGAACGTTTTCCTTAGAAATTGTAATTACCGTCAGAGTCCAATTAATGCGGGACCAGTCGTGCAAAAACTAATAAATAAATATGACGTAGAATAAATAAAAACAGACGAGTTTCGTTAATGAGATCTATACTGTACGATACGTCTCAAATTAGATTTTGGTCATTGTGAGTTTCGATTATAATATCAATTATCTCTTGCATCATTTGTGTGCTGCGAAAATAAAGTAGAATTTTACTAGTTTAAAATTTTTATCAAAATAGAAGTCGAATTAAATTAAAAGGAAGTACAGTATGAAAAAGAGGGCGAAAAAGAGAGATACCGGCGCGTGCAAAAAGAAAGAGATCGCATGAGGGTTGTTTATGTTAATGTGCATGTAAGAAAGAGCGACGGGGGAGAAGAAGAGCAACGAAGTATATAGCATCAAGCGAGTAGCGAGCGGTGCCGAAGAGGGGGCATGACGGCATGAAGCGTCACGCCGTTTCCCGTCACGGCGTACGAATCGGTTTTACTCCCAAGGCGCGCCAATAGAGATGTTTCACGTGAAAAATACAAAGTAAAAGCTTTTTAATTCCGATAAAATTTCTAAATAATTTAATTGATTACGTTTGGCACATTCTCCGCTGTTTCGGTACAAAGCGAAAGCACATATCCGTGTTAATAATTAATATTAGCAGATGTTAAGATCAGCGCGGATGACGCAATAATTGCGAATAGCTATACAAAAAAGAGAAATCTTCCTTCTACGATTATTAAATATTCGAATATATGCACTATATTATATACGTTTCGGCGCAATTCGTAATAATAAACAACTGAACTCGTAACTTATGCGTATTTTTATAGTCGCTGATTAATTATTTTTTCGGGAACAATCGCTAAAAAAACGTAATCGTTTCCAGGTACAAGTCCGTGTAACGGTGACAGCGGTGGCGGTCTAGTATTCAAGCGGAACTCTTCCTGGTATTTGCGTGGCGTCGTTTCCTTATCAGTGGCCAAAGAAGGTCTTAATTTCTGCAACTCTAATTATTACGTCATATTCTCCGATGTCGCTAAACATAACGAATTTTTACGACAAAACATCTGATAGAAGTCAGAATGTATCGCGGATATCAATCAGTCGCAACACCGAATTCGATCATCACCGGCAAATCCCCCGGCGAACAAACAAAGTTCGCCCCGTATAAAGCCTAAATAAAAACGGGAAGCGGACGCGGATTTGAAATGATTAATTCGATGCAGTTTCGCAGTATTAATTAGTTATTGATAGCGTGATACGCGTGTCTTCAGCATCACTGTCGAAGTAGATTATGTTGAAGTTCGTCTTTTAATAAAGTCTAAATTTACTATGTGTATATATATATATATATATATATATATATATAAATATTGATATATGCCCGATTCGTAAGTGCTTCATAATACTATACGATACTTGTGATTTTTAACAGAGCGATTAATGATTTTTATGTAAATTTTACTTTTTGATATAAATAATGTGCTTTTTTTAAATACATGCAATGATTTTTTATTTAGGTTATAATTTCTCTTTTATATTTTTGTTCATTTTTTACATATTTTCGAAATATTATTGAAAATTGAAATTTTCAATTTTATCGCCGCGATAGTTTGCGAAGCGTGCGTGTGTCATCTTTACTCGTTTTAGGGCCGAAAGTTTAATTATTATTACGTTATTTACGGGAATTACTTATACTGCATATTAGAAGCAGAATTAACATGCAGGAGTGTGTCTACGTGCAATTTTACTTCGGAATCGAAATCGAATTTTGTTTCTACTAGTTTTAGCCGAAGCTCAGATACGAATCTGGTACATCGATAATTTTAACGTAAAGCAGAATGGTTATTTTTATTAGTGTATCTCGTAATTGCGACAGGTAATCGTAAAGAATATTTATTAGAAATAGCGATTTTAGCTCGGGCTAGGTTTTGCGTAATAGTCCATGCAGACAAATTTACTGATTTCAGCGGATACAAGACCAATCTGTTCGAAATAAAATTTTTTACCGAAAAAGTGTTTATAGATTTAGTCTTTATTGACGTTCCGAATTTGTGCTTCATTCGTTTCCGTTTTTTGCGTAAATATTTGGCCACGCGAGTTCCGAATTTAATTTGCGTACTTTTTCAAGCGTTTTTTATTATTTTTCCTCTGGCTTCCATCCGCAGTAAGAATATACATATGTGGAAGAAAAAGTTCATTCACCGCATTACACCAAAAAGAGTTTAGATTTTTACTACAATACAGGTGCACCCCCAGCGTCCGTTTTTCTATCCATTAATTCGGTTCTTTCTTTACATGTACTTCTACACATGCGGTTCTAAATTTGTTACGTAAAAGAGAGGATGTCGCAACGGTAATAAGTTCAATGTTGAATAAAGCGAACTGAGTGAAGCGTTGCAAAAGAGTCTTCAGTTAACTACACCGAAATATCGGTAAAGTGCGAGTGAAACTGACTGATACAAGACCCTCTAATAAAAAGTTAGGCATACAAAAAATATCCTGCGAAAATTTAAGAATGGTCTAGAATATAATTTTTGAGATTTACATATATATCACCCCTAAATAACTAAATAAATAATTTAGTGATTGATCGAGTTACGTAGCTCGTAGTTCCATACAAGGCAGTAATTGAAAATTAAAGTGGTACTTTTGATTATAAATTTTTTTTTTTTTTTTTTGTTAATTTTATTTATATTAGTCGCGTTGTACATGCATGTTAGTACTTTTCGAAGTGAATTATTTTTTTCATAATGTATCGTGTACATGATGACATTATAACGGCTATAACATTTATGTATAATTTAACACTGATTGGTTTCGTTATTTATCAGTCGAGAACACGTATCTGTGTGGCCTTTAATTTTAATTTTAATTTTTTTTTTCCCGCGAATATCCATATTTCTGCTACTTTCCTCGTCCAATAATTCAGCATATTGCACGAGCCAATTACAATATTACAAAAGCTGCTATTTCATCACATCGCAATACGTGTCGACGTTTTACATAGATGTATGTTTATAATTTTGAAATATTTGTATTAATATTCTACGCGTATAAGTGTTATTTAGTATTTGGTGTGAAATTAAGTTTCGAGTGCCGGAAATTTAAACGTTATTCTTCAGTAGCGATATATTCCGCACCCATATTTGGTTCTGGGTTTTTCTGTTTTTTATTTTTATTTTCTGTTAATAGGTTTTTTAATTTTATCCTTCTCTCCAGGTCTTTCTCTTTTTATCCAACTTTGTTACATAAATTACATTTCTTTCCATTGCTTTTTGAAAGTGTTCAAAACCTCGAAATTTATTTCTCGGCAGGGTTGTATTTTGCGGGAAGAATAAATTTATTACAGATTTTTTTCGTGTCCTGAAGCTCAATTATTAGTTGCTTTGACGAGGGGATGATAACATTGTCGAAAAATCTTAAATTTCATCGGTAAATAACACCGATTTTTATGCTGCACTTTTTTTTCCTAGGCTAGATTACTAAATTTTTGCTGTGAAATAAGAATAAACAAAATCGGCGATAAAGGTTTTTTTTGTTCAAAGCCGAACACATCAATATCCATCCAGACGTCTTAAGCATAGAAAATGGTGTCGCGATGCACTGCCCATCATTCAAATTGCACTCTGTAAATTAAACTTCGCTGTTTTTAATAATAGCATTTACTTCATTCTTCAGTGTGGTTATTACTACCTGGTCTGATTATTAATGCTAATCTAGCGCCTCATTAGAACTGCAACGTTCAACTTTTTTTATTCTTTGCCTTTTTCCATTTTTATTTCCTTTCCTTTTCCTACACTAGTTTTACCGTGAACAGCATTGCTTATAATAATGTATCGGTGCAATGTATAAAAAATAAAAAAAAAATGCTTTTCCTTATTGCATTTTTAATAGAAAGTTTTCGCCTTCCTTATATCTAATTTTTCCGCTTGCCACATTGAATAATACTTGCCGAATATTCGCACGTACTACGAATATACACCTTGTGCTATTAACACTTTATGTAAGTGTTTATACGCGTATTCTAGCAAGTAACCGTTTTTTTTCCCTCCTCTTTTTTCTTTATTTCAGTAGTCTACGAAAACAATATCTCTTATATTGCATTCGTCTGACACTTTTTTTATCAATTAATTTATTACTTACGAATTATCCACTACTAGTTGTTGTTCGTTTAGATTATTACAAATTTTTACATGTATATATAACTTTGGTAAATAGTTTGAAGATTTTGCCGAGTTAACCTCTATAGTTTCTCGTATAGCTTTTTTCCCTCCTTTTTTCTAATAATAATATTATTTCTTTTGGATAAAATTGGCGCTATTAAATTAAATGCACATTATCATTTCTAATATTGCATTTTTCGCTCGAATTAATATTTCATTAACAATGATTTCTCCGAGTTTTGTCTTTTTTCAAACTGTTTTATCGTATTTTTCGAATCAAGTACAGCGGACCAACGGTCTATATATTATTATTATTATTATTATTATTATTATTATATATATATATATATATTATTATATATATATATATATATTATTATTATATATATATATATATAATATAATATAATATATAAATAGACAAAATAAAATAAAAAAAACACTAAATTAATGGGTATTTTCCCTTGATAAAAATCTATTTATAGGGGTACAAGCGAGAATAATTTTTCATAAACAGAAAATTTAAACTTATGATCAAAACCTAATCATTCTTAAATAAAAATAATAAAAAACGATAAATTAATGGCGCAAAACCCCGATTTCGTGGGGCAGAACCCCGATTTCGTGGCGCTAAACCCCGATTTCGTGGTGCAAAACCCTGATTTCGTGGCGCTAAACCCCGATTTCGTGGCGCTAAACCCCGATTTCGTGGCGCTAAACCCCGATTTCGTGGTGCAAAACCCCGATTTCGTGGCGCAAAACCCCGATTTCGTGGCGCAAAACCCCGATTTCGTGGCGCTGAACCCCGATTTCGTGGCGCTAAACCCCGATTTCGTGGCGCAAAACCCCGATTTCGTGGCGCAAAACATAAACTAAATAAAAAATCCAATAACAAAAAAAAAAAATTTAATATAAAAAAAAATTCTAAATAATCTTTTAACAAAAAAAAATAAAATCTATAAACAAAAATAAACCCCCTTAAATTAATTTTTATTAAAATAAAAAAATTATAAATTATTCCAACAAAAAAAATAAAATAAAAATAAACTAATATTAGTCTTAAAAACTTAAATATATAAACAACCAAAATTAATTTACCAAAAAACCCTAAAAAATAAGGAATTATTAAATTAATTATTAAAACAACTTTAAATATAAATATAAATATATAATTAATTATCTTTAAACCCTTTAAATTAAATAATCTTCGACTATAAAAAAAAACCTAATTTTATCCAAAAAAATAAATATACCTATTGAACTAAAACTATGATTAAATATTAATATTAATGAACCTTTAACCATATAATCAGAAAATATTAAAAGCATAAAAATTCTTAAATTTATATAAAACAAAGAAGAATAAGAAATTAAAACCTTTAAATCATCTAAAAATAAACATAACACACATAAATAAAATAAACTAAATAAACAAAAAAAAGAAATAAAACCTACAGCGGACCAACTGACCGTATATTACTTTTATTTATTCGGTTTCCGTATGAATTGTTGTAGGAGTCCCTCGCTATTTACACGATGGTAAATCATATTTTCTAATACTTTCGAATTTAGTTTATCAAATTCCGGCACAAAATCTGACGCATTAACGGAATAATGCCGGGTTAAGAAAATAGTACCGTACAATATTTATTTGTTTATAAAGTTTTTCGATGTCATAATTTTTCATCTAAGCGAATAATTTAGCGAGTTCTAGATCGTAATTTTAAGTCCGTCTCTTAAAAAGGAATAAAACGAATATCCAACAAATCCATATAAAAACAAAAACATATTCGTATTTGTTGGGTTTTTCGTCGCATATTTTTTCTTTTTAAGAACACGAAACCATTCATTAATAACATCTTCAAAAAAATTTAAAGATATTTATAAAAAATACGTAACAGCGGTGGTGGTGGGGATGGAGGAGAAAAAAAGAAAAATATGCGCTTATTAATCTTTAAAAGTATATCAGGACTTACGAAAACATTTTCATTGTTATTATTAATTTATTTTTCTTTTATAAATCCGGGACTTCTATCTACAAATAATTATAAAGGGAGTGGAGAAGTAATTAAATTTTAATCGGATCGAGCATTATGAAGAAACAAACAGCAAGAAAAATATGCGGTGAAGCGCAAAAAAGAGTAGGAAGTCTTATGATAATACGGGACAGGTCGTTTTAACGGGAAGAGCACGTGATCAGCGTTGCCGATAACTGCTTACAGTAAAACGGTAAGCAACCGAACGCAAAGCGAAAATGGGAAAAAAGAGTCAAAAATGGGTTGTAAAATATATTAATTAGTAAATCGTTGAAGGAAAACGGAATTAAAGAAGAAACGGTATTTGCTCTTTGGATGTTCTTTAAGTTTCGAGTGTGTCATTTTCTTATTCGCCATTACTGTCCGGTATCGTGCATATTCAAAATTTAAGTATCACATTTACAACAACAGTGCTCTTTTAAAATGACGAATAATTTAATTGTCGAAAAAATTCCGACCGATGTGATCATAGCGGAAAAGTTGCCATCGTTATTAAATAGCTTACAAATGATCGCGCTATGACCGCATTATTATTATACAACGCAGACGCTAATTAGTTTTAGCTTTTTAAAACCGGTTGGGCGGCAGTTCTAAGAATACGGCCAAAAGCGAAAACTTCTGTTATCACCTCTTACTATTAATATACTTTTAGTGCCAGTTACTGTAATTCTAAAAGAAAGAAAAAATCTCCAGCTTCTAAGAAGTGTAGCTGAGTGCTAACCCGTGTTAGAATCAATTCTTTCATTGAGAAAATTAAATCGACATTAAAACAATTACATATAATAGTTTTCTATCAAGTTTCGTTATCAAAGCTTTCTAGATTTTCGACGAATGTACTGAAACACCTTTTCATTCCAGTGATCATTTCACTGTTATCATTTCCTTTATCACTAATACGTCTTGTTCCAACCTACTCTCCAAATTAATAGTTTCGATCCCTTAAAGCAGACTGGAAGTTACATACAAAGAAGATTCTACTCAACATATCGAAGCGAATCTGAAATGTTTACACGAGCAATCCATCGGGTGACTGAAGTGTCAGCACCTAAGACACTCTAAAAGGACCTCCCCACACGGAGGATCATGGTGGAGTAAAGAAATACGCCGAGCGATCCAAAGCAGGAAATGCGCTTTAAAGCGATAGAAATCTACAAAATCCGATGAAGATCATATAACATTTAAAACATATAGGTTTCATGCTCGGTTTTCAATCTGAAATAAAAAACAGGGGGCTTGGATATCGTTTTTATCCGCTACAAACAGACTCCTCATCAAGCCGTATGACGTGGAGGAAAATAAAATAGCTCAATTGGAAATTATCAAGCTCCCACTCCATGCTCATTAAAAATTCAGGACAGGCTGGTCTCAGATAATGTTAAACTGACAAATGCTTTCGTAAAACATTTCGTCAATGTTACTTCTTCCTTTTCTTTTTTACAGGCTTTTATTTAACTCGGTTTGACATTCTGTCTGTCTGTCTGTCTGAGGAGAATAACCTACTTCCGAATGAATTAAAAAAGTGTCCTTTTGCAAAAAATGCTTGTTATAGATGACAATATAATATTATCCAACATCTGGGTTACCAGCTTTAAAATTAAATCCTCGGGACGCCAAAAGCTCGAAATTTTGGGATTTTTTTTTTTTTTCCCGGGCATATGATATTATATTGTTGGAAAGATCGCTATTTGTCGAGAACAAAACCGTATTTTATTTCTTTAATGAAACTTTCGAAGTTTACGAAAAGTTCAAAAAAGCGCGAGATCTAATATGTTTTCGACGCGAGTATTATAGTTAAAAATTTTGAACAAGGTTGAAAGTATGCATATGCACGTATACTTCTTTGGTGGAACATCTAGGTTTTCAACTTTAAAATTAGCCTATCGGGGCTTCGAAAGCTCAAACTTTTGGAAAAAAATATTTTTTTCCCCGGGCATATGATATACTGTTGGAAAGAGCGCTATTTGTCGGGAGCAAACTCGTATTTCATTTTCATAACGAAACATTGGAAGTTTACTAAAAGCACAAAAAATGACGTGTAGTCCCTGCCTGTGGCTCAGATTTATAGATAAAAATTTTGAATAAGGTTAAAAAAATGCGCATCCTAGTGTATTTCTTTACTTTGGAACATTTAGGTTTCCAACTTTAAAATCGGACCCTTGAGACGCCGAAAGCTCGAAAGTTTCAAAAAAATATTTTTTTTTTCGGGCATGCGATATATCAATACAAAAAGATCGCTATTAGTCAAACATTGAGTTTCATGTTCTGCGGATTCCGTATGTATCGTATGAAAAACAAAAGACAATATAATTGAAAGAATGACAAATTTCTGCAAATGACCTATAATCAAGATATTGAATAAAATAAAGCAAAATAAAATACAATTCTAAATTTGAGACCCACAACTTATTTCTAAAAAAACAAAAAAAAATTTTTTATTGCAATAGATAGTATAAAAAAAAAACAGACTAAAAAATAATTTTTTTTTTTTTTAAAAATAAGCTTTTATTTCTACAATAAAAAGTAATAAAATAACTTTATTAGTGTGCGACTACCAGATACGCATCTTAACATTAAAATCTGAAACTACAAAATATTCTGAAAAATAAAAGCGGGGCCGCAGATTAATAATTAAATATTAATATTATAATACATCCTAAGCCAAAACTACAATCACTATTTAATCTTGTTCCATTGTTGCGCATCACGATACCACAAACACCGAATATTTTTCTAACTGCGGCCTCCGCTTTTATTTTCAGAATATTTTCTAGTTTCAGATTTTAATGTTAAGATGCGTATCTCATAATCGCACACTAATAAAATTATTTTATACTTCCTTTTAGTGCAGAAATAAAAAAGCCTATTTTTAAACTATTTTTTTTTTTTTTTTTTTTTGATTCACATCTCTCCTAATCCACAAAAACACCGTTGGAGCATATAGTCTAATTTCTCCTGATGAAATTGGAACGTATGGTCGACCTTCCATTCTTTCTGAACTTAATTTTGCTCTTAAAAATAAATTGAAAGCGGGTATACCCGGTAGCGATTTGTTCTGCCCGTTTGTGCTTAAACACATTTCCGGTAGTACCGAATTATTTCTGCTTGAAATATGTAAACAAATTTCGGAGACGGGAAACATTCCATTCTCGTGATAAATAATAGCGGCTATTCCGAGCGTGAAACCTAAGAAAGATCCCTCTTGTCTGTTAAAAGTTATCGTCCAATATCCATGTCGAGCGTTCCATCCAAAAATATAAAGACGGTCAACAGACGTCTCTTTTCCTTTGTAGGAAGCCAAGTTATCAAAGTTAAAGTTGGTTCCGCCTTCTCTGAATATATTTCGTACAGAAAATGGCATTCCTCGAGATTCGACACTTAGTGTAATATATATATATATATATATATATATATATATATTAACGACACTATGAAATGCTTATAACTGTCGCCTGAGTATCTCCTTTCTATCCCGTGATCCTGAGATAGCTTAGTCGATTTCACAAAAAACAATCTTATAAAAATTGAACTAACGGTTTTTTCCCTTTTTATTTTTGATCGCAGATTCCTAACAATAGACGTGCCCAAAAACAAAATAATAAAGTTACCTTATACTGAATAATTCGCTTGTACATATTTCTACATTTTATTTTTACTTTTGCGGTTAACAGTTCGTAAAGTCGCGCCTCATTCTTCAATATCTCAATCATTCAACTAGAAAGGCCGCGGAATGAATTTCTCGTGAATAGACAGCGGTAGGATCAGATAAATAGATTTCCGTTAAATGACGACGAAAATAAGAATTTTCTAAAAACTACGTTATTATTGATGGTATTTCACAATTTTTGCGTTGGAGCAGAAAATACAAATAAACCTTGCTACTGTATACGCTAACGTATTTTAATGTAAACATGTACAATATGTATATATGCACATGTACATAAACATTTTTTTCTGATTTTTGCAACTTGTTAGTTATAATGCGACGCAATATTTATTACTTTTACAATATTAACATTGAAAGAAAGGTTATTTTAGAATAGCTTAACAAAGATTAGTCGGTTCGTAGCAGCTGACGGAGCCCAAGCTGTGTAAATTTCTTTTAAACACTTTTTTTAAATATCGTTCATGAACAACCATCAACTTTGTGATAAATAAGATAATGAATCATTTCGTATAAAATGCACCTTTTTTTTTTTTTTTTCAAACTGAATTTGAAGTAAATCAGTTATGTCGATGCTAAAAGTAAGTCACGTTTATTTTATCAATTTGCGTATTATAATATTGAAACATGGCTGGGGTAACCCTTTCCAACCTTTCGCTTTCTCACACTTTTTCTTACAATGTCGTTTTTAACTGCTGTAGCCACATAGCAATATTTTATACCTGGAATTAATGGTATAAAGTTTGCTAGGTTAAAATATGTTGCACTGGACACAGGACGAGCGAACGCCTGATATCAAGCATTAAATCGAATGCAAGATAGTTTAGTAAACGGGAGAAATTAGTTAGTCGTGCTATCCCGTTGTAATTTCTACGTATAATAGACTTAATTAGAGAATCTTTTGCTCAAGAAGAAGACATGATCGACACCACAATGAAAAACTACAGTTAGCAGAGCGAAAAGAAAAAAAATTATCTTTAACGCATTATATTGTTTCAAGTTTGGACTTTTTTTTTACTTTTAAATGGATTACATATTTTGAAAAGATTTTTGACATTTTAAAATTAATCACGTTATATTAACAAGCACAAGTGTTAAATTAACAGATTTCCTTATGTGATTATATAGATAAATTTTAACAAAAAAATCTTCGAAATGAAAAATAAATAAATGAAAAATTGCGACTGTTAAATCATTTAATCAAAGCCGGAGAAGTATATACAATTATATGACGGTTAGCACGAATGTATTGATATATGTGTTATGAAAAAAAAACGTATATTTTTTCATAACATGCATTTTTACAACCATGCATGTACAGTGAGCAATGAAAATATTCGGACACTAGGTAATTTTTTCATTTTTTAATTAAAAAGTGTATTTGTGCAAACTTTTTAAAAAAAAAAAAATGTAAGGGCATATTAGAACAGAGCATTCGGTAAAAGAGACAGTAAAAACTTTCGATGCACAATAATTACAAGCGGAAATTTAAAACAAAATAAAAATAGTCTATTTAAGGCGCAACAAAAATATTCGGACAGCTTCAATAAAACTCAAAAATTCAATTTTAAAATCACCTTTAATATTTTGTTGGTAACCCTTTCTGTTGAATTTCATCCTCCTGGACATCGATTCAACTAATTTTTCTGTAAATTCGGGTGAAATTTTTCGCCATTCTTGCTCGACAAATTATTTTTAGCTGTGTTTTACTTCTAATATTCGTTTCCCGAATTTTTCGATCCAATTGGTCCCACAAATTTTCGATGGGATTGATGTCCGGTGATTGAGTTGGTGTTTCCATGACGTTCGGACAGTTGTACAATAGCCACGACCGCGCTTTGTACGATTTATGCTTAGGGTCATTATCTTGGTAGAACTTGAAATTGTTTTCCAGACCCAATTTTTCGGCACTACATTTCAAAATTCTTTTCAGAAGGTCGACGTATGTATCCGCATTCATATTACCTTCCATAAACTCCAAGTTACTGACCCCAGACGCGGCGAAACATCCCCATACCATAAGACTTCCTCCACCATGTTTGACTGTCGTGTTCAGGTTGTATTTTTTAAGCTCTGTATTCGGTTTCCTCCAAATTTTTAGACGTCCGTCACTTCCGAAAACATTGAATTTACTTTCGTGTCGGTAAAAAGTTACAGTTTTTCAAAAATTTACATCACGATTAGCATGTTCCTTTACAAAGTTGAAACGTTTTTTTCGATTTGTTTCGCTGACTATAAAGGTTTCTTTCGCGTAACTTTCGAATTTGTAACCTTTTTAATTGTTTGACGTATCGTTTGTGGGTGAACTTCAATATTAAATTTTTTCAGTAGTTTCATAGATAATTTAGGCGCACTAATTTTGCTGGATTTTTCTTTACCTGCCTCATTATGAACCGCTGATCAGGTGTTGATAATTTCGGTGGTCGACCAGTTTGTGGAGCTGGGTCTATCCGATCTTCTTTTTCAAAACGTTTCATGATGTCGCCCCGACAGCGCTTTTTCTCATATTTGACAACATTGAAATTTTACGAACAGAAAATCCTTTACTATGATTACGAATCACCAACTGTCGTTGCTCAAAAGAGGAGTTATTGCCTTTACGAGTCATTTTTTTCAATAAATCTTAAACCGAACGTAAACATGAATGTAAAATGTCAAATGTCGATCAGCGGTGTTCATTGAACAGGTTGCCTTTGGTATGAAATGACTCACCGCCGGTGAACGCGCATCGTTGTCTCATGGAAAAACCGAACACTGTTCGACGTACGTACGCGTCCGAATATTTTTGTTGCCACTTGAAAGCGCAGTACGTTACGTTATTAATTTTTTCAGTGGTTTTATTGATGATTTTTGTTTTTTTTTTACTGAATTTATTACCTTACGCTCTGTTCTAACATACCCTTACATTTTTTTTTTTCAAAAAGTTTGCATAAACACAGCTTTTTTATCAAAAAATGAAAAAATTACCTAGTGTCCCGAATAAACTCACTGTATATTTATTTTTGAAATTAATCGCGGTAAAAGATCGGAAATCTTAGGTATATATTGATAGAAATTGACTTTTCCTTCTCGGAGATTTCGAGAAGAGGGTGGATTAGAAAATAATCAAAAAAAAGTATTAAAAAAATTCTATTCAAAAACGGGCGTTAGTGGCAAATGACGGCTTGCCACCACCAGAAAAGCTCTGCCTAGCAGAACATTAGGCTTTTAACGACGAAAACGAAATGAAAAAAATTATATAAAAAAAATTCTGCCGATAAAAAAACTGGATCGCGAAACCCGCCGTTCGAAGGCGGTAGTGTCTCCCCGGTGGAGATGTTACGGGCCCAGGACGTGTCGAATAAGAAACGCCTGGTACTATAAATCGCGTTTTATATTAAAAAAAAAAAAAAAATACAGCAAAAACAAGGAGAAAACAATTTACAAACATAACGCGTGACTAACAAAAAAAAATTTAATTACAAAAAAAGAAATTGATCAATTTTAACAAATGCGCGCCAATATGTGAGAGAAATTAATTGCGACGACTAGAATAAAACTGATGTACGTGGCGACGTGATTTCTTGACAAATTAAAAGTACAACTAACATCGATTGACTAGCTCGAATTACCCGATAGAACAATTATCGAATTATAATGCCAGATGCACGAACGAAGATTTCGGTACACGATGGGCTTTTACCGAACGACATAGTCGAATCGCTGAATTTACCCACAGTACCTTATCAATTAATAATTCGAACGCCGCCGAATTTTCTAGAACATTTCTATATTATACGTATTTTAAAGCGGCCACTACACTGTCTTTCCGGAATTTTATAAGTTTTCTCGCGACTCTCGTAGCTACACGCTCCATACTTATACGCTTCAATGGTAAACGCTACATCTGCGCGTTTTTCGACCGCGCTTTACCCCGCGAACCCAGTTCGCTCCAGCAACACAGCCGACAGAACGGTTGCGTTCGGGATAACCACGTTTCTCGGACGAAATAGCATCTACGATCGTAATTCACCGTCATTTCTGCTGCCCGAGAAAAAACCCGAAATATAAATGATTTTAAAACGAAATAATAATTTCTACCGCGGACAGCGTTATCTAAAAGCGTATAAAACGTAATAAAAATGATACAACTGCCAAATCCGTCTCAATATATACATACATATATATATATATATATATGTATAACTCGGCAATTTTTGTGCCCTTTTAACCCCACTTACTTACATTTCTGTCTCTTTCTCTTTTATACTTTGTATAAAATGATCAAAATTTATAATGTAATTCTTATCGGCATCGACACAAAAAGAAATAATTACAAAAATCTTATCCTAACATTTAACTTTCGTTACATAAAATTGTGACATTTTTCGTTACAAAATCTAATTATATACATATATATATATATAAAGTCAGTAAAAATTAAAATTTGGGACATTTTTTTAGGACATTTTTTCTAATGGGGGTGACTTACAAATTACGTTGTAATTTATATATTGTATTCATATACATATATATGTATGTATATATATATATATATGTATATATGTATGTATGTATATATATATATATATATGTATGTATGTGTGTATATATATGTATATATATGTATGTATATATATATATATATATATATATATATATATATATATATATATATATCTATGTGCATGGGCGTCGCCAGGGGGGGGCAGGGAGCAGCTGCCCCCCTGGAGCCTTGAAACTTTTTAATCAACTGGCCATGATGAGAATTCATAGGCGCGTAGTCATGAACAATTTGCCAGAAACCCACCAAAATTATGTTTTAATTAAGATTTTATTCTTGTTTAATAAAATATTCAGACTTTACAACTTATAAATTTTATTTTTCCTAGAACTCATATCCTTTTTCTATCATCTTGCCTCCTCCCGCGCTGGCGGCTGTCAATTCATCTTGCCTCCCCACTGGTCCATCGGCTGGCGACGCCCTTGTGTATGTATGTATATATTCGCACGTTTTTTAAATTAAAATTTGAAGAGATGATGCGTATAATATTTAAAATTAAGAAGAAACAATAAAATTTGCATCGTCCGGAGATGTTTTCTCCCCGGAGGGACACCGTTTTGATATAGTGGAAGGTTTTTATTGAAGTTATCCGTTAAGGTTAACACGTATGATATGATTTGTAAATCACCGAAAAAAATAATAGCACGTTGTTGAATGATTAAAAATTATATTATCATATGTCTTTAGCGTTAGGTAGTTGGAGATGTGTGTGTAGAACGCGTGTGTGCGTGTGCGAGAATAGATGTCCACGGTACCGCGCATATTTCTATTGTCGCCTAAACCGATAGAATATCGGGTAAGAGTGATCGAGCGAGATAAATGCCAGACTTGTGCCGTAGTATATTACTTAAAGAAACAAGAAAAAGAAAAATTAATCATGATCGGTAAATATGAATTTACTAATATTTTTCGCGATAGCCTAGTTGCTAGAGCGCCTGACTTCCGTTACGGAGGTCACGGATTCGATCCCGGGCGACGACAGAACTCATTACAAAGAATTAAAATTAAAATATTCGCTAATAATCACGTGGAAGGCAATGGAAAACCATCACGTATACAACATCATGGGCACGCTAAGTCAGTACATAGCAGACCCACACGGGACTGCACTTGTATACCGATAAATCAAACGATTACTAATCAGTTCCGAATATAGTCTTGCGTGCGTACACCTGCGTTGCATGTAATAATTGCCTGGTACACAACCTCTATCGGTACTAAAAATGTACGAATAGGTTGCGCCAACGCGCTATGTAGCGAACGGCACCTAAAGAAGAAGAATATTTTTGGAACCAACAAGAAAAAATAGCTTCGCGAAACCTGAAAAAAAAATGAATAAATAACATCGGTAAAATATAATAGTTTTACATTTAAATCACTCTGCAGCAGTAGCAAATTCATGCGGTTAATAATATTTTTCATCCGACTTGCCGGTGTCGTGTTCTGAAATCGAGACATAATAAAACTATAGAAATAAAAATAAAAATATAAAACAATATAACGAAAAAACGAAAAACCACAAAAATCGTCGAAATCGCTGAAAAATGCTGGGAAAACCGAGGGAAATTTTTTTTTTAATAAAACTACGAGTATATAACGAGACAATTACAATAAAAATCTATAAAAACTCGTAAAAATCACAGAAGAACACAAATTTTTTTAAAAAATGGCGTCTTGAGGGGATGTTAATGGATATTTCTTGACAGTTATTGCATAACAGTTCTAACAAAGATACACATTTTTATCTTACTCTCTCTCATATTTGTCACCGCGATTTAACGGTTCTCATTGGCTCTTTTGTATATTTCAAGCGTGCATATTCACGCACCCTTAAACATTTCCTTCTTAATTTGAGATTTGTATATTTTCATTATTCCCCTGGTATTTCATCCCTTCCTCACGTGTAAAATTTACCTTTTATTATTTCTCCGATGTCAATCTATTCAAGCGATGGGATTAAAAATGAAAATTTTTTAAAGCGTAGTATAAGAACAGAATGTGCTTCTTAAAAATGTCTATCAAAATTTATAATCCAAGTAATGAGTTGGGATCGTTTACAATGATCTCTGGCAATTTACCCTCTCATACTTTCCGAAACAATGACATTTGTTTTTCTTCATATTTGTATATGCATGTGAGTGTACATGAGATCTGTTTCCTCTTTAAAAGCAAAAGGAACAAAAAGAAAAAATTAATTCTATATAATGACGAAATAAAAATAATATTTTGTATAGATCCCGAATAATTCGTATAATACATATAACTTTGTACTATACAATGTGATTTTTTATACGTATAGACATTTGTAATAAAAAAAAAAAAAAAAATGTGACCAATAACGAAATAATAATGAAAAAAAACATATAAAATGAAAAACAAATAAAAAAAAGTGAAATAATACTTTTTTTTTTGTTTGTTAATAAATGTGTATTACAATTTTAAACTACTGTTTAAATAATCAATATATGTATATGACTAATAATTTCCATTATTTATATGCATACATATTATTTACATAACTAAATGGTTCAGCGTTAATCGCTTAAGACATCTAACATCTGACAATGTGTCAAGCAGCTGGATCGCTTCAACATTCACATGTTCATGGAGCCGATTTTCGTGCTTGATGACAAAGTTACGAATGACCTCATCTACCCACTTCAGATTCAAATCTGCATGCAGATCCTCGTTTCTTTGATACCATTCTGCATTGGTAATTGCACGAGTGACTTTGTTCTGACTACGCTGAATGACCATTCAGTTAGCAGGTTTTGCACATCTTAAAATTTGGATCCCATAGGTCCAGAGATAGGTTTGATAATTGACTGGTAAAGTAGTCGTTTACTGTAGAGGTCCAGTTGTGATTTTCTCCTAACAGCCACCACATTTGACAAACTTTGAGTCGGATATGTTCCGGCTTCCATGCTAGACGGGCATCGAGATGTAAACCCTTGATATTTAGCTGAATTCTTCTGCTGAATCTGCTGATTATTGATATAAACACTGTAATATTGAGGATTAACTTTTTTTAGAGCGTACGTAACGTGAATGGATTTATGCTCGTTGAGTTTTATTCTCCATTTCTTCGTCCGTCTTGAAACTCGGTCTAAAGTGTTTTGCAGATTACTATTCGCTTCAACTTGTGAATCATTCACAGACAATATTGCAGTATCATCAGCAAACATTGCTGCGGCGGTGCACCTATTATTGGAATATCAGCCGTATACAAGAGGGAGTACAAAATAGGTCCAAGAGGTACTCCAGCTTGTGCAGAATGAACTATTGACTTCACTCCTTCGTATGCAACTTTGAATTTTCAGTCAGAAAGATATATGACTCCGGCAGACGACAATAGTTGCCTGGGGTAATTGTTGGCTAATTTTTACGATTAACACTTCGTGCCATACTCTGTCAAATGCTTGGGCAAACAATATTTTTTTTCTTCAAACGCTCTGTTAATTATTGATGTAACTCGATGAACTTGGTCAATGGTTGAATGTTGATTCCGAAAGCCGAACTGGTGATCTGGAATAGCTATGAATGGTTTGAGACGGTTGAGAAATAATTTCTCAAACAGTTTTGATCTAGCCGGCAATAATGAAATAGGTCTGCATGAGGAAACTTCTTCTTCTGGTTTATCTGGTTTCTTGAGCTATTTTGAAGCACTCAGGTATGGGTTCAAGGCGAAAACATGCATTGAATATCTCTGTTAGTAATACAATTACTTTGCGTGAATGTTCTTTTAGGACACCAGGCGAAATAGGGGCTTTCTTTGGGTTGATGTTGTCAATTTCCTTGGCCACTTCTAACGGTGACGCTGGATTAATTTGCCATTCATTATAAGATGTTGCAGAGAATCTTATAAAACAATAGTCTAAAATGTTTCCGATGAGAAGCTGTTTCGTTTCGAAATATTCCCGAAATTTGTGGAGGGATTTTTGGATAGTGAAATAAATCAGTATTTGTGAAAATGTTAAAAATAATATTATAAATGCGAAAAATAATATATTTATAAATATATGTTTATGTATATATGTGAAAACAGTTATAATATGTGTACAGCGACTATAATTAAAGAGAAATATTTTAAGAAAATTATTCTTTTTTTGCAAACAATATTTGAATAAATATGAATGGAACTAATTTTAGCTTTTAGAGCGACTTCTTTTAGTGAATTTAAATTAAAAATTCGTATAAAAACGAAGAAAATGTGATATTGTCTGATCATAATAAACCCCATAAATTTCGGGAATATTTCGAAAAAAATCGGTTCCTCATTGGAAACATTTTAGATGTTTCTATCTTACAAACGCGTTTGAACTACGTGTTCGGATTAGCTCAAAAAAATAAACTTCAGCTGCGGTACCGATTCTGAACACAGTACTTCAAAGCAAGTAGCATACACCGGGTTTTGGCGATGCAGATTTTCATTGGTCTAACATAAGTAGCGGATCTTTTCGGCTTCAAAAACTCATGAAAACAGCACATATAATAATACGTTCATGAAAATCGTGTGTACAATGAGCTGAAATATTTTCTTTTGATACAGAAATGAAAAATAACTATGTAATCAATTCAATGAATATGCAACCCTCGAAAATATTTGCGAAGGCTATATCGTATTCCGCTTTTGTCGTTACTTCAGCGACAATAAAAATGCTCAACTGCCCGAATTTCCGACTCTATGTATCGTTATAACTCTGTAACCGATAACTGGTCACGGGCTTTGCATTTACAGTTAGTTATAATCGCTAGTTTTCGTTTATGTATTTCATTGCGCCGCGCTAAACTCTGCCGTCCTCCTTTAAAACGATTAACTTGTAATTATTTGTATTAGTAACAATTAGCGATGATTTCAGGTTTCGTTACGTTATTATCGAATAGCAGTGCTACTGTTTGTGCAATACGGTTCATTAGAGTATGATCAGGATGAACTGTCTCCCTGTCCCGAAATCTTTAGTTACCGAAAGTTATCACCAGGCAACTGGTACGGATTGGTCGTTTACAATTCGTCAACGTCTACGGAAGAAGCATTGTTTCAGATTAGGCTAAATTACCCGGCAAATATAATAGCGGTAAGCGTCAGTTACTACATTAGGAGACTAAGTACTAAGTTCTTTTACGTACTAAATATGCGTTGGTACATAATTTTTTAAAAAACTCGTCTATTTTTGTGAACTAGGAATAACTTTAATATGATTCCGTTTTTTACAGGTAGATTTTGATAACTTACATTTCGAAACGGACACTGCAAATTACAATAACATAAATGGTGTTTCGCAAGATAACTACATTTCTCACAGATTCATCATTTCGGTCAAATATCTGTCTGGATCGTTCGTTCCCAAACTGGACAGCATTACGTTTAACGGAAACCTAATATGTTCAGGAAGCTCTAAACGTTAGATTAACTGCATATTTAACTAAACGAATAACAAAAAAAAAAAAAAAAACTACTGATTGCTGCAATTATCTTAATAAGAGGCATCGGTTATTAGCGAACTGTTTAGGCCAGCTTGATTTTCTTCATGACATGTTTAGTGCGCTTTAGTTTCCATGCCGTCGATCGGCGATTAAAATGGAATTTTTATAGACATCATCTACTTTATCAAATACGATGAAACATTTTTACATAGGTTCCTGTTTTCACAGTATCCTTAGAGTATATATTGGAAATTATCCCTTAAGCTTAATGAACTAAGAATAAAGCGTTAAGTATTTTCCATTAGTTGACAATACACAATAATACAACTGATAGTCGAAATTTAACTGGCATTACTTCCTCGCCAGGGGTATTACGAGTCTTTTATCGCGTCCCCGTTACAGAGACAAACGATTGCCTCGTCACTTTACCAATTCCTTATTTTCAATCAAATCGCTATTGTGTTAGATCATCTGGTTCTTTCGTTAGCTTTTACAGTTTTATACGGTAATCGCGCCCATGCTCAGCTTTACTTAGAACTCTTTCCATCTTCAATGAAGTTTAGCTTGCTACATGTGATTCGATCACTTCTGAATAATTGAATGTATCTATTATCCTTGTTACTTTTTTTTCCCCTTATTCAATTTTGAAATTCCGTATGTCACTTCCGGTTATAAACTTACTCACACTTCTAGACTCTTTTAAATTGTCACTTCCGGTTCGTGATTTTTTCTCGAAGTTGTAACATTTCGTAACGCGAAACAGGCCGAAGCCTCAGCTCCGTTTAGACCATTTCCGGTATCAAAATTCTCTTCTGCTCGTGTGTACTTCATCGATCTTTTGAATATAATGAAATCCAAATTAGCGTTAAATTATCAGTAATGGAAGGGATAAATACTTTTCTCTTTAGTGAAATGAAAAATTTAACGAAACATTCTTTAAAACAATTAAACGAACTATCTAGTAGCAATGGTTAAAAGTAAAAAAAAATGAAAACGATTTCCTATTGGCGTTTCTTAAATGTGTGAGGTGGAAAATAGGGGGGAAGAAATGAAAAAAAGATCCGCTGGATATACTTTTTAGTCATTCAGTACCTTTTTGCAGTATATCTTTGATTTCTCTCTGATCGTGGCATATATGAGCTTACAAAAAGCCGTGGAAAGTAAACTCGAAAGCCCGATTGATGATCATTACGAAAATTTCTCTAGAATAACCCGTCTTGCATTAAAGAACCCCCGCTGATCGATCATTCAGACCTGATGACCGGAAAGCCGCTTGACTAGCAAACCAACGGATCAGACAACAGTGATATATACAATTTTATATTGATTTTAATCAATCTTTTTATATTGCTATAGTTATTTGTGTGCTCGTATTTAATACTGTGTTTTTCAGCGGTCGACCGATACCGAAAGATTAGCGTGTAGGTTAAATTCGTTAATAGACTCTATAAAAATATTTTAATAAACAAAATTTTTTTTTTTATAATAATAATAAAAATAATAAACTTTTTCGTCCACGGAAATTATCAGAAACTTACAGCCAATAATAATGTTACGTTTGGCATCCCTGGCGGGAAGCTAAAACCAATAATTACCATTACGAAATATGAAGAATAGTAAATTACCGCCAAACAGTCTTCTGGAAGGAAAGGGAACTTTGTTCATAAAAGCTAATAAGTAATACGGATATAGAGAAAACCACAAAAGTTGACAACAAATCAATTAAAAAAGAGTAAGTAAACTGAATAACTCCCGTCCATTAGCTAATTCAAGGATTTTCGTTTTTATATTTCCATTGGTGACTTGATTGCCTTCTATCGACATATGTAGATTATTTGTTTTTTTCATTTATTTATTTATTTGAAGTTTTCAGCTGTTCAAATTTTAAACGGATAATATACAAATTTGTGCACGGAAATTATGAGGAATGGAATGATATTTATCAAAAAAATAAAATTAACACTTGCGGTCTTTCGAAAGCATGGCTAAAATACGATCAACAATTTAAACGATGTTGGATTAAAAAATAATAAGAAAAAAGTAGAATCGGTTTCACAGGCGCTATATATTCGGGTCGACCCGGATATCGTATATAGACAAAAAATTATACGATTAGAGATGACTCAATCGCAGACTCGATCCAAATTAGCGTAATAACTATAGATACTCGTAATTCTGAACATATCGATGTATTAAAAAGACGGCTGAGAGAAAGGAACTGGCCTCCCTACTCTCATTAGTGTTCCGTTGGGCTTAGTACATTGTGAACATTAACTTCACAATCTATGATACCTTATCAAGGATGTACGGGACTCACTTTAATGATTTATGCACCTCTAAAACATAAGCTTACACATACAATCATTGCTTGGAAATAAGATCGCAGGTAAACCATCCATTTATAATTATTACAAGAAATTTTAACTCACATCCGGTGTAGTGTTTTAGACCAAGTCTGGAAGGAAGAAAACCATTTAAGTTAATACAACAAAATTCAATTTTTATCCTCAATACGAATCACAAAACTCAAACGATTCAGTCTTGTGTGATCCAAATATCGCTGTTTAGAAATATCGCGTCGGAGTTAATCCGACGGGTAAGTGACCACTTGCCAGTACTGACGAATCTTTTCGTATCAATCACCTGATGAGGTACGCGAGTGATTTACAAAAAACCGACTGGAAAGATTATCGAATTAAAATAAAGAGTAATCTCGAAAATACTAATCAGGAAATATATTATTAGCTCAACAATATGATCAGGTCATTAATTAATAACGCATTAAATAATATAATACTATCCAAAAATGGTGAGAAACCGGCTGACAATGGTGGGATGCAAATTGCAATAGTTGCTTTAAGACGGGGTTATATCTAAGAGCTGGATGATGTAGTAATTTTAACGGAATTAGAATTGCAATCAACATCAAATGTTGTAAAAAACCATCTAGAAAGTTATAAATACGTTATGAGAACAAATGAAGATAAGATGAAAATTCGTATATGCGAGAAAACACGTACGTAACAAAAACAAGACATTACAATTAATAACAAAACTATCTGTCGAATCGTTTCACCGCATGTACGGGTATCATGACCATGATCTGTCAGCCGGTTGATCAGACTGCGCCAACAATTCCGATCTCTTGCGATGTGTACACAATCCTGAAAGGTACGACCAGTAGTTATGCACACCGCGCCCGTCCATCTAGTCGGCGCACGACCTCGACTCCTTTTTCCGTTGACCTTTCCTTGGACGAGCAACGTTTCCAAATTGTTCGCTCTGATCACATGACCAAAATACCGCAGTATCCTGCAGAGCACGATAGATGATAGCCTCTTCGGGTTACCAATCTCATTTATTATGGAGACATTGGTTCTCCTGGCTGTCCATGGGAAACGCAGCATACGCCTCCAGCACCACATTTCGAACTATACACAGAGCCAAAGAAGCGATATATTTGGGAAGTTTGATAACAGAGAATGAAAAAATCACAGAGAAAATAAAGCGAAGGATCAATCCGGTAAAAAGAGCTTTTATGCAAAAGTACACAATGTTGACTAGCAAAAGTATGGATATGAACCTAAGGAAAAGAGACTAATTAAGTTGTATATATGGAGTGTAATGTTGTATGGATGCGAAACCTGGATTATAAATAAAACTGAAAATAAAAAGCTGGATGGTGCAGAAATGTGGTTTTAAAGGAAACTCCTAAAATTAAAATGGACTGAAAAGGGTTAAAAATGTAGATATGCTCTTAACAGAGTACTGGAAACCTCGCAGTTTATTGAACACCATTAAGAAACGGAAAACCATAATGATGTGGGACACATACTAAGAAATGATGAAATATTAACCAAAATTATAGAAGAAAAAACAAAGTGAACTAGATACAGAGGAAGACCGAGAAATAGTTACATGTCGCAAATACTTAAAAACACGAAGTGTACAACATACAACATATTAAAAGCAACACAGCATGGAATGGGATCGAATGGAAAAAACGAACCAAACGGTTCGATGATAATCTAAGAGCTTAAATTAAACGTTCTAATTTTAAAAAACTACTTAACCATTTAAAGAGTAATAGGTTTAAAGGCAAAAAAATTTATCACAAAAAAAAAAAGGAGACTAGTCTAGAAAAAGTTCAGCAACGAACCAAGTGATCGTTTAACTGCAAAAGAACTGTGTGACACGGAATTGGATAAAACTCTGAACAATCGCTCTCCTCAGCAATCATTTGATAAATTTGAAAAACGGTTAGATAGAGAGATTACATGGCCTGAATTTACCAAAAAAAAAAAAATGGACTATAAAAAGAATTCTTCAACTCGAGCGGATAGAATTTCTAATGGAGCGGTTCGAGCGGTTCCTCCAGAAGCGAAATCTTTTGTATTATCTTTTTTCAATGAATCATTAGAAACGGAATATATTCCCGACTCGTGAAGAGAACGTTATATGTCTGCATAATCTTAAAACCCGGGAAAAACAAAAAGGATCATAACTCATATAGACCTATTTCATTGCTCTCGTGTGTAGGAAAAACCACGGAGAGTATAATAAAATATTGAATATAGAATGGCGGGTTAACTATTTTGGAATCTTTCGGAAATATCAGGTGTCCCTCGGCTACTCTGATAAATGATTTACAGATAAGATTAAGTGCCAACTGATACTCAATAGTGTTATCTTTATTGATTTAAAATTAGCTTATGGTAACGTAAATTTACAAATTTTAATTATAACCCCGAATTAGGTTTAAGAAAAAAAAAATCAACTAATCGATATATCATTATTTCTACGCCAGAAAACTAACAGCACACTATTCCAAGGCGGAACGTGTGACTTTGTGAGAGCAAGCAAAGGTTCATCCCATGGCAGCCATCTAAGTGCTTTTTCACATCATATACAAAAAAAATATAGGCAGACAGAATGTTAAAAGTACGCTGACGATTTAGTAATATATTCCTGAGCGACCATTATGATGAAGCACTACTACGAAAAGAATCTAAAAACCATTAATTTTATAGAAATATTGAACGAATTACAAATTGAAATAAAGATGGAAAAGGCTAAAGGTGTTATAGTATCCGGAAAAAAAGTCCTATTCGAGTCCTTTACTTAAAATAAATAATTCCTCAATTGAGTTTTTAAGAATTCCGTTGAGAGTATTTGGGAATTAAATTAGATTCAAAACTAATGCGGAAGAAAGAAATACAATACATAACTGAAAATTAGAAAACTGATTTAAATCTGTTACAATGTCTGCCAGGATATATTCGGGGGGCACATCGTAACCTATTATTTAAAATTTATAAAGCAAAAATTTTAAATGTTAGATTCATTTTCTTGCTCCAATACTTAATTTAGATAAATCAAAATTACAAACTCTTCGAATAATCCAGAACCGTGCCTTTTGACTTTGTCTGCAATGCGTGAAGTTAACCCTTATCATACTACCGTCTTAGCTGAAATATCTGAAATACCGGTAAAATATTCTTTAAAATATACTGCAGACAAATTTTATCATCGCATAAACAGTTATCTACCTTGATGAATTATTTAAGCGGACTTTATTAGAAATCTACCTCTCTACCACAACTAATACAAAGTTATAACAAATATTCGCAATTAGAAATATACGGAAATACCAAAATAACTCGAAATGAATTGGACTTTCAAGGATCAATATGTTACGTACAGACGGAGGCGACACTCTGATGATACATTTTCAAAAATCGATTATCCAAGGTTAGGACGTAACAATGCTTTGTCAACAGAAATCATTTCCCGACTTACGGAGTATCAAAAATGTTTCACAAAGACGAATTAGATGTGTCCCAGAAAAGATACAACACTACTTTTCATACGCTGGCTTATTACTCACTACAGGCATGTATGTAATATTCAGAGATGTTTAGCTTTTTCTAAAGAATACATCGCACATAAAGTATAAATTTTAACAAACTCTCTTACAGCATTGTCAAATTTAACCCATATAAACGAATAACAAATATGGAGATGGTTTAATAACGAAATAAAACAATATACCAACCAAGTGGGGAGTAGCGCCAGATTTTATTAAAGTGAATTTCTTCTTATTGTGGTATTGTGCGAAACGAGATGGGCGATGAAAGAGCAACCGGTAGAATATTAACTTAAAAATGAACTGGATAGATTTCTCGATCGTGGTTAGGAACAACATATACGGGAAATGGAACAATGAACTTCTACTAACGCTCAGCACCTCTAAAGCCAGACGATATTTTAAGATAGTGAGGTCTGTTCCGAAGGTTTAGAAAAACGCTCTTCGATAGGGATTATATAGGTACAATGGTAGGATTGCGAATGGTACATTGCCAGGCACCGGAACATCTGGTCAAAATGGATACAGTAACAGACAACATGTGTCTCAAGCGCGGATTAGAAGACTCGATAGGTCATATATTCTGGTAATACGATTACAATAGAGATGGTAAATCTGATTTCAAAAAAGTGGTATTGAAGGAATAGAATACTCGGCCGGTGTAAGTCAAATTGTTTCGAATTTCTGTTCTTATTTGAGTGGACTGTTACATATATACATCAAGAACAGCCGAGAATACAGCTACAATCTACAACCGGTAATAATCTTAAAAGATTAAATTAGTCACAGGGCGAAAGCCGAGCCAAAAAAAAAATAAAAACAATACTCGGCACAAATACAAAATTTCATATGTATCTAGCTGGTCTACATACAACAAATCTTAAAAAGCGTACAAAATTAAAAATATAAACGAAACATTAAGGTAAATAAAAATACAATATAAAATATCCTACAGTTTTACAACTGATCAGCAAGATCACTTCTGATTATAATATTGGTCATAGGCGTCACAACTCTTGATTTCTACACCCTAGTTTGTATGCGTTAAACAAATTGATGATAGTTTTACTAGGTGGTTTTTGAACCATTTTAACACTCTACCACAGTTCCTATTTCCTTCAATTTCTTTACCAGTTTGTATAGTTTATTGTCTCAAGGGCACACATATAATATTAACGTACAACAATAAACCTTATTTAAATTGTCTTTCATCCTTCAACATTTGAATATATAGCACTTTGAACAGAAAGATAAAAAGAAAATTCATTAGAAAAGAAGGAATATGAGAGTCTGACCGAAACTTAAAATCGAACTTCTTAGATATTAGAAAGCTTTCTATTCAACTCTTTTTGCCACCACATTATTCTTGGTATTATAATTTTCCTTCCTCACGGTATCACATTATTTCTTCCTTATGTCGGTTGCATTTTAATCATAGCTTCCTTAGTTTCATTATTCAAACTCTTCTTATAATGTGTCGTTTGCATTTTCGCAGTGATGATCAAAAATACAATTCTGACCAGATTCTTTTCAAATTTTAGCTCTGTTACTTAAGTGATCTCTTTTTGACTCGTAATGTCCTAATTTAATATTCCTACACCGTATAGTGCTATGCAATCGTTCACTTTCTATCGTTCTCTGTTGTTTTTTCCTGACTTTCTTCATTGCCCCCGTTGCCGATCGTATACAAATTTAAATAGAGAATTGATTAGTTTTTATCGAACGTGGGTCAGTGCCCCTTATTGGCGAGTGAGCCCCGAAATGAAATTTTCGATATCAATTGCGCTTTCTCTATTGCATTGCATTCCTCTAAGTACTTAGAAAAATAATTCACGATATATTGTCCCAATATTTTTATAACTATAGGCCTACGACCCCCTCGCTCGGTGCCTTTGTTAACCCTGATCATCGGTCATTTATGCTTTCGAATTCTCAATTTTTAATTATTTTCGGCTGTTTGATTAATGTTTAAAATCAATTAATCGCTTATTATTTTATGTGTAGAGGGAGAGGTTATTGTGTAATGTCAATCCTTTTTACGTTTAATTTAATTGTATTTTTTAATAAGGATAACAACATTTAAGAAAACAAAAAAAAAAAAACTAATTTTTGAAATTATATTTCAGCTTTAAAAGATGAAATACTATTTAATGAAATTTATTTTTTTGCTTTTTCGCCGAGAATTACATTTTTAATTTTCAAATTTGTATAAAATTTTTCTCATTTATCTTTTTGTTTTGAATTAATTTTTTTTTTTATTAGCCCCCCTCCCCCCGTTCGCTGCGAACAACAGAAGTATAATTATTTCAGCTTCGAAAATAATTCCGGTTCCGAATTTTTAACTTTCGTATTTTAAAGAAATCAACTAAAATTACATTTCGGGAATAGTTTTTATTTATAGTTCTGTAGAGAAAATTTCTTAAAATTCAATAATAAACCTGAAAATAGTTTGTAATTTTAATTTTTTCTCCTTATACTTAGTGTCTTACGGTGCTGACTCGGTCGGTGGTTTTCCACGCTAGCTAAGTTAAAACCGTTTCCTACGATTAAATTTTCTTTATTTCAAAATATGTTACCGGAATAATATTTTCTGTTTTTTAGAAATAACAGAGGACTTCAATGCGGCTGAATTACAGTTTGAGACAGATAATTCTATAACTGATGCTGTGCACATGGCGAAAATGTTCACAAGGTAGCAGAATAGCACTATTTTAATTCAGTATAAATACTAAACAAAAACTAATTAGCTCCTATACAATAATATACCAACATACATGAACGGTATAAATAAACAATTTCGGATTTAAGTCGCTCCGGAGGATATTTAATCTTTAATAACTAGACATCTGAAAAATTTAGAAAAGTAAAGCTGGCCTCCTCTGCCATTAGGTCTGGTGTGTATATCTTAACTTGCTCTTTATAAGAATTTTACCGAGAATTCTCGTGGTATTTTAATGTACAAAATACGTAGGTAAAAATAAAAAGTAAGCCCCGGTTTAGAAAACATTCATCGTTTAGAAACAACAAACCAAAGAGCAAATCGAGCTTATAAACAATAAAAACATTCTATCTGGAGAGGGAGAAGAATAACATTAAGTACTGATTTTAGTCAAATTTTAAAGTTTTTGCCTAAACTAATAAAAAATATGATGACATCGATAACAAACGCGATGACGACGTCATAACTTTACCTAAGGGAAATAAGATTGGAATAGTTTGTATAATTTCCGGAAGGATTCAAAATGTGACAGAAATCAAATTTACATACTATATATAATAGCGTTATATTAGACATGGCCACTGTTATCATCTAAATGAAAAAAATCTCATAGCTGATACAATAAAAAAAGTATACAAATATTAACGGAATAACTTTTTAAATGACAATTCAAATATACGTAGCCTGTACTCCCTTCCTTCTGTTCTATCATCACAGCGGAGTCTATTTCCATTTTACGCGCAGTCTCGTTCATTCCATCCATAAGAGGGATCAGTAAATGTCGCATTGTCTCCGATTCCAAAAGTGTTCTTCAAGCTATTTCTTCTCCTCCTTCTCATTCCTCCAACTCTATTATTCTCTCAATTCGTTTTCCCATATCCAATCTACTCTCTTCCTACTCTATTACTATTGACCTTTTGTAGGTTCCTAGCTATTCTGACATCGAGGGCAACGAGTTAGCGGATTTTTTAGCCCGTTCAGCTGCCCGCGAAGGTCCTTTACTCTATAATTTTCCTACCTCGGACATCCTCCTTCTTTCCTCAGCTAGTCATTCCCGACTATGGTCGGATATCTATCCTTCTTCATTTTTTAATGCCGCCTCTCATTATCTTCAAATTCAGCCGGTTCCCTGTTCTCAGCCGTGGTTTCATTCCTCTTCTTATCAACATCCGCGATCGTTTCCTTAATCAGACTGCGTTTTAATCACTCCCTTCTACACTCTTCACGTTTTCGCTTTTCCCTGTCCTCCTCTCCCGATTATCTCCTTCATAGTTCCACCTCTCCTCCCATATGTGATGCAAACTACATCTTCTTTGAATGCCCTGCCCTTGATTCTGAGCGCTCTGTTCTGTACTCTTCCTAAGCTCTATTTCTAATCGTCACTCTAATTGTTGGGTCAAAGCCGCTGGCGCGCCCAAAAGACAATATATAAAATAATTTTATTATTATTTTATGTTACAAAAAAAAAAATATATATACGTAGCCTGTAATATTGCACTTTACACAAACATGGACTTTGAATAAAATATCCAGAAGTTTCCGGCTTTGGAGACGTGGTGCTGAAGAAAACTGGAACAAATACGCTGGACTGACCAAAGTCGCAAATGAAGAAGTTCTAAATAGAATCCATAAAATGCAAACGTTATTAAAGGAGAAAAGAAAACAACGATTAACCAGGCTTGTTCTACGGCACGCTGGATTATAGCAAGGCGTAATAGAAAGAAAAATTCAATGAAAGAGAGGACAAAGTCGATCAAGATACACATTTGTTGCTGCGTTATTGGAAGATGCAGGAATGAGCAAAAATATTCGGAGACAAAAAGAACTTCGCAGAATCGTCCGGACTGGAAGTCACTTATCGCGGAGCAATCCCCTAAGTCTTAAAATTGATTAAAATATATCGGTGCATTTTCGTGAATTCTTAGACAGTTTAAAGCGGCCTACCCCCTAACTTTTTATAGTTATAGCCACTTTTATCCTGTTATCACTGATTTCAAAGTGGTAATGAAATCAGCTTTTTTTTTTTTTTCCTTGGCCCGGTGGGAAACCATCTGGCTATTAACAACTTCTCTAAATAAGCTAAACTAACAGATTAGTGTGTATAAATAAATAGATTGAATCCTAAAACGCCATGGAATAGGAGCAAAGAATATCGTTAACAATAAAGTTCGAGTAAACATGGCCGCAATGACGTAACATAGCCCACGTATGTCGAAAAGAAGAATATGGAATTAGCACTGATAATTAAACGTTTACAATACAATTCGAACACACATGGCCGCAATAATATGACATAGCCCACGAGTGCCAAAAAGGATAGAATATAAAATTAACACTGACTATATCACATCCCAAGTGCAACAGGCACTGGGATGCGACTGGATAGCAGTAGGTTAAGGATATATAGGTTTAGAACCGAGTAATTAGAATGAAATCAGTTAAGCTGTTAAAGGACTACCTCAGGGAAATCTAAACTGGATGATACACATGCACAGTTGTTTAAAATTTTCCATTCATACGCATCCGCAGTTATTATAAATAAATATTTCGTGTGGTTGCAATTTGTACTAATATTTAGGGCGAATTATTCGTGAGTAAAGTCGTTTAACAGTATAAACTCTTATTACAGTGTTTCCAGAAACTAAAACAATGCAAATATGAAACAATAGAGACAACCGTGAGTTCAAATAGTATTAATAATATTCGTGAACACGCAAAATCAAATGGTAATGTGAAATCATTAACTAATAATATAAAACTATAATATCTACAAATGGACGAGTCTCGCTTAATTAAAAAGCGAGGGCGGATGCGACAAGACGGTGATCTGAATTGCGGCGTAGTAACGCTTCAAAAGTGTTATGCGACGGCGCATTGTCGTGTAACGGGGTCCAACTGCCTGGATCGTGATACTTGGGCTGGATTCGAATTCGACGCACCAAACGCTTCGTTACCTCCAGGTAGAATTCCGCATTCATAGTTTGCCCGGTTGGAACGAATTCATGATGAATGAGGGGCCCTTCGAGTCGCAAAATACGATGAGCATTGTCTTCACTTTGGATTTTTGTTGCCGAACTTTCGTGGGTCTTTGAGCTTTCTGGCTTAACCACACAGAAGATTGTCGTTCGGTGTGGTTGTTGTAGATGATAGAGAGCTTCATCGTCAAATGATTTTTGTATCGACTAAAAAGTATCAACGAATGATTTATCAAGAATTTAATCGCACTTCGTTGTTCCACATGGCGAACTTGCATAAGGGGTTATGAACACACAAAACATAATCGCATAGTACCGAAGAACTGAGAGCTAGAATTTTGTATATACACTCTTTAGACTTCGTGCTACATATTTCTTTGGTTGAACGAGAGAAAACGCTACTTGTATCGATTGTAGAAAATTAGTTCGGGAACTTTTCAGACATACTGTGTATTTACAACTAATACTTTAGCAAGCTAGGATCCAATAGTTCCTCCCCCGAGAGGATTAGAATTATATTAAAAATGAAAAACCATTTTATGCAAGTTTTTTAAGTACGAATACCGGAAAATCCGTTTAAAATATGTATCATTTTTGAGGAGAGAATTTTACTGGTAAAAATAAATAATTTTAAAAAACAAAAATTTGCGTGAACGCTGGGCCTCTAAAATGATTCCCTGGATCCGGGACTATATTTTAATGAAATATAAATGTATGTAGTAAATTACAGCTAATGCATTACTGTTTTCTAAAATCAAAGTTGAAAATTTCTATAAGAACTCCGTTAGTACTAGTATTTATTTTTTACTATTACTTCTTCCAACAGTTTCTACGGTTTGATTAATATTTAATAGCAGAGATTTAAATTATAATCAGATCAGTTTATGTAAATTGCGGCATATCATTTTTTAAAATGATTTATCAATTTGATGAATAATCAGAAAAAATTACATATAAAAACTTAATTATATTAATTCGTTAAGAGTTTTATTATTTTATTGCAGTTCAGATTAAATAGTATATGAATGTATAAATCAAACTTCCTTTGAGCTTTCATTTAAACAGGTACATTCAGTCTTTTTTTTTTATTGAATTTTAAACGTACCAGGAAGAAGTATTTTAAAATGTCATGTCAGCCTAAGAATGACGTTGTCATTAATATAGGTATATTATATTCTTTATAAATTGTATCAATTATTATTTTTCAACAAACCGGATTATACCGAATGAAACAGTAAAAAACATACTTTAAATTAATTTGAACTTCATCGATTAATAATTTAATTTATATACAATATTCTTAATACTTGTTAAACACTGTTTATGTTTGAATCTGTTTCGGATTACTTCTCATAAAACATTAGAATTGAAAATTTTTTAAAAACTTTTTTTACAAAATTTTCATAATATCATAGCATACATTCATCAAAATGACTATTGTTTCTTATTCAATTAATCTGCTGAATAATTCAAATGAAATAGTAACTGTAATCAATATATTGTTAACATGCAATTTTTCGTGTGGATCCTACACAGGTTGGTACAATGAACTGTTTTATGGTTCAGCTGGAACTGCGGAGTAGAGGAAAAAATTACAAGTGCAGTACATGTAACTTTTACGAATTTCGGAAATTATAAAAATAACGTTTATTTGTACCGACGACATCTTTCAAGTTTAGTTCTGTTATTTTTTTATAAACATATTTTTAGTGGAAATGTTCTGCCATCTGGTGGTTATGCTTGAACTCAATTTAAGATGAGAAATTTTTTACTTTTATATATAGTTTACAGTTTAATCGCCAGATGGCGTAATATCTTCGCTAAAAAAAAAAGAAAAGAAGAAACAGTTTATAAAAAGGTAACGCAGTTAAATTAATAAAAATTACATTTTCCGTTACTAACTGACGATTAATAAATTCTTACAAAATAAATTAACATTGTATAAGGCGCAATAGTAAAAATAATTTTTCCCTGCACCATAAAATAACAGAATTAAAATATCTGTTGTGGCTAAGCACAATACTTCCTAGGAGAGGTGGCTTCGCCCCCTAAGCCCTGAAATAAATCACAAACATTAAAAATAAACGAGTATTTTAAAGGGAACATCATAAAATATATAAATTATATGCGTGATAAACTGGAACAGCTGCAGCCTTATAGGCAAGTTCGCCTTCCGCTCAACCGATTTTAAACAAAAAGGGACGTACACAACTAGATACCAAGATGGTCCTACCTATAAAATGTAAACCTTCTATAACCAGCCCTTTTTGAGTTCTGCGTGATAAACGCATGCATACGTACAGACGTGTCACAAAAAAAAGGACTTAAAATGGATATTTTTATTGAAACGTGATTCAAAATACTCCACAAGTGCAGTACTATTTTCCTCCGTACAGGGAAGTAATCAGGGATGGTCGAAATATCCGTTGAAATATGGCATTAAATATTTTTCGCGATTAGAATACTTCCTTTACTTCGTACAAGGAAGTAGAAATGTCCACCGCTTACAGCCAACATAAAATCTACCCGATCAAATACACGCTAAGCAATACATTAATTTGGCCTTTAAGGAAGATGATTAATACAGTAGCAGAGCAACGAATTCTTAGTCTTCCTTAAACATCTAAATTACATTTTAATTGAAATTTTGAAATAAGTAAAGATGTAAAACAATTTATAACTAATGAGCAAATTTCACGACATAACTGGTGACATTCAATTTTCTTTAATGTGCGTTTCATACTTTTTTTTTTGTAAAGCATAAAAGTCCGATGGATGAGAAAATACAAATTTAGCAAAAATAAAATTACGAAAAACGTACAAATTTAACGCTAATAAAAAATATATTATTTTAACGGATTTTTTTTTTTTTTTTAAAGAATGAAAATAGGTTTTGATAAAAAAAAATTATATGATAATATTTAATTGAAAAGCATATCTACTAATTTAATTATAATTATTTTATTTAAATAGGATGAACATAAATTTTTTTTACAAGTTCTTACAATTACAAAGCAATAACAAATGATAATTTATTCGTAAACTATTTTGGATTCGTGGAACTCGCCAGTCTTCAGTTATTATAGACAAAATATCGATGCATTAATGAAATGCTTTTTAATTTAATTATGCATTTTTACTTATTTTAACAAAAAATTAAATAGGGGATAGACGAAAATTCAAACTACTTCCTATGAGCAATTGTAGTTTCTTTAAAGGAAAACTAACCTTTCACGAGTATTTAGGTTAATTTCTTCGGTAAAATTACAAAAATATTTTTTAGTGTTTCACTGAATGAACCAAACTGCGGACAGATTGGTATAGTGTCCCCTTTGATACATGGCGGTATTCACGTGAAAGCCGGACAGTGGCCGTGGCATGTAGCGCTATATTTAAAAGTCGATGATAACCTAAAATACATATGCGGTGGATCTATTATTTCAAAAAAAAAAGTAATTACAGGTATACCTTAAAACTTTAATTAATCAGTAACGTTTAAATATTATATAAGTATATACTGGGCTTTCAAGGGACTCGTTTCCTTAATTGGATTTATTGAAATTAAAAGAGTGTGAATGATTTAATGACTAAATACAAGCGGATTACATGGAAAACGCATGTGAGAAGCTGGGTACAAAAATTGGCTCGTTTTAGGCAAATTTACCCTATATACGAGTATACATATATTATATATTTATAAATGTACATATATACAAATTTTTTGTAACTGTTCAAACGTTAGCGGCGCACTGTGTAGCCAAAGTAGCCAATATTCATCAGCTGGTAGTGTACCTTGGGAAATCATTGTTAAGCCCGCATATAATAGAAGAAGGTCAGCAAACGAAATACGTAAGTCATTTTTAATTTTCAATAATGCAAATAATCGACGGTAAATCTGATAAAAAATGTAATATAACATGCTGTTATTTTATTAATTCTGTTGTGTAATATTAGAGAGTTTAAGAATAAAATTAATCATTCGAAAATTATAAAAAATATGATGGCAAAAAAAAAGGTTAAGATGAGTATGGGCACGATGATTGGAATCCTACCAATAAAACTAATTAGAACCGAGCAGCTACAAATAGAATTCTGTGGTTTAAAAATAAGACATTTCATAACTACATAATAAATCTGGCAATCGTAACTTATGGAAAGCTGCGAAAAGTATGAAGAATAATACCTTTCGACGTCCTCTAATAAATACGGCTAATAATGCACAGGCACGCAATAGTACAGAAAAAATTAATTTATTATTTGTTGAATATCTGTTTAGTATATATTCCAAGACCGCGAGAGTCTTGTTCTTCTTCAGGTGCCTTCATCTCGAAGGAGGTTGACTATCATATGACGAAACTGTTCTCTATTGCTTGAAACTTTCCTGATATTCAACCATTCCAGTATATTTTTAATCCAGTCCGTTCTTCTTCTTCCTCGGCCCCGTTTCCCTTCAATATTTCCTTGAAGGATAGTTTGTAATAGCTCATATTTATTACTTCTAATTATATGTCCTAGATATTCTAACTTTCTTCCTTTTACCAAAGCTATCAATTCTCTATCTTTTTTCATTCTGTGCAACACTTCCTTATTGGAAACTTTGTCGACCCATGATATTTTTAATATCCTTCTGTACAGCCACATTTCAAATGCTTGTAATCTGTTTATGGATACCGCTTTTAGTGTCCAAGTTTCCACCCCGTACATTTGTACCGGAAGCACATAACATTTAGTTATTCTCCATCTGGTTAGAGTAGTATACTAAATAGGGACGAAGAAACGTAAACAGTTACTTGTGGGCGCCATTTCAGATGGTCATTCCTATATAAAATCAGTTTGCTCCACGGAGGTTAATATGCATATACAAAAACATCTCAGATGATAATCTAATAGCTGCAAATATTTTAAAAAATCTACCAAAAAAAGCTGTAATTCTAATAGCACTATATTTAGCGCAATGCTCCGTACTGGATACTTCCTAATTCAATGGAAATGCACAGCCATCATAACAATACATGAACCAGGTAAACCAACAGAGGGAGCAACTTTGTACAGACCCATTAGCTTGTTACCTGTTATATCGAAATTGTTTGAAAAACTATTAAAAAAAAAGAAAATAAATACTGTTTTAAAAGAAAATCCCAAACTCGGACAGTTCAGTTTTAGGAACAAATATAAAACTATAGAACAAGTACATCGATGATGATATAAACCGCTGTTTTGAAGGAAAGAAATACTGTTCAGACACCTCTTTTCTTGGATTAAACATAGCAACCGATCAATTGCGAGATCAACTAAGACGTTCAGAACAACATGGAAAGTTAAAGTGAACGAATCAAAATTGAGTCACGCCTCGTTTACTTTGAAAGATAATTCATCATCCGTTGCAATTAATAGACAAATAATAAGGTTAACACTTGGACTCACATCGAAGATCCACCACGACGTGGTTACAAAATGTAAACAACTTGATTTAAAAATTCGAAGCATGAAACGGTTAATGGGCAAACACTTTAAGCTATCGTTACAGAATAAAGTTTTATTCTATAAAACAATATTGAAAACAGTATGGTCGTATAAAGCTGAAATGTGGGAAATAGCGAGTAATTCGACAGCCAGTATTATGCAACGATTTCAAAATAAAGTTTTACGAAATATAGTATCGATGCCTTAGTATATACTTAACGATGACGTACATAACGATATTTACATGTATACCAACGGTAAAAGAAACTATAAGTTTAAGTGGAAAATTCATACGACGAAATTAATCCGCTTTAGACGTTTTAAAAGATTTTAATCAAATTCAGTTACAACATAGATCGGCAATTAACAACTTCGAGAGGGGCTTGTAACGATAACTAGATTGAGAACAGGATAACAAACAAAACCTCCGTTCACTTAGCTAAAATTAATACTGCCAATGATTGAACATGACGTGTTTGTGAAATGGAGAGTACAGTGGAACATTTTATTTGGCAGTGTATAGTTTGTCCTATCGGAACTGCATACCTTTCCAGTAACCATAACTCAAATAATGACAGATCCAACGTCAAATCTAAAATCTAGCTTTACTAGTAGATAATTTATAAAGCATCACAAAATAAAAATATGGAGTTTTATAAAATATCTTATAAAGAGTTAGGCAAAAGAAAAAAACTGGCTAAATGGCGAAGGTTGAGCCTACCCCCCTCAAAAAAAAAAAAAAACTAGAACCGATTAATTAATCGTACATCTATTAAGGATTAATTGGTAATCCATATTTTTCTATTTATTTTCCGCATTGCTACTCTTTGTCTTTTCAGACAAATTGTATGCATAGAAAAAAGAAAAAGAAGAAAAAAATCATTCGAAAAGATAATCAAGTGTACGACATAGTGTATATTGTTTTACGAAATAATTTCAAATACAGACTATTTTTTTACAAATGTTAAATTCGGCAAATATGTGAAAATTAAAATGTACACTTTCATTGAAAGCTTCTTTTTGGACGTAAATCCGCAATGAGCGAAAACTGCAGAAAAAAATTTCATCAAATACTACATACGAATAGAAAAGATAAAAAGTCAAAAATAAAACTTTTAACTTCCTAATTACTATATGTATAATATAAATCTGACATGAAATATATCTTAAAAATCTGACACACTTTTTCATAGTTTTTCTTTAGAAATAAATCAATTGATGACAAAAAGAACTATAATGTGTAGGGTGTTGTTCAACTTGCATTTCTGATATATTTTTATTACTATTCAATTGAAAGAAACTTTGAGGGCCCCAAAATAATATATTAGTATAACGATAATAATCTGATAAGTTGCATATAAACCAAAATTTAAAACAACATAATCGCGCTACTTCAATACGAAAAGGAATATAGTAATTATTATGGAAGCAGAATGAATATTTAACCTATTTTTTAAATTGTAATAAAATGCAAGTGTATGTTAAAGGTGACGGAAAGTGCAATATATCCGCATTACAATTCATCTAATTTTCACGGTGACATCAGTATTTTAACTTTAGATTCAGATGTTGAATATACGAGATTCGTTAAACCGGTTTGCGTTTGGGACTTTTCAGCAGAATTAAGTGATATTGTTGGTCAACTCGGCACTGTAAGTATACATAAATATACATGTCTGAAATGAAAAAATATAGTTTGCACTTCGATAAATTAAGCCCATCAATATTGTTGATCACCGATTTCAAAGCAAAAATACAGTTCATTAATTATATCGCATGAACATTTCCTTATTTAATCTCTACATTTCTCTTATAGGGTGGTATATACCCAGTTTAACTTCAACCATCGTCATTTCATTATTAATGGCGCACGCTAATTAAAAAGGCGGGTTTTCGTAAAAAATATTACGTTAACGACAAAGTGTGATTTCAGTTGTCAATATTTATTCGAAATAACGTATATTTAGAATGTTTCAAACCAAGATTTTTGGAAATATTAGCTTTAAATCAAATGTACTTTATTAATTTTATCATAATGGAAAAACAATTACAAGATTTCTTTTTGTTTTGTTTAAAATACGAATTATTACGAGTCTGTGAAATTATATTTAACCCTTTTTCTTATTTCACTGCATGTTTATATTTTCCAGCTTCAATGTGCTTCGTTATTTCATATTTATTAAATTTTAAGGCCGGAACTTTGCTTGAAAACGTTTCTTTTTTTTTAAATTTATATTTTACTTTAACTCGTAGATTTTTATACGGCATATTTCTACAATCTTGCGCGAATAAATTAATAGTTGCGAACCGGTATCGCGGAGTAATAGTATAAAGAGAATTTATCTCTACCTCTACGTTTATTTGTCTATGTGCTAGTAAATTTCTTTTTGTAATAAAATACACGTTTTTATATAGTTTTCTACGAAATTGAGTATCTGTTCATAATTTTAAATAAAAAATCCTTAAAAATATTTATAACATTATAAAATTAAAGATTTTATGAGAATCCAGAAAAACACTTTTTACATAAACGCGCGCGCGTGTGTGTTGCAGAATTTTTGATGGGATTGCGTTTAAACAAGTGGTGTTATTTATGGTTCATGTTATTCGATGTACATTAATGTGGAATTGAAACCATTAGATTTTGAGAAAATTTGGTCGAAAAAATTTTGTACAATTTAAGAAAATGTGAAAAAAAGCAATATAGTCATTCTGTAAAAACTAAAATCACAATAGGACGATGAATAAAGTGTCAGTTAACGCTCTTAATGCAGAGTATATGCGGTTTAAGTATGGAAAAAAAGGAACAAGTTTTGGCTATATATATATATATATATATATATATATTACAACGTAATTCTTAAGCTACCCCCCATTAAAAAAATGCCTCAATTTTATGTAACGTTTGTTATATTTTATAGGATTTTTGTTATTGTTATTTAAAAAATGTCAGTTTTATGTAACGAAATATGTAATCAAAGATGCAACGAAAAGATGTCTTAATTTTATATAATGAAAGTTAAATGATAGGATAGGATTTTTGTGATTATGTTATTTTTTTTGTGTTGATGCCAGTAAGAATTACGTTGTAAATTTTGATCATTTTATACAAAATATAGAAGAGAAAGAAACATAAATGAAAGCAAGAGGGGTCAAGGGGTACAGCCCCTTGCGAGGCTAAAATGGCCGAGTTTTATATATATATATTATATATAAATATAAAGAAAGAATAAAATAAAGAATTGCTTATTGTATTCTAGAGCTACAGAATTTTGTGACAAATATAAATATAATTGCGGAGTTTATTAGTAACAACCGGTGCAATCAGAGTACGTTGTCAACCTGTTTTGTAATCAAATACACGAGCTATCTCTGCAATTATCATGTTTATTCATATTTTTCCACTTCAAAATAATCTGCGAAATATTTAAATATGTACAACAATGACTTTAAACGCAGAATTATAACATTTAAGACACGAAATTGACAAAGTATGAATGGAACGATTATAGCGTTCGTCATTAATGAAATTTATTACGGTAAAAATTAATCAGTAAACATTTCTGCAATTTTTGTAAAAATAACAGAGCATGCAAACTTCATTTTTATATTAATATACTATTTTAATGCTCGGAACATTCACATAGACAACAATAATAATAACAAAAGTGGGCGTAATTCACGATAGAACAGATAAAATAGTCATACTTCAATTATAAACATATATAAAATCGAAGTAAACCTATTAATCAAAACATATTGTACATATTGTAGAACAACGGTTCTTAATCTTTTCCACGATCCGTCTTCTTATAGTATTATTTTTATACGGCAAGTATTAAGGAATGTAAAATTAAATTTCCCGAAAAAAATTATAAAAGATACATATTGAGACTCGTCTTTCAAGTTATTAATTAAATATCTATCAAATTTGAAGAATAAAAATAAAATAAGTAAATATATACAAATTTTTATATTTATATAATTGCATATAGTTTTAAAAAATTAACTCTATGTTTTTCCCGCTTTTTCGTTGAACCCTTTGTGAAGAACAACCACGGTCCCCAGGTTAAGAACCGTTGCTCTAAAATTAATTTTTAAAATAAAACGAAAAAGTTACTTATTTAATTATCAAATACTACTAAACAGTCAGCGTGGTCTTTAATATCTGTATGACGTATCAAAAAAAAAAAAAAACATTTAAAATGAACGATCAAAATCACTTTTAATACTAATCAAACAAATTGAGAACCTTTTTAATTTCAATAAAACCTTCTAAATCTGCTTAAAAATTGTGGTAACAACTTACCTAAATCGTGATCGAGTATTTAATTTGATTTATATTAGGTAGGCACTATATCTATAAATATATTAAGTAGTATAAATTCACGGTCGTTCAAATTAAATTTTTCGATTTTAAATTTAGGGTCAATAAAAGAAAAAACAAATATAAAATTTAAAATATAAATGCACTTAATTTTTAGTGATTTATCCGAAACAGAGGCGTGTGAAGGAGTCGCATAGACATCATCCCTGGATAAAACGCTACGAGCGTGATATAGAACAACATATATTGTGTCAGTATGTACGTATATCAGTGATTTAAAAAAAAATCTATTTAGATGCAGCGTGAATCATTTTTGCTTCTGTAGTTTGTGAAACTTCAGTACGTCACTGATCTACATGTATTTATTACTTTTTTACATCTATATGCAGGATGAACATAAGATATTTCTCATTTTAATGTACTGTTGCATATACATATATTCGCAATGTGCAATAAGAATTTGTATAATTATTTTTTATAGGAGGTAGGTTATAAATTTAAGGATTTTTCGCGCGTTATAAATTATACTTTGAGTCGGAATTAATAACTATATTTAAGTTTATTGCGATGGATTTTGTTGCTAACGTTAAATCATATACAGAAATTTATGAATGCGCAAAAAGAACAATCAAAAAAACGCGTAATTATTGGCATAATATTAAGATTTAGAACCGTTTGTTACTTTTCTTTGTCAGTGCACTTGGAAGTTTTCTCACTTTCTATTAAATTTATAACCTATTATTAAAATTCACACAATAGTACATAAATAAAAAAATGAATAAAGCTTTGAAATGATCGAATGTACAAAATGTTTACTTAATGAAAATCATACCTATATAATCACATATTGTACACTTTCTTTTAATCGTTTTTTATTTCGATAACCGAATTTGCGATTAAAAGTTTTCATTTTCAATATCAACACTGTGATTTGTTTTAAAACAATACTATAATTCAAATACTCTCTTACTTTAACAGTACGCCGGTTGGGGTTTAACTGAAACTGAAAAAGAAAGCGATATTTTGAAAATTGCTAAAATTCCAGTTGTTTCTCATGAGGATTGCATTCAAAGTTTTCCAGCATTTTACAGTCTTTATATGTCACAGAATTCTTACTGCGGTGGATTTCGTAATGGTAATATTTTACAGTTCATGTAATTGTTTAAATTAAAACTGAGTGTTTTTTTCTTTTAAAACGGAGCGAATGAAAACAATAAAATAGTTTTCTATTTTTTAAGAGGTAATCTTCAATATACGAAAATATTTATTTCATTCTCATACTATACTGTTTCCTCATTGTAATTTATTTTCACGTTTTTAAAAATTACATTTACTTGACGCTCGTAAAAACTATTGAAATACGTCGTGCAGAGTAAAATTAAGATTATTCGAGGATACGTTTCAGTAAAAAATATTTAATATTTCATTAAAAATTCAATCGATTTATTTTCCAGTATTACTCGGGGCATAGATAATGACTCGAAAAACCATATTAAAAGTAAAATAAGTAAATTAATAAAGAGAAAATATGCGATAAATTAATTAAATAAAATGAAAAAAATAAAAATAAATTTTAACATTACAATATTAAAGTTATTTTTTAAATCGTCGAAACCTTATGTTAAAAATAAGGGTGCGATTAAAATATCGTTTTTAGCATAAATACGTCACGAATGAAAAAGTAGATTTAGCTTATGCATAAGGTAATAAAAAAAAAAAAAAAACAGAAATGTTTGATCTAAAAAAAAAAAAAATACGATTTATCCAATTAAAAGAATACTGAGATAGATATCATCCTGACTCATAATTTCGATGCCCTGAGCTATGTTTTTTACAAACCCATTTTTTCATGTAAATGAGACGAGGAAAGCAAATAATGTAGGTTGTTGTACGTTTACAATTATTTGCATTCTCCGATTACGAATTATAAATAAAACATATTCTCGTAAGCAGTTTCCTACGACAACTGGAATTGGAGTTATTTTCCTATTAATAATTTTACATTTCTTCTTTTTTCAAAAATTAGGTACAAGTCCCTGCAATGGAGACAGCGGCGGCGGATTAATGTTCGAGTATAATTCACTTTGGTACTTACGAGGTATTATATCGGTATCCGTTGGACGCGATGGCCAAAATATCTGTGATCCCTACCATTACATCATATTCACAGATGTAGCTAAATACATTGATTTCATTATTTATCATCTTTAATGATAACTTGTTCTCGCTAAATCATTCATTTTAAAATTAGAATAGAAAATGAATGAGTAAAAGATAATATATTTTTTAAGTCAACATTTATACATAGGCATATAAAAGATTTTCACCGTACAAATATATACAACCCTAACGGAAAAAAAACGTGCGATAGAAAACAAGTAAAAATACAAATTTCAGTACAATAACAAACAGCTCCTGAATTTTATTAAATCTAATTCTACAAGTCACAACTACGTTAACCGAAACAAATTCCAGCTTATCTATTCGATGTTGATAGGTAATATCGATAATCAATTTGAATGGAAAATTACAAATGTATATTTTTTTAAATAATTAATTTACGGCTAATACGTTACCGAATTTTTACACTTTAAATATATATTTAAATTTTTCTTATTTAGCGGTAATTTTTTTAAAATATTTATTTTACAAGATGTACGTATTATTCGAATTGTGTGCTTGCACTGGCAGGAAACCGTTAGCTTCTATTTAACCGGTCTATTTGACAAAGCGATCGCGTCTGTGCGTCGGTATTTCTACGCGTACAATGCGTTGAATGTTTTTGTCGTGTTTTGGTTAATCTTGTATGTAATAGTGTATTACTTTTATTTTTCGTGTCAATAATTCTGTTCTTCAAATGCAGTAGTTTAAATATTTGTCAAAATATATCTACGCTGTTCTCTTATGAGTTTTTGAATTTTAGCGTTAAGTAAGTTCTTTTTTTTTCTAAGTTTTTATTACGTTTCGCTACATATATAGCAACCAGTGGTTGAATGTTGTTTACCTTTGATTTATAGCACGCCCTTTATCTGTTTTAAGCGCCATTTTTTTCGGTTTATAATTTATTTTTGATGTTTTTTTCTTTTTTTTTTTCGTATACTTACGAATTAGAAGAATTTAGCATTGTAAAAATGTTTTAACGTATCTTATAATCCGGAATTGCCATCTACCGGCTTCTCTAGTTTATTCATTTGTTGCTATGATTTGTCATTGATTTGGAACTTTGAAGTAAAGGTTTTTTTTTTTTTATCCCTGTATAATTAACATCTACTTTTAAATTTGTACAGTTTTAGCCGTTATCATTTAATTAATACGTATGCGTTAATAAAATTTAAAAAAAAAAAACAATCGAGTGAACCTTTACAAATTAAAAATTAAATTATTAAACTGTTAAATAATTTCTAGTCCCGAATTATTTGTTACGATTCCGTAAAATATTTTTTAAAAGCTTTAAAGAGTAAGGGATTATTTAAATGTAATTCTCTCGTTGAATTTAATTTGATTTAAAATAAAAATCGATTTTTCTTCTTCCGATTATTTTTATTGGTTGGTACTATTGGAGATTTTATACCCTTCTCGTTATGATAGGGATCGGTTTGTGAAATTCAGTCTACAGTACTTCTCGGACATGGGGAAATAAAAAGTTTATTTTTATTATTTTATTTCATTTTATAGTTATCGATAAAAAAAAAGATCAACGGAATGGCGAAAAGACGCGTGTACATCATTGCTAATAATTTGCGCTTTTGAAAGATTATTGTGCACTTTAGAATCCGTATAAATTTCTGTAAATAGTATAGTTCATGATTTACGGGCAAAAAAAAACAAAAAAAAAAAACGAGATGATATTTAATTTTTGATATATTTGATTATTCATCGGGAGTAATTTTGTCCCATATATATATATTGTATGCTTTATTTTTTATTTTTTTTATTTTGCTTTTTTGTTAAATTTTAGGAAAGTGTGATATTTAATATTTTCGAGGTTCAGAAAATTTAAAAAGGCATCAAAATTTAAAACATGGTAATTATCAGGGTTGTCCCGAACGTGAATTGTTTAACCTTTTCGTAGGCAGTGGGAATTATCACCTGTTGTTTTTTCACTTCGTGCGCAATATGTAATTATTTTCTTACTTTCAGCGGACGGTGGGAAATATAGTTCCCACCAGTTATATACAAATATGTATATGAATAAATGTAATTTTAAAAATTTGGACCAAATAATAGTAAATTAATTGTGTCTTAAGTAGGTTCTAATAAGATTTTTAATTTTTTCAAAAAAATGAGTCCTGTACACGGATTGCTTTAGTAAAGCATGAATTAAAATTAGCTTTTTTTGTACATAGATATTAATTTTCAAAAAAAACATACTTTTATATGAAAACAAGTTATGAAATCGCGTGAAAATAGTTTACAGTGATATATTAAATTTTAATACTATTTTATGTTTAAATATGGTTTATTACTTTCTCCGAAGAAAAGTGGCGAGTTTAAAATTGCCCTATTGGTAGTATGGAATATTTTTACAAAAGTTATGATTGACCGATTTCGATGACCTTTTTAAGAAAAATTATATATATACATATATATATATATATATATATTTTGTCTTATTATACATTATTAAAGGCTGTCTCATTGCAATACGCAATGGTGTAAAGATTAAGAAGTAATCATAAATTTTACTGTGAAAACCATTTGCTATTATTGCGTAATATTTGATTAATTGGGAATTTACGAATTTTTTAAACTATATTTATATCCTCTGGACTTTTAGTTGTCGGTGAATTTCGGAGCTCTAGCTCTGTATCGGAAAAAAATAGTTTGTAAAAGGATCGGAATAAAATTTTTAATAATCACAGTTTTAAGGCTTTGTAGAAGTTAAGCAATTCCATTTTCTACTGTAACTTATACACCATCGTGGACGAAGTTAATCGTATCTCCCGATACATGCCACGAGACCATGCACAAATTGGTAGGCGGTTGCTTTGCTGGGTAACTCGACGCTTTGACGAGGCAGAAACGATTGATCTTGATTAGTTATTTTAATCATTACGGTCTCGTGTCATCTGTTTTAGAGGCTGAACAAGTATCAGTTACTAGTACTGGAGCATATTGTTTATGTTTTCAATCCGTATGTTTTCTTCGACATCGGGAGCCGCCGTGACGTAATTGGTTGGGTAGTGAAGTCTTCTTCGGATAGGACCTAAGTATTCCATTGCCGCACATTGACGCTTCCAAATTCACTTGCACTGGGTTATATTCTTAATCCCCCCCCCCCCCAAAAAAAAACAAAAAAAAAAAAAACAGTGGCACTCCGGGAGTGCCGACAAAAGTGAAAACTTGAACAATTACGTGTGTATTTTTTGAATCGTCAGGAAATATTTTATTGTGCAGCAAATACTTTTAAATGAAGTGTTTTTTTATTCATTATTATAAACTACTACTACAAAAATTATATTACAATTTTCATTTAATGCGCTATTGTACATGAAAAGTAATGCATTATTGTTTAAAACGTAAATTTACAAATACGTGAAATATGAAATTTAATTAATTGGTATTCTTTGAAATGAATACCAATGAAACTTATGAATTTTCATCCACAATTTCAACAACTCTTCCATCATCATTATTATCATCATCATTATTATCATTATATTCCAGAACTGATACTACAGGTTTATGGTAACTAAAATAGGAAACAAACAATTTTGATTCGAATGTATTTAAATATCTTGTAAAGACTGCATCAATTGTAGTTTTATATCTCGTTGCGCTAAGATTGCGATCATTGGTCATCGTTAAATCAAATTCTCAATTTAAAAATTCAATTAATTGTAGATTTTTATCATTCGCAAATGCGTGGACCCAACGCAGAGAGCAAAGTCCGCGACTGACGAACCAATAGCGCACAGGCAAGCATGCGGCGTGCAACCCGCCCACCCCGCCCTATTCACACCGCACCATACACAATATATGTACATACTTATATACAGAGGTGTCGGTTACGGTAACAGTGTCGCGAGTTCAATGGTTTTTTCCCGTCTCAAAAAATGTCCAACGCGCCTAAAGAAGTTTTAACTTAAAAAAAAATGCAGTAGTCAAAATGATTTTTTTTTCTTTCTTAGGCGCATTAATCAAGAACTAAGAGGAGGAAAAGGGTCGTCAATTAAATTTTTATTCGATAAGATATAAACAATATAAAGAAACTAACAGCTGGAATGATAGTAGGAGAAGGAAAGAACATGATGTAAGACGCACAATAAGGAGTAGGAAGACCGATCTTCAGCAGATGAAAATATGAAACACAACGTTCAGAAGAAAGGGATAGGCATTCAAAGAGAACGTGATCAGTGTCGCAAATCGCTGATTCGTTCGGATGACGAGGGCAATATGGAGATGAAACTAAGGAGAAACGGAAATGGGAGGATGGTAGAAGAGAACGATTAAAACCTAGGCGGATAATGGAAACAACAGAACGAAGGAGTGAAAGTAACTCGAAGAACCATGAAACAAAGGGATGATTAGGTTGTACGGATAGACAGAAGGAACCGATTGTGACATAAAGAATTGACCAAAATCTAAGATGGAGTTTTTTACATAGTGACAGGAGATTAGAGGATGGGATTTTGTTAAAAAAGGAGGAGGAGGTGGAGGCAGTAGCTCGAGACAGAGAATCGGCCGTCTTATTACTCTCGGATACCTACATGGCTGGGCACCCACAACGAGCCAACACGGATGGAGTTGCGGAAAGAAAGAAGATGCATGAGATATCGTATGTGCAGAATGATAAAATCGTAAGAATGAGCCCGATCAGGGGAGCAGATCGCCTGGAGGGCACTCATAGAGTCAGAAATAATTAAATAGCCGAAAGAAGTCGTTATACGAAATGGAAAGAATGGAGCGGAGGATAGCCATTAATTCGGCTGTACTGATGGAACAGAAGGAAGGAAGACGAAATTAATCTGATAAGGGTTAAGATGTGGACGGATAAAAGAAGCACCGATATAATCTTTCGAATAGAATTATTTTGCTTCTATTAAAACTCTATTTTATGTGCAGTAAAAAAGATAAAATGTTGTTAGTAAAGCGAGTCCCATGTCCTCGACTGAGAGTCGGGAATTGTTAAAGTCTGTAATGTACTAAGTTCAAAGGCATCGATGAGAATAAGGAGGCCAATTCCTTTCGCTGGGTCACTTTTCCGGATTTCCCTGGTGCTCAATTATTTCAGATAAGATGACTTGATTTTAATCTGAAACGAAATGAGTCTTGAACCTTCCGGTATGGTAGCCGAACACCTTACAAGTTAGAACGTTAGAAAAGTGTAAAACATAGCAGTCTTTTAAATCTTAAATTGAATGGCAGGCTCGGTTACAGATAAACTTGTAAAATTCAAGAGAACATTATTTAAATGGGCAAATATGTATTGAGTTTTTAATGTACGTGCTGAATGATCGTGTTTAGTTATATTTATCGGCTTTTTTTTCTTGCATTTTTGTCTATGAGTTTGTGGTGTTTTATTTATCTAAATATATATTTCGGATCTGTACATTTACGATCTTTATGCTACTACGCTTTTAGGTATTTTTGTGGTTTTTTGATTAAATCGCGAATAACTGTCAATGGAAAAAGGTTCAATAATTTTATAAAAATTATATTCCGAAATGTTCGGAACTTGGTAGGCGTTACTTTTAGTTCTTAAGGAAGTTGCAAACAATAATTACCATTTCAAGTTCAGTTTATACGCAGTTCGTTGAACTAATCGGACTTCCATTACCCACTGGGCTAGCAATTGGTTCAAGGGGGTAGACAAATTTATCGTTCACAAATTCTGAATTAAAAGTATATATGTTTTTTTTTCTCTTTTTTTTTCTTTTTTTCTTTTTTTCCTTTTTTTGGTTAGAAGATCGCTTATATTTAAGGCGCAAATAATTTTTTAATTCAGTGCATTTAAATATGTTGGCCTTGAAGTTCGCGTACGCGAAAAAATGTTTCTAATTTACCTTTTTTGTTTTTCACGTTCATAATCATTAAGTTTAGTTTAAACTAATTTTAGACTGTAATTTAATATCGATTTGATTTGTGCCAAAATGTGCATACAGTGTCAATGACTTTTGGTGCTAGATTGCGTGCTCTTCGAACCTCAGTTACGCTTTTATCTTTGATCTAAATTGGTTTCCTTCGCAATTTTAGCTACTGTCCCGTTCACTCACAAATATACATTGATAACTATTAGCATGTTTGCGATAAAAGTGTTCATTCTGCGGAAAATAAATTACAAAAGAGTATATATAGTATATGTTTTTTCGTTTATTTGTGTTGTCTGTAAAATTATAATCTGAATGACAATTGACAATTTCCGATAAAACATAAAAGTGGAATATAATAATGAACTAAATTTCAAAATAGATTGTATGAAAGAGCTGGACATATAAATATGTCGTTTTAATGTGAATTGGTAGTTGATTTTGAAAAGCCGATAGCGCCGTTATTGCTAAAAGTTGTCAAGCCTTTATTTTCCGACATATCGATTTTAAAATTCGACAAAATTTTGTTAATTGCTTAATAGTTCAAATATAAGGGGACATGTGTATTTAAAAAAATTTTAACGTATACAATTACTGTCAGAATACATCATAATGTATGGAATTATCTTCTTAAAATTAAACCTAACAGAAACATCTTTTAACACTATGTACGGCTGGTTGCCTACAATTTGAAAATATTTCTCTTTTAATTATATTATTATATACTGAATTGAAAACTATTTTGTATTTCCAACCATCTGTTTTGTGCTGTTTTAATTCGGAGATTAACGCTAAAGTTTACACATCGAAAGACTTTAATTATCAAAAACGGTCTTGATATTTGTTTCATTTGGCACCATACTTGTCAAAGTTGTCGCCATACAATAAAGGTGCTGTTTATTTCTGGCGGTAAAGTTAGTGGATTAGGCATTTATGCAGATAAAAAGGATATGTCGATTACAGCTGTTTAAGGAAGCAAAAAAAAAAAAAAAGTAAAAATCTGAAGCCGGAGCTGGCCAATCAGTAGTTTATACATAGAAATGATATGGACATGATTTTTACTTTTTTCTTTATTAGTTTCTTATGCATTTCATTTCCTTTTTTGTACTTGGGTCTTAATACAACGTTGTCTCGTTTTATCAGTGCTACTTTTAATTGCGGTTGACGGATTATAATTAATTGGATCTTCTCCGGATATTTAATTATTCCGCATGAAGTGAAAGAGCAAATATTACATCAGAATATAACACATGCTGCTACAGTGGTAATGTTGATATGAGAGTGTGGATAAATTCCACGACAGTCGGTAACCAGGTATATGACAGGCAGGAAGAAAACTATTGTTCGAATAACACCTATTTTGCCGAGATATATGCATTTTTTTTTACTTCGAGCCAGCGGTTGTAATATTATAAGCTTGCGGATCACTGGTGTTCCACACAGTAAAAGTTTAACAATTTTATAACTTTTCTGTTTGTTATATTATTTTCCTTAGTGATGAAATGAGCCAGCTTTTAAGCAAGGTTCTGACTTCATCTCCTCCAGGAAGAAATTCATCGAATTCGGTGTTTAGTGATGACTAAATAGTAAATATTTTTATACTTCCACAGAAGTTCCTACGTCTTTTCAAAAACAATTTACACGGCAGAAAAATTGACTGCGGACGTCTTCTACATTTCAGCTTAAGTTGTGTTTAAAATAGAATAAAAAAACGAACATTAATAGTTTTACTAGATTACAAGTTGTATGATAATGGAATGTACATTAGGCATTAATGAAATTAAATATTTCAGAGATTTTTATTTTAAAAAAGTGTACAGTTGAATAAGTGCATAAATAGGATTCTGAATGATTTTTTTTTTTGCCTTTGTAAACTAATGGTTTTGATGTGTCTGTTACTGCTTTGCGTGTTAGCGCATATATGTGTATACAGGTAAATTAAACGTGTTTACAAATGAAGAGATTATAAAAAAAAATAATAAGAAAGTATGCAAGAATAAACATTACGAAAGCAAAACAACGAGAAAATGTTAAATAGTTAGAAATAAAGTTAACTGAAAATTCTATCTAATGTTAGGCGTTGATGGAAACCATTAATAAACAAAAGTAAGATTTATAATTTTAACTTTTTAAAATACCGTTTACGTACTGTTTGTTTACATTGTAAAAATATAGTGTTTATTTTGTGCCAGTTCCTCGGGAATTGGAGTTGTTTATAGAAAATTGCAGTTTGGTTTTTAAAGAATACGAACCATAGAACACATCTGTAACACTAAAAACGTTAAATGTTGATGAAATTTAGTCGGCTTGCCGAATTAATATTAACAAAATAACATTGCCAAAACGAATGTTACTCGGAAATTTCAGTAGACGGTATAGAGCTGTTTTCAATTTTCACGTTTTTTTAGTGATATGTTAATCCCCCCCCCCCCCATCCCCCGTTTAACCAGTAGTTAATATCCTACGGCTATCTCTCTATGATACAGACATCACACTTTATATTTAGATATTCAAATTTTAATTATAAAATCGATGAGGGACTACAAGGTTGTTTACATCCGGAATAATTGTGTCCAGTTGACTTGTGCGATGCTGGGTGTACTTCCGGCAGCCTAGCACAATATGATGAACAGTTAGCGGTGAGGAGTAAACACCACATATAGGCGATAGTTGGCCGTCCAGTGAATATTTGATTATTGCTGTTAAAGTCCATTTTTGAATATCCATAAATTTGTGGAGGTAGTTTTGATATATACTATAAAACAGGAAATTTATTCGTTTTTATCTAGCAGGCATGCGCCGGGGATTATGGTTAACCATTTTCGGTACGTATCGGTTTTTACTAGAATTCCGTATACACGTAGTATACGGAATAATCGTAATAAGATGGTTCAGAAACGACAAAAATATCAGAATTAAATAACTCTGGAACGGTGTGACTTATTAAACTTCAAAATAGGGACATATAAATCACAATTAAACTTCTCTTTATGACGATCTGTAACTTGAAGATAATCGATTATTACCCCGGACGACAAAAAAAAAAAAACAAATAAAAACCCAAGAACGACAAGAATATATGTAATATCGAATTTAAAACAATCTAAAATCGCTTAAAAATTCATAATTCTTCATCAAATAATGCTTCAAAATATAAAACAAGACGCATAAGCACTTTCATGAAATAAAACATTACTGATAAGAAATTTAAACCGCCTTTTTCGGGTAAGAAACAGGCAAAAAAAGGGACGTTCATGTGAGTAATAGCTGGAGTGAAAAAATTGAAGAAACCAAAATGTATGTAAGTTTTAGGGAAAAAAATGCTTTTTTTTGTTGTTTTTTTTTCTCGGGCGTATAATACAGCAATGTTTCTGCTATTTGATAGGAACTAAACCGTATCTTTTATTATTCGTTTTTGAATGGTTTTTTTTTCAATTGATTCATAAGTATAAAGCACGGGTTAATAACATGTGCGTAAAAGAGCCTTTTATAGGAATCATATTATAGCCGAACTTACAAATTTAAAATTAGGCCTTCAGAGCGCTGAAAAGTTTGAAATTTCAGAAAAAAATTTATTTTTCTGACTTGTGATTGTTTATGGAGAACCGAATTTTATTTCATTTTTTTAACGAAACTTTCAAAGTTGGCAAAAGTTCAAAAAAGCGCAACTCTTTTTCGGCGTGGGTATTGTAGTTACGAATTGTGAATAAGGTTAAAGATATGCGCATTCCCGTATATTTCCCTAGTTTTGAGCATCCGGGGGTGTTCAACTTCAAAATTAGGCTTTCGGAAGCTCGAAGTTTTAGAAAAAAAGTTTTTTTTTTCTTCAGGCGTGTGATTTGATAGGAACTAAACTATATTTCATTATTCGTTTTAGAATGTTTTTTTTTTTTTTTTTAACTATTCATCAATGTACGTATATTGCATAAATATAAAGGCACGGGCTAATAGCAATAATCTGTCGGTAATTTTTAGATTTTTTTTTTTTTTTTGTTGAAGCGAAAATATCAGACAGTAGCTCGGAGCTTAAGTAATTCGAAATAGAATTATTGTAAATACAAATAACTATTCAGTGTACATTTTTGTGACTTTTAAGACAGTGATTCGAAGTATATCATATAACATATAAGGGGATGGATGAATGTTAGAAGGCAAATGCGAATGAAAAGAAAATGAATACGGAAAAACGTTAGGATAATCCAGTGTTGCAAATAAAACAGAAACCTGTTTTACACCATTGCTCGATATTCTTCAAAGTAACGATTTCGATGTGAAACAGACTTCTGATACGTATATTTAAGAGTTCCGCTAGTAAGAAACAGATATTAAAAATGATTAATATTGCTAGTCAGTCAAGTTTTTTTATCAAATGTTTTGTTTTTTTTTTTTTTTTTTCTGCTTTAATATGAAGTTAGTTTAAAATGTTATAAACTAATAGCTTTCCATTATTTAAAACGGAATGTAGGATTCAATCTACTTATTTATACACACTATTCTGTTAATCTAGCTTATTTATAGAAGTTGTTGGTGGCCAGATGGGGTTTCTCGTTGGGCCAAAAAAAAAAAAAACAAACAAAAAAAAAACTGAATGTATATAAACCGAATTTTGCTTTATCACGCACCGTTATTTTATTTTTCATTCCTATTCAGCAAGTTTATTTGGTGAAATGTTTCTTTAAAGTTTCTTTTATTATCTACGGTTTTGATAGTGTATGTTGTGATCGCATTCGTTGTTTGCATACATATGTATATTTTATTTTTCTTGATAAAAGAAGTCAAGCTCATCATTTTAAAGTATCAGGTATAATATTTTTTTTATTATAATGTAATAAAATAATCAAATTTGGAGGTTATGAAATCATTAAGGAACTTTTCCCCGTTTTTTTTTTTTAATAAATTTGGAACGCAAACATTTTTAAACCCATAACAATACACATTCACAGGAATGCTGGGTGAAAAATATGTACGATATTACAAATTTAAAATTGAATATCTTTGTTTTGAATTTAGTATTACGTAAATGTCAATTATGGTTGTCTAGCATAACACACGAGATCCTCCGCGTATGAAACATCATGCTTGACCGATGTTGATGGTAACAGGTGCATTTCTGTTTTGTTGTATATTAAATTATTCCAACAAATTTATAACAAGTCTTCTGTTGTTAAATTCTATAAATGAAGTGCCATTATACTTGCGCGAACAGTGACCGTAGCTTTTATTTTGCTCGATGTACGATATAATATTATTTCGAATTGATCTAGGAGTTACTGGCCGGTAAAGGATTTATTTTTACAGTGGGAAATTTACAATTACGCGAAAAGTACGAAGAATAAAAATTAGCCTCGCGATGAGTTTTTTAAACTTGTTTACGTCTACTTTGTGTTTTTGAACATTCCAAAATAGTTTTTATTGTCCGGTGTTATTTGTTCGGTTTTTGTTTTTTATTTTTTTATTCTTTTCGAAGATATTTAGTTTGTTCGTTGTTTAACTTTAAAAGTATTATTAAAAATAATTAGAAAACGCGCAGGTCCGATTGAAAAAAGTTGTACATTTCTTGGAAGCATGATTTATTAAAACTTCTACAGGTTGTTTACTTGAAATTATTGGCCTGGTAATTTTTGAGAGCTCTTCATTTGAGTTGAAATTTAAAGATGTCAGATGCAGCCCTATTGCGTTTTTGCCGTGTGCGTTCATTGTGTTAGTATTTAGTTGACTATGTGTACACTATCATGTGTCAGACACGTTGAAAAGTTTGGCGCCACTATGATGTAAAAGTTACCCCATTTTGGTGCGAAACCGTTAATACACGTTATGTTCTGTTCAGAATGATGTTTTGGTCGGTTTATTATCTCTGCCATTCCGCGGAAACGCATTTTACAGGAAAACAGCTTCGTTGCTCAAGGAAGATCACAAAACCGAGGTAAATACATTTAAATTCTAGCGTAAGTTTTAAATTGCAAGTTTTTAAGACTACGGAATGTCAAAAGTTTGTCTCAATTTACTGTTTTTATGTATACATAGTTCTTTTTTTTTTTTATCGGTTAGAGTGGTATTTACGTAATCGCACATTTGTGTGCTAGCAGCAGTTACATTGTTAGCTGTGTTATTGTCGATTTATTACTGAATAATAAATCCAAAAAATGATTTTTTTCTTCTCGTTTAAAAAAACTGTCTTTTAATATTTCAATAAATTCTTAGGTGCCCTTTCAAAAAAAAAAAAAAAAAAAATCATTTTTTACAACAGTTTATTGTGTGTGTGTGTGTTTTTAAACGTGGGTTTGTTTAATTTGCGTCGACAACTGTATTGACATTTTCAGTATTGCTTTAAATTGTCTAAAAATTTTACTGGAATTAAAAAATTTTCTCTCTATTTTATTTTACATTTTTTTCCCATCTGTATATTTTAAAATAATTATGGAAAATATAGCATAATATTCTAAATGTAAGAAAAAATTAAATTTTTAAGAAACAAGTTCATGATGTTTCCGCGAATAATGCAGAAAATCGATTTTTTTTACGTAGCTCTATATATGAAAAATAATTCAAAAAACAGAAATACACGTACAACATTTTTTAAAGAATATATGTAAAACAATCTTAAACGTTAACATCGAGTTATTTTTTTGATTCAATTATTCTTCGATATAAAAATCAATTTTATCGTTCAGTTTAGCGACCTCAAAAACGTAACTGACCATCAAATAACAACGCCTGTTAATAGTAGAATTCGAAACACAAAACACAAAACAGAAGCTTTTTGTTATAAAATAAAAAATTTACTGATAAAAAATGATTTGAACGCACTTTCTTTTGGGGCAAAGAACGGCAAAAAAAAGGCGACTAAATATTTGAAACTTGTGGGTGCCGGATACCCAAAATTTTAGTTTTTTTTTGTTTTTTTTTTTTCAGACGTGTGATAAGATCGCTACTTGAACGGAATGAAACCATATTCCATTTTCTTACCGAAAATGTTGAAATTGACGAAAACCTTAAAAAATCGTGTTTTACACTGCTTTTGGTGCGAGTTTTTAAGAATTTCAAAACGAGTTATAAATATGCGCGTCTCAGGATTTTCCAAGTTCAAAATTGGGCCCTCGAGACGTCGAAAACTCGAAATTTTGTAACAAATACAGTCAAATAATTAATGGGTTTCGAATAGATTCTTTGATGATTTTTAAAATTACCGCAGATAAGTTTTTACCGTTGAATTTTTATCTAACAATTTTTTTGGAAAAAATTAGTGTAAATTTTGTACAAAGACGTTAAAAATAAATAAATATACGTTTATTTTGATATTTTGATAGTTACTAACCGCTTCTTTTAGGATAGAATTTTTTTTAATACAAAATTGTAAAGAAAATATTTCTCGTTGCTACAATTTTGTCTCGACTCCAATTGACATATAAATATAAAATTCGGGTTAACGAGAATATGATTGGGCAGTCGTGTTTTTGTTGTTTTTTTTTACGGAAGCGAAAAATAAAATAGAACGCTGTATGGAGCTTAAGTAACTCGGAATGAAATCGTTACAAATACAAGTAAACTATCCATTTATTGCGCAGACTTTTTATTTTCAAACAGATACTAGCGAAAGTGTTGTTTTACGATGATTCGTAGTTAAATATGTCTAATAATAATTAGGCCTAGATAAACACTATGGAGAGCGAGCACAAACGTAATAAAGTAGCTGAAAGGAGACGGAAAAAGGTTTTGATATTCCACCGTTGTAAATAAAAGATCTGTTTTACAATATTGCTCGATATTCCTTTGAAATAAATTATTCCTAGTGTCCTGTGATTTTTCGTCGTAATTTACAGTGTTTGTAATCGTATGTATTAGTTTAACTTTAGGACTATCAGTTGGCAGCTTTTAGTGTCATTCGTGTTTACATTTTAATAAAATGTTTACGCATCGAAGTTTTTAAAATGATAAATAGTATCATTTCGGGAGTATGAAAAAATTGGCGGGAGAAGTTGTATTATATGAATAAAAAATATACGTAGTAGGAGCGATACCAATAGTTTTGTATTAAATGCATATCTTAAGTTTATTGTTATTTATAAAAATTGTTATATAACATTCAAATGAATTTTCATAAAGTAATAAAAAGCGATAAATAAATCGTCAGCCATATGATATATTTGAATGAGCATTCTTTACAAATTATGAAACGTTAAAAAAATTTAATATAAATAAAGATGGAAGTAAGAAACCGGTGAATATAATACAATTTTTTAACTTCTGCGAGACGATTAAAAAGAAGATGGTGTCGGGATGTCCTACAAACGCAGAAGGAAGTACCGTTTTAATATTAATATTATACAAATAGTTTAAACCTTTCATATCCAAATTAAAGTAACGTTTTAAGTAATAAAAGCTTCATTACTCACAATGGGGAGAAGGAGTAAACAAAAAGTTATGTTTTTTATACCCTCATTGCTGGTTATGCTATAGTATACCGGTACAGTGTGTAAAATTAAAAAAAAAAAAAGTAATAAAAACCAGTTTTCATTAAAGTTTTTTCCATTTTTACTCAATAAATTTCTTGTAACAAATCAAAATATTTTATTATTAAAATGTAATTCTTTATGCGTGATTTAAAAATTCATTGAACTGCCGACTAATGGTACTCGTTACTGCAGTTGAAATTACGTGTTCGATTATCAACACTGTAAATTGTGTGGAAAAATCACGGGACGTAAGGACTAGCTTGAAATAACTACTCGTACTTCGGCAGATAAGATAAATAAACAGATTTTTATGACGTGTTGTTAAAAGTTCTGCTAGTAAGAAGCAGATGAAGATGATTAATATTAATAATCGGTTAAATGAGTTATCCGAGTTTTTTTTCTTCTTTCATATAACAGTGTAGTCAGCCATATTTAAAAAGTAATAAACTCACAGCTCTCTGTCATTTAAAACGTAACATAAATGAATTGAATTTAGTTCCAATACACATTCATTTGATCTTCTTTTTTCATTCGTATTTAATGAATTTTATTTGGTGATATGTTCTTGGAAGTTTCTTTCATTATCTATGGTTTCGGTTATATGTATTGATTATATTTGTTATGAGTGTGGCTGTATGTTTGTGTATATTATATGTTGTATGTATGTAATTTTTCTTCAGAATATGGGTTGAACGGTCTTTTGGAGGTAGTGGGTAGCTTTGCCTCGTGTCTTTGCACATCTTTCTGTTGCGATTTATGTTCAGCTTCCAGTTTTCCATTTTTCAGGCATGTGCACATTTTTTAAACCGAAGACGACATTTTCCTGCTAGTCGTTAGCGCACGACAATTCAAGATTATACTTTTGTATCTCGTATTCACCATAATATAGTCTGTTTCGTTTCGTATCCGTTCTCCTGAGCATCGCCATGTGTAAAGTTTCCTTGCATGATGTTGCAACCAAGCGTTGCTCGCTGACAAACAATTTTTCTCATCGAATTCTACGAGTTTTACGCCTCATTGATTTTGCGTACCTAATCCGGAAGGTCCCACGGCACTGTCATTTCTGTTAGTTTTGTCCACTTTCGCATTGAAATCTCCGATTACAAACAAGAAGTTCCGTTTACCTAGCTTCTTGATTGCTTTATCTATCCCTTCATAAAAATTTTTTCACTTCTTCATCTGCACTTTCCCCTGTTGATGCATATACTTGTATTATCAATAGTGGTTTGGGATTTACTTTTATACTCATCGCCATTACTCGCTCTGAGATTGTCAGAATTTCATCTATTCTTTCGCTGAAGAATATTCCGACTTCATTCTCATGATTTTCATCTCCCGAATATACATAGGTTGTCCAAAAAACTTTGAGACTGAGCTGATATTTTTGGAACCACGCACGCTAGCGACAAGCGGTAAAATACGTCGAGTAGCCAAACATGTGTACGACAACATATTCAAAAATCAAACCTCTAGGTACAGTAGAACGCGCACACTGTGTAAGAAGTGACCCTACCAATTTTTCAAGAGAAAATAGACACAAGAAAATCGAAAAAAATTTACTTACAAACGGTATAAAACAATTATTATTATTACTTTTTTTTTTTGAAATAACGTCTCTCGTTTTCGAGACATCTGCCCCACCTTTCGCGCCATTTCTCAGTAATAGTTTTGGCAAATTCCGCCCGAGGGATCGCCTTGAAGACGTTTTGACACAAGCAGTGGTTACATCTTCATTGCTTTCGAACTTACGTCCCCGTAGGCGGCTTTTCAAAAAGGGGAAACAGCCTGGATGAAAAATACATACGATATTACAAATTGAAAATTGGACTTTAGTTTATCAGACGGAATGCTCGCACTTGAAACACCATGCTTGACTGACCTTGTTTCGTTTTAATTCGATTGGTTTATTAAAATATTTTTTTAGTTTAGGAGAATGCGGATTATCTTTTTGAATTCATTATTCCGAGATTTTAAAAATTTAGAAAAATTCCATTAGCACTTAAATCGTTTGATAGCGCTGCGTCTAAACAATATATATTTCGTGAAATGCATCGTGTGAAATGCATCGTGTGCAATGCATCGTGTGCAATGCCTTCTTAAGTTATTATTCCGTAGTATTTTACGGTTTAAGTTTAAAGTTATTTATTTTTCGATTTTTCTTCTCTTATATGTGTAGTTTTACTATTGCCTACCTTTTCAGTTAATTACATGTAATTTAGCGCGTACTATAAATTATGTTCGTTCTCTTTGGAAGTTTGTGTGCTATTATTCGAAAAAAATATTCGCTGTGATAATCTCGGCGGGGTCAGTATGGCGATAACTATCATCGAGATCTCGAATTTTCCGTTCTTCGGTTCACTAAAACAAATATATAAATTTATGTCTTTCACATTTTCGCAAACTAGTGGAGAATAAGTTGCGGTGTATTTTAGTTTCTGTCACCTGCAGTTTTAAACTAGTATTTACAATCGTTTAAAAAAATATAACGTTTCCATTTTATATGGGTATTATAGGATTTTTCTTGTAGGGTTATATGATTCGGGGTACAAGATAAACATCGGTTTTATCTCGGCAATCCAAATGTAAGTGACCTTTGCTGAAAATAAACGCAAATGATATTTCGGTTCAGTCTGGAGCAGTTGATGAAGTGGAGAGGTGTTGTTTTATCACTACCCGGTGAAGAATTTGCCACGGTGTGCTGCTTTCGAACTTGACACGTGGTAATGATTATTGTTTACGAGTGATGGGGGGAGATAACTGGATTTCCCCTACTGCTAGAAATAATAACCTTTAGTGGTGCTCGAAAGAAAGCGTATTAAAGTTGGTAGGCTCTCTTTTAATTTTATTTTAATAACGATTAGCCGTTCGTGAGGAATGCGTTCCTGCACTTCGGCTCCAAAATGAAAAAGTGACCAAAGGGGAAGAAGGGAAGAAATTTTGATTAATTTTTTCCATTATTTCCGCAGTGTCTATCTCGATTTGTTAGTCGGCATTTTCTGTTCCGCAAATTAAAAGGGTGCATTTCGGATTTTTTCTTTTGAGTAATTATCCGCCGTTCATTGAAGCTGTTGAAAATTAAATAATTTTGCACGATCCGATAATGGCCGATATTAGCTTGGAAAGAGGTTGCGTGACTTTTTTTTGTATTACGTCTGTTTATTATTCTTTTAATAACAATGATGAACCGATGAAATGAAATTTGACGTTATGCCATTTACGGATTTATTCAAGTTTGCGAGGGGCTTAACAGTTGCAGCAGTGCTGGTTTTAGGTTTCCGAACAAAGTGCGCATGGGTATAAAAATCCTTAGGTGTTAAAACTACAAAAATAAAAAACCTATACAAAATTGTTTAAAAACTGATATAAATAATACAAAAGCGAATCAGTATAAAAACACATGAACGAAATGAAAGAACCTAAAATATAACCGCGATCTATAAAAACTCGAAGAATAAATTACAAAAAAAAAAAAAAAAAAAAAGATAAAAAGTGAAAAATAACATCAAATACTGCTGACGGTGGAAACTGAAATTTATAAAAGTTCTAAGCACGACCGTTCGTAGTTTATTGACATTATTGATAACTTTTTAAAGAAAACTTCAAGTCGGTTTGAATTTTCTTAGGAAAAATTCAAGGTAAACAAAAAATAAAGAAGTAATTTTGTTCGTTCCGTTGTTTAATGGTGGCTTTTTGTTGAGAAGTATGAAAATGTATTTTTTTTTTTTTTTTTTTTTTTTTTTGGCACGTCAAAGTATGAAAATGTTTGTTGTACTATCTATCAAAGAAACAAATGCCGGTAAAACAGACTGACAACACAATTCGTGCCTGTTACAAAATCAGATCGGTTTCTTTTTATTTAGTGGTGAAGTTATTTTAACACAAATATCAAAGTAGTACTGTTAGACCAAAAATGTGTTTTACTTGTAATTGACCAACTCTTAGCTAGTAATTAAGATAGAAACACCGGCGGATAATTTTTTTGTGACCCCAAAACATAAGCCAGCTATTCACCGTAGACGATCAGTTAATTTCTTTAGTTCAACGGTTTTCGACGTTTCCTTTACCATGCTTTGGTTGTGAACCAGTACAAAATTTCATTCTCGATCGGTAAAAATGAATAACTCTATTATGGATCTGTGCCACATTAAGACAGATAAATAACCTTACGTTACAAAAATAATTTCATAACACATAACATCACATTTATCATTGAAGTTGTCCCCTAGAGACGTTCTATGTATAATAAATACATAAAATGTATTAAAATTATTAAGAAACACAAAACCAATTTTTTCTATGGTTTTGTTTCCATTTTTGGGCACGTCGTGTTAGACATTAATGCAATAAAGTGCTACATAAGTATAGTCAACGATTCATATTTAGATCACAATTCAATATGATCTTTATTGGGTTTTTTTTCCATCTACATTAACATCAGTTTAGTAATCTCTTAATTCGTATGAAAGTGATTAATTAACAAAGTATTAACAATCATTCGTGTTCTATACAAATATTGTACTGCCGAATAATTTATTAATATGTGTTTTACCTAACATTATGCTGAGACCGGTTATCATTTATAAATTTTAGATTTCTTCATTATTTCTAACATTTATTCGAATTTTAGTTTTGTCTGAAAATGGAAACCTATTTTCAATCGCTCGGTAATCCGATGTTTCCGTTAAGCACCTTCTCTATTTTATAAAAATACATATAAACGAATGAGCTACAAATCTTTCTTTATTTTTCTTATAAAAAAGCAAAATGGAATGCATAAAGGAATGAGCGAACCGACAAAATAATTAATTTTTGTTTCAACATTTCCCGTCATACATAAATACACGTATAGTCTACAAATAATATACCAATAGATTGGAGACAACTTTTTACCCTACTGCAAAAAAAGGTGCTTTCCAGAAAAATCGTAGCAGATTACACCTTCATATTCGGAAATCCGTAGTTTTGTAAATCCAAAAATTGGGACCCCCCCCCCGGTCGTGTAGTATATATTGATGTAAAGCTGGTTATTTGGAGGTAATGAAAGCAAAAGGAAATTTGAAAAGAGTTCAAAAATAGTATGTCCCTCATTATTATTGTTATTATTATTATTATTATTATTATTGCATTAAATTATACAGGCGCGGCCTGCTCAAACGGACCATGCGCACCCGGGGAATAGAAGGGATACTATATTGAATTTAGGAGGTTAAGGGAATGGTGGAATTGGAAAACATTGCGAATATCGCAGGAAGAATGGAGTTGTGGTAAGGAAGGAGGGAGGTTAAGCTGGACTCCAAGTGCCATTAGAGAATGGCAAGATGTTAGTAAATGGGGAATCGAAAGTTGTGTTCTTTAGCAAAAGGGACAAAGAGGGATAAGAATGGGTCAGGCAGGAGTGGGAAATTCTAAGTGTGGTAAGTATAATATTTTTCCTCCTTGAACGGATCGGAAGGGGGATCTGAGACAGAGAGTTAGGTTTGACGAGGAAAAAGTTGTTTTGTTGATTAATCGTTTCCAAGATTTAATTATAAAGGATTTCAGAAAGGATTTCATATCATTAGTAAAAGAGAAGTACGCGAGGATATGGATGGAAGCAGGAAAGCCTTCCTAGCAGCTTGGTTGATGGCTTCGTTACCGGGGTGACCGATATGATTGGGGATTCACATGAAAGATATAGAAATTTGGGATCGTATAGGGAGATCGTGGAGGAGAAGGATGCGTTGTACGATTGCATTATCTGTGTAAAAGTTGTACAGATACATTAGAACACTGAGTGAATCTGTAAGGATGAGGTATTTAGAAAGTGGCGAAGCAAAAGAGAGGAATTCCAGACACTTGAAGATAGCGAAGGATTCAGCCTAGAATACAGAATAGGGCTTTGGAAGTCGGAAGTGACGGGTGGGGGGGCAAAAATGGCTGACCCAACATGGTCATTAGATGTTCAGCCGTCCATAAAGCAGCAGATGTAGTCAGCGTATTTGGCAGTTTCGAGAAGATGTGCCGATGAAGGATGTAGACTGCGTATAGGGATTTAGGTAGATGGATTAAGTTAATATTGATATCTAGGGTTCTGATGGGTGTTATAGTTGAAAATTTTAAACCAGTTTATAAACATGCACTAGTATGGTTCGATTTCTAACTTTAAATTGCTAGGGACATCGCAGGCCCTAAAAATTTGGAAAAAAAATATTTTACTGTCGGCCGTTTGGTGCATTGATGAGATAGTTTCTTATTTGTAAGGTTCCGCAATTAATGACTTGCCTATCCTCAGGTCTTCCATTGTTTATATTGGTGTAATGATTATAGTTAAAAACTTTCGTTTTTGAATTTTTATCTATTAATTTTTTTAAAAATGAGATAGTGTAAATTATTTAAAAATAAACATTTAAGTTGGTACTCGCTATTTTTAAGTTATAATTTTTTTTTAATGCAAAATTTTCAGTTAATGGAGAAAAATTTTTATTTCTAAAAGTTTATTACTATTCATTAATATACATTTTAATATATGTATAAATGTAAAATACCGATGTATAATTAACGATTTTAGGATTTGGGAGTTATTTTTTTTATTTACCTGCTCTTTTTTTTTTTTTTTTTTTTTTTTTTGATATAACCTAAAAATAAAACTATACGGCGGCCTATAGAAACTAAAATAACACCAAAATAAGATCTTTACAAATTCAAATAAACTGTTCCTATACATCGTCGTCAAGGTTTTTTCTCTGTCTTTTTAGACAGATATGATTAAGGGTGTTTTCTAAGGAAGAGCACGATGCAGAGTTTAATATGTCTGATAACAGTTAAGGAAAAATTATTTTCAAGTTCTAAAAGAAATTTCGAAAAAGAGCGATAATGACGAAAAATTTTAAGTACTCATAAATATACCGGGAATATGTCGCGTGAAAAATATATGCAATGTTACAACTTTAAAATGAGAAATGTTTGTTTTGAATTTAGCATTATATAAATGTATCTATAATTGAACGTAAAGATTGCCAAGTGCATGAAAAGCATCTTTAACATTTTTTTTTTTGTGTTCAGTTCTGTTGCCTCTAATTTCCTTTAAGATCTTATCTCTGAAGTTTGTGCATCGAAGTCAGCGAAATTCTATCGATTTACGACGTCTCTCCCGTGATATTTGATTCATGACAGTTTTATCGATAATCTCTAATCCTTATCTGATGTTAGAGAATGCCGTATTGCATTTTTGCCGCTGCTCGCTCAGCTATGGTGGGATTCTAGAAAATTAACGTGTCGATGCGTTCCCCCGATCAGCAGTACGCTGTCTCTTGCCTAATAATCCCTCTCCCCTGCAATAATACCTATAAGACATAATTTTGAATAACTTCTCGTCTTTGTGGAAAACATATTGGTTCTCTCGCTGAACCTTTCTTGGCATTAATTAAACTGTCAATTAAGCCATAGTGGCCAAAATTACATTTCCGCAGAGATTTCAGCGCTTTAAGCCGCTTTCGCACAGGACACATGGTCTGTTGCATAATTTTATTTTTTAAAAAGCTTTCCCTTACGAATGTTATCAAAGTGTTCCTCCTCTTCTACTTCCCACGTGCACTTTGTGTTTGCTCAGCGCTCGAAATTTATTGGCCCCGTTTTATAAGTAATAAAACAGTGCTAGCATCTTTCCCCCGACTGCGATTGTATTCGTTGTACATTCGATTTGGAATGGCAGAATAGTCAATTATCTGTAAGAACTAATCCGCACATCCGCCTACTGTGATAGCCGCTGTGGTTCAGTATAGAACCGGTATGCCATATTTAATTATTAAATAAAAAAAAAAAACATGGTTTTGATAACATTTTTCCGATTTTTAATTTCCTTTATTGTGTTTATCGCCAAATGTAAAATACTAGTATCATATGTCCAGAGTTATATCGTACAGCAGACTTGACAAAATATTCCGGAGACAACGTAAGTATTCGTATTCACCTTTTTATTCTTCAGCGGTGAGACTGTTCATCTTGCATTTGGAGGGCATTTTGTAAATTTTAACAAGTAGTTTGGTGTCTGTTCTCTGCCTATATAACATTATCGTATATTTCACGATGAGTTAAATCAGCGGTAGGTGTTGATGTATGAAATAGGCAACCTTGAGCTACGTCTTTTATTAAATGTAATTGCACTACTGATGTCTCTGTCCATTTGTTTTTTTTTCAGCCTAGACTTATTGTCCATTTAGTCACACTTTTTTATTTTATTTTATTTTACTTTTGCTGTTCTCCTGTAGTTTCTTATTGTAAGTGCTGTACTTGAAGCGTATGATGCGATTAACGGAAAAAGTGTAGGTGGCAGCAGTTTAATTTCGCAGAGCAAACTGATTTACCGGGAAAAAAAACGACAAACCACGCTAATCTTTTGAGGGTATGTAATAGATAATTTTATTTCTGATTCCGGATAAAATCACTTAGTAAAACATTAGCGCGTTCTTTCGTAAAAATAAATATTATGTGTAATGTGTACATTACATACTGTATGTGTATATATATATATATATAAAAAAATAATGAAATGAAATAAATAAATAATTAATTAAATAAACCCAAAATCATAAGGTGTACGTGCGTGTGTATGGGATACAGCGATCGGCCGGGGGTGGTGGAGCAATACGTAACGTTACGTCACGTCACGGATGACGTAACGCAACCCGGAGGCAAGCGTTTGAGGAACTGCCGCTGGACGGAAGCAGCCAGTCGGATTTTGGAGTTGGTAAGACACAGTAACGAAAGTTCACTGGGAGTCCGTGCCGGTGGCCCACGACATTGGCCAGACGCTTTCTATTATTGTATTCGGCCATATAGAGTCGCAATCATTTTATAACATCTATTCGAAAAAGTACTAGTGAAACAATTTTGTTAAAAATAAAACGAGCTAAAGGAAGGAGTCGCGTATCATAAGTCCCACGTCAGGTCGTTAGACGAACTGTATCAACGAAGAGGAACAACAGCCCCCCCCCCTCCGTGAGTTCGTGATATGTATTAAATTTATTTAAGTTTATATTAATCATTATTTAGGTGGAAATTTTATTATTGAAATTACGGTATTTTAATTATTATTGTATTAATTAAGAGTATTCAAAGTTTTCTTACGGTCGACCGTCTTCGAAAGATCCGTGTACGATTTTGATAATAAAAAGTAAATTACAATTAACGTTCTTGTGTGTGAATTAATAATAATAATAAAAATAATAATAAAAATAATCTAGTCAAATCATTTCATTTATTATTATTATTATCAATACAAACGCGCAAATGAACTGCAAGCGCGAGTAGTGTAAACAAATTATTAAAATGATAAAAAAAGAAATATACAAACTAATTAAAATAAAACACTATCTATTAGTAATAACGTAATTTACGGTCGAGTTATAATATTTTTACAAATAATCGGATACTGTGTACATTTTATTTTTTTTCTTTACCCTTTTATTTATTTCACCTCTACATCATAAACCGAAATAACTTACCTGAAATTTGAATATGCTATATTGTTAGCATATGTTTGCATTGCTTATTTAATAAATTCAAAGTAAACCGAGCTTAGAAACTAAGTTGATTTAGAGGAACATTTCAGAACTGCTCCTGTTCGTCAGATGTAGCAACTTAATGGAAATAACTAGTGGTAATAAAAGATAACTGCTAATATAACAATAATGATAATAGTAATAATAATAGTATTTAAGTACTTAAAACCAGTTTGAACATTTAATCCTAACTGAATTGTAGACATTTATTCATTCTTACCCAAATCAGCATACCAAATCCACTTATGTACACTCATATAGATACTTACTAAGGTATTCATATGATTCTACCCATACGCACACAAATACATACACATGTACATATATATACTATGATCTAGAACAAACTGCAGTAGTGGTAATAATAGTACTATTAATAACTTTAATAAGTAGATTGTTGTATTGTTCGGAATTAGTAATTATTGTAATAACTTTAATTATGGTACATTACTTTTTATATGTTCTATTATATATTTACGTCTTTTTTTGTAGTTCAATAGGGTTATTTTTAGAGTATGTGGCAAAGAATTGAAAAAGATAGCACCTTTATATATAGCTTGAATCCGGGTATGAAATTCTTTGAAATGTGGTATAGGAGCACCAGATACTTTTACATTAAACTTATCTTTATGTTTGCAAACAAAACTTAGGATTTATAGCGTACTTTATTTGCTTTTGAACCAATCATTCTCAATACTACTTTTTGTAATTTGTTAATAAGATCTACGTGATTTGTTGCTGCCCCACCCCAATGTATAATTCCATATCCTAATGCTGGCTGGTATAGTCCAAGATATAGCCGGTGTAAATGTTCAGGGGAAAAATATTCATTCAGGTAGTAGAAGAGATAATTCAATTTTCTTAGTTTTTCTTCGCAGTATTTAATATGTTTATTCCATGTAAGTTTATTATCTAATATCAGAACAAAATATTCAATTTTATCTACTCTATCAATAGGGACATTATTTTCATATAGAACATGAAAATTTTCCCAATAACTCTGACCTTGGTAGCTATAAAGCATGAGTTTAGTTTTATTTTCATTCATAACTAATTTATTATACTTCAGCCAATTAAAAATTTTATTGATATCTCGCTGAACATTTGCTTGTAACCTATCTGGATAATGGGAACTAGCTACCAGTACAGTGTCATCAACATAAGTAAATATCTTTCCACTTACAGATAAATTACATAGATCATTTATATAGATTAAAAACAAATATGGGCCTAATATACCTACCCTGAGGCACCTCAGACTCTTATACAATACCATCACTAATAGTGCCATGTTACATTTTTCCTATTAGTTAAATATGTTTTAAACCAATTATACATGTTTCCTCGAAATCCACAGTTATATAGTTTAGTTAGTAATATTGTATGATTTACAGTATCAAATGCTTTTCTTATATCTAAATAAACAGCTGCCACTGAGCTGCCGTCTTCCAGATGTTCAGAAATACATAAAATATGTTCAAATATGGCTGTGCCTGTTCCCAAATTTTGCAAAAACCAATATTGATTATTATTAAAAAATTTATTGCCTTGTAGAAAGTTTTTTTTTTTTTTTTTTTTTAGAAAGTTCACAACAATTCTCTTAACACATTCCCCAAGGATTTTTGAAATTGTAGACGTAATACATATTGGTCTGTAGTTGGACATTTTTTTTAGTTTCCACTTTTATATACTGGTGTGATAATTCCCGTTTTCAATATCTCAGGAAAAACTCCTGCTTTTATGGATTAATTAAAGAGATAACACAGAGGTGTAATTAAGTAATTCATATTATCCTTTATTATTTTTAATGATATTCCATCAAAGTCGTAAAATCCAAGAAGGCAAATGAGTTAATTTGTATATGTTGTGCAGTCAATTAATATTTTCTCATTTTGATTATAGCTATCGGGCAGCAGTTTTACACTATCCGCAAAATATTTGTTAAAATTTTGAGCTACAAGGTATATTCATTGCCACTTGTTAAAATTTTTTTATTTTCAACATTTATTTCTTCAATTTCACGAGAATTTTGTCCAATAGTGTGCTCTTAATCACCCACCAATAATGTTTTTTGTTTCGATTTGCATTTGTCTAGAAGGTTTGTATAATATTGCTTCTTTTCTTCCTAACGGCTTGTTGAACTCTTTTAGAAGCTTTTTCAAAGTTGTCTAGCAACATATTATTAGCTGGCGAAAGTTCGTACAGATTATACGCTGTGCTTTTGGACTTCAATATCTATCTATTGTGAACGTTTGTATTCCTTAGATTTATATTTTATAGATTTCTTGCAGCGATTTATAATTATTGAGATTTGTTGAATAAACCACTCAAATTTCTCGTTTATTGGAGCATTGCTTCTGTATATAGGTGAAATATTGCAGTTGTGCAATTCTTTTTGGAATAATTGTTTATCAAAGAAGTATTTAATTGTATCCTTTACTTTCAGTTGTGCACCGGACTGTAGCGAAAACTCTATGCTTATACCGCAGTGATCAAAAAAATCTAGATCAAATGTGTTATATTCCAAATATTCGTTAAAGATATCTTTGTTCAGCCCTCTAACAAATACATGATCCAGACAGGAAGTGTACGAAACTGCTGGCTGTTCATATGTTGGCTGATTTACCATACTAGAAAAGCCGTTTGAATATAGCAGGTTTAAATACTCACTACATCCTCGTTTATCTAACAGTCATGTCACCAGTTAAGATACAATTTTTAGGCATGTTACTAATTATTTCATTTAATTCTGAAATAAATTCATTACGCTTAGATTCGCAAAGCCGGTGAAACGCAACAATTGAAATGTTTCTTAAACTGTGTGTGTTTATACAGACGCCAATCGCGTTACTAGTCGTATTTGTTAATTTAATTGTAGAATATTGTAGCCAATCTAAAACGTAAATAATTACCCCTCCCGATCTACTGTTATCATTGCACTGATTTACTGTTGTATAACCACGGATATTAAATCTGGCCACCTCTTCGCTGTACAACCATGTCTCAGTTAAAATTATTAAGTGGTAAGTGATTGCGTGCTTTTCCAGAAATATATTAAAATCATCAAAATGTTTCCGCAAACTGCGGACATTCATAACAAATAATTTAAGCCTATTTAACTCCATCTAGCTAAATTCGTCGCTATTAAACGAGATTAGAAAAGTTAAACTGATTATATGCAATAGATTAACTATACTACAAAAAGCACTACAAATAGGTAAACAATTATATCACTAGTAGACGCTACCATGAAATAACTATAGATTCTATAGGTAAAAATGATATCACTAGTGGACGCTACCACTGAGGTAACTATAGATTTTAAAGTTTTAAATAATAAAGTTAATAAACGAAATTTAACGGCACTTAATATGCGGCTATAATACATTTTGAACACGTGCATACATATGTCTAAGCTAATAATATTATAAATGAAGATATTAGAAATATGAAAAATGACAATAAACAGAATATAATAAGTATAAATATAAGCATAAACTAAGAATAAGCTACTAAATCCGATGCACGAGCTACAGGCAATAGAATGTGCGCAGGCTTACAACTGTTAACTGCAACATTAATAAAATTACCATAAAAATATAAATGAACATAAATAAAAACATTAATATTAATACTGTTGCAAGTTTCCATGAGTCGCAATATAAATACGATTGAGTAAAAAATATATATACGAGAAAATTATATAATGAAACGGGCGAGCGTATTTATAGGTAAAATGCATTACAAATATATGTGCATTAACAATTCGCACATAAACACTCATACGAATTAGTTAGATAACGGGCGAAAATTCTACATTAGATAAATCGGTAACATGTTCCAACGACTGAATCTTAATAATCGGGGCATTTTCACATCTGCGAGCGAACACTTTCCCATTACGAGTCCAAACAAATTTGAAGTCATTTTTGTGCAAAGTCTTGGCGGCACTTAATGGTCTAGAGTTTTCGGTTGTAAGATGCTCGCTTACAAATACAAGTTGCTCGTCACCTGATTCTGAGTAGTCTAAGGTCTTGTGTGTTGGCCGAGTTTTACGCACTTTTTGTACGCGCCTACAGAACCGTACGACAATATTTGGGTATAATTGTTTAGGCGTTTTCTTTAGTCTATGACAGATGTCGATATCGGTGTCTGTAATTGTCATGCCGATTGCATTGCCGATATTAGCGATAGTTTTGTTTAGATTTTCATTCGGTGTAACAGGAATGTTGCTAATAATGACGTTGTTTATACCGGGTATATTGTTCCAAATCACATGCACGCCATTTTTAGTACTCATTTTGCTCTTTTAGCAGTTTGTTTTCTTCGCGTAAGCCAGTTATCAGCATCAGAGCATCGTCTAGTTTGCTGTTGTTTTGATTGAAAGCAGTTTATAGCTGTTTTAGTGACGTCTGCAATTCGATCATCATTTCGGTTAAAGATGAAGTATCAGTTTGTATTCTCGAGAACATGATGTCAGTAGAGTTGTTTACAGCTGTAGACGATGGGAACGTGGATGTCCGCTTACCATTGTCGCGACACATTTTGCATTGCCACTCCTGCTTTTTTTCAGAGGATTTAGCCTTCCATATATTTTGTGACACACCACTACATCCAAAGTGAAGTGTATTACTACACCAAGCACGTGTTACAAAATCACCATTTATCGGCAAATCAGCAGAACATTTACTGCATATAGGCAGTTCCGTCTTTAACCATAAGCCGACGAAGCCCGGACTTACGGCCCTCGTCTCGAGGGGGCCTCTTAAGATGGAATAAAAAAATGAATTCAGAATATATATAGGAGCAAGGGGCCGCGTTGCTGTTCTTATGCGATCCACTAAATCGCTGGCGCATTTTTTCCATTCCAACCAGAGATTCGAACTCGGGGCCCCAGATTGCTAGACTGGCTGCGCAGTTCAGAATATTTAAAAAAATAAAAATAAATTTCAAACATAAAATATAAATATTTTATTTAAAGTAATAATTGTGAAATTGAAACATATTGTCAGCATGTATAAAATTCCATGATGTTTTACATAGTGTTTTTGAGCAATATATTAATGTTTAATTAATAAAGATATAATTAAAGAAGTTTTTATTACATTAAAAAGTACAATAATTTACAATTTTCTTCTGCACTTTTTTAGTGCATATTCAGAGAAAATGTTTTCAAAATTTATCCTTTCAAAAATATCTGATTCAATAAACATTGTTGCTAAATAATCAGTGACTTCAAAAATCCTCGTATACAATTTGTCATTAAAATTAAAACTTTTTTGACTTTTTGGTCGGCCATTTGGAATTAGCAAAATCTGATGACGGATTCGTAATCAGCGACTTCAAAAACCCTTACATATAAATTTTTTACGAAATTGGATTACTTAATATATGTATTTATTGATGTTTCTTGTAACGGATACTTTACCCCCCTTAAGGGTGAAATTCATGAAAATGCCGAAACACGTCAACTTTATTTTTTTATGTGCGTGTTAAAAAATGTTTTTCTTATTTTTTATGTTATTTTATAATTTTTTATTCCATAATTATGACCAAAAAAAGGTGTTTTCACCCCCTAGAAAATAGGGTATACAACTCCACTGCTTAAATCATTGTGGATTTTTTGTCCTCTGCACGAGAAATAATTTCCATTTTGTTTCATAAAAAAATATAGAGTTGAAGACGAGATATTTAGGAAAAACGATTTTCCTGGGGTGAACTTTAGGGGTGGTTTTCACCTCTTGGAACTGCATATGGGCAAATAAAAAAAAAACACGTGTCTAATATTTTTTTATTCTCTATAACATATCAAAATTTCATCAAAATCGGCGTCTGACAACTCGTGTATTTTCCGTGTAAGTAAAATTTTACATACAATTTTTCTTTATTGTTTCATCCACCATATCTTGTAAATGCAAAAAAAAGAAATAAAATTGTCATGTTTGTTATCATATGCTAACTTTCGTTTTTTTGATATTAACTCAAAGAGAATCAACAATGGGATAAAAAATTTCGATTTTAAGTTTATCTATTTCGTTAAAAACGGCATCATCGCTTTTTCCCTTGAATCTCGTTGATCAGGCTGATTCTCGTGTTGATTGAAAGTTCACACTTGTTTTTTAAACAGACTAAAGCGCCACTATGTTAAAAGATGTCGGAACTAGAGAGGAAAATTCGAAATTTAAAAAAATCTAATCTCTGCTGGCAAACTGAAATCTTGTCTTCAGGAGTATACCTTTCGACTCCCGAAAATAAGAATATGCCCTTTGCGAAGTTAGCGGGTTAGCAACTCGGGCCAATGAAACGTCACGTGGCTTCCTTTTTGTTTCGGTGGTGATGCACGTCGATCGTGTATTTTTTTTTTTAAGTGGGCCCCCAATCGGCGACATTTAGGGCCCCCTGACTCTTAAAGACGGCACTGCATATAGGAGCCATTTTAATATTATAGATTACAAATGGCACTTACCAAGAGTCAGCGACCGTTTCGTCGGATAGAGCGAAGAAGATATAATTTACGGAATTATGTAAAAACAGTTTCGAATCGAAATAATTTTAAGGGGCACCACTAGTGTAAAATTTTCAAAAAATCGATTTTTTTTTCTTGCATTTTTCGATAGCTTATATTTTTTAAAATAACATACTAAAATTTTAAGTATATATCAAATAGTTTTTGCGTTACAGCCTTTTAAAGAGTAGACTAGACTAGTGTAAAACTTTCAAAAAATCGATTTTTTTTTTCTTTCATTTTTCGAAAGCTTATACTTTTAAAAATACCTTACTAAAATTTTAAGTATATATCTGAAATAGTTTTTGCGTTACAGACTTTTAAAGAGCAGCTCAGATACGTAGGTATATACGAATAGGTTTGTTAACGTAATAAGACGTAATATACTATGTTAGCGGCAGCACATTTGCTATTCGTGTCTCTGATATTTTTGATTATCATCTTTTAATCGTTGTTGAATAATAGATTACTGACGATGGGTTTTTATCATTTTTCGTTGACTGATCGCTCGATTTATGTAGATGTATTTGTTGTTGCGCCGGTTGTTATTCTAAATATCCTCAGTCCTTTCGTATTCGTATCGCTGTTTTCATCTTGTTCGAATACATTGTAATCGACAACTTCTACAAATAACTCGGGTTTCTTTTATTGTTTTCCTTTTTTAGCTGCGAATTCGCTCTATTTATTTAGCTTAAAAGCTGCATTTATTTAGTACTGTTATAACTGTTTTAAAGAGCACATCGTTGGTAATTTCGTTAAAAGTGAGTGGAAAAACTCGGTATTCTAACCAAAAAGGTTCACACGAGAATCCCATGCGTAGATTAACTCCACGAAAACGAAAGTTTATTGGAAATCAGCATAAATTCAAGCTGTCTACCGCGAGTATCAGTACCTCGACTGAAAAACTGTTACATACTAAAGTAGCTTAAAAAAGCGGGGACTGGCGGGTCTGACGTCACCAACCCCTATTTGTTCCCCGGTGCTCAAAATTCACCCCAATTTATCCCCCGGTGCTCAAAATTCACCCCAATCTGTCCCCTGGTGCTCAAAACTCACCCCAATTTATGTCCAGATGTCCAAATTTCACCCAAATTTATGTCCAGGTGGTAAAAATTAACCCCAATTTCTCTTTTAGAGCCCAAAGTTACCCCAATTTATGTCCATGCGATCAAATTTAACCCAAGTCCCCCCCCCCCAATTTTCCTGGACAGTTCCGCTAATTCCATCCCTAATTCCCATCAAGGTATACAAAATTCACCCCCCAATTAGTGTACAGGTGCTGAAAGTTCACCCCAATTTGTATCCATATGGTTAAAATTCACCCAAGTTTCCCCAAAATTTCTTCAAATTTTCATGATTCCCCGTTCATACTGTTATCTGTAAAAGCGCTCGCACCGTTTCCACACATATATTCAACATAGCCTTAGCAGTGTACTCGCTTTCCCATACCCGCGCCTTCTATCATCATGTGTATGTATTATACATGACTCTGCGTGTAATATATGTAGCATACTTTTTAATTTTCATTTTTCGAGGTTGGGAGGGGTAAAATTTTGCCGGAGTGATAAAAACGTTTGAATCTCAACACTTAGAACCCAAAATTTAAAGGAATTTTCCGAGTCGTGCTCCGTTCCAGCATTTTTTTTCAAAAAATTTTATTTTTAAAGAAAATATTCGATTGTTCAATCAGTCGAATGAGAGCGGGCGAGTGTGCTGCTACGGGATGTATTATGTAAGCGCGAGCGCGGCTGTAATGGAAATATTTAAATGTTCCAGCAACTAGTTGAAACTGTCACCAGGTGAGGTGAATTCCAGTCGTTCGTTTTGAAATTAACTAGCCGATCATCTATGCTCACTCTCACACGCCACCGATAGAAACCTGTTCACGATCGCTACACGTTCACACACGCACACATATACACCGCCACCTGATATATATTTTTCGTCTTTTTCCGCTTCCGATCTTATACTTAATCCGTTGATATATTTTATTTTTTATTTTTACGTATTCTCTGTCCATTGCAAAAGCACACTGTCCATTCCTGCACACATATCAAGCATTGAGTTAACCTGTACAAAGGTACACTGTACTATTCCATGCACGCTCAGTCGCCACCGAAATAAACACCGCGATATCACACACACACACACACCACCACTTCGTACATATTTTATTTTCGAGTCAAAATATTATAGAATTAGCCTAACTATATTTTTCTTTTACGCTTCTGTTTATTTCTTCTGTTTTGTTTCTCCGATTCTAAAAATTAATCTGTCAATGTATTAGCCACTCTTTCATTCGCACATAATGTTCCCTCGCACTCATCTGCTACCAGTAGTTCTCTTGTCGTTCATAATAACTTTTTCAAGTCTAATATTATAGAATCAGCCTAATTATATTTTTTTTCGCTTCCAATCATTTCCTCCGTCCGTTGATAATTTTCTTATTTTATTTTTTCTCAGGTTCTAAAAATAATTCCATTGATATCTTCACTAGTATGATTGCGTAAACATCTTCTAACGGTATTCCTCATATTGTTCATAATAATTTTTCATGTCTATGTATTATGGAATTAGTCTAAAATATATTTTTTCCCCTCTAAAGTCTTTTTCCAATCGTAAGTATTCAAAAATTAATTCGAGTATATTTTTATTTAACGCTGTTCCATATTTTCCCTCTCCCCTATCCACCCTACACAAATTTAAATTCTTTTCTATTATTTTTCATGAGTACATCCCCCCCCCCCCCCCTGAAACTACAGTGAAACCATACCATTCATTCCCACGCATCCATCTGCTAACAATGATTTTCTCATTATTCATAATAATTTTTTTCGAATCTGTTAGTTTAAGATTATTTCATTTTTTTCAAACTCTAAATATATATTTTTTTTTTTTAATATCTTCCATATTTTCCCCCAATATGTCCGCATACGCTCATAATTCAAAGGTACTCTGCTTATTTCCTTGCATGAATGTTGCTATATCGTTGATTTCGATCTTGTGTCAAGGTCATCGAGTCTGCCCGGATCTTCTCCTTCATATCTTTTGTAGAAAAACCGGTTGACATGTACACACCTACACACAAACACCCATAACCTAAAGATCACCTGTAAATTTCGTTCATTTGCGTATGCAACCAGCTTTCACCAAAGGAATGTGGTTTTTCTGGTGCAACCCGCCCTCTTCAAAGACATGCATCGAGCTAGAATCTCGAAAGGATCTGTTCAGGCAGTCAGTATTAGTGTTACATTAAACGTGTAGAATTTGTTGAAGCTGTGTTCTTCACGCATTAATAAAAGTTTGCTCTAACATTAAAAGTAATAATTTTCTACATTCTTAGTAAAAAGTTAAAAATATTATTCAAACATGAATAACAATACCGATTCGATTGATATTAAAGTCGACGAATTTATTCAGAATTCATTTTCGAGTGATAGTGTCTCGCATACAACTTCATCACCTCAATCACAGCAATCAGATGATGGTTATACAGCAGAAGGATCAACATCTTCTGTACATAATATCATTGGTCCTGTATTATTATCAGAACAAGCAGATATAGCGGAATATTTTGTAGATATCAGCATCCATATAGATTGTGATTATGGTTTTCGAGTAACCGAACTAGCAATGATTGATATGTCTGGCGGAAAGTGTTTGCATACACTGTATAAGCCAAGCAGAGCATGGCATTCATCAAAAACGCCACATTTACAATGTTCTTCGATGAGTCATCACTTGAAAAATCCTTCATTATTTCCCTGTCGGGAAGAAACATTTATGGCACGCGATATATTCACGATAATATCTCAAAACCGAGAGCTCGCATATATATTTTAACGGTATATGCTAAACTTACACTAATGGAACTTAACGAAAAGTCTGAATTGTTGAGTGATTTAGACTATGAAATCGTTAATATGGATAAAGTCTTTCGACTACATAGTATTGAGAATCTACATGAAGAGTATTTTGATATAAGCAATTTGATAACCTGTAAACATCATAATGAGAATGATAGTTTTCATTGTGCAGCGAAAAACGTTATGGTAATGAAGGCCTGGTACGATCATGTTATCCATCCGCTGAAGCTTATGAATAATCTCAATATAAATGATTTAAGTCAGTTGTTCATTACAGCCACCAAAGAAATGATAATTACATTATTTCCAAGTTGTGTTGGAGACATTTATGCATTTCTACAGATAGATTAAAACCGGATGATATGATAAAATCACTTCTACCATGTTACGAGCATGAGCATGATGAAGAATTCGTCTATGAGGTGTGTTGATCAATAGAGCAACAGGTAGAAAACCTAGTAGTTTACGAGACACAGCATGTTCAAAGAAAAAAAACGAACTAGCACAAGCAGATCAGAGTTGCAACATACGAGTGGGAGATATATTCTCGAGAACAACAGCTTGATTATAAAAAACGTCGAAGATACATGTATCTATCTGTGAACAATTATCACATCAAACATAAAAAGGTTGACTAAAAGATTATTATTTTCTTTTTTCGTTCATTCTCGCCACTATTACCACTGGCGCCCCCACTGTCAAGACCTCTAAACATACATTACTAACCTCGCCAACACTATAATATTTTTTCTCTGTGTTACTAAATTAACCCAAGTATATTTTTATTCATTTGTTACACAAACATTTGTTCAAATCTTTTGTAATATATCGTACACACATTTATAGCCCACAGACACTACTTGCTTCATTACCACGAATACATCTCTTTCATGGTCACTTATCGTAACATAGTTTTTCCTGAAATTGTAAAAAATTCTCTTCGTTCCATTCTTCCAAGTTTTCCAAATTTCAAATCATGCATAATTATTTAAGAATCAAATTAAGTATATTTTATCATTTCCAAAAAATTAATCATCTCTGTACAAGGCATTAACTCATTTTTCAAAACAAACATATTATTTTTTTAATCTATCATACATATCATTTTTATCATTCAAATTTTTTTCTGAATTCACAAATAGTTAACCTATAGAAAACATATTATTGTAAACATACATGACGAAGTCACTCCTCATAATTACATCATGAATTCATTTTTTTTTTCATTTTTTTTTTTACTATCATGAAATTGTAGTAGTGTTTTTAATTTTTTTATTTTCCATACATGACAAAAGCAATAAAATCACGACATCTATGAATACACATCATATGCTTCCAATAACCTATCATGCATTTTTTTAAATTAGTCCAAGCATACTATTTTTTCAATAACAAAGCCGATCATACATAATTTTTTCTTCTATATAATCACTAATCTATGAAAACACTTGATTCGTTTTACTCATACTGTAGCAACCACTCCTTTTCCCTCATGCTAACAAACTTCAAAATTTAATAATATAACACGAAATTAATCTAAATATCTGTCATGCTATTAAAATTAATATATCAATCTTTACATTCCTTTTGTACATTTCTGAAAAAATCCTACAACATGTTTTAAAATTAATCGAAGTATACTATTTTATTACCTAAAATCAATTATTCTCTCATACAGTTTTTTCCAATCATCCATAATGTTTTTTCTGTATTGTCATTATTACAAAGTCATACAAAACAACAACACATTTTTAATCATAATGAATCATTCATTCCATTCCGTTCATGCTATATACCATTATCATTCAATTCAACGTTATGAAATTAGTCTAAATATACATTCATGCTAGCAAAGTTATTATCTCACCCTTTGCATTGTTCCAAGATGATTTATTTGACATTTTTTCTTTAAATTTCCCTCATACTATTATTTTTGAAATGTAGGATGATGACTATGATTAGAATTCATGATTATGAAGAGAGAGATGCATGGTGAAATTGCATTGTCATTATATGCGAGATGATGTGTGTTTGTGGGTGAGTATGGATGCATGTAAAATATATGAGTGTGTTAGTAGAAAACATCCGTTCATGCGTGAACACAGGTACAGATACAGTTATAGAATGAGAGAGGTAAAAATATATATTTTGTTATGTTTGATATGTGCATGATAAAGAGGTTATCAAAGAATAATCACATTACCCTCACAACTTAGACATTGAGTTTTACCTTTGCAATATTTTAGATGTAAAAGCAGTGACATTGACATGTGGTAAACGTTTTCATCACTTTTGACTAATTATAACCAATTTTCCAACATTTCTCTTCGTTTTTCCTACATTTTAATACTTTTACACCGTTTCAGTCAATTTTTGCTATTTAATGCCATTTTTTCCAGTGTTTTTACCACCTTTCTCACAATTTTCATCATTCTTTCATCATCTTTGTTAGGTTTTTTCTTACAACTCTTTAACATTTCGATCGTTGCTAGTGATAACCATCATTATTTATGCTTTCAATCCTTCCACTTCAGCAATGCACACATACAGCTTAGCAATCGCCGCAGCCATTGAACGTTGTAGGACTGCAATCGTGATCTCCATTTGATTATTGGGATTTAAAAGTCACATCTTTGAACGCTTGATCTAATGCATCAACATGATTTTTTTTGTATTCGCCCACCCGCTGCTGGAGGTTCCACTTAATATTCTCAACAGACTATCATACAGTCGTTTAATAAGAGAATCTGTAAGACCCGAGAAATTTACTTAACGTTTTCCCAACACATTTACAGACCTACCCTGTACACTAAGGAAATCTTTAAACATCTCTGTAACCATTCCTTTTAAGCTGGCGGGAGCAAGGAACTCCTATAAACGTTTATCAATCAGCACTTCATCGTTCATCGCCCTGGTTTCACTCGCCGTTGCACAGACATGTAATAAACATTTTCTTCTTTTACAATTTTCTTATGCTATAACACTATTACATCATTTTTCCTCGTTTCTAACTAATTGTAACCAGTTTTCCATTATTTCTTAGCATGTTCTTCTGTTTTAGGTCCTTTTGCGCTATTTTTTCATCAATTTATGTTATTTCACATCGTTTTTCTGGTGATTTTAGTGCCTTTCACACAATTTTACTAATTATTTTCGACTATTTCTTAACATGTTCTTCTGTTTTAGGTCCTTTTTGCACTATTTTTTCATCGATTTATGTTATTTCACATCGTTTTTCTGGTGATTTTAGTGCCTTTCACACAATTTTACTAATTATTTTCGACTATTTCTTAACATGTTCTTCTGTTTTAGGTCCTTTTTGCACTATTTTTTCATCGATTTATGTTATTTCACATCGTTTTTCTGGTGATTTTAGTGCCTTTCACACAATTTTACTAATTATTTTCGACTATTTCTTAACATGTTCTTCTGTTTTAGGTCCTTTTTGCACTATTTTTTCATCGATTTATGTTATTTCACATCGTTTTTCTGGTGATTTTAGTGCCTTTCACACAATTTTACTAATTATTTTCGACTATTTCTTAACATGTTCTTCTGTTTTAGGTCCTTTTTGCACTATTTTTTTATCAATTTATGTTATTTCACATCGTTTTTCTAGTGTTTTATTACCTTTCACACAATTTTACTCAATTTTTCCCCATCTTTGAAGATTTTTTTTCATTTATCTCATACATTATATCTCCGAATGTGACGATTAGCTATCCTTTTAAGTACATTTTTTAAATTCGATATAAGTGAGGAGTACTTTTCAGGTCGACATGTATACTTCGTGATATGACATTCAATTCATTATTAATCTATGTTTCAACATGTTTGTGGTCGGTTGTTGGAGGTTTACAGAACTTTCTGTTGCATTGCTTATAGTATAATGGTTCTTGTGTGCTAGTGAGATGATGGTGTTTTGTGGGGAATAATAAACATGGGAAAGAGAAGGAGTGCGCCCCATCAAGCAGGGGGGAGTGATGCTTCGTAATTAACTTGGGTATTGCGCGCATTGCATGGCAGTTATAATATGCTCGAGCAAAAATTAGTCGCTATACTCGCATGGTGTTCATGTTATTCATTAAATGTTCACACTGAGTGATGCAATGGGCTCATCAACAGATGGATCCATGCTATCATTTCGATTTTTATAATTGTGATCTGCACTGAGCATGTATGTATTACAACGAACCCATCAACTCTGTTACAGATGGTAATGTTTGAGGATAGATAGTGAAACGTTCATTAGAACATGAATGTGTATACAAAGTGTTGTTACATCACATGTATGTCATCAAATTAACTAAAATGTTGCGTCTATAGTAAAAAAAGAAATGAAGGTTTTTCCCTAAGAGGGCGACTATAATAAAATTGATGCGATTTTAGATGGAAATGGGGGTATTTTACAGTAAAAACGCTGTTTTGCACCTAAATGGTGAATATTCTGGAGGTTAAACGGCATTTTTCACACAAAATTTGATGTTTTTTTATAAATGTGGCTATTTTACTCCTACATGGAGTAATTTCTGCATGAGGAGTACTTTTTGGACTGACATGTATACTTCTTGATGTGGTATTCAATTCATTCTGAAGCTATGTTTGAACAGCTTTGTAAATGGTTGGGGGGGAAGTTTACAGAACTTTTCTGCTGCATCAGTTATAGTATAATAGTTTTTATATGCTAGTGAGATGAAGGTATTTGGTTGGGAATAGTAAATATGGGTAAGAGGTGGAGTGCATCCCAATCAAGCATGGGAGAGTATTGTTTGGGAATTAACTCCATTATTTGCACACATTGCAATACAATTATAATCAGTTTGGTCAAAATTACTTGTTATATATCGTTCATGTTATACATTAAACATTCACACTGAGAAACGGACTGGACTCTTCGACATCAAGGTCCATGAGATCATTACACTTTTTTTCAACAATTTGTGACGTTTCATACTATTTTTTAATGTTTTGAACGGCTCTTATGATGTATTTCAGCACTTTTTCCCAGGTACAAAGCTCGTAATGCGAAATAATTTGAATTATTTCGACAGTCTTTACACACAAATAAAATACTATACCATTAACACACTCAACATGAAACAAATCATTACAAATAGAAATAAACAACGAAATTGCTCAGAAATTTTAATGAAATTCAAGAAGCATAGTGTATATGAAAATGAATATATTCTTTAAATCAACACTCCAAACTTGCAGTTTCAGAATTATATCACACCCTGACTAAGAACCCCGCTGTTCCTTTTGCTGCATATATATGTATATAATCATATATTATTAAATTATACATATAACTACATATGTACATATATATATCTAAATATATACATATATATATCTACATATATACACATATATATCTACATATATACATATATATATCTACATATATACATTACACCCTGTCAAGAAAGTATCGGGAATTGTCAATTTAAATCTCCCGGGTAATAGCTAGGCAGATAATTTTTTTTTTCCAGGTTGGTACAACTGTTTTGTATTATGATGCCTATTTTTAGCGCGATCTGTCAACCAGTGTGTTTACAGCAGCTGTTAAAATCAGTCGACCTTGAAGTGTTTTGTCGAAGTTTTACAATGAGTGAAAATATTGAACAACGTACTTATGTTAAATTCTGTGTTTCGAACGAAATTTTTTGTGCCGATACATTGAAAATGTTACAGAAGGCTTTTGGTGAATCTGCTTTATCAAAAACGCGGGTTTACGAGTGGTACAGAGCGTTCAAGGATGGTCGGGAGACGGTCGAAGACATGCCTCGCTCTGGACGGCCTTCAACGAGTGTGACCGATGATAACGTCGATAAAATCAAGGAAATCGTTGCTGAAAATTGTCATGTGAGCTTGAGAGAGATGGCTCATGGATTGGGCATGTCACACGAGAGCGTACGTACGATTGTGCACGAAAAATTGGGTATGCAACGCGTTGCGGCTCGGCTTGTTCCGAAAGACCTGAATTTCTTTCAAAAAAAGTACCGAGAACAGGTAGCTGCAGACATGCTGGATCGAGCCAATTTGGATCCTACCTTCTTGGAAAAGATAATTACTGGTGACGAGACATGGGTGTACGAGTACGACACGCTTACGAACCAGCAATCGTCCGAATGGCGGCCAATTGGCGCGCCAAAGCCGAAAAAACCTCGCCAAAGCCGATCGAAAGTGAAGATCATGTTGATTGTTTTCTTCGATATTCGAGGCGTGGTACACTATGAATATGTGCCAGCAGGACAGACAGTCACCAAAGAGTTTTACTTAAGTGTTTTGAGACGTTTGAGAGAGGCTATCCGTCGTAAACGTAACGATTTGTGGGTCGACAATTCTTGGATTCTCCATCACGATAATGCGCCGTCTCACAAAGCCATAATTGTGAATGAGTTTTTGGCCAAACACTCGGTAAATATCATCGAACAACCGCCGTATTCACCAGATTTAGCACCCTGCGACTTCTTCCTATTCTCAAAACTCAAATTTCCGCTACGGGGAATGCGCTTCGAATCGATTGATGACATCAAGACGAATGCGACGCGAGAGCTAAAGGCCATCCTGGAAACCGCCTATCAGAAGTGCTTTGCCGAGTGGAAAAAGCGTTGGCATATGTGCATCGCTTCGAATGGATGTTATTTTGAAGGTGACAAAATAAATTTGGATGAAAATTAAAAATTGTTCGTTTAATTTAACAATTCCCGATACTTTCTTGACAGGGTGACATATATACACATATATATCTACATATATACACATATATATCTACGTATATACATATATATCTACATATATACACATATATATCTACATATATATACGCATATATATCTATGTATATACATATATATCTACATAAATACATATATATCTACATATATACACATATATCTACATATATACACATATATATCTACATAAATACATATATATCTACATATATACACATATATATCTACATATTCTGAAACTGCAAGTTTGGAGTGTTGATTTAAAGAATATATTCATTTTCATATACACTATGCTTCTTGAATTTCATTAAAATTTCTGAGCAATTTCGTTGTTTATTTCTATTTGTAATGATTTGTTTCATGTTGAGTGTGTTAATGGTATAGTATTTTATTTGTGTGTAAAGACTGTCGAAATAATTCAAATTATTTCGCATTACGAGCTTTGTACCTGGGAAAAAGTGCTGAAATACATCATAAGAGCCGTTCAAAACATTAAAAAATAGTATGAAACGTCACAAATTGTTGAAAAAAAGTGTAATGATCTCATGGACCTTGATGTCGAAGAGTCCAGTCCGTTTCTCAGTGTGAATGTTTAATGTATAACATGAACGATATATAACAAGTAATTTTGACCAAACTGATTATAATTGTATTGCAATGTGTGCAAATAATGGAGTTAATTCCCAAACAATACTCTCCCATGCTTGATTGGGATGCACTCCACCTCTTACCCATATTTACTATTCCCAACCAAATACCTTCATCTCACTAGCATATAAAAACTATTATACTATAACTGATGCAGCAGAAAAGTTCTGTAAACTTCCCCCCCAACCATTTACAAAGCTGTTCAAACATAGCTTCAGAATGAATTGAATACCACATCAAGAAGTATACATGTCAGTCCAAAAAGTACTCCTCATGCAGAAATTACTCCATGTAGGAGTAAAATAGCCACATTTATAAAAAAACATCAAATTTTGTGTGAAAAATGCCGTTTAACCTCCAGAATATTCACCATTTAGGTGCAAAACAGCGTTTTTACTGTAAAATACCCCCATTTCCATCTAAAATCGCATCAATTTTATTATAGTCGCCCTCTTAGGGAAAAACCTTCATTTCTTTTTTTACTATAGACGCAACATTTTAGTTAATTTGATGACATACATGTGATGTAACAACACTTTGTATACACATTCATGTTCTAATGAACGTTTCACTATCTATCCTCAAACATTACCATCTGTAACAGAGTTGATGGGTTCGTTGTAATACATACATGCTCAGTGCAGATCACAATTATAAAAATCGAAATGATAGCATGGATCCATCTGTTGATGAGCCCATTGCATCACTCAGTGTGAACATTTAATGAATAACATGAACACCATGCGAGTATAGCGACTAATTTTTGCTCGAGCATATTATAACTGCCATGCAATGCGCGCAATACCCAAGTTAATTACGAAGCATCACTCCCCCCTGCTTGATGGGGCGCACTCCTTCTCTTTCCCATGTTTATTATTCCCCACAAAACACCATCATCTCACTAGCACACAAGAACCATTATACTATAAGCAATGCAACAGAAAGTTCTGTAAACCTCCAACAACCGACCACAAACATGTTGAAACATAGATTAATAATGAATTGAATGTCATATCACGAAGTATACATGTCGACCTGAAAAGTACTCCTCACTTATATCGAATTTAAAAAATGTACTTAAAAGGATAGCTAATCGTCACATTCGGAGATATAATGTATGAGATAAATGAAAAAAAATCTTCAAAGATGGGGAAAAATTGAGTAAAATTGTGTGAAAGGTAATAAAACACTAGAAAAACGATGTGAAATAACATAAATTGATAAAAAAATAGTGCAAAAAGGACCTAAAACAGAAGAACATGTTAAGAAATAGTCGAAAATAATTAGTAAAATTGTGTGAAAGGCACTAAAATCACCAGAAAAACGATGTGAAATAACATAAATCGATGAAAAAATAGTGCAAAAAGGACCTAAAACAGAAGAACATGTTAAGAAATAGTCGAAAATAATTAGTAAAATTGTGTGAAAGGCACTAAAATCACCAGAAAAACGATGTGAAATAACATAAATCGATGAAAAAATAGTGCAAAAAGGACCTAAAACAGAAGAACATGTTAAGAAATAGTCGAAAATAATTAGTAAAATTGTGTGAAAGGCACTAAAATCACCAGAAAAACGATGTGAAATAACATAAATTGATGAAAAAATAGCGCAAAAGGACCTAAAACAGAAGAACATGCTAAGAAATAATGGAAAACTGGTTACAATTAGTTAGAAACGAGGAAAAATGATGTAATAGTGTTATAGCATAAGAAAATTGTAAAAGAAGAAAATGTTTATTACATGTCTGTGCAACGGCGAGTGAAACCAGGGCGATGAACGATGAAGTGCTGATTGATAAACGTTTATAGGAGTTCCTTGCTCCCGCCAGCTTAAAAGGAATGGTTACAGAGATGTTTAAAGATTTCCTTAGTGTACAGGGTAGGTCTGTAAATGTGTTGGGAAAACGTTAAGTAAATGTCTCGGGTCTTACAGATTCTCTTATTAAACGACTGTATGATAGTCTGTTGAGAATATTAAGTGGAACCTCCAGCAGCGGGTGGGCGAATACAAAAAAAATCATGTTGATGCATTAGATCAAGCGTTCAAAGATGTGACTTTTAAATCCCAATAATCAAATGGAGATCACGATTGCAGTCCTACAACGTTCAATGGCTGCGGCGATTGCTAAGCTGTATGTGTGCATTGCTGAAGTGGAAGGATTGAAAGCATAAATAATGATGGTTATCACTAGCAACGATCGAAATGTTAAAGAGTTGTAAGAAAAAACCTAACAAAGATGATGAAAGAATGATGAAAATTGTGAGAAAGGTGGTAAAAACACTGGAAAAAATGGCATTAAATAGCAAAAATTGACTGAAACGGTGTAAAAGTATTAAAATGTAGGAAAAACGAAGAGAAATGTTGGAAAATTGGTTATAATTAGTCAAAAGTGATGAAAACGTTTACCACATGTCAATGTCACTGCTTTTACATCTAAAATATTGCAAAGGTAAAACTCAATGTCTAAGTTGTGAGGGTAATGTGATTATTCTTTGATAACCTCTTTATCATGCACATATCAAACATAACAAAATATATATTTTTACCTCTCTCATTCTATAACTGTATCTGTACCTGTGTTCACGCATGAACGGATGTTTTCTACTAACACACTCATATATTTTACATGCATCCATACTCACCCACAAACACACATCATCTCGCATATAATGACAATGCAATTTCACCATGCATCTCTCTCTTCATAATCATGAATTCTAATCATAGTCATCATCCTACATTTCAAAAATAATAGTATGAGGGAAATTTAAAGAAAAAATGTCAAATAAATCATCTTGGAACAATGCAAAGGGTGAGATAATAACTTTGCTAGCATGAATGTATATTTAGACTAATTTCATAACGTTGAATTGAATGATAATGGTATATAGCATGAACGGAATGGAATGAATGATTCATTATGATTAAAAATGTGTTGTTGTTTTGTATGACTTTGTAATAATGACAATACAGAAAAAACATTATGGATGATTGGAAAAAACTGTATGAGAGAATAATTGATTTTAGGTAATAAAATAGTATACTTCGATTAATTTTAAAACATGTTGTAGGATTTTTTCAGAAATGTACAAAAGGAATGTAAAGATTGATATATTAATTTTAATAGCATGACAGATATTTAGATTAATTTCGTGTTATATTATTAAATTTTGAAGTTTGTTAGCATGAGGGAAAAGGAGTGGTTGCTACAGTATGAGTAAAACGAATCAAGTGTTTTCATAGATTAGTGATTATATAGAAGAAAAAATTATGTATGATCGGCTTTGTTATTGAAAAAATAGTATGCTTGGACTAATTTAAAAAAATGCATGATAGGTTATTGGAAGCATATGATGTGTATTCATAGATGTCGTGATTTTATTGCTTTTGTCATGTATGGAAAATAAAAAAATTAAAAACACTACTACAATTTCATGATAGTAAAAAAAAAAATGAAAAAAAAAATGAATTCATGATGTAATTATGAGGAGTGACTTCGTCATGTATGTTTACAATAATATGTTTTCTATAGGTTAACTATTTGTGAATTCAGAAAAAAATTTGAATGATAAAAATGATATGTATGATAGATTAAAAAAATAATATGTTTGTTTTGAAAAATGAGTTAATGCCTTGTACAGAGATGATTAATTTTTTGGAAATGATAAAATATACTTAATTTGATTCTTAAATAATTATGCATGATTTGAAATTTGGAAAACTTGGAAGAATGGAACGAAGAGAATTTTTTACAATTTCAGGAAAAACTATGTTACGATAAGTGACCATGAAAGAGATGTATTCGTGGTAATGAAGCAAGTAGTGTCTGTGGGCTATAAATGTGTGTACGATATATTACAAAAGATTTGAACAAATGTTTGTGTAACAAATGAATAAAAATATACTTGGGTTAATTTAGTAACACAGAGAAAAAATATTATAGTGTTGGCGAGGTTAGTAATGTATGTTTAGAGGTCTTGACAGTGGGGGCGCCAGTGGTAATAGTGGCGAGAATGAACGAAAAAAGAAAATAATAATCTTTTAGTCAACCTTTTTATGTTTGATGTGATAATTGTTCACAGATAGATACATGTATCTTCGACGTTTTTTATAATCAAGCTGTTGTTCTCGAGAATATATCTCCCACTCGTATGTTGCAACTCTGATCTGCTTGTGCTAGTTCGTTTTTTTTCTTTGAACATGCTGTGTCTCGTAAACTACTAGGTTTTCTACCTGTTGCTCTATTGATCAACACACCTCATAGACGAATTCTTCATCATGCTCATGCTCGTAACATGGTAGAAGTGATTTTATCATATCATCCGGTTTTAATCTATCTGTAGAAATGCATAAATGTCTCCAACACAACTTGGAAATAATGTAATTATCATTTCTTTGGTGGCTGTAATGAACAACTGACTTAAATCATTTATATTGAGATTATTCATAAGCTTCAGCGGATGGATAACATGATCGTACCAGGCCTTCATTACCATAACGTTTTTCGCTGCACAATGAAAACTATCATTCTCATTATGATGTTTACAGGTTATCAAATTGCTTATATCAAAATACTCTTCATGTAGATTCTCAATACTATGTAGTCGAAAGACTTTATCCATATTAACGATTTCATAGTCTAAATCACTCAACAATTCAGACTTTTCGTTAAGTTCCATTAGTGTAAGTTTAGCATATACCGTTAAAATATATATGCGAGCTCTCGGTTTTGAGATATTATCGTGAATATATCGCGTGCCATAAATGTTTCTTCCCGACAGGGAAATAATGAAGGATTTTTCAAGTGATGACTCATCGAAGAACATTGTAAATGTGGCGTTTTTGATGAATGCCATGCTCTGCTTGGCTTATACAGTGTATGCAAACACTTTCCGCCAGACATATCAATCATTGCTAGTTCGGTTACTCGAAAACCATAATCACAATCTATATGGATGCTGATATCTACAAAATATTCCGCTATATCTGCTTGTTCTGATAATAATACAGGACCAATGATATTATGTACAGAAGATGTTGATCCTTCTGCTGTATAACCATCATCTGATTGCTGTGATTGAGGTGATGAAGTTGTATGCGAGACACTATCACTCGAAAATGAATTCTGAATAAATTCGTCGACTTTAATATCAATCGAATCGGTATTGTTATTCATGTTTGAATAATATTTTTAACTTTTTACTAAGAATGTAGAAAATTATTACTTTTAATGTTAGAGCAAACTTTTATTAATGCGTGAAGAACACAGCTTCAACAAATTCTACACGTTTAATGTAACACTAATACTGACTGCCTGAACAGATCCTTTCGAGATTCTAGCTCGATGCATGTCTTTGAAGAGGGCGGGTTGCACCAGAAAAACCACATTCCTTTGGTGAAAGCTGGTTGCATACGCAAATGAACGAAATTTACAGGTGATCTTTAGGTTATGGGTGTTTGTGTGTAGGTGTGTACATGTCAACCGGTTTTTCTACAAAAGATATGAAGGAGAAGATCCGGGCAGACTCGATGACCTTGACACAAGATCGAAATCAACGATATAGCAACATTCATGCAAGGAAATAAGCAGAGTACCTTTGAATTATGAGCGTATGCGGACATATTGGGGGAAAATATGGAAGATATTGAAAAAAAAAAAATATATATTTAGAGTTTGAAAAAAATGAAATAATCTTAAACTAACAGATTCGAAAAAAATTATTATGAATAATGAGAAAATCATTGTTAGCAGATGGATGCGTGGGAATGAATGGTATGGTTTCACTGTAGTTTCAGGGGGGGGGGGATGTACTCATGAAAAATAATAGAAAAGAATTTAAATTTGTGTAGGGTGGATAGGGGAGAGGGAAAATATGGAACAGCGTTAAATAAAAATATACTCGAATTAATTTTTGAATACTTACGATTGGAAAAAGACTTTAGAGGGGAAAAAATATATTTTAGACTAATTCCATAATACATAGACATGAAAAATTATTATGAACAATATGAGGAATACCGTTAGAAGATGTTTACGCAATCATACTAGTGAAGATATCAATGGAATTATTTTTAGAACCTGAGAAAAAATAAAATAAGAAAATTATCAACGGACGGAGGAAATGATTGGAAGCGAAAAAAAATATAATTAGGCTGATTCTATAATATTAGACTTGAAAAAGTTATTATGAACGACAAGAGAACTACTGGTAGCAGATGAGTGCGAGGGAACATTATGTGCGAATGAAAGAGTGGCTAATACATTGACAGATTAATTTTTAGAATCGGAGAAACAAAACAGAAGAAATAAACAGAAGCGTAAAAGAAAAATATAGTTAGGCTAATTCTATAATATTTTGACTCGAAAATAAAATATGTACGAAGTGGTGGTGTGTGTGTGTGTGTGTGTGTGTGTGTGATATCGCGGTGTTTATTTCGGTGGCGACTGAGCGTGCATGGAATAGTACAGTGTACCTTTGTACAGGTTAACTCAATGCTTGATATGTGTGCAGGAATGGACGGTGTGCTTTTGCAATGAACAGAGAATACGTAAAAATAAAAAATAAAATATATCAACGGATTAAGTATAAGATCGGAAGCGGAAAAAGACGAAAAATATATATCAGGTGGCGGTGTATATGTGTGCGTGTGTGAACGTGTAGCGATCGTGAACAGGTTTCTATCGGTGGCGTGTGAGAGTGAGCATAGATGATCGGCTAGTTAATTTCAAAACGAACGACTGGAATTCACCTCACCTGGTGACAGTTTCAACTAGTTGCTGGAACATTTAAATATTTCCATTACAGCCGCGCTCGCGCTTACATAATACATCCCGTAGCAGCACACTCGCCCGCTCTCATTCGACTGATTGAACAATCGAATATTTTCTTTAAAAATAAAATTTTTTGAAAAAAAATGCTGGAACGGAGCACGACTCGGAAAATTCCTTTAAATTTTGGGTTCTAAGTGTTGAGATTCAAACGTTTTTATCACTCCGGCAAAATTTTACCCCTCCCAACCTCGAAAAATGAAAATTAAAAAGTATGCTACATATATTACACGCAGAGTCATGTATAATACATACACATGATGATAGAAGGCGCGGGTATGGGAAAGCGAGTACACTGCTAAGGCTATGTTGAATATATGTGTGGAAACGGTGCGAGCGCTTTTACAGATAACAGTATGAACGGGGAATCATGAAAATTTGAAGAAATTTTGGGGAAACTTGGGTGAATTTTAACCATATGGATACAAATTGGGGTGAACTTTCAGCACCTGTACACTAATTGGGGGGTGAATTTTGTATACCTTGATGGGAATTAGGGATGGAATTAGCGGAACTGTCCAGGAAAATTGGGGGGGGGGGACTTGGGTTAAATTTGATCGCATGGACATAAATTGGGGTAACTTTGGGCTCTAAAAGAGAAATTGGGGTTAATTTTTACCACCTGGACATAAATTTGGGTGAAATTTGGACATCTGGACATAAATTGGGGTGAGTTTTGAGCACCAGGGGACAGATTGGGGTGAATTTTGAGCACCGGGGGATAAATTGGGGTGAATTTTGAGCACCGGGGAACAAATAGGGGTTGGTGACGTCAGACCCGCCAGTCCCCGCTTTTTTAAGCTACTTACTAACGACTAAGAAATTGTTATTGATCCAACTCACGGGTATTATATTCTTCAGTTTTTCCGGTGTGTTCTGAAATTAGTAATGTAGTAATGTGTAAAACGTGTGAAAAAAAGTGACTTTTTATCAAGCAAGTTCACGTGGTTTAGGATTCAAAATAGCTGTGATGTGTGAATGCGGTATTTTTATTAGTAATGCATTTGAAATTAATAGACGTATAGTGACTGTGATGCGACTCCTAGGCATCGGAGTAACGGAGAGAATCTTTTTTGTGGTTTGATGGATCTAGTGAGTAAATTTTATTGTGAAACTTTCGCTGGATATTTCGCGAATTTATGGACCGCAGCAGAATCAGTTTACAAATGTAGTATAACGAGTAGGGCTGGTGATTTTAACGGGTATACGGATAACCCGGTTAACCGCCGTATCGGTTTAAACCGATCATTCGGGTGAAAACCGTATTTGCGGTTTTTACGGGTACGGTTAACCGTATGAAACGGTTACCCGTATTAATCGCGATTTCGGTTAACCGTATGAAACGGTTACCCGTATTAATCACGATTTCGGTTAATCGTATAAATCAGTTAATCCTTTTAACAGTTATATAATAAAATTTTAAAAAATGTTTAAATATATCGTTATAACTATAATTTTTTAATTGTTCGTATAGACGGTTATTTAATAAACTATAAAATTTTATTTTAGAGGGTGTGGCCGGTTAAGGGGTGTAAGAGTGCCTTTAAACCAAACTTTACAAAAAAATATATATAAATCTAGGGCATGAAAAAAGTAGTTAAAACTGGAAGTTTCAGACCCCTAGTCCTACAGGGGGCTCCTGTAGTCACCATTTCGTTATTTTCGGATTTTTTACGATATCTTAGTCATTTTTCAATCGATTTTAAAAATTCTTGTTGGAGGTTAAATATAATGGAGAATTCTATAATGGTGAATTTTTTTAAATTTTTAGACGCTAAATTCAAATTTTTAGAAACGTTCACAATTTTTAAAATGTCATAAAAAATATTTTAAATTTCAGTTACGACGGAAAAAATATATAGCGTGTTTTGTGGTGTAAACTACTTATTGAAATTTTTTCAGATTTTTAAGTGACGGAGAGGTTCAAAAAAAATAAAAACATGCATTTTTGACTGAAAACCATCTTGAAATTCAACTAATAACAACGAAATAGATATATGTTACGTATTTGAAGATAACATGTTTTTCTGAATTTTTTCGGATTGTTAGAATAAAAAAATATAGAAATTCTGCACGAATTTAAAATTCCCATAATAACAAATTAGGTAATGACATAGTATGTAACTTACATTTTATAGTTTGCTTCCAGTTGAAGTTTCAAAGGTTTTTCAGACAAAAATGCATGTTTTCATTTTTTTGGACTTGTTTCATCTGTTCCTGAAGTTCGAAAAAATTCAGAAAAACATTTTATTTTAATATATGTAACATATATCTATTTTGGTGTTGTTAGTTGAATTTCAAGCGGTTTTTCAGCCAAAAATGCATGTTTTTATTTTTTTTGAATCTCTTCCACCACCTTTAAAAATCCGATAAAATTCACCGTTATAGAACTTTCCATCATCTTAAACCTCCAACAAGAATTTTTTAAATCAATTGAAAAATGGCTGAGATACCGTAAAAAACCTAAAATAACAACATTAGGTATTCTGTTATGAATAATTTTCAAGTGATTTGCTATTGCCGAAGGAGAACTATTGTAACTTAAAACGGCTTTGCAATAATTACATATTGCGTCTTTACTGTCTATGGATTTTTCAGCATGATTCCATACCCAACTATTTTTTTTTGGCATCTTGAATTAAAAACGATATCAGAATTAAACCATAGCTGAAGAAAATAAATCGTCAAAACTAACTTTCAACCACTTAATACAACTTTTTTTACCAATGCGTTGTAAATAAATCGCACTGGTTGGAGCGGACTGTCTTTTGTAGCATAGCATCTGTTGCATTGCTGAGTGACTCACTCCCGTAAGCAGTGCGCGTACGCCAGTGATTATGAAGTAAGGTTTTAACTCAGCGAGCTGCGGTTTTCCCGTAAATAAATAATTTTTTGAAACTACGATTGATGTTATTAAATGACAAAGCGATAAGAACAAAACACGAACTAATTTAACTAAATCCCGCAATGACATTAATTACACAACAATCCAAAAAGAAACGAAAAAAAGATTATTATTATTATTATTATTATTATTATTATTATTATTATTATTATTATTATTATTTAATCAACATTGCGATTAATACGAATATCGTTTCGTACAATTAACCGTACCCGTGAAAACCGTAAAACCGGGTTTCACCCGTATCATCGGTTTTTAACCGTAACCGCGGTTACCCGGTTACCCGGTTTTTAACAGCCCTAATAACGAGAGCTGTGGAAGAGGAGAAGAAGCTAACATTAGAAAATGAAAATTCAGATACAAATTTAACGGTCTCTGGAGATGGCACGTGGAAAAAACGTGGCCATACTTCACGTTTTGGCGTAATCACTTGCAGGAAAATATTGTGAGAAGATCATCGATTCGCGTGTGAAATCTACTTACTGTCAGAGTTATGAATTTTGGAGAAAAAAAAAAAAATAACGATTCTGAAAGTTACGAAGAATGGCTCTCACAGCATGATGATTGTGATGTAAATCACGCTGGATCGGCTTCAAAAATGGAAGTCGATAGTATAAAAGAAATGTTCGGTCGCTCGATTAATAAATATGCAGTGAAATACATGCGGTATATTGGCGATGGTGATAGTGCTACGTATAAAGAATTATTTGATTTGAATCCATATGATGTCCCTGTAGAAAAACTAAAATGTGCAGTAGTTTTCTTTAAAGAAATTCCCGAAAATTGCCTTTTTTTTTAGCCGGTCACACTAGTGGTGCCCCTTAAGAACGGAAATGAACGCGTGAACAAACGTGCAACTCTAATAATAGTAATGACAATAATAATAATACTAATAATACTAAAAGTGATAATCATCATAATAAGAGTGCAATACTTTAGATCCGTGAGAATAAACCCCGCGGTGGCATCCCTGATACAATAAAAAACCAAATAAGTTATAACGCGCTTCATATGAAAACAAAACTATTTATCACGGTGCGGTATATACTTTAAACGTTAATCTTTAAAACTGTTTTTACAGACCTATTGGCACTTTTTAATTTATGTAGTTTACTAAAATCGTTATAATGCGGTCATGGAATGATTAAGATAAATTATATTTAATCACAGCAGGGACATTCGAAATTTAATACGTTTTTTTTTTTGTTTTTTTTTCCGTAATAGCTGCCGTTCTGTCAAATTAAAGATTGGACAGCAACGCGAAATGAATTAAAACTTCATACTAATATGCACGCAAGCTCGACATATTATCAAATTTAAATGTGGAAAATGCACATTTGTATACTATATATTCACGATGTCGAGTGTACACCTATGTGTAATGTTTATTAAGTTCTCACCAGTTCTGTGGAAAAAAGCAATTTCTTTAACTGAAGATTGCGTGCTTCACTAAAATGAGTCACCGGTGAAATAGCATTTGTCAAAAGCCGGAACGAGGTTTAATGATGTGTGCGTATGTATATATTAATTACAATGTAATTCTTAGGCTACTCTCCATTAGAAAAAATGCCCCAATTTTTTCTTTTATGTAACGTTTGTTATATTTTATAAGCCCCTTGACCCCTCTTGCTTTCATTTCTGTCTCTTTCTCTTCTATACTTTGTATAAAATAATCAAAATTTACAACGTAATTCTTACTGACATCAGCACAAAAAAAATAACATGATCACAAAAATCCTATCCTAACATTTAACTTTTAATATATAAAATTAAGACATTTTTTCGTTATATTTTTCGTTACATATTTCGTTACATAAAATTGTGACATTTTTTAAATAACATTAACAAAAAACCTATAAAATATAACAAAAATTGAGGCATTTTATTGGGACATTTTTTCTAATGGGGGGTAGCCTAAGAATTACGCTGTAATTAATATATACATTTATGTATGTATATTGTGATTGATAGAAGAATCACTTGAGTCTTAATTTAAAAATTCCTTGTGTTTTCTGTGTCACTGGTAACAGCATTTTTTTTATTTGTTTTTTTTTTTTTTTAATTTATTTATTTATTGGGCTTGTTAATCAGGGACCTTCATATGGAAGCAATTAGAGAAAGGGAAATGAATCAGTTATATTTTGATGCGGTGAGACATTGCTAGCAAGAAGGAACAAATAATGGGAACGATGTATGGAGAAGGAAAAGACTGGATATAGGAAGGGCAATACGGAGTAGGAATACCAGTTCGCAGCAAATTGGAATAGAAAGCAAAATGCTCGACGAAAGTGATTAACACTTAATGATTAGCATCACAAACATGCTCTTCGTGTGGGTGGAGAGAACAATATGGACAAGAAACCAACGAAAAACAAAACCGAGAAACAGAGAGGAGGGGCCAAAGCGCAGATGAATAGTGGAGACAACAACAGAACGACGAAGTGAAAGAAACAAAGAAGAACCATAGATTGGTAGGAAGACACTAGATTGTTGAACAGACAGATAGAAAGAACAATTGTTAGAAAAAGAGGAAGCGTGTATATCCGATACCATAATCTGAGATGAAAACTTTTACACGGCTAACGGAGATTAAAGGATGGGACTTTTTTAAAGAAAGGGGTGGGGAAGAAGCAGCAACCCGAGCCAAAGATTCCGTCGTTTCATTACCAAAAATGCCCGAATGGCAGGGAACCTACAGCAAATCAATTTGAGTGGAATGGAGGGAAGAAAGAACGTGGATAAGTGAGCGTATACGAAGAATAATAAAATCACAGAACTGATCAGGTGGGGGAGAATAGATTGTAGGGCGGACATGGAATTTGATAAAATTAAGAATTTAGAAGAAAGGCGATTTGAGGAAATGGAAATAATAGAACGTAGAATAGTCATTAATACGTTTATGAATGTAAAACAGAAAGGAGACAGACGAAAAGATTCTGAAAAATCAGAATCTGGATGGATAAAAGAGGCACTGACACCACCCGACCTCTTCGAACCACTTGTAAATACCATTACATGAGATGGAAATTGAGAATTGATAGCTCTGTGGAATTCCTGTCTAATTAGGGCCCGTGGAAAAAATTTATACAGCGTAAGTATAGTAAACATTTTAGGAAAGCGGAGCTCGATGAAATTAAAAGAGAAATAGGGGAAATTGTCAATGGAAATTACGTAACAGAAAAACGAACTGTACGTTCGCATGGATTTTGATTACTATTGCGATTATTAATATAAGCACAGTTCATTTTGCTATTTACATTAAACATAAATAAATAAGCGCCATGATCACAAGTATATTAATTTGTGAAATAAAATAATAATTAACCGACATAGTTCTAGAGTGTGCGACTTTGGAACATGGATAATTTGTATTTTATTTCATGAGTTAATATATACGTATATCTATTTTTCGTGCTTATTTATTTATGTTTAGTAAATTACAGCACTAGAAAAAGATAAATTCCAAAAAAAAAAAAAAAGAAAAAGAAAAAAGGTGGCAATGTCGAAAATCGAATAAAAAAGCATCGATTTTTCAGCGTTTGCTTTTACATGTACACGAATACTAAATATTTGAAGGAACATTTTTTTAATTGGATATATAGAAAATTCAGTATAATTTTTACCTTAAAAAATTGTTGAATGATCGAGGGAACGTTAAGTGCCGGTGAATCCGATACGAGGTGTTTATGTTGGATGGCTACCACCTGTAAAATAATTAAACTAGGACTGTAACGAGTATAGCATAGCAGCTACTTTGTAGTGTCATATTTAATTACTGAGCGTGGGCGACTGCCTATTCGTATATTTTTAGCTGTACAGATATAGGCCGTGTACTAGGCAATTGTTATATGCAACGCAGGTAGTTGCTAGGGCTAAGATAAAAAAGAAAAAAAAAATATTCCAGTAATGAAAAATATAGTCGGAAGATGTAGTAGATGTACCGTAAACAATTAATATTAAATAGGAGAAAAAAATATTAAAGTACTATAAATGGAAGTGTAGTATAATCTTACATCTTTTAGTAGCATAAATGATCTGATGAACTTAATCTATTATGTGATACTAACTGAATATTAATTTTAGAAAAGATTTATGTTTATTTTATGATGGGATATGTATGTAAGAAAATTTTCAAAACCGGTATTGTACTGGTTGATAAGGTTTACATTTCTACATCTTAACGCGATGTTTAATACTAGAATATTAGACAGATTTCAGCTAGAAGCAAGAAAACGAAACTAGAAATCAGCGTGATAAATAAGTTACGAGGAAATGTTCTTGAGGATTTAATGTCGAAAAATGAAAGTAATGATTAGTTATAATGACTTTTAAAAAAAACAGTAAAGTCTCACCAAAAACATATTGATTTGCCACAAGCTCTGTAACAGCAAAAATTTGCGAATAAAATTTTTTAATTTCTCGTTTATTATTTTTAAGTGCGAATGGGTACAAATTTAACATTGAAATATGAGTCATTTGTTGAACTTGATAGAATGTGGGTCATGGAGTGTTCTTTGTTCGTTTCTGGTACACGTGAGATTGGAAGAGTTTTGATCTGTTGAAAATGCGGGGCGGAGATTGTATATTAATATTCTCAGCCGTGTCTGGTGTGATGCCGGATAATAAAACGAACAAAAAGAATTTGTACGCTGTTGTGTGCCGACACATACGCCTGCGTGTGCTTGTGTGTAGAAATTTAACTGGTTCATTGGCATTTGGCCACGCTTGGAACGCGAATTCAGTGTAAAAAAATTTTACGGTTGTTTGACGTTAACAGGCTAATTCGAGGTCAGCTTTAATTACATTTATTAAGCTTCCGAGAAGCTATATTTTTAAAGATATGTTTATTTTTTATTATTTCATGTAACTATATTGTAGAGTATACGTTGTTATTATTTTTGTGGTTAACAGTGTCGCGCACGGTTTAATATTTTTTTTTCTTTCTTACAAACTGATAAAAAGATCAGTTGAACATTAGGAAGGACTACCGTATGTATAAATAGTACGTTATTAAAAACTATTATCCTGGCAAAAAGTTCCAGCCGCTGAAATCGGAAATTCAAAAAGATTTGTAAATAAATAAATGTTTTTTTACCGTATTCGTTAATCAGATTGTGAAAGTTTGTTATTTTTGACTTTGAAATGATTAAGGGCAGTAATTTTAAAAAACCAAAAAGTAGGACCACCTATAAGAATAATAGAATGATTTTTTCTAAATGGAATTGTTGACTCTAAACAAATAAAAACAAAGAAAGAGATGTTTTATAATTATTATATCTTTCAATTCACTTTTTTATTCCTCATATGGCATCATCAAGATCAATTCAATAATATTTAATCTACTTTCTTTTCTAATCCTAACTCTTTAATCGCTGCCGTACATGATTTTTATTTTCCGTCACACCTTGCTTCGTTTTACCATCGTTTTTCTCTACGATTGTCTTCACGGTGTTTCACTGTTCATTTGAATATCGTTTCTTATAATGTCTAAAATATTTCTATTCGAATGTGTTTTTGTTTTGTTTTTTTACAGAACGTTTAATAACCAACTTCTGCTCAGTTTCACTTTCCTTCTCTCCGTTATAGCGCGCTTCTTATATTCCATCTCTCTTCATCTTTAACCAAGTCAAACTTTAGTTTATTGGTGTTTAGTTAGTTTTAATTTACCTGTCTTAAATATAAATCGCTCGCTCCCGTATGTGCGAAATTGATCAAATCAATAGATTAACCAATGTTATTGGATTACAAATTACCGGTGCTCGTTCCAATTTATATCAATTATTCCATTTGCTTTTTTGCATGTTATTCAAGTTTTAAGAACGTATATATTAATGGTTATATGATTTTTACGGCGAAGGCAATATAAATATCCTATGACGTTTAATTAATTTTTTTTTTTTTCGTCGATCTTACGAGACATTTATTTCATTTTGCGGCAAATAGCATAGCCAAAACCAGTTCTTCTATAAGAATTGTAGGACACTAACATCTGGGGGTATATACATACATACAGATACGTGTATGCCAGTAGACACTTGGCGTTGTGACTGCTTTTAGACATATACGCGTACATGTTTGTTTTGGGAAAATCTGCGGTTTTTATTGTTAGATAACATTGAAATTTAAAATTTATGCGATAATAAAATATTTAATCGACATTTTAAGGTTTAGTGGCATAAAAAAGCGACAGTCTGTTATTTGCTAAACAATGAACATGGTTATTTTAAATTTATTTTTATGCATATTTTTTGTCGGCTTTTCATATTATAAGAAAATTTGGTAATTTAAATTATTTTCTTTTCTTAAAAACTATTTTTGTGTTCTTATAATTCGTTTCATATATAGGGGAGAGTCCGACAGTACCGTCACCTTAAGGTTTGATTGGAATAAAATTAAACTTTATCATGTTACATGTTTACTTGCTGCTGACATATTTAGGGGCACTCATAAGCTATAAATAAAAGACAATAGAATGCTAATAAATTTAGAACTAATCAACTTTATTCGTAAAATTCCAAACAATGAAAAATTAAGTTTAAAAAAATTGTCCTCCAGTACCGGCCAGCTGAAACCAGAACTGTTATATATTATACAATAATCACAAATATACTGATTTGATAATTCCGAAATGTTCGCACAAGCTTCATGGACCCACGACTTACAGTTTCCACATTGAATCCAGTCCTCATCGCTGGATTTGAAACATAAAGGACAAATTGTTTCCTCCTGAATCGGCGTCTGGGTGGAAACCTGGTTTTCATTTTGTTTGCTCAAAATTAAACTTTTACCTTTCCTGCCGATATTTTTTTCTGGAATAATGTGTTGCTTAGTTGATTCCACATTTTTTTTTATCTACTCGCTTCTCTTCCAACATCTTTTTATATGGAGAACATGTAAATATTTCACTTCTTTCAGCTTTACGTCGTCGTGCAGTAGCTATTCTTTTTGAGGCATCAGGAACTGGTTATAATTCTAAAACAATTTCTTTAAAATTTTCAATCGATTGGTCAATGATAGCTGGTGTTTGAGGCTCGGATTTTTCATAAGCAGTTTGAGATTCAGTGTTAGAACTAGCAGTTTGTGCTTCAGATTGTCGAGAAGGGTTAACATGAGGTTCAAAGTTAGAAGCAGTAAGTTCAGGTACATGTGCATAAGTTGAAGGTGTCGGTTCTGTTAGTTGTGAAAACAATGGTGAATTGTCTGCAATATTTGTCATATCTGAAGCAATGAAATCTAAGTCACTGAAGATATTCTTGTTAAAGGGATGAATTCCTGTACAGCGAAAGCCATTAACTCCAATGTCCATTCAAGAAACACGATTAAAATCAAGCAGCAAACTCAGCAATCTCATATTCACTAACCCTTATGCCAGCATTTGACCTCATCCATAAATCACATGCATCACTGTAAGCGGACTTAAATGGTTTCATAAAGGTGCGATCAAGCGGCAGCAGCTTATGAGTCGTGTGTGGTGGGGTGCTCAACATATGGATATGATTTTCTCTAGCAAATAGGATGACATCCAAGTCTTTGTGACTGGCATGTACATCAAGAACTAACAGAATTGGGTTTTGTTCTGTAGATTTGGAATACTTCTTAAAGTGATGCATCCATTTTAAAAATAATTGAGCATTCACCCAGCCATTTTGCTGAACTTCGCCTTCGCTCTCATGTAGAGCATTTATTATGAGTCTCTCATTTATTCTGGATCTTGGTAACACGAAGAATGGTAGTACAAATTAACCTCCGGCACTCATTGCAAAAAGCACTGTCACATTTTTTCTACGCTCTGCAGAAGTAGGCTTTCCACCTTGTCTTTGGTTTTTAGTAGCTATAACTTTAGAATGTTTCGGAACAATACTGACACCAGTCTCATCGCAATTCCGTATTTTATAGTGAGTGAAATCATATTTTTCCATCAAACTCTCAAGACTATCAAAAAAAACGCTCTACTTGAGCTCTATTAAACGCTACAGCTCTCATTAAACTAGTTGATCCTGCAGTTCGCAGTGATAAGTCGCCATGTCTTTTCATAAAGGCATAATAATCGTTTTTGCATCTGACATCTCCTCTTTATTGAATTGATGTGGGATTTTTAACTTTTCAGCTAGTTGAAAAGCAAGTTTAAGAAATTCTTGTTTACTTAAAGGCATTAATCTATTTGCCAAATCTTTAACCAAAACTTCCTTGTGTTCAGGTAAGAATGTTGCGTGAAAACAACCCATAGCTGGCTTAATTGACGCCTCTTTATTATTTTTAATAGCACTGATTCTGTCATTTAATGTCGTTCTAGGTACCTTAAAACGATCTGCAGCCTGACGCGCACTCATTTCTTTATTTAAAACCTTCTCCACGGTCTTGTGCATGTCGGAAGGATCCCAAGTGCCCTTCTTTTTCTTCGCCTCAACATCACTTTCATCGCGTGGTATTTTTATGAACTTAAAAGAACAATAAACTGCTTTAAAAATAAAATAAATAGTGACCGGTACTGGGGGAATTTCTTGTGGCCGGTACTGAAGGAAAGAGAAAAAAATATAAATCTAATCGCTGATAAAACGTAACGTATAAAATTAAAATTTAGAAATATTTTACAAGCACTGGTATAAACGATCAATACACAGCTGGTTTGACTTTTTTCTAAATCGCTGATTAAACTCCTATTATCATGCACAGAACTTTTATTGTGCATGAGACGTTAACCACGCATAACAACAATTTTTGCACTGCGGGTGAACGTGTCGCGTCAAGTAAACACCGCGCGAGTTGTAAACTGTGAGTGACGAATTGCACAAATGACGCTAGTCGTTACACCGCCATTTGTTGCAGAATTTCAGAAATAGTGACTGGCCGGTACTGTAGGACTTTCCCCTATATATACATAAAATGTATGTATGTATGTATGTATGTATGTATGTATGTATATATTTTCCATTTCTGGCTGATTTTATATTTTGCTTTTCCTTCGAAATTTTACTACCTATTTATTTTTAAATTATCTTTACTGTTTAATATTTTCGGCTTATTTATCTTCGGATTTCTGTTTCCGTCCGTAAATTTCCAATAAAAAAACTTAGCTTTTTGCCTTTGGTGTTTGTTTTAGTATTTTGTCTTGTTTGTATCTTACATCAGACTGATGATAAAGTAATAATTACGGTTTTCTTACTGGATAACTACGGAGAACATTATAAACTGGGATATGAAAAACGTATGTTAGTACCCTAGTTGCCGAAAAGGAAGCTATTTCGATAATATTCGATATTAACAATATCATCAGATAGTGAAGTACCGTTGAAATCAAAATCTCTATGACTGTTGGAGCTCATCTATAGCATATCGTATTGGCATGCGTGCTTTTTTTTTTGGATTGTTCTTCGTCAAAGCTAAAGTTGTACTCGACGCACGTTGCTCGTAATTTAAAATTCAAGTTAAAGTATTTACATCTTTCATACCAGTGAATTTAGGAAAAATAGTTGTCTTGTTTTGTTTTTTTTTACATATTATTTGTGTCGGGTTTTTAAAAGTAAAATGTAAAAACCATTATTCTGTTTAACGTCAAATGCTTGGTTTGTTTTTCGATTATTTTTATAACCATACGTTCATCGCGTATGTTTTTTTGTTTTTGCACATGTTTGTTCGCGCATAAGTTATATTTATATGGACCGATTTCCTTTGTCCATTGGAAAGTTAAGTTATTATTCAACGGGTACCATGTAAATACTGATAAAAATCGGTGAACATAAATCGAGTATTCGTCAAAAGACGTGATAAAATGTGGTTCCTTTAGATGAGGGTATTGTCTTAAAATATTATCAATTTGCTAAATTACAATGGAAATGTAGCTTTGAATAAGGAAAGCGATTACATATATCTTGCTGCTTTTATCGTCAGTTTAAAATAAAGGATTATTTTTTATGTTTTTTTTATTTTTTTTGGCATAATAATGTGGCGAAGAAGTTGATTTTTAGCAAGGAGAAAATTTAAGTGTAATGCTAAAAATTTTTAAATATCATTTTTATTTTGAAAATAAAATACCGACTTCAAAATTTATTATAAAATTTTAATAAAAAACATATATCAGGGTGATGATATACCTTAAGGTGGTATTATTGTAATTGTTATACAACATTAATACTTGTTGGAGTAAGCGCCAAATTAAAATTACAATATCTGGAAACAATTTCATAAATATTTATTGCAGTTTTTAATTATTTATTGTAATATGAATTTGATGCCGACTCCGAAAAGGTAACGCGCTGTATAAGAATTGCGACAATATCACCTTAAGTTATATCACTCTGAAATATATTTTTTATCGAATAATTATTTTTCATTTTTTATTAGTGCATTTCTATTAAATTTATATAACAAATCTCGAAGTCGGATTTTTTTTTTTTAACATTTTATTTTATTTTACATTTTACATGTTTAACTGCAATGTACACATTGCAGTAGAGAGCTGTTACATCTACAGACTAAAAAAAGTAAAAGAAGTTTTCCACATCCTGGATAAAATTTAGCGGATAATTTTGAAGTAAGACTTTTATAATGTACTATGGCTAATGGATCTAAAAGAGTATTGGGAATTAGTACTTTTTTCTTTTGGATCTGCTTTTATCTTTGCCCAAATGATATCGCTGGTTACCCTAATTCGATTTCAGATTAGGTACATATACCTGTTAGCGACTTGAGTCCGGAATAAGACGAGTGCCGTAAGCTCCGTTTTGATAGTCAAGTTTCTTAACCACTAAGCTACTGCACTGCCCATCTATACAATACAGATCATTAATTAATTTTGTATAGCAGATAGTCGCATCACCAAAAAAAAAAAGAAATCACAAAACTTTGCCTAAAATTAATCGTGTAATTTTAATATTGCGAAGTATTTAATGTAATTCCATAAACTAATAACGGATCGATGCAAATTTACAGAAATAAAGGCGTACATTAAAAAAAAAAAATATCGACAGAATTAAATGACGCATACATGAAAAACAACGGCAAAAGTTAAAACAAACATTATTTTTGCCCTGCTTGAAACTGAACATATTTCTGTAGAATTTGTCACGGTAATGATTTATGAAAGATGCAATCTCTACATTCACTTTACCATAAAACAATAAAATACCCTTGGGAAGAGTTGCTGGAATTCGGTTTACATTTTTTGATCTTTCATGCAAATAAATTGCATCGGTGAGGTTCTGTAGTTCTAATGGATGTATCGAAGCGACTATTTTAACGTGTGCTAGTAGTGTACGTACCGGAAGCGGATCAGGTTGAACTTTATGAAAAAGAAAAATAAGGTAATATTTTAACTAAATCAGTGTTTCTATGGTTATAAACGAACAGATAAAAAGAATGCGAGTTTTGTCCGCGGTAGATTTTCACGGTACATTACATAAATTTTTTGAATCAGAAATTTATGCGAACGTTTTTTATCAAATTAGTAATCGGTCAGCAGTAAGCGCTAGAACATTGTAATGTTAGATTATTTTCGACTATTATATTTTTTTACGAAAACGTTTTTTTTTTTTTTGTTTTTTGTTTTATTTATCAAATTGGTTTTCAAAAATTATTATTTCGTTGTAATACTTTAATTTTTGAAATACGTATATATTTTTTGTTTCGATTTTTTTCCAAAAATTCGAATGTTTTAAGTAGTCAAAAGAAAAGATTGGATTTTTGTACAGTAAAAAAATTTAAAACGTGCAGTAAAAACCGTTGAAACGTGCCATTTAAAATGAAAACGTGCGATGAAAATTAAAAATATGCAATAAACGTTTTAATGTAATTCATATGTAAAGTATTTTTTTAAATGAAACGATACAATTAAATGCATTTCTAAATTACCTTCTTCGAAACTACATATTTTCTTTTAATTAAAAATGTTCTTATATACTGGACACAATCGTTTAACCTCCACCGAAGTTAATGGTACACGTACGCGAAGTTAGAAATGTGCTGAGAATTAATCTCTTCATTTTTCAATGTATTCTCTGTACCCCCATCTGGTACATATTTTGCATTCCTTAGAAATTCCAAACTCGGATTTTTTTCCTTTAAAAATATTTAAATAAAATAAGTTTTGCGATATAATTAATGTAGACTTTGAACGATAATTTCATTTTTCTTTTTTTCTTTTACAAATAAAAAATAAATAAATAAATTCTACATATATATTTGATAATTATTTATCCGATGCGTTTTTTAATTTCTTAACTAAATCCAAGTGTTTTTATCTCCCCGAATAGCTTGCATTGTTTCTGCCACTTCTTCGACTATTTTTAACTGATGATGTCCAACAGTTTATTCAGTTATTATTTTTTTTTCGACGCTGTTTGGTCGGATTGATAATTGTGCTGGTTTGAACCCTAGATCATATTGAACGTTTCTTTTCCAATGAGAACTTTGACCTAAACGTAAACAATTAAAAATAAAAATTGTATTAAAAACGCATTTAAGTTGGAATAATAACAATTTTATTTACATTTCTTACAGATTTTGCGTCATCCTCTGAAGCAGCTACGACTTCTGTATATTTCTATAAATTATTCCCATAAAACAGAGCAGCTGACAGCTATGTTCTCCGTCTTTGCTTCTAGTGGTAGTCGTTTTCCTTCCATTATCCGTTTATAAAATTCTATTAACATAGATAGAGGCTTTTAAAAACACTTTTCTCCTCGCACAATTTATCGGTTTATTTACGTTCAAAAACGTATCTCGTATTCATCGTATAATTCGATTCAAGCCATGGGCTATACAATCGTAAATTTTTTCCAGCTTTAATTGTATCATCGTTTATTGTTAAAAGTGAAATTTTTTAAAGTAATTCCTTTAAAGAAAGTTTTCTTAAATTCTCATCAACGGGTCGACCAATCATTTTATGACTTATTTTTTTGTGACTGCTTGCAGGCTTTTAAAAAAGTTTCCGGGAGACAGACCTTTTCTAATCAGCAAATTAATAAATTTTTGCTATATATATATATATATATATAATCCTCGCGATTCGGTAGTTACTTCTCCGTATATTGATATATTTATTTATTTTTTATAGTTTCTTTAGTTTTTTCAAAAATATCTTTAAAAACCAATGGTATATTTTTTTTTCTTAATGTATTTTCAGATGGTATAGTGTTTTTAGTATATTTCTTTAAAAAAATTCTTAAACGATATGAATGATAGTTTATCTAGCGGAATATCCGAAGCTACATATCAAAGATCTTCGAAAAAATTACCTTTTTTTTTTTTTTGTTTTTAATGGGTTTGTCAACGAGCGCATTAGCCCAAGAAATGGGAAGAAGGAAAAAATAACTTTATATTCTTTAACGTTTGAGGATAGAGGATAAAAATAATTTAAGGGCAGGAATAACAGAAGCAAAAGGAAATAAGAGATTGTAAGAAGCACCGATAAGGGGAGTAAGAATATCGAATTTTAATGGAATAGAAGGACGCTCGTTCAGCATAGAAGACTGCACATTCAAATAAAACGTGTTATCAAGGTAATAAGTAAATTATGTAAAAGGAGCACGGAAAAGGACAAAATGGAGTTTTTAACAAACATTCTTCTTTTTATATATTTCTAAAGCCAAGGATCATGCGAAGCTAAAAAAAATTAAATTTTAGTCAATATTAATGTTGATTAAATAATGTTTTAATACTTTAAATTTCATTGTAACTAAATATAAAACATTTGTTTCTATCTATTTTGCATATTTAAAGTAAAGTGAGTAATTGCATCCTTGAGTATAACGGATATTATGGGATTAAGAAATTTGCTCGCAAGGGGGTCTAATTGGTGGCCAGTTCCTTCTATTCCAGATTCGTCCGGTATAGCCAATATTCGATTTCGGCTTAAGGTATATACCATGAAGACAGCGAAAGTATTAGGTTACCGCGGTGCTATGATCTTCCGGTTGCCAAAACATCTACTTTAAACTTTGCCTGTTTGAAAAATTTTTCTATTCTATTCGGTCGTTCCGTCTGCACTTTCTCGGCTGCTCTGCTCAGTTATATACACAAAGCTACCTGTTTAGTAAACTTCGACTGCATTTTTGCGCGCGTTGAAGTGATATTTTATCTGACAATCATCCGTTTATCCATTAATATTTATAAAATTGACCATAAATATCGGTTAAAAACTAAGTTAATTTTTTTTTGTCAAATCGAATAATTTGATTTTCCTCCTTAAAATACCATTTTTCGATTGCAGTGATGTTTTTTACCTTTTTATTCGTTATAGTTGTATTAGTATTTCTTTTTTTAAATGACTGCTATTTTTGAAAAAAATTAGTTTTATTTATGTAAAATTTAGCGAAATTGATAATTAGATATTAAAAATGGTTTAAATATGTAGAATGATGGCGTTGGTAAATTTTACATAAATATGTTAGATTTGTGTGACATATATGATATAAAATACAAATTTACAAAAACTATAAGCTTCCTCGGTGTGATTTTGTGCAATATACAAAATTTCATAGTGATTCATTCAGTTTAAATATTATTAACGAGAAACAGACAAGCAGATGTAGAATATTTAAACTTTTTTTGTCGGAAAAATTTTTGTAAATTAATATCTGTTTTGGCAGATAACTAAAAATAGAAATACACATACAAAAAAAAACGTCGGTATTCTGAGGACTGAGAGTAACCTAAATTTGGTGTCGAGGGATTTCTGAAAAAAATTAGAAGTACTCCACATAATGAGTTGTTCAAAGCCCTGGTTAAACAACTGTTAAAATCATTTAGTATTTCATTGTTACTTTATATGTATTGTGATACGGATGCAACTTTTAGCTCATTAGTACTTCATGAGAGAAACTTATTTGGCTGATAAGCAATGTTATGACGTACAAACAGTGTAATTTGGAATTTTGATATTCAACCATTTACTTAATTATCCATTCAGATTTAAAAGAAAACTTTTTCAACTATAATTACTAAAGAGTGAAGCTAAATTATGCACATTTATTATTATCCGGGTAATTAAAGTTTTATATTATTGTTATTATTTTTTTGATTATAGATATTTAAGATTAACGCATTATCGTTGGAGCAAATTGAAGGATGGGCGGTTGTGTTAGTTCTGATGAACCATCTCCACATCCGAAAAAGGTAAATATTACGTAATTTTGATTATTTTCCTTAATTGGCTTTATAATTTAGCATAGTTAATTGTTACGCTGACTTTTATCTTATGTAGTGGTTGTAAGCAATTGCTATGCACTTTATTTATGTTATTACTGAAAAACGGATGTTACATTATATTAGATTTCTTTAGATTCACTTTTTATGACTTACACAGATTTGCCGAAAGTAAACTTAGACATATTTCTCAAGGTTAATAATGTAGAAATCCAAGAAAAGAATTTATCAGTAATAATCTGACTGTTTTTAATACTTCTATTCAAAAACTGTCGTTATATTCAAAAGCGGGCTCGCTATGTAGTTAGGTGTCCTGTTCAGAGCAACCCGCCAATAATAGTGTTCAGAGCGACCATCGGATTCGTTTTATTATTATTATTATTATTATATTCGACTTGGACGAACGTGTTCAGACATTTTTACTACTATTATTATTGTTATTATTATTATTATTATTATTATTATATGCGAACTAGAGCGGCCAAGTTATTTTGTTAAAACTGCTAGAAATGATAATACATGACTAGAAGCGTACTCATGTTTAATCATTGATATTTTATTTTTAACTAAAACTATATCGAGCATTTAGACAACGGTGCGTTTTATTAAAAAAAATTAAACCGGACGTGAGTACGCCTTCATTCATCCATTATAATTTTACATTAACAAAAATTATATACATTTTGCATTAAATTACGTTTTTATAATATTGTATACCGTTACATGTTAATGTTAATATAGAAATATCAAGTTTAAAGTAAATAATAACGAATTTATAAATTATATAATTTATAAAAGAACCGTAACAGAATATGATCGTAGTTCATTGCAGTAGTATATCAGAGATTTCCAGGAAATGACCTTCGTTGTCTCTTTTGGTTGCTCTGATCATGTAACCATGTAGTTGGTATTGTTTTATAAAGTAATCATAAAATTTTATAAAGAACAATGATTTAAAGCGTATTTTTAATTTTAGTAAAAACGTGTTCTTTAAAATACGCATGTCGGTTACACGGTTGTAAAATAGGGAAAAAATTCAATAAGTTTTAGGAGGTTAATTTAAAGAAAAAAAAAAGGAATACAACCCGATTATAAATCGAAGTGTTGACCAAAAGTAAAAAAAAAAAAATTCTCATCTAACAAAAAATTTCGGACAACTCTCTTACCTTAACGTCATCTTGCGGTGCTGATTGAAATCTACCGATCATTGCGTTGATTTGTAGTAAAAAATGTTTTTTTGTATGATGCTCTTTAATTCCTTACTGTAATATCGAATAAACGTACTGATTATTAGAAGTGCAATAACACTTAAATATTCCCTAAAAGGAATTTTCCTTACATTCAATCTGACTTTTTATCACCTGCTATCTATCAAATGGGAATTAAATATAATGAGTAATATCACGAACCAGAAATGGTTTTATTTCATGCATAAAAACGTAAAAACCAACATGTTTTGTAGTAATAAGCTACAAATGATGTGATAATATCACGAATATGTAGCTTGTTGCTACAAAACGTGGTTTTATGTTTTATTAAATAAATATACTTCTAATTCGTGATAATAATTATTATACTTAATTAATTTACAGAAATTATCATATTAATTGTCAAATGGAATCTAACTATTCAGAATAATCTAAATCTAAGGTATACTTTCATCTCTTTGGATTTGTATGGTTCCCCTGTACCTCACTGATTTATTTACGAAAAAACTTAATCCTTATCAATATCTTTACAATAAGAAAAGTCGAATAAATATTTCCATCGAAATGCCCATCTTGCTGTAAATATAATAAAGCAAAGCGACCTAAATAACATGTTTTTTATGAATAATTGTTATATCTGTATGTATGCTTTCATTCTGCATACATAATAGATTTCTTAATATAATTGTGTTTTTCCTTTAAATAATATATTTCAATTTTTTATGCTTCATTTTTACCACAAGACGCAGGTGCTATAGAAATTTCATTTTATACTTTTATATTTTACTTGGTAATTTTTTAAATTTTTATTTCGTTTTAGAATATTTTGTTGCTCGTGTAATTGTTATTTATAATATTTTTTTTCCCGTTTTCTTTTGAGTTAATCACTGTCGGACGTTTACTATCTTGAAAGGGTGATTGAAATGGTTAATCAAGAACAGAGTGGTGGAAGAGATAATTCGAGAAAGGATAATAGAAGGAAGCAACCTGCAAAGCAAGGGAAAAATGAGATTTGAAAAAAAAATCGATATTGTATTATTCCACAGCTTTAGCGATCTTCAAAAAAGTAACCCGATATAAAAACATGATGAATTGTGAAGTATATTTCATCGCGTATGTGAGGCTGAACATAGTACTCCACCCAGCAGTATGACTGCAGTTACGAAAGCCGGGTTGTCCCCCACTGTCAACTGAATGGATGGAAGATCATTAGACATTATAGTCACCCTTGCAAAAGCAGAATCCGCCTTTAGAATCCGAGACTATCAGAAATTTATTGGAGCTGTTGGTGGAAGTAATGTATTGAATAGCACGAAAGATAGCCGAGGACTTCGCGGTAAATATGGAGCAGAAGGAAGGCAATTTATAAGATTCAAAATAGTTGAATGATGGGACCAAAAAGTCAACTCCCGTACTGTCCGTTGTTCTGGAGCCGTCAGTAAAAATAACAGAGTGGAAAGGAAATAAGGATTGCATGACATGGTTATATTACTGTCGGACTACATGAGCCGGCAGGTTCTTGTGAAATGCGGAAAGAGAGTATATTTTAGGCGGATACAGGTAATTGAAGTAATTAAGCGTGAAGTAAGGGAGTTTGTTATAAGAAAAAATGTAAGGAGTGAACTGATTAAATCGTTTGGATATATGAGAAGAAATAGGGATTTTCCTAGGAGAGAAGCGCTAATTGTGTAATATGGAAATATAAGAGTTAATGAGATTGGCCGAAGAAGTATATAGGAAGACGCTTAATCAAGAAACGGTAGCCAAGATAAGACCGACGAATATAAAGAGAAAGCATATTGGTTTCTGAAAGAACTGCAGCAGTGGGAGATGACTTCGAAGCTCCAAGGCAGCGCCGGAGATAAAGGTTCTGTACACGATCCAGTTTGGAAAGAGCTTTGTAGGAAACGCTACCGTACAAGAAGTAACAATAATCTAACTTCGAACAAATAATAAGAACACAAGGCCCCTCCCCCACCACACCACGGCGTTGGGAATGAGCTTTGAGTCCATTCGATATGATGCAGTTAATTTACTAATACGGAATTTTGAATTTTTCACCTTAACAGATATTCTAGATTTTAAAAGGGATCCGTACGGGAGTAATAATTATGTTTATTGATTTGAAATTCAGTCGGAATTAAATTCAGTCGATGTACGATATAAGAAGAAAAAAAATGGAAAATATTGAAAAATGTTTAGAAATTATGCGCGGTTTTTTCTGTGTCAGAGAAAAGGCTGAAAAAGGTGAAAACCAGGGAAAGTCAGGGAAATTTATTTTGAAAAAGAGCCACTATGTTGCAAAACAAAAAGTTATTAGTCGAAAGATGATATAATTTTGTTGAAACCGGTTTAAATTTCTCCTGTGGATAAAACATTTGTTCCGGAACGGAAATCGGCGTTTGGTTTTCGTAATAATATTCTTTGTATTTCATTATCTCGAATTTGACTATACAAAGATCGTAGAATCAAATTGGCGCGCTATTTACAGAAGTGTATAACGTCTTCCGCAATTTCCTTTAAGATTTTCTACTTTTTGATTGATTTCCTTTGAACAGGAAATAATGATCCTTATACGGTAAAAGTTTTTACAGATTTGATTTGGATTTTTTATTTATAATTTTTAATCGTAAGAGAGTTTACGATATTTTTTTCTTTTGCGTTATGCACTGATACTACTTTTCCGCGAATTTTGGGATGTGTTTATACTTTTTAAAGATTTTTAGCATATTCGGTCGTATTTATGAGCGATTATTTTTAAAGCGTAGAAATCAGAATTCATCACATCTCGTTGATATTATTTTTGTATTCCGCATGAGCTAGTAACGCAGTCGAAGTAGATAAAAAAGTAATTCCTTTTTTATTTTTATTTTTCTTTCTTTTTTTTTTTTTTCTTTTGTGTGTTGTGGTTTACGGTAAGGGAATCTATAAGAAGAACTGTTCGTTTAGTTTGCCATAATTTATTCGCATTAATATATAATTTCTAACACATTTCAATAGAAGATTATTGTATAATTTTCAATGATCAATTTGACAGTTGTTCTTATCATGAATACAATATACAGATTTTTATTAAATCGATTAGAACATAGTTTTGATCATCTTCGCTGTTTCTATGGGTAAATTAATATTATTTAGATACTTATAAAATATGGTTTGTTCTTTATTCTTATGGGGTGGGTTTGTGGTAAACTGCCTAGCGTGTATAATTATAATGGTATTATTAGCATTCAGTTACAACTTATGATATCCGTTTTAGATTTGTATGCGTATACACAATGTTTGTATAGTTCCCACATTCAAAAAGAAAACAATTTTTTATTAAAAAGGCAAGGAACAAGTTTAATAAGGAGAGAACGATATAGTTCTTTTGTCGATACGTTAGCTCAGGAAAACTGGTGTCGTGATTAGTCGGAAAAATTATGACAGAATCGAAAAGAATTAAAGGTAGCCAGTTTATGAAGATAAGTCGAGATAGTTTTTTATTAACTAAACGAGAATCTAGGAGAATTGCTAAGAATCTGGAAAGTCACGAGTAATCTATATAAATAAAAACGTGCTTGTATCGACTAAATTACGCTATAACTGTAAAACTTAGGAAAGTGAAATTTAGGTATTAAGTTCATTAAACGTGGAAAATGTGCAAGTCGAATCCCTTTTTTCAAAATTCAGTTTAGTTATTTTAAAATTAATTTTCAAATTTTCTATTCGTTTAAATTACGCTACTGGCTACACTGGCACTGGAAAGTCCTAAAAAAATCTCGAAATTTGAAGTTATTTAAGTCTTTGATTAACACGTTTATAGAATTTAGGTCTTTAATTTTCTTAATAATATACTAAGATAAAACTTATGTAAAAATTAAAATTACTAAAGATATAGACGACTTAATTCGACAACACCGTCAACATGTTGAAAATAAAAATTGTTACTTTATAATGTTTACAATTTTACAAATTTAAATATAAAAAGTTTAATACATTTACATTATTAAATAACTGTAAAATTTTATATCGTAATTGACAGAATCATCTTTCAAGTTTGTATATTTTTTGTTATATCAATTAATTAATATCACGCTATACGCACGGTAGAAGTTTGTATTGCCCGGTGGTGTAAATCGATCTTATGCATTCGTTCACGCATAAAGGATATGGCACGTGGTACATTGTTTACATTGTGTATAATCTGTATGTGTGTTTTTTTTTTTAATTCTGTAAAATAGACACAGTTGCGCTTCAGTGTAAATTTGAAAATAAGATAGTTTTCATTCAATATCTCCTACTGAAAGAGCTGTAAAAAACGCCGCAGGAATAATCTAACGATCGCTACAAGGAAATGGTAGAATCATAAAAACGCGACCAATAGTTCAATGATATTTTTTAGATTCCAATTTGGAAAGATGGTTTAGTTATTTTATAAATGAAAAAAAAAAAAAAAAAAAAAGTATATATAAATATGAAATTATTTTTCTAAAGCGATCTGTATAAAAGCTAGTATTTTAATATAAGAAGAAGTGGAATAAGCAGTAAAATATTTTTATGATGTCTGGTAGAATAAAAATTACCCGACAAAACAAGTTTCTGTATTCTTTGTTTACAGTGCGAAAACTAACGGTAAAACGCTGCAAGAAGAAAAATGCAATACCTAGTTGATTTTTTTTACGCCGTTACCGACTAACTTCTAGAAATAACAGAAATTTCACCAAAATCCTGTACCCTTAGAGTAGCGAAAGTAACTTGTTATTAGAAAAGGGATACAATTCTGTTTAGAACTTTAGCTCAGGTTTACCAAATAAATTAAAAGCAACTTTCTGCGATTATCTGCACTGAAATGTACTTGGCATTATTTCCAAGCATTAGACTGAGGCTCTTCGTGCATTCAATGCGAACAGAATGAAATATGATTAACAGTGGCATCATTTAATACACTTACACACGCGCATAACAGGCATGCGTGTGTATTTACGTTATAGAAAAATACACAGAGAAAGGAAAAAAAAACTGTTAAAAACAATTTAATTTTTATCTCGTTAATTAAATTGATGAGAAGGTTAGATAAAAAATAAAATATTGTGCCCTTTTCTTCGGTGATGATGAGGTTTTTGTTTGGTTTGTCAGAATTTTATCTAATTTAATAATTTTATAATAATTTTATAATCTTTATCCTCGCGTAAGAAAAAAACTTCCGGCTAGGCACAGGTGTTTTTTTTTTTTTAATTTACACGTCTAATGTTATATTTTCATATAAATTATTCGAATATTTTAAAGGTTGTTTTACATTATTCTATTAACTGTTTTTAACAGCCAGATGAATCGGATGGTGGATTGATGAGTATTGATTTTAAAGGTCCTGTTAAAAGCAGAAGTTGCACGGATATACAATATCTGATATTGTTTATTGCGTTCATCGTTGGTTGGGTACGTAAGAAAAATATTTTTTAATTTTGTAACGCGGTTTAGTCTTTACATGGTATTTGAAAATATTTAACTGATGTGTTCAATTTCACGGGAATCCTCGTTAATGTAAAATAACATTACTTACTCTTTGAATTGTAATGCTCGTTGTTAGGGCATTTATACCCTTAAATTGAAGGTAACCTGATATGGAATTTAAATTATCAAGTATAAAAACCATATGAATTAGATGCTTTCGGTATTTTTTTCTTTCCTTAAGGGAAAATTCTACTTTAGAGGATCAAAAGAATCGATTTTTTTTTTTTTTTTTTATTTCCTAAATCGATAGATAAACTATCCAAGAATATATTCACAACGTCACAGATGTCAATTCGAAGTACTTCTGGAGATACAAAGCTGAACGAAAAGAAGCGCTGCGCGGGCGTACGCACATTCAGCCAGGCTTGGACGCTCTTTTTGACCTTATCTCTTTTACTCCGTTGTAATTTGTGTACGTGTTTTTACTTTGAGCTTTTGTTCATTCAGGCTCAGACGCTTTCGCCGTGCTTCTATCGATAAGAAGCGGCTAAAGGGATCGTAAAAAGTTTAACAATTTATTATGGTTTTTGTCAATTAGCGGAAATATTGATTCGGTCCAAGATATGAAAAAAGCTGTAACAGCAACGCTAGATCATTATTGCTCCACAGACAAATCCACTCGACATGAAAATTGTCCAACAGGTATCGATAATTGGTGTGAATTGTACCATTTGCACTAATCAACTACGATCTTTTGAGCATCCTGCTCGATTAATCGACGAAAAAATTAAGAAGCACGTTTGCCCGATTTATGAAGAACTATCAAACTTTTAACGGAATGTTTAGGAAAATTCAAAAACGAGTCGTTCAACTTAATGGTCTGACGTATCAATCCGAAGCACTGTTGAAATAGCCGCCTGCTTGGCTGCAGGCAAGTTCAACGAAGGATATTCAGCGAAACTAAACGACCTATTGAACTAAAATGTATTCTCTTCCGTATTGAATTATCGTCTATGTGAACTAATAAAATTGTTAAAAAAGTATTTTTAGAGATCTTTTCTACGACATAAAGTTGGTTTTTTTTTGTTTTTTTTTTCATGCCTGAAAAAGTCATAATTGCTCAATTATTTTTACTTTTTTTTAGTTCACCCAGAAGAAAAATGTATGATAATTGGGAATTTATTTGGTTTTTATGTTTGTGACAAGAATTACTGCATATTTGTCGCCAACCTACGAACTACTGTAGCAAGATGTTCTAGGAAAAGGCTCATTGCTCTGCAGTTTATTATTAATAAAAATTATTTACACACTTCGAGTACGTAAGAAAATATTATACCCTAAGTTCGCTAGGCTAAGTTGTTTTTTTCTTCTTGAAAAATTTTTTTCAAAAAGTGCATTTTTAGGTCTTCTAAAGTAGAACCTCCCCTAAGCGCGCTCCATTCACATTAGTAATGTGATTTACTAGGAGTGCTTTATTTGCTGGAGTACAGTGTCAACCTTCAAATTCGTAATCGTTGCTCACAATGCTGGATCAAAAATCAGTTTTGAAGTCGTCTTCCAAACTTCTGAAACAAAACCTAGAAGAAAAACAACAAATGAACCAAGTATCAGTAAATGTACAAAATGTACGAATACAGATTCTCAGTCTCTGGTACTTTTAAATAGAGTAAAGCGACTGAAGTATCCAATACTCTTTGGTTATGCGGATAAGTCTAGAGTACGGGAAAAAAAAAAAAAAAAAAAAAACTTTCGGGAACTACAAGGCATATTTATGGGGCGTAGTGTTTTTCCTATACAGGATAAAATTTACTTTTTTTTTTAAATTATACATTTTTTTTCTTTTAAATATAGGGGGGTAATTGCTTAAAAGAAAGCATTATATTTTTTTACAGGGAACGCCGAATTTTGCTGGTTCTTCTTTCCGTTTAAATTTATAAAGGCATGTTAATAAGCTTTAACTTAGTACCGGCGCACAGTGAAAGCTAAAGCACAGTTCTCCTGCTCTTTCCATACTAATTAAATTTAAAAAATCGGCCAGTAGTTGTATGCAAGCCCTAATACTATTGACTATTATTAAGATAAAGAAGTTGTGAAAGTACTAAAACCGCCGGTACATGTGTACGAGATATTTATTTTTTCATATAAAAGATACTCGTAAATTTTTCTTTTTCTTTATATTTACAGAATGCAGTCGAAATAACCGGCAACAAAAGGAGCTATTTCAAAGTTTTTCGTTTTTTTTTTTACTAATTTCTTCTTTTTATATTGTAAGAAGCATCAATGTCAGCTAAATCGTCCTTTTCATGGTTTATCTGTTAATAACTGTGAATGTGTGTCCAATTCATTTGCAACGCTCCTTTCATAATGTTGTTTGGAGCCCTTAGTGTTCTGCTTCGGTTTGCTTGCGCATGCATACGTATGCATTTGTTAATTGTAATGACATTCGAATGTGTTTTACAATAAGAAAATAAACACTCTATTTGATAAATTAACTGATAATAATCATTAAAGTAGTATCGAGCTTTCAGGCCCGCGATGCATATTTTTGTGAATCACATCGTTACATGCGTGTTGGTTATTTTTGTTTTTTAATATTTTTCAAAAAAATAATAATAATAATAATAATAATAATAATAATAAATACATTATGTTGATATAAAAACCACGTTTTAATTAGGAAAATTCATTTTACTAATTAATTTTTAACAACCTATAACGAAAAACCTTTATTTCTTTATTCTTAAAAAGTGGTTAGTTACGAAAAAAAAATAAATCGTTTTTTCACATGTAAGAGATCTATTTAAAAGTGGCAAATTATTATTATTATTATTATTATTCGCGTGTCCGGTCGACTAAATACAATAGGTTGTCCAATATTTTATAAATTTTATCAAGTCGTTATCAACGTCGTCGTATAAGCTTCCAAGTTTATATTTGCCGCTGACGGGACATGTAAATAGATGATTATAGTTTTGAACTTCACCGCAGTCACATCGATCGCTATCGGATATTCCCCACTTGTACAGATTATATTTTGTGCGCGCAGTTCCACTTCTCAGTCTATTCAGGGTTCTCCAAAGACTGTAGCTTAGATGATTCCCGCTAGGCAGTGCTTTCACCTTTTGTCTACCGTTTGCTTTTATGTTCCATATACGAAGTCTTTCCTTTTCTGCAGTGCCCGTCAATTCTTCGATCTTTTGTAGAAAGCTGTTTCTGGATTTTAATCTTGTTTCAGCCAGTCCTTTATATTCATATAACGGGTGTCGATTGTCGTTGGCTGCTTTAAACCTTTCATTTTTTGCAGCTACCTCTCGTCGAATTTCTGGAGGGGCGATACCACTAAGTTCGTAAAGTTTTGATAGAGGAGTTGGTCTCAGACATATAAATAGTAATTTAGCTGCCTTTTCTCCCATAAAGCGATTTATGAGTGACTCGTATATAAGGCCGGCTGTACGAAATAATTTCTCACTCGGAACGCTGGCTGGATGAGCGCTGAGATACTTGCGGGCAAGATCTGACAACTTGTATTTAAATTTAGTTTCCCACCAGTCCAGAGGGTTTTCATCGAGGGAGGCTCATTTTTCTTTGAGTTATGCCTTCAGTTGTGCTTTAATTTCATGTACTTGTGTGTCTCTACTACCCTCAGATTCTCTAAATCGCGGGAGTCTTCGTCTTCGCTTGAGGACTCCAGAATTCCAGCTAGGTTGCCAATGAGACTTTTAGCAGAACAATCAGAACTTGTAGAAGGCTCGTTGATATTATGTGTTGATTCTCTCGGCCTTTTAGTACCAGACGTTGAAGCTAAAGAATCCCGATTTCGATTAGACAGTTTTAATGCGAGTGCAACAACGTCAGCATTTACTCTGTCCTTTACGATATCATAAAAATATTTATGCTTGTACCGTGGATCCAAAAACGTCGAAATTGTAAATAAGGAATTCGTAAGAATACGTAGCGATTTGCACATTCGCAAAATATTCGCATCGTTTGATGCGAATGTTAAAAATAATGCGAATGCGAATGCGAACATTCGTAACATCGGTACTATAAATATCTCCCATTCGTATTTCAAGTGTTTCGTCAGATAAGTAATTTTCGAATAACTCCACTTCGTTATTATTGAAACTTATTTGTTTTAAGTCTTATTAGCGCACAGTTTTGAACAAAATTAAAGGCTTTAGATAAGCCGATAAATATAACTAAGCAATTGCGATTGCGAGTAGAGTCATATGTTGTTTTATATATTCCGAAAAATTGCTTAATAATGTACTCGTTGATTTATGTTTTTAAAATTCATATTAATGGTTGTAAATATTGTTGCATGTAATTATGTATGAAAAGAATTTCCGACATAACTTTCCATTATTTTTGTAATTACCGATTATTGTGCTATGGGTCTGCAGTTTCCAAAATCAGTTATATCGTTCTAATTTTCAATACTTTGACTTCCGTTGGCATATGATCTGAAGATAGTGAATTACTTATGATTGAAGTGGCGTGCGGTATTATTATATTTTCTGTTGACGTTTTAATATCTTTTACGCAATTTTTATCAACCCCTGGTCCTTTGTTTAATTTTAATTTATAAATTATATTCTTGGTTTGTTCGTGATTAATGTTTGAAATATTGAAAGTGTCGACAATATCCGATTCCAGTCATCGTAATCCTCCTATAGTGCATTTACAATGTAATGGTTTACGTTATTTTTATTTTTATCTGCATAATATTTAGCCAAGTTATTAGCAGGTTGTTGTATACTGTATTTTTTTAAATATCTGTATATTGTTCTATCTACCTACCGAATTTCGCGATTACTTACCAGATATTTCATCGATAGTATTCCAACTTTTTTTGGATCTCCCGGTACTCATCCTATTTATAGTCTGCAAAATCTGTCTTTGTTTTCTCTTAAAATTTTATTTACTTTATTCTTTAAATTTTTATATATATATCTGTATTCTGTTTTTCGAGGACTTGCTTTGTATTTTATAAAATACTTATCACGTTAATTCGTAATTTCTAATATTTCCTTATTTTCCCATTGTTTCATGGGAATAGCATTCCTGTTTTTAATATAAATCGATTCTGTTTGATCGCTATGTGAGTAAATATTTTCAAAAATTGCTTTCATTGCTTTGTAATCTATTTTTCCCAAGTCTTCTTTTTTTTGGTATATTTATTAGTTTATATTCGTGTAATTTACTATTACGTTTAAGTTCGAATTTATTTGTTTGGATGTTACCAATGTTTAAATTATATTATTACGTAGTGATTAGAAATTTTATGATTCGTGGTAATCGGGATTTCTTTGACCTATTAGTTTTTTATTTTAGTACAAATGTGATCTATACATGATTCATTATTTTTTTTTTTTTTTTTTTTTTTTTTGATTGCAGTTCTATACTCGTGATACTCATTATTTCCCATTAAAACCTTTACCGGCTAGCATATTTCTATATTTAATTCATATCTTCACATATAATGTCCTTCCTATTTTTGATTATTTTATTGTATTATTACCAAGTTCGTTTATGAATTCCGATGTTCGTATTATGTTGCTATTATTTTCATTTGCTCAATATTTTCAGAGATGAACAAAATTATAATTACCTCGCAATTTATCGAATTACATTTAATTTCTGCAAAAGGTATGTTGTCCCGGATGTATATAGAGCTACACCACCACCTCTTTCAGATTACCCTGTATCTGCTATTGATTTAAACTGCTGAAACTGATGTAACTTTTATTTTTTTTTTTAAATATAATAAGTGTCTCAATTGTTTTACCTGTTACCCCGCGTAGCATTATGGTTTTTCGATGTATTTCGTTTACGAAATAAATTTTTAATATTTTTTTATGTAATATACTGGGCGATGATATTTTATTATATTTGTTGGTTCGAGGTAGTTTTATCTGTCATTTATTTATACCTGAAACATTAAGATATTTTGAAACCTATTTTGATTTTTTATAAAAGGTCAATTCATACTTACAGCAACAAAACTTTTTTATCTCTAATTCTCACCACTGTGTACATTGTTCCTCATTTCTGATAAATATTTTTCTATTTTTTATTCAAGTAAATATGTAATTCTTTTCTTTAAAGTCTTATATTTAGTTTGATCAAATAGTTGTTTATTATGTCTATTCAAGTTATCATTCAAGTATATCAACGCAATTTCTTGACTATTCATTACGAACCCTACAATTTCCCTTTTCCATGTATTACCTAGCAGTTGTTCTGCTTTTGCACAATCTTGTTTTGCGATGATTGCCTTAATTTTTCCATTTCTTGCTGCTAATCTCTGTGTGCACGTTCAATATCCAATTCACTGATCTATGTATCAAATTTGTCAGCATTTGTTGTGATCATCTCCAATATCCCGTGATCTATATTGTCTCTCCTACTATATCGATCTAATCATTAATTTGAATTTTTAGTTTTCGTAATTTAGCTTATTCTTCTTTTCTTTTCTTTTTTTTTAATAATATTTTAATATTATTTCATAATTGCAGGACAAAGTTTTTCAACTCGTGATTTTCAACTTTAATATTTTCGTTCAACTCTTTCTGTCCATGTCTAAACTAATAGTATTAATTTGTCTAGTTTTTTGTTTTTACATTTTAAAGCGATATCTGTATTTTTGTAGTGGCAGTAGCCTTATCTTTTTTTTTTTTAAAGCCCGCCACCAATTGTTCCCGTTTATATGTTTACGATTAATGATAAGCAATCGAAGTTATATGTATTTGCATATTCATTGTAATGTATGAATTTTGATAGTGCGTATTTGCGTTATTTCATTTAGTCTGTCGACTGTCAAAATTACTGTATATATTATGTATGACTGTCCTATTCTATCAATTACTGACGTTTAGAAGATCTGATACCAGTAAGTGATAATTGATAACTAATAACGTATAAATTCCACTACCTTACTTAACATATATGAACGCGAAATACTGTACACTACTCAAAATGATATGCTAGATTCAGCTAATAACAAGTAGGAATAAGAAACATTTAAACGAATTAATATCATTTTGATGATCGGTAATTAACAGCATTAATAATAAATAAAATTAGGTATAAAAAACTGTGTAATATTTAAAATTTTAAAAAAAAACAAAAACGGATATAATGTAGCCTTGCAATGTAGTTCCTCCAACAGTAGTAAATTCAATTATGTTTGCTTATTAATTATTCCGATACAACAACGTGAATGTATGAAACAAGATTAACCGGATATTAATTAACTTGAAAAAACATATTAAGTATTATTAATAAATTTTCATTTGATTTATTTTTGTATGCTTTACCTTCTGAAAGTCGATAAAAATTTATGTAAATTCTGTTTGGAGAAGTGCGAAAATGAAGCAGACTTTTAATTATATCATAGATGGGAATAATATCGGTGTTTCATAATTTGTACTTTTTCAAAATCATTTTTAGTAAACATACAAGTTATTTTTTTAAATAAATTTTTGGGAAGTAATTTTTATACATTTTACCAGTTCAAAATTTTAACTTTTTGAAGACCCTCTCTTGGTAAGCGTCTATATTTTTGATAAAACTTCCGTTTAAGTTTTATGTTACTATGTTACTTACTCTAATCGGCCTGGAAATATCGTGATCAGTGATTTTCTTCGATGTGACTTTTTTCATTTTTGTTTTTATAAAATTTGAAAAAATCTCTGTGTTGCCAATATAACGGATACCTTCATTTTTCCTCAGAGATATTATTCGTCCAATACATTGAGAGAGTAAACTGAAAAATATTGTAACATGCGCGTATGGAACTAGTGAGATCGCTTCACTAGTTCCATACGCGTATGTTACAATATTTTTCAGTTTACTCTCTCAATGTATTGGACGAATAATAAGTGGGTGCTTAGCTAAATAACTATTACAGTTGCCGTAACCATTGCAAAATTATGTTTAGATGGTTGGGTACATTCATATACCTTAATTGCGTTATATACATACATTCTTTATGTATAAAATATTGCATACCAAGTACAGTGGTGAATATTTCAAAAAATTGCTAATACGTACGTAATAAAAGCTGTGACTAAAATTTTAATTTAAACTCGGAAACTGTATAATTCTTGTGGATAAATGTTGAAAGTTCGTTTAAGACCTCTTAATCTATACTGTTCATGTATGGAGCGTTATTCTGATTAAATTCCGTTCCGCAGTGCTCAAAAGTTCAGCTGATAATCATTATAAGAATTCCAAATTTCGGCGTAACTATAAATTAGTATTTAATTTGTTTTTGAAGGTTGTTTTGTTGTCGTATTCGGTTGGTAAAGGAGACATATACAGAATTATAAATGGAGTTGACGATTGTGGAAACGTTTGTGGACGCCGTAACAAGGATGGTCCGATTTTTGTCGGGAACGGAACGGAATGTTATGGAAAGGATATGGAAAATAAACCGTAAGCCATTTGATGATTTTATATGCAGTTCATTTTTTCTCCCTTTATAAATTGGGTGTGTATTAATTGCTTTTGAGGACGTCTTTGAAACAAGCTCGTCGTGGAAATCTTAAATAAATAACATGCCTAATATTTGTAGAGTAAAAAATTTACATCTTAATTCTATAGATATATATAATTTTTAAGTAAACAGCGTTTATCGTTATTGTATAAAAAATTAAAATTAGGGGTAAGGGAAGCACGTGTTAGTATCCACTGTAATTTACAGATATAAGTAATTTTTTTGTATTGAGTTCAGTTATGTAAATACACAAATATATTTCATTTTTTATTTGTACATATTGTGTTAATAGTCGTTGTTTTTTGTCTGCATATTTTGATATTAATTTTATAGTTAATTATAGTTAATTGTTCAGTTGTTTGGAATTTCTGATAAAATTATTATTTGCATGTTTATTTAAATTGTGTTTTTTTTCTTTTTTGGTATGTATTTCCAAAAACAATGAATATTGTAATTCCCTGATTCTCTTTTATCTGCCATATTATCTTTACTCGTTCGTTCTTTTGAGATTAGGAAATACATATGCGTAATTCTGGTGTAAGTGTATTGAATTTTAATCTTAGACTGAAAACATTTGTTTTCGGGCACTTTAATTTAAACATTTTAATCTACTGCTTAGTCGCTCCATATTTTTGATAAACTTCCTACAACACTTATACTGAGTTCTATACGATGCTGCAGTTCCATATCGCATCTTCTCCTACTCTCGACAATTGATCTTTAGCATGCAAAATGACTAACCACTTCTAAACCATCTCTGTTTGTTTTATGTAGAAGAGGTTATTTCTTGTTCTGCTCGGTCTTCTTCGTACTGATCATTAATCCACAGCCCTACTAACTTTTATTTAGTTTGGCGAAGTGGAAAAGCCACGTGTTCCAGTTTAGTAGCCATCAACTTAGTATTATGTTCCGTCTGCTTATCGTAAATTTGATATTTGACGATCCACAATTGAAAATCCATCGTTCCATTTTGGTTTTTTTTCCTCCTACCATCATTATAAAGCATAATCCTTACGAAAAATGTTGCTTATAGATTAAATAACAACGACGAGAATATGCATCCTTGTCGAACATTGCGAACGGGTTACTTATATTGACCCCCTTTTCAATCTTTTATGTTTCCCATAATTTAGTAATCGACTATAATGCGGTTGAGTATCCATTCATTTATTTAAATCACAATATAAAGATCATCAAAAATCGATGAGGATAGGTGTTGATACCGTATCACGAAAGTAGACTAAATGAAAATTGCACAGAAATTAAATGGTCTAAAGGATTCATAAGTTATTATTGGCTTTATAAAAATCATTTATTCTTGAATATTATATTTGTTTTTAAAACCAAGAGATTAATTGTAAATCATGAACGGATTGCTGCTAAATAGTACTCAGGAGTTGAATTATTTGAAACCATATTCACTTCCAAAAGATATATACTTCACAGTCCATGAAGTAAATAATTAATATAGTCATAATAAATATAAATTTATTTTGGTTGCCGCATTGGCACACGTACATGAAATAGTTGGCGTGCACTAATGAAAAAGAGGCACACACTGTAATGAGGATTACGATAATAGTGTTAACCATTTAACTTTTATAAGTGACGTATTGTCGTTTGATGATATATTGAATGCATTTATAAATTATATATATATATATATATATATATACGAATAATAATCTGTATGTTCTATAAAAATTAAAAATTTGATAGAATCTATAAAAGTTAATCGGAATCAACTAACAATAAGTCATTTATCAAGCGAATTATTTAAAGCTAACTGGATAGATCAATATGTGTCTGAGCCAGAGAGTTCTGCTGACTTGGTTTTAAAAAATAATTAGATTATGTTTTATGTTAATATGATCATATTTTCATGTAGGTATGTTCTAGTTTCTCCTAGAGATCAATGGGCGACATCTAAAAGAACTTGCGTAGAAAAATGCGACGGAAATTAGTAAGTTGTTTATTTTTACTGTTTATTGATTTGTTAACAAAATTAATTATAAGGGTAATTCTAAAATAATGATCTAACACATTATAAAAAATATACATTTTATTATATTAAGTAAAAGATATTTCGTGAATTTTGATGCCTTTCACATACACATATTATATTGTAATTTACTTTAAAATACGTGTACCATTTTTAGGTTTCCGTACACATATAATGTACGGAATCCTAATAAGATGGTTCAGACAAAAATATCAAATAAAAATTAATAACTCATGAACGGTTTGACTTGTGAACTTCAAAATTGGATCATAAATTGCAATAAAAATTCTTTTTAAGAAAATCTACAACTTCGAGCTAACCGATTACTCTGGGTGGCAAAAAAGCCGTCATGAATATATAATATGGAATTTAAAGCGACTTCAAAAATCAATTAAAAATTCATAATTCATAACCAGATAAGCCTTTAAAAGTGAAATTCAAAATATAAAACAAAATGCAGAAGTCCTTTCATAAAATCAAAAAATTACAGTTAAAACATTATTATTTTCCGCGCTTTCCCATTTGAGACCAAAACAGCAAAAAAAAAAAAAAGTAAATTCACGTCAGTAATAGCCCGAGTAAAAAAGTTATGGAAACCAAAACGTTTCTTCAACATATGCATAAAGGGCCGCTTTATAAGAAAAATATAGCCGAGCTTACAATTTATTTCAAGTCCTTGGAGCTGCCAAAAGCTCGATAATTTTGAAAAAAATATTTTTTCTTTTTCGGGCATGTTGGAAAGATTGCTATTTGTTGAGAACGAGATCGTATTTCATTTCCTTAACGGAACTTTCGAAGTTGACGAAAAGTTCAAAAAACATGAAAAATGACGTGACTTCCCCTAGCGCCGCGAGTATTATAGCTAGAAATTTTGAACAAGGTTAAAAATATACGCACCCCTGAATATTTCTCTAGTTCGGAACATTTGTGTTTCCAACTTCAAAATTAGGCTCTGGAGCGTCGATAACTCGAAATTTAAAAAGAAAAAAAAAAATTCTAAGGCATGTGATGATTGAAAGATTGCTTGTCGGGAACGAAACCGTATTTCATTTTCTTAACGAAATTTTCGAAGATAGTGACAACTTCAAAAAATCGCAAAAAATTACCACCTATCTCCCCCTCTCTGCGGCGTGAAAAATTAGATTTCGTTGTTTTGAATTTAGTATTATGTAAATATATGTAAATATTATGGTTATCGTTAACTCGACATACGGAATCCTCAGGCTTAAAAGATCATGCTTGACTGAACTTGTTTTTTCTCACAAGAATGTGTTTTACAAAATAAATAAATAATAGAAGCGCGAATTTTTTTATTTCAGTACAATATATTGGAATAGATGTATTCCGGCTGGGGCAGAAGATCTGAAATTTTATTTGCTGGCAAAAAGTGATCTACAATCATTCTTTGAGGTAGTTATCGCTTTTTTTTCATATTGTAAATTGATTTAGTACATATTGAATGCGATTTTTGATTTAGTACACACAAGACTAAATTTGTCGCATACGTTAGACTTTAATTTTGTAAAATACAGCATTGCCGATTTCAACGCAGAATTGTTTTTACCATTGTATCACCATTGTATTTAAAAAATTATATATTTTTATAATACAAAATACTTCACTGTTTTGCGTGAATCAAATAAATAAATGTAGACTAAAGTATAAATGTAAAAATTCACAGAAATAATATATCGTTTAATCATAATTGCATGTATTATAAACTTAAAAAATAAACTAAATTTCAATAATTTACCGACACAACGGAAGAATATGTACACATTGGAATAAATCATTAAAATATAAACATAATAACTTGCCAAACTGCCACCTGATGGCGCTATAGTTATGATCATGGTATTCTTTGTTCAATCACCAAACATTGTACAAAATTAGGGCCCAATGTATGCGACAGATTTAGTTTTGCTTACTATACTTGGGCGCATATTAATACTTTAATATAAAATTATATTCTTTATGTTACCGATTATTTAAACTCTATTAATAAATTCCTGTTTACAATTAACTTCAAACAGCCAGTTATATTACAAAATATCAAAGTAATCAATATGTAAAATAATTAATTAATATAATATACATGTAATTGTTTGTATATATTCTTTAACCACTTTCTTTTCAGTTAGTGAGTGATATGTAATGGCCTACTTCTTTTATGTGCAATTTATTCTTCGCGTTTCATTATAATAATTGATAAAGTATACTATTGAACACTTTGAAAACTACATTTTACTTAAACTATTTATTGTTAGATTTCACCCTCTTTAATTATTCATCTGATTTTTTTTATTGCAATAAATTTTTGTAAAAACTACTTTTAAAATAATATTTAAATAAAAATCTTCTATAATAATTTTTTTATTTTTACTTGTATATACTTATACTATAATAAGCTACCGCAAAAGCAAATAAAACTGTAAAAGTGACGATCGGGAATAAAACCGAACTATCCGTGTTATATGAAGTCAGTGTTATATTTCTCATTTTACCTTAAAATTTGTATTTGTAATTTCTTGTTGTTTTTTTTTTAACATTTTTTCTTGTTCTTTGTTGTTCACTACAGGTTATACGTGTTTATATATTCGCTTTTCTACATATTATTGTATGTGTTAGCACGTGCATATGTGTGATCTTTATATGAAAGTTAACCTACATAAATGAAAGCATTTAATTATTCTACTAATAATCAATTCCTTTGCACACTGTTCATTACTCGGCAGATGTAGGTGTGCCTATAATGTGTACTTAAGTTATTATACAAGGAAGTAATAATTAAAGTTCTGAAACTTCCAGATTTATTACTTTTAACCACTTATGAATATGTATAATATTAAAAAACATAAATTATAAATAGATTTATGAATAGTAAGTAAATAGGCAAAAACAAATTTTAAATAGAAATTACTTTATAATATAAATAAGCTTACATTTTTTAAAGATTAGTTTTGTACTTTTGGTATATGAAAAAAAAAAACTAGTATTATTTATATTAAAAAAAAAACTACGAGAATAGAAAAAAACATTGATATAAATAGATTATTATTAAAGTGTAGTTTTTAAATTCAAAAATTAGTTTGTTTCACTTTTTTTTTTTTTCGTAAGAAATTTATGACATTGTTTTATAATTGAAAAATTTAGTAAAAGATAGATACAATAATTATTAATATATATCTGCAAGTCGTAATGCAATTTTTTTTGTTTAATAGAATGGAGCGGAAGATATTAGCAATTCTTATAAAGAAATTATATATCTTTGTCTAGGAGCTTTTGGTATGTACTTACCGTAATATATAATATTCATAAGTTATAAAATAATAAACGTACGTTATGTCAGAAATTTATAATTGTAGTAATTATATTTAATTTAAATACAACTCTACATAGCTTGAAGTCTACCTGTATATTAGGATGATTAAGCTTTAAATTAAATGTGTAACTATCTTACATTAATATATTGATAGTTTTAATTTAAATAATCTAAAAAAAAGATAAAAATACGAATTTATTTGTAAAATTAACTACCTTAATACTTTTACGATTTTATAAGTTATTATTTTTATATTTTTTATATTTAACATTCACTATGCGTGATTTTATCTTTTTTTTTAGATTGTTTAAATTAAAACTATCATTATATTAATGTAAGAAATAGTAAAGTTGGAACTGCTTTTTTGAATACATAGTCGTTTAAATGATATCGAGTAGTGAGTTTTTATTTCAAACCTTTTCAATCATCTGTGATCTTATTCAAATTTTATCAACTATATCACACTGATCCCCAAAATTACTTTTATGTCAAAAGACAATTTGTAATTTTATGCAAAAAAATATTGTTTTCCATTATCGACTTTTTAAAAAAATAATACATATATGTAAAAACACATTCCCCCTATGTAACTCGTCAAGTAGAGACCACTTGGACCTTTACATCAGGGTGGCTACTCAACCGAGAATAAGCTTGGAGTTTTGTTGTAAAACTAGGAAAAAAGTAAAAATAACCAAAAACGATATTTTTAATAAAAAAATCATTTGAAGCAAAAGATAAATGAATTTTTTATTGAACTTTATTCAAAATAAATTACGAATTTCTATTTTATTCGTATAAAATATAGTGCGACGGTCAAATATTACCAATAATAACAAAAAAATTCCACTTTTCTTTTTGTACAATTCTAGTAATTAGGAAATCGGGAGGATTTGGACCCGGAAAACCGGGAATTTAAAAACTATATTTGATTGGCCACTATGTAGATGTTACTATTCTGCGATTCTTACAGAAAGTTAAATTTCAGTTGACTACATCATTTTTCGCAAAATTAAATAATTGTCTTATAAGCTAACGGATAAACGATTTTATAACATTATGTTTTTCGTTAAGAACTTTTCAACATATATTTTTAGAGTGGCCTGAAATTAGTAAAATTCATCGCGCGAAAGTGCAACATGTGAAATATGTGACGCTGTAGATACATATTATACATTAATGGTTACAAAAATTAGTTAAAACGTATCATGATTCGATATGTGAGTGATTGTTGGACTGCGGTTGGCATGTTTTTCAGAGCGGGAGAGAGAATCTTCACATAAATTTGATAATTAAAAAATAGAAAAAATAGAAAAACCATTTACATTTAAAGAGGTAAGCAGATATGCAGTTTATGGAAGGAAAATAAAATGGCGAAGAAGGAATAAAAAATAGATGATTAAAATAATGAAATCAATGAAATATCCAGAAATGGTACTCAGTTGAATTAATTTCGGCAAATAAAATACCGATTTATGGTTGAAACCACGGCAAAATGGCTTTATAGCATAAACGTAATATTGAATAACCGCATGTTTGGGAGTTGTAAATTAGTAAAAACATATTACAAATAATTTTTTATAATAATATTTATTAATTGTTTTTAAAACATTTAGACATCAAAGTTAGTATTTCCGTCACGTATAATGTTCCATCAACAAAAAAAAAATTCATTAAAATATTTAAAAAAATAAAAAATAAAATTATTAAAGAATATTGCATCAGGAGTTTCAATAGTTGTTTCCAAAAATATTATTTACATTTAAATCATAAATTTTCGCTAACTATTGCGGTTTGCTGTTGTGGACTGTATCTTTAATGGAAATATATAATTCATTAAATAAAAATAGAGAAAAAATGAATAATTTAAACGTTTATTAAAATGTGGGCAAAGCCACAGATAATAACTAGCATATACATAAATGAAGACCGAAAAATATGTCTGTCTGTTCGCCTTAATCTCGAAAACTACCTGACGGATATTGTGCAGTTTTAGCAGTTAATAAAGATTTTTGTTTTGGGAAGATTTTGGTTCATGATTTATTATGCTATGAAAAAAAAGAGACGAACGTGTTGGCTTTATTGATGACTGTGTTTTGGATTCATTAAAAACTAAGGGCAAGTTCTTTCTCAGTTTCGTGGGCCAGCTGAACATGTAGATTGAAGTCGATGCCTTTTCTTGGGTGTAAGCAATGCAAATTGATCGAAAAAAAATCTGCATTAAGCATTAGGTTTTTCTTACTTTATTTTTTTTTTGGAAAAAACAAAAAAAAACTATGGGATATTTATCTTACAAAAGAAATAATACCACAAATCTGTGAGGAAATATTTTGACCTTACCACAATTGCGAACCGCGTGTTTAATTAAAAGATTCGCCGAAGCTCGAAAAAAAAAAAAAAATAACATACGTGTATCCGGAAAATAATCGGGAATAAAACGTGGCCACCGGTACAAAAAAACAATTCTACGTAGATCACCGCACTAGCTGCCCTGCTTGATTTTATAAACTTACCTCGGCTCGATGCAACTTGACAGATCATACTGATCTCCGCTTTTTCGCCGCAGTCACATGTCACCGTCTCAGCTTTTGACCACTACTACTCAAACAGCAATTTAATCTCTACCCAATGCGACCGTTCTTACGAACGAGCACGGGGTTTTTTGGTTTTGATCGAGTAAGCACCCCTGATGCGACCATATAGCAGCGACGACTACAACATAAGCTGATGGTCGAAGAGATCGAATGATTTTAATTCGACCATCATCAACAGGTAGCGCCCAATATACTGAATCCGTCTCAATGTATATTCAGTAGGTAAAAAAGTATTCGATCACAATAAAAAAATGTTCTAAGAATGGAGAAGGTCAATGTACAACGTTGAAACATATTGCATACAGTAGAAGGCAAGGAGAAACGAGAAAAAAATATGTACTCTGCTAAAATAATGCAAACATTGCTTCAGGATGCACATGAATGCAAAAAAAAAAAAAAAAAGGCCAAAAAAGTATTGGATCGTACACAGTACGTAATAAATAAACTTCGGTATACAAATATTTGGTATGCAGTCCTTGTACGTCTATAACGGCTTGTAGGCGTCGAGGCATAAATTCCGCCAGGTGACGTGTCGTTTTGAGGGTAATTTCTTTTCACGCAGTATGTAAAGCATATTCGAAATCTCAAGCATTGGGAATTTTGTGTTTACGGATTCGGATATAGAGATCGTTCCAGAGGTTTTCAATGACATTTAGGTCAGGAAACTGGAGGAAATGAACAACCTATGGGTAGCGCTATAAAGGAGTCATTCACGCGTGACCATCACACTGTGTTTCGGGTCATTGTCCTGTTGGAACATGAATGAATCCTGAAGATTCAATTTACGTGCACTATCCTTCAGATTGTCACGCAGTAAAGCGATGAAATTACTCACTTTCACTATCCCTTCAATAAATATCAAATTGCCGATTCCACTAGCTGCCATACAGCCCCATACCATCCAGTTTCCGCCTCCGTGTTTCACGGTAGGCCTGAGGTTCTTCGCATTTAGCTTCTTATTATATTTGCGCCAAACGTATCTCTGCCTATCGGAACGAAACAGGTTGAATGCTCTCGTCCGAAAAAATAACAGAATTCCAAAACTAACCAGGTAATTAGCGACCTCGAAAACCCCTATGCACGGATTCTGTTTGAACACTTAATTACTTGAAATACATGTTTACCGTTTCCTTGTGTCAGGGGTAGTTAACCCCGTTCAGGGGTGAAATTGATAAAAATTCCAAAACACGTCAATCTTACTTTTGAATTTTATACGCGAACAATTTTTTTTTACATTTTTTGTAGTCATTTTATTATTTCATATTACAAAATAATTACAAAAAACATACGTTTTTAACCGTTAAAAAATAGGAGATGCAACCCTTATGGTTAAAATCACTATGGTAATTACTTGGTTTTTCTGTAGGAAATAATCTTCATTTTGTTTCATTAAAAAGACATTAATTTGAAGCAGAGATATTTAGAAAAATCTGTTTTGGGGAGTGAGCTCTAGGGGTCATTTTCATTCCTTAAATGTATTTATGGGCTGATAAAAAAAAAAAAAAAACAAAACACGTGTCCCTTATTTTTGCATGCTCTACAACATATATCAATTTCATAGAAATCGGCGCCGTCAAGTTGGGGTACCTTCCTTGTTAGTCACTAATTCTTTTTCCTCGAGTCTGACGACAGTTTGTCATGGTGATGGAATAATTTTTTTACCTGCTATATATACAATTGAGAACAGTATTTTTTTTTGTGCAAAATAATACTTCTTCAAATCCTTGTTCTCCTCAAATGCTAACTTCTTTAAACCCATCTACGTAATTTGGTCTCACCTTTTATGATATCATCTATGTATTCTCATTTCCGTTATTGGTGGTTGCTCCTATTTTAAATTCTTCAATTTTATAAATTTTAAATTATTTTCGCATCTAACATTTGCCTTTTATCCTTTTTGTTTTCATTCTTTTTTCATAATTTTTCTGAGCCGAGTAAAAAATAAAAGCTTTAATAAGTTATTATTTTTTAATTTATTGCTAAATTTTTACCAACGTTAAGGTTTTGAACTTTTTATATACACGTTTTGATTAGTAGTTATCATATTATGGATTTAGAATGTTGTAACGGTTGTTATTTAGAAAATGTAAACGTTTTTATAATGTTTTTAAAGTTATTTAGAAAATAAAAGAAAAATAATGCTAGCGATTAGTTGTTCGTTATGCAGTGTGCAACGTATTTACACCTATTTACGTAATTAACTATTTCTGTTCACAGTATTTTCATTTCTGCTGGTTCTTATTTATCGATATTTTGCCGGGTATATAGTTTGGTTGGTTACTTTAAGTGTGATTGTCGTTAGCGTGGTAACTACGATATACCTTTGGTAAGCATGTGTAAATTATCAACTGATCCGCTCGATTATAAAATAAGATTAATTAAGGCGAACCGTATTAAAAGACTTTTAAATACTACGTTGTAATAATAAAATGGTACATAATAATGAAGTTTACGGTTAAAATTAAAATTTTATAGTTTTTTGGAGAAAATTACGATTGGTAATTTTTCAAAGGATTTTCCGACGTTGTTTATTCGTTTAGGTGATATAGTTGAAGACTCATCTTTATTTGCCGGGGTGTGACTTTTTTCATTACTTACACTATTTGAGTACAACCAGTGTATGCTTATCGACATGAAGCCCACCAACGACGCGATTCTAATTGTTGCTATTTATTCGAAGGAAAACAAGACATATGTTTCAAAATAGTTAGATGCTGATACGGTCAAAAACTGGCAGAATGAAGGAGAAAAGAATTGGAATAATAGGCAAAGAAGTGACAAGATATAGAAAGCACAAGAAGTACTTCGGAGGATAGCAAATCAGAATAAAGAATGGTGCGTTCTGTCGAGAGGGATATATTATTAAGATCACTAATAGTTTCGTAATTAAGATGAAGACAACGGTTTGAGCAGGGCGTTATAAGAAAACTAAGACATGGATAGGTAGAAGGAAAGGCTACTGCAAAGGGTAGGAGCATATCTCACTAGAAGTTAAAGTGTAAATTTGTGCATACAGAAAGCAGACCAGAAGCAAAATGTTAGAAAAATAGAAGGGAGAAGACGTAGCAGCCTGAGCCAAGGAATCTGTCATTTCTTTATGTCACCTTCTGGCTAGGGACCTCGAGCAGATCGATACGGATGGAATGATTTGCGAGGAGATTATAAATAAGGAAGCGAATGCGAAAAGCAACACCTATTTTTTCTCTCAGTACAGTGCACGTTATATTACAGGATTAAATATCGGTATACCGTTACTTCGATGTTCATTGTTATAGTAATTTTATTTTGTGAATTAGCGATTGTAAGATAACTTTCGTCTGAAGTTCCAAATATTTAACATGATTAAATCGTACTACGTGAAAAAAGAAATATCGCTTAATGCGCCGTCTGGCTGATCATTCGGCACAAAGTAATTACAATTTAGAGAGAGGCTTAAAAATTAGAACGGCGATTTATTACTATTTTGCGGAAGCAGTGTAAGTGAATGTTCTTAACTTGATACCTAGTGCTAATAGTTTTTGGTAAATTAAACCTCTTAATGGCTTTTGGTAAACTGTTATATTCAGGGCACCAGTTCATTTTTGGTCGTAATTTTAGTTCGTTCATTTTCGCTGTTATTCAGTTCATCGTAATTTTAGTTCGTTCATTTTCGCTGTTATTCAGTTCATCGTAATTTTAGTTCGTTCATTTTCGCTGTTATTCATGGTGTGTGAATTAACACACATTATGAATAACAGCGAAAATGAACGAACTAAAATTACGACCAAAAATCAACATCACGGCGAAGTAAAGTAACTACAAAAAATACCGGGAAAAGTGAAACTTCCCGGAAAAATAATCAGTTAGTAACGGACATATTTAAAATGGCGCGGAAAAAGCGAAATACTTTAAAGAGAGAGGGAATATTTCAAAAGTAACCAACATTGAACATACACGGTAAATAGTGATGTAAAAACAGGTCGTAAAAAGGAAATATTAAAAATAATATAGAATGAATATAGAGATTGAATATCGTAGTAATTGTAAAAAAGGTGATATATTCAATACATAAAATTACGTACCTTAATAGGCTGGATACATCTCAGCGGCGGTGTTAAAGAATTCGACGATAAGCCAGGCTATTGAAATGCAAATGAGAGAATATAAAAGCAGTCAGACGAGAACAGTAGAAAGTGGCAGCCAGTAAATAGAAATATAATTAAAAAGAAAATAAACAAGCCACCAAACCAAACCAACGGTCAGACACGAGAGTAGTAGAAAGTAGCAGCCAGTAAATAAAAGTAAATAAAAAACAATTAATTTGAATTATTTTGAAATAAATTAATATTTTTCTTTAATCTGCAATGAAATATGAAATAAGTTGAAATGAACTAAAAGGTAGTGACGACGTATATGAACTATAACAGCGCAAAACGAACTGGTGCCCTAAAGATAAATTACTATTTTTATTTAATTTATACTAACAATTATAATATAAAATATAAACAAAACAAATTACAAAATGCTTGAATTACTAATAAGACGATTATCTAATTGAGTGCCCTTTCGCAACGCCGCACGCACACTAATTATATAACATCTTCACTTTTACACACCTATACAAACGGTTTAATTTCACACGTAAAACATAAAATATAAATATACTATAATCACTATTTGTATCTTGCGTGCAAGTCCTATTCCTTTGCTTCTTCTGCCGCAGTATATTCTGTAAATTCTTCTGGATAACTACTTGTTGAATCCTCCATTGAATTGGCTTCTTGAATTTCTCTTGTTTTATGCCGATTAAATTTTCCGATTTCTTATATTAATATATCTTTTACTTTAATAAAATTATAGTTATTTAATTTTATAATAACCGCTCAACCATAATGGATAGGCTGGGTTTAAAAAAAAAAAAACTGGTTAAAATAGAGTTCAAAACAGTAATTCTTTAAAATATAAAATAAAACAAAATGTTCTCTTTTTAAACCAAAATGTTCTTGATAAAATTCTTACTTTAATAAAACGTATTCTCTTTTAAATTAAAAAGTTCATTCTGAATAAAATTTTTATTAACTCATTCAAGTTATAACTCTCACTAGCCAAAAATGATCGAAAATTGTAAGCCAGAAGTTTATTTAATTATTCGTATATTTCACGCGTACAAATTTTGTTTATACCGTTGTCAAATAATTGATATTATAATTTCCTGTTAAGCCCTATTATGGCTATATTGGGGTATAACAGAAAATTATAATAAGTATTGTAAGCTAATAAGTATAACTAAGAAGTTCAGGAAAATTCGCAGGTGTTGTAATAATAATAATAATAATAATAATAAAATAAAAGTTCGTATACGCAAAATATACAAATAATTATAATATTTTCTGGCCAACTATTTTTATAATTGCTGGCTAGTCCGTACTATTACGTAGAATAAGTTTTTTTAAAAGCATCTATTCTATTCATTCTATTCGTTCTTTTCAAGATATTCATTCTAATTTTTTATATTTAACTCAGTCAAATTTATTATTTTACTTTTCACCGAATCCGTTATAAATTCGGTAGTATTTTTACAAGGATTAGTTATATTAAAAATATTTAGTTTATAACGTCAATTGAATGGTAAAACAAATGGAAGAAAAGTATATTGGTAACTTTCATCAATGCTTTACGTCCTTAGTAAATAATTCAGATTATGTCATTTAAGATTAATATTTCGACAATTAACGATTAAGTTTTGGAGAAGATATCCGCAATACAACACATCAGAAGTTATTCAACAATACCGGTTAGCATATCCAGAAATAATCAGAGAGGGATACAGAATTTGAACAGTCAAATAAAACAGGCTAAAAGATAAGTATATTATTATTATTTTATTTTATGTATTGGTGTGTGTATACGATAAATTGAATTAATAATTTTAATTGGTGTATAAATTGTGAAATTCGTTTTTCTGAGCAGCTGCCAAAATGTTTGCGAATCGTAGTTTTATATAATTAATAATAATAATAATATACTTATCTTTTAGCCTGTTTTATTTGACTGTTCAAATTCTATATCCCTCTCTGATTATTTCTGGATATGCTAACCGGTATTGTTGAATAACTTCTGATGTGTTGTATTGCGGATATCTTCTCCAAAACTTAATCGTTAATTGTCGAAATATTAATCTTAAATGACATAATCTGAATTATTTACTAAGGACGTGAAGCATTGATGAAAGTTACCAATATACTTTTCTTCCATTTGTTTTACCATTCAATTGACGTTATAAACTAAATATTTTTAATATAACTAATCCTTGTAAAAATACTACCGAATTTATAACGGATTCGGTGAAAAGTAAAATAATAAATTTGACTGAGTTAAATATAAAAAATTAGAATGAATATCTTGAAAAGAACGAATAGAATGAATAGAATAGATGCTTTTTAAAAAACTTATTCTACGTAATAGTACGGACTAGCCAGCAATTATAAAAATAGTTGGCCAGAAAATATTATAATTATTTGTATATTTTGCGTATACGAACTTTTATTTTATTATTATTATTATTATTATTATTACAACACCTGCGAATTTTCCTGAACTTCTTAGTTATACTTATTAGCTTACAACACTTATTATAATTTTCTGTTATACCCCATTATGGCTAAAACGCCATAATATATATATATATATATATTTTTTTTTTTTTTTAAATGCCTGAAGTAAAAGAAATTATAACATTTACACGAGTCAAATTATTTCTTTTCCTTTTTTTTGCTTTTTTGCATTTGAAAAGTTAGATTGATATCCCTATAATTTATTGAACGTCTAGTTTAGTTTAATTTTTATTTGTAGCTTCCTATAGATTGCTTTTCCAAGTGTAACTTTCTTCAGCTTAATCGGTTTCGGTATAGGGTAACTAACAAAATCTTTCCCACTTAATACGACGAACCATAAACTAAAAATAGGAGTAACTTTAAAAATTCAACTTAAATTTTAAGACAATTAGCGCCAAAAGTATTTATTCATTGTACGTGAAAACACAGATCTAGCGACTTCTAATTCCTCTGGATACTACATTGCTGGTTAAAAATCGCGCATTGTAGTTTATTGGGGCAAATATTGTATCCGGTTATCACGCATTACATTTGATGAACTTGTTGGTCGCATTATGTGATATTGTATAATTTTATTATTCTAATTTGGATTTCGTTTTATTTCGCTTTACTGTGCTCGATTAATCGCGGCATTATAGTGTTGTTTCATGTAAGTAATTTACCTTTGTTTCGACCTCTCAGCTCGGCCTTTTAACACGATTCGAACGCTCGTCTCGCGTCGCCCGGATTCGCATGTCGAGTTTATCGATATTGATTTCGTTTATTTCCATTTTTGTAAATAAATGGTTTTTAACTTCGAATACAGCGCTATTCACAGAAGTGCAACTACAACCAATCACACTGCAGGGCGGGCTGCTCGTTCATATTTTTATTCCTAAATTTTTATCTTCCGAAGTTTGCAAGCATCATTTGTGTCTTCAGAACGACACCAGTCAACGATTATTCGATGTTCCGGTTCCAACAAAGTTGGTCCGTTTACCACTCCATCTAAATAGCACCAAGTGCTGCGGATCAACAGTTCTTTTCAGAGTTACACGCCACATGTTACTTGCAAATTTCGCAACGGTTACATTAGAGCCGAAGAAAAGAAGCACATTATTTCGTATACCGCCTCAAGCGGTCTACTCATTTGTCGGAACAGGAGGGCAAAGTTATTCTATCACTTCTAATAAACAGTATACGTTTGTCAGAATTAGTTGTTATCTTTGTTTGATAAGTCCAACAAAACCAATTATAAACTGTAATTAATAGTAATATTGTTCATTATCGGATGTTTTGCATTTTTAATTGTTTATCACGGAAATATAAAATTATATAGTATGTTAGTAACCACAAACAGAAAAGAAAAAAAATGAAGATTTTCTTTGCAAATTAAAATTAATTCACATATTTTATCGAAGTGAAAAATCAAGTTTATACAGAGAAATGGTATGTTACTTTCAACTCGGTGAATCGTAACGTTAATAAATTTTATTAAACAACAGAACTGTCTTACAACCAACTATGCCTCTTTTTGTATTCCCTACATTATTTGGATTTCTGGACTCAAATAAATATTGCATAGTAAGTTAATATTATAAGGATATAATTGACGTCTTACAAAGTAAAATAAGAAATAACTTATGATATAAATATTGATTTGAATCAGTACGATAAAAGAACATGATAAAAAATACCGTACAAGGTATTTTAGGTACTTCGGTAAATTTGTTTATTTCTAAATAATGTTCCATTCGTCGACTTCATGTGCAACTAGAGGAGTTTCTGCGTATTCTGGGTTGAATAGTCTCATAAAACTTTATATCGTTGTGCTTATGTACAAATGACGACATACCCGTGTTTCTTGTCATACGTGAGCACAGAGATAACAGATTTAAATCATAATAATCAAATTAAATATGATATATAAAAAATAAATTAGAATCGATTTTATTTTTCATATGAAACTGTAATGTACAATATGCTTAATTTTAATTCGAAATACTCATACCCGTGATGTTACACAAGACGCCTTAGTTTTAAATAAAATGAAAAGTTCAAATTCAAATTTTCGTTATAAATCCCGCTACTGCTTATAGTATTACTTAACGTTTCGGAAACGTTTATACCGTTCTCATCATGTAACTATTGCTAGCATATAAAAAAGAAATTAACAAAATCTCCTTATAAAAAAAGGAAAGGTTAACTTTGAGGATGTATAAAAACTTAATTCAAAACACTGTGAAGTAGCGCATGTTTGTTTATACAAAGTTACTAATTGCTACGGTATTTATAAATGTATAATAACGTCTTACTTCACTTTTTTTGTTTTTATATATATATATATATATATATATATATATATATATATCGAACTTGAATTATAATAATTATTAAGAACAATATTTTATTGTTTTTTGAAAATTGTAGGATTTTATGGAAGCAAAAGAATGACGAATATAACAAAAATAACATCAAAGAGAGAAACGCTACTACCAATTTAATATATGCCATAGTTGCGACTATTTTAACGGTAAGAGAACGTTTTAAAATAAATCTGTTAAAACAACTGATGAATTTTTATTTTTATGTAATTATAATTGTTAATGTTTAAATTACAGGAGACCCTTAACATTTGTAAGGAATTCGTACCAAATTTTTTTTAGGAAATATGTATTGATAAACACTGAGGTGGCAAAAAAAAATAATTTCTTTTTAAATAATCTACAAGAATAACTTACAATTACTTTTTAAAAAATGAAAAGAATATTAAAAAAATATTTTATTAAACAATATAAAATCTGTATTTAACAGAAATTATTTTTAATTTTAAAAATAATTTCTGTTAAATAAATATTTTATATTGTTTAATAAAGTGTTAATACAGAAATGGATGAAAATAATTTTAACCTAAATATAAAAAAATATTGTTTTCTTATGACATGAATGGTTAGTTAACTAAAAAGATACATAAAAATAAATTTAAAAGAATCATACTCATAGTTTTTGAACAATATGGTAGACCGTAATTTTCTTATATCATTGTTGCTAAAAACCTAGACGTCGATTAAATGTTTTATTGTTAGATTAATAGAATAAAATATTTATTTATTTAGCGCTACTTTTCGTTGCAATCTAAGAATTTCTTGTGCACAGATATGTACACATTTAAAAATTTTGCTTGATGTTTTTTCATAACAGTTATATTTGATAGAATTATTAAATATACATGTTTTTGGTAGCGGCATTATATTTTATTTCATTAATTTAAAGGTCAAATGCGTTCTATGTTTTACGGTGTGTATTAATAGTATGTTTGTTAAGATGCACGGTTGGTTTGTTGTAGAATATAAAGAACCAAACAAACACTACGCTTTCATTTATCGCTTTGGGTATTTGTAAGGTTTAATGTGTAGACTTTTTTGCGCAGAATATTGTATCTGCGCATTTATACCTGAATGCGATATTATTGAATTTCAAAAAAAGTTTATATATATATATATATATATATATACAGCGTAGTCACCTAACCGGGAATAAGCCAGGAATTTTGTTACAAAACTGAGGAAAAAGTAAAAATAGCTGAAAACAATTTTTTTTACTAAGAAAAAATCATTTGAAGCGAAAAATGAAATCATTTTTAATATACTTCAAATAAATTACAAAGTTTTGTTTTATTCATAAAAAATATGCTGCGGTGGTCAAATATTACCGATAGTAACAGAAAAATTCCATTCTTCTTTCTGTACAATTCTACTAATCACGAAATCGGGAAGATTTGGATCGGGAAACTGGGAATTTAAAAATTGTATTTGAGTGGCCACCATGACATATATGTATGTACATTTGTTTGCGTGTGTATGTTATATATTTACATAAAATTTATACAGATTTGTTAGAAAATGTCTCGTTTAAACGCAACAAACTAATAAAATATCGTCGACATGTGTTGTTAAAATGACTGATTTGGCTATATTAAATATTTTATATTATTTGAACTATTTTTTTATGTAGGTATTGTGGAATGGGCTAAAGGTCCTTTCTTAAAGATTAAAATTATTCTTTACGTTGTAATTTAAACTAAATTTTAAAGCTAATTCATATTATTTTACTTAAATTTAAAGTCTTAAAATAATGACGTTTTTTGTACATAAATTTAGCAAATTTGATCATGTAGATCTGTTTTAAAATTAGATAAGCCAAAAATATATCTGACGAATAACGTTGAGTGTCAAATTAAAATAATTGTAAAAATGAATAAACCTTTGCTTCAGTTTAACGGGTACCAGCACATGGAGGGATATTCAGAAAAAGAAAATGCAAAATTTGCACAATATTAGTCGATTTTTTATGTACATAAAAATGTAGATGTTATTTTATCTATATGCGAAATTCGTTTCACGTTTAAGCTTATTTGAAATTAGCTTTAAAGTAACGTAACATGAAATTTTCATGGGATCTAACGATTACCATCGATATACATTGCTTTTTTGATGTTTCATATGAAAGGAAACTATTGTGATACTTTAATATAATTCGCAGTTCCTATACATCACACATAGATGGACTTTTATTAGGTTATTTTTATTTTCTATCATTACTCTACGCTAAATAACAGTCCTTTTTATTGGTAATTTTAAAGCACATCTCGCACTAGTCTGATTTTTTTTTTTTTTTTTTTTTCTTTTGTATGTATAACTATTTTCTGTTCTACGTGTATAAAAATTTTTTGTAAAAATCATCCTGTCATCGTGTAAATACTAGGGGAAAGTAATACGAGGTTATAAAAACGGCAGGAAACATTTCTCGAACTAAAAGACATCCAGAGAATTTAACAATTGATCGCCGTCAAAGAATATTTAATTTCCCAACAACTGCTGACCATTAAGGAACAGAAAAATAATTTACACCCACTACTACTGGGTAACATATTAAATTATAAATGAGAAATATTAATTGCTTTTATCGTAGAAAAAATAATTATCGTGTGTATGTGTGTTTGCATTAATTTCTCATAATAAAATAAATTAACGTTGCTTATTTTATTTTTTGAGCTGATTTACCTATTAACTTCATTTTCGTTAAATTAATGCTTCGCTCAAATTTTTATATACATTTCTAGAATTATCGAAAAGTAAACTTTAAATATGAATTACGTAACATTAAATATTGTTAACTTTAAAGTTTTCTACAAGTTTCTTGCGAAGTACTTGTTAATTTTGAAAATAATTTTATACTTCTACTTTGAAAGCGTAACTCTTGAAAATGCACGTATTGTAAAATCGATAAGAAGTAAAATATGGTAAGAAATAGGCTGTTACGTTGAAATCGTTTTTTTCTTGTATACTAGATATGTTCTGGTTGGCTGTTTTCACTTTAAAAACGACCTCAAACACACAGCAAGCAGACAAAAATTTTAAAATGATCAAAATTGTGTAATGATATGTTCTAAAGTATACACAAAAAATAAATTGTTATCCCTAAATTCGAAGATCGTAGGTAGACGTTTCAATGTAATTTTGCACGTATAAATTAAACGAATAAAATTTTAAAGCTATACGTCAGGTTATATTAGGAACTATGAAGGTAATACAATATGAAAAATGTTACAAAGTGCTTAATCCTGTCAACACAACCGATTATAGAAACAAATGATTTTGCTGCGCAATGTTTTCCGCTATAAAATGCTATTATTATAATTTCGTCTACATGGTCATCATCATTTGATCCTGTTATTTATCTAGTATGTTATTTTAATTTTCTTTTTATTCCTGATCTCTTCACTTTAATTTTTCGTTCTATAATCTTAAACTTTTTCGTTTTTAAGTCCATTGTTTACTTATTATAAATTTTCCAACGGAAAAGTCTGTCGAAAGAGAATCTCTTTATAATTTTATTAACCAGCATGTTCTGCTTCACTCGATATAACGAAAATCAAAATTTTTCCTATGCAACTCATTTTGTTGTTTTTTTTTGTTTTTTTTTTGTTCATTCTGAGGTCGTCCTACATTTGAAGAACCTGTATAGTGATAAGTAATTTAAATTAATTTCCTTTATATTGATTGTGCAGTATTTATTAATCTTTAAAATGACTTCAATTTCAGATTATAATTGCACTGGTTATATTCGGAGTACGAAAAAATATATCACTGGTAGCCGAATTGTTCGAAGAAGCTGGAAAGGCGGTACAGTCGATGCCTTTGTTACTGTTGCAACCTTTTGTTGTTAGTTTTCATTAGTATATATTTTGAGATTACTCTTTCGCACTTTTATTAGTTAAAACGTTCTATGTTGAAGTTATTATCGAGTATAATTATTTCCATTTAGGTTTTTTGAATAGACTCAAACTAGTTAGGAGCGTGTAAAAAATCTGAAGATTGCATAAAGGTCTGCGATAAATTTGCAGCTGAAAGCCATGATAGCTCGAACTAGTACCAGCTATGTTTGCGATTAATATGATTCTAAGCCATTATTGCGCTGCAAATGTGTAAGCTTTGTTCTTTAAATTATTGGCGCTTTTCAAGAGTTGGTGGGGCTCATCCCCCAAGTGATTTTTACGAAATATCACTGAGTATATTTTTTTCTTTATTGACGCATGGGAAACGCCGGAAATGAAATAAAAGAAGATGTAATAGAATCAAATGCGAAAAAAGGAATCATGGCGATTATTTTGAGATATGAAAGAAACGTAAAAAGAGATAGATATCCAGCGGAAAAAAGTTATTGTAAATAGATAATAATGAAGATAAATGTAAAAAACTGAGTATTGCGAATGCTATTTATATTAAATAAAATTTCAGTAGACACGCTCTCCCTATTTCTCTTAATTGATTACCAAATTTGTGATGGGATAACAATTGAAAAATTAGTTAACTGAACGATGACTCACGAACTACTGTCAAAGTAGAAAAACAATTATCTGTACGGTAGTTTTGGTACAGTATAACCCATTTTATATTGTACCGATAAAATGAGCGCAATAAAATTGAGTGATTGGTAATTGTGAGCTGTCTAATTAAATAGCGCTGGATAAATAAAATATTATATACAATAGTATATATGTATGATCTGCATTTATTTATTTATTTACAAAACGCGAGGACAATTATAGTTTACACAATGCATTAAATAAATGCAACTCATAATAACCATCAAACGGTAAATTATAATAATGAAAATATATTAAAAAAAAAAAAACGAAATAAAAAACTTTACTTCTAGTATATGTGAACTATTTCCTCCACTAAACGCGCATATACAAATATATACTCATTTATAACTGAATTTATATATTTATATTTAATACATCATATAAAAGTTAATTATTCTCAGATAAATTTTGTATAATTTGCTGATTAAATTAATAGATTGTACGCAATAGTCACTAAAATAAACTGCTATATACATTTCTGGTAACAAAATAAATATTTTGTGCGGTAAAATTTTTAAAATTGAGCTATAGAGATTCCACGTGAATATTAAAAAAGAATAAAGACGTAGGTCGGTCTGTGACTTTTGGTTCACTAAAATAACGAATCATTTTAATATTTGATCGAGATATTACGTTTGAAATTTGGAAAAGTAGATATTCTCGTCTCCCACTCTTCCATTACAAAGTTCATGCAGAAATTCCAGTTTGCTAACTTTTATTCTGATTTTCAAAGTGTTAAACCCCATTAAGTCGTCACACAGTGTAATATAATTGATAGATTTTTGGATCTACATTTATTAGAGCAAAATATAAATATAGACTGAACTTTTTCAATTTTATTGGTTTGTATGCTGCAATACGGATATCAAACGATGGAACAGTAGTTCAGAATAGAATGAATAAGACTAAAGAGTTATAACTACTAAAGTTTCTGAATTCCTTATAATGAAACCAAGCTTGTCTAATAGTATGATTTATGTTATCAGAAAAGCTAAGATTATTATCCATGTGCACTCCGAGATCACGCACAGAATTTATACATTCGATTAAGTTACGTAATAATTTATAGTCAAATATACATTTCTTTTTATTACGATTAAGTGTTATTTTTAAAAAGTTATTAAAATTAAGAGGAAATTTATTTTTTTCCTTCCAAAAAATTATTTTGTTTAGATCATCTTGTAGTCAATACCATACAATCTAAAGTGGAACTTGTAGGTTCAAACATTTTAAGATCATCTACAAGTAAAAGAATTTCTCAACTTAGATTTCTCCTAATATCGTTAATGAAAATCAAAAACAATAGTAGTCTCAGATTGGATCCCTGGATACACCGGAATCCAGTATCTATTTGTGTAAATGATAACTATTATGAAATGCGTAATACGTACGGTAATATATATATATATGTAAAAATGGAAAAGTGAAATGAATTCATTACAAACTTCATATCTATTCAATTGATTGAGCCGTATAGTATGATTCACCTTATTAAATGTTTTTTCAAAAATCTAGGTAAATACTGTCAACTTGATTTTCAAGCTCCATCTATTTAGCTATTTTGTGAACGTACGAAACAAGGTTACTTGCTGTAGACTCATAGATATAAATCCATGTTGCTGGCGAAAGATTCTGTATATTTATTTAATCTGAAGTGTATTATTGTTTCTAATGTTTTAACTGGAAAAGGCAAAATAGCGGCGGGCCTGGAATTTGTAATTAAACTTTGATCATCAGATTTTAAAAATCGGTGTTATCCTCGTTTACTTGAATATTGATTGTGGGGAAAATACAACTGCTTTTGATAATCCACTGCTTAAACCATCTTTCTAAGGTGTCTACTAGTGTAATCAAAATTATAAGTTTATGAATAAAACTGAATGCTTTTCCATCTTTGATTGTAATTATACCGCCATCCACCTATTATTTACATATATATATACATGTGTAGTCCCATTATTTCTCTACAGTAGATTTTTAGTTGTGTGGTTGGCTAATGATATAACCCGAAAACGTTTCTAAAATAGCATATTTATTTTAATTTATACTTATTTTTGTTTGCTAATAAGGGGAATTTATTTATTTTATATTTATAAATTTTAACCTAGATAAATGTTGTGACAATAAACTTTAGAAGCTTGTATCTCGGAAGTCATGATGTGTATTATGCATATTATAAAAGCACATATTTTTCTTATTTGTAAAATATTAAATTTTTTTTCAAAATATGAAAAAAAAAATATTTAGAAAGGAACGCATAATAACACTTTTTTCTATTGCCTATAAAAAAACAGTTTTAAAAGCAAACAAATAATGAATTTTATTGATTTTTAGTTTAGTTTCAGTTGTCAAGTGAAAACATAATAATAATTGTATAATTCACACGAATATACATAGTACATGGTTTTAAAGTTAATGATGCGAATCAACAACAATATAAACGGAAGGGTTATGTACTACAAAAAAAAAGTTTATAATCAATTGTATTAAATAACGTTACGTAATAATATTAATTTCGTATTAAAGAAATATTTATTTATTATAGAAAGTTTCTGGTGAACTTTTGGTATAAAATATTTTCGCTATTGCGGATTCTATAATCATTTCGACGTAATTACTGCATCTGTCGTAAAGTAGGCAGTTTTTTTAGGGTTTTTTAAACATTTAATGATAGTACGTACTTTTATTATGTGAGGATTATTAGGGAAGAAACTATAGACAAGGTTTGTTTAAAAAGACACCGAATTTTTATTACGGCGCACTACTCTTCTCGAGCTTGAACGAATGACATCACTTAACAGTGTGACCACCCAACTGGGAAACCGGGAATAAGCTTGGAGGAGAAAAGTAAAAATAGAGCCAAAAACGACGATATTTTTAATGAGAAAAAATCATTTGAAACGTTAAAAAGCGAATGCATTTTTTAATTTACTTCACACTCAAGAATGAATTACAAAGTTCTGTTCTATTTACATGAAATATGCTGCGGCGGTCAAATATTTCAATAGTAACAAAAAAATTCCAATCTTCCTTTTGGACAATTCTAATAATCAGGAAATGGGGAGGATTTGGACCAGGAATAATCCGGGAATTTAAAAATTATATTTGAGTGGCTACCATACTTAATGGCATCCTTCAGGAAGATAATACTTCCTAGCGTGCCGTACTATCTTCATTAGTTGTCAGTCTACGTGCTACATGTGCTGCGCACAGTCTTAATTGGTTTAAACATTTTAAATTAAACGGATTTTTAATTACAAATGTTTATAAATCGGAATGGCCTCTTGCAACAACAAATGATAAAAACGTTGATGCTATCGTTTTGTAATTTTACCAAATTGTCCTTTAACTGTATAAGATGTTGCAGAGGAAGTCGCCATTAAATTGAGTTGTGTCGTCGTATTTAGACGGAACAACTTGGCGTGCATTTGTCCAAAAAACCTATGCTACGTCTCTTGTCAAGCGAATAAAAAATGAAGAAACAGCGAAGTCGACTATTCAACCGCGTTAGTATGGATGAAAACTTCACAAAAACCATCATTACGACAGATATAAAACCTGAGTTTACAGTTATGATGTGAAAATCGCAAGACACAACCGTTGCAATGAATCGGATTAATGTCACCCGACTAAAAAAAAAAGAGGACACATAAGTTGACCCAACTTGTTGAAGTCTATGTTGATTGTTTTCATTGATTAACAATAAGTAGTTTATTGTGAACTTGTACCACGAAGTCAGACTATCTAAGTAGAATGCAGTGAAAAAGTAGAAAAATAAGGTTGTATTTGCAACAAAAATTGAAAGAGCATGAAAAGAACTAAAATAATACGGAACTTAGGTAACCTGATACAAACTGCATGATGAAAAATGTTACGGAATAATATAAAGGTAGTAGTAGTATTCTCTTATTATAAGAAGATGGACAGTGAACACTTAAAATTATTAATAAAGAAGAGAAGCGATTAAAGAAAAGGATAATAGAAGAATGGATGAGAAAGTAACAAAGATGTTAGTGTACTCATGAAGCGAAAATAGAAGAAACGGTAAAATTTTGAGGCGAGAATTGAAGAGTGATAGTGAAAAATTTTTGTAAAAACAGTTATGAAAATGATCGAAAGGGGAAAATAAAAATATGCAAATAAGCAAATAAGCAAAAGTAATTTTTCTGTATAAAAATACTAATATCATTTTGTAAGGAACACAAAGGAACATCGTTGTAACATGATTTGAATACTTTCGAAAAACATCTGCTCCGAAGATGGTGAAATTAAGATTTACGATATGCTAAGTAAAGAATGAGGATAGTCTTTTTCACTGTTTCCGGATTTCCGTGGTAACTCGGTTTGACTTCAGACGAGGTATTTAGTACCTATGAATGACTTGATTCGAATCTTAACCCCCCCCCCAGCTCCAAGTTTTTAAAATCGAGCATATTGCCTATTACGCCATCGAAAAGTGAATTATAGAATCTGAAGGTGTTTTGGTATATGAGATTAGTTGACGCCCTCCGTTTTGTTTTAAAAGTACATAATTTTGGCTGCATGTTTTGTTTTACGTTAATAAACCATTGACTGTTTTCTATTTTATAAACAAATAAAAAAAAAAAAGAAAGAAAGAAATTACATTTGCGAAATTTTCACGGTGACATTTTACAATAACGTTTGTAAAAACTGTTCGTTAATGATTTGCGATATAGATGAACCTTATACTTTATTCTGAATTGATTTAAATCGGCCAATTACAAATTTTAAGTTTTACTTGAACTTGAAATACATTGCGAGTATATTTTGTTTTGTAGACTTTTTTCGCTATATTGTTTGCGTTGGTTGTATGCGGATACTTCATTATCTGGATTGAAAGCGCTGGATACCCGGAACTTAAACACGGCACAGCTAGAATCCATTATGTGAAAAATAATATGCTCTACGTAAGTTTAAAACAAAAAACAAACATGTTTTTTTATTTAATAATCTATTTAAATTAATTAATTTGCGTTGTCCTGTTTTTAATTTACATTCCTTTCCGTCGTAAATTTGTAATTTATCTATCTTGCGGAAGCTATTTAGCTGCCGAATGAAGTTGTTTATTATAGAACAAGAGGCCCATTGAAGTACATAATAGTAATTTCAGCTTATGCAAACATTTTTATTTATTAACCAAATCTAGGATCTTAGTTCGCAATGATCTTCCTGCTGTATGTACCTTATCCGTTTGATTGTAAACCAACAAGTTCTCATCGTTTTGTAATCTGTTCACGTATTTTACAGTTTCTTCTTGTATGATACATCTTCTACAGTATTTATATTAAGATATTTATGTAAGCGTTTGAAGCGCATCAAAGGGCATGCTTATTATGCGTAGAACTTTTTATTTTTGAATATTTGAATAATTTTGGTGTATTGCCTTCTTCAGTAAATAGGTTGGTTTGAGAGAACCATAGCACTTTCACTATTACTTAGTTCTAACATATTCATCGTTTATATTTTCTCATTAAAAATCTGTTTTAAGCGTCTTTTTTTTTTTATTATTATTTTTTGACTTCAGATTTAAACTTGATATTGAACTGCAGATAGTTAAATTTCAGTGTCCTATGATTAACTTACTTCTTAAAAATAGTATGCTGCACTCTTCAATCGTTTACGACTTTAGGAAGTCGCATAAGTTGTCGCAGTAAAACGTAATGCATACCGTGAAAAATATACACTTTTTAATTGTATTGTTTCCTGAACTTTAGGTGTTTATAGAATAAACTGATGCAGTATTGCGTTATTTTGAACTGCTTACGGTTTCTAATATTAAAATTTGCGTATAATTTTTTATCATTTAATAAAGTTTAAAGTCGATGATGGCATCAATGCGTTTTCAAAAATGTAATTGTTTATTAGTTGAATTTTAAGCTAATAAACGAAAACTCATTATTTGTGATTATAGGTAGCGCGATGGTATAATTTGGGTGCAACATTTTGGTTTATACAATTTTTCATCGGATGCCAACATATGGTTATTGCCGGATCAGTTGCAACTTGGTTTTTCTCAAGGTAATTATAGGCACATTAATTTGCTAGAAGTAAAAAAAGTTTCCAGTAAATAAAATTAATAGAAATCGTAAGTGGAGCTTTCTATAATAACACTTCTTCGTTACTGTATACAATTATGCAAATTTACTTTTATACGTTACTTTATATTCAGAAGTGTTAAGTTGGAACTATTAAAATGGAATTTATTTATTAAAAAAATTTATGTTTACTAAAAGTATTTTTTTTTTTTTTTTTTTTGAACTTTTTGATCATATGATCTATAATGTATACGCGTAATACATATTAATATGAACCTGTAGTTCCATACTGATCATAAAACGTATTTCAAGAATTCGTTGTTTCTGTAGAGGGCGTTATTTACTACGAAACGGCTGAAAAATTCTTGTACCAGTTTTACTGTTTCAAGGATTCCGCTATCCATAATCTTTAATGTAGTTTAACCAAAGGTTCTTTTTCAGCTCACTACCCCTACGGTTACTATTATATTAAACTGCTCGGGCACCAGAGCTAATTAGATAGCTCAACGATATTTTCTTTTTCTTTTTTCAATTGAATAAATTTTTATTCTTTCGCAATGACGTATCACCCAAATAAACACCGTGTGAAATTCTGCAAAAACGGTCTTTTATTTTTAAACATAACGATTTAATCTGACAAAATCAAAAGTATATTTATATGAAAAATTCATTTAAAAAAAAAAAAAAAAAAAAAAAACTATATGTATGTATATTGTTCTATTCCCAGACGGAATACAAGGTACCGATCTATTATTTCGCGTAAGTCGAAATAAATCTAGACGAAACTATTGATATTACGTTTATTTGACAAGACAATAATACTGATCGCGGTTACGCAGGAATAACTGATAAAGCCTTCCGTAAGTCTGTAACGGCACGATTAGAGTAATGCGATGCTAAGGGCTAGTCGGACATACTAGCCCACCGAATCGGATATTCCCCGGGTATCACCGAGAATACTATTCTAAACTTTTACCAAAAAAGGTCAAACCTTATATATTAACATCCAGCGAACGACGGTACGACAAGTGGATAAGTTATTCGCAACGCAACTTACGATAAACAGAAAAGTATCGAATATGCAGCGTAAGCGAATAATTGGTTACTTTGGCCGCGTATTACTGTAAATGAGAATTTGGTGTACAGCGGTTATTAAAATCCTGCGAACGACAATATGACAAAAAGTTGCGTCATTCGCAATGTAACTTGCAATAACTGAGAAGTAGTGAATTCGCAGCGTAAATACAGTTAAACGAAACAATGAATAAAATTTGTTTAAGAAAAAACGGAAAGTTGGCATTCGATAATATATATATATATATCGTTTCATGTAAAAATCAAGCGGCGTATTAAACGTTTGGCAGTGCTATGCGTACCAATTTATGCATTCCCGCATTGTACTTACAAACGACTAAAAACTACATCCGATTTCGGCGACACAAAACCAACGTACTTCCTCCGTCATCTCTTGTCCACCCGTTATATGATATCGACGTTATTCTGATCGTTAATTCTAATCAATTTTCCGCTACCTGTGCCTTTATACTCGCATAATCTAGTGTGCACTATGCACATACGTATTTATATACAGCATGTTTCCCTATAAGCAGTGGACTTGGGCCTATGGTGATATCTTTCCACGACACACACTAACTTCCCGGAAAAGCTTCGTCGGTTAGGTATTTGGCGCGAGCTACAACAACTAAAGGAGTGCAGTTTATTTGATTACTTTTATCGCTTATTTAATAAAAAAGATAGCGGGACAAACCCTGATTCGTATCACAATGTATCAGTTAAAAACTTCAGATCCCTATATGTCCGTTAACTTTTGGCAATGTTAATAAGGTAATTTGAAGGTTTGTATTTTTCCTAACGCTAGCTATAGTTTTATTTCATTTCTTTATTAACAAATGAAGGTCGCTTTTGCTCGTGGCTTTACGACTCCGTATATTATATTTTGGAATGTTACATATTAATCTCATTTAATTTTTGTTTAGTTTAAATATAAAATGGTTTCATGATGTGCGCTGAAATTTCAGTTTGAAGGAAAATTTTTACTGATTTTATTTTTAAACTGTTTTTCCTAGGAACAAATCGGAATTAGACTATCCAATTTGCACTAGTGTGTCTCATTTAGTAAGGTATCATTTGGGAACTATTGCATTGGGCTCATTAATATTGGCTTTGATACAACTTATTCGAACTATATTTAAATCCATTCAAACGACCATTAAGAAATCGAAAAGTGAAACAGCCGAAACAATATATGAATGTTGCAAATGTTGCATGTATTGTTTAGAGAAAATATTGGTATATTTAACGCGTAATGCGTATATCGAAGTTGGTATGTATTTTTAGTATACGTACTTTTGTCGTCTTGAACCATTTTCCGTTTACAATGATGATAATATTGTACTTCAATACGAAAATTACACATTTTCAGCAATTTATGGCGACAATTTGTGGGTTTCTGGGCAGCGCGCATTCAGGGTACTTACTTCGAACTCAATGCGAGTATTGGCAATTAACTCGGTCGGCGATTTTGTGCTGTTTTTGGGAAAAGCATTGATAATTATCGCCACTGTATTTATCGGTTATAAACTACTAGACGTAAGTATTGTAAACAACAGAATAATAAAAATTAAATTCATTTCACTTTATTCGTTATTATTATTGACGCTACAAATGCGCCGAATAGCACTAATAATGGATACAATAATTAATTTACAATTATTATAGTCAAAATATGATGTATACATAAAAAAGCGCGTCTCAAAATCCGCTAAAAGTACAAGTAAAATAAAACAAAAAATCTGATTTAACAGTACAAATAAATAAAAACAGGTCTAATTTAATGTAAGCATAGCAACAACGCAAAATCCCGTTTAAATATACAAATAAAAGAAATTGAGATAGAAGAAAATTATATCTAAACATAATACAAAAAAGCAAACAGAAATCCGGTCGAAATGATTTAGTAAATAAAACAAAATTTGTAAGCGTAATAATAATTAGTTTTATTAAAAATACGATGTGCACATAAAAGAAATGTAAAACGAAACGACAATAAAATGTTTTAAACATATAAATAAATTAGCAAACAAATTTAAATATAAATTTAACAGACAAAGTAAAGTCAGTTTAAATGTACAAAAATAAACAAATCAAGGTAGAATAAACTTCTGCCTAAAAGTATAATAAAAGAAGGCAAACACAAATCCGATAGAAACATTTTAATAAATAACATACAATGCGTAAGTATAACTAGTTAATTTTTATTACATATATATACGCACTTTTTGTTGTTTACAATCTAAGTCCAGATTATTATATAATTGTATAACTGTTTTATTCAACTGTTTATACAAATGTTTACTAAATAAAGATTCGTACATTCTAAATCTTTACTGTAGGTCTGTTTCATGCAAAGTAAAATTATATTAATGTTATTAAACTAAGCTAGAATCACCGCAACTATCTTTATATGATTATTTAGTTATAAATTAAATAACTTTATTTTTATTATAAGAGTTACCTTATATTAATTTAGATAATGTGTATTATATATAATTAACTCAATTTACGCTTTTTTTTTTTTTGTAGTTTGTCAAATGAATCTTAATCGATTCCGGCAGTAAATTTCAGTACACTGAGCCTATGTAGAAAGCTTGATCTTTTATATACTGTTTATTTACTTTTGTCTGTGATGCTAATCACATTTTCTTTGAATGTTCTGCTCTTTCTGCGGAACGCTCATCCCTTTATTTACTCCCCTTAAAGTTAAAGCTTCCTGCTCCTTATTGTGCTTCCTATATTCTGTCCTTTCCTTCTCGATCTGTTGTTCCTGCTATTGGTTCCTTTATTTCAGCTATTTCCAATCGAATTAAGTTTTAATTAGTTAACTCTTCTTTCTGTTGTTTCTGGGGAAGGTCCCTAGTTGACGAGCCCAAAAAAAAAAAAAATCGCTGAAGAAGTTCTAATGGTTCAATGAACTTGAGAGCTCGAAGCTGTTTTGCTGCAATGTATAATTTCGTAGGATATAATTGTTTGGTATATTAAGGGATATAATTTTTATAATTGAAAGTAATTTTCTTGATTTGTTATAACATGTTTATGATTTAAGTAAATTCATTTAAATTTACTTCCTCTATCGGTTCATTTTGGAATGTTGCTCTGAAGTGGTCCAGTAATTTTTTTGTTGATAAATGTAAAGACGTATTTCATTTTAGCTGTATTTATTATTAAGCGATTTTTATAGATGCAGTCATGTATCCTATTTACATCGTTTTGTATAAGACAGTTTAAATTTCGGGAAAACGATAATGAACAACTAATAATGCGTCGGCAGCTCAGATTTTTCCTAAGATTTTTATATTTAATAAGTCGTTAATGTATATTGAAAATAAATAGGGTCTAATTATTCTACCTTGTGGCAGCCCGAATGTTTGGACTAAACTGTCACTCCAGATACTGTTTGTTTGCGTTGTATAATTCCTGTTAGTAAGGTATACTTAAACCAGTTATGTACATATCCTCGGAAACCACAATGATCTATCGAAAGTCTAGGTACATGGCTGCCACAGATCAGCCTAACTCTTAATTTTCAGCAATATAAGTTAAATGGTCAAATGATACATCATCCGTTTCTTTGCTTTGAACAAAACCACACTGTTTTTCATTAAAAGGTGTAAAATTACATGGATAATTCACTACTAATTCCTTTTTACATTTTTCAAAAAATTTTAAGATGGTGAGTAGTATCAACATTGGTCTGTAATGGGAATCGTGTATTCTAAATATTATCAGTAATAGTATCCAATTCTAACATTTTGGGGGAATTTACCCGATTTTACTGATTCAATTAAAAACGTACGGTTCTATGAAAAAATTCATGTTATCCTTAGCCAACGATATTGAGATTCCACCCAACCTAAATTATGTTTTATTTTATAATGATATATTTTTTTTTATACCGTATTGACGAAAACTGGAAAAGGCAAATAAGTTTGAATTACACGCTAACTCTTTTAAATTATTATCAAAGGTATATAAAATATTGACTGCATTTATAAAATAAATATTAAAATGATTTGCAATTAAGTTCTCAATGTTATTTACATTAATGTTTGCGATTCCCGATTTCATTTTTATCTATTGTGGAATGTTTTTTATTATTTTAGTTACTAACATCAAATACATTTTTTTGATGGCTTCCAAATTCCCTCTTGAATTTCATAACTGCTCTTTGGACTGCTTCAAAGACTTCCTTATAACTGTGTGTCACTGAGGTATAAACGTTGCGAGTTGATCTTTTTAGTTTATAAATTCTAATTGTAGATAATATTTAGAGTCGCTCTAATAATTTCATAATGGTAAGAAAAACTAATTTTGTAGTTTATATTTATTATTCAAGTTCATTTAATTTCACTCAACTCCCCAAATACAAATATGATGGAGGCAGGATAAATGATTTTTTTTTCTTTTATAAAAGTCAGTTCATTTATAATATTTTTACCGTTGGAGTACAACATGTTGAGATATTCAAAATATCTAGTCGTATCTAATACACTAATGTTTGTATCACCCATTAAAATTGCAGTGCTTACAAATAAGTCAATAATGCTACTCATTATTAACCTCCTTAAGGGACGAACTGTAAAAACGACAAATTCCTGTGAAAGAAGTGCAGTGATTATTATCTAAATATAACATTTTCCCACTGATTTGATGATTTCAATATTCTTAAATTTTTTGTTGTTTTTTATGTAAATACTCGATCTTTTGATTTCTCTACATTCAGCTCAAATACTATAACCAGGAATTGTATCATATAATTTAATAATAATAATAAAATCTATGTATCGTTCAATTTTTTTTTTATATTATTTAATTTACATTAAAAAGGATAAAAAAATGGCTTCTCCGTTACTTCGGTCGCTTACTCTATTTTAATCTTTCATTTCTATAATTCAGAAATAAAAAATTTGCCAATTTTTAGTTTCAAATTAATTTTTTGTTTTCCAATAGGGAAAGGAAGGACTTCAACATCCAGCAGTTCCTTTGGTCATTATCGCAATATTTGCCTACTTTGTAGCCCATTCATTTATGGCAGCTTACGAGGTAACTACATCTTAGTATTAATTTTTTATTTTCATTTCATCTGCTATTGTATTCTGTTACGTTTTTTTTTTTTATTTATTTTTTTTTTTTTTTTTTGAAATATACCTATTTTTATCAATTTTTACACATTTCCTCGTCAAGCTAGACGCTTGTCAACGAGTTTTCTTACATGATATACTATACAATCTTATCGCCGCGCAAATCATTTTACTACAAACCTTATTTCTAACTTAGCTATAACTAATCTATTATTTATTTTATTTTTATTTTTATTTTATTCCGTTCCTTTTCCTTCCTCCTTTTTCCACTTTTGTTTATCACTATTTCCGTACCCTCTTCTCTTATTTAATGCTTATTATAGTTCTTATATTTCCCTCTTTCTGTAACCATTCCTTCATTTTCTTTGCTTTCATCACAGTTTTTTCCTCCTCTATTATTTCTTTAGGCATTTTATTTAACAACTGCGTTATAACGTAATTGTTTGCTCCTCTATCTTTGTTTTAACTAACGGCAGTTTGTACAAATAGTTTTTCCTCAGCCCGTATTTTTTTTTTCTTCTTCTAATTTTATTATAATCTTTTCATGATTTTTTTCACTTTCTTTTGAGCTTTTATTAATTTATCTTTCCACCCTAATCTTGCGTTCCTTGTGCAGAGATACATTTCTGATAACTTTGGAAAATTTTTTTGTTACTAGTATATTACCAACTTTACTGAATTCGATTTATTGTTTATTAACCTTTAATATCGATACATTTATAAAGCGTGATGTTGACTAGAACATTCAAAAAATTCGTTAATTTGACAGAGGAGATATGATTTAATTTATGGCGAACTCGAACTAATTAAACTTAAATTATATGAAAATATAATTGTATGAAATTATTTAAAAGAAAAAATAGGTTGAATGTCATCTCAAAAGTTAGTTTTCCTATGCTGCTATTTGAACAAAAATCTAGATAACACTATAATAAAATAAAAATAGGGTGCTCGTATTTTTGAATTTTTAAATTTACATATTCGCCGCGTAAATTTAACCACTTATTGTAACGTAAGGCAATTTTTGAAAAAATCGTTGATTGTTATTTTTACTTTGTTGTCTGAAATGAAACGTTGACCGACTGAATGTTTTTTTTTTTTTTTTTTGAGGAATAGCCAAAAATCATTTGTCGCAAAATCTTGTAGCTTCGTAAGAGGTCAAAAAGACAACGTGGCACCAGTACGGTTCTTTTTATACGTTTCTGAAAGAAGACGTAGCGCCCAATGACTGAAAATTTTCTGAAATCCATAAAATCTGGTACGATTCGACTTATCGAAGCACGACTGAAATTTAATGATTGTAGGCGAAGAAACAATTGCGAAATCGTAATCCAAGAGTTCACGCAGCCCTTGCATGTTTTCAAACGTTGACGTTGTGTCGCTCGACCACCTGCTGCATGACATGTTATGCACATCTCTTCTCCTTTCTTTAATGAAGATATTACGTTATCGTTTTACGGTTTTTATCGACATAATTGAATTCATGCGAATATTTGTCGCGTTCACATTTAAAACAGCCCAAAACCGGTTTACAGCGTGCATTTCTCAATTAATACACGACTCCATGGGTGCCTCCTCCATATTTACGGATTCGACATTTCCGTTTTATTCATGCGACCAGTTGTTGCATTTCGTTTATATATTTTTTTAAATTACGGTGTAACTTTTGAGATGCCCCTTGTGTTATGCGGAAAATTATCTTACAATTATTTAAAGCGGTTTTCTGTAAGTGGTTTACAGTGATTAATGGGTTTACTTTAGCTGTCAAGTGCAATATTTGTATTACAAATATAAAAGTGAATAAGTAAATAAAAACGATAATAAATTAGGAACTTTCGGACATTAGAATATTTGATGCGATATAATTCAAATTTTTCAAATGTTCTTATGAAAATATTAAATTGTTATCAGGTTTACATGTTTATTTAGAACATTATTTTTTGGCATTCGTTAGAAATTAGGATATAATTTATATGAAGACCGATGCCGTTATGTATGGTTTTCAAACTGAAACCGATTGTGAGAATGATGTTTAAATTTTTATAAAAAATTTAATAAATAACAAGAAAAAATAATTAAATGGAATTTAAATTTATACCGGTATAAATAATATGTTCAGAACATTAAATAAGAAAAATAAGTTTTTATACTTGCAAAATTCGTGAAATATTTACCAAACAGTAATGGAAAGTCGAGACTATTATATTACTGACATGGATATTTAACACGGACATGTCTTATAGCTGGGATCAATTTAAAATTTTTTCCGTCATGAAAAATTGTCGCGAAATTTTATAATGATTTTCACTTACAATTAACCAGAGCTGGTGTCTTATTTATATATACCATAGTAAACGTTTTATTAAATTTGCGATCAACAGTTTGAGTTTATGGTTTTTATTAAAACGTAACAAGTAGTCGTATTACTACGCACCATCCGAAAGGCATATCCTTGTCACAATGTACTTCTGTGAAAAAGGTACGGAGAAACTGATTTTTATTTATTTACTATTATGATTAAAAAATACCATAAATTTTTCCATATATGAGCCGCATACGAAATAGAAATTTTATTGTAATAATTTCCCCTTGAAATAGTATCAAAATATTCATAATTAAATGTCAAGATTCTAGTAACAACATCGAAAACTAGTTTTAGAAATCAAAAATTCCGGTTCAGAAATGTTTAAAGGAACGATGAAAATTAAAAATTGAAAAATTTTCATATTTTATTATCCAAAGCTGTCATTATGTACTTACGGTTTTATTTAAAAAACAGCTTTTATAATGTTTAATCATTCCTTAAAGTTTGAATGTTATAAAGTTATGCATGCGGATGGTAAAATGGATGATAATCAACTAATTTTGTTTTCCGCAGATGGTTATTGACACGATTTTCATATGCTTCTGCGAAGACTGCGAGATTAATGATGGCGTAACTCGTCCATATTTCATGGATAAAGGATTAATGGTAAAACTTTATTCGTTGCTATACATTTTTCGATAATAATTCATATTTTTGATTTTCCCTTTTTCTGTGCATTTCTTTCAGAAGTCATCACTTTCCACTTTCATAAAAGGTTAATTCTCATAATGCATTACTCGAGTTATATTTCATTATTTTTAATAGCTATATAAAGTGTATTAAACGTGGCAAGTATATTTTTATATTGCACTCATTCAAATATGTGTACCTAATGATTATGTACATATTTGGATGTATGTATGGTATACATATTAGATGGGCTTAGTTATTGTAAAGCCATTATTTATAACATAAATGACTGGAAAATGTATAACATTTAACTGGACAGCCAAGTTAGTGGAACGGAAACGCTAAAATTAATTTCTGTTATTACCGAAGAGAAACTGAAGCGTAGTTTGAAAAAAAAATTGTTGCTAGTGAAATAATATTGAGCGGAAGAACAAAGAAATAATAATTTTTTATGATCGGATAGTTTATTTTATGTGAGTTTGTAGTAGATAAATGGTTGATGAAAAATAATAGTTTGTAAATATTTTTAGATTTTCAAGAAGTTTGCTTTCTGTATTGCCATTTAAACTGTATTATTATTATTATTATTATTATTATTATTATTATTATTAGAATAAAATTATTTATTATTACGGAGATTATCAAACAGAGTTTAGAATAAGATGATCATTTGATTAAGTAAGAAAATAATTGATATTTTCGTGTGCCGGTTTTTTATTATATCCTCTGAAAAAGAATGAAAAATATGTTAAAGAAAATTAGTATTTATTTTTATTGAATCTTTCCATGATAGTATCGACGGTAAAATTTTTAGTAACTCCTCAGCGCATTTATTATTTAAATAGAAGTTACCTTTCAAATTAAAAGAGAAAATTTTTTTACCGGGTTTTCTTTATTTTCAAAGAAATCTGGTTTTTTCATAGATCGTTTGAATGTACAGTGTCCAGTTCTTTAAGGCTGGGGACACACGAATGTTAATTTACCGCGCGTTATGGCGGACGTTGCAGCATTACTAATAATGATCACAGATAGCATGAGTCATTAAGCAACGCGCGGTTAGAGTAATACAAAAGTGGAACGCTTAACGTACGTACGCAAAACTAAACGCGCGTCGGATTATTCAACGAGCGTTTCTGCATTTTATAAAAACGCGAAAAATAAAAACCAATACAGTGAACCCGTACACAATTTAGACGTTAAAATCATTTAAATATCACGTTTATTTAAAACGCTAAAAGTAGCTTATTACTGCGAATGATTCTTGATTTAATAAGTAGTTTTCCTCGGAAAAGTGTTTTATAATTTAAATCATTTTGAAAATGATTTATGACTTAAAATGAATTTTCTTTATCCAATTTATGAATAAATTGGTTTGTTGTAAAATTGTTTACCTAAGGAAGAACCAATTATTGTAAGTTTCATTTTTTGTCGGTTTAAAAATTCTGGAAGAAAATACATGTATTTAGTAAAGAGAAATAATTCGAATATCCGACAGAAATAAAAATGGTCATCTAGTATTTGTCGCGTTTCAAATTTTTCTGTTTAAAAAAAAAATGAAACATATCGGGATGGACTTTTAAATAATATTTCTTGATTTAATGCGTAACGATTAAATTTTCAGGAGTTTATAGAAAAGAATCAAAAAGTACTTCGAGTTGGAGACGGTAAACGCGAACAAGATTAACGCATCATTGAAACTTTTTGTTCTATTTTTTATTAAGAAATATACACTGGTAATTTATTAATTTAATAAATTTATTACTTTTTGTGCACTTTTTACGTTAAGTTTTTTTGCATGAAACAATTTTGATGATGGGTGTACTTGATTGAAATTTGATTTGCAAAATTTGAGATGAAATATTTCGTATTTATAACGTTTAACCATAAATCAAAGTACAAACGATATATTGTTAAGATGAAAAACTTTTTACTTTTTTGTATTGTTGCAATATTACTTTTTCATGTTTTATAAATGTAAGTGTTTACGCTTAAACTTTTTTGGAAATAAATATCTTCAAAGATGTTTTTGTTTTGTTTATTTGCTAAATAGTATATTTTTAAATGGCTTATACTCTATGTTGAGTTGTTTTCCCTCTGCTTACTAATTACAATTGAAAAATAAATTTTGATTAAAAGCGGTTTCATTTTGAAGTCGCAATAAAATTCCCACTTATTAAGGAGCCGCGTAAATTAATTGATATATTTAAGCATTTTTTTCTCAATGATCTGTTATACTGCAGTTTGATATTCCTTTTTTTTCAAAATGCGGTCGTACACGTAATACGAGTACATAATCCAGTCGCTATAAAAATTCACCTGATTTCCTACCAGCTCGTTGTATTTTTGGATAAGTTTTCTAGAAATATCTTTGGGTTAATATATACCCTTTATTATATACACTTCCTTTATTATTTTTTTTCTAATTGTTTGATCCATTCATAGATGCAGCCAACTTACAGACTCGTATCTTTTTTTAATGTAATTTTAGCAAACTATTTTGGTTATTTTTAACGTGCTGGATTCAAACGTGTTACTAATCACCAAGTTTTAATATTTTTTATGATTGCAATTTTGTAATTGGTTGCTTTCATACCCCCTATATATGCAGTTGCGTAAGTTATTACTCGCAATTTTTCAATATTTCTTTTTCAAATATTGTTTCATATATAGTATATATATATATATATATATATATATATATATATATATATTCATAACTTTTTTTTCTTCCCAAACATTTACCGTCTATTTTTGAACAAAAACTTCATGATTTTGTTCCATGTTTCCCTACCTTTTAAAAATCCTGTACTTCATCAGCTCATCTCTTTTTTTTTGATCATAATATTCTTTACAGCAGGAGTTTCTAACATTTTGTTTTTGTTGGTGTTGTGATAATAATGCTCTTTTCAAATGGATTAAAAGTTATTTTAGTTTATTGAATTTTAAAATTTAATTTTGCATATGTAATGAAACTTTTAATTTTTAATGTTGGTTAAATTATTATTCGTTTTATTCTAGATGCTTTCCCTTCGTTCTGTGAAATAATTTACACGGTAAATTTATATTCGTTTAAAATTATAACATGTTGCCGTTAATTTAATTTTAACGTTACTTTCTTATCTGTATGAAAAAATTTCCAGGCTTATTTTGAGAGATGAGTTACTTTTATTCCAAACCGGTGATTTTTTAACCTGAATGCATTATGGTCCAGCCACTAAGATCGTTACTGTTTAAGAGAAAAACAACAATTTCGAAATTAAAAAAGCGCAAACGTGTGAATTTTAGAATTTTAATTTTTCACCGCTATAAAGTTAAATTGAAATGGACAGATTATTACACTTTTAATCCAGTTCTCGATTACAATCGTTAATGAACTCGACAGCATTCACAAAATAAAAAAAAGGGGGGGTACGTACGTGTTGATGCATTTATTTTTACTTTTAGACTCGTTAAGAACCAGTTTGTTATTGCTGTACGTTTGTTCGTAAGCACAATTTAGAAATTTATCTACAAAAATCCAAATTTTTCTTTTTTTAATTTTCCATAATTTGTTATCGATAACATTGAAGTGACTGAAAAATATATTTCTTTCGCTTTTTTCTTCAGTTTTACTAAGTCATCATCAAAACTTCCTATTGTATAGATTATAGACTTTAAAATGGCCGTCACAAAGGCTTAATATAAGGTAGTGGTTCATTTTTCGTGATTTTAGTTTATTTTAATTAGTAATCAGTTCATTAAAGGCGGTGAAAATTTTTATGTATTCTTCGACCAAACGAGATATTGTATTTCCTGTACCGATCAATTACAACTAATTCAGAAAAGTTCATATTTACTCTGTACAGAAAAGTTGAATTTCTTTATCCAACTGAAAAAATTTATTCGAGAATTTTTTAATAAATGGTATATACATATATAAGACGTATTTTTATATATTACCTTGTACAGAACCGGTCGCATATAGGAAACAAAAATACTACACCATCAGTCTCTGCATTTGTCCATTGTAAATTCCCGTTATCACTAAAAATATCTACATATAAAGTCATAAATTCAGTCTGTCCGTAACAAGTAATTATTGATTAAACACGAAATAAATCTATCGATAGTTAACTGAAGTAAATCTATTAAAAACAAGTTGGTATTTTCTTTTTTTTTTATGTAGCTGTGTAATAGATTGTGCTTTTTGGTCATTTACTTTACGTTATCTCCATATATTCTTTAGTCATATTTTTCTAAACATCTATAAATTACTAATTAAATTATTTGGAACCGGCGTGGGTGCAATTTTACAACCCGCGTGCGGGTAAATGCACTTCATTAATCTTTCCTTGTTAGTATTTTATCCTTGACAATATTTTTATATAAATAATTTCGAAAATAGTCACCAGTGAAGTTGTGGAATCTACAAACTGACGTTTTATTTTCTAAGGGTATATAAAAATTGTAATTTAAAACTAACTATACTCATCCGCTTCGACATATTTGAAACGCAAAGAATATTATAAAATCACGTTTTAACATATTTATCAGTATTTACAACAAGAATAGTGTATGTACTTCAAGAATTTTGTCTGATCGCTATTATTTTTTTTAGGTACCATATTTCAGACAGAAAATTCGCTTTTGAAATACTTGCATTCAATTATCGCATTTGTACTCTGTTAATAAGGTGAAAAATAATATCATTCGTCGTAATATGCGCATAAACCTTTTAATACACCGATCTTATTATAACTTTATTGAAGTTACATATCTGAAATCGGCAAAATGGCTTGATGAAATTTGAAAAGAAAATTAACACTGTTTTAAAAATGGTTTATAAGGATACAAAAATTAAGTATTGTTGCAATACAGAAAAACATTTTTTTTTTTTCTTGTTTGGTTTTCTCCCTGGGCTTGTTAGCAACGGACGATTACCCATCACAGAAAAACTTAATCAATATCATCTGATATTTTCCCATTTTGGTCACTTTTTCGTCATCTTCAAATTCTGATTTGTGTAGTAATAAAATACAGCCTATATGCTTGAGCGCTATATGAGTGCGAAAGAGTTTTTAAAACCATATTGGCCGTTTTTAAATTATAAAAAAAATAAAAAAAAAAAAAGACTTTCTTTTTTGTAACAATATAATTATGTGGTCAATTTTACCATCTCTTTTTTATATGTTAGATATAATGCTTATTAAAACATGCGTTTTTATTAACATTATATCTATTCTAAGAAACAAAAGAATAAGTAAATAAAAACCCATATGTGCGTTTAATTTAAATATAACTAGTTAAGTCGACTCTTCTCTGTCTTGGCCTCCCTACTCCTTATAGTGCCCACACCATTCTTGCAATCCCCTCTCTCAATATAGTTCCTTTGTTAGCCTCTTTTATTTCCTTAATTTCTAATCTTTTCCTTATATAATGCGCAACTGTTGACGTGTCCAGAAAAAAAAAAGTCGAATTGTGTTATAGGAAGAAGTGCCTTTCCAAAAAAAAAATACGGGACAGTGGAATTTAAAAAAATGATAACGTTAAAAAAATGCGCTGTGTACAATTATTGTTTTCTTATAACATACGACACAATACATTCTTTGTTGTATTTACAATCGCAGTAATTAGATTACACACTAAACGATCAAAATATGCAGTAAGCTTCGCTTTCTTATCCGACTAACACAATTTAATAATACGTATTAAATAATTGTATTGAGCTGTGCGTTGTACACTCGAATATATTAAATTTTGTATGCGAAAAATAACAAATCGGAATAAATCAAATTTAACAATATATATTTTTTTATTTAAACCATGTGCGATACCTTAGTCCCCACTAAGTCAATTGACTTGTCGGCGGGTTCTCAAAATAAATACACATGAGTATATTTATTTAATAAATATTACATACTCAGTTTTTATAACTTATCATTATTCATCTATAACTGTTTAAGCACAAACTATTTAATATCTATCTCTCACATATCATTAGAAACAAAGTAAGCCTTAAGTAGTGACGTACCCATGTACATTTTTACCGAACTAACATATATATATATATACACATATTTGTTGTTAACTAAATTCTAGCAGCAATTCCTTTATTTTAGTTTTACTTATTTTATTATTGCTTTTCTGTAATATATTATTTATCGGTATATTATTAAATGTAACTTTATTAAAACCATTTGTTGTAGTTTGTCTTCATGTTTATTAGCGTGTCTTCTGTATTGAAATTCATATTGTCTAACGTTACGCAAACTGTAATTACATTTATTTCTTAGTGTTACACTGATTTCTTTTTCTAGATATTTAATTAGTAAATTATATTTAAGTATTATTTTCGGGGTAAGTATTAAATGTCTTTTTCCAATATTTGAAGAATTTACATTTGCGAGAATTTCATATTTTTTTCCTACCCAGACTTTCAAACATTTATCCTGTAAATAATTTAATTGCTTTAGTTTTGTATTATTCGCGTGTCCCCATTGCCAAAAAACCATAGTACAAGTGAGTTTGACATAATGCATTGAAAACTATTATTTTTGTTGACGTATTTATAACAAAGCATTTGATAGAGACGGGGTAGCGTTTTTCTCAGTTTATTTGCAACACCATTCATATGTTCATTCTATCTAAACATGTTGGCAACAGTGACACCAAAATATTTATATTTATACACTTCCTCTAAATTACTACAACTGCATATTTTTTGTGTATGTAAATGCTGACATTCTGAACTGTGATGTTTTATTTTGATTTCATCTATATTATATTTACTACTTGGTTTTATCCACATTACTTTTGATTTGTCTAGGTTAATATATATATATATAATCCTCTATCATACGTCCATTTTGTTAGCTCATCTAAGTCTTTTTGCAATAATTTCTCTGCTATTTTATGATTTTTATGGGACATTATAGTTACTACATCATCAGCATATTCGAATATTTTTGCAGATTTTAAAGTTTTATTAATATTCCTAATATAGGTTATAAATAGTATTGGAGCTAATATAGATTCTTGTGGTACTCCACATATTATTTCAATTTTTTCACTAACCGTTCTATTTATTTGTACAACACTGTTTCTATCTGTTAAGTAATTACTAAACCAATTTAAATATTTTCCATAGATGCCTATTTCTTCTAATTCTTTTAACATTATATCATGCCTAATTTGTCAAAGGCTTTTATAAAGTCTATAAAAATTTTTATACAGCGTTTTTGTATTACTATTTGACTGTGTATATATTCCGCGAAATTTCCCGATAATAATTTTGAAGTAGATTTATTCTTTTGAAATCCATATTGATACGATCCAATTAAATTATTATCCGCTAAGTATTTGGCTAAGTGATTTTTAATATACCTTTCCACAATTTTTGTGATTACGTTCGGTTTCGATATCGGTCTATAATTACATACGTCCTTTAAGCTTCCTTTTTTTGTGTATAGATTTAATTTCCGAAAATTTTAATCCTAAAGGTATCGTTCCTTCTCTTAGCGTATTATTTATTATTTTTTTTTATATGACCAGCAATGTTATTAACTGATGACTTTGAATCTTTAGCCCTTATTTTGTCATATCCAGTTCCTTTATATGTTATATTTAATCTATTTATAATGAGTTTCGTTTGTTCGCTATTTATATTTGGAATATATGTATTTTGTAATATTTGATTATCTGCATTTACTTCATTTTCATATAATGTTACGTTACATTTATGAATATTTTTATATACTTTTGTTGAAAAATAATTAGCAAAACTATTTACGATCTGAGTTAATGTTTGCTTTTTAAAATGCGTTAATATAATGTCATCGTTTGTTCCCTTTCCGTATTATTCCATTTATTACTTTCCAAATATTTTTTATATCTCCTTGTGCTTCTTCTAGTTTTATTTTATAAAACTTGTCTTTCCTCTCTCTAATTAACTTATTTAATTTATTCCTTAACTGTTTATACTGCTTTCTCTATTCATTATTATTTACGTTAGATTTCCATTTTTTAAATAATTTGTCACGCTTATTCATCAGCTTTATTAAATCACTTGTTATCCATTGTTTAATTCCTATATGTTTTCTACTTGTTTTTAAATTCTGCGGATTATTGTTTTTACATTTCTCATAGATTGCTTTAAATTTACTTTCAATTTTTTCATACGATGTGCGTTTCTCCATTCACGTTCCTTTATTTTTACTATTTGAGAAAAAATAAAAGCGAATAACGCAATTTTTTCCGAAAAATAAGTAGATTCATAAAATTAAATATTTAGAACAACCGGTAAAAAACATATTTTTTGCACGTGCTGGTAAAAAAAAAAATGAAATAGGATTCGAATAGCTGTTTTTTTTCCAGTAAAGAGTAAAACGCGGTAGTCACGGTACGACATGATCTTTAGAGAGACGTCACAATGAAAAAACATGCGGGTGTTCAGCGGGCTTTAACGGCATATCTATTGTAATGTACCTATTTTTACCGGTAAAAAGTCAAATTTCGCTGATCGTAAGACCTCCATAATTAAAAATCAGAAAAATGAATTATATTTTTTTTTAATTAATTTTTTTTTTTTTTGTATTTTCAGGAGGAGGTATCTAATTAAGAAAATCAAATAAAGTTGGCGTCAATTTTGAAAAATATGGGCTCCTAAAGAATATGACGTAATTATTGGTAGGCGTAGCTAAGTCTGAACACTAAAAGATAAAATGTTTCTGAAAATTTCGTTACGAATGTACCTCTCGGATTTGTTTCTGTTTTCAGTTGGAAACATAATGCCTTCTATTTTGTTTTTATGTTATTCTAAAAATCAATTGAAATATTAAAAAAGGAAATGGAGTCGTCATCCCCGTTAAAAAATTTAGGACTTGAAGCAATATTTTTGCTGTGCCACCTATCTTAATGGAGAAATTTCATCTGCGGTTACTGGTAATTTATGTTCAATTTTCAGCGTGTTATTTATATCGTATTGTAATATTGGGCTTTATTAAAGCAACACTATGAGAATATTAAACAGTAAACTAGTAAACCAGTAAACCAGTACGGTGAGTATAGAATATTTACTTTGAATTTACAGCTGTGCGGTGTGGGGTTGTGAGAGGTAAGTTATTTATAGCTTTTTTCCCTTCTGTTCCGTTCTTTTGTGCGCTGAAATATAAAAGCAGTATATGTAATAATAAATCATTTATATACCGCAGCTTATTTAAATTGCTTACATTCATTTACTTTTACTACTGAAATCTAACCTGCCATTAAATATATTGAGCCGTACGTAAGGGTTTCCTCCAAAGTGTTAATCAGTATAGCTAAAGAAGTAATTTTCTTCGTATACTCAACCTTAAATACTGATGAACATTTTTAAAATCAAATTCCTACAACAATTCGCGCAATTACATTAATTCACGGAAATGCTCTGTACGATTAACAGAGCAGAGGAATGCACTAGGTCGTCCTTGTCATTAGCTCTGTAGTATCGACACACAGCTACACATACTGTAAACAGTGTTAACTCTACCTACTTAATACTATCCGCATACGATCTAACATGTCATTCTCCTTGTGTTATTAAAAGAATTCTTGATCAATAAAATAAAAATTATTTTTACATTTCTAAAAAATATCGATCTATTTAATTGCATATAACATTCCGTGAATACCTTGCGCGGGGATTCGAGCGATAGTATATACAATTCCCCTAAGAAATATATAAATAATAAAAAAAAAAAAAGATATATTCTTTGATGGGAACTGTTGTAATTTATTAAAGACATCTGAAGGGAATTACGAGGAAACATTTTAACAATTTTTAAGTTGATTTTTGTACGGGAATATCGCATCAGTTGCGTTTAGAATGAAAAATGATCGCAATAATAACGGGGAAATACGTATTTGCGTCCTGTATCGTGTAGATGTGTAAATTTTTGCCAGAAATCCCCCCCCCCCCTCCCTGTTGACATGCTGTATTTTTTCGTTATTCGAAAATGTAAATTTTGTCGTCCGTCGCGTGTTTAGGTCTTCAGAGACGTTAGTTTATCTTTTTCCTTGTATTCCTGGAAGGGTTACGCATGTATCGGCTGTCCCTATAAACAAAACAACGGGAACGTGCGACCTTAGCTGCTCTTCTCTCGCCGCGTTCTTATCGATTAATATGACGTCAGACGTTTTAAACTTCCGTTTGGTACGTTGTGTTGGCCCGGAATACGCCTAACAAGTGTCAATTTGATGTCCGAATATACTGTATCTTTTTTAATCGGCGGTGACGGTTGTATGTTACGCGCGTTTATCGCGGCTGATTAATGCTGCCCTTGTTCAGTTAAAAGTGCTATCGTTATAAATTAGAAAAACAATGCGGATCCACTGCGCTGGCGATACCAAGTCGAGTGTGATATTTGTGCCGATATTTCCACTTATTTGTAAGTATTATCGCATGTGTTCTCTAAGCCCACATTTACACTTCTATTGTATCCGAATTTAAGTTGTGATTTTCTTTTTTCTTTTTCTTTTTTTAATACGCGCGGTGTTGTATTTTATTGTAACGTTATACGAAGAAATCTAAGTAAATTTTTACCCGATTACTGATGTGATAATAAAGGATAATGAAAATAATAGCGCGTGTTTTATTATTTTGAAATAACAAAAAAAATCTGAAAAAGTATATTTTTTACGTATCCGGTATGTGTTGTTTATTCAAACAACGGATTTTGTATGATGGATTTATTATTTTTGACGAGCAATTATTTTATCGAGTTTTTAAAACAAACGTACAAATTTTTTTCTTTTTATTTATTTTATTTTATTTATTTTTTTCTGGCCTTGTTACGAATTTTATGTGTAATGCTCCGACAGAATCTTCAACAGTAATAAGTAACCACATCTTCAATAGACGATCCAAAGTAACAACTGTTTTTTAATTTTTTTCATTCGTACACATACGAATTACAAATACGTATATTTTTTATTTTCGAGTTTGGCCATCTAGGGACCACGTAAAATAATTTAAGCACGATTCAACGCCTTCCTCTCCAGCCAATATTTTTTCATCCTCTGCCTGTGTTCTTCTTTTCGTTCCTCCGTCCATATTTTGCCAGTTTTCTTCTATTTTTCTTTAAAACATTTGAATTTTTTTTTCTAAGTATTTATCTATCCTGAATTTCTTCTTCTATCTTCATTTCATTTAAGTTTTTTTTAACTTCCACAAACCAACCTATTCGCGTGTTCTGATTTTTATCAAAAAAAAAAAATATATATATATATATATATAATTTTTTTTATTTCGTATTCTAAACTTTTTAATAATAGTTACTACTATTAACTGTAATTTGAAGATTACTTAAAGGCCCAGTTACTATCACTGGATCCTGATCAAAATAAACAAAACGCAAAAATGGGTATGATAGTTTAGAGGAAATAAAAACTAGGGTTTATAAGAAGAAATGAAAAAAATCGGGACGACATCGTACATGTGTGAAATTATACAAAACGGATGTTGGAATGGTGGCCGATTGATAGGAAAAGAAACATAATGGTAGACCGGTACGATGTGCATTCCTAGCCATGCTGGAATTGCGGGTAATTAGTTTACTGATTCTTTGGCTCGCTTAAGGGCTTCCAATGAACATTCTCTCCATAAATTTCCCGTTCACAATATTAATTATATATTCAGGCAGTTTCACCTTAGATTATGGAATGATATTTATTTTTCTCTTTTCTCAAATCCGAATTCCTTTTATCTTTCCTTTCAGTCGTTTCTTAATATGCTACGATATTTTTGAGCTATTATTTCGATTCCTTGGTTGATTGGACTGTTGCTACTATTTATTTATTTTTTTTTTTCAAAATAGGAAAAAAAAACAGCTCAAAATTTGAACGAACAGAGGAAATTTGGGAAAACCGCGTACATCCAGCAGTGGACCGCAAATATAAATTGGAAAAAAAAAAAAAGAGTTAGACTGAAGAGAGCAGTATGAGCATAGGAGAAAGTTGGTTCCAGTATAAGGTGCAGAACGGTGCCCCGAAGAAAAAGTCAAAATTCCAAGAGGTTGAGAAAAAAAATAAGTGTCAAAAAAAATTGAATAATAATAATAATAATGATGATGAAATGTCATGTAATGTAATTACTATATATTGAAATTTCAAATGGAATCTTTTTTCTAAAAAAAAATAAGAGATATTACAGAATTTTTAGCGGCCGTTATGAGCTATTGTCAAATGAGTAAGCCATTTTCGATTCTCGGTTGTAAATGAGCAATTCGAAGGAAATCGATCTGAAAGGAACGGCGAATAAATTGTGAAGATAAGTAACGACTAGTGAACCTAAACGAAGAAAAGTGGAAAGTGTGAGAAAAAAAAAAGTTAAAACAAAATGAAAATTTTCTATGCATTTAATGCAATCGTAATTTAAAGCACAACTTAATTCCGGTTCGTATTCTGACTGAAAGTCAAAGACTGAAAAACGAGCGAATTAAAATGAGTAATTTCTCACATAAATAAAACGTATCAAGCTGATCGGACGTTATAAATCTGCAGCTATATGCCTACGGCTAAAAATGCTATTTACCGATTTTTCAATAATCGTGTAAAACTCGATTTTTGATTGAGTACTATCACCCCGTATTACAAACCTTAAACAACAGTGACGTTACTAATTTTTTTTTTCTTTTTTTTTTTTTTTTGGCCTTTTTTTAAATACTTTTTCTCATCGGTTGTACTAACTTTAAATACAGGAATGACGTAAAACTCAAAAATTAAAATAAAAAATAAAAAACTATTCCTAAAGAAGCTTGGTTTTATTTTAATTTCTAATTAAGCAGACTTAATATTTAGGTCATTTAAACCCGTTAAGATTGATCCGGTTCGGCGGTTTCTGATTATTGCTGAATTTTTAGCAAGCGCAGTTTCCTTCGCTCGTTTCCGTTTTTCTCATCAGAGATTACGCGTAATTATAATAAAATACGGATTATAGAAGTATTGCAAAAAAAAAAAGTGGTAATTTTTTAATCATGTTTTTCGTGTGAAAAGGAAAAAAGAAATAGTCGGTGCTAAAAAATAAAAAAAAATAAAAACGATTAAAAACACCGTTTTAAGGGACGAGTAGAAGTGTTGATGGGACCCCCCCCCCCGCCCCAGTGTGTAATTGTAAATTATTTTACGCGCGCTTTAGTGTTGCGATAATTACTACGCAGATGTTCAAATAGACACGATTTTGTTTATTTAATAAAAATAGAGGCGTACGATACTCTGTTTACAGGATAGTCTTTACTCGATACGCGGTTTAAGCGAAAATAAAAATTTATTAATGAATTTCTTCGTCCGTGGTTGAACGATGCGTGTGATTTCAGCTGTTACGAAGTGTAAAAGTGATAAATAGTTTCGAACGAAATAGTCTCTAATTAATTTATCGTCTTGTTCGTGGCACGTTTAGTTTCAATTTTTTCAAATAAATTCATTATACGGGAGTTCGTGTTTTCGTAAGCTCTCACTACGTTTTTTTTTTTTCTCTCTCTCTTTCATTATTGCTAAATGGCGCGATTCAGTAACGAGTAACAGTTTTATTGGTTTTTTCCTTTTTCTGTGTTATTTTACAAGAAGTGTCCGTTATTACTTATCAATTTTTTGTTGTAGGTAACAGTTTTGCCGTACAACGTTCAGAATAAAAAATCATGGTCGATAAAAAAAGTAAAGTTTCATCTAGTTGGATATGCCCGAACGACAGGCAGTTAATGTTACGCGCTCAGTAAGTTACCCGTTCGCGGTTTTTATATTTTCCTAATAATAACTTTTACAGCTGATAATTATTATATAAAAAAAATCATCGCGGTTATTGGAAAAAAATTGTCGTACAATCGCCTCTCGATGATTTATCTTGTAGTCAACAGGAAACTGATAAAAACAACTCTACCGCCGTATGAAAAACATATTGTAGCAGCGATGCTTCATCAGATTAATATTTCAAAAATATCGTTTGCCAACGTTGTAATTTAAAAAAAAAAAAAAAACATTCAAAATCGATTACAAAATAAGTAAACAAGAAAGAGTTTGAAAACTACGCCCCAAAAACAACAGTTGTAATCGAAATAATTAATCGTGTGATAAGATTTTATAACACGACCGAGACAAATCGGGGAAACGTGACTATATTTGAAATGATAGTAGTAACAAGCACGGTTTATTCAAATTTGATACGAGTCTCATAATTTAACCATTTCAATGAGAACAATTAGTATTTATATTTACAAAGGGGAAAAAGCGGATTCTATCATGCAGGTACTATCGACTTCGCATTTGTTCCCTGTTTTCCGTAGTTGAGCCTAAGATTACGCTATATATTAATGGTATCATTCGAAATTTAGACGAAATGATGAAAGATCAAAATACATAAAAATCTGTAAGATTATAATGTATCATAATTTACATCATTTAATGTTTCGAGCAAAATATGCAAAAAAGGAGGGGTTATCTTTCGCTTAATCAGAATCATTCTCAATAGCTGCATTAAATTTTATAATAGATTCGGATGTGTTACCGGAAGTATCAAAACCATTGTCCCATCGGTATCATCGAAATGTACTATCGTGTCATCTAAACGAGATTTTTGCTTCTGCGAAGGGAAGGAGTAACAGGAGAGGGTGACACTATGATGTTTTTCGATAATATTGAAATACAGGTCCTGTTGCTCGTACACTACTTCGAGCAATACTGACGCTCGTCAACGAAAACTGACTTCTTTCGTTGGACAACCTCGGGTTGAATAACCGTGTATGGTAATGCCGTAATTTCGCATTGCGTGACATACACACTCCTTCTTATGAATATTCCTTATCAGTTGAAATGTTGTTTCTAATTTGTTTATCCTAGAATGCGGTGCTGTTTTTTCTAGCACATTCTAATCCGCTCAGTCAGGTATTTAAATTTTTTGTTTTCAGTTAGTGATTGTACATATATTAGTGGTAAATTTTGTTCTATCGGCAGAAATTTGAGACCTGCTTTTGCCGTTTCTTTCTCCAGTAGCTGGATTTATTTTACCGCGCCTTCTATTGTGTTTGCAAGGAGCACTATATCATCTGTAAACGCTACCAGGGCAGTTCTTTTTGTACCTTTCTACGTGCGGACCTCTAACTGAAAAGAGGCTTATCCGCGGAGAATAGGCAGTAGATATATACTGGTTAGCTGAATATTTAATAGGCATTCATAGAGTGGCTACTGCTGAAAGCCTTAAGTAGGTATTCCAGAGGTGACTGGGCAATGGAACACGAGGATAATGTAGACGGGTAGCTTGAGGAACTACCTATAAAAGTCGGCAAAATCTTAGGTACGTCTCACTCTCGGTGGGGTTTGGTCGCCGTTAAAACCTTACAAAGCTGCAACTGAAATCCAGGCGCGCCTGACTCTAGTGTAGCGGCTGTCTTGTCAGCGTCTGTACTCCGTGCTAGGAGCGGCTGCAAATTTATCTTCACAGCTAGCATCGATCAGTTAACCTAAATCTAAAATCTTTCAACTGCTAAAACATGAGGGTGGAAACGATTTATATAAAATGTAAATATTTGTGAAATTGAGAAATAAGTATCGTATTTAAATTAACCAAAACTATTCAACGGGTATTAATTTTAATAAATTTTATATGCTTTATGTGTATAATTAGTACAAAATATACGCCATTAAATTAGCAACGCAGAATGTTCTTTTTTTTTTTTTGTATATATCAAAATTATTAATAAATAAATGAATACGGTTAAAGAGCCCTTTAGCTAGACCAGAATGAATATCCTTAATGGTAAGTGCAGGGACACAAATGAAGTCATTACATCGGAAGAACAAAAATTCAGGTAAAACATATTTCTCTTATTTTATTAATGATAAACCAAGAAAAATAAGACACGACGCGAGAATGGAAACCGTGTGGTATTATTTGCCCAATTTTTAGCTTTTTTTTTCTCTTAAATTGTCAACTTAATTCCCTCGGCTAGTATTAATCAGAAAATATAAGAAAGTTGTCGCCAGTTGAAATGATTTTACATAGGTGAGTTATGATAACAGTTTGTCAGAAGTACATCATTTGAACAATTTTGCGTTAATTGTGGCAAACAGTGATGCATTTCTTTACTGCTTTTCTGCATTTATCAAATAATAATAATAATAATAATAATAATGTTGATTTTTTAAAGTTTCAAACGTGAAACAATTTCTGTCAATACATAGAGCACGTAACTTTTTCACTTATTGAAAATGAAAACAAACACACTGCTTTAAGAAAACGATTTGAAAGTCATGATTTTTCGTTGTAAAACTGATTTTCTGAACTAAACCAACATTTAGCGATTTATCGCGATCCGCCTTGTTTATGTTCTCAGCGGTAAAAAAAAATTCATAATTTCCCGTTATGGTTTTTGTTAAACGTAGGCTACGAATAGGATGGTCTGTGAAGGCTGAACAGTACGAAAAATTCGGTAACAAACCGGCGCCACTTACTGATAGTGAGCGGGAAGTAATTGCAGACGTAATCAAAAGAGCGGAAGCGTTGGATAACCAGGAACAAGAAAGAATTGGGTAAGTCGTTTAAAGAAAATTTTACTATCGAGGAAGTAATGAAGAACATAGCATCGAAATGTCGTTATAATAATACCGTAAAAAATGTTAAAATATTTCCCACTCGTGCAAAATACAAATTTACACGTCTACCTTATGGCGAAACGTATTTAATGAGGATAAAAAAAAAAAAAAACAAACAAAAAAAAACGAAGATCTCACTTTTTCCACTATACTACAATTTTTCACAGTGTTAAATTTCAATCGCTTAATTTTTGAAGCATTTAAAATATTATAATTGTTCAGTATTTTTAAGTATATTAACGACATTGACAGATTCGGTGAAAGCTAATAATTTTAATCGAAAATAATTAATCGCGTAGATAAATCATATTGAATATTTTTAACGTAGGAAATACGTTTAATGCGGAATTCATTTTATAAAATCGTAACAATTATTTCAAACTTTAAATACCTGTTCATAAACTCACTAATCCATCTCTTCCACTTCATTCGTGGTTTTCTAGATATACTTTTCCTCTCTTAAACGCTCCGCAGTCTCGGCTATTTGTCGCCTTCGCATTAATCATAGTCTTCTTCCTGCATCATTTTCATGGTTTTCATCTAGTTCTACTTCATTTTGTCCTTTTCGCGTCCCATCTAATTACTTTCCTTGTGATCATCCTGATATCATAATTTGAATGCATTTCCTGATAGACAATCGTCCCTTCTACTCTTTTCTGTTAAAACTCGGTATTGCTACTCCCTTTATATGATGTACTTCTTACATTCTCTCATTTCCTTCTGCATCTGTTATTTCTGCCCTTGAACTATTTTTATCTTCTATCCTTAAACGTTTAAGGATATTTTCTCCTCCTTACCATTTCTTGGGCTAATATCCTCGTTGACAAACCCATAAGAAATAAAAAAAAGTACGTTGTTAAAAAAAAGTCAATGCCGTTGCTATCAAAAAACCGTCTACGGAATTTTTGGAAATTTTTTTCTTAAAACTTGATTTTTACGTTTTTTAATAATTTTTGGGGTCTCGTAGTTTTCCCGATGAAGAAAATATGTCGATTAAAAAAAATATATACTTCCTAGATACACTACTTCTGTACGATTTTTTAGCCTTCTAGCTGCTCTTTATAAAATGGATATAGATGTTGATGAAAAAGTAATAACCCTTCGAATTCGCAAACCAATGTTTATGCTCTGTTATCGTTTAAAATTATAACGAATATAGACGAGTATGATGTAAAAATGCAATTTGGAAATTGTTTAGAAATCACACCGGCTGCATTCAAATCGAGAGGCGGGCATCATGTAGTATGATGATATTTTAAAGTTAATGTATATTTATGCGCTTTAACAGTTGTACGATATCTAATCGGGAGTTTTTTATTCGGTTACTGCTCTAAAGTGTCAAATCATTTGGACGTTTATTGGATTTGCTAAAAGTTATAATATATTTTTGAACGCGTTTTTCTTCAAAAGACCAGCCTAATATAGACACGATTATTAGACGAATCAGTGTATTTGATGTTATGCAATTCGAGCGCTTTTCCGTTTGATACGTGATCCTGCCGACGTATTATCCTAAGTAAACGCCTGTAATGAATATAAAAAGAGGCGCGTCCGTGGCCAACAGATTAACGATTAGCCACGAATAAGTTTCAGTCAAATGCTTATTTGTCGCGAGTCAAGAGCGACTGTAGGGATTTGTTGTACGTATAGAACTCTACAGATCCTTGAAAATATCGCATAATGATGCGCATTTGAAAATTTCAGTACGTTGCTTATAGAATAAAGACAGTCATAAAATGATTTTGTCGAGATACATAATAAAAATGGACACATAGTCGGTGTTTTATGTTACATTTAAATTTGTTTCCTTCGGCGAATATGTGAGACTTTAAATTTTATTATACGATTAAGCTGATATATTTTCGTAGCAATTTATTTTTACATTAATTTTTAGACGGTTAGTTGAAAGAGTTGATAACATGAAAAAATATGCGTTAGGTTCGGGCGCGAAAGAATGCGTTCTGTGCGGCGAAAAATTCAGATTTTTGAGTCCGTCCAGTCTGCTTTGTCACGATTGTCATAAGGTAAACAATTAATAAAAACAACGTTATTAAACGCATTTGCATTTCCTCGATGTAGCTTAAAATAATTAACGCTAGATTACTAAATTATTAAATGCAGCGATTTCGGAAAGGAAAAAAAAACCTCGAGCGCCGACTGAAAAATAATGCAAAATCGACTATAATCGTCAGATTATGGATTTGCAGTACACTACAATATACCGAATTTCCGCGAATTTCATCCGCTATTTTCCGATATTCGCTAGAATAAAGTTAATTTCGTTTAATGTGTGTTAACACGCCTAAAACCATTAACACGTGTAATGCTTCATTTTTTGGGCACGTTTTGTGGAATTTTATAATAAAAATATTTTATTTGATTTGATTTGATTATATTTTACTGGTTACAAAAAAATTGAGCATTAGTGATATTTTTGATTATGACGATAGACTTTTCTATCAAACTATTAATGATTCTATGGATCACAACGATCGGAAATATAGGAGTAGTAGCTGAAAAATGGTCAATCAGTTTACGTCATCGACGAAAAGTATTAACAGATCTACTGATTCAAAATGACGATTACGTCACACGAAAAAAATCAGCTGTAAAACCTCTATGCTCTATCAGTGTTGTTATCTTTTGACGCGATGATACTGTACTACGGACGCCTTGCAACTGGGCTTGTACGGGGAGTTTAGATGTGCTGCGTTCTTCGTAGATTTTTTTGCCACGCAATTTAATAACGAGGTATTCTCTCTTTTCACTGCAGCAAATAGTGAAGTAAAGGATGCGCTAAGCTGGAGGATTAAAGGAAAACATGTCGGAATTTTTTTCATTTATTGTATCATTCCGAGCTAATCGGCGCCAGGAAAATATTTATCGATTCCCTTATTAGGCACTTTAACGTTGTCATTTCGTCAAAAAAATTTCTTACAATCACTACTTTACGTATCGAGCATATCGGTTGAAGCTTTTTATAATATTCGTTACGTTGGGCTGCATGGCCGAATTATCAACTGCAGTGCATAGTTTCCGAATTTTTAGGTTGCTCGCCTTTTTCAGTCTCATAGTTGTATTGCTCAATCTCGAACACATCCTAATTAGCGTTCATTCTTGTTGTACCGGGATAAGTTTGAACCCCAGCGGTTTTCACGTTGCGAACAGCTTCTTAACACATTATTTTCATCCGGCCCCCAACTGTTAATGTAAAATTAAGTGCTTTAAAAATAAATTCTACTAAGTACGTAGCCGTCTTTTAAGTTAATCGTCAAATGCCTATCGAATTTGGAGAGTTGGGAAAAATAAGGCGCATTTTTATTCGTATAATTTCGTATAAATTCAAAATGTACAATAATAATAAAACTTTAAGGGTTTTTTTTTTCGGTGTTTCTTTTAATTTTTTCAGTCCTCCCCTAACATCACGGACCCCGAGCTAAGAACCGCATTGTTCTAAGCAATTCTGCATGCAACGCGGCTATAAGTAACATTTGAAAAAAAACCTTGAAAGTTTTATTATTATTGTACATTTTGAATTTATACGAAATTATACGAATAAAAATGCGCATACATTTACTTAAGTACAATGATATGCGTACCACTTCCGCGCGACTATTAATGATTATTTGTTGTTTTTTTTTTTTAAATTATTTTTTACTCGTTACGTTAGTTAACTTAGGACTTGGACAACTTCCGATCGTTCCGGCGACTCTTTTATATTTATATACGGGAAATTCTAATTTGTACTTCTAATATTACTCTTCCGTTTTTGTTTTTTTTTTATTTCCTTTTTTTTGTTTCCTATTTTTTATACCGGTATAATAAATGGTACTCAGAATATATTTCTTTCCAACAGCTTATCTTACTTTCGATGCGTAAAAGTTTTTCAAAAAGTTCTCAAAACATTTGTGTTACTCTTTGTGCGTGCAATGCGAAAAAATCTTCATTCTATAGAGATAAATTCAATTTCTGCAATGTCAAAAGGAACCATAGTTTTTAACGTTTTTAAAGCTGTCTTTTTATTTCTTTATTTATTTAGTAACCAGTTCGTACGGTTACTAAATGGTAAAATATCGGTATTATAGATATTGTCTGTCCGAGTATGTCGTCACTATTCACTCGTCTGTGTAATCTGTCTATTAATCGCCGCGCAAATAATTCTATTTCACCGGCTTCCCATTAATGATTTACGCTAATTACGTGCTCGATGTTTTAGTTGGTCTGTTCGAAATGCGGCATTGAAAGTACTTCTACGACGAAAAAAAACCCAATATGGCTTTGCAAGATATGCGCTGAAACCAGGGAAATGTGGAAAAAGTCCGGCGCTTGGTTCTATAAGGTAACTCTAATTCTTCCACCCGGAGTAAACAACGTGTTATATTCTCTAGATTATCGAACCGCTTCTTATGTCCTAGTTAATTCCGAATTTTAATTAGTGTCCTCTAAAAAATACGGTGACATGAATTTTAAAAATTTACTATTTACCTATTTCTATAAAATTAACCATTCTCAGTTATTATATGCGTTTGCCGCAAACTATTAATCACAATGTTCGATCAAGTCGTTTTCATTTGATTAATAATAGTCTTACCTGTTTTATCTCTAACTTTTTTAAATGAAACATCTCTATAATAGCCGAAATAATGTATTCATTTATTGGCTTTAAAAAAATAAACGGATTCACTTAATTTTGCGTGTCTCGAATCTAATAGGAAAAAGTGTTTTTCCAATTAATAAATTCGTACGCTCATGCAATGTATCCCAGTTTAAAATTTTTTTTTTTAGTAGCCTTGTCCGCGCCAAAAAAAAAAAAAAAAAAAAAGGAAAGAAAGAAAAAAAAATCTGCATCTTGTTTTCTATGTTTTTTTTAACTCGCAACTGTTTAATGTGTGGGAATAAAGTGTTGCATATAGGGGTAAAGTGATCAAAAGAATCGATGTAAACCGTGTAAAAGAATGACTATAAACATAAACTTGTTGCATTTGACTAATCTTATATTCTAACGATTTGTAAAAGGAATAACAATTTGAAATTTAAAGTCGTTTTTTATAAACTTATTTGTTGATGAAACGATAAAATTAATGCGATACGAGTGCATGAAATAGTACTATATTCAGGGTGGTCACCCACCCGCCAGTAATTTTGTTGTAAAGCTGGGCAAAAAAGTAAAAATAGCCAAACTATAGTTTTTTTATAAAAAAAAATAAAGGAAGTAATAAATGCATTTTTTAATGTACTCTACTCAATAATAAATTACGAAGTTCTTTTTCATTTATATGAAATATGCTACGACGTTATCAACAGTAACGAAATAAATTCCATTCTTAATGCAATTTGACTATGATTTTTCCGTTAAAATACTGTTTCCATAACGGCAGGTAGATTTTCATGATAAGTAATATTTATATATTTATTGCCAGCATGTTTTAGTTGAAATTTTAATGAACTTACAAAAAATTGTTTATTATACATTTCAGCTTATATTAGGAGGGTTGAACCGTCTCAGTAAAACTTCTAGAGGAGCTTGAGCTGCGTAAACCCCTTGAATTCAGCGCGTATGACTTAACAAATATAATTATTAGATGTCAAATAAATTTTAAAAAGCCAGAAATATTTAAATGAGGAAGGGGTAAAGTAATATAAACTTCATTATTAACTTTTGTAATTTATAAAATAAGCAGATTTATTGCTTAAGTTAGTGGTCATTGCAATGGTTAAAAAATATTTAAAATGTGAATGAAACAACTTTAAAAAACGAAACAATTTAATTTGCAATTTTTTTGTTTCTACTGATGTTCCATTTGCCCCTGCTTCAATTTGTTGGCGTATTATACAAACGAAAGAAGGTTTCTATAAGTCATTATACAATTCTAATCACCAGGAAATCGGTAGGGGATTTGGACTGGGAAAATCGGGAATTTAAAAATTGTATTTGAGTGGCCACCATAATATCGTTGAATTTAATTTGAAGAAAATACTATTTTTGTGTTTTTGAAGAAAAAAAATAGTTAACATTAAACCCCGGCTATTCAATGGAATAAAGCGGGCAATAAAATAAAATACAGTTTGACGAACTGGATCAAGTTTTTATCAAAAATTAGTGTGTGATTGTGTTCCAGTTGAAAGTATAACTTTATTTTAAACCGATTTGTTTTTATGTTGTAAAATTTATTTCAAAAGTAAATTTATTTATTTATTTATTTATGAACTGTTATTGTTTCTAATTGCCGTCAATAAACGTTGTCTATATATATAATTTGAAATAGGTATTTGGTGTATAAAGAAAAGCGCAATTTCAATACTAATTATAAATTTCATGTTTCTATATTACGAGATATATAAATTAATAAAACACACGGCTTATTTATTAAAATGATCATTCCGTTGCCCCTGTTTATACATAGAGTATGGTAATCTGTTAATCCCAAATCGTTTGCCCGACATATCGTTACTGTAAATTTCCGACTATTAATCTCCCTATTCGAAATCGGAACATACCACGGTAATCTAGGTCGTATCCGGTTGAACAGATTTATTTAATCCTGATTTATACGGATTGTACCAAAGGAAATTCCAATATTCTTTGTGGGCAAACTTAATGAAATATAAAAGATCTTTGTTAGGGAATTTTGGAATAAGTAAAAAAACATCATCAGCTGCTGATTTCAATGCTCTATCCGTTATCACGTTTCTGTACCCACATGAGCAGGAATCGATACCAGTTTTATACTAACCCCCTTTTCCGCCAATTCAACCGAGTATGATCTTATTTTAAGAGTAAGCAAGGGTGCCTTGATAGTTAAAGGAAACATTTTGAAGAGACGTTAAGCAGCTTTTGGAGTCACTTAGAATAAATAAATTCCCTGAAATATTATGCCTAATGACGAATAATGAAAATTTAATAATTTGCCATGCACTCCGCAGTGAGTGCTGTCGAGAAATGAGGCAGAGTACATTTTTTATTATATTCAAATGAGAGGTATAAAAAGCTAAAGCAACTTGTTATGAATTTTTAGACCTGTCCGTGAATATATACCTATATCCCGGTCAATTAGGACTATAAAACGGATTATTTAAATTATAGTTGGTATACATATGTAAGTTCTTTAGATAATTTATGCGTGTATCAAACTATGCCGTAACTACTAGTCCGTAACTAGTCATATTTCGTGCAACCGTGAACCTTAACTTCAAAATCCCCGAGGTCCTGCTAAAAGGGTATGGGACTTAATTTACTTTTTACATGCAATTGTGGTTTACTCATTCTATTTAACTACGATTATATATGTATTTATTTTTTGCTTTGTGTACTTTATATATATATATATATATATATATATATATGTCTGTGTGTATACATATATAGCGTGTCCCATAAGTTTTAAGACTGTGGCTACAGAACGTACAAAAAAATTGCAAAAATTTTTCGACAAATTTTTTATTCAAAGTGTAGTCCTTCTTACATTATATACGCCTATTGATATGTTCTTCCAGCTTTCCCATAGTTCTTGAAAAATCAATCGAAACAAAGTGATCTACCTTCAACTCCATTTTCAGCTTTGGGGAGAGAAAATAATTAGAGGGATTTAAATCTCTCGAAACGGACGGTGACTGAGTACGTATTAATCGTTGCAGTCCGACGAGCAGGCGCATTGTTGTGCAACAAGAAAAATGATCAATCTTTCCGCAAGTTCGGCCTAACACGTACAATCCTTTTACAAAGGCGGTCCAGTACATTTTGATAAAATATTCTATTAACTGTATTTAGACTCACCTTAAGCGATTTTTAGCATTTCAAACATTTTCCTAGTACTTTTACCAGCTTTAAAACAAAACTTAATCGTGAAACATTATTTTGAATCTTTCTCCATTTCAAAATTATAACCGCGCACATCGTACAACACTTGCGCAATCCGCTGTTGAACTGTCGCAAATGATCCGATCAGCTTGGAACTACTAGGAAGGTTGTACTAACAACCTCCTAAAATTTAATGAAGATGGCGCTAGTACTATTAGTTTTAGAAGCACAGTCTTAATACTTTTTTGACATGCGTATGTATTAATTTTTAAAAAAATACTTATATCCGGTGTCCGATCATTATTTTAACTTTAAACTGGACTTGCAGAGCGTGCCAAAATATGTTATACCGAAAAATACAGATCAGTTTCCTAATAATTATCGCATTTGTCATCCAGACAATATGTGGACTAGTATCACTCCTAGAGGTAAGTAAATCGTACGCCTTCAAATTATACTATTTTCTTCGCATTTTTAAAACCTAGCTTCGTTATCCCAAATATTCTCAGGGCTTGCTTTTTGATTAAAGTACATCAAAATCAAATGCGATTACCATTAAAGTTCAAATACTAAAGTATCGTGAATATCGGCCGCCAATTCTTCTTGTAATTAGTAAATGTCGCTCAGTAAGTTACAACGATTAACAATTCATGCGTAGACCGACCATTTATTACGCCATATTAGTACGACCTGTATGTTAATATCACGCAGGTGCACACGTGATTTCACCCGGTGCCTTATTGCTTCGGTTCTAGGTTGACATTTAAATGCGTATGTGTTTTATTTTTAAATATTTATCGGTTACTAATTTAGAAACGCCCGTGAAACCATTTTCATCTCTCACTGCTGTGTTATTCAACAGAAATTCATTTCAGTTGTATACTTAATATGAAATCAGAAAACATCTTCTAAGAATTACTCGATACTGATCAATTTTTTGCGGATTTCACAAATAGAAAATCTATTTCTTTCGTTCTTTACCTGCTAGGGAAAATCTCGCCTAAAAGTCTCTCCTTTCATCATATATGTTAATATTTACTAATTATTATGTTTTAGCACCTTCGAAATATACACTGCATGCCTTTTTTTTCCCGATAAATGTAACCGCGCCTTTATAGAAAATCGCCTATTCTAATATTCTCTAATCACTCGACGCTTTGATTGCGCCCGCGATTTAAAACACCTCAGTTCCGAATCGTATCAACCTGCACAGGTACGATTCGGGCTAGTTTACTCTGAAAGGTAGAAACATATCCGTTTAGATGTGAACCATAGGAATTGTTAGCGTTGTTTATGTAATGCGCTAGTTTAATTTTGTTTACACCAGCTTCGATTAGCGCGCACGTTAACGAAGAAAGCAGTAGTTCAGAAGATGAATTGACACTTTCCAGATCAAAATCACCTTCAGCTCAGTGCCTGTAAGTACATTACATTTATTTTTGATGAATCAATTATTTTAAAGCAATGTGCGACTGAAATTCGATTAGCGGTTACATACATCAGAGGATAATAAAATTTATTGTTTATACGGATGTCTGATAGTATTAGTCAGTATCTGCAATAAATGTAATTTTAAACCTATAAATTCGCGCATCTACCTAAATAAGAGGTAATAGTTGTTAATATATAAATGTATACACAAATACATACACGCATACGTTTTCACGCGTATTTATAAAGACCATAACGTATTATACTTAAACATAGAAGCAATAAAACTGGTTCAAACGTTTATAAATGTACATATACAAGCATAAGCACACGAACAAAAACTCACTCATACCCATATATGCGCATACCTACACGTATACGACCGTTCTCCTTCTTATACATTAGGTTAACTGTATGTGTGTGTGTGTGCGTGTATACATGTACAATAAAATATGCAAACCTAAAAGAAACACACACACGCCCAGACAAATACCTTTGTAAATGTTATTATGTATTCATGTATACCCTTCATATACACATACTTATATGCATGCATATATATATGTGTGTGTGTATATATATATATATATATATATATATATATATATATATATATATATATATATAATGAACTCGATCCTTCGTGCCTTACAAGAGGCTACGCCCTTTAATCCCGCCTGGAGACACCTCCGGACCCCAAGCTCTATCACTTCATGTAGAACGAGGAAAGTTGACAACGTTATTCTTTCTGAATGCGCAACAAAAATAATAATAAATCTTTCTTTAATGTCACATTTTGGGACAAAGTTTGTGTTGGAGAAATAATGGGGTCAGTCCAAGAATGACGTTTTCATTAATAAATATATATATACAATATATAATGTGTTTACAAGGAATAATGCCATAGCAGCTAATTACGCCATCCCTTAATATTTCACTTAAAATTAGGTAAATTTCGCTACATGTCCGTTCCTATATGTTGCGTCATCGGTACTAAGACATTTTCAAACATAAGTTTGTTCACTTAAAAATTTACGACCTATGGTAATCATTTGAACGGAAATGACATAACCGAAAATTCTGCGATCTAATTTTATTTCGTTTCTGTTTCGATGATCGTCAAGAAAATTGCCGATTTTTAAAGGAAATTTCATGTAGATCTTAAATTTTCGGTCAGTTTTTTTATTTTGTTTCATGTAAGAACCCAAAAAATGTTTTTTTTTCTTTTTTTTTAAAAATTGAGCTAAAGAAAATGGCATGCAAATGAATCAAATGATTGGCCGAAATTGGATATCCGTTGACACAGAAAACTTTACAAATTGATCTTTATCGGTACTGCAAAGAAAATAGCATTCCAAATCCATCTCGAAAATCGGAAGAAGTAGCGGGGATATTGGTTTGAAAATTTTATGCGTAGGCGTCAAAATCAAATTTTTTTACAAAAAAGTCAAAATTTGAATCCTGCTAGAACACAGAAGTTGAATCGAGTGGTAGTCACAATTCACTTTGCATCTTTAAATAAAGTGCTGCAGAGAAATGATCTTTTCAATAAGCCACAAGAAATCTACAACGTGGATGAAAAAGGCTGTGGCCTACGTACTTTAAGGGAAAGATTAGTCTCCCTAGTTCAGCTTACGCGACGTATATACATCAAAACACACAATAAATTGATGTGCTATGCAGATAATTACGCCACATTATAGCACTTTCTTCAATCTTTTCAGAAGAGAAACGATGAAAGGGTAGGGGGTTGGATTTTTTAAAAGTAGGTAATAGATCAGACCTCTTCCCCTTCTTTAAAAATGTTCCAAAAGCATAAGGTGGCGTTATTACCTGCAGTATATATAATGCACGCACACATATTTATATACATATATTAAGGGAACATCTGAAAAACGTAATTTAATTATTTATGATTAGTGAAAATTAAACTATGCGTGAATTAAATATTCCACGTTCACATTTATACACATGTATATATTCCTTCGTGCGCAAATGAATCCATTTCTTTAGTACAACATCTTAAAAAGTTAAATTAAATTACAGTGGTAACCTTGGAATAATAATATGACAGCGGAATTTATAATAACAATAATAGAAATAATAATAATACCATTTAAAACAATTAGAATTATAAAATAAAAATGAAATTATAAAAATAGTGAAATTGAAAAATTTATATATTCAAATAATAAGTTAAGTCAGGATAATCTACTGAATTAAATATGAGATAATTTAAAATTAGCTAATCGCTGAATTCGATTTTATTTATAAGCGGGATTAATGTATATTTTTCTTCGCGTAGAATTTATTCAATATAATTTACCTTTCGCTTCTTTATATTAGAAAATAGTTGCCTCTTAACACGAGCTATTTCGAGAATCGTTGAATTTTTCAACTTCTGTACCCATCATATCTTCAACATTCTACCGATGGTCCATATTTCAAATGCTTAGAAACTGGTTTATTGAATGTGCCTGCAATATTCATATCTTCGCGCTGTACACTTGACCATTCTGTATCGGATCTGGAAAGATAGATGCTGATCACGGAGCGGTCATTTATATTTCGTAAAAGCTTGTTTCGCTTATTCAATTGCAAAACTGAATTCGGTTTTTCGTTTACCAAAGTACCGAGATGCCTGAACTAACGCAATGTAATAGGTTCTGGATCTTCTCTACAAACGGAAAACAACTTGGTTTTATCTACATTTATTTTTAGTCCCGCTTCTCTGCCGTGTGCGTTAACCGTATCTAGAATTGTCTACAAGTCGTGAGAATTTCCAGTAATTAATACAGTATATCATCCGCGTATCGAATATTGTTCATTATCCGCCCATTTCCTACTGGCCTCTGTGTTTAAAGAGCATTGGAGAGAGTGTTTATCGTTGGCGTACTCCTTCAGTCTAAAATAGCATTCAAGCGGAACATTATTAATATGTAGAATCCGACAACTGCTTTCCTTATTTCTGCGTTAACGATTATTCTGTCTTCGGATCTTTTATGATACGATACTTGATCACCACACATCGAACAATTATTTGAGTCGTATGTACGAATCGACGTCCGCTTTACATCACTTAAGCCTATAATATCCACATCCAATCTATTCATTTCTTGAACTAGGTTTTGGAATTTTCCTGGCACACACAAACTTCTTACGTTCCAAGTTCCTATTCGTTTGATACTATCACGGAACCGGGATTACACCCTCTGACCACTGAAGGTCTGCCCGGAACTGAGGGTCATTTCTTGTGTTTCCTCCGTCGTGATAATATCCTGGATAAGATACTTCCATGGTTTCCGGTTGCTTACTGCCGGATTTTCTTTTAAGGTTTAGGAGCCCGTTTTAAGACGCCGGATACTCGCCATCTCGCTCCAAATTGAAACGTATCAATTCGACTGGAGCAAATTGTCACGAACGAGTTGCTGATAGTTTCTGTTAGTTGTAAATGCAATAAAATGCTTAACGGTATTATTTACCGTTGAAAGCATCTTCGGTAAGTGGGCCTTGCTCAGTTTTCCTACCAGCAGTGTATTGTAAGTTCTGATTTAGCTTTTATTAGACAATTACAAACCTGCACGACGTGAACGTACAGAATTCACGTGGTTGTTATTTCGTAGGACTAGCACCATGTGACGCGGTCAAGTGACTACTTATGCTAGAGAAAAGGCAGCTTTAGACAAAACAACCTGTGCAACATGGTGACTTTAATTTATTCCATTCGAAAAGTTGTGGCATTTTCCTGAATAAAGTTATAATTCTTAAACTTCTAGTTTTACTATTTAGACGTTATTCAAAACTCATTAAAAATTTACCTTTCCGAATTATTACTGTAAAATCAATTAAAACGGAATTTCCGACTCGTAAAATTACAGGCCCGTTTCTTCACCGCAAAATGTTGTTTCGCCGACATCGACTGTCAGTAAAACCAGTAGCAGAGACAAGTCATCGGATACAACTAGTGCTTCAGCGCTGGCTCCTATAATGACGAATATTTCGATAAATAACGTTAGCGACTGCAGCGCTACTAGTAGTAAGTATTCGAACAATTAACTATTTAAAAGTTCACAATTTTTTACCGCTAAATTGTTATTGTCGTTATGTTTAAATAAACGCTGAACCTACCCTTCAATTTCGATTAATCGTAATCTAATTATCGAGAAAAGTTCAAGATTCTTATTTGGCTAATGTTTTTTTTTCGCGATTCAAAATGAAAATGCGATATTTCTCTAATGGTTTCGATGATCTAAAATCGCCACTAATATACACAGTGTGCATAGTTAATATGGAAAATAAACGTTGCCTTCGAACAATTTTTGCTAAACATTATATCAGCATCAATTGTATTTTCTAAAAGAAGAAAAAAAAAAAACAAAAAAGCGTCAATTTGTCTAATATGTATATGTATTTACAAGAAAACGCAAGCAAAGAGTACAATAATCAAAAGGATTAGTAATCAGCAAAAGAGATGCTTAAAGGTAATAATCCCCTAAAATAAATCAAGTTAGTAGTAACATTAGCTGGTGGAGAGAGAAAAAAGAAATGTCCCTAAAGATGTTATATTTTTATTACCGACTGCTTGAGTAAAATAATACTCCATTATCTTCGACGAAAAGAGGTAGAACAACTAGCAATCATAGGGAAGTGTACCATACCCGATTTAAAGGTATCAATAATAGACAACACGGATGAGGCAGTGTTAATTGTTAATTAAATTGCTGGTACGAATTCCAGAAGATTTAATGAACACAGAGATAGGACTATTTTGGAAACTAATAATTAAGCAGTGGCTGGTTGACAACATATAAATAAGGGACAGTAAGTTTGTTTTTAATTGTATATAATGGTGGAGAATCGATTATATGTATATAGTTAAGACGGATGTTCGTCGAGTGTTATGATACGTGTACTGTATATAATGTTATAAGTAGGTATTAAGAAGCTTTGTAATTATATTTATGAATGAACGGTGATAAGCGTGTTGAGCACCCACAGACGGACAGTATGCCTTGTGGGACCCGCAACTTATTATAAAAAAACAAAAAAAAAATCAGCGCACCTAACGTAGTATATGTTGCTATAATTTCTAATTTCGTTAACCTCTGGTTTAAGTATGTAAATGTTAAAATGTTATACTTTTCTATATCTGTGTTCAGAGATAAACAACTATCGTATAATTTATCTAAATTGTTTATTTCGTTCGCACCTTTTTTTTTTTTTTAATTCACATAGTTTACATTTCCGATCAAATTCTTTTTTCCATGCTCGGTAAAGCTTTTTGACATCGCCCTTTATAATTCAAAAAACAAAAATAAATTAAGGGGCTGACCTAATAGAAGTTAAATTTAAGCGGCACTGCAGTTACGGTAATAAAGTAAATATCATTTATAAGAACATTCAAAAACAGTGATTTTGGCTTATCAGAACAGTCACACCCTCTAATATACCCTCGCTATAAATCCCCCACCGTATTTATTAAAAGAATTTAAATTAAACACATAAAATTACGTCCACCATGAAGGAGACATTTTCAACTATAATTTACCCTTAAATTGTTTTGGTTTATACTTATTTAAATTAAACGCGTAAAATTGCAGCTACCGTAAAGGCGAAATTTTCAACTGCAATTAAACCCTCACTTCGGTGTTTGTTTAATGCTTTCGGTGCCAATGCACATTATTAATTACATATATCAAGTAAAGTAATAATGCGTGTTTGAAAAAGTGAAATGTTGTTCTTGGTACCAATTAAGGATAACTTTTTAAAACGTTTTAGCTGTTTTTTCGTCTTTTTGATATAATAATTCGTGTGCTAAAGTATCCCCGGTAATTAACGTCACCGAATCGATGAAGGGTTGTAAATTTTGATAAGACGCGCGGTAGTTGGTCCACTTTTAACGACTAAGGACTCTTTAGACACTGTTTGAGCGAGTTGTCGCCATCTTTCTTTCCTGCTGTTTTATTACCAGTCTAACCGAAAACAATAGCTTTTTCCGAATAATAATTTTAACCCTTTTTACATTGTGTGTGTGTGTGTGTGTGTGTGTGTGTGTGTGTAAAATGTCACAGTACGGATAGATTACGGATATAATTTCTCTTATTAATGCGTTAATGAATTTCTTATCAGCGCCGAGGAGTAAATACATACCGGAACATCCGTTTCGTCAAGGCAGCTCCGAGTCCGGATCTAGTCGAACCCAGAGCACCGAATCAAGCGGATTCATACCGCACATATACGTCAATCATTGGTACGTAGATGAAACATCTGATTTTCAGTTTGTCCATTTCTAATATTTTTTCATTTTAAAATTACGGCTATTATCCAGCTTTTCCTGCGGCCTTCATTACGCGTTGACGAGTATTCGTTTGAACATTTAAGCCGCGATGAAAATAAAATTTATGAAAAATATTCAAAAAGTGTTGCCTTTGCGAAAATTGTATATCTAACTCTTACGAATGAAAAATTGTTTAATATTGTCTGCGGAAAGACGAAACGACTTTTCGTCATTTTCGGAAATGAAATATACAACTCTGAACATTTCGCTTTTTAATTACAGAGCGCAAATGATTATAAAATAAACGAATATATCTTATTTAAGCATCTTTTTTTCTTCTTCTTTCTGATAAAAACAACCGTATACGGATTAATTGTCATCGGTAACACTGAATTCCGATTTGATTTGATTGTTTCTAAAGCGACTTTATATTAGAAATCGTAAACACATTCACATTTCGTGACTGAAATAATTTTGCAGTGATGCTGAATCGAATGTATTTACGCGAGATTTTTCCGAATCTGATAAAGCGTCAGTGTCTAGCGGTGTTAGTGGCCAGCACGGTCCTGATGATCTCATTCCGGAAGAAGATGTTACGGCCAGCGAAATGCTTGCTAAAGGTATAAACGAACCGTCATTATAAGCGTTAAATTCTTTTTGAAACTTCCGTTTTCAACGATTATTATTATTATTATTATTATTATTATTATTATTATACGTCGAATTATTACCAGACCCGGATTCGGAAAATCATTTCAGGGATGATAATGGAAATTTTTGATTTTCTCCTCTCCCGCAGCAATGATGACATATAATATTAATTGATATTCTGAGTACTTTTGTTTAAACATATCTGTCGATGAGTATAATTTTAAACTTTCGCGGTTCATCCATACAACCGCGTTAATATTTTCGATATAACCCACGCCAAACGGTTTTAACCGAACATTATTTATATTTCCTCCAGTCGTAACTTCTCCCACTATCTGATAATATCCGACTCCATGAGTGCCCTTCAGGCTATCAGTTTACCTCTTCCCCCTACCTCTTCAGATTTCATCATTCTTCGTATACGATCTCTCATTCTCAATTTTTCCTTTCACCACTCTATCCGCGTTGATCTGCAGTGGGCTCCTGCTGTCATAAAGGCATCGAGGGTAACGAGACGGCGGTTGCTTTAGCTCAGACTTTAAAAAGATCCCTAGTACTAATCTATTATCCTTAAGTAAGAAATTCCACTTTAAATTTTGGTCGGATATGTTTCTCCTTTACCAATGATCGCTCCTTCTACCTCTCAATTCAACTTAACCTTCCTGTGCTAATCCTTGGTTCTCAGAATTCCCTTCTCTTACGTGTTCTGTTATTGTCCTTATTATTTGCCTACACTTCAATCACACTTTATTGCTTTCTTCTCGCTACCGTCTCTTTTTGGTTTCTTTTCTTTATTGTCCTCTACATCCTAACGAAGCAGTTGTCTGTGATGCTAATCACATTTTCTTTGAGTGTTCTGCTCTTTCTGCGGAACGCTCTTCCCTTTATTTACTCCTCTTAAAGTTAAAGCTTCCTGCTCCCTATTGTGCTTTCTATATCTTGTCCTTTCCTTCTCGGTCTGTCGTTCCTGCCATTGGTTCCTTTATTTCATCTATTTCCGATCGAATTAAGTTTTAATTAGTTAACTCTTCTTCTTATTGTTTCTGGGTGAGATCCCTGGTTGACGATACTCCAAAAAAAAAGGAAAAAAAACATAATTTTAAACTTCCGTGGTTTATTTATACAACTGTGTTAATATTTTCGGTACAACTCACGCCAAACATTTTTAATCGAACGTAAATAATCAGTCCCGGATCCCGAGAGGGTTCAAAGGAGCGATCGTTGGAAGCATTAAAATTACATTAAACCCGTTTTATTTCTTTCAGTTTACTAATTAAAAGAATCGACAGACATACAACCGTGTTAATATTTTCGGTATAACCCACGTCGAACGTATTGTACGTTAACGTTTCGAACAGATCAGCACTATCCATCTTTAAAACAACAATAGAACGAAGGATAAAGGAACCGGTATATAAGACTCAGGGAGCTCCACGCTCGATTCTAATTGGTGGACATTGTTTTGTTCCCTCAATCGCCGTTAAGAAGACAGTTGTTAAAATTTAAAGCGGCGATTGAGGGAACAAAACAATGTCCACCAATTAGAATCGAGCGTGGAGCTCCCTGAGTCTTATATACCGGTTCCTTTATCCTTCGTTCTATTGTTGCTCTGAAGATGGACAGTGCTGATCTGTTCGAAACGTTGACGTGGGTTATACCGAAAATATTAACATGGTTGTATGTCTGTCGATGCTTTTGATTAGTAAACTGAAATGAAACGGTTTTCATTTAATGTAAATGCTTCTAACTATCGTCCCTTTGACCCATCTCCGCATCCGAGACTGATTATTACGTAAGATTAAAAATTATATCGATGAACACGCCGAACTGCACAACAGTAGTAGTAACAGAAAATTAACCGATTCATCCCGTTCAATTCGCAACAAAATTAATGTGCGCCGATTTTATTCCGAACCAAAGATATTCTGAATACTTTCGATCTGAACATTTGGAGCGCGCAAATGTAAACTATCGAAAAAGCATATTCAACATTTTGCCGATGGGTAATGGGCAAACAGTCGAGCGTAAGAAATGGAAACAGAATCAATTTAAGATTGAATAACAGGCGTGTGTGAATATTTCAGAGATGATCTCGCCAATTATCTTTGCGCTCTTACCTTTGTAATGCGATATCCCGCTTAGGTGTTTAATGTTGCATAAAACGGGCTATCAAAATTTTATGACTTCAATTGCTTCAAAACCCAATGGAGCGATCGGGAATGATTTCACGCTAATAACAAGAATCATGTTTGTGTTCACTTTTAATTTAAAAACCGCACCAATTTTTGATTTTGATTTTTCTTTTTTTTTTTCCAAATATACGCAGAACCCCTTTTTATCTATTCCAAATGAACATTTTGAGTAAGCATTAGTTGCACCAAGATCTAGAACTTAACGGGAAGTTGGGAAGTAGTTTACCCTAAATAGATCAAATATTGAGAGAGTAATTGCGTTTTATAAATTGAAAAAGTTCGCATTCAATTCTGTCAAATTCAGGTGAAGGAATAAAATGAAGAAAAATCATTTTTTTTAAAAATGATTTCCAAAACTTCCACGCAAACTATTTCTAATATAAGATACATTTGCTGTATACATATAATATACGGCGAATCGTAATACGTTTGGAAAACTGCGTGTAGAAAAGAATCAAAATCGAATTCGATAACTCTTTAATGAAACTCTGTACATAAGCTACAATTAAAATTATCCTTGTCAAAAATCTGTATAACATTCGAGCAACCGATTACCCCATCTTAGATTCCAGTAATCGCAAGAAAGCGTTAAGAATATCTGTAATATAAAATTTAAAACGGCTCTGAAAATCATATAAAGATTTTAACCGGTAACGTCTGTAAAAACATCAACGCTGTCTCGGAAAAAATTAACATTTCAATTAATTATTTTGATCTATTCAGTGTTCAGTAAAGAAAGTCCAAAACGGAAGTTGGAAAAAGTAAAGTATATCTGAAACATGTGTACTTAATGAAGAACACTTTTTTTTTTTTTTTTTTTTTTTTTTTTATGGAAAAAATTGTGTAATTTAAAAAATGAAAACTTTCAAAAAAAGTATTTATTTTTCCGCACACGATTAATGGAAAGCATGTGCAATAAACGTCGTGAATATTATACTCGAAGCCTTTCAGCACTCTAATAAACACATGATCGATGTTAAAACTTTAAAATCGAAAAAAAAAAAAAAAAAACTACTTCGGATTTAGTATTATATAAATGTAAATTTTTCCTTCCTAACCGAACATGCGGAATACTCGACACGTGTGATACATCGCACTGCTTGGCACTATTTAGAATAAAACATAGTTGTTCATATATCAGCAGCTTTTAGTATTATTTACATTATTGGAATAAAACCAAAATTTATAACAAAATTAAAGCAAAATCATTCGCATAATGCGGAAAATATTTTTTTCATTATTTTTATTAATTAATTAGCAAACAGAATAAACAAGTTCATTGCATTAAAAGTTTATAAATTAGTACAATTATCTTTATAGCGTAAAAGTGTACAATTTTTAATCTGTAAACATTAAATTAACAAAAAAAAATTTTTTTTTTGAATCATATAAAAATTATAAAATTAATCGTATTTGAATTTCGATTTACCTAAAGTTTATTATCATTTTTCAGAATTACAAGTATTTTTCTATCATAAGCCGCACTATATTATAAATGTAAACAATTTTAAAATGACCATTAACATTCAAAAAAAAAATATATATATATAAAATTAGTAACCGAATGTTAATTTTACATTTATAATGTTTTTCGGAATTTTTACCATTTTAAATTTAAGCACCGTATACGCCAATAGTTGAAAAGAACCACCCTTGTAATATTTAATCAAAAAAAAAAAAAAAAAAACAAAAAAAACAATACTAGTCACATCAGTTATGCGCAGAAAATTAATTTGCAACGCAACGATACTTTCAAGTTGCGAGGATAACATTTTCGAATGTAATTTCGAAATAATTTTTTTTTCAAATCGATTTTTATTTTGAAATTTTTCTTTCATCTGCGTTATAAATAAATCGATTTTTCTTTCGATTTTTTTTTCGATTTTTTTTCTCTACAAAAAAGAGTGCACATATCTTATTTACGTCAAGAGGGGCCGTAAACGAAACAGGAAAAAAACGATATAAAAACGTTATAATAAACGATCACCGCAATAAAAAGTACCCCCTTCAAACTTTTTATTGGTTAGTCGTAAGTACGAATATTATGTTTATCATAATATTAATATAAAAATTATGAACAAGTGAGAGCAGTTGTTAAAGACCTCTACGCACATAAACACACTTTGAAAGCGATGAGCATGTAAAAATTGTTTCGAAGTGACCAACAGTTGTTTCGGAAGCATTATGTCGAACAATTTTTTTTTCTTTTAATAAACTTAAAGCCTGAAATTGGCAGTAACTCTCGGGCCAAATGTAAAATGTCGTTACTAATGTTTGCCCAATGTTTTGTATTTCGGCTGTAATTTTTTCGAAAATATCTTTTTACGAAATATTCACTTTGAAAACCTTGTTTAAAGTTTACTTTTATTAAATGGGTAATTAATTTACATCGATATTTTCGGCGATATATGTCTTCTTTTTTTTTCTTTTTTTTTTCAAAGATGTGCCGAAGTACGAAGGATATTTTACTATATTCGTAATACGTCGATTATTATATATTAACGTATGTATGTACACATTAAGGGCCTGCTTTAGAATGGTACTAGAAAAGTAAAAAGGTGTACACATTTAATGTGTAATATTTTAACAGGTAATAATATGGGTACAATCGAATTAAGTATACAATACGATCCAGATGCTAATTCCCTTCACATATCCCTACATCGCGCCAAGGTAAACCTCAATTGCATGCCTTCAGCATGAAACATCCGGAGCATTTTTCATACTTTTATTCTTACCGTTTTTACTTTATTTTTGCAACTCAGCTAACAACGGCATAATATTTGATCTTTTGTTCGGTTTTATGTTGTTTTTATTTACTTTTTCATTTTTTTTTTGGTTTTTATTTTTGTTTTAGTTTTTTTTCTTAGTTTTTTTTTTTTTGTTTTGGTGTTTTTTTAATCTATCGATCACGCGTTGATAGTTCCGTAGGATCGTAGAGATACTTACAAACTAGAAATACCAGACAAACGCATTCTTGAGACTCCTCTAAAATATCATAATAAAAAAGCAAAAGTTTTGTTTTCTCATAAAAGTACTATTACGTTTACTTGTTTATTTATTTCTTACCAATCTGTTATTGTTAAGTATGCATGTGTAGAGTCAAAAATTTAAAAAAACAAGACGCTGTTAAATTATTCGGCTCAGAACGGACGTAAAAAAAAGGAACAAATAAAAAAGAGGTAGTTAAGCGATTAAACGAAACTCTGCACTGATTTTCAAATTGCTTAATGCACTAACGCTTCCTTATTTAAAAGGAAAACTACAAATCAAGACTCGGGCATACCAATGTAACCCATTCATACCTTTTCAATAACACACCACCTTCATCCTGTCCCTTTTGCAACACTCCTCAGCTTACTCTTCGACATATCCTAACAAGTTGCAATAATTTATCCGAACCTCGCCAAAAATTTAATCTATCCTCAAACCTATCCCATTTACTACGTAATAATAGTCCATATATAAATGATCTCTTCCTATTCCTCAAAAACTGTAATTTACATTATACTTTATAATTAACAACATAAGCGCGGCTTGATAACCTCATTTTTGTGTTAAAGTCGCATTAAAAAAAAAAAAAAAAATCCATTTTATTACATAGAATTTTTGTTTTTCATTTCATACATTTGTCAATGCGTACCTGAATTGTGCTTATTTTTAATTAAACCGTTTGTTTTTTTGAAAACATCGGACTGTGGCCATGCTTTATAAGATTTTCGATTGATCTTTTAAGCGGAAAGATTTAATTTACTTCGGAATCGAAATAGTAATCCTCGGAATGCTATCATCAACACGCTATTTTATCCTACGGAACTGTTTTGATGGGTGATCTCGCACAGTGGCAAATCGTTTTATTATATTTCTTATTACTTTAATTTTAAGGATTATTTCTTTCTTCGCATCGCAGTTGCACTATTATTAATTATGAATTAGCCCTTTTAACTTTGTTCGGAAGCGTTGTTTCTTTTTCAAACGTTCATTTGCGTAGCACGTAACATGTATGCGAGATATCGTGTAAGTGTGTTACTCTTTTTAAATGGTTTTTTTTTTCGCTTGACGTTATCTAGTGCAACTGAATTTCGGCTTACAATCAGTGTGTATATATAATATCAGTAAAAACCGGTAAAGGTCATGAAAGTAGAATGTTACAAAATCATTGCGATGGTGACAGTTCGTAATATATATATTTCGGATTTTAAAATTAGTCACATTGTTTATTATTATTATTGAAACATAACGTTTTACATAAAAGGTCTAAAATAAAATTGGCACTTCTGAGTGTAATTCCTTTCTAGAATAACTTTAAATATGTAAATACTTTCCATCGGAAAAGTTTTACACCTGTCACAATTCGAATTGAAATCGATGTTAACGTAATGTTTCCATTCGGCTCGCATTAATGAAACCGAAACATTCGAACCGACCTTTACCTGTCGTAACGTTTTCTTTCATTAAGCGCATTCACTTTCATTTTACGCAATGAAATTTGTATAATCAATGTGTAGAATTTTAAACAACTATTTCTATATGTAGGGCCTAAGAGGAATGAACATAAATGGAGTGGCAGACCCTTTTTGCAAACTAAACTTATTACCAGTTGGCGCAAAGGTAAGTTGTTACTCTTTTAACTGAAATAATGTTAAAATGAAAATAAAATTACAGTTTTCCTTGCACAGCGTTTAAAATTAAATTGTAAATTCAACGCGCTCATGTTAATCGGTGAATATTGTTTTAAAGTGGCCGTTTCAAACGTTGTTCTATCGAACTACATTTTTTTTTTTTTTTTTTTAATAGGATATTGAACTTTAATTTTTGTTTTGATTTAAAACCCGTGCATCATTATCCGTTATTTGAAACAATATTAATTCGCTCGGTTTTCAAAAATTTAAATCTAATTTTGCTTTTAAATTAATAATTTATCGTTTTAATACATCCTTGTAAACAGAGCTACGCACTCAGAACGTAACAAGCATATTTAAAAACAAAATATTTAGAATTCTGCTTTCCGTATTAGTATTGCAATTTTTAGCAACTTGCTTATATTCATCAATTTTTTATCGGTATCGACCGTATTTTTTTAAAATTTGCGTGAAATTTAAAAAATTCCTGAAGTAAGAAATCGTTGATGTTCTTTGTTCTATTTATCAAGAATTTTGTTGCAAACGTTTTCCGTTTTTTTAACTGTAGAATTGTAATTATTTTCATATTACCTTATTAATTCATTTGTTCTCAATATCAGCCATTGCTTGGTAGTTTTATAAATATTGCATTACGTATTAATAAATAATAATAATAGAAAGAATTGATTCGAAAGCATTGTCACTTAGTTTTACCTTATAGGTAGCATCAAATAGGCTCTAATGTTAATTCCGTAAACTATTATTTTACAGATATTAGTTGGCATTTTGTAGAGTACAATCTAGCTTTCCTAATTATATATATATATATATATATATATATATGCATGTGTATGTGTGTGTGTGTATAAAATTCGGTCATTTTGGCTTCACAAGGGGCTGTGCTCCTTGACCCCTCTTGTTTACATTTTCATTTTCTCTTCTATACTTTGCATAAAATGATCAAAATTTACAACCTCATTCTTACCAACATGTTACATTTTTTGGTTACAAAATCTAATGAGTGCATGATTAAGAATGACGTTTTCGCTTAACATTTAACTTTCGTTACCTAAAATTAGCACATTTTTTCTAATGGGGGCCCGCCTAAAAATTACATTGTAATTAATATATATACAGTCGACTTGCGATTATCCGGATCACGTTTATCCGGATCGATTTTTCGAAAGAAATAAAATAAAAAAAAGAGAAAAAAGCCAAAGCGCTTTTATAAAATCCACAGCTATACACAGTACGTATCTGAATATTTGTTTACATTCGCTGTAAATGATGATGCTGTGAAATTTTTAAAACTTTGTTTCACAAAAAGTTTGTGCCCGCAGTTGCGAAACATTTTTCCGACAAACAGTTACCGAGAAAAGCAATCCTGATTCTCGACAATGCACCTTTCCATTTGGCAATTGAGGAGTTACAAGACGATGATATAAAAACAATGTTCCTTCCAGCAAACGTTACATCGGTTAGTCGACCTACAGATCAAGGAATCCTAGAGGCCTTAAAAAAAATATATCGACGCCGCCGTCTCACCAGACTAATATCAAGCGTTGAAAGTGATGAGGATTGTCAGCAGGTTGCTTTAAAATCAGTTGATATACTTCATGTTATCACTTGATTGTTTGAGGGATGCGAAGAGATTAGTTCTATAGGATTAGTGCGGTCGTGGAAAATATTATTAGATCATAAAGTCAGTCATAAATGGGATGAAATTGACAAACCACGTAATTTGGACAATTCAAAAGACAACGAAGAGTGTGTTTCTCTAATAAAAAATATTCCAGGATGTGAACGGGTAATGCGGATGCCGTTACAGAATGAATGGGCAGCGAAGAGATCGAAGAAACGGCAGATGAGGATATTGTGGTACTCAACGAGGATCCAGTTGAAGAAAAATATGGATAACGAACCTATTCAAAGTGTTATGCCGCACGATGAAGGACTGAAGGCGATCGAAGTAGCACCGGAGTATATTTCTCAACACGGAGAGATGTCATTGGCTGATATCATTTGTTTACGCAAGTGACGAGATATATCGGGGCAAGGAAGATAATGCAGCGAAAGACACAGATCTCTTTAAAAACTAGTTAATGTACCACCGTAAGTTAATTTTTATGTAATACTTTTTTATAAGGTAAGTTAATTTTCATTATTTCATTTAATTTGCAGTATTTAACCTTGAACTACGGCGTATCCGGATTTTTTCCTATCCGGACCGACTGGCCGCCTAATTAATTTGGATAATCGCCAGTCGACTGTATATATATTCTTCATTTCAATTCGAAGCTTGTATTACTGCTTAATAGGGAATCTGATAATTATTCCTCCAATGATCTTCCACTGCGACTTAATGATCGTTCTCTACCGAATTCTGTCTAATGCAAATAAGTGCATATAAATGCATTTCTACGCTTGTAAGTACTCAGAAAGGGCAAGAAAATTTAAATTAATTAAAAAAACCAGTAAACCGGTACTCTTTTCGTTCTGCTCCGCTAATGAAGCCTCAAAAAAAAAAAACTGTACAAAAAATTCAAACTTTTTTTGTTAAAAGTTAGATAAATACATTGCGTCGAAAATAATTGTAATTAAAAAGTGATGGAAATATGATTTCACGGTGGTTCATCTAAGACATAATTAGAGCCAGCATGGAAAAAATTACATAATTTTGTTTCAGAATAATTTTAAAAAGAAACAAGAAAAACAAATTATAACGCTGATTAAAAGTATGGCGAAACAGAATTCCCGCAGAGAACATAGTTCAGCTGCAGTTTTTTTTTAGACTAAAAATGATGTAATAAAATATTTTTTTAATAAAAAAAATACCGATACTTCAAGATTTACCCTAAAAATTTAATAAAAATTCCCTAAAACGTAAAAAATAATTACTCCCAATGAAAAAATAATATATTTTACAGTATAAAATATACGTTTAAAAGGAGATATTATGGTAACTCTTAAGCAACGTTAATACTTGAGTCGGCATAGAAACCATAAATTGCTACAATAACTAAAAAGCGCATTAAATATTCCTGATGTTTCTATTAGAATTCAAAGAAAACGAGTGATTATATTGTTATACTCTTTTAAAATACTTTCTAAATATTGTGCACTTTGAATTTCATGTACCGAAACTCTAATTAAGGTATGAATGTTGCTTAAGAATTATCATAATAACTTCTTAAAGAATATTACTTTGAAATTAATTACTTTTTTACTTATTAATGAATTTTTATTAAATTTCTAGAGTAAATCTTGAAGTCCGTATCTGAAAAAAAATATTTTTAACAAACTGAAAATAATAAAAGATAAGATTAGCGTAATGAATTGAAGCAGTTCTTATTAATTTGAAGATCCAGGAAGCTTGTGTCTCTTGACGAGGTCCGGACAAAATTTATATATGTATATATATATATATATATATATATATATATCTTATCTATTTCCCGTTTTTGCCAGTATACAGGAGCAATATAATGGTGTATTTTGTCTTTTTTTGTTTAGAAAATTTTCCGTATAACAAAATTTTTCCGCCATTTTATCTTTCTATTGAATGTTAATTACTTTTAGTTTTCTTCTAATATAATTAAATATAATACATCAACCATTTTTGTTAGTCATTATTTCCATTTATTTCAGTCGTATCGTTTAAGAACACGGACAATTCCAAAGACGGTGAATCCAGAATTCAATGAAACGCTGACCTTCTATGGCATAACCGATAAAGACATATCAACTCAGTCGCTACACATCCTCGTGTTAGGTAAGTTCATAATTAGTGATAAGTTTGATTTTTTTTAATGATATATACTAAAGGTTAAAAAATTGAAAATATTCCAAACATTTTTACCGCGTAAACTCAACACGTTTTGGGTGTTACATTAAGATACCAGAGTTAAACGACGAAACTTCTCCAATTTATTGCATTACCTAAAATACCACGTGCATTTTAAATTAAATATTTTTTCTAAGGCGGTAGTTAAATAGAAATATTTTATTTGACTGAAACGGGATGTTGTTTTCATTTCAGCAGATTAAATTGGATATCGTTCGATTTACAAACGTCGCATTCCGTCCAAAGGTGCACTTTTGTAAATAAAAGAACCTAAAAATAATCCGGGAATGCGCAGAAAACAATGAGTAAAAGAAGGAGAAATACTGCTGATGACACGGTTAAAAGTTTCTAGTGAAAGGTTAACTTATTCGCACCTTTCCCAGTATGCGGTCTTGGGCGATAATTATGCAATGGAAGAATGCACTTTATTTTTCTTCCCTTTATCGGTACGTTTCGTTGCCTTCTCTCAAAAAATTACGTGTGAATTTCTTGCAGGTAGCCTTTTCGTTCAAACGGTGTTTTCTGGCCTTTTAAGAACGAAACGCGAAACATTTGTGCAGTATGATTGCGTAATTTGTCGTTGATCAGCATCACATAACACTTTCTTGATCACCTCGGAATGACCTTCAACCGTAAAAAAACAACATTAATATTAGAAAAAAAAATTTTTTAAAAAAAAAAATACCGATACTTGAAGATTTATTATAAAAATTGAATAAAAAGTCGCCAAAAAGTAAAAAATAATTATTTAATAAAGATGCACTAAAAACTAAGAAATAAATACTCCCGATAAGAAAATATATTTCAGAGTGATATACCTTAAGTAGCGATATTCTGGTAACAATTTAATTAAAATGTTTAATGCAATTATTAATTATTATTGTAATGTGTAATATGAATCGTACTCTGATTAATGTATTAATGTTGCATAAGAATTACGATATCACCACTTAAGGTATATCACTCTGAAATATATTTTTATTGAATACTTATTTTTTACTTTTTAGTGCGTTTTTATTAAATTTTTATAGTAAATTTTGAAGTATCGCTTTTTTTTTTTTTTTAAAGAAAAACATTAATTTTACAATTTTTAGCATTATAATTTAATTTTTCTCTTTTGCTAAAAATCAACTTTTTTGTCACATTATTCTACATATTTTATGCTTTTAAACAAAACAAGTTCAGTCAAGCATGATGTTTTTCATGCGTTGAGGTTTGCGTATGTAAAACTATAATTTATGTTTATGTAATACTAAATTCAAAACAAAGAAATCAGATTTTTTACGGCATAAAGAAGGAGAGATACGTCATTTTTCGCGCTTTTTTGAACTTTTCACCTACTTTGAAAATTTCGTTAAGAAAATTAAATACGGCTTTGTTCCCGACAAATAGCGATCTTTCCATCGATATATGTCACATGATCGGGAGAAAAACAAAAATCGAAACTTCCTAGTTTCGGTGCCCCGGGGGTCAAGTTGGTAGCTCGGCTATCACATGGGGTACCTGAGTTGCATGTGTATTATTTCGAATGGACAAAGAATCAGTAAAATCGGTCCGTATGAATATGGGTTATGCACGAACAAACAAAAAAAAAAAAAAAAAAACAAAAAAAAAAACATACGTGACGAACCTATAATTTCCTTCTGTTTGAAAGTCGTTAAAGAGTGTCTAGGCAATTTTCAAATTGAAGTTCGTGTAATAGTTCGCAGTAAATTAACGTGTTGTTTACATATAACCTACTCGCAAAAATATCAGGAGAAAAGAACACTTTTCTTTTTTTTTCTGTTTATGAGTTTTTATGTTTAACACCTTCATTAATTGCCGTCGAAATATGAATTGTTTCAGATGACGACAAATATGGACATGATTTTCTCGGAGAAGCAAAATTTCCGCTGTGTAAGCTAAAACCGTGGGTTACTCGAGATCTATGTCTCGGCTTAGATAAACATATCCCGGCCAGTGTAAGTTAATTAGCGGAATTAGTTAAAATCGATTAATAAATAATCGAAAAGATTGAATGCGCTCTCTGTGTGTAAGTTGAATAAAATTTCAGCTTATTTTTGATTCTGTTATACACACGAAGCCTAATAAACTCTTACGAATTTCGGAAAAATTTGTCATCCGCCCTAACATAATTGTATCATTTATTCATAAATTACAATATCTTAACCATTTATTACATTATATTCATCTTAAAAAATACTCTGTAATTTAAGCTTACATTCTACTTTAAATGTAATACATCTGATGCCCCTTAATCTAACACATTCATACTTTAAACTGCCCCAGGACCGTATCTAAACCTAATTTCCGGGGGGGGGGGGGGGGGTATTACGAAAATATTTTTATAATTATATATATATATATATATGCAATATTTGAACATTATAATAAAAACAAATAAAAAAATAGTCATTCCATAGAACTCATAAAAATTTTAATTTTCTTTTCTTTTGTCAGGAATTGAAAAAAAAAAAAATTATTCTGAATTTCGGTCTATTTAATTCAAGCAATTATGATTTTGCAGACATCTCGGGGTGGGGTTAAACCCGGAAAACCCTCTCAGATACGGCCCTGCACAGCCGAACCACATTTATATATACACTAATAAGTACTATGTTAGGACCGCATGATATACTTTCCTCCAATCTGACCCCTACTCCTTTCTCTCCTCCGCCTATTCCTCATTCTTTGCACCATGCAATCAGCCATATTCTTATTTTGTTCTTCCATATGTATAAATTTCTTTCGTCTTTAATTCCCTACATTACCCGGTAGTTTTATCATAACTTCCACATTGTCAGTTTTATTGTTAATCCCTTTATTTGTCATAATTCCCGGTCCTCCCATAAATTCTTCCTCTTGCCTCGGTAAACTAATCTTTACTAACTTATTATAATAATAAAAAAGCATTTTTGAAAACATTTCGTTATTATTATTCCACCATGTATTATTATCAAATTCGCTCTTCTCCAGTTTAACAATCTTTTCTGCAGCTTACTAATTTTCTTTACCAACGTTATTTTTTTGTTTTTTTGCCTCTCCCCAAATTTAAGTTCCGCATCTGATCCGGGACATTATTAATGCTTCAAAATATCACCTCAATTTATCATAACTTGTTTTAATTTACATAAATCCGGTACAGTTTGCCTGATTTTCTTGTCGACGTTATGCTCTCCCCACTTTAACGCTTATCAAATGCTATCCCCAGGTACTTGAACTCATTGATGTTTCTGTACGGTCGTTACAGCATATTCTTGTGTACCATGTAGGCATTCCAAATGTACAAATAATATATGTGTGAGTCATAGGCGTACCCAGGCCAGTATTTCGGGAGGAGCTCGATTAATTAAAAAAAAAAACACTTGATAGAAAAAAGGATATTACTTAGTAATTATATTTTATTAATAATCTCTTGTGCAATAGTCCTAAATGCGTCAGGATTAGGATTACTTCTGTTCATTTTAATTTGAAGAATAATTTACACTAATACATGGTTAGTTGTACTGTCAAAATGCCTGGTACCAACACATCTTACGACCGTAAAGCGACAATACAGTAGCGTAAAAATCTATTTCGGGAGGGGTTTGAACCCCCAAATCCCCCCCTTCGGTACGCCTATGGTGTGAGTATATATTTATCGGTCCCGGCCTTTTAAAATGGTCCCGAACAAGTAACAAGAACACTATTTAATTTCTGTTTCGTAACTAATTAATTTATTAAGCGTGGTTTATTTAAAACAATGCGTTGTTTCAAATTAAAATTCAGAACCGTCTAATCGATTTATTTGACTACAGTCACACATTTATTCAAGTATTTACAACCATTTGTTTTGGTCTACTCTGCTCACATGGGATTATGGTAGTAGACGTATATTTGTTCTCTGTCAGCTTATTTATATAACGGTTCAAAAACAGGTTATATTTTAATCGATTAATTTATAAACAACTAATAGTATTAAATCGTTCTCCATGTATATATATGTATGTATATTGTCTATTCTCACTCTATTTCAAGTATGAAATTTTTGTCTTCTAATTCGGAGGAGAATTAGAGGATAGAGATAGCTGCGCAACTAAGAATCACGTAAGCAGGAGCTCAACCAAGCTTCCGTGCTGATATATATATATATATATATATATATATATATATATATATATATATATATATATATATATATATATATATATGTATACAGTAGAGTCACGCTAATCCGGACATCCAGTTAATCCAGACGAATCGAAAAAAATAAAAAATGAAAAAAAAAATCTCAAGCATCCGGGACGCATGGCAGATGTAAATTACATACATATGTACAATACATAGTACATACATATTGTTTTATATGTAAATAACTTTCTTAAGTACATACATACTTTAAAATGAAGAAACGTTGATTTTTAGTCATTAAGATTTTTTGTTTTACCCATAAAACTTATTTCTGACACATGTTAAAGTGATTCCGTTTAATCCAGACAGATCCGGGTCCCGATAAGTCCGGATTAGCGAAACTCTACTGTATATATATATATATCTTCTTTCTCTCCTCAACCTAATGATTGGTGGGTACTACCTATTCGTACATCTCAGCTGTACAGATATGGGTAGTTTACTAGGCAATTATTATATGCACCGCAGGTGTACACACGCAAGACTACATTCGGAACTGATAGTAGCCGCTTGTTATCGCGCTACAAGTACAGTCCCGTGTGTGTCTACTGTGTACTGACCTAGCGCGCATATGATGTTATACGTGGTGGATTGCCATTGCCTTCCACGTGATCATTAGCGATTAGTTATTTATTTAATTCTTGGATCGAACCCATGACCTCCATAACGGAAGTCAAGCGCTCTAGCAACTAGGCTATCGCGACAATATATTTTTTTAACGAATTAATTCGTTATTTTAACAATTAATTCGCGCTCAGTCGTGCAACTGATCGGAAACAAATTGAATAATTTTACTGAAAGTGAACTTATTTCATAAAATATTCCTTACGTCAACAGGGTGAAATAGAAGACGAGGTATGGGGCGAAGGTACGAGCTGCAGAGGCCAAATTGCCTTAACTCTTCTATATTCTACGAGAAAACGAGCACTGATTGTTGGTATTGTACGATGTATTAACCTCATACCGATGGATAATAATGGCTACTCGGATCCTTTCGTTAAACTGTAAGTATTTCACTATACTGTTTTAACTCATTTCACTGATTCCGCATAGTATAATTATTCTAATTTCTTTACCGCGAGCAGCTGTAAAAGCCTTATACCCTGTCCGCTAAAATCCGTTATTTATTTCAGCTGGTTGAAATCTCCCGAAGGTTGTACGCCGAAATATAAAACTTCCGTAAAATGGAAAAATTTAAATCCCATATACAAAGAGGAATTCCTTTTTGATACAAAAATAACCGATTTGTCCAGGAAATCACTGGTAATAACAGTTTGGGATAAAGATCCCGGAAAAACGAACGACTACTTAGGTAAGTTTCAGTACAAAATTAATTATATTTGACGGTTATTAAAAATATAACTGGTATTAAATCACGTTGTTGTGAGAAAAAATTGTTTTTTTTTTTTATTATCATTTTAACATATCCCATTTTTTGTTTGATTAGAGTTCTCATTGGTTGTTTTTTTCTTTTCGTTTTCAATTAAACAGTTCGGTTCATATTTAAATTTCTCTCTCTGTATCGTAAGCATATTTATTTCGTCTTGACACTTTTCTCCGTTTTTCACGTTTACTTTTACACTGTTTTTTGTACACAATTTCTCTTTTTAAATATACACGCTATGGTTGGAAAATTTTAAAATTCCAAATTATTATTAATTTTTTTTTTGTTTATTTATTTATCCTTTTGACTTTAATTTAAATCAGCTCGCATACTCAGTTGTAGGGTTAAAAATTCTATCACTTACGAAACAGCAACTTAAGATGTAGTACTACTTTCAGGAGTTTATTAAATTACGTGTACACTGCTACAAGAGGTACGTCAATATTGTTTCGGATATTAGCATAGCAATATTGACCACTTTCTTTCCAAACTCAATTCACGAAAAATTAACGAATACAATTCTTCCACAGCGTGGCTACCTAAAAATTTAAGTTTCCTATATATATATATATATATACACTTGTCCAGAGGTTAAATTTTCTTTTTGCCGTAGTCAGTTTCATAAAATGCTTTTCGCGACAGTTTTTTTCAAAACGAAATTCAAAAATAAAAAATACACGGCGCATACAATTTGATAATTTCTGCTAACCAATTCGATATTATAATTTATGTAATTTCGTATACAGGTTGTATGTTATAAATTAGTTAAACGTTCAATTTTAATTTTTAAGGCTTCCGGAATTGTAGGAATTTTGAAATAAGCGGATGAATTTAAACGGAATTTTCCACGTTAAATGTAAAAATTTAAATATTAATCTCTTAAATTGTTAAATGCATAGCAAATTTCCTAACCGAATTTTTACGGTATAAACTAATTCAAGTAACTAAATTTACAGTTCAACTGCATAACTATCTAGTGATTTCATTTTTGCTCGGCAATTACAATGTGTATAATTTCTCGTTAATTCGATGGACTGTCTTTAAGTACGTTCGTGTTACGTGTAATTAAACTTTTCTAATAACTTTTTACGGTGGCATATAATCCGAGTTTTTTACTCAGAAACTTCCCGGTATCACATCGGTATGATTATTTCACTCTTGCGGCAGTCAGCTACCATTATAAAAAAAACTTTCTCGGCTCCTTAAAAAGCGAGGAGACCTCCTTCAACCGTTTCTACTTTCTGTTTCGTTTATTGTTATTTTTACGAATTGTTTATGGTTTGAATAAAAATTTATTTATTCATCTTTCAACCCTTTCATGTATTTATTTATACAATCCGCCAGTGCAACAGCTTACGGCAATTACTACACAGCACAATGTAACAAAACAATTCAGTAGAAATATACAAGTGTACAGGTACAATGAAACAATAGAAAAGATAAATGACGAAGTTGTATCAATCATACTCGCACTTATACAACAATTTTATCTAACATCACGTATTTTACTTCTATCCTATTTACACTCCCACGCCAACACAGCTTACACCTGTAACATGCACGCGTACATGCACTCTCACACATACACTCCATGCTCACTCAAAGAAAAACCCTTAAGGACATCAGTACAACACAGCCTCATATCTTTAAATTTCGAACAGCTTTTAAGAACTCACCACCGTGATCATTAAAAATGTCTGGCTCGCGATGGTCTTTCTCCGAGTTATTATACAATATGAATAACCAACGGAGAGGGGAACAGGCGTACTGCTGAGTGTTCGCAAACGGAACAGCCAGTGTACGGGTTGAGCGGGCAAAATCGGAACTCTGATAAAAGAGTGGGACAGTTGATCTTAGCATGTATTAAATTGTGTAGAAAACGAATTGTCAATTGCTTTCTTCGTCCATCCAAGCTGTGCATATTTAACTGCCAAAGAGTATTTCTATATAACTGAAACGCACATCACCGGAGCCAATACATTTATAATGCAAGTATTTTAAAAACTTTTTCTGCACATTTTCAACATTATTTACCAAGTCACTAGATATAGGATTCCAAGTTAGCGCAGCAAATTCTAACTGTGAGCGAACCAATAGGGTGAATAGAATTAAATGTGTCCGAAGTTGTCTGAAGTTTGCACTACTACTCAAAATGAAACCGAACATTTTGTTCGCTTTACGAATTGCATGCATTACATGAGTCTTAAATGTTTTGGTGACCTCCTTTTTCCGTTTATAATGCGAGAGATGCGGAAAAGTGGTCTTACAGGTCCAACGGTCGTCTTTTGATCTCTCGCTACGTGACCATTCCCATTACAACTTACTGCATCGATGTTAAAAGATGTTTCATTATTTTTAGTTTGCATGTTTTTCTCTTAAAATTTGGAAAATGCGTTCTGCGTTGTCTTAAGCTTGTCGACAAATTATAGTTTAGTGTCCAGGCATCATCCGTAAGTTGAAACTGGTACGATATGCATGTGTTAAAAATCCGACGTTTCTAATAACAGCAAGGCCTTTAAATATTCTTTTTCAGTACTTGTCCAAGTCTTATCCCTGTGTTTATTTCCTTCTCTATATGACTTTCGAATGAGATAGTTGCTGTCTTATGTATGTCGCTTCGTTCACTATCCATCTGATATGTATTTTCTTCCTTGTTAATATTTTGTTGTTTTCTCCGTTTTTCTTTAATGTTAATAAAGACAGTGGTGGTATCTTAAGCTTTCAATTCCAGTTTCTAACACATTCAAAAATTCGAAAAATTCGTTGCAATAAATTTTAATTTAAGGAATTATGTATATAATTAGACGATGTAAAACCATACGATATATATATTACAGATGTATGTGTAATTTGTAGTGAGATATTTATCTAACATTAGCAATTCCAATGTGAATCTATTAGCGTTTATTTTTTAGATATGCGTAGAAAGAGAGAGAACGGTTCATTTATAATATTACCGATATGTAAATAGTTTGTTTTAAAGTTGTGAATGTAAAATTGTAAAATACGAATATACCATTCAGAAACTTTCAACGTTAGATCAAGTTCGGTATGTACCAATCTTTCACCCATTTTATACGATTAATAAATTACTCTGCGCTACTTTTTTCACAAATTTCACGATAGATACAACATCAGAGTTATTCTTCACCACCTGTCGAAAAAGAAAACGTTTCTTTTCGTTCTGTTGCCGGCTCATCGAACTACCTTGTTTCTGGCGCATCATTTTATCTCAATTGTATGCAGGCTTAAACGTTTCCGGTCTTGAACATCACAGCCTATTTCTTTCAAATACCTCCAAAAACTATAGACTCTGCCAGTCTAATTAAGAAATAGCCGAACATAGCTGTGAATTCAGATATAAATATAACGAACGGTGTAAAAACATGAAATTCTTCACAGAACTAGACAGGAATAGTATGAATTCGGGAAAATTTCCAAAACTTCTTATACGCGCTCCGAAAAATGAGGGTGCTTTTTATAAAGTCGGTTTATTCATCATTACACTCAGTAATCGTGGAACACACCATTCTTAATAGTATGCATGTTACTTACGACGAATAATTTTCTTTTAAACCGATTTTGTAATTACTTCGCAGGATGCTTGGAACTGGGTTGCCATTCTAAAGGAGAAAGACTGCGGCACTGGATTGACATGATCAAATATCCGGATCATAAGCACGAAGGTGTTCATAATTTATCGGAAGATCTTATTCGTTAATTTATTATCTCGAATTTTATACCACTTCTTACAGGCATATTTTTATCGGGGGGGTTGAGAGAAAAAACAAGAAAAAAAGTCTTATATTTTTCTAAGTACTTTTTTATTAGGTAGAAAATTTTGCTGTGAATTTTGTAAATGAGGAATTGTGTTTTCGTTTTATCGTGCATTTTATATTGTGTACGCTGTATATTTAATGTAACCGTAAAAGCATATTGTTAAACGAATAAATTATGTATACTATAATTGACGGTAAAGACATTGTTAAAATGTGTATCTTGCCAAAAATTTTACGTACATACCGAACTGCTGTGAATTTTATAGGAGAAAAACTTCCCTTGTCATTTTATATGGTTTCATACAAAACGTGTTATTTATAAATGTTGAATAAATTCTATTATTGCTGTTAGTTGTAAATTATTCGAATCGTACGTTTTGTTTCATGTTAACATCCCGAGGTCGGGAGGTTAGTTTAGGTTATTTTATTTTTTTTTTTTCCTCGTTACTCCAGTCCTAGGATCACAATTGGCGCTGAAGTTTAATTATCTAAACCTTGACAAGTCATTTTACATTAAGATAATATTTCCTCATATCTCTTCTCATTAGAATAAGACATGACTTTTTATTGCATTGGTCAAACGATCTGTGCTCCCTCAGATTGAATTATCTGCTGGTTTGAGCGAGTAACATTACTTTCCGTAGAATGTTGTTGTAATTTGATCAGGGTTATCCGCGTAATGCATTTCTACACCAGTATCAGTCTTTTCCGTAGATTTCCAGGGAGTGACGAAGAGGACATGCTGGACACTTCGACATCCTTTACTAAAGAACTTGCTAAAATTAAAGTTTTTGATAGTCTTGCACGAATGGGATGTTTAAATCGTGATGGTGTGTTCTGTTTAACACAAAATAAGGAGCGTTGGTGATTCGTCTGATAGTATATTTGACTGCAGCTGTTGAATTCTGTCGATGTTGCTCTTGGACGTTACGTCGTACACCTCGATGCCATACGGAGATACTGGTGTCAGTGCAGATGGGTAGATTAATATTTTGTAAGATATGCTCATAGCGGACTTCCTTTCCATAAGTCAGTTCAAGATTTTAAGTTTTAAGCTCATTTCTTGCCTTGTGTGCGCGACGTGGGACCTCCATGTTAGATATCGGTCCATAATTAATCTTCGGTATTTAGCGCTGTTGCTTTGCGGAAGAACGTTATTATTTATTTCTACCTGAGGACAGGACTGTTAATTTAACGTAAAAGTCACCTGTAAGCTTTTGAATGATTTATTTTAATCTTCCGTTTCGCTGACCATACTCTAATCTTGTTCAAGTGCTGTTGGTGCAGTATCGAAGCACGCGAGGGATCGCTGTTAGTCGCTAAGATGTAAGTGTCATCAGCGAAGGTCGCTATTACCGCAGTTTTTAATACTATTCGTAGGGTAAATAACAATGGCACAAGTTTGCTTCCCTGTGGGACGCATGCATTTATAATGTATTTCCCGACATTGATGAATTTATCTTTACTACAAATCTCCTACTGACAGAAAAGATTGTATTACCGCGTAAATTATCAGTAGGCAGAATGTTCTTTAATTTATAAAGGAGACCCTGATACCATACCCGGTCGAATGCCTGCTCGACATCAAAAAAAGACCGCGGTGCTACAATATTGTCTCCTTTCCGGTACCGAAGCTAGTTAGACACATCATCGCAAAAAACTAAATTTTCCCCTCGTTTATCTAATCAGTTAATACTGCGCGCATCTGTGCGCTGTATAAAACTGCCGATGAATCTCTCGACGTGTGAATATCAGCAAATTCTCGTACACCGGAAGTAAATGTTTTTTAACCGATAAAATTTATTAATTACCAAACTGACGATCGCATCTAGGCATTGCTCCGTGCTTTGACGATTATTTCGATTGCATGATCTTTAAAATACTAATAAGCGTCGTTAATGGAAAATACTGGCATTTTAATTTTCAAAGGACCGCGATTAGAAGGAACGCTGCCGAACTTAAAAGGTGGAATGTTCGCGATTGAATTAAAATCGCAGTTACATTCGCGATCGATAATCGAATCATGATTTTTCTGCGCTATTCGTTGTTTGGAAATTATTTTACAATGTATGTTCGATTATTCGATATTGTCTAGCTTTCGAGAGGTGGAATCTCCGAATGTAACGTCTTGAATTTTTCAAATCGCCATTTGAAAACGCATATCAGCATTCAGTTTTTACTAATACAACAAACGCCTTAGGCACATTTAAAGCGTTGTCATGGAAATGTAAGTTGAAGAAACGTAATTTTTAATAGGATGAAAAATTATTATATTAGTCCTAACCACGGATAAATACAGATTCGAATAATAAAGTGAAACGTCCATGGCACCGCAAGCTCATGGCTAACGGAAATCTTAACATTACACTGCGTATTGACAGAGTAGGCTGACTGTAACGATATCCTCTTTCGTTTATTAGTAACTAGCTATTATCCACGGTTTCGCCGGTTTATTAATACCCGTTTAAATCTATGCTCGGAAATTAATATAAAAACTTTTGTTTTATCTGGAATTACATGTAGGGAACATATTTTTTTAATTTTGTAATTTATTTCAGCCCACTTTTTTAATTTGTAAGTAAGCATATTCAGATAAGTGGTACCAGTTCATTTTTGGTCGTAATTTTAGTTCGTTCATTTTCGCTGTTATTCACCGTTGGTGAACTAACACAAATTATGAATGATTCATAACTTGTGTTAGTTCACCTAACGTAAATAACAGCGAAAATGAGAGAACTAAAATTACGAATAGGACGTGAAAAGAAGCGAAGTAACGTAACGATTAAACGAGAAATAGAGCGAAAAGTGAAATACCGGAAAGAGAATATTTTAAAAATAACGAACCTACTCCAAATTATTATAATTAACCGTGAGTAGCCTATGACATGCCGAGCATCTCTGCGTAAAAACTAATAAAAAACTGTTGTTTTTTTTGTCTCCGCGCTGGGTACAGCAGCTAGGTTAGGAGCGCGACTTGCATGTTTAGATTCTGTCAAGGAGGTTTAATGATTTCCGTAACGCAAAAAGAGAAGTAACGGAGAACGAATTATATTCGCTTACGCCAGAAATTAATAAAATGTTATCTAAAGTTTATTATTTACCATATGGTGTAATCATTTTATTTAAATTTTTACGCTTAGTTTATATTTACCATATGGTGTAATGATTTTATTGAAAATTTCATGTTTAACTATTCAAAACCCCGTATTTCGCGAAAGGGAGGGGGTAGAAAACTTAGCCATACCTTAAAACTTTGATGAGGTAACACGAATGTACCCTGAAATGATCCGAACAGCGGTACAGAAATGCATACGAGACAAACAAACAAACATTCATTTTTATATATATATATAGTATGATATATATACATGCAGATTTCATTCAAATTTCCGACTTTTCCGGCGGATTTTTTCAAAATTTTCTTTCATACAACCTTGTCCTGACAATTAAAAAAAAAAAAAAAATCAGCCAAATCAATCGTTTTCGAGTGATCATCTTTCATACATACGACAATTGATTTTTATTTATATAGATAGATAGATTGTACCAGTCAGTAATACTGTCCCGTGTAAGTATATCGGTAAGTACCAGTGATTATTTGCTAATTATTTAAGAATAAACATTAAAAAAAGCCACAGAATTATTTTGCTTAATACAGTCAGAAATTTTTTTTTTCTAAATATGAATAACCAAAATTTTAAAATTAGAAAAACGTCACTATTACCAATGTTATCTTACTGAAGTGTGGATTTGAACAGCGTTAATTAAAACCCTTCAAAGTGTGATTTACTAGTTCATCGAACGACGGAATTGATCTGTTGGCTCATTGAAAACAAGTGATTGTTTCACTGTACTCATTTCATTTTTTTTTGTAATTGTTGCAATTTAGATTTTGTGCACCGATACTCTGATAAGCGTTAATGTTATATAAGGATATCTACGAATTGATAATACTGATGATTCAGTTTTAACTAAATTAATAAGTACAATTCCTAATCATATATTAAACGGGAAAAAAACTTGGTGTGTGGGAAAAGGAAGTAGGGAAATGGCTGAATTTAGGTGTAAAGAGTAAAACCAAATTTTTAACATATAATTTAATTAATGATAATAAAAAGTGGCAATGAAGACAAAGAGCGAACTTCTTTCACCAATTTTTACCGTTTTTCCGTTATTGTTAAAATGATGCAAATAATTTTTGTCTTTACTTCTAAATTGATCGTTTTTTTTAGCGTAAATAACGTACTCAGACGAAACATTTGACATTACGAAGACTGTAACCACTTTTTCTCTAGCTGCGTATATAATTTTACGTAAAAGGAAATTTTCGACGGAATTAAGCGATTGATCGATGAATGAGAGATTTATTCGGAAAAATGTTCGAGTCAATTTCGTTACTGCTCCTACACATAGAGGTATAAAGTGTGACACTGAAATTTATACTACCAATAATGAGTAAAAACATCAGATGATGGTGATAATATAACTTCCAGCTTAAATTAGTAAAGCTAGACGAAACCGATTATTTCTAAAATTTGGAACGAAAGATTAAAATATGTCGTTAAACAGGTTAAAATATTACTAATCAGTCGAATATCGGTAAAAGAACACACGACAAATAACCGATGGACCAAGTATCTGTTTTGGTCTAGGCTGGGAAAAAGACCCTTAGAAATGTACGTACAGTGTACAGCCATTAGGAAGATCTTACGCATAATTCACGGGCGCATCATGGAACAGATTTTGACAGACTAAGTTGGTTTTACGCGAAACGAAGAGACTCAGATCGACCACAACGGACACACGCAGACGGATTAATCAAAAAAATTTCACAAATTACACATTTTAGCACTGTTCTTGTTTCCTAAATTACAATAAATTCTTCTACGACCCGTCTGTGAACTGTTCTTTGGGTCATCATTTAGGGAGTAGACAATAGAGTCTCGGTAACGATCTTGCCGACTCTTCGGCATATTTAGCTGCAGTAAATGGTCATTTCATAGGCAGATTCCCAAAGTCTTTACCCTCTCTCTGTTATCGTTCTCGTCATAACTTTTGGACTAATCTCTATTCATCTCTTTTCTCCAACCGTAACTCCGTTTACCTTGTTCTACAACCCCCCTTCTTTCTGGTTTAATAATTTTCACTGCATCAGCCGTTTCGTCTTCTCTTTAATCATATTCTGCTTCCCGGTTTTCTCTTTATTTTATTTTTTTATTTATTTTATTTTTTTCTAGAAAAAACAAAACAAAAAATACCGACCGACTTTCTATAAAGAGCTTCGATGTTTTTACATTCATTACTTTCAAAAATACAAAACTTTATACTCTTTCCGAATCCAGCTCATCTCAGTCGCATTACCGAACATCGCTCATTTATTAATAATGCATACACGTGGCTGGTTTTAAATTAGAAGCCAAACAAGCTGCCATGTAAGACATGTTCATGTTATTGGCATAAAGACGAGGAACTTCTAATCTAATACGATTCCACTCCCGGCAGAATTTTTTAAATAATTCAGGGATGTAATGTTTTATGATCTCAGTAGATTTTGAAATAATTCGCTCAATGGCTTTTCCCTCAAAAACGTTTTCCATCAAAAATTTCACAATCGTCTAAAATGTACCCGAGATGAAGAGCCGTATGCTATTTGGAAAGTATTATCGAATTTTGGGATTTTCGTAATGAAATAGAGGAGCAGTATTGAATTTTTAAAAGTTATAAAAATAATATGATTAATAAAAAAAATAATTTTTTTTTTTAAAAATACGCTTTTATTTATGCACTAAAAAGAAGCATAAAATAACTTTATTAGTGTGCGACTACCAGATACGCATCTTAACGTTAAAATCTGAAACTAGAAAATATTCTGAAAAATAAAAGCGGGAGCCGCAGATTAATAATTAAATATTAATATTATAATACATCCTAAGCCAAAACTATAATCGTCATTACACGTTGTTCTATTGTTGTGCATCACAATACCATACACACACACCGAATATTTTTGTAACTGCGGCCTCTGCTTTTATTTTTAAGAATATTTTCTAGTTTCGGATTTTAAGGTTAAGTATCTGGTAGTCGCACACTAATATAGTTATTTTGTACTTAATAGTGCATAAATAAAAGGCTATTTTTAAAATGTTTTTTTTTTATTTTTTTTTATTTTTTAGTCTGGATTTTTTACTATATATTTCAATGAAAAACAATAAATTTAGAATTTTATTTTGCTTTATTTTATTCAATATCTTGATTATAGGACATTTACAGAAATTTGTGTTACATTTTATTATTAAATAATGGATCGCGTTCTTTCCGTTTCTTTTATTTTTTCTCCTTCCCCCACTCTCTCATTCGTATACCTACATCTCTGCTGTACAGCGTGTACAATCTGTCAAGCGAATGAAGTTCGTTCGAGTTTTGGTTGCCGAGTATGATGCTCAAAGTCGTGTACTAGAAACACGGAACGTATTAACGCTTGACGCGTATTTCAATATTTCCGGAAAAAAAATTTTGTTGCCACCTTCTCCTGTTATTCATCATCCTCTTTATAAAGAAATGAAATATGGTTTTGATCTCGACAAATAGCAATATCTTTCCACACATGCCGGAAAAAAAAATATTTTTTCCGAAATTTCGAGTTTTCGGCGCCCCAAGGACCCAATTTTAAAGCTGGAAACCCGGATGTTATTGTATTGCGATCTATAACAAGCATTTCTGCAAAACGGACACTTTTTGAATTCATCGGGAAATAGGTGAAAAATCATTCGCAAGATTCCTCCCAGGCAAACAAAATGACAGAGCGAGTTAAATAAAACCCTATAATAAAGAAAAAATGGGATATTTTTACAAATTTGGAGGTTTTAAGTGTATTTTAAAATAATTATTAGTAGCATGTAGCTTAACGAGAAATATACGAAGCTAATTTTTTTTTTTCGTAAACCATTTTAAGAAATATGAATTAAAAATAATCACTTTGTTTTATTAATATTTAATTGCGGATACTTTGGAAACGATTAGGGAATGTGCTCCTCATCGAGAAGCATCTAAAATGTAACAAATGAGGAACCCCGATTTATTCGGAAAGTATTATCCGATTTCTGGGTTTTTTTATTAGATTCGATCAGGCAGCAGCACACTCTGTTCGTTCCGAAATATTACGGATATTTCGGAGGGTTTTATTTTTAATCTATTTTTTTCTAATCAAAATTATATACATTTTTCATAATAGGGGTACATATTTCTTAAAATAGTTTACATAAAAAAGTAATTTTTTCTTCAAATATTTCCCTTTAACCCTTGTGTTCGCACCCGGGTACCCGGGTACCCATACGGTGCATTTTTGAATGTAACTTGATCAAAAGTAGGAATTTCGGCAAACACCTCCGGATCGTCGTTATTTAACTTAATTGTAAGCGGGTAATTTGTTTGGAATAAAAAATAACGAAAATTACTAAGATAAAATCGAGTGTAAAGTATAGATACATCACGGACGCACCCGGGTACCCACCTCAAAAAAAACAACTTTTTGACTGGATTATTGATTTGGGATAGTTTTATTTAATTTTTATACATCGAATATGTTTTGGGATGGTCAGGAATACAAAAAAAAAAAAAAATGTGGAAAATTAATTAGCCCCTGCATTTGTGATATTTCTCGAATATTGTAACATGTTCATTGCAAACAGGTTTGTTACAATCGCAGCATGCCTTTCGTGTTTTTCTCCTTTTCATTATTTTTGCATTGCAGCAAATATGACAAGAGCCAGTGACTTTGATCCTCCCTGACTTATCTCGTTCATCAGCAGGATCTGGAACGATTTCGACGGGGTTTAATGCCTGCCCGATCACACTTTCAATGGCGATTTTTGTGCTGTAATTTCGCATTATTTGAACGTTTAGCGACCGATTCTCAATTTTTGGTTTTGCGAGTTCTTCACTCAATTGGAGCATGAATAGTCGTCGTTGGTTTATTCTGCTCGGAAGCATTTTGTTGTTTTCGTAATAAATCAAATAGGACACGAGTGAACTAATATCCAGCATGTTGAAGAACATAGCTACCGGCCATCTCAGAGTACGACGTTGTGTAGTGTATCGAGTGCACATTTGATCCATGGTATCAACGCCAGCTTTATACTTATTGTAGTATATTACAATGTGAGGTTTTTTACTGCCATCATTTACAGCAGTGTCAGAATGCATAGTCGACAACATAATTACAGCTTTATTTTTCTTTGGCACGTATGAGTACATTGTTACCCTCTCACTAAAAGAAAATTCAGTGGAGTATATTTATCTCGACTTATGTGGAGTCATCACACTTGGAACATAAGATTTATTCGGTCTCAAAGTGTCAATGACAGTTAAATTCCATGAAAGCATGTGTTTGGCAAGGGGTAACGTTGTAAAAAAATTATCCATGGTAATATTTCTACCACTGCCTCGATACGGAACTGCTTGCTCTTTTACGACTGTGATACGTAAATGATACCGCGCAATAGATAAGCATTTTCAGTGTCGCAAATCCACCAAATCTTAATGCCATATTTAGCCGGCTTAGGAGGAATATACTGTGTAAATTTTGTGCGATCATGGAAAGAATAAAGTTGTTCATCAGTTGTTACGTTCTCAGTCAGCTTTTACAGCTGAGATAAATTTGCGTTCAGCATTGTCCAAAGATCACGAATTGCAGCTGCTTTGTCTAATTCTGTTCTCGATAGTTGTTTCGTAGCTTTAAAGTTTTGGATTTTTCGGTATCCAATTAAGTTTTATTTATTTTTTAGTAACAAGAATTACGACTTCGCTTATAGAACTTCAAAACACTACTGTTTAGCTCTTGAAATCCAAGCTTACACGACGCACACATTCAGCCTGCCAGTGTTGCCCGGTTCCATTCATCTGTATTGTCAGTGTTGCCAAGTGTCAATCACATTATTCTCAAAATATTCTAAAATGGGAAGTAATGGCTCTAAATGATATTGGACAACGCGCGTGGTTGGTCGCCACAAAGTCTTCAAACACGAAACACTCACTATGCCCTATGCCGACCCTTCCATACCCCTACTTTTTTTAACTATAAAAAGGGAATTGAGTTGAAAGGTCCTACCAGACTATATAGTAAGACGGATTCGGAAGCTGTAACATTTTTTATGACGTTGGCCGAGTTAGAACAGTTAGATATGCAATAGTATTGATAGTGATGATTATAATGATTTCCTGTTAACGTTTTTTGGCAATTTTTCCCAGGCATCGTTTTTATTTTTCGGGCTTCCTTGGACAGCGTGCATACTCAGCATTCTCCGGCATAAGATGCGAAGTCAGCCAAAAGTGTAAGAACTGGCATTTTTTATCAATAGTGACGTCTATTTATAGAAATAAATGTTTAAAAAGCTTTTTCAGGGTCGTAATATTCGAAAAACGGAGAAAAATAAGAGGTGGGTACCCGGGGTACCCGGGTGCGTAACAACGTAGGTAAAGTTGGGTGCGAACACAAGGGTTAATTATAGTTGTTACACGCTAATAGTTATTTTAAAATACGCTTAAAAAAACCTAAATTTGTAAAAATACTATTTCTTTCTTAATTGTAATATTATTTTTTATAACTTTCAAAAATTTAATAATACTTTACGAATAAAACGGATCCTCCCATGTGGCACATTTTAGACGATTGTCTCCTCCTAATCAGGTGTATATTTTAGTAGATGCTTCTCAAAAATCCCCCACTGTCACGACGCACGCGGCAGACCTAAAAATGAACACACAGCACTAACTAGACAGAGTAATGTCGTCTTCAGATAAAGGTGCATGCACAAGAGCCGCGCCGCTGCCTCACATTTGCCATCAGATGACTGTGATGTCACCGTCGATGTAAATAATCGATAATTGCGAAAACCTTAAAAAACGAACGGTTACGTTTTTCCGGTACAGGGCAACTGTAAATGTATTTTTTTCCCGAAGGCCAAACGAATATTAGAGATAACCGTGTTAAACATGGCCATTGAAAGAGCATCTGCATTAGGTTCGATTTAACTTTGCCCGTTTATTATCAGACTCGAAAAAGATGCCGTTAAAAAGATAAAAAATAACGTCGACAAACTGGTTCGACTGATCGTCTAAACAATTTTGTACATGAGACAAAGCCGTTTAAGATTGACGACGCATTTTTTTGAAACTGCAAACGCACCGGTTATGTATGTAAAACAGAGTTCCCTACGTAAGGTATTGTGCGACCAACCTTTTTGCCGTTGCCATCTTTACGTAAACGCTAGACAACTCACGGGGCTGTAAACGCAATTTGTGCAAATCATGTAATAGTTAATTTAGGTTGTCGTTTAAAATCCGTCCGGTTAATTTTTCATGAATCTATGCAAGATTTCATCTTGTGCGAACAAGTTGTCAAGCTCTCATTCAAAAGAGAAAGTTCAATGCATCACCGTAAGTTACCAGCATTTTACCCCGGCTGCCATGGACGGGGGTGAAATTACGTTGAAGCGAAACTTTCAGCTTCCGACGATGTACATTTATTTCCCCGCTAGTTAACGGAGGGATTTTCAGTTAGAATATGACACGAGACACACTTTGAAAGTAGTAAAGATGGAAATGATAAAAAAGGAAGTACGTGCCGGAGAGAAAGGCGGAGTACATAAAATTCGTCTCTAAAGTACGCTGGGAAAATAACTATCATGGATCGATAGAAGTGAGATAAGCTAATCGGCAACGCACCGAAGGAAGTGAAAAAGACAAGTTCCGTTGGAACAACGAGGCCGGGGGTATTTAAAATAAAGAGAAACTTATTATTAGGCGAATGCACGAGGGAAAGAGTGATGAACTATCGTTAGTTCAAAATAGTCATATGCTTTAATCCGAAAGAAAATAAAAAGACGAGTTCTTTAAAATTTTTGCTCGTGCGTAGTCCGATGTTAACAGAATGGGCGCAGTTGAAAGTGAAGAAAGGAAATAGATAAAGAGAGAACGCGCGAGGGAAAAAGAAAGCATGACGGGTACCAAAGACCAGGTTACACATTGAAAGTGAGGGAAAAGATGGAAAATCTTCAAAGGAAAAGAGGATTAAGAGCCGTGACGCAAAGGAAAACGTTAAGGTTCAACAGGAGAAGTTTCGTTTTACCTACATTTTAGGAAGGAAATTTTGCTATTTGCCTCAGATTTCTTTAAAAATCCTCTTTTTAACTTGCTTCCCTCGGGGCAAAAATGAAATGTTCTGTCTTTTTCCAACGAATTTTCACCTATCCATCTAGCGGCCGGGTCTTCCTGCCTAATCCTAGTGTTTCTCAGTCGTCTGCAGTACTCGCGTACGCCTTAGTCCGGCTCTACCTTCTTTGCGTATTCATTTTAACACCCTAAACTGCCGCCTTCGTTCTAATTACGAAGCTAACTGTGATTCTAATTTGCTTCAAATGCCACACTCGCTCTCGACCGAATATATACACCATTCTTAAATTTTAATTAGTCATTTCTTAAGTTTCCTAGTCCGTAGCCCATTCCCTGCCTATTATTTCAGGTTTTTAAATTAATACCGACCAGAATAGTATTTAATTGACTCTTCCCTTTCTATAAAAAAACAAAAAAAAAACAAACGACAACACGTAAAAACGCTTGATATGGCGCACTTACAAATTTACCAAATGTCCGAAGATTACACTGAGCGGGGACCGGTTTTCATTAGATAGCCTATGTCATTACGATGATTAAAGTATGTTGCGGCGAGAATATAGGTTTTGTTTAATTTATTTAGAAATACTGGTATGCCAAGTTACCCAGAAGCATTACACTATTTATTATCGTATTTACAATAAGGATGGTTATTAATGTTCCGAACGAAAATTATTGCGAATTTTGTACACGAAAAATATTCTACCATACACAGAGTGCTTAAAGTAGATCCTCCGTGATCACCGAATCAAGAATCTCCTAGGTGTAAAAAATGAAAAAGTATACTCTCCCTCTGTTGTATTTGATAGGAAAAATCAAATTTAAAATAATTGCGAATACCTAAATTCTATTATCGAAGTGTTTATATCAATTTCTGGATATTCACTAATTTAAAATTCAGATAGACACCGCATAACCTAACTGTTTCCTGACAAATTAGAAAAAAATATCGATTTTTTTTCAAGACTGTTTTTTTTTCTTTTAGGAGTTTTTTTTTAAGCTTTATTCTAAAAGTAATAGTTGGAGTTGTTTTTAACTCTTCGCCTATTGTGCGAAGTTCTCGGACTAATACGAATAAAATAAACAGGCAGCGCAGAGAAGTTCACTGTTGTTTTAGGATGTTCCGAATCAATCGTAAAAATTCTTATAAGTCGCATTGCAGTAACCGGTAAATAAAGAAAAAAGAGGAATAAAAATATCTCGTCAAATGGTAATATTTTTACATTTAATCAACGCTGTATTGTCAAGAAGGGGAAAGGAAAGAAAACATTTTATTCTACAAATCTATATTCACCTAAAAATTATTTTAACGACAAGGATTTCAAAAAACCGTCAGAGTCCGATGTACTTTTGCTTTTTCTTGTTTTTGGTCTTACCGTATCCCGAACTGGCATCGTGCTCAACGACAAAGAAACAGAGATGTCCCCGCTGCTGGATTGGCGCGACATATTTATTTCAACAGTCGGCGGGGCCGGTTGTTAACCGATCTGTCGCGGCCAAAACGGCATTATATAGACCGTAGACGAAGTTGCCGAGCGTGTTTACATAATTGTAATTAGTTTATCGGGCGAGAGGGGACGACGTGGTTGAGCGAAAACGGGACCAACCGAGTGTTATCATAACCTTGCCATTGATTTGTTTCTTATATTTAATCGGTCGAGGTATCAGCGAGACGTTGGCCGAGTCACACCTGAGCAGTGACGATATATTGCTGTCGAGCTTAGCAACGCGAACGGACTTGGAATGCGCGTGCGCGAACTACCATTGCATGATCTTGTTATCGCTATTGAAGTAATCCTTAATTTAATTAATTAATTAGCGCAGCACTGCAATTAGAGTAATTCGACAGCGTAGTATGCGAAATTTGCCCCGAAACTCGTTTTATCCTAATTGCTTATAATAATAACGGTTCGTCAAATAGCGCCTCCACGAGATCCTTTTTACAGATTACCAACAGCATAAGTCTTAAATATGCCGCCGGTTGTCAGCGAAGTGTCCGATGGAAATGCCGAATTCCTTTCTGCACCGATTGGTAAGTGTCTTGATCATAGCTTCCTTCGCGTTAGAATTGCACGATATCTTATTCGACTCGTTCGCCGTGTGCTAGAAGTTTCGATTAATTACGTTCCGAAAAACCGGGCACATTTCTCGTCGGGCATAGCTTAACAGTTCAGCTCACTCTGCAATGTCGGAAAGAGCGCCGGGAAAGATATAATATAAAGTGATAGAGGAACAGAAGAAATTTAAAAAAAATCCCGTTATTATCGACGTCGCCATAAAGTTCTTTTCGGATGATTTCGAATGAAAGGAATTTGACTAGAAGTGGGTTTTTTCTTTATTATAGTTTCAAGACCATTCAGAGAGGGTTTCGTAACATTTTCGGAAGAAGGCATTTTAAATTGGTTCGTTTCAAATTAAATGTACGTGCACGGCAAAACGTGGGGTTAGCGGATAGTTCAAAAAAAAAAAAAAAAAAAACTCCATAATTCTAGCATCATGCGGTTACAGATTATGATCCCCCGAGCCGGTTTCTTAATTCGCTGGAAAAGACGGTGGTCGGACAGTTTGGTTTAGGACGGAGTTGTCGAAGAATTTTTTTTTATCATTATCATTGTGATTCGTGAGAAATTTCAGGAAACTCCCCCCCCCCACCCCCCACCTTCCTGAATTTCCGATTTATTAATCGCGCGGTAATTTTCAATTGATATTTTTTCCGATAACAACGACAACATTAGTAGAGGCACACACGCATTTGTAACAGGTTGAATAAAGTTTTCTCTCTCCGATGGTTTAGAGTGGAAGGAATTTTAAGTAAGGGCCGGATGTGGGTTTTTCTTTCCTTATTCAATAGTTTCGAAACATTCAAAAGTTATAAATACTCTCTTGGTCGTCTAGAGCGATTATCAAACTAGGCTCGTCATCATGGCCCCGACTCTAGGGGTCAAAAAATCGGAACATCAGTGATTTTTTCTTTCCGTTCGTTTTATTGTGACTTTTCAAGTATTTTAAACGTTCAATTTTAAAATTTTGTTCATCGATACCGTGTAGCGTTCTTCGAAAGAAGGCAACTCTTTCCACTTTCTTTCTTCAATAAATAATCTCTGTCTCCTGCTTGTTTGTACAATTTTATCGCCTGTTTACCAGTGTGTATTTTCACGAATCTCGGACTATTTCTCGGCCAGCCGCATTCGCTCGAATCACAAGCGACCGTTTTACAGTTTTTTCTCGCCCACTTTATGCTATTTGAATTATTTTGTTCTGCTCAGCGCATTTTCCTTGACTCTAGCGTAAATTTTGAAACACAATTTTACTAAATTTAGATTCGCCTCAAGGTCTTTCGATTTTCTCCGTCCCCTTCCGCTGATTACGTTACCCCCTTAATTTTGTCTTTCCGCTTTCATTTTTAGAGCGGATGGAAAACGAAAATCACAACAAAGGCGTGTGCGGAGGATAAAATTTAAGAATAACTCCGAAATAAAAGAAGCCGAATTCGGAACTAAAAAAAGCCTATGAAAGAAACAACTGTGAAAAGAGTGTGCGTAAAGAGGTGCGGGAGTTGGGCAGGAGTTGGGCAGGAGTTGGCGGAATATTAGAAAGAAGTATGATCATCGCGAATAATTAGCATACCGTTTTACAAGATGTAGAACAAACCTGGCAATCGATGAAGCAAGAAAGAAATTCCGAAGCTGGAAGGTTTGAAATGCGAATGCGGAAACGATGGAATGACGAAGATTACGGAATGAAGTAACAGTAGATTGAATAAAATAAAATGGGATTGGGGAATATAACAAATGCAAGAGAAAATAACGGTGAGCTAAAAATGACGGCAGTTAAATTATTACGTCTGCCGTACTGCAGCGATTGTAGAGCTAGCGAAGGTGAGAACATTATAAGAGGGCGAATGAAAATGATGTTTTTTTGCTAATAGCACTCGTTGTTCATAATTGTTTTTAATACGGCGTGACTGCGAGATTTTATAAAGGAAAAAATTAATGAAATATGCATTAGGATTTTGTTAAGAGGTTTATTAAAAGTTTTGTCGCGGAGTTGTTAATAGCGATGTCAAAAAGTGAAATTAAAAATAACAAAAAAAAAACAAAAACCAGTATAGAAAGAATGTTTTCGAGGAAATCTCTTTACTACTTTAATGACAAGCTCCTAAAGAAACAATGATCGAGGGTCAGAAAAAAATTTGACCGACCACGTTCTATGAATTCATTCTCATTATCGCAGTTTCTGCGTATTTTCTAGAACCTCTATTAACAACTGAATAATCACCGAATTGAATAAGCTTTTTATTTTAACGTTGTTGTGCTTATTGTCTAACAGCTAGATAAAGTTGTTGTGCTTATTGTCTAACAGCTAGATAAAGTTGTTGTGCTTATTGTCTAACAGCTGGATAAAGTGATGGGTTTTATTCTCGCATTTCATCGAAAGCAAGAAGTCACATTGATCTAAGTATTTATTTATTTTTTTTATTCCGATCGAAAAGCTGCCCGATAAAACTTTTTCCGGAGTCGATGCTCCAATAATCGTACAGAATTTGTTGTTGTCCCCCCTCCTAACTTTGTGTTTCTTTTTTCCAACCGAAATCTCGCTAATTTTTTATATTTTATCCGAACTAACCCTGTGTTTTTTTTACGTATTAAAGAATAAAAAGCGGACTCGTACCAGAAAATTTTACATTTAATAATTAATTTCGGTTGAATTTTCTCGGATAGTAATGTCGTTTATCGAAAATTTAAAAATGATTGACGGATGAAACTTTTCGAAACGAGCATCCAGCTCGATTTGGTTAATATAGGAAAGTGCGGTTTCCGGTTGGCAAGCTACGATTTCGAAACTTTGATGAAGATGGCGCATCATTTAATAGACCTTTGTGAACAAAATGCTTTAGCTATGATCTAGATTACTTACGAGAACTCAGTCGAATGGGTCCTTTCCCAATAGCGCTGTGTCCGTCCCCAACCTGATCTTTCGACTAAAACTTGTGGTTCCTTTCGCTTCTTCTTCGCTTATTCGCTGTCTTATGGGCTCCATTATTCACTACGTTTTGTTGTTGTTGTTGTTTTATCCATTAGCATGCACTGTAGTAACATTGGCCAGAGGCATGGATGAATACAGTTTAGATGCTGTTTAAGATATTTGACAGTCTCGGAAATTTGAGCAGCAAATGTGATGTTCATTGCCCTAAAAGATTTCAGAAAGGGAACTATAGTTGGGACCGGAATAGAACTTTGGACAGTCTACCAGAAGACGGTGAATGGATGAAAGTTTACCTCTTTTTGATCATTTTTTTTTTCCCTACTGAATTCGACCGTCATTTATTCTTTAATTATTACTTCGAGTTTTCAAAACCTAGTAGTTTTCCAACCCTTTTGTTACGGCTTCCTACAGTTTTCCCGTCCAAAATCTATAGTTATCATTGTTTCCATCGCATTGTTAATTCGCTTTAATTATTTCTTCTGGATGTACATATGTATATCGAGAACCCTTAACTGGCAAGGCCGAGAAAAACGAGCGCTTAACCCTTATATGCACACCTCCGGGCATCCCCACTGGCGGGCACTTTGTGAAAACTTTTTATGACTCCCGCACAATATTTTTCCAAATCCTTCGGGATCCTCATGATTTGACCCTGTCTCTATCGAACGGTGATGTCAAAAAATTTTATTTCAGTTACACACCCAGGTACCCCCCCGTATGAAAACACATTATTTTAGTGGAATTTCATTGTTATTACATAGATATGCTATTAAATTATTCATTGTACAAATAATGAATATAAATAATTACTAAATAAATAATAACAAATTATTAAGCTGTAAAATTTATTTATTTATATGTATAAATTGAAAAAATAATAGATCATTACTTATTCCACACACTCTTTACATTTTGTTACTGTTATCGCATACTGCCTTTTCACAATTAGCACAACTTTTTCTAGTTTTTCTACGTTGTTTTTTTTCTATCAGATGATGACACGATCCAGTCACTTTTATCCGGCCTGTTGGGTTTTGCGCAGTTTGAGGTTCAGCAGGAAACACAATCGAAGGTAAAACTTGCCTATCGAAGGTACTCTCTATGCCCAACTTCGACGAATGATTTCGCATAACTTAGCGAGCTCTTCACTCAATTGTCTTATGAACAACCTACTTTCGTGATTTTTTTTTTTTTTTTTTTTTTTTTTTGGTATTATTTTATTATTCTCGTAATAAATTACGTACAAAACTGGACAGGCTATATCAACAATATTGAAGAAAAAAAAAGCCAATGGGCAGCGTTTAGTGTGTCGGTGACAAGTGTACCGACCAACCCCATCTGGTCCATAGCCTTATGCCTTATACTTGTAAAATAAAATCATACCCGTTTTATTTGGGTTTTTTTTTCACGTCGTTGGCCACTGCCTTATCTGCGTGCATCGTAGACAATAGCTTTACCTTTTTTTCTGGCACGTACGAACATATAGTTACTTTTTCGTAGATTTGAAGGCGCGAAAGCTTGTGGAATGTGCGATTTATTTTTTTCTTCAACGTACCAACCATAGTCAAATTCCGCGAGATTAGATGTTCAGCAAGCGGCAGCGAAGTAAAAAAGTTATTCATCGAGATATTTCCCCCAGAGCCCTTGTACATTATCGCGAGATCCTTCACCACTCTTTCACCCTGATTTACTTCGTGACCATGTTTCCCCATGTACAAAATGCCTTGTAAATTGGTAGGCGTTCTCCGCGTCGCATATCCACCATAATACTTTTATCCCATATTTTGCCGGCTTCGACAGAATATACTACGTGAATTTGGCCTTACCACGAATAGGAAAAAACTGCTCGTCGATCGTCAGATTTTCGGTCGGTTTGTACATTGACGAGAGATTTTTATAGCAGCATGTTCCGTATAATAGTAGCTACTTTGTCCTCGCGTAAGCGTTGTTGGCGCAGTTGATAATCATCAAAACGTATGAAATGAGTAACGATCGAAAACGGTTTATCCCTATCTCATTTAACTCATTTTTATACCTGAAATCGCGCTAATTACATTTATAAATATCTAATATAAAATACAGATATGAATAAAACCTCTTATTGTTGTTTAAAATTTTAGAATAAAACTAATAAAATTCATACCCGGGTGTGTAATAGCCTAGGTAAATCCGGATGTTTTTCACGCATAAAGGTTGAAAAATTTTACTAAAAATGTACAAGAGAGTGAAACATATTGTTTTGAAAGGATATAAACGATACAACTCGTTACGAAAAGAAAATATTTCAAATTTCAAGAAAAATAAATAGAATATCCAAAACGACATGCCTTTTTTCGGATGAATTTTACTAGAATCTTTCGGTTATCTTATATACTTGACAATAGTATACCGAAAATAACAAAAAAGTAAAGGGCACGTAAAAAAAAGGTCAGTCGAAGAGCCTACTATAAAACAAGCTGATGGAGTATTACGTAAATGGCCAACAAGAGATAATAATATCGTCATATAACCACTATAGGTCGGTCGAGACTTTAGACAGAGAAACTAGATGAACTGTCCTCTCGCGACTTAATCGCCGAATCAGGTAAGGTTCTGAAACGGCATGTATATCACGCAAACTATTTTTCATTTACCGTGATAAAATCGCGATTAAAGTGAATGACGTTTCTGATACACCCTCAGAGGAAATAATAATGAAAACAAACACTTCTAAAGCCGTTGCTGTACATCGGCTTTAATGTAACTCGGTCACCTCGCTATGACCAGCAGGTGGGGATAGTCCTCTGTAATTCTTATAGAAAAACGGCTTTTAATTGACCATGTTACTTTTTAGTATATATCGTTTTCGTAGTAACTGTTAATTGTCGCCTGTTGACGGTTCTTCGTGTCACAACTGGCGGATTTCATTAATAGCTTTCACGAAACATTTCCGCTACAACTTCCATTATTATAACACATCCGTTACATGATTGTCGGGCGTAAAAATGACATAGTCATTAATAATGTCTATGTATATATCGAAGACCACTAAACTTTTTGTAACTTTGAAGATGAACAGAAGAAGCAAAAGTGATTAGGTCTCAAAAATTCGATCCTTTGATATTTCGAACCGGTACTTGCTAGCAAAAATATTATTGGTGTATTAATTGGGGGCAATCACGTTTAATTGAAACGTTTTATATTATTAATAATCACCAACTTAATTTTAGCTCGTATATGCATATAAACCATTAAAAATAGTCGATTGGGAACAGTAATAGGAAAAAAATTAAACGAAGGTTCTACGTTGGGTGTATTCCCAATTACTCATTAAGAGCGCTACTGTGGTAGTTTAGGATCAGACAGTTTTTCAACTTCGCGATCATTAACGTCATAGATGTGTGATGCGATTAACTGTGTTGACTTTAAAGCTACCAAACGCGACTATCTTCTTTTCGTCATCATTTTTCTTCCAAAGAACAACAAAAATTGATTCGTACACTTTTATTTTGCTTTACAATATTTATCGACTTCCAAAAAGAAAAAAGTTATACGTTCGCCGCGTATGTTTTTTTTTTTTTTTTTTTTTTTTATTGTTTGTTCGCGCACAACTCATATTCATATGGACCGATTTTAATGATTCTTTTTCCATTAGAAAGAGTACCATTCAACTTAGGTACCATGTAAGTATTGATGAAAACTGGTGAACATAAACTGAATATTTGTTAAAAAATGTAAAAAAATGTAAAAAAATGTGGTGATAATTTTTTATTAATATAACGAAGCCTGGATTTAGGGGGAGGGGGAGCTGCAGCCCCTGGCCCCGCCTTATAAAGAGGCCCCCAAGAGGCTCTCAGCAACGACATGGATGGTTAAACGTGCAGTAATAGATGTTTTTCCAAAAATTGATATTGCGTATAGAATATTTGTAACTATACCGATTACAAATTGTGACGCGGAAAGATCTTTTTCGATGTTAAAAAGAATAAAAAATATGTACAGATAGACCATGCTAGATGACAAATTATCGGCATTGTCAAGATTAACGATCGAAACAGATTTTCTCCGTTCAGTAGATTTTAACGATATTATACAAGAATTCGCAAAAATAAAAAAAAAAAAACAAGAAAAAAATGCATTGGTTAAAATTATATATATATATATATACATATACATATATACATTTTTTTTTTGGCATCGAAAATTCTACGTATTGTTTGTATATTTAGGTTTGTTTACATTAATAATTATGTGTTAATTCGTGATTTCAAAATAATATTATTAAATTAAATTAAAGAAAATTTAATTATTCTATAAAACTGATAATTTTGCCACTTCCGAAAAGGGCCCCTAATATTTCCATAGCACCGGACCTATCATACACTTAATCCGGGCCTGAATATAACGGAGGCAACTGACTTAAAATACTATCAATTTGCCAAATTACCGTCGAAATGTAGCTTCGTTATTAACTTCCAAAAAAAAGGAGGTTACGCGTTGTCGCGCTTTTTTTTTTTTTGTTTGTTCGTGCATAACTTATATTTATATAGACACCGCCGATTGTACTCTTGTCTATTAGAAAGTCGGACCATATGAGTATTGATGAAAACCGGTGAACATAAACTGAGTATCTGTCAAAAAACGTGAAAAAATGTGTTCCCTTTGGATATTTGTTTATTCTGCATATTTTTGATTAGTACAGCGAAGGCAATTGACTTAAGTTACTATCAGTTTGCCAAATTACCATGGAAATGTGGCTTTATTATTAACTTCCAAAAAGAAAAAGGTTACTACACGTTCGTCGTGTTTTGTTTTTTTTTGTTTTTTCTAATGTTTGTTTGTGCATAACTTACATTCATATAGACCGATTTTACTGATTCCTTGTTTACTAGAAAGCGTACAGACCATATGAGTACTGATGAAAATCGGTGAATATAAACTAAGCATTTGACAAAAAAATGCGGTCAATTTAGATCGTTTTTTTTTCTTCATATTGTTTATTAGTTAAAATATTATAAATTTGCCAGATTGCCATGGAAATGTAACTTTTGATGTTTTTCAGTGGGAAAGCCGTGTAAACTAAAGAAATAGATTTTTTTTTTTTTAAGCATAAAGTATGGAGAATAACGTGACAAAACAGTTCATTTTTAGCAAGAAAAAAATTTAAGTACAATGCTAAAAATTGTAAAATAAAATGTTTTTCTTTAAAAAAAAAATACCGATACTTGAAGATTTACTATCAAAATTTAATAAAAAACGCATTAAAAAGTAAAAAATAATTATTCGAGGAAAAATGTATTTCAGAGTGATAATCGCGTCTATATTAGTCGATATCGATGCATTTTCGAGATATCCGCGCCAAATAAAATCGAATATCGGAAGTAAGCTAATAAAAAATAGTTGTATTTTTTTTGCTACTGATCTTGTTGAGTCTGCACCGAAGGGCTGGACGGCCCGAGCTAATTCTAGTGACGACGGTGGAGGAGGTTCTGTCTTGGCGAAAGGAGATCAATTTTTTGTAGAGTTCGGCTTTTTTTTTTTTTTTTTTAAATTAAACCAACAATAAAATTAGACCTGTACAATCGACGAGAGAATGTATTTTAGAACGTGTTACTCAAATGGTGGAGACTATCAAGATAATATTTAGAAGATACGATCTTAGACGATAATTATGCAATGGAATAATGCACTTTATTTTTCTTCCTTTTATCGGTACGTTTCGTTGCCTTCTCTCAGAAAATTACGTATAAATTTCTCGCAGGTAGCCTTTTCGTTCAAACGGTGTTTTCTGGCCTTTTAAGAACGAAAAGCGAAACATTATGGTTGCGTAATTTGTCGTTGATCAGCATCACGTAACACTTTCTTGATCACCTCGGAATGACCTTCAACCGTAAAAAAACAACATTAATATTAGAAAAAAATGTTTTTTTTAAAAAAAAATACCGATACTTGAAGATTTATTATAAAAATTGAATAAAAATGCGCTAAAAAGTAAAAAACAATTACTCCCGATAAGAAAATATATTTCAGAGTGATATACCTTAAGTAGTGATATTCTGGTTAATTATTACAATATCTATTAACAATTTAATGAATATGTTTAATGCAATTTTTAATTATTATTGTAATATGTAATATGAATCGTACGCTGATTAAGGTATTAATGTTGCATAAGAATTACTATAATATCACCACTTAAGGTATATCACTCAGAAATATATTTTCTTATCGGGAGTAATTATTTTTTATTTTTTAGCGTATCTTTATTAAACAATTATTTTTTACTTTATAGTGCATTTTTATTCAATTTTTATAATAAATCTTAAAGTCGGTATTTTTTTTTTTTTTTTATACACATTAATACTTTAATTGGAGTAGGCACCAAATTAAAATTACAATATCTAGAAACAATTTAATGAATATTTATTGCAGTTTTTAATTATTATTTTAATATATAATATAAATCCTGATCTAATTAAGGTATTAATGTTGCATAAGAATTACGATAATATCACCACTTAAGAAGGTATATATCACTCTGAAATATTTTTATTAAATTTCTATAATAAATCTTCAAGCATCGGTTTTTTTGTTGTTTTTTTTATAAAAAAAAACATTTTATAATTATTTAATTTTGCGAATTACAATTTTTACGTGTTTTTTTTTTCTTAATTTTATCAACTAATTCGTGTTACCTGAAAATATTTAATATTTCGTCTCGCAATTAATCCTGTTTTATTTCTTTTCTGATTTAAGCCGTATTGTAAACCGGAGTTAAGTTCTTTCGTCAGCTATTATTGCAGAACGTGTCAGTAGACAACTGTTTCGTTAATGCACTAAAATTACCTTTTTATATGCGGAATAAATGTAAAATTAGCAAGCCTGTTTTGTTTTTTTTTTGAAAAATTCAAATTCGCGTTCTACAATGATGTCGGAAAATTCTACAGACAAAACGTAAACGTTGAAGACATACAACACACCGTCTCGTTTTAAATAACATTAAAATAATAAATTGACGAGATAAAAAATTATTTTATAATTTTATAAGACTGAGCGAAGTGGGCGAGTACTATTAAGCGTAAAGGAGACATTTTAAACCGATACTGCGAGAAAAAAGAAATATTGGTATGATCCCGAGTGGAACTAGACAAATATTTAAATGATCCACTTCTTCCACGAAACGAAGATCCTCTGCACTGCTGGAAAGAACGAGCAAAAGTTTATCCGAGGTTAAGCAATCTAGTAGAAAAAAAAAAAAAAAAACGTTTATGTTTAATGGCCACATCTGTTCCTTGCGAAAGGATTTTTTCTAACGCAGGACAAACATCAAACGATAGAAGAAAACGATTAAAATCAAAGAAAATTCAAGAAATTATGTTCTTAAATCATAATTTACACTTTTAACGCATATCTTTACATAATATTTTTTATGCCCCTATAAGTTTATTTTTCTGTTTATCATAGCTACTTGTATATATTTTTATAAATCAATTTCATTATTCTAGTTATATAGTTTTAAAATCGTATAACGTTTGCTTCATAGTCGCGGTACGCAATGACCACACTCATCAATTCATTATAATCACGCTGCTTTGGATCGAAAGTCCTTAGGTTGTGGAATCGTTCCGACCAAGTAGTTCCGTCAGTCAGATAAAATAAGTGAACGAGAACGATAAATACAGTTTTTAGTTCCTTCGGACCTATTTAGTATCTTCAAACACTAACAGCACATGATATGAATTGAAGTAGGTGATGCGCGTGAGTAAATAACAATGGTAGTAAAGTATTGGAAGAGTAGAACGCGCTAATACAATAATCAAAACAATATGATTTCGTTTTCAATGGTCAGAGATCACTCTGAGGTCAGACAGTATGAATAAGTTGTGATGTGCGAAATGCGCGTACCTATATCTGATTCTACCGCGTATGCCATGTAACCATTCCTACACCAAATAGATCGGTGTGGAATTTAAATAAGTTTAGTTCCGCGGGAACTATTTAGTTCCGTTGTCTGGAACTAGTTCTTATAGTTCCTTCAAAAGAATCGTTCATTTTAATAGTTCGTTCGCGAACTACACATCTTTAATGTCAACAATTCTGTACCTTTGTAATCATACACCCGTTTTGTATGAATATGCCATTATTTTTTCCAATTTTTAGCCCCCTTTTTTTTTTTTTGTTACACAACTTGTACATTGCCGGTAAAGAACGTCTGTTAATATTAATAGTTTTTATATCATTCATACAGGTGCATTTTCTTTTTTTTTTTTAAATCCCGTTATATTATTTTCAAATTCCTATGTTTTATTGCAGTGTATGAAAAACGCTGTTACATTTTAAAGATGTTTACTTATTTTATTTCGTCTAAGGAAATACCGATGATACTGCTTGTTGGGTTGTTCGACAGAGCTATTGTTCTACTTGGTAAAAGGGTTGCGCGTGGTGTTGCAAATTAAGAACAGCTTAGAAGTATGTATATGTGCTGAGAATGGTTTGAGAACAAAATGGTTGGGATCAAAAGGTGAAGTCCTACGAGAAAGATAGTTGTGGGACATGGCTGTATGTCCTAATCGTAAGCGACTAATGGCGGGAAAATCTGTGCGGTTCACGTTTCTTTGCGGCCCGAAAAACTGTTGTTCTCGGTTTGATCTGAGCCAAGAACGTTTAAAGTCCATTTCTCAGACTTAGCAAGAAATGATGCATGTGAGTAGGAACGGGTTAGCGGTTTTGACGACCGTAGCGCTGAGTTGCTGTATCATTTCCGAGGATATTTCCACGTGACTGGGGACCCAGAAAAATTACACCAAGCAATCTCTTTTATGTAGCTTGGTTAATGTGTTTAATATTTTTTGACGGGAGTATTGGGTTCTTAGTTAGCTAGTGAGTATATGCATTACTAATATTTTGTTTTCCCGTTATTTATGATAATAATTACTTTTATATTCTACATTGATGTTGTTTTTATTTAAAGTTTATGTATGTTTTCACTTTGTGAAAAAAAGAAGCCTAGACAAAAAATTCGTTACGATGATATTTCTTTAAAAAATGTTTACTTTTAAAATTACCGTACAGCGACAAGACCTGTCCCTGCTATCTGTTGTATATTTTAAAATAATTACAGAAAATACAGCCTAATATTCTGAATACAAAAAAAAAATTATAATCCTCAAAAACCTAGCCATGACGCAGTGTTTCTGCCTACAGCATCAAAAATGGCAGCAATTTTGTTGTTTTACATTTTTACTGCCGTCAAAGTCCATGTTTAATTACATTTTCGTTCGGCTACCATTTCCATTATTCGTTTACGGCGCTTAATCGCATTATACTAATTTCTGCTGGCTTTTGTTTTTCCTCGACATTTACTCCATGTTATTCTCTACATCTGAACGGTGAAGCTATCATTTCGGTCGTGTACTCTCTGTGAAATGTGAACGTATTAATTTCTGTATTCTGCTGATATTTAAGCTTCCTAATTAATTATGCTTCTTTTATCTAGCGTCATTTTCTTCTTTTTCGTCCATCATTGTTCCCTTCTGAATTTTATCAATATCCGATCAAACTGCTAATTGTTTCCCTTCTCCGCTCATCTGAATAAAACTAATCTACCCGCCCTCTTCTGCATATTCAGCTGACGAAGAAACGTTTGTGGTCTTTAGCAAAATTCTAGTCCCGCCCTACTCTGCTTATTATATTCATTTAACGTTACACCTCTTTCCCTTTCACTTCCTCCTAACTGTTCTAGTCAGATGATATTCTTTACTTTTTAGCATCGTTACAACGGCCAACGATGGGAACTTAATAGTTCACTCGTTGAATTAGAACTCTCTCTCTCTTTCTTTTTCTGTAATGCACCTTTTATCTCTCCCATTTCGCTCGTACGAACTGGAGCGAGTTAACATTTCCTTAAACAATTATCTCCTTCGGTGGTAAACTGCTTCTAGTATCACGGCGCATCTTTAAATAACCGTTTATATTTTTTTGAATATGCTCTAGTTATGTATTCCGACCATCCGCAAAAGAATCTATTCAAAGCTCTTTCACACTGAAACTACCGTCAAAACATACCCTTATCGTGCAGTCGATTATACTCTCATTTACGGCAATGCTACCAAATCTCTCCTCCATACAAAATCTGTGCCTACGTTTTCGCATCGTTTCTTACTTCAGCTATTCTCACAGAATCCAATGTTCATCGCCGCTCATACCTTTGATTACAAATTTGTCTTTCTTTCTCATCTTCCAAGCTTCGCTTTTCATAACTATCTTTCGAAATTGTCGCCTTTTTTTTTAACTCCCATTTTAACTCTTTTGTTCCTAGTCATCTAAACAAAGTCTCCTCCTATACAATTTCCTATGAGGTAAATTTCCGTACTTTATGTTTAACTTCGCTGGGTATAGAATTATTTTCTCTTCCACTTTCCATAACTACCTGTTCATCTACTGAAAATTAAAAATTCATGTTATTAATTCTCAACTTCCCTTCCATTTTTCTGCATTTACCGATAGTTTTAAGAGTTCAAAGGGTGTGTTTGGTACTTTCTTTATAATAACCTTAGTCAATAACTACTCCGAATCCTTCAAACTTCCTAATGTCGTTTAATTTTTTTCTTTTTTATCTTTCGAACGCGTCAGCTATATATGAACATTATAACCTAGCGCGAGTGAAAATATTTATAAGTGTTAATTCGCGGCAGCAACCAACTACGCCGCGGTAGCTTAGAAATCTGATCATTTCGGATTCTACAAACGCACTGTACGTTATTTCATCCCCGTATTCCTCTTATTCGTAAGAGTTTATCGTTTTTTCCGTATTTGTTTTCTTATCCGCTGTCATTCTTTCATTTTATCATGATTGAAACCTTCTTTGGAAGTCATATAGGCATTATCGAAACAGCGGATTGGTTTGTTCAAATTCTCTGCATTTTATTAAAAAATTCCCTGAAAGGATTATCGCTGTTCAAAAACTAATAAAAAAAAAACATACCTTAGCCTTTGATCAGATGTTCTTGCTCCCTCTCTCATCCTAAAATTACCTTTCAATCTAACCTATCCGTTTCATTCTTGACTTCACTATTTTCCTTCTCTTAGATGTTTTAACGTTTGAACTGCATCCTCTTTCCATCTTCTTATTTTAATTTGCTCTCACTCTCCCCTCATGCTGTCTGTTACGCCCTAATGATCTTAGTTAGATCCTGATCATATTCTATTTGAATGTTCTCGTCTCTTGCTACTTTGTTCGAAATTAAGACTCGCCACTCCTTCCTACTCCTAATTTTTCCATCCTTCCGGGCGATTACAACCCTGGCCTCCTTTTCTTCTGACCAAGTTAAAATCTAACTGTCAACATTTTTCCTGCAGTCCAGCGGGGTAGCTCTGCATCCAAGTGGTCCAGCCTACAAGAAAAAACGTAAAAATAATATATTTTTTATTTGACCAAGCAGCAAACAAACCGATAGATAGCAATAGATTTATCTGGAGAAACGTTTTCGGGCGAAGCCCATCTTCAATTGGAAAAATAGAAATTAAAAAATGAATGCAAAGCGAATAATTGTTGCGAAGAAATATGAAAACTTAAAACGCAAATACGAATTGAAATGGAAGTGTTCCGTTGCGGAAAAGCAAAATCATACCGAAAATTAATAGGCGAACTATGCGATATTTATAAAGGAAAAACTTTAGAAAAACCGAAAAAGCGGGTTACACGTGATAAAAACGGAGGAAACCCAAATAATATTGTAAAAACAGAGAAATACATTAAGAGGCGCTATGAAAAAATAAACAAAAACTAATAAAAATCGATTTTGTAAACAGACCTTTTCGTCACTTTCTTTCTATATAGCGAATACCGTTTAACATAGGCAGCGGAATCATTTTTTTTCATTTCTCAAAAACATCGATGTATGTGTAACAGCGCAACATTGCCGCTTTAATAGACGTTAAATTGTAACGCAGAAGTGGATAACGATCGATGTGTGTTCTTCGAGTCTGTCGAACTGGTTAAAAAATATTGCTCGCGTTTGAAGAATTGCGTTTAATTATTTTTTCGCCGGGTCCTTGACGGATGGAATAACGAAATAATGAAAATGCAATGTGAGAACAACGCTATCGATTGATGTTGATGTTAATTTTAAGCAAGTTTCAGAAAGTGGAATAAATCACGATTCCGAGCGAACAGCAAATTATCCGTATAACTGCGAACGAATGCAATTTCTCTATGTATTTCTCTGTAATGGAATAGACCACCTTGACACAGAAATAAAAAAAACCTACTAGTCTTTAAATAAAGTAGGTCGTTGAGATTAAATTTGACTGTTCGATTTCATTCGGATCTAGAACAGGTTATCATTCACGATGACGATCGGGTAATTAGTAGTATATAAGAGAAACAATCCGTTAATTAACCTTTAATTTGAAATAAAAAAATGTAAAAACAGTTAATTTCAAGTATCATTTGGAATTTACACAATAAAATTTCGTACTAATACGCATCCTTGACCACAGTAATTGCACTTTCACAACTGTGGTTGAAGTTCAGCCTGTCGCTAACCAAACCATTTTTGTTAACTTGGTAAAATGAAAAAAAATCATAAATAAGTTTGCTATTGTAATTCATTGATAATAATAATAATCGTGATAATCAAATCAAATCAAATCAAGTTTTATTATTATTAGTATTATGCATATTCCATCTATGCGCAAATTTTCGCGAGCGATGGCTATTACAAACAATAAAAATTTCTTAAACAGAACAATATTAAAAAAAAAAAAAAACTACAAGTAAAGCAACTTCTAAAAACTACATGGGTTTATCAAATGTATATCATTAAAATACTCACCCACACACATACACACACTCGCGCGTATATAGTCTAAATTAAAAGTAATTAAATATCCGGACAACTCCAGATACATATGTAACACACGTACACAAACATGTCAGACACACATACACACTTATACACTCATACACATATGCACACATACTTGTCGATTATATATACAAAAAGTATAGAGAAAGAAAACTACACATTCCATCACAATAAATAGTAAACGGGAAATAAAATAAAACAAATCAAAATTTGAGGACCCTTCTTTTTCCCCTTTTTTCTTTCCTTTACTCTTCTCTTTTTATTTTTCCTTATCTGCGGTATAGTTAAGGTAATAAGTATGACGGAAGAATATTCCTGCGATTCTATCCGAAACTTGCACTCAACCTCTTTCCACTCGTCGTTCACTCCTCGGTTATCGATTTTTAATAAAACGCCTCCCCATTTTGTCATCCAATATTATTCCTTCCTATCTTCATATCAAAAATCACTGGCGCTTGGCGCCTCATAGAATTCCGATTTTATCGCATATAGCTGCTCATGTTTCCAATTTTTCTCCCTACGTTTCCTCTTATAACAGGTCTTCCTTACTTTTCTCTCGAATTTAATAGCATATGGCACCCCATCAATTTCCCCTCTCTTCCAGTCCGAGCTAATTCTTCCTCTCACAACGTAGTCAACTTCGAATTCCTTCAGCTGCTGAACTCTTCTTTTCCTTCCCATGCCTTAATTTTCTCGGATGGCTCCAAGAGTGATGGGGGCGTGGGTGGCGCGTATGGGTCTCCTACGTTCCTGCACTCTGAGTCTTTCAGACTTCCTTCTTTCTGCTCTAGCTTCTCAGCCGAGTCGATCTCAATTCTTCGTGCAATCCAATTCATATCCTCTACGAGTGGGGTTCACAAGTTCCTGATTGTTTCTGATTCCAAAGGCGTTCTTCAAACCATCTCCTCTCCTCCTTCTCATACTTCTGACGGTATCATCCTCTCTATCAACCGGTTCCTAGTCTCCTGCCTTCGTTTCAATCTATTCCTACCTGTCGTCGTTCCGCTGTTGTTTCCTTAATCAGGCTTAGAATCAATCATTCTCTACTCCCCTCTTCTCGCTTTCGATTTGCTTTGTCCCCTTCTCCTTTCTGCTCTCTTCACGCTTCTGAGCCTTCTTGTGTTTGTGACTCAAATCACATCCTATTCGAATATTCTACACTCTCTAACGAACGCTCCTTTCTTTACGCCCAGCTTCTGGTTTTGGGTCTTCCTGCTCCCTTTAGCGCTGCCTATATTCTTTCCTTCCCATTGCCTTCAGTTATTCCGTTGCTGCTGTTCTCTTTGTCTTTTCCATTTCTGACCGCTTGGCTATTTAGTTATAACTCTTAATTTTTCATGTTGTTGGGTCAAGGCCGCTGGCGCGCCCAGGGTAGGAAAAAAAAAAAAAAAAGAATTTTACGGCGCTTTTTATAATTTTTCAAATCTACTTTTAATGAAGAGGGTAAAGAATTAAAATGTTTAGGACCCCCATACATATATAGATTGATTTCGGATATGGTATTTGTTAATATTTAATAATACTGCTAATTCTTCACTCGCTGATCTAGTAATATACCTTAAGCAACAGAGATGTTAAATTTTGTTCTGTTCTTAAAAACAAACATAAATAATTGCAATTCATAAAGTTTTGAAAAATGTAAAATATTATAGCCTACAACTGTGTCTAGATCACTATCAAGGACCTTTATAACATTTTTCTGCAGTTGTATCAGATCTTTTAAATAATAATCAGCAGCTTTACCCCAATGCAAAATTCCATATTTTCTATTATTAATAATATTAATAAACCGTCCGAACCATACGAAGAGTCTTGTTCGGGAAAGACATTATTACACTCTTCGTTTCGTCATACTGCAAGACCGTGTCCACAGGGCGGGGGGGGGGGGTAAATCCCCCCGTGAGAACTGAAATAATTATTATGATTACACAAAAATCTGAAAAAAAAACAAAAATTTAAAATAAATATTGATGATTTTTTAGTGTGTTTTTACCTCTAGAAGAAAAAAGAAAAAATATGCTCCATATTTTTAGGTACTTCATTAATATTTTATGTAAAATTTTTTTATTAAAAAGTTATGGAAATTATTAACAATATGAATATTAGTAAAAAATGTATTATTATTTATAAAATAAATATGTGAAGAAAATGTTCACCCCCCCCCCCCCCCCGCCAACAAAATTCTGGGCACGGGCCTGTCATACGGACAATCTGTAAAGCCAAATGACTCCGAAATTGATGAACCTGTAGTGGAATAAGAAGGAAAGCTTTATATGAATATAATAAACCTTTCTACTCATACTAGGGACGTAAATGCAACAAACCAAAGATAAAAATATATTATCATTTCATTTATGTCTATTCTTGTTTGTTTAATTTCCTCTATTTTGTTTAAATATATATAAGTACCAAATACCGTTTAGTTTTGTTCCATTTTATTATTATTTTTATTTTGGATTGTATGTATTTATAAGTACCACTTTTTTTCTTTTTTTTTACTTTTTCTATCATAAAGTTTATGCCACTTTATTAATTTGTTTTGTTTTTTACTCGATCTTGGGACTTATTGCGAGATTTTTACTTTTTTTCTATTTGTGCTTTCACTACTCTTCTTAGCCTTCTTTTCGAAGCGGGTAAGAAAAAGCACACGAACAGGTAGGCGAACGTGAAAAAAAAGGGCATTTCGTGTTACCAACTTTCATTTCGAATTCGAATGATCGTGATCGCCAAAGCTTTTTTTTCATGTATCACATTAATAACTCTTGGTGTTTATTTGTCAGCGACAACGAAATATATCGGAAAATGAAAAATTAAACATAATCGAAACATTAAAAAAAATAAAAAAATGGTAAAATACACGAAATTTGAACTTATTTATTTAATCAAATATTCAGGCGGGCATACTAAAACGGTCTCCGTTATTCGGAATATTCTTCAGAGATGCCGCTACGTCACAAATGAATTTACTTAATTACATATCCGCTAAAGTACGGCCGTTATGTAATTAAATAAGTAAATTAGGCAGAACTGGCCGAAAAAAAAAGGCAAGCGAAAAAATAAAAGATCGAAATAATTTAAATTCGTGTACGACACGCACGCTACAAATAGTATGGCCGCATATACTCGTAATTAAAATTTCATCTACATCTTGCTGCCGGCATATTAAATTGCAGTTGTGTGCAGTAGATATTGCGATAATTATGCAAGCCGAAGAATACTTTATCCGAAGTCGGTAAACGGATTGATGTGAGTACCGTTTCTTGGCTGACCCGAAAGAACTGCAAAGGGAAGTCAAATGTTAATAAATATCACGTGGGATTAAGCGATGAAATAAAGCTGATAATTAACAAAGACCTACCTTCAACTGAAGCATAAAAAGTAAAAACAAAGCGGAATTAAGTGCTCGGTCCTACGGCACTTCTCGCGAAATTTGTTACGAGTCTGAACCTGGCCTGTAAATAATTATATAAGTTGTAGCAGTTGTAATTAATTTATCAGTCATTTTTACGTTTTGCTCGTAGTGTATAAAAATCGTCCTTCTCTGTCATCACAATAACAATATGCATACGAGTAAAATTTTATTAGATTACCATAATTACCTCAGTCGATAGCGGATTTTCAAATTCGTCCAGGGGCGAGGGATCGAAAATGTTCTATATATATATATATATATATATATATATATGTATATACTGTGATATATCAATCCTTTATCACGGGTAAATGTGACGTTTAAAAAGTCAACAAATATTCCATTCTAATTATTTTAACGAATAACCGTAAAATCTAATCACTGTTAATTACACATATACATTATCCGAGAAAAATGAACTTGAAAGATTTGTTTATATTTGATCATCGGTAACGATTTAATTCCGCAACCATGTTTCCGATATTGTACGTACATAGTAAATCGTGGGACTACACTACCTTTCTAAAATCTTGCGCCATTTTCATGAAATTTTGAGTTCATTTAAATATTGTGTCGATTCCGCTTTATAGGTCGTCGTTATTATTATAATACTCGCATGATTAATAATATTTCCGGCTTACGAGAATAATTCCTTCTGTTTAGTCGAGAATCGTTCAACACAGAATCGAACAATGCAATGTGTAGAATAGTTCGTTTATTTACCGTGTTAAATGGGAAATATAAATTTCGCGATAAAATAAATTTGTTCGCGCGATTTTAAACATGGCGCAAAGGAAAGTACCTTTTCAAAATTGAAAATAATAATAGGCTAATGGTAATTTTATTAAAATAAGTTGTGGGTCTCATTTCGCGTATTACCTGTGTATTATCGTTTTATTTCTAAATGTTCGCGGAACGCGTGAATGTGTATACACTTTGACCGATCCGGGATAAATCCGAATAGTAGTACTATTGCATGTATGATTACAATTTGCAAATAATCGATTCGAAAAATCCCCGCATAAGTATGTAGTATACAAATTCGATAGTGAGAGTTGTAGAAATATAAATTTAACAACTTATCATTCGCTAAAAACGTATTCTACCGCGTTCTTATTCCTGCCGTTAAAAGGTGCGTTAAAAACGTCAAAAATTAATATCGAAAAGACCTTTTTATCTTATTCAAAACTCGGTGCAATTATACTTTCAATATAAGGTGCAGCGCTCCTCTTGCGAAAAGGACCATTTCGTCATGGACTACAAGTTACGCCAATAGCGATCATCGTTGCAGTTTCAGATGTTTGTATGCGTACACCGCGAGCTATTACTTCAATGTAATCCTACCTTATGCACGGCGCGATGAACTCGTTTTGATTTAAAAACTTTTTAGCCCCTTTTTTGCAAGTGTCGTACATTTCGAACAGTTCAACACCTTAGTTCGCCTATTCAAGTGGGTACAGCGACAAACTTTAGAGGCAATCGTTAATCCAACGAAAAGGTGCACGAGAAAATTTTAAAATCAACTTTTCTCAAGTGTAAAACTATTGAATTAATCAACCGACTTAACGTTTAACAGAAGATCTTGCTGCAGGATTACTTTTTACTACTGGAAACTGCTTGTAATTTTTGTTGATTTTTTTTTTTTTTCGTTTTCTTTTTCGTAATTAACAAGCAACGGCGAGGGGGAAAAAACTATATTATAGGTTTTTCATTTTGTTTTAAATGAGCTCGTATGCGACAGAAAATTTAATATTATACGGTAACACCGGATCAGCTAGAAACCAGTTAAAGGACAGAAAAGTGCGAACACTTTAGCGGCCGAATGGTCAGGAAGCGTAAATAACTCATCGATTATATAAGAAGGAACCGCGGTGGTAATGGGAACGATAGGAAAGGCGATGGAATAGCATTAGCGGTGCAATTACGAATATATTACGCCGGTTCAATTGGGTGGCCACATCGAAAATCTAGAGAAGACTGCAATTGGTCGTTTCCGGGAAAACATCATTTAAAGTATCATCGACGATAAGAATCTCTGCGAAGAAGGAATTTGACGACTTAGTGTCCTCGAATAGTTCCGCAAAATTTTCATTAAAAGCGAAAAAAACAACCAACGCGTACTACGCTAGAGCAAGGTCAGAGGCACTGCACAGCTCGTGTTAATCGCCAATTCCGGCTGTTGCGACCTCTTTAAATAGGCTTTAATTCTGCGTTTAGATGATAGGCGCCAATTAATTCTCTTTAATTACTAGCTATTAACGCGGAAGATAAGATGTTCAGAGTTTTCTATGCTATCGTGAATCGGGTTTTCAACCGTGTACAATCGTCAGTTCTAGTACATTAAAATCGGACTGTGAAAATATAACTAAGGCGAGTATTCGGAAAATGCCCGAAGCCGGATTACCTCTAAGCGACCTTTTAAACCAAACGTAACTTAATTAAATTGAAAAAGGGAAATGTTCGCCGAGCACAATTTCTTAACATTCGTAAAGTAGAATGACGTACCGATAAAAATTTTCGAAAATGATCCAGTGCTAAACGAATAAAACTGCTGAGCACTTGATGATAAACTTGGCGCATATCGAACTATTCGAACAAATAGCCCGGTGTGCCGAAAGATAAATTTAAGGTTTTCCAAGAAAAGAGCTTTATGTACTTCTGACGATACTCCTTTTTTGGTGTGTAGGTGTGTGCGTGGGTGTGGGTGTGGGCGGGGGAGAATAAATAAATATAAATCATTTAGTAGGTGATAATTACGGTTCGAATTAAATGCACTAAAAACTTCATAATAGCTATAGACTACAGTGTGGCCCAGGTTGATGTAACTAGAGTAACCTTCTCTAGTAAGTAGTCACTCGACCGACCGCTGTATCATTGGCGGAGAAACGAAACAGCAACCATGTGAGTTCTGTACGCCCATGTCGTGCAGGGTGGTAATTTTCTATTTTTCGGCGGGCTTAGCGCCGATTAGAAAAGCTAAATCAGAACTCACAATATACCACTGATAGGAAAACGGAAGGGGAGCACTTGCCGAAGGTGTTCCTACTAATAAATACCGTTAAGCTTTTTTACTGCATTACAGCAGCAGACTATCAGCAACTCGCTCGTGACGTAGGTGTCCCAGTCGGATTGATGAATATCAATCTAGAGCGGGTAGGCGAGTATCGAGCGCCTCCAAACTGGACCTTTCGGCTAAGGGAGTAAACCCTAACAGAAAATCCTGCGGCAGGCAAGGGAAAACCACCGCAGTCAGTATCTTCCCAAGAACACCATGAAATGTCAAGAAAACGGATAGATTTTGTGCCATGCGATCCGACTAGCAACCGGCGTTCTAACGTCCGGGGTCAGAATGTGAAATATGATACCGGTGCTTTTAAGATACGAAATATAAATAGATCGAGGTCGTGCGCCGACTAGATGGACGGGCGCGGTATGCATAGCTGCTGGTCGTACCTTTCAGGATTGTGTACACATCGGAAGGGATCGGAATTGTTGGCGCAGTCTGATCAACCGGGGGACAGATCATGGTCACGATACATGGGGTGAAACGATTCGATAGATAGACGGTGATTATTAAAAAAAATAAAATAAGCTCTTGTTTCTAAGTTTTTATTAACATGCTGCACTTTTAATTCGTGTAAAAAAAAACATTAAATTATAAATCTAAATTTAAAAATTATTACATTTAACGATAAGAATTTTTTATAAAATTTCAACAGGAAAATTCCGTCTCTGTTGTTAACGTAGCTTTCAGTGCGGGAAACGACCAAGCCACAACTGGTAAATATTTAAATGCGGCCGCTTCAGATGGAATGTTAAAGAGATCCCGTGTTTAGGAGTGTGCCATTTATTTCACTTTTACTCCGACTTTTTTGTCGTTTCAAATATATAATTATGTGTGTATGTGCGTTTCTGTTATACGTGATTGTAAAAAAAATATGTAAAAACCCACATGTGAACGGTCCAAATGATGCATTTATATATGCACTACTTACAACCGTCGAAACACTTAGAAACGAAATATAAAAGCGTTAGCTAGAAGCGAAAAAAAAAATTACACGCATTATATGCCAAGAATTCGAACCTTGGTAATAATGTTTGATTTTTTCAGTTCGAATGTTACGCTAGATATCTCTAAGGAAGTGCTTACCGCTTATTCTCCTATGAAACGAAATCACCTCGTTATCAAATCAAAAAATGGTTTGTCTTCATAAAGGCTTGTTGAAGTGCTCTGAAGAAATATTAAATGCTTGTATATTAAAAAAAAAAAAACGGGAAAGTAGGCACCTATTCGATCAGGCCAGCAGTGTTAATTGGTCGACGGTTGGACAGGGAAGATGTAGTTATAATTACAAACAACTTATCTTACTTGGCGATCATAGATAACAGCGTCTTCGACACGATGTAATAATAATAATTCGATTGCCCTTTCTACAAAACTGTTATGCCTGTAGAATTTCCAGTGCGAACTGATTGAATGTAATACTGCGGAGAAAATAATTTCCACTAATTTAGCCTAGTTGCTAGTTGGCTTCCGTTACGGAAGTCTCCAGTTCGATTCCGGGCGATGACAGAAATCATTACGAAAAATTTTAATTTAAACACTCGCTAATAGATTCATATGGAAGGCAATGGCAAACAATCATATGCTCGCTCGGTCGATACACAACAGACAGACAGACGAGGAACCGAATTTGTATAACACGATATGAATCAAACAATCACAATAATAATTCCGAGTGTAGTCTTGTATGCGTATCCTACTGCATATATAGACGATTGCCATGAACACTAATCTGTACGGCTAGAACGTACAAGTAGGTAGTTATGACGCTTGGAATCGAACAATACGACTGGAAATATAATAAATAATACGATAAAAAAAGTATAATATTACCGGGGACTCTCACATAGTTGCCCAAGATTAGACAGCTTTGGCTATTGCCCGGTAAGCACATAGAGAACATCTTGTTGTTACTTTGTTTAGCAGTTTTTCACCTAGCGTACATGATGGCGTTGTTAATTAAGTGTTGTAGTATCCAAATTTCTTTGTTCACTCTGCGGCTACTTCCTCTTTTTTTTTTTTTATCGGTTATTGCGAGCATTTCCATGCAACTGTGGTCATATTGTGAGATGGGACTTTTTGGAAAATTGTTATTTCTGTTTGTTGCGTTCCATCGACCATTGTAGGCACTGCTTTGCAGTTGCGACCATATTGCAGCGTGATAACTTATTTTAAACCTTTGTTTTTGGTTAATTTCATCGGGCATTGTGGGCTCTGTCCATATTGTAGGATGGAATTTCCTCCACTTGCTTTCCACCGCTTATTTTTCTATCCGGTAATTTTTCATTACAAAATCTAATTACAGCCTAGCAAAATAATAAACTGTAATTGTTCGGGCCAAACACAAAAGAAATAATAATAAAAAAAAAGAAAAAAAAAATCGTTTCGAGATAAAGTACTCTCTACCTTAGATTGAAAATATTTTTGCCGCTAATGTTTCTGTTTTTTCTCTAAAATTAAATATATCAACCTTTAAAAATACAACGCCACTTATACACAAAACAGGAACACAACCTGTGTAACGGACGTACAATTTATTATTAAATATTAATTTAGAAGGAATATTCCGTTGTCGCGTAATAACTTAGCGCTTTCGAATGAAACGAGATTTTATACCGACGATTTCGATGAAATTCGCCGGAAAAAGATAAAAAGCGAGAAAATGAATAGGTCGCTGCTACTCCGTAGTAGGCTCGATATCGAAATAATCTCACGCTCGACCGGAGCGGTTATAATAACCGCCGCTCTTCGAACGGCCAATGTAATGGTGGCCACAATTTCAGGTTGTGACGTAAGCTAATCGGCACGATTGTCTGTTTATAAACATCACGTTGTTGTTTGATCGTCAACGGTGTCGTGTTTGTTGAAACTTTTGCCGTTTGTTTCATTACGTAATCAGAGACGTGACTGGAATGTAGAATGAAACTAACGAGCGTGCGTATGTGTGCGCTTCATTCGATGAAAATGTGTTCCGTCGACAAATGGAAATCCTTCGGCACGCACTGACAGGTGCATCAGATTAAAAACGTATCCCGCCGACTGTAGTGCGCAGAGAGTATGTCGGCACTGGGTTTCTTTTCGAACTTGCTGAAATTCATATTGGTAAGATTGAATCGGGTACAGGTAAGAATTACTTCGCAACAGATACAACCTTACCAGGAGATCCGCCAGTGTGACGAGTATGCGGTAGATCTGCTAATATTCAGAATCTAGAAGAAAAACTTAAAAGAGTGGTGGGTTTCTTTAGTACGGGATAGCTAAAATATTCCTAATGATGAAATTCTCCTCTTATTGGAGTATTTTTTCGTATTGAACTAGTGTAAACACACAGCGGTGAAAAACCACCGTTATTACGTCCTTATCGGAAAAAAATTTCCACCCGACTAATAAACATTCCGTCTTCTTTGAATCACTCGAGTAATTTTGACGGGTTTCCCGAATAATTTCAACAGGGATTTTTCAAATCGATGAAAGAAAAGCGCGGAATTCCGAGGCGACATTTCAGACAGCTATACAGTTTTCCAACTGAAAGCGAATCATCCAAAGTCAGACAATTCGGACGATTGTTTAATGATTTAAATGGTTATTTTCATTTTCCTATAACGCTGCTTTGTGACGCTTTTCGTCGCATGATGGTTCACTACATTCCGGTTGATGATAAGAATGCGATCAAATTTTTCAAGCTCCACTACAACGACATTAATTACGCGGATGCATATGTACACATAACCGCCGTAAGAAAGGAATATTATTCGTTTTTTTTTCACGTTTCAACAATATATATATATATATATATATATATATATGTATATATTAATTACAACGTAATTCTTAGGCTACATTCGAAAAAATGTTTCAAAAAAATGTCCCAATTTTATGTAACGCTAAATGTCCCAATTTTATGTAACGTTTGTTATATTTTGTAGGATTTTTGTTATTGTTATTTAAAAAATGTCACAATTTTATGTAACGAAATATGTAACGATAAATGTAACGAAAAAATGTCTTAATTTTATATAACGGAAGTTAAATGTTAGAATAGGATTTTTGTGGTTATGTTATTTTTTGTGTGTGTTGATGCCAGTAAGAATTACGTTGTAAATTTTGATCATTTTATACAAAGTATAGAAGAGAAAGGGACAGAAATGAAATCAAGAGGGGTCAAGGGGCACAGCCCCTTACGAGGCCAAAATGGCCGAGTTTTATATATATATATATATATATATATATATACACACATATACACACATATATATATACATATATATACATATACACATATACACACATATATATATACATATATATACATATACACACATATATATATATATATATATCAGTGGAGGATCCACGGGGGATCCCCCCAAGAACCAAAACCTCGATAAAAATTAATTTGTACTATAAAAGTTTTGCACAAATATTACCTATATGAATTTAATTATAACTACTCGTAATATTTAATACTGTTTTCTACTAAAACTATTAATGTTACGTTTTTATTCTGTTTTAAATGCAACTGTTGTCGATCTTTTGTGTCTTTTTTATTTTTAATTTTTATTTTGCAATTTTAATTAAAAATACTTCAATGAGAAATATGTATATATATTTAAACTTGCTCACGGGGACAAAGAATTCTCGGATCAGATTACTAAAAAAAATAAAAAAGAAGTAAAGTCTAATAAAGAATAGTGTCCTTCTATTCTTTTTAGTAATTTACTATTTAAATACTGAACTACCAATTTAGCTACAGTTTTATAATTTCGTTTTATTTTTCACCTCTAAAAATAAAACAAAATTTAAACCAAATTGTAATTATTATGTATTTTTAAAGCATTGTTAAATTTCTAGAGGTCGCTATTTGGATTTTTTTTATGAAACACAAGGGGTATTTCTCCTAATCTACTGCTTACTTTATAAGATATTACGTAATTATATAATTTCCCTCCCCAAAATGTCTCTCTGGATCTGCCATTGTAAAAATCTGTAAATTATTAAATACCATTAAAAAACACATCAAATTACAGCATGTACTTCGCGATTATTTCAGGAATTCTTTTTACATCCGTTTGATTAAAAAATTTTCAGGCAGAACAAAAATTACGTATTTCAACACAAACCGGTTAAATTTTCTTCCGCGGTTGTGTTTCAAACGCATGATGTACTTTATTTTCCCATTGCTGCTTGAGGTATTCATGAAGAGAAGAAATAATAATTTGTCTGATTTTTCTTCTTTTGTTGTTCTACAATTGGCGCTGAAATTTTTTTATTTGATTTTTAATTTTCCGTTATCGTAATAACTTCCTTACGCTTCTTGGTGGAGCAAAACGTTTTAAAGTAGAGAGGAGTAAACGAAAAGTGTAGAACCTATAAAGGACCTTGAAAGAAAACAAAATGCAAAGAAGGTAAAAAAAAATGTAATAAAATTAACGAGTGAACGAAAGAAGAATAAATATAAGCAACATTTTTGCGTATAATTAATTTGTGTTTTTGCGTTTTATTAATTTGCTTTTTGCGTTATAATTAATTTGTTTATACGGCTGAAGTAGAAGATATCATCGATGAAATGTAACTGGTACTGCCCAGGGGTAATGTGCATCTTTGCAACCCAAGTGTTCTAAGTGAATTTCCCGCAAGAGGCACACTAGACACTTGAACTTGAAACGGGGTTTTGAAGAAAAAGTAAAGAAAACGATTCTGCGCAATTCTCTAGCAACCGATTCGAATATTAAAATAATTTTACAAACACGTAACCATAGTAAATGTCATATAAAAGAAAGCGTATATATATATTAAACTTAAATGCAGATAAACCAGTTAAAATTCATAAATATAAAATAAATAAATTCCCCTCTTATTAACAAACAAAAATAAGTATAAATTTCATATTAATGAACTAGAATACTTCAATTTAAAGAAACGTTTTCAGGCTATATCATCAATTAACAATACAGAGTACAATTAAAACTGAAAATACTGAATTATTAAAACTTTTTTTTAGTTTTAACTGAGTGCACTTTGTATTGTTAGCTGATGATATAGCTCGAAAAAACGTTCCCTTAAATTGAGTTAATTCAATTTATTAATATGAAATTTATACTTATTTTTATTCGTTAATAACAAGGGAATTTATTTATTTTATATTTATAAACTTAAATTGTAGTCGTGAAACATAATGGAATTGCCAAGTGAGGAGTTTGCGAATTTAGTGAGATTGAATTTTAGCCAATTTGATTCACGTGTTTAAGCTGGTGAGAATATCGATCATCTTTTTAATCGAATGACATTTTTTTTTTTTTGGCGCCAAGTGTAGGATTTGAGTTTTGAAATCATAAAAGAACAGGTGAAAATTAGAATATCGGTTTACAGCTTTCTTAAATACTACATATTTTTCAAATGCGTTTCATTCCGTTCACGTCGAAATGCTTTGTGTTGCCGCTCGTATATTAAGTAATTTCGTGCATTTTGTAACACTTTTTCTTATACAGCAAAGATCGGTGTGTTCTTTACAGATCATAATATCGTAGTCGTCGGAATTTGCGTAGGCCATCCGTGATTCTAAATGACGATTTAGATTCTATGACACATCTGAATCTTTTCATTGCTTTGGACGAATTTGTGCGTATGTTATCTTTTACATCTATACAAAAATGGTATCGTATTCCCTTTCCTACGGAATATAAATATTTACGATGCGCATACTGAATTCGCAGTATGCCCGGGAAAGTTCTTATGATAAAGTGTCGGAAATACGATTCCTAGATGAATCGTTTTAATTTAAAACACTGGGCAATACCTGTTACGAGGAATGTATGATGCTTTTAAACGTCTTCCAACATCTGTTTGGTTTCGATTAATCGTTGCTGTGTGTTCCAAACCGGAAATTACTCCCTTTTCGAGATGATGGTCGTAATTTTTCCCGCCGTAAATAGATATTTATCTCTTCTCATATATTACTAGTCCCAGAGTCCGTAATAACTGAAATAGTTTAATAATTTCAAGAATTGGTCGAGATAATGTCTAAAAGCCTAAATCAAATAGGTGTCCGGCATATATCAAATATTTTTAAAAATTGACTACGACTTCTGCTCAGTATTTATAAAATAAATGTCTGCTAATACCTAATTTTGTCTATTAGTCGCCTCATTAAGTAGATAATTTCGGATAATTTACCGATCTCAAGTGATATTCGAGAAACCAAGCTCTTCAAAATCTCTCCTATAACAACATAATAGAGCACCTCTCGTTACATTTGAAATCTTACTCGGTAGATAATGCCTGCTCACCCCTAGGCATTTAGTTCCGGTAATGCGAGAGCGTACAGAGATTCGGAATTGACAGGAGGAGATATTTACCCATATTCATTACAAACGTTTCCAACAGAGATCTCTTTTATTTTAGGAAGTTTACCCATAAAAAAAAATTACGAGTGTGTCGAAGTTGTAAAAACTGAATATTCTCCGTGTGTACCGTGGTATGTTCCCATCTGAAACACTACGAACATTACTAAATATTCACAGTTACGATACATTACGTTTTTTTTTTGGATTGACATATTATCAGATGTTCTGTGTATAAGCAAGGTCGTGCCTCCCCTTTATCCCAATACGATTAGAATATATTAATAGATGTTGATCGGTTTTTTGTTTTTTTTTTTAAAGCAATCGCGCAAGAAGTAGGAATGTGTTTTTTTTCAAGTGTAAGATTTGTCTTGACTACAAAGAACATCGACATATTTTAAGTACTACATACATTTATGCTGTTGCTAAATATTGTTATTTAGTCTCTTTTCGTTGTAATTTCCGACGGGTAGTACTGAATACAAGCAAAAAAACAAAGAAAGACAATATTGAAGCTGTAAAGAATAATTGAATTTAGCGATACATCGAAACATCTATTTTCTACGGTTTTACCGTAAAGAAAAAAAAAAAAAGGAAACAACTGGAAAATCACACGGAATGCTAAACAATTAGTTTTAATTCGTGGTATTGTCAATACCCCGTTGTAACTATTCGAATTTTGCAAACGGATGTAATGAAGCAATTTATCGACATTGTCTAAAATGAATTGCACCGAAATTCATTAGTTCATTAGATCTGTCGCAGATTCGACGATCCGTATTCAGTTAATGCTCGCCGAGGAGCTTCAGAATGAATCACAGGACCTGGGTGTACCAGACACACGTTTAATACAAATCGGAGAGGAGTACTGCAATGAAATTTTAGATTAAGTAAATTGACGTTTGATTCAAATTTAGGTTCGTTTACTTGAAGAACAACTTCTAAGAGCGGGATACTTTCGGAGATGGAAAAAAGATATGAAAAATAAAAAAATCTGATGGCCAAAAAAATAACATCAGCGTGTATAAACAGTTCAAACTCGAATAGAAAAACGGTGAAGAACCAAAGCGCATTTATATATCGGTGAAGACTAACAGAAAGTAAGATCACAATGCGAATAATACAATCTACTACGGAAAGAGAATTACTCAAAGCGTAGCACATTACCTTGAGAAAGGAAAAAAAAAGAAGAAAAAAACTATCAAAACCTGATCAAATTATAAATTCTCTTGCTTTTTAAGGAGATTTTTTTATTGCATTCTATTGTTTTAATTGGTTGTTTTAAGCGTAATTAAAAAAAAAAAGAAAAAAAAGCGTAATTGTCTTCTTCGAATGACCATATAATATCTACCTTTTTTTTTTTGAACTGGTTAAATGGCGAAAACTGAATAAAAAAAAAGAAGCAACTAAATTTTTAAACAATAGAACAATTATAAACAAAGAAAATTGTTTGCAGGTTTTTTTTGATATGCTTTTTTGTTTTTCATGACAATGTTATTTAATTTTTGCGTTACTTCCCTACTATGTTATTTTTACCGACTTCATAAAGAGGAGATTATATTGCTTTGTTGTTTTTTTTGCGTACCTGGATTCAAAAAGTTTAATGATTATTGTTCGTTCGAAAGTGTACCAGTTTGTGGCGGTACCATGCGCGGATATAAGGATAGGTAAACACATTCGGTAGTCGTTAAAAAAAAAAACGTATCTTTAGAGAGAAGTTTTTTTCTTCTAAATAAACGGCTTTGGGGGCTTCAAATATTCATTTATCATGGAAATGTAAGTTAAAAAAACGTAATTTTTAAAAAGGCAAAAAATTATAATATTATTCATTTATTATTTATTTAAATTTACATGCCATGCACAGCAACTATCGGCTAGAGGCACGGACAAATATATAGATGTATAAATAAATGAGTTACGGAATCATCAGTCTTCAGCACGGATAAATATAGATCCGAATAATACTAAAATGAAACTGTCATGGCGCATCACAAGCTTATCACTAACAGAAACATTCCGTGTACCTTAACATTACACACTGCATGTAACTTTTGACAATATCTAGACTGACATGATGCTTTCGTTTATTCAATAGTGCTGTCCCATATAAGCATATCGATAAATAACGGTGATTATTTGCTAATTGATAGTAAATAAACATTACAAAAAATCCGCAGAGTTATTTTACTTAATATAGCTAGACTAAAATTAGCCAAAAAAATAAAAAATTTTCATTGAAATACAGGGAAAATATGAACACCCAAAATTTTAGAATTAGACGAGCGACGGAAATGCGAGTGACATTATTACCAGTATTATTCTATTACAATGTAGATAGAGAGTTAACAGAAACCCCCCTCCCAAAGTACGATTTACAAGCTCATCTCCCCACGGAAACATTATATTTTTAAACTAGAGCGTTAAGTAATACAGAAAGTAGCTGAATTTTAAGCTAAGTCGAAAATATGTTAACACTAAAAATTGTGACATTTGTTTTCAAAATAATAATAATAAAAAAAAAAGAAGGAATATCAACTTGAATATTTACTTAAAAAATTTAGTATAAAAGCTGTTTAAAATGTGAAAAATACTTACTCGGTGAAACAAAATTTACAGTAAACCTTAAGGGAATATACACTTAAACTCAGCACTTATCGCAGTGCCGGTACATTAAAAAAAATATTCCCGATGTTCCCATTACTCGTTAGCTCATAAAAAACGGCGATTGTTATTCATTTTAATTGTTCTCCAATCCGGTGATTTATAGTGTTCCAAAACTCTAAGAAGCGTTTAATCATAATATTCACTGGTATATATTTCGTCGTATCAGATGTATTATTTTTTATCGGATATAATTGTTTTTTACTTTTTTTAATTAAACTTTTAGAGTAATGTTGTTGTTGTTTTTTTTATGTTTTTTTAATTATTTTAATGGCATTATTTAAACACCATCTCTGCTTTTGCGTGAAAATACAGAACACAAATTTTCTCTCATGAAACTTACTTCTAACAACTGTGACACTGGAAGGGTATATACATATATACTGTTACGGATTTCGGTCCGTATACATTCTCGCTTTTAATTTAATCGCTTAGAAATCCAGTCACCTCTCTGAAATCCTAACTTCCGTTATTGCAGCAAGTCGATTTAATCCTTCGCCTTGCCAATGGAATTCGGAAGAGCTTTAAAAAATTGAAAGGAACGGTACCAAGTGTGACATTTTTCAAACACTTAAGCGCTCAGCAGTCCGGCTGTGATGTACGGACGATCTACTTTGCAGCAATGCAGGGGCGCAAATGAGAAGTTAATTTGGCGATAAAGGGTCGCGGGGGGCATCCGTTACGCTCTGTCGTTTAATTCAGCTTGTTCTCGATGTGTGTCACTTTTATTCGTTCTCCAGTCGACACAGACAGATGCACGGACGAATAATCTGTCCGCCGCCGGTAAGTCGTAAGTAATTGTATGTTGCGGTACAGGTACTGTGCTTGAGACCAGCTGAGCTAATAATCTGCGCGTAACTGCTATCCGCTTGTCGATGAATTGATTATTCGATTAATTTACCGGTATGTCGCGTTATCTGATTAATCATGAACGCCATTACGTGCTACCGCTGCGCGAAATCAGCGAGCGTCAGCAGTTCCCCAGTTGCAGTACCGCCTTCAAGAGAAACTACGTGAAATTTTGCCACCTCTTCGGTAGAAGTTCATCAGCGCGACCATCCTTGGGACATCGAACGGCACTCAAACAATGCGATCAACATGGTACAATGGAAAAGAGGTCTTTTGAATGCGATCTCTCAAAGCCTTCTTCTGTTTTCGGTCGTCGCACAATTTACGCCTGATAACCATCGAACCAAGCAATTCCACCGGCGAAATTAGCGTCCAGTCCAGAGTTGGTTCTCCACCCCCTGTTTGTCCTAACGGGAGCAATGACGAGGTGTATTCGAAGCAATTATAACAGCATTAGCAATAAAAGATCTCTCGGCGCTGTATACTTTAACGGATAAAGTAATTCTGATGCAACGAACTTCTTGAACATTTTATAACGGCCGCTGACTGATTGAAGATTTTTAAACTACATATATCGTCGTGTCTCTAAAAACGACACAGCGTATTATTAAAATATCTGCCATGGTGATCGTTTTATTTTTATTTATTTGAGTCGTTTGATTTCCACGCCGCAATGATAACTGTTTGAATTTTCAATAATGGTGTTCGAATTATGCTCGAAGGAAACACGCTGCCTAATATATGGGGGAGTGATTTTTCTATTGTAATGTATACATTACATTAAAATCTATGTAATACGTGAAAAATAAAATTAAAAAAAAAAAAAAAAAACCTTAAATAAAAGTAGAACGAGTTGAGAGAGCGAGTGAGTGAATATATGAGAACCAGTTGGCTGGCTAGCGGTTGATAGAGCGAGATTTATGTTTGCCTCCGTGGGATGGGTGGCGATGTTCGGTCAGCGATGAACACTCTGGCACATCGATCGCAGAGTAGAAGACACATTACGAAAAAAAAACACAAAAATAAAATTTAAAGTGAGTTTTCAAGACTTGGTGACGGGACATTCGAAGGAAAACGACAATCCAAATTCTTCCTTTTTCCACTATATTTTCTGGTATTTCTTTATTAATAAATTCGCTACAATTATCAGTACATCTATGTATATCGTTTATATTTTTAAATTTGCACCTTTGAATTTGCATTTAACTAAATTCATTTTGGCCGAATTGCTGCATTTTGTTTTCGTACTTGGATAGGTATAATTTAAAATGTAGTATAACAAATGCTAGTTTTAGTCTTTTCCTTTTAATCGAATAGAAAACGAAACAACTGGCGAAAATGCAAAACGTCAGGAAAAGAAAAATATCGCCGAAAACGAAAGGTGTCTAATAAAATAAAAAAACCATGTCGATTATTTTATATTGAACTTAAATACTATACCGTTACGGATGCTATGCATCAGATCGGGAGCTGCCCTTGAGGAAAATTTAACTTCCAACGCATTTCGGTATTGTCTCTTTCAATTTATGCAACATTTGAAACGTAATAAGATCAATCAAGCGACTTCTCTGAATTTCGGTCATTTAGCTTTTATAGTTAGCCATAATCAACTAAAAACGCAAACGAACATTAAGTTTAAAAATCTTAAATCACCGAAATTGCAAATAAACAAAACTGCTAAAAGATTATAATTTTGCGTTTAGACAAATTGTTTACGTGCTTAAATATTGAATCGGAAAAAAAAAAAAACGACGCATAGAAGGCTACTCTTAAAATTTAAAGTCTTATAAAATTAAAAATATTAAACTAAGCGATCAAATGAAGTCGGTGGCTATTAAGAAGGATAAAGCAAGCTTGAACGGAAAAAGTATAAAAAGAAAATTGGCGAAGAACAAAATTTTGAAGATGCTGAATAAACCGTAATAAACTTGGACTACTACCGCTGAGTGATCTGTGTTACCTTTTGTTAGCTTCATTCATGTGTTCTATTTCTAATATTTTTCCTATATAATCATTAATGCTGCCATACGTTTTGGAATGGGTAAACGTCCTTAGCTGACATTCCCAAAAAGGCAAAAAAAAAAGAAGAATCTAAATAATACCAAAAATGTTTGAAGTTTAGTATCTTAAACGGCCGAAATCATCTAGAAAGTGTTACTTTCGAAGTTGATTACATCATTCCATAAATAATAGATGGTTTAATTTTTGTTAAATATGCGTGGCTCTATTATTATTATTATTATTTTCAACTTCATTTTTGGGCGCGTCAACTACGAACATTTAGCACAAGTGAAATTTTTTGATGATGTACGGCAGGCTGAAAATAAATCGAAAAGGACAAAAGTGTGAAATTTTGTAAAAACCGGTAAATGTATCGAAAATAAAATTTTCAGCATGCATACGTTTGGCATTTTTCGACGTTGATTGTTATTGTTTCTCCATCGTCCTTGGTATAGCATTCTTTGTCAGATTCCATTCCTTGTTACTCCTAATTGCTGCTGCGTACACGTGTTGTGGGTAATCGTCTATTATTGGCAAGCCTAGGGAAAAACCCAAACAAGAAAAAAAAAAGAAAAGCGTTTTTTTTTCGTTTTTTTTCCCGAAATCAAATCATAATCCATATGCCGCTGCCAAACAATCTAGAAAACAAATACGTGATGTTATTTTTTTGCTGCAACAATTTTTCGAATTAGTACAGTACGATTTTATCAGTTCATTACTTGCTCACTTTTATTATTATTATTATTTATTATTTATTATTATTGTTATTATTATTATTACTGCGTTGCCGTTTGCTATTTACGATGATCATTCAAAACGAACTGCACGATGAGGGTAGCCAGAAAGGTAAACGTACTATTTTACGCCGGTGACAAGTTGTTGTTATGAAAATAAGTTTAAAAAAAAAAAAACATAAGTCGAACTGCGAACGATAAAACCAGGAAACCAGCTACAAAAAGTGGTAAGATGTTTATTATTAAGCACGCACATATACTGTAAACCGGCAAGGTTTACAAATATACCGCGCAAACAATAATAAATGATGATAGTTAAAAATAATAAGTTGCAGCCTCTCTGACCCGTGTGTCGACATTACACTTTCATTGTTGACCTCTTGACAACAACATTTTTGTATTGTTCCGATACATCGTAACCTTTCGTGCGGAAATCGATGTTCCACGCAGATAATGAGAAGTAACGGGTTTTAACTTTTTTTTTTTCTCAACTTTCACTAGAACCAGCAGGATACAATTCTCATTTTAAAAAATACCCTTGCATTTAAACAAACAAAAAAAAATCATCATCACCGCTTCCGAACAATTTTGTTAAACTACCTATTATTCCGTATGGGTAATTTAATCCCTTTACTTACGCGTCTATATGTGTTGTTGACCTATTTTAGATAATTCTGAAATAATGTTTTGCCACCCGAAATTATTATAATTCTTTATTTTTATTTTTTTTGGCGAAAAACAATTAATCGGATATTTTGGTAAAAATTAATATGGCATAGTCAGTCACTCTTTTTTAGCTCATGAAAAAATTATTCAGATCATTTGGCTTATTAAAGTGTCATTAAATCATCATAAAATTCGGAATTCAAGAGAAGAAGAAGTTTGCAGTGTTAGTGCGCAAGTAATTCACGATTTCGATACATACTCAAATTTCTACCTATTTCAATAAAATCATCAAAACCGTTAACGCTTATCTAAAACCTACATAAACTCAGAAAAATAACTACTCTAAATAATATACACCTGGTGGAATAAATGAAGTACCAGATGAAATTTACAGTTTGACGATAAAAACATTTGCAAATCATGAAAAATTATTTTTAACAAAAATATTATAAATACACAATATGGTGGGCCATAGGCCATTTCCTACGCTGTGATAAGAGTCGATTGTGGCAGGGCCTTATCTAGACCAAAATTTCGGGAGGAGTTAAGAAAATATTTTTATAATTATATATATATATATATATACATATGTGTGTGTTATCATGAAATGTATTTATTTATAAATAGTACACTAAAGCCTTGCAGTCAATTATTGTGTATGCAATATTCGAACACTACAATAAAAATAGATAAAAAATAGTGGATGGAGTTGATTGATTCTTTTTTTTTTCTTTTTTTTTTTCTATTGATTCTTCGTTCTTAAGAAAGTAAACTATTCAGCGATGGTATCATGTGCATACGGATGAAAATCGATGAACATAAACTGAGTATTCGTCAAAAAACGTGAAAAAATGTGGTCCCTTTAGATAATTTTTTTTTCTTCATATTTTTTATTAGTACAACAGAGACGATTGACTTAAAATTACTATTAATTTGCCAAATTACCATGGAAATGTAACTTTGAATAAGGAAAGCGATTATACATTTTGACGTGTTTACCATGAAAATGCAGTTTAAAATAAAAAAATCGATTTTTTTTTTTTTTTTTTTTTTTTAGCATAAAATTTGGAGAATAACGCGACAAAATTATTGTAATCCTCATACAACGTTAACTTTTTATTCGATAAAAAATATATTTCAGAATGATATAAGTCTTAAGGTGATTTCATCATAATTCTTATACAGCATTAATACTTATTAGAGTAGGCACCAAATTCATATTACAGTATCTAGAAACAATTTAATGAATACTTTATGCAGTTTTTAATTATTATTGTAACATGAACTTGATGCCGACTCTAAAAAATCCAAAAAATTAATGTTATATAAAAATTACGATAATATCACTTTAAATTATATTACTCTGAAATGTATGTTTCATCGAATAAATTACTTTTTACCTTTTTGGTGCAGTTTTATTAAATTTTTATAAAAAACTTTGAAGCCGGTGTTTTCTTTTTTTTTAAAACCATTTTATTCGGCAAGTTATTTCATAATACATAGTGTTGAAGTTACAAATGAAACGTTGAAGATGACAAAACGAACAATGCGTTCGCGAAAGCATCAACTTTTTCTTTGCAACTTTTAGTTCAGTTATTATTGAACTTTACATTTCACGATTGTTTTGTTTCGTTTAGTTCGTAGTCTCCACAGAAATCCACGGATTCTACTAGCTAGTACACAGTTTAATTTGTGCAGTATTGAATTTCATTTTTTTGTTCTGTACCTGAAAAAATAATTTCTTCAAAAGTGGATAGTACGTCGCCAATTTTCATCTAGTTGCTCGAGTTCTAGGTTATTACCTTTCTTAATTTGTAATGATTTGTGCCATTTTGTTTTTCGCATCATAACTAGTGAAAATATTACACTATTCGATGAGTCGTGTAAAATTTTCGATGTGGTTTTTAAATTTTTTGTTTAGATTTTTCTTCAATTATTTCGCAAAAAATATTCAAATCAGAAATTTTATTCTCAAGTCCTTGTTGTTTAAGTATGTACTTCAAATATTACAGGGGTATGATTGGATGAGGGGTCGGTAACAGTTTTGCATTGTCTGTGGCATTTTCGTAATTCATGAATAACGAAAAGTCTAAAACATCGAGGAACATATCATCATGTTGAAACCAGTAACATCAGTGGCAGGACAAAAGTGGCACGTAACTTATTTTAAGTTTTTTGGCAGCGTAATTACTTGATCGCTCCATGTGCTACGTTCGGTGTTATAATCGCCATCGTAAATGAAAACGTGTTCCTTGATTGTTTGAAAATTATATTATACTTCCGGTATGTGGAATTATCCGCGACAATAAATTGCTGCCACGGAAGATCTCTTGTGAAAGTTTCAAAAGAAAAGTATTATTAGAACGAATTTTATTTATTTAATATATATATATATATATATATGTAGTACATATGTGTGTGTGCGTAGGAAACCCACAAGTATATGAACGTCCCCTATGTTTATATACCGTGACGTTTAATATTTCCTTGGCACTTTCACATGAACATTCTAATAATCTTTATAATTTATACATATAATTTAGTCAATTTGCCCTGGGAACACAGACTTTATAAGAATACATGAACAATTTATGCCTCTGTGTAATTCCCAGTTATTTTTACTTTAAATGGAACGAATATAGAGAAAATCGATTAAAACATTAATAATGTTAAAATAATTACTGCACAGAAACCGTTTTAACCTATTAGCACCCAGCGTCCTCATTTAATGGCAGTTCTGTTTTACGTATTCTAATAATTTCCTTGGTGATATTTAATTTTTTTAATATTCACAACATACGTATTCGTTCCGTTCGAGCTGTGTACAGAGTCGTAAATACATTTTCACTATGTCAGTAATTGTTACTTGTTTATCTCAGCGTAATAAAATTCGGCAATATGACATTTATTTCATTACATGTCATCGGAAATAGTTATAAATGCCACTTTTAAACATTTCAGATGTAATTTATCTCTGGCCATATTTCATTACGACACGAATCCTCAAACGATGATCCTCCTAGCTTTTAGGAGAGCTGTATTTTTTCTAACGTTCACATTATTGTTTTTTGGATACACTTTTTCACAACGCTTCGGGGAAGAAATTATTCCTCGAATGATAAACTAACTGATGAAGAGGATGATACTAATGATAATCTTCTGGAGACACCTATAATACATGTTATAGCTGGAACTGTTGAAGAAGAGCTGAAAAGGAGACTGAACAAACTACCTAGTTGTTTTATTTAAGAAGGCGTGCAAAGAAAGCATAAGATTCGTCCAAAATCTTCATTTACGGGTCATCTCAGTGTACCGTGTTAGATAAATTATACAGTTTGAAGTTTCGAAACATTTTTTTTATTTTTGTATATATATATATATTACTTTAGTCTACGCAAAATGTGAACTTTGAAAACGAAAAATAAAATGAATTTTTGCATTTTATCCAAGAAGAATTTGAGATTTTCATACGATTTTTAAAATATTTATGGGATCGCACCAATTGGTAATTTTTACAAAAATCATTACAACCGTTGTAATGCCTTTGTCGTGCTACATTTGTAATAAACAATATTACAATAAAATATTTTCGTCGATACATTTCATGAACGTATCTGAAAACTGAAGTAAAAAGAAGAGTATAGTTAGAACGGCGATTTTATAGTAAAATTTATTCTTATACCTTAGTATGACGAAGATGCCGCATTATAAGAAAAAAAAAAAAAGAATTGGATTAAACGAAGGTATCTATTAGAAAATTGTAAGATAAAATCAATAAACATTTTCTAATAAATGCAACCATTATGTAACACTTTCCAAAGTATTACATAAAATATGATTTTCTATGAATTTCTAATTTGTTTTGTACTTTTCATAACTGGTTGCATTAACCTTTTTGTTTATTAAAATCGACTCGAATAATAAAATAATTCGTGATTTTAATAACATCGTTTTAACTTGTATTAAAGAGCCAGATATTGTTAATACATGGCCCAGGGTCCGAAAAAAAGGACAGCCTGGAAAAGTTAGTACTCTTGTAAAATATTCAGAAATTCTTAAATTATAAATCTGTTTGACCCTGTAAATTGAGTTTCATTGAAATATTTCTGTAAAAAAAGTGTAAGCGTTTTAATGTGATCGAGAATTTCATAGTTTGGCAAAATAGTAAAAATAAATTTATAAATAAGATGATGGCAAAAAATGTCTGAAAAATAATTATTAACTTCGGAAGTAATTCATAGTTTAAAACTAAGCAAAGAAGAATTGATCAACTGAATTTAAACGTGACATCATCGCGAGAAATATTTTGCGCATACATCTCTTTAATGCCCCCTGTCGGAATAATTTCTAGCACGGCTACTTAATTTTAAACATTTTAATTCTATATGTTCCTTACTTTGTCGAATGCGCGCATTGATAAATATAATAGCGAAAAAAATAAATAAACCGGAAAAAAATACCATTATTTAACGAGTAATTATTTTATTTCCATTTACAGAGTCGAAGAAAATTAAGGAATTATCCACAGAACAGTTCTCAGGCGAAGAGGAATACAAAAAGAATCCTGATCTAAAACGTTCTGACATTGATGCTCTTCGAGAATGGATCAAAACAGAACCGCAGATTCCTGAAGATATATCAGGTATGTGATACCATTTTCTTTCAACTCTGTTAAAAAAAAAAAAAAAAATCCTGATCAGTTATCTACTAATTATGCGCGAATAGGCATAAGCACCTTAATTCTCTTTGTTTTTCAGATTTTTGAACCGAACTTTTGTGTTTCCATAGTGAGGGTGGTGAACAGACTGTTCTGTTAAATCAAGTGATGACGGTTTTTTTCGTAGAAAATATCCTACTTTAACTGCCATCCTAGAACTTTTAGTGTAGAGGACACTTCGATCTGATATTTATCATTTCTATTTACTCTTCGGTCTTCATTCTTTCTACCTTTTTCAGTTAAATAAATTTTGCTTCGTTTTTCCGGTCAATTTACTTTCGCTTTCTTTATTCTATTCTTGTTCTATCAGCAGATCACCTTATTAGGTAATAGTGATTTAATTTACGTTAATGCTGATTACAAGTTTTTCAAATGCTCTTTTTCTCTTTTATTCCTTAATCCGTTTGATCTTTGAAATTTGTACTGCATATTTCTTTCAGTACACGATCTTTCCTCAGCAGTCAAAATTTTTGCCGGTTCACCTTTTCTTTTTTTTTCTTTGCAATATTGTTAAGTTTTAAACAAGTTTCCATCTCCGTGTAACTATTTTAATCGCTTTTTGCCCGTTTGCCTATTTGCACGCGCTAATATCAGTAACTAAACCGATTTTATTCCAGCTTTTTACAAGTGAAAGGACTGATTCATAAAAAAAAAAAAGGATTTTGTAATCTATTAATTTTCAGTATAATTTAGCTAATCTACGAGGATTTCCGTCAATCGAGTGGGGAAAAAAAAGAGCGGTAAATACTCTCGGTAAAAAGGAAATCTATTTTTTTTTTTAAATTTCTGGCGTAAGTAAGAAAAATATTATTATTATGAATTTGATAATAAATTTTATTAATTCATTTCATTAAAAATTAAAATTGTAAGCGGTTATTAATATACGGACGAAACCGCGAGCAACAACTACTATATGGATATATGTATACACAAACATACATGTATGTTGCTGCGGGAATTGTAATTTTTTTATTTTTCAAAGATAACGTAGACAATTGAAATCTTTCCCGATGGCGAGATACGAACAATCGAGAGATATGTATGTATATATGTATATATATAAATATAAATAGCAATAACTATGCCATTTTTACTTTCATCTCAAGTCTTGTATAAAAAATCCCGTATCAATTATTTTCTTGGCACGTCAGCAAAGGACCTTTACCCAGCAGCAACAAGAAAGAAGAGATTCAGTTAAATACTGATTCGGTCAGAAATAGACAGAATGAAGGAACCGAGCACTGGGATAATGGATTGGGAGGGAAGAGACAGGATGTAGGGGTTGCAAGGAGGACCAGGAAACCCAAGGAACAACAAATTAGGATAAAGAGTAGCGCGTTTCGACGAAAGGGAAGGACGTTCAAAGAAGATTTGATTGGGATCACATAAATCAGCTTTATTTGTAATGCTGATCACATCTTCGCTGAATGTTCGTCGCTTTCTATCGGACACTGTGTTTCGTATTCTCTAAACCAGAGTATACGAATAGCGTGAAGTGGTTGATGATTTGCCTCGTTCTAGACGCCCTTCCACATCGAATACCGGCGAAAACGTCTGAATTGTGAAGAAAACTGTGTTCGAAAATCGTTTCATGTGAGCTTTAGATGAATGGCTAGTGATCTCAACATCTCATACGGAAAACCTTTCAGCACATCGTTGTGGATATTTTAAGCATACGACGCTTGCCGCTCGGCTTAAGAGCTGAATTTCCTGTAAAAGGCCATCGAACAAAAGTTGCTAAAGAAATGATTTCCTGGGGTAATCCAAACTTCATGAAGCAGATAATTACGGGAGGCGAGACACAGATCTATGAGTACGGCATGAAAACAGCGATCATCGCACTTCAAGGGCGAACTGAAATTGAAAAAATCGCGCCAGAGTCGCTCGAAAATCAAGGTTATGCTAACAGTTTTCTTTAATTACCGAGGTGTTGTCCATTACGAATTTTGGCCACCGGGTGACAACAAGGAGTATTACCGGAGCGTTTATGCTTTTCGCCGCAAACAGCCGGATTTAGGGGCCAATAACAATTGGATTTTGCATCGTAGTAATGCGCCATCGCACAAAGCGTAGATTGTGATGGATTTTTTAACCAAACGCAGTGTAAATATCCTCCAGCAGGTACCCTCCGTGTGACTCTTTTCTCTTCCATCGGCTTAAACTATCACTTTGTGGGGAAAAATTTAAGTCTCTCTGGAAGCCACGAAACAGTATACGACGATAAAAAACATTCGTGTTTCGGCCTACCAAAAATGTATGGATGATTGGGTCAAGCATTGGCGTATGTGTACTGCTTCGGATGGATGTTATTTTGAAGGAGACAGAATGAATTTGCCCGAAAAGTAACGCAAACTTGTTTTATTTACAAATTCCCGGTACTTATTGATCATACCTTGTATACTCTTTCCTACTCTTATAATTGATCTCTATCGACTTTGAAAATTGCAAAATGTCCCTTACAGAGTTGTTACCTACTAGTCTGTAAAAGAGACACGTGTGAATCATTATACTTTTTCTATTTGTAATTGTCTTTAGATTATACACGGGCATATGAATTACGACGGTAAAATGTTCCTCCACACGCGCACATACATACGACAATTTTTTCAATCTGGAAATTTTACGAAACATTAAAATACAAACTTAGTAAAGAAATAACAGAAAAGAAAACGTCAATATCTCGACGTTCATAAATTTTACCCTGCTCCAAAAATATATAAATTTCTTCTTAGGAAGCTTCTGATTACGTATAATAGAATGAGAATCCTTTTAAATATCAAATTAATACCTAGACCTCCCTATTAGTTATTTCACAGCTAAGTTTAAATACTCATACTTACTTACAGTCCGCAATAAAAGGTAATGTGGTACATTTTTTGTTTTCCATTTTCAGAACAGAAAAGAAAAAAAGAAAAATAAACAAAAATTAAAAAATTCATTTTTTTTTTTTTATTCAATCAATCTTAAATGATATTATTGAGAAATGACTCGTGGTTTTAATGAAATGATTCTTAAACTCTCCCATATGTAATGAACCTATTTTTCAATCGTCTCGATCTTCGCAATAAATTAATTATATATTATAATCTTTTTTTTTTTTTTTTTTTTTTTAGTACGCCTTCCTGCTTTATAATTGTCTGTATAACATAATGCGTTACTTTTTATATTTTATTTTTCTATTTCACATTTCTGAAACTGAACTGCACAGTTCCAAAGGGAAAGCCGTGACGGTTCCAAATATCGCCCATTTGCTATAGACTGGAAGAGTTGTGTTAATATATTTCATATGCTATAAAGAGTAAGAACAATAATTAATCGGCCGCGTAAAAATAACTGGTATCGGACTGAAATAGTTTAGAAAATATAATCGATAATTTCATCATCAAGTCCATTGTCCTACGTAAGGACGTGGTGGCATCATATTCCTTTTACCGTTTCCTTTCATTTATTTCGATCCATTGCTACGTGAAATGCTTCTGACAACTTGTATCCCCAACTGATGCATTTACTTGATCAGCCCATCATAGTGGCCATCTTCCTCTGGGACGTTTTCCTTGCACCTTGCCCTGTATAATGTTTCTTTCCATGGAATTTATTTTTCTGGCTATGTGACCGAAGTAGCTGATCATATTCCGATTTATTTCCTGCAGGAGTCTGGTTTCTATCTTCAGCTCTTCTAGAATTGATTCGTTGGTTCGGTGTGCCGTCCAGCGTGGACGGCACACCGAACCAACGAATCAATTCTAGAAGGCATTTATCCGAATTGCATCTACTTTTTTTTTAATAAGTAGTCCAAGATTCTGATGCATATTTCGCAATCGAGAAGATCAATGTGTTCACTAATTTTAACTTGATATGTTCTTCGTTATATTTGTATCCTTCCATATTTTTTTTCAATTTCGTTGTTGCAGCTCTCGCCATTATTGCAATGCGTCTGCGGATTTCTTTAATTTAGATGAACTTAAATACACCGGCCTACCGTAATAGTCGTAACTGAAATTGAGGGTTCTATCTCGCTTAAAACTGCATTTTTCATTATTTACCTAAACGAGTAGGGAAACCGATGCGTAATCAAATTTAATTCGGTCGCTAGCGGTACTTTGGTAAAATGCTCTGATTTTCGTTGTGAGCTCTATTTTATTTATTAGTAGTTCCTTTTTTTTTTTTGGATTTTCCTCTTTTCCCCTTTCAACAATTACTTATTAGTAAAAAAAAAAACTTAAAAAAAAAACAAAGACAAAAAGGAGGATAAATTCGTAATTACAACCGCTCGAACAAATCCCTTAATAGGATATTTTTCAATTTTGAGCGCAAAGGCGCACTCAGGATTTTTTTTTGGTCGGGGCTAGAATTTAGAAGGTTAGGGAGTGGTAACTCGGAACCTCCACTAAGTATCTATCTATTTTCGTAATAAAAAAAAAAAAAAAAAATACAAAATTAACGAATATTATTTTTACAAAAATTACAAAGCTAACGAATTTTATTTAAAATAATAATAATAATAATAATAATAATAGAAACGTAACATCATGTTTGTAATAAGCACAAATTAGATAAGCATACGAATTTTATTTTTAAAAAATTAGTTAAAAGTATATAACATTATACTTGTAATATACGCAAAAAGTAAATATGTATGTTTTTTTTAAAAAAATGAAGTAAAACAAAACATTACAAAACGAAATTAAGACTTCGAAGATTTTTTGGGGGGAGCAATGGCCCCGTGGCACCCCCTTGAGTGCGCCAATGTTTGAGCGTTCTTCCTTTTTCAAACGTGCGCACGATATTTTATATGCTTGTGTTTTATCAGGAATGGGAGCAATTTCTTATATCGGGCAAATGATATAGTTATTAAAAGTCGCCCTGTTGGCGGATAATGCAACTCCCTGAATAGATTTAGCATTTTGTTTTTTATCGGTACGGCCGCGGACATTTTATTGTTTATTAGGTCGACGCATTTTCATACACCGATATAAAATCGGCAGTTCTTCCTGTCATAAATAGGAACTACTAATTATCATATGACTACACGTTGATTACAAATTCAAATAATCCGTGATTTTCCTTCTGGCCCAGCAGCCTTCACCCTATGGCTAGCTTTTAATTGTTTATTTGATTGTTTACAAACAGTCATAACAGGTACATCGGTATTTTAGTTGCCCTTGACGTATTTTTGCACAAAATATAATCCATTTAGATAAAAGCAACGGTTCAAATGAGCCATAGCCATCGGCGGCAGCGTATTCGATTCCGCGAGAATTTCTGTCACGAAATTGAATCTACAATCTCCGCGAAGTACCAGACCATACGATCCCTATTTTAAAACTTCTAGACAACCGTTGATTCTTGCCCCGATGTTCCTTTTTTAAATATTGCATTAATTCTATCGCATAAATATTTTCGTCCTATTTTCTTCTCTAACTTTGTTATTATTTATTATTATTAACACTAACGAAATATATCGAAAAAAGCGAAAAATATACATAACCTAAACGTATTAGATGAAATTTTAAATTGTTTTTTTTTTTTTTACTAACTCCAATCGTAATATACGATCAACATGGAGAGAGTCTCGGTTAACGTCAAGGAAAATTAAAATAAATTATAAAAACTACATTTTGAATTTAAAGTATTATTTAAAAATCTAACCGGTCTACGCGAATCTAACAAGGTCCTACTTTGTCGAAATTATTTACGAAGATACAGCAATTTTTCGGATGTTAGGTCAAAAATGTCGATTTTGGGATTTTTAGCGTTTCTGATAGTGCGTGTTCTATGGCCAAAAACCTCTAGCCTGTCTCCTGGTTGCTATGCAAAACTTTAAACTCGTTTTTCTCAAAAGTACGCTTTTTTCGAATTTCAACACTTCGATATCTCGGCGAGTTTTATACGTAGAAGGCTCCGCGTGTGAGGTCTCAATCGATCAGAAATTTTCTCTAGTATACCGTACTGAGCTTAACTTCATATCGATAAAGTGAAACCTAATTAGGTTACAACTGTCTAATTATAATACGAAAAATTTTTCACACGTGACTTTATAATTTTATTTAAATGATATACGCGGTTATTTCTGTGTTTCGGTATTTTTAGTTTTTTTTTACTTAAACGACTCCGAAAGTATTCCCTTCGACTCTGTTTACAAATATGCACATTCACATACCCTTTTTTTTTCCCTTTTATAAGTGGTTATATATCTCCTATCGTGGATCGTGGTGGTATACAATATTAAACTAGAGACTGATTATCGGCAGTCCGAATGGGAATGAAAAGTCCCCCCCCCCCTCCTGCCGGAAAATCGTTTAACGTCGATTGACATTTTCGGCTGGGTGACGCAAAATTAAATTATCGGGAAAAGAAAAAAATTATAGGCAACACCAAAGATAATGTTATGTTAAAATTTCGGTAGCAGGAAAAATTAAAAATTACGATAATAAAAATTTTAAATGTTACTACTATTAATAGACAATTTTTTTTCTTTTTTTTTTAATATTAATATTAACGACGTTGGTAATTTGTGATATGCCTGTTTACATCGAAGCCTAGGCACTTTATATGAAAGATCTGAATGAGACATATTAATTAGAGTGTAAAGCTTATAATTAGAACGAAGTGACGAGGTAGCGCACAATTGCGATTTATTTAAGATAATTCAAGCGTGTTGGATAAATTTCGCGCGTTACCTACTTTTCATAGCGAATGTTACGAAACATTCCGAAATCTTCACTGAATCGATCAGTTTTGTCAAATTCACTTTGTTTTTAAACCGTTTTGTAGTTTAAAAACAATTCAAAAACAAATGTTTTTAAACGGAATCAATCATTGCTAGCGTCAGAAAGAAAACATTCTCCGAAATAATATATTGATGACGTCGTACCATTTATAAGAAGGCATTAAATTCGACGGCAACCGTCTCGTGCTAGAATGACGAGCGTCTAGGACCTGAAAATGCAAGGCAATCGAGGCTTACCAGGAGCGAAACAGTAGCAGCATCACTTAGCTCGCCTTTTCAGTACCAAAAACAATAATCAATATGTTATTTGTTTCACTTAATTACAGTTATTATGTTTATAATACGTTTTGCGCTATTTCTCTTTTTTTTTAAAATTGAAGATGCTTAGTCAGTACGCCTCGTATTTTAAAGTCCTATTCGGCACGTTTTTCTATCTTCATTTCCGTCATTCGTCCAAGATTTCATCATATTTTCGCTATCAATGAATTTTTGGCGGTAATTTTTGCTAAGACATTTTCCCTGCAGTAGTGAATATATTTGAAAAATGTGAGAAAGGAATGAATAGTGCTCTAACAGGATTCATATTAATTATTATACCTTATGTGTATGTGTCGTTAAAATATATCTACCTATGTATGTATATTTTTATGCGTAAGATTTTCACCTTTTTTCTTTTTATTCTGTTATGTTTTTAAGACTTAATGTCGAACATGTAGCCTAGACGTTATCCGCGGATTAAGAATAAAACAAAATGGCAATGTAGCAATAAAAAATAGTCATTTACTACGTCAATGCGTTCCACACTAAGAGAAACCGACCACTATTTACGTACGCTAAGATCCAAATTACATTGTAAATTGAAAGAAATAAAAGTTATTAATAAACAAATTCCGAATACATTAACAGATAACAAATCTGGTGGAAAACAATCCGGAATATGTGCAGTATGCAGAAAATTTGAATATTATAAAACTAATAAAAATATTGTTGATTTTCTGGGTGTTTTTTTTTGTTTTGTTTTTAATGTACAAATCGAAATCATTCGAACTTTTTTTCCCGCTTTTAAAATCGTTTACTTCGTTACATAATTAAAAAGTTATAAAAATCGAAAAACGCTCGTCTTTCTAAAATGTTTTATTTCGAATAAAATCCGTTCGCATTACATTACCAAATCAAAAATCCTCCATTCCATTATTTCATGTACCGTATACGATTAAAAATAATTTCATTTTGAAATTTCATAAATATCATCGGTGTTTTTAATTTTACTTTTTTCTCCAAATCAATTTTACTTACAATTAGAACCAAATTACAAAAATCCTCAATCGTAAAATTCAATTAAAAATTAAGACGAGTTTTATTAATAGTTCCCTTAATTATACTGGGAGCTACCCGGTGATACACGATAAAACGTGGTAATTATTCCCAGTGTTACCTAACATAGTTGGCTGTAGCACTCCGATTCGGCTTACTTCTTATCTCTTACTTTTTCGTTTAACGTGGCGTGTTTACTTAGCTAGAGACATGAGATATGGACAAAAGAATTAAATGTTGGAGAACGAATTGATTGACCTCAATCGTCGCACGGTATTTTAGAAAGGGAAAGAAAGCTATTTAAAATAGATGAAGCTTTGTGTAAAAATTTTAATGTGTACAAAAGGTAATAACTGAAGATGGAGCATATTAGCCGGTACAGCAGTAACAGTAAAAGGAAAGATAAAATGTCTGTGTTAATATTTCGACTTTTGACTTTGCCGACATCCACCATTAATGTGAACCTAGACAAGTTTAAAAAAAAAAATTTTTTTTTTCATTTTTCATATAACTTTCCGACCACAAACATTATAACGGCCAAAGCCCGACTAATACAAATATATATATATATATATATATATGTGTGTGTATGTGTATGTATATATACTCGTACATATATGTATATATGCATATGTATTATAGAAAAAAATAGTTTTAATAGGAGCAGATAGTTGTCGGAGTATTAACTTTTTTATTCATCTAAAGTAGTGAAAAATATTTCATCGTGAATTTCTATATCGTTTTATATGCCGTAGCAGATTAGTCGTTTTATTCGATTATACATTTCTTTATGGGGAATTCTAAACAGATACTGCTTAAATGTCTGCAAAATAGAACATATTTAGTAATTATAATTTCCTCTATCTATCTGCAGCTAATATAAGTAGTAACCAACTGAAATAGTACCAATGTGAGATGAGAAAAATGTAAAAATTCACGGTATGTTCTAAAATTATTTCTGCAGAAATATACATTAAATGAATACATCCGTCATTGAGACAGACAATTTTTTGTAATTTCACGTTTCCATTAGCGACACTCACCCACCATAAGGATGATGGCAATTATAAAATATCGCAACCTTTTTACAGGAAATTTCACACGTTTGCCACTTGTTTTGTTTTTTTTCGTGTCATTAAAGTTTGTGGTTACTGAGATTTCTTGCCCCCAGTTTTCCGCTAGAATCACTCATGTGCCGCGACTGTTTATTTGTTAAACTATTATTCGCGGCTTACTTCCATATGTGAAGATAGTTTTACATTTCGTTACCCATGGACACGCCTCGTCCCCTGACTCAGAATCCCGAGGATGTACATAAGTACACCCCCAAGGAGGATATATATATATATATATATATATATTAAAGTGATTCTTACGCTGAGAGTAATATGAAAATCTCATTACGAAATTTGTTATTACACGATATTGTTTTTAAAGATAAGCGACCTCTATTACTTCCTCCACCAAAAATTAATGTACAAGAAAAATAAAAATATATTCTGAGAATAATAAAAAAAAAATTTTTTTTCGATTTTGTCAAGAGAATAATGCAACCACTTGAAATTGACTTTTCTGTGTAAAACAAAAAAAAACAACATTTAGAAATGGCCTCGGAGCAGTGGCGTGGCAAACGGGGGCAACATAAGCAGCCCCCCGAGAAAAAAATGCGGGGGCGATGCCCCTTCAGAAAAATACATATTATACCAGTATATATAAAAGTTATTTAATAAAAAACCAAGAAAGTTAAACGAAAGGCTAAATAAATGTGAAGAGAGACTGTTTAAATTAATAAAATTCAATTTTTTAACCATATTAAATATTATATCGTCGTCACAAAAATAAAACAAAGTGGCCACCGAACCGAGAAAACGAAAACCAGAAATTTCGGATATACTTGGAAAAAATGAAAATTCGGTAGGATAAAATCATTTAAAGTAAAAAAGAAAAGCATTTTTATTTCATTTCGTAATTAAAGCCTCTTTTTATTTATATAAAATATTATCATTAGCGACAAACAAAACTACATTCTTTTTTTATTAATCTACATATATAGGCCTCTCTACGTTTAGGGGTGATTTATATTTACCCCCCCCCCCCCGGTTGTGAAATGTTGGCACGTCACTGCCGCGTGATTTTCCCTTGGCAACATTCAAAGGACCGAATTATACGTATATACATATATTTTATTATTAATATTGTTCGATAAATAGTAAAACTAGTGCATATAATTATCGGATTAATACGGTCTGAAGTGCTCCTTTTAAACGTTTTTGATTACCAGACGCTGCCGTCATCTTAAACATTTAGACCCAGCTATGCTTCTTTTTACTTTACGATCGTTTCTATAATTACCTTTAAAATACTTATAAATTCATTTCCGATATAGTTCCAATCGCGTATAAGATCTGAAATCCGGATTGCTCTAATCTTTGCTATTTCTAAATGTCAATTTATTGCACCTAAATAATTCGAACAACTACAGAAATTCGCTTGCACCTTTTGAATCAATCAATTCAATTTTGTTTTAACTTATGTTCTCATATATATCTTTTTTTTTGGAGGATAACCAAACCTTTGTCAAACGATTTAATGCCAAGCCAAAACAAATAGTAATAATAAAAGAAAAGAAAAGAAAAGAAAAGAAAAAAAAGAGGGCATTCGAATTTAGCTATAAACTAAAAGATTACATTGATATTTATTTCAACAATGGAACTAATAACTTTAAAAAGGCGACTGCGTATAAATTGGATTTTAATAAGTTAAAAAATTTTCATCACGTGTAAATCAGATAATTAATTATCTCGCAAAATGATGTTAATGTGTTTTTTTTGGATTTTTTTGGATTTTTTTTGTTTGTTTTTTTGATTTTTTTTGTAATTTCACCATTAGTCGTGATGTGCAGCATTAGCGAATAAACGTAATAACAGTATAATTTTTATATGGAGAAAAATAATGCAAGGAAAACAACCAGAGGAACCGATAACGCAGACGGCATAACCATGGCATTTCGAATAATACACACATCACGACCTTGTTAACAAATGGAATTGATAAAATGGATATAATAAGCGTATCAATTGACTGGAAAAAAGAACTAGTTTCGCTCAAATGAACTTTCTTCTTCGCTATGTACTATATGTTTTCTTCGGTCAAAATGAATTTAAAGTTAAAGAATAATTGAGGATTTGTTAAATAACGCTCTTATCTAACTCTTTATCGGCGAAGTTGTTACTATAATCTATGCGTTACGGTTCATTTCATATAGACGCGTAAACTTGTTCGTTTTAAAGAAAAATCTTACATACGTACAACAGATAAGTTGAAGTTCATAAGAAACCGAAATAAAGGAAGAAGTAATCATGTTAGAAATCATTGTTTGACAGTATTATTACGCTGTATTTTCAATCGTATTAATGATGATCGAGTATTGTTTAAAAAAATGACGTATAGTATTTCCTTCTTATTACTGGGTTAGTTACGATTTCAGTACCTAATTCAAAAATCACTGCGTTTCCTGTCAATATTCCATTTTGTTTATTATTTTTATTTGTTAAGCTGCGGTACTTTTTTTTTTCGATATATTATAAACATTTTAAGAATTTCAAAAAAGCTCTATGAAAACCGCCTTTATTAGCAGCAAACGAGAAATTCTGGAAACTTTTTAAATTGACAGTACCGGATATACCTGTTCGTACACTTAGTCTGCTATAAAGCATTATACACTGCACAAATGAAGTACAAATTTTGATACTCTTTTCAGTCTTTATTTGCATTACGAAATTAATAAATTTGTATAATTACTTTCCGCCTAATTTTATAAAGAAACGCACTTACAATATAAAAAAAAAAAAAAAAAAAAAAAAAAAAGCATGAAAAAAATTTAAAAAATCAGTCGGAACCAAAATCAATTTAAATTATTTCCTTTTTTATTCAACTTTTCAAACCGTTGTATGTACTTAACTTTTTTTTCAACGTCTGATGCGATAGTCCTTATAGTGCGCTTGAGCATATAATATTCTTAGTCATTGGCGCACTCAAGGGGGGTGCCACGGGGCCATTGCTCCCCCCCAAAAAAATCTTCGAAATATTAATTTCGTTTTGTAATGTTTTCTTTTACTTAATTTTCTTTTTTTAAACATACATATTTACTTTTTACTTATATTTTAGCTAATTTTTTTAAAATAAAATTCGTATACTTATCTAATTTGTGCTTATTACAAACATAATGTTACGTTTCTATTATTATTATTTTTTTTTTTTAAAATAAAATTTGTTAGTTTTGTAACTTTTTTAAAAAATAATATTCGTTAATTTTGTATTTTTTTTTAAATTTACAAACCACGGAAATAGATAGGTACTTAGTCGAGGTATCAAGTTACCACCCCCTAACCCATCTTCTAAATTCTAGCCCCGACCAAAAAAAAAATCCTGAGTGCGCATTTGTTCTTAGTCCTGAGGCATGGCAAGGATTCGCGCGAGATGGAAAAACAGGATAATGAAATATGTTTAAATTTAAATAATAATTGAATAGAGTTCATATTCGGTTAAAGAAGCAGATGTTGGATAGGTAATCGAAACGTTTTACTATAGCGCTCGGCAAAAGGATAAAACGTCGTCGAATTTTTAGCAAATTAGTTATAATCAGTTAGTTTAAAATAATTTAAAAAATATATGCAGTAGCCACGTTAATTAGGCAATTTTGCCGAAGGAGAAAAAAGAGTTTATTAATTACAATAATAGTTAACAAATATTAAATTTGAAATCTCGTAACAGTTGACATATAGGTGCGTATGAATATTTTATGAAATTCTTAGTTTTTACGAAAAAGAACGGACTTGAATCGTTTTCCCTTAAACTTCATTTGAAACTATACAGTCATTTGCGAAACGAGACGTATTATTAATAATGATTTTCACTCCCAGTTATAAATTTATATTCTCGTATAATAAATAATTTCTTTTTAAACATCGAAATTTATTTGAAACATTGGAGTACGAGACTTCGTTTAATTCAACTTTTATTCCTTTTTCGAAAAGGAAATTTGAGATCGTTTATTTCAAAGTTTTAAATGATTTATAATACGAAAAACATGTCAGAAAGTTGAATATAGAAAAAAATTAAAACAAAAACTGTTCCAAATTCAAGCAAAAGTTAACTTTGCGGTACATTTATTTATTTTACCAGGTGACTTTGCCCCCTCCTCGCATCGCTCGTCAACCCTTATACAGTGATCTCTTCGCTCGTTCAGTCACCTTCACTCCCCCAACTCTCGACTGTTTTTTACATAATAGAGAGAAATGATAATGGGAATGTTATACAGGGGTGGTGGTATTTATTTAAAAATAAAATTTAAAAAAAAAATTTGACCGATACTACTGCTAGAAATAATAATTTTTTGGGAAAGAGGTCAAAACCAAATATAAAATTCGAATATCGAAGTACTTCAAATTCTAGGATGCGATTTTGAAAGCGAAAAATAATATTGCAGATCTACTTTCAAGAAATGGAAATGCGTTTCAAATATAGAGCCCGAAAAAATTGATTAAGAATTTAATATCGTACCTGATTTGTTCACACGAATAATAAAAATAAAAATCCAATCACGTTGACTGTATCCTTGTATGGATATCTTTTTTTAAATTATTGATAATAGCTCGCGCTCCCCTAATTAGAGGTTCCGCGGAACACCCTTTTTAAAAATTATTTTGAATGGAATTTTAATTTTCGCGACATACTGCAATAGACAATCATTGTGCATTGCATGCTTAATGAGCAGGAAGTAAGTAGAGTATTTCTTGTGTGAAATACCGTATTTAGAATTAGTTTTCGTAACGTACGGGGTTGGTTCACCTGCAAGCTAACCGCCACTCCCCAATGCGTATAACACACTGATGATACAGTGAATAATAAAAACGGAATAAATGCTCATCAGCAAATAATTGGCCTAGATAGGCAGATAAGTAGTTAAATTTTTCTTCGTTTACCTCTAAGATATGATACGCGCTTATTATTCCGAGTTAATTTTCTAACTGAAATCGTCCCAAATATTTAATATCGCATACTCTATTCAAAGAAATATTGTTGACCATTTATCTTTTTATTTTACCACCGAAATTTCCACCCGCGCCTAAGTATAAATTTTACTTAAACCAATTAGTACGGTATTTCTACATTCTTCCGAATTAGACGTTGCGGAATATAGCGAGTACTAGTTACTTGACTGTATCAGATCATCCGCGAACTGCAATTTACACATTAATTAAATTACTTAGGCCTGTATAGATAAGAAAAAAGTAAAGCCTCCAGAGTGTACTCCCTCGGGGTACTCTAAAATTTCGTATTGCTCGAACATTAAACACGGCTATTTTAGTAGCATCGTATGTAGATCTGATCTCAACTATCTCGGAACTCGCAAAAATTTAATTTCCTTAATAAAATTTTAATGATAATAAGAATAATAATAATAATAATAAAAAAATCTTTAAAAGGAATTCATTTCAACAAAACATGGAAGCGTAACGAACCAATCATCGAATGCCGGGCAACATAAAGAGAGCCGCTTGAAAGATTAATTAATCTGTTGAACCGTGACACGAATCGATGATGTCATGACAGAACGTGGTAAAGGAAAGAGTATAAAACGAAAACAGTGTTTCGAAACAGAAATTATAATTTGTTAAAATTTTTTGAAAATATTAAAATACCGCGACATGTTTCGTAGTGGCGAATTACTTAATCACGATACACCGTGATTATGTGAACTACATACTACATAATATCATGATGTATCATGATGTATCACTATTATGTCGTTTGTTACTACGAAACATGTCGTTGTTTTTAATATTTTCAATATTTTATCAGTTATGAAATTATAATTTTTTGTTTTGGTGCATTGCTTATGTTTTACATATTACACGAATATAGGAATGGGCCGTTATACTTATTCCTTTTAACTTAAAAGAAACGAAACTAAACCCAGATCGAGTAGCAATGAATGGTCCTTAGCAGCATCTGCATCAGTAACAATTATTCCACAAATCGAGTGAATAGATTTTATGTTACGAGAGAAGAAGTGACAATTTGTTTACATACTGGATCTGCTATGTAAGTCCGTTTTGTAATTAATTATCTAAAACAGGTTTTTTACGGACACATCTGAGAATGTTCAAGGGTAAATTTATTATTATGACGTCGAAAACTTTGCAGTGTATTGGTGAGAGACGCGAGTGTGCCCTTAAATATTTTGATGCGCTACATTTGTATGCTTAGCGAAGCTTCCGAGTGAACAGCTGAGGTTTGCTTAAGCTGAACCGAGATGATAAACAGGAAGTTTCATTCTCTGGAAACGGCGTGTTCAGAGTAATTAAAATGTGAACGTTTTCATTGCGCACTCTTCGACGTCCGTAATGATTATTCAATTGATCGTTCAAAGAAAAACGGTTCGCTTTCAATTTAAATAGGCACGGCTTAATGTACACAGCCATTATTACGAGAGAACATAGCCTTTAAACCGGAAGGAAATTTCACTGGCAAAAAGAAATAATAATAATAATAATACCGGAGGAATAAATATTTGGTAAAGTGAATTTATTTATTATATAGTTCGGTCGCGTTTCGAAGATTCATGGCAACGGCGAATATTACAAACGTCGAATCAATTGAAAACCGACTAAATCGGAGTGGGTATCGAGATTAAAATGAACGGTAAAGATTCGGAAATTGAAAATACGCACATTTCATGACAAAATAGATAATCTTCTAGAAGATAGACGCATAGACCGAAATAAGTTTCCTCTCTGTGATAACCTCTAAGCAGAATGGAACTTTTCGCATTCCATTCGTTTCGTAATAATTTCGTTTTGCACCTATTACCTTAGTCCAGTTCATAATCTCTTGCACGGCAAAAAAAATCGAGTTTCAGCCATACAGTTTTTGTTTTCTTTTCGAAATCGAGCGTCGTCCCCATAAAGGTTGGATATATTTTTCTGATTGGCCGCGTGGCTTTCGTCTTTCCGAATAAAAGAGTCACGCTATAGAATTTAAACGACAAAGCTATTTACCGAGAATGCCGAAAATACAGAGCGTTGCTAATCCGACTAATGGAGCGCAACAAAAGCCGTTAGGCCTTTTTTACGAAGGCGATAGCGTGCTCGGCTGTATTCTCAATTGAAGAGGATAAAGGTTAGCACAAGTAAATTAATCTGGAACCGCTTACGGCCGCGAATAGACCTCTCTAATCCTTCTGTACACAAGCCGTAAATCAATGAAAAGGTCAAGAACAATCGAAGGGGAAAAAGCAACTTTAACAGCTTTTTCATTATCGTTGCGTGGTTCGAAATGAGATTTAATTTTTATAATTCACTGCTGTACTACTGTCCAACGAAGAAACGATGACTTCTTTTCTTAATTTTAGTCCGGACGGACGAAATAATAGTTTATTCTGTAGTCTGTATGATCCCGCCCGCCGATCAGTTTTGATTACACGATTTTCCGATTTTTCCGTATCCCCTCGATAGTGGAAAACGATTTTCCTAATAAATGAAATTTTAAAAGTACCACCCTCAAGCCTCAAACCTCAAGCCTCAAGCCTCGTCCGATACATGATTTACACTGCATCAATGTGTTTCCAAATATATGTATCGATTATAGTGTTATACCGTGCGCCTGTTGAACAGTTCCTAAACACCTCCGTCCGCTACCATTCAAGCAGCTTTTCCAATGGTACTTTTATCGAGGTAACTTCATAATTATGTGTTTCCTTTTTTTTCCTCTTGCTACCGTTTACTTTCCAACCGGTTGTTGTCATTATGCTTCCTGAAGCCCCGCCGTCGTGCAATTGTGTTGTCGGGAGGGGAGTTTTTTTTTTTTTTTTCTTGTTTTGGTTACACCCCAGTGCTGAGAACAAAACTATCGGTCGCTTTTTCGTTGTATTCGTATCGTACACGGGGCTCAAGCACATTTCTAAAATCATCAATCGTAACCGGGAACAGTAAATTAGCGTGTCGGGATCAAAGCTGTCTTTCCGGTCGTCATCCAGGTGTGTACCTTACGCCTTCGACAACCGCATTGCTGATGAACCGAATAATTTTTCATCTTAAATTACTTCATAAAACTTCATGTTCTGCGCTAATACCTTTTTTTATTTGTAATTTCTATACACGTGTACGCGTGTAAGTGGGGCAGCAAAACTGAACACCGTTTCTTATCCATGTTTGCGCATCTTACATTCGCAGCTCCATTTTTTGATTGTCGCTAAGGTAGAAATCACGGTGGTACGTGAAAAACTCTATATCGTTAATTTTTTCATTTTTACCAACGCTAGCGAAAAAATTATCGCACATTACCGGAATTTTATATGCGCGTTTATTCGGGAAAAAATACAGATTCACAAATCAAATGATGCGTGCATGTTTTTTTTTTCCCCCCTTTTTTCAGTAGGTTCGAAATCTGGCAACGCGCGACTATTTAATCGTACGTAAAATGTTTATTAAAGGTCCTTCGTAAAAACCGCGCTGATAACCGGAAAAGCTTACGATATCGTACGATTAATAAACGTAATTTGTTTTTTTTTCGTTTTCTGTAATATACATATATACGTGTGTTACTTGCAGAGGAACAGTTAATTGTATTCCACCACAGCTGTTATTACAAGATGGAAGACACGAAATCATGCATTAAAATCTATTACACATTAAGAGTTGGCACTCCGGAGTACTTCACAAACAGAGATATTACACTACCGCATTTACAGACTTCACTTAGCGCTTTGTAAGAATTCAATTTACTCTATAATTATAAAATACTCGTATTTTTCGTATTGTTTTCGATTATATATGTGTATATGTACTTTTCCGCTTTCTGGAAAAATAAGGAAATGTATCTTCCAATATTGCATCCTAGCATGTTCGGTATTATTATGTAAGGGAATAATTGCCGAGCCGTTATTGCACACGTTATACTGAACGTAATGAAAAACACCTCGGGTTAATAATAACAGCGGCTTAAGAGTATTGCGACACTAGAATCAGAGCCATTTTATGATCTTTTACAAAGCTGGGGCGAGTCCTTTATCACGCAAATTATACAAATGATCGCGAAATTCCCTTTTTATAAATGTAAACTATCCGTCAGTACCGCTCGGTAATTATGCTTCGTTCAAATTAATAGTTACCTCGTAACCGGCCGCACAACTATTTCAAAATGTTCCGTCATACGCAGCCTGATGGGCATTATAAATAGAAAATTGTTTTTTATTAATGCCTTTTTTTTTTTTTTTTTAAATATTTCTGCATCGTTAGTGCCATAAAACGTCTCGCAAGCAAGAGATTCCAGTGTTTTCTCTATTTCGGAAATGGTCTTAATTCTATCATTTATAAACCGCACTATTAACAGTTCAGTGTACAATGTACACAATAAATTTTCTTATAAACCGCAGGAAATCTAAACGAAATTAATAATATCGAGAAAATGTTATAATAATAATAATAATAATAATAATATTTTTGAAATTTTTCGGGAAAGGTTGCGAAAGTTTTAGAAGAAACTCGCCTAATTGTATAAAATGGCGGTTAATAAATTTTTAATCGTCTTCATTTTTTTTTTAAATAACATTAACTTGAAAAAAAAAAATGTTAAAATTAAAGAGAAATAATTTAATGTTCACTTCTTTGTTCTTTTTCTGATATTTCGATTTTTTTTTTTTTTTTTGTGCGTGTGTTAGCGGTACATCATTTGGCCATTATCCGAAGATGATAAAATCGTGAGAACAGGATGTCACTTGTTTTAAGCGTGAAATTTCTTAACTAATTCATTTTATAGGTACCATCCATTTCTGATCGTAATAAATTAACAAGATAAAATAAAATACACCTATACTAAAAAACCATCGACACATCGTAGTGTGTACACAGTCCCGTAATTTTGTGGTATTTATAATACAGCCCACTCGATTATGGGACACCACACTGTTCCACTGCTGTCCCCAGGTCGGTAATTTTTAAAAGTTTTCTGTACCTGGTAAATAGAGATATATATTTTATATATTTTGTCGCACTCATCAGTTTACCGCGATACAACAAACAATATGAAGACGATCAGGCCCGTAACTGAAAATCAACATTCGATACGTACAAAAAAATGTGTATTTGTTTAAATTTTAAACCTACGCTGAAAACAATCGAACACAAGCAAATTCGTGTGCAGTTAGTATACTACTAGTTGGATATAATTTAATGCTGACCAAGACGAAATAAGCAAAGAATACTGTTAAATACTTTTTTTCCGTTTATCCGCCTTGTTCGATTTTAAAAGTTGATGTCTACGGAAAACATAACGATTATTATAATTCTTTTTGGTTAAATTTTTCGTTTTTGGTTTTTATGACACAAAAATGTTATCGTTTATGATAAAATGATCTTCTTTCGCTTACTTGCGATTAGTACACAGTAGTCATTGAGCAATTTGGGGAACATTGTCGGAAAAGAGAAAATTTTTATTAATTTCGGCATTTTCACAAGATGTGTGCCGATACCAAGCTGAACGTCTCACGGTAACCTCAAAAAAATCCGTTAGATGACAACAGTTACGAAGACAAGAGAATCAGATGATTATTGCGTCATTCGAATTTTATTTTGGATTCCGTGCATCATTGTGTAAAGGTTACTCTCTACGTGTTTGTTGTAGGAACGTTCTTCTTTTTCACTTTAACTGCATTAAAATATACGGTATTTGTCGAAGACGTTAGAATGCGGGCTAAGGAAACTTCAAAAATTTCAGTCATACGATAAAGATGTTTTTTGTACATTGTAAAGCGCCGTTCTTTTATGTTTCCCTCGCCAATCTCGTTACAAATATGATTGAAAGATGGCAAACGTATACGTAACATTACATTTTTCAGCGTTCGATTCAATGTCATATACTTCGAATAAACTTCACTTCCAGGTTTTTTCGAAGTTTGTTTTCTGAGCGTCTGTGCAATTAGTTTCGGAATGACGTTTTCACCATTGTTTGCTTTTGCGGAAAAAACAAACCTATAACACATAATGGATCGGAAGATTCCTTAAGGTCGCGTGAGTGTCGCCCGTGTACGCGGTATTGTTTGAAGTAAGCTCATGCAATGACGTCACTTACAGACAGAAAAAATGTCAACAAAATGATATTATTAATGTTTTTTAGTAACATTTATAAAATGCTTTTTAGTAACGTATACATGTAAGATGCTTTCTAATAACATATAAACGATCAGTCTCTGACATTAATTGTCAAAGTTCACGTTCACTGTAATCGTAGTCTAACTTGTTATAATACCAGAATTATCCGTTGATCGTATGATTTCGAAAAATTTTGTATTTATCGATGTAGCGGAAGTAATCGAAGTGAAAAAATGAGAAAATTGTCTGGAAATTTTTTTTTTAGTACCTATAGATTGAAAAAGTTCGTTTCATTTCGAATCAAAATTAGAGCGCCTAAAGAAAAATAAATAGTAACGATAATGCATACACAGAGATATTATCGAACTTTGACATACAAAAGTACTTTTCGCTTTGTAACTTTTTTTTCTGAAAAAACATCAACTGATACCTCGTCCGCCTAATGAAAGTCAAACGGTATTTTTAAAGCTCGAATTACGAGATCGAAAAAGTGTAATGCTCCTATACCACCATCTCTTTCGAGATAAGGTATAAAAGCATTCCATTTTATTCTCGTTCTACATTATTAGGTAGCGTGGTAGCCTAGTGGTTAAAGCGCTTCGCTACTAACTCAGAGGTGTCATGGATTTTAGAGATTTGTCTCGTTCCAGATCCGAGTCGCTTCCAGATTTATACGTAATCTAAAATAGAGAATTTTCTGGTGGAAAGTAAAGGCGGATAATCCAAAAGTAGAAAGGAACTGGCCCCAGTATTCTCATCAGATCCATTAGGCTTATAGTACTACTATGAAAAGCTTAAGTTCACAATCCATGATACCTTATCAAGGGTATTGGACTCTTACTTCACTTTTACTTTACTACATTATTACGATATACTAATTGTTATGAAGGAACTGTGATAGCTTAAATATATGTTTAAAAAAAAACCCAAAAAAACAGGGAATACGGCGTATTTCCAGTGCGAGACCCGAACGGTTACCAGATCATATTCCACCGGCTGAGAAGTTACGACGCCAGTAAATACCATTTTATGGATGGTGTAAAGCTCCTAGCCATGGCTATAGATGCTTCGCTGTACGTCGATGGAACGTTACCGGGTTACATTTTCTTGTTCGATATGAAAGGTGTTAAGTTGACTCATCTGACCAGATTAAGCATAGGAGCGCTGAAAAAGTTCTTCCTATACGTACAGGTAAAACATATTGTATCACATTTATAATTCGGACGACGAAACGAAATGTCCACCTAATATAATACCTAGTGTATAATATTATGCTATCGTGTCTATTCTAAAAGTTTCGCTTATTTATTCGAGTCGAATTCGATGCTCACCTCGAAGTTAATTTAAATTTATCCCATCGATGGAAATGCGTAAGTTTCGATTGTCTGAAACTGGAAATAAAAGTGAATTACACTACATTTACGTCATTATGCAACCCTGCCTTCATCAATAATCTCTATCGATGACCTAATACTTCATTCATTGCACATTTCTATTAAACCGCTGTCACTTTTTACTGAAATTATTTAAGGAGTTTTTCTTTAATATACACACACGCACATATATATATATATATATCAATGACGAATCCTCCGGTCCTTCTAGAGTCTTGCGTGGCGAAGTACCAAAGCAAATTGAAAAAGTAATAAATTTGCCACCACCTCTCTGTAGTAGCAAAGGTTAATTTGACAGTTGTTAGGTTTCCAGTAGAAATTTGAAAAGTCTCTAGATTAGAATGGCAGAAAAAAAAATGCTTAATAATGTGTAAAACGCTAGTTGGTCTTGTCGAATAATAGTTGAATTCTGATTTGATAAGCTGCTCGAATTCGTGTTCGCTAGGCGCTGCGAATACTTGTTTGACATTAGCAAGTCTCCATAAGAGCGCATCGAAAACCGTACACACACAACAACAGCATAAGCGGCTAATCAAATCGCGCGTTTAACTAACCAGGTACTCCTGAACTAGAACAACCAGCGTGTCGTACTCTGCACACTTATTTTGATTTTGGCAATTACGGCTAGACTCGATCTGTGTGCCATACTTAATGTCGGGAACTTGAACAGAATCCAGGGGTAGCCATCTAACATAGACTAGTATTTAGCAGTCATTCCAACCTAGCGCAGCTCCAAATAGCGAAATGTTATTGCGCCAATGCGCACAGGGCTACATTCGGGGTTAACACAGCCGGCTGCAGTTTATATGAAAATAATTAATAATTACCTGGCGATATTTCTCGATTTATTTTCTGATTGTATTTTATTCTGCCTAGTATAATTTTGCATAAAGAAATTTAAAATATCAAATAAAACCATATTTAATTCGAAGCATTTTAGAAATTCCTGGTCAAGGTGTTTTAGCGAATTTTACACAAAAACAATTTAAACCGGTTTATCATTTATAGCAGATTTGTAATTATTGGATTTTCTCTTGAAAAAAAGAAAGGGGGCTTCTTAATTTCGCTTTGTTCATGTAAAATGGAGCTTGCGATTGCGCGTTAATTACTAGTTTAACATTCTTCTGTCTTAGGCTAAGCACATAGTGACGCGGCGAAGAGAGCTGCGATGCTAGCGAACAAGCAAAGCGAAAAGTGAGTATAGTATTGTATCGATGAGAGAATAGCAACAGATCATTCGCGCCTCAATTAGCGAAGAACGATAATGCGTTTTCGGACAGCGCTATAGTATATATTCGACCGGTCGTCGATATAAATTCAAAATCGATATTATATTGGTCGACAATTCTGCGCTAAAAATATTCTATTTAATGAAAAATGGGAAAAGTACGAGAAAATGTAATGTGCACGAAACAAATACGAGTAGAAATATGTATATACGGAAAATTTCAAGAATTAAGAAGACAGTCGTAAAAATTTTACACTCATGAATATTTCAACTTTTGATCGTATTTCACAAAATATTCAATCAAAGTTTGGACAAATTATTTTTTCGTTGCTAAATTTAAAGTTTATATATTGTAAAATATTATGTCAAATGCATAAGATCTTATCATGATTGCTTCCAAAAAATAATAAATATTACGGTAACTACGGAAATAAAAATTGGAATTTCAAAACTGGCCACATTTGACACGATAAAAGATTTTTAATTTGGCGGGCATAAATTTTCCAATATAGAAATTGCGTTAAATTGTCCATTTGTAATTTATAATTCGGAAATATTTATGCAAACTTTTAAATCAAATGTTTATACGTACACTTGAATAGATTTCATTAGTTCATCCTAGAGTTTATTCAAAATAAAACGGTTATAGTGTGATCATCATTTTGTTGACACAAAAGTGGTTTTCGAACAAAAACGCTACTAATAAGTAATTCTTTATTCATTTCAATATAATTTTAGTAAACAAAATTTGAAAATTTGAAAATGAGTTAAGATCGCGCCTATTACTTTATCTTTAAAATTAAATAATAAATTGCGCAGAATTTTTAAGAGAGCGATTGATAATAATAAAAAAAAAAAAACTGATCTGTACGCAAATATTACAGAAAGTATGTTTCATGGTTTCCTAGAAAATGAATAAGCAAAGATCAAATAAAAATAATTACATACACACTCCTTTTTTCTCCAAAAATACGTACCATCCGGTTATTTAACGGACGTATGAGAATTTTTTCCAGCCAGTGAATGCGACAGCGTGTCGCAGTATGCTAGAACTGATAATCCGGTTCCGGTACGCGGGGAAAGAACGGAAGGGAATGAAATAGCAGCGAAAACAAATCAGTTTGAATTTCCGCTTTGCTCGTTCATGACAGATCTGTCGCGATCATCTTTGACGCGCCACCACACTATATTCACTTTCGTAATAAGCCATGCTTTCTATTTCGGCGCTTTACTCTTACATCGCAGCTCTCTTCGACGCGCCACTATGTGCTTAAGTAGCAGGAAAAAATTCCGGATCCGCCGCACTGATATGTAAACACCTAGTGGACATGTGTTATTTGAGCCCTTTAGATCCCAGTAATTAAACATTTACGATATAACTTTTTTCGACTATTTCGATGATACAAATTATTTACGGGTCCGCGATAAATCTGTATAAAACGCAGTCAATTACTGTTTAGGAAACGGCGAAACATAACACATCAGATTTTTCATCCTGCTATCGTAATTGGTCGAGAAAAAAAAAGTTTTTGCTCGAGTTGTAAACCCCGCCGCTGTTTTGGCAAATTGAAAACATACTAAACATTTAACCGTTTATAATTAGTTATAAAGTTGACCAACCGAAAAACAAAAAAACCACAAACACGCGTATTTCTCTTGAAACATTATTGTCCGGTTTAAATCTGCCACACGCTCTAGAGGTGATTAGATTGCGTTCGAAAGAAGAAAAAGAAAAGATAACGCACCGGCGGAATGTTTTTTTTTTTACTTTTACTGACTGCAAACAGACTTTGTTTACCAGCGCGCATCACTGAAACATTTAGTGTAGGAATACTAATGAAACATACATTTTTAAACCAAACTTAGCCGCTTCAGACCGAATATGTTTGTTTGAATCCACATCTTCCTTTGAAAGGAATTAATTTCTCGTTTAATATGCATTATAAAGGTGTGTGTCGCGGAAATTTTAAATAAATATTTCGAAAACATTCTAGACGATCTATATTAATTCCAGTAGGCGCTTATGTTTATACGGTATTTAATAAAAAAGGTGAGAATTTATATTTTTTCTTTGCTAATTCGGAATATTTCTATCATGTAATTTAGGGCCCTCATGAATCGTTTCCATTTTTTCTACCCGCTTTCGAAATAATCCAGCCAAAGACAGTAAAAAATATAAATCGAATCGTCATGTTATCTTTTTAATTACGCGCCGAACGATACAATTCGCCAAAACACTCACTTTACACTGACTTAATTCTCCCACTCTCATTTTCGATTAGTATTTGAATTTAGCCATCAAAAACACCTAAAACATCATCGATGTTAGCAACGTATAATGTGCGTTCGTTAGCAACACAAGATAAACTACATCATTTGCATTTCAACTCGAACTAATGATTTCAACGTCCGCCTGGACTAAACTTGAAACAGTTATCAAAAATTCAAAATTTTTGCGAGGAATGTCGGAATTAAATTTTACGCTTTTACAAATTACCGCAAACAACGACTGACGTTCAAATCGAAAACGCTTCCACTTCCATCGGACACGGCTTAAACTGTTTTTTGTAGTATTGATGTGTATTGCAGAATGCCATCTCGAGATCCGATTTTAAATCGGCGTTAATAATTAATCGTAAGGTATATATATATATATATATGATCGACTTTAAACAAGGTTAAGACGATCTTTGATTTTCTTTAATTAATACACATCATCGTTAAATCTCGCACATAATTAATACGTGTAATATTTTTATTGTAAATTTAAAAAAAAAAGAAAAAAAAAAACGATAGTAAAATGTTCGTAGCATGTAGGCACTCTAATTTTGTTGTGGTTTTTTTTCTATAATCGATATGCAGGAAGGTTTACCGGTTCGACTGAAAGCGATACACGTATTGAATACAAAACCGTTGATAGATAAAATCATGCTGCTTATCAAACCTTTCATGAAGAAGGAACTCATAAATATGGTAATCTACAATATACTATTTTCAAAATTTATTTCGTCCGCGCCTAGCTTCTTCTTCGCTGTTACGAATTAAGGTCGTGTCCTTCCGAATCATCCGTCCACAACTTTATCTACCGATTTGTAATTTAAATCACTTCGTCGCGCAAAAATGATTTTTATTCTCGATGACCTCCGTGAATTACGATCGAGGACCGATCGATTTTGATTACATTAGAAGCGTAAACAGGCCGTTTGAAATGACACTGCTTCTTTTTTTCTTTTTTTTTTTTTTTTTTCAAAAAATAATTATAACATTATGCATTATAAATTCATTAAAACTGCATTATAAGAATTTCTCGTATAACCTAAGCAAACACGTGCATATACATTTTCATAAACACATGGCATAAAGAAAATTACCAAAAACGTTTCATTTTTCATCCCTTTTTAATATTGTATATGTATAATATGTACATATAACAGTGTAAAATCGCTAAACAGCGTTGGATTCTTCGTTCTTAGCTTTGAAAATTACTGCTTCGAATTAGAGTTTTCTCTGAAAAAAGTTTTTTTACTCGTGATTCATCGCACTCTATAGTTTATGTTAGTAACACAGTTTTGGATTGTGAAGAAATGGGATGTCGCGTAAAAATGGTTCTTTCTTACGCGTTTGCTCGCAATTTTTACGGCAGTCTGTAATTCAACAACGAATTCATTTATTCCGGGAAAAGGTTTGATGAGAGACTGCCAAGATGTAGAAGAAAACCAGTTAAGCAGGTGGGGTTAATACTATAGAAATTACGGCCAAATTTTAACGAAGGAATATTACAAAATAAATCGACAGAGATAAAGATATAGACACGAAAACAAAGATAAAGCTGAATGGAAGCGGCAACGCGGTTGGCATGCCTGACACGGTTTTAAGAACTATTTAGGAAAGTAAAAAAAAAAAAAAAAAAGAAGCAAGATTGAAAAAGACATGAAACCGAAATCGAGCATACCGAATCAACGAGGACGAGTAAAGAACGATCAGCAGGATTTAGATTGCCCATCTGTTTGAAAAACTATCGATTCAATTCGTGTACCGTTTTTTATAAGTTTTAACAGGTGTACAGGATTGCATAAATATATCTACGATTCCGCGCAAGATGGCCTCAAAATTGACATACTTAAAACAGGCTTCGTGCAAAGGTGTTGTGCATTTTTACATCGATGTCTGAGGGAAAAAAACCTAATCTCGAGTCTTAACCGTGAAATGAAAGAAAGCCTATTTGTACGAAACAAATGCTCACTGGTAGTAGTTTCGTTACATTCTCCATACGTGCGCACGAATTATTTAGCGAACAAATTTGGAAAATTCTGAAATCCTTGCGCATAATGAACAAATGTGTCCAATGAGGATTCTTATTTCGCTCTCGTTATTAACTGCAAAGCAATTATTTTCCAAACGTTTTGTTCTAACAGCGTAATAGCGTTCTGCACACGCAGCATATCCTATAACCGCTTCCTAACGACGGCATTACGCTTCTAATTATCAAGCGTACAACACAGTTGGTATAGCGCGATAGTCTAGTAATTAACGTGTTTAGCTACCACAAAGCAGAGATGTCATATCGAGACCTGTCTCGTTCCAGATTTAAGTCACTTAACCCGGCCGGGGGTTTATAGCTCATCTGAAACTGAATATTGGTTGTATCCCATGAGAAAGAGCCTTGCCTCAACATTCTCTTCAGACCTATTAGGCTTAATATCATTATGAAAAGAGCCTAAATCCATGATGCATGCCTCTTATATCAGTGATATATGGGACTTACTTGATACTTTACAATTACTATTTCATCTACTATCTAAATAAGAGCCGCTATTTCATTTCGGATCTAAGCATCTTTTAAAGGAAATACGTTATTGTCGTGCAACAATTTTATCAGGAAAATAAAAGGACCGATGTAAAAAGTTGAATTGAAATTTTCCATAATTAAACAAATGAAAAATTGGCACTTAATTCTTCACATTCGCCTATGGCTTTATTTCACGTTTCAACTCTTTGAGCGGCTTGCTCGAAAAATATCGCGCTCTGATTTTTCGCCAATCGTCGTGTATCATTTACTGTACTCATTGTTAGTCTCGCATTCCAGCAATATCGTTAAAATAGTTTTGCTGTCATCATTTATTATTTAAATAATATTTGTAGCGTCTTTTTTCATTCTGACGTAAGTTTTAATCCGTAAGTGGCGGTTTATCTTTTCATTTCTGGTAGCATTTTCAAGAAAAGCAAAACGTTAAACTGCAGTATCAAACAGTATCATTAGTACCGCGTCGTAAACGATTTATTCGATTTAGTGTTGTTGAAAATTATCTCTATTATACGTCTTCGTCTTATTTTCCGGGCTCCTATAGGCCGCGTGCAAGTAGCAATTAACCGTAGTTAAAGTATCTTAAATGAACACCGTATCTAAAGCAATTTTAATTTAATTTTTTTTTTTTAAAATGCCTCAATGCTACCGATATCAATTTTATTTAGAAATAGTATATATGGTACACGATTAAACCGGGAATATACGCAAGTGTAAAAGCGAAAAGTCGATAAAGTAGAATATATTCCGTGTAAAAGCTCGTTTCCGAACAACTATCAATGAAATTAAATACATTACGCAAAGAATCGTTTCCGGGGATTGATGGTTATAATTACTAATGTTCATCGATAAGCTACAATTAATTAAAAACTCTCGCTTACGGAAAATGCATCTGAACTATTTTTCGCTATTACTTAAATTAGCGACGATTAAAAAATACGCTCTCGAGATTTTTCGCAATAACTGTTTATCGCGCTGAAACAAACTAATATCATTAAAAACCTTGATCGCAGATAGACGGCGCAATATGTATTTAAATATTAAATGTGTAAACATGGTAGATTAAAATTACACGGATCTCCGTAAAGACATGTAACCATTATGTACATTGCATATTTACGTACACCATCGATAATTCTGTATTACGATACCGGAGGCGGTGCACTTTTTCTTCTTTTGTATGTTTCGGGATATTGTCATTTTTTTTACTGTTTTTATAGCTTACATTACTACATCACAGAGCTTCGACTATATATATATATATTTTTTTTTTTTTTTTAAATGAAAAAGCGAAAACTAGTATACATTAACTGCGTATTGCCTGCTTATATTTTCATGAAAATTCCGAACTATTTCCTTACAAATAAACTGAAGAGGAATTGGCCAGTCAACACAACTCACGTTTATTTTAGTTTACGTGTCGTCACGGCGCGCAGGTTAAAGGCACAGCATAAAAGAAATGAGACAGATCAGTAAATTCTAAATAGGGGAATAGCAGGAGTTTTCTTTGTAACTAATAAGGAGTCGAGTTCTATTAAGAAACCGTTTTGTAAAAAAATACTTGATGCCACTTCTGCGATCAACTCACAAAAGGCCTTTTGGTCAACGGCATTTAATTATTTATTACTGCATTTTGATCTACAAAATTTTAAATGGAACGCGCTGCTTAATATTCACGACATTTGTCCGAAATTAGATACAACAAGCCCGCAATAAACGATGATGCCAAGGATAAAGACTACTGCTAATGCCGTGTTAAAATTACCTCGGCTACAAAATTTGTTCGGGCACATTTAAAAATATTAAAATATGTTATTTACTTTTTACGGAAAATATCATGATATCTCTTGAATAATTTGACATCATCGGTAAGCCGAAAGAAATTTAATTCGAACTGTTATGTGACTTTTATTGATGCTTTTTGACGAATTTATGAAATTAACGTAATACCGATAAGGAACTATTTTTTAGGAAATCGGTATAATTTAATTTCTATTTCTCACAGTTCTCAATAAATAAATAAATAAATAACTAAATTAAAATGAATCGTTATAAATTTTATCGATTATTACTAAAAAAAGTAATGCATTATTATTATTTCTGCTGATGCTAGAGTTTCATCGAAGTTGTTCTTCGTCAATTCTAGCATATGTAATTTTGTAAATTACGAAATTTCGTGCTGCAAATGGCAGCAGTTTACTAGAATACATTCAGATTATTGTACGAAAAGAGAATGAACAGAATTACTAAATAACAGCGAGGCTTCGTTAACTGGTCAGGATCGAAATTGCGCGTCTCTTTTATCAATAACAGATATGGGTGAAAAACGACAGTTACAAATGACTGCGATTATAAATTAATTTAAAAGCGAAGAGAATTATATATCGCCGGAAATACTTTTTAACAATATCAAAATCTCCTGTAAAGCGGAAACTACTGATTTATTTTCAGCGATATCACGGAATTGTTGTTTTTGAAAATATCGCAAAAAGTAACACTGTTACTATTTTATTAGCACACTGAAATGCCGTTGTCGTTGTTATTAATTTTCTTTAAATATTTTACAAATTTGCCATTGCAACTGTGACGTAACTTGTCAGACGAAAATCTGGAATGTAATTTTAACGATTAGTAGTTAATGATTAATTATACATAATTATATGTAGAATGTGTGTTTTAGTTCTAATTTTAAAAGCCGGGGGGGGGGCAAAAAACACACAACTTGGATACCGTCCGAAACGTAACGATCTTTTATCGTTGTGTCTCGATAAACTCCTTGTTGATAAGATTATTTACTGCAATTTTCTTAGATTATTAAAGTACGATTATTTAAAAATGCAACTTTTTAAATTATTTAACTGACTCTTAAATATCATTTCGTGTGTTTGTAATACAGATACATTTTCATGGAGCAGACGAAATAGAAGAAGTATATAAAGTTCTTCCGAAATATTGTCTACCATCTGACTTTAACGGAGACTTGCCGAGCTGCGAAAAATTACACGGTAAGACGCGTGTTACAATTCTTTTGTTTTTACTCTTTCTAAAATAAGTTTGCAACACAAAACGATATATCAAAGGCTGGCCGCCGAGTGGTTGAAAGGTAAAAAAGAAAAAAAAATTAATTTAAAATCGAACAATTTAAAAAAAAGTAATGTAGACTATATAAAGCCCTGAAGATACCGATTTACGCTAACGTAAACTCTAACTTCAATACTGAAGAAACATGTATTCCATTAGAAATAGAACAAAATGCTAAATGCACAGTAGGCTGAGGATTCTCACGCTGATTTCCAAATTGAGAAGATACGAATGTAGAAACGGAAAGACAAAGAGATAAAAAGACTTCCGATGGAAATAAACAAAGCAGATTTCAAGATGAAAATGAAGGAAAAAATACCTTTAATCTAAATGGAATCGTTAATCATGTTTAATTATTGAAATTGCGCGAGATCTTATTTATCGGTGTAGTAATTCGGCATTATTAACTCACAAATTATAAATAAATACAGCCTATATCAAATAATAAAATCATTTAATAGCAAAAACAAAAAAAAACGAGTAAAAAATATTACAGGAAATTAAAAAGCATAGCAATCCCCTATAGATTCATTGTTTTCTACGTAAAAATTTCGATAAAGAAGATTTCATTTTAATTTTGCGCTAATTACAGTACGTTACTCTATTAATAGTTTCGTTAGAAACAGAATCGTAGAATAAAAAATCGCATTCTGACAATGGGCAAAATTTTAAACGACGAAAAGAAAAGAAAAAAAAAAAAAAAAAAGGAAAAAGCCACATTTTCACAAAGTATTAGAAATGTAACGGGAAATTCTGCTTCGACGAAAGCGAAGAAACAGCTAATAAAGATTTACGTACCTATAACTTTTTCAACTGTTACACGTCTCTGTTAGAAAAATATAAATAAAAGAATAACAGTAAGAATGAAATTCACTTTGCGGAAGGCTGCGAAACTGAATTTACCATGGGGCTACCGGTTTTAAATAAGCTTTCTCTAATCACCGAAAAGTCGTAAGTTGCATTATAACCGAAATACATGAAATCATTTACAAAATATTATTAAAGGAAAGAATTCATTTATTTCTACATTAATATTATAATATTTGAGAAGAACGGCGAACAAAAAGTTAACATTAATAAAATTATATTTAAATGATACGGCAATGTAGCGAGAAATAAATAATAAGTTTAAAAAAAAAACAAAAATTACGATAATGGTTAAGAACAGATATCGGAGCAACACAAAATTTAATTGCAACTATGAAGCGGTAAATGTATTTAACTACTTGAGAAACTGGTAATAATATCTGCAGAAGATTGTGGAACAGAAATAAAACGCAGACTAATAGTGGCAGGATACAATGGAACATAAAAGTGGCTAGAACAGCGGCTTGTGAAACCTGTTTTGAAAATGTTCGGTATAAAACTATCCGAGTTTTTAAAATATGCAAAAAACTATCGGGAACGGAATCACGAGCGAATAAGTTTTGAGAGCGCGTCAAATCGAAAATGAAGATGGCTTATTATGAAGAAATCAAAAAAACAAATAACTTTGTTTTAGATCCTTTGGTCGCACCGCACGGTGACCGAATTTACCAGAAATGATAGTGATCGGAGGGAAATGCGATAGTTCAAAGACTGTGATCGACTGCATAAAAATGTACGCGCGCGGGTGAATTTTTATGAATTTACAGATATCGGTATGAATCAAAGACAACAAACAGTTTCCCCAACTGCTGATGTTATTGTACCGTCGGCATTATCAATGCACTCGTTAAGAACGGATGTATGGATAAGTTATCGAACACAATAGGTTACGGTCATTGGTAATTACAGATTACTATGCAAAAATACACTCTTTTCACCATGAACAAACGCGCGCCAATATTTTTTTCACAATTTCTTTAGATCGATCGCAAGGCTATATTCATTTCCTCTTCGTAGTCAACTTAACGAGTTTCACTTTTTCGCATTTTATTCTTATGACGGAAATCTAAAATAAGTTTTTTTTCAAATTATGCCCTCCCGCCACATATTTCCAGATCACTAAACAGTTTTAAGCGATTTTACAATAACCGAAAAACTGCAAACTCCGGTGCGCTGCATTCTACACATCCTGAGTTAGGCAGTACGCTTCTGGAGTCTGCCTGTTCACTAGACGCGTGCTTTAACATTCTACCGAAATCTAATAATAGATTCGTACATTCCTTCTTAAATATGAATTATAGGTTTATCAGCGTACTTGGCAATTTTAAATTACTATATTAGTAGCCACGCAGTATTCACTTTTATTGGCACGTATTTATCTCGCGATCGAATTTGCAATGTAATTATGGGTAATAAAAAATCCACGAAATACCACCGTATTAATAGTTGGAAAAATACGACGACAAGCATTTCCCGATGTTTCATCATCTAAGTAAAATTGTTTACCTACATTATAACGCTGATTTCTCGCACAAGCAGTAATTAAACGGGAATTCTACCAATGCTATTAATTTCCTATTTCCTTCTCATATAACTACGTCGAATCTTCTTTTCCTGCCCGTTCATAATAATTTGTCAGGGACGATCATCTCACGTGTTTATAAATTGTCTTCAATACGTAATTCTTTTTTTTTTTTAAGAGTACTTGACTGAAGAGCATTTGTCGGAAATATTGAAGTTGACTCGCATTAAATATGTATATAAATACAAAGGCTGTGCATTAAATAACGCTTCCAGTTAGAAAGAAGGAAGTCTCTCAGCTGTACAGTGTGATATACTTTGTTTCGCGGTAGGCGATCGTGTTTTGTTGCGATAAATGAAAACGTGAAGCGCGCTTCCGAGCAACGGTACAAGCAGAAAGCAATTATCGAATATTTATAATTCGAGATAATGTGCCGCACATTCTAATTTTTCGACGTCTACAAACGGTGTTTTATGTGGATACACTTGATGTGAGTAAGATGCGATGCTCACCTGGCTCGTGTTGGTACGATAAAGCTATTCGCATTCAGGCGGTCCAAATCTACGCAGGTCACGTGAGGTGAAGAACATGATTGACACGCGGATCAGACAAAATCGGAATGTCACTCATAGGGAATTATCCGTGGGGGCAGGAGTAACTCTTGGTACAGTAAAAAAGTTCTAAAAGATATGCGCCAAATGGATTTCGAAGTTGCTGACACAAGCTCGCGCACAGCAAATGTTATTTCGTCTCTCGGCTCCGACGTTCTTCCGCACCCTCCGTACAGTCCCGATTTGGCGCCAAGTGATTATTACCTATTCCGCCACATCAAAAAATATTTGAAAAGAACTCACTATACGTCAGACGAGGAATTACAGACAGCTATGTCATAGTGTGGCTACATTTATCGCTGGTCGACTATCCAAAAACTGGTTGGCGGCTGAATTCGTTGCATCGCGTTAAACGGTGACTATGTCGAAGTTTAATATGTCGTTAAAATCGCGATAAAATTCTCTTTTCAATGACCACCTTTTTCTATGCAATTCGTGCGCAATCGACTCTTTCACTTACTGCATTCGTTCTTTGATAAAGGCATTTAAAAATTACCAAAAAACTCCGGGAAAAATGCACCAATAAAGATGATAACTATGTAAAAAATAGTGTGCGTTAATTTTTTGAAATGTTTCAATAAATTTTAATTTTTAAAAAAGTCCCATTTATATTTGACTGACACTGTTGAGAAAATCGTAGATAATCTATTTCACAACAGAATAAAAGTATTTTTACAATGTTGCCTTCTACTACAGTACAAACACACGCACACATATATATATATATATAAATATTTTTTTTTGTAAGTTTTTCTATTTCGGTTCTTCTAAGTCACTTTTTTTATAAAACATGATAAAATGTAGTCTGTGTTTGAAAATTGGTTTAATAGTTTCTACAATTACTTCGAGAACGGACATTTACCATTCATTTACAATATCAGAAAAGGTAATGCCGCTTCCACGCTGCGTCAGTATAAATTATGCGACCAAAATAACGGACTGTGCGCAGAAATATCTCCGATAGAGCCGCTCCCTATTGGACGTAATCCCTATTCGCCACAAACATGAATAATCAAACTGCGAATTATTCGATTTCATAAGAAAAAGTAAAAAAAAAACAAAAAAAAAAAAAAAAAAAAACAGCGAGATTTAATAGTATTACTATGATTTTTTACGGAATTGAGCTTATAAAATGTTGTTAATCCGGAGCTATTGAAGAAAATTAAAATAATAAACCGAATTATTGACGAATAAAATATACGTGTGCATAAAATCCAATGAAGTAGTAAACAAATCGAAAATATTTTTGAAAATTTTTCGCGTTTACCTAAAATTTTATAATTCATTGTACGGTTTGCTCAAAACGGTGTGCAGCTGACATTGCATTCTTTCTATATCGAATTATATCTTTGCGAATTATTCAGGCTCTTTCATATTACAATAGTAAAATAATACAATTTAGCTTTTATAAGGTAACAAGATATACGATTGTTATTGAAATGACTGAATTATTTAACCAAACTATAAAATCATCGCAGCTGCATAAATATATACAGAAAAAAAATCGTAATGTTTAGTTATCGATTTTTTATTATGTACTTACAAATTTTACGAAAATTTGACTAACTTGTTTTTAGAAAACTACGTTGAATGGATGAAAAAGTTGAAAGATTATTTCGAAAGCGACGAACAAAAATACACGAAACCGAAGAAAAACGAGAAAGATAATGACCTATGCGAATCGGGAAACCAAATAAGTATCAAAACCTTAGAAATAGATTGAAAACGTGCCATAAGAAAATAAATCACCGTTAATACACCGCATAAATATGCACTTAAACATAAGCAATCAATAAAAAACAACGTTATATATGTATGCGTGTATCATAAATATATGTTTTTTTTTTCTTAAATGTTTTTTTTTCTTTTCTTCTTTTTCGGCTGGAACTACAAACGTTAGGTGTAAGATGTTTAAAGGTGTTTTGAGATAATTTCGAATAAAAAATGAGCGAGTTGGTTTTGAAACGAGATGACAACTTTAAATCTAATTATTAATTAAAAAATATTTTTATAAAAATTTTCATTTTTAAAATTAACCAGCCTTCTTCTTTTTTTAATTGCATATATAAATAGACGTTTTATAATATTCTTTTACCACTTTAAATCTATAAAATTATTAGTTAAAAGTATTATCGCAATAAGTCCGATAAACAATTTATAATGGAAAGTAATTTAAAAATTTTTAAAATCAGCATTAACATTTTAGTATAGAAAATCATACAATTCACTAGCTGTTTCTTCTAAATATGCTATTATTATTTAATACGCTCTTTACACCAAGTTACTAAAAACTTTTCTATAGTTTCCTCTAAAGCTTTTAAGAATGAATAGATAATAATAACATATTTTTATTTTTTATTCAACTCTTCTAATCACATATATTTATGACATTAGTAGGTCACTCTATGAGTATCACGTATCTTTTTTAAATATGTTACTAATACTATCTGAAACAATTTAGATAGGAAATTTTTCACCGAATATATGTATAAAAAAAATATATAAAAATTACGATTTATTCACATTTATAATGTGTTTTCCAATTTATTTGTATTGTAAAAAGGCATTTCTGTTTAATCAAAAATAATAATCCTTCGTAAACTATTCAATTCAAATATATAATAATTCGCCGCGCTTGCGTAACAGTATTTGCGTAAAGTCATATTAACCCATAATCACTCTTCCCAATACTCTTCTAAACAATTTTAATTACGTCGCGTGCATCGAATTTAAATAATTCAAAATTAACCAGCAGTTCGCTTCATTTCGATCGAATCGAAATATTTGCGCTCCAATCGAAACAATTTCGAAAATAGACATCAAACCTTCCAGGAGAAATTTTAATCAAACAGTCGTATCGCTTTTTAAATTTTCTCCGGCAAATTCCACTTTATCTCTTCTTAGATTACGAAAGTAAAATAAAAACGACCGTTTTTGTTATTAATATTTACACAGATTTATTATAAATTATTCCATAACTGTCACTTATTATTTATACGCCAAATGAACATACCACAAGATTATAACGTCGTGGTAATTGTTAATCAGTAGAAATTATTAAACTCGGCGTATAATGACTATTCGATAGCAATTTCTTCGTTATTTGACTCGTTTAAATTCCCGTCATCAGTTAAACCATCTTGATTAGAACTTATAGCCAAGCGGGACATGAGTTCGTGGTCGCAAGTGGAGTGTAACAGCAATGGCAACACACCATTCCGCGCCAACAAAAAGTGCCTTATCTGCTGCTCCTGATCGACCAACTCGTCTAGTTTTAACCACTGAAAAAATATCCATCGAATAGTAAAACATTACCAGCTTCAATGATTACATTTTTTAAAATTGATTTCTCATCTTTAAAAACAGTTTATTTTAAAGTTTTATCGAAATTCTTAAACTGACGTTTTTGCAAAAAAATTAAAACAAATTTGAAATACGAATAATTTATGAAAACAGTGGTAAAATTATGAAGATTAATTTACATTTGAGAATTTTTATTTAACGTAACAGAAATGTAAGATGCAAAAAGTAAAATGGTATTTTTAAATAATTAATGCAAGAACAGAAAAAAAAATTACAGTTTATGATTAAATAATTCAAGGATGAGTCAAAAGGTGAAACTGTAAGGGTTATTAAAAATATGCAAAAAAAAATTTGATCATTTTACCAAACTAAAAATGGTATATTATACTTCTACAAACAGGAGTAAAAAAAATATATTTATACGATTTAATGTTAAATAATACGTGTATTTTTAACTGCTTTTTTAAAAGATTAATACTAGGCTGTAAAAAAAAATTTCCACGGACCAATACGCATGACATAGAAATAAGTATTAAGAACATTATTTTCCCGCTAATACAGATGTACATTAAGAATGCGTACATACGATTTTAAGTACTATAAGCCCTTGTCGTTTTTAATAATACAACAATGCAAGCGCATTGTGTTTAAATAACCGTCGTAATATTCAATTACGATTAGTTCACAATTCAATATGTCGACGGGACCCCAATAGCGTCTCCTACTATTACGAGTACATCTATGCATCGGCTAGACGCTTGCTAATTCCGATGAATAATCCTTCGTTAAGTTTATACAATGAAATATTCGTTTAGTACAGTAGGCATTTGGCGATCATTAAGTGCAACTGCTATTCTTTATTTATCGCACTAATTAAAATAACCGTATTATTTATGAACACTGTAAGCTAACTCGCTTAAAATAATAGAAACCCGATTTTTGGATTTAATAATTCTAACACTAACAAGTTTAAATTATACTGAAGAAAGTCGTAAAAGTTATATTTAATAAGTGCGTCTTACTGGAAAAATCATATTCATTAATGATACAGACACTAGTGTCAATATTTTATTAATTTCGTTACCTGACGAACTCTTTCCATATCAATTTCAGCGCGACGTAACTTTTCCCAACAATAATGACGAATACATTTCTTCTTAGAAGCTCGGCAATATTCGCCGGTTTCTCTGAAAACATCTGTCACCAGCGGAAACCCACAAACCTATTCATTTATTGTACGAATATTAGAAAAATAAATAAGTACTATGCCATTCGGTGTATATATATATATATATATTCGCATTTTTATATTAAATTGGTTAAGTATAATTTTTAATTTTCATTGTTATCGCGATAAATATAAAATTTTAATTAAACATTTAACACTTACATGGCAGATATAATTTTAAGAAAACAATTTACGGTAGATACCATGTTTAAGAAATTAATCTTAAAACTCAACGTTTAAAGGTTTCACTTACCATAGGGTAAGAGTGTATATGTGTAAGCTTTCCGAAACATTAAGTTTTTAAGATTATATTTTAAGTTTTAAAATGAATGTTTTAAACACGGTGTCCAACTTAAATTGTAGTCGATAATTATAAAATTTTAATTTACGTTTATACGATTTATATCAACAAACCTCGTTTTCCGATACTTTCGGTTCTTTAGAATGTTCCGGACACAAAACCCGTAAACGCTTGCAGTACGTCTTATTTATCGGATGATAATAATCGCAGAACATGTTATTTCCTTCAATGCGAGTTTTTTGTACTGAGCAAAAAGACGACTGACTTTCGTACTAAGAAAAAAAGAAGCACGAATAAAAAACATTATACGATCCAATATTAGTACATAAGACAAAGCTGAACATAAAATCTGATTACTTTTTCCCGGTTAATTAAAAATATATTAATAATGGATGGCGCGCAATCAAGTATAAAACCGATTTCATGTCAGTAATTTATTAAGTAAATGATAAATTTACACCGGGAAAAACATTTCGGTTGTAACAAAAAAAAATTTCTAAATCCTTTTTTTTTTTAAACACTTTTTTAATGCGCTTTTAAAAACTATAGAACGGCTGCTTCCAAATAAATTTATTTTCACCTAATTTATAACAGGTCGAAAATAAAATTCTTTTTTAGACATCAACGGTGAAATTTCAACGGCGATCTTCAATCATAATTTTCTTCTAAGATTCTGTCATTAGACAAGTCAGTGGTACATTCGGTTTTAATCTTTTTATTTTAAATCATAGCAATTACCATCGAACAGCGAGAAATTTGTTTTATTTATTTATTTCTTATTTTCTTTTACCGATATTAGTTCGTCATGTTAAGCTTGTTATATAGTCTGTTTAGAGATCTTTTTGTTTTTATTTTTAATTTATAAAAACTACCGAAAAGCTTCCTCGTAATTAAAGACTTCTCTATTTTTGATTATTTTAAAAGTGACATATCACGTTTTAAAGCGATTTTTTTGCTATCGCCTTGTAAGGATTCCCCGGGGTTCTATTTGAAATCACAAAAATGGAACATAATTCAATATTACTTGTATACTTACTTTATTAAAACATTTTTCCATATGTTTTATCGCTGTTCTGGTATGGATTTGATGTCCACAAGTTATACAATACATATCAACTTCACCTTCTTCTTCTTGTTCATCGTCATTAACATTGATTACTGTTAGATTTTTCACGTGATGTTGTATTTCGTCCAATTCCTATACGCAAGTTTAATTTCAAGAAACTAATAATAAATATTCGACGAAATTAATTTACTATATAAAAATTCTTAGTGCCAGAAATTGAAATATTTATAGCTGACAATATTTTTAAATTTCATACATTAGCGATGTCGCTTGTTTCTTTTTAAATTTTGCGTTTACTCATATAATATGCACACGAGAATAAGCGGCTGCAGAGAGATATTATAACATATTGTTGGATTCGAAAACGTATAAGGAATCTTTCGGTAAAAGGAAACAAATGAGCTCTAGCCGATCTGCCACGTCATTGCCTTCGATCCCTAAGAAGTGTTCAGATAACCGTAAGAAATCAGTTTGTCTAGAATGAAGTAGGAAAAAATTACGAAGTCGAGTACGTGTGAGGAGAATTATGTAGTCAACCGAGTGAGAAGAAAGAGAAAATGAGATGGTCCGTAAAAGATTTTTTGGAATCTGATATAGTAAGGACATTCTGAGGGACCGGAGAGTAATTATTTTACCGCTAAAAACATTAGATTATTCATTATTTCTACTAAAAGGGAGTTTTGCAACAAGCTTCCGAATTTAAATTATGCGAAACTAGTTTAAAAATGTAACTTCTTTTTGCGTTTTATTTTAGTCGTGGAAAAATTTATTTTGCACAAGCGAAATTTATGTTTCTCTTGTATTAGGCAAAATATGAAAAATGAACACTCCGAGAACAGGCGAGAAATGTTCTAACTTAATGTTTTTTCACATATATGTAGTTACAATGATTATGATGACGTTTAATATAGTTTTATAATGATAAACATGATGGTCTAATTACCTTATGTCGTTTATCCAAAGCTTTCAATATATCACGTACTTCCATTTGCTTTCTCCGTATTTCAATTAAATCATTATTATTTTTCAACTCAGCGTAACACGGCATTTGCATGTGCCTCTCTTGTAAACGAGACGGAATAAGCTACATAAATTTAAAAAAATTAAATCGCAAATACTTACTTTTTTTTTTGCATTTTTATTAAACTTAAATTTCATAGAGTAAAATAACGATTTAATATTAAAAAATAATCAAACAATAAAAACAAATTTCGATGTAATAAATATAAAACGGTTCAAATAATCCTACAAAACAAAGAAGCCAAAAAAAAAAAAGTTTCAATTTTCGTATTTCATATTCAAAATTTATCTGGGAAAATCAGAAAATTATTCGTTTTTTTAAACCATTAGACGCGCACTTTAATGAAAATGTTACCGAATCCAAAATGAATTAATATGATTAGTAGTACCGGTTGGAACAGATTAAAATTAAAAATACCTTGTTAAAAAATATAAATTGAAAATTCTTGCATAAAGTTCAATTCTGAAATAATTCACATCGAAATTAATAGCGAGTATTTTTCTTGCGTTAAAAAAAACTGTATTTAAATTTTTTTACAAAAATTATTCTAATAAGAAAAATCATAAGAAAAATTTTGGAAACTATTTATCCTTAATAACGAGATCCGTTCGCATATTTAAAGTTCACGAAATGTACGCATTTTTATTACAAGTAGTTCTTTTTTAAAGCTATACTCTAAACGTTATAATAGAATCTTACCTGCGCATGTAAGCATTTTTTAACTTTTACGTATGTAAACTTTTCATTTTCAGCTAAGAAATACGCTTGTGGAATATTCAAAAATAATTCGTATGTTACAAAAATCAAAGCATCTATCTTTTTATGCGGGGGGGGGGGAGTTAATCTGAAAAAATCATTTCAGGAATTATATAGGAGGTAATCACGACTAAATGGTAGGCGTTCCAAGAGAAATCCTAATATCCAGATATGACGACACTAAGGCAAATTGACATTGCTTTAATTAATGACAAAATCGATATTTGCGGAAATATTTTAACCCGGTAAAATACGATGCTTTCCTAAATTATCTTTTCAATAAGTTTAGAAAATTATTACTAATGATATAAGTGTAATTCTACTGAGATGAGAGAAATTACATTCAATTTGATTTTCCATATAAAATACACACGATGTTGTTGATATAAAAACCCCGATAAGGACCTCTAATTCTGAAATCCAAAAAAAGTAACAAAAAACAAAAGATGACCAAGCAGATACTCTACAGTTTACCGGTGAAAATACGTTTTGGAAAAATCGATTATAGTCAACACATATATTCATTCGTACACCGAAAATACTACTGATCGATAAAAGTATGTAGTAACAAAAATAAAATTAATATTCACTTAGGGTTATGCAAAAAAAAAAAATTTACATGATATATCCGGTGATAAGCCAAATCTAAACCGCATTCATCAGAACAATATTTCGAATCGAATCTAGCTTGTTTCGTACATTTCGGACCGTAGCACTGTCGAGGTTTACCGTTATCAAATATACGGAACGGCTCTAGGTCGTCATCGCCGTCTTTCTTTTTCTTTCTGCTCGACTTTGACGACTTACATGATAAAAATTATGTCATTAAATTTAATAAGTTATACAAAAATTTCATTGATAAAATTTTTTTTGCAATTAATATAAGAAACAAATTCTCGTAAAAATATCTAACGTATGCGCCGAAACCTAGTAACGAAGGAAGTTACAGAAAAATTAAGAAAAAGCCGAAAGACGGATGGAACGAGCTTTACTTCGCAAAAGGCTACAAGATAAGATTAAATCAGAATATATCCGAAATAAGACAAAATTTGAAGACGCCGGGACAAGGGTAGCTATGAACAAATGAGCCCGGGCTGGTCATGTTGGTAGGCAAGTAGATGGAAGGTGGACAAATGATCCAATGGGGACCGTATACGGGAAAATGCGCACAAGGAAGACTACCCGGAAGGTAGACGACGGATGATATTGTCGCAACAGCGAGGAAACAATGGCTTCGTGAAGTTATCGATGGAGTAAATTAAGGGAGGCCCCTACATCGAATCAATGATGTAACGCAGGCAAAAGAAGAAGCAGGCGAAGAAGAATAAATACCAGAAACACTTGCAGCACATAAGCGTGATTCTGTTTACTAGATAATTTTTTAACGGAAACAATAAAAATCCTAATTAACCAGTAACGATAATATTAATATTTATATTTTATAACAATCGATCTGATTTGATGGCATAATTAACAAGTTAAAAAATTAGTTATGAAAATTCACATTTGAAACGTCGGTCCTTTCACGACTTACATAGAAAATAACAAAAATTTCAAAGATTAATTGTTTAACTAATTTCCAGGGATACTCTCAATTTCGCCAATGAAAATGTAAAACTTTTAATCAAGATTGACCTTTAAAACAGTCGATGATCTTATTTATTAATCTCTCTGTCTAAATTAAAATCGAATATACTGTTTATTACCTATCCGCTTTTTCTATTAATGGTCACAGAGCTAGTAGCTTATGGAAACCCCCTGCGACCCCATTTATCCAAATTAACAAAATAACTTGATATATATATATATCATCAAAGACGTGAGTTACAACGCATTTCCCGCGTAAATGTCATTTATCGAAAATTTACGAAATAAACTTTACATCATTGAATAATAACTTGGTTTTAATTTCGAATAGGAAAACTGAAGAAAAAAAAATATCGACAAAGTAGAATAATTAATTTTAAATTATACGCAGTAACAGTTTTAGAAATTAATGCAAAATTGAATAACTTTTAGAATTAACGATTGTGCTACAATAAAAGAACAATGCAAAACTAAGTTGTGTCGAAACAAATTAAATTTTGAACATGAACTAATAAAGATTTTGCTCTGCGATTATTGGTAATGTGCGGAAACTATTCTAAATCCTAAAAAAACAAATTATGAAAAAGAAACGCTCACGAAGATGCTTCTCGTATACAATCCATTGCAAAGAAAATGTAAATGTGACGGTACAAATTGCATTAAATGACCGTAAAATAGTCGCATCAAAAAAACAAATAAAGCGGTTAAATAAAAAAAAGTACACATATATATATATTAATAAAATTTAAAATATTTCTTTTCAAAAATACTAAACATACTCTTCTCTAATGTGGCTCTTTATAATCACGCAACTAAACTCAAAACAGAAATTAAATATCTCGGAATCATTCTTCATTATGGTTTTACTTTGAAAAATATGTCAATCAACTACTGTGCTGTTAATGAAACTCTTAAAAGTACATTTTCTTTATGTTGAAAAAAAGAGAAAAAAGTTTCACAACAATAAAATTATTACGAGACCTAACGTTTGACTTCGTCTAATTCAGTAATATTTCAAAATTAACAATAAACAAAGTTACGATAGTTTCAAAATAAACATCATACGATAATGTTTATCTATAATGCTGTGTGTCAAATATATCCTATCTTTATGCGTAAAACGTCTTAAAACTTCCCTATATAAAGACTTTATTTTTAAACGAGTTAAAAAGATGTTTTTGGTGGTTGTAATCAAAACAGTAATATGTGTGTGTTAATAAAACTGATGCTAGAATATTAACGCAAAAATACGAATATAACAAATGTAAGCAGAAAAGGATAAAGCAAGATCTGCTTTAGTTCATTTACTTTTTAGAATATCATCATTTTAATTTTATTTTATTTTAGTTTCTACTAAACGTTCTTAAGCCATCTACTTTATATGTTTGATCGCTTTTTTCTTTTTACCTACTTTATTCCTATATTGGGAGAAGCTTGATTTCGATGCATTAATTACATTTTACATTTTCTTTCTAACATTAGGGAAAAAACTGACTTTATATGTGTGTCTTTGTACCTTACCGTATTAGAATCGAAATGCACATTGTCAAACGAATAGTTCGAACAAACGTAAAATAAATGATAGTTCGTTAAATATAACAATAAGAGATATTTTTTAGCATCAAAAATTAACAAGGAAATATTACAAAATGTCAAATATTATTGCGAGTTATTCTGGTTCCATTTATATTAAGAACTGTTATTATCGTTCGCTCTAAACTATTACAAATTCGATTACAATTATTGTTGTACTATGATTAAGTTACTGACATACGTCGTGTTATCTAATTACAACTTCACAAATAGTGCACAATTATCATTATGTACTTAAGGATGTAGTAGATCAAAGACGAATACTGATAGCTAGTTTCTTTCTCCATGAGATCCATCTTTACTTTCAGCCAGATGACTTCTCTGGTATAACTAATATTCTACTTCAGGTTAGACATATATACCATCAGGACAGCGACTTGAAAAAACTCCCCCAAAAACCTATGACACTTCCGGTTTGGTAGCCACACACTCTTTAACTATTAGACTACTGCGCTACCGCTAAAAAGAATAGGCAAAGAGAAATATTCGTAATACCTTCCGTTTACTTTTACCTGTGTAACCGAATCAGGCTGATGTACATAATAGTAAAATAATTGCAATAAATTTTCGATATTTAAAATTATTGATAAATGTAATTGTTTTATTAAACTAAATTTCACATAAAGAATAATAGTACAAGCTGATCAGCGATTTTGTTTTAATCAAAACGCGTTAAACACCTCAATAATAATAATAATAATAAGATTGCTTGAAATAAAAATTAAATATACTAATAACTTTATAACTATTAGTTATAAATATGAAATAGTTACCGTTGCATTCAAGCACTGCCTATAAATACATTTTTCTTCGGCATCGTCATCTCCGATTTTCTTATATTTTCTACAATTTGAACATCGACCACAATCTTCGAGGCGTTCACAATTTTCACATTGACCACACGACTTCAAGCGTTTTCTATGATGTGGTTTATTTTGGCGTTCTATGCATAAAAAATACGGGCCTATTAATGATGCAGCCAAGGAAAATAACAGAGCACGGTATGTTTAAATTGTCCTACAGAATTTCCCCGAAAATAATGCCGACAATCTTTATTTTACCAAATTTCTCTGATATCCAATTCGATTTTTAAGCTAATAGACTTTTGAGGAATATTAGTTTTAATTTTTTAAAACAACCTAGGCGCAACACAATTTTTCAGTATTTAGATACAGCGATGGTCGAAATAAACTGAAACAGAAGTAACATTTAAAGAACAACGCATGCTATAATGTATTTATACTGCTCGAGACCTATCTAGATTAATGCATTACATTCTTGAATTTGTTTATAATCAGTTCGCGTTCTGTATACTACGTTTTTGTCTTTTTACTTTGTAGCGCCATACTCAATACGTAAGCTGTACAAACATAAGCATATAGTTTTACGGCAATGGTTATATGCAGCACTTAGTGTACATACGTAAAACTACACTTGGACTGATTGTAATCGCTTTGCAGTCCCGTCTGTGTCTGCCAATTATAAACGTGCATATGGTCTGCGTATAAATAATATCGACTTGTACGCTGCCTATTGGTTACAAAGAGAATATACCCAATTATAACAATGATTTGTAGATGAGTGCTCTAAAAAGATAGATTTGTGGATAACTACAATAAGTAGTAAAACGTAAACAAAGCAAACCAAATGATAAAATTTGTTGTAAATTCCAATTTTAAATATTAGTTTTAATTAGATTGTAATAATAATAAAAAATATATTGAAAAAAGTACAAAAATTCAGTTCTTTCGTTCCGCCGTTCATTAAATGTCTTATTTAAATTATTACATAATGTTTTAGTAACCGCTCTTTTGAGTAGGACAGTTCAGAAATTTATTTATGTGTTTGGCTGCATATCACACTACTTTGCTTAGCTGGTATTTTATTTATTTTTCTTTATTGACAAATATTGAAAATCTATTCAATACCCATATTTAAATAATGCCGGGAAGAAACACTAAATAAGTGATCAATTCAGTTGATGGGTTATGTTTTGAGGCCCAGAAAAAAATAAGAAACGATCAGTAATTAAAATTATATTGAATTTCGTTAACGATTTTTTCGACCATTACGTTAACATGGCAAAAGGGGAATAATGAATGAAAAAGAAAATTTTTTAAAAAAATACAATTTTTGGTCATAATACCGCTTTAACAAAAAATTGATAACAATAAATTATTTTCGAACTTTATAAAATGCTTACGCTTATATTCTCGGTGTTTTCGATGTCTCTCCAAAGTTTCCTCTTCTTGATGTTTTCTACGGGGTGGTGATTCTTCGTTTTGTCGGCCACTGCCTGGTTTAAATTTCGTTTTTAAAGTAGAATCTTCATTTTGACATCTCTTTATTACATTAAACAAAAATACAAGAAAAAAACTTTTAATTAAATAATTTACGTGTTTTTCACTCATTAACAAAAACAAAAATTATAACTACGAATTTTGATACTTGTTAACCAAAATTTTTATTGCTCGCAGACAATTCTAAACTTTTAAAACTTTGCCTATATTGTAGTATTAAGAAAAAAAATATTGTAACTTATATTATTGTGAAAGGAATGAAAAAAAAGAAAAAGTGTTATTATAAAATGTGTTGCTTAAAAGTAAAACGTTTCAGAGTGATATATTACTTACATATATTTTGCATACAGGTAAGATACGAGAGTAGATATTCGTTATTTTCTTAAACAATTTAAAACTAAGTTGTATGGTTGCCGATAATAAGTGTACTTAAAATAGCGGTCTTTTATAAATCATAATTAGATAACTGTCAATTGTTTAAAAAAAAAGTAATATGCAATAATAGAAATAACGCATAAAACTATTTCTTTAACGAAATGACGGAAAAAGTTTGAATTTTCTATGTTACAGAAACTGCGTTTTACGAATTTTCTTAGTTACTTGAAAATTTTTCTACTTAAAAAATGTAACTAGATACGATATTTTTTAGAAACAATTAATTTTCTAAGCATAAAATTGCAACTTCAGGACTTTGAAGAAACTTCATACAAGAAAAAAATAGAATCTCGTGGATTGAAAAGATTTAAAAAATGGAACAAACTACTAACAATACGCCAATTAATCGAACACGAATCGTCGTAATTATATTACATGCAAACAATATAGGCTGAAAAAAACTTCTCAATATTACGAGTAATGTTCACGTAAAATTCTAAAAAAGGATACGTCTTCGTTAAATTATTTTGATAACTTAATTGGTTTTTCGGCTTTTTAGTCGGGGCTTCGGTCGTATTTTTAAGCGGCACATTATAATAACCTCACTAACAATTTGCTGTTTTATCCTAAATTTGCACTTAGATTCTTTTTACTCCCTTGTACATAGTAAAGGAAGTATCGTGATCATGAAAAATGTTTAATGCCATATTTTAAAAAATATTTATATCCATTTTGAGCATTCCTGATTAATTCCCCTTATACGGATGATAAAAGAAAATACTACATTCTCGGAGTATTTTGAATCTCACATTTCAACGGAAATATCCATTTCGACTACTTCTGGATCCATTTTTAAGTCTTTGTTCGTGACGCGTGTATATAATGTATGTAGCGCGCATAACTCATAAACGGCTAGTCGTAGAAAGTTTAAATTTCGAATTTAAGACTCTTTTAACATTTACTTGAACTTCCTTTTTGGTTACAATCAGTTGGACCAAAGAGGCACTTTTCTTGGAGGGTTTCGTGAAATTTTTCTCATGACTCAAAAATGGGTAGTCGTAGAAAGTCGAAATTTTGAACTTGGGATTGTTATAACATTTATTTACTGCTCATTCGTTTCAATGTTTAATAATTTTACAAGGAAATCATGTGTTGCCCACATCACATTTTTTAACTTTAATTTTAAAAGTGAATAAACTACTATTAATGTTCTTGCAATTTCCTAATGATGCTATTATTAAACTACAACTCTACTTTGCTTTTTTCGAGTAATAAAAAAGCAATACTGACGGTTGACTCGAAAAAACCAAGAATAAAAGCATCGATATTTCGCAATCTACTTCAAGCTAAATTTAAAATCTAATTAAGCCGAACTTATTAAAAATTTGTAATTCATTTTATTTATTATTAACCCATTCGTCGTAATATCAGCATTAATCAAAACCAAACATATACAGTTATCAACATTAATATTCGGACACCCGTAAAGTTCAATAATCAACGTGAAAAAAATAGTATTCGACTACAATTTTCGAATGACTAATGACGAAATATGTTTGTAGTATCTATTACTAAGGAGAAACATCTAAGAATTTTAAAAAATATTTATTTTAACTTCATCAAAGTCCAAAACATCTAGAACATAGTAATTTAAAAAGATAACAAAAATATTCGGACACTTCGAAAAAAAAATAATCCTTAGTAGGTAAACCTTTTTAATTTTTTACGGCAGTCGTTCTTCGCGGCATCGCTCATCCAATTCAGTAGTTGTATCCGATGAAATATTTTTCCATTCGCGCAGCAACACCTTTTTTAGCTCCTTTTTGTTAGAAATTTTATCTTCGCATATTTTTCGATCCCATATTTCCCACAAATTTTCTATAGGGTTTATGTCTGGCGACTTGGAGGCCAATCACTTTAGGGCAGTTGTAAAACAACCAACTGCGAAATACCCATGATTTATGTTTAAGGTCATAGTTTTGATAAAAATTAAAACGATTTTCGAGCCCGAAATCGGCGGCGCACGTGCTTCTACATTTTTCTTTAGAACGGTAACATACATTTCGGCATTCATGATGCCATCCATAAATCCCAAATTTCCCACACACGAGGCCACGAAACACCCCCAAACCATTATACTTCTGCCTCCGTATTTAACTGGAACGTTTAAATTACGTTTTTTCAATTCTTCTTTTGATTTTCGCCACACTTTTGAACGTTCGTCACGGCCAAAAACATTAAATTTACTTTCGTCCGTAAATATCACTGATTTCTAATAATTAAAATCGCACTATTGACTTTCTCTAACAAAATTTAGGCATTTTTATCGATTACGTTCATTTACGAGGGGTTATCGTCGAGCAGTACGCGAATTGTAACCGTTCTTTTTAATGTTTCGATAGATAGTTGAACTTTCAATTGAAAACGTTGGCGAAAATCCGAAGCTAATGACATAAACTTTTCAGTGTGATCAAAAAATGCTAACATATCTAGAGTTAAAGCTTTGCTTTTTTGAACTAAAGATGATTTTAATCTTAATCCAATTTAAAACTGAAGAAGAAATAGACAAATTAGTGAAAAACCTCCATTACGTTCCTAATTTTAAAATATTTAAATCAATCAACAAGCTAGAGTTTTCAATAAAAATATCTGCTTTTACCAACAAAAATTATTAATTTTCTTAATAAATCCACAATAAAATTCAGTTTAAATAAACACATTTATATTAATTAAAGCCACGTTACCTACTTTGTTATTGAAAAAAAGATTTTAAAGGGGAGGAAAAAATGATTATTTGTTAATTGGCATAACTGTATTATTACCTCGCAATAATACTGCTTAATAAACTTTGCTTCACGTTGACTTATTCCAATACAATCTCCATGATACCAATCTTCACATGCATCACACGCTCTAAAATATATAAGAATATGTTTATGTTGTAATCATTTAAATATTAACTGAAAACAACAAATTTATACTATTATATACATCAATATATAAATAGGTAAAGACAAAACTTCTCCTGTTTATTAACCGATTTTCTTTCTTTCTTTTTTTGTTTAGTAGCTATTGACGATCTTTAGCGTTATCAATAAAAAAATTTTGGAAGCCGTTATTTTTTTTTTTTTATTTAAATTAAAAATTAAAAATTAAAAAATAAAAAAAAATAAATAAGAAATTGCTATAGCCAGTAAATCTGTTCTTATTGAAATATTTAAATTTTTCTTAATAATCATCATTATTGGCTTTTTTACAGTGTACTAAATCTTAATCTGTCATTTAATGTCAATAAATGAGGATTTTTAAATTGTGACTTACTTTTATTTTATTGAATTTATTTGTTATTCAATTATAATGGTACTGAACTGTTTTGTATTGTAAGTACATATAAAAGTGTATGTTCTCAGGTACATAATGGACGACGTACGAGTGTAAGAGTAGAATTTTTTTTTTGAAAATATTCAAATTCATATATGTTTTTCTCAAATTTTTAATGATAATTATGGGCGAACTTCGACCAATGGATGATCTCTAATCTTTATAAATTTATGGTCATCATTTCATTGCATTAAGCATTATCGTGTGAAAAAAGTACATAGTGATGTAAATCAGTTTTCTCACTAAAATACATCAGTAGTTACAGTCATTGAATAACAAGAAAAATATAGCGTAGCAATAAGAAATAAATTTTACCTACTTTTCATACAAGAAAAATGTAGTAAACTCTATGCATGTTATAAAATCATATACATATACAAAAATTTTACTCGCTAAATATTACGCAGTTCGTAGCGATATACTAATAGAATAAAGTAATATGTGATTTTTTTTTTTTAAATTAAGCAAAATTTAATTTATTTTCAAAATAGCATATTTCAAGATTCAATAAAAATTTTTCAACGTAACTTACATTCATTATTTCTAAGAATAAATTGACTGAATTTCAAGATATTTTACGCAATTCGTTTCTAACAGTTTTAAACAAAATAAATCCTGAAAGTAAGTTTAATGAATGTTTTATTTCATTATAATTGATACTGACAAAAGGGCATACATCTGTTTTGTTCTAAACTAACAAATTGATACATATTTTAGTTCTTGATAGGTAAACAGTTAAACTTCAAAATATTTAATATTCCAAAAACTGTTTAATGCGATGAAAGCAAAAAATGAAGTGTTTTAGACACGCATAGGAAGGCATATAAAAAAATGGTTAATTTTATGAAAAACCAAACGGAAATGGACCATAAAATACAAATCAATCGAAAAAAAATTTAAAAATCATAATTTTATGTACAAAGTTGAAAAAGTATTGGAAAATGAAGGCATAAACAACAACTCAAAACAATCGGTCTAAATTCTAGCGAGTGTTTAAAAACTAAAGAGAAAAAAATTAAAATTAAAATATCTTTATTATCAACTGGGGAACGACTATAGAAAACCGGAAACTCTTAATGTTAGAATATTTTCTTACTTTCTTACCAGTGTGCGGAACTGGCTATACCGCATGAAAAACTACCTTTACCGATAAAATTTTGAATTTATTAATTCTATATGAAATTCTGTTAGAAAATATGTGCGTCTATGGATACGGCAACGGTATAAATTTTGGAGGTTTAAATTTAGGCGTACAAAAACAAATTTTAAATTGCAATAATCGAAAATTGTTTGTATCCCGTCACACATACTTACTAAACTTGGTTATTAGCGACGCGGCAAAGTTATCAAAGGATATGATTTCATTGTTGGCGAGACAAAATTATTATTAGTTAAAAAATAAATAATTTAAAGTTTGTTTGCTGCGTAATAATTTTCCACAACGCGATAAATATAGTCTGTATGGTCTATATATCAGCAGATATATTAATCACAAAATTTATTCTACAAAAAATTAAAAGCTATTTTCAAATCGAAAAATAGTCAAGATTTCAAACTTCTTAGAATATTACACCATAAAAATAACTAAAAAACTGTTAATTTTTAAGCTGTATGACGATTTATATAGTAGATATTGTAATTAAGTTAAGTTACTTAAAGAAAGATGTATGTAACGAAATGAAAGCACTGGTATTAATATTGATGCGCTTCAATTGTACGATGAGTTAGTAGTTTTACCAAATTTAATCGCGCCCAACATGTCGCCGTTAAACATTCTACAGTTGATCTTAAAGAATAATTTAACTTCAAATAGAGCTCCCTAGAGAAAGAAACTTTTCAAATTAAGAACTATTAAAGTTAACTTGTAAAGTATGATTACACAAATTCATTTGTCGAAACTAGCTGTAAACTATGGAATTCCATGATTTTTAGCTTCATTCTAGAGTTATAATAGTAATACAGCTGTAGTTTTTACATGCGCATATTTTTAACGTTTATTTCAATTTTTCAATTTAATTTTTTCTAAGTGAATACATTTTTGGAAGTATTCTTACTCTTTTAATTTTGTATGTAAAATTACATATTGTAAAAAATACTTTACTTTTTTAAATGTATTTCAAAAAAAAAAAAAACAGTAGCGCTAAAAAATAAAATTTATCTGGAAGAACAACAAATCTTGGATCGCTCTAATTATACATTTTCCATCATTATGTAAAATTTATAAATAATCACTCCACACGTTATTTTGATACAAATAAGTTCATCGTTGCCATACACATTTATACAAGCTGGTTCCAAATATAGTGCAATTGTCTTAATTCAGCTTTGGTAAAAGAACAACCTAGCTAAACCTATAATGGTTTGTTCCCTTTCTAAATCAAACAAAACATAAACATGTTTAAACTTCTTTTGTATGTCCACGATGCAGATTTATTAATATCAAATAGTCATTGCAACTGTATAAAAAAATAACAATGAAACCGCTGAACTACGCCGATTAAGAAAAGTAGTTGTTATATTTATTTATTTAATGTACACTGCAGCGATCGATCAATTAGAACGAAGGTTCCATTAACATGAATTAAAACAATTTAAAAGTTAAATACACAAATGTACACAAAATAGAAGAGGAATATCAGATATAAGCAAGTACAAATATCTATTTAGTAATACATTTTTACGTATATATAACTGAAAGATCATTTACATCATAAAACGAGAAGAATCTGACGAACGACATATACAATACGCTTGTCCTTCCTGCTTTAATAATGTTGCAATTTTTGATTTTCTTTCTGGCAACATAAACTGTCGAGCTATTTCTTCTTTCTGTTGCATAATACAGATTAAAATTATTTTAAATTTGTAAAAATTAACTGATTCCGCAATTTAAAATAAGTATTTTATTTTTATTTAAATCCCATATCATCATACTGAAAATAAACATGATAACAACAATATTAATAAATAATGAAATAAGTAATGAAAATATTTTCCATATCCATTAATCTTCTTTTAAAATTCCTTATTTTAGATGATTGTTTATTAAAAATAAAATACTCACCGATAGTCGGCTTCGAGACATTTTTACTGAAAAGTTTTCAACATTAAATAAACATATATTCAATTAAATTAATTAATAATTTGCTTATATTAATACAGGACAGTACATTGCTACAGTCAACATAATTTGCGCTTTAATCAGTTTAAAGGTTTATCTACATAAAAATGAAAAAACCTTGCTTTTATTTCAAAATAAACAAGAAAATGATAAACGATGGAACAATCTCAATTCAACAATAATTCGACTTTCAAATCGACCTTGTGATAACGTTGATTATTGATGTAAATGTAATTTTTCATATTTTTAGAAACCAAACTATTATTTTTAATTTTTCCTTCGGTATTAAATTAAACATTGAAATGTAAAAAATTAAATTATATTCTCATATTTGTAATTTATATTACAGAAAAAAATTGTCTCTTAAATTGATGTGCACAATGTAAATTTTAACTCGTGAATAATAAATAAAAGTTGAAAATCAATTATTATAACATTAGGTTATAAATTATTTTATACTAACATGTTTTATTTGTAATGTTCAGAAAATTACAGTGGCGATTCGTACATAAGCACTGCGGCACTGCAACACCGCCAAAAAAGATTTGCGTGAATACAAAAAAGTGAAACATTTTATTAGTTTATAAAACAAGTTCACACGTAAGTAACAATAAAAACGTCATAAGCAGATAGATTGTAGAATTTTAAGATGTAACAAAGACAATGATAATAGGTAAATCTCAGAATTCAATTTACCTTTTTTTGGGGAAAAAATGTCCCTAAGTAGTATGAAATTCAACTAACACTAAGGTATGTACAGTGAGACAAAATGTTATTATAATTACTTACCTAGTTCAAAGAAATCAGTTCAATTTTCCATTATAGAAGTAGTTGTGAGTTATTTATGGATGAAGGTATAATTTCTTTGATGATAAATACTAATATTTACATTGAAACAAGGAAGGGATTATTTTAACGTGAGAAGGATACTAAACTAACTTGTAGGTTGTTTATTTTTGATTAGCTGCAGTGGTAAATCTAGGAAAAGTAATGCAAAAATCTGCGGCAATTCTCATGGATCTGGTATTAAATCTTGTTACTTTACAGTGAGTAATAAAAGATACAAATATTTAATTAGATCTTTATGTTTTCATAGACACAAAATCAGGAAGAAAAGAGGCAAACGGATAAATTGGCTCGAATAAAAATGCATTTGAAAAAAGTGTTAAACAATTTTCAAAAAAATTTTACTGTTAGTAAACAACTAACAATTGACGAGCAGTTCATCATCATCTACAGTCGTCACCCTAGGTGTAGTATTGCGATTAACATTTAATCCACCAGTGATTTTGTGATTTTCCGCCACTTGTCACGATCTTCTGATTGACGTGCGCATTGTGCGAATGACAATCCTGTTGTATGTAACATAATATCTGTCCATCTCTTAGGTGTGCGTCCCGGTGGTCGTTTTCCATTAATCTTTCCCATGACCAACGTGCGTTCCATTCCCTCCTGGTTTCTTATTATATGTCGGAAGAATTACAGTACTCTCATTGTGACAATCGTTGACAACCTTTTTGTGACACTGACTTCCTACAACACCGACTCATTTGTACACTTTGCTGTTCATGGAATTCTAAGGAGTCATCTCCAGCACCATATTTCGGAGCTGTCGATTTTTCTTCTGTCCAAATTTTTTAAAGTTCACGTCTCCGCTGCATATAACACAATGGAAAATACGAGCGTTTGGACAAGTTTAATTTTGACCTTTTTTCTAATGGAGTTGTCTTTCCAAATTTTGTTCATGCTTATCATGGCGCCTCTGGTAATTTCAATTCTCTGTCTTGTTTCACCGTCGGAGCCTCCTTTGTTCTCTAAAAGTAACCCTAAGTATACGAAACTTTCCACAGTTTCATAACCGGGGAGTGCCTTTTCATGGGATGGTATAGTATTTCCACGATCGATGATTATTATTTTTGTTTTATTTTTATTTTTATTTAATCCATACTGCATACTAATTTTTTCCAGCTTATTTAGAAGTTTTTCCATTTCTTTCATATTCGCAGCTATTAGCGTTGTATCATCCGCAAATCTCAGATTTATTATTCTTCGTCCACCTATCACTATTCCGCCATTCCATTGCTCTAGAACAGTGGTCGGCAAACTTATTAGCCAAAGAACCAAATATGAACATTACGATAATTTTTAAAAAAATTGGGAGCCAAATCTGCTTGTTTAGTAAACTTTTATTACACTGTAGTACACTAAATAAAACTAAATTTCATACTTAATAAATATTTATTAATGCGAACAATGTGCTTGCATCTCCTTGGAAAGTTTGAGTAAGTCAGGTTTGTATGTTGTTGTTTTTAATTTTAGGCATGATTCCAACGTTCTCATCAATAAAACGACTTCTCAGTTTACTCTTGATAATGTTCATGCTTGAAAAAGATTGTTCGCATATATGTATATATGTAGAACCGAAAAGGGAGAGAACAGCAAACGCGAGCTTTTTCAGCTGATCGTAAGAGTCAGGAATACTATTCCAAGCGTTGAAAATGATCATGTCTTCCTTCTCCAGGTCATTCAAAGCAGACTACTTGTGTTGTGAACTAAGATCACATTTTTTCTTCTCCAATATTTCCAATTCAACACAAAGACGTTCGAATTAGCGCCATATCTCCTTGTTTTCTAAATCCAGCAATTGTATTTCAAAGTTACCGATGTCAATTTCAAAAGGAGAAAATTTCAACTCGGTTATCGTAGCATTAAGAGGATTTTTGACAAATGCTAAAGTTGCTCTGCTGTTTTTAAATTCCTGAAACCTGCTGAGAAATGCTTCCCTCATATTTAAAATTATTGTTTTAAAATGGTGTTCATCAATAGAGGAATTATTTTCTTGGCGATGCTTCAGCAGGCTCGGAAAGTGAAACAATGTTTCCCTTTCAAAACCGCGAGCAAAAATGGATAATTTGTTTTCAAATGTTATTACTTCTTCTAACATCGAAAAAATTAAGTTTCCTTTCCCTTGTAGTTTACGATTAAGCTGATTTAGATGAGACGTAACGTCTACCATGAAATAAAAGTTTTGGATCCACTGATCGTCTGTTAGTTCTGGATAGTGAATGCCTCTCTCAAGGAGAAATACTTTAATTTCCGGAAAAAGGGACGCGAAACGTTTTAAAACGTTCCCTCTTGATAACCAACGTATCTTGTTATGAAGCAGAAGATCAGCGTACTTACTCTCTATTTTAAATAAAAATTCTTTGAATTGGCGATGATTAAGAGCTTTACCTAAAATCGAGTTGATAATGGTAATCACTAATTCCATAATTTTACAAATTTCATCCGGAAATGTTTGCGCGCAAAACGCTTCTTGGTGAATGATACAATGGTAAACAAGTATCTCGTGATTAATTTTTTCTTTCAAAATAGCAACAAACCCTTTTCTTGCGCCGGTCATACTTTTGGCCCCATCTGTTGAAATCGACACAATTTTATCGAGGGGAATATGATGTTTATCCATACACTCAATTACAGCATTTGCGATATCTTCTCCACGCGTCTGACCTTTGAATGGCAATAATCCTAAAAGTTCTTCTTTAGGGCCTGAATGAGACATAAATCTTACAAAAAGTGAAACTTGCGCTGTATCATTTATGCCGCAAAACTCGTCAACTGCTATTGATAAAGCCGAAACTAATTTCAGATTTTCGATATGCCGGGTGGTTATATTCGAACACATTTTAATTGTTCTATCTTTAATGGTTTTGGCAGACAATGGTAACTCTTTAATTCTTTTCAGAATATCTGCTTTGTTCTTAAAATCCTGAAATAACTCTTCGGATGCATTTATAAAACGATTTTTTATGTATTCGCCGTCTATGTACGGTTTCCCTCTCTTAGCAATCTCTTGGCTAAAAACAAAACTTGCCATATTAATATTGCTGGAAGATTACATCCAGTTATTAAACACAAAAGTTGACGACTCTTGACTCTTCTGAAGTTCCTCAACTGCTTTCTTCCTTGCATCACCGGTAGGATATTTAGTGCTAAATGACGCGTGCTTTCTTGTAAAGTGTCTCTCTAAATTTGACTTCTTATTATCCGCGAATTTCTCATTACAAATAAGACATGTCGGAAGTCCATTCAAGTGTTGAATAAACGCAAAATTCTCGGTCCACTCAACTTTAAATTCGCAGTTTTCATCTTCCATTTTTCTTTGCTTTTTTTTGGTAGTCATGTTAATTGGGGTGCCTATGAAAATATTCCAAATATATTTTTTTCTAAAGCCACCAGTACAAAATTATTATCATTATTAAATTGATGAAAATAAAAATTAAAAAAAAATCTTTTAAAAAATACAATTTTATTAATATATGTAACTGCGCTAAAAAAAAAAAAAATAATTTTTTCCATCATCAGAATAACAAAACTTTTAATATGACCAAAAATGGAAGAAAACTTCCAACGTTTGGACAAATAGAAGTTATCGAAAAATCGATTACAAATTTTGTACCGGAATCACAAACATACATAGCAGGTGTAATAAAATCGTATAAAAATGCCTGTAAGATGTGCAGCTAGATTGAAAAATACAACAACTTTTTAGTAAGACAGGACAACGGCAGACATGGTAGATAAGACAAAACTGTTCACACTGCAACTGCTGGTCTGTGATGCCAATTTGTACCCCCACTACTTTAGAAAAAGAATTTTAGCCGGTAGCTTGTACATGGTTTGTGTTTACGTTTACGAAAACTAATAAAATTACACTCGATGTTCGTTACGTATTTTTACAACAATATAAAATTTTAATTACCTACCTATCTTTTAACTTAAACAAAAAATTATACATGTTCTCGATTTATAGAAGAATTTTAATTTATCAAAATAAGATGTAATTTTTTTCTTACCAAGATTTTTTTAAATGAAAATATTATTGCGCCTCCCGTGGATATTTGTGCCAGAGCCGCACTTTGTCGACCACTGCTCTAGAACAAGTCTAATTATATATTCTATGTACAAGTTAAAGAGCATAGGCGACAATACATAGCCTTGCCTGACTCCTTTCTGAACGTGAAACTCTCTTGATTTTGCAGTGTCGATACGTACAATATTGCGGTTGTTCTCGTACAGTTTCTTTATGAGATACACAATATGTTTTGGTGCACCCATTTCAATTAGTATTACCCAAAGTTTATGCCATTGAATATTATCGAAGTCTTTTTGGTAATCTATAAGGCATATTATTACAGGTACTTTATACTCGCGTGCTTTTTCTATCAATAATTTTATGTTAAGAATCTACTCCCGTATACCTCGTCGTTTTATAAAGCCTGCTTGTTCCTCAGGTATTTCTTTCGCCATATGCGCGTAGATCCAGTTATTTAGTATCCGTAACATTACCTTGCTGGCATGCAACAGAAGAGGTATCGTGCGGTAATTTTCACACTTATTGTTAGTTGTTTTCCCTTTCTTATACAAAGGTATGTATATAGATTGATACCAGTCAATTGCTTTTAAAGGAAGTTTCTTTTCTAACAATATATTCATTCAAAACCAGCTAGTATGGAATACAAGCCTTTTCTCTTCTAGACATAAAAAATGCCTATACTTACAGTATGGAGATATATGTTGAAAATTAACCAGCGGGTCAACCAATTGAGTAATTCAGCTCAAGATACAGTTTTGCAAAGTTAGACTGGTGAAAGGTACTAACAGAAATATTATAATAAAAAATTGGTTTTCAAGCGTTCCACCTGCAGTAAAACTTTTCAGTGAAAAAAACTTATTTTTATCAATACACTTTGAAAAACTAACGAAAGAAACTACATAGATTTTTACTAAACAAAAATAAGAATACATACAGTTTAGTTTTGGTTTTTAAAAAAACATGACTTTAATGTCCCATTGTACACACAAAAATAAATCAGTTGTACTTCTTTAAACAATGCACCATGACGATAAAATTCCCGCTGATGCAAGTAGTAATAAATCAGAAATAATAACATTCTACAATAAAACCAAAATAGAAGTAGATTTATTAGATCAGTTAATTAAAAAGTATAATGTTGCTTGTAATGCTAAGTGGTGGGGTGGTTTTTATGATATATTAAATGTTACAATTCTTAATGTTCTTGTTATTATACATTTAATTACAAAAAAAGATAAAATCAATCGCTTGGATTTAATTGAAGAAAAGCTTGGCATATGATAAAACCCCAAATTTTATAGAGATAATAAAAAAAAAATACAGTACGAGATATAATTAGGAAATTTATTTTTTTCCCCCTTCTGCCGTGTACAGCCTTTTGGCTAGAGACGTGGCGAACTAATTAGTTTCAATTTTTGGGAAAGTTGAGTAGCTTTTAGAAAGGGAAGAATCTTGAGATTTTGAGTATAACTATCTGAAAATAAAGATTCTGAAGTCTCGTTGGAGATGTGTAGGTTTCTTTGGATGAGGAATTTCGAACGATCGAATATTATGTGTTGGATGGAAATGGTAACAGTGCATAAGTCACATAGCGGTTGAGGTTGTTTGTTTAGGATGTAGCCACATATTAGAGCGGAGTGACCTATACTTAATTTGAGCAGGACGACTTATTCTGGATTCTTGGTATGAAGTTTTCCAAGGGTCCATAGTCTTTTTAATAGATTTTAATTTTCTAGAAGCTGAGACGAGGTTCCACATTTTTTGAAAGGATTTGGGTATAAAGAGTTTGCTTGCTTCTTCAATGTCTGATATCGGGATTGGAATATTTGAAATTAAAGAAATTTTCGAGGATATTTTGGCTGTTTTGTCTGCTTTCGAGTTTTAAGAAATATCGGAGTAAGATAGGATGCAGCAGAATATGATTTCTTCGTTTATTGTCAAGAGTATTTGAACTATTTCTTGTAAGATTGGATGCTGTTTTTTCATCTGATAGTTTTAAATGGATAGGAGCGCTGATAGCGAGTCTATTAAAATCAGAATATTACTGAAGAATAGATCCATGCAGTATTGGATTAATAGTTTTAAAGCGTAAAGAAGTTCCGTTGAAAGAACTGTGAAGTATGATGATAGAGAGAATCGAACAGTGATGCTATCATGAATAAACAAGCAGCCTGTTCTGTCTGACGACTTTGAATATTTTTTCGAAGTTAGGGTATTTGTTGAGAAGACGATTATAGTCTTAAATATAGATAATTGGACTAGTTTTGGATTTTTCGAGGTCTGTGAGTGATAGATCTAATTTGGGTGTGAAAGAGAGCACTGGCGGATTGATATTCTGGGGAAGGTGTAGTAAAGTGTTATCTTTTCTGAAAATTAATTTGAGAAGATCATCGTTGTTGGAAGATATGGAGTCAGAGGGAATCATGAGATGAAGGGAACTATGAAAATTCGGATTAGCAAGAATGTTGAGAGTAGTGTTGGTGGAGATTTGATATCTTCGAGTACCCAGCGAAGGTTTTGAAGATTCGCTCAGAAGACTGGCTATAGGAGTTGTATGGAAGGCGCATGTGGCTAATCTTAAGCATGTATTCTGGGTAACATTTAAAGAATTGAGGCGAGATTTGGAAGCGAAACCGTAAATAGAGGTACTATAGCCAATTATCGGTCGAATAATAGTTCGGAACAGTTTTAAATGTGTGGCTCTGTCCGATCCATACGAAGTATAAGCAAGTTTTTTTTAGCAGATTGATTTTTTTGGAGCATCTGCTTTTGATGTTTTGGATTTGTGGAATCCAGGATGAGGTGTAGAATATGACGCTCAGATATTTGACGTTTCCTGATTTTGGGATAGGTATGTTGTTTAATCAAGTGTTTATGGTTTTAGGACATTTATAGTGTTTGCAAAAATAAATCGTTGCAGTTTTCGCTTGGGATATTTGAGGTCCATTTTTTCTAAGTCCATTTCTGCATTTGATCGGCTGTTTATTGAAGGAGATTTTCTCCCATTTTGAGATCTTTGCAGTTGATGAAAATGCAAAAATTGTCTGCGAAGAATACATTTGAAATGAGTGGGAGAGCTGATTTTGTTAATTCATTGATGACTACTATAAAAAGAGTTAAACTGAGCACTGCATCTTGTGGGACACTGTTCACGAGTATGTAGGTATCGGAAAAAGTGTTGCTAATGCGGACTATATAATAGTAATTTATTTGTGTTTCTTTCGAATATTTTTCAGAGCTTTGATGTTAGGGAAATTGTTCTATAGCTGTCGATCTGAAACGGATTTTTCTCAAGTCTAGGAAAGGGGATTACGATCGCTTTTCTCCATATGGTGGAAAAAGAGTGCGAATTCCATATCGCGTTGAAAATTTTCAGTAATAATTGAATCACGTTGTCAGAAGCATTTTGTAAAAATTGCACATGAAAATCGTCGGGCCTTGGAGTTGAAGTTTTTGAGGAGTTACTGGCGTTCTCAAATTTGTAAAAAGTGATGTCTTAATTGAAGAGTTGAGCGCAGGTTTCATTAAATAGGATATTGGTGTTTTGGGATTGGAGATTGATCGGTGACGGCGTTAGCAATTTGTAATGGATTTGTATTGATCGTTATTGATAAAGATGCTTTTTGGAGAGGAGAAAGATTTTTTTGATTCTAACCTATGTATTGTTGACCACATTTGTGAGCTGGTGACTGTAGAATTAATGTTAGAAACATGTTCTCCCCATGGTTTTTTTGCTCTCTCGATAGTCCATTGAGCAACGGATCTTAGTTCACGATAATTGAGCAGGTTGAGGTAGGTAGGAGATTTTTTCAGCTATTTGAGAGTTCGGATTGCCAAACAGCATTCGTCTATCCACCATGGAATTTGTTTTTTGCAGAAAGTATTGCTCTTCGGTATAGATTGAGAGGTACTGTTTAACATGTAGTCACCGAACGAAGAAACCAGGATGTTTATGTCTTGAGTAAGGTCGAATTCAGTTATCTGATTAAATAACAGTTGAAAGAGAGGCCGGTCAGATTTTTTAAAGATCTATTTTTCAGGTGGTTCGTCCGATAAGTGTGTGTCGAAGTTTAGGTTGATTAGTTAGGGTACGTAATCGCTACCTGACATGTCAAAGTGATGATATGTGTAAACTAGGTGATTCAGGTTGGCTGAATCAAATAGGAGTTTGATAGCTGACTAAGAATTGTAAGTATGTTGATTAGCGTTGAAAATCAAAGGATCTCTAAAATCTTTTATATTATTTTGCCTTTATTATTTATATGTGAGTCCCCCCACAAGAGGTTATGGCTATTGAAGTCGCCAACTAGAATGAACAGTAAAGGCATTTGGTCTATCACTGCTTGTATCTCAGGCTTTGACACTAGGAGGTTAGAAGATGAGTATAGGTACAAAACGGACATTTTTTGGTGGTCAAAGTTGAAATTGCATGAAATAACTATGACTTGTAAATGCGTATTTAGGTGGATTTCTGTATGAAAGGTTGTTTTTTATGACTAGTACTACGTTTCCGCTTGCGCTTACTGCACAGTCTACTTCTTTTTGGTAGATGTTAAAATTTTTTAGAGATAAAGAATTTCTTATCTACCAAAGATGCTTTCATGATCTGACGGAATAGCCACGTTTCAAAAGCTTTTATTTTCTTGATTGATGTTGCTTTGAGCGTCCAGCTCTCTACTCCATAAAGCAAAACTAACAATATATAACATTGTGTGGCATGCCATGTTGTCTCTAGTTAATTTCTCTATCACATAGCAGTTGTTCTATCTTTTAAAATGTACTTCGTGCTGTTTCTATTTTGACTTTAATTTTATAATCAGAATTCCAGTCGTCTGTTAACCAACATAATAAGTATTTAAATTTTGTTACTCTTTCTACCTTTTTTCCTGTAATATGTAAATGTATGTTCTGTGTTTGCGCCTTACTAATGACCGACCATAAATTTAGTTTTTTGTATATTTATCCCAAGTCTAGTTCTTTACTTATTTGATCTACTTTATTTAACACGTGTTGTAGGTGCCACGCATTATCAGCAAAAATAACTGCATCATCGGCATATCTGATGTTATTTATCCATTGACCATTCACTTTTATTCCCTTTTTGATTCCATCCAAAGCATTTTTTAAAATACTCTCTGAATACAAATTAAATAATATCATAGGTAATGTACAGCCTTTTTGTACACTTTTGAGTATTTTTATCTCTTTATTTGTTAGCTGGTTAGCTTTAACGTGTGCTGATTGATTCCGATATAACTGCCTGATGATATTTATACCCGTGCTGTTGAGTCCTATATGCTGTAATTGTTCTAACAAAATGTCATTTTTTATATTGCTAAATGTCTTTTTGTAATCAATAAAACAAGCAAACACGGTGTTTTGTTGATCTAGGCAGTTGCGAAAAAGAATTTGAATAGCCATTAATGCTTCGAGAGTTCGAAAACCATTTCTGAAGTCAAAATATGTTTTTCCCGGCGTCTTATCTATTTTATCCCATATATGAGCATATATAATTTTCAAAAATATCTTCAGCATATGACTGATTAAGCTTATGAGTCTATAATTGCTACACTTCTTGGAAGCTAACCTCTTCGGTAATGTAATGAAAGTTGATGTCAACTATTGATTTGGAATTTTTATCCAGTATTATATATTTGATTAACTAATTTTAATAGTAAATTATTTCTATTAAGATCAATAAATTCCATCAATTCTGCTCTGCTTCCATCTAAGTCCACAGCTTTACCATTTTTCGATTATTCTATTACTTTTTTCAATTCAATTTTTAGTATTTCAGGACCTTCTAACTTTATTTCTGTTTTACTTTTGTATTCAACTTGAGTGCCGCTGTATAGTTGTGTAATGTAAAACTTCCACATCTCTTTTTGTTTATCTTTTTCTGTAATCAGTTTATTGTTTGTATCCAGAAGTTTGCTAAACTTCTTTTGACTTCTTGTATGTGTTGGTTCTTTTATCTTTTTATGTAAACTGAAATTGTTTTGTTTCTTTTCCAGCTCTTCAATATCTTTACACTCATCTTTTAACCATTTTTCTTTCACGTGTTTTATTTCCATTTTAATTATTTTTTGTATGTCACAGTATTGCAGTTTATTCTTATATTTTCGTTTTCCCTCCATTACTTCATTCAATTTTTCCTTTTTACTATTTTAGATATCCTAATTGTTCTTTTGCCGTGTCTTTGATTGTCCTTCAGTTGCGTCCATATATTTCCGATATTATCTATATTTCTTATGTTACTGATATTATTATCAAGTGTACATGCCAAATTACTCCTTTTTTCTTCATTTTTCAATTTCCCAATATCTACCTTCTTTTGTATTGGCAAAGTAATTATTCTTTTTAATTTTAATAACATTTTACTAATCAAAAAGTTACGGTCAGAATTGATATCAACTCTTGGGTAAGCTTTAATGCTCAATGTAGCGTTCTGAAATTGAAACTTTATGAATATAAAATCTATTTGGCTCCAGACTATTGAATCTAATTTATTTTTTGTTTATCTACAGGTAAAGAGCCTTCTTCGTAGAAGTTTAAACCGTGTATTTGTAATAGTCAATTCGTATTTTTGACAGAATTTTAATAATTGATCTTCTGTAGAATTTCGATTTCTTAGCTCATAATTACCAACATTTCCCGCACAACCCTTTCCTATTTCAGAGTTAAAATCACCCATAATAATATTAATATCTTTCTTTTTTGCGTTTTGGAGAAGATTTTCTAACTCTTTATAGAATTATTGAGGATCTTCTTCACGCTTTTCCATGGTTTGCACATAGACTTGTATTATGTTTATGTTGGAAGGATCATCATTAATTTGTATTAACATGCGTCTTTCTATGTAGGGTAAGAAACCGCTGAAATATTCGACGATTTTATTACTTAAAAGGACAGCTACTTCATGTCATTGCTGGAATTCATTTTCTAATCTACCAGAATAAAACATAGTTTTATCTTCAAACTTTCCGCTACCAAGCCATCGAATTTTACCCATTCCCAATATGTCAATTTTAAGTCTTTTCATTTCAAACATTCTTTATTTTATCGGCTTGATATTAAGTATGTATATTTCGTGTTGCAGTTTTCAAACATGTGTTTAATTCTGCTCACTAATAGCATTTACTTTTCTTCATGATTTTAGTATAGTTAGTTTTTTGTAAACACAGTTATACATATCCACCTTTTAAATACTACTGCAAAATGTTCTACGTGCTCTACAAATATGTCATCTATTTCAGCTGCTTTTTTGTTTTTGCTGTTTTAATAGAATTATTGATATAGCTATCCGTAAAAGAATTATTGAAAAAAATTGTTTTAGCAGTATGACTTATAACAATTGGGATTTTATTTTTTACTTTTAAACCACGCTGGTAGACCAATTGATTTACAGTAATATCTAGAATTTCAAGGTTCCTTGTTTCCTCACTATTTCATTTCTTAGACAATAGTCATTCCTTCCTGCTGTCTTTGTGGAAATTTAGATTTTCTATCAGGTCATAGCATTTATTTATGTTTGTTTCTGTTATCTCTTTTACAATCTTCAAACCGAATTTTATTATGTCTTCCTCAAAGAGGTTTTATTGAATTTTTTCACTTACTTTATACATATATCAATTTAGAAGTTCCTTCTTCACACTTCATATTGATATGAATCAGGGTTGGTGGCGCGATCTTTTGACAACAATATAACAAATTATAGGTTCTGTCTTTAGTTTATTTTGATTTTAGAACGTCGTCGATTATCGGCTCTGATAGTGTCTTCGTGTAAGGGTGGTGCGCGTGTTGGAATATCGAATTGTGTCGTACTATGTTAAACGGTTATAGAGATAAAGGCCGGCTCAAATAGATCGGATGAGATGAGAGTGCTTTGTTATCTGCGACTATTACACGATTTGTAGATGGAGCGTAATACGGCCGTCGGAGATAAATGCAAGTTACTGATTGCATTCTCTTCGAAGCAATGTTTTTAAAAGTATCTCTTCGTTATTAAATATAAATATTTTCCATCTAAATTTTAAAAACGCCTAATGCTCTTCGTCATTTAAAAAAATCAAAAGTTATTTGCGGCAGATTTGTAGTTTTTTTTTTATTTTTTGTTTATTTACTTTTTTCCGTTGTCTTTCTCATTCTTTTCTGGTCGTCTTCCTTATGTGAAAAAGAGGCGAGTTCGCAACAATATATATATATATATATATATATATATATATATATATATATGTTTTGTGTGTGCTCTGCATTTATGTTTTTACTAGATGTATTTTTTGTAGCTTCAATGAACTTGTTGTAAACTTCAGTTTTTGTAGACATTTTTGAAGCCGTGCCATTTAATTTGTTTCTAAATCAAAGTCAATTTGCCTTCTTGAAGTTATTGTGTATTGGTATGCTTGATGGCTGTATTTATTAAATACATAATAGGTCTATGTTATGTATTCATTGACATTAATCCTTTGATACTCGCGGACATTATTCTGAATGACTTTATCATTATTGTTAATTGTGACCCTTAAAAGGACCATTTCTGCCTAGTAATGAGATTGTTCAACCAGAAGTTGGATCATTAAATACATCATAAATGACATTATTTCTAGGGGCGTCAGTTGCATCATGTTTAATATATTATTCACATTCATTCTCTTTTTACTGCAGCATGTGTGGGGGCTCATCCCATGCCTTCATAATAAGCAGAAAAATTTAAATTAAAAGTAATGTTAAATTTATTTGCAACCAGAAACAGTTACAGAATACTACAAGCTACAACACCTTTGTAGAATTTTTGAAGTTACAATATCGGAGTTTATTCCAAAAATATGTGATATTATTTATAAATATCTTACTCATTACATAAGGGTTATCATCATATAGTGCCAAACTCAGCTTCTGAGCGTCGGTGACAGATGTAGGCAGCGTGCTAGGCGATTGTTATATACAACGCGAGGATACATATGCAAGACTACATTCAGAACTGATTGTAGCCATTTATTATCGCGCTACAAGTGCAGTCACTACCTAGTGTGCATATGATGGTTTACCATTGCTTTCCACGTGACTATTAGCGATTTATTTAATTTAATTTTTCATAATAATTTTTGTCGTCGCCCGAGATCGAAACCGAGACATCCGTAACAGAAGCCAAGCGCTCCAGTAACAAGGCTGCCATAGCCACTACATAAGGGTAAATATACATAAACCTGTAAGGTTAAATTAATAGCTACTGTTTTTTTATGGTTTATTTTAATAATAATATGTTACAAAATTATGTAAACTGTAAAAACGGGGAATTTTGTGTTCAATTTTTTTTCTTTTTTAAGTCTAAAGTAACTAACGTATTGTTGCAATGACGTATGTTGTTTTTATATTAAAAAACAAAAAAATCGAAAATTGAAATATCACGTTTTAATATAAAAAAAAACTTTTGAACCACTAATTTATACTTAAAACAAATTATAAATGATGTGTCATTTAACTGGTTCCATTGTATTTCCCACCAATGTAGACAATTTTAATGCAGGCGTGTAAGTTTTTAAATTCCATTTTTGATTTTCTGATTTTTTGATTTTCATTATTTCTTTTCTTGATTAGATATACACCTTCAATTTTTAATTCGCCGCTCCATTTTATTTTAACAAAAAAGTAAATTACAAATGTAAACAGTTTTTTTGATTTCTACATTGTTATTAAGCACGTCAAATTAATTCTCATTAGTCAAATTCGATTATAAAGTCAGGTAAGTTCGATAATGGAAAAAATTAGAAGTAAAGTAAATTTGCTAATTCGCTATCCATTCTGCTCTATCGAATTCTCATACTCCATTTAACAAAGTAACTAGGAAAAGTATTATTTTCCTCCGTTGTTCTACTATTAATTCTACTAGTGTAAACTAGGCTTTATTTAAAATACTTGTTCATAGTACTAAACGCAAAAGTAGTGTGATCGTGTCTCGCCGCAAATTCATCAACTTTGAATAGCGGATCAATTTTAGTTTGTTTTTGTCGGCACATTAAATTTTGTTTAGTGTATAGGGGCTTAATGAATTTTTCGTTTTCATTTATATCGTTAAATGAAAAAGCTCTTTAAATAAATAAATTGAATTAGTAATTCTTTCGGTGTATTTAACTGCATTGAACATTATCAACAATATTAATATTTGTAGAAATGATAAATGCGTGAATATGGACAGTGCACAAGAACTTCGTGATCATTTAAGTAAGTTTAGTTTAAAATTTGTATTTTAGAGCAATACGTTTTCTTAGCATTCCGTTGATTATTTCTTTATGTATAATAAATTTTATACTGGCAATATTCGTTTTTTCTGTTAGAATCTGCCTTTAAAGCCGGACTGGATAAGTCCGATCCAACAGACCGTGATCGAGTGGTTTTAAATTCAATTGTAAAACGCATAAATGATACTGAACAGTCTCTTAGTGTCGATTTGGAACTATTCTACAAGATTTTAATCAATGTATCATCAACAGCTGCTGATAAAATGGTAAACGTGTTATTGAACAGCTCGCCTTACGTCGAAGTAATTATTTAAATATTTCCAAACTACGCACTACTTTATTCGCTTTTATTTACGTCGTAATATGTTATATGGTTATTTATGGTATTTTATTTCTTCCTAGGAAAATTTTATATCCGTTCTGTGGTCATACGCATTGAATCGCGATAACACTAGATATCCAGAATTAGTAATCTCTTTGATATTAAATTTAACAAGAAATCCGTCTAATTTAAAAGATATGTTAAAATATTTACCGGCATTAGAAAAGATTATTTATGATATTATGCGGATACTATTGGAACGTAGAAGACATGATGATGTTAATTATTACCAATTGTTATCCCATTTGTTGTTGAATATAAGTGTATTACCCCAGGCCCAAAAGTTAGTAATATTTTTACATTTTGTTATAATTAACCTGTAATTGATTATAATCTGGAATATCTTATTTTTATTTGTATCTAACAAAAATGTAGTGTGTGATTAAATATTTTTCTTCGAAACGAGTTTATTTTTGTAAAACATAAACCCAAAAACAAGGCTGAAAGAACAAAGCGTATAGACTTATATGAAGATACGAGGAAGTAGCGGCGAATACTGGGAAAACTAGGAAATTTTGAGGTATATTTAGTGTTTTTCGAGAAATATTAAAAAAAAAAAAATTAATTAGTACACGCTTAAGTTGACGCTATACAATTGGCAAATCAAGTTTTAAGTTTTTAATAATTAATAACAAAAGCTGCGCAACATAATAAACAGTTATACGAAAACGAAAGGAAAATATGTTTTCCTTTTTGTATTTTCATTTTATTATTAGTTAGTTTTTTTTCATAGTTAACCACTGTTAACTTCTTCTTACTGTTAATTGGTGAAATATAAGTTTATACTTCGATATTAACTAGTGGCGTAATAAGAAACGAAACGTGTTATGCAATGTAGATAAAAATTCTATAAACGATTGCAAAAAGCTGTTGTACCGGCAGATACTAATGTTGTATCAAAGTTTAAAAATAATGATAAAGAATTGTACGAATACCGACTGTAAACAAATAAAATTATTGAACATAGGTTGATATTCATAAATACATCTCTTGCAAGTTTTATTTGTTGGTTTCTAAGTTAGTAATACCATTTTAAAAAGAATGTATAATAACACTTGATAAATATCATATTCAAAAGCTTTATTTATTACAAAGTTAAATTTGAATAGAAGCTTAAAAATGCGAATAAGGTTAAACATTTATTACCGCTGTTTTACTTTCGCATTACGAATTTTAAACGCAGTTGGATTAATATTGATAAATGATTAGAACTTAAAGTTGTGGATAATTTCTGCATAGTTATTTTACCCTATGATTTTAGTTTGTTCCCTTAATATTATTATTCATTTATAGTTCATATTCATTAATTATAAAATTAATATTTCAAACAGTAGTTCAGCTTGTAAGTAGTCTTCAAGACTGAACGTAACAAAAGATGTATAATTATTTCAAATCTGCTTGAACAGAAGTCCGTATAACTTGTTTATATTAATTTTGATAAATAATGAACCCGTTTATAGTGTAGACCAGTCTTTTGTTAAACCATTGTCTGAAAGTGAGAATTTCGGACTCTTAGTGTTTAATAATAAAAAAAAATTACGGATTTAAAAATATACTTCAGTAAGTTTATAATTATATCTGAATTTAATTGTTAAAGTATTAAATTATAATATCCGTTTCTATTAAATATGTTATATTTGTTGTTACAGAATATTAATCAGTCAAGAGAAAATATTTATGTTGCAAATTCTAGAACTTCTTGAAAATACCGACGTACTTTTGAGAAGAAATACCTGGGCACTTATAAAAAACCTTAGTTTAACCGAAGGTTTGTATTGTTGCGAAATTGTTGTACTTTTCATTGAAAGTATTTCTGCATTCTAGTATTAAATAAGGAGTGCACGAAGTAAGGACTAAAAAAAAAAACAATTAATTTTAACATTTATCGTATTACCAATAAGTACCCATCTGTTTCCGATAAACTGTAAATTTTTGTTGCAGTATTTTAGTAACAATACTTTTAAAATAAATTTAATAAAAATAATTTACTCACATAGATCCATGTACAGATTTGACATGGATATGTCTTACGGCTAAGGTGGTTTTGCAAAATTCGTACTTAATTTAAAAGTGTTACCTTAATGTTGCCATCATTGTGATCGCGTGATCAACAGTTCGAGTTCATGTTTTACTAGGACCGGATGCGTCTACCTCAGCGTGTTTTATAAACTTTCCGATAATTAATAACGTTTCTTTCTTATCGGTTACTTTATCATTCTACAAGTAGTGATAGCTGAAAAAAGGTAAAGCAACTGAAGAGAACACGACCAAAATGTATTTTTGTGCTTTGTGCGTGATACTCCATGTTTCACAGAGCCGATGAAAAAATGAAAAACTTTTACATTCATATTTATACTTACTATAGTAAACATTTTATTCAATTTGCGATCCAACAGTTTGAATTCATTATTTACTAAAACGAAACACGTCTACCACGGCTGTTTTTTTATGATTAACAAATCGAAAGCATTGCACCTCTTACGTTTGAGTTGGTAACATTTATTAATGCCAAAAAAAAAAAAAGAAAACCTTTTTTTGTATCCGTATGCATTTATCTTAGTACAAAAATGTTAGATATATTACTGATTTCTTTAAATTTAATTTAACGAGATATAGTCCGAAATCAATAGCATTTGATGTAGTAAAGAGAAATGAATTGTATGCACCCATTATATTCGGTGGTGATTTAAATCTTAACTTGAATTCCCCTTAAGTTCTTGAATTTTTACAACAATTTATTCGTGAAATGTAGAATTTGGAACTCTGCAAAGATTTGATCGTTACAACTATTTGAAATTCTACCTGCATCGAAGCTGTGTTTAGTCATCATACTGAAAAATCGTCAGTACATTTAGTACTTTAGTTATCATTAACGCTACTCTGTAAATAATCCTATTTCTGTACAATAAATTTACCATTTAACGTTTATATTCATTAATTTATGAAAATAAAATCCCTTTCGGTTGATATGTAAAGTGTAATATGAATATCTTTTAAACAGTTGAGTACTGATCTTCAGTTGCCGCGAAAAAGGTTTAAACGAAATCAAATATTAAATGGATAGTCGTATCATATTTTACGCGCCATCTGAAAGACATATCCATGTCAAAATGTATTTCTGTGTAAAAGATATATGTAGATATTGGTTTAAATTTTTTTCATCGATATTAATTAAAAGTTTTTTTTTTTTTTTTTTTTTGGTGATTTTTAGTGTTCAGAGTAATTATTTGTTCCAGAGTTATAAAACGTCTTAAAGAAAGTTTTAATTGTGATTTATTGCACATTTTCAAGTTTATAAGTTAAGCCGTTCTTGGATCATGGAGTTTTATTTATCTTTGGCGTTTTTAAAACCATCCTATTAAGATTCCGTGCATTATATGCGTATGAAATTCTAAAAAGACTTAACTATATAGGTAATTATAAAGAATTAGTCTCCGTATTTAAAATTAAGATATTATTTAAAAATGATTAATTATGTAACTTTTTTTTTTTTTGTTTTAAAAGTTAAATTGTAGTTTTTAAATTTAATTTTTAATATAAATGCGTGTTTTTTTTTGTTTTTTTTTATTTTTTATTTTACATAATATTTCTGCGAATATGTGATTTAAATGTCGTAATAAGCAAAATGATTACTATTTTTGCGGAGCTAGGTAAACTAGTACAGTAAAACCTATCTTAACCAGTCTAGTCAGGACCGGGATCTTCCCGGTCCCATGCTTGGCTCGTTAATGCGAAAAATGGTTTTCCTTCAAAACGAACCTAAACAGATTTCATCAGGTAACATAAATAAACAAGCAAATATGTAAAACGTTATTGCAACTCATTTTATTGTACATATGTCCCTACATAAAGTAATACAAAAAAATTGAACATACGAAATGAACTTAGACTAGATAAACTTTGAAAACTTAAAACTTTAACTACATTATCTTAATACTTAGGTACGAGTGAACATTATATTACTGTTTGAAAAAATCAGTTGTTTTTTTTCTATTTTTTCCCTTTTGAAGAGTTTTTAAAAGCCAAGTTTCTCCATTTTCTTATGTTCATCACGTTCAATGTCGATGAATCTTGTTGCTGCTCCACATGTTGCGATAAAATTTCTGTAGCTTTTTTGTTTTTTTGAGACGTATTTTTTGCGAGCCGTCTACGTCTACATTTTCTCTATCGTTTTCAGGTTCACAGTCATCTTTTTTGACTATATTGATTATTTTTTCGTCCGTAAAAAATCCGTTTTCAAGTCCTTCGTCACTTTTTCGTATCCATTCCTCTTCGTCCTCCAACTGCATTCGGTTCTAACCTGGTAATGACATCAAATCGTGTAAAATTACTTCATTTTTGATTTTTTCATTCTCTAAATTATTGCTACTCGTGACCAGATTTTTTAAATCAGGCCAAATTTTTTTCCACGATTTCACAAAGGTAGAAGAAGGAATTTGCTCAAACGCACCAGCTAGCATAAAAATCGCATCCTTGATATCTTCTTCACGTTTTCCAGGAGAGACAAGATCCTCACATTTAAGTAAAATTTCAGAAAAAAACTTACACAAGTACCGTTTTTTCAAACTCTCTATTACTCCTTGGTCCATAGCCTGTACTAAGCTGGTAACGTTTGGAGGCAAAAATATTATTTTTACGTCATCTACATCATTGAAGTGGGGATGAACTGGAGCGTTGTTGAGGAGAAGGACTGCTTTCATTGATAAATTTTTGCTGTTCAAGCGAGACTTCACTTTCGGAACGAATTGGTCCTTAAACTATTCTTCAAACTAATCGGAGCAAATCCATGCTGATTTTTCGGACCTGTAATACACTGGAAGAGAAAGCATAATGAAGTTCTTGAATGCTCGTAGTTTAGTTGACTTCCCTATCACAATAAGAGGAATTTTATGAGTCCCAGCTGCATTAGAATAAACACCAACGGTGATCCGTTCTTTATTTATTTATTTATTTATTTATTTATTTTTTGAAACCTAGCGTGAGTGATGTTTTGTGACTTGATACAAAAGATTTTTCTGTCAGCATCTTAGAATTAAACCTAATTTCGTCCATTACGCCTGCTTATGGGCTAGGTCGTCAACGTCGACCACTTCCTTAAATATTTTCTTAAATTCAGCAGCTTCTGATTCATTTGCTGACATTTTTTCACTATTTATGTGAGCGGAACGAACCGCTTTTTCCAACGGTTAAGCTATCCCTAACTAGCAGAAAATTCTGGCGCATTCCCGATTTCACTGTGATTACTAATGCTTTTTTTATCGAAATTGGGCCACTGACGAGAGTTCTTCTCCGATGTTCTCGTACAAACTACATCCGAAGAAGAGCTTCATCGACGATGTCGCAAACTGGTTTTTTATTAGCACACCGAGGTGCAAGTATTTTTTCGGGCTCGATTTTTGAACACATTTTTTTAATTGATCGTCTGTTTCGTCACCAATCGTTAGTGGCACATTTCGTCACAAAGTTTTCTTACCGATTCCCGTTGTTAAGTCTTTTTAACACTTAACCGTGCTTCAAACTACGAGGGTGGTTCAAATATAAACCGGAATTTTTAAATAAACGCGCGAAAAATTTATTGTGGAAAAAGTGGTTGCACTGGCAGTTAGACCGGTTTGTTACGAAGCGTGTAGAGCAATTAGAACCGCGTAACCTCACTTTTTAGTGTAGTTAGAGCCATGAGTGAAAAAGAAGTACCAGCGTCTGTTGCGCAACGCATCATTATTCGTTTTTTAGTCAAAGACGACGTAAAATCCGTGGAAATTTACCGAAAATTACGCGAACAGTTCGGGGATGAGTGTTTCTCCAAAACTCAAGTGTACGAGTGGTGTTCCGCGTTTCGAAAAGGACGTGAAGTGGTGTCAAACATACCACATGCGCGGCGCCCAAAAACCAGCATTACAGATGAACACGTCAAAGCCATCGAACAACTCATTTTGGCTGACCGACGCGTCCGTGTACGCGATATGACCGACGAATTGGGCATCAGCATAGGTAGTATTGAGACAATAATTCATGATCGGCTAGGTTATCGCAAAATTGCAGCCAGATGGGTGCCAAGACTTCTGAATTTTGAACAGAAATTCACTCGTTGGGAAGTTTGTACGCGTCTCCTGCAGCGGTATGAAGAGGAAGGAGAGAATTTATTGCGGCGAATATTCACCACGGACGAAACTTCGGTACACTACTATACGCCGGAGAGTAAACGCTCGTCTATGGAGTGGCGGAAGAAAAAAGAGGGAGCGCCAGTCAAAGCGAAGGTTACACAGTCAGCTGGGAAGGTGTTGTGTACCGTGTTTTGGGACATGAAGGGAGTGATCGCAGTCGATTTCCTAACTGAACAACGTACTGTGACGGCGCAGTATTACAGTAACCTCCTAAAAAACACAGTCAAACCGGCCTATCGAACAAAAAAGCGCGAAATTCCGATCTGTAGTGCGATACTGCTTCAAGACAACGCCAGGCCACATACCGCTCGGCTCACGATGGAGACATTGGCCGAATTGGGCTGGGAAACACTTGAACATCCTCCTTACAGTCCAGATTTGTCGCCTTGTGATTATTATTTGTTTGGCCCGTTGAAAGAAGCACTTGGTGGACAACGTTTCGACAGCAACGATGAGCTGGAATCGTTCGTGCGCAAATGGCTATGTGACAAGCCGCGTGATTTTTACGAAAAAGGAATAAAAAAATTGCCGGAGAGGTGGAAAAAGTGCGTAGCGTGCGAGGGGGGTTATCTCGAAAAATTGTAAAAAATATGAGCACTGTAAGTATAAAATAAAAATTTTTATGACGAAATTCCGGTTTATATTTGAACCACCCTCGTAGATGCTATCACACGATTTCGTTTTCCCGACTCACTCATTTTTATTCAAAAAATGATACGCGCGTAAAGGCGAGAACGAAACTGAAAGAAAAAAGTTCAGTACAATTTGCAGCTTCCTCCTCGCCTTTTCCGAATTTTCAAGAAATTATTTCCAAATGAAATGCGGGGAAACTTTCCAACAAAGCGGTAATCAAAGAACAGGTGCTCGTTTGTACTGATTCATAGAAAAATAAACTCGGTAGCAAGGTGGGATTAAATAGCGCGAACTCACTCCCCTCTCCTACTTTTCGCAAGTATAAAGGTCGCATGATCTAGTTTTATTATCGTGAAATTTGTCATCTAGCTACTAGCTATTATGTACATAATATTCGTTGAAAGAGAAAGAGGGAGAGAAGAGAAAAAAAACCTTTGTTCCAGAGATTAGCCGGTTAATCCGAAGAACCGGTTGAGAGGGGTTTTACTGTAGTTTGTTTAATTGTTTGTTTTCAAGTTATTTTAAATTGTAATTTGTAAAAGTAAATAAAAGTTTTGGTAATTACTTTTAAATTATGCTGTTTTATTTTCTTTTAAAAAAAAAAAGAACCAAAAAAGCAAACAAACTTGAATAGAAATTTAGTTTAAAGTGATATCTAGATCTTATAGTTGATAAGGTTGACACGATATCGGGAGAAATAATTTTTTTAAAAAAATGTTCTCATATTTATTATAATCCAATAAATAAATTAAGTCTCAAATGTTAAAACATACGCACTAGAATTATAATTAGGTACGCTAATTATGATGGTTATCCGTAATTTACATGCACAAAATTTCTGCAAAATAATTAAAAATAAAAGTTGACGATACTCTAAAATAAAATATGATTTTGTTATAAAAATTCACTTTAAAGTTGCATTAAATAAAAATTTTATGTAAAAATGTAATAAAGTAATTGTATATATACTCGTTTAATTCTTGCTCATTCAACTGTAATTTTTTTTTCTTGCAATAATTAATATTTTTTTAATACCACCTTAAAAATACACTAGGTCAAATGGACTTGCAGTTTGAGCCTTTCTTCAAAAACTAAAAAGATTTTTCATGGTTTAATGCATAGTTTTAATGTCGATTAGTTTTATACCATTTCGGTATTGTAGAATAGTAATAATAAATTAAGTAGCTTACAGGTATTCAAATTTAGCTTTATCATCCGAACAGAACAGATCGAAGTAAATATATTTAAAAAGGAATTCTGGAAAATTTTAAATCGCCTTGGTTTATTGTAAAAAGCATTTTAAGTTATGTTAATCTTTTTTTTTCTTTTTTCTTAAAAAAATATAGAATATTTGCACGGTAAGTGCCGTTTTAAAATGTTTGATATTATGAATAGTTTATATTACCTCGCAGTTGAAACTGTACATTATTGTTAATTTCTTATAGAGAACCATGGGGTCATTCTCGACGATTATCATTTATTGGGACCATTATTGCGTACTTTGTTTGAATCTTCATATTCGTATACAGACGAAGAAATAATTAAATTTCCGGAAGAACTGCAGTACGTAAAAGATATCACTAAGGAGGACGACGTAGAAATAAGGAAATTAACTCTTGAAATCCTTTATCAGGTACTACACGTATTTATTTTTACAATTTTATTATATTTTTATTTTATAAAAATTAATTAAAGCGTTTCTGCCAACGTAAATAATTGAACCCGTCTTTATTATAATTTCAAATAAAATTCTTAAGAAGTCAGTTACACCCCAACAAATCTTAATAATCCATTTTGATTAGCGATAGTTATGAATACCTCTAGGTATTATACAGAATTCAGATCGGTTACCTGGCGAAATGTAGGTAAATTATTTCTTTGCATATTTTCAGACTTAGTTATAATGCGCAAAAAGTGATAATTAGCATAGAACATCGGGAAAGCGCTTAAAGATTTTTTCAAAATGCAGAGTAAGTAAAGAATGTATTAATTTAATCTTCGAGGTATATAGTTTGAATTATTTTCCGCCTTTTCAGGATTGTCTGGTTTATTTGAATGATGAAATGTGTGTTTTGTTTTCATTTCTTTCCTAATCAATTTACCAAAAATTTTTAAAATACTGAGTTTCGTACAGCACATATAACACTTTAGAATAGACGTAATAAATATGTACTTTTTTAATTCATATAATACGTTGTTGTTTTTTTTTAAATTTCTTGCTTCTGAAGTATTTTTTTCTAGTTCGGAAAAACAAAATATAAAAATGGAAACATACGATAACGCTTATGTTACATTATAGTGTATTTTTCTGATTTATAAATTTCGGAAGATGCGCTGGTATTGGATATGAATTAATGCATGCAAGCAATAGTTGATTTGCAATATTTTAGTTTTTTTGATCTTTTTGCGAATAAATAGATGAGCAGTGATAATGCTTTAAGTTGAAATTAAAGCACGTCAAATTTACAGTCTCGTTAAGCGCTGTATTATTGCATTAAGTACACTACATTTTCTAACGCAGTTGTCCGTAAATTTATTTCATTATCTTGAATCCTGCAAAAGTGAAGTCTACAAGGTCGATAAGAGAGCGAGAGGGAAAGAATATTCGACACTATGGTCACAAATATGTAAACAAAGTCTACAATGGTAATTGATAATAAGTATAAATCAATTAACTAACATGTTAGCTATCACTGAAAAAGCAGAGCCTAGAGAAAAAAAAGTTTTGTAGTATCTTAACTGCAGATTAAGAATCTTATACAAAGAATAAAGATTGAGAGCAGCTAGATGCGGTAAAGTAGCAGTGTACCAAGGAGGGGAAGAATTGACGAGAACAATTAAATCGTGACGTGATGAAGTATCGAAGACGTGAATTTAGCTATAATTGAAATTATCAGCAGTGAATAAAAGGAACAAATAAAGGACGTACAATTCGGAATGTGAGGATACCGGATGACGACTGCTCCAGATAGAGTGTTGATTTTTCAAATGATAAAAATAATTACTTGGAAAAAAGTATGAATAATCGCATAAAATTGAGTTATTGAGGTAGAGAGGACAGAGAGGAGAAGCGATAAAGAGAAGCAGGTATGGTCAACACGAAGATGGCAAAAAGAGGATATGATAGAGCGACGTAAAGAAGGGGAAACTACGGATGGGATGGTGGATCGGGTTGTATGGATAAATAATGTGAACGAGGATTAGAAAAAAAGGATCTGTGAAATGGTTTCCAGTTAGCGAGTTGAATCTTTCTAATAAATAGGCTCATCATTAAAGTTCTTTTTTTTTTTTTTTCGTCAATTTATATTATATTCGTTTGTAACTTTTAAGTTCATTTTAAATATATATTTTTACTAGAAGAGATAACTTATAGAGATAATTATTTCCCTGGAGTTTTCGTTACTTTTTCGAACAAAGTTCTTTTACGCGGCTTGACGGTAGGAGTAAACTGGCAGAAAAGGCGGGTCACGAAGATCGCGTTATGCGTCGTCCGGCAGGCGATCTTCACTCTCGTTCTCTTTCACTCTGTACCTTTCTATTATATACGGGTATGTGTTGTATGCGTGCGAGCGAGTATCGAGATTCGAGTAGCAAGCATCGTGCGCGGTCAGCTATATAAGCTCAATTCTAAACACGTGTACATTTTATTGAATTTGAAAATTGGCGCGATTTTTTTTTTGCGACGTTAGCACATTTGAACTAGTTTGATGATTTATTTATTGTTTTTGTTTTAATTAATTTATACGAGATTCGTATTTGTTGTTTTAATTTATACGGGATTTATGTATTGTGTGTCATTTTTTATCGTATACTTTATGAATGATTTTATACTTGTGTATTTAGCAAAAAGTGAAAGGAACTTCGTTCCTACCGGGTGTCCTCCTCTAGACACTACTCTTTTTTTTATTATCATGATAGGATTAGCGAGAATTATTTTTTTGGGTATCTGTAGAAGTGCGCCAGTTTTAGTACTAAGTTTTGTTTGGCTAGTTCTAAAAATTACTGTATATTAAATTTCGACATAATTTTTAGTTAAATGTTTAGTATTTATTATTTACTTTGGTAGTTCCGGATCAAAAATATTATCACAAAAACCTACGCGGAATTCGTTCGAATTAAAATAAAATTTTTGATCGATTCTTTTTCATGTTTGACCTTTTCACGAATTTTAGAAATTATTTTCCATAACGTGTTGTTAATTATTTAATCACGTACAATTTTGAATTTATATTTTTTCTCCGTATTAGTTATGCGCGACGAGACAGTGGCGAGATTTTATCAGAAACAAAAATTCATACTTGGTCTTACGAGATTATCATAAGTCGGAAGAAGATGAAAACTGTTTGTCACTTTGCGAAGATGTTGTTAATTTGTTAATCAGGTATGCATACATTTGTTCCGTTACTAACGAATAAGACTCGGATTTTGTATGTAATGCATATTTTTCTTACGTGTATTTAACGCTGTAATATTTCTTATTCAACCATTCATAGATATGAAATACGTTTAATAGTGCATAAAATGCCTATTTTAGTTATTTTATGCATATTTTATGGGGTTTTAAATATTTTTATATTTTCATATAAAGAAAATACGCACACATGTGTGTGCAGTTATATATTTGACATTGTTCGGGAGTAAATGTTACGTTAAATTTATCACTTCCTGAAGAAAATACAGCATCTGAATAAAGTTATCTTTTCCACTTTATATGCATGTTTGTTGTTGCTTATTAAATACGTAAAAGTAAAGTAGGTCCCATGTATCCTTGATAAGATATCATGGATTGTGAATTTAGGCCTTTCATAATGGTATTAAGCCTAAAGGGTCTGAAGGGAATGTTGGGGCCAGTTTCTTTCTCTCGGTCGTCTTTGCTTTTCCAGATTTTTTTGATATATAACCAAATTTAATTTCAGATTAGGTATAAATCTGGGAGCGGCTTGGATCCGGAACGAAGCAACTCCTGAAAACCCATCATACCTCCGGTTTGGTAGCCAAGCATCTTAACTACTAGGCTACCGCGTTACTTTATTAAATAAAAAATTATTCTGAATTTGTTACTTATAATATATGTACATTTCTATATTGACTGTGAAAGATAAGATTGCCAAGCTTTTTGTTTGAACTCTGCATTTAAACATCCTCTGTATAATAATCGTAAAATTGTTAAAAAATGTAGTTTTTATATTTTAAGCATGCGCGTCACCGTTGTTCTAAAAAATCTAACGAAAATTTACCCCCATTTTCATGGTAAAAATTTGTGTATTGTATATTTTTTCCGCTATAATAACGTTGAAAAATTACTTTCAGTAACGTTTTTTGATATTTTCGAATGCTCATGGAAATTTAGATTTGACACTAAAAATTCCAAAAAAATTTAAATATTTTTGGTTCCTTTAATTTTTTTAAAAAAGAAAAAAACTTAAATGTTTTTGAAGAAATCTGAAAAATCACATATGGCGTACAGCAGCCGCCCTCAGTATGGTTATTTAATATCTAGCAGATTCGTTGCAATTTTTAATGAATGGCCTCGTTCTATCGGTGCCGCTTTAAGTATTCAGTTAGACCATGTAACAGAATGAAATATTTATTACAAGTAATAGCGAAAACTTCAGATGGAGTATCCGATGAAAATAGAATCTCTTTTACCAGAGGTAGTTTCCTATACTGGAAGCTACCGTAAAACAGGCACGAGACGTAATTTTCGCGTTGAAAATTTGGAAAACGTTTTTATTGTTAGTGTATCAGTTTTAAATTTCGATTCATAATGAATGTATTCTCAGTTTAAATGCACTTCGTAGGAGAAAATTCATCGTGTTAATATGAATTTGAGGTGTGAAAATTTAATTTTTTATTTTTTTAATATACTCTACTCATTCGACACTTTTATTATATATTTTCATCTTTCGTGTATATTTTAGATTTTTTTTTAGTGCACATAAATCCGGAATCTGTTAATGAGATGAATATTTAATGTTATTTCAGATGAATAAAAGTGTCGTTAAACTTTTAAAGATCGACAATTTCTCATATTTTTACGTTTATTTCTGTTTCCGGTTTCGTAGAACTGAGGAAGAAATAGGCGCAGATAATCTTTATACGCTAGTGTTGCCGAAAGAAATTGACGAGAAGTGCTCACAATGATAGTTTGAAGTATTTGGTGCCGATCAAATTTAAATTTTATACCAATTTGTAATTCTCCTATTTAAAATAAACATAAATCGATTTCCTGTATTTATTTTGAATTTTGTAGATGTCAGTAACATCAAATGAACATCAAGTGAAAATTATTATAAATAAGATTACAGTCATAATGAATAGTATTATTCAGTATTGTGAAAAAATTATAGTTTTAATTAGATGCAACCGTTTTTCTGGGTTTCGTTCGCGTGAAAAGTACTTTTTATTTAATGGCTGAACTTTTTCTCGGATATTATAGTTATTAACTGCAACAACATTTATGTGCCGCAATATGATGTCTATAATATAGTTTTTATATATATTCCGTAGTTTCTGCTACGAGGTATTTGTGGAGCTTTGTGGAATCTACAATTCTGTTTTACTTAATTTTTAATTTAAATAGTGTGGGCCATATGCGCACCCAGGCCAGTTTTTTTTTTTTTTTGGGGGGGGGCATTTAAAAAAAACATGTGACAGAAAAAAGGATTTTACTTAGTAATTATATTTTATTAATAATCTCTTGTACAATAGCTCTAAATATATAAGGATTAAGATTACTTCTGTTCCTTTTCATTTTGAGATTAATTTATATTAATACATAGTTAGTTGTACTGTCAGATGCTTGGTACCAAGACATCTTACGGCCGTAAAGCGACAATACGGCAACGTAAAAACCCATTTCGGGGGGGGGGGGGGGGGTAACCACCCACTCCTCGGTACGCCTATGGTGTGGGCTAAAGTAAGAAAAATATTTCACATATCATGAGCATACTTTATAAATGAAGTAATTAACAGTCCATGTGGAAATCTATTCAGTAAAAATTTAGATATTAGCTAGTAAACGGAGAAATTACTTTTTTTATACATTGCAGGATTATTTATTGATCTTTTTCGAACGGTCGATCATTGGAAAAATAAAATAACAAATAGTATACGTATATATCAAAGTGTTATTAAATATAATCAACTAAGTATGACCTATTATTGGGATCCTGTAAATATGTTACATCACTGAAATTTTCAACTATCTTTTCATTCGTTCTATAAATTCAAGATCCCAATCGTAATACGAAAAAAACTCGTAAAAAATCGAATATTTGCTTCTGAACTATTTTAAATTTGAGACATTTTATCATAAATTTTCTACTTTATTAAAGTAAAATTAATTAGAAAAAAATTGAAATAACATTTTTTTTATTGAAACTGAAATTTAACATACATATATAATGTTGTTACAAATTCAATAAAAAACACAAGCATTTCCTAGGAGGTAACGAAATAATTTTTTATAAGTTCATAAGTATTAAGGATTTTTCGGTGGGAAGAAGCTATTTTGCAAATAATGCGCGCTAGTAAAGAAAATATATTTGCATCAAGAAAAAAAAAGAGATACTACACAAAATCACGATCATGTGCTGCAATATATTGGGATTTTCACCGAGTAACTTGTATATTACTGCGCATATTAAATATATATTCAAAAATAAAAAACAAATATAAAAAAATTATAACAAATTTCAATGAGCAGACACAAATTTTCTATGAAATACGAATAAATACATTCAAAAAGACTGGGTAGCACATGATTCAAGAAAAATGTTCATATATTTATACAATTTTGTGTCACTTGAGAATTTCACACTAATTTCTTTCTCACGATTTATTTATTTTTTCTATGTCCTGTCATCTTTAGAGCGTAATAATATCTTTTACATTTTCTGTTATCTTTATTCTTCTTTGCTTCTTTTACTTTTATTCTTCGTCATACTCTTTAGAACTCTCTAAACCAAGTGTCTCTATTTTGATTTTATAATTTGCACCACTATTAGTCTAAGGACTTTATGGAACATGAATTCAGGATTTTATCCGTTCAACATTAAAATTTTGGTTCGAAAAGGATGGGGAAAACACTTAAAAAAAACGTACACCAGTTTTTGATACCAAGTTATTTATGAAATGTGCTAAGTTTTTAAGTTTTTGTGTTAGTCTAATAACAAATTTAAATTAGAAAATAATAAATTAAATTAAGAAGAAAACATTTTTATTCAATAATATATTACATTTAGAAAAATAATATTCTAGTGATACTCGCTTTAAATTATAATATGACTATTAAATATGTTTTACTGAATTTCTAGATGACAACTATTATTCGTTATCCGCATAAATTGAATAAATTACAGAAATATTGGGATGAATCAATATTCCCAACAGTGTAGTGAGATTATACGAACACAATGAACTTCTGGTATTAAATGCTATTTTCAATTATGTTTTAGCGATTTTATTAAATTTTCAACTACATTTCAATGTATTTCGTTCTCGAGAAACTACAAAAATGGATAGAAATTGGAAAAACTGCACAAGATGATAAATTAAAATATGTATATTATTAAGTAGTACAAAATTAACTTTATTTCCCTTTCTTACCGGTTAAATCCTATATCGTTTTGATGTTATAGATTTGTGCGATATAAGAAGATAGCGTTTCTTCAAAATTATTAGTTGCGTATTCAGTTTCAGTATTGACCGTGCTTTATTTAAAAATACAGAAATTGTGCTGTAGATGTTAATTTGTTTATAGTTCGAAAATTTCGTTCGTTAGATATTGAAAGATTGAAAATTCCTAATTTGTTTAAGAAACAATATTTAATCATAATTGAAGAGTAAAAATTGAACTAACGAGACAACTTCGAGAAATGGATATATTCGTTAACTTAATAAGTACTGCTTTTTTATTCAAATGTTTATTTGACATTCATGAGTAAGGGCCGTTACGCTATTACGAAGATTTGAAATTCTGTTAGAAACTATATTTGGAGATGCTGGAGTCATTATTGTAAATGTAAAAACACTAAATTTAGATTTATTTTTTTTTTTAGAGAGAAATAATAAAAAGGTGTGGACATTTTAATTTCTAAAAAAGCAGAAATTTATACGTTAACTAAACTAGTTTCATTTTTAATTTTTGATTTACACGTCGAAATTTTTAAAGATAATAAATTGCTAAATAATTAATTTATTCTAATAAATACGTTATCTTAAAGTATGTAAATAATCTTTAACTTTCTACTCATTTTCTTATTATTATGATAAATTTAAATATTCAGCGGATTGAAATGAGTATTTCTTCAGATTTTGCGACGAATTCAGTCGAATTTGATATATATTAAATCGCAGGTTTTTATGTTGCAGAAGTAAAAGCTGAAATGCATTCGTAGGATGTTTTTAAAGTAGGAAAGAAATATCGGAAAATCGCTTAATTGACAAAATTTAAATGTTATTACAGATTACGTTTTTTTTTTTTTCTGTTTTAAAACTTCAGCTATTACAACTTTTGTAGTTTTTTTTTTTTTCAATACATATATGGGTATTTTCAAATTATTAAGAGAAAAAAAAACCATATACGATATAAAAATGTAATCGCGAATAGTATGACGAGATTAAAGGTTGATAACAAGATGTATAAGAGACTAAGTTTTCGTATTCACCCACTACGTGTGCCGATTTTAAGAAATTTTTGGCAATTAATAATTTTTAAATAGAAGCAGGACGGAATGAGAACGGCTGAAATCTTTACATAGCCTGAAGAATATTCTACATTTACTTTTTTTTAAAATTTCGCATTACTTAATTGTATGAAAGTATTAATTAGTGCAATTTTTCATTCTAATTTGCGTAATAATGATATTTTAGTTTCAATTGGTATAAATAATGCAATAGTTTCTTAATATTTATTGTTTTAATATTTACAAATGGAAAATAATCGTTCGTTTCAACAATTGCGAGTTGACGGATATCGAAGAATGAAAATGAAATCAGGGAAGGGTGAAACGTTTTGAAATTAGCATTATTAGCCTAATTGTATTTTCATAACTAGTTTAACTTGTAAAATTGCTGAACCTACTGAATATAATTGTTTTACTTTAACAGTTTGAAGGTAACATCGATCTATACTTTTGTGTTATCTATGAGTGCACTGCCTTTTTGATGGCGATAAATTGCGATAAAGAAATTAAAAACTTTACGAATTATTGTAAGGGTTTCCTTTCGTTCTTTTGTATTCTAGCAATTTCTATTATTAGGATTATTACTTAATTTAACCCGTTCAAGTGAATTTGTTGGTCTGCGTCAAAATTTCAATCTTTAAAATGGTGTAGATACATGCGGTTCCAACTTAACGTGTTCAAGTTGTTTCATCCGCATTTATTCCGGATATTTTTGCAACGGATCTTACAAGAAGAAGTAGAAAATTGAGGTTGATAATTATCAGTTCTCTATTGCATTTAGGACATCTACTTAACAAGACGGTAAATGATATTCTTATCTTCGTTCGTTGTTTCATATATTTTACATGCGTGATTATGATGCTCCGAGTGAAATTAACCGATAAATTTTATTTATCTCATAATACAGGCTGAAAAGAGGAGTAGAGAGTGTGTTAAAAAAAAAGAAGACAGCCTCTGAAGGGTAGGTCAACAAATTAGATTCCAATGAGAATAAACGTTTATTAAAAAATAGTAGAACTGGTTAAATGTAACGGAGGGAGAAATTGCCTGTGGTGGAATACGCGGTTGTGTATTATAATTATATTCATTTTTTTATTACAAGTTATGCAGTTTCATTATACTATTTAAATATTTTTAAACATATATTTAGAATTGCGTACGATATCATGTTAGAATTATTCCGTTATGATTGTTATTTAGTTTTACGTACTTTTCTACTTATTTCTTTGGTTCCATTAGGAGAAAGTAGTTCGCAAGGCGAATAAACGATATAGGAGCAAGTAAGAAGAAAAGTTCCAGAACTGCGGCGAGATTGTAATGCTTGAAAGTGAAATAGCGGCTAAAAAAATGGAAGAAGTTTATCGATAGTTACTTTAAAAATAAATTTATGAAATTGTAGCGAATATTAAAAAACAGAATTGTGGAAACGAGTAGTAATTATTTCGTTAAGAGTTTTAATTTACAGAGAACGGTACTACGATCGTTAATTTTAATAAGTTTAAATTTGGTCAGCTCGTGAATGCAGAACGTATGAAGATAGAACTTTTATGGAATATATTTAATGGTTATTTTTGAGAGAAATTTTATCACAATCAAAAGATCAAGAGTTACATTTATTCTTTTGACAATTAAAAGTCTATCGTTCATTTCGTGTATTATCTTTGATTTAGTGTCAGAGATAGCGTTTCCTGATAAAGGTATAATAATTTTAGTAAAATTACTTCCGTATATCTTAAAAGATAAGAAAATTAACCGTTCTAGTTTAAATGCCAATTTGTGTTATTTTAAAAAGAGCGGAACATTTAAAATGTTCGTTACGTACGATAAACTGGTAACTCGGGTATTTTTACTTTTAGTAACCGAAGTAATTATCAGACTTTTTGTAACGATGATGTCGATAATTGCGCTTGGAATTTTTGTTTTTTTTCCGATAATATTCGTCCGGCAACATAATACCGTCGTCGTTATCGATTTTACGATGAAGTCGATCGTTATGGTAATTACTGTAACCGTTTCGATTGTTGCAGTTGCTGCACTTACAGGCCGAATAGTAGCCAGTTTCGTCGTCGTTCGGTGATCGCTCGTTGTACGCCGGCTCTCTTTCGTATATCACCTTCAATTTGTGGAAATTTCCGGCTGCTGCTCGTTCGCACGGTCGATGGAATCGTGGCTGGAACGTCGGCGACAGAGCCGGATGCGACAATTCCGCGTACACTGTTCTGGAAGCGCGGCAGCAGTGACGGCTATCTTCCTCCCAGTGGTGTCGATGACGGCATAGGTTCTTGGTCGAAGCCGTGCTTGGCGCGAACAAATTATAATCGACCGTCGTTAAATTGTCGGTCGAATTTTTCGATGAACCGGTCGATAGTGAAGTCGAATATTCGCGATTTCTCTCATCCGAACAGCAACGACAAAAGTCGGACCGCTGAAGCGGAACGTGCGAACTGCTTTTGTAGACGTCCATACGTTTAGGGCACTTAAAATTATCGTTGTTCTTCTTCGTTGTCACGCCGCGCTGTTTCGAAATGTCACGATGAGCGTAAAACGACGGCGCGCCGATCTCCGACGATCCGCTAGACTCGGACGCCGCAAATCCCTTCATTTTCAGTTGTTCCACCAGAGACAGTTCGCCCAGTTTCTTTTTCGACTCGAACGCCGTCGTCCGTTGAACTTGTTCCGCCATCGCGGACGATTCGTCGATTTTTTTCCGAACCATCGAACAGTAGCAGCGATCCACTGTAGCGCACATGCACGATTCGGTATCGTAGCTGCACTCGCTGAAACTGAAGTAGCCGCTCGACGATCCCCTGACCGCACCGTCTAGGCTGCTGTCCTTATCTTTATTGTGGCATCTGTGTCGCGGATTTAGCTGCCGACTTTTGTAGTTCGTGTTGCGGTACTTGATCGGCGGAGCGACCGGTGTATACTGTAGCGGAGTTTTGCTGAGGAAAAACGAATCGGTCGAAGTCGAATCTCCCGGATTATTGTTGTTGTTGTTATTGTTGTAGCGGTTCTTCGCGCTGAATTTGCTGGCCGTCCGACTTCGCAGTTTTCTGACCGGTTGAAAAATGTTCTTCAGGCGTTTTTTCGTGCTGGCGAACTTGCCGATTCGACGTCTTTTTTCTCGCTTGCGTCGTTGCTTCTTCATGATCAGTTTACTGCGGTCGTACAGCTCGTCTTTGCTTAGCACCAGGGCCAACTTCAACAGAAACTCTTTATAGATCGGCTTCAGATCGGTAAACGACATGCCGTCCGCATTCACGATAACGTTAAGCACCTGTTCCAGCGAGGTCAGACCTTCCTGCATTCGCAGCTCTCTGAAGAGTTCCGTGAAGTCTAGCGGACTTTGCTCCGTGACGACGGAAGCCTGTTGCTGTTGTCGTTTCTTGTAGCGCGAACTTAGCCTGTCGCTGTTTAGAAAACTTCTGCTCCGCGGTATGACGATTTTAGTCAGTACGTCGCCAACCATTTCGGACGACACGTTCGAACGGCTGCGATGCACTTTCTTCTTTCGATTGTCGTCCGGCTGGTTTAGGAGCGGAGTTGTAGGATCGTCCGCTTCGTCGATGTACCGATGTTTGTCGACGACTTTTCGTCGTCTGGGCGGCCTTTTCGGCGGTTTAGACGTCGTCGAGAGCTTTTCCGCTGTTTCGTCGAGCGCGTCGGCTGCCGAACGATGCACGACCGGCGGCGAACGATGTGCCACCACCAGTCGTTGTTGCTCATGTTCGAAGTCGTCGTCTTGAAGGTTTTCCAGGCTTTCCGTGGCCGTCTCGCCGATGCTGCTTAACCGGCTCATGCCGTTCTTGTAGCGAAGTCGGCGTCGCTGATTTCGCGTCCGCAAAATTTGACTTCGGCGCAATTTCGAGTTGAGCACTTTGTATAACGTGTCCGCCAGAGCGATTGCTTCGTCGCTACTCTTGCACACGAATCCCTGACAGGCTAATTGTTTACACTGGAAGTCAGTCTCGCGCAGTACCACCACGAATAGCGGCGAATTGTCGTCGAAATTGCGATTTCGGAAGTGTTTGGTTCGGCGCGCCGTGTCTAAACGCTGAAACAACGAACAGCCGTTACTCCCGGTTTTATTTTCCGCGTCGTTCTCCGTATCGGCTACCAGCGGTAAAAACGCGTACTCCCACTGCTGGTTGCCGCCGATTCTTTTCCGACAGAATAACTTCACCGATACCCAAACGGCGATGCACGAGAACGGATACATTTTCAGTATCGGTTTGTTCGCCGCCTTACTAACGTGCTCCACTTGGAGCCCGTTTAACGTTACCTCGATATTATCGAAGATCGATTGCTCGTCCGGTGCTTCGTTTTTTCGATATTTGAAATACAGTTCCGACACCGGCGTTTGCAGTCCTTCCAGCGAGTTAATTTTTCCGCTGACCGGTACCGAGCCCATGTACTTGACGGAAAATTGTCTTTTGCCTGGCATCGAGTACTCTTCCGAACCGTTAACCTCCGAGAACATTTTCTCTATGCGTAACTGAACGTCGTTTTTCGCCTCGTCGCCCGGCAACTCGTATTCCTCGTCGTAATATAGCTCGGCCGATCGTTTCCCCTCTAACGGTCTTGCTCTTTGATCGTTACCGACGCGCTCATTATTCTCGCAATCGAACTGCTGATAATGCGCGCTTCTAAACATCAAGTCGATTCTTTCCTTAGATGAAATCGATCCGATGGTCGACTGTAAATCGACGACGCTATTTTCTTCCGCATTGAACTCGTCTTCGGACAGTCGAAAAGCTTCGTTGTGTATTTCCGCTTTAACCAATTGTTGATACGTGTCTAATCCCGACATCGAAAATAACTGCATTCGTAACGAATCTGCGGCAAATTAAAATCAAAATTAATCAGTCGAATATGTTTTTTCTCGCAAAAATTCGTATTCAATTTTTTTTCTCCGAACTCTTTGCCTCAGAATTTCCTTTTTGTACTCTTAAGAAAAATTATCTACCGGATGTAACAAACTCGAGCAGAAAACATGCTGTGACCGACCTTTATAAGCGACCTGAAATTGTATTAGCGACGGTTATAGTTGCAATTAGCTTCTACACGCAAAGAACAATTATGTACGGTGTGCACCACAGTAAGATGGAAAACAGAGAATTCTTGTTCATTTAATTATTTATACAAAAAATGGTCTTTTCGCCTTTAGTTAGTTCCTTTTGTCGTATATTATGGTTTCGTTCCTTCCATTTAATTAGTTTTGCGTTTTTCTGATATTATTTAAGGCCACTTGTTTTCCTCCCTTTTTCCTATTGTTCCTTAGCTTCCCACTATTATTTTCGCCCATTTATTTTTATTTTAACGAGACCTTCACGCAGAATGTTCGATAATCGTCTGATAGCATATATGGCAAAGGGGGGGGGGGGGGAAAGGTATAAATGAACGCAATAACAAACATCTTAAAATTGAATATTAAAATATTCCAGAAACGTTTTCAAGAATGGTTTCTTACTAACAATAAGAGAAAAGCAGAAATATATTATATTGGTAAAAATATTTTATTTTTCGCTACGTTTCTAGAATATTTTTTATTTAATATTCAAACTTAACGTGTTTGTTAATTATTCATTATATTTATTAGGATGTACAACTACACATAAAAAATAAAGCAAAAAAAAAAAAAAACATATTTAGTTTCCTCGAGTGTGCTAGACATTTTCTCTTTTAAACAGGAAAATATCGCTAAGGTAATTGAAGTGTTTCTTATTTTATTCGAGTTTACATTATTCGATTTGACGCGGCGAAATATAGAAAAGCCAGCGGTGATAATTCAAAGTGAATTTCTAATTAAATCGGTAATTATTTTTCGTATTTGTAACCGAGTTTATAAATCTGGAAAACTGACAATATGTGTCGAATTTCATAGTAGCCGTCGATTTTCGCCTACTATTCCACTCTTAATAATGCTTCGTTAGTCGATTTCTCAGGATTATGATTACACTATGTTGGCGAATCATGCAACTTAAAAGAGAAGTGTCTTAAATCCCTTTCCATATCCTTAAATATTTATCAAACCCAAAATGCTACATTCACCCAAGTTTCCTATTTATATAGGTCAATTATTTCATCCAAAATGAGGTACGGCTGTGTTCAGCCCTATTCATCGTCAAGTTACTCCGTAATCAAATCCTTACACTCTATCCATCGTTCTACCTTTCGAACCATCCTAGTTGCTCACAGAGCGACGCCATCTCTCGGTATGTACGTTAAGATGTTACCTTTTATCATATTACAGAATGTGCCATAAATCAGCGTGAAATTCACTTTATTTTTCCACGTCCGATAACTAATCTTATCTTTCCGTGTTTTTCAAATAATCGTTTGCTCGAGATGATGAAACTTTTAAGTTCTAATATCATTATCCTAAACTTTTTGCACCGAATCTATACGTTGGTTAGAATTTACCGGTAACAAATGTCGGGGTATAACACTAGGAAATTGCCAAAACAAGCTTCAAGTGAAAGCAATAAACAAATATATACATATTATCTGACCATTTATACACAGCCGGTGCATTAGTGCAACGTGGTTTCATGTTCCACAGTATGCTTTTGTAGTGTTGACACAGTTCATTCGTTTCGGCTTAATAATAGCTTCGCCATGTTCGACGCGAAAATGTACGCAATCTTATGCAGTCTGCAATAATAATTGATATCTTCTCAAACAGTTAGACAGAGGGTGCTTATGGATTCACCAACAACACCGTACAGATTGCCAACTTTCGAATGAAAAATCCAGTCAAATGTACAATAGTGTGTCTATTCGACACATAAGGGAAGAATTGTGACATTTACCTAGGTTTCTAGTCGTGTTGTGGTCCCCGAGAAAGAGTTTGTCGATCAAGAAAATTCTCCCCAAAACAGATACATACCGCTCCCATAGTCATTGTTGCAGTAGTTTCATATTGGATAACTACGAACAGGAGTAAAGCAGCCTCCTGCGCAAACGTTTCTATCACAAATCGAAATAAATAGCAACGCTTTGGTGGTCCATATCGTACGTTTAGACCTCGTAGCTTTATCTGGTCACCTCCAGTAACAAACCGTGCATTTTGTTTAGACCTTTTCCATTCACCTATTAATATAATTAGAACGGTGCTAAACTGATACCAACTCGGTCACGGTTTTTAATTATCAGAACCGGCAGTAACAGCCCTTGCGAATTTAATCCCAATGGCGTGCGTGAAAAATACATCTGAGAGTCATTAAAAGCAAATACCCTTGTGCCATATGTTGTAATGTTCGTGATAGTTGAACCCGGTAAAAAGGAGTAAAAGGGAATAATTGTTACTACATATTTAAAAAGAAAAAGAAAGAAGCATATAATTTAAATCTTCGTGTCTCCTTTGTGTCACTAAAGTGTGATCATCGTTTATTATTTCTAAGTGGACTTTTCAGTCTGTTTCGGACGATATTGCGAATGAAGTTAATAAATCACGAGAAACATTTATGTCGCTGTTCTTTTTATTGTCGACTTCCAAAAAGAAGGATGTTGTACGTCCGTCGCGTATGGTATTTTTTTTGTTTGTTCGCGCATAACTTATATTTATATTGACCGATATTACTGATTCTTTGTCTATTAGAAAATGTATCACACAGATCATGTGAATCCTGATAGAAAACGGTGAATATAAACTGAGTATTTGTCAAATCATTTTTTTTTTCATATTTTTAATTAGTATAACAGAAGCGATTAACTTAAAATACTATTGATTTACCGAATTACCATGGAAATGTAGCTTTTGATGTTACCATCGTAGAAATGCCGTTGAAAATAAAGAAATTGATTTTTTTTTTCTTTTTAAGCATATGAAGAATAATGCGACAAAAAAGTTGATTTTTAACAAGAAAAAAATTCGAATACAATGCTGAAAATTGTAAAATAAAATGTTAAAAAAAAAAAAAATCTGATTTCAAGATTTTTTATAAAAATTTAATAAAAACGTACTAAAGGTGAAAAATAATTATTCAACGAATAATATATTTCAGCGGGATATACCTTAAGTGGTGATATTATGGTAATTCTTATACAACATTAATTATCATTAGAGTCGGCATCAAACTCATATTAAAATAATAAAAACTGAATTAAATATTCATATGAAATTGTTCCTAGATGTTGAAATATGAATTTGATGCCGACTCCAAAAAGTTAATGTACAAGAATTACCATAATATCACTACTCTGAAAGTACGCGATTTGTTAATCGCAGATTTTGATGAAATTTTTTATATGTTGTAAAGAATTTAAAAATATTAGACACCTATTTTTTTTTGTCGGCCCATTGTAGTTTAAAGGGGTTAAAACCGCCCCTAAATGTTACCCCCAAAAACAGTTTTTCCCGCATATCTCGGCTCCAACTCCAGTATTTTCCCATGAAACAAAACGGAGATTGTTGTGGAAGTAAGCGATATGATGAAATAGGAGGGTCATTGCTGTCTGCTGAGTTTAAAGTCAAAAAGTTATATTCCTAACAAAAAAATTCACGTGAGAATTCACGCCATAATCTCACGTAACTTTTATATTAGCATATTTACTCGGCAAAATAATTGTACAAAATACAATTTTAGATGAATTTAACAGCCACAATAGGTGTTACCATCCGTATGGCAACAACAAAACTGGGGTCCTAAATTTCGAAAATAAAACTTTTTTTTTTTTTAAATTTTAAATAAAAAAATTTAGGACTCCACTTTTGGTGTTGTCGTATAGAAACACCTATTGTGACCGTTAAATTCATCTAAAATTGTATTTTATACAATTATTTTGCTATATAAATGTATTCCTTTATGAAAGTATTGGCTGAGTTCTCTTGTGAGACGATCACGTGAGTTGTTTTTTTTCGATACGGATATAACAGGCCCGGGGAACCTGTCTCGGAATTAGGAGTTTAGGATTTAAAAACCCCTGTTATTGACCTGTCTGCGATTTAGAATTTATGCGGTTTGATTCAAAAGGAATCGATCTACCTGGGGTTTAGGTGTTTGTGATTTTACAAACCAGGCCTACGACTGATTAGGGGTCTAGGGATTGAGGATTAAGCGCACAAGTTTTTGAACTGGCTAGTATTATTCAGGTATAGATCTTTGATTCATTAGGACATAAAACTCATGACTCGCATTTGTGATTATCGCTCTTGAACACTTTTGTAGGCAAATTTTGATGCTAAGTAAAATATGTTTGACTTTTTTCTGTTATATCAGATCCGCTATTATAAATCTTTAATGTCTAATTGCAAATTCGTTACCAGCGACATAAAAAAACCGCAATATAAAAGCTTTTACATAAATAAAATTTTTTGTGACATTTCTGTTCGCCAAATTGGATCCGCCATTTTGCATTTAGCAAAATCTAATATCAGATTGGCGATGTTCGAAAATCCCTATACAGGAATTTTGAACGAATTTTGTTCGCTTGAAGTACATGTATAAAGTTACTTTGTATTAGGAGTAGATTACCACCGTTGGGGATGTTATATATTAAAATTCCGAAATAAGTCAACTCGATTTTTTTGTTTTATGTTTCGGAACGGGTTTTTAAATTTTTTAAGCTATTTTATAATCTTTTTTTTTCAAAATTAAGCTGAAAAATACGTGTTTTCATCTTCTAAAATATTGGATGCAAACTTTGCCGCCTAAATCATTACGGATTATTCACATATTGTTTTATGCAAAAATATGTAGTTGGAGTCGAGACATGTGGAAAAAAGCTGTTTTTGGGGGTAAAGTTTAGAGGTGGTTTTCTCCCCTTTAAACTGCATACAGGCCGATAAAAAAAAAATAGGTGTCTAATATTTTTAAATTCTTGACAACATATCAAAATTTCATCAAAATCTGCGATTGACAACTCGCATACTTTCCTTGCAAGTTATTCCCTCTAAAATATAGTTATTTATCGAATAATTGTTTTTTACTGTTTAGTGCATTTTTATTAATTATTTTTTACATTTTTTTTTATTAAATTTTTATAATAAATGTTGAAGTCGGTATTTTCTTTTCTGAAAAAAAAAAAAACAACATTTTATCGATATATTGTTGCTACAGTTGTTTCATCTTATAGAACTATGCGGAAAAAAATATCGACTTGTAATCGCCGGTTACATTTCATGTCGATCGGTAAATATTATGCCAGCGGATTTGTTATTTCCAACTTTTATCCGCCATTGTTGCATTAACCTGTTCCATTTTAATGTCAGGTTGGCGTCGGAAGGGGACAGAAAAAAAGTCCGCTGTGGCGTAGAAAAATGTATTTACGTGTTTTGCTTTAGTTTTATAATGGAAATTCTATTCCAACGCTGTTTGGTGTAGCACTTGACACCTAACGATATGTTTTATATCTTCAATTCCGTTGCGCTTTAAGTCGATAATAAATGTCAGCCTCTTTTCTATTTCTTTCATACGGATGATTTTAAAACCAGATAGCGCGCAGAACAGCGATTTTTACATTTCGTAGATTTTTATAGCTTATGTCATCACGATAGCCGAGTTGTTAAAGCACTAACGAGTGTCGGCATGCTGAGAGTCTAGCGACAACCGGTGTAAATAAGTCATCATTTGATAGCCGCGATTTGCGCGCGCGAGCTACCCGATAATACAAGTTTAGCTATAATGTGTTACTGTTAGCACCTTACTTTTATGCATTTATTTATGTATTTGTTTATTACGATTATTATTTTTTACAAAAAAAGCCATGAAGTTTCGTGCTGATTTATCAGCACACGTCTAAAAGCTCTCAATAATAAGCCTTACAAATATATTATGTACGAGTAGTATAAAGAAGAAGAAGAAGAAGAAAAAAAGGGAAGAATAGCTATCATTCTAATAAAAATTTTAGGAAGAAAAATAATCATTCTATTTTTAGCGCTCTTTTCCGAAGTTTTGAAGAGGGATTTTGGTTTTGAATGTAAGTTAAAAAATTCGTATTTTGTAGTACCAGTTTTTGAATTGCACACTTTAGACTGCATAATTAGTATTCTGCGGGTGCGACAGAAACTTAAGAGAAGAAAAGAGTAGCGCCGTTGTGTAATTTATCGGTCTCACGTTCTGCAGTTTGAGAACCTTCCTCTTCTTCTTCTTCTTCTACATCTACTTCTTTGTTATAACGATAAACCGAGACTAATGTAATCGTCCTTGACCGTCATAAATAGTAATTCAAAAGTGTTTCGAAATCGAGAGAAAACTATATTAACAAAGGGGATCCGATTAGATCGTGTTGCTGGACGATAAACACAGCGAGTACCGTGAAAAAATACGATGACATAATATTTGTCACCTGTGTTCGTGACAGTACGAGGGAAATCGGGAAAAATCATTGAAATAAAATTACGAGACCGCGCTATGTATCGGTACATGAAAAAGTCGAAAAAAATGTATTTATACAAATATATTTACACTTAAAGTCGCGAAGGTATACTTGTGAAATGTGTAGGTGTTTCCAATGGTAAATACTCGTAATTCGCAAGTACAAATTGTACAAGTTTGCACGAGTGTATCAGATCATCTTAATTAGATTTGGTGATTTTTGTTTTAGTTTCTGTAACTTTTACGTTATACTTGTAATCATCGAAGACTATTAATTCATCAGTTTATAATAGACGCAGCTTAATGTAATGTTCTTCTGTCGCAATTGCTGTGAACCATACCGTTACAGGTTGCCATGTTGACTCTACTATTGTCATCATTATCATCATCGTTGACCCTTATTGCCGAGATACGTTAGCTTTCATTTATTAATTACATGCTTACTAAAAAAAAACGGAAAAGAACTCTAAGATATTTTTAATTTATTTACTTTGTAATGTTTAATATTAAGATTATGCCAATTGAAAAATCGGTTTTCTATATAAACGGATTTCTGCTACATATTATCATTTATTCAGTTTTTTCAATCGAAGACTTATGCATGGGTGATGTAGATTACGACACATATACCTATGTAAAAATATGTAAACTATTCGTTTTAATTTAGCCCGACTGTTAATAATAAACATAATTAATAGAGTTGTAGTGTTCAAAATTAATCGCGTTCCAGGGCAATGTGCTATATTATGTGTATATTCCGTTAATTTGTCTGTGAAATATTAAATAGGTCCTGCAAAAAAAGTTGTTTTTAATTATTAGCGTCCCTTTAATCGTGTATTGTTCGGTGATATCGTTACTTTCCACTTAATAATTGCTGGAATCCACAGGGAAATTCTTCCTGTTGCAAATAGAACCGCTAAAAGTAATCCTACGTCACCAACACTCGACTGCATGCATGATCGAATGATTATCATCCGATTTACACTAAGTTACCAGTTTATTTCTGACTGTTATATTTCTTTTTGTTACGTTGTGTTATGTTGTAAAATGTTTGCGGGTCCCAGTTTTATTTTAATCGATATCCTAACAAAAGCAATTTAAGACGACACTTTCATAACCGTCATACTGAATTATTCATTTGCAAGAAATATATAAATATTGCGTTAAAATAAAATAAAATTTGCAAGAAAAGTTTAATTATATAATATTTAAAGATTAAATTTGTAGTTTTACTGATAATGATGATAATGCTAATAAAATATTTCGAGTTTTAACAATAGTAACGTCAATAGTGATATACATATACATACATATACATATATATATGTATATAGGACTTTTAGTGGTTCAATTTGTAACAGGAAAGATACGTGAATCCGAAGTCGACAAATCCACGATATTCAGCACAATTCTATTTCGATCTCCTTCAAAAAAAAAAAAAAAAAAAAAACGTTTTAGTTGCTATTTCAACTTGATGTATCTGATAACTATATTTTAAATGGTAGCGACTCGCCTCCTGTCTTTTTGTAATTTTTTTGGTTCTAGTCAGTAATAAGCCTCTTTCTGTAGTGCGGTTAAAAACTGTTCGAAATAAGCATAATCTTGTTCGCTTACGGCTTTGTCAAACTGGGCGAACAAAATACTTCAAAAATTTCTTAGAAGATAATGACTTGAGAACTTTAGTTAAAAACTGCCCACTGTAAATGAATAAATAAATCAAAAAATTAACGCGTATTTTCCATTGAAATTTCAATTGTTTAAAACAAATACACTTTAATAATTCGGATTTTGTGGAATTATTCTACACACATATTAAGAAGCTGGTTAGTCGAATTTTAAAATCAGTCGCTTATATGCTTAAGTGAGCGTTTTATTGAAACGAATCCTTTCAGCTCAGTAACTGGCGGTACTATAACTATTATATAATAATGCTATATGGTAGCGATATAATTTTAACTAGCGATAATTTCGCCGATTCTTCAATCGCTGTAGTCCTTCGAGATATAAACTTATCTGTGTGATTTTGCGTCAACTATAGTGTGAGCGCACTAACCCCAGTAAAGTTTTTAAACCTTTTCACGAAATTTAATCGAAATTGAAAGTTTCTAGTTTCGGAAGAAGCGCGTTGTATTTCTGTACTCGTTAGTTTTTCAATAAATTATCGATCGGTTCGTTATAACCGAATAAAATTATATTTAAAAAGTTTTTTTTGTACATCCTAAATTTTTGTTTTTAATGTAATGAGTTTAACTTCGTCCATGTGTATTTGAACTGTAGCACGATAAAAAAGAAACAAAAAATAAATTATATTTGCACATCGGGTATTGATAAAAAACATATTATTTTTTTTTGCATAATACGTCGTTGAAGGGTTAAAATATTTAACATATGCTTGAGAATTTCGTATCAATCGTAAGTCAAAATTAAGGTTTATTGATCATACTTTGGTCGAATCTTTACATCTGCCCTTGACCGGAAAAGATTATACATTCATCAACTATTACATTTTATCTCTCTAGATGTTGCTGTTAAATTTCTTCCATAGTTCTGATGTTAGCGTAGATTCTAGCCGTTTTTTTCTCATTGATTTTATATGAAATCTAAAAAATATATCATAATTTCTCTGAACATATAGATCATTTCTTTGATGAAATCCACCCCTTATTGCACAACTGATTTCAAATTACTCAGGCTCCATACGTTTCCATGTGAAAGGAAAATGAAAACATCTAATTTATTAAGACGTAAATTTTCCAATCGATAATGTTCATCTTCTTGCTTCGGTTTTGGATACAGTTCTTTTTGAATCTTCAATAAAAGCAGACGCCAAAAACGATAGATCTATTCACTTTTTTTTTTTTTTTCTCCCCGTTTAGCACATCTTGTTAGTCCGGAATTATCGGTCAAAATATTTCGTTGGAGTGTAGAATTTCTTCATGGATTTTTGTCAATAATTTTCCACAATTACGTTCAACAGTCAGTGCGCGGTATCTGTTGAATTATTCTCATTTTTATACAAGAAATTACGCTGCACATTTAAAAATGCAAGTATCATTAGCAGTGTCATGTCTCATTGTCGCTGTACCGGAGCACGTTAATAATTACTTCATCTGAATCTAAAGAAGGTGGCATTGTTCTATCACATTGAGGAAGCTGTTTGACAAATACTTTACGTCGATACTTCTTTTTGATGTTAGTTTCTTTCTAGACTGCATTTTATTCCTTGAAATTGTTCAGTAGAATTTTTTCCTAGTACTAGTTTCACGGGAAAAATAATTAGAAATTTAGAATACGGGAAAACGCAAATATTTATGATTGTTTATGTGTAAATAATATTTATTATGTAAAAAGAACAAACAAACGCTCTTATCGAAAATTATACTTTTACCTTCTAGGAGAAAACTGCTCTATAATAGAAATTTGTTTACAAAACACCGGTCAGATTTTCCGAGATTCGAAGTGTAAAAATATGTAAAATTCGATTTTTTTGTAAATTCGTGAAAGTTTAAATAACCTTATTTTAGAAAAAGACTGAAAATTCGAACGTTTTAGAATGAAAATCAAAAAGTGCGGGGAACTTTACCGGTGCTGCGATTCTTGAGTTTAGCAATTTCTGGTCGCTTTGCTTAGTTTGTTCACGACGTGGTTAAATATAAGTATAAGAAACACATATTTAGGCTAGTTTTAAAAAAAAATTCCGCAATTTAACATCGGAAGATTCGTTATATTCTTTCGTTTAATATTTTTACAAAATAGGAACATAATAATGTAACAATTAATTAATTAATTAGCAAAGAATGGAAATAAAGGAGAGTTTTTATTTGCCCTTAAAGGGTAAAGTAAGTCCCATATATCCTTGGTGGTATCGTGGATTGTGAAGTTTCACAGTGTAGTAATAAGCCCAACGGCACTAATGAGAGGATACTTATTTAAATTTCGAACAAAGATAAGGTATAACATTTTTACAAAATAGGAACATAATAATGTAACAATTAACTAATTAATTGGCAAAAAATGGAAATAAAGGAGAGTTTTTATTTTTGCTTTTAAAGGGTAAACATGGTTTCGTAAGGTATAAATCTACTGTAACCAATTTGTCAACATATGTATATCAGCCAAATTATTGAATGGATGGATAGTGGATATGAGGTTGATTGCGTTTACACGGATTTCTCCAAAGCGTTTAATAAAGTAAGCCATTACATGTTATTGAACAAGTTAAAAATTTATGGTTTATCTGAACATTTTGTACAGCTAATAAGGTCATACCTCTACTCGGGTAAATATTATGTCCATTACAATGGTTACAATTCTTTTAATTATACGTCTACTTCGGGAATGCTTCGAATTTAGGTCCGCTACTATTTTTAATTTTTATTAATGGTGTGGGTGATTCGCTTAAGGGGGGAGTAGGGTTTTGGGGGTAAAAAAAAAAATGATTTTTTTTTATTTCATAAAATGAATGTACAACATCATAAGAATATTGCGTCGAAATTTCAAATAAATCGAAGCAAAACTAACAAAGATATGACATTATAACTGTGCGCCGCTCTAACTCTAGTAAAACAACGAAAACGACTATTTGGCCCTGACGCACAGCGGGATTATAGAGCATATTTTTCTGTCCCTTTTGTATAATCCCTTAATTGATTTTTTCGAAAAAGATTTACGCAGGTAGGTAGATGTTTATAACCATACCTTGAGACAGATTCGGTACGCGTAATGCTATTTCTTGACGACACGAGGTTTCAGTTAGAAATTAGTCTCTATTCACGATCTCTCAAACGTCATTCTCGGTTACATCGCTGCTTTGTCTTGTCAAGAATGCTTACTCGGCCAAAACCAAAAATCCCTGTGTTCTGTTGTAAGTCCGGTCGTTTGCACTGCTGCATCGGGGTAGAGACATATTTGTGTCTGAGTGATAGTGGTTGAGGCACTGACTTGTACTTGCGGCGGAAAAGGCAATACTGTGTGTCAAGTAACGCTGAGCTGAGCGAAGATTTTGTATGTTAATCAACAAAAAGAATGCGTAGGACACGTCCAGAAGAGGATAGAGACCCGTTTGCGCGATTTAGTAAAAACGAAGTGTAATAGATAATGAAACTAAGGCTGCAAAGAAAATACAAAGGAAAACACTTTCCGGTAAAGGCAAGCTCACTGCTAAATTGATTGGTAAACTAACGTTTCACTATGATCGTGTCATCTGTTACAATTCTCATTCTGTAAAAGAAATGAAGAAGGCCATTTGGGCCACTTATTATCACTACGCCTCAACTGACAAACACTCACAGCACCAAAACTGCCCGAGCGGCGAAAACTCATGGCGTGAATAGCAGAGAGCCGCAGCTGCAAACGAATTGCGCTTTTTCAAACACTCTTACTCTGCTCTACCAAGTGATGTTCTAGTGGGGATTAAACACCAATTTATGAATATCTGAGCAAAGATGCTCTCCTGGAGCGATGTATTGGCGGATTCTCTCAGAACAATAATGAGAGTATCAACCAACTTATTTGAAAGATTTCGCCAAAAACTGAGAGTGGTTCGACAATTATTGTTGAGTTTGCAGCTCATGTGGCTGCCTCTACCTTCAATGAAGGCTGTGTTGCTTACCTGACCTTTCTGGAAGAGATGGGAATCAGTACAGGCCCAAGTTATCATGGATGGGCACAATCAGTGGAAAATACACAAATGAGCAAAGCGGATGAGCGAGCGGCGGAACATACCAAAGAAGAGAGAATTCGTCGTAGGCGAGAGCAAAAAGATGCTTTGGACATTTTAAATCAAAGTTCTTCACTTTATGGGCCTGGCATTGATGATTCTGTGTGATTATAGACAAAAAGTACTACCTTATTAACGTTTAATTTGTGATTTTATACTATAAAAAACTTTAAACGCGTTTTTCTCGAAACAACGTTTTCAAAGCCGGTGCACTCTGTAACTCAAAATCTACTGCACCGATCGTTCTGAAATTTGGTACACTATTTTTATAGACAATTTGCAAGGTAGCAACGTCGAGTTTTTTTTTTTTTTTAAATTATTATTATTTATTTTACAATAACAAATGGCTAATTTTTACTCAAAAATCGGTATTTTCACTTCCAAGTGTTACCAACGATTAAAAAATAAAAAAAAAAATTAAAAAACTCACCGTTGCTACCTACAGAAACTCATTAACTAATGAAAAAACTTTAATTTTTTCATTTCCGATAATCCAGTGTTGAGTTATGCGGTGCACCGCAAAACAACTTTTTTTCGAGGCGCCTACGAAAATTTGCTGCCATTGGCTTAATTCTTTATATTTTTCAATGAAAATTTAACACAATATTCTTCAGATGTTACTTTATCATGTACCAATTATGTAAATAAACTTGCATTAACCATATTCTCTAAAAAAATTATCAAAAAATCGTCTTTTTTTGACCTCCAAGACCCTACCCCCCCCCCTTAAATTAAGATTTCTACTATTTTCGGACGTCTTAAAGATGATATATTTACCAATTACATCTGAATCTGACTGCATTACGATACAGAATGATTTAGATAAACTAATAGAGTGGAGTCAGCGGAGCAATTTGCCTTTCAATTGTAAATGTGTACATATAAAATTTTCCCGTAAAAGAAACATATGCATGCACAATTATATTATGAATGGATCTAGTATTAAAAATGTTAATTGTGTACGGGATTTTGGGATATACATTGACAGTAAAGTAGATTTCTCAGAGCACATTAAACGCATCACTAATCTCGCATATAAAATAGGGTTCATTATTAGAAATTCAACAATGTTCATTAATACGAACACTATTTTCGTATTCTATATAAGGCACACTTGTACGTCTTCAGTTCAAATATTCTTCAGTATAATATGTGATGATCCCTTTTATGATAAGTATAATAAAATTATTGAAAATATTCAGTCAAAATTCTTAAGATATCTTTATTTCCGCATGATTAAAATTTACCCACACAGTATATAAATCACATTATCTTGAATAAATTGTTACGTTTTAAAACTTTACATGCGAGACGGAAACATGTTAAATTAAAATTTATACGCGATATACGCGAATCAGAGATTCATCTATTGTCGAAAATACTTTTCAAAGTACCAACAACGTTGATTAGTCAGGAAGAATCGCTTATTTATTGAAACTCAGGCACGTACAAATATTGCGTTAAGTTCTCCGATTCGGTCTGCAGTCCATCTGTTACATTACTCACTGAATATCCAGAAATTGATGTACACTTCGATAACAGAACTAAGTACTTGCAATTAGTTTAGATCTTACTTTTTTAATATCAAATGACAAATACAACGGAGGTATACTTTAATTGGTGGTCACGGAGGATGAATATATTCTTTAAGCACTCTGTGCATGCGAGAATATTTTCGTTAATATTAAGAAACATTATTTTCATAGATATTTTATTAATAATGTGATATGTTACTTCCGGGTAATATGCTCCGTGTAATTGGGCTAACGCCTGTATGGAGCATACCAATATTTAAATAAATAAAGTAAGTCCCATATATCCTTGATAAGGTATCGTAGATTGTGAAGTTTCACAGTGTAGTAAGCCCAACGGCACCAATGAGAGGATACTTATTTAAATTTCGAACGAAGGTAGCGTATCCCCCTAATCCCGTAATAGCGTCATTGTATGCGTTTGTAATTGATATTATAAAAATTTCCACTGTATGATTAAAATTAATAGCGTTTTAAAAACGCTTAAAATAATAATATACCTTCCCGGCGGTAAATTAATTAGTGAAAAAAGGAATCTGGGGGAACTTTCGGAAGTGGTGTATAGTACAATAAAAATAACGGTAAACTCCTTCCGACCTAATGTGACGCAAGAGCATATCGCCGCTAATACTACATTTACGATATGAAGAAGAATAATTGATGGAATCGATTAGGTTTTTATGCGGTTTTCGGGATTAAGTTGTTAAGCGGAGATGAAAGGTGAACATAATCTGCGGTCTGAGCGTCATAATGCGACTAGTCTAGAGAGGATTGCTGGAAAAAGAGAGAGCAAAAAACGAAAACACAACAACAGATGAAGACGTTTATGAAAGAGATGATGGCTCATTTGCATACGGATGATGTTGTCCGGCGCAAGTTGACCCTAGTAGCATATTTGTTGATCGTATTTTATTTCCTTTTCTATTTACGAAAATATTTTACTGCTCATTTGACATAGATTTTTTCTTTATGCATTCGCTACTTTATTAAAAACAAACATTATTATTACTTCGTGCGCCTTTAGTTCTGCGCGTAATGCTGAAATCGAAATATTCTCATCAACGATTTTCTTTTACCGTTTCCCTTTTAAAGGTGGTACACTTATCACTTCAAATATCGAAAATATTTCTAAATTACTGATTTCATCGACAGCATCGGCGAACACAAGATCGCGGAAATTTCATTAAAAATATAGCAATCATCGAAAGGCATAAAAAATTATCAAGATCTGCGCAAGGTGTGGATATTGATGAGGGCGCCGACGAGGCTTTTCCGTTAGAAATAAACGAAATAGCACGGAGATCGAGTTGTTGTTTTCACTAATCCCCCGGCGCGTTTTTAATTAAAACACAGTTACTTACGTGCCTTCGTTTTGGATAATGTACGCGAAAAAAATTTATTTGAAATAGCGATCATAATTTTTAATTCGCCGTTGATTAGATTGTTTCAGAAACAGCGCGTAGTAAATTGCGTTATTTAAATTTAGCATTGTGGGCCAATTCGGTTTTGCCGCTACTTAGCTATATTTCCGGAATTCTGAAAGCGTCTCTGTGGTACGGGTGCATAGTGAAAATAATTGTGTATGATTTCTTCCTTTTAGTAATAATAAATAGAACCACAGATATCGAACGAAAGTGAAATTACATAATGAATGCACTCGTTTCTTTTGTTTTTATTCGATGCTTTATTCAAATCGTTTGATCGAGAATCGATAAAGTGCTATACGCGAGTGACATTTTAAAATTAGAAATAACGTATGTTTATTTGTTTGCCCATAACCCCCGCCCCCTCGCCGCGGCTAAACAATATTCTAACCAAAAAAAGAAGAAATTGTTTGCGTTTATAACGACTGGCAACTCTAGCTACTTCTCTGTTCTCGGTCACACGCGTATTGTTCCTCCTTTTACGCGTTACTTCATCGTAGTTTTGCTTTCACTTACAATCGTATTGATCCGTAATTATATAATCTATAGTTCATTGGCACATTCGCTGACTGACTTAAGCGTGCCAGAGCACGACTTTTTGTGAGAGGATCTTTCTCGCGAAAGCAATATATTACACCGAAGCGTGATATTGAAAAGTTGTTAATCGGTAAACAAATGTCCCCGAGTTCGGAAATTATGACTATACACTGTCCTAAATCTCTACGACGCTTTTGACACATTTCAACATTTTCAATCTCTCGATATTGCAAGAAAAATTTCTGTGCCAGGACGGAAATATTCGGTAGCAAAATATCTTTTACGGAAATTAAAAGCGGGACTAAACTAAACACGCCTAATTAAACGTTTAGGTGCTGAAAGTTATAATAAATGGAAATTAACTTACTATAAATAATAATGACCCGTGTAATATTTATAATAACGATCAATTATAAGTAGATGCACGTGTACCGGTGTACCTTCGAATACTGGTAAAACACGTAAAAGTTTTTTACGTGTCTATAGACATTGTAGTAATTTTAATAAATCTATTTTTAATTACTATTTTTAATAATTTAAAATGATCAATTATTCAAGAAATGATATATAATTATATAACAATTTTCTAAATATAACACTTTTTTGAAGGTCATTGGAGGAATAGGTTATTTTTTTTTTTTTAATTACTCCTATTCTATTTTACTAATCATTTGGTAAATTAATATATATATATATATGTATAGGCGAAAATTAATGCATTAATAAATTAATATAAAATTTTCTGCAGATTCGCTGATAACGGTGACGTCGTTTTATCTTCTCTCGTTTATTGCGCATATTTCACGATAATCAGTAAGGAAAGTTTCTTCGGGGCAAACGGTGATTAGAGTCTGCTGTATAGGAAAAAAAATGAATTAACGTCAGTCGAAAAAAAAAAAAGTGTCGAGGCTTGTATTTATTTTCGCACTACTAATGGCGTCAGTATCTATCTCTAACTAAGAGGGATTTTCTAAGAGTGTTCCGAATCTCTAATTCCTCAAGAAGCTAATTGCCACTTTCAGGACATCGATATCCTTCTTTTTGCCTATCATTGAGGATTAAGAATAAAAAACTTGACGGTCGTGATGTCTTTCGTTCGAGTCCTGCTCCTTAGCATTAGTTAATCGTATTGACAGCCACTGTACGCAAAAGGCGCACTCAGAATTTTTTTTGTTCGGGGCTAGAATTTAGAAAATGAGTTAGGGGGTGGGGTAACTCCGTACCGCGACTAAGTACCTATCTATTTTCGTGGTCTATAAATTAAAATAAAAAAAATAAAAAAATACAAAATTAACGAATATTATTTTTTAAAAAATTACGAAACTGACAAATTTTATTAAAAAAAAAAAAAATAACAGAAACGTAACATTATGTTTGTAATAAGCACAAATTAGGTAAGCATACGAATTTTATTTTAAAAAAATTAGCTAAAAGTATATAACATTATACTTGTAATATAAGCAAAAAGTAAATATGTATGTTTTAAAAAAAAAAATTAAGTAAAGCAACATTACAAAACGAAATTAAGATTTCGAAGACTTTTTGGGGGGAGTAATGGCCCCGTGGCACCCCCCTTGAGTGCGCCAATGACTGTACGTGTGTATACCAAAGTTAAAATTAATATTCACGAGACTTATTCCAATGACCGGGCTATTCTTGTTTGTACTCGACACGGCGATATATCATTGTTTCAAGACTGGATGAGAAATGAAGACAACAAAGCAACACTCAGTAATGCGCACGGATTAACCTCTGGAGCCGGAGAGGTTAGAAAATGATAGTTTTCCAATGATGTTGCTTCGCATTTTGAACTCGAAGCCTTGTGAGATGACTTGATAAAGTAAATTTTTCTTCTATAATCTTTTAATTTCGATGTTTTTCGGAACATGAAAACACCTCGCGACGGCGGTACCAAGAAACGAACGCTGAGTAAAGTAAAATAAATTGTATGCGTTGCCCAATTTTTACTAACATCGGCTAATCGTCGGTTTTTTTTTTGTTTTTTTTTTTTTGGCTTAGCGATTAACTATTTGACCATTATCACGTTAATATAGATCTAAATTAAAACCGGATTGGATTTTTCTTACTCCTCGCTACCATTTCTTTTTTCTTTCTCTCTTTTTTTTAAAAGTGAAGCGTATAGGAAAGGCAAGCATCTGTCGAAGCCATTTGTGCAATACAAATATTATCCTATCAATATGTAAATTACCAAACGGTCGTAAATGTCATTAGGAGAAAAAAGCTGGCCAGACCGCTTCCCTAGGAACGTAGATTCCCGAACTCGTCTGGGCAGCAAAAGTTTCTCGGAACGTAATAAGGGTCTAGCTCGGCTAAAGAATGCTTTTGATCTAACGTGAAGTCTTGTCGACGAGCGCCAGTTAGAATTGTAAAAAATGTTGAAATAAGGCTCGGATGTAATAGAAAACCTTTAAGTGAATATTTATAAAAATTATCTCGTGCAAAGAGAACTTAAAAGACGTGTTCAAACAATTTAAAAGGTTTTTCAATTTTTTCACCTATAAGTAATTTTATTTTTTTATTTTTTCCATACGTGCTTACAGCATCATAAGCTAGTAGCATGTCGTTGAGAGGGGGGGGGGGGGGGCTTAAATTTGATTGTAGAGGTTGGTATCTTGGAGAAACTTGAAGAGGGCGGAAAAAAAGTTGTCTTAGTCTTCTAGGAGAGTGGTGATGTAGCGGAGAAGTTTTTGCATGCTTTTTAACTCCGTAAAAGTGTACCTGAGCAGTCAAGTAGAAGGTGACGAATAGAAATCGGACCATCTATGAATAAAGCGTTTGCGTGTGAGCGTACTTTTCGTGTTATCAGTTGAATGTAGTATTTTTTCTTTTTTTAATTATTTCAAATCTTGCAAACCTTTGTCAGTCAGTTCACCTACAAGCCGCTGGCGTAATAATTCCAATTTCCGTTCCCGAAAATTTCTCAGGTTTTCAAAAATAGTAGTGAAATAATAATGAGTATTATTGGCATATTTCGTTCTATAGCATATGATTGGTAATGAGCCGTTTCAGAAATTATCGATACCATTCGACCTTATTACTGTTACGCTACATAAAATTAGAAATAAACAGTATTCTTGAATTTGTCGGCATTATAATGGTGTGCGCGTATGTATATATATATATTTATTTATTTATGTAGATGTAGTTTTTTTTCTTTAAATATTATTTTTTATGTTGGTACTTCGTAAGTTCCGTGATTGCGGTACGTACAGAGAAATCGAAAAGGTTAATATTTTCTATATCTCAGTTGATAAAAAAAAAAATAAGAAGCGTTATCTCTTCTAATTAATAGAAAAGTTTTCAGCCATTATTGCATTAGGCGTTTCATTTGAATTATTTTAAAATAATGTATTAGATGAAAATGTATGCAACAATCGAAATGATTTTTAGGATTTATTCGAGATCAGTGTCCATGTGGAAAGAAATAATTAATGATTGAAATATTTTTCAAGTTGAATATATTCACTATAACGCGGCTTTACTTCGAATGCTGTAAATTTATTTATTATTACAGTTTAAACGTATTGCCAAGTAAAAAGTCGATAATTATTAAATAACTGTCGCTGCTCTAAACAGTCAAGTGTTGTTTATCGACCTCAAGAAGAGGAGGCGGTTATATATTTCTGGCATGTTTTTTTTTGGTTTCCTCGTGTATAACTTTTGATTATTTAGACCGATTTTAATGGTGTTTGTTCGAAACCGATGGTGGTACCATATAAGTGTACCGTTGAGTATTGGTAAACATAGAGACTCGTAGTCACATCAAATGAAATTTAGAAAATTATACCTAAAGTACTTTCCATTAAAAACTAATTTTTTAATAAGACAAAAAAGTTAAAATATAATAAATTTTAACCGCGGATAAATACATACATTGAAGACGAATTTGAAACCCCCATATTAATAAGTTTATCACTGACGAAAATATTATGCGTTTTAAATTGTGTATTTGACCGTGCAGACTGACTCCAATGATACGCTTTGTTTATTAGAAACTGTATTGACTATTTCTTTTATTTTTTTGGCTCAGATTTATTGATCGTTTAACTAAAATTATTTGATGCTATATGAATACACTGATCAGTTTGGCCACTGAGCAGGGATCTTTTTAAAAATGTGATGCTCTCTTTGCTTAATGTAACCGGTCAAAAATGAGCCAAAAAGTTTCAACATCGGGAAAATATGAACCTTCCAAAATTTAAAAATTATAATAAATTTTAAACCTCCAAGGCTTGATTTTTTTTTTCTTCATTGTACCGTTAACAGCCTGTCATAAATAATGGTGATATAAGAATAGAAGGAAAAGGAGGAGAAGATTGGGGAAAAGTGGAATGAATAGAAAAGGGAAAAAAACGAATATTAACCTGACAGTTCCAACGAATTGCCCGATTCATTCAAGAAGAAATTGATTTATTTATCCTTTTTTATTTATTTATTTATTTGTTATCACAGTTCAAAACGATTGTGCGCAGTGTCTCCGAGAACAGTACAATAGCACTTAAGTTATCGCTCAAGTGCATTGCGGCATCACTTTTCCTTTTCAGTTGCTTGCTAGATCTGGTTGGAAGATCAAACATTCAGTATATGAATGGGGATTCGAGCTAAACTGAAGTTTCTCAAAGAACTTTTTGTATTGTTCCGCATAAACATCCTTCACGTATGGAACATTCAAGTCTGCATGCGATGTGTCGTTCGATACAAAATAAGGCGCAAATACCATTGTACGTAGAATTTTTGACTGCTGTTGCTCTATTTTGAGAAGGTTGCTTCGACATATAGTTCCATATAGCCCCAATCCATATTTCCATACCGGAGCGATAACCGATAAATAAACATTCCGGCTTTACGGTCGGGTTTAGAACTGATTTTATGGCAGTCTAGCCCTAGTTATTATAGATTTTCTTGTATTTTCCACATGATCACACCACGTTAATCGTCTATCCATATGCATTCCAAGGTAGCGCACGAAGTGTTCTCAAATGTCAAGTTTGGACTCCTTACTCGTTTGTTTGTGAATAAAATGTGACGATATTTAGTTGGGTTGAACGATACGCTCCAGAGACATGCCTATTTCTCTAGTCGATTCAGATGATTTTGAACAGCAGCGTTTGCATAACATTCGTATTAGACGCGAGTCTATGTCATCAGCGAATGTAACTAGTAACGTTAGATTAGAAACTGGTACGGTATAGATGGAATACAATCCTAGCAAACTGCCTTGAGGTACCGACGATCTGACTAAATGTATTTCCGAAATTGAATCCTTTATTTTAACCATAAACGAGCGTTCGGACAAGTACGATTTTAACTCTACATTTATACGCAGCATAGAAAGTAACAGCATTTTAGAGGTCTGTCATCGTTCAAAAATATTTACACACTTAAAATTGTTAAGTAGAATAGTTTTTTTTAACAAAAAAAGTGCCGATACTTGAAGATTTATTTTAAAAGTTCAATAAAAATTCGCTGAGATGTAAAAAGTATTTTTACTCGATAAGAAAATAACTTATACAATATACAATATACACTTTAAAAAAGGGGTATTACAATTATTTTTGAATAACATTTAAACCTTCATTCGAATGTATGCTAAATTCAAATTACAACTATTAAAAAAACCCGTTAAACATGTTCCTGATGTTTCTAGTACTTGGTTTATAGAAAACACGTATTATTGTAATTTAAATTTGATGCCGACCCCCCCCCCCCCCCCCCCCCCCACCTACCAAAAAAAAAGTTAATGTTCTATAGGAATAATCATAATTATTCCCTTAAGGTATGTTTTATCGTTATATTTATTATTTTTTATAAGATAGTTCTTTTTTATTTCGAGTGTAACTTTTGATTAGTTGGATCGATTTTAATGATTTTTTTTTTTCATTTGAAAGTGTACAGATCAGTGCGGCGGTACCACATACGTACGTTGTTGAGTATCGGTGAACATTGATACATCGAATAAAGTTAAAAGAGGGCGGTATCTTTAGAAAGATTTCCAGTAATATAACAAATTACAAAAGTATTATCAATTAAAAACTATTTTTTTTTAAAAAGACACAAAATTAATAAATAACTAATCTGATAAATATAAAATATTTTTTTTAAAAAAATAGTACCGACTCCAAGATTTACTACGATAGTAAATTTAATAAAAACGGTCATTTTTTATTAAATTTCTCACAGTAAATCTTGAAATCGGTAACTTCTTTTTTAAAAAAAGTTATTTTATTACATCAAAATAATTATTACTCGTTAATGTAATAATTGTAATGTAATATCTCTTTAATAAAGACATCTTAATTAAAGTAAATTAAAATACTTTAATTCGCGCACGCCTACACATAAGTGTATCTATTGAACTGCGATAATTGGAATAAACAAAATATAAAAAATCATTTCAGAAAATTACCAGTAATAATAAACTGAAGAATTACCGATGGGAATATACTCGAAGTTTCACGGTCTTCATTAATGTGTTGACGTTGTGGACCATAAAGTTATTACTTAAGACGGCTTTGGCAATGTCTTTCGCTTAGATTTCGGAGAAAAAATTATTAATTCAATTGAGACGATAAGCGAGATGAGAGGCTAAATGCGATTTAATAAATCTCAACTAGCCTACTCCGAGAACTAAACATTCCGACTTTCCCAAGCGTATACGGATAATGAAACAGAGATCTCTAAACTTTCACGGTGTTCGATTTTTTTTACATAGATTTATTCAGCAAAATTCAAACTAACTATTTTTTTTACGTTGTTTTTTATTTTTTTAAGTATGCTAGCTTTACCATTTTATTACGTTCTTTTTGTTCCACCAATTATCATTATTATATTGTTCACTTTTGTTCCTATCATTTTTAGGATTCCGTACACATATAGTGTAGGGAATCCTAATAAGTTGGTTTCGAAATGACAAAAATATCAAATAATAAGCAATAACTCACGAACGGTTTCACTGATTAATTTCGAAATCTGAAACATACATTACAATTAAAATTCTCTTTAAGTAAATCTATAACTTCAAACTAACCGATTACCCTGACCGGCGAAAAACACCAAAAAACTATTCAGAATATATAATATGAAATTTAAAACGACCTCTAAATCACCCTTAAAAAGTTCATAACTCATCGCCAGATAACCCTTTAAAAGTGAAATTCAAAATATTAAAACGCAGAAATTCTTTCATGAAATTAAAAAATTACGGTTAAAAATGTATACAGACCCCCTCTCTCTCTTTGAGGTCAAAAGCAGCAAAAAGATGAATGTTCACGTAACTAATAGCCAGAGTAAAAAAGTTGAAGAAATCAAAAACCTATCTCAAATATATGTATAAAGGACCGTTTTACAGGAAAACTATAGCTGAGCTTACAACTTTATACTTATGCCCTCGAGTCGCCGAAAGCTCGAAAGTTTAAAAATAATATTTTTTTCCAGGTATGTGATATGTCGTTGAATAGATCGCTATTTGTCGAGAACGAAGCCATATTTAATTTCCTTAACGAAAGTTTCAAAATTGACGAAAAGTTCAAAAAGCACGAATCTTCCCTAGCGCCGCGATTATTATAGCTAAAAATTTTGAACAAGATTAAAAATATGCGCATACCCGTATATTTCTTTGGTTTGGAACATCCGGATTTCCAGTTTTAAAATTAAACTCTCGGCGAACTGAAAGCTCAAAATTTTTGAAAAAAATATTTTTTTTTCTGGGCATATGATGTATCGTTGAAATGAGTGCTATTTGTTGGGAACGAAACTTTATTTCCTTAATGAAGCTTTCAAAGTTGACGAAAAGCTCAAAAAAATGCAAAAAATTATGTCTCTCCTACTTTATGGCGCGAAAAATCAGATTTCTTTGTTTTGAATTTTGGTATTATGTAAACGTAAATTTAGGTAATATTTTCTACAAGTTTATATAGGTAATCATTTCTACGAGTTTCTTCGCAAGATGAATCTGCGCAAAAAGTTGTGCCATCGGAAAAACAAGTAAAGAAAAACAAAAAAGTAAATCGTAAATAAACGTAAAAGGAACAAACAAAAAAATAACAAATGTTTTTTTTTTTTTAACACCGATACTTAAAGATTTACTATGAAAATTTAATAAAAATGTACTAAAAAGTAAAAAATAATTTCATTCTTGATAAGAAAATATAACATAATATTTTAGAGTGATATAAAGGTGAAATTAAGATAATACTTGTACAACATTAATACTTATTAGAGGAGGCACCAAATTAAAATTATAATATCTAGAAACGCAATTTGAATTTGGTGTACCGAAACTCTAATTAAGGAATGAATTTATGTTGTTTAAGGATTATCATACCATCGCATTAAGCAATATCGTTCTGAAATATATATTATTTTGAATTTTTATAGTAAATCTTTAAGTATCAGTGTACTTTTTTATTTTAAAAAAACATTTTATTTCGCAATTTTTAATATAATATTTAAATTTTTTGTCTTTCCAAAAATCAACTTTTTTAAAAGTGACAAACTTTTTAATTTGCGCTGTGGCGATTTAAAATTCGTTTTCTTTATTCAAAGTTCTTTTTTTTTTTTTTTTTTTTTATGTTTTTGAGCTCGTCAACCAGGGACTCTGGCCATAAACAATAGGAAGAAGAGTTAACTAATTAAAACTTGATTCGATCGGAAATGGCAGAAATAAAGGAGCCAATGGCAGGAACAACAGACTGAGATGGAATGGAATGGACAGGATATAGGAAGCACAGTAGGGAGCAGGAAACCTTGACTTTAAAAGGAGTAAGTTACAACATTGAAGATACTTCAATTTTTTAAATTACGTTTCATCGTCCCCCATCTGCTATATTAATAAATAAAAATAAATTATCTAAAGAGAGACCTTTTATTTTATTAACGTTTATTTCAACGACTACGGAGTGTTCGTGTTTACCAATACCTACACTCACATAGTATCATGCATACCGGACCAAAAAAAAACAAGTGGTACCATACACTTTTAACGGAAAAAGAAACATTAAAATCGACCCACATGCGCACATGCCGGAACAAACAAAAAAAAAAATACGCGACGAACGTATAACCTCCTGCTTTTTCGAAGCTGGTAAAGGGAAATTTAAATGGTGACGATAATTAAAAATTATAGAATAAAAGAAAATAATTACAAAAATCCGCGGAATGAAAAAAGAATTCTTTTGGGAACTGCATAAGGTTAAGCAGAAAAATTATCATCCGTGAAACGCTGTTGTAATTTGTGCGACGTTATCCGGGTAATAATCCTCATAATAATGTCTCTTGAGCCCCATGTTTTGCGGTAGATAAAAAAATAAAAATTCTCATTGTATTCAGGTTTTTGTTAAAACATTTGCTGCATTAATGTTGGCGATTACCTAAATCTGGATGGAGAATTTTGTTTTATACCGAGTAATTTAGCGATCTGTGTCTGTGTACTGTGGACTAAAGCGTTGAATCATGTTAATATTATTCCCGGAATATGTCGTATCTAGACATCGGTGCCTGAGTAAATTAGTAAAAAATAACTAGAAGACAAAATGTAGACTGGCAATTTTAAAGAATCGCAAATTACCTTTTAATCTCGGGTATCGTGGCTTATCTCGAAAGCTGTTTGTAAATGACAGACTGGTTACGGTTTTCACGCAGGCTGTTCCCTCGGTGGTGGCGCTATTTAAATCTCATTACAAAGTTGCATGAGGGCTATAGTTTATCGATTGCATAGGACAACACTAATTCGAAACCAACAACAACAACCGGAAAATAAGATGTAAAGATTTAATTTTCGCGCGCGTTTGCCGCTTCTAGTAACTTAGTTAAACAGTATGTGTAACATACGTTGGCGCAGTGTTTCCTGGTGACCACCTATAAACTCTAGTTTTACCTATTAACCACGTCGCTTAATCTTGACTCACCTGTTTTTGCGTTCGGTTAACCGCGTCGCAGTTTCGCTATCGTATTCCGGGAAATGTTATATTTATTGTAATTTTATTCGCGAATGTATTCGCAATTGAACAACAGCGTCCTCCACTGGCATCGATAAATTGCTATAGTGGCATTTTTTAATTTAAACTAGCCAAGCAGGAGCAAATACGTCGACGCGCGGTTGTCTGCCGATTCCGTACGCGTTCGTTAATTACGTCGTGCTGGTTGTATTTTCGTTCGATTACTGCTGAACTTTGAATTTGACCCGATGAACGGGTCGGCCGCTCGTTTGAGCTGCAGTGATGAAGCACTTTCGGAGCCGAGCAAGTGTGTCTTCGGATGATTTATTGGCGGGCGGCGCCATACAGAGAATTGGCTACCGATGGGGCAAATCCAATTTTAACAACTATTCTTAGTAATGACTGAGGAGGCCTGGTCTGGAAAGATAAACACTAAAATTAAAGTAGGAGACGTTGCACAGTTCGCTGGTGCACGAGTTGCGTTGACGTAATTAAACGTAATGGCTTCCGGTCCTATATTAACCGTACCAGCCAGCGGTACCGATAATATTGCAAGATTAAAAACGCTTGCACCTTACATGGTTGAATTCGCGAATACATAACTTTGGTCATCCATGTAATTAGTGCCCTTCTAAGCGAGTTCGTACTATTTCCGGGTGAGCCTATTCTCTTGTTGCAGTGAACGAATTTTGGTCGCTTGACAGTCCTCGATGGTCCTGCGTTCGTTTCTGATTAATACTTTGAAGTGCCGTTCAGCTTTTTTTCGATTAGCCTAAGACGTTGGAGTATCGAACACGTTTAAAACCTGCATCATCGGACTACCATTAGGATTAAGTTTTGTTTAAAATCTACACGAACGAATAAAATAATTTATTTATTATTTAAGAAAGAAAAAATGTTCCACTTCTGTAAGCAATTACAACTAAACGCGTTAAAATTAATCGAAAATCACTTCAAGCATTATTGAACCATATTAGAAATATTTATATTATAAAACAAGTGTCCTAGAAAAAGTAAAATTCCCTGTAGTGGTTTTATTAGTACACTTTCTTATTACTACCCGTAAGCATGTTGCCTCGAATGTCATCCTATAAGTGAACTAGTTTTAATTCTCAACCACTTTTTAATTGGCCGTACTTCAAAAATCCGTCGCACAATGGCATTACAATGACAATGTTGTGTACAAGAATTTTTCTTTTTCAGCGATCATTATGACATTTTTAATGCAAATATGGCGGGTGATGTTAAATAAATTTTAATATTTAAAAGTTTTTCGAAATTCAAGAAGCAAATAATAACTTAAACAAGAAATGTCGAAATGACCAATTATAGATGTACTACATATAGTGACGCTGAAAAAAAATAAAAAAGCGGCGCGTGGCGTGTGCTGCCGGAAATTTAGGAAAAGCGGACTGCGTTTACGGTCTAGCAACTTTATTTTACTATTTTTCTTTTTCCTAAGCGCCAGTAGTTTGTGTAGTAGATTCCTGCTTTTTCTAGTTGTTTTTAGGTAAAGATCTTTGGTCGATGAGTCCCAAGAAAAAAAAAAAGTTTATTTTCTATTATATATTTTATAGGATTACTTTTAATTGTTATATAATTGAATTACCAAGAAAACAAATATATGAATATATATATATACAGTCGACTCGCGTTTATCCGGACTCCGTATTATCTGGATCGATTTTTCAAAAAATAAATAAATAAATAAATAATAAAAAAATAAAAAGCCAAAGTGCTTTTATAAAATCCACAGCTATATGTATTATGTATCTGAATATTTCTTTACATTCGCTGCAAATGAAGATGCTGTGAAATTTTCAAAACTTGATTTCACAAAGAGGTTGCGACCGCAGTTGCGAAACATTTGTCCGACAAACAGTTACCCGGAGAATAGCAATACTTATTCTCGACAATGCACCTTCCCATCCAGCAACTGAGGAGTTACAAGATGGCCATATAAAGGCTATGTTCTTCCAGCAATCGTTACATCGGTTTGTCAACCTAAGGATTAAGGACTCCTGGAGGCCTTAAAAAAAATATCGACGCCGCCTTCTCACCAGATTAATATCAAGCGTTGAAAATGATTTAAAATCAGTTGATATGCTAGATGTTCTGACTTGGTTATCTAAGAGATGGAAAGAGATTAGTTCTATAGGATTAGTGCGGTCGTGGAAAATATTATTAGATCATAAGGTCAGTGATAAATGGGATGAAATTGACAAACAATGTGATTTGGACAGTTCAAAAGATAACGAGAAGCGTGTTTCTCTAATAAAAAATATTGCAGGATGTGAAACGGGTAATACGGATGATGTTACAGAATGGATGGGCAGCGACGAGATCGAAAAAACGGCAAATGAGGATATTGTGGCCTTGGTACTCGATGGGAATCCAGTTGAAGAAAATATGGATAACGAGCAGTATTATACCACACGATGAAGGACTGAAGGCGATCGAAGTAGCGCTGGATTATATTACTCAACAGAAAGAAGCATCAACGGCTGATATCATTTGTTTACGCAAGTGGCGGGATATTCCGATCGGCAAGGAAGAGGATGTAACGAAAGACACAGATCTTAATCGCAGACTTCTTTAAAAACTAGTTAATGTACACCGTAAGTTAATTTTCATGTTTACTTTTTTATAGGATAAGTTAATTTTCATTTTTTAAATCAAATTTGCAGTATTTAACCTTGAACTCCGTCGTATCCGGATTTTTTGCTATCCGGACCGGCTGACCGCCCAATTAATCTGGATAATCGCGAGTCGACTGTATATATACTCGTATTTATGATATATATTTATCTTTACGGATGGGTTCAAAATGGTACACGGAGTGGGTGCATCTATTTACATTCCTGCTCTTAATCATTCTAGCTTATTCAAAATTTCTTCATTTTGTTTCATTTATTATGCGAAGACATTGGCATTACTACGTGCCATTGAGCTTATTTCATCTGTTCCTCAATGTAAAATGTTGCTCCTAATTTCTGATTGCAAAAGCGCCCTTCAGTGTATCTCTTCACCATATGTTCTCTCCTCCTCTGATCCTATTTTTTCTGCGCATCCGATCTCTAATTTCCAGCCTTTGCAGATTGCACTCATTAACCATCGACTTTCTTTGGATCCCTGGTCATGCCGGGATTGCGGGCAACGAAAAAGCGGATTACCTTGCTCGTTTAGGTATTTCGGCCAGTCGGACGGTTTCCTTTTCATGAATTATTAAATATTGCAAAAATTATCCAAAAGGTCTATTGTAAATCTTTTTATAGATCATCCTTCTCCAATCCTAATTCATAATATTTTTCCCTGTTCAATCATGGTACTTAAATTTTTCGCATCTTCCCCATTTCATCATGTCTGCTATCTGTCGTCTTGATCTGGTCACAATCTACTTCCTGCTTCATTGTATCGTTTCTCCATAGTGTCGCCTCCTATTTGTCTGCTGTGCATTGATAACACAGTCGTATGTGACTGTTTTCTTTGAGTGCTCCTCTTTATCATCTGAAGGGGCAGCTCTATACGTAGAGGTGCTCTCACATAATGTTCCAACTCCATATTGTGTGTCCTTTATTCTCTCTCTATAGTCAACGTTGATCATCCCAATTGTAACAAAATTCCTATCTTCCATACTTCATTATATTAAGATTTAATCCCTTCAGTAGTTCTCTTTCACTTTGGCATTCCTATCTTATCGTGTCCAGTTACTTCTAATGAACTCCTCTCTAAACAAAGATTACGCTCCGATGTTGCAGTTACAGTTACAACCATGCACAGCTCGCAGTTAATATTGCGGGCCTGCTGTCACATTTGCGGCTCTAACGTTAGATAGCGAACTGCTTGTTAGCTGGCACCGTGGGGGCCACCATAGTGTTGGGTGTAAATTTTATTAATTTCCTTTTGATAGGATGGTAGGAGCTGTTTTCGCAGTCGTCGCCATTACTGTTATTCAATTTTCATAATTACGAATTATAAACTCTGCTTTATAGCAGTGGATAAAGTCATTGAACTTTCGGATAACTCTTCACGGCGCGCTAAGCGCTGTGGTCTATATAGCTATGATATATACTTGGTGGCTCTAACTGCTTTTTAAACATCCCGTGTTTCTTCTTCTTTAATTATTTGTAGGCTGATTCCTTTATCTGTTGGTACTGTGGGCTCTGTAATTGCAGATGTGGCCATGGTATGGGACAGCTATCTCCTTTTGCTCTTACCTTCGGCAATGTCATTCCTTCTCTTTTCAGGATGCATATATTTTGCATTTATTGACGTTGATTGTTAGTTTTTCTCCATCCTTTGTGTAGGGTTATTAGTCAGATTCTATTCCTTGTGACTCCTAATTACTTCTATTTATACGTGTTGATGGGTAATCGTCCGTTGCTGACAAGCCCAGGGAAAAACCCAAACAAGGAGAAAAAAGAAAAAAATATATATATTTATCTTATAAAATTGCAAGAAAAAAAATCGTACAACCCGTTCTATAGTAACTAGAGAGTTAATTTGTTTTTTCAATCAACGTATTGTCTTCGTTAGATCAAAATTGTAAAATTAAAGGGTCCGAATTTTGAAAAATGTGAAAATTAGGTGTGAAGAAAATTTTTTTTCTTAATTTCACAGCAGTTTCTATATGAGTTATGGTATTGCTTTTCACTTTAAACTGCACACTAAAGTCTCTAGAATACGGAGATAAGATAAAATTCGAAAAATTTTGATATTCAGGAACCAAAATGTGGCAAAATACAAGCAATTTAAAGTCCGAAGGAACGGGCCAGCGAAACCAATTCCCTAGTATATATATATATATATATATATATATATATATATATATATATATATATATATATATATATATATGTATATTGTGAATTGATAAGTTTCGCGAATCAAAAATTTGGTAGTAGTATGCGTATGACGTGAAAACAGTATTTTCTTATATGTATATACGTTGCATTATTCACTTTTATGTCGAAGTATTCCCGCGTTACAAAAAAAATAAAAACACAGTCCCGAAATACATATTATTAAAAATTATCATCAACATTCTGGGATGGCGTAATATTTAGATCTGTTGTATAAAGCGTAAGTAAATATATTTCATTACAAAATCAAAATATTATTTTTTTTTTTTTTTTTTTTCCTACCCTGGGCGCGCCAGCGGCCTTGACCCAACAACATGAAAAATTAAGAGTTATAACTAAATAGCCAAGCGGTCAGAAATGGAAAAGACAAAGGACAGCAGCAATGGAATAACTGAAGGCAATGGGAAGGAAAGAATATAGGTAGCGTTAAAGGGAGTAGGAAGACCCAAAACTAGAAGTTGGGCGTAAAGAAAGGAACGTTCGTTAGAGAGTGTAGAAAAATATTATGCTTTAATCTACTTTCAGCTACCATGGCACATAAGTGTTTTGCTTACGTTTTAATAAACCTTAAAAATGCGACGATCACTTAAACACTGGTCGCCTCCCTTTCAAAATTGCTCGCTTAACGGAACTTTCTCGACGATAAGACCTTTCGGTCAATTCATTTATCTAGACCTCCAAAAACCCCTAATTCGTGAATTTTATTGAAATCATTAAAATCGTTTTTCAAAACCCAGTTACATATGCGTATGTATACATATATATATATATATATATATATATATATATATATATATGTATATACGTATACGTATACATATACACACATGCACAAATATACATACATATATTCATATCTATATATATAAAAATCCCGTGTCTTTATGTTTGTGCAGGATAAACTCGGAATTTACTTAACCGATTTTTATAAAATTTTGAAAGTACATGCAATTTAATCCAACTCTTAAGAGATAGAATACTTTTTGTTTTAATTATTTACATAAATATTTGTTATATTAAATAATTTAATCAATCAATTTAAAAAAAACAAATTTAATTGTTGGCTATTACTTTTTGCTTTAATTATTTACATAAATATTTGTTATATTAAATAAAACAAATTTGACAATTTTATTATTTTTTGAGCATCAACTATACTTTTCGTGGCGACTTTTGTGTATCGTGCGATGTTAATCGAAATGCAACCAGGTTTATCGCTGGCGCATGGCGCTATTATCGATGAATGATAAAATAAACGTTTTTTCGCTCTGTCGTTTACAAAAAAGTTCGTGTTATTACGGAGTTGTTGTTTATGAAAAAAAAAAAAATATTGTGCGATATTGTGCGGCATTTAATTTATTTATATTTCAGTGTATTTAATAAACGTCCTGCCTTGATAAAAAAAAAAAAAAAAAAAATTTATTTTAATATTCCGACAACAATAGTGTGGCAGTGATACAACTCTGTGACACTGTTGGGCATCTAAGTTGCTTTATATTTCAGTATAAGATAATGCCGCGGAGACGATCGAACCTCAACAATGCGCGTAGCAGAAATGCACGGCGTATGCGTGTTATTATGAGAACTACTGAATCGGAAGAAGAAGAAATTGCAAGAATAAACGCATGTTGCCTGCTGCTCACGTGTGGGAACGCCATCAAGTCTATTCGTGTTAGCAAAAGACAGGTTGACCACAAGAACATTGTGCACAAATTAGTGCTTAGATAATTTTCAATTTTATAAAATAATATAACTAATAGTTCGAAAGCATTGTTATCTGCCTCATTTATAACATTTAATTTTTATGTAACTAATTTATTTAGTATATTGTGTAAATAAGTCACTAATTACAGATTAAAGTTAAAGATTAGATAAATAAAATGCAAAATTCAATAAGTGTATATTAGTTGGATAATTTCATTCTCTACATATGATTCAAAATCGACTAAATAATTTCAGGTTTATTAGTAAAAATTAATTTGGTTGCATCAAAATAATAAGTAAAAAATTAATTTAATCTATTATAACTACTAAGCCACAGCAACGCGTGGCTGGGTCAGCTAGTATACATATATATTAATTTTGCTAGAAAACTTGTTTAACACCTCCTACATGTTTATAATATTTTACAAAATGAAAAAAAAAAAAAATAATCAGTGCAATCGTTCTCTGTTGATAGATTACGTTTATAGTCTAGCAATAAGATTTGAATTTGTAGTAATCCGGTATATTCCGGCGTAGTGCAATAATGCTCGAAGTGATTTGTGATTAATTTTAACGCGTAACTGCTTACGGAACCGAAGTATTTTTTTTTTCTTAAATAATAAATAAATTATTTCATTCGTTCGTGTAGATTTTAAACAAAACTTAATCCTAATGGTAGTCCGATGATGCAGGTTTTAAACGTGTTCGATACTCCAACGTCGTAAGCTAATCGAGAAGAACTGAACGGAACTTCAAAGTACTAATCAGAAATGAACATAGGACTAATATTGTAATATAAAATAAATTATATAAAACCGGAGAAGGTCAAAAAAGATATAAATAATTAAGGAACCGGATACATAGTAAATGTAAGGGGAAACAAAAAAAAAATGTTTAAATGATACGTGTCAGGAAATAGAGACTCGGTAGCAAGATCGCAGAATAGACCAGGTTTACAGGCTAATAAGATAGTTTTTTAGGAGAAGACAGATAACCAGGAAGCTATATATCAGGGACAAAAATGGAAAAATAGAAACGAATGAAGTGGAAATAAAGAACCGGTGAGTAGAATACCTAGAACAGCTATATTATGATAATGGGCAACAAAAAAATGAAAATCTACGTCATGCACATTTGAATTACTTCAGATAACGAATTCAAAATTCGATACAGCGCTAAAACATACAGAAAGGAGAAAGACGATAGGAACAGATGAACTACCACCGGTAGAACTAATAATCAACTCAGGCGAGAAAGTACAGATAGAAATGATAGAATTATTCGATGAAATATTAAGGAAAGAACTAGTGCCTACAGACTTTAAAAAAGATAGATTAATAATGATTCCCATGAAACCAAATACAGATAAATGCGAGAATTATAGAATCATAAATGTATTGTCACATACTTATAAAATAGTTGCGTGAATAATTTTAATTGGATACCACAGAAGATTGAAGAAAATCTGTATTTTGACCAATTTGGTTTTCGGAAGCAGAATGGAACGAGAGAAGCAATATACCTTTACAGTTTGGTAATAGAGAGACAACTAGAATCTAATAACCGAGTAAGACTTGCTTTTTTAGACCTGGAAAAGGCATTTGATAGAATTATCTGGGATAAATTGTTTCGTATGTTAGAAGAAATTGGAGTACCAAATATAGAAGCCAGAACAATTAAAGTATTGTATAGGAACCAAATAGCGTAGTTAATAATTGGGAAGAGCATTATAGGTAAGGCAGAAATACGCAAGGGGCAGTTCGACAAGGTTGTTTCATGTCATTATGCTTATTCGATATTTATATAGAGAAACCGATAAATTTCATTAAATATAAGAGCTGCAAGAACGAAAAATTGGTGTACAAATACATGAGTAGCAATGATTAGATTTGCGGATGATGTAGTAATTTTAACGGAATCAGAATTGTAGGCAGTATTTAAAAAACCATATAGGAAGTTATGAAAATAAATGAAGATAAGAAGAAAATTTTTATATGTGAGGAAACACGTACACAACAAGAATAAGATATTATTATCAATAGCAAAACTATACACAGAGCCAAAGAAGCGATATATTTAGAAAATTTGATAACAGAGAATGGAAAAAGCACATAAGAAATAAAGCGAAGGATCAGTCTGGTAAAAAGCGCTTTTATGCAAAATACGTGATGTTAACCAGCACAAGTACGGATATGAACCTAAGGAAAATACTAATATATACGGAGCGTAATGTTCTATGGATGCGAAAGCAGGCTGATAAATGAAACTGAGGTAATGTTTTCTTTTAAGTTTTTGTTGTTGTAGCGCTATTAACTATTGCATTATTCCTCACTGCTAAAAGTGATATTTTTCTTTTTGAACGATTTGCGCCCCTCGGAAGAAAACAAAATGAGCAAGTTGATTTATGCGCAGTTCAGTAATAATAGTTGCTCTGCTCGAGCGACGACATAGCCGTTTTTAGACGAAATGGTAATTTGGTTTAGAAGGGTTCTCCATTATTTAGTTTTTATAAATAAATTTATAATTATTCTCCGTAACTTCAAATGATGCTATTTTCTTAATACAAATTTCAGAGTCGAAGACTTCATCAAATCCCTCTGTTAGTCGTATTGCTCAATTTTGATTACCGGTTAGTACACTCTTGATGCACATGGCTAGTGCCCGATATTCTGCGTACAACGCGAATATAAAGAAAAGTACAGTTTGTAAATTTTTGATGCATCGTTATACAAGGCAGTCCAAGATTATTATATCGGTTTTTTTGTATTTTTTTTTTTTTTTTTTAATATCCCAAACTGATTGGATCCCGACTGGCTTGTAATCTACGGCAAAAAATAAATAAAATACACTATCGCCATGCTTACCCGATAGAATGCGCGGCGGTTTACCTTGTTATTTACATTTAATGATCCCCCCCCCCACCCCACGGTTAACTTAGGGCGCCGATTATTTTCTGGTCTAGCAACTCACTATTGTGTAACGACATTCACTAATAGCATCCACTTCTATTCTTAATTGGTATTAATGATTTATGCAACCTGGATATAAGCGGTAAAATATTTTGTAATGCAGATGACACTGCTCTCCTTATAAATGCTCGAGAAAGCAGTGTTCTACAACACCTAGTACAAATGGATCTGACAAAAATTAAAAATTGGTTGACTGGAAATCTTGTTATATATGTATAGTTAATTTAAATAAAACAAAATTTATGATATATAGCCATTTACCCCAGACCCGTTGGGATAATAGATTGAGACAGTAACAATTCTCGGAGCGTTTCTAGATTGTAAGCTATTCTGGGATAAACATAATCTTGCATGTAAGTTACGGAGGTTAAACTTTTTATTCTATCACCTTAGTCATCATTTTAATACCAAGTATCTCCGTCGAATATATCTAGCACTATACCAACCGGTCTTAACGTACGTCATTATGCACTGGGGCCGCGCCTTTGCTTATTACTTACGGCGGATAACACAGTTGCAAAAACGAATATTAACTCTATGTAGTAATCATGGAGATATACCGAATAATAATGGACTGTTAACAATAACCAACTTATATGAAATACATCTCTTCTTCTATTTGTCTTAAAGAACAAATCAAAATTTAACTTATCCATGAAACCTGGAATAACAAGACAATCTAAACAAGAAATAGCTAAAATACCACGGATTAATAAATACCATATTTATACGGGTTTCAAACTGTTCAATTCTTTGCCTGTTGCTTTGAAAATGCAACTCCAAATTAAGAAATCACCACTAAGAAATTATAAATACAGGCGAAAGTATCCCATTGATTACTTCAGCAAAAACGTGACTCACTGAAGACACACTCCGCCTAATTATACAAACTTCACCTATTTTTATAAATTCCATACAATCTGTTAATCAGCCTTTCAAATTTTTGCTGCATAATTTAGTTATCTTAAGGCTAAATTCATACAATTATAATATTATCCTTTTAAGATACCTAGAAGGTTATTCTCATCTTATATCTTTCACTTTTTTATACTATTGTTACTAATTTATATATTAACTTAATTTTATTTTCTCGTTTACCTGTACTCTCAGTTTTATTTTTTATCAGTCTATTTTTAATTATTTCAATACAAAAGTTATCTTCACTGAAATGCACTTGAGAGCAGATTATATGCATATATGAATGGAATAAGTGGAGTGAATTTTAATTCAGTATATATATATATGGATGTATATGTTTTCCTGTGTGTGAGTACGTTTGAGTGTGTGCACGCGTGTGAGTGTGAGTGTAAAAATGAATACAATGGCTTGCATAGATACGTATCGATATGTCGGTTGTAAAATTGTGTATATTACTGAAGAAGTAGATGTATTTGGTGTAGTTGATGTGATTGTTGTATGCACATGATTGTATATGTTATACAGAGTATTTGAGCTGACTTGTGAGTATGGTTGCTTGTGAATATTGGTGTAGATATAAGGGTAGACATTAGCATGTGAGACTATTTAATGTATCTAATTATTTTAAGTATTGGTATGTATTATTAGCATATATTTTTAAAATCAGTTATAAAGTAAAATGTTAAGTTACTGTATAATATATTGCCATTATCAGGATTTACTATATATTCATACTGCATAACACATTTACTTTGTCTTTTGTTTTTTGATTTTGTTTCCTTTTTTCGTTACAGTTTGTTGTAACTGATATGATATTTTTATTTTTTGTTTTTTTGTCTTGTTTTTTCTCTCTTTTTTCTTTGTTAAATTTTGTTATTATGTTTTACCTACAATCACAATGTTGCGTCCGTATCCATTGTTATTGTAAAGGCTTAATTTTTGTTTTGACCACCACTCGCGCAATGTCGCGCATAAGTGGCTTTTCTCTGTAATAGTAATAATAATAATAATAATAATAATAATAATAAAGTGTTATATCTGGTAGTTTTAAGTTTTTGATAAACTTTTGAAATTCCCCCGCTTCTTATAATTTTTTAAAAAATTTAAGTACTATCTTTTTTTATTTGATATTATTCAGTCTGATACTCTAGTACTTTTTTTTTTTTTTTTTGGCTCGCCTACCAAGGACATTGACCCAGGGCCACAGTTCGGGAAATCATCACTAGGGAGAGAAGCTAGATTTTAATATGATTATAAATTGTGAAGAAAGGAAGAAGATAATCGTAGGGACTACAGAAGATACAGGGAGCAAAAGAATGAAGGAAGTGTAATTGGGGGTAGGAAGAGAAAGGCTTAAGAGCTGAAAGTAAAAGCAGGAGCGCTCGGCAGGAAGAGCGTTCGAAAATAATATGATAGGCATCATAAATTAAACTGCAATCATTTGAGTGGAAATGACGAAACGGAGAGGAAATAAGAGAAAAACGAAAAAGAGAGAAAGGAAGTTATGATTAAAACGAAGGCGATAGATGGCGGAAATGAAAGAACGATGGAAAATGTGGGAAGTCATAGATGGTCGTGAGGCAGGGCTGAATCGACAGATAAAAAGACCGAGGATTTGAAAAAAGGAAGGTATAGATAGATCGTCATTAGGGTGACAGTTTTTAGAGAGGAAATTTATATCAGTAGCAGGGAATTCAGTAAGAAAACGATGGTTATGTGCCCGAACCTTCGCACAGATTTTCGTTCAGCTACGACGGAGTTATTATTATTGTTAATTATTATGGATTATTATTTTTTAAATTCTTTGCATTTGCTGGTTAAACCAACAACGAACACGGCCATGTAATAATACTCTTCTTATTCGTTGCTAATTATTTTTGTATTGCGGAATTGTGTTTAATAAAATTGTCTTTTGCACATCTCAAACAAGTTAGCGAAGTAGATAGTCTAAATTATTTTTAACCAGAGTTGATGAATTTTTTATCTGTTGTCGAGATAATTTTTATTTTAACGAAAATAATTACTATGGAATATTGGAGAAGGATCATGATAGATGGAAACCAGTTTTATGCAAATAGATAGATTTACGTAATATTGTAAAATAAAAGCGCTCTTTTATATATTGTAATTACACATACTGGTAGGTTCTAACATTTGGAAAATTTTTTTAAGGATTTTATCATTTTTTAAGTAATAAGGAAGGTAAGAGGGGGAGAGAAAGCAAAACCAAATCTTACCCCGGTGCTCGTTGCAGTAGTCTTAAAAAGCTGAAGAACCATCGAAATAATTTCAAATGTTCTTTCATTGATATAAACCGCGGTGACTTATCGAATCGATCACTGTGCTATTTGCAGTGAACTGCGAAAAATATAGGCGACATTCCAGAACCTGTAAATCTCGGGGGGTCAGGCCGGTTCGTGAGTAATGTGCGTAATGTTTATAATATTTAATTTTTCAACAATGATTGCGTGTACGGAATTAATAATCAGCAGAGGATAGTGCAGCAGCCTCGTTGAATGTGGAATTAAATCGACGTGTAATGTATTAAAATGCTAATTCCGACAGACTGGACGACAAATTAGCCGAAATGAGATGTTTTGGTCAACTGTTTTGATTTTTCGATAGGTGTTTTGTTCCCTCCTCGAAGTTCTAAAATGTTGCGATGCCATTTATTCTAGACGGCGTTAAAATAAATTTAACAACTAATATAGAGTTCTCCGCGAAAAACCGGATACCGATAAATTTCGAACCTCCAGCTCACCTACAAAGAAAAAAAAAAACCTGTTTAATCTAACTCGTTATATTTAAAAAAAAAAAAATGAAAGCACCGATCTATCTCTTAGAAATGGGAATAAATCTGTTCGGCAATTTTTTTAATGTTAAAACGTTAATTGGCTTTTACCTTTTGCCGGCGTGTAATTTTAACCCGAAAGAGATGCAGGAATTAAAGATGCGTAATAAATTAAAATAAGGCTCTTATCTATGGACACATCGTAGCGATTAGTTTCGAATTGATTAATTGTAGGTGCCGGCGTATTTACAGTCTCGAATTTGTTTTGTTTTCCCCCCTTTATATATATGTATATATATATATATAATATATAGATATATGCACATATACATATATATATATATATATACACGATGTTAATATGTTTTTTGACGTATTTATTAGGTAAATTTGTACGCGACGGTAAGAAGAGTGGTTTGCGTTTGTTGCATTCGACAATTCACGTTTATAATAATTTAGGGAATGTCGAGTCTGAAAACACGAGTTTAAAAAAAAAAACTCTGCGAGAATATAATAAATTACTTTTACATTGTTGTTGTTAAAATGTTACGTTTCCGTACCTTCATTATTCGCAATAATTTCGCTGCAGACCGGGGCTAATTCTTTTTTTTTTCTTTTAGGGCTTTATCCAGAAACATTTAGGAAGGAAAGGAATCGATTATATCTTTATAAGATATCAAATGTTGTCGGTTGGGAGGAATCAATATATACGGGGGGGGGGGGGGATTTAATGTGTGGAAAAGAAAAAAAACGATAAAGGCGCAATACGGAGTAGGCCAAGTCCCATCAAATTTGCAAAGCAGAACGTGCAACAGAAAGAGATGAACACCACCTGATTCCACAAGCGGAGGAAATTAATTATGTAGTCTGAAAATATCATAATTAACTGTATTACATTGCATAAAATTTTAGTTTTTCGGATGCGGTAGAAGAAAATTAGGCGCTAGTCAAAAAGGTAGGGCTTAGCCGTTGCATAATGCGAATATGAAGTAGGCGACGTTTCGAGGTCACTGTACACTATTCAAAGCACCATTTATCATTTCGGTCAGATACGTGTTACTCAGCTAGATTACTTTGAATGAACTTTCGAGTCAAGCAAATAGTCGATACACTAAACGTGGAAACATCTTATATCATATTTCAGTAAAATAATTATGGAGCAACGTGTTATGATTTAGTTTTTTATTAAATTCTAAAATTACACGCGTATGTAAGCTTTTCTTTATTTATTTATTTTCAAATATCCTCCATTTTCGAGGATTTGCGCGTTATTTATAGTCGAAATTGAACTTTTTAAATTTTTTTTAGAATAATCGTAAAATCACATTATCAATTTTAACGTTACGAACATTAAATGTGCTCTTAGAAACGGTTTCGTAAAATAATCTCTTAATTTATGTGCTATCGATAGAACTGACAAATTACTAAACTAGATTCTGTTGGTTTATAGATCTTATTATTTTTGACTCTTTTCCTTTTTTTTTTTACCTCTATAGGCTGCGTTTAACTTCTAAGACTGTGTATAAAGAATTATGTAAAGCTTACATGTACAGATAGAACCTTTGGCAATAGCTAGGACCTTAACCATATAGTTGGGAGTTTTCGGGAAAATCTCATTTACCCCGGAGCCTTGTTTTTTATGTGTTACACGGTATGGTGTGTTCAACAGGAAAGCTGCATAGGAGACAGTTTGCTGGAGAAACATTATTAGGATATAAATAATTATGCTAACATTATTTCTTTTTTTTCTCCTTTGTATAATAGCGACATTTTGAATATCGCTTTTTAAACATTAAGTTCCAGGTCATTACAACCTACAATTACCAGCGAACAGATTTTTTTCAATATGCCAAGTTTCATTTTTTTTTTTTTTTTTTTTGAAGATTTGTTTTCTTTTTGCTCTGAGTGTATCCTTTCTTTTACCTTTTTTTTTTTTTTTTAGGACATTAGCCTGATAAATGTGTAAATATATTATCACTATTCTCTTATGTCTCTTTTATTCCTCTTCCGCTGGTAAGATACACTTCCAGGACCACGTATTTTATTTAAATATTACGGTTGTGAAATTATTTTAAAATGAACATTTCATTTATTTCTCTTATCGGGTAATTTCTATGAAATACAAAGGAAAGTATACGTATTTGATGAAACAGCGTAAAAACCCAGATTTTATGATCGTAAGAATGCAAAAAAACATAATAAGGCTTAGACAAAATAGCTCCAGAATGTATAGGGAAAAAAAAAAGGAATTTAATTTTTAAATCACTATATGTTGTAACAAGAATATTTTTTTTTTTTAAATTACGTTTTATCCTCATTTCAAAACTTTTATTAGCACGTCGGAATGTACGATATCGAGTGGCGACCGAATGTCTAGTACTTATCTGAACAGACCTTATAACTGATAAAGGGGCCAAAGGAAGTTTCGAAATAACGAGAGTTTTGATCAATGCAAAAAAAAGGAAAAAATTAATGACAACGAAAAGGCATAGGTATCATTGGTTTTCGCGAGATCCAAGTCAGGCATGCAGGTAATACCTGCAATTGAATATCGGTTATGCAAAAAGGGTAATCTAGGTAAAGCTAGCTGCCGAAAGAAAGAATCTGGCGCATAATATTCTTTGTAGAACCATTAGACTCGAAACATTATGAAAAGTTTAATTACACAGTCCGCCTTAACAAGGACACACGAGACTTACTTTATAAAAAAAAAGTGATCGATATTAAAAAAGATCTCTATTTATGCAGGTAACTCCGCTGGCCTACCCCCTAAATATCTTATTTCTTATTCAGTGTGTTCGGCACAGAATGCGCCGGAAATAAATATTCGGTTTCCTTGCGAATTTCCTACATCGCGTGCTTGGCTATCGATATTAAATGAGTTAGGATGTCGACACGTCTAGCTTTGGATGAGCAGAAGAGGAATTTAATTAGACGAACGACGTAATAATGAAAAGAGATCTGTCGCGATATGCAAAAATCTGTCAGTGATTCCGTACTACTGAACGTATCCTGTCTTTTCTTATACGCATGCGGTCATATGACACGTTTGAGCGGGTTGCTGCAAGAATCCCACTATACCGTAAAACGTCTAAAAGAAGAAGAAAAATAATTCGGAATCGACTATTGTCGTGGCAGGAAGACACATGCGTGAATTTTTCTTTATTAGTTTCACTAATTCACGGTTCGTTTCACAGCGTATTTGCCAATTATTACTTTTCATTACACGTCATTGTTCTCTTTACTCGGAGTTATTTCCCTTGTTATCATACTTGTAACGGAGAAAAATTGTTTCGTTCGAGTCATTAAGCTACTTGTGACCGTTACCTGCTGTCATTAGTTCTTAAACTCGGTGAACATCGAAAATTCTATACGCTCAATCGATTATGTAGAAACTGTTGTTAATTATATCCATAAAATTTTACATGTTGGCGTGGTTTTTTTCCGCGGCAAAGTTATAAAAGTACGTGAACCAAGTTCGAGAGTTAGAATGCTGCTTAAAGTAGTATATCACCGTCGTTAAGTTTCATCCGAATAAAAATAATAAATTTAAAAGCCCCGAAACACGATTTACAGGCTGATCACCGACGCCATTTGAACACTACTGCTGAACACCACAGCTATACACAGTGCAGAAAGTAGCGGTATTTTAGAGGACTGTCTGCCGTTGTTCAAAATGTGAAATAGAATACTATTTTAACAAAAAAAAGTGCCGATACTTAAAGATTTACTCTAAAAGTTTAATAAAAACGCCCTGAGATGTGAAATAAGAACATTCTTATTCGGTAAAATGTACATTTAAAAGAAGGGGCATTACGTTTGAACATCAAACCTTAATTACGATGTACGATAAAATCAAATTACAACTATTAAAACACCGCATTAGAGATGTCCCGATATTATCAATACTTGGCTTGGAGAAAAAGAATGATTGTGTACTATTACATTTAATACGATTTTTCAATTGTTATAATTTGGATTACTACCTTAATAAGTATTAGTGTTTAAACATAATACCCCTCTTCTTTTAAGGCATATTTTAATGTATCAGTTTTATTATGTTTTTTGGCTTTTTAAAGTTGCAGTTGCCTGGAATCGTCGATATGATTAATAAAAGGACTGCCACGAGTTGAGCAGTTTTCCAAAAAATCTCTTTGCTGAAGAGAGTACATAATTACGAAGATATGATAGTTTCATTTCGCAGAAATCCTGGTATAGCGAGATTTAGTACGCAGCTAAGAAGATATTTTTGTTTTTAAATGAGCTGTAGTTGTTTATAACGTGCTTTAATTATTGAGGAGACCAGAGTTTCTTCCGCAATCTTTAATTAGACAGGAATTTCGCAGTTTTATTAATTCTCAATTTCCTTCGCATGCAACCGTGTGTACAGATGGTTCGAAGAGGGCGGATGGTGTCGGTGCCTCTTTTATTCTCGCAGATTTTGGCTTCTCAGAATATTTTCGCGTGCCTTCTTTCTGTTCTATATTCATAAACGTATTAATGACTATCCTATGTTCCATTATTTTCATTTCCTCTAATCACCTTTCCTCTAAATTCTTGACTAAGTCTGATTCCATGACCGCTCTTTAATTCATTCTCCCCTACCTGATCATTCCTGTGATTTTATCATACTCCACATTCGCTCACTTATCCTCGTTCTTTCTTTTCTTCATTCCATTCAAATTGATTTGCTGTGGGTTCCTAGGTAATAAAGCGGTGAACTCCTTGGCTCGAGTTGCTGCCTCTTCTCACTTCTTCTTAAAAAAAGTCCCATCGTCCAATTTCCTTCCGCTGTGCAAAGGTTTTCATCTTAGACTATGGTATCGAATATTTACGCTTCTTCTTTCTCTAACAATTGTTCTTTTTATCTATCTGTTCAACCTAGTCTTCCTGCCAATCCGTAGTTCTCTTTATTTCCTTCACTTCGTCGTTCCGTTGTTGTTTCCGTTATTCGTCTGCGTTTTTAAGCCATAGTCTATTGTCTTCCTCCCGTTTTCGTTTTTCGTTGGTTGCCCCTCCGTATTGTCTTCTCCACTCAAACGAAGAGCATGTTTGCGATGCGGATCATGTGTTTATTAAGTGTTGATTTCTTTCTGCTGAGTGCTCTGCTTTCTATTCCATTTTACTGATACTCGGTCTTCCTACTTCATGTATTATCTTTTCCCTCTCCACAGATTGTTCCTATTATTTGTTCCTTTCTCCTAACAATATCTAACCATATTAAGATATAATTGACTCCTTCCTATTCTAATTGTTTCTAGGTAAAGGTTCCCGGTTGACGAGCCTAAAAAACAAAAAAAAAGAATTAGACCAGACAGGCGATGCAATATCGTTCTAATAAATGCTTCGCATAGAGAGTTATGGGTATTCAAAAACGATCTGCGATGGACCGATCATCGGGGGCAGATCTAGAAGGACATGGGGGGGGGTTATAAGAGGAACAGTTGGGGGGGGGATTATATAATTACGCAAAATCTTTTACGGTAGGCAGTAGATTTGAGAAATACCCCTTGTTTCATAAAGAAAATTAAATAGCGACCTCTATAGAAATTTAAAAATGTTTTAAAAACATATAATTATTACAATTTAATTTAAATTTTGTTTTATTTTTAGGTGAAAAATAAAACAAAATTATACAATTCTAGCTAAAATGTTAGTTTAGAAATAGTAAGAAAGATAGTATTTTTATTAGACTTTACTTCCTTTTTATTTTTGTTAGTAATCCGATCCGAAGTCTTTGTTCATGAGCAAATAAAAAATATATATATATATTTCTCATTGAACTATTTTTAATTAAGATTACAAAATAAAAATTAAAAATAAATAAAAATGGTATAAGATCTACGATAGTTGTGTTTAAAATAGAATAAAAAAGGAACATTAACAATTTTACTAGAAAATGGTATTAAATATTAGTTATAATTAAATCCGCAGGTAAAATTCATACAAATCTTTCATAGCATAAATTAAGTTTCTCTGTTATAAAAAATTTTTTCATAGAGGCTTTGGTTCTTGGGGGGTGTCCCCTATCGCCCCTTGGATCCGCCACTGTATATATATATTTAAATGATATTTATATTTACTAACTCGACTCTGTTTCATGTTATGCTGAGAATCGTCCTGCTTTTGTAGGTATAATAAATTTAGACATCTTTTCTTTATCGATTGACGCAAGTATTATTTTTATACGAGTAGCATAAATATTTAAAAAGTTATAGCTTTTTAAAGCGACTTATAAAAATTGTTTTATCGACTATATAGGAAGCGATATATTTATAAATACATTACAAAAATAATCTTTTTAATTTAAAGCATTCTGATAACTGGTGAAGGATAGTAAAAACACGGAAGAATTGAAAATAGAGATAAAATTAATATTATAAAAAGGAATCAACGCACAGATTATAAGTTAATATTAGACTATAGTGGTGACAGCTATAACTTTTTTGGAACTTTTTCGTACCTTTAATATATTAATGACTATGCAATTCCTAGAACGTGGAGTACACTACATTGTTTGCCCCACGATTATATTCCATTACTTTTTTGTCTCATGATTATTATCCGTTAATTTAAGATAGCAAAGGCCGAATGCTGTGTTGTACAATTGGCGAGATTTTTTCAAAATGAAGACGGGAAAGAATGACGTAGACAGTTGAAAACGATTTTTCTAAAGGAAATTTAGAAGGAAAATAATTGGCAGTCAAGGGGGGACTGCCTCCTTGTGAAGTCCGAAGGGAAGAGTTTAAATGTAAATATAAATAAGTAAATATTGCACAAAAGCGCACCGTTACATATTGGTACGTGAAATGCGACGGTTTCGTTTTAGTAAAAGAACGAATTCAAACTGTTGATCGAAAATGGAATAAAATATTTACATACTGTCGCGTGAATCTAAAAAAGGACAACGCTTTTGCGTGACGTACGAATTAAATAAATTTAAAAATGCTAACTAATTTCGGATGACTGTAACCGTATTGACAATTGTTTCGATGTTTCGTGTTTCATGTAAGTTCCGCCAAAATACACGTCGTAAAGTAGAGATAAATAAAAAATACACGGATTAACGATAAAACGTTCACCGTGATTCGTTTTATAAACGTGCGTCAGTACGATGATTTTCGATGAGAAAATTTCAACCGTTGCATTGATGTCTGTAAGCCGGTCATAGTAAACATTTAAATGATTGTGTTTTGTTTGAGTTTCAAATAAAATAATAAATTTGCCGGTGTTGTTAATTTTTTTTAGTATTTTTAATTTGCATTTATTTTTATGCCGTTAACGTATTTTTAATGCTGTTCAGTATGCAGCATCGAATTATTACCTAAATCAAGATACCCAATACGTTCCATAGGTCCATGCTTGGCCTTTGCAGCAGCTGCAAGGGAATTTCCGGCAAAAGCACACCGAAGTGAATAAATTTAAAACCGGCTGCCATACGTTCGACAGTTCGGGCTTATTTTCATTAGCCGAAATTCATTCTTTCGGCCAATTTTCGATCGCAATTAATGTTGTAGGCAACATTATTAGGGCACAGTCGCCTTTTCGTTATTTAACAGGCGGGCAAATAATGTGTAACCCGTTAATTTTTAACGCGCTGGACGGTTGCCCTAGTAGTCGGAACAGGTAAATTGCTCGCTGATGACAACACGAGACTACACGAGCACCAGTTTTCGAACGCAATCAAAAGCAGAGTAGGAAGGGAACGGAAAATACTACCAACTGTGTAATATAATTCCAGTAAATATCCAGCGATTAAAAAGGTGTAGAAGCGCGCTCGAACTGGAACAATAATGTTTGACCAGTACTAATTCGTTGTTAGCATGGTCACCGTTATTATCCAGTCCGATAGGCAAGTGCCTAGCATGAGTCGTGTTCTCAGATGAGTTGTTTTGCATGTTGTAGCGGCCAGCTAATGAATTACGAAAAACATCATGCACAATGTCGGGATGTCAAAGTGTTTGCATAAATTATTTTCGACCATAAATTTGATTTTCCTAATCTGTCTTTCAATCATCACTTCTCGCTCCCTATTTACATCCGCACTGCCGTTACCCTAGTTACCTCTTCCTATTTATATCACAACCGTGCCGGTGCATTTATTACCTACCTATGTACGAGTTACAATGCGCCCGGTTGTTGATAATGACCCGAATTTCCTGATCCAACTGTTTTTGTTTTTTATTTTTGCTTTTTTTTATTTTTTTTTACTTTTAAAAACGCGTATAATTATTGTCATCATCACTGCGCAGACATTATGCATTTTAGCAATGTGTAATAGTACAAGTTCAACTTTTTTTTTTTTTTTTATTTTCTAACTAAATGAATAATGTCTGTATAATTTCGTTGCAGAAAATGGACAAGGTACCATGGAAATTGTTGATTACGAAAAATCAGTTTTTATAGAATCCTTTAATCTTTTAAAAAAACCCGGAAGCAATTATCTTACAAAAATATGTGAACTGAACGTTCTGTTTTGTACTCCAAAATCTTAGCACTGGGTCTTCCTGCTCCTTATAATTCTTCCTTTGTCTTTTCCTTTCCATCTCTAGATATAATTCCTGTACTTCAATCTTTCCTAAGCTCTATTTCATGTAAAAGTTTATTACTGTTATTATTATTATTATTATTATTATTATTATTATTATTATTACTATTAATTGATAAATAATTCGATTAAAAATGAAAAAACATTCATAATCATTATTTTTTTTGTGTGTTTCGTTTTATATTCGACAATATGAGCCTTTACTCGGAATGTTGACTCGTTATTAAATACGAGAACCTGTCAGACATGGTGTGAAATGGCGCACCACATCAGAGGAATAGTGCGAATGTAGAATAGAGGAAGAGGAATAAGAAGTATACTCATGAACGTCAATTAAGAAACTACGTAACTGATATTTGTCAATCACAAGGGCGCGCGCTATTCAGAATATGGTGGTTCGGCATGTAGAGAACGGAACGAGCTTTCGGATAAAGCAGTAATTTTTTGAAAGACTTTAATGGCAGAGTGCAAATAAAGTTGAAGAACGAAATAGAAGCTGTACCTGATTTCTTAGCAATGAATTCTGTGTTTTTTTTTTGCTTCTTTTTCGGAAACTTAACACTTCAGACCATACTCCATATATTTATTAGTTACAGTTTACACTATATATATATTAATTACAACGTAATTCTTAGGTTACCCCTCATTAGAAAAAATGTCCCAATTTTATGTAACGTTTGTTATATTTTATAGGATTTCTGTGATTGTTATTTTAAAAATGTCACAACTTTATGCAACGAAATATGTAACGAAAAATATAATGAAAAAATGTCTTAATTTTATACAATGAACGTTGAATATTAAGAAAGGATTTTTGTGATTATGTTATTTTTTTGTATTGATGTCACTAAGAATTACGTTGTAAATTTTGATCATTTTATACAAAGTATAGAAGAGAAAGAGACAGAAATGAAAGCACGAGGGGTCAGGGGGCACAGCTCCTTGCGAGAATAAAATGGCCGAGTTTTTATATATGTATGTATATAAAAATTAATTACAACGTAATTCTTAGGCTAACCCCTATTAAAAAAAATGACCCAATTTTATGTAACGAAAAATGGCCCAATTTTATGTAACGTTTGTTATATTTTATAGGATTTTTGTTATTGTTATTTAAAAAATGTCACAATTTTATTTAACGAAATATGTAACGATAAATGTAACGAAAAAATGTCTTAATTTTATATAACGGAAGTTAAATGTTAGAATAGGATTTTTGTGGTTATGTTATTTTTTGTGTGTGTTGATGCCAGTAAGAATTACGTTGTAAATTTTGATCATTTTATACAAAGTATAGAAGAGAAAGAGACATAAATAAAAGCAATAGGGGTCAAAGGACACAGCCCCTTGCGAGGCCAAAATGGCCGAGTTTATATATATATATACATATATCTTAATTAGAGCAGAAGGAAAAATAAATAAATTTTACAGGGAGGTGTTTGGCAGTAACTAAAAACTATTAGTGAAGAAAGTCTTTTAATCTGCAATCGCATAGATAGATGAAGTGGCTTTCAATTCGTAAGAGCAAGGTATTAAGGCGTCATTGTAAAGATGTAGAGGGACGGAAAATATTTTCAAGTTTTAGCCGGTATGGGTAAAAACAGTAAACCCGTTTTTGGAATCAGAAATAACCAAAACAGAGAGATAGGACAAGGAAATACTGTGATGTCCGGAAGTGCGGTACAGTGAACGTTACAGAGAAGTCTATGAAGATGAACTGAAGAAAAGCTGGCCTAAGCTTTAAGCGATAATAGAAAAGCCCGACAATTAATTCGTTGTATTAATAACGAAGTAGGGGCACTGTCTGATGTGCGAAATATCTTACTTGTCATTGTGGCGCGATAAATAAAGTCTGAATATCGATATAGAACTATTAAGCGTGAGTCGATTAGACGTAAATCGCCACTAAGCTCTGCTAATGGATGAGTGCGAGGGACTATTTTCATTGAGACGGTAAGAGCAGATTTTATGTCGACCAACTAATTCGAACGTTTAATAAACAATAACTATAGTTTAATTTCGATTGGAGCGAATTTGATAACGATAAAGCCGCAGAGAGATATATATTATAATTTATTCGGATACAAATAGAACGTTACTTTGAAGTTAGCAATTAAGCGGTCACTTCGCTCTCAGTCAATTATTCGAGTTTTTGATTTCTTTCGTTCTGGCTATTTCTAACTGAATCAATATTTAATTGACTCCTTCCTTTCTTGTTGCTGTTGTTGACGGAGGTCCTCTGCTGACGTACTAGAAAAAAAAACCCAAAAAAACCCGGTAATGTACAGTAGAAATTAATGCGAAATTCCTGTGATGAACGTCGGTAATTGTAAAGTTAGGGATCAGAGTGTGCTAAACGAGAGAGAACAATTACGCGTATTAAATATTACGTGTAATATTCAAAAAGTCCGGTCAATCTACTGCAACTTCAACGCTAATTTCTTAATTTCCCCAATGAACCTATTTTCCTCGCTGTGGCGCCGCGCTGGCGAATCTGGTCGAACCAATTAAATAAACAAACTGCAACACAGTTTATAACGGCGCTGAGTTAGAGCTGTATAAACGAAGATGAATATGCGGAAGTGGTACACTAAATTTTTTCAAATAAAGCCGGCTGATTCGGGCGAATAGAAAAAATTAAAATTAAATCGAGAATAAAATAAATAATACTTCATCGTAAAACTGTCAAAAATCTTCAAGCACTGTGACCCGTCCTATATTTCTGTAGGCCTTGGGTAGCTTAATGAGAAATTTTAGTGATTTTTTTGCGAATAAAAAACCTCGAACTTTATTTTAAACTTCCCTAAAGGTCGTAACACTGTGCCGTTAATTATCAGATAGTTGACTTCGCAATTACTGGTACAGTTATTGAAGAAAAAAATATCATTTTTCCATAGGAGGCTAAAAATTACACCATTAACAATTACGGAATGTGCAGAGCAAGTTACACTTACTATTGATCTTAAACCACCATGTTGCCAATAATTAAAATTTACCGCGATATTATTATTATAATAATTATTATTATTATTATCATTATTATCATTATTATCATTATCATTATCATTATCATTACCATTATCTGCGCATGCCCGTTTGTAATCGTCTGTAAACGCAAGCACGCGTAATAACGGTATCCATTTTATTGGCTCCCTGTCCGCGTACCGTTTGCCCATCTTTCTGTTTTTTCAAATTTATTTTTCGAATAAATCGATTAATTCCGCTCTCTGAAAAAGAACTAGTTTCATCGCAGACGATATTATATTTTTATCGTCTGGACTGGCAGGTATCTTCTTCGAAACCAGCTTTGTCGTCCAGCTTCCAGTGACCGCGGGCACATGTTCTCCAGTGACGGCCGAATATCATCGTATTGGCAGCGCATTAAAATAACATTATTATCTTCCGAGAACAACGAATGGATGTTGGAGCAGGACGGAATCGGCCGGTGCCGGGGGAAGTACAGAAAAATGAAATAAGTACCGGACGAAATGGAAACAGATTGGAAGAGCAGAGTGTGCGCGGATAGCATGCCGCTGCAGGTCCATCGTAAAAAGCCAGAAACTAATGATGACAACGTCTCTATTACAGAGTGGAAGGAGCGAATTTAAAATATGACTTTATGACTGGACACGTTCGGCCGACCAAATAGCAAATAGCAGATAGCAAACAGCGTTTTCTCCTAATCTGTTAATTTAATGTCTTCCATCAGCAGCGCGTTACTTTATACTACTATTCTTCTGTAAAAAATTAACATCTTCAAAATCCGAATGTTTCTCTGAAAAATTTTACCGAAAAAAATCGCCGCCTCTTACAAAGAACGACATTCTTTAACCCAATTTAGATGTTAACAACTCGAGAAAAACATCCAGAAAACCAGTTTCAACAAATACCCTAAGATAACCCTTCTGTAAGCGTTATTTTAAACAACCACTGTTTTTGTCGTACTTTATAAATTACGTTTATTATTGTTCATACGGATGTTGCTGTGAAAAATGTAGAGATTTTCAAAAATTAATTTAAGATAACATTTAAGATAACAACATTTCAGATAACTTCAAAAGGCGCTACACATGCAAGGAAGCAAACGTTTTATTTCCACGGCGAAAATAAATAAAATGATAAAATCCCAAATGTCAGTACAACTTAATAAAATTCATAATCTATAAATTTTACGCAGACCTAATAATAATAATAATAATGAACTTTTATTGGGCAAATCCTTAAACTATAAACAAACATGAATAATATAAATTTGATATAGAAAAACTAAATATTAAATTTCCTCGGTCCTTGATGAGCAAAGGTTTCCTGCAATCTCTCCGATTCAATCTTATCTTTGGCTACTCTTTAAAAATTTTTGCTCAATAAAAAATTACTAAAATCATCCCTCCACCTTGTCAACTGATGCCCCCTTCTTCTTTTATAATGTGCAAAAAACCAAAAAGTATATGTCCATCTGTCATCCTTCATTCTTGCTACATGACCAGCCCAAGCCCATTTTTGTTTTCTAATATATCCCGACTACATCTATATTATTTTTTAATTTTTGTTTTATCAATTTGAGTGGTATTCTTTATCTTTTTTCTTAAACTCCGGCTGAAAAACCGCAAGGTACAGCGGAGTAAATAAATAAATAAATAAAAAAAAAAATAAAAAAATCTTTTTTCTTAATATTTAAAATAGACCGTGCGATTGTATTTTGTGTTGTCTTTATTTTATTAATAATTTTTGAAGTCAGACACCAGGTTTGACAGCCGTATGTGTTAAACTGGTTATAATAGTCGCGTTGGAAATTAGACTCTTGTGGTAATTGTTAAAAGAGCCTTTAAAAATATATTTTAGTGCCCAATACTTGTTGTTCCAAGCTTTCGTTATTCTGGTATTTACCATCTTTTCAGTACGATTTTCGAAAGATAATTGCTGACCTAGGTACGTTACTTGATTTAATAATTTTTGAGATTTCTGAAATTCCTCTTCTAACTCATTGTCAGTCAGGCTTTTTTGGCTTTTAAGTGACCTTACATTCAGAGTAGCTATATGAACTTTATGTTTTTATTTTTATTACATTTTATATTGTTCGTTTGATTTAATTTGCACTTAACTAAACTTTTAGTAGTATTTTCAAATGACGGGAGTGATGGAGGGAAAAAAGTATACTTACCCTCGTTTACCGGCGTTTCTGGGTGAGGACTCTAGGCCAATCACATCGTTCTAATTTTACAGATTTTTTAAATGGATTCCGGCTATTTGCTACAACGAAGAAAAATAGCGATCGTTACGTTTGCATAATACATGTACATGGCACAACAGACGATTAGCAGCTATCATTGGAAATAAGTTTTTCCGAATTAAATTACAAAAGCGTTAAAGTGAATTAGTAAATGTTTAAAACCAGAAGTTGATTTATGCGAAATAAAAGCGAAGACCATAGGGGGCGATAAGCATGCTAAATCGACCCCAGAGGGTTATTTGGATCATCTTTTGAGAGTACGTTGTTACTAATTAGATACGTTGACCCTTTAAGTCTCAGACCTCTATCTATTTTGGTTTTTGAATACATCGAAAAAAATAAAAAAAACCCGAAAGTAATTTTTTTCTCAAAAACGGCTTAACCGATTTGAATGAAATTTGAACACATCATAAAGGTATATAAAGACTATAATAGTCAGAAAAAAGCACATAATCTTTTAATAACCATTACAAACAGGATATTTTTTATGATAACGTTTCCGTACAATTTTGAAACTAGTTCTTTTTTATGACTTTTTTAATGTAGAATAACTGCTTAAATTTATAAAATTGATAGAAAAGGTACGCCATATTGGAAAAAAAATAAAGACTAATTTTTTGATATAAAAATCGCTTTATTTAAATTTTTATACCTTTGAAACAACAATCTCAATATAATTTATAATTAATTTTTGAATATTTTTAAAAAAAAAGCAATTGTTTTCATATTATTGTTTTGAATATTTTACGTTATTTGCACTTGATATTACAATTAATCGAATAAGCTTATTTTCTGTTGTTTCAAAGGTATAAAAATTGAAAAAAGACGATTTTTATATCAAAAAATTAGTTTTTATTTTTTTTCCAATATGGCGTACCTTTTCGATCAATTTTATAAATTTAAGCAGTTATTCTACATTGAAAAAATCATAAAAAAGAACTAGTTTCAAAATTTTACGAAAACGTTATCATAAAAAATATCCTGTTTGTAATGGTTATTAAAAAGATTATGAACTATTGCTTTTTTCTGACTATTATAGTCTTTATATACCTTTATGATGTGTTCAAATTTCATTCAAATCGGTTAAGCCGTTTTTGAGAAAAAAATTACTTTCGGGGTTTTTCATTTTTTTCGATTAATTCAAAAACTAAAATAGATAGAGGTCTGACACTTACAGGGTCAACGTATCTAATTAGTACCAACATACATTCGAAGGATGATCCAGATACTCTTCTGGAGTCGATTTACTATGTTTATCGCCTTATGGCATTTTAAGTTACTAATTAATACATATATTAGAGAGACAAATATTGCTGGAACGGATGGAGATTAACATAAAACAATACGTTAACTCTATCGGTTATTACGAGCGGAATTTTGGTACGTAGACAAATAATGATCGCCTATAGCGTACTAGCGATACAAAATTTAACTTTGTAAGGTTTTTGTAAATTAATTGAACAAAAAAAAAAAAAAAAAGTTGCTTGGTCTTTTTTTGTAAAAAAATAGTTTTATTTTATTTTTTTTGTACATAATTTTTCCCGTTAGCGTAACATGTTAAATGCTTATTATAAGCTTACGAAACTTTGGTACTGCGTCCATTTCGGACCGTCTAGTTATTTAGGTTTTTAGCTTAGCTTTTCCTGTTGTTAGGTCAATGCCGCTGGCGCGTTTAAACTCCGCATAACTGATTTTACTGCACTCATTTCGAACGTCAGTTCTTAGAAATTTTCTTCTTTACGGTATAAAGTAATTTTTACCAATTAAAATGTTTCAAATTTAAATTTTATTAATTTATCAACGGATAAAATAAGAAATCCATTATATAAAATCAAATGAATCCGCGAGATAAAATTATTAATTCTGTGTAAAAATATGTTGTTAAAAACAATTTAATAGGGAAAACCGATAATATATATATTTTTTTTTTTATTGATTGGGTTTTCCCCTGAGCTTGTTAGCAACGGACGATTACCCATCAACACGTATAAATAGATAATAATAAGGAGTTACAAGAAATAGAATCTGACTAATAACCCTATACAAAGGATGGAGAAAAATTAACAATTAACGTCGAAAAATGCAAAACATATGCATCCTGAAAAGAGAAGGAATGACATTGCCGAAAGTAAGAGCAAAAGGAGTTAACTGTCCCATACCATGACCAGATCTTCAATTACAAAGCCCACAATACGAACAAAGGAATCTGGCTACAAATAATTAAGAAAGAAGAAACACGGGATGTCTGAAAAGCAGTTAGAGCCACCAAGCACCAAAGCTATATAGAACTCATAGCGTTCCATAAAGAGTTATCCGAAAGTTCAATGACTTTTCTTTAATTATGAAAAATAATTATGGTGACGACTGCGAAAACAGGCTGTCAAAAAGAAACGAATAGAATTTACGCCAAAAACTATGGCCACACTTCAACAGCAAAAACCGATAATATAAAACTGCTTTACCAAATTAAATAAAAAACATTTTCTTATTTATTACATTTATCGTTAAATATTAAAAGCAATTTGATTTCTATTGAGGTCGAGGACAGGGATGTGGCGGCGCGAGAATTAATAAATCGGAGGATTATTTTGAAACGCATACGAATAACCGAGTATCTAAATAAGCCGATTATTTAGATCACTAGTTCAGGGCCTAATTATTGAGATCCGTTCGAACATCAAATTGATGCGAGACACCCCCATTTACGCATCACATACTTTTAAAGTCGAAAACAAGATCAAATGGTCCCGCTTTTAGAAGTCGATATTTTCATTTCCGCGCAATATTAACAATTTTAATGCGAAAAATCGACCGATTATTTTCTCTAAATATATTCCGCTTTCCTGGTAAACATTTTTCATAGCATAAATTAGCAATCAGCACCCGACATCATAAGCGCCATTACTGAATTATTCCGCTAACAGTCTAGTGGTGATAATTTAGAATTTATGATCTGCAAGCAAGTTATACCGTTAGCTACTCGTATAAGACGTCCTGTCCACTTGTTGTGCGGCATTTTCGTTACAATTTTGCCTATTTCGAGGAACTAAGGAACGATTTTTTTTTTTTTTTTTTTTGACATGGATATGTCTTAGTTATGGGGGGTCATTCTAGAATTTGCGCCATCAAAAAATGTAACCGAAGTGACGTTATCGACGGGGGGTTTGCAGCGCCAGGAAGTGTAATGGAAGTGACGTCATCAATCACATGACTAGAAATACACGTTGATCATCTGGAAACTAAGAACTACATACCGTACTTTTCCCATCACAAACCTTTGTTATAAGTATCACTAATGTACAATAAATACTATGTATGTTAAATAGAAAATAGTTTTTTAATCCATTTTCTGGAAGATTTAAATTTGGAATACGATAAGGGAATTTTGCGGCAGGAATTGTCTTTATAAGTACGCTACTGTGATGGTTAAACTAGTTAGTGTGTGCCGAGATGTCGTCCGGGGAACGTGTGAGGCCGCTTAGTCAACGTCAGCGAGAGGAGAAAGAGAGCCAAGAATATACCGAATTCTTGATGAATACTTCGTTTTCCTCTAGTACAACTGAGGATGAGAAGATGCTTGCCTTTAAAGTAACGAATGTGAAAGAGAAGAAGAAGAAAGGGGGTGACAAGTACAGGAGGTAGCTTCACGATCACAATCATCCGTTCCCTGGAATGGGCATGGTGTTTTGTGGTGATCTACGGCAGCTGCCGCCTGTGTACCAAACGCCGATCTATAAACGGAGTAAAGCAAACTTCAGGTCGGAGATCGTGTAGCAATCACTCGAATACTATCCACCTATTTAAGTGATGTGCCAGTCTTACGTTAGATTCTCCGGGATCTTGACAAATTGACATCTGAAGAAACGACCATGATTGAGTCCAGATTCGTTGGAGTACGTGAAAGAGCACTTTCCTGAAGCAATCCGTCTCTTCTTTCGCACATCAAATGTCGAGCTATACAACAGTGAATCGATTTCGGGAGAGCGGGTAATCCCGTACGAATCCCAAAACGAATACACCGGACATCGCGATGTCAACCAACTCGCAAATGCACGGACCAAAGTACATAATTTGAAGTCTGACGAGACAGGTGGATTGCCGTACTTGTTGAAACTTCTCATCGGAAAGCCCTATATAATCAGGTCTAATATCGATGTCATCGATGAGCTCGCCAACGATGCGATCGGAACACTCCGTTATATCGAGCTGGCCGTTGACGTAATAATAATACGACTTTGGCTATCGCTCGGGGACGCTAAATTCGGTAGGTTGATTAGAACAAAGATCGCCGTCTTGTCCAATCAAATCCCGAGCTGCGATACAACTGGTTTCTGATCAATACACGCGTCGCCTCAATTCAAGTGAATAGTAAGATCATTAGTTGCAAGTGTACACAGTTCCCACTTATCGAGGCATGTGCAATAACGATACACAAGTCACAGGGTGGAACGTACAACAACATACTACGTTAAATAGAAAATCGTTTTTTATTACCGTCTCCTAGATGAATAAATTACTTGTGTAAGTAACTAGTTACGTCCTTCTAAGACATCTCTATGATCTGAGCTATGAAGTCGTTTAGATGGGTTTTTTTTAGTTTTTTGTTGTTGTTTTTTTTTGAGAGGGGGGAAAGGGGTGAGTTTTGAGCTGCTTGTATCTATTTTTATTAGTTAAATTCATTCATGAATAACTACCGGAGAGATAGGCTTCTTTCATCAGAACCTAACTGAAAAGCAGATAGTAAGGTCAACGGGATACCTTGTTTACGAACAATTTTATTTTACACAGATTCGTTTTTCTTCACTTCTGAAGTTATACCTTAGTTACCCCACGATAATTGCAGCATTGCGACAATGCAGCAGGCTTTCTTTGGAAAATATGGCGATTAGTTTACTTTATCTTGGTCTCAATGACGCAGCAGACAGGCGAACTGGGTTGCAGTCGATTTTCCGAGCATCATTAAGCGGTACATGGACCGTTATAGTTTACATCGTCGAGACTGTATAGATTGAACGGTCCGTACGACCACACGTAAAGAGTACAATAGCGTTAGAAAATTGTGTGTCTGGGAGAAGATAGAGTAGCATTCTATAGATGAAAAAAATTATTTTTTAATTCGAGAAACAAAGAGGACGATGTGTACAACACGGTTTAGCATTTGCGTTTTATTACCGTTCGTTATTTAATTTAACGGCTCCGGTATGTAAATAGGACCGAGCGCGTTTCCAGTTGTCCGAGTGATCATCTTCCATCGGTTATTTTTATCCGGCAGTTATAGGAAAATCCCGATGACCTAATAGCTCCGATGGCGTTTAAGAAATTATGCGGTTACATTAAAATTCCTCTTTTTTTCATAAAAAACGCCTAACCATTTTACGCGTAAAAATTTCAGCTGACTGAAAACTTCAATTAAGAAACACTGCCTCATTAAGAATCAGCGGCATATAAGGGGAGAGTCTATAAATATTTATTATCATCATGGCGGCCGAGTTATCGTTTTTTACCCCCGGTGAGCTACTCTGCCTATATGTGTACGCATTTTACCGTTTCAGTTTATATTATCGGCGTTTTCGTTCCATTATGGCCATATTCGGCAAACGGAATCCGTAACTGACCAATCCACCGTGTGCCGTGCAACGATTATAATATTAGTAGCGCGCGCTGCCTAAGCCGCTGAGGCCTCTTGTTAATGAATGCGGGCAAATGCGCGCGTGTGCGTACTTGCTGCTTTGATACGGGCTACTCCGTGAAAGCAAACTCGCGCGCCTATGAGCAATAAAATATGGGCTTCCCCTCAGCCCCCGGGGCAATGGTGGACCTAGGGAACCGCTGCACTTTGCTGAAATCGTTCGCCATTGCTCGCTACGGCGCAACGAAAAATACAAATAACTGTTGTTCGTTGTTAATGATTTCATCGCAACAACATCCGTTTCGTTAGTAGTCTCTGTTATTAATTCCCCGGTTAACCGATTCGCCGTAATTAGATATGCTTGAATGGGGCGCGCAGAATTCCACAATATAAGCGACTGTGTAATAGTCACGTTTTTCTTTTTTTTTTTCCCGGGTTTAGTCACCGGCCTTTGCAATGATTTGTGCAGCGACTCGGGCAATCGGAAAATTTCTGGAAAACTTGAGAACTATCGGTAGAGCAGCGTTGTTCAAGAAGCGAGGTCGTCTGCGGGGAGTTTGGCGTGTCGTGTTCCTATCTGATGTGAACTGTACTATGAAAATGAAACATTTTTGAATATGCTAAGAATTTTAAAAATTCCGTGACGATAAAAATTTTACGATTACACGATCATATGGCTGATCACTAATTAGATTAGTTCGCTCGGTGAAGTACGTGATGATATTTACACAACGCGACACTGTTATCAAAAATATGCGGGCGTATTTTTTAATCAGATTTCTTCAGTCGCAACGTTTGGAATGGTTGTATTTTTTTTTATCTAACTCTTATTAAAAGTCCAGCCTGATCTTTACGTAGCGGTTCTACGACTTCCTTTTCCGAGGCGCCTTGCAATCTCGGCAATTCGTTGTTCGCACTTCAAGCATTCTCCTTGCCATCTCTGTACATGTATCCCATCGATTCTACATTTATATATTGGTGATCTCGATCATATGTTTTTTTCTATTCTTCTCCGTTCAGAGACTCGGCGAATCATTTTAAAACCTTTCCTTCGGTAATCCTCGATCGAATTAAAATTTAAAATCTTCAGTTATAGGTTACGAGTCTGAACGGTTGGGTTGGCTGAAGCCGTGAAAATATTGAAGAAAAAAAAATGTCATATATCTATTTAAAAGTGCATTAATGTATTAAAAATGCGTAACTGTAATCTTTGGAACTTGCCAAGAGGTAACCTGCAGGTACTATGGTCTTTCGATAATGCTTGTAAAAGAGTTGTGTCTCAATTATCATTTTGGGGTTGTGAAAACAAAATGAATACAATTTCCAGTTTCGATTTTATTTTGATTTTTATCTTACAAGAAACGTGAAAATATTTCCAAACAACGTTATTACCCTCGGCGTATTGCCGTTAATATCTCGTCATCCAGTAATGTTCCAGTAGTCCCCTTGTAAACTCTTTTCGTTATTTAGGGATCTTTGTTAACAGCACAGACAAATTAATTACATCTATCTTCTTTGTCAAGAAACTCAATCTGTTCATAATCTTTTTCTCACACTAATATTGCTGAGCGATGTATCGTACTCGTCTTCTATAAATCATTTACTCCTTATCCTGGATTACTGTTGCTTTATTTATGGCAATTCCTCCAGATTTTTTCTTTCAAAATTAGAACGCATTCGAAATACCCATTTTCATCTCTGCTTTGGTGCCCCGAGATCTACCACGGTTCTGGCTGTACCCGCTGAATCCCATACTTCTTCATTCATAGGTATTCTATTTAAGTTATCACTTTTATTCATTCTTTTTCACCTGTTTCTTTTTATTCCTCTCTTCTTCATAAATGGCGATTTACTTCTAATAAAACTTCAATTTTAGCGCTTACTTCTGTTCGTCTCCTTCAATTTTCTCCATATATTTACATGCACGATAATTTTCCTTATTTCTCTTTCAGTTTTTCTATTTTCCATCGACAAAAAAGTATATATTAAATAATCATACATACATACATACATACATACATACATACATACATACATACATACATACATACATACATACATACATACATACATACATACATACATACATACATACATACATACATACATACATACATACATACATACATACATACATACATACATACATACATACATACATACATACATACATACATACATACATACATACATACATACATACATACATACATACATACATACATACATACATACATACATACATACATACATACATATATATATATATCTAATATCTTTAAACGAGCAATTCTTGTATATACGAGTATCTATATATGTAAAATCTTTATACGCATCTAACAGCGGCAAAGTAAAAATTAATAACAGCCTGGCAGATGAATTTAAGTCAGAAAAGGAAGTCCGTCAAGGGTGTATATTAAGTCCAATTATTTTTAATATATACAGCGAGTGGATACTGAGGAAAGCGATGGAAGGATGGGAAGATGGTATTAAAATCGCTGGGAAGATAGTTAATTACCTACAATATGCTAACGATATTGTGATTATTGCTTCGTCGGAAGAAAAACTGCTCCATCTATTTCAAAAACTGGATAGCACGAGTAAAGAAGCAAGTCTACTAATCAATAGAGATAAGACCAAAGTAATGATCGTTGGCGGCAACAATGAGGCACAGAATCCACAAGGCTTAGGTGGCCTCCAAGTAGTTGATAAATTCGTCTATTTGGGGTCACTTATCACAAAAGATGGTGGCTCAACAGCCGAAATTAAAAGACGAATAATGGCAGCGAAGGCTGCACTGGCTCAATTAAGAAGAATCTGGAAAAGCCATGACGTAACAATGGATACCAAAGTACGCTTAATAAAAACGCTAGTGTTCTCCGTGTTTTTGTATGCATCTGAGTGCTGGACTCTGAAGGAGACAGACGTTCGAAAGATCGATGCTTTCGAAATGTATTGTGTTGGAGGCGAATGCTGAGAGTACCGTGGACGGCGAAGAGGACAAACTTATCAATACTGAAAGAAGTTAATGCGGATGCTCGACTACGGCATATAGTTGAAGAGCGCATCGCCACTTTCTTTGGTCATATCATACGACGGAATAATTTAGAAAAGTTGATAGTATTAGGCATGGTTGAGGGTCGCAGATGAAAAGGAAGACCGCCAACCCTGTATGTGGATAAGATCAAAGTGATCACTAGGGCCAACTCACTACAGCAAATGGTAGGATGCGCCCAAGATAGGGATAGATGGCGATCAATTGCACAGATTGTACGGAACAACTAAAATTACTCATAATCTCACGATGCTCGGAACGAGCCCGCGATTATGATGATGATGTATATATCTATATATATATATATATATATCTATCTATATATATATATATATATATAAATTTATTTCGCGTATCTCGGAAACGGCTCTAACGATTTGGATGAAATTTGCACACTAGGTGTATTTTGGGTCAATAAATAGATCTGGCAAGGTCTAATCCATGGAAAAATTCGGTTTCGCGAGTTTTAAATGAATTTTAATGTTTTCAGTATGATACGAATCAGGGTTGGTGACGCGATCTTTCGACGACGATGTAATGCCTTCAGTATTATTTTTTGATTTTCGAACGTCGTCGATTATCGGCTCTAGTAATGTCTTTGCGTACGGAGCGGTGGCGTCAATACTGGTAGTGCAAAGCAATAAAACATATAGTAGGTAAAACAGGTGAGCGGGTAATTCCAGATACCTGGAAACGGCGAGGAACGAATAGGCAAAAAAAAAAGGCATCGGTCTTGGCTCTCAGCCGATCAGCGGGCGGTCACATAACGGCGGTTTGAAAATCATGCGCTACACATGCAATAAAAATATATACGAGTATGCAGCAAAAAAAAAACAACATAAACGAATCGAAAATATCGTAACAAACAGTTCATTTTTTTATTACTTTTGTATTAATTTTATATTTGAATAAGAAAAAAAGAACTGCTTTTTAATAGTAATTTTGTAATTCCTTTCCGTGTCTCTAGCCTAAGTTACTGTATACGACACGTAAAATAAATAAATAAATAAGTAAACAAAAAAAGAAAAAGATAATCGGTTAATAAACAAAGAAGGATTTTGCTTCTTTATATGCAGATATTAAATGTTTTGCGTATTTATATACTCGTATGAATTACCGAGAATATGTTGTGCACATTTTAGAAACACCCTTATGTGCAGTGTACCCTTATTACATTTTGCAGTGATTTAGTCAGAAATTTTTTCAAATTGGTTGGAAATCAGCTAATCACAGGTAAAATTACAAAACGATTTTTATTTGTTTTTATAACGAATAAACCCCGCCGATAGAGATAAAGCCGATGACCTTAAATACCTAAAATATAATTTTTCTAATAAAAAACGTATAGAAATAGATTCGTAACAATCAACGTGTGCAGTCATTGAAAACATTTTCGAACCATCCGGAAAGCAAATTTGGACAACCTCTACATTTTTGTTGTCTTCAGTATTGAAAAGCAAAGTTGTACGGAAAGAGGCTTTTAATTCATAAATGTGTCCATAAATTAGTTATAGAATATTTTATGTTTTGCGAATATGTATCTGAGATTAAAATAAAGTTTCGAAGTTCCAAAGAAAACGTACCGTTGCCCAGGTACTATATGTACATATTAGCTGTTGCACGTGGCTTCATCCGTGTATAAGTACCGATTCAAATTTCTGGTTTTATATAAGTGAACTCGTATTTCTACTAATGATCCCGTTTTTTCAATACCTGTATTATTTTTTCATTTTCGCCATTCAGTTCTCCTTCCTTTTGTGTATACTACCGATATAATAATGAAAACAAATTTCAAGTACAGACCACAGGAAAACAACCAGTTGGAGAGGATTTAAGATTTATACGTATTTAATAATTTCTCCATAATTTAAATTTCTAAAACATTCTTACGACATCTATTTTTTGTGGAGAATTACTAATACATAGCGCACTTATTAAATTTCATAATCAGATAATTTAAAAAGGTGTAATATTATAACAAATAATTATTTATATGTAATATAACGTTTTTACTTGATTAATACTTACAATTATTCAGCAATTGAAATACTACATATGTCTATGTTATGTAGCTGCTTGCCTTTCGACCGTAAATTTGTACCCCCTTTGCCATAAAAGTCCTTAAAGTCAGCTCCGCATTATACAATTATCTCTTTTTAGTGTGCTCATACAGACAAACAGAAGATTTCTCTGGTATTTAGTTCAATAATTTCAGATTAAATCTTCATTTGCGAGCAACTTGATTTTGAATCGAGACAACATTTCCGGTTTGATAGTTGCTCACATTCGATAGTCAAGCATATTAATTTTTAGTCTACCGCGCTATTTATATTACAAAAGTTTTGAAAAATCCGTTCGGCAACCTGTCGATATTTAACAATGCAGTAATACTCTTTATAAAGTCCGTAATAAAAGAAAATGTTTGGGGTTCTGTTAGATTTACCTTTAGAATACCACAGAATGTCTGATTTAGTTTCGGTAGTATGAAGCAAAGAGTAAAGTAATTTGAGAAATGTTATGAAATTAACTTTTTTTTGTTTACTAATTAAGAATGTAAGTTATGTTTTTTCGGATGATAAAAAGAGCTATGTTCACTTTTTTTCTTCAGAACTCAGCTATGTATATATATATATATATATATATACACAACAAGACTATGAGATTTTAAATATTTGATTTATCGTAATATAAGTGCAGGTGAATATTGGTATGTCTGGTAGTTTTGGCACTGCCACCTGCATGGCTATTAACGATTATTTATATTTTTAATAATTTTTATTTGTCGTTATCGGGTACCGCCGAATCGACTCGATCATCCAAAATATCGAAATACACATATTTGAAATGTACACACCATTTAATTAATTATTTTTAATGTTGTTTATCAGCTTACTACTTAATGAAAAATATCCAAATATGTGAAAACTACGCAAGTAAATCTAAAAAGAAATGCGGGTAATATTGAATAGAATAAAAGCAAATGTTTTAGTTTAGTGCTATGTAATTTTCGGCTCAGATTTAAACAAACGTTCCGGAAGAAGCTAATTTCCCCTAGCTGAAAAATTCTTTGCTCAATCATAGTCGTTCTATCACTTCCTCTATGATAGATCTCCCTGTTTCAATCACTTGTTTTTTCCTTCTCATGTTCTTTGATTCTCTATTGTTTTCTCTCCCTACTATGTTCTTCACTCTGCAGATTTTTACTATTTTTGCAGTGCCAACCATGTTCTTTTCGAATGTTTCCGTATTTGCCGAAAGCACTCAGTTCTCAATTCGCAATCTTTTAAAATCCTCCTACCCCTTACTGCGCTATGTACGTGCAGCCCTGTCCTTAGTAGTCATTGTCTCCATGCTAACTACCTTAATTTCTTCTGTTTCTCCAATTATATTAAAATGTAATCTTTTTTTTTCTTCTGGCACTATCTTTAGTTTTTGGGTCATTACTCTTATTCCCAGTTCGCAATAAAAATAAAGAAAAATAAAAAAAGTAAATAAATAAATAGAATAATTTAATATGATTTACGTCAGCCAGACACCGCGAAACAAAAAGAAGGAGAAGAGCCGTCAATTAAATTTCGATTCAGTATGTATTAGTTTCATAATGACTTTAGGTATAATTAATTTATTCTCGATCTGGCTTTTTTTCCCGGTAATTAATAATAAATTCTTTCAGTTATAATAAAACTGCAAAGAATTTAGAAAATTTTGACACAAAATTGAATCGGAGAGAAAAAGACTAGACACACGTTAACTCTAGTGCTTCGAACAACATCCAATATGAAGAGGGAAGATGTCGAATGCGTCCCTGTTTAGACCATTGATAAGAATTTAACTAGGTTACATTGCTCTTTCATGAATTTCATGAAAATAAACAAGGTAAACAAATTAGAAGCGATTCAAGTATTCGAACGTACACGTGTACCCACTTTTATTCTCATTGAATCAGGTCTTGAAAAAAAAAAAAGAAGCTAGATATTTTATAATTCTTAAGAAGGCAGTTTTTTTACAGTACATTTAATAAGTTGTTTTTTTACAGTACATTTAATAAGTTCTTTTTTTTCGGTTTATCATGTCAATTTTACGACAAAAAAATGTTTTCCTTCTAGAAATCAAGTTGTTGTCAAAACTAATTTCATTTTATATGTTTTTTTTTTTTTTTAACGAGTATTTAATGCCTTGTGGCTATTACTCGATGCTTAATTAAAAGCTAATTACTAAATACTATTAATAATCTTAATTTTAATCAGAAAGTCTGTAAGGCCCTTTAGGTTGTAAACATCTGGGATAGCCGTATTTATCTCCTTGGAACGGTGTTGGGCGTAATTTTGATAAGCTGTGATAATATGGTGGACCGTTAGCGAAGCTTGACATGCGTCGCATACTGGTGGTAGCTGATTGCTGAGTAAGTACGAGTGCGTGGTAAGAGTATGTCCAAGATAAACTCTGTTTACAGCTGTTTCCAATCTTGGTAAGCAGGCTTTGCCAATGAGTTTGGGCTATGCTGAGTGGTATTTTTTGGTGTTTCCCAGAATACTTGGTCGCGCATGGAATGATCGACTCCACGAGCTTACAATGTTCTGGATAGAGAACTGTACGTAATCCATTCCTATAGTTATCGGCAAGCAAGTCTGCGATGGCCATCGAGCCGCATGATGAACAGCGTCATGAGAAGAAATACTTCAATGGCTTGGAATCCAAACAAAGGTAATTTTCGTATTAAGATTATATATAACTGCAGTATGGAAAACAAGATATGATCAACAACTGCTTCTTTGGAGTTTAAAGCCTCTATATGTTTTAAAGCCAACAATGAGTCCGAGCAAATTACATAGTGGTTAGACGGGAAGATCAGCGATCTGGAGTAGACACTGAAGCAAAGGAACGGAAGGTCGAAGGACTGGATTTTGTTTTGGATGGAATAAGCTCCACCTTCATGTGATGCTTTTTTAGAAGCATCTGTGTAACATTTAATCGATTCTGGCTCCCGGTTTAGTATCTTTCTTAAGATTTATTGTATCTCGTGGTTTGGTTTACTTTTGATTTCTGCTGAAGAAAGGTCTCAACAAACATCAGGTCTGAGCTGGCTCCATGGCGGGAGACTGTTGTTTTATGTTAAGTTGGTATGTTGAAAACGATTACAGAACGTAATAAAGCTTATGAAAAATACCGGAAAAACAAGTTCGACATATTTATCATTAATAGAGACCGAATGCCTATTCTCCCTGATGGAGTTGCGCAGCCTACAATACCAACTGTTCTGTCCTTGAGAATGTCATCCTTTTCGATAATTTCGCAATCCTTAACGATCTTTCTTCAGCTTATTTCGAGAATGTGTTTATCTCTAGCTGCCTCGATTTAAACTTTTCCTCTCCAGCTGCGTTGGTCTTAATTACAACTGGAGGACCTTCACGGGTGCCAACTGTAGTGACCATGTTCCGATACTAATAACTCCCGTTAGTTTTCTTTCGCCGACTTTTACGTCAGTTCTCTCCATTCTTCTCGATGGAATCTTTCGAAAATGAATTGGACTTTTTTCGAATTTTGTGTTGACTCATCCTGTCCTCGTATGTAACCTTACTGCGATCGTATGCTTATTTATAATTCCTTTTTACACTCCATCACGTCCGCCTTTCGTTATCTTCTCCTCCTCGTAAATCTTCCACCGTCTGATCATCGCAATTCAGCCTTACCTCTTTGGTAAAATCTGGAATATTACGCAGTATTTGGCAGAAGTTGCGCACTTTTAGAATCTTTCATTTTAGTGGAAAATTTTTCGGCTCATAAAAAGACTAATGCAAGAACCAGATTTATACTCCACGCTTCAAAGAAGTACTTTTGGAAGAATTTCTGTTCTTCCTTCTTCGGAACTATTCCTCTTTCACACATTTAAAAAATAATTAAAGCTGCGAAATTTCCATCTTAAACGCTTTTCCAACTGTAATGTTCCTGATTATTCCTTTTATTGGTTCTGTAGCTCCTAATTACGAACCTTTCTTTTAATGAACTTTATTCAATTTTATAAAATTTTCCTTTCCATTTTCTAAAACTTCTATCTTTAAAATTAATGAATTGCAGTCTGTTCTTTACGAATCTTTTAGCTCCACTTCAGGTCTTGACAGTATAAATTTTCTTGTCCTTAATATACTGCGTGAACAGTCTCTTAATTTCTCTTCGATCTTTTTAATTCTTTCCTTTGCAGAGATATAACTCCTTCCACCTTGCATTCTTTTATTGCCATTCTTATTCCTAAAAAAGTTCTTCTTTACGTTATCCAATTTTTTTCAAAATCTTTCCTAGTAGCATTGTTTCCCTTCTTTTAAATTCTTTCTTTTTATTTTCCATTGATGACATCCTGCTTTTTTTTTCTTCCCGCGATACGATAGCAGCCAATGAAGCGCTTAATGCGTTTCTCATTGCGCTCGAATATTCACTTTCCTCCATTAATCTTTCCATTTCTTCTGCTAAATCTGCTCATACCTTACAATCCAGCTTGGGTCAATCTTGTTTTAAACAAATTATGTCTCCTTTTCGTGTTAATTTTTTCATTATAAAGTCAAATGCAATACTGCCGATACTATAGATACATATTTCACAAAATAATCGATTCACAATATTATACCGAACATAAATAATAGAATTATCATAAAAAAGAAATTCTTCCAAAAGTACTTCTTTGAAGCGTGGAGTGAGTATAAATCTGGTTCTTGCATTAGTCTTTTTATTAGCCGAAAAATTTTCCATTAAAACGAAAGATTCTAAAAGTGCGCAACTTCTGCCAAATACTGCGTAACATTGCAGATTTTACCAGAGAGGTAAGGCAATTTGATGGCAACTCTAATTAAGGTATTAATGTTGTATAAGAATTACGATATCACCTTTAAGGGTATATCACACTCTGATATATATAGTTTTTATCGGGAGTAATTATTTTTATGAAACATCCTTTTCAATGTTCGTCAACATGAAACTAGCCAGAAAATTCCGCTTCATTATTTAGTGTACCCCATAGCTTAGAAAAGCACTGCGCAGGCTATTATGTGGCTAATATTTATGTGAAATCCCATGTTTTGAATATGCTATTATTTTAAAAGGTTGTATTTTTTTTAAATAAGAAAGCAACAGATGAGCTAATTCCGAGAAGGAATTTTTTAATTACACTTCATGAAATCAACGCGGTCTAAGTAGGTTCTAAATTAGTATCTCTGTCCGTTTTGTTAAAATTATCCTTTAAGTTTGACGTTGGATCATTAGTTACCGATTTTGACCACTTTTAACGATTTCTAATTTTCAGCGAATTGTAATAGTTTAGTTTTTAGATTTTGTCTGTTGGACTTTTATTAAACTTTCGAAAATGTCGCCAAATGGCTGAAGGATTTCGGTAAATAAGGATCTTTAATCGATTCGCCAACATTTTTTATATCCAATAAAGCAAATGCACGATATACGTTTTTATCACAGTGTTCATTAATTGTTCGTTGCGGTCGCTCAATATTGCATTATCGATTTTGAACCTTTCATATTCATCTTTAGATGCAAACAAAACTTTTTGGTCGTTACATTTTGAACATTTTCATCGATGTTTTTCTTTTTGTTTTTTTGGTTTAATCCGTTTTATCGCGCTAGTTGAGCTTCGACACCGGCATTTATAATTTCCAAAATTGAATCCTTTTTTGTACTTGAACGGCTGCAACAAGATATTTTGCCCAACAACCGAAAAAGTTATATAACGTAATTCGAGAGATGATTAGAGGTGGAAAGTAGAAAATATTGAAGTAAAAGAACTACAGCTGGAGGTGGAAAGAATAAAGAAAAAACTATAAAGAGCAGAAAACTCTAAAATTTTGGATATGACAGTAGAGAACGTTCAACAGCGAGAGCAAACACGTTCATAGAAAAGATTATTAAAATCAAAAACAGGCATTTAAGGGGCACCACTAGTGTGACCGACTAAAAAAAAAAAGGGTTATTTTCGGGAATTTTTTAAAAGAAAACTACGGCATCGATTGTTTTGAAATTTTCAGGCTATATTTATACATATTTAAAGTTAACATTACAATTCTTTTCGAATAAAAATCTTCAATTTTTCGCTAGTTATTGGCTATTTCCCCAGCTTCTAAAAAAAGCAAAAGTTGCCCCACTGCTGCAGTGATTGCGCCCTTCACAATGCCTGAAATCGGGGGAAAAAAAAAACATGTTAAACTTGAAGATATTATCTATACAATGGTCACCTCGATAGAAAAAGAAAAATTTAAAAAATTGGCGGAGTTTTGAAAAAAAATTCTAAATTTTGCTCAAAAATTTGATGGATTTTGGCATGCCAAAATTACAATTTTTATGCTATCAAAAAACTGGAGGGTCATTGTATAGAGAAATAAGTACTAAATAAGATAAAATAAGAATCGCGTCGATCGGATGATTTGTTATCGAGTTAGAACTGCAGCAAATTTGTAAATTGTAGTTTTGAGAAAAACGTGTTTAAAGATAGACGTAGTGATTTCATTGTTATAGATATACCTAGAGCTAATCTGCTATTCCAGGGACATATAATAATACACCTTCCTCTTTTTCGAGCTGTGCCTGCTGGGCTGTTGTAGTTCTCCTACGAGCTGAACGACCGTCTTTCGAGGCAGCTAACTGACGATGATCAGCTATGCGTAGCCTCGTTTGGTCTCTTACAGCGGCATAGTCCCGTGCGGCAGGGCCGATTATTGCTCCCATTACACTTAAAAATTTTCAAAACCGATGAAAAACTATCATTGAAAATGGAGACAGCAAGGTAATTAGATAATTCGATGGTTTTAAGGCCATGGAGATGTTTTGGAACAAAATTCCACGGCAAACCATTATAACTTTCGTTATTATTTTGCGTATTATTTCCCTTACATCTGTCGAGACACTCATGTCTAGTCAAGTCACATTGGCTTCAGAGCTTCTTGAACTTTTAGATCAAATGGCTGATAATTATGTTTGAACTCTAGTTTTTCTACAGGATCCAATAATCCTTTACATGTAGCACTATCACCATCGCTAATATGTCTCATGTATTTCACTTCATAATTATCAATCAAGCGACCGAACATTTCTTTTATACTATCGATTTCCATGTTTGAAGCCGATCCAGCGTGATTTCCATCACAATCAGCATGCTGCGAATGCTATTCTTCATAATTTTCAGAATCGTTGATTTTTTTTAGATTTCACACACGAATCGAACGACAATCACAAATATCAGAGACACGAATAACAAATACGCTGCCGTTAATATAATGTTACGTCTTATTATGCTAACAAACCTATTCCATACGAGCTACGTTCAAAAAGTAAGTTTCCCACCCCCGTAAAACCGGTTAGAATAAACTTGCGGGAATGGGCATGATCTCATTTTGTAGCTACAACATTCAAGTTTAAACTAGTGTCTAGATCGCAATATACTGAATGTTGTTTTCGTTTTTGAGTTACGTGAATTAATCACGAGTGTGAAATTCTGAAAGTTTTCACCGACTACGAGCTCAGTTATTCTCGTTTGTTAAATCATAAAATAATTGCACCAATTGAAATTCATCGATCGATAAATAGTGGATGTTTATGACCTTGTGATGAGTGTTCAACATGTTTATAAATGGTGCCGTGAGTACCGAGGAGGTAGAACGAATGTAGAGGAAGAGCAACGGAGCAGCAGACCATCTCTGCAAATCTCAGACGAACTACTGGTGTGCGAAAAATCGAAGAAACTCAGCGATCCGATCACCGCCAAACCATTTTCGATCTTCTTGACCAGTTTCTGAGTGTGTCACACGAGGGGTACCATGCAAAAAAAATTCGAGACCAACGAGGAGTTGAAAAATTTCGTTCTTACCTGGTTACAAAATTTGGCGGCAAGTTTCTACGATGAAGGTATATAAGTTAATTTCCAGACTCGACAAATGCTTAAACTGAAACGGTGAATATGTGAGAAAGTAAATAAAAGTATGCTAAATTCAATATCGGTGTTTGTGTTTTTCTAGCTTTATTAGTTTCGAAAATAAAAAATAGGGAACCTTACTTTTTGAACAGCTCTCGTATATACCTGGGTATCTGAGCTACTCTGATTAAAAGATAAAAACCAATTTAAAATATATATTTGAAATTTTATTATGTTTATTTTTAAAAGTATAAGCTATCGAAAAATGCAAGAAACAAAAAATCGATTTTTTGAAAGTTTTACACTAGTGGTGCCCCCCTTAAGAACAAATCTGACGATATGAGAGAACTTTAGTTTAAAAATATTAAACTAATAACTAGTTTTAAATTGGAATCGCAGGAGGCAACGGGAAACTTGTAAGTAGTTACAGGATATTGAGGCGATGTGAAAAAAAAAGAGTAAAACATGCTGCAGTATAGTTAAGGCTTTGAAATTTAGCAAAGTCGTCAGATAAAGGAAATGAATGATAAACGAAATTCATACGAAAATTCAATTAAATTCAATTTTATTTATAATAGAGTACGATACTATATTTAATTACAAATTGTTTAAATTCGGAGTCGCTCAGTGGCGAAAATAAAAAATTAACTCTATACGTGGGCCCAATTTGTGCATTGATAAAATAATAAAATTTTATTTAGCTGCAACGAATTAGGCCGTGCTTACAATTTTAAAATGAGTTTAAGACATATTTGAAGTTACTTAAATGTCAAGAAATAAAAATAGAAACTTAATTTACGCATATAAAAGAAAAATTAGCGACAGGCAGTGTCCTACAAATGAATAGAAAGTTTAAAAAAGATGAAATATTGCAACATCTGATGAAGTTGAAAAATTATAACTTACGCGCGTTTCTTTCAATGTACATAAAAAAGAGGTCAAGGATACAATTGAAAAGTTGCGCAAAAATAAAACAAACGCACTAAAAAATAGAGATAATGCAATTGCACTTGGAAGGCAAACTCGAACAATAACAGTAATTATGGAACGATGATAAAGTGAGGATGATAACATGCTTGCGGTACAAAGTAATGGCAAGGTTACCAGCCCAGATAAGCTGCTCGATGAAATGCCGAAACTCTGTAACACTGAACATGAAGATGCTACCGGAGATGCTACCGGAATCGAGCCATTTTCAATGAGGTTTAGAAAACAGAAATTTTATCTGAGGAGATTGACTGCGACAATTTTCACATCTTTGCTGAAGACGAGGGTTATAAAACTATGAGTGTTATTTCTTAAAAATCTCTTTTTTAGAATAATTTATGCGTAAATTTTCAGAAAATACAGGTAATCATTTTAGATTCCGCGATAGTTTTGGCACGTGCGTAGCACTTATATGGAAGTAATGTACACTAATGTGGAGCGACGGAGATATGAATGAAGAGACATGTATGTGCGTGACACAGATTATGGAAAATGGTTACGCAAGAATTTCATAGAAATTTCAAAATCGACGGGTATTAATGGCGGAATTGTCATAAATTCATATTGAGTTTAGACAGCATAAGTTAGAATAGAGTACGTGATATTCGTTAAAAGGGTGTGCGACGGAATTGTGTATTGTCGCAGTTGTTGTTTAATGCGTTAATAACAAAACTTTGGAAGCGAATTTAACCGGTGTTTACGTTAATAATCTACGTTACACAGATCATAAAGGCCGTAATAGCCAGCCGTACGGTTGAATTATAAAGGTAGCGTAGTAAGACACAGCAAAGAATTCTCGGGCTGGCAGTGAATATCGAGGAATAGGAACAAATTATCAGTCGAATATGATGAGGGAAGAAATTTGAACGAAAATCGAATAAGCTAGAATTTTTGAGAATATCTTCGATTAAGGAAGTCACGAATTAAGAAATTTATTTTATAGTTGTCCTGTACTCTAAGGATTTCTAGGGATTACGTGTTTTTTATATTTCTTTTTATTTCCTTATGATAGGCGCGCGCAAGACCTACACCATAGCGTCAATATGAGAATAGCATTGCAAAAAAGGGTGTAAAACTCGTATATAAGGAAATGTTTGGAATAGTTAAAATCTTAAAGGTTGTTCGTAAAGTGCCTTTTGACGAAACATTTTAAAATAGAAAAGGTCGAATGAAAAATTAAAATTATGCGCATTAAAACTAAACAGTAATTCATTATAGCGGGAAAGCGGTCAAGAAACGTTATTATGTATATCAGTTTTTTATACCATCAGAACAATGTAAAAGGATTACTTTAATAATTTAATACCCATGTTTGACGGTAGAAGTTTGTTTTTTTTTTTGGACTTCCGATAATTATTGTTTATTTTTAAATTTAATTACAACGTTTAAAAAAGTAAATAAAAGGTAAAATCAATTAAACGGTCGCATTTTTTTTTGCCGTCAATTTTTCCTTACCGATTTTTACGAATCGTTTACTTCTGTTATTTTACGAATATTGCGTTAAATTTTACACATTTCAATAGTGAAACAAATAAAACGTAAAAACTAATATTTAAAAATTATTGCAACTGGCTGTAAAACACAGCTTTTTTTGTTTGTATTTTATAATTTATTTGGGCGGACATATTAATCCAGCGATAATAATTAATTTTCGACATTTCGGTAGGGGCATTTGAACAGAGTTCCACTCGATAATACCGCCGCCTGACATAGTGTGCTCCTTAAAGCTATTGAAGTTACAAGCAACCGTAGACAATTGTAATTCTGACCTCTTTTTATTTTTCCTTACCTTTGTGGTTGTTTTCGCCTAGTTTCTTTATTACGGTATTTCCTTAACATATTACTACACCTTTATTCCTATTCTTTTTATCCTTTCCTGATATTTTTTCTCTATAACACCTTCTCAATTTTTTACTATTTTATTTTTTCAGGTTTTTCGAAAGATATTTTCTTCGTGAAGATGGATAAACGTAGCCCAAAATAAAGGCAACTGCGCTATCGTAGCTGACAAAAATAAAGATCAAATAATATGCATTAATAACGATTCATACTTTTAAAAAAGTAATTTTTTGAATAAATTCGTATTTAAAACAATTAAATTAATACTGAAGAATTACAAAAAAAATCGATATAACAACCCGCTCAAAACGTAAAATAACTCCATCCTAAAATTAAGCTCCTCTAAATACGAAAAAAAAAAAACTGAAACGGCCACGTCCTCGTGTTAAAAATATATATTGTTATAGTATTTCGATAGTTGGAATTCATTACTCCGTCTATATCGTGAAATTATATTTTTTTTTCTCATTTCATATAAACTTTAATTAGCTATATATTGGGTAGTAATTTAATTGTATATATTTTTTTTTCACTCAAATTGTCAGCGATGCGAATAAAATATATACATACATATATATATATATATATTTTATATTATTAATATAATGATAACCTAGATTGATTTGTTCTTTTTCTTCGGAAGCGAAAAGAAGCATGTTTGAGTCTGTTTCGTTAAAGATTAAAAATAAATCGCGTACAGTTTATTTTTCTTGAAGTACTGCTGAAATATTTACCTATCTTCTTTTTTTTTTGATGCAATTGCGCACGAATTAAATTTTTAATTCGAGAAAATATTAAAAACAAATTGAAAAACTTACATTAATCAGGACAGTAATTCGGCTGAAAAGTATCGATGGTTTTTTTCTTCCTCGAAAAACGTTCCGGATAAAAGTTAAAAATCGGTTAAAAAACAATTCGAAATTAAATAAGAGAAAACCACCGAATTATCAAGAATTAGCGCGGTTGTTTTTAATTCCGAAACGGATTGAATGGAATTACTGCGAACAGGCATTACGGACGGATTTAGCCGGAAACAACAAATACCAAACTAACTGACTGACGGCGCGCGGTTGATGATTCTTCCAGGTCTACCGCCACGCTACCACATCAACATCATTATGAGAAGTAGATCACACAGGTGAGGACTCGAAATCGGCTAAACTGGAAACGTACATAGACATAAAAAAGACAGACTATGTACGTTGTAACCGTATTAACCGGCCTCACACATCGTGCTAAAGACAATAGAAAAATGACAATAATATTATTATTCGTAACGAAAAATAACCATCATTGCGTAAGTGATGATTTAAAGACACTATTAACTCCGAGATTTCCTTTATTCGTTGAAACACTATCAACGTATCTCCTCTTCTATTCTTACTCGGTAATGTTCGTTCAAAAAATGTCAAAAATTCCATTACGTATCGTATAAGATTTAATGAAAAAAAGAGGACTAAATGCGCGCATTAAAATAAAATGCGCCATGAATCTTCGTTGAACTAGTTCATGCATTAGAGGTAAAAAAAGTCTTACAAAAGTTAAATTTTACTGCTAGATAACAAGTTCTTCAGTTTTGCATTCGTCGATTCGCAATTTAATATTATTATATTCTGATAAAAATGAAAATGACTGGTTTATAAAATGATTTACTAGAATTTTCCGTAATAAAATATTCGGAATTGTATTTCCTTAACTCTATACAAATATATATATATATATATATATATATATGTATATATATATGTATATACTTTTTATTTCCTCTATCATAACGGTTATGTTATTACATTTATCTTTGTAATGGAATCTTTAAATTGGCGAAATCAAAGCTCCATCCGAAAATAATAGCTAAGCACAGCATTATGGGTCCATTCTTTTTCACAGTGCATATTAATGACCTGATTCGCTCGGTATTACCTCCGGACATTTTGGCGGACGATTTCGCTCTCAAGAAAATGAATAAATATCGCTAAGAGGATTCAGTTCGCAAATTTGGATTCTCTTTACGATTGTTCCTTTTCAAATCCTTACTCGCACCATTTATCTATCCAATCATACCTACTACGTCATTCATGGTTTTCAGACTTTCCACATCTTCGTTTTTCGTTTTTCTGTTCTATATCGTTTGCGTTTTAATTACAGTCAGCTCCCCGCCTTCAGTTAGCTTTTTTGCCGCGTTTCCTACGCTCCGTTCTCTTTTTGTCTTGATAACTCTTTCCCATATAATGTAGACCATCTTTTCTTCCGTTGCTCCTTTCTTTTCTTTGAAAGGCACTCTACTGGTAACCTCTCTCCGCTCCCATTCCCATTCCTTAGTATATTTTTCATACTTTCATTTCTTTCTTTTTTAATTGTTCCGATTATTGCCTCGCTAATTTCTTCATTATTTAGTTCTTTTATCCTTTCGACGATTCATAAGTGATAATCTGATAAAATTAATAACTTATTTAATCGTTATTTAATTTTTTTCATAATTTTTGTCTAGTATTTCGAGCGGCCACGATTTCACTGAATTAAAAAATGTAAAAGTGATCTTTCTAATCACAGAGAGTGACCATAACGTCCGCTCACTTACTCTTTTTCTTATTTACTGTTATAGTTTTAATACATTGCGGACTCTCGTAACGTAATGCTCATAGTACTAAAATATTGTTCAGTTATATAAACTTACTTAATCCATTTATTAGTAGGTTTTTTCCGTTCATTCTATCCTCTGCCATTTCATTATCCTTTGGTTCCGAAGTAGTATTAAGCCAATTCTTACCGCCTTCGATAATTCTCCTTTCATTTTTTCCTTCGAGATTTCGAATCTTTTTTTACATTCGTATGGTAAATAAAAGTTACTCTCCTTTTCTTTTTTTCCGCTTGATTATTCTTTCTCTCGTCACCGCCTCTTCCAGTTGTTTGACTTCATTCAACACCATATTGGACTTCCTTTTTCCCTCATTTCTAGATGTTTTTCTCACTCTACCATTTTCTACCCTCATTTTATATTTTACGATTTCTTCGCGATATGTTTATATCGTTTAAGTTTGAGATGGCCAAATAACAAATTAAAAAGATATAAAAAAAGAAGAAGAAATGTTCATAAATTTACATTGAAAACGACGAATTAGTTTTATTTTTCTTCCTCTTACGTATGTGTTTTCTAACTGCCCCATGGCTATTATGGAATACGAAAATAGTGATCCTGAATTACGTATGTAGAACAAGTTTTCTAATTTTGATAAAAGTGTTAACACATTCGTTACAGACTATGTTTTATTGGACAAAGATTTTTGGTGATCTCTTATTGGTTCAAACATGTTTTTTACTACTAAACCGGCGACAATCGATATTTGGTAGGCCCCGGTGATTCGTAATGTTCCAAACAGAATAGGCAGTTATCGCTGTATTTATTAATTAAACACATTGTTAAATATATTCACGACAAAAATAAATTTACTCTCGTGAACATGAAGTGTTTGCTTCGAACCGTGCCGGGGATATAAAAATCATATATATATATATATATAACACATGGGCTGAAAAGTCCCGGGCCTAACACATAGATGGCGCTAGTTTTATTGCGGTCACCTTTTTTTCAGTTAATACTAACCTTCAAAAGACAGCTGTTAAAATTTCATGATATTCTATTCATTAGTTTGTGAGTTATTGTGGTAAGAGTGACGCTACTTTTGTTATTTTCAGAACAATGGATCAAAAACAATTTCGTGTTTTAATTTTACACTGCTTCTTGATGGGAAAAAATACCGTTCAAGCGAAGCAATGGCTTGAAAAGTGTTATGGGGACTCCGCTCCGTCAGAAACAACAATAAAACGTTGGTTTGCTGACTTCAAACGTGGTCGTAGAGACACCGATGATGCAGAACGCAGTGGGCATCCAAATGAGGCGGTAACACCAGAAAACATAAAAAAAATCTTACAAAATCGTTTTGAATGATCGAAAAATGAAGTTGCGTGAGTTAGCTGACATCGTAAAGATATCAAAAGAACGTGTTGGCTTTATATTGCATGAGCATTTGAATATGAGAAAGCTCTGTTCAAAGTGGGTGCCGCGTTTGCTCACTGTTGACCAAAAACGACAACGTGTTGATGATTCTAAGCAGTGTTTGGCCATGTTTAAACGTAACAAACCGGAATTTTTGCGTCGATATGTGACAATGGATGAAACATGGATCCATCACATTACTCCGGAATCAAAACGATCGTCATCTGAGTGGACAGCAACTGGCGAATCTCGTCCAAAGCGCCCGAAAGCACAACAATCGGCTGGAAAGGTTATGGCCTCGGTATTTTCGGATGTGCGTGGTGTAATATTCATCGACTATCTTGAGAAAGGAAATACCATTAACAGTGAATATTATATAGCGTTATTGGAGCGTTTGAAGGCCGAAATTGCAAAGAAACGACCGCATATGGCAAAGAAAAAAAAATTTTGTTCCATCAAGACAACGCACCGTGTCACAAGTCAATCAAAACAATGGCAAAACTGCATGAATTGAACTTCGAATTGCTCCCACATCCACCGTATTCGCCAGATTTGGCTCCCAGCGACTACTGGATGTTCGCAGACCTGAAAAAAATGCTCGCCGGTAAGAAATTTCGCACGAATGAAGAGGTTATCGCTGAAACTGAGGCCTATTTTGAGGCAAAAGATAAATCGTTCTACAAAAGTGGTATTGAAATGTTAGAGCGGCGCTGGAATGATTGCGTTGCTCTTGATGGAGATTACGTTGATAAATAAAGCTAATTTTAAACCAAAAAAACTGTGTTTTCTTTGTTAGGCCCGGGACTTTTCAGCCCATGTGTTATATATATATATATATATATATATATATATATATATAATTGTTTAATTAAGTGTTGAAAATTTATTTTTATAGAGAATAGGCAGTTCATTTACGAAATTGCCCAACAAGCTACCCAACATGTGATCGTGTGAAAGACACTTTAGCTAACTACAAATATAAAGTTCTCTTTTGCAGCTAAGAAGGCCCAGTTCAAATTTTATTTTCCTCTAGAAACATGGATCTTTTATTTTGGTCATTTTGACATTTGATTGTGCAGTCGTGTTGGAATGTTAGTACAGACAAACTTGATAATGAATACGCTAGACAGAGCCAGAACTAATAAAGATGTTTATGGGGCATTTAGAAAAAATCTTATATTTCGAATTTGATAAATATTTTGGTACTGGCACGTTGCTTTAAAGTATCTGACTCGCAATTTGGCTGCACAATGACTCCTAGTGAATTTCAGGTTGAACGCAGAGCCAAGGATTTTTATTATAACAAGATGGTAAAGTTGTTAATTTTGACAGAGATACTAATTTGACGCTCCCAAAGAAACCAATACAGGAGAGTTCTATAGAAAGGAAAACCAAGATGGTTTTTCTTAAACTTTCACCGGCCATGTTAAAAAATATTTAAAAAGTATCATTAAAACAAAAATATTGTACGGTATTACAGAATTAGGACATATCATATTTTAGGTGGAATAATTTGTCCGTATTTTCATTAAACGAAGAGAGAAAAAGAGGTTGTTAATTGCTTGTGAACAGTAATTATAGCTAAATCGTAAAAAAAATACTTGTTGAGACTGTTTAAATGTTGATACTCTTCCATGTACGCAAGTTATGTATTACTCGCGACCAATAACGATGAACTAAGAAATCAAAAAAGGGAAACAAAGAGGTAACGAGCGTCATCTGTTAATAAAAATTTGAAACGTGGTATAACGCACCTACTTTCGTTAATATTTTAGATCTTTCGAAACACCTTTTTTAACTTTAACGTAATTAATCGGAGCATTTATTGAATTATTTTCTTAAACGCCGTTGACCGGATATGTAAATATTTAAGTATCGATTACTTCAAAATAAAAGTTACAAAGTAATTTTTCCGCCATAATTAACTAATTATTCAAATAAATATGTAGTTTTGTTAGGTTTTTAAAGTTATCACTGTTATGTTTACCACATGCGCCCATATTGATAAAAGTTCGTTGTTGTATTGCGTAGGTTTTAACGCAAAAATATCCACGCTGAAGTCAGAACACGAGAGATAGAACTTTAATAATATGGAAACACAACTATATTAATGCCGGATCTTGTAATACCATACGACCTTTCCATAATATTTACCATAATAAGTTTAACAGTTGTTACAGAATACGAGGATCCGATCTTTTATAATATACATGTATATAAAGAAAAAAAGGAAACAGTCCAGGAAAGCTACAGATAATCACTGAAAAATTAAACATAAAACTGGCAGAAAAATAGATAGGGTTGTTGAAAATTTTAATAATTTCACACATGCATTAGCCGGCAGAACTTATATTTAAGTAAACAAAATACGTGATTACGCTATATCAGTTAAAAATACAACTCTCTATAAATACGTTAAAACAACAAAAAAAAAAAAACGGAAGATCAACAGGTGTTCACCAATTAAGAGACAACTTAATAAATACAGCGAAATAATCAAACTATCAGCTTATCAAGAAAACAACACACTACAGGATTATCCGGCAAAACTCTCACCTTGACCAGACATTGAATTTTCGTTATTTAGAATTACTGAAAAAACAAAATAATTCTTGGGCAAGAAGCTACTACTTTTGCAAAGTACCTGTCAACAATTTTTCATCTCAACGACATCAAAGAACTGCAAGAACGTGTAGAAATATATTTAAAGTAGTCGGCGAATATGAATTCCTAAATATCGATATTCAAAACTTCACATTTGGAAAGTTCTTTTGAAACCTCTGCCAGCTGTAATAAAAAAAAACAAACATATATATGTATATATGTATATTGTTAAAAAAGTTGTTCGACACGATTAAATTTTTCTTCAAAAAATTTCCAAACACACGAAAATACGAAGGAACCGAATTCACAGAGAAAGGGAAAGAAAAATACCTTTTACCGAATATACCTATGCGCCAGTAACACTGATCGTGCCACACTACTAACAGCTCCCGCGGCGCAGCCTTAGGCTTTTAATTAAAAATAAAAATAATCTATTCTTTTGTATTTCTCAAGAAAACAGATAACCAAAAGAAATCGCGAACCCGCCCTCACACAGCGGGCGTACTTTCACCCATACGGGAAGGATGGCACCGCATCAACGTGTTCAATAAGGTAAAACTTCTACAAAAGAAACGTGTAATATTTTTCATGACAATAACACAAAATTCCTCAAGAAAAAAATACCGAAACACGATCGCGTACACGCAAAATAAATCTATTCATGACTAGATCGGAATCGAGACAGGGCGAATTTTATCTCAATTTCCCTATAAACGCTTACTAAAGCAGCGTGTTTTTAAGCAAAATTCCTCGTAGAATCGACGATGTGGTGACCACGATAACGATTTTCGATTGACTTCTAGAACATACCAACCCGTGACACACGGCGTTGCGTTGGCTGGCATACAAAACGGTAACTCTACTAACGAATATCGGCGATTATAAATTCACAAGATCGGCAAGATGCGAGAGACAAAAGCTAAATAATAACGGTAAATTGAAATTGATAAGGCTATTGGCATATCATACGCATACTACAATGCCCGATTCTTCTTCTCTCGCGGCTCCCGTTGCTGACAGTAACGCTACCCTGCTGTCGCAGACCGCACACACAAGGACACTTACACAACTCCTAACACTCTACACGTGCCGAAAAATTCGACAAAATCATAAATTACAAAGTCGGCCGTGTAAACGTCCGGGCCGTATTCTCCGCTGTCAAATGATGCCGAGAGATCGAAAATCAGGGTCCATTTCAACAGCCCCCCCACTTTAATATTTTTTTTTCATATATAGTGCACTCGTTTGTGCATCGTTTGTGCAGAAATGTGCACAAAGTTCCATCGTTTGTGCACATTCCTATCCCGAGATATTAAAGAAAAACAGTTGGGGGGGCTGTTGAAACGTTGGCCCCCCCCCCACTTTGAAATTTTTTATCAAAATATAGTGCAATCGTTTGTGCATCGTTTGTGCAGAAATGTGCACACACTTTCATCGTTTGTGCACACCCCCATCCCGCGATATTAAAGAAAAATGGTGGGGGGGCTGTTGAAACGTTGGCTCCCCCCACTTTGAAATTTTTTATCAAAATATAGTGCAATCGTTTATGCATCGTTTGTGCAGAAATGTGCACAAACTTTCATCGTTTGCGCAAATCCCTATCCCGCGATATTGGGGGGGCTGTTAAAACGTTGGCCCCCCCACATTAATATTTTTTTGCAAAATATAGTGCATCCGTTTGTGCTTCGTTTGTGCAGAAATATGCACAAACTTTCATCGTTTATGCACATCCCTATCCCCCACAATATGGAAGAAAAATAGTTGGGGAGTTGTTAAAATTTTATCTAACAAAATTAATAAAAAGTGGCTGATGAAGTTGCTGGGGTATTAGTTCATTACAAAATAATCGTTTAATACAAAAATCGAAACAAATATCATTTATAAAGCTGTTGATTATTTACATTTTTATTTATTAGGAAATTAATAGTCTACTTTTTAATGTCTAAAATTAACGTTTAAAATTTATAAGTTGTAGTTTATTAATTTATAGTTTTGTAACACACCATGAATTTGGGGCTGTGTTCTCGAAACATGTCGATGATTAATTTTTTATTTATATTTTCCGATAAAGTTTAATTGTATGTTTGTTCAAAATAATATTTTCTTTCAATTTATCATAATTTTAGCATCCTTCATTCAATTACGTTAACCATTAAAAAAAATAAATTCTGAGAATCACAAGTTCTTCCATTAAAAAAATTTGTCTAAATTTGTTTATTTTTCAAAAAAATAACAGGTATATTAAAATATATAATAAACCTTTTTATAAAATCAGACAAAGAAAAAATATGATACAGGAGGCAGAAAAATAAGTATTAGTGTGTGTAAAATATTTACATTTAGTTACTGCAACAGTTATTTATTTTTATACAGATATAAGAAGTATAAAATGTTTCAATTAAAGAAATATTACAAAAAGTTAAATTAAAAGAATAAAAATAGTACACAACCAAATGTAATTGTGACACTGATTATTTAAAAAGCTTAATAAAATATATAATTCAACAATATTATATCAAGAAATAGTTATTAAAAGTAATATTGCATATAAAATGAAAACATATAAAGAGAACGTATAAAATAAATCAAAATAATCAACACGGGTGAAATTGCTCATCATTGTAATAAAAGAGAAAACAAAAAAAATAGAAAATCCGAAGTATAACAAAAATTTGTATGGGCGATATAAAAATTTACTAATCGTATAAAATTATTTTTGAAAGTGTTGTGTGCACTATTTTGAATATACTACAATTTGAATATTAACGCCCTCTGTATTATTTACATTTACCACTGTTTCTTTTGTGTCATGATAGATCTACCATGCATTTAGTAGCTCCCGATAACTGTGGACATGGTAATGGCCTGTAGTAGTATATGAAATCGTTGACCTTTGTTTATTAGTTGTTGTACAACCTCTCTTCTTAAATAATAAATATCTAAATTTACAGCTAGAGTTAATGACATTTTACATAATTCTATTTGAAAATCAGCCAAATTGGATAAGTTAATTATATTAAATATTAAATGTACATTATACTCTGTATCGCTGTGATATTTTCTGCATCTGAATGAGAACATATATTACATAACTTGAAAGAATTCATTTCTTCATTTAAATATTCTAATAGTTCTTTAGTTTCACCGATACTTGTGTTAATACATACATCTATAACAATTTTACATTTTTCGCAGTTAATTTGAAAAGTAACTGATGGATCATGAAATATTTTTTTACAAAGTGTATCAAAACAATGAATTATTATGTGGCATTAATTCTCCATTTCGATATTTAAATAAAATTTTTGCCCGTTTTCTATAAGTTTGAGTTGTGACACCACCGCGTAAAAGTGTGTACACAAGGTCATATATAGCGTAATTTTCTTTTTTTCTAACCACGGATCTTTCGTATTGTGCGCTATCGCAATAACATACAGCTACAATTTCTTCTTCTTCTTATAGTGCCATACTCAGCTTCTGAGCATCGGCGACTACCTATTCGTACATCTCAGCCGTACAGATATAGGTAGTGTACTAGGCAATTTTAATATGCAACGCGAGTGACACGCGCAAGACTACATTCGGAACTGATCGTAGCCGCTTGTTATCACGCTACGGGTGTAGTCCCGTGTGTGTCTGCCATGTACTGACCTAGCGCGCATATGATGTTGTACGTGGTGGTTTGCCATTGCCTTCCACATGATTATTAGCGATTATTTATTTAATTCTTGTAATAAGTTCTGTCGTCGCCCGGGATCGAACTTGTGACCTCCGTAATGGAAGCCAAGCGCTCTAACAACTAGGCTATCACGACGACTTAGCTACAATTTAAATAACTGAATCAAATGTGCATGTGTTTGATAACACAAAATTCCCTTCTAGTAACCATATAGATTTAAAAGATGACCTTGATCGATTTTTTATTAATCCTATTGTCTTGGATCAGTTCATGAAAATATATTTCTGTGCAAGATTTCTCTTTTTTTAGTTAAATATTTGGATTTTCTTTTTTTAGGACTTTTTGATTGAATGATTCACCAATTTTCTTCTGTTTTTTTCTCGTCGCTTATTAAAGGCATTTGAAAACAATTAACTTCCTGATTTACATTTTTTGAGGAATGTTCAACATTTGATTTTGAATATGTGCATAAAAGTTCCTTCTTTCTTGGAATAAGTGGCAGTGTTATTTTTTAAGTTTCTGATCGCAAGATATTACTTTTACAATACCCGCACTTAATTTAACATTAAATAATTTCATAGAACCATTTATTGATAAAATACGTAACTTTAAAAAATTATCTAATCTCAATGGTCTATCGGCTTGCATTAGAACTATTACAAGATGTTTTTTCATTAATAACTTTATCCATTTTTTTTTTAAATCTGTAAATTTTCTTTTCTTCGTGGGTTTAAAATTTTTAAAATGTCCTTGATATGTATAACTGAATATAGCTACAGAATTCAATACTGGTTTTGTTGGAAGAATACCTTTTAATTTGCTTTTACATAAAGTGCAAACAGCAATTAAAACACAATAATTTAACCGATCCTCATATATTTTTGCTCTTTTATACACTAGGAAACAAGGAAGTCTTGTTTCTTGCCAAAAATTTTATGGAATAAATTAGTCCGTAAATGAGACTTTAAAATATTGTAACGTTTTACTTTAGTGATACCTGTTCTCTTCTCATTGTAAATAATATCACGATATTGTACGCTGCTCCACTATTCAGCAGTTATTTGGAATCACTGTATTTATTGTTCAAACTCATTGTTAAATTTATTTTTGTCGTAGTTATTTGCAATATCAATTTTAATATATCCATATATTTTTCCTCATTTTCTAAATCATCAGTTGCAGAAGATTCACTACATTCTTCATGTTTCTTGTCGTCTACAGTTACCTCTATCTGTTGTATATCTTCAAAAATACTGATACCTAATTTTGTTAACATACCATTTCTATTACATTTACCATAGTATACAGTGATTTTGGTGAAATTTCGTAATTTAGTTCTTTATATACGGCATTCCAAACAAGGTTTGACAGTCCAATGCAGACTTTTTCTTGGTCAAATATATTCTGTAGATATTTTTTAATTTCATTAATAATTTTATTCAGGGATACCTTTAAGTGAAGTGGCATAATTACTATGATACTGGAAATATCCTATATTTATAACTTCTTTTGAATTTTGAGATGCAAATAATTTTATAAACTTTTGTATAACATATACTATTTGAACAACTTTAACGAGGATGAATCTATTGAGGGTTATAAAAATCTTTTTGTTTTTAATTCGAGTGGATTTATTAAAAATTTTTTTGTCTTTGAAAGCTGCACTAATGCAGATAGTTATAGGCTATGTTCCATTTACAAAGATAAAATATTCAGTGAGAAATTATATATTTCAAATATTACTGATTATTTTTGTACTCGATTTTATTATTTTCCGCGTCATAATGTTTAAATTTCATACTTTGTAAAATTCAATTTAATATTTATAATATGTCTTATTAAAATTTTACAAAATCAAAATATTATATGTATTTAAAAAATGCGAATAATCAATAGCTTTTTAAGTGATGTTTGTTTCGATTTTTGTATTAAACGATTATTTTGCAATAAACTAATACTCCAGCAACTTCATCAGCCACTTTTTATTAATTTTGTTAGATAAAATTTTAACAACTCCCCAACTATTTTTCTTCCATATTGTGGGGGATAGGGATGTGCACAAACGATGCACAAACGATTGCACTATATTTTGATAAAAAATTTCAAAGTGGGGGGGGGGGCAACGTTTCAACAGCCCCCCCAACTGTTTTTCTTTAATATTTCGGGATAGGAATGTGCACAAACGATGGAACTTTGTGCACATTTCTGCACAAACGATGCACAAACGATTGCACTATATATGGAAAAAAAATATTAAATTGGGGGGGGGGGGGCTGTTGAAATGGACCCCGAAAATCAACAGTTTTAACTGAAGAGAAATTTCTAGCTCGACATCATCGCTGGGTAGTGCCGTCAATACCGAATCCATATCAATACACACACATACATATATATATATACATATTATTTCACATCGCCAATATTTAAAAACAGCTATATTACGTCAGGCACATAGAGTAATTAAAATATCAGATCATATTGAATTAAAAAAATATTACATTAATGACACTTCTTGATGTAGAAAAGGCGTTCGCTAAGATTATCGGGAGCTGCTGTACAAAATCAAACCTTTTCTTCCAACAGGTTACTTACTATATTCAATTAGTTAGACTGTAAACGGATTTTCCGTATCAAGTATCAGGCTGAAGTTACAGATCTATAAGAAACGACTCCAGGAGTTCCTTAAGGTTCCGTACCTGGTACTCCTTATCAACTTTTACTTACGCACAATGTTATAATCTCACCTATGCAATTGAGACCGTAACTGTAAAAGAGGCCATGTGCAGATCCCACTCACGTTGCATATTAGGTACACCTAGTTGTCGTAAGTGAAACCGTTTATTGGGATGTTAATATAAGAAATCGGTTTTGTCTTTATAGTCAAGTTACGCTGAAAAACTTTAATTAAAAGCTATTGATAACGTATAAGTCGACATCTAGACGCTGTTCTTACATTAAATATATCCTTTAAAGACTGCTATCCTCCGTTCATGTCACCCGAATTACTCATCATCTCGGCTTGAAATAAATTCTGTAAATCCTTTGTTGCGCCAGGTGCCAATGTTGCAAATACAGCTATTTCAATTCGGGGAGTCCGCCGATATTGTAGATGTTTATTGAGTTGAGCTTCTACTCGTTTTGTCGATATAAATCGATTAATTTTAAATTGATTTGAAAAAAGTATTTTTTTCCTTTTATACTTTTTTTGGACACAAAAAGAAATTATTTAAGGCACAAAGGGGGTTTCTATTTTCGTTTCAGCATTAAGCTTTTTAGAAAAAAAAAAAAAAAAAGAATTGGAAACGGCAAACCATAAATTACCGTACGAGTAGTGTGATCGCGCACGAGAAAAACCGATGTCTTTAATGCGAGGTGGAGCTTAATAAAATAATAAGTTATGCACGAAATTAGAATTTTAATTATTATGCTTTGAAGTATAAGTCGGACTAAAAACAAATTTAATCGATAAAGAAAAATACGACGACGGTGATTAGATAAAACTCGGTAAGAAATAAAGCGAGATCAGCGACTAGATTTTTAAAACATCGTGGTAACTCGAAAAAATTAATGAGTACATCCTAACTGATTAGAGATAAGAAAAAAATCGGAAAACAACATACCATTAACATGCTTTACTAGCCTCTTGCGGGGAATTACAAAAATGAATTTAACTTTTCATCGATGATCGTCCGTTCAAATGCGCCCTACTCCGGGCAATTCGTATTTCTACTAACCGAATCGGAGGCGACTGCTTCAGAGATGACTTACGCACGCAAGGTTATCAACCATAATGCCGGAATTTTATCAGATTTTAAGGTGATCCGATCAAGTTGATGTTCACCGCCGTTCAGAGTGATCTTTTTATACAAAAACATTGTACGTCTATACTCAAAATCGCTTGATACTCGGTGTGCGTAATTCTTTTTTAAATCAATCAAAAGATAGCGCCAAATATATGATTTCTCCTAATAAATATAATTCTCTTCTTCCCACTTCTCGCTTTCGTTTCTTTCCATTTCCTTCTTCTTACTCTATCCCCTCCACAACTCTGATTCTCCTTTTCAAAGCCACGCAAACCATGTTTTCTTCGAACGATTTTGGCTTTTGGCCTTCTGGCTCCTTACAGTGTGCTCTTCCTTTTCCCATCTCCAACAATAATTTACTTTTATCCTTCGTTCTTTCAAAACTCCCAATTTCCTAGCATAATATATTCAAATGGTTTGGTCAAAGCTAAGGGCAAACTCGAAAAAAAAAGAAATAATAATTCCAAATTTTAACCTAGGTTTAGGTTCGCACTAATGATTAAATTTAACTAATACTTTTGAGAAGAGCACAATGTCTCTAGGTGAAACGAATTAGTTTAATATACCCAGTAAAAGAAGAAAAAAAACAACGATCTTCGTGTTGCTTTGTAACAGCAGTACGGTCAAAAAAGAGAAAAAAATACGTCATTAATGTAAAATCAACGATGGTGTTCGTGTGGACCTTCCGAAAATACGAAATAAAGAATTTAACAACGGTAAAAACTTTAAACTTTTTAATACCTTCCTGCTGCTAATAATACTTCAAATATTACATTAGAGGTTACATTAGAGGTGCGTTTCGAATTTTCAGCAGAAGGAATAACCTTCGTAGATTCCGATATCGCGTTGAATTAAAAAAGTGACAAATCCATGATAATAATGCTACATTAAGGGGGTTTTACGCCAGTATAGTGTGTTTTTAGGCCCTCTATAATTGTGACATTGACATTCTTATTTGTCTTTTCATTATTTCAAAACTGGAATCTTGTGAATAGACATGATTCGTTTCAATAAGTTAGTATAAATTAATTTTTACGTCATTATATATTTCGAAATGTAGAGTGTCATCAGTTACCAATGGCAACAAATGAAATTGTCATCTTTCCGATTTCTAAACTTGGTGAAGTTGAAAGTAATCATTTAGCACTTATACGCAATATAAAAAAAAAAAACAAACAATGCTAATGAATTTCTATCGTAATCGAAATGCGAATATCACCAGCAACCATTACATATATATATGTGTGTGTGTGTGTGTATATATATCTACATAGATATGTGGCATTTCGGTATTTTTAGATATTTCTTTTTATTTGGTACTTATGTATAATAAAAATGCCTGTTTGTAGATTGTATGATCGAAAATTTTTTTTGCAAAATTTATTGTTAACGTTGACCACTACTTTCGATTTGTAAGTGTTAAAAAAAGCGACTGTAAAATTTTTCTTATTATCTATCCATTAACAAAGAGGGAGAAAATTATAAGTAAAAAGAAGAGACAGTAGAACAGAGAGAATAACTCCCTTAATTTTTTGAAGTATGTTAACGTCGTCGAAAGTGACGCTGCATGTCACAAGTGAAAAAAAAGTGAGATTTTTTTACTTTCATGGACAAAAGAGTGTGTGAAGACAAACCAATTATTAGATTAGCAACGTGTTCAATTTTTGAGTGTACAATGTAACGCGCTATCTATGAATTACATAAGTGACTATTTTCTGTTTGAATTTTATTATTAACCAACAGATGACGAACTCTTATTTAAATGTAAGCTCAACTTTTGGTTAAATTTAATTTTCGCGCATTAAATATACATATGTGTTGTCGTGCAGACTGGCGGGTGCCCGAAAAGCCCGAAACCGTTCTGTATTATTATAGGCGATGGTCTGGTTTATCGATTGGTACATTTTTTGAAATCCATCGAAAGGTTGTGGCGCGTTTAAACGTTTTAATTTACGCGCTACATTTACACAAGCGAAAGGGATTTGTGGAAACAACAATCGTTGTTGACGTGTCCACTACACCGATTTTTTATCAAAGAGCTCTCGATAAAATGGAAACAAATTATCAACTGTCATATAGAGCTGTCGCCGTGTTGTTTTAGGAGACGAAGAAAAATACGTTCAATCTTATAAAAACACAATTAAAATATTTAATAAGCATTCATTTAATTTCGTTCGAGGTTCATCTCTCAATTTCGCAAATATACAGTTGGTAACAGTTTGAGCATGAATTAATCAGAATTTTACCAGTTCCTATTGACGAATAAGATAGCTGTTTTGTTTTCCCCCGAAAATGTTCATACTGCTTAATTATATGATAAACATTTCAAACGTCGCGTAGATGATTGCAGTTTATATCTTTGGTTAATCTAGATTAAAATTTAATTTCCATCACTAAATTTGATCGTTGTTTCTTCAGTATTGATAGTAATTGAAATTTCCATTTTCGCGGTTTTTTATCCGAAATCTTTTATTGTATCTCAAAAAGTGTGCAGAACTGAGTGTTTACGGTTTCCTATTCTGCATCAAAACGATACCTACTTCGGCTCTTGTGAATTTGTCAGCCATTTGGTTTCCTAGGAATCCGTGATATAATTTTTGCATCAGAGTCTTTCTAGTATATAATCTTGTTAAACATATTTGAAGACATTGTTTGTATTACTGACAATTAATACGTTTCATTTTAATTTTCGTCACAGGCAGGTGGATAAATTTCAAAACTTCAGACTGTTTATTGCTCGCTTTGAAAACCAACTTTTCTTATTCCGTTAGTATTTTACCTTAGACCAAACGCTTCTCAATCTGAAGATCACGATTCTTGCGCGAGTTTTGAATGATTTTGTGAAGAAGGTAGAGAAATTTTAAAAAATGAGCTTACAACTTTATATGTAAAAACTAATGAAATAAAAAAAAGTGATTTATTATAAATGTTTTATTTGCGATTTAAATACAATCGAGGCAAAACACTTGAAATTTGATGCAAAAGAGAAAAGTAAATTGGTAAGCAAGAACAATTCCTACACTTAGTGTAGAGGAAAAGCTCTTTTTACATATTGAATTAGGATGCAACGAAAGACATTAATATCCTTTTAATAAGTTTCTGTGACTAAACTTGCGAACACACTTCGACGACCGAGCGAAAACCTTTTTTCTAAATCTCTATTATACTCCGTTAAATATTTTACAACTTACTCTATTTATATAATTTAACGTAATTCAGGAAGTGCGCATTATAAACATGTTATTTTTGAATGTGATTTTTTCGTTTACTAAAATGTGCAACGTCCTTTGTCGTTAAAAGTGTTAACGGTTTTACCGGATACCGGTGCTGTGAAGTCCCATTATACAGTCTGTGAAAGAATTAAAAACCCATCAGTTTTAGACAGAATCTACGAATTTTACAAATAGGATAAAATACGTCATTAGGATCGTGTGGAAAAAATATGGCGAAATTACTTTATTATGATCAATGTCGTAACTACTGTACCATTAAAATATGAGTATATTAAAGAGCCGTCATGAACAGTTTTTTTTTTCAATGCAAATTTATACGTTAATTCAATTATTATTCAAGATAAAAATAAAACATTGAAACTTAAATATATTGACTTTTAAACTGTACGATCGAACAGCCGAAATAACCGACTACTGACAATGGGGTGGAATAGGAATTAAAGTGAATCCGAACAGGGACGAGTTAAAAGGCAAATCAAACGCACATCATTTTATCTGCTTGAGTTGATGTAGTTGCACTTTGACACGGTATTTCATGTAAAATCGCACTTTACATTATAGTTTACTTATACCGTTGTATGTCGGACTTTGTTAAACACGGTATCTATAATAAAGTAATCGATTGATTGTGTAACATGTGTCGAAAGATTGAACCAGTTTTATTAATAGCCACACGCTAGAAAAAGACCTACGACTTCTTTTCCTTGGTATAAGCCTGGAATTTAGTTAATAAAAAAATCGAAATAACAGCGGCGAAACAGTGGAAAATAAAACAGGTTATTTGGAAAAAAATTGGCGTTAAGAAAAAGCTTTTTACCGCGGACTACGCTACTTTTCAATGTACAAAATTAATACGTCTACGATAATTTAAAAAAAAAAAAAAAAAAAAAACTTGCGCTAAAATGTTTTAATCACTTATTAAAGGACGGTTCCCGGAAGCATTAGGCTACGGACAGAAAATATAACTCCTTGTTAGCCGGCACTGCGGGCGCTGCTGTTACAGTGTGGCCATAGTGTGGGGTGTAAATTCTGCTCATCTCCTATTAACAGGATGGTAGGCGCTGTTTTCGTAGTCGTCGCCATAAATATTATTATTAATGTTTCATAATTAAGAACCATAAACTTTGCTTTATAGTGATGGAGAAAGTCACTGAACTTTCGGATAATTGTTTACGGACGCTAAGCGCTGTGTTTTATATAGCTATGATGCTTGGTGGCTCTAGCTGCTTTTTAAACATCCCGTATTTCTTCTTCCTTAATTATTTGTAGTCAGATTCTTTTGTCCGTTTGTACTGTGGGCTCTGTAATTGCAGATGTGGCCATGGTATGGGACAGCTAACTCCTTTTGCTCTTACCTGCGGCAATGTCATTCCTTCTCTTTTCAGGATGTATATGTTTTGCATTTATCGACATTGATTGTTATTGTTTCTCCATCGTCCTTGGTATAGCGTTCTTTGTCAGATTCCATTCCTTGTTACTCCTAATTGCTGCTATGTACACGTGTTGATGGGTAATCGTCTATTATTGGCAAGCCCAGGGAAAAACCCAAACGAGAAAAAAAGAAAAAAAAATCCTCAAAAAAGGAGGAAAACATTTTGATAGATGGAGATCGGGAGATAGGTAAACATCCATAGAACAAAAATAAAATACCCGAAAAAAAAACTTAAATAAACACAAGAAACGGAAAAGGAGCAACAGGGTGAAAGCAAATTGAATAATGCTCCAAAAGAAATGAAATATAAAACAAAGAAAAAAATGACGAAAACAAAAAATACTTTTACCATTAAAAGAAAGAATAGAGACACAAAAAAGTGGTATTCTTAATTTTAAACAAACAGTGAATATAATTAATACTATCAACAAAAACGAAAAAACAGCAACAACAGTTAAACAAGTGATACAGAAAGATTCGGTCAACATGGAAGCGGTAGTTAAACAGTTAAAGATGATTTATGAAATGATAAACGAAAGAGGAGTTAAAATACGAATCACAAAAATCATTAACAAAATAAATAACGAAATAACTGCAGACAGTAAGGGGATAACAGTAAAGAAACATAATAATAGTAAAAATGGTTAAAATTCTGCAATTCAATGAAAACCATTGTAAAGTGGCAAGAAACATTTTACTAGGAGAAATTACAAATGAAAAGATAGATGTAACATTAATATCAGACAATTATAATAACGGATATGTACTAAAACATTATAAAAGTATCGTAAGCAATAATTTAATGATCATATACAATAACAAAATAAACACTGATATACACAAAACATTAAATATAATAGTTTTTAAAGTAAGTGAAATATATTTTATACATACATATATACCGCCAAATGAAATAACCAAAGAATATTTTTTAATTTCATCACCAAATATTTACAAAGTAAAAATTTTAAGAAATTTATAATACTAGGAGATTTAAATTCGCGCAGTACAAGATGGGACAGGAAAAATAACACAAGAGGAAGACAAATGGAAAAAATAATAGACATGTTCAACTTAGTGATAATGAATGAAAAAAATAATATAACCTTCAACGGGAATCATAAAACAAGCGTAATTGATCTAACATTAGTAACACCTAACCTAACAGATGAGGTAAGGGAATGGGTAACGAATAGTGACCATAAATACATTACATTTAAACTAAGCACAAATAATCACAAAGAAACAATAAGGTATGTAAAATATATCAATTATAAAAGACTCGGTAAAAAAATGGAAGATGAAGTATTAAATCTAGACTTAAATGTAAATTGTAAAGATAAAAACGAATTGAACACATGGGTAGAAAATTTTACAAAGTATGAGAATTTGATGACAGATAAATCGTATAGTATCAGAAGGGAAAAAAATACATATTGGTGGAATGATAAATTACAAAATTATAAGAATAGAGTCAACGCAAAATATAAAAAGTATAAAAAATGTAAAAATGAAAGGAGCAGAGAGTTATCATTTAAAGAATATAAAAAAGAATTTAATAATTACAAATATAATATCAAAATTATCCAAAATCTAAGCATGGAAGAAGTTAACGGAAACAAACAAACCATTTGGATTAAAGTACAAAATATTAATGAATAGAAACGCTAGACTAGAAATACCAATGTTAGATGGATGGGCTACAACAGACAAAGAAAAAGTAGACTTATTAGCAGAAAAAATGTACTTACATAGTAAACCATTCATCACGAACAGATACATTGTTGAAGATACAACAAAAATGAAAGAAAAAGAAATAAATGAAATAATCAAAAAGTTAAACAAGAAAACAGCACTTGGACCAGATAATATATCTGACACATTTATAAACATATTCAATAAAAAGTACTCAGGAGTAGCTACTATCCAGATATATGGAAATTATCTAGAACCATAATAATACATAAAATCGGTAAACCAAAGAAAGTGTCTATGTCATACAGAGCCATTAACATATTATCAAATTTCAGTAAGATTTATGAGAAATGCATACTAAGTAAAATCAAAAACTACTGTGTAGCAAGAAATATTATTAATAAAAATCAGTACGGAGCATTGGAAGGGAAATCAACAGAGTTAGCAATTTAGAATATGTACAGTACTATCAAAGAATACAAAAGTAAATCATACAAAACGGTAATGTTAACTATAGACATTACAAAAGCATTTGATAGCATTGACATAAATCAGATGATAAAACTACTGGAAAAATTAAAATTAGTCAATAACTTATTGGAGATTCTAAATCAATATTATAATCAAAGATATACGGAAATTAATATAAACTACAAAAAAAAAAAAAAAAAAATGGCCAAATGAACTGTATTTGTTTAGGCCAATACAAAAAAATAAAAAAAAAAAAAAAAACTACAAAAAAAAAGTACACGTAGATACAGGTATATTACAAGGAACGGTGTTAAGCCCGTATTTATGGAATATACTGTTTGCACAAATATATAAGTTAGAATTACCGAACAATGTTAAAATTATAACATTTGTAGATGATTTAGCAATTATAGTAGCAGATAGAAATACAGAAAAGTTAGAAAACAAAATAGAAATAGTGTATAAGAATATAAAAGAGTTACACCAGAAATATGCAATTTAAAGATCAATATGAGCAAAACAAATTTGATGATATTCAACCACAGAAAAATCAACATGAACTTAAATAAATACGGACTACAGACCACAGTAAAGGACCAAGTAAAATACCTTGGAGTGTATAGATAAAAACCTTAAATTTTACAATCACTGCAAGTACGTAAATGAAACAATTACAAAATTTATTAATATATTCACGAAGCTGTTTAACAATAACAATCAGATGAATTACAAAAAAGGAATAATATTATACAAAACAGTGATATTATCTAATCTATTATATAGTAGTATTATTTATAAGGATATGCTAAAGTTCAATAAATTACAAAAATTTTTAGCAAGCATACATAGAACCATAACAATCAAACTAATCAAAGCTTACAAAACAATAAATTATACAAATGCATTAGTCATAGCTGGAATATTACCTTTATACTTAGAAATAGAAAAACATATCACAGTATTTGCAATTAAAAATGAATTAAAGGTAGAGAACAAACTTTCGAAAAAATCACATATATAAACAAAAAATATAGAGTAGAAAATAAAATAATAACAGACAGACAATTCAAAAAATTTATCATAGAAGAATATGTGGAGAAGTTTGAAGCGGTGTGGACGAATCATAGTGGAATAACGAAAGGTTTTCTCCCAACATTCAAGCAGAGATTAAACAACAATTATTATACGCCGAATTTCTTCAATGTACAGTTTATATCAGGCCATAGGAATTTCAAAATATATCTGAAACAAGATAACAGAAACGGAAAATTGCATTAGATGCAATGAGCAGGACAGTGTATATCCTGAATGGATGTAACATTTTAAACATGGAGATCGCGGAGGACTGTGGAGAATTGGTGATGGAAAAAATAAATATATTCAATAATTTGGCCAAAAAGTAATTGCAATACAGTAAATACAATATCAGTTTATATTAATATTATAATATGTTAAGATAAGATTAAGGATAGTACAATGTGGAGGGGAGGAAACCAAAAACTTAATTGCATGGTTTCCACCGCTAACCACATTAAAGCTTTATATGTAAAAAATAAATAAATAAATAAATAAATAAATAAAAAAAAAACAAAGAAAAAACGAAAAAATAACACCGTTATCATTTTTCTAAAACCGTCTTGGTATTTTGATTATTTCACTGCGCAACTTTAAAACAGGTTGATGAAATCGAATAATTTTTGTTATCGTGAAAATAATTGCTGTTTTTTCTCCAACAAATTTGTTCGGCTGGCGATGCTGTATAATTTTTATTAACCTATTTGTTTGGGGTCAGTGGCAAAGCAGTGTCCAATGTTATGTCAAGAAAGAAAAAAAAAAAAGAAAAGAAAAACAATTTTATCGCAAAAACCGGGGAAAAATTTAAAAACACTTGTTAGTAAATTTGTTTATTATCAGTTTATTAATTGATCAATCGAAGAAAATAGGAGAATGCACTATTCTCTTTTTTTCTTCGATTGATCAATTAGTAATTATCATTTTGATTTTTTGTCTTTAATTGGATATATTTCTTAATGGCTATTATCTAATTATTCTTTATCATAGACAGCCTTTTTTTTTTTTTTTTTGTATTTCCTACTAGACGGCGAAAGTTTCTCAACTGATGTCAATTTTTATCCTATTATTAACGTTTGCACCTATAATAATAATAATAATAATTCTCCCGACATTTTGTTTTCCTTCAATACTTCTCGTTAATACCATTAATTAAAGTAACGTTTACTTTCTTTTCCCCTTACATGAAAAAAGTATTTTCTCTCGTCTCGATCGTTTTTTAAGTTGCTCCCTTAATTCATTAGTTTAGGCTTCGTTATTAATATCTAACCTTCCCACCGCATTTTTCGATATAGTTCTAACATGTTTCATCAGTTTCATATACGACTTCATACAGTGGACCTCCGGCATCTTCTTTTCGCTTTTCTGTGTCCTCTTCTCCCTTTTGTTCTTTCCATCCGGATGATGATTCTAATTTACTTTGCGACACAAATCACATCTTCTTCGAATAAGCGTCTATATCTATAGAACACTCTCACTTCTATCGACAACTCCTGAAACTCGGTTTGCTTACTCCATATAATAATTCGTTTATTATTTCACTTCCATCTCCAGCAATTATTCCTATTATAGCGTCCTTCATTGCTTCTATCTCCAGTAATATTCAAATTCGTTTCTCTCTCTCTCTCTCACTAACACAACCTAATGTTGGTTAAAGCCCTCGACTGGCAATCCCCCCCCCCAAAAAAAAAACTCCAAAAAAACGGAACGATTCTTTGCTTTTGACTATTTACTGTCGGGCAAACGAGCAACTTATGTGGGCTTAAAATACAAAATGAATTTTTTTATTTATCAGAAGTGGGATATTTTTTTATCTCTGTATGGGCACTAAATCGGTTCTGATGTAATGTGGTTCGGCCTCGTAGATAGCCCCTTCAGCGCGGATAGCACTAACTTTCCGAATATTTTTCGAATGAGCGGGTTTTTTCTGATTTTTCACCGGTAGTATAAACGACCGTACTATCCGAGGATATTCTCGATTATGTAACTTACCCTTTTTAAAAGGGCGTGGATTTTATTTTACTCGTGATCTTCCAGTTCGGCTAAATATAGGTATCGTAAGGAAGGTTATGACCGAGGCTTAGTTTTTTTTTTTTTTTTTTCAGTGTTACAATATTACAATTCTACGATAATTCTTAAGTAAGTAATAATAATAAATGAGTTTTTAAAGCATAAAATAAAACACAGCTCCCAGTGGCTATTACAATTAAAATTATATTACAACATAGTGTGACCGAATTACGCGGCTTTTAAGCTTTCCACCGACAACAAGTTTTATACGCATTAACTGTAACACCTGATTTTGTGTGGTCTTGCTGATACTGTTCGTAGGCAACGGCACATGCACGGACGATATAATTTCAAATCGCTACGTAGGCTTTCATTTTGCTGGAATTACTTAGCTTTAGTAATCAACCGTATGCCGACATTTTGTGCTATCTAAATAATTTCATTGATGTTGCCGATACATATTCAGATAGGTTTAATGAAAGCTTGATATATAAATAAGTCGCTTTATAAGCTCAACTTCGAGTGTCCTCTTATTAACCAATATAGTTGTCGAAGTTCGACCTGTTTTCGTTTCGTTTTGAGCTGCAACTAGCAGCCTCGCATCCGGGTTCAAACAGAAATATCTAGTTGAGGTAGACACTGGAATGAATGCTCGATAGCGGTCATTTTTTTCCATCATGTGCAGAAAAATCATGACTTAAGAATGTGTCTCGTAATATGCAGTATTTTCGATACTCATAGTGCAGTTCGCTAATGTGCAATACCGAGCATGAGGAAAACTGATGTGTAGCTAAAATGGTTGAGCGGAATCAAAGAGATTACAGATTTGAATAAAACTAATTGTAAGATCCGTACTGGATTACGGAAAGATGGAGTGTTTTCTTTATGTTAAATAGAAATTTAGGGCGGTATATTTCCTATTACAGGGAGAGATACTTCTCGTGGTATAGGTGAACGTACGGTTAATTAATCAAGTGTCCTAGGGAAGTTTGCAATAATAGGCAGTAATTTGGGAAGTTAATTTAGGGGAAAAAAGTACCGGATTAACGACAACTTCAGCAGAAACCGGTTCAAACGGTTTACCGATACACAGATTACTGATTTTTTTCGTAGTACAGGGTGCGGCAGAGAAACGGATTGTATTTCAAAACGGTATAGCGCCATCTGTACGAGCATTTAGAGATGAATGTTTCGGGATAATTTGGTATCGGAGTTGAAAGTTCGTTAAATACTCCATCGATCTTTATTGTGGAAAAGATGTGATTTTGCGCTTAAAATTGGAAACAAGCAGGCCGACTCACCACCTTTTCTAACATTTCCAAGAAAACACCTGAAAAAGATAATAATTCTATCTTGAACTTACGAAACAGTCTCGTAAGGAAACGATTTAATTCACGAGCGAGCGGATAGGCCAATTAGAGGCTGTGGGACTTCTAAAGCTCTTGAAAATAAATTTATAAGAGATAATGACATCGTGTTAGAACAAGCGATAATCAAACGAAACCCTGGAAATCCTTATGGAAACAGAAAGAATTCTAGAAAATCGAATGTGTAATTTTTCCATATTTTTTGAAAAGCGTTACATCTAAATTGTTTCGTAATTTCTTTACCTTTAATTATTTACTTTTTCGCGTGAAATACGGTCATCGGTTATTTTTAAAATGGAATGGGAGCCACTCCGCGCACCGCCTGTAACTAATTGCACTATCGCAGTAAATAGACCCCAAGTTTTAAATCAAACCGTTCAGCCTGAATGAGAGTAGGTACTTGGCTTCGGAACTTATCAGAGGAGAAAGTCGCGGGCAAGAAACGTATGTCCCGTTCTCGAGCGGTCAACTGCCGAGAACACTTTGCGCTTTGCTCCATGTAGGAACCATCATGGCGTCATCGCAGATTCTATTTTCTAGGAGAAGAGTGGGTTGAGATCGGCAATTATGTTATCACTATGCAAAGACTGCGTCCCGTAAGAAACTATTTAGGGATAACGAACCGTAAGCAAACAACGGCATCGGCAGTTTTAACATGTGAGATCAGAATTTTCAAATATTTTAGAGCTAGATATTTAATCTTGCACGACATAGTTCAATCATTTTTATTAGCGTGAAATATAACGTACATAAATCAGAATTCAAACCATTCGAAAATATCAATAAAGCAGCTTGTTTTTGTTGTTTTTTAAATTATATATCTATTAAGCACGCTAAAAATTAGGAACTACATATCTATCACTTTACGGATACATAAGTTACATTATTATAATTATTATTATTATTATTATTTTTTTTTTTTTATACTAAATTATAAATATTCATTTTTTATAAAATCCGACATACTTGTTAGCTACGATCTTCTTCATCTGCTAATGGTTCTGCAAGGTCTTGATAGGGTCTATTTACAGTGTATTTACGACAAGTGAGCAGTTGTGTTTTTTCAAGAAGGTAAGCGTGTGTAACTTTCGTATGTCCAATTCTGACTCTGGCTAGGACACGTCTTCGCGTCTGTGCTAACGTGCAGAAGTGTGCCAGGGGGAAGTCACGTAGTTTGTTTGTGAATGACATATCTGTCCAAATTTTGAACCATTCCTGCGGAAGCGCCATTTTTATACGTTTTTTTTTTTATATATTTGTTCGTGGAATACCGGTAACAGCGTTTTCTATCCACGCGGTGTTAAGGCTGTTGAAGAATGATGGCGGTTGAGTAAGATTTAAGGATTCAAGGATGTTTCGGGTAAAGATATGGAAGATTTGATTAGCATGTGGAACAGTTACTGGTATGGTTGTATGCGCTTGAACTGGCAAGTTTCTTCCAATTTTTAAGCGTGCTAATGTAGTTTTAGCTAAATATTGCCCGCCGAGGTTTTTTTTTTTTTTTTTTTTTTGCATTTCTCTAGCAGGCCGAGGTTAACTTAGCTAAAGAAATAGTTTTTGGCTTGCTAGTAGTTTTTTGTTTTTTTTTTAATATAAATGGTGTACTTAGAAGAAGAAGAAAAAATGTATAAAGGTATAGCGAAAATAGTATGCTTAAATCAGGAGTGAGTACATGTGCGTGTTTAGCTAAAATAACGTATTAATAAATATAGAAACATGTGTGTGGTAGTTTCCTGCAAAATGTACTTAAAATAAGGCGGTAAAAGGATGAAAAACATAGTCTACTCACCAAGCGTGTGTGTTGATAGATGAGTTTTTCAAAGTATAACTTAAAATAACTTAAAAATATTATGTGCAATGATTTAATTCTTTTTTTGTCCTATTTTACAGGAAGTGCGTAAGATAGAAAAACACCATGCTACATTTGCGGTTTCACGATTGAATTTGAGTTTAGGGAGTGTTAATAGCGTATCAGTTGCGGTTTATGAATTTCTTGCGCATCGCAAACTCCACATACAACAGGAGATTTGTAGACTTTTTTATTATAGTGATGATCGGAGATTGGGAGCTATTAATGTTATATTTAGATCTAAGATCCTCAAATCTGGAACAGTGAAAAAGATGTTCAATTCAACACCAGAATGATGCACCCGAGGCCATCAAAAAGACGGAACCTATGTAAGTAGGAGTCAAACTTTCTGTGCCCCGAGAGTAGCTGCGTATCAAAAAAAAATTAATGTTAAAGTTTTTTAATTTTGATCTGTCGGGAAGAAAATGTATGTCTTCTTTCCAGTTCGACAACTGTCCCACTTCCGCTGCCGTATTGCAAGGAGTGCGCCATTAATATGATTTTTAAGAGTTTTGAGACTTGGGCAAGGGCCTAAATTGAAAAGATTGATATCTAGGAACTGGATATTCTCAACACGGTATACATCTCCAACAACCCTGTATTCAGAGATTATGGTGACACCCGTGACAAAAAGATCCAGTAGAAAAATGTTTGATATGACATTAGCAGCAGACGTAGGACGGGTTCTGTACAAAGACGGAATATTTAGAAGAAATTTTCTCCGTTGCGTTTGCGCCAACAGCATTTAAGGTTTTGTTATTTCATATAAATGATAGAGTCATACCTGTAAGGGGACTGAATCAGACCCTTATACAGGATGACCCTCTCCCCATATTTAAGGCCGAAGGTGTTAGGCTGGAGTCTTCTGAGCTTATTGTAAACGTTATCGCATTTCTTGTATAAATATTCAATATGCGGCAGAAATGTGAACCGATAATCGATGATTATACCGAGGTACTTTAATTGCCTGATGCGGGGAACCTGCTGCCTAGAAATGAGATTGAGAGATCCAATTTTTCGAACAATTCTCTGATCACCAAATACTATAAATTTTGGCATTTCGTGACAGAGAATGTTAAGCTTAAATTGTTAACGACTTGTTCTGGGTATTGACAAACAAACTCAATTAGTTTGAAGTTATAGTGCCTATCAATATCGAATGAAATATATAAGTCTCGTCAGCGTAAGACATTAATTCATATTTTTTGTTTGAAAAGGACATAAATTCATCCATAAGGCAGTGTATTCTAGAATATGGAATATTCCAGAGTGTGGGTCCGAGGACAGAACACTGAGGAACCCCACATTCTAATCTCCTGCTGGCGACAGAATCATTGATTGACAAGATGGCATATCTATTTTCGAAGTAATTGATGATTGTATTAATGATATAAGGATTTACTTGAAAATTCCTAAGAATTTCAATAATTGCAGACCACCTGTAGCTGTCAAAAGCTCCCTTGATGTCAAAGGAGATGACAACCACAGAGAGTGGCGGACAGCTTTCCTTTGAGACTTAATGTCAGAGACCAGCTTGTAGAGGGCACCTTCGGTAGAGGAGAGCTCTCTCCGGAAACTGAACTGGTTCTGGTGAAAAATACTCCTGCTATCAGCTTCTTTTAGTAGGATTTCGTCAATTACTCTCTCATACACTTTGCCAATGGAATTTAATAATGATATTGGACGATAGCTTGAGAGAGTGTCAAGGTCTTTTTCGGGCTTGTGAAGCAGTTTAATTTTAGCCACTTTCCAGCAGTCCGGAAAGGCTCGAAAGAGTAAGCACTTATTTATTATTAAACATAATAAATTAGGAAAATTTAGATTTAAGAATTTGACGATTTTGATTATTTACTTTATCATATGAAGGCGCTTTTTTCATCGATTAATTGTTGAACTATTGCTGTAATGTCACTAGAGTTAGTCGAAGGAACTTCAGCGCCACAGGTGGAACTTGGGGAGAGCTGATTATAGGTCAAAATTAGTGCCGGATTAACCACGTAGCCAGAGTAGCAATTGCTACGGGCCTCGCGCGGAAGGGGGTCCCACGTATCCAGAGTTGCTTTCGCCTGAGCGTAATTTTTTAAGTGAAACTTATTAAGCCGTGGTATATTGGATTTACTTAATGTCACTAAAACGTGAAACGTTACACCTTTTCCAACCGAGACAATCCATTGCAGACAATCGGTAACCGATTATTTCGTTAGCGAAAATAAAACACATCATAATTTCCCTAAAATAAACGTACAAGTTCTACAAAAAGTCGCTCGTATAAATGTACAGAATTTTAATTGGCCTGATAATGGGCTTTACAAAAAGTCTGACGTGTGCGAGCACTCCTACTCGATGACACTCACTGTGGATGCGTAGTAGAATTGAAATAGCTCGATTCAAAATGTTGAAATTGTCTATTTATTTGTGAGACTTACAGTTCACATTATTTCCATTATAATTTAGAAGTCATATAGCAAAAAATTATTTTCTAGTAATAAGTCTATGTAAGTTATAAAAGTAATGAGAGATTTCCTGCAATTAAATTTCTCATAACCATTTCGTAATCCTGACATAATAAGATCGTTACCGATTTCGTTCACAAATAATTTGCGGTGTGCTCGGTTCAAACTTTTAGAAAGGATTGTGACATGTTCCATCATGGTATCAAAATAAGCTAAATATTTTTTTAACTGGGATAAATGTTTTTTTTTCTTTTTCGAAAAGAGCTCTCAAACAACATGCTCTATTTTGTTATTAAAATAAGCTGAATATTGAGACGGCGATACATGATCACGCTGTCTGAGTTAGAAAATAATGATAATAATTATGATAAATTCCAAACTAGGTTTTTTGACAATTTCCAAGGCAAATCATTTCAATTTCTCAGGCTTCCTCGGGCAGCGTACAAACGTCGCATTCTCCGGCAAGCTAAATCGGCAAACTTTGACAGAGATTATTGGATTACCAAAGGAAGCAGCGAACTGCAACATATGAACAGTGACTTTGTAAGTACAAAGAAAATGTATGAAAAAGAAATTAATCCACGATTCTGTCAAAAGTCATTTTTCACTTATAAACATAAACCTACTAATAAAACTCACGTCTGAAATTGATTGTGCTATTCAGAAACTAAAGGGCGACTTTTCTGATTTGTTTGCAAAATTATAAATTCAGATATTGATCAGTCAGCACGGTTTACGAAAGATAGGTTCGATGACGGGAAGAATGCAAACAATTTGTTGAAAAGGCATGAAGAAAGCATTCCGCATAGAAAAAGACTATAATTTTGCTGTTAAATTGCAAAAACAAGAATGCGTGTGTCGGTTCTCAATTTGTGAGCCAAATTCGGACTGGGCAAAATTATCGGCAGATGCTTTTAAAACGAATTATTGTAGTAATAAAGTTGTTATAGCAGAATGAGTTCTTGCGTTTCGAGGTAGTGATGAAATTATTTGTTTAACTCATAATGGAAATTATTTAGATTTATTAGAATTACTTTCCGAATCTGACGTTTTTATGGCCCAACATATTCAAACTTGTGCCCGTAAAGGAAAAGGACACACGTCATATTTATCTAAAACAACATGCAAAGAATTTATCAAATTATTTGCGAAATTAAGAGATCCAGGTATTATTCGGTGTCATTAGATTCTACTCCAGATATATCGCATGTAGATCAACTGACTCGGAAAGTTCGCTATGTTCTGCCATCTGAGCCAGTTGAGAGATTTATTAAGTTCTTAGACATGGAAGGCCCCATACTGCTGAACAACTTGCCCAAAGTTTACTAGATTTCTTAAGTAAGAATGGCATTGATATCAAAGATTGTCGTGGACGAAGCTATGATAATGCCAGCAATATGAGCGAAAAATACAGCGGGCTGCAAGCACGAATTAAAGGAATAAATAAGTATGCAGAATACATTCTCTGTCTTGCACATGCATTAAATTTAGTTGCTAAGTGCGCGGTAGATTGTTGTACAGAAGCATTACTTTTTTTTTTCGATTTTATTGAAAATCGTTATAATTTTTTTTGTGCTTCTACACATCATTTGGGTCTTTTTACGAAAAAGGTGTTACTTCGAAAATTCCGATTTTGAAAAGGTTGTCGAATACTATAGGTGGTCTTTCAGAGGTGATGCTACGAAGGCACTTTTATGTGGTTTTACCACTATCAAGCAAGTGTCGGATGACACTTGCAATAATACAGATCAAAGGGCAGAATGTCGTTATCAAGCCTTACGGACTAGTTTCAAAGTTGAATAAATTGAAAACGGGAATCATCGAAATTACGTGGAATGGTATCCTAGAACGCGTGCAAGTGACTAGGGCGTCGTTGCGATCGTCTGATATAGATCTTAATACAGGGCACGCCCTTTATAAATCATTATATAGATATGTCCAAACAATGTGATCCACATTTTCAGATATTGAAGTAAAAGCCAAAGATCTGACAGGCTGTCACGAATATCAGCAGCAAACTTCAAGACGACGTAAGTGAAACACAAAGTATGACCATTTTAGCGGTTCTAGTACACTTGACGAATTTTCTGAAAATGAAACACCTGGTGTAAACAGTTTGAAATTGAGGTGTTTGTTATCATTACTGATAATGCACTATCTGCTTTAGATAAACTCGTGAAAGCATACCAAAAACTCAGTAGTTTTTTTCGGAATATTTCGACAGTTAAAATCTATTGCAGCAGAAGAGATCTTGAAAAAAACTCCAATTATGGCACTGTGCTTATGCAAATGATTTGGAAAACAGTCTAGACGACGAATTAGTGCATTGTGCCGAGCTACTGAAAACGGATAGTGCGATTGACAGTTCAAAAAACGAAGCTCTGCAAATTCCATATTGTAAATTCCTAATGGAAAATTCATTAGAATTATGTTTGCTCGATTTAGAAATTGCTTTGCGCATTTATTTGTGATGACTTTAGTTAGTGGCGAACGTTCATTTTCGACATCGATGCGTATAAAAAATGAATTAAGGTGGAACACAATGAGTCAAGAACGTTAAATTGTTTCTCTTTGATGAATATTGAATATAATTTGCTCAAAGAAATTGATACGAATAGTCTCTAAATTCGCCACACATTAAATCTGGAAAATTTATTTTGTAAAAGTTTAAAAAACAATAAAAGTTCGTCGTTATTAATCGTCAGTGTTAAAATGTTAGTTTCTTATCAAAATTATTCTAAATTTGCAGGGCAATCTTAACTATGGCTTTTTGTACCTATCAAAAGCCAACAGGGCCAATTGTAATCTAACATAATTTGTAACCTATAGATGGCAAATAAACATATCGAGTATTGAATTATTGTTTTACCACTTTATATTTAAGAACTTATTGGATCAAGGATCCCTCGATAAAATTTTCTACAGGCCCCACGCCTGCTTAATCCGGCACTGGTCAAAATGACTTATTCAGAAGGTAACCAATTGTTGAATTCTGCTGTGTACGATGAGATAATCGATAATGCTCTTTCCATTGTAATTAATAAACGTGGGTTGTTTGCTGCTTTTAATGACTAGATCATTGGACAGCAGAAATCCGGAAAATTATATAGCTTGGCTATTATTTGACACCCTATCCTCCATACATGCAATCTTATATTAAATTCTCCAATGAGGACAGGGGCAAACTACTGGGGATTTTATTTTATTATACAATCCATTTGATCTAGATGTGGGAGCTTGGGTTTGTTTGAGGATAAGTAACAGGCAATGAATATATAATTTTTAATTGTCAGAACTATGATATTATTGCGATTTAACAGTAATCTATGTTGGATATTGCTTTTTATGATAAATAATATTCTATTATTATAGTATGCTATGAATTGATTAGAGATAGAGGGAGCACCTTTGTATAAATATGGTTCAGCAATTACCCCTAGGTCACTGTTACAATCTAGAATGCCTTTAATAAAAAGAAGCTAACAAGCATTGCAGTTATCTACGTTTAAATAATTTAATTTAATATCCAAAGTCTGTTATATAGATTTTCGATCGCCTTAGTGAAGTGAGGGCAATTTTTGTTAGAGCTGGCATAGTCAATGCTACCTATGCATTTGCTTACTACAGGGGAATCAGCTAGATTATTGTATATATCTGTAAAATTACAATGTTTACAAATGTTGCGGTACAAATAGTTTACGCATGTGTCCTCTTTGCATTTATTGACAAAAACTCAGGTACGCTTCTTCTGTTCTGTAGAATTTCTGCGTGTGCCCGTACCTGCAGCACTTTTTGCAATAGCGAGGTGAGGTAGAATCCGCGAAGGCTAGCGATTCCCACTTAATTCGGATATGTCGATCTTCGGATGCCCCCTGAGGAGGTTTAGCGGTTATTCTTCATTGTTGGGAACTTGTTTAGTAATAAAGTTTAATAAAGTTAATTAATACAAATTTTCCGATTTTTAAGCAACTATTTGATCTTTTCAAAAGTATTATATGTCATTACTTTAGAAAACAAATAAATATTGACTGCCAATGAGTATTTAAAAAAAATAAAATAGCACTAAAAGCATACGTGCAAAAACAAATTTTACGAAAATATTGTCTGCTCATGTTATTAATATGAAAAATTTTATTATATTTTAAGAAACGTTTTCTTTGATTTTGTCCTTGTCGTGAAAAATACTTTATTCTCAATTGGTTATAATAAGGTAGCGAGTGTAATTATTTTTAATTTAATGTATATTTTAAAATATATTTAAAATTATATTAAATAAATAACAGCTGTACTTGGAATAAAACGGTGTGTAAATCAAGATTATTTTTTAACTATAGTTGATTTTTTTTTTTCTTTGTTGTGCGCTAATTTTTAACACAGGAATTAGAGGCAGTCCATCAAATAATTAAATATTTCTTCGGAATTGTTTAGCGGTTAAGCGTCATCATGTTTGTTTCTGTTTTGTTTTTTTTTCATTTTCTTTATGAGTTAATGACATGTAGCTAAATTTCGTAAAATACTTATCAAACTTAATAATTAATTTCATTTGTTTTTTTGTTGAAAATGAAACTTTTATATTTCAATATTTTCTGAACGCGCGTCAATTACTTTATTGGTTAGGCTTTCACTCTTTAACCAGTTTACTTCGGGTTTACTTGGATTGATCGAAATATGGGTGACGAATAGGATGTTGAAAATTTGATAATATGGGAGTTCGTGGAGGTAAAAAAAAAGAAGCAAAAGTGGTAAAATTGTCATGGAACAAACCGTTCTTTTTCTTGGAATTGACTCTTTACATTTGTATTGTAAAACAGTTGTTAATATTTCGGCGGAAAAAGAACTAGCCAGCAAACAAAAGATATATATTGCAAGTGGGATATTTTTCGAACAGATTATTCTTATCAGTGACCGTAGTACGAGGAAGATAAGGAATGAAGCCGTTTCCTATGAATTGTTGTAAGTGCAGCGCTTCAACTTGTTCATTTCACCAAATCTTGAGGGTTTGAATAAAAGACGAAGTTTATTTACCTGCATTGTTCATAATCCGTACAATTGGATATTCGAAATTTCTAAGAAAATGGTTAAGTTCTCTAACAGCGGAATATAATAAAATATACAACGAATGGTTGAAAACATGTCATTATTATTATTCTTACTTTTCTGTTCAGAAAAAAAAAAAAGGAACACCTGAAAAAGATCGGTACTCAATTATTTTAGGCCGGGTAAACCTAGGAGCGACTTGGATCCGGAACGAGGCTAGTCTCGAACCCGTGACCTCTGATTTGGTAGCCAAGCACCTTAACCACTAGGATTCATAAGGACATTCTATTCGTAGATAGTTTGTTGAAAATACCTTTTCTTTTTAAATTTTTTGCCGAAACATTACTTATAATTACACATGAAACCTGTATTGTAAGAAAAAAGGTGGAAGATGTTTTGTAGAAGTTTTTACTCTTTGCTTTTGATGGACGTAAAGTACCATTATATTCAACTGTTTAAATAAAAAATCTGTTCCCTAAATTAATAAATTCTCATTTCAGGAGTAAATTTGTTACAAATTTTATTTATTTTAAAATTTAGAAATTTTATATTATAAAATAGATCAGTTTACAATCGTTTTTATCGAAATCTTACTTGCCGGTTGACAAATTACGTGAGAAACGTATTTTAATGGAAAATCGATGGATTTTAGAATCGAACGAAATAGTTTATGCACTATAAATATCATTTTAGTTTCTTTATTTTATTTCACACGCAGCCGGCCGAGCGCAATGATCGGTCGGGGATTTGTACACTTTTTTTTAGACCTTGGTGGTCCAGTTAAAGAGAAAAGTGTAACTAATTTACGATTCTTGTTGGTGCGATGAGAGATTCTCCGTGTTAATTGGTAAAAATGCAGAAATCAAAAAGAAAAAAAAAAAAGAATTTTTTAAATAAAATTGCTGTATATGACACGTAAAAATAAATAAAATAAAAAGGTAATATTTAATGCAAGCTAATGTATAAACTGCTTTAAATTATTTCTTGAAAAATTATTGAAAATTCTAATTTCACATATTAAAACTTTTTTTTTTGTTTTGGTGGGAACGGATGGTCAGCGGTAGACGTTCACCCAAAGCCAATAATTAGAAACGATTAAAGTTATATAGAGGAAAAGTTTGAAATAGTAAAAACGAAAGCAGCTAACGAGGGAAAAATTGTAGAAAAGAAATGAGAACGAATAGGAGCAGGAGGCAAAGACTCAGAAGGTCAGAATAAAGAATCCCTCGTAAAACTTATTTCACGTACATATATATATTGAAAACAAATATGAAAACCGGAGATAATTTCTTAAGACTAACAAACAAACTTTTTCAATAAAATTCAGATGCTAGATAGATTTTACTTTTTTTTCAAATTAGTAATTTTTCATAATCATTAAAGTTAATTTATTTTTTGGTTTTTTGTGCATGTAAAAATTAATCATAAAGCACACGGTTTTTCCTTGAAAGCAAAATAATACGCTATAATGGGAAATTATCGCCTTGATTAACTAATTTTTTCTGAATTTTTTCATTGAAATAACCCGCTAAATGAATATATAATCAACATTTCAAGTCTTTGTAAGAGGTAATAATTTTTTAAGCGACATGTGAACGAAAAAAAAACGCATTGAAAACCGCTGATTTATTTTCTCAGCAAATTAATTATTAATTTCGCGCGGGTGTTTTTTTAATTCGATGATTATTTTGCGCCTTAAATTTTGATCTTAACTGAAAGAAAAAAAATTCAAAAACTCACTAACGCTAAACTAGGTTTGCTCGGAAAAAGGACGAGAGACCGAATTGTAGCGAGGCCGCAATGATCTAGGCCAAAACGCGTTGGGGCCGAATCGTTGAAGCCGAATAGTTGAGGCCGATACGATACAACCCTCCGCATTTCTATATATCCCACTGTTTGTAATTTTGTTTCGTTCATTTGTATTAATATGAAAAATGTTAATTTTGACCGCATATAAATGTCGACTATTTTTTTTAGCACACTAATGGATATTAGACATATTGGTCAGATGAGGTCTCTTGGAATTTGCACACTAAACGTTAGTTGTATTCGAGAAGTTTTAGAAAAAGGCAGTTCAGGGCCATAATACAAGTTACAAATAAATGCCGGACAAAAAAGAAAGAAAGAAAGAAAGAAAGATTTATTTGCATAAACAATAACACTGCATGATATAGTTATTAATATGTGTACCGACACGAGTCTTACCACATAACGAAATTAATGAGTATACCTATAAATAAGACATGATATGCGACGTTTAAGTTAGTAGGAAAAGAACCAAAAACCTACTACAGCCGGACAGATTGGCATTCAAAGCATTATAATAGGAGATTATTAGATTAGTAGCGAAATGTTTGATTTTTAAAGTACCATTTAATTCGGTTTCTAATGGAAATGTAATTAAATATAAAGGTAGTTAGCGTTTCTTCGTTTTCTGTTCCTCCTTTATGAAATTGTGATATTGTTTCGAAATCTATTACGTGATCTAAGGATTGTTTTATACCGTTTACGTTGAGATCTATCGAGAGGCTACAAAAAACCATCTTAATTTTTTTCCTATTACTTAAAGCATATGTGTAGAATGGATGATTTTTGTTTTTTAAAAAGTTAACTATACAAAATCGGTAGTAGTAACACTGTTACAAGTGTGCTAATTGCTTCTGTAAATTTTGCTTCTAGACTTTTTCCAAGTAACGCCTCGAGATAAGACTTAGTAGATAATTTCTAAAGTGTCTCAAATTATAATAGGTGGCATTTTATATTTTAAAGATCTTTATATTGAAGTTGATACGATTCGTTTTTGCTTGAAATGTTTTTCCTTCTAATTAAATTTTCTTCAATAGTCTATCGTGTTGCTTGCAAGAATTTTTATAATTTTTACGGGAGACCTCGGTTTTTCATTCTTTTTATTGAATTTTTCTTCGCGTCTTTTTTGAGATTGCCATTTTAATTGTTCTGCTAGTTTTTATTCGTTGAAATCCTGTTGCCGGAAGAACCAGTGATATTTTACAATAGGTCTACTTTGCCAACTACCTGGTGCATCGTTGAATTGGTGATGATTCTTTTATTCGTATTAGGAATCTTTCAACAGGAAGAAGGAGGTATTCGGAACGACATTTTTCCTCACTGATCAGGTAACAACGAGTTCACATGCGATGCGTGCATATGATGATGTCCACAGATATATTTCGATATAACGGTAAATTAATTGAATTAATGAGATAATGCAAAAATTTATAATTTATTATTTTATTTAGTAAGCCTTGAATTAAGTATTCAGTTAATAGTTGGTGTAAAATTTTGCATAAAACTAAACTTTTATAAACAGCGAATGTTTAGCGATAATAATTTAATAGAACGTGAAACAACCACAACATGTAACATGCACCTTAATTTTTGCAACAGAATATTTTGTTGATTTTAGCTATCGGAAAGGGTAATGTAAATTGTATTTTTATCTTACCATAAAAAGTCAATAAAAATCAAGTGTATTCTCTTACGACATTAGCTCGGTCAATTTTTTAATCTGTAGTTTTTTTATTTTTCTTATCGGTATATTCTTTAATCTGTTTTTAACGATAATCATTTTCAGGGATAAATCCAGTGGGTTTTTTGGTGTGGGGGTGGGGGGCAATGCTTCCACAGAACTTGATACAAGCTGTTTAAGAATGCAGCAATTTAATAGGAAATAAAATTCTTTTTATTCGCTTTGTGTAACAATTATGTCAAAAGTTGCTGCCAAAACATTTGGAAATAGTTTAATTAGTCTCGTATATTTTTAAATTTCAAAATTACGTGATTTATTTTTGACGAAAAAATGAAACTTCATAAAATACGGATAAAAAAAAATGATCTTTTAAAATTTGACTTTGGCGTTTGCTCGTATTTTATGAAATGCTTTCATTGCAAATGTGCAAAAGATGTAAAATACTGGCGAGCTGAAAAAAATATTAGCTGCAGTTCGTATTTTTTATCAGAGTAAAGGGGAACTCTAACGGTTCACGTCGATCCATTTATCATTAATATCAATAAATTGTTTTTAAAGGTTTCTTTTTTTTTTTTTGGGCTCGTCAACCAAGGACTTTTACCCAGAAACAAAAGGTAAGGAAAAAAGTCGGTCATATTTTGATCCGATCAGAAATATTATCTAAAAAGGAACAAATAGCAGGAATAATTAGTGGGGAAGGAAAGGACAGGATATAGGAAGCATAATAAGGAGTAGGAAGTCCAAGCTTCAGGAAATGAGAATATAAGGCAGAATGTTCCACGGAGAGAGATGAACACTGGAAAAACACATGATGGGTGTCGCAAGTAACTGCATCATCCGGATGGAGAGGTTTGTCTTTTTTATTTATTCTTTTTTATTTAAAGCAACGTGATCTATAGACAACTTCATTTCGGCGTCTGTTGCTTTTTTCTTGTTTTTTATTTCCAAGAAAAGTTCATATTCGTTTATTATAAAAAGATAATGAACCCGTTAGAATGTTTTTACAATTTATGTTTTTTAATGCTACAATTAGAATTAATAATTTTAAAACTAATTAAAAAAACATTGTTGTTTATAATCGGGGTTATTTTACTTGAAATTTATTGTTCACACTTGCCTCTTCATTATTTTGTAAATTACATAATAAATCATTTTTTTCATATTTGGTTTTATTCAGGAATATCCTAAAAAAAATTTCTCAGTAAAAATATAAAAAAAATTTTTGTCCCCCCAAGAACATAAATCCCCCTCCCTCCTGGTAACAGATTCCTAAATTCATCCCTGGTCATTTTAACCACTTGACGGATATTTATTACTCATGCACTGATTTTCGTTGTATTCTCTATCCGTATATTATTAATTTTACCTCTCTTCTACTTCCAGATCTTTTCCTACTATATAGTAAGATTTCCATAGTACTATTAAATTTTCCTTTAAGAGAACCATTTTTATAGATGGTTCAAGAGGGACTTGGAACCTTCTTCATTGTCACAGATTTCAATTTTGCTGAATCTTTCCGGTTTCTTTCTAATGGCTATCTTGCGTTCTGTTGTATCCATCTCCTTTCAACCTCTTCCAGCTGTTTAATTACCTCTGACTTCATGAGTGCCCTTCAGGCCCCTTCCTCCTATATTCTCATCTACACCTCCGACCTTACCCATCCTTCATATAGGTTTCTTCATCTACCACCTTCTCGCGCTCCTTTCTGCTTACGTCGATTTCCTCTGGGTCGATAAAAATGTAGTTCAACGGATTCTTTAGATCAAATTGATGCGTGCTCTTATGGCTATTTCTTTAAAATTCCTGTTTCTAACTTGCATTCCAATGAACAAAATTCACTTTCGAAAAAATTTTTCTTTTACTTTTCCATCCAACCGAGTCCTGCCCTCGCCTAGTTTAATGATTTCTCTTTATTACGCCATACCGCTGTCGTCTCTGTTATTCGTGTGCACCTTAATAATAATCTGATACTTCTTCACGTTTATGTTTTCATTTGTTACCTTTCCTAAATTTTTCATTTTCATCTTAATTGCGAAGCTATCTGTGATCCTAGCCACATTTTCTTTGGACGTTCCCCTCTTCCGACTGAACGTGTTATTGTATATTATAATACTTTGTTGTCCTTTGGACTTCCTGATCCTTATTGCGTCTCTTACGCCTTACCCATTTCCTCCCTGCTTATTATTCCAGTTCTTAGATCCTTCATTCAGTCATTTCTAAGCGGTCTATTAATTAGCGTGTCATTCAATCAGATTCTATTTTTTTTTTTTTTTTATGTTTACTACTATTTTCTTCTGTTATAATTCAGTCAGTCTAAATAATTTAAATTAATAAGTTCGTTAAACAGTTGCCTTTTATACACAGTTTTATCTTTCTTCTTTTAAAGTATAACGACCAATTATAGAATGGTATTTCAAAAAAACTTTTTTAAAAAACGACTTTGCGCGCTATTATCAACATCTTTTAAAAGATACTTCAGCTCTATGAATAGGATACGGACAAGATTAAGGAACTGAATGGGTTCGCAAACCCTAATTCCAGTGATTAATAATTAATATAAAAGAATCTGAAAAACTTAGTTGCAGAACAAATAAAACAAAAACGAATTCGACTAATATGGTAATATACTGGAAAGCTAAAATTTGGTTTCAGAATACTATTAAAAAAAATACATAATTTATAAAATGTAATAATCTAAAAAGATATATTTTAAAAATACAATATGAAACTTAGAACGTGCTTATACATTTTCGGCTTATTTTATGAAGTGTATAAATAAATTACACATATTTTTTTATGTTCTTTTGTAATGTACACAAAAGAACTTAAATAAATATTAGTAAAGTAAGAATCGAAACTTTTAACAATTATTTAGTTAAACTGTGGTCATTAGCGGCGGATGATTATTTTTTTTTTGCGAAAGTGGACAAAAAAAAATTAAGCAACCAAAAAATCACATTCCTCCGATAAAACATTGTAACAACGAGTCTTGGGCGAAAGATCCAAAGCAAAAGACGAATTTATCTGTCAACTATTTCGCAACAATTTTTAAACGGAACTTAACGGCTTTCACAAACATTGTAGAAGTTAATGACTTTTTAAGAAGTCCTGGCCAGTTAAGTCAGCGTCTCCTGAAACGGTGGAAAGTATATATCAAACGCTGAAAAGGAGAAGTAGTCGCGGTTTTGATTTAATAAGCGCGGAATTATTGAATAGACACATTTGCTGTCGACACAGCGTTACTTGCGTCACATACAAATCCAAAAATAGCAAGCGACAATCTGCAGAAAACTCTTACCCCAAGGGCTGAAAGCTAGTTTAAAAAGTGGAAAATTCGGATCAACGAAAGTAAATCAGTAAATGTTCGATTCACAAATAGAAAAATCACAATTCTAATTGTCAGAATAACTACCATTGAGAGTTGAGAACAACAGGCAATAATTCTTTTTTCTCTACAGGTTCGCAATGAACTGAGCCCACCGGCACCAATGAGAGTAATACTCTCCCTTTTAAATATATATCGCTAAATGGCCTAGATAGCCAGTTTGTAATACTATAAATAAAGGAAAAAAAATTATGCCTTATTTTTTTTGTACCTATTGAGTGATGTTTTATTTATTAATATTACATTTTTTATCGTTTTTATTAAAATTTCTTTGTTCACCCTCTGTCCCGGTGATTTCTCTATAAAAAAAAACAAAAAAAAAAAAAAACAAACCTGTTGATGATTACAAATATCAATATAATTAACCGTTGACGAGATATTAATCGTATTTTTAAGATAGCTTTAAAACACAAATAAAGTGTAAAATATGATACAAAATACATTTTTATTTCACGGACATTAATTAAAACGATATTTGATTCATGACGGCATATCCGAATATAGAAAATGCTAATGCTAATAAAATATGACACTCCGAAAATCCGCTTGCGCCTGCCATGGCAATGTGGCCAGGAGGATAGGTATCAGTCGCCAACGTTAAACACGCCATGGTGATCAGAAGGAACACCTGGATTCAAAACAAGAAAAACATACCAAAACGTAATAGAAGGTGACTAAAAACCGTTTATTCTGCAATTATCTTTGCGTTCGTATAATTTTCCACTAAACTGGACTTTTCTTCAGTTATAACAGGCGTTAAAAAAGTTTATTTAGTAACATTTAAAATAATTTTTTTGGTGTTATTTCTAAGCGAAGATGGTTAAATTATTTCTGATAAATAAAGAAAAATGCGCATACTTTTTGATTTATTTTATTCTAAGATTTTATTTTCATCCTAGGCGAACTTTAAAGAAATTTAAATGGAATGTTTTTTGTCATGAGATAATTGAAGAAGTTAAATTTTTGAAAAACCCCACCTAACGAAATCTGGAAATTATTCAATTTGTGATGATACGAACATTTTAATTCCGGCAATAGAGTCAGTAATAGAAAACGAGCAAGTATTTAACGAGACTTCCAGCAGTAATTGGGCGTTTATTAATTTTTGAGTTTTAATTGGGCACGAAAGTTTTTTAGGTGTAAGATCTCAGAAAACAGGCAGCACTTGAACGCCATGGTATTCTCAACACTACTCAGGCACGTTTGATTGCGCTTAATTTCTAAATGTCTCTAACGATTGCTAAGTACTTTTGACATTATTCAAAAACGAAAAATTATACAATTTATATTAAGATATTCTTCAAATTTTAATGTTCAAGCATGCGCTAATTTTAAAATTACAATTCTTTTTAAACATTCAGTTGTATTCGTGATTACAAATATTACTTTCAGTAGAAGACTAGAAGTTCACCTCTTTTTCTTCCCCGACTTTTGCAACTTGGTCAGTTTATGTAATTATTTGATGTATGAATTTTCTGTTTACTTTCATCACGTTTCGGACCCTAGTTTTGTAACGAATTATATTTGTTAGATTAAACGCGTATCCAGTCGTTTGACATGGCCGAAAATAATAGAGAATTTTTTTTCTTTACAAGTTACATTTTCATCTATTCTAATATTAATTTTCTTTTATCGTTAATATGCGAACTAATCAGTTCTGAAAATTTTATTTTTAGCCTGGAAAAACAAAAATGAATAAAACACTTCCGCGAGAAATTCTACGATGCTAGAATTACTGTTCCGTAAAGTACTTTGCCTTTTATGACAGATAATCGAATAACAATTTAAGCAACTAACACGGACTGTTATGCTACGGTGTAAGTCGGGTAATTTGCGATGTCTTTTCGTGAAAAAAAAAAAAAAAGAAAACTAGAAAAGAATATGACAGTTTATTTAATCGTGAAATTGTGCGCATAAATCATAATTTAATCGGCCTTTTAGAAAATTCGTAATATGTTTGGAGAAGCAATTATTCTAAGCGTCATCAAAAGACTTATCTAAAGGGGCTCCAAAAATCATTTAGGAACATATCGCCAACTAGGGAGTGATACCGACTATATTTTTTCTATAAAGTTTTTGTTTATTTACAAAACGGCATACCTACTAATGTAAAACAAATTTTATCTAAGAAAAATATGTTACAACTACACAAAATTGTGATTATATTTATTTTAGAAATCAGCAAACTATTATTCAAAGCAGAGAAAACGGACTTTTAAATGTCTTTTGAAAACCCCGATTTTTATAATCACTACATAAACGACTACTAGTTTTGTAGATGTTGATAAAAACAGAAAAACTTCAAGGTCGGAGGATTTAGTAGAATGTACTGAACTTATTGGAAAAGACCTCTCGCACATAATAAACAACTCTAAAGACTGACTGAACACTCGGCTAAGATTTATACATATAATTATTTTCCAGTTGATTCTGCAGAGAACACTATTATTGATCTTTTCCCCATTTGCGACTCCGCGCGTGTAAGTTATTAGTAAAGTTTAAACGTTAGACAAAGGGTATTTCACGAAATAGGTTTTGTTCATCAAGTCAAAATAATAATAATAATATCGAAAAATAAAATTAAAGCTTTTCTTTATTCATTATTTTAATGACAACTGCGTTATTTGTATTAAATTCAAAAGTAAATTATTTCGGATTTAAATTATATAGAGTAAACACGAACGTTGTTTATATTGAATATTTTTTAAAAATTATAATATTAAATTAAATGATGTACAGGGTAATTAGTGGAGAAAAAAAAAGAGTAAACTGATCCCTGCAAATGGATTCCATAATATATCACGCAAATGCAGATGCAAATACCGATATTACAAAAATTAAAAATATGAAGGCGAACACGTAATACAAACAATTCTTTGGACCCCACCGTGGCAACACCTCCTAGAATCTTAGAAGCTAGAGTTCTTCTATAATACATACACAAAAATAGGTTTTAATTAACTACTTTAAGAAGAAGAAAAAATGTTTTTTATTCCAAAAATGTACTAATGTTCAAAACTGATAAACTTTGATTTATGGTTTTCAGTAACGTAAAAACGTTATAAATGATTTCGAAATAAGAACGTCATAAAACTCTTATTACTACTAGCTTAGACATACTCATTAATAAATGTCTCCTAATGTTATGAATAAGTAATTTTCTATTACACTTTTCCGTTATTTAAAAATCATGTTATTGCGTTGGTGAGACGTGTTGCGGAAGTTGTAATAGAGATTCTTACAAAAACCATGTAAATTAAATGGTTCTGAAAATGTCTTGATTACCATTGAAAAGTGACGTTATTATTTTACAAAGATTGACATTATCAACTGAAACCAACTCTTCCATAAGAATATGGAAGACCATCATTTGTGGACTCAGGGGGTGTTCCCTTGGCGAGGTCCGAAGGATCGAGTTTATACATATATATATATATATATATATTTATAAGTTAAATACGCAATTTATGTCTAACGAAGTGTAAAAATAAAAATGTTCGAAAATTAATTCAGAAAAAAACTTAAATTATGTTAAAGAAACTTACAATCGAAATTACAAATTTCATGTTGTGGTATTTTTCAAACGACGAACCAACTCAGGATAAATATTAGTTGCAACAAGAGCGTACAAGACAGTTATGTTTTATAACATTTCCTTTCGCAACTTTATAAATTTATATACAATCACAATGAATCTTATTAAAGGAACGCCAAGAAATTAGATTAGATAACGGCCCCGGTCCAATTGCAAAATCATCCATCACAAATCACGTCAATCTGATAAATTTTGATTGATCATATTTCTAAACTATTCAAATAATTCCTTATACTTTGTCGCTTGTATAGAACCGCATTCAGTTAATATTTGTTTGTATGTTTCTAAACGGTTCTTTCTTTAATGAAAACAAAAGATAATGTAGGCATTTCGATTTCTTTTCGAAACGTTATAAAATAAACTATACCGGAAGGCGGAATATCATTTATCTTTGTAACTTCACACATTGCGCATACAATAGTAATGATAATTAGAAATCTCAAAATCAGAAAAAGATGATCAATGGATTATTTTACTACTACCATATTACATTGGAATAGCTAAAATGTTGATCTTCTTAAGCGAGAGTACATTTGGACTCTTACTTTAATGGAATTCATTTAATTATGAAAGTCACGCAGTTACATAATAACACATATTGTTTCTTTTATTGCTTTATTCCTTTATATTTTTGTTTTAATTTTCCGAACGGTCTTTCAAATAGTTTCGGCCAAAATAAGAAATAGAATAGAGCAAAAATTTTTGGAAAGTCACGACATTTTAACAAGACCAGTTTTAAAAAGTTACCCGTCAAATCAACGGTGGAATTCGTAGCTGAACAATAGATAAGTAACAATACTATTTGTCGATATTTACTAGTCGCTTAAACCATTACTGTTCAGCGACTTCATTTGATGACAGTTCAGGGATTTTCTCAATTAGATTTACCTATTAAATACTACATATTAACGTAAATTTAAAATACAATATAATTAGATATAACAGAACCATCCCTTATACATTCGCCCGTATAATTATTATTATTATCAAATTTTTATTATTTATATTTTTAAATTTAAACGGAAAATTGTCTTTTAAACTTAAATTATGAAGAACACAGCAGGTTCTTTTGAAATTTGCAAAATTAAGATAGCCTCGTAATTGTGAAATGGTAAAGTTGTCGACCTTTTTTTCTATTTAATACAAAATTTAGATCTTTTTTTTTTTTAACTAGGGCATTAACCCAGGGCTACTACAGTTCGAGGTACTTCAAGGAAAAAAACCGGGTAGATCTTAATGCAGTTAGAAATTACGAAAAATATGAACTGTAAATGGTGAAGAAAGCGTAAGAATAAAGAATGCGTTATAGGGTTAATATCGAAAAAATAAGTATAACTGAATCTACCGTGGGAAGAGGAAGAGGTGAAGTAATAGCTAGAAGCACCCTTTTGGTATCGGAAACAATAATAAAATTATTAGAATAATTAGAAGAAGATATATAAAGGACAGCACGTAGAATAGTTGATAATTCGGCGGTAAAAATAGTGCAGGAGGAAGATAATCGGATAGATTTAGAATGATCAAGAGACGAGGTGGTAAAGGCAACAACTACTCCTTCCGACCTCTTTGAATCATCAGTGAAAATAAGAGAGTGAAATGGTAGTGCGAAATTGAAGGTGCAACTGAATTAACAATCGAGAAAATTTATTGAACGCAGGAAGGAAGAGTAACTTAAGAGAGTGAATAATAAAAAGTTTAGAATAAAGTATTAAGATCTACTGAAGGAGAAAATGTAGCAAAAAAATTGATATAAGCGAAAAGATATGTGAGCAAGAAGAAGGATTTTTTGAGCAGAGAATCACCAGTTGTGCAAAAGGAATATACAAAAATGGATAAGTTTAGTAGAGAGCATTGGAAGACGTGCGAGTAGAAATCGATATTCGATTTTAGTTGAAGAGAAACGGAAAGGAACGAAAAATGTTAAAAGAAACAATACTTCGGTCAAAAGCACCTTTGCAGTCAGCAAAGAGAAGATGCAGAATTTGTTTCTTTTTCGTGACTATCGGAGGGGCCGATAAGGAAAGAGTTGAATAAATTACATTAATGAAGGAATTAAACCAAGAAGAAGTTGGATTAGAATCGGACTGAATGTGTGAAAGAGAAGACTTAACCATCGAACAGAATTTTAACTTATCTGTTTTGTGAAGAAACCACGAAGCAGTATTGAGAGGAATGATGAGCGATAGGAAGGTCGTTAAAGAGTACAATAATAGGAGTATAGTCACTGCAAAAAGTGCCGTTGAGTGTTTACCACCAACATAGAAGACCGATATTAGAGGAGGTGAAAGTTAAATCAATAGAACTAAATACTGAAGGATTTCAATCGTATGTAGGTAATTGTGAAGGGAAACGAAATGATTGTGAAAGATGAAATTTTCAAGTCTCAAACAGTCCCAGAGAGAAAAATGGGAATTCTAATCGCCAGCTATGATGAAAGGTGAAAAAAGGGGAGTTGGATCACAAGGGAAAAATTGAGTATCATTTCCTATTAAGATTGTTACAGCGTCATAGCCGTCTTTTCTGTCTAACCTGACAATATTAAAGCCTTTGATCTGGAACTCCAACGAGGCTTTAAGCCATACAACGCTGATATTGTGAAGGTCCAATAAGCAGTTCAGTGAATTTCGACTTTTGTACATAGCAGTTCCATTATAGGAAATTAAGTGTAGAAAGTATACGATTAATCTGAAAAAGAACGGATAGAGATGTGAACATTGATAAGCAAAGAAAAAAACGGATAATAGCGAGGATAAGTTTATAAAATGTGTCCATGTCCGCGAGAGGCAGCTATATTTAGAACAATTTTTTTCCTTATAAACAAATAACCAATGCGCCAGTCTCTAGACATGATTTTACACACGTAACGACTGTAACATTGCAAAGAAATAAAATGCAATTGAGAAATAAAGCACGCGTCACAATCTGCAATAATGTTTTAGATATACGAGACAACTACTGCTTAAAATCAAATATAAAGGAATAAAACATGTACCAAAACTTTTAGTATTAGTTTATACCTTAAAAGGGGGAAAAAGAAAGAAATGTTTATTAAGTTTTTTCCCCTTTTCTTCTTCTTTCTTTTTTTTTTTCATTGGCCCTTTTGGTGTTTGCCTGTTCTTCGTTTTCCACTTACAGTCTATGATCCGTATACTACAGTGGAATACAAGAAGCGTTGTAGCCAATAAATGTGACCCGAAACATTTCCTTAGTATCAATAGCTTTGATAGTCCTTTTATCGGAATACTGCATTTTTTTAAAATTTTATTATTATTATTATTATGGGTTCGTCAACATGGGCATTAACCCAAGAACAATGGAACAGAGGGGCAAGAGGGACTTAGATCCTTACACGATCAGTGATAGCCGACAGAGAAGAATCGAGAGCTAGAATAACAGAAGGAAAAGGGAAGGAGGGAATGAATGAAGCGCAGTATGGAATGGAAAAAGCGACTTGTAAAAGGAAGGAATAAAAAGAAGCTTGTTCAGTTGATAATTATGAACAACCGAATATTACATGATCGGGATCACAAATAAATTAACTGCTGGAGGGGTGCAATGGACAGTAAGGAGAAGGCACGAGAGAATAAATAGCGAGGAAGGGAGAAACCCGTGCCTAAAACGCAGGCAGGTTGGAGTGGCGCATAGACGGAAAGTTTGAAAAACAGGGGAAGCGTGGAAGGGAAGATTGAATCAAGAAAAAGGAGTCCGGGTTGAAGAATGAGGAGACGTAAGAGGGGTTAAACCATAGTCTCGAATGAGCAGCTGCAGACAGAAGGGTAATATTGGAAGCTAAGAAAACAGAAAGAACCTATCAGAAGAGGAAGATTATCGAGCGAATGAGTCAACTGGCTATCAGATGGGAAACAATTTAATATTGCAAATCGCTACAGAAATTATAGAAGTGATGGGCTTTGGGGGGGGGGGGGGGGTGCGGCCATACTTGTTAGGTTGGGGATTAGTCACTGGCCTATTCATATAAATTTGGCTAATGAGAGTAACAATACTACTTCTATTGCAGTTTGTATTAATGCCGCAATTGGTGAATTTTCCGGTACTTTCATATCTTATTATTCTTCACCAAATCATTTCATTAACTCTCTTACCTTCTTAGAAGCCTCTTCGGTAGTTTAGATAATAGACCTATTATTTTAGTTGCAAATTTTAATGCTCTGAACACATATTGAGGTTGTAGCAGGAATGATTGTAAAGGAGCTGCGGTGATTGATATTATTTCCGATTCGGATTAGTGCCTATTAAATGATGGTTCTCCTACTAAAATTGAGAATCCAGAATATCCCAATAACCCGGTGGATTTGTCTTTTCTTTCTTCTGATATCCTATTTGATTGTTTCTGGACTATGCTAGAGAATTCCCTTGGAAGTGACCATTTTCCAATCATTATCAATATCACCTCCCGAGATCCTTGCTCTGATAATATTACTTTTCCCGCGATACGATAATAATATTTTACGTTGGAAAATCAATGACGGGGATTGGAATACGTTTCGAAACTTAGTTGATCTTCGGTTAGATGGAATAAAGTCTATAAAGAATCCTTTAGATAAGTACGATAATTTTTAAAAATCTGTTTTTCATGCACTTAAGCAATCGGTCCCTGCGGCATCTGTTTACAAAGGTAATAGAAGAGCTGTTCCCTTTTGGAATAAATCATGTGAAAGGAAAGTTAAAGAACGTAATGTAGCTCTTCGGAGATTTCGGCATGAAGGTTCCACGCGAGAAAACTTTCGTCTAAAACATGTCAACTTCTTAAACGTATGAAAAGAGAATCATGGTATGTACCGCATGGTGGTGGTGCCATGTTAGTATTAATGAATATCAGTGAATACAAATAGTAGTTACCGATAAGCTAGAAAAAGTACAGTTTCTTCAGATAAGTTTTTAATAATATAAAAAACGTGACCGACTTAAAATATTACTAATTTACCATGAAAACATTATTTGGAAAAAAGTTAATTTTTAACACGTCCAGAAATTATAGTATTATCAATGTTAATTACTATGGAAATATAGGTTCAAATAAGGAAAACGAATTTGAAACCGCCATGGTGCCACTTACAAATTCATCAGTGACAGAAATATGTTTTTAGATTATTCCGTTTAACTTCTTGACTGTATGGATTGATTGAAATGATTTTCATTGTTACAAATTTTACCGGTTAGTAACGGTCCCATATGAGTATTTTGGTAAGTATGGAAAAGTACTGCCAGGAGTGACCAAATAACACTTAAAAAAAGTCTATTTAGAGGAGATACCTTTTTTATTTAATGTAACTAGATCAAAATTTGAATATTACTTCTTAACCAATGCATATTTTCATACGAAATGTATTATTTCAGGTTGCTCTGTTCATTCTATTAGTCAGAAATATTTGCATCGAAAATAATGATGTCAATTTTTTTCTTTAAAAAAAGGTACCGACTTCAAGATTTTAGTCTAAAGGTTTAATGAAATTGCACTAAAAAGTAAATATATTCCAAAGTAATAAATGAAAAGTCAATAATAATTAAAATAGCGTTAAACATTTCCGATATTTGTAATAGTTGGCAAGGGCGTCGCCAGCCGATGGGCCGGGGGGGGGGGTCAAGATGATAGAAAAAGGATATGAGTTATAGAAAAAATGAAATTTATAAGTTGTAAAGGCTTAATATTTTACTAAACAAGAATAAAATCTCAATTAAAACATAATTTTCGTGGGTTTCTGACAAATTATTCATGATTACGCGCCTATGAACACTCATTATGGCCAGTTGATTAAAAAGTTTCAAGGCTCCAAGGGGGGGGGGCAGCTCTCCCCCCCTGCCCCCCACTGGCGACGCCCATGATAGTTGGTTTACAGAAAACGAGCAAATGTGTTTTTATACTCATTACATTGTTTCTAGATATTGTAATTTGAAGTCTATTACAAAACGTTAATGCTTAAAAATTATAACATCCTCGTGCATATTACTCTAAAATAAACTAGTTTTTATCAAATAATTGTTTTTTACCTTTTATTGTGTTTTATTAAATTTTTAAAGTAAATTTTTAAGTCTACTTTTTTTTTAAATTTTTTATGTATTACTCTGATAGATGAAACCTTAAACATTTTTAATACGGAAAACAATGAAATGTAATAATTAAATTATTTAAATGTGTATTTGTAAAATAACTTTGTATTTGTTTGGATTTAAAAACAAATATCGATATATTTAATAAAAATGGGGATTTAATTAAATGACCTTTTCATAATAAAAATATTTAAATATGCGAAAATACAGTGCTTTCTGCAATTTGTGTGTCACGTACGCGCAAGACACTGTCTATTTTAATATACTCCGATCTGCTTTAATCCTAAAATAATAATAATGCGGTTTCTACAGTAATGTTAGATTTAAGTTAAGTTATTCTGAATCTGATTAAATGTCATTTGAACTATACTGTGCTTAACAGCCTTAAAATAATTAAAAATTATTATACATGTCCGACATTGAAAATTAATTAAATAAAGATCTTTCGCAGAAACTTATAAATATCTACCACCATTTTAAATACCGATATGTACTAACCGCAAACAATGAAAACACTTTTATTTCTTACAGTGAAATATTTTGTAATTATTCAAAGTTAATATTGGAAAAAATTTAGGAACACGTTGCACATTGCAAAAAAAAAAAAGTGATTTCTAACATTTCAGTTACACATAAGCAGTTTAAAGAAGTAACTGGAAGTGGTCAAATTTTTTCGCTTTTTAATTACTGTTAAAAAATTACCGATAATAACTTATCAAACAATATATTTCATAATTAGAAAGTAAATACAATTGAAGAATAAGTAGAAAAAATCTAAAGAACCGAGCTGTTTTTTATCTTTCTCATTAACGATAACTTATAAATTATCTGCTCAAACAGCTGGAATCTAATATATTTAACAAAGTCACAAAGAAAATAAACACTACCAAATTACATCAAAGAGTATTGCTTTCAAAAAATCAAAATCATCCGGTTCAATTGACACGATTTTAAATTGCGATATTTCGCAAACGACCACGAAAGACAGCCAATGCTGATGAGAATTAAAAAAAAAAAAGGTTAGTTGCTAAGTTTTAATTTTAAAATTATTAACACTTCAATATTTAAAATGAATTTCAAAATTACTTTTTTAGTAAATTTATAAATAAAACAAGTTCTTAACCATTAGTTTAAAATATTTCTCATTTAATTATCGCATTCGACTGTTTTCACTATATACTTCAAAAATATATTCTGTGAAATTTTTATTTTTTGTTTCAAATTAAAAACAGGTCAGAAAACCTGCATTATTTGAAATCACATATAATTGCATTTTCAATCCCGTAAATATTTCCGAACATACTGCAGTTTACAGATTTGCATTTTTCTCTAGGCCTAAGAGTATTAGAAAAATGAACAAATTTATCCGAAAATAATTTTGATGAAATAAACTAAAACGGGGAGCAAATGTTATAATAACATTTTTTTGTAAATTTAAACTTCCTACCGTACAGCAAATAAAAGTATTAAGGCAATTTTCTCATCTTATTCCGAAGGAAGAAGTTTACTCGTATCAATAGAATATTACAGAAATTTTTTTTAAGTTTACAAATATACATTTCTAATGTACGTTATTTCCCAATACTTCTTCATATTCTGTAATTATGACAACCTCAATTTGCCGATTTAGAAAGAACTTAATAGACATATGTAATACCAGGCTATCGAACTTCACTACGATCTAATCAAAAGTTTCATTTAGGTAAAAAAAATATAAAGAATGCAGAACAACTAACGTGTTAATCGGTTATAAACATTTAATATAAAAGTTACATTCATATACATTGCACTATTTCTTATGCTGAAAATTATTTCGCATTATACGAAAGATCAACATAATTAGAATTCATGAGTCGTGAACTTTAAAGTTATCTGAACAGCTGCGCAACAAACAGTAAACCAACAAATTTCATTACAAGAAAAAGATGTAACATCTGTCTGTTCACTATTTGCTATTTACTTTGCTGTAAATATGTATGTGTTTTTACTTATTAATAAAATTGAATTATAAGCCACCACCAAAACAAATACTGTTCACCTTGCTCACAAAAGTTGGTAGTCTATAAAATTTTCAAGACTATAAGATTTTGATCAATCAATTTCGAAACTCCGCAAATCTAACTACATTTCGACGGTATTCGATTTGAAATAATTTTTGCTTGCATTTATTTAATTGCGATCTTTGGGATACCGTTTCTTGTTTCAGTTGATGTCGGCCGAAGCGTATGAGGGACACCTACTCGACTTACAATATAAAATTCTCATAGTACCAGTGTATGATCTATCCGACTTAGGGCAAAGTCTATTAGCAGTCTTTATGTGTGTAGTGAGAGATGAAAATGTCAATTTATGTCTGCAACGAATGGCTGACTTTACTGTTATTTATATCGGTTAGCATTGAACGGCGAGTAGACATGGAAATTTTTCGTTCTCAAAAACCAGCTTGGCCGCAAATCAAAGAGTATCCTATGCTTCGAAGTATATATACATCTTGCTATGTTTTCTTTGTTTTTTTTTTTTCTTTTTAATTTTTCAGGTCTAAAATCTTTCAAACATGTTCGTATTGTACACAAAATACTAGTACGAGTGCATGTTATTTGTTCCTGTACAATGAGACTGCACGAAGAAGTAGTAGTATGGGCAGATATTTAAATTAGTAATTTATAATTATTTTTTAATCAATTTTAAAAAATTATGGATTAATTTAGTTTACTGTAAATTATCGGAACGTGTAGTTGTTAAGGAATTTTTAAAATAATCCATCACTGGAATCTGAAAGATCCTTAAAACATACATTTGTAAATCTATAAAATTAATTGTATACTATGATCCTAAGCCTGGTAGTTCAGTATTTAGGAATTTCAAAATAAAATAAAAACAAGTGAATTTAAAGCTTATTTTAAACAAAAAAAGATCGATTTTGAATAACGTAATACTCAACACGAATTATAATTGTTATTAATATTTATAGTTTTATTGTATAAAAAATAAAATACCGAAAGTTCGTTTTGATAAAACCGGAGACTTTGGTTAAAAATAACCCTATTTTTAAGAGGGAAAGCAAGAAAGTTTTTGTTTTTGTGAGAAATTTTATTATATACTTATGCCAGTTTTCAGTTTGCGTGTGCTATGGAAAAGACACATAATAATTTTATTAGTTATTAATTTAATTCGTAGAAAACAAAAATTATATTTTATACCAAGGATAATAGTGTAACGATGTTTAGCAATAACGGGCTGCGGTAAACCTGTTGCCCAATATTTTATACTGAAAGAATCAGTAAGTGTCATGTTAATTATAAATAATTATTTGACTGAAAATCCGTATTATCTTTTAAAAGTTTTTTTTTAATCATACTGTAAAAATATTGAACACAGATCGGCGATAAAATTATGGTAATAAAAGATCTTTTATTTGTAGTTTTTCAGAATATTTAAAAAAATCAAAATACTTTTAATATGAAGATGAGTAAATGAAAAAGCTGAAAACAATCATTAAAAAAGTATTTAAAAATAGCGTATCATCTTTTTTTTTTGGCGAAACAATATTATAATATCAACTATTGCTGATAGGAATCAGTGATAATCGGGATTAAATCAGATGAAAATAATACATTAATATAATGACAATAACTATACAATTTTCCAATGAAAGTAAAAATAAAATAAATGTCGCGGTAGTCGTAATAATATTCAATATTACCAAAAACTCTTTTAAAAAAATGACTATAGCTTTATGAAAATACGTACTTCTTATTTTATAATTATCGAGTTTTTAACATATGAAAATAAGAGTAGCGCCATCTTAGGACCATTTAATCATTTGAAATCACGTACGTTTAAAAAACGAAAAATTGCTGATAGGATTAACATATTTATCAAAATTTGCATAAATTTTATACGAGGCATCACTTACAGGGTTTATTCAGTTTTAAGTAAAAATATAATGATAAAAGAATATTAGCTTACTCGTGAATTGCTTTAATTGAAAAAAAAAAAAAAAATTACTACTAGCGATATCACGCGAGATAAAAACAGATATCCATGATAAAACAAATAAGCGCATAATAGAAGAGTCTGGATTCTCCTGGAATTTTTCCGATACGCACTAAAGAAAATGTTTTATTTAATAATTTTACCAAAAAATAAAATTAAAAATTAATTTTTTTTGTATATAACTTGCACGCGAGTATAAAAAAGAAAAAAAAAGAAAAGTAGATGGTAAATATTTATATATTTGTTATCGGAGAATATTTAACGGTAGAACAAAAAAAAAGATGCTAGATGTTTTAATGATTTAATCGATCTAACACTATGAGTGACTTTATTTTATTTCTCTTCTGCCTAAATTCTTACTCAATATATTATATATATATTTTTTTTTTTTGAGCATGTCAGCTAAGGACGTTACCCAATGCAAGGTATGACAGCACTAATGATTATATATAGGAAAAGTATTAGAGATAGAACATATAAATGAAGCCAACAAAGGAATAACCAAGGGAGAAGGAAAAGAAAGGATGCTGTGAGCGCTGTAGGCGTAGGGAGGCCAAGACATAAAAGACCGGAATACAGTCTACATTTTGGCCTTATTACGTTCTTCCGACAACTTCCCTGATAATATTGCTGCCTCTGTTCTTACTTAATTAATTAATTTTTCGATAACATTAAAATCTAGAATTCTATTTCCCACTTTTCAAATTTTTAATAGTTGTTAGTCAGCGTCTCTGCAAGTAGTGATTTAAAAATAAAAGGAAAAAACTGCACCTTGATTGAAAGACTGTTAAAAAAAGCTATTTGTTTAGCTATAAATATGAATGAAACAGTTACGGTATACTGTAAATTTCCAATGATCTGATTATTTTGAATGAAAACGGATTTTACTTTTAATTGCGGATTTATTATAGAAGAATTCTTAAAGCTAGATAACTGAAAATCTGAAAAATCCTGAGAAGTTTTTAAATTAATGTAATACGAAACATATAAAATTTACTCATAAAAAGTTAACAAAAAAATTAGCCGCTGCTCTTTAGGTTATACAGTACTAAATCTTCAGAATAACTGGACAAGTAAATTTGAGATTTGACGTTTACTTTCTAATAACCGGACCTCGTAAGGAAGAGAGGAGATTAAAAAATTTTACATTACTAAGACACACTAGAACGAACTTATGAATATTAAAATGTAGCATTTGTTAAAAAAGATTTTAAACATTAAACAATTTTTTATAGCGTGAAAATTAAAAGAAAGGAAGCGGATGATGTTAATAGTTATCCAGCTAAGATTTTTGTATTTTAATACTCTGTCGAATTTTACGGAGCTGTACTACAATTTTGTAACATACTTTCGGTTTTTTATGGTTAATAATGGAATATCTAAAAATAAATGATGGATTTATTTGTTTAGTGTTAAGAAAAAATTAGTACACAATTACTTATGTAAACGTGAAATTGTGCATATAATCTCTAATAATAATAGCTTATTTAGATGCTGCCACGCCATCTATTTACTTTAGATGTAACTAATTTAGTTTTAATTCTACCTGTTGTTTTTTCAAACTCACTGCAAATCGTATGGAAATTTTCTTCTTCCGTCCTATTTTTTAAAATATGTTGTATGTATACGTGTTAGATAATTATTTCTTTTTTTTATTTACTGTTTAGCTCGTATCAAATTGTTTTAAATGGTTCTTGCCAGCAGTTTCCGGCACACTAACCGGGCAAATGTTATCATTAATATATGTATATTTTATAAACAGGTATTGAAAAAAAATCAAAAATTTGAAATAGTAATTATTACGAATAGCTCTATAGTGAACATATCGTAATATATTTCCACAAGAAAACCTTAGTTTCAAACCCGGTGTGAGCACTATAGACCGAATAACTCTCTACGAAATGATACATATTCTTTGTTTATTAAAAAAAGTAATTTTTAACATCACCTTCCTTAGATATAACGGGAAAATTTAACAATGTAAATATATATATATATTTTTTTAATGGGTCAATTGAAAATAATTGGTGTACCGAAAACTTACGGTAAATATATGTGTAACGTATTTTCGACTAGATTTTTATTACATTTTATTACGTATTAAGCCGTACATTGTTCAATATTTATACGAGGGCTTTTTTAAGTTTCTATACGCACCGGACTAATATTCTATAGTAAAAATAGAAACATCACGGACTGTATTTACAATAATCAAAAAAACTGCGAATTTTTAATGATTGTTTTCATAAAATCATATTTAACGGGGATCTACATTAAAATGTTCGTTGAATATTTTTACCGTAGACCACATAACTTGGGTCATTTCTGTATTGATATCCTTGAACAACCAATTTCCAGTTCATTAACACATCAAATATTTAGGTCAATAGAGTTTACCGAATCATTTGAACGCGGTATGATAGGAGATTTTCAAGCCAAAATCGTTAAATTATTAAACCTTACTAAAACAGTATGTAATACGTCTTGGAAAGCTGACTCGATTGTAATAAACGGTTTACATAAAGCTTTAATGAGATTTAATTATAGTTGCATGTTTTTCTTAGAAAATCGGGTGTGATTTAGAATTTTGCTAAAATCTCGCGACCGGTAATATTAGATCATCTGTCTCTTATTTGCAGGCTCAAACTAACTCTTCATCACTGTCCCATAGAAGAAATCTATTAATCGTTGAATTAATTTTTAAGATTCCGTACACATATATAATGTACGGAAACTGATGGTTCAGAAACGACAAAAATATCAAATAAAAATCATAACTCACGAACGATTTGAATTATAAACTTCAAAATTGGACCATAAATTACAATCTAAGGAGGCTCGCTTTTTAGGATTCCGTTCACATATGTGTAATCCTAATAAGATGATTTAGAAACGACAAAAATATGAAATAAAAATCAATAACACACGAACGATTTGAATTACAGACGTCAAAATTGGACCATAAATTACAATTAAACTTTTATCCGTGGCAATCTACAATTTTAAGCTAACCAATTACCCTGGATGGAAAAAAACCCAAAAAACCGCCAAGAATATATAATATAGAATTTAAAACAATTTCAAAAATCATTCTTAAAAAACTCATAACTCATCACCAGACGCAACCCTTTAAAAGTGAAATCAAAATACAAAACAAAACGCAGGAGTTCTTTCGTTAAATCCAAAAATTACGTTAAAAAATTATATAGACTCCCTCTTCTTTGCGGACAAAAACAGTAAAAAAGGGTATTCACGTAAGTAATAGCTTGAGTAAAAAAGTTAAGAAAACCGAAACGTATCTCAAATATATACGTAAAGGACCGCTTTACAGGAAAACTATAGCCAAGCTTACAACTTTATATTCAGGCCTTCGGTAGTCTGGAAGTTTTGAAAAAAATATGTATATTTTTTTAAAGTAATGGAAAGATCGCTATTTGTCGGGAACGAAATCGTATTTCATTTCGTTAACGAAACTTGCGAGGATGGCGAAAGGTTCAAAAAAGCGCGATTAATGACGTGTATCTCTCACTTTGCGACTCGAAAAATTATATTTCTTTATTTTCAATTTAGTATCATGTAAATGTAAATTATAGTTATCTTTAACCTAACATACGGAATACTCAGCGCATGAAACATCATGCTCGACTCAACACATATTGTAATCGTATTTATTTCTAGTGGATAAAATTATAACAACTGGAGGTCCAAAGATTCATAATTACCTTTATTAGTTAAAACAATAAAATTATATTAAGTCGTTCCTGTCATATTTCAACATTTTTTATAATAGCAATTTCATTAACCTGCATGTAAACTTAAATATGTTCAATAATTCAATAAACTGTTAAAGTAGGAATTCAAAGCTACTAGCTCTTTTCTTGTATTTCTCTTCGGTAAATCACCAGCGTAGACGTATAAATCAACTTCTCCCGATTATTTTTTGTCAGTGTTCCAAAAAAACTGCACAGGCCGGTCTTATTATCAATAAATTGGATAAAAATTCCGTAAAATCTACAGAATCTAAACGTGTAAATAAAAACCGTTCCACCATACATATAACAATCGAAGAAAAAATAAACCGTACATTGGCGCTATGAATTACATAATTTACAATTCGTTATTATAAACTGAATTGATTGGTTTAATGTATAGTACATGAAATTGGTCTTATCGTTATTATTTATATTCTTCTAACAAGTTACGTTCATGCCCACCCCAATTTTCCTTCACTTTCAGATTCCTCTTCCACGTAATGCTAACTCTCTTTCTCGGTCACTGGTAGTGTTGCAATTTACAAATTATTGAATATATAGGCTTCGTTTGGCGTTTTGTTTTTTTTATTAAGTTTCCCCGTGTACCAGTCTAAAATGTACGAACGATGGATGAAATTTTCGATGCTCAAAATGACACAACTAAATTTCATTTTATTAATAATAACAAAATGTTATATACCCTGATATTATAATGGTTTATAGTAATGACTTGAAAATAAACGGAATAAAGAAGTATACGGAAGCAGTGCTTGTCACACTAAATTTAATACTGATTGCTATCGATAAGGCATATGATTATGTATCTAATGTCATAAATTATCATAATGTAACTTCTTAACCTGTATATTGAAAGCTTAGGCCCCTTACTTTCGCTGTATCGATCTAATTTTGAGTATAGGTGTAATTCCTTGATTAAAAAATTCAAAAGAAGTATTATAAAGCTCCTAATAAGAATTTTATATATTTAAATTTTTCCTCTTTTTTTTTTGGCTCTGCCAGCATGCTTACTCATTACAAATAATAGTATTTTAATGATTTCGCAGTTATTTATATGTTCCTTACTGTCCTTTCCACAACTCTGATTCTCTTTTCGAATGCAACGCAAACCATGTTTTCTTCGAATTTTCGGCTCCTGTTAGCGAACATTTTCTTTTGCATTCGAAAATCTTGGCTCTTGGTCTTTTGGATAATGCTTCCTTTATCCTTCCCTTTCAAATCAATAATTTCCTTACTTAAATCCTTTGTTCATTTCATCTCCTTTCGCCTTAAAATCTAATTTCCCAGCATAATACATTCAAGCGGTTCAAAGCCAAGGGCGAGCCCCCTCCCACAAAAAAAAAAAACACGTAATGTTCCATCACTGATCAGAAATGGTGTTTTCTTCATTCGAATTTAAATTTTCTACTTAATAATGTTCTAATTTTTTCTGTCTTATTGAAAATTGTTTTTTTCCAAACCCATGTTTTCATCGTAAATTACCAATCGCATTAACTAAAAACTTCCCTAAGGAAACCCCACATTCTTTTCATGTTATTTGATAAATATTCAGTGTTTATGTTCACTGATAACTACCAATTCCCGATGAACTAGGGAATCATCGGAATTATGGATGTAAGTTACTCTGTGAACAAACAAAAAAAAAAAAACAAAATAAAAAATAGACAAAAAAAAACGTTTCTAATGAGCATATATCCCACAATTTTATTGTAACAAATCTGTAATATTTAGCAGCTACCGTTGGTGTTTCGTTCAGGTAGGACGTGTCTCGAATTCAGCGGCAGCACATTGAAAATACAGAAAAATTCCCCTTGCGCCGAGTTTATGTCCGCCTTTGATGAGTCCAAAGATAAGAAAACGAAGAATTTTAATATTTTTTTTCGATAATCCATTTTTTTACTTTCGTGTTGGGTGGAACGTCATTATAATAGATTGTGGTAATATATTTCACAATTTGCATAGTAAATTTATTTGAATCGCCATAGTGATTATTACATTGATGATTTTTGTGTATTTTGTTTTTCTGATATTATTGGTGGTTTCCTTTCTTTTTTTTGTTTTTTTGTTTTTATTGTTTCATTTATCCATTTCGTTATAATTAGATAGTATGGCAAGAAGATGTTGTATTTTTCTAATATGCTTTCATCTGCGAAACAGGTTTCTCCATTATTTTTCATAATTCGTCTAGAATAGTTAACATATTTCATTTTGGATTTGTTAGCTTTTCCTCGAATTATTATTGTACGCAACTTACATATATGGCATATCGCTATTTCAGAAATTATATAGTTATTTTCAGCTTATACACGAAGGGCATTGTTTTCTTTATATGTAAATCATTTATCTGCTCCTTTCCGGTTAAGTCATCCACTTTTATTATCGTTATTTACTTATTACACTGAGACTATCTTTGTATGTAAGTGGAGTTTGTTCATATTAATACTATAAGTAAAATAATGATGGTTACTTGGTTTAATTTGTAAAAATTTAGTTTTTTCAGAGTTTATTTAAAGTTCCTTATTATGTGATGATCGGTAGCTTAATTTCATGTCGTTTTACTAGTATTTTGGCACTTTTTTACGTCTTTCTCTGTCGATTAAAAATTCCCTCGTGATTTATCGAGTTTTGAATATCTCTTCGAGCACAGTGCAAAAGTACGATTAAAGTAATGTGTACTGAAGAGGTTAGTAGAAGGAGAAGAATTTGGTTCTTTTATTAACCTCGTGGAAACCTGATGGAAAGCGATCTTTTCGGACGACTGGAAATCGCTGCGAAGATGAAATTCGAAAATTCGGAACTGAGATGAGGCGGTACAAAGCTGCGATGCCTGCTAGCGTAGGTTTTAATTCAGCAGTGGGTTGAAGGACAAAGAACAATTAGGTCCTAAGAATGAATACTATGGCGCTATTGTGAAGGGCTGCTATATAATGAAAGAATAATTGGAATTACTATAAGAAACGGTTTAAATGCGTCAGGAACTGGAAGCGGATCACAAAAAGTAAAATGGATATTTTATGAATGATGAATTTTGGTAGTAGAAAAAAATGTCGATCTACATTTAAATAAGTTTCGTTTCGAATCGCTTAATTAACACTGTATCCGGGAATTAATACGGCGAAGTTCGAATAAATCGAAATTTCAGGTGGAAATTTCGATTTCTAGCGGAATGAAATATTTTATAGAGGGAAACTTTGATATTACAGTGTTATTTCATATATTTCATTTAAGAGCGAGCATAGATGAATTAGTATATTGTATTTTAAATCATTTTAAAATTTTATTTCGCCATCAGGTAGATGAATTTATATCTATTTGTAAATAATATTGAAAATATTTTTGATCGGAAATAGGGTTTTCTGCAATTACGGTAATAAAAAAAAATATACACACACACACACGCAAAAAAACGTAAAACTAGTGAAGTAGTTTTGATTAATTGAAAAAGGATCTATTCGCGGTTAGAGAAAAGATACGGAGGAAATATTAGTCATAAAAAAGGACACAGCAACCACCGCAGAAGGAGGTGAATGTGAGCAAGCGACTACAACAAAAGTCGACAAAAAATAAGTTAGATTCCGTGAAGTTCTCGAAAAGCATCAGGCATATCAGAGAAACTAGCATTTCGAGTAATTCTTGAAATGAGTAATGTGCAGTTGAAATATTGTCGATATTTATACGATCGAAAACCTGTATTCCTAGAAACCAACTAAATAATATAGAGTGGAAACTAGAAACAGAGCACGATAGAGACGAATGAGGGCGAACAAGTCTGGTACAAGAACATGTTAAAATAATCAGAATAATACATACAAAAGAAGGTGAAAGGTTGTCCATCGCAAACATTAAACGTGCATTTTGATATAGAACGAATTTGGACGATCAGCCATAAATGGCTAAACGAACATTGACCGTACAACTAAACATACAGAAATCAGTCGAAAGGTCAAACAGGTAGAATATAACAATCGAAAAGCATTTCGGAAATAGTGCAAATAGAATAAAGCGGGATAAAACGGCGAACTTGATTTTGTCACGTTTCCGTGACAAAGGAAACGTTTTCAAGCTCCTAAAAAGGTCAATGTCACCTGTTGCCTTTAGAAATAAAAGATGCGTCGGCCTTACAAAAAGAAACTGTACATGAATGCACCTGAAATATCGAAAAGAATGACTCACTTAACCGAATGAACATCCACGACCAGAAAAAAACCTTTCTTTGTAAATGAGATGAATACAAAATTTCTCGTTACTTACAACATTTTTAGTTTATTTTTATATAAATTTTTGTCACGTATTGTTCAGTTCGATTTAATAAAAATCTTATAATAACTCTCGTGATCACGAAGCTTTGTCCTCGAAACGCGTCAGGTTAATAAATATCTATTAATCTATTAATTGTTTATATTAGTGTGTTTCTTCTTATTATATGTTAAATTTTTATTTGATTTTTTCGTGGCTACATAACGTATTGAAGCGTATTATCTTTAAATAAAATAGATAAAAAATTTTAAATAAAAATTAATAAATGCGTTTAGTTTCAAGGTCCTGAGGTTGTGTACAATTACCTAAGGAATCCTGGGTAAAGGTCCTTGGTTGACGAGCCCAAAAAAAAAAAAAAAAAAAAAAAAATACCTAAGGAATCTGTTACTGATGCGTATGCAATTTTACCTTTTGTCCATCCCGGTGTGGATGGGAAGGACCAAAAAAGAATGAAACTTACAGGAACAAAGGGGCATGCCATCAAAAGAAAATACGACGGGTGGTTTTGACAATCGAATAGGGGGTTCTCTGTCTGTTCATAATTCCTATAGCGTGTCTAAAAAATTAAATGAAATTATTTCTTCCACCGCCATTTCTCCGTGAAGATTCCTTATTAATGAGCCAAATTAGAAGAAAAAAACAATAGCACAGACCCGATAATAAGATAAAAAATTATATCGACCCGTTTAAATTAAACTCAAGTGCCAGCTACTGAAACGGAGGCCATATGCGTCCGACATTTGGAAGAGATACTAAATTAAATTAACTAGATTGTTAGGGAAATCCGGAAATTGGAGGATACTATGGATATGCGGACGAATGTTGTGCAAGGAAAGGTCGTGCTAGGCCCGGTCTGGTACTATTTCGCCTAAAAATGGAATGATCCATAAAAAAAAAAAAAAAAAAAAAATAATAATAATAATAATAATAATCTGAAAAAATCAACTTGGCAACACGGAGGTCACGTTTGGTAGGCAGAAAAAAAGATAAAAAAAAGCGGTTAGAAAAACGAAAGAGACCGATAAATAGCATAGTTGAAAGGTTGCGATTTTGCGACGCGCGGTATTGAATTGCCATTGTTCGATGGTAGCATTGGTAAAAATGCGTACGGACAAATTAGTGTAAATTTCCGGTTATTTTTTCGTTTCTCCCCGGTAAATTATAATCGCGATATCTAGTTCGAATTTCATCAATATACCTGCACACATTTCTTAGTATTATTTCGCGCCGTTCATCCTGCCTTTTTGCCTTTTCGGGTTTTTTATCAAAAAGCTTCTTCCGGCTTAATGTAGCTCGGTACGCATTTCAAACGCCCATACCGCCAGCAAATGCTCTATCTCCGCTTCTCGGCCACACACAACAACACTAACTACCCCGGCGCAGCGGTCAGATCCTTCGAATTTTTAACCGAGAAAGCGTCTTTGACAAATAATGTCGCGTTTGCCCGCTGCCGAGACCGCCCGAGAAATTGAACCATTGTTACCAAAATTTTAATATTTTTCTAGCTCGGTCATCAAAGGTCGTAAGAAATGCCGAATCCGTCTCAATATGCGGAAAATCACCGCGTACTGACTGCTTTACGCTATGAAGTCGCAATTTGTACTGGCTTGGGTCTTATTCTGAAGGAAACTCTGTTCTTCTATCTTGAATATTATTATGTTGTCGCTTGTGAATAAAACAAAAATTTAGAGTCAGACTAATATATGTAGTAATGAATAAATCATTTATAAAAACAAATCGAGCAGGCAAAATAATATACATATATCTAATATTTGTATATTGAAATATTTATTGCAAATTACGTTTTAAATGAAATGGTATTCAATTAGATTTCGGCAACAGAGAATGAAAAAAATTGTCATCCATTAAAAAATTATTTTCGCTTAATTGCTACAAATTTTTGTGTTTTTTGTACGTCAAAAGTATATTATTATAAAATATTTGGTTAATCGAATAGCGTCTTTTTATATTCTCTTTCTTTTTCCTTTTTGTAATGTTAAATCGTAATCTTTTGGCAATTTATTGAATGAAAACATTTTAAATGGTAAGGTTTTTTTTTCTTTCTTTGTTTTTTTTTGGATTTGTCGAAAAATGGCGTCTATCCGGCAGACTTAACAGATTATAAAAGAAAGAAGAAAAATATTAGAATCTAATTTGATTGGACCCGGAGGAAATAGAAGAAGCAGGAGTAAGAATTTTGAAAAGTATTTCTATTCTATTACTATGTACATTTCCTTTTTTTTTACTAAACGGAAAGAAAGAAAGAAAGATTTATTTGCATAAACAATAACATTGCACTCGTGACATAGTTGTTAATATGTGTACCGACACGAGTGCTTTATTTGTGTTAACCTTTAAAGGTTTATCTGGTGATAAGTTATAAATTTTTTAAGGATAATTTTTGAGGTCGTTTTAAATTCCATGTTATATGTTCTTAACGGATTTTTCGGTTTTTTGGCGGTAATCGGTTAGTTTGAAGTTATACACCGTTTTAAAGAGAATATTAATCGTAATTTATGTTTCATATTTGAAGTGTATAAGTCGGAGGACCATTCGTGAGTTATCGATGTTTATTTGATATTTTTGTCGTTCGTGAACCATTTGATTAAGATTCCGTACATTATGCTTGTATGTGTGCGAAATCCTACAAAATTAAGTTGTACCAATTATCCGTTTCAGAAATCTTGATCCACCTGCATTGTGTAATGGAACAAGATTGATTATTAAGAAATTAATGGACAATGCGTTATTGAAGTCACTATTCTTACGGGGCAAGCATCTATGGTAATGATGTCTTTTTCCCGAAAATTTAATTTATTCCTTCTGATATACCGTTTCAATTAAAACAGTTACAATTTCCCATACGATTCAGCTTTGCTATGAGCATTAACACGACTCAGGGACAGTTTCCTTCAGGTTGTTGGATTACATCTTTAGAATCCCTGTTTTTCTCATGGACAATTGTATGTAGGTTGTTCACGAGTTGGTTGTGGCAATAAATTATTTATTTTTACATCGGAGGGAAAGACATTAAATATTATGTACTCAGAAGCTTTACAAGGATTAAAACGCGGGCAACGCCGCGGGTGCAGCTAGTGAATAATAATAATCGAAGCGGAATGGCGCAGTAACGGAAAATTATTAAACTAGAAAAAGTTGGAAGACTCGACCGGTTGCATAGGTAGGAGAAAAACGTGTTTAAAAAAAGAAGGAATATCTGACCAGCGTCTAGGTGGAATTTTTTGTATAGGGAAAACCAGTTAGAAACAGGAATTTTAGAGAAATAGAGGTAGGAAGACATTTACATTCTGCACCTATATGGCTGGGGACCCGGAGGAAATGGACGCGGATAGAATGGAGTGTGAGAAGATTGTAAATGAGGGAACGTATGTGAAGGATTATAAAGTCGTAGAAGTGGGCGGGAATATGGGAGGAATCAGCTTGGAGGGCGCGCTCATGAAGGCAGCGATAATCAAATAGTTGGAAAAGGTGAGAGCAGATGTACACAATGGAACGCAAGACGGCTATTAATTCAGCGGTAAAGATAGTACAAAAAAAAAGGAAGACGGATTTAGAGTAATTTATATTCGAGAAAATGAAAAAGGCTTCAAAACTCCATGAGCTCCCTTGAACCATCTGTAAAATTGGTCTTATTAAGTGGAAAACCAGAAAATTTTCAGTACCTTGAATGACTATTGTAGTGTGAGGAAGTGTTTGGAAGAAAAAGAAAAGTAGAAATTTTGTGAGAACGAGGAAGACGAGAAGGGGAAAGATTACAAGGAATAATGGAAGGTGAAAAAGAAGACACGAAATATTTGCGAAAGAATAGGAATCTATTCCTAGGAGCAATAAAGCATTTCGCTTAACTGGGAATTCATTTTCATTCAATTCTAGAGTTTACTAGCTACAGTGTAGTATCTTTAAAGAATGGCTCATTTCGCGATCGTCGCAAGTATTCCCTTTCTAAGATTCCGTACACATATAATGTACGGAATCCTAATAAGATGGTTCAGAAACGGCAAAAAATATCAAATAAAAATGAATAACTCACGAACGGTTTAATTTATTACTTTCAAAATTACAATTAAAATTCTCTTTAAAACGATCGATAACTTAAAGATGACCGATTACCCTGGGCGACAAAAAAAAACCAAAAAACCGTCAAGAAGGTATTTAAAGTGACCTCAAAAATCACTTAAAAAATCATAACCCATCACCCAATACACTTTTAAAGGTGAAATTCAATATATAAAAAATAAAATGTAGGTGTCCTTTCATAAAATTAAAAGATTACGGTACAGAAGTTATGTAAAGTTGCTGAAAAGTTCAAAAAAGCGCTATAAATGACGTGTCCCCCCTAGCGCCGCGAATATTACAGCTAAAAATTTTGAACACGGTTAAAAATATACGCGTCCCCGTATATTTCTCTAGTTTGGAACATCCGAATTTCCAGCTTTAAAATTAGACCTTCGGAGCGCCGAAAGCTCGAAATTTTGAAAAAAGCTTTTTTTTTCCCCGGCCTTGTGATATATCACTGGAAAGATATGTCAGGAACAAAACCGTATTTCATTTCCTTAATGAAACTTTCAAAGTTGCCGAAAAGTTAAAAAAAACGCGTAAACTAATATGTAGTCCCCTGTTTGCGACGCGAGTATTACAGCTAAAAATTTTAAACAAGGTTAGAAATATGCACATCCACGTTTATTTCTCTGGTTTGGGACATCTAGGTTTCTACCCTTCAATTAGCCCCTCAGGCTCCAAAAGCTCGAATGTTTTGAAAAAAATATTTTTTTGCCGGTCATATGACATATTGTTGGAAAGTTGAGACCAAACGGATTTTTATAATCGTCGAATCGAACTTTGCAAACTGATTCGGTTCTCGGGCCTTGGTGGATCGTGTTCTTACGTATTTTTCGTTCGGACCGCTATTATTTTCAACGACTCCATTCGCAGTCTCGCTGACCGTTCTTTGGAGCAATAGAATACTCGAGAATTAATTTCAAACTCGGCAGAAACGGAACTGAATCTCCTCTCCAATTTTTCGGCATTTACCGATCTCTTTTCTTACGGAACTGTCTCCTCCCCGTCGCAGTCCTACCGATCACCTCTTCATCTTACCAATCATCGCGCGCATCCCTTTTCTCTGGCATGATCTATATCGATCTGTCTCTCCCCAGCCAGCGGCAAGTTCCCACACATTCGCATTTACCCTCTCATTACATTATAATTAATTAATGATATACTTTTATTTATTTATTTATTAATATTTTTTGTTTTTTCCATGTAATGTTCATATTACATATCCCCGTATCCCGAAGAAATAAAAATTTCGGTAGAAATTTTTATTTGATTACCTTACCTAACATCCATTGTTTTGCACTTATATATTAACAATTATTTACATCTGGTGGATTTTTTCGTTTCTTTATTTACAGTTATTATTATTACGATTATATTTATTTTCCGGTCATTGTCAATTTCTCCGTTCTCACTACAAATTATCTATTCTTATTTCTACATTAGATCCGGCTTTATCGGCTCGGACGTTTTCCTCCACAATTAATGTTATATTTTTGCACCAAAACACATCTTCTTTCGTTCCGACAATTGTGCCTTTTCGGAGAGTTTCTAAACATACGCCGGGTATCATCAGAGATTGACCTTTTTATGTTCATCAAACGCGGCTCAATATTTTCTACGGTTCGTAGAATGATTTCCTTTTTTTTAAATTTGTGTATTCTCGTTATACTATTAGTCGCACGAAAGTGGCTCTTTGTTTGTTTTTTTCAGCTCACACCACCGTCAATGCTTTTTGTTTCGTGAAAAGTCCGTTTAGGTTGACGATACTTAATCGTTATAGCCGCTATACAACCGGTTTTCTCCGTCTACGTGCTGATTTCCTTTGGCCGGTCGTCTAGATCTCTTTTATCATTTCTGGCTGAGCAACAAACGAGAGCTGCACGCTATTAGTTCGCACCGATTGCCATTATATAAATTTTCGACCTCTCGATGTACGGTTTTTTGTAATCAACCGTTTTAGTGCAAAACGCGTTTTACGGTTCTATATTCGGTCCTGGATTTTTGGAAGACTGGAACATTTTAGTACCAATAAATATTTCATACGTTTGTAATTATTTTCAGCCCAAATATTTTTTAAATTCATTTATTTTGTCTGATATAGACTGCTTTTTTAATTTTTCCGATGTTTAATTTTTGTTATTTTTGAATTTATTTCTTTTACAGTACTGTATAACTCTGCCTGATGCGTGAAAAAGAACTGGACTGAAAATATTTCTTTTGCAATTAATTATTATACAAATGTAAAGAGTATAGTAAATCTTATTAAAATGTACTTTATAGGAATAGAATGCTCAGTGAAAAATACAGGATATTACAAACTTAAAATCAGATTTCTTTGTTCTGAATTTAGTATTATGCAAATGAAAATTATAGTTGCCTTTAATTTAATATACGGAATCCTCAGCGCACGAAACATCATGCTTGACTGAACTTGTTTTGGAATCGAAACAAAATTAATGTCTCCAAAATTTTTTTTATTTCACCGTTGCTGTAAATTCTGTTTTAATTCATACCGAGCACTTACATGTTTTATCAAATCTACCGATAGTTTGTCCAACGTTTTTTTAATGAATCCGATTTTTGGAACTATTTATGTACTTTTTATCTTGCGAAGGATGTGTGTACATTGTCACCACGTCTGTATCTCCAACGTGTGTTTTATATATTCTTTTTTAGAATCCATACAGTAGCTGGCATTTTCGTTGCACAACTTGAATCTTTTTATTTTTTTTTATTTTTAATTTCTCTCGAATTCGGTATTTTTTCGAGTTTTTCACATTGCTTATCGTGACATTTATTTTTAATTCAGTGCAGTTTTTGTTCCGATTTCGATTACTGTTTTTTGCAGTCTGCTTTAAGTGTTTCTTTAATTGTCCTCTCCTTCAAGTAACTCTTCTATCCCCCGAAAGCGTTTCTTTCAGCGACGTTTTTTTTTTTTTTCGCCTGTTCCCATTTGCTCCAGACTTTTCCTATGCTTGTCTTATTAGTTGAAAGATATTTTTGTTACTTTGTTTTCCTTCGTTAAATTTTTCCCGCATTACTCGTAACCCTTCCGTATTTAACTGTACTTTTTTCCATTACAGGCTTTTCATTTTGCATATTTGCCACAGTTATCTCTTAGTTCTACATCTTTCATTTATTAGAACAGAACCGGTTTAATTCCTAGCTCCATCGTATAAACTTTTCTGTCGTGATGTTCGAAGTATTCCTGATTTTAATATTGTTCGGCAAATTCGATAAGACGATTATCTTTTCATCGATTTTTCAAGGTGGTATGTAAGCACCAATCTCTCTTCTGTTGTTATTACGTCCTAGCTTCGCACTGAAATTTTTGAGGATAAGCGTAATGTTTTTTTTTGGTCACTGTAAAATTCTCCTCCTGCTCTTAATCGCCCCTATCCCCGATTTCGGTGCAATAGCTCGCGTTATAATTAGTGATTTAGGGTTTATATTTCATTTTGTGGTCATTATTCAGTCCGACTTCACAGACTGTTAGTTAAGTTTTTCATCCCGGCCGAATGAGTTTCGTTCGTTTCAAATCTTTTTACCTCTAAAATTAGGTCGCTTAATTTGTTGATTAATGTTAACTCCGCACAGATTCGTAGCAGCCCTTCGGCCAGTTAGATATAACCTGACAGAGACTAAATGACATTGGTTTTCGATGTTCATGAGATTCCAGAATAATTGTCAAAGTTGCTTCTTTCTGCTCAGTTATTCAAGCATGAAGTATTCGGGAAGAATACTCGAAGAAAATTGTACTTCCAGACCTGAGATACGTAGTAGGATTGAGCAAGCGAGAAGAGCATTAATAAGAATGAAGAATCTATTCACACTTCAAGAATTGAAATTGGAACTGAGAATCAGACTCCTGAGGTGTTACATTTTCTCCATCCTACTATATTATGTTTGCAAATGCTGGACACTAGACTGAACACTAGGAAAAAAGACCTGCACTTTTGAGATGTACTGCTACCCACGTGTTCCAAAAATATCATTGACTCAAAAAGTGAAGAATATTGAAGTGCTTAACAGCTTGGGAAAGAATTTTGAACTCCTAAAAACCATCAATAAACGAAAGCTACATGAATATTTGGGACACATCGTGAGAGGATCGAGGCATACCATATTCTAAGAATACTATTAATTGCCGGGAAGAGATGCAAAGGAAGACGTTAAATTTAATGGATGGACAATCTTAGCAGTTGGTTCAACTGCTCCTCAATAGAACTTTTCCAATCAGCCGTTGATAGAAACAAATTCCAATTGTGGATCACCAACTTCCAAAATGGAGACGACGGATGAAAAAGAAGAAGATTCAATCGATTCTATGGAACGTGGTTTTCTTCTGCAACATATTCAACCACGCTCATTCTTGGTAGCGATGAAACTGTTATTTTTGATTATTCATCTCAGACGCCTCGAATTTGAAAAACAGATCGGAAGCAACCGGAAGCAACCGGAAGCAATCGGAGGCTTGTTTAAATAGGATAAGACACGGAGTGTAAACGGGATCATGCAGAATTTTCGAAGGCTACTTTCCTAAGGATTTCCGACTGTATCTTGATTTTGGTCCACGACTGCTTATTTGTTAACGACTTATTCACAGTTAACCTTCCCATCTTTGGGGGTCGTTCCACCATCTGCCATCTGCGGAGGTGAATTCCCATTTCGCCTAATTCCCAATTCGCCTAATTCCCATTTCGCCTAAAATTAGGGTCGGGTTACTCAGGTAATAAAAAAAAGGTCAGACAAACATACGAATGATTTCGTGTTGGCAACAGCGCGTCATCATTATCGAATTTTAAGCAGACTAAACGCATCATTTTTTTTTCTATTTGATTCCACTGTTAAGGTTTTTTTTTCTTTCCGAAATACAACAAAAAGGTTTATATGAAAATCAGAAGTGAAAAAATACCGCTAAAAATGTTTGATGTAAATATACGCGAAACGACCACTCCGATTAATATTTGCGAGTTATTTTATTGGATGTCCAGTGCTGTATAAATCCCACCCGCCTTATCAGTCAGTATATAAAAGCCTTATTGATGTTTAGTGTGACAAGAACATTAAGGTTTGGAGTTGCAGAAAAAATAATAAAAAAGCTAAATTATAATTAGGTGTAGTTTCGAAGTGGTCGCGTTTATGTAAGAAAAAAGGAATAAAAATCGAATAGAATTAACAATAATGACATGACGTCGAATGATTATTACAGCGGTAATTTTATTATTGATTATTAAAATTACAATTATAAGTACATACAAAAAGTAAATGTTAAAATTAGGAAAACATAAATAAAGCTCCATTTAGTTCACCTTGCCTTTTTGCCTTTTCTAGGCTTTTTATCAAAATAACTTCTTCCGGCTCAACGTAGCTCGGTACGCATTTCAAACGCCTATACTGTCAGGAAGTGCTCTATTTCCGCTTCTCGGCCACGCATAACGAAACTAGTTCGCTACCCCTGCGTAGCGGTCAGATCCTTCGATTTTTTAACCGAGAATGCGTCTTTGACAAACAATGCCGCGAGACCTTCCGAGAAATTGAATGATTATTACCAAAATTTTAATATTTTCAAAGGTCGTAAAAAATGCCAAATCCATCTGAATATGCGGAAAATCACCGCATACTGACTGTTTTACGCTATGAGGTCACAATTTGTTCTGGGTTGAGTGTTATGTGTATCAACGTTCTGAAGGAAACTATTCTTCTATCTTGAATATTTAAATTTTCGCTTGTGAATAAACCAAAAATTTAGAGTCAGGCTAATATAGCAATGGGTATATCATTTATAAAAACAAATCGAGCAGGTAAATAATATATATATATATATATATCTAATATTTGTATATTGAAATATTTATTGCAAATTACGCTTTAAATGAAATGGTATTCAATTAGATTTTGACAACAGAGAATAAAAAAAATTATCATCCATTAAAAAATTATTTTCGCTTAATTGCTATAAATTTTTATTTTGTACGTCAAAAGTGTATGATAAAATATTTGGTTAATTGAATAGCGTCTTTTTATATTCTCTTTCTTTTTCCTTTTTGTAATGTTAAATCGTAATCTTTTGGAAATTTATTGAATGAAGCATTTTAAATAGTAAGATAGAAGGTTTTTTTTCTTTGACTTTTTTTGGATTTGCCAAAAAATCTGGCAGACTTAACAGATTATAAAAGAAAGAAGAAAAATATTATAATCTAATTCGATTGGACACTGGGGAAATAGAAGAAACAAGAGTAAGGAGGACAGTGCCCCTTTATTCCAATCTTCTGCGCTTTGGCCTCCCCACTCCTTACAGTGCCAAAGCCATTCTTGCTTTCTCCTCTCTCAATATAGTTCCTTTGTTAGCTTTCTTTATCTCCTCAATTTTTAATCTTTTCCTTATATAATGTACAGTTCTCTGCGTTGGGTAAGTTCTACTGTTGACGTGCCCAAAAAATTGAAAAAAAAAAAAATTTTTTTTACTTTGTCAGAAACTCTAATAACAACATTTTTTGCGTTTTATTTATTTTTTTCATTCGAATTATTGAAATTACTTGAAAAACATCGTCATTATAATAAACGTGACTAATTTGAAGAGGAATTTTTCAAAGTCCAACAGCAACAATTTAGGCTTCTGGAGAAGTTATTTATACCTTAAAATTCAATTTTAGAAGTATGTTTAACAACATACGCCAAGTTTTACCGTTTCATCTTGTAGAATGGGGAAAAAAATCATGACTGTATCTTCTAAATTTTTTTTATACCGTGCGACACATCTAAAAATGTAATAACCCCTTATTACTACCAATCTTTCGCCATTTTTTAATCAATTGTCCTTATTTTCACTGCTTTCTACAACTAAAAATCTATTGTTAAAGATTATCAAATATAACAAATATACTCGAGGGATAGATATAAGAATATTTAAAATATACATTTTTTTGATATGGTGCTTTTAAATCTATGCTCATTTATTAATCCCATAAAAGCCATGAACTGACCCCATATAACAGGGACTTCACCTTGTTTATTCCTTGCTTACTCTTCTTTTTCTGCTGTACACAGAGTTTAATAGTAAATCTAGTAATTTTTCTCGTCCTAATATCCAAATTTTGACAAATCTCTTGTAATCGTATACGTTACTGTTGATTATTTATTCAAATCCGAAGCAGTATTTAATTTTTAAATTCTTTCGATTTGCAAATTCACTTTTTTTGAATTAAAGAAAAATGGAATTAGGTTCAGGAACTTTTGTTAAAAAAAAGAGAAACACTGTTTTCCTAATTTTAACATTTACTTTTTGTATGTACTTATAATTGTAATTTTAATAATCAATAATAAAATTACCGCTGTAATAATCATTCGACGTCATGTCATTATTGTTAATTCTATTCGATTCTTATTCCTTTTTTCTTACATAAACGCGACCACTTCGAAACTACACCTAATTATAATTTAGCTTTTTTATTATTTTTTCTGCAACTCCGAACCTATATGTTCATGTCACACTAAATATCAATAAGGCTTTTATATGCTGACTGATAAGGCGGGTGGGATTTATACAGCACTGGACTTCGAATGGAATAACTCGCAAATATTAATCGGAGTGGTCGTTTCGCGTATATTTACATCAAACATTTTTAGCGGTATTTTTTCACTTCTGATTTTCATATAAACCTTTTTGTTGTATTTCGGAAAGAAAAAAAAAACCTTAACAGTGGAATCAAATAGAAAAAAAAAATGATGCGTTTAGTCTGCTTAAAATTCGATAATGATGACGCGCTGTTGCCAACACGAAATCATTCGTATGTTTGTCTGACCTTTTTTTTATTACCTGAGTAACCCGACCCTAATTTTAGGCGAAATGGGAATTAGGCGAATTGGGAATTAGGCGAAATGGTACCAGACCATCTGCGGACAGGCCCCGTCCGCAGGAGCACGGAGTGACCGGTTACTACATGTGTATACCCTGTGAAGAGATACGCATATAGTTTTAGTACTTTTATAAGTTTTTCTACACTCATCTTTATTCTATGTTATTTCGTAATTTTCATCTTCTTAATTATTCCCTGTTACGGGGATCACTCTACCCGGAAAGTAACGTTTTAATTTCTCGCGTTGGCGTAACAATGAACGAAAATCAAATCTGGAACTTGTATTCCTTGAACAGTTGAAACTTCTCTTTATAAGGAATCGTTTACACTGAAACAATTTGTCGCATCTTATAATTAACTCTTTTCAATGATGTCTCTATAAAATTTTCCGTTCAGTTTTCTTTGAAGTTTACAGTGACTCGATGTTAAGACAGTTTGTCGTGCTCGTGTTTTTCACTGGCTATTTTTTTTTTTAAATTAAGGAAATAAATCACTTGAAGCAAGGTTCAGGCTATAGGGTGGGTAGGGTACAACTGACCATGCGAACTCGGCGGTAACTTCTTGGGTAACCTTCGCTGTGTGTGGTCGTGCGTTAACAATTGAATTCCTTTCGAAATTTTCATCGCTTTCCTTAAACTGGTGTCTTTAACTGACGCCCTATTAGTGGTCTGCCCGCGCTCCGTGAATTCTACTGAAATGATCCCTTCGTTGTCCCAAAACACGGTTGCCACTTCAACATCGGACGGATTTTCTATGACTCATTTTAAACGTGTATTACAAGTCAACTACTAATACAATTGTACACTAACCGAAACAGTCTCGCGTTCTATAGATAATACTAGCACAGATGACTTTGCTCACTCCTCAGCCGCCATTGTATGACTAACAATGCAAACTTTCCTTCCGGATGATCCTCATATTTTGCCGTTATTTTAAAAAATTAGTCTTCCCGTTCGCTCGTACATCGTGTACTTTCGTTATGTAATGATTTTAGTTCGTTCGTTTTCTCTGCTGTTCTGTAAAGTTTTGAATAAATTTCAACCGTGAACAGCGGTAAGTTGAACGAATTAAATACGAAAAAAGAGCTCCTCTTTTAAACCGTGAATGCGAAGCGAGTAACAAAAAAAGAAAAATACATTGCGCAGCAGCAGTACGCGAAGGATGGAAATTTCAAATTCCTCTTCGATACGGATGTTGACGTAATTAAAATAGCTGCAAAGTCAAAATTTTACGATTACAAAAGAATTTCAAAATGGCATACGTGTAACTTGTCAATTAGAACCTTTCAAAATTCCCACGATTCCTAGATAGTTTGGTGTATAGAATCTGTTATTGTATCTATAATTGACGGAAAGAAACTTTAAGTTATTCCGTTTCGGTAACATTTTCAAATTTTTCCGCATTATGCGATTATTGATAACTTTCTTTAAATTTGTAATTAAAATACTTCATTATATCTCGCCGCCGGATTTGATCGAACTGAGATAAATTAGGACTTTCTGAACGAATTTACTTCGGTTACTTAAGAACAATACGTTTGAACCTTATGGACGATATCTCTCTATTGAAACGGATTAGAACACGTGGGTCGTTTAGGCGCAACAGAAAAAACGATGAAACTCCGGCGAGATAAATGAAAAGTAGCTTACGTTAAACGTGCGATTTTCAAGGTAGGATTGAAATCTGTGTAGACGCGATAATAAATTTTCCTCTTTCCGAGAGTCAAGCAAGGAGATTTAAAATCTTTTCTAAGACATGTTTTTTTCGGAAATTTTCAGATTTTGAATAAACCTATATCGGCATATCGACGAATATATCGCTTATTGAGCGAAAATTAAAGAATATAAAATCAAATAAGCTGAGAACACCGACTGATTATATGGAAAATGGGCGAAAAAAAGACTTTCAATCTTCGCTATAAAGAAATTACCGGGACTATCGAACTAATTAAAACGAAAAGTAATTCGGTCATTTTTTTCCACCAACACGGAGACGGTATTACCTTCGGCTGTGTGCTATCTACCAACGTAGATTGTAAATTTTTGAAGCGGCGATGGGTTAAAAGAAATAAGGTTAATTTTAGTTTTTATATCTGTAATCTTTTTTTCTTATATTTTATTTTTATTCGAAATAATATTTCAAAATTATTTGGAAATACCGATTAGTATTATAGTATGCGATTTAAAAATATATCGGATAATTTGTAATTTTATGTATGAATTAATATATTTCCGTTTTTTGTGTTTATTTATTTATATTTCAAATGTCTGCACCAAAATGGGCTGTGCTTTTGATAAATTCTTCTTTTTTTTTTGTGGTCTGACTGCATTATGACAAATTATTCTCGTTAGAAAATAATAAACGTTACTAATTCTAGGACATCTTTATAATAATTTTACTTTTAAAAATAAACGTAAATATCCGCTACACAGTTTAAATTGTACGCGCGAAAAATAACCTTTCATAAATCGACCATTCCAAAAATTTCGCTCGGTTCAGATTAGAGCGGAAGGCAGGAAAATATCCTCCACATATCCCGATGACACACGATGATTGTAAAATGTGCCTGAAAGATCTCTGCTCGAAAAATTTATCTTTACTCGAGTATGTTCTATACGCAGTTAACATATCGTGGTGGTCAAAAATTTTCCTGTTAGCGGTATCAGGATATTATTTTTAAAAATCAGCAATTTTTAAAAAAATTGTTAAGCTACAGCTCTCTCCAACTATAATATGTTTTTTTCAAATTTTTTTGGGCTCGTCAACCGGAGGAACCTTTAACCGGAAACAATTAGAAAAGGAGGGAATCAATTATATCTTGATATGGTCAGATATTGTTAAGAGAAAGGAACAAATAATGGGAACAATGTGATTAGAGGGAAAAGATAGGACATAAGAGGCGCAATGTGGAGTAGCAAGACCGAGTATCAATAAAATGGAATAGAAAGCAGAGCACTCAGAAGAAAGAAATCAACACTTAATAAACACATGATCCGCATCGCAAACACGGTCTTCGTTTGAGTGGAGAGGACACTATGAAGAGGCAACCGACGAAAAACGAAAACGGGAGGAAGATAATAGATTATGGCTTAAGAACGCAGACGAATAACGGAGACAACAACAGAACGACGAAGTGAAGGAAACAAAGAGAACCACGGATTATTGGCAGGAAGACTAGGCTGAACAGACAGAAACGTACATATGTAATACCAAAGGCTGAGATGAAAACCTTTGCACAGCGGAAGGAGATTAGACGATGGGACCTTTTTTAAAGAAGAAGTGAGAAGAGGTATCAACCCGAACTATAATATATCGATTTCCCATTATGGGAGTCGGAAATATTTTCATCTTTTGCAAACAACTTTACACTGTTATTACATATTATTAGAAATAAATAAATCTCGTTAAAAAAAAACAAAACAATTCTCCTACACATCGAAATGTGTGAAATACGCTCACAATTGGTCAAAAATTAGTAGCATAATTCTGTAATTCTAGTTTTATTTTATTTTTTATAAATAAATAAGTTGTAGGTCTCACACGGTTAATTTTGCCCATTACGTGTTTGTCCGAGGCTCTTATTATCGTTCATTTAAATTGAACACATTAATTCATGCTTATTATATAAATCGAAAATAAATAATCCTAAATTAATATATGTCTAAGTAAATACAAAAAAACATGCGCATACATAGTGATATAAATTTCACTGCTAGGTCTCTGTTCAGGGCGCCATTTGATATAAATTTCACTGCTAGGTCTCTGTTCAGGGCGCCATTTGTCATAAATCGATCTTGTTCCTGATTAGACTGTCCCTCTTACGGGAGCTATATGTTACAGATCTGGACTATTAGTCCCTCTATCGGAGCGCATTTGTTGTAAATCTACTTTTGATTTCGATTTTCCAACTTAATTGAATAAAAAAATATAAAATAAAATATAAACCAAAATATCGGGCGCCAGAGACAAGAACGGCTTGTCACCACCGGATAGACACTCTGCCGCGCAGAGATCTAGGCTTTTATTACGAAAAAAAAATATATATATATCTCGCGAAAATCCGCCGTTCGAAGGCGTAGCGTGTGTCTCCGCGTTGGAGATATCACGGGCTCACCACGTGTTCAAAAAGAAGCCTTATATAAAAAAAAACGCGTGTATTTAAATGGAATTTAAATACAAAATAAAGAAACAAAAAAACACAGGGGAAACAAATTCCACACATTACAACAAAACCAAAAAAAAACGAAATTTTTGTCAAAATTTGTGATATGTACGCGAAAATTCACGATGGCTAGCGGTACAAATCGATACACGTAACGACGTGCTTTTACCCCTCTATTAAACGATCGACCATTATAGACTAGAGCAACGAACTAATTCACTCTCGTGATATAGTGCCATGCACACACGACGATCTCGGTACACGATGGGCTATTCCAAGCGACATAGTTGAATCGCTGAAATTACCCCGTACCTTATCAATTAATTCGAACGCCGTCGAATTTTCTAGAATATTTTCTACAACCCGTATTATAACGCGACTACGGATTTCACAAACTTCCCTCAGCTCGATGTTCTCGGCTCAGCTGCTACCCGACGCGCACTCGCCTCGGACCCGTAGAGTACTCTTCACTATCGGCCGCTACCTACAATACACACGCACACAGTCTCACCTGACGCAGTCGTCTGTTCGACCGTGACCGGGAATTTCGATTTTAGCCGATAAGCATCTCCGATACCCACTACGATCCGCGATTACGTCGAATAAAACGCGGTGTTCGATAAATCACGAAATAAATGATTTTAATCAGAGAAATATATTTTTATAATTCGAACACCGCTAAGAGATAGCGCTATAGGTATCGAATCCGTTACAATAGATACACATCTATACACAAATACATAATGATAGCTTATGTATTTAAATTAGCAAGCATGATCTTCTTTAAGAAGTACAAACAGAAAAGTAACGAAGAAGGAATGACGCAAATAAAAACCAAGAAGAAAGTATGTAATCAAAAAAATCGAATAAATGGAAAAATTTAGGGCTCAGCTTGGTTTTTACTCTTTGAACCATTCTTTCGGCCATTTTACTACTTCCTTTTTCCTCACACCAATTCTATTTTCGTTTAAAATATGATTGGGGATATTACTCATTAATTTAATTAATGCTATCAATTCGTAGATTTGCCTTTCTAGGATAAATGTAACATATATATGTAATACATTTTTTTTTCTTGTTATTCGAGTTTTTTGCCTGTTTAGTAACTTTATACTGTTGCTATTAAATTCAAGTAATCTATAATAGTAATATTACATCTTGAGAAACATTTCATGAAGGTGAGGTTGTATATTACGATAAAAGGATTCGGGATTAGAGAATAAAAGGGGATGAATATCGTGCCATATAGTCTACGATAACATTCTCAGGAAAGAAGGTTGTGATAGGTTAAGGCACTTGGCTACTGAATCAGAGGACACGATTTCGAGACTTGTTTCGATCCAGATCCGAATCGCTCCCAGGTATATATATAACTAATCTGAAATTGAGTACCAGAGAAATTTGGGAAAATAAAGGCGGATCCCAAGTAGAAAGGAACTGACCCTCCTACTCTCGTTAGTGCCGTTAGGCTTACTGTGAACCCCGTAACTTCACAATCTCCGGCGCCCTGTTTAAGGGGGTGTCGGACTCCCGTTACATTATTATATTAGAAGATGAAAATTTAGATAGAAACTGATCAGTTTGAACAGCAGATCGAACTAATGAATCAGCCGGTTAATTACCCTCAATGCCAACATGGCCGGCGATTTGAATCTCCTACAAATAGAGATACTGTTTGACTAAACAAATATTCCACACTTATTCAATAAACTATGCAACGCGATTTTCATTGTGTTTAATCGACCATGTTCATGATGTTTTACTTGAATTTTAAAATTGCAAATTTCAGTAATTTAAAATACGCCAATTTAAAGGCGTTAACAGTTCTGTTATTGATATTTTCATCTTAATTTTCGTAAAATGGTTGCATAATCACTAAAGAGTAGTGAGTTTCACTCCGGAACTTTACGATGGGGTCGTCAGTAATTAATATTCATTTAAGTAACAGCATATTAAATTTTCAAATGCTAATGAAATTGAGCAGGAAAAAATCTGGCTATTATAAAAACGAAAATCATTTAACTATTTCAGATATCGCTTACGAGATATTTAAATATTTATCATCATCGTTGCCGTCTCGAAAGCATTTCCCCGCCCATTAAGCTGAAAAGGAAATCCATCTCGGTGTATAGACGAGGTACAAAAACGAGAAAAACTTTGAATATTTTCTTCGAAATTTTTCGAAAAAACTTTTTCAATATATTCATTCGTTAAAGCGTACTTTAAAAAGCTGAATAAGAAAGTTTTTTAAATCTGCGCGCCGAAATATTATTCGTATATTTACCTTTTTTTTTCTTCCTTAAACTTTTTTTTCGAATTATGCAGTTTGATGAGAATAAACTTATTCCGAAAACAACTTATTTATTCGTTTTCACTTTTTAAATGTTAGCGGAGTACTTCTTCTTTGTTTAATTTTTTCGATAATTATAAAAGAACGAACTCGTAAAATTATTTACGATTTTTTTTTTTTTTTTGCCTACCGACTCATAGGTCATCAACGCAAGTGATCATTAGTTATTTTAAGTGTCCTAGATAACGGCGCATCCGAACAGATGAAGCCGCTAGTCATAGATTAGTTTTCCATTTTTTTTTTTTTTTGAGCGTTTTGGTATTATCTTTAATATTAATAATGAGCGGTAAGCGCATCTCTGCATTGCTTTTTCTTTAGTCGTCTGACGGGATTGTCAGGAAGACCGGTAGTTTTCATACGCGATATTAATGTGTTTAAATTATAGCTGAATTCCGCATGCATTTTGGTATATTGCTGCTTGTATATCGCCAACACTGAAGGAACGTTGAGATCATTCTCGATTATAGTATTACGAACATAATAAGGCGCATTGGTTATTATCCTCAGTATCTTCGACTGGAACGACTGTATTTTTTTGAGATGCGTTTTTGCGGCTGATCCATATATTTCTAAACCGTATTTCCGGACAGGAGCTATGATGGTGTTATACAATAACATTTTATTGTTCAGACTGAGTTTGGATTTTCTTCCTATTAGTGGATATAATTGTCTCAGTAGCGACTTCAATTTTTTCTTTGTATTAATTACATGCAGATTCCATACTAAGCGTTTGTCGAAGGTTAATCCCAAATATTTAACTGATTGTATCTGCGGTATTTTACAGCTGTTATAAGTAACTGGAGGACATGTTTCTTGGTTATTTGTGAACGTGATATGTGACGATTTTTGTTCATTAATTTCGATCCTCCAGTTGAGAGCCCAATTTTGTAGTAACGATAAATGATGTTGAATGTACCTTGAAGCTTCATGACGATCTTCGTGCGCAGCTAGTATAGCAATGTCATCCGCAAATGAAGCTTGTAATGTAAACATTGTAGTCGGTAGGTCAGCTGTATAGATGTTATAAAGAAGCGGGCCAAGAACGCTCCCTTGAGGTACCGATGCTAATATCTGACGCTCGCTGGACAAGACGCCATTTATTTTTATTTGAAATGATCTACCGCTTAAATAAGACCTCAGCAGATGATATATTTCAATCGGGAAAATCTTCTGGGCTTTGTATAGCAAACCGTCGTGCCAAACACGATCAAAAGCTTTGGCTACATCAAGGAGCACTGCCGAGCAATACATTCCACGCTGTAAGACTGACTCAATTGCATCAACGAGCCTGTGACATTGATGAATAGCTGAATGCTTTGGTCTGAACCCGAACTGATGATTTGGAAGATAGGCATTCGCCATATTAAAAAGAAGTGGTTGAATTAATTTTTCGAACACTTTTCCAAATGTATCCAGTAAACTTATCGGTCTATAGGATGAGACATCTGTAACTGGCTTCCCAGGTTTATGGATAAGTATAGTTAGCGATTTTTTCCATCTAGTCGGAAAGTACGATAGCCGGAGCATAGAATTGTATATATATAAAAGTAGTAAAGATCCTCTTTTTGGTAGATGCTTCAAGATATCATTTGTTATTCCATCTTCTCCCGGAGCTTTATTATTTCGCAAACTTTTGATGCACGTACGAAGCTGATTTGGTGTAATATATGTGTAATTTTGACAATACTGCATGACGTTATTGTTACACTGTATAACTTCCTGCGTGTGTTGTGGATTTTCCATAGGAGGAGGTTGAAATATATTTTCGAGATAGTCGGCAAAAGTATTAACCTTTTCGTCATCTGTTCTGGCCCACATTGTATTTGTTTTTTTAATATGATAAGATGGAACACATTTCTTTGTTAGTACTTTCGCTGCTTTCCAGATTGAGCCATCGGCATTAGTTAGGGTGGAAAGGTAATGAGTATAACGCTCATTTTTGTAGTGTGCTATGGTTTTCGTTAGTTGGCTGCAAAATTCCCGGTATGTTTGGTAATTTGATGGGTATCTATTATGTTGCCATTTTTTGCGCGCTTTTCTTCTTTTGGCAATTAGCTCACGTATTTCAATGGGCAATATACTGCTAGTGTTAGCACTGGACTTTGCAGGTCGTGTTGATTGCTTAGCGCAATCCTGTATTATATCGGTTAGATAATTAACGGCAGTATCAATATCGTGCTGTGATTTTAGTTTTACATTTAAGTTCACTTGGTTATCTATTATATTTTCAAATTTGTTCCAATCAGTAGATTTATTTGTTAATCGACTGTCTAGTTTTGTATGTAGCGGAATTGTGTCTAGGACTTGTAAGACTGGTACGTGATCAGATGACAAGTCTGCGATTGTACAGCAGTTGTTGTGTAGATTATTTAATCCTTTATTGAAGTAAAAGTCTAGCACATCTGGCAGTCGGTTGGTATGCTTTGGCCAGTAGGTAGGTGTAAATGGTGAAACAACATCGAGGCGCAGCCCTCTATTCAGCTGGAAGAGTTGCGCTCCACGTTTATTTGGAACTCTTGATCCCCAGTGAGGATGTTTTGCGTTGTAGTCACCTCCACAAATGAATTTGCTGCCTTGGCGATGAAATAGTTCCGTGAGTTCCTGATTCGGTATGTAATACCTTGGGTGGCAATAAACCGATGTGACAGTTACTGTTTCATTAAAAGTCGTTTTTATTTTAATTGCAACAGCTTGGTAGGCCTCTGTTCGGCGAACGAAGTGTAGATGATGGTCAATGCTCTTTTTGACGAGTACAGCAACACCTCCCATTGCTGTACCAGAAGGGTGTGTTCCATGATAGCATCTGTAATTTAGTAACTCAAGGCTCGCTGGATGAACGACATGAGTTTCCGTTAGTAGGGCAATATCGATTCTTTTGGTCTGTAAGAAGTACTGTAGTTCATGTTTCTTCTGTTGAATCCCATTAGCATTCCATAATACTACTGTTAATGAATTTGTACTTATAGGGCTCAAATTCATAATAATTTGTCCATAAGTTTGGTTAACATGGATATTAATGGTGATAATAAATTTCGAAATTCGTTAAGAAAGGAAGTTAATGTTTCGGTAATTCCTTTTTGTTCGGTTGTATGTTGTGGAGCATTGTTATTGTATACTACTGATGATGCAGACGGAGGAAAAGACGAGGTATATTTTTTAGCAGCATTGGAGTACGAAGTTGATGGTAATTGCTTATGGATGGGTGGAAACGTGCTGGTGTCCGCCAAATTAAATGATGAAGCTTCGAAAGTTCTACTTATTGCACTCTGTTTAAATTTTTTACTATATTCTTGTTGGTAATATTCACATCCTTTATAGTTGGCAGGGTGTTCGCCACGACAGAAAAGACATATCGGTTTTTCTTCGGATGTTTTAGGACAGTCAGCGGTTATGTGTTTACCGCTGCATTTCACACATCGAGGTGGAAGATTACAATAAGTTTTCGTGTGTCCAAAATTTTGACAACGCATGCACTGGAGTAATTTACGACAAAAACAAAAATTAGCGCTAGTAGTAATGTTCAGTAGGCGGGAGACGTATTTTAAAGTTACAAATATCACCTCGGCAGATTTTCACCTGTACGATAGATCGGCTAGTATTTATTTCTATTATGAAACGTTTGCAAAATGATATTTAGCTTTATTTAAACGCGCGTTCATTTAAGGAAGCTTTCTATTTAAGTGTAGACTGTAATTTCGGCTTTCAAAATGAGATGTTCGGAGCAACGCAACAAGTTCCGAAAATTATCCAGGCGCATTGAAGAATATTGATAGAAAGTTAGGGTCCCGTTTGTCGGTAACGGAACTTTTAATCGTTACGAAAAGTTTGCAAATGTGCAAAAAAAGGACGTGACGGTGTGCGACCTAAAAAAATTTTTTTTTGATAATTCTGCTTTTTTCTTCTTTGGTGCTTGATCCGGTTACGTCATCTACTAACACAGGAGGTTTCACGTTATTCACTTTTTTTTCTGGTTAGACTGAAAGTCTCGATCAATCGGCATGAAAGGGCGAATAAGGAGAATCGGAGTCATAATTTATGTATTGCACGTGTTGCCAATAAGAGAATCGGTTTCTGGTACATTGATTATGTGCTGTATAAGAAGTGTAAATTTCACGCTATTATATGCATGACCTTGTCGTTTTTACACAGGGGGTAATATAATTGTAACATTTGTATGTGACGTTTTTGTATGGGTTGTATAAAGGGTTTAAAAATATCAGAGTCTGTTGAAAACAACTCTTCTATAAAAACCATATCATCTGTAGAGGTCATCCCCAGATAATGATTTATCATTCTTAAAGAAGAGTGCGTTTTAAGTGACGAGGTGGGGATGTTGGCAAAACTAAAAAAAAAAAAAAAAAAAAAAAATCAAAGAAATGTGAAGAGTCCTTCTTGTAATTCAAAAGGGAATTTAAAGGTTCTTCCATTTTTTTTCTAATTTTAGAAAAAGTAGAGGAGAAGGTTTTCAAAGAAATGAATTTCTTCGTATTTTTAGGAATTTTTTTTTTACGACCGTAACGAGTGTTGGGAGTGTATGAAGAAGGAAAGGTTGGAAGAGACAAAAGTACATTGAGACAGAAAATTTAAAAAATATTAGGGAACAATCTAAAAAAGAATGAAATTGAAGGCAGTTTGCCTTGGATAAATTCCACCGAGGAGAGTTTACAAGGCTTTGAAATAAGTTGGTGATAGAAAATTTGAAAAGGTGTCAATTTTAATAGAAATATGGTGTCGTTACCGCAAGAAAACTCAAAAATTTTCATGTAACAGTTGAGGCCATTAGTGGAAGGAGTAGTGATCGAGGAAGCTGAAAATGTTTGGACATTTAAAGTATGTACACGAGGAAGATGCGCTCGAGCTCTACATAAAACGATTAGGTCCCATTTAATTTATCGGAAAATTTCCTTGAAATTAGGAAGTTTTTTTAAATTTTTTGAGGAAGTATAGTTTTAAATTCAACAGAATCATTCTGTTTAGGGTTATATGATAATTAGTTAGACAATTTTTCCATTAAAACTCCATGCAATAATGTATGATTCGTAGTTTTGAGAATTTCTTCCCTTTATGTCATTTCTTGAAGAGAGAAATCATTGGAAAAGGCTATTATGATGCATTACATTATGAGTGAAATTTTTTGACGATATACATGTTGCTGATAAGGATAATTCTTCACTCATTCAAAAACAGACAATATTGATGTACCATCGACGTTTTGGTCGGTATCAATTAGATCCAATCATTGAAATTTGAGACACTTCCCATTATTGTAAAAGTATATTTTTTTTATTCCAATTTTCGTTTATTATGACGAATACACGAATGTAGTTTTTCGATTTTCAATAAATAAATATTTCGTTTTATATCTTTTCTCAAGGTAATGTGATTCCGTGTTCCACTCTATTGCTTTTAAAGATAGATAACGATTCCAAAACATAATTTTCTTTATGTCTCCCGTTTTTTTAAAGATAATCCACATTTCTGAAATAGAAGTAGAAAATATTGACCTTTTGAATAATAATAATAATAATAATAATAATAATAATGATTACTGTTATTTTGTCTATGAAAATTCTTTCAGATTATTTCTAATCAAGGTCGATCGTAACCAAACCCTGGCTGCGCGCCTCTGCTTCGGAGCCAGAAAAACTACTTTGATCCCTATTCTACACGCGAAATCTCACATTTCTCCTCTTTTCACATCTCCATTTCTCTGATTTCTCAAAAAATTCTTATTATATCAAATTCGCAAAGTGTCCCCTACTAGTCCTCCCGCTATACTGAATGTATAATCCTTTTCAAACGTTGTTATCCTTTTTCTTTGTCACTCTATTTAGATAGACATCTTAGGGATACTCGGACTCGATGAAATCCGAGACCGATTTCATTTTTAAAGGGTTATCTGGTGATGAGTTATGAGTACTTTAAGAATGATTTTTGAAGTCGTTTTAAATTTCTTGATTGTTTTTTGGGTTTTTTGCCACCCAGGTTAATCGATTAGCTAGAAATTGTAGATTGCCATGAAAAAAAGTTTAATTGTAATTTATGGTTCAATTTTGAAGTTTATAATTCAAATCGTTCGTGAGTTATTTATTTCTGTTTTATATTTTTGTCGTTTCTGAACCATTTTATTAGGATTCATGGACATTAGCTCAAGAATAGCGGAAAGAGGGGAAGGAGACTGAGATTTTTACACTCTCAGCGATGACCGACAAAAAAGAATCAAGAACTTGAGGGAAGGGAGGGAGAGAATGTATACAGCATTGGACGGAGTGGTAATACTGTTTGATGAAAGAGAAGAGCAAAATAAACTGCAAGCCAAGTGTTGAAAACATCGGGGATGTTTAATGCAGTTTTTAATTATCATTGTAATTTGAATTTGGTGTACTGGGACTCTAATTGAGATATAAATGTTGTTTAAGAATAATCGGAATACCTCCTTAAGGTAACTTTGAAATAAATTGCGCTCATATTGAGTTTTTACTTTTTTTATTTTTCGGCGCATTTTTATTGTAAATCTTGAAGTCGAGTGTTTTTTTTTTTTTTGTGAATCACTTTTTATATTATTGTTTAGCAACATTTTTAAAATTATAATTCAAGAAAAATTACTCGCTTTATAATATTAGCGCATTTAAAAGATATGCAATTTCCTTAAGATGTACATATTTGTTCAGTATTAAAAATTATTTTTCTTTTCATGACTTAATTAAATAAGAACTTAAAAAAAAACACATTATCGATTTCTTTTTGATAATCATCCTATGTAGTCTTGTTTTTGTTTTTTTTTTTGTAGTCTCCGTGGAGAACATTTAATCGGTCAGTAAAAACAAACAATTTTTCTTTTGGCTTTCATTTGATAACATCATGAAGCCCGCTGAAATAACGAACCGCACTGCTATTAATGTGGTACGATGAATTCCACCGTGATATTTACATAATTCGTATAAACAGAAAATGAAGGCGTTCTTTCAAGTCGTGAATTATCTGTTATGTAAGTACCGGCTAATAACGGATTAGACGGCATTAATTTATTAATTGTTTGTTCCGTTAACCGCATGATGTAACTACCTATTAATTTTAAAAATCCGACGTTAAATAATTATCACTTTAATTTAAACGTAGATTTATTACGTGATTTTTATCCGATCTATTATATTTCCTTTTTCAGGTTTGTTTGAAAATACTTCAAAAATGGACCGCTATTGTGCACATCAGTTTTTGTAATAAAAATGAATAACACACATACACACACACACACATAGGAAAAAAGAAGTGAAAAGAAAAAGAAAAAAAAACAGCTTTAAAAAACACTAAGCATAAACTAATGAAATAAAGTAAATAAACAGATAACTTTGTATAATTATTAATTGTGTTTATATTTTGAATATTAACATAGTTTGTTTACGTAATGGATTAACATACAGATAGACTTTAAAACGACATGCCGTTGTAGAAATTAATACGAGTAAATAAAACGAACGAACATCAACATACGAAAATTAAATGAAAAGTAATAAATAAATAAAGACTTAATTTACAAATGTACAAGGAAAGATTAGATATGGCTGGAGTATTTAATTTTTTTGAATATTTGTAATATTCAAGATTCTCGTGTAATATTTCGTCACATAAATTTTACTTTTACATTTTCAACGAATGGGGATGCTTTTAAAAGCGCGCATACATTGCATATGTACTGGTTGACAGTGGAGCGCACCTGGAATAATGCAAGTAAAACTTTTTTAGTACTTTTTTCGTTCGCACATATCCAGCGTCACATCCGATTAATAGTCATATTTACAGAATCCACGGTTAGCCAGTGAAGTATACACTTTATTAGCAATTTGGAAACCTGATATTTTTTCTTTTTCTTTTTACTTCTTTTGGTTAAAATCTGCTCAAATTTTAAGAAGCTATTCAATACGTAAATTCATAGAATGCTTTCCAATGGCAAACTTGATGATCAGGCTAATAACAATGATGATAAGGATAATAACAATTTCATATTTGTACATTTCCTTACTTCTGTGAATTTGTTTGATTTTCTTTTAAATTGTAACCTTTATTTACTTCGTTATTCAGAGTTGAATATTTCTTTTTCCCATCGTGCATTGCGAACACTGCCCTGTAGCTGTGGTCGGGCTTCTGGATGGGACTTATTCAGAAAAGTAAAAAAAGAGTAAATAAATAAATTATTTTTCACTGTTTTCCTGTTTTTTATGCTTACCACTTAGTGTTACAAGTAGTGCATGAAATAGTTTAACAACGAAAGTATTTTCTTGTTGTCCGTGCATTCAAAATCAGATTAAAACGTTAGCTTGCCGGCTAAATAAACTCCCTTGTTCAGGCCAAAAAAAAAAATACTCGATCATAGACGAAAAATTGCTGCAGTTTCAATTTGTAAAACAGCTGATGTAGATTTTCATTACCTTTCATTTCACCTCCTGTCGCTGCAGGAAGACTTGACAGAAAATTATTCGCAATTAATCGTGTGATTTTTTCCGGCGATCTTAATTTTAATAAAAAGATTCTGCTGAATTAAAAATCATTTAAATGAATTAATTCATCTCGCGATAGGACTGTAGACATAATAATTGTTGCGATCCGTTATCCGTTTTGATTTAAGTATTTAAAATTTTTCTGTTTAGTATTTTCATTTATATTTACTTAATTTAGTACGGTTGAGGCGAACAAGTTCCATAGAGATTTTAAGCTACTGGTGTTACTCGTTAGTTTTAATTTTGATTTATTGGGGTTATTACCTTCGGATTAGCGTACTCTCGCTTTTGTTCAGTTTATTTAAATAGTTGTTTTTTTTTATTTCCATTATTCGTATATTTCTTGATCATCTGGTTTCTTTTCCGTATCCTTCATCAGTTTTCATTTCTTCTTACTTTGCTCTCTAGTTTCTTGCTATTACCTTCATTTTTTTCATTTCGTCACTGCTGCATGATCTGCAAATATTGAAATAATCCTTTTCAGAGCTCTTTCTTCGCGTAAATTCGAACTAACTGACCTATCACCACTTTTTTATTAGAATTCCATAATGTACGAAATCCTAATAAGATGGTTCAGAAACGACAAAAATATGAAATAAAAATCAATAATTCACGAACGATTTGAATAATAAACTTCAAAATTGAACCATAAATTACAATTAAACTTTTTTTCATGACAATCTACAATTTCAAGCTAACCGATTACCCTGGGTGGCAAAAAACCCAAAAAACCATCAAGAATATATAATATAGAATTTAAAATGACTTCAAAAATCATTCTTAAAGTACTCATAACTCATCACCAGATAACCTTTTAAAAGTGAAATTCAAAATATGAAACAAAACGCAGAAGCTCTTGCAGAAAAGCAAAAAATTTCGATTGAAAAATTATAAAAAAGCTTCCTTTGGTCCCAAAAACAGCCAAAAAATAATGTTCACATAAATAGTAGCTTGAATAAAAAAGTAGAGAAAACTAAAATGTATCTCAAACATATGCATAAAGGACCGCTTTATAGGCAAATTATAACCGAGCTTACAACTACATATTATATGTTATAGCCCCTGAGGGTGCCGAAAGCTCAAAAGTTTCGAAAAAAATATCTTTTTTTCCCCGGGCATGTGATATATTGTTGGAAATTTGTCGGGAACAAAACCACATTCATTTCCTTAACGAAACTTTTGAATTTGACATAAAGTTCAAAAATGCGCAAAAAACGACGTTCCCTGGAGTTTAGCACCACGAGTTTTATGGCTAAAAATTTTGAATAAGGTTAAAATTATGCGCATCCCCGTATATACATATATTTTTCTAGTTCGGAGCATCCGGGTTTTCAGCTTTAAAATTAGATCCTCGGGGTGCCGAAAGATCGAAATTTTGGAAAACAACATCTTTTGTCCCCCGAGTATGTGATATATCGTTGGAAAGAAAGCTATTTGTCGGGAACGTAATTGTATTCCATTTTTTTAACAAAACGTTCGATATTGGCGATTAGTTCAATAAAGCTTGAGAAATGACGTATCTCTTCTTCTTTATGGCGCAAAAAATCAGATTTAATATTATGTAAACGTAAGTTACAGTATTACATACGGGGAATCCTCAGCGCATGAAACATCATGCTTGACTGAGCTTGGTTTATTTGATTAATTCGCAAAAGTACATAAAATATTTTGGCCCTTCGACGGCGGGCCGAACTCACAAAAAAGAAATCCAACGCAGATTTCTTTGGTTTTTCAGTTGCACGTTTAAATTTTCCGGATATACTTATTATTTAAATACAAACTTATGTTTCTGTGTTTCCTAATTTAAAGCGGCAAAGTCTGAAAAGAGTGTCGTCGCGCCGAGGGGGCATTAAATAAAAATAAGTGTTTCAACTTGCGTATAATACATTATTCCGCTAAGGATAGCATAAATTCAGCGTTGTTGGAGAGTCTATCTGAAGAGAAGACCAATCAATCAAATCGATCTCTTCGACACGCTTATTCACTTTTAAACTTATTATACCTGCCGCGATATAAATGAAATGTGCTGGTTGATTCAGATGCGCTCGCAAGATCGATTATAGTAGACTATTGTTTGGTCCGGCGCTGGTCCCTATTATGCAAGCGTACCGGCTCATTACGTTAACGTATGGGACAAGCATCTTTTATTACGACCAATGGTTGAAATTGTTGGCGTAATCGCGGCCGAATTCTATACGAACGATTTGCTAACACAGGTGCAGATTCAGCAGAGAAGGCCATCTATAAACGCGAGCTAATCCAAACCGTTGCTTTAGTTTATTCGAGGAGGTCAAGCTCGAAAAATGACGTTTAATCGAGTTGCATTCGTTGCTTCTATAACGGCAGTTGTTACGTGTGAAGACATCTGACAACCCCGCTATATCGGACGTTTCGGTGTAAACACTTGTGGATAGTTCCCGCCTTGGATTCATGAGCTTCTTCAGTGTTTAGCTCACGAACAGTCTAACACGATATTAACCACGCTACTTGACGATTCGCCTGGGTGGTCTCGAGGACTGTACGCATCCTGGCTACTTTCTGCAGCGCAAACGAAGCCGTAAATTCTCGAATAATTCGTTTTAGAAGTTGTTGAGGCTATTTCGAATTTCTTTTTGAATTCGGTGTAGGGAATAATTGGCACTGTTAACTTCCAAGCAAATATCAATTGCGTGAAGAAAAGGAGCCAACTGAGCGAAGCTGCTTTCATTTATCGATGGAGATGAAATTGTATGATCGAGATTGAAACTTCAGAATGCGTCCCCATTCGATCGGAAATGTTTGATTATTCTCCCAGCGAGATGTGCCGTTTAAATTCAAATTTTAAATACTAACTCAGTACACGTCTAATTTCGATTCGGCAAGTGTTATCGTCTCGGTGTAATTTAGCCAAAAAAATATTTCTACGACTACCAAACTTGTTTCGTTGCCCGTCTTAAACTCTAAATATAATCCTATCTTATTTAGATTAGATCTTAGCTCTTAAAACTCTTCCCACATATATATGTTGAATAGTATACGTTTAAGAATGCGAACTGAGACTAATTTATAAAGTACATCTCCGACAATACTACCTTATAAGGCCCCAGTGTGATCAGTACTGACAAATAGGTAATATAATTTTACCAGCATTATAAAAGCAATTCCTAAAACTACTTTTTTTCATATCTCTAATGAAATTTATCATAACGTTATCCTCCTTATTAATTTTAAGAAAACACTGCATTAAACTTCGCTATCAAAAATGAGAAAAAAAACATTACAGCTCGTATAACTGAATTAGTTAAAAATAGATTGTTTCGAGAGACAAATCGAAAATGGAATAGTAAACTTCATATTTATTCAAGCTCTCTGGATATTAAAACTCTTAATAGAACATATTCTTACGTCTACTTCCTTATTCTGGATAGGGACGAAAGCGATCTCCTGTCTCAAATGTGCTATGATATTTATACGAAACATCTTGCATGGTGGATGTAATTAGGGCTAACAATTTACGGGAAAGACACTAAATTTTTAAAAAATTAAAATTTAATATTGAAACCTAAACATTTCGGAAAGCTTACACTTACTATCATCAGAGAAACAAGATTTTTATTCCTAATGATTTATATTGTCAAAATTCGTACATGAACTCTAGATACCAACAAAATGAAGTTTCATCTTCAGTCTAAAACTATTTACGATTCGTATTCCATCAAAAAAGCTTAAAGAAATTTGTTATACTACTCAAAGTTTTAAAAATAATATACAATCAGAAATATATTTCCAATTTTTCTCAAAGACTTGCCGCTAAAAGGAATAATTAAACTAACTTATATAATAAATTCTATACACTCCCTATTTTGCTCCATTCTTTTACCTATTTTCCGGAAGAGATTCCAAATTAATTTTTATCCCACAAATAGGTTAAGATAACTCACTAATTAGGTAAAGATAATTCACTAATAAGTAATGTCAGTAAAATTACCGAAAAAATTCTACTTAAATCCGGTTACCCACGGTTTCGCTCGCGTGTTTTTTTTTTTTTTTAACACACTGTACTGGTATACTATACCATAACCAGCGATGAGGGTATATAAAATATAACTTGTTGCTCGCTCCTTCTCCCTGTTGGAAGTATAATCTTTTTCGGTACTCTCGCACCGTCAAATTGGTAAATATTTTTAAGTTCGTTTTATTGTATAAATGATCTTTTCCATTGATGAAATAGTTTGCTCGCAAGCCTTAATAATAATCGCTGTGAAAATGATTTAGGAACAATACTTTGGAACAATACTTTACTCGATTATTATTAATCACTGCTGTTAATTTGGAATTTACAGGTTATTTTTCCGGGAAACCTTTTTTTTCTTCTTTCAGCTGTATCATTCCTCTTTGTTCACTGTTTGTTCAAAATATTTCAAATGGCGTAATTCGGAGAGTATTTATATGAGATTATTAATACGCGATATCTGTAATGTTATAAATAACTTTACTGCCCGAATAACCGCTCTTAACTGACGAAGTAGTTGCTCCGAAGCCTATTTTGGTGTTCTAAAAATTTTTTACGATATTATTAAAATGACATAAACCGGGCGACAAAAAAAAAAAAAAAAAAAAAAAAAAAGTAAATATAGTAGGCCTATCTTCCTTTAGATATTCGGCCGTTGTATACTAACACAAATAATTTATCTTTAAAACAGGCTTTTTCCTTTTCCAGTACTGAAAATGGGATATTGTTCTCGGAAAAGCGGTACTATATTTTATCGTTATTCCCCGAGTTTATAGTTTTTCATTATTTTCATTAACTAATTATACATCTATTATCCCCATCGTCTTTTAATAATGAAAGAAAATTCTTCAAGAACGCGTGTACATGTACGTTTCATACCTAACCAGTTATAGAGAGCCACATGGAAATTATTACTTTAATAGAAAATTAAATAAATATCTCATGTTGGGGATGTTGAAAAACAAAAAAAAAAAAAAACGTTATAAATTAAAAAATTTAAGTTATAAGAATATTGAAAAGATTAAAGATTAATGGAGACATTAATGCAGACAAAAAACGAACGACACGATTTAGTTTTGTCATCAGTCTGACACATTATTTAGATAAACTGTTTGCGATATATCCGCTAGCGTGGGAATCCGAAACAAATTTAACGTTTAAGCATCTAATCGGCATGCCCGTATTATTTAACGAAATCGTTTAATAATAATAAGTCTTAAAAAGGGGGAAAAAAATCTAAATAAAGCTATAAATGAGGAAAACCATCCGAAAAGTTATAAAATTTCCCAACGATTATCTTAGCGACCATTTTGTTTAATTTGTTTTCACGCAACTTCAGTTTTCTTATCGAAAAAATGACAGCTAAGAAGAATTAAGGAAATTGAAATAATTTCGGCAACTTTTATGGGCGTCCGCAAATAAGGGCTCCAGCGATTGCCCGCTGTGAGAATTTGAAAAAGAAAAAAAAACCAAAAGATAAAATTAATGAAAAATAAGATCAGCTCCATTCAGTAATAATAGAATCTGTAAAATGATATTTGAAGAAAATGTACATTGTTTTATTTTTTATATTATATATAGTAGAAAAGCTTAGTCGTTAAGTCAATGCTCCTTACCAGTGAGCCAACAAAGAAAAAAGAGAAAAAAAAAAAGAATACTAGAGAAGCTTTATCATGTCTCCTATTTGCTACTTGCCGTAACTGAAGAAATCTCGGTTGATGTGTATATTATTTAATTAGCAATTTTTGTATGTGCATATATGCAACCGTTTTCGTGGAAAAGGTAAAATTTTATAAAAAAAAGGTGGATCGTGTGTTAATTTGTTAATATTTCTAGCTTATGGATTTTGAACTTGTTCTTTAAATTTTTTTTTAGCGTGTCATTATTAATGACTTGCTGCACAATCGTTTACTGATGACCGCGAAAAAGTTTTTTATACAATTTTTTAATTTCCGTATTTTTAGTTTATTTTATTGAGAAAAATTAAATTTTAAAAGCGGATTACAAATGTAGAGTGCTTCGTTTTTTCATTCTGCTTCAGGGTTTTTTATTACATGCGAGAGTTTTCATACGTGTTGTTGTTATTTTGAAATGTTTCTAAAACTCATTAACCTTATATAAATGATTTCAAAATATAAAATTCGGTCACCAGGTTTCTGAAAGGGGGGAAAAAAACGTGCAAGTATTGAGAATTATTCGTAAGACCGATTAATTAATTCTTAATTATTAGGATAAACTTTTTGCTAAAAATTAATTCCGAATTAATTTAAAAACTAATCTCCCAGTTTTTTTTTGAATGGTTGAAATATCTTTTCCGCGAAAAAAATTCCAGGCCGACGCCGGTGGTAACGATTAATAATTAAAAAATCGTATTTTCCGTTTTACTTTTTTTGGTAATGACGAATTTTGTGATTTTAAGGACTCTGTGTAAAGTTTCCCAACGGACGCTTGTACAATAAAATCCGTTGTAATTGAGCCTGGGATTAGAGAAAATGAAAACGGAAGGGTTCTCTTCTATTTTATAGATGACGAATTTCTGTTAGTAAACGCGGATTGTAAGTAGTGATGTTGAAAGTAAAAAAAGTTGGTCACGGAATAAAATTACCATCTCTTTTGCGCATTCGATGAACGGAGCAGCACGGCTACGGTTAACAGCAACAATGAAAGTGTCGATAGGGGAAATTATTTCGCAGAATATTCAATCAACGCGACAAAGTTTGAGGTAATGAAATGTGTTTAATGCGCGCTCAGGGCATTTTGCTGACTTTTTGAAAACACTTAGCTACGACAGCTGCTCGGCACAAATGAAAATCATTATATCGTTGATGGCAAACATTTTTTCTCCAATTTATAGGATACATATATAGATATATGTATGTGCATATTTAAAGCGTGGTACATTTGCATAATTGTTCGATTATCGGCTCGTAAAATGTAAAATGAATAATGTGTGTTTGTACAATGAATGAGCTCGTTTGTTTTGTCGTTATTTTAATGGCAAAAAACAGAAAAGAAATAAATAAGAAGAAAAAGAGTAAAATGCGGTGAAAATAATCGTGCCGAAATAAGAAGCCCGGCAACTTCCTTCTACGAGTACCAGATGAAGAAGAGCCGGGCCTGGTCGGTCGTGTGCCAGGTGCGTTGGTCTCCTACAGGGAAGAGAACATCTCAACAGCAGAAGATCAAATCGAGAACTGGATTCGAACTTGTCTACAGATGCGTACCAATTATTATTAAGCGGCCACGAACGCGACGATGAGCATATCGAATAATCGTTGATGCTGCTGCCAACAGAATGTCGGGGGCCCATCTAGGCTTTATAATCTGTCTACTAATCTCGATATCTGTGCAGACACGTATAGAGAGCTATATATAAATACGTATCGAGAAGAAGGCACAGCGGGCAGATGTTTCCGAAACCCGAACACACTCGACTACCCGAAAACCCGAACCAACTGAAGATAATATGTGCCTATCTCTCCTGACCAGCACCTCCATTAAGCATCTGCTGGCATCGGGCTCTGTATTATCTTAAAACATTTTTTGATTCTCTTTCAGTGCGGCTTAGTCTCTGTCATTTATTCAATTTCAACTTCATTTTCTTCGCCTTAACACGCTGGTATGCTGTTACTCGCGAAAGTTTATGCGACTAAGCTAGTACTATCATTAGACCGGTAGGCTGGCTAGATGACCTCGCGGAGTTCACGCTAATTTAATGTCGACGGCAACATTTGAAAGAGAAGACGAAAAATCGATATATCTGGTTGATGATTTTTCATGATATTCACGCGCAACTTGTGTGGAAAATCTTTCGAGTTTTTTCAACTTCGTGAAAATGCGCAAATTTCCACGAAAACCTGACGGACTACTGGAAGGATGGATTGATCCTTTTCAAATTATACATTTGTTAAGGCGCGTTGAGGGTAAAACTTTTTGGTATGGCGCAAGTTGTGGCCATTCTCTGCTGCTTTTCTCTAGATTTCGTCGTTGATTTCCTTTCTACATTTCCCCATTCTGATGACGCAGTTATTTTCGACGCCGATCGCGTGATCTTCGAGTGTTCACGCTCTTTGTATTGCTTTTATTGGGCTTCTTATGTTCTTTATTGTGCCTCTTATATCCTGTCTTTCTCTTAATTATTCCCGCCATTTATTCCTTTTTATCAAAGATTTCTGATCGGATTAAAATATAACCGACTTTTTTCTTTTCTTTCTATTTGTTTCTAAGTGAAGATTCGAGAAGAGCAAAAAAAAAAAAAAAAAAAAAATAGCGAAAATGCAACGCGATAAAGTTTTAAATGAGTAACCGGGCTAGCTTCTTTTTTTAAAGAAATATGTGAAAATACTCAAAAGTTCTTCAGAAAAGTTTTAATTTGAAGTTAATTTTTTTAAGGGTCAAAAGTATTTTTTAAACCATTCAAATTTTCATTACAAAAAAGCAAGAATTTCTGCTAATTTTTATATGTTTTTAAATAAATAAAAATTCGATAATATTTGAAGGAAACTGCGATAGCGTGGAAAAATGTGAAATAGTACATCTACAGTGTAACGATTTTCACACACGCGTTGTTCCTATTCGCCAACTTGTTGCGATCTTCGTCAAATTCGTTGTGAACTCCGTTTCTTCTTATTTGAATAGGAGTCCGCTCAAATTCCTCGTTTTAGAAACCAGTCCCGTATTGAATTTGAAATTTATTTTTACCGTTATTTTTTATTTTCAAAACGTATTTATTTTGTTTTTCTTTCTTTCCTTTTTTTTTTTTTTTTTTTTTCCAAAAAATACCTTATTTTAATATTAAACTTCTACTTCTTTGCAACGCGAAACGAGACCGTTTTAATTACGTAAAGTATGCATTTAATCGTGTATTTATTCGAACGTCGATCGAAAAGGCTACCTAGCCTACAAATGGTAGAAGCAGAAGAGAAGGAAGGCGAAACGAATATCTACGTACGTACTATTTAATCGGCTACCGGACCAACTTACAATTAGTTGCAACGGATACACACATTTGACGTTTTATGTTCATTTAAACAATGTCTCGACTAATAAGCCGATAAAACTGACATACCGCTACACGTAACGTGTGCAAAGTCACATGGTAATACGAGAGAGAAATAGGGAATTGATAGTGCTGTAGAATAACTGATTAATTACGGCTTAGGGGAGGTTCTTAGAGAAAAGGGGGAGATTATTAAAGAAGATAGAGTGCAAGGCCAAAATGAACTAAGACGATGTGAAATAAATGCTAGAATAGGGGTTTTGCTAGGTACTATAAATCGAAAGGAAGGACTGAACAAGAGTAGAGGACGCGAATGGAAGACGTTTAACAAGGAAACGATATTAGATAGGATCTGCGAATGGACAGGGGTGACACGAATTAGATTAAGTAAGAATAGAAGGAATTGGAGAGGATTTAAGTGTGCTAAGACAAAGACGAAAACAAGAGTTTTTTGTATTAGGTACATCTAGTTTAGAGAGACGGGTCTTGAACGCGCAACGATAAATAAAAGAGCAATAATACAAATTCGAAACGGATAATAGATTTGTAAAGAGAAATATACGGGGATCGCGCTACCAGAGCTTTCAGCAAGATTAGCTTTTTGATATCAAGAAAGATGCCAAGATAACAGAAGCAATTAACAGGAGAAAGAGATATATTGTTTAAGGATAGATTAATCAAAGCAGGGTTGTAGGATCGAAGGGTAAAGATAGTATAGGAAGGCTGAAAGGGAGAAATCGAAAGATTAACTATGGAAAGAGAATATTTCAGCACAATGAGCGACGAATTAAGTGCTTCATTGGCTGCTAAAATATCTTTAAAGAAGAGGAAAAAAGGAGGATGTCGTCCGTTCGCAAAGAATAAAGAAAAGGAATTTAAACAAAGAGAAGCTATACTGATAGTATAAATGTTAAAAAGAGTAGGACTGGAACCGTAAGGAAGACCTCGGAAAACCTTTCTCGGAACGTCGAGAGATGGAGAGATGAAGTGGATAGAACGATTCGACATGAGATTGATAATAAGGGAAAAGCATCTGATTGGGATGTTAATTGTCGTCATTTTATCTCTTAAAATGGTAAAATGAGCATTATCAAAAGTAAAAGAGACATCAATAAAGGAAGCTAAGGCGAAATGTTTTTGGATAAAGGACACTTATGTTAGTGAGAAACGAAAAGACTGACACAATGAAAGAGGCCAATACCAGACCGAAAGCCGAACATATTTTTAGGAAATATATTATTATGCTCCAGCCACCGAACAAGGCGCGTGTTAAGCATGCCCTCAAATAGTTTTCTAATGCACAGGGAAATAGGACGTAGGGATGATTTTTTTTTAATAATCCAGAAGGAAGGAGTGATACCCTTCGAAAGGAAAGAATTGAAAAGACTAAGAAGAAAACTAAGGGATTGTTCAGAAAGGTTTTTAAGGGCGAGATAGGGTATACCGTCAAGTCCTGCAGTGGGACTGGACGATTCGGACAGAACAGACTTTAATTCGTTAAAATTAAAAGCCGTAGTTAGGAAGTGGGGAAGAGAATTTTAAGGGTACAATTCATCAAAAGAAGAAACGTAAGCTGAAGCGACAGAATCAACATATTGAAGTTGGACGGACGAGGAGAGGAAGAGAATTTGAAGGCTCTGGCCATTTTCCAAATCTGCGCAAGAGGGCTAGTTCTAGAGAACTTAGCACAGAAATTTTTCCAAGAGTTTTCCTTTGAAGTAAACCTGGCTCTCGCGTTAGCCTGTTTGTGAGCAAGAACATTTTCAGTCGCAGAATTAGAACGGAAGGTAATCGGAGGGTCTACATTGTTAGAAATTAATCGCTTTGCCACTTGGAGGACAATGTTTGAGAAACATAAAGGCAGCGGACGATTGGCCGTTGGACGTGGGGGGGGGAGAAGAAAATGGAATCTTACGCGCCGTTTTTGCGATAATGTACGTAGTAGGATAAAGGTATCTTCTAACAAGTTGCACATGCTAAGGAATGGTGGCGTTTTAATAGCACGCGGAAGTTGAAGAACATACTATAAGTAAAATATAAGTTTACCTTGATCATGAGCTGCTCTCTTTTGTCCGTTCTAATCTTTAATGCACTCCTTTAATCTTACATTATTCCGATGCATCAGGCCCGTGCCCAGAATTTTTAAGGGAGGGGAGGGCGAACATTTTCTTCACATATTTATTTTATAAATAACAATACATTTTTCACCAATATTCATACTATTAATAATTTCCATCATTTTCTAAAAAAAATTTTCGCATAAAATATTAATGAAGTATCCAAAAATATGAAGCATATTTTTTCTTTTTTCTTTTAAAAGTAAAAACACACTAAACAATCTTCAATATTTATTTTAAATTTTTGATTTTTTTTCAGATTTTTGTGTATTCATAATAATTATTTTAGTTCTCATGGGGGGTTTAACCCCCCAAAAATTTCCCCGTGGACGCGGCCTTGCGATGCACGTTACAATTTTTAAAGAAAACATTTCCATATTTAAGATATCTTTGCTCGAAAAGAAATTTTAAAAATGATCAAAAGCCTGGTGATACCCTAATTATGTTAATTAATGTGATTACATTATCCATCAGCGTTTCTGAAACCGCATTGCACACACACACACACACACATTTATCTGTTTTTTCTTCACGCACATATTAATTCTATATAAAGTCATACGCGCAATTGCGTTTCGTGAACTTCGATTATTAGATTGAATTTTCTTCGGTGTTTGGATAGTTTTAACAATTAACAGAAATTTCGGATTGTTTATCACAAATCGTTTTTTGCCGGTGTAACAGAATATCGGTGTTTAGATTATATGGATTATTGACAACTGAAGAATTTGCTTGTTCTGGTTATTATCATCGATGTTGATTGACGTTAATGTCAGTAGATGCATCGCTGCTGCGAGTATTAAAAATCTGTTTAGCTCACATTACAAGATTTACCCGATTAATTAACGGGCATAGAAGCTACGCACAAGGCTGTGCAGTAGATTTATTATCTGTGCAAGTTAAATCGCGTGTAATAAATAGGCTCCAGTAGAGGCTAAATGCTGCGTTAATATGCGTGTAAAATTTAAGAAGGTGTGAATTAATTCCAAAAGAAATTACCATCTTCAGGCTTCCTCACTTTGGTGGAACGAAGATTGTACTAATGCCGTTAAAGACAGTGTCTCTTCATTTAGATGTTTCCGGTCTTGTTCTTCCTTTGCTAACTTCATGACTCATAAAAAAGCTAATGCCAAGGCTAGATTTATCCTCAAAACGTCCAAAAGAAATTCATGGAGGAAATTTTGTGCTTCGTTTTCTAGATCTACTTCAATTTCCCATCTTTGGAAGATGGCTAAAGCTTTTCGCTCTTCTAGATCGGATCGTCCATCATTTTATAACCTTCCTTCAGATAGACTCACTACTTTTCTTGATTCCATTGCTCCCTCCTATGTTCCTTCCCTTCCTATCTCCAATTCTTCCCACTTCCTGTCTTCTAGCTTCAGCATCAATGAACTTCGTGCTTCCTTGACTAATTCTTCTAATTCTAGCCCTGGTATAGATGGCATTCCATTCCGTGTCCTTAAGAACCTTTCTGAATCAGCACTTAAAATCCTGTTGTCAATTTACAATTCTTTTCTGTCTATCTGTGAAACTCCTCCGCTTTGGAATTCCTTTTCTATTATTCCTATTCCGAAGAAGAATCACAATTCCTTTCGTCCTATTTCTCTAGCTTCTTGTTTAAGAAAACTTTTTGAACGAATGATTAATAGGCGCCTTATCTGGTGGCTAGAATATAATAATGTTCTTCCTGATAACATGTTTGGTTTCCGTCCTGGCTTTGGTTCTTCTGATTGCATATCCCTTTTTCTCTCTGATATCTATAAATCTTTCATCCACAAAAAATTTACTATCTCTGCGTTCGTTGATGCTACCTCAGCTTTTGATAAGGTTCACCTTCCTTCTCTTCAGAATAAAATGCTTTCCATTAATATTCCTCTTGAGTTTACATCCTTAGTTATTAATCTGTTTCGGAACAGAACTATCCATCTTTCTACCCCTTTCTTTTCTGATTCCAGGACAGTTTTTCGAGGTCTTCCGCAGGGATCGTGCCTTAGTCCTACCCTTTTTAACATTTATTTCCTTAGTCTTTCTTCTCTTTCTATTCCATCTAGTTCGCTATTCTTTGCCGACGATATTCTCGTCTATTCTTCTTCCGATGATCTGTTTTCTGCTAATGAGGAGCTTAATAACTCCCTTGCTATTTTAGAAAATTCTTTATCTTCTCTTCATCTTTCTATTTCCCCTGAGAAATCTGCTGCTATCGTTTTTACATTTCGTCCTTTTGATCGTTCCTTGGTTAACCTTTTCATGTGCCAGGTCCCTATTCCTTTGCTCACTTCCTTCTCCTACCTCGGTGTAATTCTTAATAGTACTCTGTCTTTTCATGATCATATTAACTATCTCTGCACGTCTGCCTTCAAAAGACTCAATTTTTTGAAGGCGTTGTCTTCCCCCAAATGGGGTGGTGATCCATATATTCTTCTCATGCTGTATAAATCCATTATTCTTTCTAAGTTTGACTATTGTTCTTTTCTTTATGCCAGTGCGCTCCTGTTTCCCTTCTCGTCAAACTTGATCGCATCCAAAATTCTTGTCTGCGCCTCTATGTTGGTGCCCTGAATTCTTCTCCAATTCCAGCTCTTCTGTCCGAAACTGGCTTTGTTCCTCTTTGTATTCGAAGACTTCACCTTGGTGAAAGATTCATGATTAGACGTCTGCAGATTTCTCCTTCCAAACTCGTGAATTCTTATCAATATATCCGGGTCAACTGGCGTTTTTCTCATCGTAAGATTCCAAATTCTTTCTCTCATCTCTTCTCGACTCGTTCCACTTTCTCACTTTATCCTCTCCCAGAACAAATCTCCATACTTTACCTTTAACTTCTCTGAACTGTCTCATCCGCCTAAGTTATTCTCTTTACCTTCTAATATTAAGTCTCTTCCTCGTCCTGCCATTCACGAAGAATTTAATCACACTCTTTCCTCTCTATTTCCTGCTCACATCACGATTTTTACGGATGGCTCGAAATCTGCTTCGGGGGTCGGTGCCGCTTTTATTCTTCCTGCTCTCAACTATTCTGAATCATTTCAACTTCCCTCCTTCTCTTCTGTCTTCCTAGCCGAATCCACGGCTATTTTGCGTGCGGTCCTCTTTATATCTTCAACTTCTAATTTAGTGAATTTCCTTCTATGCTCCGACTCGAAGAGTGTTTTAGTAGCTATCGCGTCTCCCCTTCCTGAACCCTCTTCCTGTCCTATTATTCTTTATATACGCTCCTTGATTTTCAATTTATTAGCCTCCCGTTCTATCCATATTGACCTGCTTTGGATTCCTGGCCACTGTGGTATAGCTGGTAACGATCTTGCTGACTCGTTAGCTTGCTCGGCCGCAGTAAATGGTCGTTTCATAGGCAGATTTCCTTCCCAAAGTCTTTACTCTCTCTCTTTTCGTTCTCACCGTGACTTTTTGACTGATCTCTATCCGTCCTGTTTCTCCAACCCTGACTCCTTTTACCTTGCTTTACAGCCTTCTCCATCCGTTTCTCCCTGGTTTAATAATTTTCCCAGTATCAGCCGTTCTGTCATTTCTTCCATAGTTCGCCTTCGTTTTAATCACAGTCTGCTCCCGGCTTCTCGTTTCCGCTTTGCTCTGGTCCAATCTCCTTTGTGTCCCTTTCATCCTCCAACCTTCAATGGCACGTGTGATGCAAACCACGTACTATTTGAATGTTCCTATATTTCTACTGAACGCGCGATCCTTTATTCCAATTTGCTTAGCCTTGGCCTCCCTACACCTTACAGTGCCCTCTATATTCTCACTTTTCCATCTCCTTCTGTTGTTTCCTTGTTATCCGCCTTCATTTCCTCTGTCTCTAATCGTTTCTTGATATAACTTGTCGCTCCATAAGTCCTTCTATTCTTTTAATCTTTTGTGCTGGGTAAATGTCCTGTGCTGGCGTGCCCATTTAAATATAAAAAAAAAAAATCGTAACCAGAGAGTATCGATCGATCCGGGACGAAGTATTATATAGTGACGCATTCATCGACGTCCCCTTTATATTTGCTATTAACAAATGTTTTATTTTATTTTTACTTATTTATTTTTTTTTAACATTTATATTTCTCCCCCCTCTCAGAATGTCCTACGTATCAGATTCGCAAAGTGTCCTGCAAGTCGTCTCATCCGCACTCTACTGAATATAAATAATCTTCATAATTATTCCGATTCATATTCTCTTTGTCACAATCTATTTATATATATATGGATAACATTCTGGAAACGGAGGCTATAATTCAATGGATCTACTAGTAGCCCATTTATTTTATTTTTCCGATAAATTTATTAACTTTTTTCGAATTCCACAATTTTACATTTCTCCTTACAGCCGCTCACTCGAAGTAACAGTGTACAAAGATGATTCCTCTATGTTCGCAAAAATCTCGACTTCTATTTTTTTTTGTTTTCTTTCTTTTTTTTTTTTTTTTATATTGCATACCGACCCTATTCTCAGTCGAGAATTCTCCTTTCTGGGTTTCCTAATTTCCTTTACGCTGTTTAACTCTGTTCGCATCTATGCGTTTTTACACACAGTCTGTGCTTCCTTGATCGCTTTTTTTTTATCTCACTTACATAATTTTCCTCATTCATTCAAATGTCTCCTTATTTTACTCCTTGCTTTTACTAATAGATTTATTTTATAGAGCATTTTTGACAGTGTTGTTTTTTAATCTTTTTTTTCTTTTTTGTATTTTTCTGTTGGGCCCGGCAGTAAATCATTTGGCCACTATTTAATATAGGAATAAATCAAAGTAAGCTTGCTTTCCTCCTATTTTCTCTGCGCCATATTTCTTTTTTTATTTTTGGTTATTGCTTTATATATACATTTTTAAATATAACATGCAGCGCGGGAATTTTTTTTACTTCGATTTAATTCGAAATATTATTACTTTTTTTAAGTATAAAATTAAATTTTAAAGGGGACATTGTTTATTGTTATTGTTAAAAAAAATTTTACCTACTTTTCAACTTCAAAATTTAAGGGAGAAAACTTCATTTCTCATCATCTGTTAATAATGAAGTAACAACTGACTGCGTACGGATTTTTTTTTAATATTACCATTAGGAGAGAGACGTTTGGGTATAGCAGAATTTAAACGTTTTTAAAAAATACCCGAATTAGGCGGTAATTCTGATTACGTTGCGCGAATGAAACTTTTCGCTAAGAGAATTTTTCAAAAAAGGTATTTTTACCTGCTTTTTAAATTAGGAAATTAGCGTGATGAAGAAATTTCAATTTACTTATTTCGAGGACTCGCGAAGATCACTGCCGCTAAAGAAAGATGAAGATCAAGCGCGGATTTCATCTCTGAAATACTTTTATGTTTCACGAACAGTTCCTATGTAGTCTAGCTGCGAGTAAATTAATTCCCGGGGTTACCCAGTCTGGCTTTAGAGAGAATCGTTCTAGAAGAAATGTACACAGAGTCGTTGACAGCTGCAACGAAACAAAACAAGGTAATTTCGCTTCGCAGCGTATCGATAAGGCATAATGGACTAATGGACAAACTAAAACGAAAATTGCCTTTTAATGCTAATCAAACTTTACATCGTAAAGAAAGGTATCACTTTTCGATAAACTTTTAATATTCAAGCGCGCGGTCGATAAACCGAGGAGTTCCGAAGTTTTTTTTTTTTTTTTTTTTTTTTTTTTATTATTATTTTGTTGGGTTCGTCAAAAATAAAATACATTGGCCCAAAAAAAGGGAAAAGGATCAGAAGCGGAATCAGATGTTTATGCGATCAGATATGGAGTATAGGAAAGATTCAACCGAGGGTGATAGCAAAGAGAGAACCTCGGGCAATATCGAAAATACTCGCGACCTTCCGGAAAATTTTGATCGGACAACGTTTGATGACGATTAGAACTATCTAAACGCTGCAACCATCGCGTATCTTGGAAAACTAGTTAAAATCTTTTGAAAATTTAAATGAATCTAGATTTAGATAAACTCGCCTTTAGCAAAGACAACGCAGTTGGCCGACTCCGATGATAAAGTTTAACGGGTGCTTTTCTAATAAATACCTCAGCTTGCATATAGATCCCTGGAGCGATCACAAGTAAGCCAACGATCAAAATATATATCCCTAAATACTTGACACCGTATTTACCTGGTTTAATTTCTACATTATTTACTTTTTAATTTAGGGCATGTAACGGATCTGTTTTTCTAAAAAGTTACGTGTAGGCATCTTTCTTCACTAAATTTTTTGTCCCGGATCCCTATTCTATTTATTTATGATCTTGAACAGCGCTATTATGATCGATTACTGTTATGGCGCTATATCATGACCAAAGGTAGCTCTCTAAGATTGTTTGATTTGATACAGGAAGGTGAGCCGCTTTTTTTCAGTTACGAGAACATTTTCACGAAACCGTCTCCAACAGAAATTTGGTTCAATCGGTTTTAACCAAAATCGGCGAGTTATGCAATTAGACGTGTTATGACAGTACACCGAAGTAGTACGAAGTTTCAACTTTCTACGGCTACCTATTTTTGAGTTATGAGAAAAATTCCACTCTAGGAGAAATGGTGTGCCCCTTTGACTCATCCGATTTTAATTGAAAACGGTGGTGCACAACTACACGTTAAAAGAGTGTCGCTAAATTTAAACATTCAACACTTTCTGCGACCAGCCGTTTTTGAGTTAATACCACACCTACATATACACACGTCACGAAATGAATAGGTGGGCACATGACAAACACCTAACGATTAATGTAAAAAAGAGATCAAAGGTTTTATATATATATACATATATATATATATATATATCCAGCAGAAATAGAACACACAAACCCCCATATTATAATGCATAGTAATAGTTGCTTACACAACTGTTTGACTCCTACCTTGAATTGTGGTTAAACTCCGCTAGAAACGACGGATACGGTGTTAAATACCTTGGATTAACTTTTGTCAGAACATTATATTACAAATTTATCTAACAAAGTTAGGCAAACGATTCCAGCATTATATAGATTAGCTCAATCAATACCATATGATATGGTCTTCGTGTATACTTTTATAGTCTTGTCACGCGAATCTTATATGGAATATCAATTTGGGTTGGGGAATCAAAGAGTACAATAATCAAAAGGATTAGTAATCAGCAAAAGAGATGCTTAAAGGTAATAATCCCCCTAAAAAAAGATCAGGTTAGTAGTAACATTAGCTGGTGGAGAGAGAAAAAAGAAATGTCCCTATAGATGTTATATTTTTATCACCGACTGCTTGAGTAAAATAAGACTCCATTATCTTCGACGAAAAGAGGTAGAACAACTAGCAATCATAGGGAAGAGTGTACCATACCCGATTTAAAGGTATCAACAGTAGACAACACGGATGAGGCAGTGTTAATTAAATTGCTGGTACGAATTCCAGAAGATTTAATGAACACAGAGATAGGACACTATTTTGGAAACTAATAATTAAGCAGTGGCTGGTTGACAACATATAAATAAGGGACAGTAAGTTTGTTTTTAATTGTATATAATGGTGGAGAATCGATTATATGTATATAGTTAAGACGGATGTTCGTCGAGTGTTATAATACGTGTACTATATATGTATAATGTTATAAGTAGGTATTTATGAATAAACGAGAATAGTGTCGGACACCCTTAGACAAGCAATATGCCTTGTGGGACGCCGAAACTTATTAAAAACAAAAAAAAACAAAACGACACTTAAAAATGAAACTATGGATGATTAAAAATTTCCGTTGAGATTCAAAATAGTGCGTGAATTTCTTTTATCATCCATGTATAGCGGAGGGAGTAGTAGTAATCAGCGATGGTCGAAATATCCGTTGAAAAATACGGCATTAAACATTTTCCGTGATTGCAATACTTCCTCTTTAGTACGTACATACTTTCAAGGAAGGAAAAAAAAGAATGCCTACGCTTACTCGTGTCTATGGCGATTTCGATGCGCTGCTAATATATCGGTTAACAATTCGTGAAAATTATATTTCGAATTCGCGAATTTCCCGAACGCGAAGTGATAAAGAAATTTAAAAGTGGAAAATATAAAGAGAAACTTATCGACGAGATTTAAAAGGAAAAGCTCGTAGGTTAAAATTGAAAAGGTGAATAATAAGGTCTTCGGGGAATTGCTGGCGAACAGAGTCGCGCTGCAGAAGCGCACGAGGGGAAATGATTAAGATTAAATTTTCCGCTTCGCAATAGGAAAATGGTGTGCGTCGTTTATACGAATCGAGAGAAAAATGGCGCTGGTAGCCAGGAAGAAAAGACGCGGGAAAAATGATGCACTATTAGGTCGAACTTACGGAGCTTTGCGCGGGACCGAAAGAACCGTGAATATCGTTCAAATGGAGCTGAACTGGTGTTTTCGCTTGTGCTCTGTGGTGGTCGTTGAAGGCAGCCCCGCCGGCCGCAACTAAACGTTGAAGCAACATAAATAAATAAAAAATTCTTCGAAAATAGGCATGTGTGTTTGATAATTAAAGTTACTTCCGCGGGCCATTTGAACAGGTGAATATTTGCAGTTCTATCAAACGACCATTAACACGCGAGGCTGGAATTCGATTTCCGCGTGCGTCCGGCTGGCCACGCTGTTAAGAAGATTGCAATAAATTAACCGATAATATTAATGCTAGGCCCGACTGGATTATATCCGAAGGCACATTTAAGTTGGCTCGCCTGCGCTCGCACTGACTGCGACTTTAATAAGATCGGACGTATGTCGGTACTGGTTTTGTCTTTTCCGATAATTTCAATCGGACGCACTTTTAAGTGAAATATCAGAAAACCATTTCCGTTGCAGCGGAAATATTTGCCGAAATCGGCCTATTTCATTACAGCGGCTGTTTTTTGGGTAATTTTCAAATCGAATTTGGCTTCCGATCAAAATTCTCGATCATTTCCGGTTGACCAGCGCTGAAATTTCGATTATTTTACCTTCACCGGTTCCGCTGAAACGTAAAAAGAATTTTTAGGTAATACAATACCGAGGCTAAATTTTTAAAAACGGATCAGTGTAAGGCAGCCCCCCACTCCATAGAGACCTCTTTGAAATTGTCTGCTGGGGCTTCTTGTCACGTTTTTAATTTCGTGTTTTTGTCTTGTCTCGGAATCCTCACTGTGCAGTGTGTAATTATCATTTTATCGCAGCAGTAAAATTCTTCGCAACTGACATTTTATTATTTTTCGGTGTTATACGAATTCGACTCGTTCTATAATTTGTTTTAAATTTCTAATTTACAAATATGTATATTCTTGAGGAAAATTTCCACTTCTGTAAATTATTAGCTATCGGGGGGAAGTAAGAAAAAGAAAAGATGGGCAACTACGGCAATCACAGCTTAGTTGGTTTCATTCTGACCATCAGCTACCAGATAGAACGAAATACAATTTTACAGGTTATTACGACCGTACTAGTAGCAATAAATATATAAAAATAGCGAATAAACACTGTCAGTAATCAATTTTCTTTATAATATTAAAACTTTACAAACATATATATATATATATATTAATGATAACACTATTCTTGTAAAAACCGCTGAAAAGAATTAAGTGTTTTTCCGCTACCCTCTCTGGATCTAGAAAGTACTCGGAGGAGCATTTCGTACTGTCCCATTTTTGTTTTCACTGGTGGACATGAACTTAATTTCTAAACTGTGTATATTCTTCATTTTCCGTGGACTAAAGAAAGTATGACAGTAACTTGTGGACAAATTGCAGAGTAATTATTTTTTTCCTCAAAAAAATATTCGGATACTGCGATCTGAAAATGTGTTGTTCCACAATGTGTTGAAAAACATTAAGTAGTGAGCATGAATCTGAAAAAAGATATGCACGATTCATTTTCAGGCGAGGCGAAGAAATAATGACACAGTAACTTGTAATATAGTAGATTCGGAAAGGGTAGAGTATAATTTTTTTTCTTTTTTTTTTTTTTTGCTTAAAAAAGATTCTAGTACCGCGATTTAAAAATGTTGTACGTACACCTCTATACGTTTTACTGCGACAGGAACATTTTTTTTTTTTAATAATTTGCGGGTCTCACAAGGCACTAGCCCGTCTGTGGGTTCCCAACATAATTATATCATTTATTTGTACAATATAACATCAACTTAACTTAAGTGCTACTTTCTGTTACAGCATAAAAAGTGTTAACTTATATATTACCCATACTATAAAACCCACACTCTCATTATTTATCATTTATATTACAATTATATACCATCATCTAAAATAACAATATTTCCTATTACAATACCCCTTAATATGATAACACTTATATATTACAATAATACAATATATAATTTTTATACAGCTACCACTCTCTCATTCAGTCTCATGTCAATGTAGTCAATGTTATAAGTGGTTATTACTAGTATTACGATTCTTTTTTTTTTTTTTTTTTTTTTTGTTACTATTTTTCTATTGCTCTTTACACCATGCTATCAACCAAATTTTAACCTTGTTTTTCCATCTCTCCAGATTTTGTTCATTTCGAATTTCCTTTGGTATGTTCCTCATTAATTTTATTAATACCTCTTCCTCTACATTGTCTATTTTACTGTTAATTCCCGCAGAATTAAGTGTAAGAAAAACGTGAAGAGCAAACCTGGGGGCGGTCAAATAATCGATGTTATAAACGCCGGGTCAACAGTTATAACACTGTACTGGTTTAAATGAAATCCGATAGCGAATAAGTGTCGCACTTAAATTTTAGAAATTCCAGACCCTTTCTTTCCGGCATTTTTAAGTTTTTTATTTTCATAACGAATGGTATTTGCAATCTAACGTTGAGTATGTTCTTAGTGACTTTCTCTTCATCTCCCATTTAAGAGTGTTTTTTGCGGCTTCTGTCTGTTAGCACGTTCTTATTATTCAGCACGCTCACGGCGACATTCTCTGCATGTATTATACGAATGTAGACTTTACATATTGATATTACGAATGTTTGACTTATACAAATGCAATTCCGACTGTGTCTGATTTACCGTTAATTATCGATTATTTTACTTTTAATATTAATATTATCACGAGCCTGATAGTGTACAAAATCGTTCTAGCCTCTATAGCTAAGATTTGCTAGGACAAATGTAGTTGAGAAATTATCATAATTTTTGCTTGAATTTGTCAATAGAAAAATAAAATTAAACGCTCTTAAAGACACGCTACGGAAGAAAGAAAAGTTTAGTCTGTACCTTTCGTATAGATTGCGACACGATTATGTAAGGTGCGATATTGGAAACGTGTGAAAAACTGTTGATTACAAATTGAATAAAATGATAACGCTTTCTTTCTTCCGGTTTCTTTAAGATTGATTTTTTATGGGTTCTCAGCAATTTGGGCATTTTTGGGTAACGAAGCGACGGAATCTTTGGCATTCGGGTTGCTGCTTCTTCTCACTTCCTTTCTTAAGAAAAATCCCGTTTTCTAAAGTTTTCGACTCAGATCATATCGGACGTTTACGCCTTCTCCTTTTTTTTTTTTTAACAATTGTTTGTTTACCTATCTGTTCAACCTAGTCTTCCGGCTGTTTCGTGCTTCTTTTTGCTTCCTTCACTTTGTCTCGTTCTGTTGTTGTTTCCCCATCATTCGTTTACGTTCTTGAGTCATACTCTAATTATTATTTTCCTCCCGTTTTCAAACAAAGTACGTGTTTGCGATGCTGATTACACGGTTCATCTCTTTCTGTTGAACGTTTACCTCTGTACTGCGCTTTTGGCGGAAACTTAATCCTCCTATTCCCTATCGCGTCTCTTATTTGTCTTCCTTCCCTACGCATTGTTCCCGCTATTTGTTGCTTCCTACTAATAACATTTGATATCGTATAAAGCATATAGGTGATTCCTTCCCTTTCTAATTGTTTCTGGGTAAAGGTCCCTGAATGACGGGCCCAACAAAAAAAAAAAAAAAAAAAAAAGGAACGTAACACTTTTGCGAGACCTACGAACGATCACCATCAGCTGAGCGAAACGACTGCGAATAATTTTAAGATTAGAGACGATGTCAAGCGACGACAGCGATTTTTTATCTACGCAAAATGTGACTACTACTGCCAGCCTAAAAACGTGTCCGTCCGAGTGTTGAACCCGTTATGAAATATCTAACGTTTTTTGTTACGCGTCAAAAAAGAATTTCTCTAATAAAAATAGAGGAACGTGAAAAAGTGTAAAGAAAGGCTTTTATTAAAAATAAGGAAAGTAATTTTTGCGGGCCCATCGAATTGAAACATTTTTCTTAAAGAAACGAGATAAAAAAACGTTGGTCGACGTAAGAAATTTTATCTTTTAATACTTTGTCCTTTTAAAAAGTATCGCAATTTGACGAGCCTAAACAAATAAATTATTTTTACTTTTATTGCGTTATTATAAATAGAAGATTATTTTTTAAATTTTATTATATTTTATTTTACAGTTTTTAGTTACATTTTCCTGAGTAATTTTCGAAATGTTTATTACAATTTTCAAATATTACAGATTATTTTTTTCTTTATTTACGAAAGGTATCGACTAAGAAAGTAGAAGAGAATAACATTTTTAATAAACAACAGATTATTTGTATTCGCACTTTCTTGTCAGTCTTCTCCAACCTAAAACACATTTGCAGCAAAATGATCAGAAGCAGAATGTTGAAATTTTTTTTCGTAAACCTTCTACAGGTCATCTGTCGAGGTACAGATTTTCATTAAAATTAGCTTTGCCATATTCGAAATGCTAGTGTTCCGAAATTTGCAAGAATACAAGAATACAAACAGGACAGTCAGGTTAAATAAAAGTCTTTAAAAAAAATGTCAAGAATGAAATACAAAAGCATATAAGCATTGTTGAAGATATCTTCGGGTATCTTGTCCTTTAGAAGGGATTCGAAGGACGGATTATATATATATATATATATATATATATATAAGTGAGCCAAACTTTAAAACTGCTATTAGCAATTTTAAATCACAGACTAGAACGTAAAACAGATAAATTTTTAAGTAAAACGCAGTTTGGTTTTATAACAAATAAAGGCACTAGAGGCGCCATTATGGTATTCAAAACGATCATACAGAAAGCTTTAAATATAAACAGAGAGAAGTATTAGTATGCTTCGTAGATTATGAGCTTTTGATAGAGTTGGTGATGTGAAACAAAAATATTGCAAAAAAAGTACGATATCGATAGTAGAAATATTCAATTAATAAAATACCTGCATTGAGAGCAAAAAGCAAGTGTAAAAATATAGGAAGTGAATGTTCTGAAAAGCATTACGATATAAAAAAAAGTGTCAGGCCGGGTTTTCATTTGTCTCGTAGACTATTTAATGCATATATGTAGAAAAAATTGTGAAATCTCCAAAAATAAACGTAATGGGTTTTAAAATAAATAAACTTGAAATAAATATTACTTACGCGGATGATAATGTATTAAATAGCGAAAACGGAGAAATAAATGCAAAAAATGCTAGATACTATAAATAAAGAAGGATGAAAACATGAAAATAAAAACAAAACAAAAATCATGAAATATAATAGGCATAAATCTAGAGAAACAAAAGAGCGATTGGCAAATAACTAGAAAATGTGAAACAATATAAATACTTAGGAGTTCTGATCACAGAAGATGGGCGTTACAACTGAGAAATAATTTTCGGAATAATAATGGTCTATTGGGCGTGTTTGGAAATTTGGAAAAAGATCTGAAGAATAAGAAGACAGACTTAGAAACAAGAAAACGACTATTGCGTTGTTTGTTTTGGTCCGTGGTGCTTTATTCAGCGGAAACCTCGATAATAAATACAAACTGCGAAAGAAGAATTAACACCGGTGAAATGTAGGCCTACAGAGACCATGCTAAGAATTTTCCATGGACAGATAAGGTGGCCAACCGAGCGGTGATGAACAGATGCAAAGTCGACAAGTTTCAATTAATGGATGATATAAAAAGAAAAAAAATTAAATATATCGCTCATAAAATCCGACAAGTTGAACCTAGCAATACAGGGTAAAATTCAAAGAAGGTCACTGAAAGGAAGAAACAGAATGAAACTAACTGCCACAAATATAGGAGTTCATAACTTTTTTCGATTAATTAGATCAGCTAAATGCCGAAGTATTTAGCGTTCTTGACGTGCAACCTCCTGAATGGAAGATGCCACCTTTATAATGTAGCCCCAATATTTCGTTTTCGCCAATAATTATATGTACCTTATTTTCGTCAGTAGGACGTAGACTATCGAAATAGAACAACCAATGCATGAATTGTAAAAATTTGATCCGTTCGGAACGGTTTCAAACGCTTCATTCATAAAAAAATCCGAGCTCGATTTCATTACAGTTCCTCTTACTGGTACTAATCATTAAACATTTTGGTCTACTACATCCACTGATAAAATCGAATTGAATCGAACAATAAGGAAAAATTTGTTCAATCTCCCATAGATAATATTTGATCTGTTTATGCGTCCGTGATTGTTGCATTTTGCGTAGCTTCCCGTAGCTTCATCATCATCATCCTCCTCAAAGTGCCATACTTAATTCCTGAACGTCGGCGACTACACCTATTCGTTCATTTCAGCTGTACATAGGCTTAGTGTACTAGGCAATTGTTTATATACAGTACGAATGTCGACATACAAGATTTCATTCGGAACTGATTAGTAATCGTTTGATTTCTATCGATATATACAAATGCAGTCTCCAGTGCATACCTACCGTGTACTTACTAGCGCGCATGCGATGGTACGCAATTGCCTTCCACGTGATTATTAGCGAGTATTTAATTTAATTCTACAAAATGTAAACCGGTTTTCACACGCCAAATTTCAGCACCTCTATCACGAGTTCTACTCTTTTCCAAAAATTCTTGTTTACAGTCAAATTGATAAAAAGTTTTATTTGCCATGGCTAAATTCGCTACTACTTCCACACCCTCAACAACATTCGGTGCACATTAGTGGGTCGTTATTTCCGCTATTTACAATTGTTCGTACCCACAAACTTTTTTACAATTTTGTCTGGCTTTTTTTTAGAAAACTCTGCTAGATTCTATCCCGAAATTTACTCGATATCCATCAAAAATCTTTAGACCTTTTGCCTATTGTAGCGACGAATGTGACGCACGAAATGTGTTTTCCAACCGTCGTTATGGCAAGAAAATGTTAATTTAGGATTAAATTGTCGAATGGTTTTTGCATTTTTTATAACCTTGAGTAAAGTTTTTAATTTATTTTCAAATATGTGGAAGCGTAATGAATGCAATCTGTCTGAAGATTCGATGGTTGATTCTTTACGTATTTATTTATTTTTACCATCGTAAAATACCAAAAGTAATGTTTTTTTTCTTTCCATTATGCAAAAATTCGTTAATTCGTCTACAAGTTAAGTTGAAGAACTAATAATGATAAAAATTTAAGCCAATGAAAAATATAATGCAATTGAAGCGAATAAAAAAAATTCAAATGACGTAAACACGGCAAAAGATTTAAACATTTTTTTAACAAAGAACACCGTGAAATGGTGAGGTGTTTTAAACTCGTTAAGCGAGGCGGTAAGCACATTTTTTCTGGCTCGCCTCTTTCGGCAAATCCGATTGCGGACAGTATTTTCTATTTAAACGTGTACAGTAGTCGAATTCCAGAAAACACATTCCACATTTCGCATTCAACTACTATCACAAACTAAAAGAAAATAAAATACTCGTATATAGGAAACGTAAAACTTTGATCATAGATAAAAAATTCAAACGAGAAATTAACGCAGACCGAACATGCCCAATGATGAACCTAAAAGTTAACACAATTCGGAGGAATCAGTTTTAATAAAATTATTGGAAACATTTCCCGAACAATTACAGCAGCAAACGAAAAATATGAAAAAAGGGAACTAAGAATTAGCTGAAAGAATGGTGTAAGAATAAAAAAAAAAAAAAAAACTTCACTATTCCTTGTATTCACTAGAACGTTAGTATTCTTAGTGTTTTGTATAGTGCACTGAACGATTCAAAAGATAGAGTGCAAACGGTCAAGTGAAACTTTATTGTTGGAGACGGTTGCTAGTCTAGTGATGTGTAAGGTAACGAGGAACGTAACTAGAAACTAGTTGCAGCTCTGAAATAGTTCGTTCCATTCAAATCGATAATGTATTTACGTTGTTGCTCCTGACCTGCGGCGGATTAACAGGGGGCGGAAGGGGCAGCCCGCCCCAGGCATCTAGTCCTGGGGGCCTCTAAACGCCTCCATGTTTCCTTGATCAAATCCTAAACAAAACTTTAAAAATATGCTTAGTACCTATCTAAGAGGTGGTTTGGAGTTGGAAGGTCCCATACACAAATATCATCCCGTACAGATAAAGTACGAATAAATAAATACAGCCTGTACCAGTAATTTTCCATGTTTTAAAATAAAATGACTACTACTGCTAATCTTTCTAATGTCTATTCAGTTTTAGTTCCAGTTTCACTTTTTTTACTATCCTCGGCCTAAAGGTTATCTTATCATTATAGATAATATAGATATAGTAATGTCCGTGCTTTCAATTGAAAGAAAAGTTTCAAAAGAAATTTATTTCACTGAAGTTATTGAGGAGTTCAGTGAAATGAAGGCACGAAATATAATATGCTATAATAGCTACATACTTACTGAAAATAAAAACTACCTATTACTTTAATTGTTTTTTTTCCCCGATCGATTCGTATTTTATTTTCCTCATCCATATCCATACTCTATGTATGTTTATTTAAGTCGAATTTAAATTTCACTTGCAAGATTTTAACTAAATAAACATAAACACCTATACATACAAATGTGAACTAAATAAAATGATTGTAAAATTACATCAACTTCTTAAATTGGGGGCCTCGTTCAGCTTTGCCGCCCCGGGCCTCTGACGGGCTTAGTCCGCCACTGCTCCTGTCACTTTTGTTTTTCCGGGAAATGAAAAGTAACCACCTTATAACTAAAAGAACTGATTGTAACTATGTAACTGGAGTCGTGGAACTACCGAATAGAACGGAAGAAACGATTAACGACGCAATAATATTAGTCGGTGATCAAGGGGATTTGGACTACACATGACATTACCTTCATGACTCGTAAAGTTCGTATGTATTTCTCACACTGCTGTTGGTCACAACTCACTAGCTCATTACGTAGTGATATACATATATGTAGTAGATCGGATGATGAATAAAACAACGCTATTCTGCAGTAACTGGCTGGGAACGAAGTTCTTCTGCAGTTACAAATTTAGTTACAATAACTAAATAACGTGTAATGTGTTTCTGTCCGTACTCGCCAAACTATCGTTGTGTATGTGCACATTATTTATTATCAGCTGGAAACAACGTTATTTATGTAATCTAGTTAAATCTGTATATTTTAATAAGCAGATTACGTTTTCTGTACCATACGGCGGCCATGATCGCACATAATGTACTATGATGATGACCGGCACTGCGGTGATTAGCAACTCTGGAATTTTACACCATCATCGAAAATTTTAACAGCGGTTTTTATCAAAAAGTAATACTAATTTGTTTACTTTTTTTTTTTTTAAATTCTATTACAAAATTCCAGATCTGCTTAATTTTATTTGGGCGTCTATTTGTCACATTTCGCTGTTTTTAAAGATATCAAGAAGAAACTGTCATAGTTGTTTTAGCTTTTAAACATTATTATTTTATTAACATCTGTTTTGATTGTTTTTTTGTCTTTTTTTTTTTTTCATATTTACGTTTTATAATATATTTAAATTTATTTCCGTTTTGATTACGTAAGTTACTCTTTTTGTAACAGTTTATAACTTTGTAATTATAAGTTACCCTGTTACATTCCCGATCATTAGGAAACAACTTGTAACCGGACATTCGAAAATATTTAGAACTTTACCCATCTCACGGTTAGACAAACTAACCTTTCTGTTCTCAGAAGAAATTAGAGAACTAAGAAGGCTCTCTTACCGGTAGTCGAATTACGTGTTTTCGAAGTTTTTAGGTCATATTCTCCGAGAGTGGGCAACTCGGGGAAATCCTCTTTTCGTTGATGGTGAAGTAAGAGCTCAAGGACGCGCTCCAACCAGATGAACTGAAATTGTCCAGAAATTAATGAGAAAATCATTGCGATAGCGCGTAAAATGCAGTTCGATGGCGGCGATTGATGACTAATCGCGGATTCGTCAAAAGTATCGAATTACCGATTAATTAATACGAACGAATACGTGAATACTTATTTAGATGCCTAAATAAAAATCCTTCAGTAGTGCGCGAATATTACTGCTATAGAAAAATAAACATTAATTAAAAAAAAAAAAAAATGGACCCTTCATACAATACCGAGCTACCAAAATGTTTAAACTATTCTCTAGATCAGGAGTAGCCAACCCAAATGATCTTGCGGGCCATTTTGGAAATGCATCATAACTCCGCGGGCCGCATATAAAATCATATATCCCCAAATTATATTTAGGTTCACCATAGACATGTTTTTAGAGTGAAAAATTTAAACATAATGAGTTATTATTATTGTGTTTACACTATTATTTTCACATGTAAACATAGATAATATAATAATAATGTTACTAAACGCACATTGCAAAGAAATATATAACACTAAAAATGAAATATAAGAAATACATATATAAATATAAATGAAATTAAAAAAAAAAAATCATTAAAAAATATTCATTTTCTATCGCGCGGGCCCGCAAAAATGTTCAAGACGGGCCGCGGGTTGGCCACCCCTGATTTAGGTATTTGAATTATTCATGCGCTACCACCGTATTCGTGTAAATTAATCTCGAATAGAGTAATTTGACTCTTTCGACAAACCCGATTATTATTTCGTAATTATGCATTACAATATAGAGATAGTTTCCGACTGAGCGGGAAAGGTTGCAGCTGCTTTTGCATAAGAATGAACAAAAAGCGCATTACCTAAACTAACCTATTACATTTGTAAAAAGATTCAAATGATGTAATAAGTGTCAACAAAAACATAGTATACATAATTATACACGAATTAATAAAATGTGTAAACTAAATAGTCGCAATTATCATTTTCTTTTTGTAATAAATTACCCTAGTAGTGTAGTCGACTACACTAAGCATCCGTATCGGATTCTATGAATTACAAAATTACAACTCTCGTAGGTTACGTTATTACTGTTTTAATTGTATACAGCACTTTTGCGGACAGCTTTGAATTCCTTATATATTAAATTCAAATTAGCTGATGTTATCGATATAAAACCAGACGAAACGCAACAACAAAACGTGTGTTACATGTCAAGCAGCTTACTCAGTGGCTAATTCCAGTCAGCTGTTCGTTTCCGGTTCGGATAAATTAGCGCGGTTTGTTTACTCGAAATGCATGGCTTCTTTAACTCGGCTATGAATAATCGAAAATATCTAAAAGGCTTTCCTTACACGTTACCGAATACGATGAATATCGAAAATGCCGATACATGTTTGAAATAACAATCGCGCTTAGCGTTTTTTTCCGTTGGTTTCTCTCTTTTCTTTTTTTTTTATGTTTCTTTTTAACCCCTCATACTGCGTCGATAGACAATTTTCGTAAATAAATGATATAACCACTGAAAATTGTTTTTCTTATCAACTAGAATCTGTTTCTGAAATTTACATATCTCTAGCTATAAATCAAACATTAACGCGGAAATCCATATTTATACAGAATAAATCAAATCTTACCTCATAAAAAATCATGGTGGCTAAAATTTTACAATACAAGCATGAGAACCAGCCAAAAAAAAAAAGAAAAAAAGAGGGTAACTTACAATGACGATAATTGTTGTAGGACAGGTAAAAATGATGCTACTTGAGGGAAGGAAAACAACGAGTTATCACCAAAAATGATTTTCTTTTATCAACACATAGTAAACTGATAAGAAGTTCTAAAATATGTATATATGTATATACATATATTGCCGATAATAAGTAGGTAAATAAATAAATGAATGTCCAAAAATTGCAGTTACTAACTGTTATAATATGGTTATAATGTGTTAATAACAGTTAGTAACTGCAATTTTTGGACATTCATTTATTTATTTACCTACTTATTATTGGCAGTTTATAAGCAGTTTACGGAAGAAAAATACTTATATATATATATATACATGTTCAATGCAAAGCGTGTGAAAAACGTACTTACCAAAAAATTGGAAATGGTCCGAAGAAAAACGAAAAATAAGGTACGCGCGACGTTTTTCTTCGAAGCATTTCGATTTTTTCAGTAAGTACGTTTCACACGTTTTGCATTGTCTTATGAAACGCCGTGGTTTGCGATACTCTTTTTGTCGTCTGTTACTTGCTGTGCCCGGCAGTCTCACTCTCTTGGCGACATTGGGTAGAGCAAAGTTCAAGCTATATTTCGTACATTTACGCCAAAGCTCAAAAATCCCCCTCTCCAGCCCGTTTGTAGCGAAATTACTATTTAATTGTTAACATCATTTTAAAACGCATTATGTATTAAATATGGCCTCAAGAAAGAAACGATAAAATTGACACAACGGATACGATGATACTCACGGAACCGTTTAAAAAATACATTGCACATATGCGTGGATAAAATAAACTATGATTATGGAAGAGTAAAATAAACATGTGTGGTTAAGAGACTACAAACACTATTCGGTACAATCGATTTTCAATCTACCTATTATTTTATGGCAGACTGTTACATTCTTTATCATTTTAAATAATTTTTATTTTTATTATTTATAAATCGAATTATACGTGTGTACTCCGACCTGAAAACCATATTATTAACGAATAATTCTGTGTAATTTTCACTAGGCGTATATTAGAATATTTATTTGTTCGCCGTAATTTTAATCGTTGTAAATAAATGATGATAAGCGTGACGGACATTCGTATTACTGCTCACAGTGGACTCGCAACTTATTTTTAAAAAAAAAACATTGTTCTTCGTTAGTTTATTTTGATTAAATCGAGGAAAATTTTATTACGATCGCGGTAAATATTTCAGTTAAATAGGAATAAGCGGAAACGCTGAATGCATTGTAGACGGAGGTTCGTCACTGTGATCTGTAAGATTGCAAGTAGGACATGCAAGAATTAAGCTAAATTTTGAGAGAAATTAGCGACGGTTGCTTTATTTCTGTCATCTATTAATCATCTTTTATTTCATTGTGGAAAACACGAAGCGTAGAGAGCATGCATAATAGATTTACGTTTGCAGGTATTTTCCCACCTTATGTGACATCGGTTACATACGCTGTGGTGACCGTGAGTTGGTTATGTTCTCATCTTCTTAAAATTACGAAGGATTATTATTTAAATTATATTCGGAAGTGATGCATATTTACAGTTTTTCACTTGTAGTTTTTGTTTTGATGTTTTAAACAGGGTTTAGTTTTTTATTTGTTTTTTTCCTTTTTTGAAGCAGACGTTTAACTATAGAGAAAGTAGTTTTGAAAATCGGGCTAATCCATCATAAAAAAAAAAAAAAAAAAAAAAAAATCGATGATGTCAATGGATAAGTTTTTAAGCTTTTGCAGTTGTCCGGCAATTGTTGTTATAAGGTTGTTATGAGAAAGTTTCATCGAACGTATATAAATAAGATAAATAAATGGTCTATCGAATAGGGAATTACGATTCCAGGAAATTCCAATTTATATATTCAAAATATAAGCACAGGCGTCTAAAGCATAATCTTCTATAATCTTTTACCAGTATATATTATATCATTTCTTTATTTTTTCACTCACAGTCCTGTTCTTCACTTGTTGTATCTGAATCCTTATTCCTTAAGCAGACTTTATTCCCAACTACTCATCATATTTGCGCGTAGGTTTTTTTTAAATTTTTTCCTACAATGACACTATTGCTAAATTTTTAATTGTAATAACCTATAATCGTTTTTTATATGTTGCATCGTGCGGTAAGATAATTCGTCGATACGCTAGTTCAACTTGCACTGCTAACGTTATGTTGTATCGTAATTTGCATAAATATATTCTTTCTTAAATTAAATTGAAAGTATAAAGTGTATTAAACGAAGGAGAAAATAATTTTAATAGAAAAATGAATCAAAATAAATGTAAGCTATAGAAGACGGAGCAAAAAAATATCAGGTAAAAAAACGGCGATGATAAAAATAAAAAACTGTAGTTAAAAAATAAATAAATTAGAATTAATTATCCCAGTATAATAAGCTGAATTATTTCGAGAAATGGAAAAACGTTCTATAGAAGGGAGTGCTGGATTTTGTGCCATGCTTTTATATTTCTTGTATTTTAGGATGTTCGTCAATTTTATCGATCTCTACTCATTTCATTATCGTGTAAAAATTTAATAGCATGACTCATTGCGTTTGTTAATCTAAGAAAGTTAATGCTAGTATAAATTCCTTTTTAAAAATAATTCGACAGCATTTATTCCGCAAATGTTTCATCAGTCTTTTTTAATAATTAATCATGCTGGACCGTACAGGGTATATGTAAAATTAAACGGATCTAATGATATATATGTATATATATATGTGTGTGTGTGTATGTGTATAATGAGTTTATTATCGCTGGAAATATGGGATTTTTTAATTAAAAACCAGATATATAAGGTGCAGCTTAATTGGCTTCGTCAATTACGTAGCTGGGGCCCCCGATGCAAAATAATTATCAAAAAAGTTTTTTTTCCTTTCTGAACTTGAAAACCTTGTTGACTGATGTCGAATGATTAACATCGTACACGTGCTGAATGTTTAGACAAAAGAAAAAGGAATATAGCGGGTACATATCGAAAATGGAAGATGTGTTTTAGGAAACCCATTGAATTACACATCGGAAATGTACAACAGTCGAACGAGAATGCGTAGGCGAAATTCGCTTTGTGTAAACGAAATGTTGAACTCTTTTTTTCTTTTTTTTCTTTTTTTTCTTTTTTGTTTCTTTGTGCAAGAAGTAAATAAAATTAGGAGAGCTTCAAAATCTGAACCGATTGCGCTGAAGGGGAATGTTTTTTTTCTACCGATGTAGACGGTTTCCTCGGGAGCTACTGGTAAAGCCCGATTAACGAGCCAGAAAAGCAAACGAAGGAATCGCCGGAATACCAAATTACGAACCGGGGCTGAAGGACAACGTTACCGCACCGCACAAAGAAAATAAAACTCAATATAACTGGTTTACGGATCCTAATGTAAATTGAACAAAACGAAACTAGATAATAGAAACGGGTGGTTGATACGGTGTGTCAGACGCGTTAAACGAATTACCGAATTTCCCGGGGACCGCGTCAACAATGTACTTCGATGTTTGAATTTTCCGAAAATTCATCCGAGTTGTCGAGTTCGCAAAATAAAGTTTGAATTGTGAACTCTTTAAGTTATTGTCTCTGAAGGTGCTGGGTACGGCGTTAACGGCATCTCAGTTGTATAATAATTTAACAGCTATTTCACGATAAAGTAAGATATTTTCGGGATTATTTTTAAATCAGTCACGAAGGCCGTTCAAGTAAAAATTCTTCTAAACGGTGTTTATCATATCTGACTTTTTTAAAGTTCTCGCGACAGGTCTGATGCGCAATATTTATACAAAGTTCGCATCTTCTAGATTGTTAGATTATTCTGTGATCAAGTGTTCAATTAACGTCAACTTCTCAGGTATTAAACTTTATCGATTCGTATCGTGTAAAGTTATAATAGGACATTTAAATATCAAAAATAATTATCGTAAAAGGACACTGGTGTTGTTAAGCCGAAAATATTTCAATGATCAAATTATATTATACTGTCGAATTCGATTAAAATTCTCACAATTTTCGATTACCAAAATCCCTCGATATCGACCAGTCTCGTCGATATGAAAAGAAGAATTTTTATTAAAAAGCTGCTAAAAATTACGGAATTTAAAAAAGTAATCTTCGAACGGAGCAAACACAGCCCAGCTGAACAAATGCGACTATAGTAAATAATATCGAATCATCTATATACTTGAAAAAAAAAGTAACTCATTTTTTGCACGTCAATCGAGACTTCGATAAGGTACGAAGGACTACTGTACGGAATACAACGTCGCCTTCCGAAAATGATTAAAGAATAGCGTTTACATGAAAGATTCTTTCGGGTTAACTGATCAAGATCTTAGGGTCGCAAAATATTTAAAGAAAGAAAACATTAAGGCGGACAGTAAAGCGCTAAGAAATTAGGAAAAATAATAAAGCCGAACACATGTAATATTGATGAAACGAAAGTAAGTAATAAAATATATATATTAAAAAAAAAGGGTTAAAAAAATGTTTTCTCGCCATAAGATAAGGAGTGTTTTAGAGATCTTTTTTTTCCACTTTTTTTTTTTTTTTGTATAAGCCTGTAAGAACAAAATGGAACAGTTGCAGATGAAATCCGAAAAAATGATGCGGGAAGAAGACTTTGATAAAACGAAGAAGGCTAAGGTAGCTGAGACTATAGAGAGCGCTTAAGAGAAGGAAAGTATCTCTATAAAACTGCGGATGGGGAGAAAGAGATGGTTGTCCAGTAGAAGGTGCCAGAATTAGAAAATGAAGAAGAACAGAAGTTGAGCCGTAGGACTGCCATTTAATATCATGATACTTAAACATTTGCCACTGGAAACGGAAGAACGGATTAATGAATATATCCATTAATTGCCGTCAATACCTCATGACACGAAATCCACTGAAAATCGGCCTTGATCGAATGAAAAGAAGAAAAGGTCATGGATAAGAAAGCGCACGAGAATTTTTAATCGGAAGAGGGAGAAGGAGAGGAGATTCGATAGCTCGCAGAATACTTTTGGAATTTGATATTATGAAGACTTTGTAGGAAACTGGTGATAGGAAAACGAAGCGAACAGCGCGTAGAATAGCGGAAGATTCGGCACAGATTTTTTTTTTTTTCTTTCACATATTTTATTATGGATTTGTCAACATAGACATTGGCTCAAGAATAATGAAATAGAGCGACAAGAGAAACTCAGATCCTTACACGATCACAGATAGCCGAAGGAATCAAGAGCTAGGATAACAGAAGGAGAAGGAAGGAAGAATGAATGAAGCACAGTATGGAGTGGTAATAACGATTCGTAAAAGGAAGGAATAAAAAGAAGCTTGTTCAGTTGATAATTACGAACAACCGAATATTACATGATCGGGATCACAAATAAATTGATTGCTGGAAGGGTGCAATGGACAATAAAGAGAAGGCACGAGAGAATAAATAGCGAGGAAAGGAGTAAACTGCGCTCAAAACGCAGGCAGCAAATCGCAGAGAGGTTGGAGCGGCGCATAGAAGGAAAGTTAAAAAAACAGGGGAAGCGTGGAAGGGAAGGTTGAATAGACAAGAAAAAGGAATCCGGGTTGGTGAATGAGGAGACGTAAGAGTTAAACCATAGTCGGGATTGAGCAGGCTGCAGATCGAAGGGTAATATTGGAAGCTGTGAAAACAGGAAGAAACCTATCAGAAGAGGAAAATAATTGAGCGAATGAGTCAACCAAATTTCCCTCGATTCCGGCATGGCTAGGAATCCAAAAAAAATCCGTTTGGATTAAGTGCGAAAGAAAGAGATCACGAATCAAGGAGCGAATAAGAAGAATGACGTAGTCGGTTGAGTGAGAAGGGAGAGAAGATATAAGTCTGCAGCATGCTTTGAGCATCCCACAAGATAAAGAGATTGCGAAAGACAGGCGAGGATCTGATAAAAAGAAGAACACGCAGAATAGCAGAAGACGCTGCATAAAAGATTGAAGAAAAGGAAGGAAGCCTAAAGGACTCGAAGCAATTTAGAGAATGAGAGAAAAAAGCTGCGCCAACACCAGTGGGTTCCTTGGAGCCGTCGGTGAAGATTAAAAAATTGTTGGGAAAAAAAGAGATAAGATTCTGTAGAAATTCTGATTTAACAACATGATGAAGAATAGGAGCATAAAAGCAGTTAATAGGATGAAGAAAAGAGGAAAAACTGAAGGAGAAATAAAGGAGTTTATCGTGAGTGTAAATATATACGGAGAAAAGAGGACAAGACGGCCATAAGAGATAGAATAGGAGTTTTATTAGTAAAAAAACGCCAGTTACATAACATGAAGGAATAAGAAGGAATAAGAAAGTAAGAGGAAATAGGCAACCGTTCAATGAGGAAACGATAACCCAAGTAGGAACATTCAAGAAAAAGAGGAAGAATGTGACATTCAGCGTGCAAGCTAGGATCATGTACCTACTCACAAAGTGGTAACCTAAATAGGATATCTGTGAATGGAGATAGCCAGGTTATAGGATTCAGTAAGAATGGTGTCGGAATCGGAGTAAATCTCAGGTTGCTTAAGGCAGAGCCGAAGGAAATATTTTGAACATGATCTAATTTTGAAAAGAAAGACTTAGAGCAACAGTAATCTAGGATAGGGCGGACAAAAAATTTATAGAACAAGGTACAGAGATCATTCAGTCGCCAATAAATATGAAAATAGGGATTTTAACCAGACTGAAGTGAGGAAGTAATGAACAAATAAATTAACCGACATTAGGAACACAACTAAAAGAAGATCAAAGTATGGCCAAGTGGTTTCTTGTCAGGTCAAAAAAAAAAAAAGAAAAAGATCAAAGTATGAAATATAATGACGACTAGGAATATAGATTTTGGAGTTTAGAGAGAAAAAAAAATGGAAAAAAAACATGATCCGCCTTGCATGGAAAAGATGTGTTATGACTAAAAGGATAGAGTGGATAAGTCATAACAGAAAAACGGTAAAGAACGGTAAAAAGCCTTACACGGTTGCAAAAGTGACACAGGGAAGAAATAACGGAATGACAAAAATGCGGAAAGTCTGAAAACCATAAATAATAAGGTTGGATGGATAAATAGTGCGAGTAAAGATTTGAATAGGAAGATCCGTAAATAGAATCCTCGGCGGTAATTAAAAATTTTTTTGAAAAGGAAACTGTCCCGTAAATCCTCCGGAAGTAATCGTTTAACGAACAAGACGATCAGCTATTTCATTACACTGGGAGCTTAGACGTTTGGACAATGCGCAAACAAGATAAAACAAAAATTATCATATGCGAAGGATGAACTTGCGCAGAGGGTACAGAGTCGAGAATAGTTTTCATTCTGATATTATAAGAAACTTTCTGCGGTCAACAGTAAAAGAAACAGGTTCAGTTGCATGTAAAATTGCCAATGACTCTACGAAGTAAATGGAATGGAATGTAATTTACATAAAATTGAAAGTGATTTATACCAGGAATGATATAAACTGAATCGCCGACACTTGGCCCGTTTTAGACTCATCAGTAATAATAAGAGTATGGTTCCGAAAGACATTATTAACTTTAAGGTTGAATTCACTAATTAATAAAGAGAAAAAGAAAAATTTAGTGTGAAGAGGCAAATGAAAAAAAAATTAGGAGGATGAATAAAAATTTAAAAGAAAAAAACAGAAGCTTGTCAAAAAAAAATGAAAAGTGAAGAAAATTTGAGCAATAATTTAACAAAGAAGAGGGATTCTACTAGTGCTGAAAGGTCAGTGTCTTTGAAATAAGGAAAAGTATAGATGTATATTAGAAAAAATAGGAAGACGTTTAGTAGGGAAGTGGTCAACGATGTAAGATCGGAATAATCGCCCCTTAAACTTTTTCTACCGGGTTAATGTCCGTAGTTGACGCGCGCCAAAAAATAAAAAAAAAAACTTTTTCTACCGACAAATGAAAACTTTGTTTTGCTTTGTTAAAAACCTGTGGTACAGGTCTTTACGAAAAATATTATAAAACGACTACTACTTGTTTCGATGTAATAAAATTTCTGAAATAGCGAATTCCTTTGAAAGTAGAAAAAAAGGTTCAATTGATGTATCATTTTAACACACTAATTTTTTCCATATAATGATTTAGTTTCCATTTTTCATCATTACAAATTTCGTGTGTAAATAATAAAAGAATTTGACGTTTATGCTTTTGAATTTAATAAAAAATTATAAATTTAATCAATGAAAAATATTTCTGTCGGAAGTTTTATAACAGAGTAATTGTAACATTGGACATTGAAAAATTATAATAATTTATTTTGAGTATAACGACGAAACGGTTAATAAAGACCACAGTACTCCCCCCCCCCACCATTTTGTCGTTATAATTATTTTTCACAATAGGTAACTAGTTGTAGTAAAATGGCAAAAAAAAAAAAAAAAATGAATACATTTCAGGAACACTGCTATGACAACCCAAATAACAAAATAAAAAACAAACCCCGCTGCACTGACAATGAGTAAAAATAACTGTATAATAAAATTTAAAAGAAACAAGTGATTGAGCTCAATTATTAGATATGATTCTCCCGCGTCTATTTTAATGCATCCCCCCCGGGTGTAGATACAAAACCTTGGTGCTATCTGAAATCGAAAATAAATTGTGAAATCAACTTCATCATTCAGACACAGTGTAACCTTTAACTACGCTCATCTCTCTCTCCCTTCTGAAGTATTTTTGACGTGAAACGTCTTTAAAATTGCTCGTGAAATGAAATCGTGAAATGCTATTATTTTTCACCGCATATATATATATATATATAGATATTAATTACAACGTAATTCTTAGGCTAACCCAGATTAAAAAAAATGCCCCAAAAAATGTCCCAATTTTATGTAACGTTTGTTATATTTTATAGGATTTTTATGATTGTTATTTAAAGAACGTCACAATTTTATGTAACGAAAAATTTAACGAAAAAATTCCTTAATTTTATATAATGAAAGTTAAATGTTAGGATAGGATTTTTGTGATTGTGTTACTTTTTTTGTGTTGATGCCAGTAAGAATCATGTTGTAAATTTTGATCACTTTATACAAAGTATAGAAGAGAAAGAGACAGAAATGAAAGCAAGAGGGGTCAAGGGGCACAGCCCCTTGCAAGGCCAAAATGGCCGAGTTTATATATATATATAAATTAATTACAACGTAATTCTTTCGCTAACCCCCATTAGAAAAAGTGACCTAATTTTTTGTAACGAAAAATGTCTCAATTTCTCTGATTTTGTTATTATATTCATATGGACTGATTTAGAATTACGTTATAGATTTTAATCATTTTATACAAAGTACAGAGGAGAAACAGAGAGAAATGTAAGCAAGAGGGGTCAAGGGGCACAGCCCCTTGTGAGGCCTAAATGGCCGAGTTTATATATATATATATATATATATATATATATAAATACTTAAACCGATACAGGTGTTTCACGTTAAATCAACAGCCTTGTGCTACAGCACAGCCGCACCCAAATTTTTCTTTCTCTTTAGATTTTGGCCGTATATTTACGCTTCCTCAATTATAAGTAGTTCCTTCTATGTTTTCATTCAGAGCCTAATTCAGGGTGTTTTCTCCTTTTCATCATTCTGCTGTTGTCTCTATCATTCATCCACGTTTTAATCCTATTTTCTCGCTATTATCTTTCCCCTGAGTGTTTTCTTTTCTTTTTCTCCAGCCCGATGTTATAATTGCTTATGATCCTAACATTACGTTTTTTTCAAATGTTCCTCTCTCCTTTTTGGACGTTTTGTTTCCTATTTATGCTAAAGCTTGAGCTTCCTATTCCTTATTGTATTTCCTTTTTCGGTGCCCTTTCCTTCTTCCTTCCTCTAGTTTTTTATTACTTTTTTCATATCAACAAAATCCGCTCAAATTAAGACAGAACTGACTACTCCGTCATCCTATATTTTCTGGACGGTGTTGTGGAGTATAACGGAAAAAGAAATAAGTTTTTAATTTTTTTGGAACATTGAGATGTTATTATAACTAGCAGTGATTTTTAAATCCAAAGTAGCTTTTTTTATGTTAATTATTATATTTCGTGCGCTAAAATTGTAATACAGGTTCGTGAAAGTGTTTCTGTTTTTATTTTGTTCGCGAATTTGTTTCCTATTAAAACATTCTCTTTATTCTTTATTCATTTGGGTAATTTAAGTTAAATGCGGAAAATCAACCGCAGATAGAGATATAAAATTTCCTATGTAGGCGCATTGACATAAATTTTAGGCTACAAATTTTATGGCTCAAAAACGTGGATATACCAAGGTGGAACGAGTGCATACGAGATTAGAGGTCTTTGACATGGAGCCGTGCGAGGAAAGATAGAAAAACTTAAAAATAAGGAAGTGCTAAAAAAGAGTAAACAAACATATTGAGATAAGATTATGCAACAAAAACTGGAGAAAGTAATAATCTGCTGACAGTGGTTTTTTGGAAAAAATGTAAGACTGGAAGTCGGAGCGAGATGTTAGTTGATTTGTAGAGAGGAGAAAAAGAGTGCAGAGAGTTTTACGGTCTAGGGGGAAAAAAGTGAGTAAGGAATGACATGAGATTAATATCATTGCGATGATGTGTGTGGGATTTGTGCATGGTGCGGAAGAAGCAAATACTGAGATATGTCTTTGGACAGATGGAAAATAGGATACATGATACAATGATTTTTATGGCGTAGGCACTATTTTTAATCACTGATGGTGCAAAAAATAGAAAAAAAGCTAAAATACTTTTCTGAACTTTTGGCGAGGAATTAAATATTAGGGAAGGTTTGCTTTTATTTCCTTATTAATGGGGGTAGTTGTAACATTTTCCTCTTTCCTTCCACAGTTTCACAGCAAAACTGGTATGAACGTGCATGCTTTAACACGGGTTGAATTCCCTTAAAGAAATTTATGATAATGTAAAAGGAACAAAACTGTGAAAAATTTCTTTTTAATAAAAAAAAAAAAAAAAAATCAACTCATGTGAAATTCAATGACGGTACAAAGAAATTGAAATAAAAATATCAATATAAGCTTGCGAACTTCATTAAATTTAAAACGGTTTTAAAATCTGAGGTATTTTCTCTTAGTCCCCCATATAGTTCATTTTTCATAGTTCATTTTTCGTAGTTCATTTTTCGTAGTTCACTTTTAGTTGATTTTATTTTCGCATTCATGCCCGAAAGCGTTATTTATAATTTTGATTATAAAAATACTCTACAAAAACGACATTAAACAGTGTATTTAAAAAAGCCAAGTTCACTCAGGAAGTCAAAAAGCTACAATATCATTTAAAATCTGATGAAACAAACTTTGATTTTTATATCGTTGTCACCACAAAAACTCGCATAAGTACAAATCTAAATGGTTTTACGCTGTTCTATATTGAATCTTGTATTGATATTTTTCTTTTGACCACAGCGATTCAATACTTTGCGTATGTACACCAGTTACAGGATCGACAAAATTTTTTGAATGATTTACGATTGAATGTTTGTAATTCATTTGCTCAATCTCAGGCATTTTGGTATATGCCTTCCATTTGTCAGATATCATTGTTGTTCCTGGTAGGATACATTCTTTAATTATATTTAATAATACTTTCGAACTTCGGTTAGGAACCGCATACATGAAACTCTGCTTGTGTTCTATACAAATTCTTCTAAATACCCACTGTTGTGGATAATTCTTCCAACATTATTTTTCCTACGGGAAAAATACGATTCATCTATTTCTACTATTTTGTTTGGACCACCTACCATTCGAAAGTTATTTAAAGGGTTATACTCACAGCAGAGGCGTAGCTACCGCCGTATCATCCGTATCAATGATACGGGGCCCCCGGAGTACAGGGGCCCCGAACGTGTGTCAGCAGAAATTCGTAAAAATGTAGAATGACTTTCAGACTTGTGGACTACATAGAGGCAGGAAATCTAAAAAAGCTGAAATCGTCTTCATCTGTGGATGATTTAATAAATAAGTTTGCCGAAAAAAAGGCGAGAAAAATGTATATTTGATTGAATTGTAACTTAGCTCCCGGTAGCATTTATTGTAAGTAATAACTTATAATCAATAAATAATTATTTTAATTCAATGCGTGCATTTTTGTTTCTTTTGTGAAAAATCCATTAACTTTTTTAGGGCCTCCCAACAAATTTTGATACAGGGGCCCGTCTAAGGCAAGCTACGGAACTGCCTCACAGGCACTTCTCTTAAATAGTTTTTCCAATCCGTTACAGAATTTGTAGACATGTTTAATTCCGTAGCACAAAATTTTGTGCTTATATGTTCTTGTGTCTACAAATAAATAAAAAATCTAATTATATCTAAAGGTAATTTACTACCTCTAATCAAGTGAAGCCCAATTTCACTTTTGCATTTCCTGCATTCCAGGGCCGTATCTAGACCAAAATTTTGCTTGTCAGGGGGTGGGGGGCAAAAATATGTTTATAATTATATAGACACACACATATATATATATATATATATATAGGTGTGTGTGTTATCATGAAATATATTTATTTATAAATGATACACTAAAGCAAGGCCGTGTCCACGGGGTGGGTTTTGGGGGTTAACCCCCCCCCCCCATGAGAACTGAAATAGCTTAGGTACTTCATTAATATTTTATGCAAAATATTTTGTTACGAGTATAATCAATAACATATGCAATTTTTATTAATGTTTATACAGTAATTCGTTTATTTAAATTATTAATATATAAATCAAGATGATGGAAATTATTAATAGCATGAATATTGGTGAAAAATGTATTTTTATTTATAAAATAAATATGCGAAGAAAATTTTTACCCCCCCCCCCCCCGCCCCTTCCAAAATTCTGGGCACGGGACTGCACTAAAGCCTTGTAGTCAATTATTGTATATGCAATATTTGAGCACTACAATAAAAACAAATAAAAAATAGTCATTTCCATAGAATTTATACAAATTTTAATCTTTTCTTTTGTCAAAAATTGAAAGGAAATAAAATTCTAAATTTCGGTCCATTTAATTCAAGCAGTTATTATTTCACAGACATTTCGGGGGAGGGGAGTGAACTTGGAAAATCCCCTTCAAATACGGCCCTGCCGCATTCCCATCAATCATTTTTGTCACTTAAAAAATGTGTCACTTCATGATCATTTAAGCACACTTTTTTTTATGTATAATTCCTCTTTCTTACAAAAGTTCAACTGCTTTTTCTTTTGTATTAATTTCTCGAACTAAATTAATAAGCGACGACATTATTACTAAAAAAAATATATGAAAAACATTAAGGCAAAACAAAAATAATTTTTCTTAAATATTACATGTAATAATTTTGTATCTTATCTTAGTATAAATGGAACTGTTTTATATGAATAACTACAACAAATTAAAACACTACACAATTTACAATGCGAACATGAAATATAAATATAATTAAAAATCAACATTAACAATTGGTATATATGAAATTATAAATCACCCTATAAATTAGATTTTAAATCGTGATAATAAAACAATATAAAATATAATAACTTAAATATCATATATTACAATTTCCCACTACGAGTTATTATTAGTACGTTGAGCAGGTAACGGAGGTTCTATTTAATGACATGTCCAGCACGAATGAGTAAGTTTTGGGTGAGACCGGTCTTAACTAAATTGAACGGAATTTTGTGAATATGAACTATAATAACAACAAGTACGCAGCTGTAAAAGTGAACTTACGTGTGGGTTACTAAGAGAAAATACTCAAAATATCCAAATAGAAGAGGACTGCATAAAACTGTGCAATAATAATCTTAAATTGTTACTTTCCATTTTTTGATTTATAATGCATGAAGTTTGGTAATTTAAATATATCTTTAGTAATCATATAAAAGCTGAAATATTTCATTTATGAATAATTGAGCTTGTTTTCTAAAATTAAAAAAAAACGTATTATATCTATTGAGACAATTTGTAAGAATCAACAATTTTTGTATTTTTGTAGGTACAAAAATGTTATAAATTAGCATTGTGCTAACATATTTCAATGTGAAATATTATTAAATGTATTTTTTTTTTTTTAAGGCTATGTAAAATTCTATTTTGTACTTAGATTATGTGTTAAAGATATACAGATGAGTAAGGAAGAATAATTTATTAGGAGGGAAAAGTTAAATGTGATAATATAAAAATATTAAATAAAAAAACAAGAGAGGTAAATATTTACGTACAAGTAAAAGACAAATTTTTATAATAAGAAACGTAAGATGTGTAAATAGCTTAAAATATTTGAGCGAAATGTGAAATAAAATAGTTCATTTTAAAAATAGTTTTATGCTTTAAATTTATTTATTAATACTCGCGGATTTTTAATTACTCGAATTTATTAACAATCGTTCAGAATTTATTTTATTATTTTTTGAGAGATTTGAGGCGGAACGGAAACATTTTACTTGCCGAAAGTGGCTACACTGTACGTAGCGGCCGGATTTATTAGCAACAAGCGGATTTCTCGTTTCAGTCAGCGGTTCAGTTCTTCAACTTTTAGTTGTTGTGATTTTGGTGTGTTTGTAGCTGTTTGTTTTTAAAACTTTTTTAATGAAAAAATAAAATATTTTCGTAATAAATTTTAATTCGACGGTTTTAATTTTGATTTTTCAACGCGCGCGTTTTATAAATTATTCGTTTTTATATCGGATTTCAGTGTCTTGCGCCGATTAACATAAAGAATATTTAAGTTTTATTTGATTTGTTGGATGTTGTAATTTAAAATTGTTGTAATTTTAAAATGCTGTTTCAACGAGAAAAATAATCGGAAACGCCGCAGGTACGTACGTAAACATTTATTTTAATTAGCGGCCTTTTCATAATGGAGTGGAAGTTGTGTATAGGCACATATCAAATTGAATGCTCATTTCGAGTAAATGATTTTTCCTTTTTTTTTTTAAACGTGTATTCTTCCATTTAGTTTAATTAATATACCTAATTCGTTGTTTATCTAATGTTTGAAATTTGCAAGTATTTCAGATACTTTTTTATCATTTTGCTTGGTACCATTAAAGTTTTTACTCTTCATCGGGACTTGTATAATGGAATTGTAAAAAAAAAAAAAATATACATATATATATATATATATATATATATAATGGGTTTAATTAAAACAAAATAATTAAACCGATCAAAATGTTTTTGTTTTTTTTTTCATGTTTTCTGTAATCATGCAAAAAAAAGGGAGATTAGCAAATCGAAAAATGGTTTTGAGTTTTATATTACTTTTCAAGTATTAACGTGTGCATAGAAATAAAAAATGAATTTCTTTCGATTAAATGTCGATTTAATTGTAATTGAAAAATATGACTGTGCTATTATTTCGTATTTCATTTTTTTTTTTTTTTAAATTGTATTGAAGCATGTTAGGAGTGTTCTTTTCGTTTTTACCGAATTAAAATCAACGGATCATTCTGTACGGTTAAATGTTTTATTTGGCTACGCACTTTATTCGTTATTTATTTATTTTCTTTTTTTACGAAGAGCATTATTTTAAAGCCTTTGTTCACACTGAGGCCAGGTGAAATGGGTTTTATTAGTTACTAAATAAAACTTGATGTTTGGGTAGATTGCTGAAGTTGATTTATGCACCCTGTGACAATATATTGCGGACTAATCATGTATGAATTTTTTATTTTGTTAATTAGTGGGGACATCTGTTTGGCAATATAACGGTAGCAACGAGATTAAAGCCTTGCAACTTTGCTTTATTAGATCCTACTATTATCTCATTAGAGCCATCTACCACAAGAACGCAAAAAGACACTAAATTTGCGGCTTGTTTCGTGTTGCTTTCATATGTTGCATAAGCGAATCCGTTTTTAAGAATTTTTCTGCCACTCTTTTTGTGCTTGTAGTTAAGCTGCAGCTGTCTAGTGATCGAATTTTTTAGTATTTTTCTACTACGAGTTAATAAACGCACGTTTTTTAGTTTCCTATGAATCAGTAAATCTCTCTGTCGGTTTTTCTGCCACCTCTATGTTCATAAATTTGTAACAAACAGCAATGTTGGGGCAGCCTGTAAATTCAGATAGTATCGACCTAACCTGAAGTTTTTGAACCGGCCGGGGTGGGGTGGGTGGGGGGGGGGTTAAAGAAGTTTCGGAATAACTTGCACACTTCCGTCAGACGAACAACTTCGTTATAAAATGCAAGGTGGTAGTATTTTAGTTTGAATTTAAAATTAACCTTTATTAGCTGTCATGTGTTATCTCTTCAGTTCGTACGGCGTCGGTACTTAGCGAAGTCGTAAAATTTCTTGCTCAGGTAATTATAGTCGTGTGTTGTTTTTATGTTCGATAAAGATCTAGTTTTTCTGAAGTGGCAACATCTTTGTGCCAGAAATGCTACCGATGATATGTGGGTAAGATAATATTTGACATCGTGTTCACGGCAGCGATCCTAGTTAGTCATATTTAAAGTTGCAGTAGGAATCCGTGATGAGCGTTGCTGTGTGTTTGAATTCGACCACCTATACTCCCGAGTTTCCGGCGTGTCATGCGTTTGATTAATCACCAAGTGGCGAACGTCTCCTCATGTGCCACACATTTGCCATATGTTTTCGCTTTTTGTGCATAATGAATTAAGCGATTGATAATAATTGCGTAACACGCGTATTGTTTATTAAACATATTCTATTGTTGTGATAAATTATGTTTGCTCGGTGTCCATCTTTTAGCGTTTGGATCTTTTAAAATTATGAAAACATTGCTATGTAGCATGGTAACTAACCGATCAGATGTTTATTTCGGTTTTGTTTTCTCTTTTCCCACCCTCTTGTCAGTAGTATTGGATGATTGCCCATCGAACGTGTCGTGAAAATGTGTACGCACAAAATGTGACAGAAGAGAACCCCCGGGGGGCGGGGGGGAGTAAATGAAGTATCGGAAAAGAAAACGAGCGAGGTATATTAGGAAGAAGCCCTTGTTAGGTACCGAATTAAGGCTAGCAGCCCACGGCGCATCTTAAGATAAAGGGCAACGACACGACCGGGAGGAAAACAAAGGACAGCGGTTGTTTTAGATATCAGTCTGCTTACTATAAAATCTCGTGAGAAAATGTAAGGGTAAGAACTGAAGAAAAGAACGGGAACGCGTGATCATTGGACGTAGCAGAAACACAAATTGATTCTGCAGTCATGTTACGTGAAAACAAAGATAGAGTATCGTGATTCTTTCTGAAGTAAATAAACACCATATTGGTTTACAAACAATCGTTTCTTTTAGTAGTAGTAAAGTCGGAGGAGATTGTAGAACATTATTTGTGAAATTTTGATTGTTATATATGTATTTTTTTAACACGAATTTGGAGGTTATTCTAAATGTTTTAAGACCGAAATAGCATACGGCTAAACAAAACATTCAGTAATTCAATAGGTATTTTTATCTTATTCCTGCTTACGAACTATTTTGCAGAAATCCGATTTTTAAAAATCCCCCGTCGTAAGTAATCTTTGTCTAATATATTAACACATTAATTTAATCCTTAATAGAAATTATGAAAAATTCTACATTTATGTCGCGCTTCAATCGTACTGAAATATTATAAATAAAATAGAGTGTATTCGACTACTAAATCGGCCGCTAAAATGCAACAAGAATATACAGAGATTTCGAGATTTTAACGTAAATGGTCAGTAACAGAATATTATCGTTTAACAATTTATTGTTGCGATATTAAGGAAAACAAATCAAAATAAATTATTAATAGTACAAGGAAAAGCACCCCCCTGTTTGAGACAAATTCGAATCCTGCCCAGATTTTTATATTTCAATAAATACACACTAACAGGATAATGACCCGTATTGACCTGAAGTGACAAATAGTAAATGAAATTAAAAATGAGAACAGACTAATAAAAAAAAAAAAAAATTATCTTTAGTAAGAATCGGGCATTCTAATAACAGGTGGGGAACCCTGTGTATGTTATTTTTTAAAATCAGATTGCTACTTCACTCGATTTTTGAAAAAAATTGCGTTAATTTAAAATGTTTTAAAAATACAATTTTAGTCGTAGGCAATTTTTTTTTTTGAAAAAGTTCATAGGCTTGAAAAAAAAAGAATAATAGGGAAACTAAGGATATATCATAACTCTAGAAAATAAATAAACAAATAATAATAATAATATTATGAACGAATGTTAATTTGGGCTGGAAGGGAAGCTGAAATTTTTAGAATAGGGGAAAATTAAAAAAATAATCGAATTAATTTTAAAAATTTGTAATACGGTGTGTATGGGTTGTATAATTAAAAAAACAAATGAAAATACGTACGAGCGATAAATTGTTTGCCAGGGACATAGGGGATTAAAGGTTACATTTGGTCTTTATCAGTTAAAAATTTGATAATTTGCAATAAGCTAATGTATAATGTGAAATGTGAGTAAGAATTGACGCGGTGCACTTTCACGGCAGACGAAAGTTTGATGGAGTCGTAAAAATAAATAAAATATACCGCTGAACACTTCCGGCGAATAGTATTATAAAATTACTTCGGCCAACCATTCTGCGTTTCAAGATAATTGTAAATTTACTCTAAAGGAGATTGCTATGAGGGAAGCACTAAACACACCCTTGTATTCAAATTTGGTAGCCGAAATGATTGACCAGGAGTATAATTTGTACACGGACTAAACTAGTGTTTTGCGCTACAAATTTAATTTTCCAGTTCCGATTATCGTTCCATCCGGTCATAATGAAGCTCTTTCAGAGTCATAATATTTCGGTCATTCTTCAGTTGCTGGATGCTGTAGGGGTTTTCGTATTTTCGCAATTCGTGTAGTATATCATTTTCGCTGACGTACCGGAGTGTGTGAAGTTCAGCAAAAAACGGAATAAGATTTCCCGTTTAAAAAAAAAACATTCGATTGCAATATTATAATACCTAAGTTTCGAATCATCGCGAGTTTACAAGTACCGAATTGGAGAAATAAGTAGAAATTTCAAATGATTCGAATATATATTGAGGCTTCGGTCAAAATTAAGCTGCAGTTGCGCATGAAGTTCGAAGGAGAGACGTAAAAAACGGTGTAGTTACATCGTGTTCTATTCCATTCCGAAATTTGGCTAATTGAAGTGATACTTAAAGGAGAAAAATACTTTCAAGAGTACGGGAATTTTTAAATATTGGTGCATTTGAGTCTCTTTTAAGGTAAACAAGTAGTCCGCGCTTTTTAGCCCGCTGAACTCATTCGCTTTCAGTGCTGACGGATAATTCTTTCTTTTCGATAGCAATTTACGAGATTGCGGACAAAGTTTTATTTTTGGCGTTTAACGCGAAGTTATTTACTTTTAATTGATTTTCTTAAATTTTTGATAATCGAATATATTTTTTGTAATTAAAAATACTTCGCAAACAATATTTCGTATTTAAATTAGAAATTTTTCTTTTTATATATCATTTTTCCGTCTAAAAGTATTCGAAGTACATATATAGTACGTTTAAAATAAAAGGTAACGGGAGAAAGTGCGGTTTATTTAACAATGGTGTCACGCATTTCGTTGTTTTTATTAGGCCTTTCATTAGGACTGAACATCGGAGACGTGTCGTATCAAACTCTTTACCAAACGATCAATTTGACGAATAAAAAGATTGACTGCAACTCGCGCGAATAGATTATCCGAGGCTAATTAGTACATCGATTAGTAAAAATTGTGAAAATTAGAAATGCTTCGAAGTACGTCATTAAAATTAGGGGGCCACGATAATCGATCCGAAACCATTTCAAGTTGAAGCGGGGCGAGCCGCTTTTAACGACGCAGTTGCCTGATCAGGTATCATATTTGGAATTGCGCATAGTTTTATGTTTAAAATTATTAATTCGACGGTTCCGTTCGCGAAATCGATAATGATCTACTCGAAAAAGTGTGCTAATATTCCGAACAGGCGTGATGGTGCGTAATTCGTAACGATGTGAGATAATTAAGATTTTTAACGGCGGACTGGATTTATTTTGGCTAGTGTGCTCGAATATTTTGGCATCGGATCACCGCGAATGCGAATAAATGAGAATATTTTCTCTGCTTCGTTTCTGTTTCAGTATTCGTCAGCAATCTCGGTCCTTGCTAAATTCACCAGCTCTCTCCACTTTGCCGCTGAATTATGTAACCTGCTCCTCCTCGATGACACGATTTCGTGCTACATTTGCGTTCTTTTATCATTTCGGCCATATTCGTTACTAAAATCGGATTTTCCGTCAATGTGTCTGCCAGGTAAAAAACGTGTAAGAAGGTTGATCTTTGTGCTTTGTTGCCTGTTTATTTTCGATATCCTTGCGTGATGATGAGGTACCGAAGAGAATAATAGTTGACAGGATGTTCCGAAAATATATAGTCCGGGGGGAGGAAATATATAGTCGAGGAAATGTGCGTAATTATTATACAAATAATATCAAAAGTGCATAAGTTTCTACATTAAAATCATTATATTTGAAAAATATTAAAATTGGCGACCCCTTTTGATTGATGTTACGAATCGTTTTGAAAACAAACTAATAAAAGAAGTCCAAAAAAGTAAGACAAAAAAAAATACTTGCGGAACAAATGATTTTATAACGAAACTGAGAAGATACGAAATAGTTAAAAAGACGAATCCCGAATGCGGAAAATGTTGGAAAAGGATTTTTAGAAAAAATAAATGAAAAATTCGCGAAAATGAACGACAAAAATAAGGGATAAACAAAACAGGAAAAAAAAAAATACATTACAAAAAAAAACAAACCAAACTATAGGCGATAATAACTATTTTATATAACGCGTTAACAATACGAGGAAATTATCGAACGTAATTTTGCGCATAGAGCCGATTTAAGTTGTTTTACATTCAGTTTAGAATGAATTTACACAAGGAAAAATAATAAAAAATAAAATGGAATTGAAAAGTAAAATTATAATACATTAAATTTAGATAATACTTGTCTATTTCCATTTTCGGTACCAATATTTATTAAGAACATGTATAACAGAAAATTAGGTATTTAAAAAATACAGAGAAAACACTCCGATATGTTTCGGAGTTACTTACTGCATTATCGTGGCAATGATAAAAATGTTTTAATAAAAATTATAATAAGTAGAAAATAACTAAGAAATGAAAAAAAAAAAAAAGGAGAAATGGTTCGAATACTACCTTGATTAAAACATTTCAAGGACGACCATCTCTTTCATCCGATTTGAATTTTTTTTTGAATTTTTTTGTTTTTAGGTTTCCTCATTTGTCGTTAATATTCTTGTCTAATTTCAGTGGCATAGCTTGACATTTGTAAAAGTTATGCCCTATGTGTTGAGTACATGTACCGTTGTGGGTGTTTTCGATCTTTTACGATTTTAAAATGGATAACTTTGCATCAACGAGTTTAAAACAGATTCAACGGAGCGAAGACCTTGGAAATTTTAGAGCAATGTTTTGATAGCTATACTCTATCGAAAAGAAAAGTTTATGTGCGGTACGAACGCTTCAGAAAGGAATGATGAACGCAATGGTCGGCAACCGACATTAAAAACCGAGGAGGAAAACATCGATAAAATCGAAGAGACGTTGGCTGACGAATTGATCATCAAAGAGAGAGTTGGCAAAGAACTTGAATATCGTTTATGGATTAGTCCGAGACATTTTGGTTAATGATTTGGGCTCGAGAGTGTCGTTTCCAAAGTTGGTGTCGAAAGACCGGAATCTCATGCAATAAAGGGGACAACATAGTTATGATTTTTTGACTAAGAACAGAACGAATACCATTTAACGGCTATCAAATTTAACTTCATGCGACTTTTCGTATTCAACTCATGAAATCGCCGCGAGGAATGCATTTCAGCCGCCGATAGGAGATAACAGAAAAATCGAAAACGACTCCCCGATGGACACATAGAAAATCGAGTATAAAAAATATTTCGAGAATTGGATCAACCGCTGTCATAAGTGCGTTGCAGGCAATGCTTTGAAAGGAACGACGAAATCAATTTTGCTAAATTCTGAACAAATTCTTAAAAATTTTAGATCATATCGGAGATTGGGGTGGAGTTATAAGGAATTTCGATCATCACGAGTAACCGGGCGGGTATCTGTTCGAAGATTGAATAGGGTGAATAAATTCGGTCATTCGTTATTGGTAAAGTAAATCGAGTGCTACGGTAGCTTTGCGTCTTTGATAATGTGTACTCTATAGACTTAACGGCACTAGGTTTCTCTCTGTGAAGGTCCGGCTTTGCTTTTGCGGATTTCTCTGATACTCAGAGTTTAATTCGCCTTGATTCTGAAAGCATCTTGACACCTCTGATGTGTGGTATATTCCGGAATTAATCGGTAAGAAATGAAGAAAAGAGAGTATTTTAAGCGGGCAGTTTACCTTAATAGGCGTTTTGTTGGAATTCGAATTCCACTGCCGCTCATTGAAAAGTACAGGAAATTATCGTTGTATTGCCCGAGGCAAAAAAGAAAAACAAAAAACAGAACAGGCTTCTCTTGAATTTAATAGAACTTGAAAATCTGAAATGTAAATAATTCAGATTGGAAATCTAGAGTAAAACCGGGACTTGTTGTGGTATAATGTTGGATGAAACTAACGAGTATTACATTAAAACTAACTCACCCCGAGTTATTAACCTTAGATTTTAGTGCAGTTATGCCCACGGGATTACTTTTAAGAATATTATTTTTTTCTTATATTAATTAAAGTCCATTAGCGATAAATTTGTTGTTTTCCCCAAACCAGGTGTTGTGTTATCTTCTATTTATTAAGCGATAGCTTTTTTTTACTTTAAAAAAAGTTCACATCGCTTTTAAAGTTTTACAGTTGTAAGTAGGTTAATTTCGAAGTATTCTTTTTATAACGTGAGATTTACAGGAGTGTTTAAGGAGCTGCTGTTACATTTAGAGAGTTCGCAATATCGATACTAATACGAGATGATGTTAGCTGTGTATGCTGCTGTCACTAGCGAACCCGGTGTTATTATACATCTTTAAATTTCAAATTAATACCGAGTGCTTACATCCTCCGGCTTCATCCGCACGATTTTCCCTCGATTGTGTATTGGCTTTTATGTGTATTTTTTTTTTTTTTTTCCATCCATTTGAAGAATTGCGCTAGATAATACTTAAGTATCCTCCTGGCGAACAAAGAAAAAAATCTGGCATATCAATGTAATTATTGTGTTTTTGAAGGTTACTGCTTGTTAGCTTCGGTTTCTTCATTATCCGAATGTTTTGCCTCCTGAGGCATACCAGCGTCGACCATTGTTGTCTTCGGACACAATATATGATGTTATTGTTTAATCGTACACCCACTCTTGCTTATTATCGTGTTTGTTTTGTGCAACTTGTCTATTATTTTCTTTTCGTCAGAGTGCCCATTTTCTCGTCATGTACCTGATTAGAGGCGCAGATAGCAGAGCGAGAAGAAGACGCCTGGAAAGATAATATGCCAAAACATGGACGCAGGGGTCGATTGCATTTTGCGCGTTTGTTCTTCGGCTTTGTAAAAATAAGTGAATGCGATACTTTCGATAATACGAAAGTTGTGTTTGCCCGACGGCGGAAATATTCATTTATTTCGAACTGGCTTGTTTTACGAAATAATAACAATCGGTTAGCTGATTAATACTGTCGACTGTGATTGTCTAAAACTGATTGTTCAAGCCGGTCACGCGTGAACGGAACAGTCTCACTATTCTTTCGGTTAATTGAAGAGACACGGGCTAAACGGTTTTACTTGAGATGCGGTTACAGATGTGTAGCTTTTGTTGCAATTACCAAAATGATGAGACTATTAGTGAGAAACCTCTGGACGTTGTGATGATTCGTAAAAGCGCGAATAGCTTTTAACAGCTTTTAATAGCTTTTATCGCGTTTCCATTTCTTCTAACTTCAAGACACACACGGCTAGAGGTGAATTTTCATTTATGGGTAAATAAATTTTATTCGTACTCGAACAGCAGAGCTATATATTTTTTGTACCTTGAATGGATTAAGCGGATCGAAACAATCACAGTCCTCGGAACTGGACGGTTTTTAATTATAAACCAGTTTGATTTGCATTAAGTGCTCGAATAATAATCACGCGGAAATTGGGGGGTGTTTTAATTAAATATCTCTAGGTCATGTTGGTATTTGAAAACACCTCTTTGATGACAATAACCATAATAAAGGTGTTAATTGGAGGAAATGGCATTTTAATGTTTTGATTAATTAGCAATTCAGTAAAATGCGTGCACTATTAACGAATATGTTGATATTTTTACGTGATTCTGGTGGCAGCTGTTCTGCTTTTGCCGCATCTGAAATGAGCCGCATCGCCCGGGTTAATAACGAATGTGTGTAAGAATTCACGGGCGAGATTAGACAGGAAGAGTGTGTGATATAGAAATATTATTCACTCTATGAACGGATGTTTCTTGCGACCGCGAATGTGTACACTTGTGTTAGTGCTTAACTTTTTAATGTCACTGATAGTTTGCTTAATTGAACCCCGTTTTAATTATTCCAGGATATGACGAAGTAACCAACACGCTTGTAATCGAAGTGTGGTCTCGTATTGATTGCCGTGGTTAAATTTTTTTATTTAGTTTCGCCGTTAAACGTCAATCTGTCAAATCTGTTTTCTTCTCTACCTGAAATGAAACTGACAAAACCTATTTTATGACTGTTCTTCATTTGCTTTTTTTTTTTCTTTTTCCGTTTTTATTATTTCAGTATCATCCGGTGTTTTACTACTGATATATATATTGTTATCGACGTTAGACCCGAAATATCATTTTTCTTATTTATTCCAATTTATAGTGAAGAGTTTCCGGTCGGTGAAGAAAGAAAAGTATCAGAGAATATCGGAAAGCGGATACCAAAGAGGAAGGGACGCAAAAAGCTTTCGTAACATTGCGTATCATCAAAAAGAAGTTTCTAATCCGGAACATTAACAAAATGATAAAAAAACGCGCCAGAGGCTGAATAATTTTCTGAAAAGGAATATCGATCATCGCTATTAGTGTAAAATCATCGAAAAAAGAGTTATTTGTGACGAAATATGGCAGTGGTCAGTTACTAAATGCGTAAGATTTGGCTAGGAAAAAATTTGGGCGCACCTAAAGACACTCCCCATTAGTAAAAAGTTTCAACACGATTCCGTATCTAAACAAATGCAAATTTGCCGTTATTCACGTCAAACGAATTCACATAAAAGGACCGATTTATTAAGTTATAATTATTTAAAAGCATTTTTATTTTAATTATTAACTAGAGTAAAAATATCTTTTTGTTGGTATTTCTTTTTACAGAAAGCTATTTTATTTCGTAATTTTTAGTGTAAATATTTTTTTTTAGCCCTAACACGAATAACTTAAAATGTTACTATTAAGAGCTAAGCAGTAAATGTTCGAATTCCGTCACGTTGCCGATTTCATTATTTTCATTCTAATCAACAAATTTTGGCAATATTTTAATTTACGTTAAATTTTAAAATTATTCATGTTGAAAATGGTTTGGCTAATTCTCGTTCGGTTACATTAAGCAAAATAGGAAGAGGTACTCAATAATTGTTCGGTAAATTACATGGAAGCATCGGTGACTGGCGCCGCAGTTTCTAACAGAGGATATCATCAAGAGTCAGTCCAAATGATGGTAGCGTTAACATTTCCTTCAGTGTTGAACTTATAGATGACGTTACGGGCATCTCGAAAGAATTCCGGCCTGGTTGTAATCAGCTTTTTCGGCCAATCACCGATAAAACGGTGATGCAGATTGGCGTTATTGACCGAAGTTTGCCGCCTGTGATTCTGCACGGAACTTCGCTAACAGCCGTTGTTCGCTCGCTCACATGTGTCACGTTTCGGTCGGAGTAGGCCAGTCGAAGCGTGAATTTTATTGTTGCGAAAGCATGCGAGCTGCGTTATTTGGACGTGCTGACGAGCGATAATGCACCTCTCGCTTGTTCGAAAAGACCATCAGCTGAGCGTCTTCTTCAATTACGTATTCCGTTCGGGCCCACGTTTCCGCAAGCCGCCTAACACGCGCGCCACTATCTTTTGTCGTTACTCGGTGATCGATTTATCTTCTCGCTTTGTTAACGCCACCGTGTTTTGCCGCGCCTAAAGCGTAATTCTGAAATTTTCAGCAATGCCAATGATAGTAATGATGATTCAGATATAGGAAACGTGTCTTGTGTGTGTGCAGTTAGCGCGATGATTTGGCGGCGAACCAGAGGAAAACAACGTGTACCGAGTCGTATTTGATGCGGAAGAAAAAAATTGTAAGCACCAAGACATCATCGAGTCGCAGTTTATAAGGGAAAGAAGAAAAAGTATTTTTTCTTGGCTATGTCGGCTAAGGACGTTCTCACCCAGTGCAAAGCTTTAACACCATCAATGATTATTATTATTATATAGGGAAAATGTTAGAAATATGTGAATGAAGCTAACGAAGAAATAACCGAGGGAGGAAGATGAGAAAGAATGCTGTGTGCGCTATGCGGAGAAGGGAGGCAAAGCCGCAACAGACCGGCACAAAGAAATGAAGGGGGGGACATTCCTTCAAAACGTGATTCGCATTCGCGTCCGAAGGATCAAACGGGCAAAAAGGAGGAGACCGGATAATTACTGATTTTTAAATATGTCTAGTTTCGATGTTGTCCGAAAAAAGAACTAATATGAATGCGAACCGGTTGATTCGTAATAAGTGGGAAACAGCACGCGCCTGGGGGAAACGTTCTTCGACTCGAATTTTTTCTATTCGATTTCAAGAGATATCATAGTTGTGCAATCTTCGCGATTTGTTCCCTTTCTTTTCTTTTGTTCGCATCTATGAAATCTTCGAATTTGCTACACGTTTCCTTTAACCACCGACGGGGTTTCTTTTTTAGGACGTTTTTTCTAATGAAAGGACGCGCATTTTTTTACATCATAAAAGGATTCTCAGTCGTCGACGAACGTAATATTTATATGGGATTAGAAAAATAAGGAGAGCTTTATAACGGTGTGCACAGCGGCAAAAAGCTGTCTGACGTAATCCGGCGACTAACATGATTTACATGTGAAAAAGTTTTTTTCGCGTTTAGAGAGTTGCACGTTTGATCTTTGGAATAAATAAAATTTTCCAAATACCGATGAATGATTATTTTCGTCGTGAGGGGCGAAGGAATGATTAACCTATTCTGATATGAGTAGAGGCTCGCAGGTTCACGAGAAGTAATTGCGAAATTCGAGAGATTAATTGGTCTCCAGTGACGTCAATCGAAAACCCTTACATTTCAGATGATCAACTGAAATTCCAGATCGTTCTTCCATTGACTCCCCCGTCCAGTATGTAATGCAACTCTGTCGAAATTTATATCAGGCTGTCTCGGGGATATAGGCTTTAATCATATTTATTGCTCATTACTAAGTGTCGCATCTTGTCCGTCGGTGAAGAAGGCGACATTATCAACTTCTTCCGGTACTTTTATTGTTTCCATTTCGTTATCAGTGCTAATGAGGTTGATTACCCCTGTGATTACCTACGACTGTTGTTTTTAGGACTAGAGGGAAAAAAAAAAGAAAAAAGTAACAACCTCACTAATTATCTTTGTCAACTTCGAGTTAATTGCTGCCGAACAAGACCCGTGTTATGTCGTAGTCAACGGAAATAGTTAATTTTAGGTACTTCCAGCGCGATGAAACTGTTTCAGTGCCGGGAAAAACAATCAGTGCGAATGTTGATTTTGGGCCGAACATTTTCTACTTTCTTGCAATTTACGATTATCAGCGTATTACTACAAGTGGCGTTTCCTAATGACGGCGATTCAGCACATGATCTCATGATGATAGGCAGATTGAAATCAATCGTATCCCGAAAAGTGTGATTCGTGACGGTTCCGCTGCGTTATTTTCCATCGCGTCATTCCCGTCACCGCGGCGGCGCTGACTCCGCTCGTCGCCCGTGCTCGTTTTAATTTGCTTCACTTTTAGTTTCCTATTCACAGGTTCTATTTTCATTTCGTTTTCCGGTCGAATTTCTTTTTAATCGTTTCTCTCGCTCTTCTCCTATCCCGCTCCAGCCTTTCTTGTTTGCACACTTTACGCGCAGTCGTCCAGATATCGCCGTTTAGTACGCGCGTGGGTGAAAGTGATCCTCTGACTGCTCGATTTCTTCTTCGGTAATTCAGCCGAAAGCGTCATTATAGCGAACAGGAGTTTCGTCGTGTCTAATGTGTGTTTGTTCTCGTGGAAAAGCGCTGAAGACGAATGGCCGCTAGTTTTCCGTCGGAGTCCCGCCATCATCCCGCTATCATCTCGCTACAGGCTTAATAGCGTTATTCGCAAAAAAATGACTTCAAAAGCTGAAAATATTACAGTTTTCCGGATTCTTCGAGTGCTTTGCGAGACGTGCACTAATACGTTTTCGTTTTCTTCCTCTGTGCATAGGTAAGTTTCTTCCAACTGTCACGCAACAACGACACTCTCTGTTAAGGAAACCGGACGACGCCTGCAAGGAAAATTTACACACTAAGCGAGATGAAACAATTATTTAAGGGTCGTCGGGCTAACCGAGGTTGGTTGCCAAATTTTCGATTAACATGTATGGGACAGAGAATAATCATTTGGTCGATCTTTCGCACTGATAACCGTTATTATATGTATTAGTCAAAATAAATAAATCAGTAAAGAGAATGCTCCGGGCTATTGACAGTGTGTAGTGTAATAGATTATTTTTAATTAGGGGACGGTAGGGTGGTGGCGCAAAATTGCGACGAAAAGTAACAAAAATATGTGTACACGGGGGAAAAATGGCCACAGGAGAGGGGGGAAATATGTACAAGCTTTGATAGAATGGCACGAGTATAAAAGACAAAAAAAATATTTATTTGCGAAAAAAGGAAAATGAAAAATGAATACGACTGAGGGTAACAAAAGTATTTGTACAGAATGGAACGTAATAATTTTTGAACGAAAAAGATTAGAATATGGACTTTCAAATATCCCTACTTATGTATGTGAGCTTTGATAACGGCTTGAAGATGTCGGAGTCCACCGGCGGGGCTAGGTGATGGACAGGAACATTTCATTTTAAACAGCCTCGAATGTCTCCCGGAGATCATTTCGATTGAAAATCCGTTGGATCTCCCCGGATAATGCTATAAATGCTCAATTGGGTTGAGGTGTGGCGATTGGGAAGGCATATGCAGACGATGTGGCGCATTGTACAATAACCATATACTGCTGCGGGTCGTTATCCTACTGGAAGGTAAACGACTGCTCCAGGTCTAATTTTGTAGCGTTAGAGCGCAAAATTTTTACGCAACACATCCACATACATGACGGCCGTCATTTTATTATTCTTAATGAACTTCCAAGTGTTCGACTCCGCTAGCCGCCATAAGAACGTTCCCACTTCCATATGCTTCACTGTGTAGCATGCATGATGCGAGTTTCGAGATCAGTGCTTGGCCTCTTCTACACAAACTGCTTCCCATCCGACCCGAAAATATGATTATACTTAGACTTATCAGACCAAATCATTGGAATGCCAGAACTGCAGCGGCTTCGTCGAATACTCTTTGGCAAATTGTAGCCGTTTCTTTGTATCTTGCTCGGTGATGTAGTTAGCGACCATAAATATTGGCCGAATGTAATATTCTACGAATATTCTGCGGATGAACTTGTTTACCCGTCGTTCTTGCGACGTCTTCTTCCGCAAGAGCAGCGGCACTTTCGGAACGGCAGGATAACGGTTCGTCGTTCACGGTGTGTCAACTTCCTTGGTCGGCCCTTTTTCGACACTCATTCTCGATTATACGAGTCCTTTCGTTCTTTTTTACGACGTAATTTATACAGCCGTGAACGACACCTGCATTTTTTTTTTTTTTTTAGCAATTTGATATCATTTTCCCGCAGTGTAATTATTCGCGCGCGCGGTCCTTAAGGGATATTTCCTTTTTTCCTACCTGGCATCGTATTAATTTACGCGATTGCACTTAAGAAACGTTCACTGCATACTGAAGAGATACTACTTGAGTTTACCGTGTTTTGCAGGTATTGCCAAGTCTCGCTTATCGTACATTCGCATATGAGTTTTTCCCAATCAGCCGTCGCGTACAAATATTTCCATTGCACTCGTATTACGTATTTTCCTTATTTTTCACCTAATGCCCCGCTATTTCATATAATTATGTATTACGTTCATTCTCTATTATTTTCCCCCCTTCAGCCTCGTACCCTATACTACCCCTGTAGTAGCCATTTTTTGCCGTGTCAAAATTCTTTTGTTACCTCCACTGTATACTTAAAATTCTGTGCCCTATTATCATGCGAAGTTTTCGACGAGTTTCCGATTTTTCATTTACTAGTTTTATTCTTTGGCGCGAGATTAAAGGTGCTACGACCGATAATTTTCTTCGCAATTTTATTATTACGTCTTTTTAGAAATTGTTCGATATAACAATTTCTGCTAAATTAGCGATTGCCGCAGTGATCGTGAGAATTTTTTTCTTTCTTCTTTCGTGTATCGTATTTTTCACGGAAGTCCATATTAGTTAACATCCTCTCGTCCTCCTATTGAAACCTCGGTTTTCGCTGCATTTCATCATCGAAAAAAACTGCTGATCATGCTGGCCATAAATTTTCATAAATACCGCGGATAGCGAAAGACGCAAAACCATATTAAATTGAATAGCGCCGGTGAAGCGAGCTTAATTACGCCACCGTACGGTACGGAGGAAGCCCCTTCAGGGATTTAGAATTAAGTGTCCTTTAGCGAATACTTTCCGAATCGATTTTTGCCGTAGATGAACGTACACCGCACACACCGGAGGGAGGTAATTATTATAGTGACCACGAAAAATATAGTTTCGGTGTAATTTGTAAACATTTTTTTAGATCCTTTTTTAGCGGCTTTACTTTTGGTTTTTTCCTTTTTTTATTATTATTGTTATTATTATTATTGTTATTATTATTATTGTTATTATTATTATTTTATTATTGGCCTCCTCTTATTAAAGTGAAACAAGTCCTACATAACCTTGACAAGGCGTCGGTGACTCTGAATTTAATGAGAGTAGGAGGGTCAGTAGTTCCTTTCTACTTGGGACCCGTCTTTACATTCCCAGATTTGTCTGGTACCCAATTATTTCGATTCCGATACCCGCAAAATCTATTCGACACTGTCGATATTTTAGATTAGTCTAGATTATTAATTACTACTTGGTATAGAGATCTCAATAGAATATTATACCAGCAAAATGAGACACTCCGAATCTTTAGGGCTTCTTTCGTCGTTATAATTTTTAGCCAGGGCCAACGAAGTACATCTACAATATTGCCAATTGTAGAATATACGAAGCTACAAATTTTTCTAACACTATAAACTTGATCATTTCATTTCATAGCGATAATAATAATAATAATAAGGCGGGCAGCCAATGTAGAAAAGATTAGTGCCCGGAAATTTTGAAGCGGAACTTTTTGACAGACTTGTGACACTGTAGAATATTGACTTTAAAATTACTCGGTACTTGTGACGGAATTGGACGCTGTTGAAAGACAAATTCTGCAAGTAAAATATATATGCGACATCTCTTTGAATTTTCTTTACCATTTTGGACAATATAATATTATATATTTCGGAATATTTGAAAAGGAAGCGCATTCTCTGCTGCTCATATTAAATTTAAACATTTTACCGGAAATAAATTTTAATAACAATTTTATTGAATTTGGACTTTTTTTTTCGCTCCTGCTTAAGTTCGGGAAAGCGATTTAAAAGATTCGACTTTATTTTATTTTCTCCCGTCACAAAAAAAAAAAAAAAATAGTGTTGCTATTTTTGTACTTGATTCGGTGTGTGCAACCACCACAACCCTTTTAAGAAAAAAAACATAAATTAATTAAGCAACGTCGCTTTTAAAACGCACTGTACGATATGGAAATTTATAGGATAATTTTCAAAAAATGATCATGAAGCTATTACTTCGAAACGCGTAAGCGTAAATTTTTCAAATACATTAATATTATTATTTCAGTTCATTTTATAAATATTACAAATTTAAAGCATTAAGTATTTAGCAACGTAGGAAGTGAGATGGAGCGATTACTACGCAGGCCCCTTACCATTGCGATAAACGCTCCCCGCGAAATAATATTTTACAAAGTAAATAGAAGATTTATACGCCGTTCACCCGAGGGGTTTCTGTTTTTTTTTTTTTTTTTTTTTTTTTTTTTGAAATCACATTTTGTTTAAATTTTTGTCAAAACAAATATTTCCTCTCAATAAAACGTCCCATTAAAGTTTACCTATTTGCTCTCAGGATCTTCGAACGCTAGAGCCAGCCCATAATCGGATAAGACGAGGAATAAAAACAGTTTCTACAACGAGCCGCATTACTAAATTACAATTAAAAGCCATAGAACGCGGTTATGTTATTACCGCGAAGTGGGGGGAGGGGTTCTATCAAAGTTATTGATGTATGTTGCCCGGTGTATTTTGCAAAGGCGTAGAATTGTGTTTAACTGCGTAGTGATGGCGAAGCAACATCAAACCGTGTGTTGCAGCTATTGCGCGCGTTTAATTTGAAAAAATGCTGTACAGATTTCGTAGAAAAAAGATTTCATCAGGCAAAAGGTACTTCTCTTACCACAAAGGAATTGGTCTTTAAAAGAACTCTGAAAGAGAGCGGTATGTGGCACTTGTAGCGGCCGATTACGTAGATCCCGTTCCGCAGTGTTTACGGGCGTGTGTACATGCGGTTCCTGCCTTTTTTTTTTTTTTTTTTTTTGCTCTTGCCCAATGTGTTCTTTTCCAGTTTTTGCTGCTTCCCGCAGGGTTTGAAGTCGCGGCCAAGTTGTTTGTATTAATTTCATCCGGAGGGGCCATATGGTTGCATAGAAGCTGCGTCGCAATATAGCGGTTATACAGCGGTAACGACTCTTTCTTCTAATAGTATTTATCGTGATGATTTTTTTTTTCCTTTCCGGGTTCTCGCTGGTTGAATGAACTTTATATTGGTTTTTGTTTCGCGGCTTTTTCTTATGGTTTTTGTTTTTTGTTTTTGTTTTTTCCCCGTTTGTTCTTAAAAGTTTCGTCAAGTATTTTGTTTACATCGAGAGTATGCTTCGAACGTGTGCGCGTTTCCTTCCTATCGCGATATCTACCCGTGAAACGATCCCTTTTAACTCTCTAATCGTTGCTTTGAGCAGATTGAAAATACCGCGTTACACAATAAATTATCTTTATTTGTTTTCCACCTTGTTCGTTTCTTTTTGAAACGTATTGAAATTTACGCATCCGTTTACCGAGTTACGAAGAGAGTGCTATATTATGCCGGTCTACTACCCTTTTCTAAAAAAAACCCTCTAATTACGTAATTAGTAAATCCCCCCCCCCCCCGCCGGTAACCTCGTTTAAGCCTTACACAGTCGGGGAAAAAGCTACTCTCATTTCTGTAAATTGTTCGGAAGGTTTTGCAAATTGAACAACTCTACTGATAAGAAAAAATTGGTCGATAGTGTTATCGGGATATGGAAGTTATGGTAAGAACCTACGAATTCGTCAATTCCTGTCACACACTTACATGAAATGTTGAGATGAAAGACCGTTAATTTTTACCCGTAATAATTGCGATCATGACAGTTTAAACATGTTGTTGTCGTAATACTGCGGCATCGGAATAGAAATTCCGCGCCAATTAAATCGGCGATTTTCGTTTACGAATACGGCTTTGATATAGCTAAGAGGAAAAAGTTCTCAACGCGGATATGTCTAAAAAAAAAACGTGGTAAACGAAAAATGTGGTGCATTTTGACGACATCATCGTTAAGATATTTCTTTAAATTACCCGGAAATTTTTACGGACCTAAAAATTTTCACTTTGCCTTTTTTTTTTTTTTTTTTTAAAAAAATTCGAATTGTAACATGTACGGAACTCAAAATTGATGGAGTGTAATAACGTACAAAAAGGTCTTCGAGACAAAATCGAAATGCATTTAAAATAATTCCATTTAAAATATAGCGCAATATTTTAAATGTAAAAAATTTAAAAAATAGCGTAGAAAATGGCCGTTTTTTTTTTCTTTTTTTGGTGGAATCTATCCGATTTCAAATTCTAAACTAACATATTTCTGACAGCGGTGGAGAAATTTATTTTTACTGGTCACCTTTTCCTTGAAATATATACGTTATACATGTAGCGCAATTTTGCTCGAATTTATTCTGAATTTTGAAATGAAGGTATGAATTAGAAACATGTATAAAATTCAAAACTGATAAAAACACGAGGCAAAATGGAATCGAATAGTGTTTATAATTCTCATCTGATGAGCGGTGATTTATTTTAAGAGAATAAACAAAATGCGGAAATTAAAAAATTCTACGAAACATCTTCGCGTGATTATATTACGAACGAAACGATCGTCGTAAAAACGTAATGATGACATACTAAAACAGAATAAAAACGAATTCGAAATTCTTAAGCCATCAATATTTACAAATTAGCACGGCTTGCGTGTACGTTTATTAATTTAGCCGTTCGTGTACAATAATTGCCGGTTAGATGATGTACCTGGCGATCAGGCTTTCCTCACTTCTCCGCTCTTGCAGATATTAATCAGTGGCCTTAAAATATTAAACTTGTAGTCGCGTACCTATTATGAATTATATTACTCGTGTAACGCTCGTGTACTGTCGTTGTGTAAAGTGTAAATACAACCCTTGATTTATTTCTAATTACCGGTGTAAATATACCATTTTTTAAACATCGGTGTAAATAAGCATTTTTTAAACATCGGTGTAAATAAGCATTTTTTTTTCTACTTTTTCATAAACCCGAAAAGTGCGTTGATCACTTAAACGTTGGCGGGAGGCCTTTTCAAATTGCTCATTTCGTAGAACTTTCTCGATGCCTTTTTTTTTTTTTTTTTTTTTATAGCTCGACTTTCGCACCTTTGGCCAGTTTTATCTCTCGATGTTATGATCCGATGGATTTATTTAAACTCCTAAAAACTCCTAATTCGTTAATTTTTTATCAGAATTCGTTCCCGACAACCCAGTTAAGTACATACAATTTTTCTTCATATTACGGGTGGATATATAACTTGATTCTTTGGCTTTTGTCATGGAACACCTCCAACTAGACCTAAAAGCGCACAGTCCGTGGCAGCAGTTTGGTCATTCAATCCGTACGAACCCCGTTGATTTAAAAAGAAAATCTTCAAGGCTTCGAGTGTTTCAGCCGACTACTAAACTGTATTCGCCTGATTTAATACAGTTGTGAGCGCTGCTTCAATGATGATTTTGATCGACAGTTTCCATTCACAGATCATTGGGCAAAATGTGCTATTTGTAATGTACCGCGGAACGCATTATCATACGAGGAGCACACTGGACGCAGTGTGAATCAGATTTCTGTTTGAACGATCCCCGAACTCTGGTATTACAACTAAATTGATCTTTTTTACCGATTTATTTTCAAAAATGTAATTAGACCACCGTCGAAATTGGTTCAATATTTAAAATTATTTAAACTTGGGTAGGTATTTAATGGAATCCAGTCAATGATCCCATCAAAACTACGGCATTTATTACCGTTTTTGGCTTCGTCTATTCCCGAGCGAGACTTGTGCGAAAATATATTATCTTGTTTTTTGTCGTCGGCTTTTTGTGCAGGAACAGGCGCCGCCGAGTGTCTTATACTTTCAATAGTTACATTAAGATTAATTACTCAGCAGGCACTAGTCATTTGTGTTGTGTCTAACTATAAAATATTTCATAGCCGTAGAGATGTACTTTTTTTTTGGGACCTTTAATTTTCTCGTCAGTTTTTTGCTTTATTAAGGGAGTGCCTTAGTTAGCTTATTTAAATTCATACGGTTCGTTGTAACACTTAGATTGTTGGTATTTTGGCTTTTATTCCGCTTTTCTTTCTTATTCCATTTGTATATGATTTGGACATGTTCATTTTCTTTTGGAGTTCGACTATTCAGAAAGTGGCCTCTAGATGTTGGGCAAAATAAAAAAAAGAAAAAAACTAAAACACTACGAAATATGAAAGTTAACGTTTCCGCAATAAAGAACAAAACTTTTTTGCGTAAAAAAAAGTAATTGCTTTTCCTCTTTTTTTTTTTTACTGTAAATGATTAACGATGATTAAGACTGTTTGAGAAATGACAAAAGTATCAGTAATAAAACTGATTAAAAAAGCAATTATAATGATAATATTTTAATACGAGTGCACGCGAATCGTTTGTTTACAGTAAAATAAAATAAGAGGAAAAAAAATTAAGCGTGCGATAAAAAAGAGAATTTTGCCGGTTTTAAAATCATACATCTACATAACCACACCGACACTTATTTTTTATTTATATATACATATATGTATATATGTATAACTATTATTTTTGGAATTACTGACGATCCATTCGGTTACGTTATTTTAACGTATATATGCCATTTCAATTTGAAATTGAAATTGATCGATTTAAAGATGAAAGCTAATCAGTACAAAAGACGAAAATAAATCAAATTTTAAAACAGCACAATTCTTTTGCTGAAATGTTCATCAATTTAAAGTACATATTTCCTTTTTTCATTTTCGCGTCTATTTTTCATTCATTCTTGGCGGAATTAAAAAATTCCGTTTTGTCACCGAATGTAAGAGTGATGGACAGAATTCATTTTGTTTTCAAGATGCCGACGATAAAATTGCTCATCATGCGAGTAAACTGTTCCTTTTAGTTTTTTGAATCGAACTTGTTTCGCTTTCTTTTTTCTAGTTTTCATTCTGCATATTTCCGAATAATTTAGGGTTTTCTAACTTAATTTACATATGTGGTTGCTTAATTAATCGTAATCGAGCGGAATTAATATTTTGTGATTCAAATTCAGTCGGTTAATCATCATTTTGATGTTCGTGAACAGCGTAATAATAATAATAATAATAATAATAATAATAATGATAATGATAATGATAATGAAACAGATACCAAGATATCAGTTAATAAACCTGATATATTTTTATACAACAAAAAGCAAAATAAAATAAGAGTTAATTGATGTCGCAATCCCGCAAAACAGTAACATACAGAAAACGTATCCGTAGAAAATTAATAAATTTACAATGCTTGCCATCGAAATGGAAGCGACGTAGAAATCCCAAAAAGTGTACACACGGCCAGTCGTCATATCGGCCACTGGCATAATTTCATGATCAGTGATTACACAGTTGAAGAGTTTGGATATCCTGGAAATGCTGCTATAAATACAAAAATCTGTCTTCCTGGACACCTGTCGTATTGTTCGAAAATTTTAGAATAGAAAACGTTGTTCCTTGTTTATAAACTATAACAACGTTAAGCACGTTCAAATGGAAGAGACCGGTGCCGTGTCCAGAATTATGAATGTGGAGGGGGTAAATTTTTTTCCCGCATGTTTATTTTATAAATAATAATATTTTTATTTATTAATATTTATACTGATAATAATTTTCATAATTTTGATTTATATATTAATGATTTCCATAAATGAATTGCCGTATAAACATTAATAATAACTATATGTGTTATTAATTATAATAAAGAAATTTGCATTAAATATTAATAAACTACCTAAAAATATGGAGCGTTTTTTTTTTTTTAATGTAAGAATATTCCAAAAAATCATTAATATTTAGTTTAAATTTTGTTTTTTTTCAGATTTTTGTGTATTTATAATAACTACTTCAGTTCTAATGGGAAGGGTTTAACCCCTAAAACCCTTCCTGTGGACACGGCCTTGAAGACCAACCTGAACCGTAATAATAATAATAGTAATAATAATAATAATAATAGTAATAATAATAATAATAATAATAATAATAATAATAATAATAATAATAAAACGATGCTTACATATAGACAGATGTCATAACTTTTTTGTAGTTCACTTTATTTCTTTGCTTTTGTTCACGGATATTAATTTTCCCGCTCCCATTCCGTTTTATAATAAATCATCTTACTTGTTCTAGATATGCGACAAATCGAAAAGGTAAGAATCAGTGACAGACATTTGTTTGTTTTTGTTACTTTTTTGATCAGAAATGGTTTCCGCTGGTGTGGTTTTAGGAAGTTGAGGAATGAGTAGAGCAGTAGGTTGCTTCTTCAAGAATGTGCATAAAGTTCAAACAGTACTCGACCGATTACCGTTATGTCTATGTTTACAGTATATCGATAATCGATGATAAAGCTGTAAAGGTTTGTGCGTGCAATTTTGCATGATTCGCAGGTCACATTGGCACGAAGCATGTTGGCCGCTGATCAACAATGATTACTGGGCCGTTTCTCTGCGATGGTTTGCTTACCTGAGATTAATTTACGGGCAAGAACAACTACCGTTCTGGGTGACCGAAAATTCGCGACAAAGTCACGACTCGGGTAACCTAGATAACGATTTTGTACTTTCACAGCCGTCTGTGTTGTCTCGCGTGGCAGCTGATTGCTGTTAGTTGACGGTGAATCGGTTAATCTTTTTGTCCGAGCTTTTAACCGGAATCGGTAAGATGCGGAATGGTTAGTCAGGATTTACCAGGTTTTTTTTGTTACTTATTGTTTCTTAGTGCTCCGGTAATGATAGTCGCAATGGGTTGTTTGGTTTTTTGTATTATTTTCTACCGTAATAAATTATTGTATTTTCATGTACTTATTTCTACGAAATCTCTGAACAGCAATATTTTGATCTTTTATACGTTTATTTTAAACAGGTGTGTTTACTTACAAGTGAAAATAAATGCACATTATCCCCCCCCCCCGTATTGAATAACGTGATATAGACTTATACAATTGATAAAATTGTTGTTTATTAAACTTTTAACAATTCTAAATTTTATGATTATGTTTCTGTAAGTGGAGAAACGTAGTATTTACCCTTTTCGATTTTTAACAAAAGAGAAAATAATAATAATACTAAAAAACATATAAATAATAATCATGTTTATGTGAATTTTGTAGATTTCTTTATTTGATGCTAATTCTATTAGTTTTTTTCAAACATGAGCTTTTAATGTGTTTCTTTTTTCTTTTGTAATCAATAAAAATTATTTGAAACCTACATATATTTGGTTATTTTTATTTTTAAGAGATAGTGATAGTTTTGGAAGTTGTCCATCAATTACGACTGATAAATTTGGAGTTCCGTATAATTTACCTTTCACAAATCTAGGAAGACTGAATTTCTCGCTGCAGTTCTTTTGATCAGTAAATTAAAGCTATGTAGGCTAATGTTTTTGTTTGTTTTTATTTCGTTTCTGTGAAAACCCTTTATACTAATAAATTTTTTTGATTTACTCCCCTTAGGAAATTATATAATTATTTTTATTTAACTTATTATTAAAATGAAAAAAAAAAAAAAAAAAAAACTTAAAAATATATAAATTTTAATAATCAAGTTTTTTGAGAATAATTTGTGTAAAAAAGGCATTTATGGGTGTTAAAATATAAAAAAAGGAAATGATTCTAAAATTACAGTTTTCACGTAAATTCTTTTTAATATGAATATGTTTGGTCAAATGGTTCAGCGCCGATAGGATAATTATACGTGTGTGTGTGTGTGTGTTGCGAAATTTGTAGAATTTTCTAGAATAATTTTGTAATAGAAAATTAATGTTTCGAATTAGTCCGTCTATAACCTGTCTGTATGTGATATTGCTTGACAACTATTCCCTATTCCCCTAGGATTGTTTAAATGGTTGATTTAGGGTGGTTAGATTATGTTTCATTTGGGTTTTTTTTGGTATCTGTTTCAAAAATTAATTTTTTTTTCGGTTTTTGTTTTTTGAATTAATTAAAGATTAAAATTACGTTGAAACATAGATTTCGTTATTCAACTATTGTCCAGTTTCATATTGCTGTTTAATTTGGATAGTCGGAAGTGGTAGATTTCTTGGCTCATATTGCTGCGTCCTCTCATTTTTATTTCGCAAAAATTGTTGCTTCTAATTTGCTTCCACTACTATGTAAAAAAGTTTCAAACTAGATTCTGGTCAGATATTTATGCCTCTTCCTTTTCCAACTATCTATCCATTCCAGCTAATCTTCCTACCTGACCTTGGTTCTACGATTTTCCTCAGCTCGCCGTTCCGCTATCGTCTCTATTATTCGTTTACGTCTTAATCATACTCTCCTTCATTCCTTACGTTTTCGTTCCCTGTTCGTACTTTCTCCTAATTGTCTTTTTCATTCTAACAATGAATCTGTCTGTGGTCCTACCCATATCTTCTTCGAATATCCGTCCCTCTTGAAGGAGCGTGCCGCTCTATATTCTGATCTGTTGTACGTTCCCCAATCTTTATGGTATATCTCATAATTTCCGTCCATTTCCATTGTTCCGATCCTTAGTTCTTTTATTTTATCATTATTTAACCGAGTCTATAGTTCGCTGATTCTCCGCCCTGATATCGTTTCTGGGCTAAGATCCGCTCTGGATACGCCAAAATAAAAATAATAAAAAAATTGGGTGAAGGAGCGGCCATTTTTTATTCTATAGTTTTTGTTTCGTGCGCACAAAATGTAGCTAAGTACATTTGTCGAATTTATCGTAAATTACATCTAGAAAGGTTATTATTATTATTATTTTTTTTTTTCTGAAATCTATGAATAGGATTTTTTTTGTATGTATATTTTTAACGTCAAATTTTTACGTGTCTTATATCGTATATTAAGCGGATTTTTATATTTTCTTAGTCCTAGCGTCAAGGCACACTTTTTCGATGTTCTTAATTTACAGAATCGAGATATCAGGTTCTACTCGGACGAAATACTACTGCCTAATCTTCGTTAATGGGCTATGTACTGCAGGTTGTTGTCGAGGCACACACACTACCACCGATAGGCTGCAACTAGCAAGTAGATTTTCCGGTGCATGCTTCTATTGTGTGTATTTCATAGTAATGCTGCGCCCTTATCTAGTTCAGCAAGAATGCGCAGTCTCGATTAAAAAATGTAAGCTACGGGCGAGTTTATCATATATAATGTTCAACCAGTTCAAGAATGTTGTGTACGCTTCGTAGTATGTCACGTTTATTTATTCTAGCCAGGTGAATCTTTAGAAAATTGCCCCTGACTTTTAACTGTAACCTTAAAGAGTGTTGTAGTGTATTTTACAAGTGGAAGAACACTCCTAGAGGACACATCAGGTTATCATAGTTGTGTAGTTTTCGCAATAACTGTACAAGGTAGTTTCGAAGAAGTAAAGGCTAACCTATAAAATAGGGGTAATGGTTTGCGATCTTTTAATACTTGCCGAAATAAATGATGTTTTTTTACCTTTCAATATGACATTTCGCGGGGTCGAGAATCAGTAATGACAGAGTAGCGATATTCTTAAAACCGGTTTTCAAATTGTAGCTGATTGATTTTTGTTAATGGAGCGCAATAAAGTTGATACGGGTTGCGTCGAACGAAACATCCGACCAGCGAGATAATTTTGTATCCCGGACAGTACCGAACGATAAACTGTACCAATAAATAGTAAAAGTACCGAAGCTAAAACCATTAACGCCGATCTACTATAAGAGGGTGATGAATTTAACCGCCACCACATAGTGAGCTGGAGAAACAGTTGTGCATGGAACATACCAATTGCGTAAATATACCTAACTCATTCCTGTTCAGCTGTAGCGGCAGAGATCATCGAATTTCTTGAAAACCATACACGTAACGATTGCGAGATATGAACCCATAACTCTATGTATCATCGAGTGGTGGAACAAGTTGTTGCAACTTCGGAACAAGAGCGTACAGTTCGACCTTATCTGTTAACAGTTGGGAGTAGTACATACATCAGGGAAGTTACAGCTAACAGCCTGCGAACAAAAAACACTAAGTTAATGTCGCAAGTTTCGACTTAATTGCCAGGCTATCCTTAGTCTGTACTGTTCAAACCGATTTCCTCTTTGCTCACTCGTTTACTCGCTCTGCTTCCTCCAACCACCGATTTAAAATTTTCCGCTCATGATATCCTTTTTCCGTTTAAGGTACTTCGTAGTGTCCGGCACCTATATAACTAATCCTCGCTCCTTTTACAAACTGGTTCGGCTTCTTCCTTCATCGTGACCTTGGATTAATTGTTCTACTATTTCCTCCAAAATACGCCTTTTCATTTAAATCATAGTTGTCTTCGTCTTCTTTTCGTTTTTCCATTACTCATCAACTTTAGGTCACGACTGCGCTGCTGATTAAGGTTATTTGAATGTGCCCCCCTGTTTTCGCCAAAGCATTTTTCTATGCACCGAGGTTTTTCATCTGAAACTTCGCACCTCTTATTGTGCTTCCTGTATACTTTTCCTTTCTTCGCTAGATGCGATTGTGGCTTTATTTTTTTCTTTCATTTCCATATATTGTGTAAACTAAAATTTAATATTTCTATCTCTTCATTCTTGAATGTCATTGCTTTTGGACGATGTTTCCAAAAAGAAAAAGGAAAAAAAAGTTCCAATGACATCAAACTATCGCCGACCTTTTTTTGCTTCAAAACACTGCAACAACTTAAGAAGCTAGACGAGCCTGGAAAAAATGCAGATGAAACAAAGCCCCTAAAATCATTATCCCACGACGATCAATTTCTTACGATGGATTCTTATTATAAACTGCCACTGACGACCCTTTCTTCTCCGACATTTAGGTAGACGTAGACAAATTATGCATGGAACATGTTTCATTTGCGGATATGTATTTTTTCACACTGCCGGGTTTTTTATTTCAGATTAAAATTAAACGTAATTTCGAAAAAAGTAAACACGATTTTAAATAGTTTCTTTCTTTAATATTGTGCAAAAGTCATTTTAATTTGTTGTTCGTTAGATGACGTTCATTTTCAGAGGTTTAATTCTGTCGCTTTATTGTTTGAGTTTCTCTTTGAATCCAGACGAAAATATTCCTGTTTCTTTTTTATTTTTGGGTGGCGTTCAAAATTTCATTTCGCTTCCAATTCGGAAGAATAAATTTGTAGATGCGGAAGAAAAATCTCTCTCTCTCTCTCTCTCTCTCTCTCTCTATATATATATATATATATATATATATATATATATATATATATATAAATATATATATATATATATATATAAATATATATATATATATAAATATATAAATATATATATATATAAATATATATATATATATATATAAATATATATATTGAACAGAGTTCTTTTATAATGACGAGGAAAAATAAAATCATTAAAAAACAAATTTTGACTTGATATTAAAATTTTCGTACAAAAATATATTTCTATAATACGACTTGGTTTTATAGGTGAGAAGCGTTGTCGTCAGTTTTGCGGCTAATATAGTTTTAACGAGAAATCGAAAGTGATTAATGAATCGAAATGTTTTACGGGTACAAATAATTTATTTTTATGAACACGCGGAATAAAATCCGGAATTAAAAAGTTATCCATTAAGCGCAGGTTACTGTGGTGTGTATGTAAACGTTTCGAAAACATTTTTATTCAGCAGTAGAGTGGTACGATGGTGCTATTTCAGCGACTTTCACATTGCCCCAATGATTTAAATGCGTGCAACTGTCGCTTATTGCCTAACAATTGCGATCGCGTAAAGCGATATGTTTCCAGCATTGCTAATGCGTTAAAAATGCGAATGAACCGATTATATCGCTGTTACCGAAAGCGATTCCGCGATTTCGGAGTTTAAATATCTCTCGCGAAGGAGTGAACAAAGAGACAAACAAAACGCGTGTTAGATTATGCTACTCGTACTTCGAAAATTCGGAAAACGAGCAGAAAGATAATCACCGATAAAGCGCCGATGTAATTTTGGGGGAAAAATATTTTTAGTGAATTTGGTTCGTGTGCATTGTGTTCTTACTGATATGCACATATATATGTATACAATTAGATGAGTTAGAATAATTTGGGGAATGCCGTTAAATTTTTTTTTTTTTTTTTTTCTTAAATTTTTTATTGTGACGACAATTTAGTCTTTAACAATAACGGTGACAAAGTTGACTACACGTGGAAAGAGTTACACTTCCAATGAAGTGACTCCGACTTTATACATCATTTCACTAAGTCCTATGGTTTTCGGCGTTTAAGTCGCCTCATATCCTCAGAGTTGTCGAGGAGTTGTATGACTTCGACATTAGTATGCTTCTCCAGCCGTTTTTCGTGTTTACAGGCGAACCTGGTAATTTCATCGACGACCATTGGAATTTCCATATCTCGATGTATGTCGTCGTTGCGTTCGAATCTGTATGCAGCAGTGATCGTGCGAAGTGCAATGTTCTGACGTCTTTGTATACAATTTATGTTGGAACTACTAGCACAGCCCCACAACTGTATTCCATAAATCCGTATAGGTTTAACAATGGCTGTATACAAAAGTCGTTTGTTTTCAATCGATAACGGTGAGTTTCTTCCTAGCAGCCAATAAAGACTTCTCACCTTTGCCTTCATTTCCAAACATTTTTGTCGGACGTAGTGCTTCCAATTTAAACGCGAATCAAGATGCATCCCTAGGTACTTGGCTGAATCTTTTTGTGGGATTATCTGCTGATTCAGCGTCATTGGGATGTTCTCAGTTTTCCGTAAAGTGAAGTTTACGTGCACCGATTTTTCGCTATTAACTTTTATTTTCCAGCGTTTCATCCATGTACTTAACTCGTTTATTGTTGACTGTAAGTTTTTGGCTGCCCTCTGCTGGATTTTACTTGTGGTCAGAATTGCTGTGTCATCAGCAAACATAGCTATAACTGTATGATTGTTCGTTGGAATATCGGCTGTGTAAAGGAGATAAAGGATAGGTCCTAAAACACTGCCTTGTGGTATTCCTGCCGATATTTCTCTCCAGTCAGACATCGCTTCCTCATAACTAATTCTGAACTGCCGGTTGGTCAGGTATGATTCCAGAATACGGTACCACGAATACGGCAACTGTTCACGTAATTTAACGAATAATCCGTCGTGCCAAACTTTATCGAAAGCTTGAGCTACATTGAGGAATACCCCGCAGCAATATTCCTTCTCCTCAAGAGCTTTATGTATCACATTTGAGACGCGATGCACCTGATCAATTGTACTGTGCTTGCTACGAAATCCAAATTGGTGATCTGGAATTAGCTTTTTTGTTTCGATTATAGGTCTAAGCCGCTTTAGTACAAGTTTTTCAAACAGCTTCGATATGGTAGGAAGAAGAGATATAGGTCGATACGACGAAGGTAAACCTGGCGATTTCCCCGGCTTCAGCAGCATTATTACCTGTGCTCTTTTCCATTGCCTAGGGACGTTCCCTATGCACCGTTAAATTTGAATATTAATTTAGTCTTGATTAACTCTCGTAATTTTACGAAAACTATAACATGTAAGTCGTTTTCCCGCCGAGTTTGGTATTTTTACATCGGCGATGTTGTACACCAGCGGCACGAATATGTTACGACCTGTTTTATGTTTTGCAACTTTTTTCGGATATTCAGTATGATCTGCTCTGAACCCTATCAGTGAATGTTCTATACCGCATGCTTTAACGTTTCAAACTAGAAATAAAATTATAAACGAATCATCATCTTCCGTTTGGTTTTTTTAATTTAAGCTGTGTGCATCAACGATAGTGCTACACGCCATTCGGGAATTTTTTTTTTTTAAACTGATTTAATCGAATCTCAGTCATTGGCAAAAGTAAACGCAATTTCGTTGCGACACTTAAAAGAGTTTGCGAATAAGGTGTAAATGTCGAAATATTTTGTAGACTATTATTTTACCAACGAATAATAAACGCACGATTGCGTACAACCAGGATGATGTTTTTATCTACATAGACACTGCGCGTTATTGATTTGAAGTATAGCCTACTTCTAGCTCCTATCATAAATACCAGACTCTCTCTGCTGTATTGTAGTCAGAATGGCCGATGTTGAACCGGTCAAGAAAGGTCTTTTTTAATCAAAAGAAAGGCACCGGATTAGTATATTTTACAACTAGCCACGTACTAATTTAAATACAATAATTATTTGCTATATTTTGAAGAGGTCATATTGTTGTCGCAGCTGCATAGTTCATCATCGCATTTAATAAGTAAAATTCGTTATAATTTAAAAAGATTAATTGGTCAACTTGATATGTTCGTATTCGGAATAAATGCAAGAAGTTTTAGTTTATGCCGAGTGATATAATTTTTTCCTGATTAAATTGTTCACCATTTTACGGATAGTTATTATTAGTGTACATTGAAAATTATCAGAATTATATTGAATTTCGTGAGCAGAATGTTACAGTTTATCAAGTGCGAATCGCAAAATCACCGAACCTTAATGTCGTTTCAGAAAAAGATTTCATAATAACAAAAATATGAGACGAATCCTTGACCGAATCAGGTTGCTTTGATGAGGTCCCCCTGGTTTAAGCAGGACGTTCGGATTTGTATAAAATATTTTCAGAGTAGCCGCGGATCACGAAGTTTTGTGACGTATGTGTAATTCATTATTCTCAGGAATAGAGTAACGAACCACGTAAAATGAATCGGTAATAACGAAAGAAAAATAATCTGTATTGCAATAAAAAGATAATAGCTCAGAGGTAAACGTATAAATTACTTGAAATGAAGTTTTTTAAATTGCGATGATTTATTTTTCGAACTGATTTATTAAGACAGACACTTCGGTATTATAAATCATATTTCAAATTTATTATTTTCCTATTATTACGATTTTGTCTGTCTTACCGCTACAGAAAAAATAAAATAATTATATAATAGTAATAATAAATTTGAAATAGGCTTACCCATTAGTAGAGAAATACTTTACGTTGATTGTACATTATTAATGTTCGTATCGATAACAAAAAGAGATAATAATAATACTTAATAATGTAGTATATACATTCGATTTTGGTAAAAGCTAATAAGAACGTGAAATTGCACTCAAACGAGGGAGAGATGGTGTCAATTGTACAATGTTTAAAAGATTTTAGCAGAAACGGAAGCTGGTGGGACTGATTTTGAATAAAGAAATTCGAATTCAACCTAAGACGACATTACCATAAATTTTCTTACCGCATTATTTAAGTGCGGGGGGAAATAGCGAACCGTGAAATTTTGGCCATTTAAATAGTTTAGTGATATTTTACATTTTAGAGCGTAATAAACGTCCAGTATTGGTAAATGCAGGGACGAGCAGCCGTCTTGAATGTTATAAAAAACAATAATAATAAAAGAAAAAAATCTAAAAAGATTGTCTTTTTTTTTTAATAGTAATAATAAATTTGAACGATTAAAATGTATGCTTTTTTTTTAACATTTTAAGCAGTAAGCGTTTTAATGTTTACCACCACACGTATCCTTTGAAATTTTTGTTTTTTCGTACGTACGTGTGTGTTTGCTGTAAAAAAATTACTTTCGCAGTTTTATTTTTTGAAATTTTGCCTTCAGTCAAGATAGGTGACACCGACCATATTTTGTTTAAGTGCTCTTCCGTACACTTACCGAACGGAGGAATAGTTTGTATGCACACCTGTTGGAACTGGGGCTTTCTATTGCACTTCCTATGTGTGTGTATTGACCTTTTCTCCTGCACACAAGTTGTTCCGATTTTTTTTTTCACTTTATTATATTATCTATTAGTATCCAAATTAAATTCTAATTACTTCAACTAACCTACACTGCTCTGTGTCTGAGTAGTCGCCTTTGTTGGCTGCATTAAAAAAAAAAATACATATAAAAAAAGGCTTGAATTCGGTCGTTTCTAGGGGAATTTTACAAATACACGAAGATATAGACGTTTGTTCGTATAGTAATTATACCGAAATGAAAATTATTAGAATTTAACCATTCTTAGAAAAGTAACTCATTCAACAACAATGCCACATGTATATACTTGGCGGCTAACTGAGAGTGAAAAAAAGAGTACAAATGATATAGAAAATTGAAAGATATTTGCGATAGAATTTTTAAAACCGAAAATTACTTAAACAAGTATTCGTTTTTTTGTGTAGCCTGATGAGGTTGCAACAGAGTTAGCGTCGAAAATTCTTCCAATTCGTTTAGGCCGGTTAAATGATTAATTCGGTAAGAATTTTATCTCGCATCCGTTCAGTATTATTGGTGGACCCTTCCTCCCTCATATGTCGCTGATAGCGGATGATGTGCTTTTATTCAGATTAACCAGCTACCGTGGCGAAGTTGCTTAGGCAAAGCTGTTTAAGCACCTAGCGATAGATAGCTTGCTGCCGCACATTGAAATGTCTAAATATTTCGTTTGCGCGCTGTATTTCATAGTTGAGGTGCCATAAAAAAAGAAGAAAAAAGAATCAAATTATTGAAGCCATTTTTCCATTATGGAGATAGAGGGAGTTGATGATATTCTTCCGAGTTCCGTTTAATAAAAATGCGCGTTTGTTTTCTTAATACTAATACGGGTACGATACCGAAAATTGCGAGGGGCGTTAGACTTCTAGCAGGTTCTTCGTATTTTTACTACCGAGCGAACGGCTAAATGTCCTGTGATCGAGATAACTTCTGCAGCAGGAAGGGATTTCTGGTGTGGGACTGGATGTTGAAATTTGATGAAATTCTAATTCATTTTTAACTCTGTTACTCGTAGGTAATAATAATAATAATAATAATAATAATAATGATAATAATAATAATAATAATAATAATAATCCGACTCGTTTCATTTTTATTATTGCTAATATCGCCTGAAGTGAACTAGTGTGTGCTACATAGCGATATTATCTGCGGAGAAATTATAGTAAACGAAACAAATCTGTAATCGAAATAAAATTAAAATAAAACTGTAATCCGAGATTTATGAGAATAAATCGAAATACAATAAAGCGAAATAAAAACAAAATAAACAAAGTAACTTCTAGAAGAATAAAATAAATTCAGATCAGTCAACGTGTAAACATGAAATAGTTAATAACATTAATTACGGAATGGTACATCAAAACGAACGAAGGCCACATAGGATTAATACCGTTGGAGAGCTAACTAAATATCCGAGTAGAGAAAATAAAAGATATAGATGCGTGGAATCAGATTTACACGCTGCAATAAAACAGATAAAAACTATAGCCCCCGTTTAATTTTCATTAACAACCCGATAGACTTAAAAGAAACCTGTCGAAATATAAGTAAAAGCAATTCGTATAGAAATAAAGCATAAAAATATGGATAAAAATTTATCAATCAAGTGACTGGTACGTGGCGAATTATTTCCGGAAACATAAGGCTCTTTAGTAGTAATCCAAGATCAAGCATTGACAAGAAGAAATTACAACAAATATATCATTGAAATATCTCGGATAAATGTAGAAGATGTGGGAAAGAGAGTGAAACGATGTAGCATATTCTAGCCGGATGTGAGAACAGATAGCAGCACGATTTTATATGAAAAGGTGTAACGACGTAGCTGCTATAGTCCACCAAGAAATGGGAGTTAAATATGGCTTAATTAAATCTAAGCAACCGTATTACAAATATGTACCCGAAGAAAATTATACTGAGACAGAAATGTACTGCCTAATAAAACATTGTAATATAATTGACCGAATATTATATTAATAGATAAGAAGTTAAGTACTTCAATAGATATTGCTGTCCCGGATAGTAGAAATATCGATAATGTATATTCGAAGACAAAGTAAATAAATATGGTAAACTCGGGGAGCAGACGAAGCGTATGTTGAAGCTTAGTACACGGTTAAAATAACAGCGCTAGTGCTTGGAAATAATGGTATAATTACCAAATAGCTCGATTAAGAGTAATCTCGGATTGGCGCCATATATATTCTAATAGAAAAATGAGTTTTATTAAACACCGCCCGAATAATCATCAAGATGGAGAAAATTTGCAGTGCTGCTAAGCACATTAGCTGTATTACAAATCTAACCGGCACAGGAGCAGCTGTGATTCTTTGGAGTATAACCATAATAATAATAAATAATATTAATAATAATAAATAATCGTAATAACAGCAATGTGCGCGGGGGAACGGCTTTTTAACACTTTTATCTGTACTCGTATAATGTGATGATGATATTTCGCTGTTTTGCTTTCTTGTAAGCGGCGTCGTTTCAATTACTTTCTCTAGTTGTGCTGACGCGCTTTGAACAAATAAATTTTAGGTTAGCTGGAGGAAAACGCCTGTTAATACTGGCCAGTTCGCATCGCTGACCGGAAGTAGGATTCTACTTTTTCTGTAATTGAAAACTGTTGGCGGAAAATTGGAAATTTTCTTTCGCCGGGAAAATTTGTTTTTCGATAGCTCTCCTTCATCGAACGCCTGGCCGACCAGAAATTAATTAACAGAACGCGCTGGCTTCTTTCGCTGAAATTGTTTTCTTATCGGAAAATTCGTTGTCGATGGAAAAATTCTAGACCGCCAACATCGATAGTGAAACGTGTCAACAGTTGTTCGTCCTATTCGCGCGCCTGGCGTTACAATTTAATGAAAAATTTTACAGCGCCTTCGGGATCATTTTTAGTGGTAAATTCCCACCGATGCCGCTTTGGGTGGAATCGTCGGGAAATTCGCCCTTCTTCTTCTATTGGAGGACGTGAAAATCTTCGTGGCCGGGAAAATGTGTCGTCGCGTTGTGCGTGGCTGGCGAGTACCGTTTTCGGATGAACTGCCGTTCTGTTGACATTATTAGATTTTCCACCTTGCGTAGTAGTATCTTCCTCAATTGCCTTTCCGTTCTTTCATCATACTTTCTTGGACCGGTCAGCGCGCGTTGTTCGTGTCGCGTCGCTAAAAGTCGTTTCAGTTTCCGTCGAACATTTTTCATATTTCTTTATTCGGCACATTTTATTCCAGTCGAAGAAGCGGTTCCCATTTTTCTGCGTCCGAACTATTTTTTATCTCTTTCGATGCAGGTTTTCGCAGAGCTCAGTGACCCATAGCCGCCCTCTTCATTCGCCGTCCATTGCAACGTGTGTCACGTATGGGCCGCAGACCTTCCTTTTATTCGATTTTATGAAATTCACAAAATTTCATTCGGTCCTGTTTTGTAAAGTTGATTTTTTCTGTATTAGGTCTTCCGGTGAAGATTAATCACGGCATCGCACCGTCCGGTGTACCATGTATATAGAGCTTCAATAGTCGTCTGGCATGTGGCCATTTCTCTTTTCTGCAATTCTTCTTTCATTCCTTTCGAGCGAGTATAATTTTTCCCGATTTTATTTGCTGAGTAATGTGTATCTTATTATTGGACAGCGGTTTATTTTTTCGAATGAAGGTTATTTTTCTGTTTTTAAAAATATCTTTCAACTTGCAAAATCAGACACACGTATTTTTATCGACTTCAAAAAGAGCGGGTTATATGTTTCTTTTTTTGTTTTTTTTTTTTTTTTTTTTTTTTCTTTGGCCCGTACTCTCTTTGTTCATTCGAAAGTGTACCAGATAGTTGCGGTACCACCATGTATGTATGTCGATGAATATCAGAATGAACACGTGAAAAAAAAATGTTTTCTTTAGAAAAATTTTAAGTAATATCAAAAACACGCGATTGATATTTAAGGTTTTTTTTTTTTTATTCCCCCTTGGGTTTGCAAAGGGCATTAGCCCAGCAAAAAGGAATAGATGCATAGAATAGAACAGAAATTATATTTCTATTTTGTCGACAATGGAATCGAGGAAAAAGGAGCAGGAAGACCAAGCTTTAAAAGATGACAATAAAGTAACTCACGCTCGCGAGATAAACCAAAACACTCGAAGAGCGCGTGATTCGCATCACAAACATACTGGGAACCTTCAGGATTCAATGGATAATTAGGAGATGCAGCCAAGGAAAAGCGATTTAGAGAAGAAGGAAGGAGACTATGCAAGAGCCGGAGGCGAGATAATTTAGTAATTATGGACCGACGCAAACTCGGGAAATCATAGAACCAAGGATGAGAAGAAGAAACAGGAGGTTAATCAAGAGATGAAAGGAATTAGGATTAGCGAAAAGAGGAATATAAACAGAGTGCCGAAGATGGCAGGATTTAGTTGGAAGAAGAATATTGTGTGCCGGAACCCTACTAATAAAATTTCCATTGGAAGCAGCAGCTTTAGCAAGGAGGTCGACGACTACATTTCCATCAATGCCTGAATGTCCGGTAATCCAAAGAAAGTCAATCTGGGTAGACGTCGATGAGGACAGATCATGGAGAAGTGAACGAATAGAAAGAATGACAGCATTAGTGGAAGGAGAAAGGGCTGGTAGCGCTGGAAGAATACTTAAGTAGTCAGAAACAATAAGGAATTTAGAAGGACTTGTAGAAGGGGAAATATCAATAATGGCTTGTAAGGTGGCAACAGATTCTGCAGTAAAGACAGAACAAAAGGACGGAAGTCTAAAGGACTGAGAATGACTGAATTGAGTGCACAAGAATGACGCCCCAACTCCGCCGGGCTCTTCGATGCGTCAGTAAAAATTAAAGAGTGATCGCGGAATAGAGAATTTATTGTATTATTAAATTCTATCAATGTTATTTACCGCGGAAATATAAATTAGAAAAAAAAAAAATACTTTTTAATATAGCCAGGTGAACAATAAAAATATTATCTGTCTTATGGATTCGAATAAAGAAAGTTGAAACCTTTGTAGTGCGCCATCCGAACACCCATCGCTGACGGGGAAATATTATTACCTGTTATTATTACATATTTTGACAGTCTAGACCGATCTCAATGGCACTCTTTGTTTATTAGAAACCGTATCGACCAATAGTGGTGGTCCCGTACAAGTATCGGTGATTATTTACTGTGAGCAGTCATTAAACCAAACGTTAAAAAAGGCGAAAAGTTTCCTTAGACGTATAAAAATTATCTAAAAGATTTTCGGCGCCTAGAATTTTAAAATGGTGTGTATTATTAATGTTAAATGGAAATGTTTTGATGTATTAAAGATAACGAATTTGAGACCCAGAACGCGATTTACAAGTTCATCATTGACGGAATTTATACTCTTTAGCCAATACCGAACAGCTCTCTTTATAGAACGCAGGAAGTAGCAGCATTTTAATTCGTGTTATCGCTAAAAAGTGTGAAATAATTTTTTCTTTTTTTTATAATATACCGCCAAAAAATTGATAAAAGGGACGCTAAAAAGTGAAATGCTACTTTCTTATTGGTTTTATCGCTTCTCAGAATTATTTTTATATTCTTGACGTAATTAATTGAGGAGGGATATATCAACCATGTAATAGTGTGTTCTCTAATCGCAGATACGATATTTTTAAAGTAGGAAAGGTCTTTGAATGTTTTATTGTGTAATTGTAAATTACGGTTATCTTTAATTTACGCACGTAGTGTTTAGCGTATCGAGATTTTTACCTTTTTTCAAGTTTTAGGCGATCGCCAACCAATTACCGAGATCCAATTACGATATTAAAAATGTTATCAAGTTTGGTCATTGTCACTTTTGTAATCATATTTGTTTCTCTAATAATGAAATATTCTGACCGTTTCACAAATATCATTGTGCTGCTTACAAGCTGTAATGTGTTAGAAAGGGTATTGAATACATATTATTTAATTCCGTAATACCGTCTTTAGTGGCAGAACTGTAAAATAAATAATAGTATTCATGAAACGAGATGATTAAAATTAAAGTTTTACTAAAATTTCAGTTCGTGTTATAAAAACAATTCAACCTTTCTTTTGGAGTAATAAATAATTTTTTAAAAATATTACACTTATCGAATTAAACCTTTTTAGTAATAAAGAAGGGGGGGCAGTATGCATTATTATACATACGGGATCTTCTCTGCTATAAAAATCCATATGGTCATTGAGTTCAATCTGTGTTATTATATCCTCGTAGTGTTCGGTAAAGTTAATTTGTTCAGTTACGCTGACCGCTTGATTGTTCCACTAATTGAATATTTCCTTTCTTTTGTATCGTTAGTATTTTCATAAACACATACTAACTGAGAGGAAGAGACACTTTTAGATGATAAATCAGCTGTAAATCCTTTTTCTTTTTATTTTTGTACTCTTGTTAGGACTGCTGTCTTTTTTTCTGTTTTTTTTTTATTTTTATTTTAATTTTGTTACGACGTGATTCGGAATATGTTACGAGAATTAAATTTTAGATATTACGTTGTCACGGGGAATAGTTTAATTCTAATAGTATTCATCTGGAAATTGTTAAAGCGTGTTCTTAAGAAGCTAGTCGACTGAGAATTCATGTTAAATTCAAATCAAATGTCGATTTATCTGTATTGCAAAATTCGATGAAGTCTGATGATAGCACCGATCATCGCAGCAAAGAAGTGACTTGTCTCCGGACCCCGCTTTTATTTTTCTCGTAGTATCTAGTTCCTTTACCCTAAAGAGAACCGTACGAGCAGCTTGAATGCGATTTAAAAACCGACAGCCTCAAGTTCAGTAGTTAATTACATTCTCGACCTTCCGTTGTCATTTTTATCTGTACGAAGAAAATAATTCGTTAATTCAGTTTCCGTGTCACTCTGGCCGGAGGCGAACATTTATTTGAGAGAATAATTTTTTAGTAAATGGAGTTCTCAAGAACGCGTGTATATTCCGAAGTAGAAATTAATTTGATTTATGATGCGTATCCCTTAAAAAAAGGTACTATTTTAAACTGTAATAATTACTTCCTATTAAGGATTTTTTGTCTTGGTTTTAAATTGTGCTGATAGACTAGTGGGGGTTTTTTTTTTATTTAGATAGAGGATATATGTATATTGAAATAATCCTATGTGATTTTTTTTTTTTTTTTTTTTTTTGTTCAAGAACTAAGGAATGTTTAATTAGAACTGTACATGATCGAAAATAGTAAACAAAAAAGGTACAAGGTGGCTGATACTCTTTCGAATGAACTCATTAAAATCGATCTATAATGTGGTTACGAGTATGCGCAAACAAACATGAAAAAAAGGAACGTACGCGACAAACATATAACTTCCCTCTTCTTGAAGTCGTTAAAATGCAGGGAATATAGGAAAAGAAATACTTTTTATTTTTCGTCTTTCCTGGATGCGCCCGCGAACATCATTGATCCAACAACGACGGAAGCTATATTTGATATTTTTCTTATCCTATTGGAAATAGAAGAGATAAAGGAATGTAATCAGGAAATTAAGGAAGAATATACGAAGCGGCAGGAAGACCCAGAACTAAAAATTGAAGATAGAAGTTCAGCTGCGAACATTTCAAGAGAATATGATTAGGTGTAGGGTCCTCAATAATGGGGAATCGGGGTTTTGCAAAGAGAACGGTAGGACGATGAAAAGAGAGGAAAAATCGAAAACACAAAGGAAAAAAAGAGGATGAAGACGCGCTGTAAAGAGTAGGAAGATTCATTAATTAAAGTGACAAGTAGAAAGAAAAACTTTCAGCAGCGATGGAAGAACATTTAAATAAGATATAATCAGTGTGTGCTATGTATGAAATAAGAAATGAAAAAGTGAAGAGGGCAGAATGGAGGAGGTATAAGTTGAAAACGGAAAAGAGTCGAGGGAAAAACGTTGACGACAAATTACAGGGTAAGTTGAGCACCGCAAAGAAAAGAAATTGACAAACCGAGGATAAAGTATCCGGTTGAATAGATATTAAGGTTTGATAATGACAAAACTTACTCCATAATTTAGAATAACTACTGAGATAAATGTAATGTTGCGGTATTTAAAAATGCGACATAGGCAGTGAGTGGTATTTTTAAAATAAATGTTGCATCACAAAAGATCGTGATATTTCCAAGTTTTCCATTTTTTTTTCTCCTCCAAAAATTCTGACCTTTGTTCGAAAATTGTACTTAAAAAATTCCCTTTGCATCGAAAAATGTCGTATTACAACAAGCGAAGCTTTGTACTGTTTTCAAAAATGGAAACTGTTTGCTAGGAGCGAGTTGAAACTATGTAAATATCTATTGTATCTTCCATATCTGGATCATAATGATCTTACTAGTTCTAGTTTTACACTGCGTTCTAGTATTGCATGAAAATTTCTTGGCGCTCGCTCGTTTCTCACTGTTATATCCGAAATTTGATGCGTTATCTGCAGTTTTTTCCGTTATGATTTTTCCATCGAGTGCGAGAGTTGGAACAATCCGTTGAAATGATCTTTCAAATTAGGAAAGTTATCGGTCGGTTTCGGCTGCGAGACACGAAGGTTACTGAAATGTAATGATTATTTTGGTAATTTTGAAAATAAAATTGTTAACTTTTACGAATGAATTCGAATGAATAGAGTTGCTCTTTTTGAATTGTTTGCGTTATTTTTTCGTTGCTCGGATTTTAAGTGTACATTTGTATTTAATTTCATTTATGAACTCACTCGGAAGACTATTTAATAGAATTTTCTATCTTCTTTTTCGCTTTTTTTCTTTCTTTTTTCTAATCCGTTTGGCATCGAAATGAAGAGCCCCCCCCACCCCCCACCCCCCGATGGAACGATAATTGCAAAGAAATATGGCGACCTTTATTTTTTTGACTATTATTAATTTGACGCGATTTATTTAAATTAGAGGAGGTGCTCTTGCGAAAGTAAAATCGCCCGTTCGTTTTAGTTAAAAATTGCTCTCTATTCGAACGAGTGTTTTCGAAGTAGCTATTAATCTGAGTGTTTCGTGCGAAGTATCCCGAGAGCTGTTGAAACTTTCGTACACAATGGCGAAAGAATGATGATGCGCTTCCAACACCAAGTTAGTGATTAATTGAAACAAGATCAGTCGATACATCGTGCGTCGAGGATTCTGTACGTGTTCATAAGGGTAGTATTTATACTCGTATAACGTTAAATTCAAAACACATATTTCATATTTTTTATTTTGTGGTATCATCGGCTGCAAATATCATCCCTTCGAATAGTATTGTATCTATTTATAATAAACATTTTTAGACGTCTTATATGTATATACCACGCGGACAGAGTAATATTTTAAAAGTTTAAATCTAATTTATGTCACGGTCATTACGTATACTTCTGAAGAAATTACAATTTACTTTACTTCTACTAAGTTATTATTTCTGAGAAAATATATTAATTTTACTCGTTCTGGACAATTAGGACGGATAAATTGGCGAAGTAGGAAAACAAGCAAGTCGCCAGCATTCTTCTAAATGATGGCGGACATTTACTAAATATTTGTAAAAGGGACATGGTGTTTTGGTTAAGCATACAGCCTCAATCACATAAATGTGCGAGAGTATTGATGCAATTGTTCAATTCCTAGGATTCTATACGTTTGAAAATGATAAATCAAATCATTTTTATTACTGATATTGTTATAAAATCCATTAGCTCGCTACGTAGCACTATTAGTGGGGAAACTTTAAAGTGAATTAAATTTTAAAGATCAAATCTGAACTATACTGAAAGTGAACAAAACTGAAAACTAAAAAAATTCGCACTTTATGAAATAAAAACTGAAATAGAATGAAATAAAAATAAACTCGAATATCACCTATAAATATAATACAAACTAAATTCATTCATATTTACAATAACACTTAAAGATAAAGTACAATAATATAGTTTTACAAAGAGTTATTTACATGTGCCGATCTAATGAGTGTATTTTTTTTTTTCAACTAAGGACCATTTTAATTGTTTTGTTCCACCCCGGGTTAATCCATGTTTACAATTTTTACATGCTTACATTAACATACAAATTATAATTATTGTATTTTAATGATATAATCATAATAATAATAATAATAATAATTAAATACTGCTACCAATAATAATAATCAGATCAAAGTGAATCAATTTTTATTTTTATAAATTGTGATAATGAATACAAATACGAATGTTATTAAATTTATATCGCAAATGCGCATAGTTGCGCGACTAGTGTGGATTATTAGTGCATTTTAGCTTTTCTAACCCTTTGTTGTTCGCTTTCAGACGCGGCTTTGAAGTTAATTAATGAAGTCTCATTTTTGTCGTAAAGAGTTTGTACAAATTATAAGCAACATTCTTAATTTTTATAAGTTGTACTATATTATCATTTATCCATGGTGATCGCCTACGCCCTCTAGATTTATAATTTTTGCTGCTTTACTACAAGGTCAGTACTTTTGAGATTTGCGAATTTCTCATTTTTTGAAGCAGTACTTGTATATATATATATATTTACGTATATTGGTGAAGTGTATCATGTTCAAATATTTCAAATATTTCTTTCTGAAATCATTGATTATCAGCGAAGCATTGCGCCTTTTAATTTTATTTGTACGGAATAATTTAGTATAAATTCTACGCTTACGTCTCAATGGTCCGAAAAATCAGGGTCAATTATATAAATAATTCGAATGAAAGATGTCTTTATCAAGTCCACAAATAAAGACATGATCTCTAGCCAGAATGAATACAATCCTCCAAGCTGTCTATAAGAGTTAGTTCATTAATTATACCTGAAAAACCATTTGAATATTATCAGTTTAGGGACTCGCGACGTATGGCAGGTTTCTCTATATCCGCTATTTCATGTTATGCTTGAGTTACGTAGTTTTGAGTCGCCTATAATTGGGTCCATCATTAATTTTCACGCTTTCTTTGACTTCAGACACAGGTTCCGTCGAGAGAAATCGAAAAACGGTTAGTAGCTTTCCATCGATATTTATAATACCTCCGGAGAAGAAAAATCATTTGTTTCTTTTGAAATTGCTCGGAAGTTCTCATAGGGCCCGAGAGGGTCTCCGATTTTGAAGTTGCAAATTTAGCTACACTTAAACAGATGTATTTCCTTCGACGTGTTCATTTGCAACCAAGTAAAAAAGAGATTACATACACTGGGTTTTCGTGTTTTTTTTTAAAACTATTCGTAAAAGTTTTCGTTAAGCAATCGAAAACGAGCTTTTCATCGGTTTACAGCGCTTCTGAAACTTCAACGTGGATGTAAAACTTTTAAGAGTAAACTTTTTTTAAATAATTTCTTATTCCTCCTTTTTGTATATTTTAAATAATTCGCTAGTAGTCTTGCTCGGCTGTGCGGCTTTCCAACATAATCTTATATCATTTATTCGAAATACTTACGATATATGTAGGTGAATACATCCTGTTTGTTAAAATGGTATAATAAAATAAACTTTAATAACAAACAATATAGATCAATAAATTAGATAAATACCTATTTAGAAACGTTTTCGGGCATAACCCATCATCAGCTAACACTAACTTAAAGGAAACTTAAAACATACTGAAGTGAATATAGGGAATACATGGGTATATATAGTAGATGTAAAGAGGAATAAACATGGCAGGTATAAAAATCTATATGTTGAAAATGCTAATAACTAATATAAAATATAAAATAAAACAAGAAGACAAAAAGTTAAATTTTTATATTAAACAGTGGATTATTATTATTAGGTGTTTGGTCATTTAAAATATTATTTTTATATTTATTTATATAATAATTTTCTGCAATGTTCATATTATTACCTTTGTGATAAGTGGCCAGGATGGTTACAGTATTTTCTATTGAATTAGGTTTATGTTTATTTTTAATTAGATGTTCTGCATAGGTTGATTTTTCTATTTCATTATTATTAAATGCTTTTATATGTTCTTTATATCTGCAATTGATTTTTCGCCCTGTTTGACCAATGTATGATTTCTCACAATCAGTACAATTTATTTTATATATACCACTATTTTCATAAATATTATTATTTTTTAAATTTAAGGTGTTTATTTTATATTTTAAATTATTTTTAGTTTTGAATGCTACATTTAAACCTTGTTTTTTGAATAAATTGGTTAATTTGTATATGTTATTGTTTATAAATGTGAATGTTATCCATCCTTTATTGTTAGTAGCATTATTGACTCTTAATTTTTGTATATATTTTGATTTTGATTTTATTTTGTGAATTAGTTTATCTATTATTTGTTCGTCATAACCATTATTTCTTGCCAAAGTCTTTAATATATTAATTTCTATTTGTTTTTTATTTATATTCATGGGTGTAGTTAATAATCTATTTATTGCAGTCATGAAGTAAGCATATTTATGTTGGTTTGGGTGATTTGATGTTTTATGAATTATATTATCAGTGGTGGTTTGTTTTCTATAAATATTATATGTTAACTTATCATTTGATTTTATTATTGTTATATCTAAGAAATTTATTTTGTTATTTTCTTCTTTTTCCATAGTATAATGAATATTTTTGTGAATTTTATTTAAATCATTTAGAATGTCATTTTCAGTATTACTACTATTTTCATCAAAAATTAGTAGTGTATCATCTACATATCTAATATAAGATTTAATATTGTATTTTTGTATTATATTTTCCATGTATATTTCTTCTAAATTTTGTAGAAAGATTTCACTTAAAATACCTGACAAAGGTGAGCCCATAGCTAATCCATTATTTTGTATATACATGGAGTTATTAAAATTAAAGTAATTTTGCTCTGTAACAGTTTTAATTATTTGGATTAATTGATTACAAAAAATATTATTCTTTAACTTATTTACAGATTTTTTAATTATATCTATGGTTTCATTTATAGGTATATTTGTATAAAGGTTTGTTATATCATAAGAAATTAATTTAGTTTTGTTATTAATTTTTATATTTTTTAATTTATCAAAAACATCCAATCTGTTTCTAATAGTATATTTATTATTAATTGATATATTAGTTTTTAATATTTTAGTTATTAATTTTGAGATTTTATAAGAAGGTGCACTAGTATAATTTATTAGTGGTCTTATAGGAGCATTATTTTTATGTATTTTTATTAAAGGGTTAAGAGTTGGTGCTTTTGGGTTCATATTTATTAAATATTTAGCTTCATTATTATTTATTATTATATCAGATTCTTTTATTATTTTCCTTATTTTTATTTGATATTTATTAGTGGGGTCTGTTTTTATTAATTGTATATTATTTTCTTTTAAAAAATTTTCAGTTTTTTGGATGATTTCATTTTTATTGATGATTACTAAACTGTTTCCCTTATCTGCTTTTACAATGACTGCATTGTTTTGTTTTAATTTACTATTGATATTTTTAATTGTGTTTTGTATTTTTAAATGTTCTATATTTGTTTCATTTTTCTTTAAGATATTTCTGATGGCATGAGTTGCCTCAGCTCTAATAATTGTTTGATCTTCAATTGGTAATTTTTGGATAGCAGATTCAGTTTCTATAATTAAATTTTCATATTGTTTTTTGTTATATATGTTTAAATTATATTTATAGCCCAAATTTACAGTATTAATTTCATCATTTGTTAATTGTATGTTGGTTAAGTTTATAGTTCTGGGATGAAAATTAAATTTGTTATTATCTGCAAGTTTTGGTTTTTGTTGTTTTATTAAGTTATTTAATTTCTTATCTAAAATTAGGCGTTTTTTATTAATAAATGCTTTAATTTTTAGATCTATTTCATCTAAATATAATTTTAATATTTCAAATTTTAAGTTATTAGCTAGATATATATGTAATTTTAACATTTGAAGGTTAATTTTATTCTTTTTGTTATAAAGGAAGTTAATTTCATTTTTAATCCAAAATTTTTCAGCTTGTGATTTAGTTTTCATTGCTATATCAGATTTATTTTTTATTTTAACAACTGCATATTTAGGGATTATATTATTACTTATACAAACTTTATTAAAATATATGTTATTGATAGTTTTATATAATTTTAACTTTAGATAATAAAACTTTTGAATATATATTGCCATATCGGCATAATTAAATGTAGGTGAATACATCCTGTTTGTTAAAATGGTATAATAAAATAAACTTTAATAACAAACAATATAGATCAATAAATTAGATAAATACCTATTTAGAAACGTTTTCGGGCATAACCCATCATCAGCTAACACTAACTTAAAGGAAACTTAAAACATACTGAAGTGAATATAGGGAATACATGGGTATATATAGTAGATGTAAAGAGGAATAAACATGGCAGGTATAAAAATCTATATGTTGAAAATGCTAATAACTAATATAAAATATAAAATAAAACAAGAAGACAAAAAGTTAAATTTTTATATTAAACAGTGGATTATTATTATTAGGTGTTTGGTCATTTAAAATATTATTTTTATATTTATTTATATAATAATTTTCTGCAATGTTCATATTATTACCTTTGTGATAAGTGGCCAGGATGGTTACAGTATTTTCTATTGAATTAGGTTTATGTTTATTTTTAATTAGATGTTCTGCATAGGTTGATTTTTCTATTTCATTATTATTAAATGCTTTTATATGTTCTTTATATCTGCAATTGATTTTTCGCCCTGTTTGACCAATGTATGATTTCTCACAATCAGTACAATTTATTTTATATATACCACTATTTTCATAAATATTATTATTTTTTAAATTTAAGGTGTTTATTTTATATTTTAAATTATTTTTAGTTTTGAATGCTACATTTAAACCTTGTTTTTTGAATAAATTGGTTAATTTGTATATGTTATTGTTTATAAATGTGAATGTTATCCATCCTTTATTGTTAGTAGCATTATTGACTCTTAATTTTTGTATATATTTTGATTTTGATTTTATTTTGTGAATTAGTTTATCTATTATTTGTTCGTCATAACCATTATTTCTTGCCAAAGTCTTTAATATATTAATTTCTATTTGTTTTTTATTTATATTCATGGGTGTAGTTAATAATCTATTTATTGCAGTCATGAAGTAAGCATATTTATGTTGGTTTGGGTGATTTGATGTTTTATGAATTATATTATCAGTGGTGGTTTGTTTTCTATAAATATTATATGTTAACTTATCATTTGATTTTATTATTGTTATATCTAAGAAATTTATTTTGTTATTTTCTTCTTTTTCCATAGTATAATGAATATTTTTGTGAATTTTATTTAAATCATTTAGAATGTCATTTTCAGTATTACTACTATTTTCATCAAAAATTAGTAGTGTATCATCTACATATCTAATATAAGATTTAATATTGTATTTTTGTATTATATTTTCCATGTATATTTCTTCTAAATTTTGTAGAAAGATTTCACTTAAAATACCTGACAAAGGTGAGCCCATAGCTAATCCATTATTTTGTATATACATGGAGTTATTAAAATTAAAGTAATTTTGCTCTGTAACAGTTTTAATTATTTGGATTAATTGATTACAAAAAATATTATTCTTTAACTTATTTACAGATTTTTTAATTATATCTATGGTTTCATTTATAGGTATATTTGTATAAAGGTTTGTTATATCATAAGAAATTAATTTAGTTTTGTTATTAATTTTTATATTTTTTAATTTATCAAAAACATCCAATCTGTTTCTAATAGTATATTTATTATTAATTGATATATTAGTTTTTAATATTTTAGTTATTAATTTTGAGATTTTATAAGAAGGTGCACTAGTATAATTTATTAGTGGTCTTATAGGAGCATTATTTTTATGTATTTTTATTAAAGGGTTAAGAGTTGGTGCTTTTGGGTTCATATTTATTAAATATTTAGCTTCATTATTATTTATTATTATATCAGATTCTTTTATTATTTTCCTTATTTTTATTTGATATTTATTAGTGGGGTCTGTTTTTATTAATTGTATATTATTTTCTTTTAAAAAATTTTCAGTTTTTTGGATGATTTCATTTTTATTGATGATTACTAAACTGTTTCCCTTATCTGCTTTTACAATGACTGCATTGTTTTGTTTTAATTTACTATTGATATTTTTAATTGTGTTTTGTATTTTTAAATGTTCTATATTTGTTTCATTTTTCTTTAAGATATTTCTGATGGCATGAGTTGCCTCAGCTCTAATAATTGTTTGATCTTCAATTGGTAATTTTTGGATAGCAGATTCAGTTTCTATAATTAAATTTTCATATTGTTTTTTGTTATATATGTTTAAATTATATTTATAGCCCAAATTTACAGTATTAATTTCATCATTTGTTAATTGTATGTTGGTTAAGTTTATAGTTCTGGGATGAAAATTAAATTTGTTATTATCTGCAAGTTTTGGTTTTTGTTGTTTTATTAAGTTATTTAATTTCTTATCTAAAATTAGGCGTTTTTTATTAATAAATGCTTTAATTTTTAGATCTATTTCATCTAAATATAATTTTAATATTTCAAATTTTAAGTTATTAGCTAGATATATATGTAATTTTAACATTTGAAGGTTAATTTTATTCTTTTTGTTATAAAGGAAGTTGATTTCATTTTTAATCCAAAATTTTTCAGCTTGTGATTTAGTTTTCATTGCTATATCAGATTTATTTTTTATTTTAACAACTGCATATTTAGGGATTATATTATTACTTATACAAACTTTATTAAAATATATGTTATTGATAGTTTTATATAATTTTAACTTTAGATAATAAAACTTTTGAATATATATTGCCATATCGGCATAATTAAATGTAGGTGAATACATCCTGTTTGTTAAAATGGTATAATAAAATAAACTTTAATAACAAACAATATAGATCAATAAATTAGATAAATACCTATTTAGAAACGTTTTCGGGCATAACCCATCATCAGCTAACACTAACTTAAAGGAAACTTAAAACATACTGAAGTGAATATAGGGAATACATGGGTATATATAGTAGATGTAAAGAGGAATAAACATGGCAGGTATAAAAATCTATATGTTGAAAATGCTAATAACTAATATAAAATATAAAATAAAACAAGAAGACAAAAAGTTAAATTTTTATATTAAACAGTGGATTATTATTATTAGGTGTTTGGTCATTTAAAATATTATTTTTATATTTATTTATATAATAATTTTCTGCAATGTTCATATTATTACCTTTGTGATAAGTGGCCAGGATGGTTACAGTATTTTCTATTGAATTAGGTTTATGTTTATTTTTAATTAGATGTTCTGCATAGGTTGATTTTTCTATTTCATTATTATTAAATGCTTTTATATGTTCTTTATATCTGCAATTGATTTTTCGCCCTGTTTGACCAATGTATGATTTCTCACAATCAGTACAATTTATTTTATATATACCACTATTTTCATAAATATTATTATTTTTTAAATTTAAGGTGTTTATTTTATATTTTAAATTATTTTTAGTTTTGAATGCTACATTTAAACCTTGTTTTTTGAATAAATTGGTTAATTTGTATATGTTATTGTTTATAAATGTGAATGTTATCCATCCTTTATTGTTAGTAGCATTATTGACTCTTAATTTTTGTATATATTTTGATTTTGATTTTATTTTGTGAATTAGTTTATCTATTATTTGTTCGTCATAACCATTATTTCTTGCCAAAGTCTTTAATATATTAATTTCTATTTGTTTTTTATTTATATTCATGGGTGTAGTTAATAATCTATTTATTGCAGTCATGAAGTAAGCATATTTATGTTGGTTTGGGTGATTTGATGTTTTATGAATTATATTATCAGTGGTGGTTTGTTTTCTATAAATATTATATGTTAACTTATCATTTGATTTTATTATTGTTATATCTAAGAAATTTATTTTGTTATTTTCTTCTTTTTCCATAGTATAATGAATATTTTTGTGAATTTTATTTAAATCATTTAGAATGTCATTTTCAGTATTACTACTATTTTCATCAAAAATTAGTAGTGTATCATCTACATATCTAATATAAGATTTAATATTGTATTTTTGTATTATATTTTCCATGTATATTTCTTCTAAATTTTGTAGAAAGATTTCACTTAAAATACCTGACAAAGGTGAGCCCATAGCTAATCCATTATTTTGTATATACATGGAGTTATTAAAATTAAAGTAATTTTGCTCTGTAACAGTTTTAATTATTTGGATTAATTGATTACAAAAAATATTATTCTTTAACTTATTTACAGATTTTTTAATTATATCTATGGTTTCATTTATAGGTATATTTGTATAAAGGTTTGTTATATCATAAGAAATTAATTTAGTTTTGTTATTAATTTTTATATTTTTTAATTTATCAAAAACATCCAATCTGTTTCTAATAGTATATTTATTATTAATTGATATATTAGTTTTTAATATTTTAGTTATTAATTTTGAGATTTTATAAGAAGGTGCACTAGTATAATTTATTAGTGGTCTTATAGGAGCATTATTTTTATGTATTTTTATTAAAGGGTTAAGAGTTGGTGCTTTTGGGTTCATATTTATTAAATATTTAGCTTCATTATTATTTATTATTATATCAGATTCTTTTATTATTTTCCTTATTTTTATTTGATATTTATTAGTGGGGTCTGTTTTTATTAATTGTATATTATTTTCTTTTAAAAAATTTTCAGTTTTTTGGATGATTTCATTTTTATTGATGATTACTAAACTGTTTCCCTTATCTGCTTTTACAATGACTGCATTGTTTTGTTTTAATTTACTATTGATATTTTTAATTGTGTTTTGTATTTTTAAATGTTCTATATTTGTTTCATTTTTCTTTAAGATATTTCTGATGGCATGAGTTGCCTCAGCTCTAATAATTGTTTGATCTTCAATTGGTAATTTTTGGATAGCAGATTCAGTTTCTATAATTAAATTTTCATATTGTTTTTTGTTATATATGTTTAAATTATATTTATAGCCCAAATTTACAGTATTAATTTCATCATTTGTTAATTGTATGTTGGTTAAGTTTATAGTTCTGGGATGAAAATTAAATTTGTTATTATCTGCAAGTTTTGGTTTTTGTTGTTTTATTAAGTTATTTAATTTCTTATCTAAAATTAGGCGTTTTTTATTAATAAATGCTTTAATTTTTAGATCTATTTCATCTAAATATAATTTTAATATTTCAAATTTTAAGTTATTAGCTAGATATATATGTAATTTTAACATTTGAAGGTTAATTTTATTCTTTTTGTTATAAAGGAAGTTAATTTCATTTTTAATCCAAAATTTTTCAGCTTGTGATTTAGTTTTCATTGCTATATCAGATTTATTTTTTATTTTAACAACTGCATATTTAGGGATTATATTATTACTTATACAAACTTTATTAAAATATATGTTATTGATAGTTTTATATAATTTTAACTTTAGATAATAAAACTTTTGAATATATATTGCCATATCGGCATAATTAAATGTAGGTGAATACATCCTGTTTGTTAAAATGGTATAATAAAATAAACTTTAATAACAAACAATATAGATCAATAAATTAGATAAATACCTATTTAGAAACGTTTTCGGGCATAACCCATCATCAGCTAACACTAACTTAAAGGAAACTTAAAACATACTGAAGTGAATATAGGGAATACATGGGTATATATAGTAGATGTAAAGAGGAATAAACATGGCAGGTATAAAAATCTATATGTTGAAAATGCTAATAACTAATATAAAATATAAAATAAAACAAGAAGACAAAAAGTTAAATTTTTATATTAAACAGTGGATTATTATTATTAGGTGTTTGGTCATTTAAAATATTATTTTTATATTTATTTATATAATAATTTTCTGCAATGTTCATATTATTACCTTTGTGATAAGTGGCCAGGATGGTTACAGTATTTTCTATTGAATTAGGTTTATGTTTATTTTTAATTAGATGTTCTGCATAGGTTGATTTTTCTATTTCATTATTATTAAATGCTTTTATATGTTCTTTATATCTGCAATTGATTTTTCGCCCTGTTTGACCAATGTATGATTTCTCACAATCAGTACAATTTATTTTATATATACCACTATTTTCATAAATATTATTATTTTTTAAATTTAAGGTGTTTATTTTATATTTTAAATTATTTTTAGTTTTGAATGCTACATTTAAACCTTGTTTTTTGAATAAATTGGTTAATTTGTATATGTTATTGTTTATAAATGTGAATGTTATCCATCCTTTATTGTTAGTAGCATTATTGACTCTTAATTTTTGTATATATTTTGATTTTGATTTTATTTTGTGAATTAGTTTATCTATTATTTGTTCGTCATAACCATTATTTCTTGCCAAAGTCTTTAATATATTAATTTCTATTTGTTTTTTATTTATATTCATGGGTGTAGTTAATAATCTATTTATTGCAGTCATGAAGTAAGCATATTTATGTTGGTTTGGGTGATTTGATGTTTTATGAATTATATTATCAGTGGTGGTTTGTTTTCTATAAATATTATATGTTAACTTATCATTTGATTTTATTATTGTTATATCTAAGAAATTTATTTTGTTATTTTCTTCTTTTTCCATAGTATAATGAATATTTTTGTGACAATAATGCTACTAACAATAAAGGATGGATAACATTCACATTTATAAACAATAACATATACAAATTAACCAATTTATTCAAAAAACAAGGTTTAAATGTAGCATTCAAAACTAAAAATAATTTAAAATATAAAATAAACACCTTAAATTTAAAAAATAATAATATTTATGAAAATAGTGGTATATATAAAATAAATTGTACTGATTGTGAGAAATCATACATTGGTCAAACAGGGCGAAAAATCAATTGCAGATATAAAGAACATATAAAAGCATTTAATAATAATGAAATAGAAAAATCAACCTATGCAGAACATCTAATTAAAAATAAACATAAACCTAATTCAATAGAAAATACTGTAACCATCCTGGCCACTTATCACAAAGGTAATAATATGAACATTGCAGAAAATTATTATATAAATAAATATAAAAATAATATTTTAAATGACCAAACACCTAATAATAATAATCCACTGTTTAATATAAAAATTTAACTTTTTGTCTTCTTGTTTTATTTTATATTTTATATTAGTTATTAGCATTTTCAACATATAGATTTTTATACCTGCCATGTTTATTCCTCTTTACATCTACTATATATACCCATGTATTCCCTATATTCACTTCAGTATGTTTTAAGTTTCCTTTAAGTTAGTGTTAGCTGATGATGGGTTATGCCCGAAAACGTTTCTAAATAGGTATTTATCTAATTTATTGATCTATATTGTTTGTTATTAAAGTTTATTTTATTATACCATTTTAACAAACAGGATGTATTCACCTACATTTAATTATGCCGATATGGCAATATATATTCAAAAGTTTTATTATCTAAAGTTAAAATTATATAAAACTATCAATAACATATATTTTAATAAAGTTTGTATAAGTAATAATATAATCCCTAAATATGCAGTTGTTAAAATAAAAAATAAATCTGATATAGCAATGAAAACTAAATCACAAGCTGAAAAATTTTGGATTAAAAATGAAATTAACTTCCTTTATAACAAAAAGAATAAAATTAACCTTCAAATGTTAAAATTACATATATATCTAGCTAATAACTTAAAATTTGAAATATTAAAATTATATTTAGATGAAATAGATCTAAAAATTAAAGCATTTATTAATAAAAAACGCCTAATTTTAGATAAGAAATTAAATAACTTAATAAAACAACAAAAACCAAAACTTGCAGATAATAACAAATTTAATTTTCATCCCAGAACTATAAACTTAACCAACATACAATTAACAAATGATGAAATTAATACTGTAAATTTGGGCTATAAATATAATTTAAACATATATAACAAAAAACAATATGAAAATTTAATTATAGAAACTGAATCTGCTATCCAAAAATTACCAATTGAAGATCAAACAATTATTAGAGCTGAGGCAACTCATGCCATCAGAAATATCTTAAAGAAAAATGAAACAAATATAGAACATTTAAAAATACAAAACACAATTAAAAATATCAATAGTAAATTAAAACAAAACAATGCAGTCATTGTAAAAGCAGATAAGGGAAACAGTTTAGTAATCATCAATAAAAATGAAATCATCCAAAAAACTGAAAATTTTTTAAAAGAAAATAATATACAATTAATAAAAACAGACCCCACTAATAAATATCAAATAAAAATAAGGAAAATAATAAAAGAATCTGATATAATAATAAATAATAATGAAGCTAAATATTTAATAAATATGAACCCAAAAGCACCAACTCTTAACCCTTTAATAAAAATACATAAAAATAATGCTCCTATAAGACCACTAATAAATTATACTAGTGCACCTTCTTATAAAATCTCAAAATTAATAACTAAAATATTAAAAACTAATATATCAATTAATAATAAATATACTATTAGAAACAGATTGGATGTTTTTGATAAATTAAAAAATATAAAAATTAATAACAAAACTAAATTAATTTCTTATGATATAACAAACCTTTATACAAATATACCTATAAATGAAACCATAGATATAATTAAAAAATCTGTAAATAAGTTAAAGAATAATATTTTTTGTAATCAATTAATCCAAATAATTAAAACTGTTACAGAGCAAAATTACTTTAATTTTAATAACTCCATGTATATACAAAATAATGGATTAGCTATGGGCTCACCTTTGTCAGGTATTTTAAGTGAAATCTTTCTACAAAATTTAGAAGAAATATACATGGAAAATATAATACAAAAATACAATATTAAATCTTATATTAGATATGTAGATGATACACTACTAATTTTTGATGAAAATAGTAGTAATACTGAAAATGACATTCTAAATGATTTAAATAAAATTCACAAAAATATTCATTATACTATGGAAAAAGAAGAAAATAACAAAATAAATTTCTTAGATATAACAATAATAAAATCAAATGATAAGTTAACATATAATATTTATAGAAAACAAACCACCACTGATAATATAATTCATAAAACATCAAATCACCCAAACCAACATAAATATGCTTACTTCATGACTGCAATAAATAGATTATTAACTACACCCATGAATATAAATAAAAAACAAATAGAAATTAATATATTAAAGACTTTGGCAAGAAATAATGGTTATGACGAACAAATAATAGATAAACTAATTCACAAAATAAAATCAAAATCAAAATATATACAAAAATTAAGAGTCAATAATGCTACTAACAATAAAGGATGGATAACATTCACATTTATAAACAATAACATATACAAATTAACCAATTTATTCAAAAAACAAGGTTTAAATGTAGCATTCAAAACTAAAAATAATTTAAAATATAAAATAAACACCTTAAATTTAAAAAATAATAATATTTATGAAAATAGTGGTATATATAAAATAAATTGTACTGATTGTGAGAAATCATACATTGGTCAAACAGGGCGAAAAATCAATTGCAGATATAAAGAACATATAAAAGCATTTAATAATAATGAAATAGAAAAATCAACCTATGCAGAACATCTAATTAAAAATAAACATAAACCTAATTCAATAGAAAATACTGTAACCATCCTGGCCACTTATCACAAAGGTAATAATATGAACATTGCAGAAAATTATTATATAAATAAATATAAAAATAATATTTTAAATGACCAAACACCTAATAATAATAATCCACTGTTTAATATAAAAATTTAACTTTTTGTCTTCTTGTTTTATTTTATATTTTATATTAGTTATTAGCATTTTCAACATATAGATTTTTATACCTGCCATGTTTATTCCTCTTTACATCTACTATATATACCCATGTATTCCCTATATTCACTTCAGTATGTTTTAAGTTTCCTTTAAGTTAGTGTTAGCTGATGATGGGTTATGCCCGAAAACGTTTCTAAATAGGTATTTATCTAATTTATTGATCTATATTGTTTGTTATTAAAGTTTATTTTATTATACCATTTTAACAAACAGGATGTATTCACCTACATTTAATTATGCCGATATGGCAATATATATTCAAAAGTTTTATTATCTAAAGTTAAAATTATATAAAACTATCAATAACATATATTTTAATAAAGTTTGTATAAGTAATAATATAATCCCTAAATATGCAGTTGTTAAAATAAAAAATAAATCTGATATAGCAATGAAAACTAAATCACAAGCTGAAAAATTTTGGATTAAAAATGAAATCAACTTCCTTTATAACAAAAAGAATAAAATTAACCTTCAAATGTTAAAATTACATATATATCTAGCTAATAACTTAAAATTTGAAATATTAAAATTATATTTAGATGAAATAGATCTAAAAATTAAAGCATTTATTAATAAAAAACGCCTAATTTTAGATAAGAAATTAAATAACTTAATAAAACAACAAAAACCAAAACTTGCAGATAATAACAAATTTAATTTTCATCCCAGAACTATAAACTTAACCAACATACAATTAACAAATGATGAAATTAATACTGTAAATTTGGGCTATAAATATAATTTAAACATATATAACAAAAAACAATATGAAAATTTAATTATAGAAACTGAATCTGCTATCCAAAAATTACCAATTGAAGATCAAACAATTATTAGAGCTGAGGCAACTCATGCCATCAGAAATATCTTAAAGAAAAATGAAACAAATATAGAACATTTAAAAATACAAAACACAATTAAAAATATCAATAGTAAATTAAAACAAAACAATGCAGTCATTGTAAAAGCAGATAAGGGAAACAGTTTAGTAATCATCAATAAAAATGAAATCATCCAAAAAACTGAAAATTTTTTAAAAGAAAATAATATACAATTAATAAAAACAGACCCCACTAATAAATATCAAATAAAAATAAGGAAAATAATAAAAGAATCTGATATAATAATAAATAATAATGAAGCTAAATATTTAATAAATATGAACCCAAAAGCACCAACTCTTAACCCTTTAATAAAAATACATAAAAATAATGCTCCTATAAGACCACTAATAAATTATACTAGTGCACCTTCTTATAAAATCTCAAAATTAATAACTAAAATATTAAAAACTAATATATCAATTAATAATAAATATACTATTAGAAACAGATTGGATGTTTTTGATAAATTAAAAAATATAAAAATTAATAACAAAACTAAATTAATTTCTTATGATATAACAAACCTTTATACAAATATACCTATAAATGAAACCATAGATATAATTAAAAAATCTGTAAATAAGTTAAAGAATAATATTTTTTGTAATCAATTAATCCAAATAATTAAAACTGTTACAGAGCAAAATTACTTTAATTTTAATAACTCCATGTATATACAAAATAATGGATTAGCTATGGGCTCACCTTTGTCAGGTATTTTAAGTGAAATCTTTCTACAAAATTTAGAAGAAATATACATGGAAAATATAATACAAAAATACAATATTAAATCTTATATTAGATATGTAGATGATACACTACTAATTTTTGATGAAAATAGTAGTAATACTGAAAATGACATTCTAAATGATTTAAATAAAATTCACAAAAATATTCATTATACTATGGAAAAAGAAGAAAATAACAAAATAAATTTCTTAGATATAACAATAATAAAATCAAATGATAAGTTAACATATAATATTTATAGAAAACAAACCACCACTGATAATATAATTCATAAAACATCAAATCACCCAAACCAACATAAATATGCTTACTTCATGACTGCAATAAATAGATTATTAACTACACCCATGAATATAAATAAAAAACAAATAGAAATTAATATATTAAAGACTTTGGCAAGAAATAATGGTTATGACGAACAAATAATAGATAAACTAATTCACAAAATAAAATCAAAATCAAAATATATACAAAAATTAAGAGTCAATAATGCTACTAACAATAAAGGATGGATAACATTCACATTTATAAACAATAACATATACAAATTAACCAATTTATTCAAAAAACAAGGTTTAAATGTAGCATTCAAAACTAAAAATAATTTAAAATATAAAATAAACACCTTAAATTTAAAAAATAATAATATTTATGAAAATAGTGGTATATATAAAATAAATTGTACTGATTGTGAGAAATCATACATTGGTCAAACAGGGCGAAAAATCAATTGCAGATATAAAGAACATATAAAAGCATTTAATAATAATGAAATAGAAAAATCAACCTATGCAGAACATCTAATTAAAAATAAACATAAACCTAATTCAATAGAAAATACTGTAACCATCCTGGCCACTTATCACAAAGGTAATAATATGAACATTGCAGAAAATTATTATATAAATAAATATAAAAATAATATTTTAAATGACCAAACACCTAATAATAATAATCCACTGTTTAATATAAAAATTTAACTTTTTGTCTTCTTGTTTTATTTTATATTTTATATTAGTTATTAGCATTTTCAACATATAGATTTTTATACCTGCCATGTTTATTCCTCTTTACATCTACTATATATACCCATGTATTCCCTATATTCACTTCAGTATGTTTTAAGTTTCCTTTAAGTTAGTGTTAGCTGATGATGGGTTATGCCCGAAAACGTTTCTAAATAGGTATTTATCTAATTTATTGATCTATATTGTTTGTTATTAAAGTTTATTTTATTATACCATTTTAACAAACAGGATGTATTCACCTACATTTAATTATGCCGATATGGCAATATATATTCAAAAGTTTTATTATCTAAAGTTAAAATTATATAAAACTATCAATAACATATATTTTAATAAAGTTTGTATAAGTAATAATATAATCCCTAAATATGCAGTTGTTAAAATAAAAAATAAATCTGATATAGCAATGAAAACTAAATCACAAGCTGAAAAATTTTGGATTAAAAATGAAATTAACTTCCTTTATAACAAAAAGAATAAAATTAACCTTCAAATGTTAAAATTACATATATATCTAGCTAATAACTTAAAATTTGAAATATTAAAATTATATTTAGATGAAATAGATCTAAAAATTAAAGCATTTATTAATAAAAAACGCCTAATTTTAGATAAGAAATTAAATAACTTAATAAAACAACAAAAACCAAAACTTGCAGATAATAACAAATTTAATTTTCATCCCAGAACTATAAACTTAACCAACATACAATTAACAAATGATGAAATTAATACTGTAAATTTGGGCTATAAATATAATTTAAACATATATAACAAAAAACAATATGAAAATTTAATTATAGAAACTGAATCTGCTATCCAAAAATTACCAATTGAAGATCAAACAATTATTAGAGCTGAGGCAACTCATGCCATCAGAAATATCTTAAAGAAAAATGAAACAAATATAGAACATTTAAAAATACAAAACACAATTAAAAATATCAATAGTAAATTAAAACAAAACAATGCAGTCATTGTAAAAGCAGATAAGGGAAACAGTTTAGTAATCATCAATAAAAATGAAATCATCCAAAAAACTGAAAATTTTTTAAAAGAAAATAATATACAATTAATAAAAACAGACCCCACTAATAAATATCAAATAAAAATAAGGAAAATAATAAAAGAATCTGATATAATAATAAATAATAATGAAGCTAAATATTTAATAAATATGAACCCAAAAGCACCAACTCTTAACCCTTTAATAAAAATACATAAAAATAATGCTCCTATAAGACCACTAATAAATTATACTAGTGCACCTTCTTATAAAATCTCAAAATTAATAACTAAAATATTAAAAACTAATATATCAATTAATAATAAATATACTATTAGAAACAGATTGGATGTTTTTGATAAATTAAAAAATATAAAAATTAATAACAAAACTAAATTAATTTCTTATGATATAACAAACCTTTATACAAATATACCTATAAATGAAACCATAGATATAATTAAAAAATCTGTAAATAAGTTAAAGAATAATATTTTTTGTAATCAATTAATCCAAATAATTAAAACTGTTACAGAGCAAAATTACTTTAATTTTAATAACTCCATGTATATACAAAATAATGGATTAGCTATGGGCTCACCTTTGTCAGGTATTTTAAGTGAAATCTTTCTACAAAATTTAGAAGAAATATACATGGAAAATATAATACAAAAATACAATATTAAATCTTATATTAGATATGTAGATGATACACTACTAATTTTTGATGAAAATAGTAGTAATACTGAAAATGACATTCTAAATGATTTAAATAAAATTCACAAAAATATTCATTATACTATGGAAAAAGAAGAAAATAACAAAATAAATTTCTTAGATATAACAATAATAAAATCAAATGATAAGTTAACATATAATATTTATAGAAAACAAACCACCACTGATAATATAATTCATAAAACATCAAATCACCCAAACCAACATAAATATGCTTACTTCATGACTGCAATAAATAGATTATTAACTACACCCATGAATATAAATAAAAAACAAATAGAAATTAATATATTAAAGACTTTGGCAAGAAATAATGGTTATGACGAACAAATAATAGATAAACTAATTCACAAAATAAAATCAAAATCAAAATATATACAAAAATTAAGAGTCAATAATGCTACTAACAATAAAGGATGGATAACATTCACATTTATAAACAATAACATATACAAATTAACCAATTTATTCAAAAAACAAGGTTTAAATGTAGCATTCAAAACTAAAAATAATTTAAAATATAAAATAAACACCTTAAATTTAAAAAATAATAATATTTATGAAAATAGTGGTATATATAAAATAAATTGTACTGATTGTGAGAAATCATACATTGGTCAAACAGGGCGAAAAATCAATTGCAGATATAAAGAACATATAAAAGCATTTAATAATAATGAAATAGAAAAATCAACCTATGCAGAACATCTAATTAAAAATAAACATAAACCTAATTCAATAGAAAATACTGTAACCATCCTGGCCACTTATCACAAAGGTAATAATATGAACATTGCAGAAAATTATTATATAAATAAATATAAAAATAATATTTTAAATGACCAAACACCTAATAATAATAATCCACTGTTTAATATAAAAATTTAACTTTTTGTCTTCTTGTTTTATTTTATATTTTATATTAGTTATTAGCATTTTCAACATATAGATTTTTATACCTGCCATGTTTATTCCTCTTTACATCTACTATATATACCCATGTATTCCCTATATTCACTTCAGTATGTTTTAAGTTTCCTTTAAGTTAGTGTTAGCTGATGATGGGTTATGCCCGAAAACGTTTCTAAATAGGTATTTATCTAATTTATTGATCTATATTGTTTGTTATTAAAGTTTATTTTATTATACTTACGATATATCTGAAAACTAAAATTGTACATAATTATTAATTTAAAAAGATACATGGTAAGTGCATAATTATAATTGTTTCCGGTTGTTGAACTTTAATGTTCCTATTTCATTAATGATAATTCTGCGTACGTCCGTTTGTTTTGTTTTTTTTTTTGATTATGATATAGCGTGTTTTTTAAACTAATACTTTGTAAGTTTAAAGTGTATTAATTATTCTCGTACATTTTTATAAAAATAAAAAAGCCAACCTTTTTTTCGGTATACGAAATGCCCCATATTCAATGAAGGTTGTGAAAAATTAAAAAAAAATTTTAAAAGGAATAAATACGTTGACGATCGAATGTAGATCATTATTGCGGGTTAATTTGGTTTAAAATAAAACAAAACATAATTTTAAATATAGAAACTTGCTAGCGATTTCTTTAACCGGACGATTGGTAGATTCGAATTTTCTTTTCTTATAAGATTTTATACTTTTTGTAAATATAAAATTGCGAAAGATTCTACGCTATTGTGAAAAACACTGTTAAGCGTATGAATATTTGAACCCGAGAATGCACATATTATTAGCAACTTTGGTTTTCCTTTCTCTTTTTTTTTTTTACCTTAAAATTAAAAAAAGCTCTTTAAGTAAATCACCGTTAGCAAATGCTATGTAAATAGTTGTAATAAATTAATTTAAACGGTAATTATTCATTAAATATGTAATACATCTATTTAAAATAAATTTTCACCTTTGTTTTATTTTTCTTACCGATTAGGTTTCTGCCCCCCCCCCCCCCCCCCGCACCCACCCCCATCGAAAAGGGAAAAAACAACAAAAAAAAATAGTGTTAGAAATAGCGATAATAAAATAAATAAATAAAAGCGATCTGTATTCAAAACCAACCAGTAATCAGTCAATGAGAAAGTAGAGAAAATTGGGCTAAATAATAAAAAACTAGAACTATAACCCCATTTTAATTTCGATGATATAAGAAAATTTTAAAAGAAGCTAATCGTTTCTAGGAAGTTCATCACTGACAATTACCAAGACAATTGTTTAATAATTTTTAAAAAAGTACTCTAGTTATTTATAAATTAAAAAATAAAAAGAATAGATTGAGGGGCTGTTCATATAGTTTTTCACCGATTTTTTAAAAATTTTTGGTTAATAGCATTTTCAGTTTTTGCGTTTTTATTATTATTATTATTATTATTATTATTATTATTATTATTATATTTTACATATAAAAATTGAATGTGGTCAGCGGTGGAAACCATCCAACTTGCGTCGTTAAACAGAACAAATTTTCCACGGGGGGAGGGGTAGATCAATTTGGAAAACTACATTACTTCTATCAGGAATTCAAAAAATAACAATTTAAAACGGGAAAATAATTATTCTTCTATTCGATAATAGAGATAATTTAAATTTCTCTTTTTAAAATGCATGCTGGCTAACTTTAGTCTTAGCGTTCCCTCAAAAAACCTGACGCGTAAAAGGTGTGCAACTTTTCATTAAAAAAACAAACACGAATATTGCATCCATTACACATTGAGAAAATAACAAATCAGTATTCTCTAGGGATATGTTACATCGATAAAGAAAATTGAGCGAATTTAAAATATGTATTAATTCCGGTTCAGCGTGTGCTGATCGGAGTGATATGACTGTTAATTGAATATACTGTATACTAACACTTCAGAGGTTTCTTAGAAGTGCGATGATACTTAGTTCGGTGAGGGTGGTGATTTTTCGGAAGAGATATAAAATTACGGCATGTAAGTCATTCGGGAAATGAAATGACAATGATAAGATGTTGGCCCTACGTAATATGCTCTGTATTCATCGAACATAACTTCCAGTATAGCCATTGAGTAGTTTAATAGCCGCTACCAAATGTTTTTGAAGACCTTTAGGCGATGCGGGGGTAGACACCGCATTTCAAAATTTACGAGAGAAATTTGTATTCCTTAAATGGAACAATATAATATATTTCGAATGTTTATTTGCGTGAAAACAGAATTAGTAGTTGTAACGCGACTTTTCAAAATGGTTACAACATTTTTATTTATCTAAATAAAGTTATAAAATAAACTCTGACGAATTTTGATACATACGGAAGCTGAGTATATGTATTAGAGGTGTTAAGTCTGGGTTTTATGTAAGAATACTTTTGCTGTTGCTACTTAAATGACAGCCGGCATTGTTTGGTGCGACAAAACTAGTAGTCATTATTCCAGTTTCCGGAAACGAGGGGTGCGGTAGCCACTTGACCTAATAATTATTAAATAATCATAGCCTCGTTAACACGTTCAAATCGATGCTTATCGTCGGAGTTTAATGTGGCTGTGATTATCCGTCTTTATTGTTTCTTTTATTTTATTTGTGAGCGCGTTTTGAAGTTATAAAATTTTCGAGAATTTAATGGAAATACGAAATGATAAATGGACAAAAATATTTGCGAAAAAGAAAAAAAATTAATTTCTGAAAATTATTTGTAGAGACTGAAAAGTTTAATATAAGGCGCATTTCCTCTGAGGAATTTTTAAGAATATGGAAAACGTATAGGAACTAAACAAGGTTAAGAAATTCGTGGAAAGCTTCATACTGATGCTGTCTATAAACCCAAGCTATTTTGAGGCAGTGTAAATTTACACTTTAATATTATGAAGTAAGTAAAAAGGAATAACAGCTCGACATTGAAAAAAATGTCGATATTCTATTGTGAGAGGAGTTGCAATGACTTCAGGCGCTCGTGTATAGCGTTGATACTCGGTTTGATAATCGCGGGTTTCATTAATTTTAAGTTAGGAGATGAAAAGAACTTAATTAATTCATCAAACATCGCGTGGATTAGAATATTTCTTTGTGCAAGTGAACGTTCCGAAATTTATTTTTTCTAGGCCGATGCAAAAGACCTCCGTTCCTTTGACCAATCTGAAATCAATGAATATTTTCTTAACGAAAAAGTCGATCTAAAAGCGCAAGTGAGCTTCACTACGTTCACTCGCACAAAGTAGCGCTCAGTGTGATTAATTAGTAGCGGAGCGCCTACTGTTAAGTGTGGGGTAGAGCGGGGCTAGTTGAGCATAGGGATAAGTTGAGCAATTGAAATATCTTGAAAACTACACACCACGCGTTGACTCATCAAATGACGAAAAGCAGCGGTCGTGGGAGAGGAACTCATCACACGACCGATAGTAACGACTTGTGTCAATCGAGCGACGTACATGCACGTTTTTTGTTTATTTTGCGACAAAAAAGTAAAAACCTAGTTTCGGTTCGTTTTTCTTCTGTACGCGTTAAAAATTATCCGTTTTCGATCGCGTAAGTATTAAACTTTCATAAATCTCTGTTGTATTTATGGTATCTAGAAATGATCTGGTCCTTATTCAAACGGTTTTTTCATAGCCCCACTTTTTTTTCAAATATTTCGATTGGGGCTAGTTGAGCAACTGTCGCTCAACTAATCCCACGGTTTGAAACAAAAGCAACATGTGTTTTTCTGTTATTTTAGGATGCGGACAGAAGTATTGCGCTTTTTCACACAAGATACTTGGCTACGAAATAAGTCGGGAAAGATAATAACTACCTACGATATACCAAAAATTGTTGCAGATTTACCGCCCTTAGCTCAAACACAAGTATAAATATCGTGAATGGTTTTCAAACGATGGGTATCTCCCTGCTTGATGTGGACATTTTTGAGTTTTCATTGTCATTTGTAATCGACCATATCCAGATCCAGAATGTGTATTGCTGGAAAGAGATCCTTTAGAGCAAGCTATAACGCATGCCGGTGAACCTGATAGTGCTACAACCTGTACTAGTCAACCTGAAGAAGAAGCCGGTACAAGCTACCACAAAAAAAAAACAAAAAAAAAAAGTTCAATTACACTCATCGCAGGCATTTTCTCCTGAACTTGTTCAACTGTATTCAACGGCAGGTCCAAGAAAGATGGACACACCTGTCAGAAGAAAGAGGAAAACGCAAATTCTAACAGACACTCCAGAAAAAATAACGTATTCTAAGAGAAACAAAACAAAACAATTAAAAAAGTTAAAAAAAGCAAAAGATTGATAAAAAAAAAGAGAAAGAAAAGTTTTTCTAAAAACGTTCTTTAGTCGAGTGATGAAAACGATGTAGCTAACTATGTGCTTGTTTAGTTCGCAGCGAAGACTATCCCAAAAGTTTACCGATGGAAAAAGAGATCCAGTGCCAAGTTTGTGAGGAATAGGCAATACGAAATGTGTACCGAATGTGCTAATCTAATTTACATTTACATTAATTGCGACAGCGATAATTATTTTTTCTTTCTCTATTTAAGCCGCATTGATCATTAACTATAAAAGTATGATTTTAGGTAGAAAGACTGAGTCTGTTCCAAAAATTAAGCGTATGATTTGCTTATTATATTTTTAATATTTGAAAAAATAATAAGTTCTGTTTCGCTCATATTGTGGATATACATATATATATATATATATATATATATATATATACATATATGCCGTTTGGCATTTCTTGTATTTACATACTTTATTTTCTTTTTATAATATTGTGCTGTGCAGTAATTGGCGTAAGCTGTTGCACTAGCAAATTGTATAATGAATAAATAAATAAATATACCACTAACAGATTATAAATAAAAAGTTGATTGTAAAATAGCAATTTTATTACATGCCTAGTAAATATTTGCGTCATTGTGTGGCTTCATTTTCTAATTGTTTAACTTGTCCCATACCCTTGCTCGTAACTTACCTCACGTATGGGGTAAGTTGAGCATGTCCGACCTTTTTTGCTTAAATGACTGTAGCTCTTAAACCAGATTTCTGAGAGATAAATTTCTTAGGAAACTTTTAAGAAGGGATAAATTACTTATCCATCGGAATACATATGGAGCAATTTTGACTTATCGTTTAGAGGAGCTGAAAAATTGCTCAACTAGCCCCGTTCTACCCTACTCGCCGGAACAACTATGCAGTGACGACGAAAATCGCATCGGTTGTGTTTATCCTACATGGATTTTAGAATTCTGATGAAACTCGTATATAATAATTTCGTTTTCGAAACAATTTTTTTTTTTAAATTAAACTACATTTACGAAGTATTAAAAGTAACCTGAAATGTTTTTGATTTCATTCGATTTTTTTGGGGGTCTCAGAGATTATTCCATTTTCAAAATGCGTCTACTAGTTTTGAAAGGCAACTAATTTATAAATAATCTAGATTGCTCTACAATTTACGTAAATCTAAAATTCTTTTTCAGTTAGCAACTATTATTTCCGATTACAAATCCGTATTTAATTTGCAATCACTTTAAGGCCGATATTTGTTCACGGAGAGTATTAATCACTATTAGCTCGATTTTTTTTTTTTAAATTCTATTTCGATAGAAGGGGTCTTTTTAAAAAGAAATTTGAAGTTAAATTTACGCATTTGAAAAGAAAAAGCGTATTCGTTTTTTTTTGTTGTCTTCCTTTAAAGTAATATTTTTCACGGAAGGAATTAGTAAATTTAAACGAAATTTAATTAATGGAAATGTCTTAAATTTAAAATAGAACCTATAAAGTTAAATCGGTAGCGCGTTTTTATCTTTTACGTTGTCACTTGGATTACTGGATCGAATTGTTACGGGCGAGTTACAAGGAACGATAAAATATAACGAATGAATTATTTTCAAAAATAGTTCGAATTTGCCCCAAAAAGAGGTTGGCTTCGCGGTTGTATTATTAAGCAGAACCGGGCGCGTTTTGCGCACTTTTATAAAAATATAAATTAAAACGTAATGCTTAAGGGGATTTCATAACTTTATAAAACAAATCCGAAAAATCGCGGTGAAATTACAAGTTTAAACGTGATTTTTTTCCTCGCTGGTGGTAATTCGAGCATAATTAGAAGAAATCTGTTAGACTTTTAAGCTACGCGACATAACAGGCTGGCTATTACAGAATAAAAGAGATAAGAAGAGACTAATTGGGGTCACTCCTTTCGTGCGTTATCACCTGCGAGAACGTGACATTTTAAAAATGTTTAATTGATAACGGTGAATTATAATCTAAAAGAAATTTATCTCGGAATGTTCAATTCTTAAAATGAAGCCGGTGAAGAGAAGAATGATTGAAAAATAATCGCTAATTCGTTACGATAGGTTTTCCAAGATATGTACTATATAAAATATAATAAATAAATTGCAGTTATCTTGTAATTTGTTATCAGAACTTTTTACATTCGTAATGCACAAAAATAAATTACATTTCGTACACTTAGGTAATTATTTGACTACATTAAAAATTACAAAAAGTATTAAATTAAACTTGTTATTAATTATTCGCAAAATATATATAAAATTCTATTTAAAAAATGTTTAATGCCTGACCCCCCGGTTTTGTCCAAGAAGAATATAAGGCACATTCTTGAACGAAACCGATCGGACATTAAACATTTTTTTAAAAACGATTTTATATATCTTCTTCTTTTTTTTTCGAGCAATAACAAGTTTAATTTTTAAAATTGTTAATGTAATAAAATTATTATATAAGCGCGTATATGTTAAAATGTTATTTATTTGTGTATTACGAATGTGTAAAATGTTCGAGTAGCAAATTGTAACATTAAGTAATTATAAAAAAGACACAGTTTATATTTATTTATTATAAAATTGGTGATTCGATAAGTTACCAATGTGTCACGTCTCGCAATATTTATAAATATGTTAAGAAATTGAAAACAATTAAACTACGTCCCGAAGAAGAATTTTCTCTTTCATTATCGTTATTGCATTTTTAAAAGTCGGTTTTGCGTCATCGCTCTTAATTATGGAAGTACCAGCGTTCTGCGGTGCTAATCACTAGCAGAGACACTTAGATGACATTGGTATCTATGACTAACCTGTTAATCATCACCTGACAAACTTGTATTCCTCGTGTCGGTAGAAACCAGTCATTTACGTTTTTATCGCCAAGACTGCCGACTAGGAACTACAGCCGGTCACCCTGGTAAGCAGCTGAAATCGAAAATCGCCGTTCAATTAGAGAGAAATCTAGTTCGAAGATGAAAATTATAAATACTAGCAAAAAAAAAACTAACCAAAAAATAGTGCAGATAGAAATGAAATGTTACGCCCGTGCTTATGTCATGTACATTGGTGATCCTCCCGGATAATAAGCATGTATTCGGGGAATCTAAATTAATTTTAGTTACTACGACTTTCCAGAGTGTGAAATCTGGTGCCCGCTTTGACATTGAACTAAGCGATGTTGAGCAGGTGTTATTCTTCTCTTGGAGAACGCTGACTTTTTTCCCTCCTGCTGGTAGTAATTGGGTAATGTTGAAATTTCGGACATGGCTTTAAATATTCATGATTACGTAGTATATAATACAATTGCTGACACGTCTGTGTTGGTAGTTGTTGCACGGATTTAATATATATTTTTTTAAAATTCCAGTAACGACCAAAAATGTGCACAGTCTCCCACTGTCCACAATAAATACGATTCTTTGCAAATTGCAAATTTTTTTTTATTTTTTTGTAAAACCGAGAAAGCTGTTTGAATTTTTGAAAAAAATCAACAAAAAAATCAAAAAACTAAAAAAAATTGCCTGAAACACGCGGATCGCAGTGAATAGTTTTGGTTGGCCGAATTTAAAGTGTATAAACTCCATGTTTCTCTTTTTTTTTACAAATTAATTTATTCAAGATACACTCCGGCAATGCGTTTAATTAAAAAAGCGGGATACAGTACGCGGTTCTTATGGATAAACTATTTTGCGCTATTTTTAATAAAATGAATAATACAATCGCAGTCGGAGAATTTTCAAGGACGATAGTAACTGTTTTATTATCTATAAAACGCCCGATGGAGTGAAAGTGTCGAACAATCACAAAGTATGTGGAAAGTAGAATGGACAACGGCACTTTGCTAACAGAAAGAACACATCTCTTGCGGGGCTTTAAATTTAAAATTGGGCGATAATGTTATGCTCGCAGGCTGCTAAGGACGCGGGGGAAGCCTTTTTCCGGCTATTTAATTAGTCTGGAGAAGATCTGAAGAGAGGATCAATGCATTTTCCATGAGAACGTGAGATTATTTTCGTTAGATGTGGCGCTGGAGAAGGATTATCAGGCACACTGCTGATCGGGCGGACGTGTCGTTCATTTCCGAGATCCTCGCCATGATTGGGGGCGCCGCTCGTAAAAATCAACGGGGTTAACAAGTTTATACAATATTCTTGCTACGTTTGGGATGTTTGGTGAGAATATATTAAAGCGGCGAATGACCGTTAGTGATTTCTCAGGGAAAGACTCTAAAGAAAGAAAATATAGCAGATAGAAGAATACTCCATAGATTTTTTAGCATTTAATAATATCGAACAACTATCATTGAGAATCATATTTCTCGTGTTACGTTACACGCAAGCCTCAAAGGAACAGGTAGTTGGGCGGATAAGCTAGACTGCGATGTGGTATTGGCGGCGTCTGCAAAGATGATCAGAGTATTTTGGTAATCATTTTATTTGTCCGACTTTAGCCGTTTAGTCAGTTTTATCGTTTAAATACGAATATAATACTACTTAACATCGATTCAAATAAGTCCGAAGTAAAAATGAATTCAAAGTGCTCGAGAACGTTGACCAGCAAAGGAAAGTTAAGATACTCGGGGGATTTGTTCCAAACGTTATGCGACGTAATTTTTGTTATAAAAACCAACATTTTCTCAAGCAGGAGGAGGACCGGAATTGATCTGAACAAATCGGCAAAATGAAATGAAATATTCGGTACTAATACACCAATCAAAAAGTTTGCAACTCCACTGAAACGTCAGAAAACTTTTAATTTTTTGCAGACGAATCGGAGAGTAATGATGCCCGTCATATTTTTGTTATATAATCTCTAGGTAGTCGTTCTGAGTTCTCTAGAATCTGACGGAGTTCTCCTCTTTGGTACTTTCTTTTTACTCACTTAGAACTCGAGACACTGATTCAAACTACTATTTTGGTGTGGGGGGGGTAAATTTTATCGCTTACTTCATTTTACTCTTTGTTTCTATGGAGGGGAATTGACATTTTTAAAAGGAACCTCGAATATATCAAGAGTCTCCTTTCTAGTTTGCTTAGCTGATTCGGCTTTCAACGTTGGATTGTGTCCTCATCTATTATATCTGTTGTAATTGGAGAACGATACTGCCAAATGAAAAAAAAAAAAAAAAAAACTGTTACGATAATGAATATAAAAATATTCAATTGTGTAAACTATTGGCAACTCTAGTTTTGGTTAATCATTATGTAACCGAAACTGGTCTCGATGATAGTTTATATTTATAATTGCGCTTGTGAATTTGTTGTTATTAATATTTTTTCGTTTACGTTCTTCTGAATTTTTATAAAATTTTGAAAGAAGATTGTGTTTGTGTGTCAGGGACACTACTCTGGGTATCGCCTTAAAGAAAATCTGTCAGCCGCTTTGTCCACAAGTGTCATATAAACTATTCGTAATCACAGAAAGCTCGACATTTAAAATATGCTTTTAAATTCGCCACTCATGAGGATGTGTGCTGTATCGGAATTTTTAGACACATCTCTACGCAATTAGTTTACAAAAATACTCTAAAGTCAATATTGCTGGTACTTTTAGGATTGAAAATATTAATTTGATATTTCTGTAACCTTTTTATTAATGAGTGGGTAGACTTTTATTATTCTGTCAACCGGTTATAAAGCCGCAGTGTTTACTACACACGCGTCGGTAACTATTGTGCACCTTTGTTCTTTAGCATTTTGCAGACACTGTCTATTACTGTATATCATTTATTTCTAATCAGTTTTCATTTTTCGTATTTTCGTAAAGTCTATATCGAGAATTTCCGAACCTCGATTAATTTTCCCTTTTGACGTGAAAAAGGTTGTTAGAATGTTTTTGTTTTGTTTTTTTTTACTTTTCGTTATTTACAACTGATTTTCACGCTACTATAATCGTCATTTATGTATCCGAAAAATGTTGCATTTCACGCTTTTATAAAAATTTCGGAAGTTCCTTTATTTTTTCCTTTCTGGCCTGCTTGTAATACACCCTGTTAAATGTCGAGAGGCCGTTGTCAGCATATCTAACTGCTGCTCGAGACATTCCTCAACTCGCTCTCAGTGAATTTGTACGGTAAAATCGCGAATACATTAGGCTTTTACCGGAAAGAAGCTACAAAGGGGAAGGCGCGGAAGCGTCCAGAACCGGACCGCATAATATTCTCTTTAATGTTGTGGGAATGTTAATTCTGTAACCGTGCGATTGTCCGCGTGCACTATTTTTTCAAACAGTGGTGTAATTTTGAATTCTTTCATATTGAGCGTAATATTCCTCGTTGCTATTTTTATTTTTATCGTTTCGTTTATTTTATTTATTTATTTATTTATTTATTTATTTATTTATTTATTATTGCAAAGCTGTAGAGAAATAATTTTAATTGTATCTACCTGCTCTAAGGGGTATTAAATTAATCAGTGTATTATGTTACCGCAGGTGTCTCTGTAAAAAAATTGTAAAAATTGAAGTATCACAAAAGAAATTAAAAAAATATTGAATTTTTAGGGAAAAATGTAAAGCTGGGTGTGGTCTACAGACAGTTGTAGAGGACAGCAAATAAGCTGCCGGCGTAATTATAATTATATGCATATTCGAATGAAAAATTTAATTTGCCTAAACTTTGTAGACTATAAAATCCGATTAACAGTAAGTCTACGAAGTAGTGGGAAAAGTTTACGCGGAAAGTTTGTTAAATGGAAAAGGAAATAAAATTTAGTGACTTGTTTTTTTTTTTTTTTTTTTTTGGACACCCGGGTGGGTTTTATGGCCAGTTTATAAAAAAAATTTACAGCTTGCAAATAAGTTTTTAACGAATAAAATGTTTGACAACGAATACAACGAAGATTGAAAATGAATGGAAATTCCTTTTTTTGCAGCATTTTCAGCACACCTGCAAGTCAACTGATCATTAAAGGCACCAGCAGAATTACATGTCAGCGTTAGATGTAGTAATTCTAGATAACTAACTCTTTTAATGGGAACACTCGAAACATGGTAATGTAAAACGAAATAGCTCGTAGTCAATTATTAATCGAAAATGCCACTCGAGTAATTCCAATAAACTTATCGTTTATGAAAATATCGTTCGATCAATATTTACACTTTGCTCCGTTAGTACTTCAGACTCTAAAAACTCCTACAAAATAATAGGCTTTGTTGAGTTTTAAATGTTCCCCGTTGTACAAAAATCATTAAAAAAGATGTTATACTTAATACCGGAGAAAAACAGTGTTCCTACCTTTAACATATTGATCAGGGCGAATACGGACAATTCTGTACACGCTTTGTATGTTATAAGCTCCGTGCCGGATTAATTCCGTTAGCGCTAATACGAGTATATACTGTGTAGGCTTATCTTCTGTAAGTGCTATTTCGAATTATAATTTATTTGTAAATTATTTGAGTTTTTATCTTTTTCCCATTCTCGTTCGAGCTCTTGTACGCATTTGCTGTGCAACTCTTTGCGCGTAATTTATGTCGTTCAATGTAATTCTTTCCTATTATTTATCATTTTTATAATAAGCGCTTTTAATCATCGCTAATGGAAAAACATTTTTTTAAAAGATAAAGGTAAATTAAGTCCCCTTGACAGGGCGTCGGGTATTGTGAAGTAAAGGTTCTCAATGTACAAAGGAAAAAGATGAAGAAAAATAAAAACTAGAGGCTAACCCTGCGCCGCATCCAGTTGTGATCGGATTATTTCAAAGAAATCCTTTCGATAGAAATTGGACAGGACGAAAAACATGTACATTATAATTATTTGAAGTAAAAGCATATCAATAGACGTTAAATAAAAGTAAAAAAAAAAAAAAAAACTTGTTTATGCGTAAAAACATTATTATTTTAATATTGCGTCGGTAGAAATTTTATTTCGCATAAAGAAGTAAAGTTTAAAGTGAAAATTGGAATAGATGCCGATTTGTTTTATTTTATTTTATTTTATTTTATTTATATTAAATTTAGGTCTCTTCAACAACTAGGTTATTAGCGACCGCAATACATAATTATATTATTATTATTTTACAATAGAAATATGAAATTAGCAATAAAATTCCGAATTGTGTTTTTATATGTAATTATAATATCTACACTGCTATTTTACATTGGCGCGCGGTGCATTTGTTGGCGTAATTTTATAATATCATTCGAATTTATTCATATCGTCTACTTTATATATATATATATATATATATATGTATATATATGATGTATTTTAAAAAATAGTTTTCGCCTATTGATCAAGTGAAGCATAATTTTCTTCTTTCTCTATTCGTTTTCGCAGTGAACTAGTTTGCCAAGGTCGAATCAATTAAACGAGCATTGGTCATTTTGAGTTTAGAAACGCTTTTAATTTCGTAATTCTTTCGACGTGTAAAATTCTCAGGTGCTAGCCCAGTTTCGCATATACCCCCGATGCCGCTGTAAGGTGTTCTCGGTAGAAAATTTAACCGGCTAATAAAACACGCCTGAAAGCGTCGAGGAGGATGGATCTAAGATCGTACAACAACAAAAACAAAAAAACAAAAACCTTACAATGATTTGCGGAACATAGAGGAGTTAATAAATTAACTGAACGAATGCGGCAGGAAACTTATTTTCGTCCGCTGAAGTTGTAACAATGTACGAATTTGATTACTTTTTTAAGCTTTTTTGTAAACAATGGCTGGAAAGAGATTTCGTCGTTTAAAACTCTGCAATACGGGAAAAAGGTTGAGTTTTTTTTATTTTGTTATTACGTTGACTTCCGATACTCTGCGAATGATGATAGTCCGTCTTTTTTTTCTTCGAATTTTCCCTTCCAGTGCCATGTTCTCTTGAAACCCGCAATTTTCAGTCGTCGGGAGGAGGGGAGGCGTTCGGAAATTTTCACATTCTAATTATATTCATTTTGAACTCGATAATTTTGGTAATCGATGTGCCGCATAAAATTAGTAGTTCCCCGTTACTCTCTTCCGTCGATGAATTGAAAAAATAAAATACGGAAGTTTTCATTTTTTGTTTTCCGTTAATTTATTCTCTCGGGAAAAAATCGATTATAAATTAACATTTTAGTCTGCTGCAGTTTTTACCGCGATAAACTTTCATTAAGTAACGACGACCAGCAGTGCACTCTTTCGCATTTAAATTATTAAAATTTTTTAAATAAGAACTTTGCGAGATATTTTTCTTTTTACCTATTTTACCCCGGACATAACGAAGAATATATAAAATAAAAACAAAAACAATGATAATCATCTTAACACACCTTGCGCGACGCGAACTTTCAAACATTTTTTCCCCGGGTACTATTTTCTAAGACAGAAAAATGTGTTAGAACTAACCCGACGTACAATCGCACGCACTACTACTACGCAAACAACAACAAATTAAAAGAAGCTGCTTCTTCTTATTTTTTAAAATTAAAAAAAAAGTTAAGTTATTTAAGAGAAAAATTTCAATGTTTAAATTTAGGTAAAGAAAATTAATTACTATAAATAATTTATGTGAACAATAATATAATGAATTAAAAAATAGATTAACAAGTCGAAAAAAATGCGTTTACGTGTGATATGTTTCTAAACAATGTGGCGGGGAAATGTGTTACTTATTGCTCGGGTGAAAGCTGGAATTGTGTAAGAGCTTTGACATTATTCGACATTTATCGAAAGGCAGGGTGTATTACATCGAACTTAAGAAAATCCTTAAAGTTCCGTTTTAAAATTTTTTACTTTAGACGGAGAGAATGACGATTTTATGAAATTTCACGGCTACCTCTTCTCAGAACTATGCCAACTATTCTACATCGATTGCCGAAATACGTGTTCCTTCTGTGCTGCCAGTATTTAACAATTTCTTCATTCTTTGCGGTAGAGTTGGGATTAACGCAGGAATATTACTCGCACATGCGTGATTACTTTCAGAATGCTCGCTATTTCAATGAAAACGGGGGGTACGATTTTTTTTATTTTTTTTATTTTTTTCGTTTTTGTATTTACTTTTGTATTTGTTTTTGTATTTACTTTTGTATTTTTTTTTGTATTTGTTTGCGAGTTTGTTTTTTGTTTTAAATTAGCGTACTATTTTCGCCGAGTGGAAGCGGAAATGTGATGATGCTCGATAAATTGTTCCTTTTCCGCTAGCTATTAGCAGTAGCCTTGTTTCGTTTTTGCGCGCCTATAAGAAATAGAAAAATTCGCGTGACCACCGAAAAACGGATGAATGCAAAAAGTTGATTGTCCGCCGGCTCGGTGCGTGTGTGCAATTCGTGTCTGACGTAGTTTTCTTCTAAGCTGCCATTTCAGGTACGTCATTATAATCGCGAATTTGAATTCCAGCGTACCACCGTGTTCCAGTCAAGCGTGTGCGTGCCTGCTCTTCTGCTTTAAGATTTTAACGCTGGAAATCGCTGACAGTTATGAAGTGGTCGGTTATCAGAAATTTTGATAGCTTCGATCACGCAACTCTAAAATCGACTTTATTATCATCGACTAATGTTGTATATTTTGCCATTTCCGTCTAAGTCTAACCGCACACACCGCCTACCTTTAATTCCATCATCGTTGTTCGCCTTAACTTCCTCGGCATCTGCTTGGTTATTCTTCAGCAAAATCGCCTCCCGCCTTTTGCTGCAGTCGTTAAACGAACCGAAATTAATTTTCGACCTCTCCGACAGGTTCACACATTGTTTCCTTTGCGCCATCTGCACGTTTACTTTCCAAATCGTTATGCTTTTCGTTTTCGCATGCGCAAAATCATTTTATTACTCCGTTACACTATTTTATCCTCGTATAAAAAAAACAAACAAAATGTAATTACTCAACCAGAGTTGGTTTTCGCTGTTTGTCGGTGAAAAGATTATCGAGTCCCGTGTCGCGATTTAACTTTAAGACTATTCATTTATTTATTTATTAATTCGGTTCTTCAACTGTGTTGGCGTTAACTCAATCGATAATTTTAGTTTTATATTCACCGTATCTTCAACACAGCGAAGAAATAATAATTCTGGAATTTTATTAATTTTTCTTGTTCTCTTTTGATTGATTATACCTGGTTCGACTGATAGAAATATGAGGAATCCAGGCCCGTGCCTAATATTTTGAAAAATTCCCTTCCCATATTTATTTTATATATAGCAACACATTTTTCACTAATATTCATGTTATTAATAATTTCCATCATTTTGATTATATATTAATAATATTCATAAATGAATTACCCCGTATCAACGTTAATAAAAACTGCACGTGTTATTTTGGTTATACTCGTAATGAAAAATTTTGCATAAAATATTAATGAAATACCTAAAAATATGGAGCATATTTCTTCTTTTACTGGTAAGAACATCCTAAAAAATCATCAATATTTATTTAAAATTTTTGATTTTCTCCCGATTTTTATGTATTTATATTAACTATTTCAGTCCCCCCGGGGGGGGGGGGCACAACCTTGAAGGAATCTCAGGCGTTCAATGGTTGCGAGTTATGCTCTAACGTATAATACACTGAAGATTTTGATGTGTAATTATAATTGCAGGTGGTTTTTCTGTATCCGGATATTAGTTGTCGCCACGATATTCGAACATCAACATATGTTGTGCCTTTCTCAGTAACACTTCAAAATTTCACAAATTTTCAGGTCTTTTTTTCTTGTCAAGTACTCTCTTGCATACAGTCCAGTTTATTGTTTGACGTCTCCCCTTACTGTGTTTCGTGTGTCTTGTGTCATTCCCTTCTTTGTCCATCATTCGTCTACTTTTTATACTATTTCTGATCGAATTGCTATTTTTCGGATTCTCTCACTTCCATATTGGTTCTGAGCATAATAGGATCTTTGTTATCGCCCCCCCCAAAAAAAAAGAACAAAACAAAGGAAACAACTAGCTATTTTAGTTACCATACAAAAAAAACATGTCTTAAAATTGTATCCACTTCGATTAACAACAGCTGGGCCGACTAAAAGCAAATATATATATCGAAAGTATACGGCAAATAAATTTTTATTAAAGATTGAAAGAAACAAAATTTTACGCGCTAAAATGAAGTAATTAGAAAAGTTGACTAGAATACGATGCTAGTGCAAAAATCTAATACAAAATTATAAAATGATGCCAACAGTGCCAGAACAACATCTCTATAGAAAATACCAGTTTCTGACACACGACCAGTTTTTTTTCCCCCTAAAAAGGGATGCAGGTCTACAAATAAATACTAAAATACTCGGGAAAAAAATATTGAATTTTTCAAAATTACCACTGACGGGGATCTGCATAGGTACTAAAAAGTGAATATTTAAACGAAACATATGCACTAAATGCAGATTCATGGAAGATCAATGGAACATAACAAAAAAGAAAAAAAAAAAAAAGAGATACTACAAATATTGACAAATAGTACACCGAGATTTATTAACATAATTTATTTATTTATTTATAATTAAACCTGGTCGAAAATCGAGTGCAGTCCGGTAGTTTGAGAATTATTCTTGGTCACTGTAGGACTCTAATCGCCTGCTGTGTTTGAGAATATAATTCATGGTGGTAAATTTGCTGGAAGGCATTAATAATTGTTGCTAGTCCTTTCAAATATGATGAAAGATTTTTAAAATAAATCCAGTTTAATTTCGTCAGGGAAAGGTGGTTTGTGTTTGCGTTTTTTTTACTAATGTGATATTTTACTGGATTTATTTGATCGCTCTTATAGTGTATGTAGGATATGTTCGTTTTTTGTTAATTTCTTACGGATCGAAGTACTTTAAAATTTTGTCAGCGTCATGAAATTTTATAATGATTTTCACCATAGTAAACATTTCATTTAATTTTCTGATCAATAGTTTGGACAAGACACTTCACGCATCATTTCTGTACAACTTGACTTTTTTTTTTTTTGATTTTGCCGCGATTATGATGTAACTTTCAAACATGTAGGCGTCGACGAGTTTCAGAAGCCTTTTGAGAATTTGTGCTTTTTCAGAAGAGGTCATGCAATAAAACTTTTTGTATAAAAAGTTTTTATTTTTATTTTACTTTTTTTTTATTATATTTTCACATTGATACGAAATATTAGAAAAATCGTCGTATTATTTATACGCTCGGAGTTATTTTTGAAAAAAAATGTACAAATTTTTTCCGACTTCAAAAAAAGTAGTATATATGTTTTTTTTTCTTTTTACATTTGTTTAACCCATTTTGGCCGATTTTAATGATTATTTATTCATTCGATAGTGTCCAGTCAGCAGTGGTGGTAGCATGTGAACAATACCGATAAAAATCAGTGAGGCTGAATAGTCATCGAAAAAAGGTGAGTTAAGTTTCTGATAATATAACAAACACGTTTGAGATTTAAAATATTATCAGCGTGTTATATTAATTGCTACAATAAAATATAATAAATTTGAATAAAGTGAAATCGCCACTTACAAGCTCCTCAGTGATGGAAATAATATTTTACCTTTCTCCTAATATTACTGCGTGCGTAAGTTATGACCCCATGTAGGCTGATTCTAATGATGGATTTTTTTTTCTTTATTAGTAGTTGTACTGGGGTGTGTCCTGTATGGGAATATCACAGTAGGTATCGCACAGTTACTCAGTAAAATCGACTCTCCAAAAAGGAAGTCTCCTCTTAAAAGAGATGTACACTTTTTTTGCTCTATATGGTCCGATAAAAATTAGCCAAAAAGTTTTCGTTATAATGTTCGGAAAATTAAGATTTTAAAATAAGGCTGGTTATTATTATCCGGCGCTAGTTTAAATAAAAATATTGATTCGAATAAATTGCATGCCCCCTGAAAACGTCGCAAGCTGGAATCACTGGCAAAATTTGAATATTTATAAGAATTTAAACCAACACCCGAGGTACTGGAGTACCGAAGGTGGATCACTATTTTAGAAGTTTGTCTATCCATATTAACACGTTGAAACATATTTATACTGAACATTGAAAAATGAAATAGTTTTTAACCGACTTCAAAAAAGGAGGAGGTATTCAATTTGACTGTTTTTTTTTTTTTTTTTTTTATGTGTGTTACCACAGAACATTCTTCTAGATTAACCGATTTTGATGATTCTTCTTTTATTTGAAAGGTAGTGTTTGTCATGTGGTCCCATTTAAATTTGATCAAGATCTGACTGATAGTTTTTGAGTTATCCTTAATAATGCGGGAGATTGAAGCTTTTTGGATGCTTTTCATTCATGATTGTTTTCACCGTCGGATTAGATTATTGACTTAAAATACTATAAATTTGCCAAATTACCATGGAAATGTAGCTTTTGATGTTTTCACACCGTGGAAATATCTGTTCTTATTAAAATGTTTTAATTTAATTGAATAATAAAAATGCACTAAAAAGTAAAAAATAAAATGCTTTTTTGCAAAAAATAAATACCGATACTTGAAGATTTATTATACAAATTTAAAAATGCACTAAAAAGTAAAAAATAATTACTCCCGATAAAATATATATATATCAGAGTGATATAACTTAAGGTGATATCGTAATTCTTATACAACATTAATTTTTTGGAGTTGGCATTAAATTCATATTAAAAGAATAATTAAAAACTGCATTAAATGTTGATTAAATTGTTCCTAACATGAATTTAATTCCAACTCCAAAAAGTTAATGTTGTATAAGAATTACGATATCACCCTTAAGGTGTTATGTCACTCTGATATATATGTATATATATATTCTTATCGGGAGTAATTGTTAGGAACAATTTAATCAACATTTAATGCAGTTTTTAATTATTCTTTTAATTTTAAAGAAAAAAGTTCCAACTTCGAGGTTTACTACAAAAACTTATAATTTCTCGATAAGAAATTCATATACTTTAAGAGGGGTTATTACGATTATCCTTAAAGAACACAAACTCTTATAATTATTGAAGTCTTAAAAACCCCCGTATTAAACATATTGCTGATGTTTCCAATAGTTGGCTTACAGAAAATGGCTTTTTACGTTGTTATACTCACTTAATATGGATTATCAGTTATTTTTGTAATTCGGATGATTATTCGGTAATTAAGGTATTGAATGTTCTTCAAGAATAATAATATCTCATTTTAAATTACTTTTTTGAAACACATTAATTATTTTTTATCCAAAAAATTATTTTTACTTTTGATTTCCTTTTTTTTTTTTTTTTTTTTCGGTAATTTGTTCTGGAGTAAATCTTGTGGTTTTTGTTTTTTAACTATTTTATTTGTTTCTGAAATTGTAAAACTAAAATATGGGGGTAAAAGTTATAATGATGTACAAGAAGTGTAATAAAATAGCTTTTGCGATTATAGTAATGCCCTTTTATCTTCTTGGATAATGAAAAAAATAGAAGAATCGTTAAGGGGCTTCAAAATTCACCCCAAAAAGATTTGTGTTTTTTTATCGGTCACATTTAAATATATTATTTATCGAGTGTAAAAACGAAATATGTAATAGTCGCGAAAAAGAAGATATTATATTATATATCGTCGTGTCAATTGTTCATTATTGGCCCGGTAATAATAATCGGCGGCAGCCGCGTGTATAGATAGCGTTCGGTAGTTTATTCAGTTGTTTCGTTTTTCTCGCTGATGTGCCAACGTAAATTATTATTTAGTACCTCTCTCGTGTACGTAATTAGTGCACATAATTAGTGCACGTAATCAGAACACGAATTCTCGACACTTTGAAGGTTACTGTTATGGTAATAGTTTTTGCGTTGTACCGATAGTGCGCTGCATAATTTCAAAGTTGTTTTTCATCACCTTTTGAGCATGGAGAATTTTTTATTTTACCAATTTTACAGGTTAAATCTCATTCTCGTATTGAATAAACTTTATATTTATTATTCTTACTCTTTATTCTTCGATTAATGAGTTTTTTCTTTCTGACTTTCATTTTTCCATTTTCCTTTTAATTGTATTTCGCATTATTATTATTATTCATTCGTACATTTTTTATTATTATTATTATTATTATTATTATTATTATTATTATTATTATTATTATTATTATTATTATTATTATTATTATTACTGTATCGAAAATGGCCTTAAAAATTTCCGTAATACTCCGCTAATTAAACGAGAATGTGTGTTGTGTTATTATCGGTGGCTTTTCAATTTCTGCTTTTCTAAAATCATATTTAACGAGGCGTTCGTAACATTATTATTCGGACATAAACGAATTATGATAATTAAACGATTTTTAAAGACCTTCGTTTAAAAACGAAATAATAAAAGTACGCTCCTAGAAAAACATGAAAAAAAAAACCCTCTCTACAAATAACGACACAACCTAAACATATTCGCATATAGCCTAAAAGTACAATTATCAAATAAACCGTATGGAAAATAAACGCTTTTTATGAAAAAAAAATAATAATAATAATATAATTAATTCATCAGGCACTGATTTCGAATAGTTTCGTGATCATACATTACTGAAGTTAATTTAAAATAAAAACAAAGTTAAAAATGTATATCGAATTTGAACAGGTCCATCATAAATGAGTTCGATTATTATTATTATGATAGTTTTTACTTAGTTTTCATTTTAAATTAATATACTGCGATCGAGAAGTTATTCGAAATTTCGCGTCAGTTTTTAATAAATTGAATATCAATTATTATTTTTGCGTAAAAAAAAAACGTACATTTTCCGTATGGTTTATTTAATATACCGAAATAATACCTCCGTTTGACAAATTTTATGACATTAAAAGTAGACAATAATCGAACGAAATAAACTGAGAAATGATATGACTTTGTATGTGTAAGTCTTTGTCTTTAATTGATAAATCTAATAGAAGTTTTTCGGATAATCTGATGGAATTTTATTTTCCATTCTTCTAGTAGGGGCGAGGTTTCAGTTGAGATCGGTTGAAAACTGGCCTTTGATGAATATTTTTATCCGAATAATGCCATAAATTTTCAGTCGAATTACCAGTCCAGCGACTGATGTTTCGAATACTTTTTTCGGCTGTTACGTCGCAACTATTCGCGTGTTTTATATATGCTCTCCTTTTGTATCGAATCATTTTTTTTTTTTTTTTTTTTGGGCTCGTCAACCAAGGACCTTTACCCAGAAACAAAAGGTAAGGAAAGAAGTCGGTTATATTTTGATTCGATCAGAGATTTTAACTAAAAAGGAACAAATAGCAGGAATAATTAGTGAGGAAGGAAAGGACAGGATATAGGATGCACAATAAGGGGTAGGAAGTCCAAGCTTAAGCAAATAAGAATATAAGGCAGAACGCTCCACCGAGAGGGAAGAACACTGGAAGAACACATGATCGGCGTCGCAAATAATTGCATCATCCACTCGAAATACCGATTTTTTTTTGACGAATTTTTATTTTAGAATGTGTATAATTGCCCCCTCTACGGACATACCAATTGACCACGAACCCCGTTTTTTCGGAAAAACTCCAGCAAACCATCAATTTCCATCACCGCGTTTCACGGTGTATTTTAAATATTTTTCTTTGCCTTTGTACACACACACACATTTGTATTTTCGCCACATTCTATCTTTCGCAGAAATACTGAATTTCGATTGGTCGAACGAACATAGTTCCAAAATGTGTTTCATCCGGTTGATATTTTAGATGCGTTATTATTTTTAATAATTCTACGAATTCTTTAAGTTCTTTCCGAGTCCATGCTCAGAAGTCGATCTTGGCGCGCCGCGCACCCACTTTCGCATGTTTTACTACTGTCCGTTAAATTATTACTTGATTCTATTTTACTTTTAGAAGCAAAATTATCGTGTGAACTTCTCGGCAAACCAGAACTACTTGGGCGTCAGTGATGTTTCGTTCAGCTGGGATTCAGGTAGTAGTGGTCCTACCTGATATCTCGATTCTGTAAATTAATAATATAGGTAAAAATTCCTCTTGCGCTCGTGGGTGCTGCCCATAGTTGAAACGAAGAAGAAGAAGAAAAAAACCGGCGATGTAAAGCAACTACATTATCTCCCTCTGTAACTTTTTCACGATTTAAAATTATTGATTGCCAGTTTTTTTTTTTTTTTCTTTCTTTTTTGCAGTATTATATTATTGACAATAATAAATATTCGCTTATTTTTAACATTACTGCAACTATTATTGATCATTGCTCACAGCAACGCCGCTAAGCGTGTACACACTTCGGGTAAAACCGAGCGAGATATGACTCTCATAGATGCCATGCCCAAATATTAACGTTGCGTCTAAATTTGGCAGCATTTTTTTTTTCTTCAATTTTTTAAAACTTTTCAAAGTATGTTAAAAAAAGCTCGATTTAATTTAATTTTAGTAAATAAATTACTAAAATATACATGTTTTTACCGCTGTTATCGAAATAAACTTTCGGAAACGATATCCGAATATTATTACTGTGTGACACAATTATTAGAATCTTCTAAGCGTGTATGCGTATTTATATCATCAATCAAGTATTTTCTTCCTAACCATTTTTGACTTTTGATTAATAGGGAATTTTTTTTATCTGAAATCCTGTTCCGTGTTCGTCGATAAAGATGCAGATGGAGACGTTTTTTTTCTCGTTTGTATTTAAACCACTTTTACCATTTTCACCTTTGACCTTCTCCTCGTTCCCTGGTTGCACAGTAGCGTCAACTTCCTGTTTTGCGCTGATGTAACAGCAGTTGCGGAATTTTAATGATTTATGACGAAGTTGAATGACAACAACTTGATGATGAATAATTTATTTGAAAACGATACAAGTTCGTGTGGGAGTCCGTTATAAATTTGTCAATTTGATTGCGATTGCTAAAATAGTATATACGAAAGTGCGTTGACTCTGTAATAGCAGCGGAACGAGTTTGCGGTTAGAAATTTAATCAAGTTTTGCCGCTATCAGTAGAGGGGCCTTCTAAGCGGTTTTGGTGTAATATGTATAAATACCAATTACTTTTTTTTTTTTTTTTGAATTCTCGGATTCAACTTGTATTATAATTCAATTCTTTTTACGATTCAGTCTGGAAGCTATAATTAAATTTTTTTATTTCCAAGCTTTTGATATTTTGTCAAACTAAAACCCGAACTGATCCAAAACTTTGATCGAAAACTAAATGTGCATTTCAAAATTATCCAAGAATCCTGACTATAAGAAAATCGTTCAATATTATGCCCCACACTTGTGGCGTGCGTCTATTAACTTTTTTAATGTTTATTTATACTCTGGAACTAGGCGAATTTATAAGAGTATAAAGTTATAAATATATAAATAGGTAAAAAAAGTAAATTAAACAATAAGAATTAATCAAATAGTATTATTTAGTACACGTATTATGTGATGTACGATATCTTACTGCTGCATTTGTGTTTCTACAATAAACCGATTTAAATTGATCAAATGAAATATACATATATATATATATATATATATATATATATATATATATTATATAAACACTTTTATGGAAATAATAATTATATATTTATAAAAATTAATGCTTACGCGTTTCGAAGCCGATAGCCTCATGATCACAACTTATTTTTATAAGTTACTAGGAATAATGTATGTAATGAACTTCAATACCTAAATTTATCTCATAGAGATGGTTTACGTTTAACTGCAATATTTTAATGTTTTATCGGTCGATTCTTGATTTGCCTTAAAAAATGCACTAAAAATTTCATAACGAATAGCCCACGTTAAAAAAAAGAATAGAAAAGTTCAAAAAATCATTTCGCTTAGTATTGTTTTTTTGTGTCGGGTAAGGGTGTCTTATGCTACAAATTAAATGACCGACGACCCTATAATTCATATTTGTTATATATTAAATGTAGTTTTAGAAAAATTTAACACGGAAATTTTTGCAAAAAATCTATACAGGAATGTATATATATATATATATATATATATATTTGTGTGTGTCTGGGAATGCCCGTTTAAAATGTAGTTTAAGGCAACGTCTTTTTATCTTTCTATACTTTTGCAGTTTAGTACAGAATAAAACTGAAATACAGTTATCACCGCTGGAAACTAAATCGTTCTCAAGCCTTCCGGCTCAAAAACGAAAAATTCGCTATTGCCTCGTGCTAATTAATAGCATTTTTCAGTTCGTTTTAAATACTAATTACGGTAGCTATAGAAATCGATTATTAAGTTTTTAAATCATATTGTTGGAAAAAATAACCGAGAGTTGTTGATTACTACCCTAATTAATAGAAACATTCAATTCGGCGTCACAAAATAGCCGTTGGCAATAACTCGCGCTGGTAAAAAATTTAAATGGATGACAACATCCGACAAAAAACATATAAATTAACAAAAAAAGTTTTTCGCATTTACGTATAAGGCAGAAAAATATTATTCAGTATTTTGCAGAAAGAAGAGCGCTTTTTAAAAAAACATCTGACTAATGTAATAACATTAATTAATGACAACGCGTTTAATAGTAGTATTAACAATAAAATTTAAATAGGTCGAAGCAAAGCAGGAATTACTTGCTATAACATGTTCGGACCGAAAATCATTTAAATAAGATATCAACAGTACGTATATGGGGCTTTATCGTGAAATCTCTTCTGCAGCTTTGACCATAAGACGCATAACTCTATTGATATTTATCGGTTTATTTTTTTTTTTAAATTAATAAAATGCACCGGTAAAATTATTATTGCATTTACAAATACGAACAAACACTAATAAACAATCAACAAACTATTATAATAACACACGCAAAAGCAGACATCATCATTTTATAACTCTGTTCGTACTTTTATCCGATAGTTTAAATTACGAGATTACATTATTAGTGAATTTTAAGCTTTATTCAGAAAATTTTTAAATTCTCATTAAGCATAATAGTTGTGTTTCATGTGTTTCTTTTTATATATTTTGTGTTCGATCAGTTTTCAAAAACAAAATTTGGTAAGGCACTGCATCTCGTTAAAGATTTTCTTTAGAACTTTTGGAAGGTCGCACATTAAAACGACACACTGGTTAGAGCCCCCCCCCGGGGGGGGGAGTCCACCGGTGGCCCCGAAGTTTTCGTGGATGTATGATTCTATTTATTTCAATTATTTAATTACAACGGGTACTATTATTATTACTTTAATATTAAGCATTTCTATTATTTTCATTAATTTTATATCCACGAATGAGACTACGAATAATTCATACATTTAGTATTATAATATTGAACACTAAATTTATTATCTCGCATTAGTCGCTACCGTAAATTGGCAATGACAAACAGAACACGTATTTGACTGTGATTTCACCAATACGGAGATACGAAATCGAGAATATCCTTCTGTAGTGGAAAATTTTAAATAATACAAAGTCAACTTAAATAATTACGATCGCCATACGGTCGTTTTCTGTACGAAAATGAAATATACGAAAAACGAGATAGTCTTTTCGCGACGTGGCTGTTATTCTCCGATATTACATTTACCTTCATTGGTTGTTAGTTTCGCCTTCTGCGATACTTCTAATTTATACCGACGCGTCCATGAATAGTTTACCTCAACTTATTGCACGATCCCAGACACACACACACATTCTCTCATCACGTTTGAAGAAATTTACGAGTTTAATATTTTACGCATTCTATTTCGATTTTTATTCGATCGTTGTGTTACATATTACAATACAACGGAAAACAAATTGATGAGTTTCGACTTCATATGTATGATAGTGTTTGGTGTATTACACCGCACACGTAATTTCCCGGCACCAACATGAGGTTGGTTAGAATTTAGGTAAAAGTTAAATAGTGCTAAGTAATTTTTAGTTCGGCGCTACTGCGGAGGAAATAGTTACATCGTATTGTCTATTGTTTTCGGGACTTCTTTTTCGGGCTCTGTTCGCCCATTCTATCGTTTCTCTCTTATTCTTATTCGGGAGAAGTGCATTGTGATTGTACCGCGCGGCATTGAAGCCGCCCAGTTCAGTGCACAGGCTTTGAATATGTAATGAAATGTTGAAGTAGAATAGAAAAATTCAAATTAGATCGTCCGTATTCAAGTCTCGTTTGCGGTGAAGGGGAATCTTAGAAGGGGCCAACCGGTATCGGCGCAATCGACTGAATTACCCCGGTTACACATAAATAGACACATACGTATAATGTCGTTATCGACGGTAATTTTCGGAAGCGCCGACCTTTTTGCTTATGCCGTTTATCACGAGCGCGGGTCCAAGAGGAGTTGTTTTTTTGTTCTCTTAAGAAAAAAAAAAAAAGACTAATGAAGGACTTGCTCTTGTCGGTTAACCGCAGCTTTTGAAATAGCGACAAATTTACAATTACCTCACGAGTTACCAAATAAAAAAAAAAAAAACAAAAAACATAAGAAGTTGTATGTAGTTACTTACGCCGAAATTGAATCTGCTAATTGCATCATCTAACCGCTTTATAATTACTCGTCGAACTACAGTGTAGGGGGGGGTATTTAACTTTCACGCGAGATTTAAAACGATTTTTAGGGGCGCTAAGTCTCAAAAAACGAAATTTAACGTATAAATAGGCTTATTAAACGATAAAAACGGGATTCGGCCTAATAAAGCTATATTGCCGTTCATGACACGTTGATAATGATGATACTTTGTTTCAGATTAATCACGAACGCATGAGTGATTTACTCGCGATAAATTTCAAACGAATAGCGTGTTTGCGATGCTGATCATGTGTTTATTAAGTGTTCATTTCTTTTTTTTAAGCATTTTGCTTTCTATTCCATTTTACTGATACTCGGTCTTCCTACTCTATATTGCGCCTCTTATAATATCCTGTTTTTTCCTAATCACGTCGTTCCTATATATTATTATTGCTCCTTCTTCCTAACAACATTTGATATCGTATAAGATTCATTTTCCTTTCTAATTGTTTCTGGGTAAAGGTCCCTCCGGTTGACGAGCCCCCCCCCCCCAAAAAAAAGATAAATTACATTTCACGCGCGCGTAATAAAAACTTACACGCGCTGCTAAAGTTACAATGCAATTTCACAACGGAATCGAAAGTTCGAGGTATTTCATCGAGAAATTGTGAGAAAAAAGCGAGGAATAAACAAAGCGTCGAACTATAATGAATGAAAAAGTGTCGCTATATATAATGCGTAATTATTAGTATAATTTAAAATAAACGGTATACACTAGTGATCAGTAGACCGAGATCTGAAATTGTACAAAATTTCAACATAATCGAAAAAAATATTTCAAAATCGTATCTCGCTGCGCAGATTTCGTATTTGAAAAAAAAAAAACATCCGTCGGGGCAGTACTTAAACTAGTATAACACAAAGAAAGTTAGGCTTTTTCTTTAAGTACCTTATACGGTCTTCTCGTATAACTCGCCATTTACTTGAACAAATCATGATTTTGGCACCCTTTTTTCTTTTTAGCGATTTGTGTAATTTCACATATATGCGGCAGAGTCAGGTTATGATTTTTTCTCTTTCGATGAAATTATTAAAATTTTTGAAATTTAATCAAGTGTTGCACGTCAAAATGTACCGTTTCCATAATACGGTTTCTCGTTGATCTTCTACATTTCACCCAGAATTACTAAGCGAGTACTGTATGCCTTATTAAAAAAAAAAAAAAAAAAAAAAAAAAAAAATGAGCATCTTCCGGAGAAGGAAATGTTATTTTTTTAAACTGGCGGTTTGGTTTTTTTATCTTACGAGGACTGCTTTTCTTTCATCGCTGTTCATCGATGACGATGTCTGTAAATACGATGAAGTATCGTATTGTAAAATATGTGTCATATATATATATATATATCGTGACATCGGTTGTGTTGGTTGTATCGTACGCTACTGAACTTTGCGCACTTTTTTTATTTATATTTCGTCCCCTTCAATGAAACATAATAAATAACGTTTTTTAATGGCACTTCATCTGTTTTTGAAGTTTGTAAAGGCCGCTGTGAATCGTATCTCATTTTTTTGAGTGTTAACGAGGTAATTTATGGGTTTTGTGTTGAGCTATAGCCGACAAACTAATTGTCGGGCGGTATCCTCTTCTTCATTATCGTTTCATTTTTTTTCCTTTTCTTTCCTTTTCGTTTTTGTGGTGCTTATTGTTACAATTTGTTACTTTATTTTTCGTTAGAATCGCGTACGCAGTATGTATTAGCGACAGCCAACGTGTGCCGTTCGTTAGCTTAAATGCAAAATACGAAAATGCTCATCATATCGTGTGATCATTTTTCCTCTAGAAATTAGAATGATATTGGAAATGCGATGGAAACGAACGGGCCACATGGAAAATGTTACATCGCTTGGAAGCTTCTAGTACGTGTGTGTTATTGTCGAAAATTCTATACGAGAGGACATTGAAAAATGAAACGAAATTTTAATAACGACTCTTAAGTGAATTCGCGTCATCGGCGATAGACGTTCACAATATTTAAGTGGTATTAATGAAAAAAAAAAAGAAGCACACTCGCGGCTGCTGATGATTTGTTGAAAAGGAAAGAAAACAAGGCCGTCTTAGTGTCTACGATGGATCAAAAGTTAAGAAGGTATTTTTAAAGAATTTTTAAATTGCTTTATGTTCTAATAAAAGATAGCGCGGTTAGTACAGTTCAGCTGCTTGAAGGTGCTCGGCTACCAAGTCGGGGAGGTTCGCAGATTTTCCAATTGTGCGAACTATGCAATGGACTTGTTCAATAGTTTTATGACCCGATCTAAATTCGAATTGATGCTCGCGAATTAATTTATTAGATCGCATGATAAGCATCATTCTATTTATCGGTAGTTCTCGTATAATTTGAATATTTCAGGTGTACAGAAATTGACCATTGTGATGATAGTTCTCTTCAGCCGAGTTTCTCAGGTTTTCAATCATCACTATATGCGATTGAGCTGGGCAGGGAAGTATTTTAATCGAATTACGGCATTACAGATAAAAGTTAATTTAGAAAAACTTTCGCCTCGGCAATTCTTTCAACATCTTGGGGCTGCGATCAGATCATAACCGGGGGATAGGTCAGTTTCATCATCATTGTTTGAATTTTTCCTGCAGATCAAATTTTATATTCTCCGAAGTACTGAAGTTATTTAACAGAATTTTGGTGGACATACGCGAAATTCATCTGCTTTTTCTAGGTCGCTTAAAGCCCAATTTCCACTTATTTTCGTATATGCATTTACGCGCTAAAAAAGATACATTAGACAAATTCCTTAAACGTGTTTTTTTTTTTAGGATTTTATAATAACTCCTTAATGTGTTTAGTCTGCTTAGTGCACTTTTATATCCATATAGTTCTTAAATCTCTGTCAATTTTTCCTTAATTTCCTTTTCAGTGTGCGACCTCTTTCCGTATTTCTTTCGGGGCGATATAGATGTGTCCTCTGTATTTATTAGTACCTAGTGTCGTTGAATAATGAACAATTTTAATGAAATATTCTAGTTCAATTTCAATACGGTTTTAGTTTTTAATGGATTTTTTAAATTTACATTTTGTTTTCTAGTTGTTCTCGGAATTTACTCCAATTCGTATCTATGTCGTGTAATTTTGTTTACGTTTATTTTTTATATTATCCCCGGTTGTAAGTACTGCTGACCAGATAGGAGTTTGTTTTTATCAACGAAAGTAGTTCTGGTAGAAAAATGTTTCCAAAAACTAGTTTGGATTGCCCTCTTTACCTAAATGGAGCAGTGTAACGTTGATCACATTTTAGCTGCATGTTTATCTGTGTTTTATATATACCGAATTGCTAGAACTCCAGCTATATCTGACTGCGCACCTTAAATTCTTTCTGTTTCTCATATTATGTAGTTTTAGTTATTGGTTCCTATATATATATATATATATATATATATATATATATGTACATATACATATATATAACTCGGCCATTTTGGCCTCGCAAGGGGCTATGCCCCTTGATCCCTCTTGCTTACATTTCTATCTCTTTCTTTTCTATACTTTGTATAAAATGATCAAAATTTACAACGTAATTCTAAATCAGACAATACAAATATAGCAACATAATCGTAGAAATCCTATAAAATATAACAAATTGGGACATCTCACGTTACAAAAAATTGGGACATTTTTTCTAATGGGGGGTAGCCTAAGAATTATGTTGTAATTAATATATATATCTGTATTGTCAACATCTAACTGACTCGGGATTTAACTGACTTCTCTTTTCGTCAGTTTCCGGCTGCAGGAAAACCCGGGCTGACGCCCCCTTAAAAAAAAAAAGATTTTGCTGTTATTTATTTAATCGCGCGTAGAATAAAAATAATTACACTATGGCATTATTACATTGTAAGATTTGTGACTAGGTTGGCGATAGATTTTTTCCAATTTTTTCCCTCGAACTATTGGATGGTAGAATCGATTTTTTTTTCATTTCTCAATGCCACTCCTTCCATCGCTATAAGTCTCTCGTAACTTTAAATTATTTCGTCAATTTCATTGTAGAATAAGAGTCTGATCGCTGTTAATGGGGAAAATCGTAATATGGGAACTGAAGGAAAAATTTCTGTATGGGCAGCAGCTGAGCACTGCAGAAGTTTGACCGAATCGTACCCGATGATAATTTTGTATTGCTTCGGCGTTATTAGAGAAGTTATTAGTCAGCTTAATTAAACGGTATGATTTGTATCGTAATAATCTGACGTTTGAACGACGGCTGTAATTGTAATATTTCGAACTTTTTTTTACTCCATTTAAAAGACACAAATGAAAAAGAGTTTTTTTTTTTTTTGTTCTCCTTTATTTTCCTATCGTTCATCGATGAATTTGGCGAACAAATAAATAGAACTCGCTAAAGTCCAAAATAATTGCGAGGCAATAAATGGAAAAGTGATTTTTTAAGTAATAGTCGGCAGTGAAAGAGGAATTGTGTAGTGTGAAGTCTAACTCGCCTCTATAAGACAACCTCTGATAAGTGAAATGAAAAGTTCACGAATATCTTCACTTTTTTTAAGTGGAATTTTTTTTCCCGATTCGGAACAGTCACGCCTAGAAGCAAAATTAAACAGTGTGTAACAATTTTCACGTAACTCACGAAAATCGGATAATGTCAATCTTCATTATATTTTTTCGTTGCCCGTTCTGAGGCACACACGGAGGAGGCAGTTTCAATCCCGCCTTAATGAGCTATGTATAATACCATATTGGAATATGCATTTAACGTTTGTTTTGTTTTTTATTTTTTTCCCCCTATATTAGCAGGTCGCTTCTTAATTCGTGTATGTCGAAATAGTTGTTGAAATTTAATAGCGAAAGCAAAAATCCCTCACACCCCACCTTCTATCTAATCAAATTAATTCACGGTAAGTTTTTGCGTAAATTTATTATATATTTTTTTTAAATTAATGGAATTTTCGTTTAGTAACGTCAGCGAATCTGTTTCTTCTCACGATGCTCTGAACAATACATAGTGGAATTATAAAACTCTACCTCTCTTATCCCGGGCTACTGAAGATGTTTTAAAGCGTCGCAGAATTTCAGCAACAAGCCGCAATATCATCCAGGCTTCGCATGAGTGGGCTTCGTCTGCTTTATACACGAACTGACCAACTTCCTTCTCTCTGCGGTTCTTTGTGCAGTATGCAAATAACCTGTGCGGCCAACATCGCTGTGTGAACAGAATCTGCTTAGAAGTCTAGTTTTTTTGCACTACTAATGTGTGCGCCACGGATAGTTTCATCACCGGCCTACTGTCTTAAAGGGTGGAAACAGTATAATACTGATGAAGGATTAGCCGAAGACAGTTGAAATAGATATAGGTATCGTAAATATTTTCATTGCAATATTTTTACTTTTTAAAATTCCACATTGGTCCATTTAAAAACGAATCGTCATGGTCGTCCGCTGAAACGTTACACAGAGCTGGCTGCGAAATGGTCGAACGGTGAAACTGTCGAAGCGGCTGCGCGGTGTCTTTCGATACATTAGCGGGTAGAGTAGGTCTTATTGTGAATTTCCTTCGGAAGATGAGGACTATTTAATAGTGGGAAGCGATTAGTGCTGCGAAAATGGCGCTTAAAGTGATTAATAGTTATAGGCGGCAAAGCGTTTGATTTCGCGCTTGCTGGCGAATAATGCATTTCTCGTCTGAGCGGCTAATCCGGGCGAATGATGATGTTACTTTGCGGCTTGGGTACTCATTTTTGTTTTAGCGTCGTGAGTGCCGTGTGCGCTTGTGGTCGCGGCGTCGGTGAAATTACGCGCACGCTGCAAGGGCATCGTCGTCTGTTATGCGTAAGACAAACATAACGAGAACAAGGCACATCGAGCTTGAATAATGCATGAGGACGAACTGTGACAATATTAAACAAGCATGACGTCATCGTTTTCGATTATGCTGCCAGCCAGTTGTCCGGAATGGCGGAATGCACGAGCGGAGCAGCCTGTGTATCGCGCTTCTTTCTTCATATTCATTTTTCCCTTTTATTCATTTCATCATCATTGTCGTGTTATCATCATTATGGTTATTATTATTCTTATTACTTTTAACTTCACCGAAGAAAGTTCTCCACCGGCGGAATATATTATGTAAACTTACAAAGCGCAGGAGACTGGGAAATAATAAAAAAGTACTAATAGTAGTAAGTTGCTGGACGGCGTATTTCAGTATGCGCTCTTACGATGCACCCTTCGATACATTTCATTTGTCGTCGAAATGCGTTTCTGTGAGCATTTGCGTGTGTGTACGATTAAATGCCTACGTGAACGGCAGCTGTAGCTGATATAAACAATGAAAACGGATTATTCGGAACTGCGGAGGAACGTACATATACTGGATAGTCTATAGTGCATAGTGGATAGTGAATAGTAAATAGTGAATAGTGAATAGTGAATAGTGGATAGTGGACGTTCCATTATTGGCATATTTACCGAAGTCGTCCCATATATGTTTTCGGACTGTATTGTTCTTTTTGATTTCGACCTCTTTATGCTTGTATCCACGACCCCTCCTACTAATGCAACCTCGTACTCCGCCGACACGGACGCATGTTGAAATTGTCTTCTTTATAATAATGACCTATCATCGCGGTCCGATAATAAAATGTTTATTAAAGGTCCTCCAATGATCGCTTTAAATGTCACATTATAATATGGGTAATTGTTCAATTATCGAGCATTAATTCGATTAATTCATTTGTGAAAATCATTTCCATACACTGATTTCTTGATGCGCACATCATTTCATTTTATAACTTGACTAAATTATCTCCAGCTGTTTACTTACGTGTTGATGTTTAAAAAAACGATAATAACAATAATAATAATAATAATAATAATAATAATAATAATAATAATAGTAATAATAGTAATAATATACAGTAAAAATAAATGTAACAGAAAGTTACTTTTTTTTTTTTTTTTTGAGAAATGACCAGTTACGGATAAATATAAAATTGCAGCGGCAAGTTCATTTTGGATTTTCATAGAAAATAGAGATCTTTATCAAAGATCAGTTCTAGCGCGGTAAGTCGTATTTCTTGTTATCTCTCTGTATATTAAAAATGTTTCGGTCGTGCTTTACTTTGATTCGTCGAAAAATTTTTTAACGAATATAATTGAAGGACAAAATAATATTTTTTAATTATTTTCGACTGTATCATTGTTTATTATCACGATTTTACCACTATTTATTTGTTTCCTTTTTCTTTTCCGTAATTGTCATCTATCGACTAGATATTTCAATAAAAAAGGGAGGACGTAAACGTTTATAATTCTTCGATGCAGAACGTTCAGAACGTCGTGTCAGGAATGTGTAAGTTTAATTGATGGTAACATAGAATACGCTACCTATATGCTTTCCTTGCCATTGTCTTCAGTTATTCCGTTGCTGCTGTCCTTTGTTCTTTCATTTCTGACCGCCTGGCTATTTAGTTCTATCTCTTAATTTTCTTTATTGTTGGGTCAAAGCCGCTGGCGCACCCAGGGTAGGGGAAAAAATAGAATAAAAGACAAAATTTGGAAATGTGAAAATGTCTGTCGGAGTTTACGCGCTAGAAAAAATTAAACGATCTACGAGAGGACGACTCTGCTGGTTATTTGTCAGTTAAATGTGACAAATTTACCTTTTGAATCTTAAAAAGAGCCATTTTCGAAAATTGTTGTCATTGACGGTATCGTTTTAACTAAACCGATTGGCGGATTTAAATATTTCTTGCAAATAAATAAATTTTTAGATTGTGAATATTTTACAACAATTTATTTACACTCGTTTCTTTCGATACTCCAGGTTAGGAAGTATTTTAACACGGTTTATTGAACAAAAAAAGAGCGGGCTTTTATTTGTATTTGCGGGCGCGTGATTATTTTTCCATCTTTTAACATAATGCAGCAAACACTTTCTAATTGATATTAACCGTATTTGTGTATGTGTGTGTGTGTGTGTGCGTGCGCGCGTCGGTATAGGTCTGCTGCGATTTTTTTTAATTCATCCTGCTGACTAGAGGCGCCTCCGAGTTATTATTTTTCGCACATATTTCAAACCTTGTTTTCCTTCATCAATTTTTTAGTGTACCATTCTTAATAGGCGTTTGACGTGCTGCGGCTAATGCTCAAGTGATCATCTATGCGATGCGGCTAATAATTTTTGTAATTTGGCGATAGCTGAGCCTGATTTGTTATCATAATTACGGTTGGAAGAAAATTAAGAGGAAGAAATCTCACTGGAACAGTTATTAAACAAGCGGAAAACTGCATTTCAGTATGCAGAACGGGGTTTGACGATGCAATCGTCATTTAATATTCAGAACGATTAAAAAATTTCGAGAATTTTTCAGATATTGCAAAAGACGACGGCGAGAAAAAATTTTCAAGAAGATACGAAAACCCTACATCTACGAAAGAAAAATTAGCCATAGAAAAATTTATTGTCGCTGTAAGCTGTTTACCGATGTTGTTTCTTATTGAGAGGAGATGATGGCGAAATTTTTGAGAAGGGTAATATCGGAAAACAGCTTTGGGGTGGTAATATGTATGTTTTTCAGCGCTTGCGAGCTGCCCAATTCTGAAATTGTCTTGTCGGGCGTTTTTATCGGTTGTGAGGCTTACATGTAAATGTGATGGAAAACGATATTCCAGACTGGTCGCATATGCCGACGGACAACGAGCTGTTTTCGACTGCCGTCCTTTTCGAACAGTTTCTAAGAATGCGCATTTAAATTGTCGAGCGTGTTGTCGGATATTTCGTATATTTTACTCGTCTACTGCGGTGAAAAGATGGCAGACGATTTTGTATTTGTAGCATGTTGCCCGATTTGTTGAGCGATGGATTTTTAGAGAATCGGAATAAACCGCACTATGAACTAAACCTCAACTGCGTCATGTTTTTGGCGGTAATGAATGTTAACGAATTTAAGAGAATCAATAACACAAAAAATTTTAACAATGACATACAGTCGGATCAAATGTTGAATAGTTCTTACTGGTCGCGTATTATTCACCGATTATGTCGCCGCTACCGATACGCAAATATGTGTAGTACTTTTACAATGTTCAAAATGATTACGATAATGTAATACTACTATTTTATGTTACATACATATTACACCTTGTTTTCGAAAAATATGAATTTTACTTATAAGGGGGCTACCTTATTTATTAAAAATGCAATATTTCGAAAAAAAGATAACATTACATAAATGAAAATTTAAAAAGCAAGTAATATATTTGTTCTATTTTGTTCCTTGTCTTTTTTTATTATTGAACTCAGGACCGCGTTCTTTAGAGCTAAAAGCCTTTTTTTTTTGTTTTTTCACTTTTTTATTGGGCTTGTCAGCTACCCATCAAGAAGGAAGAACGTAGGACAAAATGAGGACACTAAAAGAAAGTTATTCGGGGAAGGTGGAGATGGCCAGAACTATTATGGAGAGATTAACGTCGGCGTTCACAAATATAAAAATACTGCGAAAAGAGCCTGTAGCGTATAATTTAATTTTAAAAAACAGATTCCGTTCTTTACATGTTTTTTCTCGTAATAAAATGAAATCTTCTCTCGATTCTTTCATTTTACAATAATTACTATCACAATTACAAAAAATCTTTTTATATGCGTGTAGGTATATAACGAATCGAACGTGTACATATAATTGCCTAAAATTTATAATTGGCGTTTTTTTAAAATATAAAACAAGACTTAAAGTTAATAAATGATAAAAAAATTTGGTGCTATATCATTCTTTCCCCTAATGCCTCGGTAAATTCCGCGTTTTTTCTTTTTTCTCGACACATTAACTGCGAGAACATTAACTCGGTGCAAGTTTGTTTTTGTAGATTTTCAATGTGCGGCGACGGGATTTGAAACAGATCCTACCTGAACGATACAACACTACCTAGCCTACGCCATCGCAGCTGTCGGCAAATCATTTTTTCCCAAAAGTTATCCTTTATTATTCGATCTTTATACAGGATAAATACTGGGAAATTTTGTTTCCATTTGTTTGTCATCCATGATTAATGTTTTTTAACTCATTATGGTAAACGAGGAGGGGGCTAAAGAAATAATTTTCCAGTCTACATCTATACTGCTCTTAAATACAGATATTTTGGCTTTGCGGTCGCCTCAAATTGCGCCGGCCTCGATGAATATCGCTTTACTAGGAGAACCTTAATGGCGGTCACGTCACGCTTTTTTAGTGAACTAATCAAAAAAAAAATTTTAGTTGATAGTATATTTTATGCGTTGCGCAGTGAAGAAAGGAAATGAAGTTTACAAAATAGCAGCCGGGTTCGGGAAGTCTGAATAATATCTGATAAAAACAGTGGCAAGTTAATTAGTACACATTTCGTTCGCACAAATCTTGGTGATAATAATGAATCTCTAGTAGCTGGAATGTGACGTTTATTTTCTTTAATTTTTTCCTTTATAATCCGCGGACATTAAGATTTAACTTAGATAAAAATCATCACATCTGATTTAGCAATTGCGTAAATTTTAGTATTAAATGCGAATTTCGATGGGAAAAAATTTTTCCGTTTTACATTCGCAAATAATAAAGATTGTTTCAAAAATTTCCGAAATTTTTTGCGATTATTACATTTTTCTTCTCGTTTAACGTTCGGATGATGGTAAAGTCAATTTGGTTAGCTCCTTTCGCAGGTGTTATTCGGGGCGTATTTTAACAATTTGTAAAGCCAGTTAAATGAAAAAAGAATTTGAGACTTGTGCCAGTTAACGTATAATTTTAGTAATATATTGATAGTTAAATTTATTTTAAAGTAGTAAGTTTTCTTTTACCCCAATATTGAGGGAATTTACTTTTTTATTTTTATTTTTATGGAATATTAAATATTTTCTATTGAGCTTCATCATAATGAATCGATTTGAATTTAAACACTTAACATACCTCAAAAGTTTTGCTGCGGACGCGCAATAGTACAATTTATTAGCGGCGCTGCGAATGTGACGATCGCCAACGTGGTGATAACTGAGAACAATTTGTTAAGGGATTTGGAAAACGTTCTAAAATTCGTCAACTGTTTCGTAACAACGCAACGAATGATACATTTTTGAATATTTGTCGAAAATACTGTTTAATTTATCGGGTGGTGCAGTTGATTTAAATGCGTTAGCTACACACGTTTTGTAAAACTTTCATAAAAGAATAATCAACGTTTTTTCTTTGGATTCCAGGGCCTCGATAATTTTTGAATCACGTACGAATTAAGGAAATGTTTAGATATTATTTACAAATCCTCATATGATGATTTTTTTTTTTCTAAAAAAAAAAAAAAAAATAAGCCCTATTTCTTACGAAAAGAAAATCTGTTTCTCACATCATTTTCTAGATCATGATATAGAAACACATTTTCTTTCGGTAAGTGGTATCAAAATTTTAGATTGCTTTTACGTTTCTGTACGATAGTTGCGTGTATTGACGTCATTATGTTCACGGTTCGCGTAAACAGAGTCCTCCGAGAGATGATTCACACTTGAGAAGCAACACACTTTTTTTTATACCTTGTACATCGCATGACTTCTATTTTTAATTAATTAATTATCAACCTTACTTGATCTCTATTTCGTACGATGATGAAGTTATAATCTGCGAATTACAGTCTGTTTTTCGACTATAGATGGCATCATCGGCAGACTATTTAGCGGAGGGTCCGAATTTCCTAGCACTGCAATACCAAAATAGGCCCGAGTGAATTTTTTTCATACTATTTCCACACGATATACTTTAACCGCGGTAGCTGCTCAGTAAGCAAATACGAATTATATTTCCGTTGCCCTGAAAAACTATTAGCGGCAAATTCGAGAATTTTACTATCCGATTCAAACGCGAACTTGACTTTACATTACCGTATCTTATACCCTTGATAAGAGATGAATTGCGTAATTAAGCTTTTCATAGCGGGGACTAAATGAACCTGAATAGAATATCTGGGCCAATTGCTTTCTACTTTGGATTCGTCTTTACTTTCCCAGATTTCTTCGATGTAACCGATATTCCATTTCAGATTAAGTATATACCGACACTGGGATAGCGACTTGGACGCAACTTCCGAAAATCCATGCGATACTTCCGATTTCGTAGCCGATCACTTTAACGCGCTATCTTATATTACTACAGCGTGGCTTACAGTATTCAAGAACGGCAAAATTGTTGATAATGTTTCATCGAGCATTAAAATGCTGTCTGTACACTGTAAATAAAAAATAACGTACATTAAGGAGCCGATTGAAAAAAAAAACATTTATGTATTTAATGGCTACTGTATTTTTTACCGGCTATTTAATTTTTATTGTTAGTATGCGCGGGTATTTTTCATTTTTCGTGTCAAATTGCGTACACAGATACACAGTTTTAATACTCGATATGAAGTATCGTCAAATTTTTTGCGACACTTGATTATTCTGCAAAAAACCTAAGCGGTATGCAGTCCAGTATTTGAACTAGTTATTCAACACTCTTTTATGCTGTTAAATATGAGAGGAACTATTCTATTCGGAGTGCTCCTTCCCGAGGGAAAAGATGTACTTGTCTTCATTTTTTTGTTTCGAACGGATCCGTCGTATGTTTGAAGTTGCTCCGTAATCGCGGATGATCATCATATTGAATTACTAGCGATCTGCATGTTGTGGTCTCGTTCGTCCTGTTTGCAGTTGGGAAATTTTTGAGTTTAAAACCAATCTTTCTAGATCTTTTCCCGTTCCCTCGAGTAAACTTCCGTCATTTGGTTAGTAGCCGATCGTTATTGCGCCTTTTTAATGTATTCGCAAAGCACCTGGTGTTATGCAGGCTTGCCGATACCGCCGCTTCTTATCATCTTCAATCTATGTAGCATATGCTTTTCGTTCTTCTTTTCGCGCGTAGGTCGCTGCTTGTCGCTAATGCTTCCTGTGTTTAGCATAATTTACATCTCGCTGAGAATGGCGGAGTAGAATCGCTGTTGTTATGCTTATCGGTTATTATGCGATATTTGTTTCAACCAGTTTCTGATTTATCCTAATCACGGCTAGTGTCATTTTCTAAAATTCGATTTTGAATATTCCAGCGCGGGGGTTTGTACACATTTCTTTGCTTTCTCGCTATGTCGCCCCGTTTTAAATTATTCACAATATGTTGCGCAGACTTTTACACATTTTTTGAGCACATTGTTCGTCGCGTGTAGTGTAGCATATATTTTCCTTTTTTTCCCCTGACGTGAACGCGATTTGTCTACGAGTAAAATTTTCCGACAATTTAGCGTTAATGTTTATTTTTTTGAGCAAGGTCAGACTTGCTAGCAAAAATTAATAGTATCTCATCGACGGATAAGGGGGGGTTATATATATGCAATAGGGGCTAAAAAAAGAAAAATATTTACAATTTAATGCGTGCGCTTGTTGATGATACAAAGGAAGCTAGGAGAAAATAGGAATAATCGATGCGCTAGGATAGAAGAGTAAACTAGGAAGTACAATAAGAAGAAGGTAAGTTGATTTTAAGAGGACTGGAATACGTAATACACATTGTGTCTAGTACGTCAGCGTGAGAATATTGAATCCGCATTGCAGAATTGCAGCTAGGAAAGTGAAATGCGGGCTGAATGGAGAAGAAGTGGGAATCATATAGTGTCGAGAGATTTTGAAATGTAAGCCGCCATAAGGAGATTCACGTAGAGTGAGACTAAGGAGGAAGCGAAAATTCAGAGAAGAATAGGAAGCACCACAGACGGAGGGAATTTTAATTAGTAAAGTAAAATGGGGGGGTAGTTCTATATTCGCGGTAGAATTTCTTGGATACAAAGAAAGAGCTGCACGCTTAATTTTTTCATTGTAATACTATCCTGACCGGGGGGGGGGGTTGAAATTAATTTGAAAAGAGCGAGAAGATGCAAGAAATGGCTAATTAAATATGAGAGATAGAAAAATAAAGAAATGTGAGGTTGCTTACGGTGGAATCGGGAACTAGAAGGATTTACTGAAATCTAGGAAGAACGAGAAAGTATGTAGAGGATTCCGTAAAAGGAATAGAAGCGAGTGAGCAAAGTGTAAAAAATTCTCGGAGTTAAGGAGATTACGAACCGCTATTAAGATATTAATCTTTCGCTTTAAGCTTCAATATTTGCTTTATAAGTAACAGCCATAATATATTTACTGCTTTCCATAAAAAAATAAATAAAATTAAATTAAAAACAAAAAAAAAAACTATTGAATAAACCACAATCGGTTGTGTGAAATCATGATAAAAAAGTGAGATTTTTTTCTGAATACATTTTTAGAATTTTCTAGTAAAGAAGCACTTTTTTGATATTTCATCTTTTAATTAAAAAATAAGAAAATAATAATAAAAAAAAAAAAGGAAATAAAACCTCAATAACACTGAGTAGAATAATAATAATCTGGATGGTACAGAAATAATTGTAATGCCTGTCGTGAATCGGCAGATTTTTGCTGCAGATGCGAGCTATTGACTCAATTCTTTCGAGCACGTTAGTCGAGAACAATGCCCGTTCGGAAACAATAGGGAAAGAGAAGCGTCGGTGTGAATTTTGAAATTATTAATGGAGGAACCTGCGTTAAGGAAATAACCACAGAGAGTAGACTTAAAGAGCGGGGTAAAATTTTTTGTGATTAAGCTTCGATACGGTTTGTTACCACCAAATTCTTTTTTCTTTCGATATTCGCGATGTACTTTTCTAAAAGCTAACGAATAAAATGATGATTCTGGATAATTCCTGAATTCACAACTTTTACATCATCGAAGTTGATCGGAACCCATTTCTTTCAGTCGCGGTATATTATGAATTCGCGTAAAAAAAAAAAAAACCCCAAATAAACAACTATTCATCTAACTACATTGCCCCATCGTTCGTTCGTTCTGGCTAAGCTTTGATCAATTTTTGGTGGGGGAATAGAATTGTGCGAATTTTATAGCGTTTCGGTTCTACATATTTATCCTCTCCGAGATTCGTTATAGCAGTCGACTTACAACTTTTCCACTTTTATTTCCGATTTTCGCAAAAAAATTTTACCACTGACGAAGTTTATTTTCCAACAGCGGCGGTGTCCGATTTAGCTCGCATTGCGAGCAATAGGTAAACGCATTTGTTGCGATACCAGAATAATCGGTACCAGCGTCGGTAGCGGTTTTATCTTAATTCCGTTACTTTCATAGAAAAAAAAAAAACCGGAACGCTCAGTCGATTTAGCCCTAACAATCGTGCTTTTTCAAGTGCTTAAAGTTCCGCTAAGGGCTTCGTTGATTCGATTGAAAACACTTCAAAGCATGCCGGGTGTTGTTCATTATTTACGTAAGATTTTCTGAAACACGTGCGCCTTCATCCGGGCAAAAGGAGCACAACTTGTTCAAGTTTTTCATTAAACTCACTTTTAGTAGTAGTAGACGTTCCAAGTTTCTCGGTTATATTGAAAATTTTACACAACCAAAGTATTAGAATCGATGCGTTTTCTATAGCAATGTTGGCCAAAAAACTGAAAAGCACATACGTTTCATGACATCTAGAATATAGCGTTGTTTTGTTCGGCTACCATACTTACTTGACGAAACTTTTCTTTTAGCAGCAAGAACCGAAATATTAATCAGCTGTGACGTCATTATCGTGGCAGCATACTCGATAAACACAAGTAGTGGATAAGAAAACTGAATGTTTTTGTAACAAGTTGAATTCAGTTCGTTTTTTATTCTCATTTTTAAAAGTTACGTAAAATTATTATAAAACACTCGACTTTAATTTGGTACCTTAAATCGTTCCTTCGTGTTTTGTTGTCGAAGCTAATTGAAGGTAACAGCGGCCAATTTTAATGGTATTTTAATAGTAAACTATTAGATGAACCGCGTTTGTTGCACGTAATTTAAGCTCTTTATTACGATGAATGAAAGTGTTTAAAATCTTTCTCTAGTCGTACTGTAATTTTTCAGTAAAAACAATCAACGAAAAAAAACTATTAAATTCGCAACTAAAGTCGTTTTTGTCGACACATTTTAATACATTTTTCATCTCTATACATAATTTTCGAATGTGAAATTTTAACCGTGAATGTTTGTTCTGGTCCACTTTATGATGGCACGTTAAAGCGGCATTTCTACAGACTTTAAACTTTTCTTTCTCTAACCATTTTTCTTTTTTGGTCCTTCTTTAAATTACTTCGAGCCCTTTAAACCTCCTTTTGTTCGATCTTTTGCGCTCTGAATTAACTGCTATTCTGCGTGTGGACACTGTTTTCATCAGATCCCCACTTGTCTCCCGCAACATCATTACCCAGTCGGATGCTCAAAGCGTGCTGCGATCGCATCTTCTCTTCCTTCACGCTCAACCGACTCTACGATATCCTTCTTATTCGATCCTTGATTCATGGTCTCTTTCTTTTCCGCTCAATCCAATCCTTTTTTTTTTCGATTCTTTGCGATAATCGAGGGAAACGGTTTAGTCTGTTTCGCTCAGTAGTTATCTTCCTATTCTTGTAGTAAGTTTTTCCCTGCTGTTTTCTCATCCTCCAATATTTCTGTCCACGGCTACTCATTCCAAACTCTCTTTCGACTCCTCATTTTCTAATCCGAGTTCCTTTTTCTTGTGTCTATTCAATCTTCCTTTCCCCTCGTTTTCCTTGATCTCTAAGCATCGTTCTAACCTCTTTGCGATTTGTCATCTGAATTTCGGGCACCGTTTGCTCCTTTCATCGCTTTTCCGTTTTTCTCTTGTATCGATTTCTTTTTATCCATAATACCCCTCCGACATCCATTTTATTTGCGACCCCGATCACACATAATGCTCGATTGTTCGTCACATTTTTTACTCGGACAAACTTCTTTAAACTCCTTTCTTTTTGCAAACGGTCTCCATACAATGCTTCCTTCATTCTTTTCCTTCCTTCTTCTTGTGTTTTATCCAAGCTTTTGATTCGTTTTAATCGGCGCAATCATCTCTGATCGTGTGAACATCTGAATCTCCTTTCCGTCTTTCCTCTCTTCTTCGGTTAGTGGTCATGTTGACGAACCCATTAGAAAAATGAAAAAAAAACAACGCTATGAAATAAAATTTGATTTTTAACGTTTAAACTTTACTTATTGCTTTTTGTTTGTTTTTTTTTTTAATTTACTGCTACAGTGGATGGTAATTTCTAATAACTTTTATGCATCTTCGAAGGAATTATCGAAATACATTAAATGCGCGGTGTTAATTATGTGCTAAATAATGTTTTCTAATAATTTTACATAGTGTTTATATATAGGTAAAAACCAGATTTTACTCAGGTAACGTGTATTTATAATGAACAACAGAATAATACATATGTTCAATATTCTTCCATACATATTGATCACATACGCTGCAATTGCAAATAGTAACGTGTTATAGTTTTTTAACATTTCCGTTTGATTTTTGTAGTTGGGCGGAACACGACATCACGCGGTTTTGTCAGATTCGGTTTAGAGCGGTGTTCTATTGTTTTCTCTGTATTCACTAGTTTACGAAAACAATAGTGATGACCGAATTGGCGGTTATTAATTATTAATGGGGAAGATGGTTGTACCGAAACCGCTCGGTGCAACAAGTTCTTAAATTCCGTGCTAATTCTGGTCAAAAGTTTACAAAAACAAAAGTGCACATAACGGATGCTTAGGGGAAATCTACTTTTCCAATATTACACATTGCATTCGTACGAAAAGCTTTTTTTATTTTATTAATACATACGGGGGGTTGAATTCGAAGGATTTAGCATCGTCCAGGAAATTAAATATCTAATGAAACTATTGATTAATTAATAATTTACTATAATCAACGAGCGTTAGTATGATTGTAGATTACGACAGTTGAAGTAGTTTTTGGTTTTAATAATTTATTTATCAGGTACAAAGAGAGCGGTAGCGTAACTAACTTGGGTGCAGAGGGATTAGACCAATATTAACAAGAACGGATTAAAATTTAATTCGGTGCGAGACAAAACGTGATAAAGTAGACTAAAGCGGAAATGGCAAGGAAGAATACTAGTGAACACGAAAAGCATTATTCTGGAAGTAAGGGGATTAGGATGAGAACTATCGACACCCCAACTGTTCTGTGCGCATACTTCAACTTTAAGGATTTTATTTAATTATTGTTAATTTTGTTTTAGAATCATGTTTTGTAATTTTTATTCTGTGGCGCGGAAAGAAAGACACTCTTAAGAAAATTCAGGTTAACATTTTATTCGAGTAAGTTAAAAACTAACGCAGAATATCCATCCGCTATCTTATTTATATATTTGTCTTTATATTCGGGAAATTGTAATTAACGTATTGCTGCGTGTATAGATATTGAATTAAATTCTTCAATCGGTAGATTTCTTTATAAGTCGTAAATAATTAAAATTAATTTTTCTTTTCTTATTCGACCTTCTAGCCAATTTTCAATCATCGTACTACTCTCTTGAGATATGATAAGCGATTACTCGAGCTACGGAATTGAGTTGCCCAACTAGGCACTTGAAAATGAGAAGTACTTCTTCAAGATGTTCTAATTCGATCGGAATCGATTGGTTTTTTTTAATTTTCTGATACACTGCGGTGTTTACTAACTATACATGAATGAAATGCGGATTTGAGAAACAGGTAGCCCAAAGATTTGACATGTATGGCGCCATCAACGGGTGTGTGTCAAACGCGCATCAATGGTAAGTTGAAAAAGTGTTTGCATAGTATTGCTTTACTGTGTTCAATAAATTGAAATTTGTGCCAAATAAAGAACACTACCTGAAAACATTAATGTTTTGTTTTCATCTGAAGCTGAATCACACCTTCCAGAAGCTTTTATGATGAACATGCGTCATCGTGAGATACATGTGAACGATGGTTTCGGGCTTTTTGAAGGTGATCATTTCGATGTTGCAGACAACGAATGCGGAAAATCGCCACAAAAAGGTGCATGCAGATGCAGAATGGCAAACATGGTTGAACGAAGACGATGCATAAACACAAGAACAACTCGCAGAGCAAGTAAGCGTCAGTCAACAAGCTATTTCCAATCGCTAACGAGAGATGAGAAAAATTCAGAAAGTGAGCAAATGGGGGCAAGCGCATGAGTTCACCGAGAGGCTGGCGGAGAGGCACAAAAACACAGGTAAAATTTTGCCCTAACAATACGGAAGAAAGTCGTTTTTGAATTTTATCGTTTCATTGGCGGTGAAAAGTGGATTTATCTTGAAAATCTTGAGCGGGAAAAGATCCACTTAGATCACAGAATCGCTTTAGTAAGAACACAATGCCCTAAAAAATGTAGTTAACGAACACACCAGGGTGCGATGCAAATCGTGCGTCGCAGAAGTAATTCCTACTGTATAAACTTTAAAACCACTTTAATTACTTCCCGACAACACCACATTTTAATCGCGATTTCAAGCTAAGAAATTTTCCGAATCATTGAAATTGAACCGGAAGAATTTATGTATTATAAATTGTTAAAAACTGGTAAAATGGTTAATATCAAACGCTGCCAACAGATAATTTTTTTCTACGACAATATTCCATCACGTATGCGGTAAAATCGGTTCGCGACGACACGTTGGAAGCACTCGATTAGACGGGCTTACATATCAGAGACTTGTTCTTATCCCGGTTATCACTTATTTTCATCGATGGGTCACGCATTTACTGAGGAGCACTTTGGTTTGCGCAAAAATGTGAAAAAACGGCTCAATGCAAAAGGGGAAAATTTTTACTGGAATCATATCCAGAAATCGCCTGAAAGATGGGGATAACGGTAGAAAACCGCTATCACTCATCCGAATTTGACGCGATTTTTTCGAGAAAAAAATTAAATCCGTATTTCGTACTTGACACCTGGTATATATTTGGCGACATACGGGTAAGAAATGTTTTCATACTATGAGTCTGTATTGATTTTACACGAATGGACACGGCTTTTACAGTTTCAATGAAACCGTTCCTCTTGGATATTTTTTAAATTTCTAAAAATTTTCTATAAATTTCTGTGGAAATTTCGTTTCGAAAAATTTCTTAGCTTGAAATCGCGATTAAAAAATGTGGTGTTGTCGGAAAGTAATTAAAGTGGTTTTATAGTTTGTACAGTAGGAATTATTTCTGTGACGCACGATTTGCACCGCACCCTGGTATGTTCGTTAATTATATTTTTTTCGGCTTCAAGAAGGACTAATTTAAATAGACACCAATATTATGTATGTTTTTTTTCTTTTTTTTCCTCTTTTTCTTAATCCTGCTTCGGAATAAAAACAATTATACATTTTAGATAAATAAAATTAAATGCCGTTCTTTTCTACCCGGTATATTATTGAAATAAAAAATTCTTATTATTAAAGATGAGAAACAATTTTAAACGGAAAAGATGTTTTGTTTGTTCCCATTTTTACTTTTTAATTACTACACTACAAGTAGCTTCGAATATGTGCATTGCGGTGTTAATTTGTTTCCGTTTCTTATCTGTAAATATGGTAGAAGTAATCGCTGACGTTGTTTTTTTTTAAATATGTTTTTGATCATAAACGAAAAAGAAACAAAATGTTCAATAATGTTCAATAATAATATAATCGCTTAATTTCCTGTCCAATAAAAGGTTTTGACCGATATGGGACTTTTTAAAAATGCAATCGTTTCGATAGAGTGTTTCATCTTTCCTTGTTAGGTATTATATACATATATGTAGGTATGAGTGTGATATATATATATATATATATATATAGATGTATATGTATATATATATATGTGTGTGTGAGGGAGAGACAGAGAGAAATACGTTAAATACATTATGACATCTTCTCGGTGTTCTGCAATAAAACAGTCAGAGTAATAAATGAAGCTGAATATAAATTATGATTCTTTGCTCCATTCTTTGAGCATTGCAGTAATGATAACGACAGGCAATTTAGTTTCGTTACTAAATGTGTCTTATCGGCGAACGGGGCTGCCTTGATTTTTCTATTTTTCCTCTTTTCAGCGTTTGCATTGTTTTAACTCAGTTCACTCATTTTTAATGCGATAACTTGGAGCGAGTGAAGGGAAGTGAGGCAGTCGCCCCGTGCTGGAAGTTGTTGGTTATTTGCATTGTATACCACACCACGGATAACTCGCGAAAAAACATTTGAATTCGCTAGGTTGCGGCGCGAACGCTTTTAACTTAATTATTTTCTCGTAAATTAATAATGACCATAAAAAAAAATATGAGAATGGAAATAAAAATTTGGAAATATATCGATAGGCGCTGCGAGAGGAGGCTTCGTAGTTATTTTTCCAGATCGATTTTTAGTAGGGGAGTTTTTATACTTTTGTCTTTTATTTGGTTTCGGAATTCGATTAGCGTTTTTTTGTTTTTTTTCTGTTGGCACAGATTAAACAATTTCCAGCCAGTCTGACTTGAATATTAATTTCTATGGGCGCGCGTCAGTTAACTGTAGTGCAATTGTAAAGGTTGTCGGCACGTGCTATGGGCCGAGCTAAATACAAGAAACACTACTTTGACCCGTTATCTCATTCTTTCTAATACAACTGTTGACGAACTGTGCACTGTTGGAAAGGATTGTATATATTTAATTAGTTCGTCTCGTATAATTGAACTGCAATAGTCTGCACTTTCGAATCATAAGTTCGAACCTCCACACCTTCATAACCAAACGCCTTGTCAGGGAGACTGACCATTAATAGATATGTCTTGTTCTTAATCTGACTAAATAGCGAGTAAGGCAGTGCCGTATTATAGAAAAATTCTCTTTTATTAATATTATTCTGAATATTTCATTAATTAATCTTCCTCGTTGCGAGTGAAAATTATTTCATTTCTCAGCATGTACGGGGGGATATGTAATGTCGACTATCGAAATCGAATTCGCCTGTAATATACTTTTTTCGTGTCACATTATTTCCGAGTGCCTATCCTACTTTTTATATGGTATTATCGTTATCCTTCAATTTATCGCAATATTGACTTTGCATTTCAAATAATCTGATATTTATTACTCGATTAGTTATATAATACGGAAGAGTACATTTCATTTGATTACGTCATTCTTAAAAGAATAAATTTACCGGTTTCGCAGCAATTTCTGTAACAATTTGCTGAATACACACTTTTGCAGCGCAAAAACCTAACACGATTTCTAGATATTTTTATATTACCTGGACGTAATAATGATGTGGTCATTAATGTTAATCACAGCCTTACCCTTGTTTTCAGGCAGGTAATATGAAAAAGCCGTTAAAAAAAAGGTATTACGAAATATCGTTATAAAATATATAACTGAAGTTGTAATAGAAATTGCTATGCATAAACCGTAATACATATACATATATGTATGTATTTTTTTTTTAAAGAATGACGTAGTAGTTAATTGCAATGTACTCTTCTTCTATAGGTATTTTAAAAGAACTATCATCTGAGGGTTCCGGTGTTCCCTATGCCGAAATCCGCGAAGGATTTAGTTTCATATTTCGTCTTTCTGTATACCGGTTTAAAAATTAAAAATTATTTCAATATTAATCGAATAGTCAGAAATAAATACGAGTTAAGAACACACACTCGAATAATGAATGGCGCGCGGAACATTATATTTACTCGCTAAGGTTTAGTGAACGAGTTTCGTGCAAAACTTCCGTAGTGAATATACATATGTATGTGTGTATTATGTATGTACGTACGTATAAGTGTACGTAAATGGCCACCATTTCAGTATTACAGGATGATGAAGGTTTGGATTTTAAATGTCTTCGCGACATTATTAAAGGTTCTGTATTGTAAAGATCCGCAGGGTATCTTCCTGTATCTGTATAATGCATCCGTGATTGTTACACGTTTCGATTTCTTTTAAAATGGAATTATTCGCTCGGTTTATTTTACTGTTAATAAAAGAACTCGTCGAAAAATTCCCATACATATTTTCGTTGTATGTATATACATACACAATAGAGTTATATAGAATAATCGTACAATGCGAAATTTTATTATTTCATACGCTTAAAATGTCGTTGAGCGTTCGGTAGCCTGGACGTCTCATCCAGAGTATTATCCTTGTCGTATTGAGTGAATATCGGAACAACATCGAGTTTGATGGATAATTAATCTGAATTTTAAGACGAATTTATCGCTCGCACATGACTGCATGTATCAAAAAATTAAGACTAGTTCCGGCGGCTTCTGTTTGCAAACAACGACGTCTGATTCGTTGTGCATCATGTATTATAACATACTGCAAGGATTTCGCCTGTTTTATCTTCAAAGTATAGAGCGTCGATGTAATGCTGCGTGAGCTGTTTAGGTTCGTGCATCAGTGCTTCATAGGTCACCGATGGTCGTTCAGTTGTGCTCACTTCGAAGCCTTTAAAATGTCTCAACACTTCGGTTAATTTTTTAACGTTGTAATTCGTTCCGCCTGGGCTTGTTGTCCGATGTCGAGATTGTTAAAACTAATGTTGTTGATATTTGAAGGTAAAATAAAAATCTATAAGCAAACAAAAAGGTTGATTTAAAAATTCTTCTCTTAACAAATTTAATTCTTGGAAAATAAAAATCTAACTTTCATTACATTCCTTATACCTTAGAAATAATTTATACTTTTACATTCATATAAAATCAGCTTTTCAAAAAATAATATTATGTCTATATGTGTTGTTAAATCTCATAAAATTTATTAACTATTAACTCAAACTTAATACTACTAATTTTTTTCGACAATTTCTTTTCAGTTAGCGTTTATTCCTTCAGTTTACCGTACAAATTACACAATACTTTATTAAGCTTTTATCGCTTTAAATTTTAACTTTCAAGTATATTATAAATTATTTTAAATTAAAATTTACAATTTTTCCATTATTATAACGTCTAAATATTAAATCTGATAAATTGATTACATCACTACTATTTTAAAATTTTTCTTAGATAGCTTTTGCAAATTGATACGTCCTTTTTCCTTAAACAATTTATATATTTTTGAGGTATGTTTATTTTAGATCTCTATGTTATTTCTATCATCATCGGCATTACATATCTGTAGGGGTAGTTTTATTAGTCGTGTAAGGTTTATATTATATTTGCATCAGTATCGCCATATTATTCTTTTGTACTTTTGTTAGCAATCGTTACTATTAGTCTGTTATTATTTCATACCTTATAATTAGTTTGCATATTATAATTGAAGCTTACGCGCCAATTGCATAGGGCTAAGTAGGGCTAAGTAGGATATTTATCCTACCGGGGTATATATGTGATTATTTTTATTTTTATTCTACCTAGGTACTATATTACATTATTTTTATATCACAATGTTTAATTTAAACCAAGCAGTGTCTATTGTCGAAGAACGTAAAATAAAATATGCAAACTTGGGCTACCTAATTATGTTAAATTTTGAATTATATACATTAAAAAAAAAGTTTTTTTTAAGGATATTTAGATTTTTATATTACCATAGACGATGCGCGTTTAATAATACTTCTGTTACTCGCGCTAACCGAGCGCATAGACGACTTTAAGCTTAAGTTTTAGTTTACCCATACAGTTTATTATAAAGGGTAAACATTAAATAAATATTTTATTTAATATTTATTCTTAAAATGTTCGTTGTTTCATAATTATTTATAAGCTTTTTTATTGTTTTTCGCTTATTCCACTCCATATTTAACCTTGAAGAAAATATTTCCGTAACCACACCGAATTTCCTAAGATAATAATCCCCATAGTTAACTTTTATTTTTAGTAGCTCATTTCATCTGAAGTACGAATCATTATTTTCGATTGTCAGTCCGATCGATAGGACTGGTTTAATGAACTATAACGAAACACCGTGCGAATTTAAAATTTTTATTGTAAATGATGTGTTAACAAGCGAAAAAATATAAAAACTTCTTAAGATGAACAACATTCTACCGTGCATGTATGTCTGCGATATATTTTTTTGTTAGAATTTGATTAAAGCAATAACATTTTTTAAAACCGAGAACATTATATTCAGCTCTAAACTTTTAGTTCAACAATTTTTATATTTAATATCATTTAATTTTTACATACAAGTACGGTTTCACAATCAGACATTTTTTTCCCCCTAGTAATTGACAAGTTAATAAATTAAATTAAACATACGTTAAATATTTTAACGGGAAAACAAAAATTACGAAAAAATTTGAATCTCTCTGCATCTTAAAAAAGTCTCGGCCGTGGTTTACTCTGATTCGACGAAAACATTTTAAACGAATATTATATCGATAATTTAAGGACAAAATAATATCTTTTTATTATTTTCGACAATTATCGCAATTTTACCACTATTTATTTACTTTTCTTTTCTTTTTTTTTTTTTTCGTAATTGCCACCTATCGAGTACATATTTCAAAAAAAAGGGGGGGGGGGGCAGGACGTAAACGTTTATAATTCTCCGATGAAGAACGTTCTGACAGACATCGTGTTAGGAATGTTTTGTAAATTTCATGGTGGTAACTTAGAATAAAAGACAAAATTTGGAAATGTGTAAATGTACATCTGAAGAAACGTACGCTAGAAAAAATTAAACGATCTACGAGAGGACGACTCTGCTGGTTATTTGCCAGTTAAATGCGAACAAATTTACCTTTTGAATCTTAAAAAGAGCCATTTTCGAAAATTGTTGTCATTGACGGTATCGGTTTATCTAAACCGATTGGTGGATTTAAATATTTCTTGCAAATAAATAAATTTTTAGATTGTGAATATTTTACAACAATTTATTTACACTCGCTTCTTTCGATACTCCAGGTTAGGAAGTATTTTAACACGGTTTATTGAACAAAAAAAAGGGCGCAGTTCGTGATTGGGGAGCGAAGCAGGGGGCAAAGCCTCCTTCTCAAAGTTTTTATATATAAAAAACGAACGAAAAAAAAAATATATTTTTTTTTTAAATGAAAAAAAGTTAATTTTGTACTATTCGGAACATTTAAACATCGTTTGCCTTTTTTTTTTTTTCCGACTAAAACTAACTTAATTTTTCGGTCCACTTAATCTCTGTTTCCCGGCGAAAGAATTTTCGTCTTACCGATCAGTGCGGAAGAATCATAATTTTCGGTGATGCTATTTGTATTTACGGGCGCATGAATATTTTTTCATTTTTCGACATAATGCAGCAAATACTTTCTATGTATGCACACCGATATTAACCGTATTTGTGCGTGTGTGTGCGCGAGCGCGCTGGTATGGGTCTGCTGTGATTTTTTCGATTTATGTTCCTAATCAGAGACGCCCGAGTTATTTTTCGCACGTATTTTTAGCCCTGTCGTTCTTCTTTGTTACACTACTGTTTTTTCAGTGCGACATCAGATTAAGCCAGAAATTGCAGGAAACAGTAGCAGCTGGTCTGGTTCGACAGTATCTCCGTAATGTGTACTTGGATCTCTTCTTGCATTTACGTTGTATTCCGATGCTGCGGCCATATGGGATCGTTTGCAGCTGCCTATCGTTACCCTGGTACCTGCGACTGGATCCTAACCGGGCGAAACTTTTCTTCGGTTTTATTGACACGGACAGATTCTGTCGTATACGCATTATATTGCGAGCACTCACCTGTTCACTAATCAAGTCCTTGACTGGTTTACCTGTTGAGCCAGATTCCGGCTGTCGTCGCCGTCGTGTGCAGTATGGCACAAATTCACGGTTATTGGGACACCAGACGGCGTTACGTTCCGAGATGGTAGAACGACTTAATTAAATTAGTAATAATTTCATCTTCTTTCGACGAACCGGTTTTTAATCGAATTATACTTTGAAGCTGGTAGGCACGCTTCTGCTTTTCTTCAGCGGTTACGAATGTTATTACCTTTATAGTGTTGTGTTCCCTGTTTATGCAGTTCTAGCGTTAACGAGTGTGACCAGCGCTGCGTCTGCTGTGCTAACGGGAAAAAACATGCGGGCGATATTGTTTCAGGTGAGCCGGAAGATATGTTCAATAAAGCTATCTTGAGCGAGTAGATGATGCAGTATTATTAAGTTCAAAAAGCTGTTTTTCCTCGACACAGATTCTGCATTTAGAGGAATATCAGGTCACCTACGAACAAGGTGAGTTGTAACTTTATACAGAAAAGTGATGTCTGTTCCGGAAGAAGGAAGTTCTGTGCAGCCGTGGAAAATATTTCCCCGACATGATGTGCGAAGAATGCTTTCAGCCTTTAAACGTTTGCGCCTGCTTTTAAAATATTCCTCGCAATTTGTTCCAAAAGTGATTACTCGCGTTTTGTCACTTTTCCCCCAGTCTATTTAAATTTCTGCTAAAGTTGTGCATTTTCGAAATTTTCTTTTCCATTTTCACGACTCTACTTCCGAAAGGAATGTCTGGTCAATATACCGAGGGAGATACGATTGAAATTCTGTTTTTTAATTTTCATATTTTGAAAGTTTATTACTTATCTTAAAAGTAAGGAAACAATTTCAACTACTAATGGAGTAGGCATTATAATAAAACTTTATTCTAGAATATCGAATGTAAAAGTGTGTATAGAAGAAAAGCTACATACGAGAGAAAAGAATAATTATTCTGCTTTTAAAGGAAGTTGTAAACAAAATGTTTTTGAAAAAGTTACTCGAATAGTGGAAATATGAAAATGATATAATAGATGGCATTGTATTATCTCGTTTTTTAATTAGACAGTAGGTGACGTCTAACTTATGATTAGATTAATATAGCCGGGAGTATAAAAATATAAATGAATGTATATGGAGTATAGGGAGCAATTTCTTTAGAAATTAAGAATTATCTTGAGACTGTGTTGTTAAAAAATTATGTTTACGATTTACAAACTGATATAGTAATAATAATAATAATATTTAATAATTGTAATCGTAATATATGCATGTAGGTGTATTTTATTTTTTTGTTTTTTCTTGGCACGTTAGCCAAAAGCATACGCTTAAAAATAAAAAGAAGAAAAAGAGCATTTTGAGTTAGTTTCAGATGTTGACAATATATAAAGGGGAACCGATAGCCGGAATGATGGATGGAAGCGGAAAGACAGAATATAAGTTGTACAAAAAGATATAGGGGAATCTCGTACTTTAATAAGCGGGAATATAGAACAGAACGCTCGACAAAAAAGAATAAATATTTATATAAGATGTGATCGGCATTGCGGATGCCACTACTTCATTTAGACAAAGAAGGGAAAAGCTGAACAGAAACCCGGAGAATCGGGAAACTGAAGGAAGATTACATTGAACAGATAGATAAAAAGAAGGCTCGTTACGAACGGAGAAATTTGATACAAGAATCTAAGACGGAATTTTTTGATAAAAAAGAAGTGAGAGGAAGCAGCAACCGAAGCCAGTGCACCACCTCATTACCTCCAATAATGCTGTGTGTTTGGTAGTCTACAGCAAATCAACACGGAGAAGCGAGAAAAAAGAAAACGGTTAAGACATGCGCGACGCGAATGATAAAATCAGATGAGTGATCACGAAGGGGGAACAAATCGCTAGCCAGAAATAATTAAGTAATCGGAAGAAGAAAGACTATTAAAGGAAGTGAAAACAATGGAAAACAAAATAGTTATTAGTTCGTTTATAGAGGTAGAACAGAAAGAAGGAAGACGAAATGACTTTGAAAAGTTAGAATCCGAAGTGATGAACGATTCCCTGTAGTATCAGTGAAGATGGCTACGTGTGAGGGAAATTTCGAACTGATTTGTTACCGCTTATTGTTCTTATCTCTGTTAAATGGCAAAATATGTTCTGTGATTCCTTAAGCGTATTGATGTTCTCTTATGTACTCCATTGAGAACTGTAAAAAAAATAATATTGTGCTCCATCAAACGATGGACCTAGGTTTTTTTATATCTCGTTCTGATGCTTTCTTCCAATTCTTTTTATTAATACTTAATGATGCTTAATTGTAGTAATAATAATAATAATAATAATAATAATAATAATAATAATAATAATAATCACGCTAGAGGGCCCTTTTAGACCATCTATTTACCAGTTTCCTTTTTTTTTCTTTCCTGTACATTAATGTATGCGAAGTCTAATATGTAAGCACTCCCTGTGTATGGGTGTTTGTCAAGAAAGTATCGGGAATTGTTAAATAAAACGAACAATTTTTAATTTTCATCCAAATTTATTTTGTCACCTTCAAAATAACATCCATTCGAAGCGATGCACATATGCCAACGCTTTTTCCACTCGGCAAAGCACTTCTGACAGGCGGTTTCCGGGATGGCCTTTAGCTCTCGCGTCGCATTCGTCTTGATGTCATCAATCGAATCGAAGCGCATTCCCCGTAGCGGAAATTTGAGTTTTGAGAATAGGAAGAAGTCGCAGGGTGCTAAATCTGGTGATTACGGCGGTTGTTCGATGATATTTACCGAGTGTTTGGCCAAAAACTCATTCACAATTATGGCTTTGTGAGACGGCGCATTATCGTGATGGAGAATCCAAGAATTGTCGACCCACAAATCGTTACGTTTACGACGGATAGCCTCTCTCAAACGTCTCAAAACACTTAAGTAAAACTCTTTGGTGACTGTCTGTCCGGCTGGCACATATTCATAGTGTACCACGCCTCGAATATCGAAGAAAACAATCAACATGATCTTCACTTTCGATCGGCTTTGGCGAGGTTTTTTCGGCTTTGGCGCGCCAATTGGCCGCCATTCGGACGATTGCTGGTTCGTAAGCGTGTCGTACTCGTACACCCATGTCTCGTCACCAGTAATTATCTTTTCCAAGAAGGTAGGATCCAAATTGGCTCGATCCAGCATGTCTGCAGCTACCTGTTCTCGGTACTTTTTTTGAAAGAAATTCAGGTCTTTCGGAACAAGCCGAGCCGCAACGCGTTGCATACCCAATTTTTCGTGCACAATCGTACGTACGCTCTCGTGTGACATGCCCAATCCATGAGCCATCTCTCTCAAGCTCACATGACAATTTTCAGCAACGATTTCCTTGATTTTATCGACGTTATCATCGGTCACACTCGTTGAAGGCCGTCCAGAGCGAGGCATGTCTTCGACCGTCTCCCGACCATCCTTGAACGCTCTGTACCACTCGTAAACCCGCGTTTTTGATAAAGCAGATTCACCAAAAGCCTTCTGTAACATTTTCAGTGTATCGGCACAAGAAATTTCGTTCGAAACACAGAATTTAACACAAGTACGTTGTTCAATATTTTCACTCATTGTAAAACTTCGACAAAACACTTCAAGGTCGACTGATTTTAACAGCTGCTGTAAACACACTGGTTGACAGATCGCGCTAAAAATAGGCATCATAATACAAAACAGTTGTACCAACCTGGAAAAAAAAAATTATCTGCCTAGCTATTACCCGGGAGATTTAAATTGACAATTCCCGATACTTTCTTGACAGGGTGTATACTTGTATTTACGTCGATTGATATATTTTATTTTTATTTTTTGGTTTAATACGTTCGATTTAGGTAGTAAGAATGATTAACTGTAATTTTATTTATTAGAATAAACGATAATAAGAATGTTGGGCACTCACACAACGGGAAAATTTGCCCAGTGCGACCCACAACTTATTTATTTATAATGAAAAAAAAAGGGGGGAGGGTTTTTTGTTTTCTACAGATTTCCACAAAAGCTACCAGACCCAGAGTTTAAATATTCTTTCGCCGTTTAGCTACTCTATTCCAGATGATTATAGATTATGAAACGTTTAGAACCTTTGCGGTGATTAACTATTATAAATAATTTGCGGACAACTGCGTTTAGACCGAAACGTCGTTGTATTTTTGGAAACAAATATAGTACATTTTCCAAATGCAGTTGTCCGCAAATTATTTATATAGATTATGATTTCAAAAAAATTAAGGTTCCTGAGAAAATTCGATATGTCCAAAAAAAAATTTAGCAAAAAATTGTTTACCGCGGGAAATACAAATTTTAGATAAAATGAAAAGAAGAAACTATTAATTTCTAGAAAAAGTTTTCTTTCTTAGTTTATTTTTTACGAAGAATAATGGAGAGAATCGTTAGTTGACCGAAACTTTTGACTTCCATTAGATCACGAGACAGATTTTGATTATAGAATGAGAACTTTTAAACGCGGCGCTCCTATCCTGTCTATCTGTTCATGTTGTTGAACGGATTCTGTCCCGATTTTTAGAAGTGTCCGGGAGTAAAGAATCTACAGAAGTTTCGAGGAGATTAATAAGAGAGAAAGGAATAGGTAAAAAATTAAACGGGTTTTAATATTGAGCAATGGGCGGGGGGGACCGTGTTTGGTTTCATAATTATTTGAATTCCCGTACAAAAATTCAGTTATCAATTCGTTAATTTGTTTAATCACTATTATTATTATTAATTCATTATTATTATTATAAAAATGCGCTGAAATTTATTATTATTATTGATATTTTATTATATACACATAAACGTATATATTTAAACTAGAAATAATAATAACATTTAAATACTAATAATAATAACAACAATAATCAAAATAATAAAAAAAGAAGTAAGAAAAAATACTATTCCACAATCTTACTACTCCGCGCAATTTTAATTTACTTAGTCTTAGCGTAACCGCGTATATGAAATATGATTTAACAATCTAATTTTATTCTCGCCGAATTAAAAGAGAAATTGATTAAAATTAAAAGTGGAAAATGGCCAATGAAAACCCCGATAATTTCGTTCGCGAATAAGTGAACGAACTTAATCGTGTTTATTTTGAATCGTTTTCAATTAGCGGTATGATAAAACCGTCGTCAGCGAATTAAGAACGAATACGTGGGTAGAAGAATTATGAGGAAAACAGGATTCGGTAAAAATGCTAAAAAGGATTAAAAAGGTGTCGCGGGGAGGGTGGATGCGCGAATTTTTAATTAGTGCAATACGGTAAACTTTTGTCGTCAGCAGCGAGAAGGTACCTCTAGAGCGGCGTTGTTGTACCGGCTTCGGCCAGTAGCGGGTCCTTTGATGAAGTAAACTTATAATCCTCTCAAAATAAAACGTATGATGGCGCCCACGGTGCTCTGGGGTCTCATCCATTATTATTGCGATTTCGTATTCCGAGCGCGACGACATCGAGATGATTTTAATTCGATACTTCCGCAAACACGAGCCTCTCCGCGTCTCGTTCGTCTGGCAGAGCCGTTTTGAGACAATTTTTTTTCTCCTTTTGTTTCGTCTTCATTTCGTCGCGAAAAATACACTTACCCGATTTCCGGTTAGTCGATAATTCTTTTTTTTGTTTCTTTTTTTTGTTTCTTTTTTTTTCCCCTTTTCTATTCTGAGAAAGTTTCTTTGAACTTGTCGTCGACGTTTCCACTTAATTAAACTTTTCATTCTTCCTTTCTTCCCGTCTCTCTCGGTTCGTTAATCGCGGCCAACAAGATGCGTATACTCGTGTTCCGTTAGAACCGCGTCTTCTCTGCCCCCCCCCCCCCTTCCCTAGCTTAACTTATAATAAAATTCAAATTTTATAAAATGCGGATGTCGCTTTTAAATTTGTTTAGCTCGGCAGTTTCTGGAGGATTGTTCTACGAGAAAAGGTAGCGAATACACAGACGGAAAATGATGTTTTTTTCTTTTCAAAAAAGCTAGTAGCCCATTCGCAACGAACTCTATTAATAATGCCATTTAAAATATCGCGCGCCAGTTAACCGATGCGTTACGATAAGTGAGAAGATAGTCGATTTAAATCCTCTCTCACCTGCCTTCGTTATCTATCCGATTCGAATAAATTTTGTGGCGCCCTGTTATAGAAAATATACTTTTCCTCCCGACGTACACAATTTGCCCGGATAAAAATCAAATTTTTTTTGTCTTACGTTATTTTTTGTTTTTATGTTGTAATTAATTAAGGCCGATGTACAAAACTTTCACAAATCCGATAAATTGAAGAAGGAAAAATGGAAAAGAGTTAGATAAGTTATTAGCAACTCCAATTAGCAGATTCAAGAAGGATTTTGTTTTCTGTTGTTCTTTCTAAAAACGGCCTTGTTAACAAAAATATTAGTCCAAAAATTGGACAGAAGGGGAAAAAAGGTTACGTTCTTACGAGATACATTTGAGGATGGAGATAAAAATCAAACGGACCGAAATAATTATGAAAATTATAAAAAAATGAAGTGCTGTAACGAGCGGCGATAGATGCTGGAAGGAGACTAACCCACTACTGAGATAAGAACGATTGTCGAAGTATCCGGAAAATCGAAGACGCGGGAATGCGAATAGAGAGGACTGATTAAAATTGAAGAGGAATAGGAAGTTGAACCAAGTCTGGAATGCGAGGAAAGAAGTGCAAAATCGCGGGTTGCGAGTTGGAATTTACTCGTTCGATGATTGTAGCATTAGAATCATCGCGAGTGGTGTGGTTAATGTATGCGCGCCTTGCTATAACGTTTTTTGTTCTTGGAAATCAGCCGGATTGTTTTCCAGAAAAGTCAGCCTTGTTACATCGATGGCGCGTATAGCGTCCTCTTTTGTTTTAGTTCCAGAGTTAAGTAAATGGTCCGAGCTGGATTGACTGCTGGACCTATTAGCTGCTAAAAAGTTGTTCTTCGGCTCCTATCTTCATCTTTCGCGAGTCGTTGAGTCGTCGAGTCTCGTTGAATCATCGAATCGCCGGCTAGTTGAATCGTTGAGTAGTTTTTGTCATGTTTCATCGCGACCCTTGAACATCGTATTTCTTCTGCTGTCTGCTGGAAAATTTCAACGAAAACTCGGTACAGTGAATTTCAAAGTTTTGTTGTCGACCACTCTTCTTGTCCGGCAGTTCACATGGTCGCCGCGGTGCAGTTCGATCGAGATGGTTCGCATTAAAATCGTGCAACGAATTTCCAGAAGCTGTCTGTCGAGAATGTTATCAACTTTAATGGATATTGCTTCTCGGGTAAAACACGGTTTTCGAACTTAATGAGAACGTCTTACACTAATGCCCTTTTATTGCATAATGACCTTAACGATGTGTACCAGCCGCCTCGTAATAGCGTTTTAAGTCCGTTTTATAACGACCGTCTTATTTATTATTCATTACAACGCCATCATCATCATCGTGTCATCACTATTATCGTTAACGTTTTTTTTTTTTTTATTATTTCTTATTGTTAATTCTGTTCTGACGATATTGGTAATATCCGTTTTATGATTGAATACAATTTTTTGGTCTTCTTACTTTAAGAAAAAAAAGAAAGAAGGAAACAAAAATGATTTAGAGATTATGAAGTAATTTCAATTTTTTCTATCGCAAAAAGAATAATGTATTTAAGAAAATAGTGATTCTTTTATGTCATTTGGGCTAAATTAATATTAAATTCACTTATTTTACACAGATTACTGCTAAAATTCCATATTTTCTTATATTTTTAGTATTTTCCAAAAGAGTGCATGTTAAATTTTCACATAAAAATAGCGTTATTTCTTGATAACATTTATATTATATTATATTAAGACAGTTGTAAAATATTCTTAGTTAATTCTTCTGTATAGTATGTTGGTAATTACTTATTCCATAATTATTACATACCTGTATTAGTATGCATAGGAATGAATTATATAATGACAAAATCGTATATTTTATTTACAATGCTCATGTTTCGGACAAGTCTTTCGTAATATTATTTCTATGCTAAGTTTTCCTCATATTTAGTAACAGAGTTCATATGACGAGAACGTTAATGTTGCAATATAGTTAAAATCATGTTCAAGAATATGTATATGCATTTCGAATGTTTTCTAACTTTGTTTATAATCGTCATAACTTAAGATGTTATAGTTTAAATTTTAACAGTTTTAAAACTTCAATAACATTAATTCAGAATTAATGTATTATGCATTTCTGACTTCTGGTTCCAGTTTAAAATATTATTATTTGAGCGATTTAGTTATTATATATAATTTTTATGAGTATTGCAATATTTAATTTCCGATAAAGAACCTAAAATTTAAATTATCGCCTTAAATGCTGTGATATAATTTCATTCTACGAATTTTCATCTCCACACAAGCGTAACGTAAAATGAATTTTAATCTCGTCTTATTTCATTTATTTTTACACTCCAACTTATTGTATTAATGAATATTAAATTGCATATATGTGTAATGTGTATGTACATATTAATAGTATATATATATATGTATATAAAGAAGAAAAGGAAAAAATAAAAAATAATAGGATTGAATGAAAATTAACTGATAATTCGTTTAGTTCATTCTGTTATTAGTAAATTACGCAAACTTTGTCATTATTATTTTTATATCGTTTTTGGGTAATTATAACAGAAATATTTATTAAACCGGATTTGACTAATATTGCACAATTTTCCTAGTAACGAAATTTTATTACTTTAATAATATCTGAATAATTGTTACACCGTTTTTATTAAGTTGATTTTAAATGGGTTTTTTTTTTAAAAGAAATTTTACTTTTAGTCTTAAGTGTTAAATGTGATACGTGCTTCAATTTACTTCGTAAATTTATAATCAAGGTAAGGTAGACGTTATTTCAGAACCTCAAAGATAAAATTAATCTTTTTATGTTGAATATTCAGAGTTTACGTAGACATTTTGATGAACTAAATGTATAACTAAACATGTGTGAAATTGAGTGTGATATCATTATCTCACTTATAAATCAAATTTTCTAAGCTTTGTCTTAAAACATGAGGCGATAAATTTAAAATTTCCGTATTCCAAAGTAAAACTAGAGCGGGATGATAATATTGATGAACTTCAATTTATTTAAAACCAGGATGAGAGCACAGGCAATATATATATATGAGAGTTTTATTTTTCAATAAACTCGCTGAAGTCTTGAAAGTATATTTAGAAAATTATAAAAAGCGACATAGGAAAATATTGACTTCTTTAAACGCGGAATCTGGATTACTTAATCGATAAAATTTACCTTTTATTTACTGCATAAGTATAGTTATATTAAGTTTTAATTCAAATTGTCACTTGTTCAAATCTGCGGTATATTTAATGTTGTTACATAATATTAATACGTTTCAATAAGGAAAATTTGATATGACTTTAGTCCAAATGAGATAAAAAGAATTATCACGCCGACTGTCAGACTTACGATAATATTTTTTTGATCTAATAGAAAATACACCCTGTCAAGAAAGTATCGGGAATTGTTAAATAAAACGAACAATTTTTAATTTTCATCCAAATTTATTTTGTCACTTTCAAAATAACATCCATTCGAAGCGATGCACATATGCCAACGCTTTTTCCACTCGGCAAAGCACTTCTGATAGGCGGTTTCCGGGATGGCCTTTAGCTCTCGCGTCGCATTCGTCTTGATGTCATCAATCGATTCGAAGCGCATTCCCCGTAGCGGAAATTTGAGTTTTGAGAATAGGAAGAAGTCGCAGGGTGCTAAATCTGGTGAATACGGCGGTTGTTCGATGATATTTACCGAGTGTTTGGCCAAAAACTCATTCACAATTATGGCTTTGTGAGACGGCGCATTATCGTGATGGAGAATCCAAGAATTGTCGACCCACAAATCGTTACGTTTACGACGGATAGCCTCTCTCAAACGTCTCAAAACACTTAAGTAAAACTCTTTGGTGACTGTCTGTCCGGCTGGCACATATTCATAGTGTACCACGCCTCGAATATCGAAGAAAACAATCAACATGATCTTCACTTTCGATCGGCTTTGGCGAGGTTTTTTCGGCTTTGGCGCGCCAATTGGCCGCCATTCGGACGATTGCTGGTTCGTAAGCGTGTCGTACTCGTACACCCATGTCTCGTCACCAGTAATTATCTTTTCCAAGAAGGTAGGATCCAAATTGGCTCGATCCAGCATGTCTGCAGCTACCTGTTCTCGGTACTTTTTTTGAAAGAAATTCAGGTCTTTCGGAACAAGCCGAGCCGCAACGCGTTGCATACCCAATTTTTCGTGCACAATCGTACGTACGCTCTCGTGTGACATGCCCAATCCATGAGCCATCTCTCTCAAGCTCACATGACAATTTTCAGCAACGATTTCCTTGATTTTATCGACGTTATCATCGGTCACACTCGTTGAAGGCCGTCCAGAGCGAGGCATGTCTTCGACCGTCTCCCGACCATCCTTGAACGCTCTGTACCACTCGTAAACCCGCGTTTTTGATAAAGCAGATTCACCAAAAGCCTTCTGTAACATTTTCAGTGTATCGGCACAAGAAATTTCGTTCGAAACACAGAATTTAACACAAGTACGTTGTTCAATATTTTCACTCATTGTAAAACTTCGACAAAACACTTCAAGGTCGACTGATTTTAACAGCTGCTGTAAACACACTGGTTGACAGATCGCGCTAAAAATAGGCATCATAATACAAAACAGTTGTACCAACCTGGAAAAAAAAAATTATCTGCCTAGCTATTACCCGGGAGATTTAAATTGACAATTCCCGATACTTTCTTGACAGGGTGTACATATTAATAATAAAGGAAGCCATAGTTTTACGTTTTAAATAGTCGGGTTACTGATTTTAATATACCATTTAATCTGAATAAAAATAGTTTCATTTTAAAATTGAAAAATAAAAAAAAAGTTATCGATTAATTGCTGGAGATATTTCAATTTGGAACTGCCGTCGAGAATAGATTATCTTTATTACGCTTTTCACATGTCTACTTATGATTTTTCGATGTAATGTTTTTTTAGTGATTTCTATATTTTTTTCATGAATATCTTTTGTCGTATAAAACATAATTATTTTCCGTTTAGAAATATTTCACGAAACACGATTTGCGAGCCGTCATAAAAAGTTGTGCTGCTTTTAGCCAGTTAAGTTATTAATATCATTTTTTTTCTATAACTGTTTATTAGTGGCACTTACCGGAGTTTTTAACTTTATAGACTAATGCCCGTCGGCAAAGTATATTTTTTATTTATTTATTCTTTTTTTTTTATTATCGCCAAATAGTTTCTCGTCACCCCTTCTGAAACTCTTTCGCTGTTTTAGCATGCCCACACTGCGATATTTCACAACTTCTTATCTCGATGGCTGCTTTCTGATTTTCTGGTGATGTATTTTTTGATCTGTCCCGTCTATGGAAAAGCGTAGCACCTCGCTTTGTTAGGAAAAGATGATTAATTTAAAAGAAAGTAATGGAATTGAATAAAAAATAAGCGGCTTTAAAATAGTTTCTAGAATAATTCTATATCAGTTGGAAAGAAAATAGACAGAGATCTTTGTAATATGTGAGCAAATTTCATCGGTGCATATTATAATGTTCATTTTTCACTGTTTATATCTCAGATTCGAAGAATACGCGATGTTTTTATTATTATTTCTATGCTGCGTGTGCGTACAGAATATTGTCGCAAATGATTGAAAGCTTAAGTGGCGTCCGTTTTTGAAACACTTTGTCGCTTGTTGGCGGCGCATACTTTGTTTTTTCTTTACTATTGTGTTTTATATTTCAATACAATAGTGAGTTAGTAGAGGCGTTCCAAGTTCGACTAGCGTTGAAATACAGAAATCAGCGGCAATCGAAAGTTTAGTACATTCGGCAACAAAAGAGTAAAGTTTAAAAAATGGCACTAAATACCTTATATGCTCTTTGACGATGGTGTTTAAAGCCCCCTCCCCCCAAAAATAAATATATATATATATATATATATATCTATACTCTTCCCACGCTATAGTTGGAATAAATTACTGAACCTCACGAAACGTTTATATGATTTTATGTATAACATAGAAATATAGATAAGATGCTAGTTCGGGAGTAAACTGATCAAAAGCTGAGAGAGCTGAACCGAGAAACAAAAATATAATAGTGATAAAGAAAGAAAATTTGAGGACAACCAAATTTTCAAATTTCGCCGAATGCACCCTCAGAATTAAATTACGATACGTTATGAAATACAGATGTCTGTGTTGTGTTCAAAAGGGAAAGGTTCGAAGGTGAAAATGTTTATTCGATCGGGTTTTATCGGAAATTAGAGCATCAGGATTACAATATCGTTGGCGCTTCGTGAATACACGTTTTTGTTAGCACGCCAAGAGTGAACTAATAGATGAACAAAAATCGCATTTTAAGAATAACGGGGAAAAAAGTAGTTGGACCGAGCGAAATGTGCGAATAAATTATCGGGGCGTGTGTAATTATTTAGGATGAGGCCGGCGGTTCTTCTGTAGCGCTATGCTCGGTGTCAGAGATAGGACTTTATGAACGACGGAAGAAGGCGATGCGGAAAAAAAAAGCGGCATTTGTTGGGGTTGATATAATCGTTGCAATAATTGCTCGATAGGCAATTTATTCCGTGACGACGACGAAGCGCCGTCCGAGAATGCCTTTTTTGTTCCGTTCTTCGAAGAATAAAAATAGGGATAATTCAAAGGCCTACACCCTCACGTAGCGGACTGATGAAAATCGCCTCTCTTGTCTTGTCCGTTATATTTGCTCGTCGCATTCATATCGACCACTACTTACTACCCCGACTAACCAGCGAGCCGTGGAACTACTTCGGCCGGCCTAGAATTTCATTTGTTTACCAGGGCGCGCGTCGGCTGCCGAATCAAGCAAGAGACATACCGAGGTAGCGCGGCCGCCTAAAGGATGAATTGTATATCGTCTCCGTTCGAGTACCATAATTTTCTCCGGCAAACGGCCTCAATCGAGTGTCTGATGGCTGTTATTCCAGGCTATTTCTCACTTCCAGCACCCTCGCGTTCGCCGACCCATCTTTATCGCGCTCCGCTAGCAATAATTTATCGTTATTGTTGACTATTTCTGAGCGAGAGAAGCACGAAGCTGAGTGGGCAAGAAGTAAAATTCGACTATTCTATGTTGCAGTACCGCGAAATGACTGGTACTTTGCCGGCGTCGATCGCACTGCATTAAATTTATTCCTCATCATCGTTTGGTCGACGTTTTATTTTCGTGTTTGCCGCATTGAAACTCCTGCGGAAGCGCCTGGTTGCGCGCTGTTATCCTAAGTATCTAATTAAATTCATCCTTCTGTCGGTGTATCGGCTTTTTCAGTTCTCAGACACTGTATCGGTCCTTCTGCGATCACCCTTTCTTTTTCTCCTTGCATCATGCTACTCGAAGGAAGTACCGATGGAATTAGTTTTCGATCCGTCCGCTAATTCCCCCCCCACCCCCCACCAGCATATGTTTCTCTGTCTGCATCTCATCAGTGTTTCGAAACTATTTTAATCTGTTGCCCGTGATACGTGACGCTTATGTTTATTCTCTTGCCATACTGGATAAAAATCCTTTATACGCGCGATAATCCAGAATACTAGAGCTATTAAGCAGCATATATGTATAAGAATTCATATTTTCACGAGCAACCAAACATAAAAATGGTGTAACACCTGTGAAAGTGAAGTAGTCTAAATTTTTGAGTTTATATAGAAAACTGCACTGAAAAAGTTTCCGTTTGAAAAGAAGATATTTTACCAACTTGCGAATATAATTAAATTTAAAACGGCGGTTCCTTAGCATTTACACAATTTCTCTAGGATTTCTAGTTTTTGCGCGGTAATTAATTTATCGAAATCACGTTTCTCGTCAAAATCAGCGATGGCCGTTGTAGTTTCCAAAACAATTTATTTCCACAATATTTACTTTAGTAAAAATTTTCGGGCTCCGTTGATTTCAAAAGTTTTTGCCTTCTAAAATTTCGGCTTACAACGTATTAAAAGGTACTGTTTTTGTTTTTTTTTTAGTACTTTTTGCAAGTTTTCTTTGAAACAATTTTGAAACTTTAATACAGCGCGGATTTTATCTACGGTAATTTTTTTTTAAAGATTAGTATTTTCGGAAATTGCGTTTAAGAAGAAAGAAGAGTAAATATAGAGCCCTTCCTAGGAGTTAAGATTGAATAATAATGGTGGTCCATATATTCTCCTAATACTCTACAAATCCATTACTCGTTCCAAACTGGACTACTGCTCCTTCTTATACGGCAATGCCTAAAACTCTCTCCTGCGCAAACTTGATCGAATCCAAAACTCCTATCTTCGACTCTGCATTGGGGCCCTAAATCTCCCATCCCAGCTATTTTGTCCGAATCTACTATTAAACCCCTGTCTATCCGCAGATCTCTGCTTTGTTACCGTTTTCTAATTAAACGCCTTCCGATCTCTTCATCTAAACTTATTTCTTCCTATCTGTACATCAGTGACCATTGACACTCTGTTCCTCACAAAATCCCGGTTCTTGCGTTCATAGCTGCTCGGGTCTCCTTATGTCTTTTCCCGCAATAAGCTTCCTTACTTTTCTTTTGATTTCAATAGTATATGTTTCCCCATCTCATTCTCCTCTCTATTCCTCTTCGCGCTAACTCCACTCCCCAGAGTACAGTGGTCAGTGAATATGTCCACATCTTAAATTCTTCATTTCCCCGTCATGTAAAAATTATCATCGATGGTTCCAAAAATGATAACGGGGTAGGCAGTGCTCTTACGGCCCCCTCGCTTAATCACTCGGAATCCTTCAAACTTCCTTCCTTTCTGTTGTCTACTTTATTTCCTCTTCAAGAGAGATCTGTAAATTTCTCATTGTTACTGATTCGAAAACTGTGCTGCAAGCTATCTCCTTCTACCTACTCGCCTAATGATATTATTCTTTCTGTTCGTGCCTCTATCTCCTACTTGCGCTTAGCACGTTCTATCCTTATTGACTTTTTATGGGTTCCTGGCCACTCTGGCATTGAGGGCAACGAAGCAGCTGACTTCCTAGCTCGCTCAGCGTCTCTCAATGGTCCATTCCTTCCGCATTTTCCTGCCTCAGACATCCTTTTCCTCTCCGCAAGTTGACATTTTCCCTTCTTTTTTTGCCGATCGCTCCTCCTTCTACCTCCTCCTCCAGCCTACTCTCAATTCACAGCCCTGGTACCACTTTCTTCCCTTTTCTCGGCGCTCGGCTATTGTTTCCTTAATCAGACTAAGACTTGGTCGTTCCTCCTTCCCTCTTCTTATTTTTCTTTTTCTCTTTCACCTTCTCCCTTTTGCCCTCTCCACTCTACTGACCCTTTATATGCGACCCCAACCATATCCTTTTTGAATGCCCTGCTCTTTTTCCTAAGTACTCTCATCTATACGCTGAACTCTTGGCGTTGGATCTTTCTACCCCTTTCAATGCTTCCTTTATCCTTTCCTTCCAATCTCTAGCTGTTATTCCCCTCATTCTTTCCTTTATACTTTCTATCTCCGATCGCCTCAGAATCTGAGTAGGTGATCTAAGCTCATGTAGTCGGATCAGTGTTGACATCGAGCCCATTAGAAAAAAAAGAAAAAAAAAAACATATTTCAAATACCTGCTTTGGAGCTGATTTCCTCAAATACAGTGTCAGTTATAAATGAAGTTTGAAGTATGTTCAGAAGCGTATTGCGCTAAATAAAAGTTAACATTTAAAAAAATACTCGTGCCCTTAATATATGTACATACATATATAGGTGTAGTATATCTTTAAATATGTTTCGAAAAAATTAAAGATATTTAACACGCACGAAAAAATCAAGCAAAAACAAACGTAAGCGTATTAAATTGACTGCTAGGAAACTATTGCCTAAGCCGTGTGCAGCTGGTTATGTAGAGCTGTTTCGTTCGGCTAGAATATTCCGCTGCCGTACATTGTAATTTCCAAAAATATCACTTGATTTGGTTTAATGTTCATAATTGACCCCCCCCCCCCAAAAAAAAAAACAACCAACAACAACAAAAACATGCTTACGAGAGGCTAAAACGCCAATTAAGAACACACATCGATGGAAATAAAGATTATATGTAACTGATGAAAGGATAAGTCTCTAGTTCTGGCTGGTTCCAAGCAGGCCCGTGTCACTGTTTTCAATATAAAATGCGGCATACGGAGATTGTAGGACAATGATGTCGAAAAACAGGAAAGGCCGTTAGATTATTTTTGTTACCATTCCATCAGCAATGTGTTCCTTATCACTGCTCGGGCGTATGAATTGTCGCGCGTGCTTGAAAATTCAGATGGTTATCGCTGATTTCGTGGGCACGTTATGTAATTAAAACTATTGTTAAGGTCACGCGACATTTTATGCTAATTTTTCTCGTGCGCTTCTCCATCGTTTCCGCTTAGTGAGATACTGCGATTTATTTTTTACTCTGTTCCGCGCTCTATCCTCCGTTAGCATAAACAAAAATTTATTTCATCGTATATTCGGTGTTTACTACTCCATTTTGCCCCTGTTCTATCTGAAGGTTGGCTAATAATAAATATCCTTCGGTATAGGATGGATTTCAAACGTCTCCAATTTTTTTTAGTTTTTTTCTGAACTGTGAAGCTGTTAATAAATAAATAAGAAAATAGAAAAACCGCCGGGGCCGCTACTACAGTAAATTATTCCTTAAGTTCATGCTATTCCTCTTTCTCATTATCTAGATTAGGGGTAGCTAACCCAAACGATCTTGCGAGCCACTTTGGAAATGCATCATAACTCCGCGGGCCGCATATAAAATCATATATCCCCATATTAGATTTAGAACCATTATAGAAACACTTAAAGATGAAACATAAAACTTATTATGTTCCAATGTGCGCGCGCATTATGAGTTCGCAGAACATTATTTTTTACTACTTTGGCCATCTCGCGGGCCGAAAAAATGTTCAAGGCGGGCCGCGGGTTGGCCATCCGCGATCTAGATTTTCTCTCGTAGCTGTACAGAACTGATGTGTTTTCATACATAAATACCAATTTTTTTTTTTTATTTATTTTTTTTTTTTTTTTTTTTTTGGGATTAATACGACTTCTTGCGCCATTATTTCAATACGTTTCTTTGAAAGTCTGGGTTGTTTTAGCCTAATAAGAAGCTTCGTGGAATTCATTGGTAAATTCTACGCGTTATCGGTGTCAACATTTAGCTCGTATGCTCATAAAAACATTCCTCTTTTACTCCTATTGTCCGGCACTCAGTTGTTCAGTCCCTCCAATTTTTCCAGTTTATCCATTATAAAAATATTCTATTACCTTCGTGGATGGGTATCTTCTTCCACCCCCCCTTTTTTTTCATCATCTGTCTGTTCCAATCGTTGAACTATGTTCCGAATGTTAACATGATTTATTTTTCGCGTCGTTTAATGGTTGGAAATTATTTAACTATATTCAGTGCTAGCGCGACTGTTATATTTAAAAAAAAAAAAAAAATTTACCTTTCTCCGCAAGATGTTGAACATCAAGTACAGTGCAAGCTACGAAATAAACAAAGAAAAAAAAAAGTGCTTGTTTTAAATCGGCCGTTGTGGAGGCCGAGTAAGGATTTTATACTACGGTTGAAAAAGTATTTCTCATTAAAAACTGCTTTCGGTTTTAAATGTAGTTGGTAAATCACAAGAAAACTGATTGTATTTTTTATTTTTCCTAGTGGCCATTCTCTCTTCGTTCGTTAGCTCGATTTCGAGCGTCGAGACTACCTATTTGTGCAATCCAGCCGGTACAGAATAGGTAGCGTTGATGGCAATTACGCAACGTGAGTGTACACGCGCAAGACTACACTTCCAACTGGTATTGCGATTGTTTGATTTATCGATATACAAATGCAGCCCGTGTGTGTCTGCTATGCACTAACTAGCGCACATATGATGGTGTATGTGGTGGATTTCCACTGCCTTCGACATGAATAAGTGATTATTTAATTTAAAATTTTTCGTAATAATTTATGTCGTCGCCCGGGATCGGGACTTCCGTAACGGAAGCCAAGCACTCTAGCAACTAGGCTATCGCGACCACTCTTGCCTAACATCATGCACTAGAAAAAAAAAAGGGGGGTTATTCTAGTTTTCTTATGTACTATACCAATGCATGGTGGCTCCTTCTTTTAACTGCATACCTTTTGTCATATATGTTTTTTTAGGATGTGTGGCGAATATGAATGTGCTTGTTTAAGAAATCAGACGTAGTTTAGTGTAAGTGTAATTAAGTAATATGTATAAGATGAATAATTAGCTTTAAAAAGGTGCTTTTTTATGAATAAACGATATAGTTAAGTTGGAAACCCACAGACGAGCATTGCCTTGTGGGAGCCGTAAATTATTTATATCGAAAAAGAAAAAAAGTATTTCCTGGCTCTGGTATGTCCCTTATTTTGTATTTTCTACTTTCTTTTCTTCGAAGTTAGCGTTTATCATTTCAAGGCGTTTCCTTCTTCTGGGCACTTTTTCTTCGATTTTCCTAAGTAAAGCCAGCATATGCTCTGATGATTTCCGTTTTCTGGTTAAGATATCCGGTACAGTTATTGGCGCTACACTTTTCCAGTATTTCTTTAATTAGTCCTTTTTCCCGTCCACGGTATTCGTCATATCCTTTTCAGGACGCGCGTTCTAAGGCTTCTATCCGTTTTGTGCGCTCCATGTTTCCTACGCATAGTTTAATACAGACGTGTAACGTATTTAATTTTTTAGTATGGGCGCGATATTTTCAAACGTCCACTTGGCCTTTGTCTTGATTTCTCTTGTGCCTCTCCCATCATTAGAGTAATTAGTGTTCCTAAATAACGGAGCCCCGGTCTACGTTAATTTTCTTTCCTATTTTCAGTATTTCAGTTTTCGTACTCAATCTCGCGAATTTCATTTTCGTTTTGTCCGTAGTTTAAAATCATACCCCCCCCCCCTCTCGCTTTATATATAATTAAACATTGTCTGTATTTGTTTCATTAGAACTTTATAACTGATGCAGTTTATGCTGTTTACCATTTATTTTGAACTATAGGTGATTCGACGTTTCTCACTATTTCTTTCGCATATATGTCAAATAGTCGGGGAATAATCCTAGGCCAACGCCTTTTATTATCCTACATCGTTCTAACGGATATTTAACCTTTCCGTTTTAACTAGTCAGTGTCTTCATTAATTTTAGCCCCCCCCCCCCCATATTATAGTTTATCAATATGTAAAATAATTTTATTTACGGTTAATTCTATCATAAGCCTTCTCGTAATCGGTGGAAAGAGGCTATCGCCGTTTTAAAAATATGTAAAGCTCTTTGAATGGTTAACCTTGGTTGGCCAAATGGCTTGATAGTTAATTAAAGCCGGGCCATAAAAAATAAAAAAAAAGACCTTGCTGTTTGCCTCTGTTGCTTATTAATCCATACTGCGTACCGCTTAATTGTGCCTCAATTCTTTTGTTCCTTATGGCAAGGGGCAACTCTTAAGGCAGTCGATGCTCTCCACGGGTCTTTAATATGTAACTTTCTTCCGGAATAGACGCGAAATTTAACGTGGCGAATTCTTTCGGCAAAGTACCTGAATTGCAGCTTTGATTAAATAAGCTTAACAGTTTAGTTTTGCGCTGTGCCGGGAAGCACTTAATTCGTAAGACAGCTGGCTCTCCTCTGCAGTTTTATTAATTCCTTACAAGAAAAAATTTAATAAAAACCGTATTGGACAAAAGATATTTTTCTTAATGAAAAGTTTTTCGATCGGATTTAAACGAGATGTACTTGCGGTTTTTAATATCAAACGCAACAATTGTACACTTACCGTTAGTAAATTGATAGGAAGAAAATTATCGTCGTTACTTTAAATGTTGCATTCTAGATTTCGATTAACCAGCTTTCGAAGTGCAGCGTGACTAGTAGATGATTTTTTGCTACTTTAATCACTTAAACATCTTTATTTCCAGATGAGTTAATATTGCCGATGTTGCTAGAAACAAACAGCTGCAGCAGTTGCTGGCTGAGTAGCGTATTTAAAAAATGTTGTAACATTGAAGAAACATTGTTTGTTATTAATTCAGATTAGTAAATGCTCGCGCAAACAGAAATTATTATTTAACACGTGGACATGCTCCGTTGTCAATATCTCTTCTCAATTATATATTTAAATTTTCATCGCTACTAAGAAAAACACGTCGGTATTTTAATTAAAATAGTTATACGAGTATAAAAAAAGACATTGAATAATTAAAAAGCACTCGCCGCGATATTGTGTTGGAAATGATTTAATCAGCTGTCAGGCGGAAAGGATGTGTAATGTGTAGAGTTTACTTTTGTTGTAAATTATCGTTTTTTTAATATAATTTATTTAAATGTTTGTTTTTCACAGGTGACTCTAGTGGCATGTTCGTCCTACGTTGAATATAAGTCGCGTTTAGGTAAGTTGTATAAATTTTACTAAATAGTAATTATAGTTATCTTTCTGTTTTTGACTGAACGCAGTAATTAACATTTTAAGTTTCTTTTAATTTCTGACTATATTATACGAATTCTCATAATTGAATGAAACGTGACGTACGCTATGTCACGAAAATCAGCTTCAGGCGTTAATCCGAGAACACACATATCGATATATTAAACTAGCTTACCCACGGCTTCGCCCGTGTATTCATACCCATTTAAATCCATACCTGGAAATTCATAAAGAAATTTTTGTTTTTTCTGGAATTGTATTTATGTAAAGATTCCTTCTCTCTTTTTGGGAAACCCGTTTATCCCCTCGTCTAACAAAAAATGGCCTTCACGTTTCACGTTTAGCTGAAGATTATCGATTTTCCTACAACACTTGTTTGTCGTAATGTAAAAGAAAGTTTCGCTGAACTTAACAGCACAGACAGCCGTCATTTTGAAGAGGCCGAGTTATTCACACGGCGATCTCTCGTAATTACACTGGTATCTTTCAAACTCTCCGTCTCAAGCATATTTTATGTTGCATTCCCCTTAAAAAGTAATAGAGAACACTATTTTTTTTTTTAACTTCCCGCAATGAGTACGGCAGTTAGGCTAGAAGCGCGATCATGTCATCATGGAGGTTTGATGATTTCAGTAATGCAAAAAATGATTTAACATAACATGCGGTGTATTTATTCACGCCAGAAATTAATAAAATGTTATCTAGAGTTTATTATTTACCCTAGTAATCATTTTATCTAAATGTTTACGTTTAATTTATACTTACCATGGTAATTATTTTATTTAAAATTTTATAAAAATTATTTTTTTTTATTCATCTCGTGTGCATTTCTGTACCACTGGTCGGATCATAACTTTCCGACTTTTCCGGTGAATTTTTCCAAAATTTTCTTTCACACAAAACTTGTCCTGACAATTACGAACACAACAAAAAAAGAAATCAGCCAAATCGGTCGAGCCGTTCTCAAGTGATGATCAGTCATATACGCGGCAATTGATTTTTGATTTTTATGTATGTGCGATCAATTTTTATTTATTTATTTTTGATTTTTAAATAGCCTATATTGTTCTTCAAGACCTTATAAATAAACTGTCTAAATTTCATAAAAATCGGATGGATAGCTTCGGAATCTATCGATGTGGTTAGTGGACAATTTAGACCAGGGCAGCAGTCCATTTTATTGATTCTTTATCTTTTTGTATATAACCTTTTTATTATTTTTTTCCCCCTTAAAAAAAACAAAACGATTAAACCAAAGAAAACAAAAAAAAATGTGTTCATATCTTTTTTAAACATAGTATCACTCATTCTTCCTTTATTTAGAAATAGAAAAAAAAAAACAAACATATATATATATATATATATGTATATATATAAATATATATAAATTATAAATTGCACTATATTTATCTAAACAAAATACATTTCATTACTTAAAATTCTAACGTTTCTTTTTTTTTTTTTTTTTTGATTTTTTTAAAAATAGAATCTTGTATTATTTTGTTACAAAATTTACTTTCATTTTTCCTAAATGAAATTGTTTAGAGTAGTCGAGGTGTGATAGGCGTCTTTTTATATATAGCCTTTTTACAAAATTTAAAAAAAAAAATTTCTTGCTAAGATAAATAATGAACCGCAATATTTTTACGACTGAAATATAAAAATGTCACTTACCGCACAAATGTGAATATTTCCATACAATATTACCGAAAGTTGCGAAAATACCGAATACACATTAAACCACGAATACACACGGATAATATGCGAATAACGGACGAGCGGTGCATGCGAACATGGGTTGTTATCAAGCGCGATGTCAGAATTAAGGAATACAAATAGTGAATAAAAAAATTCAATAAAGGCAAAAGTTAAAGAACAGCGATTTTGTTATCAGATACTTAATAACTGTTAACAGAAAAGATTGGGTTTTAGACGGTTACAAATCGTGAACATAATGAACCACATTTATCGAAAAGACAAATAGGTCTGAATAACTGGGAACACGAAAAACATACAAAAAATGGTTGTTGAAATTTTTTATAAATGGCCTAACTAAGAAAAGAAAATGTTAATACATATATATATATATATATATATATATATATATATATATATCTTCTAAGTATTACCCATTCCTCTTCTTCTCGCCGGTCGCATTATAACTTTCTGACCTTTTTGGTGAATTTTCCCAAAATTTTCTTTCACACAAACTTTGTCTTGACAATTACGAACACAACAACAAAAAAAATAAATAAATAAAAATCAGCCAAATCGGTCGACCCGTTCTTAAGTCATACATGCGACAATTGATATGCATATATACGATCAATTTTTGTTTATTTTGTAATTTATTTTTATTTTATTTTTTTGAATTTTAAATAGCCTATATTGTTTCTTATGATCCCATAAATGAACTGTTCAAATTTCATAAAAATCGGATGGATAGTTTCGAAGTCTACCGAGGACATACGGAATGACAGACATACGAGTACATTCATTTTTGTATATATAAATAATAATTCGGGGTTTGGCTATTTTCTAGAAATCGGGAAAAGCCAGGGAATTTCGTTAATCAGGACAAAAAATCAGGGATATTTTGTTGAAAGCCGGGGAAATGGAAAAAGATATAAAAATAATAACCGCGTACTATATGATAGACCGTTTAAGCTTCTCAGAGTTACATTTACGCTATTATACGGTTAATAAGGAATTTCATTAAATTAAAACGACGAAACAGCACGGAGTGAAGTTGTAGTAATGAACTTTGCTATTTTTACTTATTAAAATCTCGATTCTGTTAGGAGCACACGGTGGAGATGTAATAAGTGGCGATGTTTTTTCGGGAACGGTCAGATAAAGATGTTCGTGTCTAAAGGTGGTGGGATGTTTCGGTGGAAAATGGATTTATAACGAACATTAGGGACACGATAGTGGGCAACGAGACGGTCGAGCTTAACGTTTAATAGGGAGTATTTACGAGATTTGATTAATTATATTTAAGCGTTTAGCAGCTTGCGCTTTCATTTTAATACGAAGCTGTCGCTACGAAGCATCTTCACGGCAATTTGGGCATCCTTCACGTATGGATATGTGCGAACGATATGAAATCCAGTTTTCATTTCTAATACAGCTCGTTCAAATTTTCCAGAGTATTTACCTATTAGGCCGAAAAAAAAATTGCGGGTTAGAGGTTTGCGAAGTTGGGGCGGTGGACTTTCCTTCGGTGTTTACTTTGAAAAATATTATTGATTATCGCAGATAACGATCGTGTTGTTGCCGACAAACTTTTGCGAATGATTAACTTTTCCGGGAAATTTTCGGCAGTTTATAATTTTCCTTTTTTTCAACACACGCGTTACCACACATATTTTGAAATCAGCGACGAAATGTTATCAGACGAGGAACGGTGTAACTTTTACAGTGAAAGCAGTTTATTTGAAATTCCATTTTATTTTCAAATTAAATATTTTTTTACACGATAATGGTTCGGGTGCACTCTCATGGAAAAAACGGTTTTCTTGTAAATAAATTTCTCTCTGTACCCCAACCTGAGATAATTTCCGTCGTTGTTTATGCGCCAAATTATTATATGGTTTAGGCTGTCCTCAGTATAGGAGAAAATTCTGTTCTCTGTGGAAGGTTTTAGATAACTATTTCCCGCCAAAACTGCTGGCAGACAGAAAAGGATATATCGATAAATATTTTCGCAGTGCTTGCACGAAATAATAATAACACTTTAAGCCCCATATCTCCCCATATATATGGAAACAGTGTTACTCTAAAATCACTTAATTATTTTTTTACAAGAATTTTACAAATTGTCATTTTTGCTATTTTTGTAAAAAAATATGTAGGTGATTTTAGAGGAACACTGTTTCCATATATATGGGGAGATATGTTAAAGTGATAATGGATGAATAGTTTCACTTAAATGTAGGTGAATACATACTTGTTTGCTAAAACCGGTATAATAAAACAAACTCTAATAAACAAACAGTATAATAAGGGGGTAAAAATAATTTATAAAAATAAATTAGATAAATACCCCTTCTTATTTAGGAACGTTTTCGGGCATAATCCATCATCAGCTAAATCACTAACTTAGTGAAAACTTAAGACACATGTGTTTAGGGGGATGTCCGCGTATGCTTGGAAATTGAATTACGTCGGAAAAGAGACAAAGAAAATCTGTAGTAAGATCATTAAAAGTGGCTTATTCGGTTTTATGTAAAATTACTCGGGCTACAAGAATACCCTAATGTTTTCGGATTGTTCATCGGCTTTCGCGACTGAAAGTTCTCTCGCAGCATTCATTTCCATTCGAATTTGCACGAAAATATAATTTTTCCGCTATTCCATTAAAATAATGTATATATTTCTTTACGCGTACTTGCTTCGAGTAGTCCCCTGTCCCTTTTGACGAATAACAAGAAATGATACGAAAAGGCCCTGTGCCAGAAGATTGTGTAGGTCGCCGGTTCTTCTGCACACTCCGTAAATCCCGCCAATTTTCGAAGATTTTTGCGCTGAAACGGATTCGGTGAAATTTTAAAATTCACCAAAAACGCCAAGTCGTGTCGCGTTATATACTACGATTATCCGTTTGATTATTTAGCAGCCGATAAATATTTCATGTAATAATACCGTTGCAAATCCGCGCCTTCTGCCTGACAGACGTTAGATATAAACGAAACGCTCCGCATAAAGAGCGCCTTGCTGAGGAACTTTATGTCGAACACTACTACTGTTGCAGTTAAAGTCCTGTCACTATATGCGCACATATATTCCGGGATATTGCATTTTTGCAGGACCGACGTTTTTTTTTTATTTAAAAGCCGACCGCTTTTTATTGCTCGCCTTGTCTAATTTTGAAGCGAGTTTATGTGTTCAATTTTGCGCGCGAACCCTCTACCGAAAATAAACCGAAATAAGAATAAAACGTTTTATCCTTCACCTTTCCGTGTGTTTTCTTCGGTTAAGATTTTGCCATCGCTAGTACATAACACAGCCACCGGATTATGATCAAATTCAATTTTATTTTCCCTTTTATTTCGCCTCCGTTTCGGTCGCAGAGCTAAATTTCGCAGCGGAGAAAACAACTGTGTGAAAAAACTTCGGAAATATCAACTACCGAAAATCGTCTTCAGTGTGTGTCAGTTCGTTGAATGAAATTGTTTCGTCAAGCTTTGCCAGCCGATTAACAGATCTGTCGGAGAACGAGGTCTCGGTAAGGGAACGAAAAGAAATAAAAGGTCAGTTCGGAAATTACAAAAGACTGGAACGTGTCTGGAGTACTGCGATATACTAGAGGTATTTCGAACATTGGGGGAAAAAAAAGAATTAAAAAGAACATCAGTAGTCCCCTAATTTAGGGTTTTTTTCCATTTTATTGTACCGTTTTGAAATTAAAGAGAGAGATTAATTCCTTTTCTTTTTTTTTAAAGGTATTGTGCATGCAGTACAGTTTGTCCCCAAGAAGAATGTTAATTGATTTTTTGTCCGGTGCGTTTTAAGGCTTTAAAACAATTTCGCTAGCTGCTTTTTTCTTTTCTTTTTTCTTTTTTCTTTTTCTTTTTTCTTTTTTTTTTTTTGCAAACCGTAACTAATATCGTTGAGCATCAGAAGCGGGGTGTGTTTCGATACGAATCTCGTTGCTGCACATTAAAAATATAGAAAAATTCTTCTTGCGCCGATTTCCGTAGTTGGCAAGCCCAACAAAAATAAAATGATAAAAAAATAAGAAGTTTTGGTCGAGATGTCTTCACATTGAAATTATTAAATATTTTAAAAAATCCTAATCTTCCTATATCGACTTTTCGTTATTTTGCAATATAGTACGTATTACGTATTAGAGGAGGCCAACAAAGGCATCGTAGATCGATAAAAAAGAAACATTTGGCTTTTGCACTGTTACAGATGGCAAAGGCTGAAAAACACGGAAGTTAACGGAAGCGGGTACGGAACGGGATTTGGAAGCGAAGGAGCGGATGTGATGGTTATTCGGATGAGATGCGATCATTGCCGCATCGCGGAAAGAGGACACGAGTAAAGTGGACCACCGAACAGCAGGTGTCAAGTAAACTGCGACCAATGTACAAAGACTGAAGAGGTAGTCGAGCATGAAAACGGTTTGGAAGTGGAGGAAACCGGAAAATAGAAATGATGAAGAATGCGAGTTGCGCTACGGTTCGGGAAGCTGAGAAGTACGCGCGCGAAGGAATACAAACCGGGAAAAGGATGCATGTGAGTAAAATTCTTTCATTGGAACAGGATTAGTCTTTGCGCTCACGAACATTTTTGGGAGTCTGCGATAATAAGGACTTTGCTTGTAGTAGGAGTAACGAAGAAGAATGTGTGTGGTACATGTATCAATAAAGATGGAGCGCAGAAAACTGAACAGCGGAGGAAACGTTTAAAGGACAGTCACAGTGATTTAGGCTAAAAAATGTAAATCCAAACTGAGACTGTTTATGAAACAGTAAGAAAAAGCGCCTATAAGCACACAGCCTATTAACATGATATGGAGGATAGTCTAGAAGGAGTAAGGAAAACAGCGTGTTGTTGTGGGAAGGTGTAAAATTTGAGGCGGAATATTTAATTAGTCGCTGTTTGCTGCTTACCTACCGATGATTACTCAGTCTCTTAAATCATTGAAGTTGGAATTTATTTTTTTATCAAGTTCTGCGCGTTGTTAGGATGACCGAAACATTCGCTTGCAATCCTGCGGTTTTTAAATTGAAAATGTTTAACTAAACATTACTGTTCTAACCATGAAGCTGATACTCCATTAAATAAAAGAGAAAACAATATATGGTAAACCCTAGTACGCTACAGTGAGGACAAAAGGTGGTTCTGATTTTTGCAATATATGTCCACCAGTTGTGTCCACAAGTCGGCCTATCATCGTCATTTCTAGAGCGCGCATGTGATACCAATAAGCTAGTGTTTTCCGGTACGGAGAGTACGTCCTGGTTCTTCTTCGATCCAGCGGTTAAATTTCTTTCAACTTCAATTTTAAGATCTCGATTAAAAAACAATTGAGCAGCAGTGGAATAAAAACATTAAAAAAGATTCATCATTTTGTGCAGTAATTAATTTTAAACACCAATTTTTGTGAAAACAATTATTTAATTTATCAAATTCCCCCGACGCGTTTCGAAGCTTCAACGGCAGTTATTATAATATATAAATTTGCTCGATTAATTCTGCGTCCGGACTTTGTTGCTGCCATAGGTACAGCTTTCTTCTTCGTTTCTCCCACTTTAAAAATAAATTCCGTATTATCGCAGACTCTCAAAGTGGTTTTGCGAGCAGAGCCTAATCCGGTTCTAAGGAAATAATTTTACTCACAACTATTCTTTGCAATGACTGCTTTCCTTGTTTTTTGGCTCGTCAGTTTTCCGCTGGTGAAGGTTCTTTCGTGCGCACATACCGTGGAGCAACTTGCATTCTTTATTATTTTCATTTTCTGGTTTCCCCCACCTCCCTCTAAATAGCTTTCATGCTCATTTTTTCTTCGATCTAGGCTATCTCCAGTCTTTGCTTCCGCGACAGTTCACTTCCCTCATTGCTCCCGTTTGTCGTCCACTACATTCATCCTCTTTCATCTTATCCGAATATCCTGTTCTTTTATTTCCGTTTACTTCCGTGTTTTCCAGTCTTTATTGGCCATCTGTAACGGCGCAAAACCGGAATGCTTGTTTTTTTTTCTTCTTTTTTGATTTAGCCTCTTCCAAAGCATCATACTATATTGCAAAATAACGAAAAAGTCGACAGAATATACTGGGGGGGGGGGGAAATTGCGATTTTAAAAATATTTAATAATATCGTTATACTCTTCTCGCGAGTGTTTTAACGTGGGGATACATCTCGACTATAGAATTTCTTCCTGTGGCAGTTCCATGAAGGAATATTTGGAAATAAAGACAACTCGACCAAAACACCGGCTTATCCTAATGCCGAGCAGAACTTTTAGACGCTCCATTTTCATTTAGAATCTGCGTGACCCTCTTCGGCGAATCAACGGTTACGAAGCGTAGACCGGAAGACGCAAATAATTCAACATTTCTCGATGATTTGATGTCGCGCAGTTTTTGTTACTCTTCCCGTAAGATTACACAATTATCGTTGAATTTGCTGCCACCATTCGAAACGTTGATTTAAACGTCTATTTCTGCCGTGTAAACAAAAACCGAATTGAAAATTATTCACTTACGTAGATTGCTAAATGCGCGGATGCCCTGGTGTCCCCGTAGTAATATTGTGTGAGTTTTAGCGAACAATTCTGAGGCAAAAGATTTAAGATGTGAGTTGTGATAAAGATGGTGCGAGACTGTTAAAGATTCGATTGAGTTGAGCGAGTCTGTATTAGAAATCTGTTGTGCTTAACCGCGCTGCTCGCAGCACATTTTACAGCTCTGCCCTCCGGATTAACCGAATAATAATTTGGTAAGGTGCACCATATATCCGCAGAGATATAAGCATCGCTGATCTTACGATCTTTGTATTTTACAATTTCTTGTTCACAATTTTTGACTCGATGATTCGCTATAATAGAATTGTCGGCGGCGCGGCTTCCTTCATAAGAAATGTATACCGACGTTGATTTGATTGGAGTTGGCAAGCTCTTGAAGTTGTGAGCTGTTTTTAAAAATCAAAGAGCCGGTTTCGGGGCTACCGGGGAAGTATAATTCACGGTTTATTCTTGACCAGAATTTATTTATGCCTGTCTGATTAATAGCCGGAAATGGTCCTAATTTTTTTCCATTTCCATGTTTAATCTAAAGTTTCTATTAACTCTCAAAATTCCTCGCACGTTTGCTTCTCTTTACTTGCGACTAGTTTCTTTTACCACCTGTTTGGCCATAGCTTACATGGGAATTGATTCATAAGAATTTGTTGTTTCATTATTTGTGAGCTTTCGGATTAACGCCGCTGCCTGAAATAACGAATTCGAACTTTATCTCGTCATTTATCGCTACAAGTGTCGAGTAAATTACGATCGCCTAATAAAAACAAATCTAAATTGTAATATTACCAATTAGATAATCGTAAATACACTGATCATTGTAAAATTACTATTCTCGTATTTCACAGCATTCTATTTGCGGGACCGTGTTTGTTTTTGATGTGAATAACTGTTGCCCAACGAAGACAATTTTTCCGAGAAAATATCATTTCTCTTTCTCTAATGACGAAATTACAGCCATCGTGATAGTTTTATTTTGTTGTTATCATCTGACTATTCCGATTATTGAAATCATTATTTAAATCACGTGTTAAGACAGCAGATTTTTTTTTGTTTTTTGTTTTTTTTGTATGCGCGTAATATCTGCAAGAAAACAGGAATTACAATACGTATCAACAAATTGTTGAGCCACTTCGTACACTGACAAATACTCTCGGTAGTGATGGAAATATTTTACTTTGAAAATATATGTACTTTCTGTAAGAAAGAAGGTGTTTTTACGTTTAAACATTAAGACGGTTGCGTCAGCGGAACTTGTTTCGGTAAAATAATGGCGCGAAAAATAAATAGTATAATAAGTAATAATTAAAATATTTTTATCGGCCATTATTTAAACCTTGTTAATCTCTCTATCTAATTTGTCGTAATTATAATAATTTTGTCTTACGGTAGACTATGCCCTCTGACTTTCAAATCTAGTTTGTTTTTCTTCGCATTTCAACCATCCGAAATATTCGCTGCAGTTTGATGGGACATATTTTTCCGGAAATTGTATTTTCCGAGTCTCCGCAGAGTAAGTTTCGTAATAATGCAACTTTGACGTGCTCTGTGCTTGAGGTCGTTCCGGACGGGTTTCCGAAGGCACGAGCGGCTCTCTGATGATCAGTTTACTTCAATGGAAGATCGTTGGTAGCGAAGGTAAAAAAAAAAAAAAAAAGTCGCTAGGTACGGAAACCGATGTAGCAGGGAAGAACTTTGAACGACATTCACATTTTTACTCATTCAGCCAATTTCGACATTTGAGGATAAATGTTTTTTTAAATGTTGTGATCCGTTACAATATATTGGTCTTGAATAATAATTATATGATTTAGTTGTGTTCTTTTCGTCACATTAGCGCATTCCTGTATTTTAATAAAACTAACTAAATAGGGCTGAATCAAAAACCCATTTTCCTATCAAAAAACATAAAAAAAAAAAATTTTACTAGACAGTGTGTGTCGGGATTGAAGTTGCCGATTTCTTATCGCCAACAGACACGGTTGAAAAAGAGTATTGTAAAAATGTTACGCCGTAAAACTGATTTTGTTTATAAATTATTAATGACGAAGAGAGCGTTATATATTGCACGAAGCACTTATTATTAATATCCAGATGTTTTAAAGCGAAAACTGCTCCCGATAAGTAATTATCACTTTGATACAAATATTATCGCTGTTCTCGGAACATTCGTAAAAAGTAACTGTTACATAATAGTAGTACACTGAGTTGCTGGTTAATATGAACGATTTTACACGTCTGCCGTTGTGATTATGATGTAAAACGTATCAGACAAAAATCTGGAATGTAATTTTAACAATTAATAGCTAATATTTGATTAATTGTACCGAATTATATGTAAACAAATTCAGTGTCCAGCATGATGTTTCATGCGCTGAGTATTCCCCGTTTAATGATGACCATAATATTTATATTTACATAATACTAAATTGAAAAAAAGGAATCCGAAGTTTCCCGCAGAAAAGAGGGGGGAGGCGATTTTTTAAAATTATCGCCATTTTCGAAAATTTCATTATGAAATACGGTTTCGTTACTGACAAATGTCGATCTTTTAATCAATAATATGTCTTAGGGTAAAAAATATTTTTTATATCCCCCCCCCCGGAATTTTGAGTTTTTGGCGCCTCAGGGGCCTAATTTTAAAGTTGAACCCAAAACTCTAGAGAAATATACGGGCATGCGCACATTTTTAACCTTGTTCAAAATTTTTACTCGCGCGCGGCACTAAGGTTCGACGTCATTTTTCGAGCTTTTCCGACAACTTTTCGCCAACTTTCAAAGTTCTGTTAAGGAAATGGAAAACGCGGTTTCGTTCTAATCTTTCCATCAATATATCCGGGAAAAAAATATATCTTTTTCAAAACTTTCGGTTCCCCGAGGATGTCTGAATATAAAGTTGTTAGCTTGGTTATAGTTTTCCTATGAAGCGCTCCTTTATATGCATCATATTTGAGATACGTTTTGGTTTCCTCAACTTTTTTACTCGCGCTATTTGCTTATCGTGAAAGCTTCCATTTTTGTGCCGTTTTTGGCCCGGAAGAATCGGGTTTAAATAATTTTTTAACCGTTATTTTTTGATTTTACGAAAGGGCTTCTTGTGTTCAATTTAACTTTTGAAAGATTATCTATCTATCATCTCTGGTAAAAGATGATTTATGAATTTTTTTTGAGGTCGTTTTAAATTCCATATCACATATTCTTGACGAAGTTTGGGGGTTTTTGCCGCCCAGACTAATCAGCTTGCCGTTTATGGTTTTACAGAGAATTTTAATTGCAATTTATGATCCAAATTTCCAAAGTGAATAAATTAAACCATTCGTGGCATTTTTTAATTGAATATGTTTGTCGTTTCTTAACCATCTTATTAAGATTGCCCGTACATTATGTGCGGAATCGTGAGAAAGAATAAAAAGAAAAAATGAGTGACTTTGATCACGATTGTATCGTAATGTTGAGAGCTTGTTTTCTAATATGTTTTTTATTAATTTTTGACGACGCAATAATTCGAGCAATTTTTCGCCCTTGTTGGATGAAAAGTGAATGTGAAGAAACGTAAAAAAAAAAAAAAAACAAACTATTTACTAACGGCGCAAAAATCAAAAAAGGAAGGTTCGCCTGAATTATAAATTATCTCTACACCGTTTTTGATTTATAGGCAGCAAAATTAAAAATTAAAAAATTAAAAAATTACCATCTCATATATACTGTGTCATGCATGTTTTTTGTTTTAAAAATATTCGCCATAATTGTATATAACGGTAAAAGAAGTGTTTTAGCATTCGTTAGAAGGGGAGGAGGTTCGGTTTTGTTGGTTTGAAGAATTCGGTCTGTTCCGTCGTGCGTGCGTTGACCAAACGATAAATGTTCATCTGGTTTGATGCGACGGTGCGAATATCTTGTTTCCCGGGATAGGCATATACTCTGTACACACTATGTTCGGCTTTTTGTTTGTTTTATTAAAGTGGCCAGCGTGTAGACTGTACGTTCGACAAAGGCTAACTTTGAAAACTGATACAGTGTTAGTTTATACTGAGGGCATTGTGTTACATTTGGTCTTTGTTAGTTCGACAAAAGTAATTAACTGCTGGCTAATCCGTAAGACTTCGTGTTTACAGCCAAAATAGCGTCGCATCTGCCCTATGCTGTTACTTTTGATGAATTTTGCCGTAAATGCGGGTCCTCTTTCAGCCGTTTGAATAGACGCCTTTGACTTTAACCTAATATAACAGTATCCTGTCCGGTAGGTCAGATTCCTGCCGAATTATTAATGGGTCTGTTTTCTGTTCATTTTTTACATCTCTGCCTTTTCTCTCTCTCTTTCTACTAAAATTTTAACACTGATAAAAATTTATATTCGATTTTGAAATTTTTTTGACGCTGTTAGAGAGATGATATATAAAGAGTGTATGTTTTTGTAATTCTATAAATTTTCAACGAGTTCAGTATATCGTTTCTCCTGCGAGAAAAATTACACAGTACTGACCATGCGACATTTTTATTTCTTTTAAAATTTATTTCTCGGAGGGGATATTCTGCAAAAAATATGTTTTCTATAAATGGTGTGATTTGTAATGTTTTTAAAAACGTATTGTTATTTCGTTTCGTAGTGATGAAGGGGGAAATAAAAAGGAACATTTAGGAGGTAATATAATAAAAATCGCACTTGTATCATCTGCTAGCCAATTTAAACGGTAAAACCATTAAACCGACACAAGGCGAAGTTGCTTCGGTTTACAAGGAACCGCCTGAATCCGATGGTGTATGGTGGTACGGAATGTCGCAGCAGTTCTCCTTCAAATTCAGATAGCTCTTCTATTCCCTATTTCTCAGCTGCCGATTGAACGAGCTAGTACCAACGGTGTCCTTTCTAATCCGCATTTAAATGTTTTTCACTTACGTATAGTATTTTATCTATAATTAACAAACGAGAGAAGGTTAGAGTTACGTTTGAATTTTCACGCGGACCGATAAACTTTGGAAATGCCGAGACAATATCGTCAGCTTTTGAGGATTGATTTTTTTTTTTTTTTTCGGTGCAGCTGCTGCCGGTTTGGCATCGGGATTAACGCGGGGGACTTTCCGGCTTTTATTAACGAAATTAATCTAAAATACACAGGGATAATAATGGACGGAGCGCTTTAAGGTAATTGATATGTTAGGTGCATGGCCGAAATGTAAACAGGCGCGCGTATCTCCCTCGACGATGATGATACACACGGAAGGCGCTACTAGACTAGCTGCAAAAATCTAGTTTATGCATTGTCACGTTCTGTCTGAATTTTATCTGTTCCGGCTCTCTCTGCAATCGGACCGAGAAAGTTTATCCGGAATTAAAGAGCTTAAATTATAACGGATGGCCCGGAATTGCGTGTAGGGGAAATCGAGTCAGATCATCTCGGATGACGGTCGATTCGGAAAGTGCAGACGGACGTGTGAGCGAAATAACGAATTACGACAATTGGCCAAGTATCGGATCGGTCACGTCCGTCGCCCCTTCGCCCCCGATAAAACAACAACACTATATCGTCTTCGTCATCAATTTCTCGGGCAACACCGGCTACAGCAGCAGCAGCTCCAGAGAACGGAACGCAAGCTACTCTTCTTGGTCGTCGTCGTCAATTTCATTTCCACATACAGCTCGCGCCGGTTTCGATTCCGATTACGATTCCGGTTCAGACCGTCCGCCGACTCGGAGAGCCGAGGGTGAACTTTCGTCGTCTCTTTTTTTCCTTCTTTCTTTCCGTTCCCGAGCTTTTCCGATCGCGCAGCGTGACTCATTGCTGCCGTTATCCTCGTCCGATGCCGCTCCCTTTTAAATACCGTCCGTCTGAAGGCATTTCCTTATTGAGTTCGATTAATGGCAATGTACTCTTCTTCCCTTTCGAGTACAAAGTAATTTCTTCTTCTTGGAATGGCGCGCGGCCCTCGAACCAACCGCTGGGCTAGAGAGTAACTAGTGGCTGCCCGTCGTTCATGACTCACTTTACAACTACACCGGCAGTCTTCTCCTCGGAGGAGGAGGAGAGTTGCCTCTAAATAAAATCTTCCAGCGGACTACCCTGTGTACGGTGTCGTCTCCGCGTCAACTTCCGCCTAAAACTAAATAAAGCACTACACGCTACTGTAATAAAGCCTCGCCGAGGCAACTAGCTGACGGATGTCTTTCGATTAAACGTAACGCTATTATTGTCGAAAATATGGTGAGGTTTCTAGTAAATTGCGCCGAAAAAGTATAACTTTCGTAATAAATCGTGTCGAAAAAGTTCACCGAAATGAGAATTATACTCGTTCGGCAATTGCTAAACACGAGACATCGAATAAAAAACTATCCTATATTTTCTCCCTTAACTCTGTCGCTTAGTTTCTATGCAGTCTCGCTATGGTCTTAATAAATTTTTTGCGACTTTATCGTCTGATTCATTTTCGTTTTTATTTAAATTTTGCCGTAAAAAGACACTGACATCTATTATTACGAAGCATAAAAAATAGTTCCCCGAATATGAACGTGTACCTACTATTTGCTATGTTTACCAGTTTAATGGTCTTAATCAGATTAGTATTTCGTTAGAGCTTACTCAACAACGGCTGTGAAATTTTTACCTAAAATTGTGTACAAGAAATTATTAGGTATAAGGAAACTCGTCGACAAGAGCTTGACCGGGGGCTATGTGTAAATGGTGATTAAATATATATATATATTTTCAGGGGGGAAAAAAGGTGTTTTTAAAAATCGTCAAATAGTCAAATGACACGCGTTATATTGGGAAAACAACACGATCATCTTCGATCTTTTTATTTCTATCGCGGCGGATTTCGAAAAAGAAATGATAATATCTTTGTTACTTTTGCTAGGCCAGAGAGGCACGACGAGAACAAAAGAGTTAAATGCTGCAGAACAGATCGGTTGATATCAGCTATTGAATGTAGATAAATCCATAACTTGCTTATTCCCTGTCATTATAAATATAAAATAAAAATGCCTTGATGACACAAGCAAAAATAGAGATATAAAATAATTTACTTTAATAAATTTAAATAAGTGTAACCCTCAATATTTAAAGAACACGTTGTATGTTCTTAGTTTTTTTGTAAAATAATTTGTGGGTTCCACAAGGCTAAAGGCCGTCTGTGGGTTTCCAACATAATTATATCGTTTATTCATAAAGGTGTTTACATTATCTTAATTCTAAAACTGCGTCTAATACAACGGTAAATACTTTAAAACTTACGATAAGCCAGTGTTGTAATATACTTTACACTCTCTCAGCAACCATCTAAAATTTTATCGTACTCTGTGTTGTCAGCTGATAATGCCCGAAAACCTAAAATAAGTTTAATTTATTAAAGTGAATTATTTTTTATACTTGATTTTATTTGTTATTGATTTATTTTCTATTTATTAAAATAAGGTATCGCTATCACGCCACATTTTGTAAATGAAGTTAAATAATAATAGTCTTTTTTTTTATTCAGTTTTTATACTTGAATCTTTTAGTATTCATGGTTATTTTTGAACATAAACATTTTCTTCAATTATCGCGCCAATATTTAATAAGATCAATAATCGTGAAAGAACGGGTTTGTGCTGGTGTGAATTTTTTCTGTAATGATGTGAATTTTAAAATCCTTTTCCATCGCATAATGGCTTCGCTCGGATTTATTCATTAGTACGACTCGTGTATTTTTATTTATTTATTTTTAATTTCATCTTTTTCCGAAAAACAAATGCTACGGTACAATAATTACTGATTTAATGATATAGCGACCCCGAGGTTTCTTCAGATCTATTCTTGCGAATTAATTAAATACACGCGCACGACATGAAATTTATCACCACTCATATGTGATACCTTTATTTATTTTTAATTAACGGTGTAAAAAAATATGTTATTTCTTACACCATAGTGTAAATAAGCGAATTATTTACTTTTTAATAAACTCGAAAAATACACACGGTGATATCACTTAAACATTGGTCGCTTATAATTCTTTCTTTCACGGAACTTTCTCGACGATAAAACTACGCCTAATGGATTTATCTAAAAACCTCTAAAAATTCTCAATTTATGAATTTCATCAAAACGCTAGGGCTGTTTCAACCAACAAAAGAGAGCCTCCCGCCAGATAAATAGACGGTGTGCTCCATTTTGTAATTATTGCACCATTATTATTATTATTATTACTAGAGATATTATTAAATAAAGTGACGGAGTTGGTAAAATTGATGATAACGATTTCAATTTTTATTATTTTGGAACTATGATGTATGTAATTTTAGCTGGTTCACTAAGCTAAGAAATAAATTTTTAAAACGAATCAAAATTTTCTTTTTTCTCAGACACTATTTGTGCTGATAGCGCGTTGCATCACTGATTATGGTGCCTCCTTTTGGTTCTTTGTGAACTAATAATGAAACGTGATTACTTTCCATTACGAAAATATGTATTAAAATGTACAGGAAATAATTCGAAATATAAAGATAAAGTTGTAAATTTATTATGGTTCTAAATGATAAAGAGAGGAAATGTACTTTCGATAGAAATTATACGTATACAGTCAATGACTTTTATCTTTTTTGTTTAGTTTCGGCTAAATCAGAATGACTGCTTTTAATAAAATCAGGGAAGCAAGAAGATATCAGTGTAAATATGTGTATGATTAAGTTGTAGGCTGAGATTCTTTTTACTCTTGCGAAGGAAATTTGGATATGCAACAAATTTTCAACTGAATGAAATAATAAAAAAAAATAAACATATATATTATTGGTAAGCAATAAATTTCCTCGGATTTTATTCATATTCACGGATACAATAATATTATTTAAAAAATTAAACATTAACTTATGAGTTTTAATATAAATAATTAATATTACATATCGCTTTGGTCAATGAATTTTGAAAATATCTTAGCGATTTAATAATTTCAAATAAAACCCGCGAAATCCATTAACGTAAGGGTTTTTATATATATATATATATATATATATATATATATATATATATATATATATGACAACGTGTAAAATAATTGTAAATATTGAAGTTTTTTAAATAATAAAGGACGAATCAAATGGAAGTGTAGAATCGAATTTCCGACGGAAAAGACCGCTGGGAAATTTAATAATTTTTCGAGTTTTGCTTATTTGAAGTAGGAAAATAATTAGAAAATTAAAATTTTCGACGGGAACAATATTCTGAATGGAGAGATGGATTAACTTTTTCTAAAGTAAGAAATTTCGTTAAATTTTCAGTTGTTTTACGTGTAATAGTTGTGATAAGAGAGCATTTCTGTATATGAAGACGAATGTGTTAAGGTGATCGGAAAAACCGATTTACGAAAAAGCCGAGAAAGCTTTTAGCCAAGGTGCATACTAGGTGAAGAAATGCTTAAACGAGTAGCCAGTTCATAGATAGGCGCGCAGCTGGGGCACGTGGAGTAATGGATAAATGGAGTGGTGGAAATCGCTCCGATTCCTAGACGTTCTACCGTCTTGGTTAAAATTCTTCGTACGCGTCCATTTGTCTTTCCTAAAAGCTGGCAAACACGTTCTGTCTAATGTAATCAAGAGTGCATTTCAAGAATTTATATGCAACTGCCAACGTCGAATAAACCCGTTCAGCAATGTCTTTGAAGTCGATTGTGTTCCGTTCTGGCAGATCAGGTAACCCCATTTAATATTCGCTACCGAATTCACCTACTACTCACTCTTATGAGCTGTGAAGATCACCATTACGGAAGATTTTACGGTTAATTAAAGGAAAAACCACATAAACATATATATATATATAAAATCGACGCGTAGTATCCTCGCTTTCTTTTCACCATAAATCTCAACATCATTTTGCTAATTGTCTCAGTACCCTATAGCGAATGTTAAATTACCGGATTACGCAGTCAACCTTTCAAATCAAAAAATGGTCGGTCGTCCGTCATGAGAGGTAACAACCCCATTTGTTTTCCTACTTTCCAGACATTACCACAGTCCGATGACAACAATATTCGATAGAAAGTGGGAGGAAATCTACCGGGAAAATTTTGTTTTGAGTTGAATGCATTCGATTCAACAGGAGGTGTAAAACTGCGAAAAATGTCTGCTCACACTAGTGCACTGGTCGTACAATCTGGCATTTATTTATTTTACAAAACTTTTCGTTTTATCTGTGAAACTTGTTTCGTAGTGCTTTGTCCGCATTTTGAAATTTTACTTTCAGCACGGTTTTAAGGATGATGAAGAAAATACAGAAATTTTCTTTTGTATTACAGCGTACATAAATGTGGAACAGTATAAAATACACGGAGTGAAAAATTGGAAATATAACCGGAATTGAAGAGAAATAGATCTTTTAACTCGTAAGTGAATTTAATCAAAGCAAAAGGAATTGTTCAGAATCGAGTGCGTTGATGGATTAAAGAAAGAACTTGGGGTATTTGGTTGGAGTTGATAGTCGTCCGGACGAGGGAAACAGAAATAAACATGACCAAATGATGTGCGCATAGGGTCAAGGTTATAATACGAAGCGGAAGGTGTAAATAATAATGTTTATTAAGGAGCAGTTTCCATGGGTAAATAAAGTTTAAAGATAAATCTCTCATTAAAAAAAAAAAAAAAAAAAACCTATCTGACAGTGATTAGACAAGTTGCTGAGCTCTAAAAGAAATAACCAAGAAATTGTTTTATCGATGATGACTTTATACATTTAATGTATTATGCTACCAACACGATAAATTAAAAAGAAAAGTTTTTTTTTTTTTTTTTTTTTTTTTTTTTGGGCGCGCCAGCGGCATTGACCCAACAACAACAGAAATTAAGGAATGGGTTAAATGAAGAGACGATTAGAAATAGAGCTTAGGAAAGATTGGAGTACAGGGATTATTATATTTGGAGATGGAAAGGAGAGGACAAAGGAAGAATTATACGGAGCAGGAAGACCCAGTGTCAAGATTTTGGAGTACAAAACAGAGCGCTCGGAATCAAGGGCAGGGCATTCAATGAAGATGTGGTTTGCATCACATATGAGAGGAGAGATGGAATTATGAAGGGGACAATCGGGAGAAGGGGACAGGGAAAAACGAAAACGTGAAGAGGGTAGAAGTGAGTGATTAATACGCAGTCTGATTAAGGAAATGATCGCGGAGCGTTGATAAGAATAGGATTGAAACCACGGCTGGGAAGAGGGAACCGGTTGAATTTGAAGATAATGAGAGGCGGGATTAGAAAATAGAGAAAGATAGATGTCCGACCATAGTCGGGAATGATTAGTTGAGGAAAGAAGGAGGATGTCCGAGGTAGGAATTTTGCAGAATAAAGGACCATCGCGGGCGGCCGAACGGGCTAAAAAGTCCGCTAACTCGTTGCCCTCAATGCCAGAGTGACTAGGAACCCACAGAAGGTCAATAGTAATGGAACGAGATGAAAGTAATTTGGATATAAGAAAACGAATTAAAAGAATGATAGAATTGGAGGAATGAGAAGGAGGAGAAGAGATGGCTTGAAGAACACTTTTGGAATCGGAGACAATCAGACATTTACTGATCTCTCTTATGGATGGAATAAACGAGACTGCGCGTAAAATGGAGATAGACTCCGCTGTGAAGATAGAACAGAAGGAAGGGGGAGCTTGAAGGACTCAGAGTGATTAAGTGTGAGGGAGGTAAACGCGCACCCCATTTTCGTTTTTAGAACCGTCAGTGAAGAATGTTAGATGAGAAGGGAAAGATGTGTCCAGCATGTGGAGGAATTCGGTTTGGATTGAAGAATGTGCGGTGGAGCTGATTTGGAGAGGGAGAGAGAAGAGATTAATAGTCTGCCAAATGCTGGAAAAGTCATGGGAAAAGTAAGAAAGCTTGGAATAAGAAAATACATAAGGCGAAAAATTGGAGACTCGAGCTGCTACGAGAGAAAGGATTGGGATTTTGTGAGGAGCAAAACGCCATTGGTTTTTAATACTAAGATAGGAAGAGATAAGATTAGATGAGGACACAGAAAGCCGTTTAATTAGAAAATTATAACCAAGCTGCGATCTGCGGATAAACAGTGGTTGCATAGCAGATTCAGAGAGGATAGCAGGAATGGGAGAAGTTTTTAGCGCTCCAATGTACAACCGAAGGCAGCAGTTTTGAATTTTGTCCAGTTTGGTGAGGAGAGATTTAGAGGAGTTTCCATAGATGAAGGAGCAGTAATCGATTCTGGAACGAATTATAGCTTTGTAAAGGATTAGGCGAATGGAAGGGTCACCACCCCATTTGGATGGCGATAGGGCTTTCAGGAGATTGAGTCTTTTGAGGGAAGAATTGTAGAGATAGTTGATGTGTTCATAGAAAGTGAGTCGGCTGTTGAGAATAACACCAAGATAGCAGAAGGAGCTGACGAGCGGAATCGGAATGTTAGATGAAATAATATTTACCAAAGCTTGATTGTAGGGACGGAGGGAGAACATTATAGAAGAGGACTTAGAAGGAGAGAGAGAGAGGTGAATTGAGGCGAAGGAGATACTAAGGATAGATAAAGAGTTATTGATCTCTTCGTTGGCGGCGGCCACATCATTACAACTGGAGTAGATGAGGATATCGTCTGCGAAAAGGAGAGAGGAGGAAATCGTAGGGAGGGAAGCAATATTAAGGAGATAGATATTGAAAAGAGTGGGGCTAAGACATGATCCCTGAGGAAGTCCCCGGTGGATGCATCTGGAAAGGACACGGGGGGGGAGTAGAGAGGAAGAGGGATCTATTTTGGAACAAGTTTAGGATCAGAAAGATGAAATTAGATGGAACGTTAAGCCCAAGAGTAGCATCAGTTAACATTGATAAAGCTAGTTATAATAATAAAAGTCGAATCGTTGGGGAATTGAATACAGATTGAGCGTAGGGATATTTGAAAATAGAGTATTCTACAAAATGTAGTGAACATGACAAAAAAAAGGGGTTTGGATAGCGGTTGAGGAGATATTAATCAGCGAATCGTGAGCGTTCAGTGAGTAGTACATCTTGTAAACAATGTTTAAAGATGTAACGTTTCCGCTGCAGATGAATAGGCATCGGTAACGATCGCGTTTATGGTAGATTCTGAGAAGTAAGTTGTTTTACGTGTTCGTTTCTGTAGGTAAGTTTTGTTAATATAAAAAATGCAAAGTTAATGAAGAAGTAATTGGTTGTATATTAAACTGAAGAACTTGATTTCAGAAGTGTTATCTAAGCGGGAAAATTAGCAGTGAAAATATTAACCACTGGTTGCACTTGTGGTGTTTGCGATAGTTTTGACTTTATCGTAAAGGATAATTAAAATTCTGATCGGTACGCAATTGAAATTAAGGAACAGTTTCTTACATCCTATTCGGCAAGTAATACATACATATATGTATATATTAACGGCAATGTCATTTTTCGGTCAAGAATAAGAAAAAAAAAACTACATATAAATTTCCTTTTTACAGCATGTCATTCTTATATTAGGATCCTCTATAACGCTTTTACCGGGTGGCTACGCAACCGGGAATAAGCGGGGAATTTTATTGTAAAACCGGGGAAAAAGTAAAAATATATTTTTAATTAGAAAAAATTATTTGAAGCGAAACATAAGTGCCTTTTTTAATGTGTACTTCATCACTCTTAAGAGCAAATTACGAAGTTCTGTTATGTTGCGGCGGTCAAATATTACACCGAAATACTAACAAAAAAAACGACATTCTTCTTTTTATGCAATTCTAGTAATCAGAAAACTCGCGTGGATTTGGACCGAGAATAAACTAGGGATTTAAAAATTACATTTGAGTGGCCACCATTTAGTGAAATTTCATTTTGCGATGAAATGGATGATTTAAGATCGGCTTTTCTAAAAAAAATTAACGAAGACTAGCGTCTGGGTTTTAACGAGCTGTCTTTTTCTTTTTTTTTTCTTTTTTTTTTCTTTTTTTTTTAAATGGGCTCAGTGTTAACACTGACCCAACTACATGAACTTAGATCACCTACTCAGATTCTGAGGCGATTGGAGATAGAAAGTATAAAGGAAAGAAGAAGGGGAATAACGACGGCTGGATATGGGAAGGAAAGGATAAAGGAAGCATTGAAAGGGGTAGTCTGTCTTAAAGATCATCGAGTTGTTCATATGTACACCAATGTAACCAGTTTGTCCGCAATAAGATAACTGTGACTGGAAGCTTTTGTGCTTCTTCTATTATTGAATGTGTTACGTGAATATTGTCCGGCTGATAGCGGATCTTTGCCAGACGCCGTTGATAATGTTGATGGATATTGGGTCTGCATCGCACAATAGCTTTTCTTCTGTAGAGAAATTGATCAATATACGTGAGAATTTCACAATCTTAGTTACGCAGCTGTGCAGAGTTATTCAGTAATTTAACATTTGACGGTAACCTGAGGCAGAATTATAATAAAGTTGCCGATGTTTCCGAGGAGGAGGTTTCTTTCCAATTTTGATCACGTAAGTCTGATTTTATCGAATAAAATTATTATTTATTTAATTCATTTTAGGCTCAGCCAGGAAGAAATTATATATATTATTTGGTCGTTTTTCATACGCCATTTATATACTTAAATATATTTCTTGCTGAAATTTCAAAAAATTTCACACGAATGAAAGTATTACCAAGCGTATAATTTTCTTATTTTAAATTTTTAGTTTCTGACGTGAAATTTTTTTTTTAACATTTTTATTTTTTGTTGAATGTTGATTGATTAGCTTAGTCATATCATTTTCGTAGCCTGAAGAGAGAGCATAGAAATTTGACGGTTTTTATTCATCGAAATTATTTTTTCGTTTTGTTTGTTATAAGTTCCGTTCTCGGCATTTCGAAATAACGGCAGCATCACGTGCGGGATTAAAAATTAATTTACAGCTCGAGAAACCTTAACGTAAATCGTACGATTATTTCAGAATATGTGTATTTCTTTCAGTAATGGGTTTATTCGGATTATTTACGCTTTTGTCATCAAAAAACAAGGATAATTTTGATTTTTCACAACGAACATGTAGCTATTATTATCTGAATTTTCATCTCAAGTTCTGTCTGCAATTCAAGGAGCCTCGAGTTTTTGAAATTCGCTCTGTCGCCTGAACATTTCTTATAACATTTCTTTAATGTACATTTGCAGCATTTTTTATTTCTCCGATCTTGTAACCACGTATAAGTTGTCGAAATGTCTTATATACCCCGTGACACTTTCGAATCTGTTTGTTTACAGTTTCCCAGCTGATCTTCGATCGTTTCACAATTTTCTTGGAATCTCTCGAGCTATAAAGATTCCAGACTAATTTTGTTATCGCTTCAAAATGTTTTATTACTATTTTTGTTTATCGATTTCTGAGATAATACCATTTTGATTCTTCATTTTGTACCTAATAATAATAATAATAAAACACGCGAGCCACCTAATCGGTCTTTACTGAATAATCCTGAAACCTCGATTTATTAGAATACAATCGGTTCGGGGTCACGTACGATATTAACGGCGGGGAGATTATTAATTTCGTCACCCCTCGACTTATCGAATATGGTATTACACGCGTTTCGGAAAATTTTAAATTGAAGCAAAAATATTTTCTTAGTCAAATGGGTGGGGGGGCCATCTTTTTCGTGATTACGTTCATTAAGCCCGACAATTTATCTTACCTTTTAACAGATTTGTTGCCTATTTTTTCGCATTAAGTTAGTGATAGTCGCTGTATTTGGGGCTTTCATGAAATTCTTCGATTCGGTCATCTCCATTTTCGGTGATATTGGAGTTATATCAAACGCTGAATCATTATTTATCTATTCGACATCTAAGAATTGATTCGGGCTAAATTATTCGTATCATCGTGTTCCATCGTGCTTTTTATCCTATCAAAATGATTGCGCATAAGTTTCCAGTTTCTCAGATTTCCGCATTGCGGCTTCATCTTGTTTTTCAAACTTTGAGAATTCCTGTTTTCGCGTTTTCAAAAGTTACAATCATCGTTTCTATTTTAAATAAACGTTGTTGTTGTTTTTTTTTTTTTTTTTTGATGCCTGCTGGGAGCGTAAAGTATCACAAGTGTACCGAAGGTTTGAAATCAAACTGAATCAGATGACATTCGTTTCCTTTTTAAACTCGTTTATTCAACTATACTGTCTCTATGTCTAAATTATTCAAATTTTGCAACCGAAGTATTAATCTACTCACCGATGAGAAGATAGAAGACTCTAATCTTTTATTCGTCCGTCGTGAAAACACAGTGGTATCTTTCAGTTTTCAATAAATGCAATTTTTTTCATCGATTTTTGTGATATCGGGATTCTGCGTGAATTCAACACCGATAGATAGCGTTTGATAAGCATGACTATGCTGTTCATGATTCATACCGACGGTGCGAGGCATACCTTTTAATGTACGAGAACAATTGTTTTAACTAGGTCTGCTCCTGCTTCATCTTCGTCGATGTAATAATAAAAGTTTCGCAATACAGAAAGTTGATACATCTCTCGATTCTCCGAAAGCGCCGCTAGTCCCTCGCCTTGTACCGCGATTCTGGTTTCTATTGCGAAAATTGAACTTGTAAGTTTAATTGGAAAAATTCAAATTTTGTCCTTCGCCTAATTATGTTTATTTCGTTGACTTTTTTTTTTTTTTTTCTCTTCGCTAATTTGTGTGTCTGAATTATGCGTAGGCAAGTTCTAACTTTACAACGTTACTCAGGCCGTATTCTATTCCGTCATTGGGAATAAAGCATCATTCAACCAATGTCGGCTGTCTTCATTTTGTTTCGTTTATTTTCGTTTCTATTCATCGTCGTCCGAAGTGGTTCGTGTTTTTCTTTTATTAAAATATCAAATCACGCTGATTAAATATGTAAAATAATTTAAAAGAATAAAAATCGAAACAATAAAATTAACTTCCATAATTTAACTAATAATCCGGTCGGCCAAATAAAATCAAAAAAAAAAAAAGAAGAAAAATAAGAATTTAAATCTTTTTTGATTTTTAACTTCTTCGTCAAACACTAACAATTAATCTTCATTATGAACTTGTTGATTGTCCGCCGTTAACTGATAAAATTACAAAAGAAGATCTTTATTGGGAAACAATTTTTTTGGTAGCAGGATTCGTTAATAAATTTTCGGGGTTGCGAGCTGTGAAAAAGGTTAAGAAACTCCGTTGTGAGTAGTGCAATTGTTTTAAAAGAACGAAATACAAACAAAAAAAGTTAACCTTTTTAATAATAATATTAAAAAGTAGGAAGTAAAGTAATTATATATTTTTGTTGAAAAAACTCTTGATTTAAAAATTACAATATTTATTTATTTACGGGTGGTAAACAACTCTCGCGCTATTTTTTAATGATTAATAAAAACTATTTATTGAACTAAACAAATATTAAAAAAAAAAAAAATGTATCTTTCCTAATTTTCCTCGAATGATAATTTCAAAAAATGATTAAAATGTAAAAGGTGTACAGCTTCTCAATACATTCTACCGACATTACTATTCACCATTCGGCATTACGAATTATTATAACGGCTGCACATTTCATTTCTTTCTGTGACAGTATCTGCGTGTTGACAGGCGTCCCTCCACTCAAAGTTTTCTCCAATTCCTATTGACTACGAGATGGTATTCCCATTCTGAAGTTGAATATCCCCAGTCTCCAGAAGTTACCTTCGCTTCAGTTTTTAGTAACGGCCGGTGCTTATAACGGAAAGATTTTTTTCGTGTAAATATAATAATGCACAAGCCGAAAATATGAAAAACGGAAGCTTTTTAGAAATTTCCTTCTCGGAGAAACAAAAAAAAAAAAAAAAAAATTGATATTAATACGTTTTTTTTTTTTTTTAAATTTACGGTTTACAATATTTTGAGTTCACTTTTTTTTTTCTTTTGTTTTATTCAGTTTCGTTACTTTTGTAAAAAAAAAATTAGATTGTAACTACAATTCTCCAGTTTCCCATTCGTTTAAATACTCCAAGTGTTCCATTTATGATTTTTCGTTGAAAATCACATAAAAACCACTTCAAATCAAATCGAACCTGCAAAGAGATATACCGTAAAACACCTTGGTAATAAGCTTTTCAAAATCATCGCGCATAAATTCTGTACGAACAAATTCGAAGACATGTATGCATGAGGAGTTATTTATGATGTTAAATAAACGCGCTGAATATTCTGATCAGATGAAGTCGTTTTTCGCATCTGCCCCATCTGCTGATGTGGCGCTAATGTCATAAACTACCGAACTGTTTTGTTTTCCTGTTTTTATTAGTGGACAAACTGCGATTCTTGAGGCTAAGCTTTTCGTGCGTAACTTATGAGTTTTTGATCTGACTTAGTCGATCTGTAAAAATTTTACACAATAAAGTGTGCAAAAAGGAGGGGGCTAGAAGGTTGGAATAAACATTTTTTTGATACAAAATGTTTATACTATAGCAATGTTAGTTCGAGATAAATCAAAAGGAAAAAATCGTTAGTTTTTAGATATTTCAAATAGTTTAGGGACAAACCCCCATGGGCAACAGCTAGCGTTAAATAAGTGCGCTTATTAAGAAAATGTTTTATTTTTTATTTTCAGTTTAGTGACAGATTTTATTTTAAATATTCTGGTTTTAACATTTCTCGTGTAATTGCTTACGGGGTGGCTCTTGTAGAAGTTTATACGTGAAACGTCGTTTAGGAAACAATGTAGAATTGGTTTGACCTTTGGAACTAAAATTTTATTTTAACAAATACCGCGATATATCCAGTGAAAAATCGTAGGAAATAAACAAAAAAAAACGTAACAAGTCGTGCAATAGAAAAATATTTAATTAAATATGTCGACGAACTTTGTTCTCTCTGAAATATCGAAAAAGCGAAACAATCGCTATAGGAAATATTTAAATTTCTGTTTTAATTTAGTTTTTCAAATTCAGTATACAAAAGTTCTAATGAACTGGAACAAGTGCAAATAATATTTTTCGGGCGCTTCATCTTCTCAACTTGCAAATTTACATTTAAAGGACGTTAAATTAATTTCTCTGAAAAACGATCGTTAATAATATTCGTGACGTTTGTTCGTTCTGCGACCCGTAGTCGTTGTTCAATACGTTTTGCCTGGGAAATATGCGTTCCTACGAGCAGAATTTCCGTAAACAATTTATGACTGTTTTAGCATATTTTTTATTCATATGTAAATGGCCTCGACAGCCGTGTCTGTTTGCTCATACCGTGCGTTATTTTTAGAATTAATGTAGAACATTTAGTATTAAGTTACCGATTTGAATATGCAATTAGTCTTTGTTAACGTGTTTTGTAAAAAACCTTGCAATCGAAATACACCTTGTTCTAAGATATATGTATTGTTTTCCTTTTCTTCTGCGTTTAACACACAAATTTTTTAAAAATGCGAATTTTTGCTAAATGTTTAATTTTTAAGATAACAAAAAGAGAAAAAAAATCATAATAAAATCGATTTCGGAGACTAGCTCCGCAAATAAATTTAACTTTGACTTTCACTAGTGCTTGGAGTGATGTAGTTTTAAAAATTAAATATATTTCTATAATGTTTTGTTTTTTTTCATTCGGAGAACGCTCGATCGCTGTTTAACGCGTCATGATATTTCCCCTTCGATTACTGGTTAAGTTTTGAAGATCATTGATCGACAGATCCTCCTCTATTGAAGAACGATCTGAATCTGTTGGATAATATGTCGACTTATGATGGTTAGTGGAGATTGGCGAACTTTAAAAATGTTTTGACGTAATATAAATCAAAGTTAGTCTGAAAGTGGTAATAACTAGTATTATTGAAATCATTTGAAGAACAACACTTTATATAGTACTAGAATCTGATTAAAACTAATGTTGCTTTCTTTAAAATTTGATATATATTGCGAGTTCCACAAGATCTTAAATATCGTCTGTGGATACCTAGTACTTTTATTATTGTTTATTTAATAGTTCTTTTTCTTTTTTTTTTTTTTAAATTTTTGGGTTCGTCAACTACATTATCCCATGCAAGAGGATTTTTTTCTTACATTTTCAATGTACTGCAGCGGAATTCGAACCAGGTCCTAACTGAACGATACACCCCTGCCTAACCAAATGCGCCGAGGTAGGTGGCTGTTTATTCAGTAATAAAATGTGTATAATTTTAAAATATTAAGTAATAAATCAAAGTTCGATGATGCCTGATTTGTAAAATACAATATATATATATATATATATATATATATATATATATATATATATATATATATATATAGGTGTATATGTACAGGGTGTATAAAGTATGTAAGGACATATTAAAACTAAATTACTGATATTTCTAACAAAATTGATTGTAATACATTGAAATTTTTACAGCTAGGTAAACGATTTTTAAGCTAAACAATCATTCAGTAAAATCGCTTTTCGCGGCAATAACAGCCTGAATTCTCGGCCAAAAACGTCTGCACGCCTGAATCAAATGACATCTTTATTGATGTAGGTCGTAATTTTAATAATCGTATCCGTAAGGAACTCAAGCGTGTTATGGGGATATTTATTAGTGTTTCGTTCAACAATGCAACATACGTTATTCTCCGAAAGATTAAGGTCTGATGAGCTAAGTGACCACCACAAGAGTCATGCAGGTTCGTGAACATACAATCTTCGATTGTCATGGTTTTGTGTGAAGGCGTAGATTCCTGTTGGAACGCATGTGGCCTTTTACAGCGCACATCATCTATCCAGGGTTTTACAACAGTTTCTAAAACCCCGATGTAAGCGCCAGATTTTACCCAAAGTTCCCGGAGAAAGAAAAGGGGTGGCATGACGTGTCCTTCATTGCTCACCACTCCCAAAACCATGATAGTTGCCGGAAACCTTATCTGCCTAATACGGGGAACATTTGAAGGAGGATCCGAACGTAACTATCTTCTCGTCGGCTTTTTTTTCTGATCCTGATCAAAATACCAGAGCAAATGCGGACTTTCAGCGGAAGTTATTTTGCCCAGATTAATCGATGATTCGGAGTTTCTGTCGATATTTAAACTGGGCGCTGCGCATCTTGGAGGACTTGTACCGGAGGTCTTCGTGGTTAATATTACGGATTATTTCGGAAATCTCGTATGGGCTTTGAAGAGTCTTGGTCGGTAATATCGTGGAACAAACGGCGGTTTTTTTAATATTGTCTGAATGTGCTTCATGCATTTTGCGTTTGGTAATAATTTCCACATCGCTACCAGATACTTCCAGTTGTCGATGAACATAAAGTACAAATGATCAAGCGACTTTCAAAAATTGTGAAATTTCAAAACCGATGTGATTTGCGTGTAAACCAAAGATAACAGTGTATCTTTCCTTTTTTTTCCTTTTTTTTCGCGTTAGATTATTATGCTCCATTTTTAATCTGAAAAGAAATAAAAAAAAAAGCGTGTTATGAAACGGCAGCACCTCTCATAATGAGTGTCGTCCTTAATACCCACCCTGTGTGTTATATTAGAAAACGATTATTTAAAAAAAAAAATTATATTAATACGTGAATTTGAAACGTGAAATTTAGATTAAAATATTTCAAAAACTAAAAGCGGTAACTGTGCGTTATATTTGTGAGAGGAATATGCACCGCTGAATTGGCAATATTTATTTCATTAAACTTTCGTTGCAGCGGTCAAATTCATTTTCCCCCCCTTAAAATCTAAGCAATAATATTCAGGTCACTGGTGACCATTTTTCCTCGATCATTTCAAAATTTCTACTCACAAACTTTACAATTTTTGAATTTGTATTTTTCCAATATTCTAATAACGAATATATGTATGCCAGTTGAACAAAAAAAAAATTAACCATCGTGTTGCATAAAACTGGTTCTGAACTTTCCAATAATACATATACTTGTAGATATTGAAATAATTATATTTTTTTGTTTGTTAACATTAGCACGTTTTTATTTTAATTTTATTTCACGTGTTACTTTTGAATTGTTTCTGGTGTATAACTGCTGAGCTTCCGAAAGGAGCTGTAGACTTTATTCAGTTTTGGGCATTGCTGCTTAATTAGATATTTTCTCAAATTTGGGCCCTTTGATTCCAAATTTTTAGATTTTCAGCATTTTACGGACATAAAAACACCGATTAAAAAAATAATTTTTTTTTTTTACAGCCGGATTTTTACATTTTTCAATATTTGTCCTTGATTTTGAAATTGTTAGCGTCCCATAGTTTTTTCCTATATTCTAGCGATGTTGTAAGTATCTCGTTTACCAAAAAAAGATTGACTCTAGCTTTCATAGAAAAGGCTGTGAACTTGTTTTTTAGTATTCGGCTTTACCTTTTAGGTGCATATATTCCACAATTCGGGTCGTTAAATTTCAAAATTTTCACACTTGCGTATTTTTGCTACATTCTGCAAACAATGATACGCCGTTTAAAAAAAAAAAAAAACCAACTAAAAGAGGTCAATTCCGTAGCTTTAATGAAAAAGTTTATGGAATTTTTTACTTTTTTTCTGAGCCCTTTAATAATTTTTCGGATTTCATTAGTTCTCTATAATTTAATAAAAAGAAATACGTTGATTAAAAAAACAAAAAAAATTTCTAGCTACTAAAGATGCGTTTCTACGATTTTTAGCTTTGCGGCTTATATGAGATAGCAGTTATTAGGTGCCAGCTTAAACGTCTTATCGGAGAATTATAACAATTTTTGTCCATTGCAGCGATTGAAAATTATTCCATTACTTAATGGGAAATTTTAGGCACAAGAAGCGGAATTTAAGTATATAAAAAAATACTAGTGTTTATTAACGGAGCTGCATTTTCGAAATATTTTAGTAAGCGGTAAAAGTTTCTAAACAATTAGCCGACAAAAGTGGATCTATTAAGACCAATCTAGAAAAAGATTCGATAAATTTATTTTTAAAAATTAATCTTCTAATATAAGAATCGAGGTTCATTTTTTAAGAGCAGCGTTGCCTTTGTCTCTGTTTCTGGTGGCTTTTTGACCTGCCAATATGATCATCATTATTTCTGTCTCTATTACTGTCATTTTTCTTTCTTTTTTTTCCCCCCGTCTACGAAAACTGATATATCAGTGGGGTGTTGCGTTTTTAGTGAAACTATAAAACTACCTGCGAGGTAACGATTTTTACTACATATAATGGGAATTCGTCGAAATAGGACACAATCATGTGAGAAACCGGTTCCGTTTTTCGTTCGGGAAGGGTCTATTGTATTTATATCTTTTAAAATCTATGTTCTAAATTGATATCTCGAGTAGTAGTTTCGTAAATTTCTTGATTTAGTTTTACAGTTAAAACGGAATAAAAAACATACAACAATAGGATTAAAATGTTTCTATAGGTTATAGAGCGGTAAGAGTCGGGACGGCAAAAAATAATAATTTTCCTCCGTTTAATTGATTTATAAGAAGTACTCGAAATTAGTTTTTAAAAAACGATAGGATATTATTACGTTTCTTATAGTAAGAAGCGTTGACTAAAAATATAACCGTAAAAATAAATATATTCATTTGGCAGAAAACAATTGTGCATTTTTTAACGCTATTGTTACAAAACATTTAGACGCCGATTAAATATCTTATTTAATAGGAAACTCGAGAATTTTGAATATTTGTTTGCTTAATTTTTTTCTTGCTAAAATCTGAAATCACAGAACGGTTTCATAGATTTTACTGAATAATCGAAATTTTACACTTTGCGAATGTTAAAACTGGCAAGTAGTTCGTGAATTAATAAATATTTGAACCTGCAGTTAAAATAAATATATCTGACTAGAAAATTAAGTTAAAACACGTCTGCGAAAGATATGTTACAATTTTTAATTGACTTGGACAAAAAGAAAAAAAAAAGTCTTAAATATTCCTTCGAGCGTTGTAAATAAAATGTCCAGATTTCTTCAGAAAAAGGAAATAGCGTGTATTTTATCCTTGTATTTTATTTTTCGCCGATTTTTAGGTAATATGGAAAACGGCTGTTTCTGTGTTGGTGCGTTTCTGGTCGCCTCGCGTCGTCATATTATCAGAATGAGTCATCCGGAAAAATATCGCGCCATTATCCAATTTTGGATAATGGTTCCCTGATCCTGCTCCATCGTTCGCTATCCAATCGGACGTGATTCAGGTTATTTTGAGGGTTGTTTTGTTAGTACTCTTGGCAATAACACGATCATATCCGGGGATTTTCCTTTGCACATTCCGCGTGTTATTCATTACGGGTGTGCGCCGATAACGGAGCAGGGTCTCATACGCATCACTCTTCCTTCGAAATTCCTGCGGTGTTTAATATCTCTCGCTGTACACCGCTTTCCTCTCCTAGCGAATTTTTCTACACGGTTTTTCCTTCGTCTCCTTTGCTTACTCTCCTCGTTTCGCATGCCACCCATTGCGATGAAAGCCATTAGCCACCTAGTACACGCTGCCTTTCCTAGCCAAAGAGAATTTTCCGATAAATTTACTCATCTTGCCGCTTAGTAAACAGTTTATCATCATCCATGCCGGTTTCTCGTGTTTTTCTTCTGCTATCATTTCTTTTTCCCCATTCTTCTAGGCTTTTCCATGTAATTTCCACCCTCCTAAGATTCGCGGTACTGATCTAATCGCGTTCTACAGTGATGTTGTAACGTTCAGCGTCACCGTAAGTTGAAAAGTTTTGTCGCATACTTTTCCGGTCGTTTACATAATGCTGAACTACCTATTTTGTTAGCTTTTTCAAAATTTATTACTTTATTTTTGTCTTGTCGTCGCATTTTTTGTTCTATTCATTGTTCCGAGCCAGTGCTGTTAAGCAAAGAGGGCACTTGTTTCAAGAGGGTTATTTTGCCTATTAAATGTTGCTCGCTTAATAGTAACGCAATAAATTTCGCCCGACAGAAATGAATCTTTATATAATACAAAAAATGTAAAGAAATATAAGTTGTGTGCGGCTATTTTGCGATTGAGAATTTTATCTCCAAAATTTTTCTATTTCTCTTTCCCCCCTCTCTATCTTTCTCTCGCGCTGTTGATGACTACACTTCATTTTTAGGCTGGGAGTAATAAAAAAAAAATTCTGGTACGTTTTTGCGGATATTTATTTTCTTATTCTGTTTTTTTTTTTAATTAAACAAAAACGTGACTACGCAATTTTTCCGCCGAGGGTAGTTTGAAAAACCTTATTTTTGTACGGATGGTAGCAGCGTTTGAAAATTACGCGGTCAATTAAAACTGAATCTCTTCTGTAAGAATTTTAGGAGAATTGAAACAGTTTAGGGGGCACAGACGTAGCGTATTTTTCCTCAGGCAGGGTGAGATTGAAAAAGATATTTTGCCCACCGAAAACATATTATAAAACTGGGAAATTAGTTTTTTAATTAATTTAGGATTAATTTTCATTCAAATTTTTAGCATAAACGTTATAATACAAATATTAAGAATTTAATAGTGTTGTCATTCTCGCGATATTCAAATAATTTTGTTTTTTTTTTTTTTTTTTATTTTATACAGAAATTATATAGAGAAAGAAAAAAAATATGGCGGATTTTATTCTAATTTTTGCGTTGTACAGATTTTATTATCAAAGGAAACCAACCTGATTTTCCATCAGTTTTCGATGTGAAATATTTTTTATATAAGTAGCCATTTTTATTTTTAATTATTTCGCTCTTCTTCCGTAGTCCGTTTACGACTTTATGTTTCTTATTAAATTGCTTAACTTTAAATTTTGTGATCATTCTTCTCATTGTAAAGGGACATAAATTCGGGGTCTCCAGGTACTACGTATATATTGAAAATATAAAAAAAAACAAAAAATAATATGTAACGTATATTGTACCTTTGAACAGTAAGATTCCTTTCAATGGACTGTGTAGAAACCTCGATCAAATCTATGTACTCTACCATCAAACTATACGGGTAAAATCCCCTTTGCAATTTATAGACGCCTTACGGAAAATCCGAATATGAAGTAGGCGATAAACGCAATAGCGGTACGTCATTGCCAGAAATTCAGAAATTGTAGGGGGCCTGTAGTTTCATTCATTCGTTCGGACCGTTGAAAGTGCTGTGAACATTTTAACAGAGATCGTGGCCATAAGGGGCAATTACGGTTCCGTAGGTCTAAAAAGGGAATAAGTAAATAAGTAGTAAATCTGCTTTCAATTTTAACGCGTACCACCTTTTGCGGTATCTCTTAATGTTTTTGGCGCTGAGTTTTAGTTGGTTTTTATTTTTTCATATTATTTACCTGCCATGTTTTTTTGTTATTATTCATCTGTGTTTGTTTTGTTGTTGTTTCTTACATCATTTCGGTAATCAATACTTCATCTTTTTTTTTTTTTTATTGTACGCTCAATTTTAAATTTTAGCATGATTTCTTTGCCCGTTCCATTTATATTTGTTTTCAGGTTGAAATATCTTGACGTATTCCGGTACTCCCGATGGGCAGAGACCTGAACTACAACTTTTGAAAAGCTTTAAATCGAATTCGAAGCGGTACAGCATGTACAAGATTTAACTTACACATGTGGGGAATGGCTCAAAATAGTCAGTGTGAATGTTACGAAATTTAGAATAACGAGCACCTATTTAACTGTAGGCTCCGTCAAACTATGTAAAGATATTTACGAAGAAACATTAACTCTTCCGAAGTATTGGACAAAGAATGGATACTATGTAATAATAGGTACCGTGAAAAAGTTCTATAAACAGTGAAACCAGTATGACAACGGCCCTTGACTGAAGTGTGAGACGAATACATCGGTGTAATGAAAATTGTAAGTGTCTTTTTTGTGAATAACAATTTTATAGCGAAGTTCAAAAAACTACGATAAGTTATAACTTAAATATGGTCGTAACTCTGGTAGAAACGAACGACAAAAAAAAAAAAAAAAATACTACAAATTATAAAAAAGTAAACGTTTTATTTTTGCATCTTTTATAATGCAGGGGCTTATAAAAGAAAATTTGCTAATTTCACGATTCTCCGAAAAATTGTTTACACAAATTTAATCTGACGGAAGACCCGGTGGCGATGCAATAATAGATTTAGGTATAATACTGTATCGAATGTGCCAGTCAGGCGTACAAACTTATTATTGGTTTTACGAAAAAAAATTAGTCAGTGCTTTTTTTTGTATTGTAAAATTTTAACTGCGATGCCTCAGGAAAATGTAGTATACTAAAAATAACATAAAAAAAATATTTCTCTGCTAATAAATTTCACTGATGACTAATCATCTTACATACTGGTAATGGATAGCCCGCATTATTTTAATGATGCGACAGAAGGACTGGTGTTTTAGGGTTCAGTTTAAATTGAAATACCAAATTTGAATTCATGATTGAAATTGGGTATAATTCGATATTTTCAGTTTATAAGTTTTGGCTTAAAAGATGATACGATAACGCGGTTTTCGTTAAAATTACGGCCATGTATTTTGTTTCGTTTAGAATTTTTCAACCCGATCGTGAGAAGTTATTTATTCATTAGTGGTTGTTATTTAGGAAAGTGCAACGATATTGAAACTTTCACTGTGATTAGAGTGCATAATATATATCAAAAAAGAAGAAAGTCGTGTAATTAGATTTCATTAACATTTGCATTTGTAATATACTTAGATATTAGTGTTATTTACTTCTCCTTCTTCAACATCTTCGTAAAAAATGACGCGAACTGTCCTCGCGGTTGCATGTGTATTATTTCGAAAATAGTAGTACAACATGTTCATGGTTTTTGATGCTCTAGCTTCGTGTCAAGCATTGACTATGAGAACATTTTTGTTCGCCATGAAATTTCTTAATAAAACTTTTAGCTTAGGCATCGTCTCTCCGGACACTAAATACATGCGTACATACTTGCATGTTAATCAGCCCCCCCCCCCCCGAGGGGGCTTAGATTTTTGGAAGTAACCATTTTTATACCGAGATTATGAAGTGGATGTTATTTATAATTTATTAATTTTTTATTATTTTATTATTATAACTCCAGTTTTTCTAATTGGAATGAAAACATAAAATGTTTTTAAAAATGAAAAATAAAATATTATTTCCCGTTTGAATTAAAATTCAATTTCTTTACCTCGCAATTTTAATTGCTCTGTTTTCTGTTCTAAACTTCCGCATCATAACTTTGAGCCCCATAAAAATAAACACGAGTAAACGTAAAGTTACCAACTGTTGAAAAAAAGCTATATACTTTAAAGGGCCATTATCGGAGCCGTAATTTTTTCACTTGAAGAAGATAGATACGAGTTGTTTGTAACACCTTATTATTTTGCATTAATCCATTTCGTTCGATCAATAGACTACTAATTTCAAGTCTATTACAATTGTAATCAGAAGATGAAATTATAATTGTTTTATTCAAGAGATAAATGCCAGTTTGTAATATGTACCTCGATAAGATGTACAGAACCTGCTTCCACTTCATTTGTTAGTGAAAAAGTCTTAAAAATAACATTGCGTAACAATTATATTAAGTGAAAACTTTGACAAAAGTGAATCACGGTGAATAAAATTATTTTACAATTTTTTATTTCAAAGCTAAACGGAGTGAATATATTACATACATACATACATATGTACACATATATATATATATATATATATACATATATACATATATTAATATATATATATATGTACGCACACAAAAGGCATATACAAAAGAGATTAGACGGAAAATGTGTATCGCATTATTAAAGCCAAAGTAAAGTTAATAAACGGAACGACGCTCCGTCCCTGGAAGACCGGCGATAGACATTATGAAAGTTTGACGTTGTTCGTGTGTTTTACAATAAGGCCGGGTTCGTATTTAGACAGTAAATGACTTTGGAAGGAAAATGAAATGAAGAAAAATCTGCAAAGGCGCGAGATAAAGTGTCGGCGGTTTTAGGCGTTATGACGAGGGTATGCGGCGGTAGATGAACTTTTCCGTGGAAAAGCGATAGGGATTTTCCATGCAAAGTGCCACACGAAATCTTGGTTAGGGCCTTTGTAACAATAACCAGCTCGTCGCTGTAGTCGTCAACAGGAAAATGGATCTCAGAATGGCTTTTCCTCTATACCGTCACGTGCTCCGAGGAAATTTCCCGAAAATGCGAATGCCAGTTCGACCAAGGAAAAGCAAGGACGCTGCTAATGAAATAGCAGCTTTAGGCCTTTTCCCTTCTTTCTAGCCTTTTTTCTCTATTCCAGCCATTGAGCGATTACCTAGGCCGCTCTGTTCTGCAACTACTTTTCGACAGTCGCTTTAATTACACCGTTGTTGTTTTCTGTGAACAGTTTTACAATTTTATTTTCTTCCGCACCGAACGTTTTATAAGTCCGCAGGTTTTTTTATTCGTTCGAAATGTTTTCAACGCGGGGCCGGTTTTCCTTTAAATTTATTTGCATAATTGAATTTCGTCAAGCAAGTATTGCCTTTGAAGCGAAAGTAGTTACCGTTTAGTCAGTTCGGGCGGCAATCCTCACCGCCCCGCACATGACGTAGAGCTACTTTTGCACTTCGCGCCAGCTGCTTTGTATGTCTTATGCAGATTGCCGTCCCCGGAGTTATATTTTTCGGGACAAATGAATTCATTTGTCCCGGGCTATATATATATAAAGATGAAAATGAAAACAAAAAAAAAAAGAGATTAGATTGTGGCTCGCTGCGATGACAGATCTTGTTCAACTTAGTGATTTGTTTCCGATGTTTTAAAAAAACAGAAAAAAAATCCGTGTGTAATTTTGATTCGTTTTTTTTTTGTTTTTTTTTGGTTCTAATAAATGTCCGTACAAATCACGAGAATATGTGGCTTGTTGGAATTTATATTCAGTGACCACATCTGATTACACAAATTGAATATGGCGCGTTTTAGGATTACCGTAGTGTTCCGTGTGTTATTAAATTATACATTTTTAAGTAATCAGCAGTGATGCACTTTTGGAGGTTAGATTCTCCTCCGGGAATGTAGATTTTAATTTAATCGGTATAGAAGTGAGCGATATCATGTTTAGTAACTTTAATATCAAATAATACTAGCGTTGAGAGGAGGCCGTTAAGCTGGAAAAAGACAAATAAAAATGATGTAAAAGGTACGATTTATAGGATAAATAAAAAATGTAACATGCTCGGTTCGTGTAAGGTGCAAATCTAACGCAATGGTTTCCTTTAACGCTGTTTATATTACATTCAAAGATATATGCGACACGTGGAAAAATTGAGGGTTGTTTGAAGCAAATGGTTTCAACTTAAATACAATCAGTGATGCTAGTGTTAACATTTTAGCCAATGAACAAAACGGTAAGACTGAAAGCGAGTTTAGATATTAATATAAGCAAAAAACGAAATTTTTGATTTTTAGCAGATGATCAACATCTATCCGAACAAGCCGGGGGAGGGGGGGGGCGTGTTATTGTAAGTAAGATTTTCGTATAACGGAGGATTCTAATCCGGATTAAAAAATACTGTTTAGAAACTATACCACTACAATGCTAAGATATATCTGAAGCCTTACAAAATATTATATTTGGTCGAACTAGAAATGTAGACGTGTTCTGTGACGTTTCAGTGCTCCTGAAGCTTTCGAAATAAGGTCGTATAGAGGAATGAAACGGATGCATGGAAGTGCTGGAAATAGGATGATAAAATTAAAATTACCGCGAACGTACTTTTCAAGAAAGTATATGTATTTATCTGTTCTGAATGGGAGAAGTAAATGGTGTTAACTAGGAGAATGAGGATGTAGATTGTAGAGTAACACAACATATTAAAAGAGCGGAGGGAGCAGAGAAAACTGCGTAATGTTCTGGCCAACGCCATGGAAAGACACACAATCTGTAGCGCACTAAGGAGAAAATTTGGACTAATAGAAAAGCATTTTAGAAATTTTCCACGCGGTATATAATGAAATTTTTTAAAAAATTGGATTGATTGTTCGTAGTAGAACTGAAGTTACCGAAAGTATCAAAATTTTAAGTTTCCCGACGAAAAATATGTTGGGAAAGAACGACAAATAAAATTCTGTATATGTTTCGGCGGACGGGTAAAATAACAACCGATCAGTCAGCTTTATTTAGTTCATGAACGTAATCGATCAATAATGATGTAAATGTGATTGATGACTGTAATGAGAAATTACTTTTTTTGAATAACGGAATAACGTATCTTAGGAGATAATAGAAGAAAGCTAACTACCTGGACTGAAAAATTCCCCCCGTTCACGACATTTTGCTGTAAAAAACATTCCCGAGCCAGCGTGAAATTTTCTTAGGTAAAAATTTGCGTTGAATTTATTTACAATAACAATTTCACCAAAGTTCCTTCTAAAAGAGTTCATCGAAAAGAGAACTAATTCGTTTTATTTTAAAATTTCTGATACGAAACGGGAGTTCTCCAGCTTCGATTAGTAATATTAACGGTCGTGTTTTGAGCTTTTTTTTTTCTTCTAGCATCAGTCCGCCTATACATCGGCGCATCGAACGAGGTGAAACCATTTAAGTTTAACTCTACGTTTAATCTGGCTTAAAGTGTATTAGTTATATTAGCTGTTTAATAAAGCGTAGTTGTAAAGAAAGGTTCCTCTTCAATAATAATCATATTACGCAAAACTATTTCATACGGAGACAACACAACTACGCTTCTGCTTGTACGTTATGTAACGGAATGAGGACTAAACGTAAAGCCTAGAAGCGTAACAAACATTTGGCAACGATAATGTGTGAAATATGTGTGTAATTATTTTGTAAATTGTTTCTGTTACGGCCGTGTGATATTTTCTACTTGATTGTGCAATACCATATTATTTAACGTACAATCTGTTTAATGTGAAATTTAAAATTCCATTCAATGATGAACTGTGTACATTTTTCATTGGACTTAACCGCTTTTATTTATTTAATTTAATTTAATTTTTTACATATTTATGGTTGATTTTTTTTTTTTGTTTACTATTCATGTGGACGAAAAGTGGTAGTTAATAACCTTATTTTTACATATGTAATTCGAAACGCACATGATTGAAATAAATTGTGTAAATTAGTTCGTTTGATTTGAACCTGTAACATACAACAGAAAGATTTTTAATTGCTTAGCCTGTTTTAAAAAAAGAATACGAGAAAAAGATTAAACTCAAAATTCGATAACAATAATCTATATATATATATATATATATATATATATATATATATATATATATATATATATATATATATATATATATATATGAATCTGTTTAGAGAAATATTTTTATTTATTTGTCTTAATATGAGTGAAATTAATATTTAAAAAATTGTCAGAATACACTCTTATGTATATGTATATTAAAGACTAATTTATAAGTATAAATGTTTAAATGTGTTTTAGATTTGTCGTTGTTTTTGATTCATTCGTCAGCGTAGTAAATGTTCTACCGTGCAATCGATTAATTTTCGAAATTTACGGTTATTAATATAAGAGTTTATTTTATGAAGTTTTATTTCAATGAATAATCATCAAAGTTCACGGTTTTTTAAATATTATAAATGTAATAAACGAACATTTTTAATTTTTTTTTTTTTTTTTCAATTTATTTATGCGGCGTAAGAACTGTATTACGACGGCGATAATTTTTACATCTTCCTAATTTTAATCATTTACGAATATAGTAAATTTATATAAATGTCCGTTAATAACGTGTTTTTTCTGTATCTCCTTTTAAATTAAATAATTTCTTTTAAAAATTCGTTATTCTGTTACCTCGGGATTCGTTTAATGATTTTAAATCGAAATCATTATTTCATTGTAATTTTAATTTTTCGAAAATACAGTCCAATGTTTTGCTAGAGTAATAATAATAATAGTATCTGATTAAATTAAAGAAACTTCATTATTATTACCATTGTACAATTCCATCTATGCGCAAAATTGCACGAGTGATGAAGTATTTAAATATAGTGAAATAAATCAAATATAATACAGTACAATAGAATAGGGCACTTGACTTGAATGATATATGATGCGAATGCGGAGTTTAACATAAAGTAAAAATTAAAACTGAAATAAGCCATTTAATTATAATGAAAAAATGATTTCTCCAAATAAGGCATATTAGCTACACAATAAAACTTATAATGATGTTTGAAAGTCATAATATAATATTTAATATATTTATCCATATCTCAAACATTAGTGCATCACTAAATTACCGGTCAGTCCGCAATACTGGTATCCGTGATCAGGTAATTTGATAAACATCTATACATGTTTTTGTAGTTTTTCAATTCCACTTTTACGTAATGTGGCAGTGAGTAATGATAATAATAATAATAATAATAATAATAATAATAATAATAATAATAATGATAATAATTTGAAAATCATGTATTTATTACTATTGTTACATAATAGACGGAATTAAAAAAGAGTTCTTTTCGTTGTTGGCTCTGGGATATTTGGAATTTAATTGGTGGTAAATCAGGCTCCTACTATATGTATAGTATCAATTGTTAATTAAAGATTACTTTGAAATTGTTTATTCGATCGTTTTACCTTAATCGCGAGATTATAATAAATTTTACATGGTTTGTAATATGTTTATATTATCTTCTGGTATATTATTTCTTCATTGTTTCGTCGAATTCAAATTAATCCACCGCATTAAATATGAATTATCCAGATCATGTGTAACTAAACCAAAACCAGATTATCGTTAATTTCACTTTGTCGATTTAAACGGGTTCCTCATAACAATAGGTTGGTTCGTTTTAATATCGGTTGGAGTTATTGAATTTCACGCGATTGGCTGTCGTCAGGGAAGCTTCAACATATAGCAGTTTTACTATTATTTGTTTTCTTTTTATTTCAAAGGAGTCCCCTGAAACAGAATAGGGAATGCAATATTTTGATATAGGATTTATCACAAAAGCGGATGCAGAATTCAATTCTTTTATTTCGTAATGTCGAGTAATATATTTTGGATGATCTAACATGCAAGTTACATTTTTTCGGTGTAGCAAATTATGTACATTTTGGGTAATTTATGAAAGTAGTGTTGTGTATATATATAATATATGTGTGTGTGTGTGTGTGTGTGTGTGTGTGTGTGTGTGTGTGTGTGTGTGTGTGTATGAATAAAACTCGGCCCTTCGTCCCTCGCAGGAGTCTTTGCCCCTTGACCCCACCTGGAGCACCACTGAACTCTCAGCTCTATCACTTCTGTACTTCATATGGAACAAGGGAAATTGGCAACGTCATTCTTTACGAATTCTTGACTATATGTAACGTTTTGGGACAAAAAAGTGATGGGGGTTGGACTAAGAATGACGTTGCCATTAATGTATCCATTAGTTTTTCTGTCACGAAAGTTTGCCATAAAATTTGTTACGAAAATGTTTTTCCTCTATTAAAAAATTGTCCCAAAATGTGGCAATAAATAAAGATTTATTCTTTTTTGTCGCGCATTCGGATGCTTCTGACAACTTGTACCCAGTTAGCGTATTGACTTGATCAGCCTATATCTTCCTCTGGGACGTTTTTCTTGTCAACACTTTCCGTGATCGTTTATTTATTTCGCGCCATTTCCTTATGTTATTGATGGTTTCGCGGAATATTTTTACGGTACTAACTGTGATTTGTTTGGTGCAAAACGATTCAAGTCAAGCAAATCAGTTTTTGCTGGAAAGCTTAATAGCTGAAAAATTCGCGGACGTAACGGAGTGGTGAAAAGAGCGGAACATGTCTAAATCTTCGGAAGCTGGTCTCTGATCACCACAATAAAAGGTTTCGAGCTTCCTCCTAAAGACTGGGTAAAACCGCATCCGGACGGAAGAAGGGCGTTATTGAGCTGCTGTTGGTGCGGTGGAAATTGAGAAATGCTGCTTGCGGCTGTGCGAAGCGACGACAAATTGTGTTCAATATGCAGTCTACAATTAAGTCAGGCAGAGTCTTCAACAGGTCGTTTCAAGACCGCAACTTTGGCATGTTTCACGCAGTTGATATACGTCTCGAAATCCGCTGGAAATAATAATAATAATAATAATAATAATAATAAATGACAGTAGCGTGAACGATATTTCGTAATACCTTTTTTTTTTATTTTATTTCTTTTTTTTGAATTTTTTTAAAATTTCAAATGAAAAACAAAATCATGAACTTAAAATCCGGTTGCAAATTATGAATTATGAAAAGGAAGAGGGGTAATTTTAGATTAATAATTAACCAGTAAGCGCAGACTTATATAGTGTGGACCCCACTGGCCTCGTCATAGGATACGGAAGATTTGCTTTTAATGCAATTCTAAAGCGTTACACATAATTGATACAAAAATGATGACTTAAATACCGTCACATCATCCAAAAAAATATTACGTGATTTTTTATGTTATTTTTGCATAGAAAGTATCTTTAAGCTTGTTTATTTCGTTACGGGTAGAGGTAGTTGCGCGTATTTAATTATCATGGCGCGACATTTCTGATGAATCGATGTGATATGTGTATATACAAATAATAAAAGCTAAACGCAACAACAAAAACATCTTAAAAATATTGCTGGTAATGTTTTTTCGCGAAACTCTTCGGCAAAGAGAAACAAAATACTAAATTATATTATCCGTATTATTTGAAAGGGATTGATAAAAAGAATAAAAACTCGAAATAATCCGAGTCTGGAAGAGATTTAAATACTATAGAGTTATGTTTCTTAGGAGTAGTTGGCGAATTAAAAGGAACAAAAGTAAATTTGGTAAATTTGATATTTTATTTAATTCAACTTAAATCGTCCGTTGAATAATGTTATTCACAGAGGGCCGCTATGCATTCGATATCATCTTGCGTTCTTTAAAATAAGCTTAAATTTCTTCCGAAATGAATATTAGCAATTGCCGAGAATGAATCGGAAACATTTAAGACGAATATTAATATTATCCCATCTACAGCGGGGAAAAACGAAATATTACGCAGAAAGACCAGAGCATGGCTCGAACCTCTCATCTTCATCTATGTCATATTCGCTTAGCCTGTAGATTGTGCGATGATGATGAGACCAGCGCGGTCCGAAAATCGGCTGATGCCCCGCATTTGCGGCAAAAGCCTAAAGAACTGATCGTTACTCGCGCTAAATCGACTTTCAGTGTTCGGCTGCAAGTACGGTAACAGCGCGATGCACCGTAATTTAGTTTTCGGTCACGTACAGAGCATTTTCTCGGTCGCAGTAGATATCGGTTTATTTTCAAAAAAATGTTAACGATCACGCTCGCGAAAGAACAGGTACGCGTTGTTTTTTATGCGGCACGTGCTAATAAAGGTGCACGCGTGAAGCTAATAACGGAGTTCCGCTCTCGTTTCGAGTAGTCGAGGGAACAACTGTGAGAACGATTTCAAAAGGAATCGCAGCGGTTTCTTTATTCATCGCCGCATTGGCGCGAAGTTGGCAGATGTAAGTTGAAAGCTGCCATTATAGCGACGATAGCGGATGAGATCGTCTTAGGGAACATCCTGAAAGTGCAACGTCGACCGAACATTTTGAGTTTTGCATGAGCTTTGACAGAAACATCGGTTTCTTGTTGTACTCGTAGCGATGGCCAGATGTACTTTTTTGTTCTCTGTTTCGGCATGAGACGTGCTTATTTGTCGTCGTTTTTCGCCGCGATAAGCCTTTTTCTTCCGTTCTGCACTGGCAGCGATGACGTGTTTTGCCGTTAAAAGTTCAGCGGCAGTGTTCGGTATCTGCGAATGGATAATTTTCCGCTGCCATGCATGCACACCGTTTCTCTTGTTAGGTGCTGTTTTCGTTAACTGCTGATGCTGTCGTACCGTTTGATTTGCGCGTTCGATGGCTATTCTGGAGTGTCGTCAGTAATTATTCGACAATTAGTAGGCCCGTTGCCCATTTCGAATGTGGAATGTGAAAGGTAAAATGAGTAACTTGTTCCCTTAGAAATCGATTGTACTGTACACACATTTAAATACAGCGCTGCCCAATAAGATCGCATCTTTCTTCATCATAGTGCGATACTTAATTCCTGAGCATCGGTGACTACCTATTCGTACATTTTAAATGTTCAGATATAGGTATAGTGTCCACAGCAATTGTTGTACAAACGCAAGACTACACTTGCTACTGATATTGTGATTGTTTGATTTTTATCGATACATGCAGTCCCGCATGTGTCTGCTGTGTACTTACTAGCGTGCATATTATACGTGGTGGATTGGCCACATTGCCTTCCGCGTGAAATAGCGAGTATTTAATTTAATTTTTCGTAATAATGTCTGTCGTCGCCTGAGATCGAATCCGATACTTCTGTAATACGACTAATAAGATTAGTATCGGAATAGTCGAAAAAATTCGAACAAGTAGTAATGCTAACTGTCAGCGGGTTTCTTTAAAGAGAAACGTATTTTACGCATATTTCACGGTGTCGTCTCTAATGTTAAAAGTTTACACATTGTATTTTACGTTATTTTAATCCAGCTTTATTTATTTTTTTATTAGCTTTAATTTATATTATTAATTGATTTAAACTTAAAAATTACTGAAAAGTGGAGAAACAAACTGAAGTTGTTAGAAAATACTAATTCTTTATGTAATAAAAAGATCACATTACTTTTAATATTTAAAAGTAAAAAAAAAAAAAAAAAATTGAGTATGCACAAAAACTTAGTTGAACATAAAGGCGCAGACTGCATTTATTATATATATATATATATATATATATATTAATTACAACGTTATTCTTAGGATACCACCTCCCATCAGCTAATAACGTTTGTTTTATTTTATAAGATTTTTGTGATTATGTTATTATATTCATATGGACCGATTTAGAATTACGTTGTAAATATTGGTTATTTTATACAAAGTATAGAAAAGAAGGAGACAGAAATGTGAGTAAATAGGGTCAATTTGCAAGGCCAAAATGACCGAGTTATATTATATATATATATATCACGTATTTAAAAATAAACTAAAAATATTAAACGACGATTATAAATGATAGTTACTGATTTTTAATCATAAAATTTCCTTGCTCAGTTAGCAATGGAAAGAAATACATTCCATATTTTACATTTCTCGCTGCAATAACAAGCCTTACACCGTTGATGGACATTCTGGTGTTTATTTTGCTAGGCTCGACCCGCTATCCTATTTTCCGGATTTGTTATAGGACAAGATCGGGTGACTTTTGTTTTTTTCTTTTTCCTTTTTATTTTGTACAATATATTATAAATGCTAAACAAGTGTTTTAGCAAAAAATAAAATGCTGTCTCTAGTGAATTTTTATTGTTCTCGTTTCGAATTTCAAGTGAAATTTTTAATTTTATCTAATTTTTCTAATTGAATACGTTATATATAGAGTATTTTATGCATTACGAAGTTGTGATAAAACCCCCGGTGTGTATCGTACGGAATTAGAAAATAACCAATTTTTCTCTCCTAATCTACGTATAAGGTGATTTAATACAATTATAATTGACCAAAATTTTTAATTTAAGATCTATTCGAAATATACATGAAACAAATAATACCTAGAAACATAGCGGCGTTAAAACAGCTGATTACAGGTATCAAAGCGATCGTACTTCCTTGCCGTATTGCAAACACTTTTCTAAACAAGTCAAATACTTTGGGTGGTTTTATACGCTATTCGTCAGCCGGTTTATTTTATTTTTTATTTTTTTTTTTCGGCCCAGCTTTTGTTTTTTAATAAAATGGAAAATTTGTAAGTATTACTTTTTCTACTTAATACATTAACACTTTTATATTTACCAATGACACACGTTTCGTCTATGGATTATAATATTAAGCCAGAAGAATTATTTTCTACATGATATTAGAAATACATATATTAGGGTTTTGTAAAACTTCTTGAAAATATCACTTTTGGCCGCAACTGATCTATGTAAAAATAGCGTAATTAAAGTTTTTATTTTAAATTGCTAATTATTTCTTTAAATAATAGCATGTAGAAAATAACTTTTTTTTTTTTTTTTTTTTCAATTTCAGATGCAACCATGTATAATCTTGCACAGTCTACGAAAACCGGTGTCTACTGCAATCCTGTTCACACCTGTCATTTTGTTTAAAAGTAATATTATTAATTTCATTTTTAAAATGTATAATAAACTCTACTCATTACGCTCTAACGTTTAATGTCTTCGTTAGAACATCGAATTTTAATTATTTGAAATAATGCGTGAAAAAAGTCGAAGAAAAGTTTGGCGATTTTTTTTTAGTGCAACTAAAGTTTTAAAACTTCTTTTTCGTCATGCTTGAGCGATTTTATAATTTCATTAGTTACCGGAGTTTTGAAAATTTCCGTCCAGATTTTTTTTCCTGTTTTTATAATTTTTGGACGATCCTTCTTCTCGATTCAGTATATTTCTTCATATTTGGCCGATGTTCTCTTCTCGCTTCCGTCTATATTTTGCTCGTTTTCTTCTATTTCTCTGCAGAACCTCTGGACGTTTTCATTTCCGTCGAGTTTAATGTTATTTAACTGATTCCGATACACTTCGATTGATTCTACAATGATTACGTTCATCTTATCGATAGAAAGTCTTAGGGTTTTGGAAATATTCTGATTGAAATCGATCGAGTTTTTAAAATACAAGCGTTGCGGTTAAATTTGTCGTCTGGAAAGCTTCGTCGTTTGATTAGTGTTGCAGATCGAAAAGTGATGGGCGAGGCAGATTTTTCACAACCGGGGATACGATTAATTTTCTTTTTGGCCTTTCACTATGCACCATCGCGGTAGTAATAACATAAAATTCGAAGATTTCCGGTAAATCATTGTTAAAATTAGGTTTAGACCAGGAAGGCTGTTCGCAGTGTCCTACGAATAATTTGAGGTCCGACTAATATTTGATTGATAAGCGGGCTGTATAATTTCGTTTGAAACGTTAGAGCGAATATGGAATTTTGCTGGAGGTGTGTTGATACTTTTTATCATGTGCAACATGATACAGTTTCGATCTAAGATTAAATTCTTTCGGAGTGTTTTCTATCAATGTTTAATATTATTAATGAAAAAGCTGCATTGCGAAAGAGGTTACAAGTGATCGAACTAATTTTGAACAGGATTAATTGAACGCAAAGCAATTTGATTACAAATTAAAGAGGAGTTTCTAATTCGGCATTACTTTTTGCGATTTTTCTAGTTATTAAACGTGGCTAAATGAAAAACTTATTTCTCCGTCGTTAGTGTTATACATATATCATACAACGGAAAGGAGTGTGGTGTGTGTGTGTGTGTGACTTTTTGGTTTAGTAGTTTTTTTTTTGTCGGAAATGTGATTGTGGGGCATGAGACTCTCATTCTCCGTGGAAAAATACGTAATATTTGCATTCGTGTTATTTCTAAATAGCGTCATCTTAACGAAGCCACTGTGTACTGGATGAATTGCAACGAAAGAATAGTTCTATGGAAAAGTTCATTATGTATCTATTCGGAGAGTATTGAAAAATATATTGGAAAGCCGTTTTTGCGATTTATTATTTAAATGGTCTGCGCTTTCATTTTTGAGAAAACTCAGAGGTAACTACGATTTTATGACGTTTATAGAATAAAAATGACCGTCTTCTTGTTCGGTAGTTTCGTGAATTATCGCGATGACGAAATAATCGAGACCACCTCGATACGGGAAAAACTTGTTTTCAAAGCCGCGCTAGAATGGAAACACGCCCGACAGCTTGTGCCTTAATTTTTCCAATATCTTAAAAACGGGAATAAAATAAAGAAAAGTAAATGAAAATTAAATGAAAAGTAGAAGTTTCTAGATGGATTTTCGAAAGTCTCGCGGTTAATGTTGCGACTCTTTCTAGCGCAAAGAGAGTTGTGTTATCTTTGCCGATAATTTCATCAAATGGAAATCATCCTATGTGCGAAATTAATTAACATAGCTTTCCGCGTGTAAATAGCACGGCGCGTTGACAGAGCGATATTATATGTTTGCATAATGGAAAGCAGCAGCGACGTAAACATAATTTTCTCCTTCATTGTTCGAACCGATAGTGCGTGTATCATCCGTTGCGAGCGAACGGCCAGAATAGAAGGCCGGAAAATATGCTGGCTGACACGTTTGGCCCGAACGCCGTTTGTTGACGGTTGCATTTGAGACTTGTAACGGGGCAGCAGTTGTCGTCGGGGAAGTACGGTCGACGGAGCTGTTCGAATTTGAATTTCATTTCGCCCCACGACCAATTCTGTAAACTTCTACTCTTTATTGTCCGCGAGATAAACTTTTTCCAGTTGCTCCGGTTCACGTGCTATGTCGTCTATTAGATAAACAGAGTAACAACAGCCGTCCTCCTTTGTTATTAGACTAAATTTCGGCTTTTCCGAGTTTGTCGAGATGATTTCCAGATTTCCTTTCGGGAAACTTCCATTTTCTTCTTCCCCATTTCCACGTCAAAATCTTTATTAGTGTTTCGACTACTGAGTGTCGTTTGCGTTTTCCCTTAAACTTCGCTGTTACGCGCCGGCACGACATTTGTTTAAAGCTGCTGCTGCTGCTGGTGTTTAGAGGTGAGATTAAAAGTGTCTCTCGTTAGGTGCGATAATGTTGCGCGCTTGTAATGGTAAGTTTTCCTGCTAATGAATATTGAAGAATAATAGCTTGCACCGAAACTCGCAAAGCTACGGCGAATGTTTTACCAGCAGACGCCTACTGGAAGACGTTTATGAAGAATCTCACGCAATACATCATTTGAAAATTCTCATTTAAGTTACACAACAGCGTCTGCTATTTAATGTTGTCCTCATCTGTGCCGTATACGCGATGTCATTTTTACACCTTTGTGGCTATATTATATGTATTAAAGCATATTTTAAATATATCTCATTGCGTTTAATCTGTAGTAATACTTTTCTATGGAATATTCTGTAACACGTTTTTGTATCAAATAATTTTGTAACATTTTCATATCAGATATCATATAAAATATGTTTTTTTTTCTGCTTTTTTTTTTTTTTGTCATACTTATCAAGACATTTTAATTTTGGAAGGATCTCGATTTTTTTCGAGACGTTAATTTACTTAATTCACCTATTCCCATGAGAGGAGGTGCCAATGAACTGTTTAAGTTGACCCTTATTATTCATCCCCACCGGGGATACGGAACATTTAAACTCGCGATTAACGTATTCCCACCCAGAACGCCGAATGTGTGTAACGTTGATTTCCTTTATTCCAAGAATGTCATAGCGAAACAATGGAAGTTATTTATTTATATACATTTCAGATTATGTACTTTTGTTACGAAATGGTTTTCTTTGATGTCGTTAAAAAGCAAATAAAACTGCACGAATATGCGGCGTCCGGTACTACGCTCTTTGGCGAACTCCTTCCGTCGATTTCATGTAAAATCACTTACTTCAGTGAAGAACCCTTTTTGATACTTCTCGCGACAAATGGTGCTTAACACGAGAAAACTACGCGGAAAAAAATTTAAACAATTTTTTTTCTTTTTTTTTTTCTTGCAAATATATCTCTGTTTAACGATCAGAATTTCTTTTTATCTCTTCTCTCAGAATGCCTTTATTATATGAGATTTTCAATGTGTTCTATGGGGGCCATCGCCGCTTCTTACTGACTATGTAATTCTTTTCGTACGTTCTTTCGTTCTATCCTTAAAAACTGATTCCTTATCGATGACACTCTGTAATCGAACGACTCAGCAGCTCGTTTAGCTTCTTCTCTCGGGAGGAGTTTCTTGGCGTTCTGAATTTCAAATCACATTTCTCTCTACAGCTGCTTATAAATATTGTTTTCAATTCTCAAATCCAGATGTCTGTTCAACTGGATTTTCTTTTTTTGCTGCGTTTATCGCTGGCTGCAATCTGTTATCTACACTTTGGACACGCTATAGAGACCTACGTTTCCGTTTCTTACTTACATCTGTCTACTCGTCCACTTATTTATTTATACATAGCGCGCTGATTATGTCTTATTTCGATACTTCTTCATCGCTGTTGATTACACATCACTTTTACTAATAGACTTGCTCATAGCGCGTCTTTTATTCTCTCCTTTCCTTTTCTTTCTCGTATACACCGGCCCTTTGTATCTTTCCTGTATCTAATTACACTTTCCGTTCCTTCCCTAATTTTTGAGCCAATGTCCGCGTTAACACAAACCTGAAAAAAAAAAAGGAACAAGAAACCATCCGAATCTTAACACTGCTCTTTTGCTTTCTTCTAGTATTTTCAAGTTTTTCTCAGTATGACCGACCGCTTTCCTGCGTCACCACAGAATCCTTTTCCAGTTACATCTTGCCGTTAATCATTGGTTATTGACCTCAGCAATAGGTTTTTATTCGTTATCACGTTCAGCCGCTCACGATCTTATAGATACTTTGGTTTATTTATTTTACAAAATTTTTATCCGTTCTTTTCGAATGCGCGACGAAAAATAAAAGAAATCTTTATTTAATGTCGCATTTTGGGACAAATTTTTGCGACAAGAAGCTAAGAATGACGTTGTCATTAATATACAAAGAGAGAGAGAGAGAGAGAGAGAGAGAGAGAACGGGAGAATAAGATGGACATCGTTTTTTGTCAAATGTAAAATATACCATCGCGCAGTTGTTATGGGGTGAAAAATATTGTTTAGATCAAAATTATCAACTATATACTTTTGTGGCAAAAGGAATATATTTATGAAAATCGGCTCTGGATATGAGGAAACTGAAAGGAGGAAGCAGAAGAAAAATTAAACCGACGCTTTTTGAATAATAATAACCCCCCAGCGAACAGGTAACAATTACAAAAACGTTTCAAGGGAAGTTTATCATATGTTATATACCATGATTGGGAGAATTTCAGTAGTTATGACCGGGATGATCTGGCTAATTAGATTAGAATTAAAATTGTTGCAGTCCATTTTCCGTATTAATAGTATAAAATTATTGTATGTATAACGAAAAAAACTCAATCATGGTAGTAGGCCGAAAAAAAAATTAAAAAAGAAAAAAACACTAAAAATTTTTAAGCGAGACACTATTGAGCCGATTAATATTAGTAATATTAAGGTTTTTTACTCGATCGATATTTTAACATTCGAAAAATGGTTAACACACAGAGGGGGGAAGTCTCCAGTAGTATAATTACGGATCGTTTAATTATTGCTAGAGATGGTTTTGTATTAATTATAATATCGGTAAGCGACATTTTAAGTGTATAACGGGCACGCACCTTTTAGCTAAAAAGTTCAACTTTTAATCCGCTCAGAAGAGCAGCTCCGGCATTTCGACTCTAATGTTTACAATTCCGCATTTTTCGCCAGCCCATCTGTGGCGCCTTAACCCTTCCGAAGCGCCATCAAGCTAGTTCCCGTTGATTGTGACAACGAGACGAGAGAACTGTAATCCTACAGAGCGCGCACTTCTCCTGGTTTGAGCTACATGCGAAAATTCTCTTCGTGAAGCTGGTGACACTGGTGATAATGATAAGCATGCTTAGCACGCGTCCTGCTTTTATCCTTCAATTCGCAATAAAGCTTTTCACTCGGAAACTTTTTTCCACAATAAAGTATGCCAGCACACCTCAGTTCGTCGTCTTGCGGCATTATTTTACGTGCTCCTCGCCGCCTATCCGCGAGCTGCTGCGCCTACGACAAAGCGGCTTGCCGACGCGGCCACCCACCTCTGTTTACCATTCTCTCGTAGTAGATGATGTTGTTAGAGAACGACAATCTCGGATTAAGAAGGTTAGCTGGGGAATATTTTCATCTTTACGCGATTTCCCGCTTTTTTCTTCAGCCGTACTCTGTTTAGGCCGAAACTCTCGCAGATATGGAAGCGATGTGGACTGCCTACCGCTACCGGCCCGGATTTGTACATTACGCTTTGGATAATGCCGTTGCACTTGAAGCAGGAGGTGAATTGGCCAAGACGACTGCAGCGATAAGGAACTCGTTTACTTATGCGACTTTAGATGAGACTGTGTCTCTCTTTTCTTATCGTTCGAAACATTTTCAATTTCCGCTTCCGGCTGCGTCTAAACGACTTAATCGCTGTGTCGCGACAAATTTAGCGAAATTCGACTTCGTCACGTGTGTGGACCTCTTATACTTTTTACTTTTACTTTTTTCCCCCCATATTAGCAGATATTATTTTCAAACATTTTCTCGTTATTTTCACAAAAATATTTCCACTTTTTTTCCCTTTGTTCCCAAAACGGCAGATCATGTAGTTTTTCCTTCAGGTATATATTCTTTACATTTGTTTTTCTTCCGTAACCGCACTTTTGGAATTTTAAAATTTAAAAAAAAAAAACTGTTAAATTCATTATTATAGCAACATAAATACGTTCAATTCACACAAAAAATACATATCGTCATTTATAAAACATTAAAAAATTAAAATTTTTACACTATAAAATTAGTCCAACCGGTTTCATCTTCGACATATTGAATTTAACGGTTTTTTTAAAATTTTAAAATTTCATTATTCTTATTGCGCAGTTTTAATTTCTAGTTTCCAGCAAGGTGTCCTAACATTTTTCTGTTTTATAAACCGCGCTCCGTTTACTTATTAATTCGGTATTATTCGAGTTTTTTTGTTGTTTTTTTTCCGATTTTTTTGTGTATTGTTATCTCAAACTGCTGGTTAAATAATCAATATATACGACTAATTAGCTTAAACATGTATAGATTATTAGTTCATTAATTAATTTATATTATTTATATATATATATATATATATATATATATATATATATATATATATATAAATATTATTTACATAACTAAATCGTTTAATCGCTTAAAACGTCTAACATCTGAATGTCAAGCAGCTGGATCGCTTCAGCATTCATATGTTGATGCAGTCGTCTTTCGTGCTTGATGGCAAAGATGACCCCTCGTCTACCCACTTTAGGTACAAATCTGCATGCAGATCTTCGTTCCTTTGATACCAAACTGCATTGGTAATTGCACAAGTGACCATTCTCGGTTAGCAGGTTTTGTTCCGATGTTAGGACGGGCATCAAGATGTAGTCCCCTAGGTATTTAGCTGAATTGTTCTACAGGATATCTGCTGGTTATTGACATAAACACTGTAAAATACTGAGGATTAACTTTTATTAAAGCCTATGTAACGTAAATGGACTTTTGCTCGTTGAGTTTTATTCTCCAATTTTTTCGTCCATCTCGAAATTCGGTCTAGAGTGTTTTGCAGGTTACTCTTCGACTTGTAAATCACTCATAGACAATATTGCATTATCATCAGCAAATATTGCTGTGGTGGTGTCACCTGTTATTGGGATATCAGCCGTATACTAGAGGTACAAAATAGGTCCAAGGACGCTACCTTTACTCCAACTTGAATAGAATGAATTGTTGACTTCGCTTCTTCGTATGTCATTCTGAATTTTTTGTCAGAAAGATATGATTCTAGTAGACGAAAATAGTTGCTGGACAGTTGTTGGCTAATTTTCGTGATTTCGTGCCATACTATGTCAAATGCTTGGGCAATATCTAAAAATACTGCTAAATAGTGTTTCTTTTCTTCAGATGCTCTGTTGATTAGTGCTGTAACTCGATGAATTTGGTCAATGGTTGAATTTTGATTCCAGAAGTCGAACTGGAGATCCAGAATAATTGTGAACGTTTTGAGATGCCTGAGGAATAATCTCTCGAAACAGTTTTGATATAGCCGGAAATAATGAAATTGGTCTATACGAGGCAACTTTTTCTTCTGGTTTATCTGACTTCTTAAACGTGATTATCTGACCTATTTTGAAGCACTCAGGTATGTGTTCAAGGCGGAAAATATGTATGTTAGTAATGCAATCGCTTTGCTTGAAAATTCTTGTAGGACACCGGGCGAAATTTCATCTATGCCACAAGTGCTTTCTTTGGGTTGATGTTGTCAATTTTTTGTTGGTCACTTCTGACGGTGACATTGGATTCTTTTGCCATTCAGTTTGATGAATAATTCTCGGTTGTGCACCGGACTGAATATCTTGTGGTTGGAATACCTTAGCTAAAAATGCCTAGCAAATAATTCTATCTTCGTCACTGTGTGTACCCGTTTATTGGTTTCATCTTTTAGTGAAGGAATCCATCCGGGTGTAACAACAGGTCTCTTCAACCGTCGTGCAGCTTCCCATAATGAGTAATCTTTATCTGGACTTGGATTAATCAAGCTAGGAAAGATGAAAAAAAAAAAACACGTATTAGTAAAAATGCGTATAATTTCTAATTGTGTGCCTGGAATCAAGTACACTAATATTTCTCCTAATTAATAACGTATGTTTCCTCGAGATTTCTATAATATATATTATATCTGTGACTTAGTAATTGTTCTCTTTTCCAACTGCAGATAAGATCGAAAACGTTTCAAGCGTATTATATTTAATATTTAATCGTAAGGTTTTTTATTTATAGTTTTATTCATCAATAAATATACAGGAATACATACCGCTTTGATTATTACTTATTACTAGCGTGTTTTTCCGGTAATTTGATCATTTTTTCTTTCTTAGCGGTTCATTTTTCTTTTTTTTTACAGATATATTTTTAACGTCTATCATTAATTATTATCGAATGACAGGCCTTAATAATTAATTTTTTTAATACTTCGCCGAATTCATTTTTTTTATTTTGCATTATATTTACATTAGTTTAGGAAGCGAACAGACTTCTTGTACACCGACTTGTACACTTTTTATACAGAACTAAATTCGACAATATGGCGGTTACAAATTTTATTTTCGGTCTTTTTAAAAATATCCGCAGATTACCGCAAATTAGTAATTATATAAGGCGCACGACGATTTTCTTTGTCCGTTCGCATTGGTTTTTGTGCACTTCTCTTTCTTATCCGCCACATACGAGTGTGTTACACGTAGATCTATATGTTTTATGTATGTTTTGCCGTAGATTTCGATGCTTTCTCACCCTGTTCGTTCTTCGTGAAATCGATACTCTAGAGTGTTCAAATTTAGCTAAAATTTACGGCATATTCTACGACATAGATTATTAAAATAAAGTATAAGCAGATAATGTCCTAAAATCCGGCACCACATTACAGATATGTGCCTATACTGACTCTTCTTCGCGAAATATGTGTTAAGTTCACGCGAAGTGCGCACCTGTCAGGGCGGCATGGGAAAAAATTTGTGGAAATTTTATTTAACCATTATCGCATCGGAAGGTTAGTATTACCCTGCAATTCTTGAAAATTTTGAGATTTCTCGTCGAGAATGAGGTGCGCGATAAGACGCATGCGCATTCTTGAAAACCCTTTGAAGTTGCTTGAGTGTGGCTGATGCGATGTCGGCATTTCAAGAACCGTTGTTCGTTAATTCGTCATTGTCGCCGGAGGTATACCTTGAGCGGTCGATTGTACCGCGTTTCTTCGCGATCTTGTAACAGGTTTTGAATTTCATCGGAAAACGGGAACTCGAAATTCGCCCTCATTATTCGTCAGTTCTTGTGGAGCACATGGAAGCGTGGATTTTCGGAGCGCGGTGTGTGTAACAAGTTCCTTTTTTGCGGCCCACAAGCCGTTTCTATAATGTCATCGTGTGTTTTATAGCGCGGCCCCGATATAATACAGACGTTCGACAGCTTTGAAGTGGGCACTTTGGAATGTGTACAACGTTTACAGTTGCTTCTGTGTAACAACACCGATGGTGTGGAGAGGTGACTTATAATCCGTGGTAAAGTACATGCCTAATGCGAACTTAATGACTGTCTGCCAGAAGCTTAACCATCGTCACTGTTAAATACAGTTTCCGCCCTTAGTATGGAAGCGTTGGCGTGCAAGCAGCTTTTTCTCTTCTTTAATAAAGGATTCGAGTTCTTCGTTTGAATGCGCCGGCCTGATTTTAATCTCGGCCGTAGGGCCGTGGTCGGGTGAAGCTAGCAGAGCAAAATAAATACAGCATGGGATATGCTAAATGAAGTAACACGAATGCTGGATAGAAGGAGATGCAGAGTGTGCAACTGGAATATTTCACTGTTAAGCTATGAGATCTTCTTTCACCATTTTGCTGTGCTAGTTGCTCGTTGACTTCTCCCCTTCCCGTCGCCCAACCGACTCATTAAAGTGACATTTTCTTCGAAATAATCATCTTTCTTTCGCCTAAAATTTTCACTCAATTCTCGTTCGGCTTTGTTTATTTTTTTACTTATTTTAGTTTTTTTTTTTTTGAGGGGTGAGGAACTAATAAATCAAATTTTGTCCGCATCACTGGTAGGTTTTTTTTTAAAAAAGAAGCGCTTTTGATTAATTATTTTTGCTAAAATGTCCTAGTTTTTGCTTTTTATTGCCGGATTTAAAATTTCGCAGAGTCGAAGTTCCTAATTTTCTGCTGTTTTGCTTACAGCACCATGGCAAAAACGAGACAGATAAATTTAAATATTTCGAGAGGGGTATTTAGCGTTTGATGACTTACGATCATTTCGGTAAAGAATCCTTCACATCCTTTTTCCTTAATGATAAGCGAAGTCAATTTTATAATTGTTTCACGACTTGCTTTGTTTTTGTTGATTATTTTTCTTTTTTTTTTCCCGGCTAAGTTTAATTGATATATTTTAAAATTTACTAAAATGTCTATATACTACTATTTAAACAAACGAAAATCGATAGTCATTGCATTAATATTATAATAAGAAACTAATTATAATTCTGCTACTTCTTCCCGGAGAACTGAAGCGCCGCTTCAACATTTATCAATTCGGGAGTATTACAGTTAAACGTGTAAAATAAATACATAAAATAAGACAAAATGAATAACGGGTAAACGCGGTGTGAGAGAGAATGTCGGTGCACCTGAGAAATCCTGTTGTTGGCCACAGAGGTGAATAGTCCATCAATGACCATCGTGGGGCGAAGCGCGCATCTTCTATGGTCGATTCCGAAAGGTAGAGGGGCTCGAATAAAAGATCCGATCGAAATGTTTTGCTCAAAGTTAATTCGATTTTTTCACAAGAATCGATCGTCAACCAGTCTCCGCCATTAGGCAGATACCGAGAAGGCACAGTGTCAAACCGCTCGTTATTAGGGCGGTTAATTTCGTTAGTTGAATTACGCGACCGTAAATAGTTGAAAAAAGTGAAAATTCGCTGTTAGAGTCGAGCCGAAAATACAGCCTTTGCATCTATCGATCATCAACTTAAAGCGTACCGGATCACCGCTGACGTTAGGGAAGATTTTAGCGGACTGTAAAGTAAGTTCCCTGCATATCTTTGATGAGGTATTATCATTGTGACTCTCCGTAATTAGACCTGAAGAGAATATTGGGGCCAGTTTCTTTCTCTGGAACGCCTATATATGTGTACATATATACTTTCGCAGATTTTTATATTTCCGTAATATGCCTGGGAGCACCTGGCGGAACGAGACAAGTGTTGAAAACCTACGACACCTCCGATTCGCTAGCCGAATTAACTAGCAGGCTACCGCGCTACCACTTATGGGAAGACTGTAACGAAGACAATCTGAAGCACTTTCGCTGTGCAAATAATGTATTAAAATTAAAATATGCGGCCATTGAAAACAAACTAGGATAGTGTTGAGGTTAATCAAATATAGAGTATAATAGATTAAGTAAACCACGCCGCGATCGGCGAGCAATAAAATGATACATAAACGGACCCCACTCCATTTTGTAGAACTAGCAGCGTTCCGTACTGAATACTCCGGAGCTATTCCGACGAGGAGGCACGGATGATAAAAAACATACCTACAATTTACGGACGCTTGAAGAAATATCGTTTTTGTTACACACCATTTATAGTATGTATGATGGCTTATTATATATATATATATATATATATATATATATATATATATATATATAATAAATAACTCGAGAGGATGTATTTTATATCGCGGCTATATAATTTCCATCATCTTTTACCGGAAGGGAGACTGAGACTGTGCACGATCTGTTGTTCAATGAGATTTCTATGATTGCGACGATCTTACAGATTGCAAGGGGGTCGCACGGTCGATTTACTAGCGTGTTCGGAATAAAGATTTCAGTGCGAACGCGAATTCGAAATTCCAAATGAAAAATGAGCGCCGACACTTTAGTGTTTTACCGTGAAGCAGGTACGGGGCCACGGCGGCGGCAGACATTTCTAGTTTCGAGTTTTATGCGGAAACAATTGAGTTACGCACCTAGGAAGATGAAATAGGCTGATATAGGAGGACAGGAGCCCGTTGATTGATGAGGTCATATCAGCTAGCGCTGTGTAGATGTGTGCGCGCGCGGCGGTAAAGGCCTGCCACTGCTGGTCGACTGTTTTGGTTAAGTACATTTTATCGTCGGGCGTAATAAGAATAGGTGCACAGACGTACAAGTGTGCTGTGTGTATCGGATGAGTGTAACGATGTTTCTGTGTTTTGGATATGGTGACGCATTTGGGGGAAAAAATTACATACATGTGTATAATATTAAGAGCTCTGAACGAATGATGATGCAGTCGGCGTATGGGGCTGTTCGGATTTGTATCGAATGAACAGCGGGTTTGCAGCGGCTTGGAAGTCTGGACGCGGGAAAAATGATAAGTTAACCGTTCGGTTTTTTGCTCGTCACACAGCATATCCATATCGTCTTGTCGAGCAAGTCTGATGCACGCCATCTGCGGCAATGATATATCACCCCGTTTTGACAACGCGCTACCTTTAGCTTTCCAACCTCCCGTCCTGTCTAATCGGTTTTGTTTTAACGCTTTTTCCTTTGCAAGCGTCTGCCGGTGAAATATCATCGGATAAAGCCGTGCTCTTTCTCCTTCGACGACGGCGTCTTTATCGGCGTTATCGAGTCTTTGCCAATTTCACAATAAATCTTCTTTCCGAGCGAGCTTCGGAAAACGGTTTATCGGCAAGTATTCCGAATTTTGAAGCAAACTTTAAATTTCACATTTATATCCTCACCTATATAGCAGTTGTTCGACGACACATCATTTCGATTACATATCCGTTCGAATGCGTCAACGGATTTTACGCTATCATTCTATTTCGTGTTCCGATCAGCGCGGCGATATTACGAATGTGAAAATTCCTGGTCATCTGGTATCTATGATGGTCAAACGAAAAGAAGTAAGAAGTTCCGCCCGTTTTCCCCTTTTTTGAGAACGCCAACCAAGGGCAATCATGGTCCAAGAATTTGGAACAAGAGGATTAAATTTTAATATATCGAGAAACGGAGGAAATGAACTCTGCTAAAGTTGGAGAACAACACATCGGGTGAAACACAAAATGGAGAAAGCAGTTTAAGATGCAAGAACTTAGTGTAGAGAAGAACTAATGTGCGGTAGGACATTTCAGCAGAACGAGGAAAATTTATTCGGAATACAAAAAGGATCGGAAATGACTCCGTTTCAGGAGGTGGACCTCTCTTCAGATTAAAAATTGCGCAAGCGTCCGCGTACGGTACTAATAAATTTCCGGTCTTGAGAAAGTAAAAGTGAAAGAGTTTTTTTCGCGAACGAAAATATACGATGAAAATTGGAGAAGATATAAAGACGTATATTGGTTTTGAGAGGAATGGGTCAGTAGGAAGTAACAGGAACCGTTCTTTTTTTTTGATCGAAAGGCGATATTAATCTCAACGACGAGAAAGGGATTTCGCGAGGATATAGTGGGAACGGCAAATACTCAAATACTTTCTCGGGATTAAAGTTAGAGTATATTTGAAACACAATAAAGAAAGCTAATCTAAAGGAGCTACCGTAAATTTTAAGTAATAAATAAATAATGTATAGAGCGTATAATCAAGTTTTCGGTGTTTTTAAAATTTTCTTTAATATAATGATTCCCCTTCCCTCTCCGTGGTTAGCGTTTATTTTTCCACTGTTTCATTCAATTTCTGAGAGATCTGGAGAAGATTAGACCATCAAAGTTAGTGACTGGAATTGAGCGAACGATGGAAATGCCGATATTCTAAAGCTCTCGAGTGGAAATCTATCGAAAATATATTTTACAGCGGCCGATGTACGGGGAGACTCTATTAAGACTCTAAATAGATTTTGTTAGTTTTTTTATTTTCTCGCCGTTCATTATCCTTAATTCGGCAATTCTGCCAGCATAGTGTAAGGCGAAATATTGTCTACGTTTATTTCGGCAATATATTGGTCAACAGAAATAGATCACCGAAGAAGTTGAACAAATATTCTCCTCTAAAATGCGCACGGTTGGTGTTGGGTTTTTCCATTTTAACTACTAGCCTCATGGTAATATTTATCACGATTATCGAGTACTTTTCGATATTTTTAAATATTTCCGACTAGCTCCACCGCGAGTGTTACTGCGTTCGAGATTCATCAGATGAGGTCGTTTCTTTTGCTTTTTTTTCTTCTTTCGTATCTTCTCTCATCTGATAGCACTTAATGCTGAAATATTAGTTGTCAACTTAAATGGACAAATTTAACCGATGTTACCATTACTACAGCCGACTATTTAAAAATAAAAAAATATGTAATCATATTTTGGTTCTGGTTTAAATATCTTTAATATAACTATAGTCAAATAGTATTATTTATTTTGCTTCTTCTTTCCTGGCTCGGCATCAAATGATCTAGAAATACAACGCTAGTGAAAATGAAAGAGAAACCGAATGAAATGGGCGAAAGGAATCACGTAATAGTCAAATTGAAAAACATGATTTAACCGACACAAACTGTTGATGAAGCTGTTATTATTATTACAGTTGATCGAAAAAAATTATCACCGCACTCTCGGTATTTCGATAAATAAATATGGTAGCGTACATCCGGCACAAGGGAACAGAAATTGTGAACGGTGATGACTATGTATTCCTATGTCGGAGATAACAAGAAAATCCTGGAACAAAATCTGCAAAGCTGCGAATAATCCTATCATAACGAGATCGGTAACGTTTCTCTATCCACTTATAAGACATATTTCATTCTGCGAAGAATGACACTGACGTTATCGGGAGGGGGATCTTCTATAAGAACTATAAAGCATTTAGTGTGGTGCGGTCAGGTTCGAAAGGTGTATCGTACAACTTGATCTTTCAGACTTTCCGTGATCATAGTTTCAGTCAATTGACTAATTCGTTAAAAAAATAATAATTTAAAATAATGATAATCCGCGAAAAACCACATTGTTCTATTAAAAAAAAAAAAAAGTGGAGAACGAATTAAACAAGTTCATAGTTATATCTTGGGCAAATAATAACCGAAGGACCTTTATTGCGAAACGGGGGGGAAAAAAAAACATAAAAATTAGACTTAGTTAGCGTGGGAAGAAAACCGAAATATACCGCGACAAAAGTACCAATAAACCGTCGTAAAAACGCGTGGTAAAAAAAGGTTGTATATTTGGCCGGCAGCACTGTGTATTGTGCTGAAATGTGCACTTTGAATAAACGAAATATCCGAAAACTACGAGCTTTTGATATGTGGTGTTGAAGGAAAATGGAGCGAATAAGCTGGACTGAAGAAGTCACAAATGAAGAAGTACTCAACAGAGTTGATGAAAAGAGGACGTTACTCAACCAAATAAAGAAAGGACGATTAGCTTAGTTGGGGGACATGTCCTCCGACATGGCGGATTACTATAAGATGTAATGGAAGGAACAATCCAAAGGAAAAATGGTCACCGAGAAATACTTTCGTCGTCATGTTGTTAAAGGATACACAATTAAACAGATACTCGGAAATGAAAAGAGCTGCGGACAATCGGAGTACTGGAAGGCAGTTATCATGAAATAAAATGAGTCTTACGACTCTGTAATAACGATAATGATGATAGAAATTTATTTCAAAACGTAACAGAAAAACGTTACATAATGTTTTTTTCATGTTACTATCCTGTGTTAGAATAACTTTGTCATTAATATAAATGTTATACATATGTATATATACATATACATATATATATATATATATATATATATATATATATATATATATATATATACATGTATATATATATGTACATATTTTAATGCAATTATAAATGCAGGTGATAGTTGGAAAATAAAATAAAATTGAACAATACGTTTAACACAATAAGAAATACGCGTTATAAATTAGAAAAAGTAAGCAAATTGAGTATTTCATAGGTTCTGTTGAATATTTCTCTATGAAAAATTGAGAGGGTGCTTGGAAAAATTATGTTTCCAATATGTTTCGTCGAGAATGATTTAAGGGAAATGTGTAATTCGATAAAATCGATTTTTTAATTTGATAGTGAACTGGAGCGATGAGTTATATTTAAAAACAAATAAAGCTCGTTTCGCGAAATTCGAGCCCGGCTGGCGAAATGCTAGGCGCTATTCTTCTGAACCACTACTATATACATTTGGAAAGTAGCCAATAGAATTTAGGCGGCGAACTCTTTAGTAATAGTTTAGTTCTGGAAATGTAATAATAATAATTTTCCATTCTTATGTGAGCTATAAAAAGAAAAAAAATTGAAAATGAAAAATAATGAATACTTGGAGATGAAGTAATTAAATCAAATCGAAATAATTCGCTTTATGTTTATTTATTTTTTTTGTATAAATACTCCAACGAATAAACGAATTTTCTATATTTATCAAGGAAGGCGGTCCTTAACCTCTCTTATAAATGTTATTAATATAATGAGGTCGTATATTATTAACGTTGTGGACCCCCCCACCCCACCCCACCGTTATTTACTTAAAAAAGAGGAGGTAATTTACCCTGCACAATTGTTTTTCTCTATGTGTTCGTTTACGTATAAATTTTTGTTGAAGTGTGTGGATCGATTTTAACGTTTCCTTGTCCGTCCTGATGTATCCGAATGTGTACCACTGATCAATAGCGATAAATGTTATCGGAATAGTCATCGAATTATGAGTGGGAAAAAAATGGGAGTTTCTTTAGGGAAATTTGTATTGATATAACGATTGCGCTCGTGATTCAATGGAAACGAAAATTAGAAGGAAAACACATTTTCAATATAGCGAAACAAAAATTAACCGAGAAAAGTTGAAAAAGTTCCACAGCCGATTCTATTTTTCCCCCTACCCTGGGCGCGCCGGCGGCCTTGACCCAACAACATGATAATTCAATAGATAGAACTAAACAGCCAGACGATCAGAAATGGAAAGGACACAGCAGCAGCGGAACAACTGACGGCAATAGGAGCAAATTCTATTGCAGCTAAAGAGGTGATTTTAATGTTTTAATTAAAACTTTATTATTTCCTCATTGGAATACAGGAAAAATGCAAACCCTCAAAATTTCTGAATTCAGAAGGGAGCGATGAATGACTTAAAATATATATATATATAATTAATGTCTATACTTTAGATTCGAATAAAGGAAACGAATTTGAAACTCCCTTAGTGCTCCATTTACGAGCTTATTATCGACGATACGTTACGTATCTTAACACTGTGCTACGCATAACAACACCATGTGGACTGATTACAATACGATGTCCTTTGTTAATTAGGAATCGCTCTGGTCGGCAGTGGTTGTATTCGGTGGTGTCACTGAATAATTATCAAATAATGTTAAAAAGACGAGTATTCCCAGAGAAATACTTAATTTAACATATAGCCGTACCGAAATTAACTAAAACACTTTCATTAGAATATAGGGAAAATATAAACCACCAAAAATTTTTAATTCGAACGAGTCTAATGAACGCGAGTAACTTAAATTATTACCAACGTTAGTTTTTACGTAGATTCCCGAATAAGGTTAACTGAAACTCTGCCTAAAACTGCTGGAAATATTAAGTTTGCGCATTATATTCTTTAATCGATGGACAAAAGTAGCGACATTTTTAATTGATTTATTACCACTTATAAAAAAATAAAAATGGTGAAATAAAATTGTTTTCTTTAAAAGAAAAATACATATCGACCTTAATTTGCTCTAAAAATTTAAACGAAAATACACTAAAAAGTAATAAAATAGTTAAAAAAAAAAAAAAAATTTAAAAAGAAAAAACTTTTGTTTATTAATGTCATAAAAATGAGAAAATAACCTTTACAGGCCCATCAAAAATTCGAATATCTTTTAAAGAAACGAAATAAAAGCGTAGGACGATATACGTGAAGTATTTTAATTGCCTCTAAAAAATACCTCAATTTGACGGATTTGAAAAAAAAAAATGATTTTCCTCGTTTTTATTTCGTCAATATTTAAATTTTTCATTTGTTTCAAATTTTATATACTATTACGGATAATTTTTTCTTCATTTACAAAGCGTTATCGAATAAGAAAGTAGAAGAAAATGAAACTTTTCTTCCTTCTAAATGCTTTTAAGCACTTGCCTATTTCTAATGTTATTAGTGTACGGAATTTTTTTCACCCTCCGCCAGACCTAAATTTTCAACGTATCCTGGTTGTTTTTGTTCTGTGCCGTATCTATTATGGGTTCGCGTTTCTGATTGTTAGGGAAACACTTTCCAGGTATGCAAACTTTTTAACACTTCGTTTCGTATTTATTATACGGTTTTATTTCCCGGTATATTAACATTGATTTATTTTTATTAAATTCGAATTTCGCATTACTCCGCGGTAATGTATCGTCTGTTAAACCTAGGTATTTGTGTTTCCTGCTGTGCCGTTTTATTTTACTGTTTAAACGGATTGTTATTGTCTTTCTATTGTTTGCTTTATTGCATTTTTTTCATTACTTCTCATACCGTCTGAGGATTGAGTTTAATTGAAAATCAAAACGTCAGTTAAAGGTTCATTAATTTGATATTATTCGCGATGCATTCGTGGTAGTTCCATTTTTGTTCATTTCTTTCCAAAGTGTTCAAAAAGCTCGCTTTAAATACTATATTTATTAGTGACTGGAGTAATTAGAATAATCATGTAACGTGTCTATATTTGGCGTAAGACTATCGTCTGCGTGTTTAGAGGGTGTCCCCATGGCGAAATCGACTTTACATATAATATATCCAAACCTATATCATTATTCCACCGGGGGTAATGTGAAAAGAACAATTATGAAATAAAAGTAATTTTTTTGTAATGTTTCCTTTTTTCTTTTTCTTTTCTTTTTTTTCTCTTTTGAGAAATTTAATGATAACGTGTTTTACAATTCCTTTTGATGAAAGCGTTACTAAAAAGTAAAATGTTACCGAGATTTCTGAAATGTTGCTAAGCCTTGTAAGATTATCAAGCAATTACTTAAAAATTGCTTTTTAATTATTTAAATACAAGGTCATGTTTTGTTTTTTTTTTTTTTACTTCAGTAATTGTAAACAGATTAGTATCGGAGCTAAAGTATAGCATTCTATAATTTTGTATAATTCATCAATATATTAACTGTTAATTTTTAATTAAAATTACAAATTTTTTTCTGACCTGTTACATCCTAGTTGGCGGATTTGTATAAAATTTTCCAAGAAAATTGATGGTAATAATGGAACTTCCATACTGCTATTGAAATAAAAGTTTATTTTTATAAATAATTTTGAGATATAACTTGGCCGAATTTTTGTCTTAGTTGAGAGAATTTTGATAATATTGCGACGAAGTAATTACTGACTATTATTGTTTTAAGATAATAATGACTAGTCAATTGAACTTAGGAGGGGGAATAGGGCTTGCATTCGGCAAGATGTTAAGGATTGAATTATTTGTGTATATCGTAATTAGTTCATTACATTAAATTATAAATACAAAAGAATAAAAAATACATTTGTATTAAGTAAAAATGTAACGTAATCAGAGTAGGTGAATGTGTGGCAACCAGCTGGGTTGATGGACCGATGTCGACCGTTGCCACATTGATGGTCAGCGAATACACGATTGATATACGAGAAAGAAGACGGAGTTTGAAAGAAAGAAAATAACGGAAAAAATTTTGGGGAAAAATGGGAGGGGGGGAAGACTTTCCGTTTTGAACGGAGTCACGTCTAGTTCTCGTTGAGTATTTGTCGTTGAGTATTTGTTTCTGCCGCGGAGTCCTCGTCAAGAATAGGTCTGAAGAGAATGCCAAGTCTCCGAAGAACAAGCACCAATTTTTAAGGTATATTCATTACCGCGTTTCCACCCTCTATATTCGTCGGGAATTACCAACGTTCATACGCCTATCGACAAGAAATTTTAACCAACCAGCAGCAGAGTAAAAACACGATATGTATAATTAATTTTATGAAAATCTAATTTTGTTTTAATATCTTTAGGAATCTTTTATAGGTCGTACCGAAAGGTTTATATGCTAATCTTGGTGAAAATAAATAAAATTATACGAAAACATCAAATCTTATAGTTTAATCTAGTTGTAAAAAAAATAATAATAATCGTAATAATAAAAGAATAGGTAGATACTAAAATTTCAAATAAAAAATTTAATACCTGCGGTAGCATCCCTGAGGCTGCAAACAAATAGACGCATAAAATCGTTACGGTATATAGGTATATTTACGGAAGAATTGCCACGATAAGTTATAACCTCGTCTGCCGTCGCCCTTTTTTAATTGTTGTCGCAGCTTCAGTATTTCCACCGGGGATACTTTTACCATTTTCTTTTTGTCCCGTAAATCAATATTTAGGTTTGTTAACATTCGGCTTAGAATGCCCAGTTACATTCATTGAACAACTTCTTTAAATTTGCTTAAATCGGTTTGTTCACTTCTAATTTTTTTTTTTTCATTACCGTTCGTGACCGTAGAATATCTTTTAAAATCAAAAGTTTTCTTTTCCAAAAACATATAATATACCTAAAATATTTGTTAAGACTTTATTGTGTATTGCAAGGTTTATGTTTTGCTACTCTGACTGAATGCTTCTGTATACCTATAAGCAAAGCTATTAATGTTGATTTTAAGTACCTGCGCAAATTCTAACTGCGAATATTTTTGTAAGTTTGTGGCATTACGTACGAGTCTTTATTATTATTATTATTATTATTATTGTTGTAACGAAATGGGTCTTCCAATTTTCGTAATTACCTTGCTACACATATTTTCTTCAATTTCTTAAAAATTCACAACAAACATATAGTATATGTAAGCGGAACATACAGTAACAGTATAATTTGTTCCGTGCTGCATATGCTTTTCCTTTTTTCAGAAAAAATCGATGAGGGGACGACTTTTTCTCTGTCAAATTCAGCTGCAAAAACTGTTCGAAGTTTTTGTCGTCATGTCGTTATGAATAATGATTGTGTTTCGTGGCGCGCCGAAATTTTGCTTGTAATAACCGATTTTTAACCCATGTGGTTTTAGGGAATTCCGCCTATTTCAACAGTATTCGTCTCTATAATACGTGACTATAGCCGATTTTCAGTCCGGGGTAGTATGCTTTTAAACATTTTTGAATGTATTCTTCGGTTAGCAATTATGTTAATTCGCTTTACATCACTCTCAAACATGAGAAATTGCGCACTTAAGGATTTCTAAAAGAGAGCCCCATTTTTTTCCCCATTCTCAGAGAAACCCCATCTTAAGAAACATTTTCTCCATGAATGATAAATTTCAACGTCTCGCCGCTAACCATAAAATTAGGTTTTTCCACTGCTACTACTCCTCGGTGGTGTACACTTTGAATTTTAATTGAACGCGCCGTTTTAACGGGAATTCCGCGTTCGAGTAATTCCATCGAGCATTTCGTAAATATCTTTGCAAAGATCTACACGATGTGAGAGGGAAAGTTCTCTTTCTAAAGACAAAAAAAGGAAGAAATTTCAACAATCCATTTGGATAGCTCCTTTTTTTTCCTTTAAAATTTTTTTCTTCCATCCTCAGCGGAAATTCTTAGTCGAACATTTCCTCTTTAATTTATCATCTAGGTTGGTGCTGAAGTGTTGCGTACATGTCAGACGACCCGAGTCGTTGAAATTCCCAGATTGAATGGGCGTCTTCTGTTTTTTTATTCCAATGCCCTTGTGCCGGCTGCCAACAAACGCGATCGTTTCTTCTTCTTGGGTCATTCGGCGAAAGTTAAATGTCTGCTATTGCGGACGGACGGACCCTCTTTCATCCGGTACCTGAGCTATGTTTGTCGCGGACAATTTGTTCCTTTTTTACTTGGCCAGTGGTTCGGTTCGTCAATTGTTCTCTAAATTGATGTTACGGTCGCCAGCCAGCACTGGCATTTTCGTTTACACTTTGCTTTTAATTGTGTCGGCGGTGCAAATTCGTAAAGTTGAATGACCTCTGCTTCCCTCTGGAACGGATCGGGGAAATGAATGAACCGCCGCCGTCAATGCTGGAGCGCTGATGTGTGACATTGATGGATAGTTATTGACATTGGCTCGGTTGTTGAATTTGCCATTTTTTATCACCCTTATTGTTTCCAAAAGCTATCTAATCGGACTTTTTTCCTTCGAGCTGACAGTCAAACGGTAATTTAAATTTTTTTCTCATTCGGTTAAATATTTGCGAATAATTTTCATTTTCTTTTATGCTATTAACAGAGTGTAGTTAGAGCTGACTCAAGAAAAATCAGCCTACGAAGAAGTTCAACACAAAATTAATAACAATAATAACGACTAAAAAATGATTATGAAATATGTTAAAATATTTTTCTTCTATCTAAGTAATGGAGCTTTTAAAATGAAATTCTCTTTTTTTTTTTTTTTTTGGTAAAAAAAAATAAAGCAAAAAAAAGCCAAGTTTTTTAAGTTTTACTCTAAATATTTCACAACGTTCAGTGAAAGGTAGAAAAATGTATTAGCGTACTTTACAAACAAATACGGTATGTTTTTTTTATATTTTTTACTTTTTAGTGTATTTTTGAAGTAAATCTTCAAGTCAAATTTTTCTTTTTTTTCTTTTTTTAACAGCTTTATTTCATATTTTTTAGTGTAAATATATTTCAAACGGATAACAGACCAACTTTAAATGCTGATATATGAAAATTATTAACCTGAAAATTCTTTTTTGTAGCTAACCGTGTTTCTCTCAACAGTACAATATCCATATCACGTTTTTTGAGAAAAATATCCAAATCAGCCTTATTAGATGGATCCCCCACTGCATGCATTTAAAAGTAGAAAAAAAAAACGTACCATGGAGAATAAAATCTTGATAATACGCTGTATTAGTGAATATTTTCTTAAAATCAATGAAATATTATAAATAACGATAGATTCCGAACCTCTAACTCTAAGGTATTTATTTCCTGAAACAACCGGTTAATTTTGTACAGGACCATTACTTCCTTTCAGGGCACGAACCAACTGCAGCCCTACGCTGATCACTATAAAATACACAAATTGATGATGCACTAGTGCAAATCTCATTTGAGAGCTCGGATCCTCTATATCGAATTGTCGAGTCAGATTATCTCGGATGTCTGAAACGTTGACATACATATGTATATGTCGTATAATGAGTTCGCAAACAAATCTCGAATTCTATAAAAATACATCAGATGGCGATGTCACTGACCTTCAAATGAAATCAAACAGATGAGCTGAGGATGTTTTTAGTTTCGTTTTTGATGATAATCTTTCTATTTATTTAATATTACTGCGAAAAGATAGCAGTCGATTATTTACACAATTTGATCCTTAAAATATTCGACATCCTCAATTACATCAAGTTGAGAGACCAAGTACTATGTGTATACACTTCATATCCATTAGTTTCAAAACAGTGCCGAGAAATTAAATCGTTAGCAGAAAAATGGCAAACAATACATTCGGATTCCGACCTAACTTCTCAATCTCAAAAATATCCTTCGGTAAGTTGTTTTTTCTTAAAATTTCGGCTAACTGATAGCCACTCTTTTCGCGTTTGGGTTATTTGTTTTCTCGACGACGAAAACAGCTTTTATTACCCTGAATTGAATGTTCATCGGTTGGGTAATTATTAATATAATAATCATTACGAATCTCGCTACCAACAAAATTATTTGCAATTGTTATTAAGTTTTTTTTTTTTTTAATACGTTTATTTATTGTCGCTCAGCAACTCTGGCTATTTGCGACGAATACATAAAGTTTACATCTTATAAATAGATTACATAGCGATTGATTTTAAATATTTCATAGGATTTTACGACAGATTTAAATTTAAGTTAGTTTATATCTTATATTATACAGTACAAAGAGGTTGACTTTAAATATTTTATGAGATCTTTAGAAACCAATTCATCATCGCTCAAAATGTCGTAGAGCGATTTCCCCTCGAGGTTGCAGTTTTTTCTATGTTCCACATATTTTTTTTACATTTGCACAGTAGATGTTGTACGGTAATGATTTCGTTGCAAGTATGGCATTGAGGAGTTTGTGTTTTTTCTAAGATGTATTTATGCGTTATCGAACAATGACCAATTCGGAGACGTGCTAGAACGATTTCTTCTTGTCGATTGGTTCGATACGATGTTTCCCAATGTTGCAGTTCCTTTTTGATGAGAAATAATTTATTTGAACTTTGGGTTTGTTGCCATTCGGTTTGCCATTTTTTCTGAATAATTTTCCTAATTGATTTGGTTAACAACTTGTCCTCTTTTTTCGCCTTATTGATGCAAGAATTAACGAGTTGAAAGGTAGAATACCATGGAGGTCGATCTGGCGAGTGGATGGTATAAATAGGTTGAGTGTAATTCAATTCTGCAATTAATCCCATACACTGTATCGGAAAAGTGCTTTTGGATTCTGGATTTTTTATCATACTGTTGTACAAAGTTTGGAAACATGTTCTTTTGGTTGGAAGGGTTTGCGGTGTTAGCTGTTAATTTGACGAAGTGTTTTAGCGACAAGAGACGTCTTCTGAGTTTTAAGGGTAAAATATTACTCTCAGCGTGTAGACTAGCGATAGGACTGGTATGAAATGCACCTGTACGGTGTTTTGTACTGGATTTAATTTTTCGAGATGATTTGTCTTCGCGCTATTATATATGACTGATCCATAATCCAGCTTGGATAAAGTCAATGCCGTATATAGGTTTTTCAATGTTTTCCTGTCTCCGCCCCATTTTGTGTGTGCAACCATTTTTAGTACATTTAGGGATTTATAAGTTTTTATTTTCAAGTTTTGTAAATGATGTTTCCAAGACAACTTGCGGTCAAATGTCATTCCAAGGATTTTCATGGACTCGCAGCTTGATATGGGAATATTGTTTAGCTTGATGTTACATTCGGGAGGAGCAGAACGTTTGTTGCTGAATGTAATCGCTTTGGTTTTGCTTGTTGAGAAGGATAGCCCATTAGCTAGAGCCCATTCTTGCAGTTTATTGGTGGTGTTTTGTAAAGCGGTGTTCAAACTACATAAATTCGAAGATGTCATATAGATGACTAGGTCGTCGGCAAATACTTGATATTTAACTGGTGATGCAACAAGCTTAGCTATGTCTGTTATACCTATGATGAATAAGGTAGGGCTGATTACCGATCCTTGTGGTGTACCACTTTCTTGAATTCTCGGGGAAGATAAGATGTCTTGGATCCGTACTTGGAATGTTCTAATTGATAAGAAATTTTTTATGAAGTACAGCATATTTCCTTTTATATTCCATTCTTCCAGCATTTTTAGAATTTTATATTGCCATATTCGATCAAAGGCTTTTTCAAGATCGAAGCTTACCAGCATAGTAAATTGATTAGTCACAAAACCATCACAGATTTGCTGATGGAGCCTGATAAGATGGTCAATCGTATTCCGACCTGAGCGGAAACCGTACTGCAGAGGGTCTAGAAGATTTTTTTGTTCGAGTGTCCATTTTAGCCGGTTGTTTATTATTTTCTCCATAACCTTGCATAGCGTATTTGTTAATGAAATAGGTCGACAGCTGGCTGGTAAGAGTGGGTCTTTTTCCGGTTTTAATAGGGGGATAATGTGAGCAACTTTCCAGCTATCTGGTATCTGGTTCGAACTCCATAAAAAGTTGAAATATTTGACTATAGTTTGAAGAGAACCAACATTCAATTTTTTGATCATTTCTATGTGGATATTGTCCGGTCCAGCTGCCGACGATTTCATATGTTTTAAAGTGAAGAAGAGTTCATTATAGGTGAGGGGCAAATTGTATTCCTGAGGACTAGTCTCGATGCAATCGATTTCTCGTTGTTCGGTGGCCTGTTTTTTGTTTTGAAACGATATTGAATAATTTTCCTTGGATGATATGATTGATAGAAATGATTCGCAAAGCATTCGGCTATGTCTTGCTTTTGCTGGATAAATTGTGAGGTTGGTTTAAGTACCGTGATCGAAGTAAAATGTTGCTTGTTTCAAATCATTTTTGCTTTATTCCAGACTTCTTTTACCGGTGTATGGACGTTAAACGAGGATGTAAATTTGATCCAGGACTGTTTTTTTGCTTCTCGAATAGTATGTTTACAATTTGCTCGAGCGATTTTAAATTTACTTAAATTTTCCTCCGTAGGATGACGTTTAAAACGGGTGAGAAGGCGGTTTTTTTGTTTTATTGCAAATTTGCAATCGTTATTCCACCAGATTGTTTGTTTCCTTATTATGTTTGAACTATTTTTGGGAATATTTTTGTCTGCAGCACTGATGATTTGATTTACGATTACATTGTTCATCTCGTTGGCATCTGTGCAATTTCCCGGAAGCTGTAGGTTTATGGAGTTGGTAAAGTTAGGCCAGTCAGCATCCTTGATTCTCCATGTTGGGTATTTTTTATTTTGATTGATGTCGACGACCGTTTGTATAGAAATTAAGATGGGAAAATGGTCGCTTCCGAAAAGAGTGGGGAGAGTTTGCCACTCAAGCATCGGAGCTAGAGCACTGCTGCATATTGAGACATCTATAGCTGACAAGCTTCCGTTGAAAGAGTTGAAGTGAGTTTTGGCTCCGTTGTTGAGCAGGGTTAGATTGTGACGGTCTATAATTTTTTCGATGATTCTTCCTCGATCATTTGTGTACTCCGAGCCCCATATAAAGTTATGAGCATTAAAATCCCCACTGATTATAAATGGAGTCGGTAATTGGTTTATTAGGTGGTCTAGGCTGAATTCTGTAATTTCGTCGGAATGATGAAGGTACAAAGAGCACAGAGTAATTTTGAGTGGACTTCTTATAGTGATCGCCGCTGCTTGTAAACTTGTTCGAAGGGTTAATATGTGGTGGTATAGGTTATTTCTGACACCAATAAGCACGCCACCGTTAGCAATTGTATCAGTAGCTACGTCTATTCTCGCTGTTTTTATCAAAACTATTATTTTTATTATTATAATTTTCAATCGGTTCTGTGTACTTACCCGACTGACCCAAATGTACGTAACTCGTTTCGCTGTCATTATCGCTGTTAATCATTGAAACAATACACTTACCTCTGCATCGCTCGTATACTATATTATCAGCCTCACTTAATGCTATAGGCTCACGTGGGCATCCATCCGAGAGGTTAAACTCGCTCTACACCTGAAACGTTTTATTCTGAAGAAAAATACTTATATGTACAATAATTTTAAAATATTCGAAATAGTACACATTTCCATGAACACGAACGCGAACGCGAACGAATTAACACTCTTTAACCTATGCGTGACTGTGAGGTAATTTTCATTCGGCTATATTGAGAAAGGAAAATATATTTATAAGGAGACTGTGCTGTCAGTTCGATACTTACTGATATACTTATAGGGGAACACCACTGACCGGTACAGTTTCTGATAAATAAATGGTATCATTGTAATCAGTCCACATGAAACGCAGTAATGTTAAGATGCATAAATGTTTCCGTACACGATCAGCTCGTAATTTTCTTTATTCGACAGTTCTAATGTATAAACAATAATTAACATCGATAATATTCTAACTTTGTTGCCTAATTGTATTGAAATTTTTTTTTTCCAATTTCTCAATGCAAAAACACTTGATAATGTTTTAAGTGTTAATGGCGTTTGTTAAAAATTTTTCCAAGGAGACTCTTTTTTTTTTACGTTTATTTTAATGACTACCGAGTATTTCTCTGTTCATCAATGTTCATCGGTGCACGTATATCTTGCAATATATCTTGACAATCCTTGACTTGGACTTGGAGGAAGCAAGTTATAACAAAGCAAAATGAGTTGAATATCAAACTCTGTGTTGGGTAAGAGATCAATAATATCTCTCAAAAACAAGTTGCTACTTTACAAACAAATTTTAAACCCGGTCTGGCAGTAGTATGGCTGTCCATTATGGGTCTGTGCGGAAAGAAGTAACTTTTCAGTTATTCAAAGAATCCAGAATAAGTTATTACGCATGACCACTTCTGCTCCATGGTACGTAACCAACATCACAGTCCATGAAGATCTTGTAGTTAAATTTGTAAAGGATGAAATAGCAATTGCTAAATTGAAAGGACATCCTAATAGTATAACAAAAGAACTGCTGAGTGACCTAAGCAAAGCACGTAGGCTAAATAGAAAACGACCTCAAGACCTTATATAAGTTATAAATATGTGTGTGTGCGTGATATGTGAGAGTGTTCGAGTGCGGGTGCGGGTGCGTGTATGTATGGTATGTGTGCATACGTTAAAATACAACAGTATGTGTGTATGCATATGTAAGTTAATTTTAGTACCCCTTTCGGGATGGGCCGCTTATTCATGTTATTTTAGATACATTACCAAATAATTGATAAAACTAGGTGCAAAATAACAAGAAAAGAAATACTAAAAAAAAGAAAAGAAAGAAAAAATGAAAAAAAGAAAGAAAAGAAAAAAATGGACTACTGACCGAAACAATTTTGGATGAACAAAGAATCATTAAAATTGGTTGATACGAACAAAAGTTTAGCATGAACAAGCATGACCAAAAATTATTCGCGACGAACATCATATAACTTCCTTTAAAAAGGCTCATGTTTTTTTATGATATTATCTGTGACTAATGAGGAACGGAATTTGACTTTTATCGTGCACCATTTATCGGTTAGTGAACTACCATAGTGACCTACAGAATTAATGTTAAAAAAGTGGCAAAAAAAAAACAATATTCATCCATTAAAAAATTGGAAAACCTATTACGTATTCTTGTATTACCGCTGTAGAGGAATTGATTAAAATTAGAAATCAGCTTTCTTTGTTAAAGGTACCTCAAACTTTTATGGCAAAATTTAATTGATTTAGACAGACCCCTATAGTGGGGTTTAATGAAAACGTTAAATGAACCGCCGCATTCCATATATACATATATATATATATATATATATATAATATTTTATTTGGAAAAAACTTTTCATTTTTATCCTTTTATTTTGCAGACCAAAAAAGCGGAAAAATTGTAAGGCTGCTGCTGGCGAGGTTAGGATATATATATATACATATATGTATGTGTGTGTATATGGAATAGAAAAGAAATACTAATTTGTTGCGTGGGTAATTTTGTAACAGTTCCATTTTCGATTTAGTCCTTTATTGAAATGGCATTGCTTCTTGGCCAACATCCCGCGATAAACTTCTTCGGTATGTAGTTAGGTATTAATGTTTTGTGTAAAGGAACCCGCGGCGCCCAGATAACCGGCAATATTGCTCGATAAGACAGAAGGGCGGTTGGTCGGGGGATTTCAGTTTTTTGAAAGGCTTTGTTCGAAGATGAATTGACTAGAGCAGCTTCGTGTGGGACCGATTATAATAATTACTCTGGCTCGCAGATTTCAGCTCGGCTGCATTTTCTTTTGTCCGAAATACAAAAAAAGAATCGTTTTTCTTTTTTCAATTTTCCTCGCTTTTTCGCCATCGTTCTAAGTGTAAATATGAGGTGCGAGTCGGATGGGAAGAGCGCAGCCGACTACCACCTGAGATGTAATCTTACGAAGGTATTATTCTACTGACCTACATACTTGGCAAGAGGAAATTAAAAAGCGCTTTCTTTTGTTACGGATTTTTAATCATTTGCCAGATCCATTTTATTCTAGAAGTGCGTCAATATCGCCGTTTTGTTTCCTTTTTTTTCGCCTTTTATTTTTCGTACGTACCAGCAGAGAAGACTATTGTATATGGCATGTTTCGAGCGAAATCGTTCTAGAAATAGATTTTACCGACAGTTCCGGAAGCATGAAATAAAATGCAAAGAAGAGCATAAGCTAGGAAACAGAATAGAGGGAAAAGTAGTAATAGAAGGAAGAATAGTGGAAGAGTGGCAAGCGAGGAGATAAGCACTCGAATTTAAGCGACGAGCAACGAACGGGGGAAATTCGTAAGGCGACAAAGGCGTATTGCTAGTCAGCCGCGAAAACTGAATTTGCTCGAAACAAATTTATTACATACAGATATCTTCGCTAATTTAAAATGTCCCGTAATCTTGTAATCTTTCCCGAACGCGATTCAAACTTTAAAAAAAAAAAATCCAATTTGTCTTAAATGTTTCTCTTCCTTTACGTATATCTTCATCGGCTACTTACTCAAAAAAATAAATAAATATATAAACCAATTTGCTTTAAATATTTCTCCCCTGCATATCATCTCATTGACTTCTTATTATGAAGTTTACTGAATAGAAGTTATTGGGAAGAACACATCTCTAATAAGTATTTATTTTCTTCATTCTTAATATTACGCAGACTTACTGGTATAGTAGACGACTGGTGAAGGGCAAACTAATTGCGGTCAGATTAACTGGGGGGGGGGGGGTTCGATACGAAAGATCTGGAAAAGAAAAGTCGCTCTGTGAGCTTATTTTTTCATTTCGAGATTCCGATAACGGTTAAAGATTTTCTGTGTTTTGAAACAAAAAAAGGAAGTGTCCCAACAGCGGCTTTTCGCATCTAGCTGGAAAGGAGAATAAAAAGAAAATATCGCCAAAGGATTAAAATCATTGAAACCGAAATAATTGTTGACAGCCTCGCGTCTAATTGCCTACCATCGTCGACACGTTCAGAATGAAGACTGTACTTTACCAAAGCTCAAAAAAGGAATTGGTATAATATTAGTCTGGACTTGTGGTTGACATTGACTTAAGTAATTTTATGAAACTCCCGGCGGTTCCATGTTATACATTTTGTATCTCGTATTATTGTTAACAAGTTGCGGTTTTATAATATTAGTTGTAAATTAAATTAGTATAAATTTCCCTATATTTTTCTGGAAGGATTTACGCATGTATGCAGGTTATTTTTAATTGTTTTTTCCGCAAACTTTAATTACGTACGACTAATAATAAGTGAATTTATAAGTTTCATGCTCCTATCCGGTGAGAAACACTTTTGCTTTCGGTACGGATAAAACAAAATCTAAATATGTTATTGCTATACAAATATACGTGTTTTTTTGTTTTTTTTTTTTTTTTTTTGGTGCTGTCAATCGCCTGTTGCACGTTGACTTTCCCATTCTATACATTTGTACAACGGATCGTTTTTTTGTGCTTTTCCGTCTTGGGCTCGTCAATCAAGGACCTGAAGGAAGTCGGTTAAAATTCGATCAAAAATCTTTGCCAAAAAGGAACAAATAACAGGAATAGTAGGAAAGGAAAGGACAGGATATAGGAAGCGCAATAAAGAGTAGGAAGCCCAAGCCTCAACAAAAAGGAATACAAAGCATAACACTCTACAGAAAGAGATGAACACTGGAAGAACACATGTGATCGACGTCGCAAATAACTGCAATAATCGTGACGGTAGTTGATTGTTTATTTATTTTCGTAGGCAAAGCCTCTGATTGCAGTTTTTTTTGAAAATACGTCGTTTTTGTTTTTATGCTTGCGTAATAAATGTATATTTTGTAATTCCGTTTCCATATAAAATTTTTTCAATTTTTAGATTGACTTCGTAACACATAATAAGAAGAGGACTGAAACGTCTCTCAGAAAACAATCTGGTGATATTGAAGGATTTCTGACCGTTATTTGATACGTAGGAAATTTATTCTCGATGAAAAGGAAAGCTTGAAAACCGTTAACCTCGTTTTCTCTCTCTTTGGACTACGCTTTTTTTTATTTGAACAATAAAAGTTTAAAAATTAAATTATCCAGCGTTCGACAAGAGCTAACAGCGGATCGCCGATGACGTCACAGTATTTCATTATAATGTCGGTAGCGGCCGCAAATGGGAATTGATGTTTGGCGTGCAGTTTAATGCAATATACCTTTATCGCAAAATACACTGACAACGTTTAATTAAAATTTTCGGAAATTTAAAAATGTCCCTCTTCGTGTTGTGACAATTTTTGATATTAATTTAAGACGATTAGTAAACGATGATTTATTCTTTGCGTATTTTTTCTTTCTTTTGAACCATAGTTGGTTTTATTATACTTTACTGGAAAAAAAGTAAATAAAAAAAAATTGATTCAGAAAGTGCTTGTTTCTTTCAGTGGTGGGAGACCGGAAAATTTTATTTAAAAAAAAAAGGTAGGCCACATTTTTGTGAAAGAAAATCAAAAGAGAGGAATTATCAAAAGAGAGAATTTTTTTTGCCTGACTTTTAACTAAATAACGGTTTTAAAATGCACCGCGCTGCTGTAGATTATTGTATTCGATTAGATCATTTTTAAATTCGATATCGTCTGAACCGGCTGATTGAGAGATTTTTTCCAGCTTTAAAATAATCACGCGTAATTGATATTTTTTCGTGCTTTGTTTTGCTGTCATTTGATGAGGTGCATAAATGCGGAACCGGCAACTTTTTACTCTGTCAATATTTATCCACAATATAATTAAAAATCAGACACACGATTTTATACGTTTCTCTTTGCCGCGATTAATACTTAAGTCATTCATAAAACAACTGAAATTTAGTAATTTTTTTAAATATCGATTAAATTTATTCTTTTATTTATTTTCTACTTTTTTTTTTTGTAGGAGCACTTTTGGTTTTTACAATTTCTTTTCATTTTTAACTTTTTCCCCTTTCTTTATTTTGTTTCCGAAAAATAAGATTTCGTTATTTGTTTTTGTTTTTTGTTTTTTTTTTTAAATGAAATATTACACTAACATCTCTACCAAGAGAATATACGCTATTCTGAGAATACAGTTAACGCAAAACATTTTAAAAGTTCCCGCTGTTTCTTTTATTTATGAATTATCGAACGAGTTAAAGTATATCTGAATACCGAAATCGTACTGTATGCCAACATGAAACATTTTTATTATCATAGCGATAGCTTATCTCCAGCTTTTGCTGCTTTTTTGCTTTTTTTGAACTGATACGGATTTGACACTATTTTCGAGAGTGGTGATTATGAAAACTTTAAAACTTTCCGGTTATTAATTACTTCCTTGCACGTGTAATGAAGGAAGTATTGTAATTATGAAAAATGTTTGATGTCATATTTCAGCCATCCCTGACACGGAGAAATTCGCGGAGTATTTTGAACCTCGCGTTTCAACGTAAATTTTTAATCATCTCTGGGGATCCATTTTTAAGTGTCGTTTTTCGTGACGTGCGCATATATACGTGTCATAACTTAAAAACGGCTAGTCGCAGGAAGTGTTGAAAATTTTTGAATTTAGGACTACTCTTTTAACGTATCTAGTTGTGCATCTCCTCTCGTTTTGTTTACAATCGGATGGACCAAAATTTCTTTTGGGAAAGGTTTTGCGGAATTTTTCGCATAACCTAAAAAACCGGGTAGCCGTAAAAAGTCAAAATTTTACATTTGTTATTGTTTTATAACATCTAATTGTGTATACCTCCAATTTTGGTTACGATCAAAGGGGCGGCACTCTTCTTGTGGAGGGCTCTGTTGAATTTTTCTCATGACTCAAAAACACGGATAGCCCCGTAGAAAATCCGAATTTCGGGCTCGGGATTGTTGTTACAACATTTATTTACTATTCACTCAGTTTTTTTATGTTCAACACAGCTTTACAAGGAAGTTATTTGTTACCCACATCAGATTTTTTTTCTGATATCGTGTTTACATCTTGTAAATTATTAATATAAGTCGTTTTTTTCCCCGTTTTTTTTTTTTTTCTTCCGAGTTATTTGCATTTAATGTTTACACTCGTAATATGTGCTTTTCTAACGCAATTAAAAAAGTAGCGCAATATTTTTTAAAATGTTTAGCTATAACCCCCGTGCAATATTGACCAGAGTGAGCAGTCATTTCCATTTCTCAGCAACAACCTTATACACTATTTAATAAACATTAAATTTCAGAATGAATAAAGGCTAATAATTTGCTTTTAAACGCGACTAGTTCTGTAACGCGAATTTCTCTGGAAATCTGGGAAAAGTCAGGGATTGCACTAATCAGGAAAAATTCAGGAAAATCAGTTGATAATCGGGAAATCTGAATAAGGTACAGAAATATGTACATGTGATATGTGTGAACTTGAAGTGTCTGTACAGATGAAATAATTACGCATCTTATTAATAATCGAAAAACCCGAGGATATTACGATAACGAATTTTTTTCTATTTTTGGTTTTTTTTTTTAAGCGATTTTTCGGATTATGTTATCAGCATCGGTGTTAAACTGTATTCCGTGCGATGCGAAATTCTTTATTATACGTGTGACTCTTGTTTTATATCGGAGGAAAAAACAGCCGAAATCTGGAACCCCAAGAAAAGTCGGGAAAATTTATTTTAAGCGGGAAACATCCGGTTTCCATCGGCGCTTCTTTAATTTCTCCAGTATTCGTTATTGCCTAGTTTATTGTAAACAATTCCGTGTTGGGGAATCGTGAATAAGTATAGCATAGTCCCGGATAGAACTTTTTTTTTTCTTTTTCTTTTGTCGTTATTTTCTATTAGGGTGAAATATTTTTGCTGGAAAGAAAACGCGTTTCCCGTCGATGGAGATAAATTCATCGATATGATTCGCCGAATAAGAATGAATTTGTAAAGGTACATTATTAAATATTGCTCTTTTTTTACGCCAACTTCATTGCCAGTTTCATATATTTCGCGGCGGTTGTGGAATGGGAGGATTATTAAAATTTTTACCCTTCTTGCTTAATTTTGCTTGCATGCGCTTTGGTAAATTCCGGTGTAGGTCTATGTTCGGATAGGAAAAGGATATTCTATGCTTTTTAATGTACATACATTTTGCCCGTTAGTAGGCGCAGCGAAACCCGCTCGAATATTATTATTATTCGATTTTAACAAGTTATGCGGACTTTGCATTTTTATACGGCTGCCGCTCAGTTGCATGCCTTCGAACCATCGCGTGATTTGAGCCCTAATTCAGCTGGCAGCACGATACTTTGCTACACTTCTGACGACGCGGTAACATTTTTCCCAATAAAACTTTTAATCTTTCTTTAATTTTTTTTTCTGCCAACCAAAACGACGATAATTATGCTAAACAATCACGATTTGTGACGGTGTGTGAGAATTTGTAGAATTGTTTTCTCTTTATTTTTCACTTGTAGTCAATATTAATAATCTCTGTTTTTCTTCTTTTTTTTTTTGTAAATATTTTAATTCAAAAGTTGCTTTTTCTTTTTCTTTTTTTTATATTTAATGGAATAAGGAGAAATGTGTTTTAGTAATAAAGTTAATTTTAAAAAATTAAAGGGGTTCCGACGGTAACTAAAAACACTTTAAAAATTAAAAAGCGCTATTATTTACATAGTCATTATTTCTAATTACTGTTAAGTAATAATGCTATTAAAGATTTTTTTAAGTAAATGTATTTTTTGGAATACAAATTACAAGATCTCAGCAGTGTACTTATATAAATATTATTTGTTAAATTGATGAAATAAATGAATAAAAATAAACATACATGTTTGGATCGAACATGAAATAAAAAATACGTGCCAGCAATGTTTGTTAGGGAACGAAATCCATTTCATCCGTAGTACTGGAAAGGAGAAGAGAAAAATGTGTATTGTATATTACCCGAATATCTGAAGGATTATCGCACCTGTCTTTAATTTAGAGAGAACTAAAGAACGAGAACAGTAATGATAAACGCGAAATAAGATCTGATGGAAGAGAATAAAGTTTGTGGCTTAAGAAAATACAATAGGGGTGTACAAATCGACGGCAGTCGTGTAAATTTCTAGTTTAATGAAGAAATTACTTAAAAAATTCGAATCTCTTTATTGATCTTTACGATGACTGGAGAAGATAGAATGAAGTACTTCAACACCAAATCGATAAATACTTAATACCCTACGAAATCTGCCGCCACTCACCACTAAAACACCCCCTAAATTTGTATCCTATATCGCGCATATCTCTCATCTTGTTAAATCGATTCCTGTGGTACTACCGTTTTCTTTCTCCGTCGTAGTAGACTGATGGCTTTTTTTTTTCTTGTTTGGGTTTTTCCCTGGGCTTGTCACCAACGGACGATTACCCATCAACATGTGTACATAGCAGCAATTAGGAGTAACAAGGAATGGAATATGACAAAGAATGCTATACCAGGGATGGAGAAACAATAACAATCAACGTCGAAAAATGCCAAACGTATGCATCCTGAAAAGAAAAGGAATGACATTGCCGAAGGTTAAAAAGGAGTTAGCTGTCCCATACCATGGCCACATCTGCAATTACAGAGCGCATAGTACAAACGGACAAAGGAATCTGGCTATAAATAATTAAGGAAGAAGAAGAAACACGGGATGGTTAAAAAGCAGTTAGATCCATCAAGCACGAAACTTATATAGAACACAGCGCTTAGTGTCCGTAAACAATTATCCGAAAGTTCAATAACTTTCTCCATCACTATAAAGCAAAAAGTTTATAGTTCTTAATTATGAAACATTAAACCGCCAATTGATGAGATCTGTTATATAGCCGGACAAGATAAAGATGTTTATTGTTGTTCCTTTCGCTCACTATTCTTCGGTTTCCTTTTTGATCTTCTTTTCTTTTTAGCCCCCCCTCCCCCATCGTTATTTTCATTTACTTTTTCGTTCTTTATTTTTCGATTTCTGACTTTTGTGTGGTTATTAAAAGTTCTCTGCGATCGATAGATTCAAATGAAAGTTGGACATCGTTCAACCGACCAATAACGAGGTTATTAAAATCGAATTATGCTAAATATGGTCATCAGTCCTGCGATAGTATCTGTAGTCCATCATTTTTCATCTCTTTCTATGTGCTGTAAACGAGTAATAGTATAATTACGGAGGCCTCGCTTGTTTTCAAAACCTGTTTTATTCTACTTTAATCTATGCGTACCTGATGATTTTTTCGGTTTTGTAAAATTGTGCATCGTATGATTATATTGATTCTTTGTTGAAGTATTTCTTCATTCTATCTGATTATCGCAAAAATTAATAAAGAGATTCGAATTTTGAGTTAATTTCTCCTTATCTGTAGCAGAATTTGACTAAAGCTCAAATTTCCATAGTTTTAACTGTTGCTTAGATGTCGTTGCTTTACACACTAGGTACTAAATAGAAACAAAATCCGAAAAACAGAGAGATTCCCTCTATAATGGGACGCGATACCTGCTCAGTATGCTGCAGTAACCCATCGACAGGATATACGTATATCTTTAGTACTCGATGCGGAATTGTTATAATTTTACAAAGTAGCTGCAGTTCGGTTTTTCATTTTTTATTAAATCTCGCCGTGGTTGTCAATTCTCACCTGTCTTGGAATAATTTTATCGAGCAAAATTCGCACATCATTTTTCGAAATTAATTCCGCATTGTCTCCGATGTAATTACACCAAACGTGTGAATAAAATGTAAAGTCGTAACTAATTATTTTTGCTACTTAATATAGTGATTGTTAATTGCATTTATGACGAAAAAAATAGTTCAAGGGGTTACACTACTTGGGCCAGTCATAGTTGACTCACTCAAACGCAAAAAACTAAATGCCCGCGTCGAAATTATTTCGCCCGTAACAAATAATAATCACACATGTGACTTGCGGTCTATCCGATTTTGTCTCAACATATATATGCGAAATCTCATTGTAAAATTCCGCATTGTTATTCCTTTCGGTATAAATATATTCCTTCGCTTTAATCCTCCTTTGTAATTATACGCGAAAAGTTACTTAAGTTATTACACACATAAATAAAAACGGGGCGTGTCATGGCGCTTCATTGAACGGAAATACACGAACCGTTCCGTACGTCGACGAATAGAAGCGAAAATAAACGGGCCGAAACGAAGATGGCCTACGTTGTTTTTTAATGATTGCCTATGAAACCCGGTTCTGGCAGCACTATCATCATCGAGTACAGTTTTGGCGCGTATGGTTTGTCTTCGCAGATGACTCACGTGCGCATTATTAGCGAACAAATAGCGAAATTCGGCTCTTACGAACTAAATTTAAAATTTCAGTGTTCGCGAACTAGGATCGCCACCACGGTCCGAGCTTCTACTATCATCGTATATATTTTCGCGCAGAGAGAGCATATGGTTGCTTGCAACAGAAATGGACGAGTTTTTATGTCACATCGTCTTTGCAAAAGCTGTGTGGTCGTACAAAGCTTAATCTCGGTCTTTCATTACGGTGGAAAAGTAAGTCCAATTATACGACGGAAAACCCATGGACAATGTATTTTCTAAAATGCTTACTAGTTAAAAAAAAACAAAAACAAACCCTATTGTAGTTGAAAGCACTGTACAATATTGAAAAACAGTTATGACTGGAAGATGTTGAAAAGGCCAACCCTGCGAAATTTCATAGACAACGATACGAATGCGACAACTAAATGAACTTAGGATCTGTGGTGTTGTTTTAAAGCAGCTTCATTGAACTGTATGATGCACGTCACCATATCGGAATCGGTGAACTGTACGCGTATTCGTTTAGGTTATTTCGGGCGAGATTGTACATACGGAATTTGCATAGTCCGCTCTATAGAATATGATCCGAAAAAAATGTTTTATATTTTCACTTTTAAGCAGGCCGATGAACTTGTTCCGATTTTGAATCTTGAATGCGAGCTGTGGCTTGCGGAGCGTGTGGCCATTTTACGCGCTATAACTTCACAAGATTAAGCGAAGACGGGGATAGATTATTTTTCGTATATATTTTTTGCGAAACGGATGATAACCTTCGTCGGAGTAAAGATAAACTTAATAGAACTCTCGCAGGCCGTCCGACTTGGAAAGATAAGCAAATGGCTCGGCTTCGGGCCTCAGCGCTGCGGATAAATTTTTCCAGATGAAGAAATTTACGATGATACATATACATTTATATACATATACACACCGACATATATATATATATATATATATATATATATATATATATATTGCTGGAAGTAAGGGACTATTTCCGAGAATTAGTACGGGCCCATTACTCGCTCGTTGTAATCATCATCAACGTCATAATCATTATCAAGTACTCTGTCGAGGCATGTTTATTACCATTTTGGTTATTCTTGACTGCTACCGCAAATTGCTTACTGGTCGTTTTTATTAACTAACCGGCTGCACCGCGGCGCTCTTCCCTATTTTTCGACTTTTCCCAAAACTGCCGGCGGCTTCTTAAACCTCCCCATCTGTCTCCCTGCCGGGGGGCAACACTGGGCTTACCGTCACCGTTTCATGGCCGACCTGCAAATTAGAAGTAACGACCAGGATTTCATTCGGCCTCTTTTTTTATGATTTACCGAAATGCCGAGCGACTGCGGACAGAATTTTTATATTATATATGTAACGCATTAAAAGAGGGTGCGTGCTGAAAGAATAATTTTTTATCGCCATTCCCTGTGCTGAATCCAGAAAAGAAAAAATTCGGACAAGTTAGACAATTTTTGTTGTGGCATTTGTGTTTGCTCCAAAATAAACGTGTTGGCTCACGACCAATCTAGAGCATCATTTCATTTCTTTTTCAACAGTGGCGTCACATGCGAATATTATTATTGTTTCGAAATCGGTGGAATTCTTCGTGGTTTATAAAATAACTAGGTTTTCATTCGTATTTACAATTTTCTGGTATAATTGTTCGTAGTGTTCAGTAGTAATAGGTCTGTTTAACAGACTTTTTCATTTCCAAAAAAAAAAAAAAAAAAAAAAATCAGTTACAGTAAAATGTTCTAAAGTTTATTTTCCATTCCAGTGTCGCACTTCTACTTCGCAGGTACATCCGGTGTACGTCAACAGCGAGAGTACCAAATCATTTTGTTGGAACTGTGGCAACATCGGCTTGCATTGTATTTTTTTTATACATTTTTTTTTTTTTTTTTTTGCCAATATCGAGGAAACTTGAACAACATAAATTCCCGTACTCTCACGATGATTTATTATCAAAAGCTAGAGTACTCTAGGTTGACTACAACGTTTAACGTCGCACCTGCATTATTCAAAATTGTTTGGCACATCGTAGTTTTTACACAGTATTTCATTAAAATATGCGTTCGATGTTGCCGATAAAAACGTCTTGTCAACATTTTTCTCCCGATTTTTTTCAGATTTCCCACTCTTTTGATATTGACAGTGTAACAAAAGTAAGGAATATGTTCTTTAGCGATCACTTAAATACGACAAAAAAGCTTATAAAATGTATACGTACGCATTTCAATTTTAGAAAAGATTATTTTGAAGAAAGTATGAAATTTTAAGAGATTTCATAAAAATAATTACGGCGCTAGATTTTTAAAATATTCCGAAATAAAAATATCATAAAAATATATTATTTGTTCAAAGGGAATAATTTTTATTATCCGCAAAAAATATGGGTTAAAGTTTTTTTTATTCCAAAATTTTTGAATAAGTTAAAACGATAAATATCTAATCTTAAGAGTAGCAAAAGTAACAACGGATACATAATAAAAATGGTCGGAAAAATCTATCGCTAATGTTTAGTTTTATTTTTCGTTTTTAATAATTGAGAAGTGTAATGTCTGTGCGGTCACATTTTCTCTGATTCGCCGAGTTTAAATAAACGTTTGACGGTAAAAAGTAATTATTTTTAATAATGAAATGTCTTTTTAATTAAAAAAGATTTTTAGGTCAAATTAAAGTGTCTTTTATGTTTATATTATATCTTTAGGTAGGGAAGAACGGTCCTGGCGCATACGTTCTTGTTTTTATGCACGCTGTTTCCACACAGTGAATGCGTAATGTGTTCCACTATGTGTGTGTGTGCGTGTTTTTTTTCTTTAAAAGTCTTTTCATAAGCAAACCCCTATGCGTTTAAAACGGTTTTAAAAGCTACTTTTATTTCAAATTAAATTCAGTTTTTACGCGAACACTTTTCCATCGAAGTAAACGATTATGGGGATACATCTAATGTTCAATAATTTAAGAATTATTACCCTACTTTTTTTTTATCACTCTGCTGCAAAGGAGTTGGGGGGAAGAATCTCATTAAAACGCAATACCGTCATTTGACCAAGTATGACGAACGATCCGATTAGTTGGGAACCGATCACCGCTTATAGTTTCTCGTCTTCGTCGCGGCCGTGAGGAAAATGGTAGTAAGATGAAAAAAATTCTCTTTTTTATATTTTTAATAATTCCCAATTACGTCTATTTATATTTTATGTCGCGACTAAATATTTTAAAAACAAAAATTATTAAAACCAAACAAACCGATAAATAGATATATACAAAATTTATTTAAAATATTAACTCGCGGAAACTTACTTAAAGTATAAAAATATAATAAAACGTGTTTTTTATTATTTTTTTATAATTTAAATGATGTTTCCTATTCCGTTTTGTATTAATAATAGGCGGAATCGAAAAATATACGATTAATAATCTATCGTTTATATATATATATTTGATCCTTGGATGACCACACTTCCAAACCGCAGGGATGTGACGTGATCATCAGTAGACTGCGGCTGGGTTATACTCGTCCCACTCATGCGTACCTCGTGAACAAAACTTCGACTCCATCCTATCCGTCTCCCATATCCTAATTGACTGTCCTTCATTGTCCTCGCTGAGTATGTCACTTAACCTTCCTCTTTCGCTTTCTCTCCTTTTCAAAGACGACCGTTCTTCTCTGTCGAATTTAATCACTTTCCTTCACTAATCCGGTCTCTATTCCTCGACCTTCTCCTACTGTGCCTCTAATCTTAGTTGCTGCACACGGCACGTTAATTTAATTTAATAAAAAAATATATACACACATATATATATATATATATTATTATTAAATTAAGTTAACGTACGCTGTTCGAGCAAAAAAAGAACGCGAAAAATCCCGGTTCGTTTGCCGGAATATTTTATTAAAACAATAAACGTGCAGTAAATTCGAAACCCTTAAAAGGGTTATTTCGTAGATGCGATCGGAGTAGGAATTCAGCGAAAGAAGAGAGTCGAAAAACAAAAGTACACTAAGCAGTAGGTATACAAGCGAGACGAATAGAATAGAAACGAATAAAAAGCGATAGCAAGGTAAGTAAATAAAACCGACGAAAACCGATACGGGAAACAATATACATATATACGTAAAACGAATTTGAACGACAACCATATTATAGTTGGAATAACATTTCTTAATGGAACCTTAAAGATACCGGCTATCGCAGATAGCTAACGAATAGTAAATTGGCTATTGTTACATTACTGCTTTACGCTTAAAGCTAAATCAATAGAAATAATAAAACATACCCATTTTGAACTTACATCACAATGTGATTTATTTTTCCCGCAACATTTCTGTAAATGTATACGAGTGCTTAAAAATGTTTGCCTCTTATCGGTCTGAAATTTTTTTAGATCTCCTATTTGTTATCAGACTTATTCGACTATAGATCATCGTCTTCCTAGATTTTCTTATTTATTTCAATTAATACTGGTCCGTAAGCGAGTTATTGATTTTTACCGTTCGGGGGAATGGTCAAATTTTTGCATAGCTCGGAACATGATAAAAGTAATGTTCAGAAGTACTGGTCTGGAGAAATGACAAGCTGCCACCAGTGATGAGTTGGCCTTAGGATCCCAAAGAAATTACCTGATTGTCTTTTTCAGTTACGAGTTGGCTCGTCTTTCTTAATTACTTTTGAAATTTAGTTAATCAATTCCCGTTACATGATTTCCCATATTACATCCGGCATAAGGGTGGTAACATAATGATTAATAAAGGTCATTTTCCCTTATGGAAACCTTTTTTTTTTTTTTTGTTTGTTTTTTTTATTACATTTTATTTCACCAATTCTTCCTTATTCCGAACAGTTTACTTTTTCATTTCTGCGACATTTAATACTTTATATAAAACTGTTTGACCATCTTTTAGGTGTAGCTGTTAGCATATTCTTGGCTGAAGTTGTATGGGATTTTTCGATAAGATTGAATATATTTTTCAAATATTAGTTTTAAACAATGAAATCCAAAACAACTAACCATTCGTATAAGTGTGGAATTCGTATTTAAAATTTTAGAACAAATCTAAATTTTAATATTATTTTTTGAGTCCGGTGAATTATTAAGGGGGAATGTCTCATCGATCCTGAAGAATAAATTTAATGAATATTTTGTAAAATTATAAGAAACCAACGTACTCCGTGGTAAAAACATTTATCATTTTCACAAAGATTAAAACGCGGTGAAAAAGAAAGATATATTAAATCTCCCGTCAGTGAAAATACTAGCTAATACGAGCTGCGCTAGGTCGAATAGTTTAACGTCCGCTAAAACAAGTTCATAAATAATTAAATTCTTTCTTTCTTTCCGCATTACACATCCTAAAGTGGCCGACAAGTTCTTTTTGGCGCGCAATGTGTCTAATGAACATTTAAATTGTTTCAGATTGTAAAATTCTTCCAAATTACATTTGAAAATCTGGCGCGTCAGCCGTACCTCTTCATGTCGTCATATGCTTATGCAAAAATGAAAAAAATAGCTCATTATTCACGCTAATTCTCTAACTTCTGTAGATAAATACATTCGCTAATAGCGGTCGTTTTGTACTTATTATAATTGTAGATATTTTCTTCCCCCCCCCCTTTTTTTTTTTATATTATACGGACCATCTCAATTCTTTTAATAATTATTTGAAAAAAAATAATCAATTAAAACGAAATTGAACAAATTACGCGTAATTAAACAGTAGAAGAAAAAAAAAAAAAACGGAACAAACTAAAAGTCTAATAGGAACGAAAAATCTCTCGGGTTCTAAAATCATAATAGAGCTACAAAACTGATTTTTCTCATCCGATGAATTTTAAATTAATTTTTTCTCTAATTATAACGAATACGAATAAAGTGAATTAAATAAAAGGAATTTTTACGTTTCCCCCCGGGTTGTAGCGTCCGAATTTTTTCTTTTCACACTTTAGGTGTTTGATACGAACGAAACGTTACTGAGGTGTTTCCATTAAGCGGTGCCGCGGATAATTTATCTGGCTCTGGTTTGCTCTCGCTGCTTCCTGCAACGGCCAATTTTTATCAATAAATTTCTCGCTTATAATAATATCCTCTCTTCATTAGCGCGCAGTCTGATATATTCCCTTTGTCTGATTCTCACGCCTTTTTCTAGTTTGTCCTCTCCTCTCATCGCTATCTTAATTCTTGCCTTTTTATCGCTACTCTTCTCAAATTCATGTCCGCTGTAATCGTAACTGTTTTCCTACAATTCCCGATGAATCATGACCGCTTTAAAGGTTCGTTTTTTTCGCGGTTTTCTACATTTTAAATAACCTTTTCCTACTCCTTATCGTGCACCACACTTAGACGTTCTTTCTGATTTGGTCGAGTTAATTTTCTCTATTTTCGCGTATATATTAAAATCTAATCTCTTCCCTTCTTTTCTTTGCGTCTTAACTGGCGTACTCAAAAAAAGATAATAATAATAATACCTAATAATAAATATATATTTACATTCTTTCACCCTTTCGACAAAAATAAGGATTTTTGACAAGCGGCTAAGTAGTAAAACGGTCAAATGTCTGTCGAATAAAATCGTACAAAGCGCATAAGTTGAATTAAAATTGTTCCTGTAATCGGTTCCGTCGTCAAATATAACGAAGTTGCTTTTTCCGGACACATATAATTAAAATTTTATCAGGGTTATACGTCGCTTTGCAAATTGTTTTAAATTTCGCATATAAATATGTATTTGTAAAACGTTGTCAGTTAATAATCATCAATTTAAATACATGAGCGTATATTTTTTGTTTTTTTTGTTTTTTTTTTGTTTTTTTTCGGTTTTAAGAAGTCGATATTATCGCGACGTTCTCCTTCTTTATTATGTATTTCCTTGAATAATGAAATTTTTCGTAGTACTATTACAAAAACAAAATGAACATTACGCTATCCAGTTTTTTGATCTGACTAGTAGAAATATTTCCGAACATAGACACACAAAACCGCGGCATTTTGATCTGTTCTCTTCGAACATATTATTAGTTTGATAATTCAATATCAAAACATTAAAGAGTTTAACGGAACATTCAAACGCGATCGAAATAAAGTTTTAGCCCGCCATTTTTATGAAGAGCTTATTCGTGTTGCGAGTGTTTTTAGTAATATTATGATGACACGTATATTATTGTTATTATATTTGTGCGATTTTATTCAATAGATGCTTTGCATGCGTTTTGATATTAAATAAATTTGTCCGTTACGATACACGGACGCCGCGCGTGGGTTTTTGGATATTTTTCTGGTTCTTATTTCGTGTCGTATGTTCTTTTTCCTATATGGTCTTACGCTTTCCAGCGCCGGAATGATGATAGGTGTTTTGTTGTCGACTGTGATCATCGGGAGGCCGTTGAGTTTGTGCGGCCACGGCGTCAGATACAAAGATCAAAGTCTCGCTTTAGGCGTAAAAACGAAATTACCGACAAAGTTGTTTGTTTTCGGAGAATAACGATGAGAATTTGTTCTGAAGAAGGCGGTTCTCTCTGAAAATCTTTCAATGTAGACAACGGTAACAAAGTCGCTTCAAAAGCTCGATCTGTTGGGTAACTTTTAACGTAGGCGACTGGTGCAAAGTCGCTCTTCGAGTTCTCGGCTCGCTGTTGACTTTCCGTTAATTCGGTCGCCGGTTGAAAATTTAATCGTATTTATTTACAACTTAGTCTTTCCTGCAATTAACCAGCACTAGTGTAAATGTCTGCCCCCTCCCCCTGCTCGCCGACCCGCAAAAAACGGTCGCCCTACGCTAATTATAATATAGCGCTTTTATAACGGAATTTCTGCCAGATCGGTTTTCGGTGTTTTAATTTCGACGAAACATGCCCATTTACGATTTCGCTTGCTGTTAAACCGACGTCCGAAGAAGAGCCCATTTACCTTTTGCAACGAATAATTAAAACGGTCAGATCTCCGTATTAATTAAACGACCGTTCTTTTGTAGTAAAAAATTATATTTACGCAGTGTTTTCGACAAAGTCCCACCTTCCCACCGGTGGCAAGTGACCCAAAAGATCATAAAGCAGATACACATCAAATGAATGATATTAATTTGATGCGTTTACACGTTCCATCTTTGAATTCGCAGTCTCATTAAGCGTCGATGTAATCCAGATTTTTTAAAAAAAGAATCGAAATGGAATTTGTAATAATTTTTTTATTGATACCTGTACATTTTCAATAAAATGTTTCTTTGTACTTGTTTTTTGGAAAAGAAAAATGCGAATAAGCTTTACATGGCGATTTCGGTGAATTTTGGTTTCTGGACGATAATAGTACTACTTTGTTCGGGTACACTTCAAGAGACCTGGTATTAAATACTGCGCTGAGGCTGCTGAACTGCTGTTCATATCAGGCGCTCAATAGGTGTTGTGTAGCGTGTGCATTACAGTGTTTAAAGGGGAAAAAAGCACAATAAATTGAATTATAAAAATAGTGATCGCTTGGTGGGAGGCCGTATGCGTGCCTGATGGTGCACGTTGTCGGCTATTAAGAGATACCTGACGTTAGTCATTACCGACAATTGGAAAATCCGGGGAAAGAAGGGATCTTTTTCTCATAATTAGTGGTTGGTATTCCGCCGAGTCATATCGGTCGTCCATCAGTTAATATTTTCTATCAAATGGAGGGGAGTCTTTATTGCGAATTAGCCGAATTGCCCGTCAGAATTTTCTTTATTTGAATTTCGAAAAGAGTATAATTGTCGTTACAAAAATCCAACTTTTTATCGAAATCACAGAGAAACATGGGGACCTCAGGAAATCACCAACTCAGCGAGGCATTTTAAAAAATAATTTTTACATTATTAGTCACTGTTCGTCGCATTTTTTTTTCGATGTACATATATTAAATGTATTTTTTGTAACGTGGCCGGCCAACGCGAAAAGAATTTTGTAAAATATTTGTTCAAACTATATGAACTAAATTCTTTGGTCTGCTACAAATTTCATTTGAGGTGAAGTCAAGATCGCAATGGCATATCGGGGTGTCATCCGTTATAGTTGCCATTGATCAAAGTTGGCTTTGTTAGAAATGTATACTCTTATTCTCTTATTTGCGTATGTAAAAACTTTTTTTTTTTTTTTAATTTTGCATTTGAAAATAATTCCAAACATATCTGAACTTGAAATGATTTCCAGCAAATTTGTGAGTATATATCTCGATTAAAAGTTTCAGACGCCATTAAATTCCACTTTCGTTTTACATACATATATATGTATCCCCCTACTCGCATTAGTGCTGTTGGGCTTAGTACATTGTGAACCTTAACTTCACAATCTCCGACGCCCAATCAAGGGTGTTGGACTTGCTTTACTTTATTTATATATATATATATATATATATATATATATATATACACATATGTATACATATATGTGAAATTGATGCTAAATAAGCTTAATAATAATATGAATTTTTCTTCTTGCAGGCAAGTTGGAATAGAAGTAATTGAAATAATTTTCTGGAAAACGCCGCCATCTTCACGGTAAGTTTATGCTTATCTAAATAATTAGAAAAACTCTGATGTAATTTTCTTGTTTTCGCCCGAGCGCCTATTTATTAAATATACATAAATATTTGAGTACTTTGCTTTGGAAATAAAATTTCTGCCAGGCTTAAAAGTAGATTTGCATTTTGACATACAATTTCACTTTAAATTTGACTGTATTTGTTTTGAAAGGAAAATTACGTTTAACCGTAATTGCGCTTCACTTTTTATTTATATTTATTAATTACATTTATATATACCCGGTAAAATTTCAATTTAGTGCTCCTTAACATTCCACTGTATCGTCTTGATTGTTTATCACGCCAAATATATAAATACTAATAATCTTTATTCTAATAACGAGAGAATCACTTTGGATAATAAATGTTTAGTTAATTTTTGTCAAATGGATATATTTCTTTCTATTATTAATTTCATTAATAGTTAATTCGTTTAGTACGTTAAATCTAGTTACTCATTTATTCATATTTCCCATGTTGTACAGAGTTATTTGTTTTTTGTTTTTTTTTTTGTTTCACTATTTTAAAACCCTCTTTAAAAATAGACACCGCTATAAAAATTACGTACAGAATTATTATCGTACACCACATTTAGGAACCCGTATTCGAAATGCACAATACACCCAAAGTAAAAGTAAATTCTCCGTCTGCTGTTTACTAGTTAAAAATTAAATACTAAACATTGAAATTCAGATTATTTGATATAAATAAAAACTATAAAGTCGTGCAAAATAAAACAATTATATTTAAAAAATGCCGACTAGTTTCGGAGATGAGTATTTGTTGTATACAACGAATTCTCGGCTTGATATTAGATTATAAATTAACTAGGAGAAAAACCATGTAAATCAATTTAAAGAAATACATTTATAATGCCGAACCACACATATCCTGCGGATCAGAAAACCGCTATTGTAATACTATACAAAAAAAAAAAAGGCATATATTATATTTAAAAAATCAGATTGTGCTATGCGTCATGAAATATAAAACTTTTTAAACTGTATCCAAAATACCGAATTATCATTAAAAATCGTCTTAAAAGCTTTTCATCACACAAGTGTCCACTCTTATCTATATACACGTGAAAGATAACATTATTACAACAATGGCATAACATCCGAATCAAAGATTCGTGTATATTACCTCTGCCTATACATATTCTTACTGCTGCGAATTAATGGCCGTTTTTAAAGCTGTAGTTTCATCCTGAGATTTTTTTTTTTTTTTTTTTTTTTTAAATGGGCTCGGTGTTAACACTGACCCAACTACATGGACCTAGATCACCTACTCAGATTCTGAGGCGATCGGAGATAGAAAGTATAAAGGAAAGAAGGAGGGGAACAACGGCTGGAGATGGGAAGGAAAGGATAAAGGAAGCATTGAAAGGGGTAGGAAGATCTAACGCCAAAAGTTCGGCGTATAGATGAGAGCACTGAGGAAAAAGAGCAGAGCATTCGAAAAGGATATGGTTGGGGTCACATATAAAGGGAGGATCAGTTGAGTGGAGAGGGCAAAAGGGAGAAGGTGAAAGAGAAAAAGAAAAACGAGAAAAGGGAAGGAGGGAATGGCCAAGTCTCAGTCTGATTAAAGAAACAATAGCCGAGCGCCGAGAAAAAGGAAGAAATTGGTACCAAGGCTGTGAATTGGGAGTAGGCTGTAGGAGGAGGTAGAAAGAGGAGCGATTGGCAAAAAAGGAAGGGTAGATGTCAACCCACAGTCTGGTATGGAGACTTGCGGAGAGGAAAAGGATGTCTGAGGCAGGAAAATGCGGAAGGAATGGACCATTGAGAGACGCTGAGCGAGCTAGGAAGTCAACTGCTTCGTTGCCCTCAATGCCAGAGTGGCCAGGAACCCATAAAAAGTCAATAAGGATAGAACGTGCTAAGCGCAAGTTGGAGATAGAGGCACGAACAGAAAGAATAATGTCATTAGTCGAGTGGGAAGGAGGAGAAGAGATAGCTTGCAGCACGGATTTGGAATCAGTAATAATGAGAAACTTACAGATCCCTCTTGAAGAGGAAATAAAGGAGACAGCACGGAGAATGGAGACTGCTTCAGCAGAAAAAATGGAACAAAAGGAAGGAAGTTTGAAGGATTCCGAGTGATTAAGGGAGGGGGCTGTAAAAGCACCGCCCACCCCGCAATCATTTTTGGAACCATCAGTGAAAATTTTTACATGACGGGGAAATGAAGAATTTAATATGTGGACATATTCACTGACCACTGTGCTCTGAGGAGTGGAGTTAGCACGAAGAGGAAGAGAGGAGAATGAGACGGGAAGACATGTACTATTGAAATCAAAAGAAAAGTAAGGAAGCTTATTGCGGGAAAAGACATAAGGAGAGAACTTAGAGACCCGAGCAGCTATGTGCGCAAGAACCGGGATTTTGTGAGGAACGAAGCGCCAGTGTTCATTGATATACAGATAGGAAGAAATAAGTTTAGATGAAGAGATCGGGAGGCGTTTAATTAGAAAACGGTAACCAAGCAGAGATCTGCGGATAAACAGGGGTTTAATATTAGATTCAGACAAAATGGCAGGAATGGGAGAAGACTTTAGGGCCCCAATGCAGAGCCGAAGACAGGAGTTTTGGATTCTATCAAGTTTGCGCAGGAGGGAGTTTGAGGCATTGCCGTATAAGAAGGAACAGTAGTCTAGTTTGGAACGAATGATGGATTTGTAGAGAATTATGAGAATATATGGATCACCGCCCCATTTGAGAGGACATAAGGCTTTCAGGAGATTTAGTCTCTTAAGACAAGATATATAAAGGTACTCGATATGTTCTTGGAAAGAGAGTCGACTGTTTAGGAAAAGACCAAGATAGCATATGGAATTAACAATAGGAATAGGATAGTTGGAGGAGATGATGTTTACCAGAGCACGATTGTATGGGCGGAGGGAGAAAATAATAGAAGAAGACTTGGAAGGAGAAAGAGAAAGAAAAGCACTGGAGAGGGAACTACTGAGGACTGATAGAGAACAATTAATCTCCTCGTTAGCTGTAGCTAGCACGTCTGAAGTGGAGTAGATAAGGATATCATCCGCAAAAAGGAGAGAAGAAGAAGGAATGCGAAGAGTAGCGATATCAAGGAGATAAATATTAAAAAGAGAAGGACTAAGACAGGAACCCTGAGGCAAGCCGCGGTAACAACGTCTGATTGTTGAAAAGGAGGGAACAGAAAGAAAAAGAGATCTATTTTGGAACAGATTAAGAATAGTGGTAACGAGAATAGGAGGAATATTGAGGGAAATGAGCTTAGAAGCCAGTGAAGGAAGATGAACATTATCAAACGCAGATGCGACGTCGACGAATGTGGCAATAGTAAACTTTCTATCTAGGAATGATTTGTAGATGTCCGATAGAAAGGTACTAATGCAGTCGATTGGACCAAGACCAGGGCGAAAACCAAACATATTGGGAGGGAGGAGATTGTTATGCTCCAGCCACCAGACTAAACGATTGTTGATTAAGCTTTCGAAAAGTTTTCGAAGACAAGAGGCGAGGGAGATAGGTCGGAAAGAAGACTGGTTTCTTTTAGGAATAGGAATGATTATAAAATCATTCCAGGATTTAGGAGTGTGACCAGAGATTAGAAAGGAGTTATAGATAGCTAAGAGAGAATGCAACGAGGAAGAGGAGAGATTTTTAAGGATTGGATATGAGAGGCCATCTAGTCCGGGGGTGGAGTTAGTGGATTTGTTAAGAACGGATAGGAGCTCATCGTAACGAAAAGGAGAGGAAAGAAAATGGTCTTCAGAGGTAGAGTAGTAAGAGGGGGAACTAATTTCTTCAAGAGAAGGAACATAAGCGGGCGAGATAAAGTCCAAAAAGGAATGAAGATGTGGCAACGCAGGAGTAGAATGAAGAGGGCGCTCGGAGGAGGGAAATCTAAAGGCCCTAGCTAACTTCCAAGAGATGAGCCTCCTTTACTTTTTCAGCTTCCTAATTATTTCAGATATCGGAGAGCGACTTAAATCTGAAGGATCGAGATATAAGTCAAGACAATGGCACCGTAAGTTCGGTAGCATCTTAATAATACTAGGTCTGCTGACTGATTGGGCGATGATAATTAAGCCGGATATCGCTGTTGAGAAAACTAATCTATGTCAGAATCGAGATAAATTTCTCGCAAAATTATATAAAAACAAACCGTCTGCTTATGCACACAGTGTTCAACTATTGCTCTACCCAAGAAGTAGGCGTAGACAATAAAGTAGACAATAAAATTTACAGAAACTTTAAATTTTTATTGCGTCGTGTTTTTTTCTTCAAAATATCTTAATATTTCATTTTTAGCGCGCATTATAGACATATTATTCTTCCGGCTAAAGTTAAAGACATCGGTATTACTTTTTAATAATATACGTGGCGCCTCGCTTTTGTAACGCAAATTGTATTATGCATTTTACGAAAATTCTAGCGGATGAAAATGCTTCTTAGCCAGCTAAAATATCTTTTAAGAAATCATTCGATAAAATAGAAAAAGTTTTTGTTCAAATTGTCAAAAAAGTTTTGCGTGATTAAATTTCCCCCACGATGTATTCATTTCATCAGATTTTTATAATATCTCCTGATTATATTCGGATGTGTCAAAGTCACACTTCGTGTTTTTGTTTCTTATTTCTGCGCGTTTGTAAAATATATATTCACCAGTTTCTCTACCATTAAGTGGTGGCGCGCGTGAACTGATTGATTCTCTGGTAGAACTGTTTAAAACTATTAGAAAAATAATAATGCGAATGTTAATAATTCTTTAATCATGAAAAAAGTTAGAAAATCGGGATAAAATACACATATAATAATGTTGTTGTTGTTTTTTTTTTTAATTTTAATCATTGGCTAAAGTTATTTCACATTTATTGCGTTCCGATTGAACTAATTAGACGCAAGGAAACACAATATAGCGCTGAGTATAGCAATAGAAAGCTTAATAATAATAATAGTAATAGTCATAATGACGATAGTGGAAATGACGCTGAAATAAGTTGACAACAATGCCGACATTACGGGACGTTTAATTCGATTTCCAGTAAATTACTTATCAACAACACAATCAACCTGCTACGCGGCACTCGGCGGCACCCCTATTTATTCAAAAGTCGGATGGAACTAATTTTACAGTTTTGTTGTCTTTTCTTATTGCCATTATTTGCTCGGCAAGGTTACTCTGAATTCCAGTCCGTTAATGAGTTTTACTCTTCTTATTCTCCGGAGGATTTTTGTCGCCTTGTCTGCGCGTATCTTCCCGTGCGTTGTGCCCGAGAAAACTGTCTTTTCCAGTTGCTGAGCAGATTAAAAGTCATTCGTTGCCGTTGGCGTCTAGTACAACAGGTTGAAGACACGGCGCAGCCTGATGCTGTTGTCGGTGCCGAAAGAACAACCGACGGCGAATGGGGGAAAAAATGAAAATGGAAAGAACGATTTGTTCGTCTTGGCGAGGAATTGCCGGCGAGAAATTGGTTGACAATGGAATTTTGGTAAAATGGAAATGATAGGGTGCCGGCGAGAAATTCGAATGCGGAAATAACTGAAGCGGCCACGAACAAAAACTGGAAATAGCGAGCAACATCTTTTTGCTTCAGCAGCCCGCCGCCGCCGCCGCCGCGAAGGGGAATTTGTCATGAATATTTTATCTAATGAAACGAAGCGCGACCGAGACCGAGACAAAGTTAGAACGAGAGCTAATTCTATATTATATATTTTCGCCGTGTGCGCTGGCAGCGAGAAATTTTTTAAAAAGTTTTTTCACCGTACCGCGATTAGCCTTGCCGGGACAACGATGTCGCGACCAATTGAATTTATATCGTCGTCGCAGAACACTTCCACCTTAACATGCGCCTTATCGTTGCCGGTATTATTGTTTTCTCCGCATATATATCTTCGCGTAATTTTTCACTGAAAACAACCACCTCTTCCTTTCCTCTGAGTCGTTAGTTTGCCTTGGTCTTCGAAAGCACCCCCAGAAACTTCTTGAGCCGGTTTTAACAACAACCACGAAATATCGGAATTGTTACGATCTCGCGGTTATTTTTACCAAATTCGGGGCGACATTTAGTTCTAATTCTGTGGCTTTGTTTACGAATTGAACAGCTATGAGGAGATTTTTAACCATTTTCTTAGTGTAACCCGCAGACATGTGCTGCGAAAAGATCAATATCACCCGAGTGTCGCAAGAGGGGATCGATGAAATAAATTTTGCTAAGTTATTTGCGGTAAATCGATATTATGAAAGGTGGGGAAAAAAATAATTTTAAATATTTTGCAGGAAGAGCAACTGATTAAAATTATTGTCCCGTTGTTTCCAGATTAAAAAATAATATACATGTTTAAAGAAAGAAAATTGCTTTTTTTGTTTTTTTTTTTTTTTATGGTTTTTATTTAGTCTACGATTTAAACCGTTTTTAAACAAATGGCATCACTAGGTGCGAGATTATAAATTTTGATCACGGCTAATTGAAACTGATGCATTTTTCATTCTATAGTATAACATCTTCTATACTTGCGCATACCTATTAGAACAGTACGAATTTCTTATATTAATTAAATTAAATATTTATGAGGAGGAATCTCAATGATAGTTTAAAAATTTCTTATAATTTCATTTAATTATATTAAAAATTTAATTAATAACTTCCCGGTAATTTTCAATAAATTGCATATTATCGATAATATTAGTACATGTTAAAAATTAACAATTTTCAAAAGAAAGCGTAAACAACCTCATTATAAAACTAATTTGAAGTCAAATATACAACTATTATATCAGATATTTATCGGTCGTATGGGCATTGTGAGCACTGCCATGCTGCTGTGGTCAGGTTGCTAGATGGGACTTATTCGAAATAAAACAACAAAAAACGCATATATTTTTGATTGTTGAGTTTATTATAGAGCACATAATCTCTGTAGTTGTGGTGATATTGTAGGATGGAGTTTCTTTTCTTATGTTTACCAATTAATTTTGATAGGTAGTACGTAAAATAGTTTAACAGGGAAGTATTTTTTTTCTCCGTGCATTCAAAATCTAATTAAAACGTTAGCCTGCTGGCCAAATGAACTGTACTATTCAGGTAAAAAAAAAATAACAGGTTTCTGGAGTTTTTGAAATTAATTATTAATTTTAATAATTAAACGTCAACGTAGAATATAATTTTGGGAATGCGAGCGGTGTATTATAGAACTTATTTTATTTACGAAAGGGGTGGTGTTAATAGATATAAAAAGAACTGAAATTATTCTCGACGAATATTTTGTTAATCATCCTTAATTAAATGTATATGTAGAGGTATTGTTTTTTACAGCGTGCAGTACTAAAAAGAGGGAAAATTGTACGAAAAAAAAAAAAAAAAATTATAAAGTATTGAGACAATATGTAATTTTTCAGAATATAAATAATCGTAATACACAGGGGCTTTAATCATTTCAAGAAATTCATTATAGAAAAAAAAGTAATAAACGTAAAGGATTTGGTAAAACTATGCGATATTTTGTAACTTATTACGTACATAGTAAAATAATTGAACACATTTCCTAGTTTAAACAATTTTATGTACTTTTCAAAAAAAAAAAAAACAAAAAAATACACAAAGTATATATAGACGTCAATCAGGTTTTTTTCGATATATGCGATTTTAAGCTTTTTATTCCCTACCTTACATCGTTGCTATTCTTCTACACTTTTGCTTTATATATTGAAATCATGCTCGAAGGTTCAATCATTGTAGATCTGTACGATAAAAATACTTTAGTCACCGAAATTGTACCATTTTATTTAGATCAATCGAGCTAACTTTCATTCAACAAAAATTCATTCCACTAGTCTTGTTCAAAACATACTATTGTTGTATTACAACACTTTTGATAATTTATTCAACATTTTAGTCGTTTTCTATTAGTGCTTTAAACAATTTTTGTTGAAATTATCCATTCTTTTTCCCGTCCCCATCAAAAAAAAAAAAAAAAAACATCTAATTTTGACTATTTTTGGCATTTATTCGCGCTAATTTTGAAAAGAAATTGATGAAAATTTATTTGAAAATTTCAAATAAAACTGTCCAGTTTGAAAATTTCAAATAAAACTGTCCAGTTTGAAAATTGTTTCTAGAACATAAATGAGATACTTATTAATTTTTAGATATTACTTTTTTAGAACTAAACTCATCATCATAATTCAAGTTGCAGAAATTAAATGCGTCTTTATATTACAATATAAGCCAACTTCAATCAGTTCTAAATATAGTCTTGTGTATATACTCTTACACTGACGTGTTACATCACAATAGCCATGAACACTAGAACTACAATGTACGAATAGGTAGTTTCGATGCTCGATGTTAAGTAGTATGACTTAGGATTGAGTGTCCGGCCCTTAGAAGGAACAGATACCGATAATATCATTTAAAGCCATTCACCACTGAAATACATTTTAAAGTACTCATATTTATTCTCGCGTTAAGTTTCGTGCCAAATCATCGTAAAAAATCAAAAGGTTGTCGAGTTTATCAAAATCTGGGGCGATCTGGAACTAGTCAAAACTGTTTACAAGGAATTTTATCCATAACATCTGCTACAGTTTTTTTTGTTTTTTTTTTTGTTTTTTTTTTTTGTTTTTTTTGGATATGTGTTGAGTTTTAGTTTAAAGTGGAGGGGGACTGGTGAAAAAGGAAAATCAAACCTCTTTAGCGATTCTGAAGAAATTTAATTTTCGCATGAATTTTCTTACGCAAAATGCGAATATTTATTTAAATATTTTAGTGATTGGAAATAATAAATCGCCGAGAGAACTAATACAAGGAGGATCACAATGGTGAAGGGAACAATAAGGAGCAAGTGACAGAGCAAATCGAAAGCGAGAGGAGGGAAGTAGACAATGATTTGGAGACGAATTAGGGAGACAATAGAAGAGCGACGACCGAAAGGAACAGAATGGAACCAAGACAGGGAACGAGGAATCGGCTGAATAAAACGGTTATGCGAATGGCGATTTGTCAATAGAGAGGGGTAAATATCCCGCTGAAGTCTGGCGTGATTGGAGGTGGATAAGGAAAGGATATCTGAAGAAGGGAAATAGTTGAGGAATGAATCAAGGTGACCAGCAGAACGAGTGAAAGAATCAGCTGCGTCATTGCCATCAATTGCGAAATGACTGGGGACCTACAAAAAATCAATAAAAATAGAGCGGGATGACTGCAGAGTGGAGGTAAGAGAACGAATTGAGAGAATAATACTATCAGAGGAATGTGAAGGAAAAGAGGATAGGGCTTGAAGGACGCCTTTAGAGTCCGAACTAATGAGGAATTGGGAAAGATCGCTTAAAGAGGAAATAATGGCTTTATTTTTATGTAGGTTCGAACTCTGGATTATACTGCTCTATCGTTAGGCCATCGCGGTTGTTTCATGGATATGATAATTAGTGTCATGCGAAAGAGCTGTTAAAGTTTCATTAAAAAAAAAAAAAAAAAAAAAAAAAAATCTATATAAAAGGAAAACAGAGATGCATTGTAAAAGTTAGTAGTCCTCGTGAAAAATACTGTAGCCGAATGGCAAATTGTACTTAAACTCGATTGAGTTTTTAATTTATTTTTCGTGTACTTACTTCCCGCCATTAATCGAATTATCTGATTTACCGCTAAGAACATTCTTTACAGTTTCAAGTAGCCGACGGTTTGTGCTTCCTGAGAACCGCCCAGTTACGCGAGCTTTATCGACACAGCGCCTTATTTTAAATTTTAAGTGGTTGAGCTTAATGGAATAATTTTCATCCAAAGCAAAACCAAAACTACTATAAAAAAAATTTTTTTTATTATTATTATTATTATTACTATTACGTAATATTACCAGGGTGGGTACATTTTGCTATTTTAATGTGATTTATTAGCACAAAAAAGTTGTAAAATTGTACCAACTGTTTGTTTTTTTTTTCAATTTCGTTCGTTTACGTTTCTGTTTTATTTTATTGTATTTTTTTTCAAACTTTCGTCATTAGCTGGCACGTTTATTAAAAAAAAATAATCAATAAAATCAGGGGAATAAAGTTTGAAAGAAAGATTTATTCGCAAATGAAGAGAAGCAAGAGCTATATAAAGTTTGAATGGTGACTGCGTGAAAATTTAGATTAAATCACAATCAAAAATTGTAACGAGACTTATTTGTCGAGCGTGTACGGAGCGGAAATAATCACCGATCCTTCTTTTCGTTTTACACATCATCTTAATTATTAATCGGCCAATTGATTAATCACACGAACATTTTGAGCTTTATATTATTCCCTATGACTCTAATGGTAGTTGTGCCCCTCTATGTATGATTACAAATATCGCAAAGCGAACATAAATCACCAAAATTTGTCATCGAAGTGGTTTAGGCACTTGAGTGGAGCGAACGTATAGAAATTAAAAACTTACATATAAAAATTCAAAGTTCGTATATAGAAATTGAAAGCTCACATCTAGGAATTAAAAGCTCGCGTATAAAAATTAAAGTCTCTCTCAGAACGAATTAACGGAAGTTACTTTAAATAGTTTTTTTTTCAAGTTGATGCTTATTAAAAAATGATTAAATACGGTTTTTTTTTAAATGGCCAGTGTCAAAAAACGGTTTTCGAAGAGACATCATTGTATGTTTCGCGCGGGCCCTTAGATGGGCACATCGGACAATCTTAAACAAAGATGTGTTTTTTTTTTTTTTTTGTATAAAGACATTTTTACTAACAAATTTGTTTTGGTCTAATGCTGTAGAATCGCATTTTTCGATCGTTTATTAGATTTCATCTATTAAGGATGCGGTATTTCTGTTACTGCGGGAGATCAATATTGTTTAAAAGTTTAAAAAACGGTTTCGATTAAATGAAATTTCGCAGTTTGGTTTACTGCCTTGTCTAAATATTCGATTTTTTTTTTTTTTACGGCGCTTAACCCCCTCCGATTCCCAACTTAAATTAACCAAATTATTTCATCTAAATTTCACTCAGTTTGTGCTTACGAGAAAACGGCACAATTTGTGCTTACACTCTTCAAAGTGATCTTAATTTTGTATTTCTTACAATTTTAGTTTTTGCTCTTTTTCTTCTACGGTTATTAGGACACACCTGGAAAATTTGTATTCTCGTCCATTTGAAAAAAACTGAATAATCGGAAAATGTGTTTACGTGTGCTCGAAATTTCACGATGCGATGTCATCCCATTTTTACAACAATTCGTTTGAAGTATTATTTTTTGATTTAGTCCTGAAATTCCGGTTGAAATTTGTTTTCCAGTTATCTACGTAAAATGTTTCTAACATTAAAATTTAACACAATAACAATTTTACATTAAACTGAAACGTTACAATGCGCTTTTTAATTTTACTTAATGAAAATTAATTTTAGATGTAAACCGATATCTTCGTATTGCGTTACCTTTAATTATAGACGGTCGTGGTTTGATTTATTTTATGTGGTAATTAACCTATGATCATCTAATATTTTATTACTTTTAGTAGTAATTAGCCACACACTGCCTTTTTGTTATCAGAATAATTCGTAATCTTTTCGAACTTCTAATAAGGAAACTACAATTTCGCCATTCCATTTAGTAACTAAATTCTGCATTTATTGCCCTATTAATCTTATTCGTATTACCTTTGTTTCGCTGAGTTTTCGATAATAGCTACCTGCTGAATAATAATTACATCTTTTACACATCGCGTGCATTGTTTCCATGCCGGGCAAGTGCGCGTATATTGTATTAATAATTTTATGCAATTGTTTTATAACGATCTTTAAAATAGCATTAACGGGAGAAACTTGTGCTATTACTTTGTTCCGCAGTAGTTCATTTGGCTTTTTCGTTATTTCAACAGTTTTAGACAAGTTAACTGTTAAATCCGCGATATGATGTCAAACACCTTTTCTTCACCGTGCCCTTCTAGTTCAAGAAATTCAGTTCAAATGATGAATAATTTTATCAAAGTATCTTTTAAAGATTTCATTTTTTACCTCTTTATGAATTCATTCGTACATACTATTCATTTTTTCGGATCTTTTATGCTTCGATAATAATGTTAATGATTATGTTAACTCAGTTGTGTTTTACTGAAAACCAAGGATAAAGGCTTCACTTGTTCTTGGCTTTATCGTGCAGATCATTCTCCGATAATTCTAATGAATTAAACGACTCAATTGCACCTTCATCAAAAATTTTCAATAATATTGCTGCTTAAACTTTTTTTTTTTTTTTTTTAATCAGTTTTGGTGTTAAATATTATGCGACTTCCGTATTTACTCTAATTTTCAGGTAGATTTTCATTTATTGTCAGTTCCTCCGTATTATTGTAAATTTATGGTACTTGTACTAGATCATTGTAGTCATGATATAATATCGGGGCTTGGCCGTGATTTTTTTCTTTTTTTAAAAAATAAAATACTACACTTAAAAAGAGGGATTATAACGTATGATAATTATATATATATATATTATCTAGTTATAAGCACAGCAGTCCCATCAGTCACAGCTGCTAAACTTTTGGATTTTCTATTAAACGTGTAAGTTATAGTATTTAATGAATCACAAGTTAGGGGGTCGATAACCCAGCTGAACGCGACAAAATTGTTTTCAGTATTTTGATATGTGCATATTGCGGTGACGACCCAACTTTGGCCTATGAGCTAATGGAGAATTCTTACCTTGGTTTTACTGTGTCGTGGGAAATTAAAATGATTTAACGTTAATTGTTATCGCGATTTTTATTAATTATATATATATATATATATATGTCAATAAATGGCGTAGTAGTTGCTCATTATATTTATCTAATAAAGCAGATGAAAAAATGTTCGAGGAGAAGAAATTCAATACATTTAACAAACATGATGGAAAAGTTAAAATTAATGCCAAGTATGAGTCCACACGGGGATGTAGGAAATAGATGTGTGTTACAATGCGACATCTTCGGGTACTATTCAACCATGGTTGACTGTTATAGGTTTGGGGAATATACCCTTCCGATCTGTGTTAGTTATTAATCAACAACAACATTGAACAGCTCGCTTAGTGCACATTTAAAACCTGTTAAAAACCGTTTTGTCGTGTTACGGTATAAATTGCCCTCTAAGGTACGAATTAAAAAATGGCGACAGAGTGAAAAATCGAGCCGAACGAATATTCTGCGAAAGAAATTTAAAATTTGAACTCTTAGCGCTTCGTCGGTTTATTATTATTTATTTGTTTTTTTTTTTAAATTCACGATGTATAAAAATTCATTTATAAGTTGAACAAACATAACTGATCGAAATTAAGTTCTGGAACTTTAAAAAAAGAAAAGAAAAAAAGGTGCATAAGTATACATATATGTCGAAACGGCACGCATTAATGTGAGACGCTATTACTGTAATATTTACTGACGATTGTTAGATTTATATAGGCTCTCTGCTAGCGTTTTATCTTAGTCGGTTCTTAACGCTCATTATTGTGAAGCTTTGAAACGAACACCGTGTTGTTTAATGGAGCTGCCAAAACCGTATTTGTTCTTACGTCGGTGAAACATTTACCAGCGGCGAAAAAGAAATTGTTTACGTTTTAAACGGGCTTTGTGTACGACTGAACATCGTATCAAATTTGAAAGGCGCTTGTGCGGCCCCTCACTCGCTCGTCCGACCGCATCGGCTGTGTCAGATTTGAAATTTTTACGAAAGCTGTCTATGCCGGCCCCGTTAACAAAACTGGCCCTTATTTTGTATGTTTATGAGAAATGGCCGAGGAAATATAATCCGATAAGTATAGTTCTGCGGGGGGCCAAGAATGAGAGGAATAGAGTGTATTGACCGCCGCATTCGGTCGAAGCCTTCGTCAACACGACAGCCGCTACCGTAATGCTGCATATGCATTCGGTGCATTTGATGAAAGTGTATACGGTGAATTCGCATTCTAGCCCCTGATATAAATAGCAGCGTCTATTCTACGCATCCTGAAATGCTTTTATCCGCTAGCCTAGAGCCCTTATACAGTTCGCTTGAATAATTTATTAAATGCGCGATTACGTAATCCAGCTACCTGCCTGAAAACTCGCTTATAGGTAAAAAAACCTCGATGGAAATTATTTCACCCGACTACGCAGCGGAGCTGCGAATTGGTTCTGAATTCCGTTTACTTCTTGTTTGCTGCTCATATGCATATATATGTATATATATATATACCTAGGAAAATACCGACTAAGACTTTGATGAAGTCCTTGACTCGGACGTCTTACGTCGTTGCTATTACTATTCTGTACTATAATTAATAACGGCGGAATCAGCCTTTGATTGCAATCGACTGCTAATGTCCCGACCTATTAGTTCCTATCTAATAGGGGTATTGCACCGCACTCTTTCGCAGTTAATTCCAGCAAAGGCTGCCTAGTAATTATTTTTAAAAACATATAAGCGTTTAGCGTGCGTTTTTTTGTTTTTTTTTTGTTATTAAATTAACGACAAATCTTAATTCGGTACGGCAAGCAATTTGATTTTTAAGTCTCCATCACATTTGGATTGGGGAGGCGATCCTTGCATTTAGCTTATATTTTATGAATTCTGTATCCGTTCTAGATTACTGCCGTTTCTTTTCCAGAGGTCCACATATGCCCTCCAAACTCGATCGCGTCCAAACTACTCGTCCCGCATGTGTTGCAGAGGAAAAATCTTATATCTCCGTCACTGACAATCTTATTCCTTGGGAGCAATTCGGATCTGGAACGAGACAGTCTTGAACCCGTGTCCCCTGGTTTAGTTGAAAAGACTTTCTTGCGATTTTATAAATCTTTCGTCAAATCGGTAAGCCGCTTAACATTGTTTATTGTTTTCTTTTTTGTTAATGAATTTTAAATAATTTTTTTTATATATATATGTATATATATCGCATTCCTTCAAAAAAAAAAAACAAAAATAATAATAAATAAATTGCAGTATTGGACTTGAAATAAACGAGGTATTTAAGAAAATTAGCTGAAAAGAAAAAGCGCAAAGAAACATTAAAAACCCTATAAATTTTAATTATTTACTCAAATATAAAACGAAAACGACGAAAATGTTTATAAGTAACGATAAAGATCGCGACGGAGGAATCGCGGAAAAAATGAATAATTAAAAAATATATAGAAAAAAGTTAAAATGTAATTATTGTTAATTTAAAAACTCGAGTCGGCCCGCTAGAAAAATCGACATTTTAATTCGCTTTGTTTCTATTCACATTTCGACGATGATAATAAAACGTCGACCGTTTTGAAGCTTTTTGAAAATCAAAAAATTTCACTCTCGAATTTCGAAAATCTCGCAATGAAGCTGCGCCATTGAACGGGCGAATTTGTTTGTTCTCAAATTATAAAAGCGCTTACTGGTCGGCGAGCGTTTTAGCGAAATGAGATTCTTCGTGTATGAAGCGGCATCGTGCTACTGGAACATGTTAAGATTGAAAGGCTTAGGACTTTTATTCATAGGCAGTATTATCGCGGACCATGCGAAGCGGCGCGACTTTGAACGTCACTTCCATCTTCTGTCGCAGTGCCGAGCTGATTTATGTGTCGCATTTCTTTGAAAAATATGATACGATGAAAAAATTGACGATTAACGTAAAGTACCCGTAATTTGTATTGCAATTTGCATACTCTTCAACTAACGGGAACCGCTCTTCACTCTTCCGGCATTTGCTATGCTTTTAATTTAGCTTCCTCTAAAAAAAGAGCCTTTATGACGTGCTTATATATGCATATCTAATACCGGTATTCGTTTGTTGACGTTCATCGTACTGCATTATCATATATATTGTTATGATAATGATGGACTTCTTCAACCGATTTCTCAGCGCGACTGTAGATTAATGGTGTACGATATTTGCCCCCTTTATATAGATGTTTGCTTGTTAGTGAGGTCGTAGTTTGTTTTTAATTTTTTTTTTTTTTTTAAATTTTTAGTCTGTCGAAGTGTTGATTTACATTACACGTTTACGAAAGATCAATGATTAGCAGTTCGGAATTTCTGTTAATTATCTCGCGCCACCGAAATGATTTTGCTGTAACTTAGTAGTCAGTTGATATACTGTTAATGAAACGAGTGGAAAATTCACACGATAAATCGAATATCGAATGTGAAATATTCCAGAAACGTTTTTGCGAGATTTATCCTTATCTGAAGGAAAAGATGCGAGAAAAACATCTACGCACTAGTGAAAGTGTGAATGCGGTGCAGGTTGACGTTTTTCCGATAACCCCGGCAGAGGAGTCAGGGAATTTTACTAATCGGGGAAAAGTTAGAGAAATCTGTTGAAATTGCGAGGTCATTTTAAGAAGGTGCTATATCTGCGCGATGTATTTATAAAGTACTGAAAGTAATTGTAAAAATCTCAACAGATTTTTCTGGTAATCACAGATGTGAGTAAAGCAGCGTTGAGTAAAGCAGCGTTGAGTAAAGCAGCGGGGAGAATTTTTATAAATTATATTAAGCGAGACTTTGTCCGAATTATTTCGCTGTAAGATAGTATAATGTAAGAATAATAAAATAATATGTACGCATATAATTATTACGCTCGTCTTTCTAAAGATGAACCGGTTACTTTTATTTTTTGATCATAGTAAATCAGTCAAACATTGAACCGTTTGCTTCGTTTTCTCCATTCGATCCTATTCCGTGCTGTTGCTTGTAATTTGTTATATGCACTTCGTATCTTTAATTGTTTTTGAAATGGAACTATTTCTCGGCCTTCCTCTGTGTATCTAGTTCTCCTTGTTTTTCCTTCTACAATTTTGGTTAATATTTCATCATTTCGCAGTGTATGATGTCACGTTTCTTGATGGCGTTCGATAAACTGCGATTTTCCGCCACTCTGTTAAGTACATCTTCATTTTTAACCTTTCCAGTCCATATAACAAACACATATTGGGAAATATTTGGAAATTACACGTTTCCTATGACTATTGTTAGGTAAGAGAAAAAATTCAAAAAATCTGGAAAACAATCGAGAAATTTATTTTGAAAAGAAAAAAAGTGACCATCTTAAAGAAAATCGGTATTTCTTCTTTGATTTATGAAAAAACTCAAGGATATCGTTAAAAATGATTAATGGGTGGTATGTGTGTTCCGGAGGAGATTTAAATCGCCATAATTAAAAAACGGGTAAACGCAGCAATGTAGCGCGTATGTGAATAAAAACGTTTAAAAGAGCTGTATAAATTCGGCAACAGTATTTTTTTTTCTTCCCCCATTGGGCTCGTCAACCAAGGACCTTAACCCAGTCTATTCCTACCTGTCATCGTTCCACTGTTGTTTCCTTAATTAGGCTTAGAATCAATCATTCTCTACTCCCCTCTTCACGCTTTCGTTTTTCTTTAGCTATTTCTCCTTTCTGCTCTCTTCACGTTTCTGAGCCTTCGTGTATTTGTGATTCAAATCATATCCTATTCGAATGTTCTGCACTCTCTAACGAACGCTCCTTTCTTTATAGCTTTGGGTCTTCCTGCTCCCTTTAACGCTACCTATATCCTATTGCCTTCGGTTATTCTGTTGCTGCTGTCCTTTGTCTTTTCCATTTCTGACCGCCTGGCTATTTAGTTATAGCTCTTATTTTTTCGTGTTGTTGGGTCAAGGCCGCTGGCGCGCCCAGAGTAGGGAAAAAGAAAACAAAAAACAAAAAAGAACCCAGAAACAGACATGAACTAACGGAAATGAATCTTATAGTGTCCCAAGATCTGAACCGGTCCCGGTCATCCTCGCTGAATCCCATATTCCCCCTATCTTTCTTCACGAATATCCTGTTTTCTTTTTGTTTTTTTTTTGTTTTTTTCTGTTATCGCTTCCTGATCAAACGCCTGCCTATTTATTTGTTTATTTCTTTTTGCGCGCTGCCCTCCGTAAATGACGATTTACTTCTAATGAAATTCCCAATTTTATCCCTTATTCGTCTCCTCCGCTTTTCATCGTATATTTTTTTATAGTCGAATAAGCTCCCTTATTTTTCTCGCGAATTTTCCGATTAAATGACTTTCTTTATCGATCCATTCTAAATCTGTTCCTCACATGTCGCCAAAACTGAATTTTTCAATGCTTTAAAGTTTCTTTCCTACTCACAAAAGAACGTCAGATAGAATTGGTTCTTTCCGTTTCGATCTTCACTCGAACTATTCTGAATCTTTTGAACTTCCCTTCTTCCGCTCGATTTTCTATGCGCGAAATCTAGTGCTGATGTTCTGTTTGTTTCCTCATCACTATTTTGCCACAGAGGGGTCCCATAATCTCGAGATTCCGAAAGTGTGTTCTACAAACTATTAAAGACCTTTTCCTTCTTTTTAAATGGAGATCGATCTCCTGCACATTCCAGGAAAATGGGATGTAGTAGATTCATTAGCCTCCGTTCTTCCCCAGTTTTAGTGGTAGATTTTTGGTCACATTTTCGATGTTCATAATATATATTACTCTTTTCTACTTAAATGACTTATTTCAAACTACGACTCCACTCCTATACTTCATTTTCTAGACCTGGTTCCTTCTGCTATTCATCCATCTCTCTTTCTCTCCGTCCATGATTTTCCAGAAATACTTTCCTTAAATGCTGTTTAATCTTGACTATTTGTCGCCTTCATTTTAATTCATAGCCTCCTTCCAACATCATTTTCTCAGTTTTCATCTGCAACTACCCTCCGTTATGAAAGTCACTTCCCCCTTGTAATATTGATCATATTTTATTTGATTGCCTTTTCTGCCGAACAATCGTCATCATATTTTTGCTTTTTAAAACTTTCCATTCCTACTTATCGCGGTGCTTTTTATATTTTCTCATTTTCTTCCGCTTGGGTTATTACTGCTCTCGATTTATTTTTATCCTTTATTCTTGAAAGTTTAAGAATAGAACTTTAATTTCGGTTGTGGGGGAAGTTAAAAAAAAAAAAAAAAATTGGTTTTTCCCTAAGGATGTTTTATTATGAAGATTCTTTTGCGGTATAGTACACACAATATTTTTGTCCCAACTAAATCGTAAGCCCACTTTCGTATGCGTGCCACACTTTTTCTGATATCCCTTTAACCTTGTTTCTATCGTCTATTGCATAATTACAAAAATATTTCGCCTTCGTTTCAGTCCTTCACCCTTCTAATCCGATCAGATCTTTTTTTCCGTCCTTAATTACCTTTTGCGATCCACATGACACTTTTTTTTCGTATGTTCTTGTCTACGAGTTATTTTATTTTTAACTCCTAAAACTCAGTTTCTTACCATAGTATCGTGTTCTATTTATCTAATGGTTTCTGTTCCGCCGCAGTCTTTAATAATATAGTTTCACAACCGATGAAGTAAAAATGTATAGTTTTTATCCGGTTTTGTGAATTTCATGTTGCTGAACTAATGCTCTCTAAAAACTCCAAAAAAAAAAAGCATGAAAAAATGATTTATACTGCACCGGAAGCTGTTCGGTCTTAATGCAAGTCAGTTTTTAACACAAACATGCCCAGCATCCGTTGCAAGAAAGAGTGCCCTAATTTTTCAACACCGAAAAGGCATTAAAAAACAAAAAATTCATAACTAAAATGATGCTTTTTTTTCATATTCCCTTTGTCACGAACTGTTTTGCAAGCTTCAATTTTTAATGATTCAGTAATAGTTTCTAATATTTTTATAAATCCGAAAATTTTCGCTTTAACCACGTTAATGATCAAAATTTCGTTACTTAAAAATCAACGAGAATAACGTTTTGTGCGGGGGGATTTCGATATGAACAGTCACTAACAATAAAAAAGCATGAAACGTTTTACACTGGAAAGAAAAAAACGACGAAAAAGAATGAAAAGAAAAAAAATCGGAAACGAATATCATTTATTAAAGGTGAAGTGCAACGGAAGGGAGTGGGTAAACAAGCGTCGTCCTATTCGGTATGGTCGAACCGGCAGAGGCTATTTTCGAGGACATTCACTCGGCTGTTCGGAATAATAAGAATTCGGAGAATGGTTTTGAGCGCTGGTAACGAGATGATTTTTCTAAAGTTCGGCGAAAGCGGCACCCTTTGATATTCCGATCTTTCTCGGAAGCGATTTAAACGTCTATACCTAAAAACACCACGTAGTTGTTAGGAGTTTACGAGCGAGCCGTTCGCGTTTTTAAACAATATAACCTGCTACGACCAATAGTAACACATTTGCCGTGCTGCTTACGCATGTCGCACAATTATACATTTCCAAATTTAATCAACAGAAACAACCGCTATTGACTAAAATAATACATTTATTATTTTTGAAACATCAGACTTTTTTATAAATTTCCGAATCAAAAAGTAACATTATGCGAAAACCTCGTCTCTCGGCTTGGGGACAGAAAAGCAACGATAAATTCTAGGAGTCACTTTTAGCAGTCGTCTCATGCCGAAAACCATGACAAAACGCCGCTACATTTATACTTTTTTTTTTTTTCTTTCTGCAACGTGGACAAAGGGTTCTTTTTCTCTCTTTGCCTTTAGGCAACACGTTTTGTTAATGCTTTTTAAATGACACGTTTTTCGCCTATTTTCCGCTATTATAAGTATTATTTCGTGGATTCGTCGATATCTAGTTTAGATGGACGAGAGGTTGTCGTAGTTTTTCTCCTCTCGTTCTTACACGCACACTCGTGCACACACGCATATTTGATATTTTCGATTCTAGTGGACGACACGAAAATCTCTCTAGGTGGAGCGCGCTATCTGTTTATTATTAGTTCTACACTCGCATGACGTGTATCTCTCGAAAGTGGCCTTCTTATTTTTAGAAAGATTAATTTTGCCCCGAATTTTTCCTTCTCGTTATTAAATTTATTCGGAACTGCGCACAAATTTGACTTAGATTTGCCCTTTCTAAGGAGTGTCGTTTCTCTTAGGCCGAGGGTAAAAATAAATGTAATGATAAATCTTCTTTCGTTCGAATGGAATTTCCTGTTGATTACGGTAATCGGGCGAATGACCCGAGTTCGCGTTTCTTACTGCGAGCTGTATAAATGCTTTCCTATTCGGACGATCGTGTACGTGTTTTTCCTGCCTCTGTCGGCCGTTTAAATTTACGATGAGAGGAGGCTTCCTCCTTCGCAATTGCCTGAAATTTAATCTCTTTTACTCGTAAAAAAATTGACGACAGCGCCAGACGGCTATTTGTGTGCGATCCTTGGAAACAGTTAATGGCGCGCTTAATAAAATTAGCTTAAAGTATAATACTAGGGGTATCTACACTGTGTGATATTGTTCAGAAAAAATTTAAGAGCCTCATATTTAAGTATATTTTGTTTGTGCGTTATGATTTTTCGAGAAGTCTATTTACAATTCAATTTTTACTATTTCCGCGGTTAATCAATTAGAAAAAATCAGCTTGGAGACAAAAAGAAAAGGAAGAAACTCGAAGGATAGTCGGATATTTTCAAATAATTTGCGACTTTTCAATTATTCGAACCCAGCCATTAGGTAGAAATAACGACGACGATGAGAAAGTAGTGGAATCCGCACTAAATCTTTCGTAAATTTACCATGCACAAAAATTTCGCAGATGAAGATTAAAATTTTATTCGTTTTTTAACTTAGTCTCTTTATCTTTTATGATATTAACCCAAAAAAATGTCCCAGAAAAATGTCCCAATTTTATGTAACGCTAAATGTCCCAAAAAAATGTCCCAATTTTATGTAACGCTAAATGACCCAAAAAAATGTCCCAATTTTATGTAACGTTTGTTATATTTTGTAGGATTTTTGTTATTGTTATTTAAAAAATGTCATAATTTTATGTAATGAAATATGTAACGAAAAATGTAACGAAAAAATGTCTTAATTTTATATAACGGAAGTTAAATGTTAGAATAGGATTTTTGTGGTTATGTTATTTTTTGTGTGTGTTGATGCCAGTAAGAATTAAGTTGTAAATTTTGATCATTTTATACAAAATATAGAAGAAAAAGAGATAGAAATGAAAGCAAGAGGGGTCAAGGGGCACAGCCCCTTGCGAGGCCAAAGTGGCCGAGTTTATATTTATAGATATATAGTTATAATCTAAGCGATTTTAGAAAACTATATACAAAGTGTCCAGTTTACGGAGCTAGTGTTTCTCCGAACGAGTTATTAATCAGACGAGCGTTTTGATAGTATTATAAAATTTCTTAATAAAAATAAAAAAAAAAAGTCGCTTCGTAAAAATTTTACTCCTCCGATAAATGCATTAGGTTTTATGTGCCGAAAAAACGTTACCTTTCTTTGATTTACTTATTTTTTCTATATATTTATACTAGGTTGCCCGCGGCTTCGCATACCCGCTTAAATATTTAATATTCTCTCTTATTTTATGTAGCGAAGTTTATTTCCAATAATTAGTTTTCCTTTATTTTGGCCATCTTCATAATGTAGGAATTAAAACAAACTTTAAGTTGAGCCCGCGTTAGCAAATAACGAAAATTTAAGATTTGACGGCAGCACAATTCCTGCTGCGGGCTTTTTTGATAATTTTAGTGTAATTTAAATTTCTAAAGTATTCTAATAAAATTAGTTTTTTTTAAAATAAACATTAGTAATACTAAACGTAATTACCAAACTGCTTAAAAAATTTTCAACGATTTATTTATAACGTGTAACGTTTTTATAAGTTAATACTTTTATATATTAATATTTAATATTATGTTCGTTCGTAGACCACAGCGTTTATAGTAGACGCGGACACCATATGTATACATGTATAAGATCGATTCTCTGTATATTGGACTGCAGATAAATTTACTGATCACTGCCCACGTGTATCTACTTTTATCAGAGGCATATCATGTATCCGGTAAATCGGTATATAATAATACTCGTAAGTCCGCTAAATATATCTGTATATATTCCAATGCAGATAACTCACGTCTAAATGAAAGCGAGATGTATTTATATGTAGCCGGCTCTACACCCCCTATATCAGCCACAAGTAATCCCCAGAATTCTTCATTTGAAAACAAAATACACAGTTGCGATCTATATCAATATATACATATATATATAACTCGGCCATTTTGGCCTCGCAAGGGGCTGTACCTCTTAACCCCTCTTGCTTTCATTTCTGTCACTTTCTCTTCTACACTTTGTATAAAATGATCAAAAACTTCAACGTAATTCTTACTGGCATCAACGCAAAAAAAATAACATAATCACAAAAATCCTATCCTAACATTTAACTTTCATTATATAAAATTAAGACATTTTTTCGTTACATATTTCGTTACATAAAATTGTGACATTTTTAAATAACAATAACAAAAATCCTATAAAAAAAAACAAACGTTACATATGGTTGGGACATTTTTTTGGGATATTTTGCGTTACATAAAATTGGGACATTTTGCGTTATATAAAATTGGAACATTTTTTCTAATGGTGGGTAGCCTAAGAATTACGTTGTAATTAATGGTTGTAATGACTGAGAAAAAGCTTATCGCGAGCTAGGTATGCAGCACGGATGCGGTAGATTCAGTAACCGCTATATGATGTTGTCTATGTAGTGGTGGCCCTGTTCTGTGCAAATGGTCAGATCACCACAGCTAGCACTGAAACACAAGTCACTAGAATTATCCTTATCGAGAGAAAATAAAATGATAAAAGTTGGTCAATCCGTCAGCAGGTTTTGGAGTAGATAAAGACATCGCGGTCATTTATTGTTAAAACTCGTGTATTTGTGACTCAAATCACATCCTATTCGAATGTTCTGCGCTCTCTAACGAACGCCCCTTTCTTTACGCCCAACTTCTAGTTTTGGGTCTTCCTACTCCCTTTAATGCTACCTATATTCTATCCTTCCCATTGCCTTCAGTTGTTCCATTGCTGCTGTCCTTTGTCTTTTCCATTTCTGACCGCTTGGCTATTTAGTTATAACTCTTAATTTTTCATGTTGTTGGGTCAAGGCCGCTGGCGCGTCCAGGGTAGGAAAAAAACACAAGCAAAACCAAAAAACGTGTCCTTTAATCAGAATTTGGATTATTCATTGACCGTGATGACCGAAATAAAATTTTCACACACACACACACACACACACATATATATTTATTTATTGTGGTGACCCCACTTTAGCTGGGGTGAGTAGTTGAGAATTTTTGTATTCAGCGTATTCTGGCTTTACTACGTCACGAGAATTGAAATTATTTAATGTAAACTGGTCTCGGAATTTTATTAGTTGTATTTAGAAAACGGCGTAGCTGATCATTATATTTATTTGGTGTAAAACTCGAGCAGTGAGTAACGTAACGTAACGCATTTTGAATTAAATTGTTCAAGCAGCTGAAATTTAGTTAAATTAACGCCGAAGTGTGTGCGCATGCGTGAAGAGGTTACTTGATTGTATGCCGGATTGATTTTGTGTAATGTCGGTTGACGGCGACTTCTTGACGACTGCTCTATAAGGATATTTTACATCCATTCGGTATGATCTATTAAGAATGGTTAAAATAACAGGCGATCGGGAAATTTCACCAATTAATAAATTTTTACTGTGCTGATGCTTTGTATAGTCAACGAAGACGAGATTTTATACAGTTATAAAATTTAAAAAAAAAAAAAAAAAAAAAAAAAAAAAATTGTTAATGTAGTTAAAAAAAAGTAGGAAGTTAAGTAAATATAAACCCGAAACCATTACACTTCTTTTCTGATTGCGTTAGTTTTGAATTTCGCAAATTTTATAAGAAAGTGAAATTAGAGACGCAGGGTTAATGAAAGCAACAAGAAACTCAGACGTGTAAGAAGTGAATAAAAATCGATTTTGTGTCGAGCGATGATAAATGAGCAAAGTGACCAAGTTTTTAGCGAAGGTAGCAGCGGACCGTTTGAACGGTGGAAAACTGCAAGTACCGAATTCAGCGCGATCATTGTGACAGGTGAACGGTCGGAGGGAAATTGAGCAGATTTTCCGGGTATCGCGATTTCTTTATGAAGAGCGTAATATGATTGGATGATACAAATGAGGATAACATTAGGGCAGTGTATTAGAAGAAGCGAGATTGAAATCGGGGGCTTGAACTTTCGCGTTATTTTAGTGAGAGGGAGAGAGTGAGAGAGAGAGAGATGTGTTACGACCAAAAGTGCAACTTTAACGCAAGCAGCTAGTGAGGCGATTGACCCTGCGGTACGCGGAACACATGTTATTAGCCTCTCTTCCTCGTCAGGTCTTTTATCCTAATTACCTAATAATAATCATCGTGCTGCCGCTCCTCCACCTTCGCTTGGGGACGCCTAAAGTTCCCGATGCGGCGCAGAGACACATGTACCTTGTGCCGCGCCCTTTTTTCGAAACGCCAGTTCGTTTACGGGAGATAGCGGCGAAGGGTCTGTTTTTCTATTTTAAACCCGAAATTAGTTCCACTCTTGCTAGGCTAGCAGTTATTTTACGGCACCGTCTTCTCCACTAAATAAGCTTAGTTTTTAACAAACAGCTGCAGTTGAAGAGAATAGTATCGTGTTAGATAAAGAGATGCGTACAGTTGAGCGAGATTTCCACAGAAGTCCTGTGAGAGTGCCGACATATTTACTAACCTCATACGTGTTACTAGCGATGTGTAGGTATGTATTATTTTTCCCCTTAAAGCAAATGCATAAATATAACGAAATATTTTGTGATGGTTAAAAAACATTTCTCACTGGTGCACCGTAATATCGCTGCAAAAAGAAAATCCTAATTTTTCCGCACTTTCGACATCAATGCGTCTGCACGCAATCGCCGTCTCAATAATTTTATTTAAATTTAATTTATGTGTCTAACTAGCAAGGTCATTGTGACACCCGGAAATGTAGAAATCCTAATTTTTGCTTCCTTGTAATTGTGTAATCGCGCAAAAATGTTTAATGTCATATTTCGACGGATATTTCGACCATCCCTGATGATTACTTCCCCTTATACAAAAGATAAAAGCAAGTACTGCATTTGTGGAGTATTTTGAATCTCATGTTTCAATAAAAATATCCATTTTGAATCCTTTTTGGTCGTGATGCCTGTATGTATGTGCTTGTCACGTAGAACTCAAAAACGTCTAGTCATAGAAGATTGAAATTTTGTAGCTAGGACCATCTTGGTATCTAGTTGTGCACCTTCCTTTTTAGTTAGAATCGGTTGAGCGGAAGCGGTACTTCCTCTATAAGGCTGCGGCTGTACCAGTTTTTCTCGCGTACAATTTATATATTTTATGATTTGCCCTTTAAAATATTTTAATTTTTTTTTGTGATTTAAGGAAGTATTATGCTTGACCGCAACAGATGTTTTATTATTAGGTTTATCTTTAACACTTACTCTCCAGACGATTAGACGACCAGTGTTTGGGTCCTGAATTTCAGCAGTAAAAGAATGCTCAAGTTGTTGACATGAACTAATAAGCAAAAAGAATTTCGGTGGGTGACGGAAACACATAATGTGTGTGGGAGCTCTAGGTAGTCTGGCACGCAATTCAGCGCGCCGACAATTCTTCACGCGTAAAATACATAAACACGGTCGCAAAAGTTTCAGTATCTGATTTTATAAAAAGCTTTGTTGTCTCTAAATGTCGCCGATAATCGCGGATCATCACTTTGCTCCGTGGCCGTTATCATAACCGACTGGCGGGAAGGTACATTTTCGGGCACGAGAATTGTTGGTACTTACCTAGTTGCCAAATCTACATTTTTATTACCGACAATAGCTTAGCGTGAACGTCTGCAGCAGAAAACTTCTCAGAAAACTAGTTCTTTTATGTAGTGATTTTTATTTTCGCTTCTAGCGGATCTTTAATGGAAAGGTATGTAACATGAAAAGAACTGTCAATCCTACGTAAGAACGGTTTTTTAGATAGAAATGAGTTCCGTTTGCCGTTTTGCCTGCCGTGATGAATCGCGAGGTTTCTCTTTGCGTTTACTCTCGTAAGGTATTAACTTCAAATCATAACCTTTCTTTCGCGAAAAGGTCGATATGATTCGAGTATTCTTTTGCATTTTTTCAAAAATCTTTTGTGTATTCCACGTAAAAATCTGATTTTAGTTCTATAGGCTGTCAATTCCGCCGGCAAAATTAGTCAAATGTATCGACGATTATTATTCTTTTTCCTGCTTTTATTTTTTCGTTTGCATTCGAAAGTTTGTTCTTCATTAGTCTAGTGGTTTCCTTTTTATAAGCTACTATCTATCTCATGTTTTACACTCGTTATAACTTCTTTTCGCATTTAAATTATTTGGAAGCTGCGTAAGAAACAAAATTACGTAAACGAATAAATGCCGAAGATAATAACATAAAAATGGCGGCCTTAAAACAATTCGAGTAAGTAAAATTTAACTGTTGGTAAAAAACTGAGAAAAAAAAGTTTACTAACTTAAATGTTTCACCGGAAACTTTATTATTATTATTATCGCGCTACTATTAATATAGAGCGACCATTAAGCGTAAAAAAGGAATATTTCTAGTATACGGTGTTAATCCCAACAATATTCCGGTGTAAAATGGCGTTTGTTTTGTAGTCTCTGAGATAATGGTAGGTTTTCCGGTAGGTGAATTTTTTTTGCGACTTGTGGTGTAAGATAATTTTTGTGCAAACAGGACGACACTCATTGTCAGTTGGGCAGCTGACGTGTGGACGAATTAGTACTCTGCCGGGAATTTTATACCATTGTAACAACTCGGAGTAATAAATGTAAAACTTTTGTTCCTTCTGTTAAATTAATATTATATTAATAACTAGAATACACTTTTTGGTAATTACATATTTCAGATGCACATTTTAGTTTTTTGTTATTATTTTATATTATTAATTCAGAATTGTTTATTGAAAGTGTCCACACTGTCCATACTATCCATATCTGCTTTTGGTATATTCTCGACATGAAATCGTTAATGCGGACATTGCTTTTTTTTTTGAGGATAATCCTAAAGTCACACTGTCATTGAAAAAACGGATCTATTTTCTGGTTTGTTTTAAAAATTGCACATAAATTCTCTTCACAAGGTGAATTTCACCGAATGCTATGTTAAATCAGAGTTCTGATATCTGACCAGCTCCTCTCGTTATGGTATTTTTTACTAGGAAAACGATAGAAAACGGTGCTTTAATAAGCGAATGAAGAATAAAATCAAAAAAAAAAAAAAAATCGTTCTCTCGAACGGATCTTGCTTTTTCATGCACTGTGCGAAGTTTAGTTATTTAATTTCCAAAGTTTTCGAATTAGCGTTTTTTTTTTGTTTCGGTTTTGTGCGAATATATTTTTAACGGTGTAGTAGATTCCGGTGAATGTTCCAGAAAAGTTTTTTATTTTAACTGATGCGACTGTTTTGTTGAACCGGTCGAAAAAAGGTATCTATTAATATTTGAAATTCGAAGTTTCTTAAATTTATTAATTTTCTTCCATATTAAATATGCGTGCCTGTACATTACTATTCGTTTCAAAGTTTGTTTGTTTTTTTTTTCTTAATAACAAAATTTTAGCGAGTTTCCGCGACAATTTGCGCGCTTTAATAAAATTCGACTTTTTCATCCCTTTCCTGTCCAGCGACATATAATAGGACGAAGCCTATTTCTCGATAGTCGTTGCAGCGTGTAAACTCGCTTTCGTTGTGACCCTTCGATTGTACTTTTGGACGATACGCTAGAGGACAAAGTCCTGTTATCATTTTCGTCGGCGCAACGCAACGAAGCGGCCCGTATTATGATAATACCTCTATCATCTGGAGATTCGCTATACACTTCCAGCCTGCTCTGGATGATACTTTTATTCATATAACTGGAAACGGTAATCCCATTACGGTTCACTCTAATTCCACTCCAGAGCTAGAGTGGAGATGGATTGTATCTGTTTTCGCTGCGACTATATTTTATTTCCCTTCGCCTATTATTCTCCGACATATTGTTGTTGCTGCGTTATCTTCGTCGTGATAACTACATTGTTGTCGGTCTTTCATAGTCCTTGTTCTTTGTTCGCTCTCGCTTGTTGGTGTGTTTCTTGCATCCGCCAACTCTGTCGTTTGTTGTTTCTGCGTGTCGTCCGTTATTCTCATTTCGAGAAATAGACTTATCTGTGTTTAACCGCATTTCTTTCGAATCTATATATCAGAACGGACGATTGTTGTTGTCGCCGGTAATATTCGTGACCTATTGTCTCAATGCAATCGCCCCGTTGTTTCACTGGGAACCGTAAAGAACACGTAACGTTTTATGCATCTCTATTAATCACTCCTTTTCTTCTTCGTTCTCTAGTGACCTTCTCGACTTCTTATTGCTGTTGTTTTTTTAAATGTTGTTGCTCGGTCTGAGAAACAGTCAGTTTTTCTTCCTTGAGCCACTATCACTCAAAAGCGATTGTTCGAATGATTAGAATTTTTTTTTTGGATAAAAATTGTATTTCGCAAATTAATATAAATGCACGAACAAATAACCATTTTTATATTTACCCCCCCCCCCTTTTTTTTTAAATGTGGGGCATTATATAAGCTGGGTTTTTGGATCTCGCCATGGGATAAAATAGTTGGTTTTCATCGAGTAATTTTTTTCGTACAATAAAACAAATGTTAGGCAAGATAAAGAAAAGCTCCAAACTAAATGTGATGGAATGTTTGATAAACTTCATGATTTTTATAGCGTCTTAAAAGTGGGACGCATCTGTCATATGGCCAACCACAGACCTATGTTGAGATACAGTTCAATCATAGTTTGCTTCCGGCTTCCCTTTTCCGGTTTTCTATTGTCTCCTTTGTACCCTTATGACTCTCCAGAGCTCAATTATACCTGCGATGCGAGTCACGTCTTGTTTGAATGCCCCTTTATTTCCTCCGAACGTGCTACTCTGTATTCTTATCTTTTGCGCCTTGGCCTTTCTACTCCTTACACGGTCCACTCTTGCATTCCCCTCTCCCAATGTAGTTCGTTTGTTAGACTACGTTGGGTAAGTACGACTGTTGAAGTGCCCAAAAAAAAATAAAAAATAAAAAATAAGGGAGAAAAAAGATGTCAATTAAAATTTCGGCAATATGACGAAACCGGTAGTGGAAATTATAGATTTTAAAAGCGGAAATGAGACTTATGCAAACTTTTCAAAAAAATTTATTATTAAACTAATAATGAACACTTTTTTTCCTCTCTGCTCCAGAAAGCAACAACATTATATTTAGAATTTATATTTGTACTAACTGGTTGTCCCTGCACATCAGTATCTGTTTAAATTTTTCATTTTTTTTTTTTTTTTTTTATTAAGTGAAAACTTATAATAATAGGGGCAGAAAGGGTGTCAAACATCCGATATGCGGAGACGATACTGTTCTAATCGCAGACAGCGTCGAGAAGTTACAGGGCATGTTATTAAACCGTGTGACAAAGATCAGTGCAATATATATGGGGACCCGATATAAATATCAGTAAAACCAAATGGCTGGCAGTGCATCGGAAGACAGAGGATAATACGGAAGAAAAAATTACTTATTGAAGGTAAAGCGCTTGAACGAGTCTCCAAATTTCAGTACCTGGGAACATTGAAGAAACTCACCAAAATCAGTGGAGATAGAGAAAGCAAGGAAGACTTTTCTTAACATGAAAAATTTGATGACCCAGATGGATTTGAATTTACTATTACGAGTGTGTCTGGTGCGTTGCTACACATCTCTGGTCCATATTACTATGTGGCATGGAAAGCTGGCTTCTCAAGCAAATTTTAGAGAAGAAAATTGAAGCCTTTGAAATGTACGTTTATCGCAGGATGCTGAAAAATTCTTATCGTGACTGCGTGACCAACAAAGAAGTATTGAACAGGATGTCGAATTCGGTATAATCCGAACAAGGAAATTGAAATATTATGGTCGTATACACAGACACCCTGAGAAATATCGTCCTTTCCACCTCGTGCAATACGGAGAAATTACTGGCCATAGAATACCCGGTAAACGCAAACTCTCCTGGGGGAGCAGACATGAGAAGATGGTTCTAAGAATAAGGAATCAATGATGATCGCCGTCCTTCGACCGGTGATGGCGTAACAACAAGAAGAAGAAGATGTTCGACAATTGATTTTTACATTGATAAAGATATTCCGATAACGTTTTTTTGTTTCTTGTTTTTAATAATTTGCGGGTCCCATAAGAGTCCGTCTGCGGGTTTCCAACATAATTATATATCGTTTGTTCGCAAAAAAAATATTACACGAGGGCCTTATGTTTGAAATTTCCAGCCCCTACTACTATTTTTGAATTATCTTACAAATCATACGCGCTGTATATGATTTACACTTTATTCCAAACGCAACCACTCTCTCATCAACAATCCAAATTTTAGGTGAATACATATAAAGAGTTTTTCAGCAATCTAGGCAATACCGCGTAAACAGAGAAAGATCAAAGCAAGTAGATAAACAAGGGAAAAAGAAAAGACAAAACTAAACAGAAGCAATAGATAGAGCGTTTATTATTGTTAGCACTAATGCCGATGACTCGAAAATTCTTTTAACATCGACCAAATTTTTATTTTGTTTTTCCGTATCTTCAAACGCCCCCCCCCCCTAATTTCCTTCAGCTTTTTTTCCATTAATTTTATCGCTATTTCCTTCTCCGCATTATTTATCTATTGACCGCATCTTATAGCGAAATTCGAGTTTTTCTTTTTCTAGTTAGTAATTTCCCACTTTCGGCAATAGCGCGGTAACTTTCATCATCGTCATAATAAATCATTCATTTTTGGTGACATCGTTCCGTCGAGTGGTGATAATAGATTCGTCTTATTTTCGTTCCACAACATCAATTTTAAACATCTTTTTCACAACTTGCCAATTTTCCTTATTCCGTGTTATTGTCGTCTCTCCCCAAAGTTTGCGTATTTAATTCCGGACATTGTTAATGCTTTAAAGGGATGATTTTAGGCTAGTTCTGGAGAATAGTTTTTATCTGACTTTATAAATATTGTCAATTCCTCCATATTTAATATTAATCCGCGATTGTTATCGATAAATTCTTATTTAAATTTGCTTCGGGATGATAAGCTTTATTTTTTTTTGAAATATAACTTAGTCCTACTATTTCCGCACTCTCTAATCATACTTCAGTACATAACGTTTCAAAGGTGTTTACTTGTTTTATCATCTGTAAACGATTCCTACTACTGGAATTATGGAATTCATTTTTACTGTTCTGTGTATTTAATGACCATGACGCTGTTTGGCTCGTTGTAGAAGAGCGTGATCCATTAATCTGCTTCAATGTTTGAAATCGGTTTTAATGCGAGAATATCGAATCGAATTTTTGGACATAAACGAATTATTATTATTTCGTTGAACGGAGTCGCCGCTGCTAAAAATGGCTAAACATGGGCTACAGCCTGCGAGGGCAGTCACCGGCTGGTGGTCCAATTTTTACAGCGCTTAATAAGGATGTTTTATCTGTGTCGTCTATCTGAGAAGCTTTAGGCTAAATAACGGGCCAACTTTTTAATTAATGTAAATTAATGCGTTTAAATAAGTTCAGTTTGCGACAACTGGCTTCAGATGTTTCGTTACGAATCTGCCGCTCGTTGTTCTTTTCCGGCTGTTGTTGCTTTCGTTTTTTCTAATTGCGATAATTTGCAGCCGGGGCCAGGACTCTTTAATTTTTAAATTAAATCTTATCTAGCGCAGAGGTGTTTTAAGGTTCGTTTTTTCTTCCGTTTGTTTCTCGGTTTGTTTATGGTTGTTTTTTGTTCCGTTTTTCGTCTAGAGCAAAAGTCATTACGCATACGAAGTCAGTTTGCTCGTTCCGGAACCACTTACATCCGACTTGCAGGTTCTCTTCTGCTCTTAAGCGAATGCTTTAAAGTTTCAAAGTTCAAAGCGAAACTTTGTTAATATAATCGCGGCGTTCTGCCGAGAACGGCGACCTTGCTGCAAGTTTATCCGAAATTGCGCCGAGACATGGGCGCGCGCCCAGGGCCGGTTAACAAATTGCGATAGATCTGCTGGCACACCTGAACTTCACTAACACACATGTCAGTAGTGATCATCATCGTGATACTATTTGTTAGCGAGTTACTTGCTTTTCTCGCGCACGTTCAATTGCTCAGTGGGCCATCACTTTGCGACCACTTTCGCTTCTGCACCATTTACGTGATCATAAGATGAAAGGTCGACGAATAACCCCGGTAGTAGTTCTGGTAAAGAAAATGGCTGAAAACTCTTTTTCAAACATCCAACTAACTTATCAACACTTTTAGCGCTCCTTTGGGAGGCAACAAAACGTTTTCCTGACTTTTCACATATCCGTATGCCGTGTTCGAAACGCTTTTCTCCTCAGAAATATTTAATGGACTGCGCTTTTGCGACTACCGTACATTCTAGTTATAATTTAATATTCCACACGATCGTCTTCAGAATGTTGTTTTTACCGATTTATTCATTTCCGTACGCAGAAACGTAGCGAAGGCATGCCAGTTGGAGCTTTAAGTCGGTTTTCGGGATATTTTTTAAAAACAATATATACAGTTTTCTAGAATGACGGTTTTCGATTGATCAAACAATAGACTGCTTCTAATTATTGTCACTATAATACTGAAAAAGGTATAAATCCAAAAATACTATCATAAAACTTTCCCCCCTCCCTTTTTTTTTTCTTCTTTTTCCGTTTCTCCATTAACGATGTATATTATATAAATAAAATATAAATATACCAAAACGAATATTATAAATAGGATCTAGTGAATATCAATTTTTTGTTCAGTATTCGTTGACTATTGATTAATTGAATTATTGTATAAATTGAAAATATACTATATTACGAACCGCAGGATGAATATTACAGATGTATATTAATAAAATTTTTATATAATTTATTGACTGTTATTAAAAATTTAATAAAATACAAAATACATATCGTGACAGAGAGATGAATTTAGGCGAAAAGATGATCGAATGATGTTTAATAAAGCCTATATTGTGATAGTTTAAATAGAAATAATAACCAGGTACTGTAGTTGGTTAGGCAGTGATGTTTCGTTCGAGCGGAATCGGGTTTGAATCCCGCTACTGCGGGGAACTTCTAAAAATTTCACTTCCACCAGATTAATTTCAACAGTAGACACACCCCATAAAAAATGATAATGAAAAATTATAAATAACAATCATTAAATAAAACACGCCGGAATGTTTTTTTTGTTGTGTGTGTGTGTTTGGGATGATTATTTCATGTTTAGCTGAAAAAGAGAGAAAAAAATCATTTAGTAAAGATAAATGGAGTATTACGTATTGTCTGAATTTAAATTATCGTTTATCTCCTAATTAGGAAAAGAAATGTTAATAAAGATCGTAATAGATAATTGGATAAGATATTTCCTTCTTTTTTTGTAATTTCTTTTTTTTTTTTAAATAAAATTTGTAAGGAATTTATTAAAGGACCCATAGCTTGAATTCGCGCGTTGTAATTGTTGCAACTGCAGATTAGCTTTCTCAGTATTTGAACTCGTTGTAATGTCCTTAACATATGCTCTGTTAGATCACTTTTTTTTTTTTTTTTTTAAATATTATATATTACCAGATTTGAACGTGTAATTGTGATACATTTAATCAGAAATAATTGTATTTTTACTCATAAGCGCAAAAATTGAATTTTAGAATTGAATTTTATAACTGAATTATAGGTTCTAAATTGTAATTAGCTGTTTTGTAGCGTAATGCATTGTACCGTATAGGATAAAACTGGCAAATAAACGGATCGATGTAAGCGAATTAAGTAAGCTCCCTTAAAAAACCGGTTTAGATAATAGACGATATCAAATTTAATTTTCGTAATTTTTTATCCAAGTACAAAGTTTGCATGTTCCATAACTAATTTTTTTTTAGTCCAAACCGAAATATTTTACCCTATATACATACTCTGTTCAAACGTATTTTAATATCGGAATTAATCTTTAATTATTTTATTTCGGTGTAGATGATTAATGCATGCTATAAATTTTGCTTCGGGGTCGTATTTACGATTAAACTCTAAACCGTTTATTTAAAACGTCAACATCTTTCTGAATTAATATTTGTAGTGTATTAAAATTTCCAGAATCAGTATTCGGTATACAGTTTCGTCTGTGTAAGTGTAAACATTTTACCGATTACATTTATGTATAAATTGTTATAATGTAAATTAAAAACGAAATTGAGCCTAAAGTAGCTAGTCTATGCAGTACTGCAAGAGTTTACATTACACAATCAGAGTGAAATATTCTTGGTTTTAGCTGTACATCTGTTATATTATACAGATAAGATCTTAATTTGCTAGAAGTGAATTTCGCTTTGAAATACACGCGTATAAATTCGATAAAAATCTTTTATAATCCGATCTTGGATCTTCTAAATTCTCCGCCTCATACGAGCTCAAATATTGCAACATCAGTGCAATACCTTTCTCTAAAATGAACCGAAACTGATTTGTGTTACGAAAATTCAAAAATAAGATGGCACTTTTATACATCTTCTAGTATTGTACAAGGGTGCTGGTAAAAGGAATATCGAGATCCTATAATTTGAAATGTCGCCCGATTTATAAAAAGGTGCGATTTTATTAAATACATCTGGAGGAAATATTACTCGTTTTATCGATTTATTAGAACGATAAAAAGGTTTAAAAAAAGAAATATTATCATTTATTAATAAATCCGATAAACCATCAGAACGGGATGAAGAATTATTAGGCACTGATGACGGCGCTGACATGATCGCTTTTCTAACAACCTCGTCTTTTAAGTAAAACCAAAAGAATTTTGAAAATTGCATTCATGAAAACAGTCAGTCGCGTATCTTAGAATTTACTGAAATATTCTTAACTATGTCAGTAACATTGGCAAATTTATATTCATCCGTTGCACCACGCGATTAAAATAAAATAAAACTCCAAAATATTGGAAAACACTCTGTGGTAAGAAACAAAATGCGAATTCTCGAATGAAGTGCGCATTCGAAAAAAAAAAAGATCGAAGAATGGCTTTGGAGATGGTGCTCAGTAGTTGGATTTTACCTGTCTCGACAGCGTTATTGAGTTTCTCGCCGGTTTACGTGAAGTTTACATGAACACCTATGAAAACAGTCACCGATTGCGGTGAAACGGTTACTCCATTTTCGTTTTGTTAATTAGTTTCGTATTTATAAAGGTCAAAGTAAATTTTTATTTCGATTTACAAATTCCAACCCACATCGATCATAATATATCCGGACAACTCGCCAAGCACCAAATTATACTGGATCGTCGCCGAAAGCAGTGAGATGAGATACGTATAATTACTCAAATCGTTGCAAATTTCACATTTGTATCACTTTAAATATGTGTCTTTTCGATAGAGAAAACTTGATGTTGTCGGTAATTTTCTAATAACAATAATATACCTTTAAGAAACTGACTGTCCAGTTAATACCTATTAACAATATAAATTCATAAATAACAATCAAAATCGAACGTAATAATAATGATAATTCATAAATAATAATGATTGATAGTCAGTGACGGATCCAGAAGGGGGGAAATAGGGAACATTCCCCCTAAAAAAGAACCAAATGCTCGATGCAAAAAAAGTTTTTACAACAGAGAAACTTAATTTATACTATAAAAAATTTTCATACATCTATGGATTTAATAATTAATATTTAATACTCTTTTTCTAGTAAAAGTGTTAATGTTACGTTTTTATTCTGTTTTAAATGAAACTGTCATCGATCTTTTGTGTCCTTTTTTATTTTTAATTTTTATTTTGCAATTTTAATTAAAAATAGAGTTCAATGAGAAATATATGTGTATATATATATATATATATATATATATATGTATTTAAACTTGCTCACGGGGGCAAACAATTCGGATCGGATTACTAACAAAAATAAAAAATAAATTGAAGTCTAATAAAAATACTATCGTGTTTTGTATTTTCTAGTAGTTCACTATTTAAATTCTAAACTACCATTTTTTAGGCATAATTTTATAATTTCGTTTTATTTTTCACCGCTAAAAATAAAACAAAAGTTAAATTAAAAACTGTTTGTAATAATTACGTATTTTTAAAACATTTTTAAATTTCTAAAGAGGTGGTCGCTGTTTGATTTTCGTTATGAAACAAGATGTTTCTCAAATTTACTGTCTACCGAATAGGATATTACGTAATTATGTAACCCCTCCACCCAAAAAATGCCCCCCCCCCTTGTTGGTAATAATAACTAAATAAATAAATGCACGGTTATCGAAAAAGATATTGTGGTCGGCATTTCCGTGGGTTTATGAACGGGTGATATACTGGTCATTTGGAAAAACTCAGCATCCGAACATCACTCTATTGCTTAATTTCCTCCGATAAGTTCAAACGAGACGATCAGTAATAATTCCGATTAATATCGAAAAAGTTTCCGTTGAAACTCCGCCATCGCCCCTTTTCCTCGTTACTGTGCTCGCTTAAACACTTTTACGGAATAAAAATGTACGTCCTTCCTACGTTGGATGTTTTGCATGAAGCACTGACACATGATCGTCGAACGGACTAAAGCTGCTTGTTTCCGTGAAAATTCTCGAAAGTTTTTCCGGCAGACGAACGCAGCTCCGAAAGAGGAATCCATCGGGACGTGGTTAAATTATTATCGACAAAGCGGTTAAATGATGGCTAGTGCGACGCAAGTAGCAGCTTGGCACACTGGAATAGATACTCTCGATAACAACAGCCAGCCGATATTAAAAAGTTTTTCGAAAATGCCGGTGTCGCTTTACTGGGAAAGTTTCGCTGTCACGAAAAGAAATCGGCCCTCGAAAGTTACTTCGTATTATCAGTGTTTAATGTAGAGCACAGTGCGCACTGGTGAGACCATTCGGCATAGACCGCATCGGTCCAACGTTGCGTGTACATAAATTTCCCGCTTTAACATCTGAAGAAAATTCAAAGGCTCGCTTGTGTTTTACCACTTCAATTAAGTTTCCTTCCAGGTGAAAACTTTGTTTGTTTCTACCCATTTCTCGAGTCCATTAAAAGAAGCTGGTGTCCTTACCGACTACTTCACTAAATTGTCCATTCCAACGCGCGCTCTTTGTGTACCAGTCCTTCACAAAACTATTCCGAAACTATTCGATTATTCGAATTTGAAAACAGCGAGCCTAGTTCGGTTGCATTAACAGCGGGGTAATGTGTGCTGCGTCGAATAGATATCGGGAATTCTTTCGGAACGCTAATTAAAGAGTAATTCCGCTAATCTACGATAGTGGCAAATGGAAAATTAAATGCGAGAAGAAGTTAGGACGCAAAAACCGTTCCCATTCTGGCTACCCTCCGTATCGGAATTTTTCGTAAAAAGTATCTTACGGATTAAATATTTTCGACATGTCCTCTCGAATTTTTCAGCAGTCGTACTCAAGTCACGGTCCCCCGGTGTGGTATTTGTATCGGAGAAGTTGTTTTAATCGAAGTGAGATCGTAGAGTCTCTAATATTTTTGCTTTAGATCACCGTTAGAGATCCTTAAGTACACACTAAGGTGCTTCGCAATATATTATATGTTGAAGATAATTTAGAAATAATAAAATATGTAACTAATAATGGTTTGCTAAATAACACGGGAACATATTGTATTAATAAATTTAAAGATATTTTAATTAATAATAATTTAATTATAAATAATAATTCGCTATTTAAAATTAACTCTTAAATCTAACATATCGATATATCGAATATATTATTATAATTAGGGGTCGGAATGTATTCGTTTATTTTATCATTAACTTTAGTTTTAATATTGCCACGATTGCGGAGTATAATCCTCCGAAATATATCGGTGATTAATGAATTTTTGAAATAATTAAATTTTCTGTCATACGTGTGTATTTTATATGTTTTCAATTAATAAAAACAAGTCTATTCGTCGAAAGGACACATAAACTTACTTTTGTCTGATATCAGCGGGGGGGTCCAGCCGTGAAATTTCCATGCAAGTCAGTTTTGTTCGGCTTTTCAACTCGGATACCACTGATTTGTCACATTTGTATGTAACACTTTCTTTTTTTTTTTTCTCCAACCGCCCAGTCAGGTGTTATTGATTAGTTTTCAATTTCAACGAAATAATGTAGAATGACAATAAATTTTCCTCCGTGTAACTGGAAGATTTTGCTATTAATGTTTCCTATTGTTCCAGTTTGGGCAGCCTTAGTTTAAATTAACTATAAAATCGAATTAATTAAAAGTAATACAGTTTCATTCGGGATTTTCGTAAAAAAAATGTTACTTGATTCCTCGCTTTTAAGCGGCCCTGCCCGCTTGGGCGACAATTCTTTAAAGAAGCAAAAAAAAAAAAAAGAAAAAAAAGAAAAAAAAGAAAAAAAAGAAAAAAAAGAAATTGCGAATTTCATATTGAACCCAGCTATAAGACATATTCAGGACTTAGGCTACACCATATCTGGAGCTGCCAAAACATTACAGCCTTTTTTCCTATTATGTCCACCCTGAACTGAATTATTACATTTTTTTTCATCAGGTACGGCTAACTTTTCAAGCTGAAAATTATACGATACGTAATGTTCAAAGCATTTTTATACAGATCTAATTATTTTTTTGATTACTAGGCAGTAGTGTGCAAAACTATTTGCAAAGTTTTTTCGTCAGACTTTAAAACTCCACGGTGTCGGACAAGTCGCATCGAAGATTATTACGCACCCTTTTAATATTCTATCCTTGCATTCTGATTTTTCAAAGGATTAAAAACTGTTTACAAAACGAATTGTAATTATTTAACCAGCTGAAAATTGATAACGTAAGAAGCTGCTACGAAATAACAGTTTTACAGATTTCACTTATTCATGTGGTGAAATAACATGGCCGTTTTTAAAAACTGAACTCGTACTAAAATCATTCTCCTGTTTTCTAAATATTAATAATGACCACCACCTCTTAGGAAGGAAATTTACGTTCGCAAGTGAGTATGACGGATTTTCGATTTCGTGAGATTTCTCCTTCACGGCAGATAGCGTTTACACCAGTATATTTATTTGTTTTCCAATCTGACTGCTGCAGTATAAACATCTTTTCCTTTTATTACTCCTATAAGGTACAGAAGCTTTCGTATGTTTTTTCTCTTCCTGCTTGCCTAGTATAGAAAATGCAATTTATAAAGTTTCATTGTGTACGCGTACATATACGTACATATACACACGTATATATATATATATATATATATATATATATATATATATATATAAACACACACACATATATATATATGTATATATGTATAGTGTGTACTGGTTTTCTACCCTATTTCGGAACAGTTCATAAAAGGCTGCGGCTTTTGTATATTATAGGGGGATGTTCATCTATTTTGATTGCCACCAGCTGACCAACCGTCATCCGATAAAGTTTTTGGAAGGATTTTAAAAGTTGACAGCCATTACGATCCCCAAAAGGTTTACATTCGGGAAAAATGGGCAACTTAACCCCCCCACCCGAACTAACGTTAGTTTTCTTTTGTTATACACACCGCGGTCTTTCTGTGTTTTATTACTTGTTCATATTTTCTAGTCGAGGTTTTTTCTGTTTTTCATTTTCTCCGCTGCGCTTTGATATGTCAGAACCAAAATTTCAACTGGCCTGAAATAATTTTCGATAAACGTTTATACGGTATAGTTCGCTCTGTGTGCAGAATTGTCTATATATGCGAACGGTGGTAATCCGTCAGTCGGAAATTTCGGATATGCAGGTGAACGAACAAACTCGCGGACCGATGTGTTGTTATACTGTTGTTGGGCTTTAATGTGGCAGTGACCGCTAAACTTTTTAAATTTGCTCACGACAGAATTCCATTTTCACCCTATAACCCCAAAACATTTGCTCTGCTGCCAGTTCCACATGTCAGTATATTGTTATTTTAGAAAATGTCATTCCGTTACACAACTGGCACTTCTCATTCGTGTTACTATTTCAGTAATAGCGCATACGAAATCAGTTTTATCGATTTTGTCGATACGAATATATAGAGTATCTAATTTTTGTCGCTAATATCCGAAGCATAGCTGAAGTTAAAATTATTAATCAAAACATAAATGGGTTACTTTAACCGAATTCCCCAGAGGTTAATCGGTTAGCTCTTAATCAAATTAGCCGATTTTCCGTAAGTTCCAACAAAAATTTATGAAAAGTAATTTTAAGTTTATTTATACGCCTCCCCTCCTGTTCTTCTTCTTATTATTATTATTAGCATTACTACTAGCGTAGAGCTTTAGCTTAAGACCGAATGTGTAGAGTATCCCTGTCCAACATCGGATACCGACCTTCGCCAGTCGTTTCACTTTGTTCTATCCTACGTCAGTCTAAATCGGAGCTCACCCTTTCTGGTTCATCGCTTCGCTTTGTTCAAAGTCTTCCTTTAGTATTCTAGCGATGTTCGTTTTGTTATTACTAGCAACGATCGAACGTACTCTACGAATATAACCCGCGTAATGAAATTTTAATTAATTTTGTAAAGTAAATCGTAACTGTTTTGTTTGCGACGGAATTTCTGAATTTCTAATTTTGTCGCTACATACGTAAGCGTGTAGGTGTGCATACGCGTGTGTTTCTAGTAGATTTGTGTATGGAGCTATGTGTTTGTATATCTTCGCATTTGAATATATATTGCATATGCGTATTGTATACGTGTAGGATAAATGTAATTACACCTTTATATTCCGTACCTAACTATTAATCATTAAATATTTGTATTAAGTTGTATTCGTTAAGAAGATTTCCATTGTGTTTTCTATATATATTTTATTTCTGTATATAATATATAGAGTAGTTAATTGGAACTACTCTATAGCGGTGTGTTTTAATTGGCTATGTGTACAAGAATCTCGCTTTTTCCTCACTGGGGGGGATTGCGAATTACGTTTTAAGCGAATCCGTATATCGATTATACGTTTGTTATATTTAAATCACAGAAAAGCATTGTTAAAAATGAAATTGCCCTCGTTTCAATTTCATTTACGGGCAATTCGTTCATTAAGTTATGAGATCAATTCATTTTGAGTTAACTGTTTTAGGCATAATGTTTGTATATTGTAACGCTCGTTGTTTAATAATGTATCAGGATCGACCGGACACGGAACTAGAGTGTTTCTTAATAGCTGAATATTGTCAAACATCCTTCACAAAGATTTTAATATTAGTCATTTAGTAACGCTTCTTTTTTTTTTTTTTTTGTCAGATTGATGTGCAGTTATTCTGCGCTGTCGCTGTTGTCGTCGTAATATTATTTTACTTCACGAAATATATATGAAAATAATCCGGCCTTGCGAAACTATAAAAGGAGGAATGCGCATTGCTGCACCTCAAAAATGATTCTCTTTTGCTTGCAAGAGCCCCCCCCCCCGCCGCGCAAAAAAAAAAAGGTGTATAAATACGCAACTCGACGTTGTTGCGTAACGGTGCAGAAGATGCAACGGCAAAGCGAAAAGCGCAGAACGACTCCCTAGAGCATCGTCTTCACCGGTAGGCTTCTGAACCTACCTGATATTCTCGGGTAGGTTCTGTTTTACTTCGCGGAGTTTCTCCCCGGCTTAATTTACGACTTGTGCAATACCTTCCCCGGCGGCCCGATTTCTAGCGGTACCGCTATTTTCGCTATAAATATACACGGCCCCACCTGTGCATCTTTATTTACCTGCCTTTGCGCAGACTTTGGATCGCCCGAATTTCAGAATCCTGTCCTGGTTTACTTCGGGGAATTGTTCGTTATTCGAAAATAAATAAAAAAGTTGTTTCAGCGGCCGACCGGATAGGGAAGAAAAATGAGAAGGAGAAGGTCCGAACCGCCGTATCGATATGTGCAAAAGAAAAGGGGCTTTCCATTTAACAATAAATAGGTTTTGTGTGTCTCTATATGGCGTGGTCGGTTTAATGGTCTTCGTCCGAGTATGGGCGGTGATACAAAGTATAGGTTCGCCGGATGATATCGTAAATTTCAGAGTCGGGTTCAATTATGATCTTTTCTTTTTGTTTTAAATTATGCGCTGAAAGCCTCTTTGCTCGATATTCGGACGACGATAGTCGGTGAATTTACGAGAAACACAACGAAAGCCGAATAATTAGAAGGCAGAACTGATATTGTCGGAAATTTCATCGTTTTTTCATGTGACTAATTGAAAATGTCGAGAATTCGATAATGACAAAAAAGCGAAGCATCAAAACTTCGTTACTATCGAAAACGATAAAAACATTGCTCGGAATTTTGACTATTTTGTATTTTTTGATATTTAGAAGCGCTGGCATTTTTTAATGCACTTGATTTGTTCGTTGATTTTGATGTGTCGTATTGATGTTTGCCGTTTCATCATTTCTAAACGATCTTCATTTTAAAGAACTTCAGAACAGATTACGTTACAGTTTTTGGTTTGTGTTTAATTTTTTCGATATTAGCTTCGCACAGACTGCATGTACAAAAAAGGTCGTGTAAAAATTTACGAACGGCTTCTTTATCAACGTTAACCATCTCTGCAATCATCATCCGGATGTTGGCACGGGGCGGTCTGGCGTAAAATTTCATTAATTTTGATTAGCTTTTCCGAAGTTGTAACAGGCGCATGCAGATTATTTTCAACGTTTTTTCGACCGGTAAAAAAAATAATTGTCTATGCTAAAAAATAAAGCCGGCGAGCGTGATAAAAAGTTCTCACCAAAAACCCCCTTCAAATTTCTCGGTAGGCATTTTTTTTTCAATTTTTATCAAGGAATTTCAAGTTTACCGATTTCTTCTTCGCACATTTTTGCTGAGCGCTCGATAGCGAAATAACTATTGCACATACACGGCGACCCGCTCCTGTATACGAACAGTGGAATGTTCAAAGTTATTTAAGCCTTGTTCAACAGGAGTTATGCAACATACACAGTCTATATAATAACGACGCATCATATAACAGTGGCGAGTTATGTGACAAAGTAGCAAAGAGAAAAAGAACGAAAGCTGTCAATACTTCTTTGGTGGGAAAGAGCTGAAGGTTGACAATTTTTAGAAATCCGAGAAGTTACTAATATATATATATATATATATATATATATATATATATATATATATATATATATATATATATATATATATATATATATAACATGCGCAGAAAAACGCTTTATGTATAGGGCGCCAGTCGCTCTGACAGTGTGAAGTCGTTAAATCACCAGTTGATGATCTACCACTCGTCTTTTATGTTTCATTCGCCAGGCACTGTACTTATGCACAATATTAGCCGGTCACTGAAAATCATACGCACACAGCAGTATACGCAGCTAATCAGATCGATCGTTTAACTAACCGAGTATTTCTTCACCTTGGCAGAGCGACCAGCGCGTTGTACACTGCACATTCACGCGTTTTAAAAATATTTCCATTAATTTTTGGGTCTGCTCTCGTATAGATATAGATATATAGATATATATATATAGATATAGATATATAGCATATTAATACTATGCCAATCTAATGATGGAGGTAATACAAAAGCTGTTTATTTCTTTGGTCGTATTAACTCTTTTTTCGTTTTTCTTTTTTGTCGCTATTAACTTTTGATTATTAAACTTACACGCTAAGTGTGTAATGATTTAGACTTAAACGTGTGTTGCTATATCTGTGTTTACTGTGCGTAAAAGTTTACGTGTTTTCCTTCTTTGCCGTGTTGATACGTCGTATTTTCCCGGTCACGCTTGTAGCACGGGTTCAGCTGATCGTGTAGTAGATGATGCACGAGAAATAATGTCAAATTTACGTTGCGATATTCTATTTCATTTTGTTGCTTTCACGAACGTCACCAGTGCACGTCGAGCAGATGCTGAACTTTTGCTGCAGTCATCATTTTTGTTTCATTCTTTTTCGCTTGACTTCTGAACCAGCTACCGAACGGAAAATATAGGTAAATGGATTTCTTCGCCTTAAGTAAATTTTCCGTGCAGCTTTCTTACTGGCTGGGAAAGTGGTTTTCCATTATAATAGCGCCCCACTTGGTCTATCTCACGTTGCTCATCTGATAAGGGGTATTCCGTTTCTCAGCCTAAAGCGTTACGATTCAATTTTTAAGTTGATTTTTTTCTCCTTTTCTTCTTATTTTGGGCTTTTTGTTTCTCTTTACTTTCTTTTTGTAATGTTCTTCGCCATTTCCTTCCCTGTCGTCGGCTAATACATCAATATTGCGACGCGCTTTTGTGCCGATGTATGCGTGCTGAACATGCAGCGTTGCGTAATCGTATTTTTGCGGGGCTTTCTTGTGTTTACCAAACAAATTGAACCGCTAGTCCTATTCTTCCGGCTGCCTGTTTTTCGCTTGTCAGTTTTATTTGCATCGTTCTGCCGCGTGCACCTCCATTTAAATTAATTTCATCGACTGCGACAAATTATTCTTACAGTTTATGCAAAAAAGGATTTTCGGCGATATTTTTCATCGTTTTCTTTCCTAAACGAATTATTCTGTATGCATGACGGAATTTCAACTTGCTCTTTTGTACCAAGTTTTGAATATATTGCGTAGCAGTCATTCGATACTCTTTACCGATACAAATACCCCAGTATATGTATAGATAACTTGATTCTTCGCACTTCGCATACGAACACTTTGGAGAAGAATGAATTTCAACTGAGAATTTAAATAATGAAATAAATTTATTCCTAGCGCAACGATTTCACTTTATTTCAGCAACTTCAGTTACGCATTTCGTAACGTTTTTCTGATACTACTCCACTGGTTAGAATGGCGCTGTTGTTGCTTTTTAATTTAACTAAATTTACACTCGAAACTCACGGTACTAATGTAAAATTATTAAAAATCTCCGCTCTCACTGTAACCGTTATACGAAATTGTAGAGAATGTGTTCCTTCATAAAACGACGTTTAGTATTTCGATTTAAAATCGCCACTTACTGCCGGTAACATAAAATCGAACGAAAAATGTTTGCTGTTGTATTAGATCACCTAAAAAATACCTATAGCTATTCTACAAACATTATATAATTAATCAGAAATCTTTACATAGTATTAGATATTACATTATTGTTTTCGTACAAATTTGTAGCGATAATTAACGTACAGCTAACATTGCGAAGTAGATAATTCGCTTCAGATATGTAAGGGTGTCGCGTTCGTAGCATCTCTTTGTAGAATAATAGTAAATATTAAACACGCAAATATTCTGCGTAATAGAGAATCTGGCTTAAACTTTTTTGGATTGTTGACGATCATTAAAAACAAATAAAATATAAACATTACAAAACTTATCAGCTTTTATTTATCTAGTTAGCGAATGTGATCGGAGCCATATTCCGAGGTTTTCTTTAGCAGCCAGATTTACTCCAATGTACTTTAGTCGCGTGAACTTTTAATTTTCGGTCTTCGATCCCCAGTAGCTCTGTATCTTTGACTACATGACGCACATTATGGTTTTATACTTCTTTTTTTTTTTTTTTTTTTTTTGAGCTCGTCAACTATGCGCATTAATCCAACGCAAAAGAAACTTTTGTGTGCTTTCAATAGTCGGTTTGGAATTCTGCTCGAAGGAAACGTTTACATTTACATGTCGCTTGTATAATATTTTCAAAGGCGTGTTTTAAGATTTTGTCTGAGTATTTTGGATTGCATAAGCGTATAGCAGTGATTTTGAAGCAAATCTGTTGAACTTTATATCGAACATGTGTGGTCGAGGAAATTTATAGTGTACTGAAAGCAGATTAGGCGGTTGTTGAGTTGTAAGATGATAGTGGAGAATGGGTGTTTACACCTCCTATACAAATCAGTAAAGATAATTTCAGATGAAAAAAACAAACCAGAAGATCGTTATCATCCGATCATTTTTGTAACCTTTCGATGGTAAAGAACATTTAAAGGATCAATTTGAGGACCAAGAAATGTTTTTAACCGGACTATTATAAGGGGCCCTAGGTACATATGTATATATATATATATATATATTTAAACTCAGCCATTTTGGCCTCGCAAGGGGCTGTGCTCATTGACCCCTCTTGCTTACATTTCTGTCTCTTTCTCTTCTATACTTTGTATAAAATGATCAAAATTTACAACGTAATTCTAAATCGGTCCATATAAATAATCACAAAAATCCTATAAAATATAACAAACGTTACATAAAGTTGGGACATTTTTTCTAATGGGGGGTAGCCTAAGAATTACGTTGTAATTAATATGTATATATAAAGTCGGTAAAAATTAAAATATAACAAACGTTACGTAAAACTGGGACATTTTTTCGTTACATAAAATTGGGACATTTTTTGGAGATTTTTTTGGGGAATTTTTTCTAATGGAGGGATCTAAGAATTACGTTGTAATTAATATAATATGAACAAGGTTTAAAGCGGGTCTCTGTGATACGGCATTCTTTCAAACGGTTAACGTCGAATCAATCTTGACGAGGAATATTTGTTATTTAAAAAGTAGTTGGCGCAGAACTTCAATAGTAAAGCGTAATATGCGTTTAAAACTTTTTTTAAGCCAAAGAATACTGCCTATATACGCTGTTGATACTGGTAGCTTGATAGGATTTGCTTTTGTAGGTCTGTAGATCTACTTGTTCCAGCTCGGATTGAACGGAGGAGATTATTTATTTTGTTCTATGAGGAAGGAAGAAGAGAGGTTTGTTAAAAACGGTCTAATTTTCTTAATTTATCAACTAACTACTATATTGAAACGTTTTCGACCAGTCATCGCGAATTTACGACCAACACATTTTTAATACATAAGCAGATAAAAAGGTTTTCAAAAAAAAAAGAATAAACTACCATGCCTCGATCGGTCTCGTTAATTCTTCGGGCTGCCTCTATATACATAAACAGGCTACGGGCAGAATTTTTCGACACGTTTGCGTATAATCGGCTTATTCTCTTCCGGATTTTTCCTATTGACGATCACATTCCGCGTTCACTTTCGGTACTTCGAACGTCTGAAAAAAAAATGAAGCAGTTTAGTTATTTCACCGGAAAAAAACTAAACACGAATAAAACAGTATTAGACGTTTTGAAATTGTACATATAAATATTTAAGAGCAAAAGCGAGAAAAAAAATGATGTATTAATTTTTAAGATGTAAGTTGATTGTGAGTTTTCTTGTATGTATCATATATAATCGATAAGTTATTTAGCGTTTTCACAGCACGATCTGTTTTTTTCTTCTTTTTACGATTACGCAATGTACGAAATACTAATAAGAAGAAAAGACAAAAATATTTAATTTAAATATGCAATAACACTCACCAACGGTTTGACTTATTAATTCCGAAATTGCATCATAAATTACAATTAAAATTCTCTTCAAAATCATATCTATAACTTCAAGCTAACTGATTATTACGTCGAGTGGCAAAAAACCGTCAAGAATATATATATACATATATATATAATATGGAATTTAAAGCGACCTCAAAAGTCACCCTTAAAAAATGCGTAACTCATCGCCAGATATGTCTTTAAGGGGTTAGGGGCAGTCAGAATTTTCAAAAAAATGATTTTTTTTTTTTTTTTACATTTTCTCAAAGTATAATATTTTTAAAATATTCTCCGAAAATTTCAAGAGAATCCAACGAATACTTTTCGAGTTATTCAACGATGAACGACGGGCTCTTTGACGCTCGAGAGCGGGTAGCTGGCGGCAGCAGTAGACAACTGATTTTTCGGGTTGTATTGTCATAGATTGTTTGTTATTATACACACTCATACATACGTTTACAAATTTTAGGTTGCAAAAGTGCTGAAAGTTATTTGTTTGTCATCAGTATGCCGCCTGTAGTAGTTGCAGTGAGCGGTCAATAGTTGAGCGTTTAAAAAAAAAATGATTTCGAGTAATTTATCATGTAGGTGAATACATACTTGTTTGTTAAACCGGTATAATAAAACAAACTCTAATAAACAAACAATATAATAAGCGGGTAAAAATAATTTATAAAAATAAATTAGATAAATACCCCTTCTTATTTAGGAACGTTTTCGGGCATAACCCATCATCAGCTAAATCACTAACTTAGTGAAAACTTAGAACAATTTATCATGGACCGTGATTCTGCAAAAGGTTCGAGAGAACTTCGGAGCTCTAAGAATTTTCGTAAATCGCGTCTCGTTAAAAGAAAAAATGTTTTGAATCCGAAAACAGCGGAACCTGATGAAAGTATTAGCAATACGTCATCTAAAAAATTGAAACGGAGCACACTGAAAAGAAGATGTAGCCGAAGATAGTAGTACCGAATTTAGAATTATTAACTTTATTATATGGTGTTTAATGCTATTTCGAGTATTGTTAAGTGTAAAAAGTGCAACGGAAATGTTAAATTTCAAACAGCAAGATGGTCTGGGATTTAAAATTGTAGTTTCATGTGATGATTGTGTAAATGAATTCCTTCCTGTTCTTTCGTTGGACATTCGTATGAAATAAATCGACGTTTTATATTAGTAATGAGAATACTAGGAATAGGACTTGAAGGAATGCGAAAGTTTTGTGGTCTAATGGACATGCCGTCATTTTTAGATAAAAACACTTATACAATATTATTGAAGCAAATATTAGATTGTAGTACAGCTGTCGCAGAATCTTTGTTGAAAAAAGCCGTGAACGAACGGAAGCAATCAACGTCAACAAGTGAAAATAAAGATACGAATGAACTGACTGTAAATAAAAATGGAACATGGCACAAGCGTGGATATACATCTTCATTCGGAGTTTCTTCTTTAATTGGTTATTTTACCGGTAAAATTCTTGATTTAAATATTAAAAGTGCATATTGTAAACAATGTGAATATTGAAAGAACAAAATAAATACGACTGAATAGGAGGAGTGTGACGACATTTTATCACTACGGCTCAACCGATGACCATCCAAATCACAATATGTGTCCAAAAGGCGAAGATTCCTGGTGCTCTTACCAGCGCTCTGAAGCGCATGGAGAACTTGATACTTACACTCAAGATTTTGCTTCCTTACACCTCCCGATGTTTTAAAGGTCATCGAACCAATTTACAACGACCTGCGTCGTGACAACTTACTCTCAAGATGTGTCGGTGGATTTAATCAAAACAATAATGAAAGGTTTAATCAACTAGTGTGGAAAATATGCCCAAAAACTGTAAATTCTAGTTATACCATCGTACAGATTGCTGCGTACATGGCTACTGGTATATTTAATATAGGTACACATTCATTATTGATAATTATGAATACACTGGGAGTTAATTGTGGCCCTAATTCTCATCGGTATGCCGAAAAAACGGATGCTGCGCGTATGAAGGTGACAGATAAGCGCGCTAACGATAACACTCGAGAAGGCAGAATGCAACGTACACAACAGCAAATTGATATTTCGGAAGCTTCTACATCGGCTGAAGAATTATTATATGGCCCAGTAATAGATGACTCGGTGTAAGTAATCAAATGATTCCTCTTTCTATACATAAATCGAGTGTGTAAAACTTTAAACGCGTTTTTCTCAAAACTATGTTTTGAAGGTCGGTGACCACTGTCATTCAAAAACCGCTCGGTGGATTTGAATGAAATTTATACAACTTTTTTAAAATATGTTAAACTAGTGACTGATCGAAGGATTTTTTTTTTCTCCAAAAAATCGATTTTTTATAAACAATATACTGTTGCTTTTTTTCGGAAAATTGGAGAGTAAATTGTCTGAGGTCGCCATTTTGTTTATTTTCAAAAAAAAAAAAAAAAAAAAAAGCTTCGATCAGGCACTAGATTAACTATTAAAATACTAATTTTTTTTTATTTGAATGATTTTAGGTGAACTGTTGAGAAGTTGCGGTGGTCACCGCAAAGGGCTACTTGTGAAACAGGGGTCGTCGACACATATAGCGATAACTTTTTATATAATTTATATTTTTTTTTCAAATTTTGGCGAAATCAAGTTGAAACATGACATAATGATCTAGAGTATTGTTACTTTTATAAAATAAATAAAATTACTGATAAAAAAAAATTATTAAAAACACTTGTTTTTTCGCACCTCTAACTGCCCCTAACCCCTTAAAAGTGAAATTCAAAATATTAAATCGCAGAAGCCCTTTCATAAAATAAAAAAATTACGGTTAAAAAATTATTTAAAAAAAAAAAAAAAAAAAAAAGAAAGGAAGTTCACGTACTAGACCGAATAACAAAGTTGAAGAAACCGAAACGTATCTCAAACATATGCATAAACGAGACTGCTTTATAGGAAAAATATAGTCGAGCTTACAAAAGCTCGGAATTTTTGAATAAAAATATTTCTTTTTCTTGACACGCGATATATATAGTATATATCGAAGGAAAGATCATACTAATTAGAACGAAATCGGAGTATTTCATTGACGAAAAGTTAAAAAAAGCGCGAAAAAAGACACGCCATTCTTTGTAGAGCGGAAAAGCTGTAAATGTAAATTTTAGAGTTATGTTGTTATTTAACATACGGAATCTTCAGCGCATGTAACATCGTGCTTGACTGAACTTGTTTTTGAAAAGGTATTTTTTTTTTATCCTCTTATCGGCAAACATTCCCGGACGACACATAGATTTTCTCATCGTGTTGCTGGCGACAACAAATTGGCCGCTTACTGAAAATTATTCTCCATCAGATTAGAAGGAGAATAGGGCGTCGTCTAGCAGTGCAGATTATTTATACTCTGCCGGACATGTTTCAGAAAGTCGGAAAGTTCTCAAAGAAATGCGTAGCAGCGATTCGATTAATTAAAACTCGCCGAACGCACCGAGCAAGCAGCGCGTCCTAGACATGGAAAAATAGCCTTCTGTCGAAGTTTTGCAACGCTCCCCGTCCACTGCATGCATTCGTCAAGAAGCAAGCACGTGCTTACGCTCACGCCTGCAGCCGCTGGAGAAAATAATTCAATTATCGTTTAAATCGAGCAGAAGTACTGGAGGGGATTTTATTTCCATCCTGAATCCTCCCTCGACACTAACGCAGACCCGAGCGCTAGGTGTTCACTCGCGGCGCTATCGTTGAATTTTCCGGTTATCTACGTGTTGGAAAAGGACTCTGCGTGTGCAGACTTTAATAAATCACGGAAGAGACTAGCCGCCCGTCGTGTTAACATTTACAATGTAACGCCGGAATGGAAATATTGCATTTTATCTGGCGTCTTTTCTTTCCTTCACTTTTTTTTAATCTTTTTTTTTTTTTTTTTTTCACGGCGGCTATGGCAAGGGCTGGTTGAGGACAAAACGTTGCCATCGTGCAATAGCGAACAGGAGGCCCTCTTTTTTTCCTTTTTTTTTTTTTTTTTTTTTTTTTTTTTGCTGACTCCCCTATTTGACCTATCCAGGGATCGTCTTAGCTAGGTGGTTGCGCGCGGTAGCATTAAAGGTTGCTTATTTCGTGGAGCGCTTCTGCATTTGATAGGGGCTTTTTATTTATTTTTTCCAACGTTGACTGTCTTGAAGACAGAAGACGTGACTAGCACCTAGATGTAATTACCGCGTATTTTGGCCAACTTTTTACCCTTCCGCTGAGCGCTATCGGTGTCCCGCCTTTTAACGCGCTATTTCGCAGAATTTCATTTCACCTTCTGTACGCGCGGGCTGTGTTGGAGTTCTAAATATTTCCTCCCGGGGGAGTATCGATTTTGCTCGAGACAGAGATGGGCGAAAAAATTTATCTGTCGGTCAGCCGATCGGTCTATTTTTTTTTTTTTTTTTTTTTTTTGAGTGTGCCCCTATTAATATGCTACGGAGATTGAAAATCGTCATAGAAATTGGGAAATGAAAGATTTCTTCGGCTGATGGTAGTCGCTGAAAACAAAGAATTTTAAAATATACACTGTTCTTAGTAGTAGCGCGGTTTGTAGATTCGATCTAACGAAAATGCGTTTATAGTGAGATTGTGTAGATAATACAAGTCGAACGAGTAGAGAGGTAAATTATTACATCTCTACCACGTAAATTAGTATTACGAAAGCCAGCTAGCAGGTGGAATTTATGGTAAACTGGTGTTCTGTTACAATTTCATTCCCTTCGTAAGTGGAAATATTCAAAAAAATCGGTGTTCTCATGGCGGCGGTATTATTTTGATTTTATTTGAAACCGATGTTCTACATTGAAACTAATTATAGCTGTACTTCAAACTTGATATAAATAAATCATATAAACAAAAAAGAATACAAAATAAAACTATTATATTAACAATCTAGGGTACGAATATTTTATTTTGTATGTTTTCGAATTTATAATTTATTTTTGCATTAAATTATTTTATTTTATTTTATTTATTTGTTATTGATTTTCTAGTGTTTACAGCTTGATATTAGACTATATTTTTACCGTACTTGAGCAACAAATTTATGCTTCAAAATTTTCGTCCAGCTGTTCCCAGTTGGGGACTATTATGAAATTCACGCGGCCAAAATACTGTCTGGTTATTAAACTTTGTTTCGCATTACAAAAATGGTGTGGAATTGCGGCAATTGAAAATTTCAATTAAGATAATTACCAGCGGCAGCGATAGCCTAGTGACGTGAACTCTTGATTATTGAGATAGTGTAGTCATGAGTTTGATTCCCAACGACGGACAAAAAAAAAAAAGATTAGTTAGTGGCCAAATGGTGTTTAAAGCCGGTCTAAAAAAGAAATTACCAACGAAAGAGAAGACAGCAATGTCAAACCGTTTATTTAGTATAAGGAAACTGTATCTTTGTGAGACATTGCTAAAAGCTTTGGTGTGGTTATTTTAGTTAAGACGGGAAACAACTATTTGCCAATCTGTCTGGAAATGGAACAGCCTAAAGGTTATATTTGCAGTACGATGATGACCTTGTTTAAGCAAAAAAGGCGTTAGTGGAAACGATTATTTTAGAAAACATAAATGGAATCGGTATAATGCCAGTCAGTACTTCTTACATAATATTTTTTCTTTTCTAATTAGTGGGTCACCTTTAAAAAAAAAATTTTTTTGTATACACAGAAAATCAGTGATTAATCTTAGCAATGTTCCGTCTAAATTTTTCGCTGACTATGCGGTACAAAAATATATACGTATGGGAGGAAAAATGTTCGAAACATACGTAAAAGAGTGGCTTGAAGTCAAAAGTTTTGTTTAATTGAAAATTATATATTTGAAATCATTTTAATAGCACACAAACAAGAAAGGATTTTTACATTATTGCTCATATAGATATATATATATATATATATATATTCTTTCTTTATTAGGGGCAAGACCTACTATGTTCAAACGACATTTTTTGCGATAAACATTAAGAAATTACATTTCGAAATGTTGATCAGAATGTGTTTAGTGGAATATTATAAAAATGAATGTAAGGAAATAAATGTGTGTTTGAGATAAGTAGTGAAAATTATTTTTAATTATATTACGATATTAAATGTAGAATAAACATTAATCAAATTTTCATTAATTGTTATTATGTAGTTAATAATATCTATACATACAATACAAATTATCATTTTATACGAATTAATTATATTTACGGCAAAGCCGCAAAGTTTACACTTTAAATCTTCGGTATTAGCACTTCGAAAGGAACTATAAAACAAGAGAACACAGAGGCTGGTCATATGTTACGCACGCTGTGCTCTGCATAACTCATACCATAACGAACCACCCCTCTCTTAACACAAAGCAAACCAAACACGCTCGATGACGTAGTCGATGTAAACATAAAAGTGTTCGTTTGACGTTTAAATGTCAAAGGCCGATTTCAAAAAATTTTTTGACCCTCTAAATTTTACTATTTTTTCTTTTGTGAAATTTGGATTTTTGGTATTTTTAGACCCAATTCTTTCGTCTAATAACATAAAAAAGTGGTGAACAAGCCCATTGTGCGCAGAATACAAAAACGGTTACGCTACTTCCGAAAAATGAGTGCGCGACCACGCATCCGCGCAGTTTAGAAGGAACAATAACACGGGAAAAAAAAAAAAAAACAGAAAGAAAAATACATGCACACGTATATGACTATATATAAAATTTCTCTATTTAATAAAATACTCCGATATGATTTCATTGAACGGAAATGCACGTTTCGGACCATCGCGAATAAAATCGAAAATAAACGAATTAAAACGAAGATCGCCGACGTTGTTTTAATGACATTTGATTCCCGATGACGAAATAAAACACCGTTTTGACTATTAAATGTCGTTTATGTGCAGTTTTCGAAGCAAATTTAAAATTTCAATGTTCGGAACAATTGCTTGAGCGCATTAAGGGTTGTCATTAGACCAAAGGACGAACGTAAAGAGCTAAACGGTGGGCTATATGAGCGAAGTCTTGGGGAACAGTTCTGGTTTCTAATATGTATGAAGTTTGCTACTTGAACAAAATTAAACAGTTCAAATGAAATGAAACAAGTTATTCCTTCTATTGAAAATCCATATGCTTCGTATCGATCTTCCATCTTTTTATTCAAAAAGTTCTTCCTTCACATTGCATTTCTTTCTTTTTTCCAGCGCTATATCATTCCTTCCTTATGCTAGTTGCGATTTTTAGCCTGCTTCCCTCATCTCGTTATCGTTTTTTACTTGCAGACTTACCTTATTGTTTTCCAGTAACATATCGACGATAATTAGTAATTCCCCCTTCTAAACACGTCCTTTGCGTATATTCTGCTCTGTTATTTAAATGTATTCCTTGTACTTTACTCGAAATTCCTTAAATCTTCTATTCCGTGTAGTGTCGAATTTCATTTCTGTCGTTCTCTGGCGTTTCTCATCTTCGTATCTTCATTGCCCCTTTTGCTATCGTCTATACACGAATTAATATAATCTGCTGCAACTTTTGTCGAACGTGTCTTACCACCCTTTCTTGCTGAGATCAAAAAAAAAATTTAAAAACGAACTTTTCCTCCACATCTTACCTACGTGATACTCTGACAGAAAGCTAATACACATTCTCATACGCCACAAGCGATGAACTGCTTCAACTACGGTTTTACACCGACCTATACCTCGCGCTTTCTAAAACAGTTATTGAAACAAATACGGCCGGCTGCTACGTGGAAATGTGTAGAATATTACGATTTTTCCTCCTAACACTGGATTATGTCTTCCGGTTTTAGTTATTAGCCGAAAAAAATTCCCTGCCGGGCAACAATCGTTGTTATTTTCTTCTAACAGTAAATTTCTGCGGTTTCCGTATTTTTATCTTTATCTTATAACGATGTTGTAATTCAAAAAGCAAAGGACCTGTTACACAGTTGCCCTGTGTGCTTTAAAAATATGAAGCAAAAAATTTCGTTGAATTTCACGAAGAGTTTGTTGAATACTGTTTTTTTTTGTTTTTTTGTTTTTTTTTTTTTTGTGCATTTTTCTCAAAGAAAACAAAAATAGTAGTATATGAACGGGAAGTTTTGTTTTAACTTCTATACTTTTGGCTGGCCATAGTTTTCCAAAATCATCTCAAAAATGAAGTATAAAAATTTTATCGACTACGGGGGTAATTATATAAAAACGTTTAACTCCGGTATGAATAGAATCGCTATTAATGTCCTGTACCGTCTAATGTCTCGGATAATTTATAAATCCCCCTTCCTCACCTTTTTTTTTTTTTCTTGAACTTGCCTATGCTATTATGTACGTAACTGATTAAAACCCTAAAAAGAAAAAATACTCAATATGTCATAATATACATAAATGAAATTGGCGGAGATAAAGAAGCAGAAATACTAGTTCGACAATTTTACTAGCGGTACCTTTTTCGTTTTCATTAAAACATTTCTCTGCGGAGTGCCTATCGTGAATTAATCAAATTAAAAAAAAAAAAAAAGTTAAAAATGCCGCGTTAGATTAAAACGTTGTACGCGCCTGTTTTAAACGAAAGGTGTGTGCTTTGTTTGTGTTCATGCATGTATATGGATGCGATTGCTTGTAGATTAAATTTTGCCATCACAACGTTCGCTCTTCGGTATTACTTTTCTTTCAGTTTATACCGTTTCGTGCGTTTTAGTTTGAAATTCGTAACGAATTTGGAAGGCTTTTGTAAAAAATATGAAAAATGTAATTTAATTATTTCTTAAAAACCCGTCGGTAGTATTATTGATATTATTTTAGCTCTCTCTTTCGTATACTTCTGTTTCTTTCCTCTATGTGGATAAAGTGTAACGAACATTTTTGGAAATAAATCATTATTCACTCGGAAGAAAAAAGTAAAAAAAGATAATATTGTTTTAAGTGACCCCAACAAAACTTTTCTATATTATCACTAATTAAAAAAACTTTTTGCGACGGCGAGACGTAACTTTTTTTCCCTTGTATTTTATACACTCTCCTGCCGATAAAATATTGGCTGCCCGTATTATTCCATTCGTTCATTCTTCGATTCGCAAAAAATAAAGAAAATAAAAAAAAATGAAAAATGGGGTTGTAGATGAAAAATAAATAAAAATAACAAAAAAAAAAAAACACTTTAAAAAGGTTGATTATTATTGGCGGTTGGTTCTGAGTAGGTGTACGATGTATTCCTATCTAGGCAGAATTTTGCGGAGAAAGTATGCCTTGCTATGAGCTTTATAGTTGAAACTTGTTGAAGGAGCCACGGGGGGAGTTTTATTAATATTATCTTGACTGGATGTTTTCAATTTTAACGCGACAACATTTGACGTTTATGTTTTGTTTGTAAAAGACTGTGTGCTTTACGGTCTACATTTATCTTAATAAGTTTAAAGTCAGTCCCATCTTTATCGATTGAAAACACGCGCGTACGTTAAATTAAAAAGCACGGTCCTTCAGAGTTATTTTTTTAAACTATCTTTGGTTTTTAATTATTTATTTATTTTTGGATTGGTCAAACATAACGTTCAGTGTATTTTCGTTTCACTCGTGCATTTTTTGTAATTTTCGGCGAAATTGTTTTCGTTCGTAATCTGTTAATAGTAGGCAACGACCGATTCAACTAAAATTAGAAGATTTAAATGTGCTATGATTTTACTGAACAACGAAATGGCACTAAACGCAAGTTTTCGTTCGGAGATTTATTCTGATGATAATTCATATTTTTCCTACAAACTTCTCGAACGAGAATTTATTCACTGTTTCTAATGTAAATAATGAAAATCGTTTGCTATTCCACTACGGGAAGTATCGGCTTCATCTCTGCGAGAATTGTTGACAGGACATGAACGATACCGTTGATTTATCTCATTGCTGCAACTATTAATGCAATTCCTACGTGAACTGAATTGCGCCATTCTTTATCTGACATATGTGACACGTACAGACTTGCGTGTAATGGGTGACCTTTGGTTTTTTACTTGAATTTCTCGTATTTTCTATTTTTATTAACATAACTTCTATGCGGTATTTCCTTTTTTGCCGCATAGTGTTAAAAAAAATTACTGTCTAATTACGAAAATTGACTCAGTTATGAAAATTTCTATTGTTTTACAAAAGGAACACAGCCTTTGTCTAATTCGATTCAGTTAATCTTTCCGGTTTGATACAAAAAAATAAGTCAGAAGTGATTTAAAAATAACAAAAAAAAGTGAGGCATAATTTCGATTATTATCAACATTTATGGGAATGTACGATTGAAGATTGTGCTAGATTTTTTTCCCTTCTTAATCGATTCAGAATACTTTTGATTTTTATGTTGATAATCGATTTATAGAAATCTTAACCCGTTCATATACACTTAATGAGGAAATGATTTTTTATTCAAATCTACCCTATAAGTGGAATGTATTCCATCAAATTTTGTATATTTTAGATATTAGTTGAAATTATATTTAATTATTTTAAATTTAGATTATAATTGTTCATTTCTATTTTCTATATTAACATTTATTAAAAACATATAAAAAAACACGTATAACAGAAAATTAGTTATTTAAAAAGTACAATAAACACCGACACGTTTCGGATAAGTTACTTCATAATCGTGACAATGATAAAATTAAAGTTAATTTTACTGTTAAGCAGAAAGTTATTCGTTAACATATAATAGAGCCGGGGTGTTTTCTTATAGACATCGGTTTAATTTTCCTATATTCGAGTTTCTGGTCCAGGGTAATTCCAACAAAATTTACAAAATCCTGATAATAAAAATTATAAATGACAAAATGAATATTTTAGAAATGTTTTTGAAATATTTTTCATCTTTAGTGTTAGAAAAGAAGAAAGAAAAACAGATATTAAAGATAAATATGTACAGTATGTATTATCTGAATATCTGAAGGAGAGACTTATCGCCAACCTTCAGTTTAGAAAAAAAACTGAAGAAATAATAAAATGATAAACATAACATATTCGATCTGAGTCGGAGGAACTGAAATGTAGCCGAACACTGTTGGAAAAAAGTGAAGGTGCATTAAAAAAACGCGTATCAGGAGTAAAACAAAACTACATATATATATATATATATACACTTTTACATGCTTAATGGGAGTACAGTAAATTACTTATCGCGGTTTCATTGAGAAAAAATTAACGAGGGTCATCTGCTTCTTCGATTCTTCCGTCAGCTCTGTGCGTAGTATATAAACGTTCGATCTGGGGTAGGTACAATCCAATTTTTCACCAGCAGAAGATGCAGGAATGCTAGTGCCATATTAGTGTTGTAGTAGTACACAAGGAATTACTTTATACAACCCTAAAAATAAAATCTCTTGAACACGACAATATGTAAGAGCGCTAACGCCATGCTTATGTCCGCCGAAACTTAATTACCCTATTAACCTGTATATTCAGTTGTTTCAATTGCAAGCCGTCGGTATACATGCTTAATGGTTTGCTTATTTAAACATGTATGTTTTTAAGAAATTTCTCGCTGCCATAAAGAACCAAAACCTACGATCGCACTGACAAGTTGATGCAATTTTTTCTGTAAAATACCACATTTCTAGCTAAAATCAATCAATTTTTTTTTATAAGCACCCTCATTTTAGGTGGGAAATACCAAATTTTAATGACAAATAATGCATCTTAGGAAAAAGCACAAATTTTCACTACAAATATAACATTTTAATTAGATTATATAAAATACCTGTTTTAGAATCACGCGTTTACTAATTTATTAAATTAAAGAAATAAACATGATTTTTTTTTCAAAAAAATTATTACACGCTAAAAAATACACACATAAATGCCTAACATTACGCTTTTTACTTATTCATGCATATTCTTATGTAACATGTACGCTCTTACTTCCGCTAAAACAACGTTAAACATTTTATGGAATTCATTATAGAATTTCCCTAGGCTATCGTATCTATATTATTTATTACTACATATTATTTGTTTTATCATCTTTACCACTTAGTACTATTTTAGTTTGCTCTAGAGTGTGCGATTAATTCTTTGTGTGTCATAAAATACTTTATAATTATCGCTTAATTTACCACACACACACGAATCAGTCACACAATTATAATCTTTTAAATTATGTTTATTCTGAATTGTAGATGACTGTAAACACCCTTACATTTTTTGATTTTCCTATTATCCGAAAATACTTATTGAATATATTTTTGGATATAATCCAAATTCACTAATAATTAAAGTTCCGTTCAGTTCATCCTTAAATCCCCTCGAGCTTTTTGTTGTTCTCTATAGAAAATAACACGGATGACCTCCTTCGAAAAATCACTTGTATCAAAATACTACTGTACATTATCTTTATATAATCTTGATAAGCTAATTTAAATACATAAATAAATGAATCAGTTCCACAAAATGAAAGATTATAATTTTCTTACACATCTTACATATTATATTGTAACGAAAATCGAACATACTTGTTAATATACCTAAAATAGCCATTCCGATATAAACTGGCTTATTATTTATTCGATAGGGGTGTGGTCATTTTTCGGATTATTTGCACATTTACCTTAGGCCAGGCTTCGTTCGTGAACATCGAAAATATTTATTTTGTTTTCGCGATTTCGCCTGTCTTTGTACATGACGTAAAACACATACAAATAAATAAAGAAAATTTCTATGTTCATACAGACGTCAATTCGTCATGCATTATTACAAATGTATGGCGACCTTCGATCCTTCTTCCTGCTTTAAATGATTGATACATTGTTTCCACGAACCGATTGACTTTCGGTGTATTAACATACGGCTCGTTCTAAGGTGTTTTTTCAATAAGACAACTGTACCAATTATCTGCGGTTCATTTAAGCGGCGCTCGCTGCATATAATTTTCTATTTCAACGAAGTCAGTGCGATTTAAATCGCTTTAGACGCAGTCACCGTATATGCATGCTACATGCACATTTCTCTTTTTGACTTGTTCTGAATTAGAGTCGGGCGATAATTCAAAGCTCCTTTTAGATAAGTGCCGATCGTACACGGTGTAACATTCATCTTTACACTAATTAATGATGGGGCATTGCTGAAGAACCTTTTCTAGTGTAGTTTATTTCGTATTCACTTTTAAGACGTCTGTCCTTTTTTACGGTTACATAATTATTCATCATTTTTATTTCGACAAGAGTTTCATCATCGTTCGGCGAATTACCTATTATATATTTTTCAGGATTAAATTGATTGTAAGTCTGATTAGTCTGCGTTCCTTCAAGCCGTGCGAGCTTTTGTCAGAACAAGCAATTATACTCAGTAGCTTGTACCGTTGTTGTGATAATGTTTGTTCTTGTTCGGTGACATATTTGCAGTTTTTTTAAAGTTCAAACAGCATCCGGGCACCAAATGTTACATTTCATTTTGATAAGCTACACTCGAAATAATATTCATCTGAAAAGGCACGCGGTACAATTCTTGTTTGACGTACAGTTTTCTGCTTGACAAAAACGAACCTTCCTCTTTTTCACAGTTTCTTGCGCCGAGTATGAGATTCGCGCTCCGTACTTGCTTCGATTATCGGAATTTCTGCAAGTTGGAAAACTTTTGATCTAACTTTTTAATTGGTTCATTTATTTATTTTTTTCTAAGCTGTTGTGTTTTTTTGTTTTTTTTTTTCAGTAATTTTAAACGGTAATGCAGGGCAACGATTAATTTTTGATTAATTTTTAGAATTTGTTAATATGCGGAGCTTCATCTGAGAAAATCATCAACCATTCTACAGTAGTTTTGTACCGGATTATTTAGGCTATTATTATTATTTTTTTTTCCTTTAGCATTAATGTTAGAGGAGAATTTTAGTGATTAGCACAAATCAGTAATTAACGGAGGAACTTTCTGTAGATTGTCTATTAGGAGTTAAATTTTATCAGTACAGCGGAGCATAGAAGTAATAAATTTCTGTACAACTTTAGTAGTGATAAAGGAAAGCAATAATAATGAATAATAATAATAATAATAATAATAATAATCATCATCATAATAGTAAAAATAATAATAGTAATAATAACAATAAAAGCTTATGTTGGTATAGTTTTAGCGCGCTGCTATTATAGAATTTCGTTTCATCGCTTTTCGCTGGTACTATATCTAACTCTCCTTAGAAGGAACACTGTTTTTGAACAAGAAATACAGGTGCAAAATGTGTTTTCCAGGAACAAAGTTGTTATTTTAACGAGATAATAAAGATGGAAGGGTCACGAAGGGAAACTTGCAAATACGTACGCGCTGATCCGTGATAAGGTAATTGCCAAAAAAAGCGTCTTCTGAGCAACGTGTTTTTTGTTGCGCCTTTGCATAATAGAATTATAAACTTTCATCTCACCCTCCGATTGGAACTAGTTTTATTTCTTCCTTCATTATTTACATTTTCCAGCTACCACGAAAAGATATTTGTTGAATTTATCTTTTATCGGGGGTTTTTTTTTTCTTTGGTTATTTTTAACACCCACCCACGCGCGCGCAAACACACATGTATGATTTTTTCCGAATGAAAATAAAATAATAATATTTTAAAAATGCTTCTTTCATCGAATTAAACATTCATTAGTTTTAAATTATATTAATTTGTTAATTATTGATTTAATATACGTTCTTGCCAAAATCATCTTCGTTTGACCTTGTCGATACTGACGAAACGGTGAATGTTGAAATGTATTTTTGTTTTTATTTTAAACGTAAATTTTATTTGTTACTTTTATTTTTTTTATATGAGGTGTTACCGTGAACTTTCGATAGTGGTATTCGAATGAAATATACTTAAACGGAAGATTTTAAGTGCATTCTTCTTCTTCTTCCTTAAACCCCCGAAAGGGCGTGGTGATGTTATGAAACAGCCGCGTTCGTCACCATCCTCTATGCTAACCTATCTTGAACCGTCATCAACGCCTCATGCAGGCTTAAGCCAATTAACGATTTTAGTTGACCAGTCCAACGCGTTCTGGGTCTTCTTTTTTTTCTTCTACCATTGACTTTTCCGGTTATTACCAGGCGTTGTAATGAATTCCTAAATAACTGTTGGTTAATATATCTTGGGTCGTTAATGATTCCTTGTAGATCAACGCGCTCCCAATAAACGGATGTGAATTTTATTCTATTTCAACTTCTCGAGAAATATGCCATATTTATTTATTTATTTTATTTTTTTTGGAATTTAACGTCATATGCAAATGTCGCAGGTAACAAGTGTGTAAACACTATAAATGTTTCGAAATGCACGTAACATCATTATTGCAACTTTATCTTACTGCATCACCTGTGATCTCTTAATTTTACTTGGATTTTGTTGTTTACCAGGAAACATATTTTTCAATTTTAATTATTTATTTGTCATTTATTTATCAATCATTAATATGTTTTTCTTTTTTTTTCGATATGTGTAATGGAAATTATTTTTTTCCTTTTCTAGCAGTTATGACTTCGTCGATGAACGGTAGTGTTTTAACTCCACTGAGGCGGGAAAATAGCTCGTGCATTTCGGATTTGAAAGCAACATCGAAATGTTTACGACTGCACTTGAATAGTTTATGGTCCATATGGTACGGCATCTGCATCGCAGCTTTCAACGGGTACATCGTGCTGGAATGTGCCAAAAGATATTTCGGTTTGTACACGTTGCTATTTGTCTGTTTTTTTTTATATATATATATATATATATATATATATAAATTCTGTAATATTTAAGGCGCTTAATAACGATGATATGTTGGTTACCGCTAAGATAAATGAAACGTTTAGAGCTTTTACTAGACTGGTAAAAGCAATAAATAAAGAATTAGAAAACCATTTACAACACCCATTACACGGTTTAGTCTGTCATATGTTAAAAAATGAAAAACCTTATCGTGTAGTAATTCGCGGATTACCACGATCCACAGAAACTAGGGAAATAGTTCAAGAATTAGCAAATGCTGGTCGACATGCAACCGTAAGAATTGTTTACATTAATAAAACTATTAAAATAAGAGATAAGAATAATAAAATTATTGACAGAAAAAATAAATCCACTGTTCTTTGCAGATTTAGTTTCTAGGAACCTAGCAATAAGGATACATATGGGATTAAACATTTGGCATATTGCAAGGTGAAGATAGAGCCTTCGCGCAAGGATGCTCAAAAATACCTCAGTGTGCGCACTTCCAACGGTGGAATTATACAAAAAACAGCTGTTTTAGACCGTGCAGATGTTTTAAAAGTGCGATAAATCATAAATCAACTGCATGTTGCTTAAAAGATCCCATTAAATTTGTAAGGGTTAATTGCGCTGGCAATCATTCAGCCAATTATCAAAGATGCGAAACATATAGAGCCATTGAGCGTGCTATCAAATCATCCAAGATGACTGCTGTACAACGCATCCAACGCGAAAAGAAAATATCAAAAAAAGTGGAACAGGGAGTGTCCCACGCATCTTTTGCACAACCTGGAATTCAAACATATGCGTCTGTACAACACAGTACGCAAACAAATGCTCCTAAACAGCAAACACAAAAACCAAAATCAACTATTGAGTCTACTTTAGAATAAGTTGTTAATTCTTTGGCAAACCTCGTCCAGCAAATTTATCAATATTTCTGACAGACTTAGTAAACTGGAAACCTCGCAGCAGGTTTCTCGGCACTCAACGAGTAACAAAAATACCCGTAAACAAAGATACTTGTAAACAAAGAAAGAAAAAATGACGGATTTTGTACTTCGAATTATAACATGGAATGCTAGTAGTCTTGAGGACCATCTTAAGGAGCTCGAGATTTTTCTAAATCCAAACAAAATCGATATCACCCTGATCTCAGGAACACATTTTACTTCAAAAAACTGTCCTAAAATACATGGGTACGTGATTTATCATATTCCTCATCCTGATGGATGAGGACACATGGGGGGTCAGCAAATGATTATAAAGCAGAATGTAAGCTATTACCCTGAGGTTACATTTTGTAAAGAATATGCTCAAGCTACAGTCGTAGCCATTAATATGAATAATACAGTTTCAACATTGTATCTGTGTATTTTCCTTCTAGGTATAATTTGAAATTTGAAAAATATATATGCGGATTTTAAATCACTTTGGCAATCGTTGCATTATTGGAGGCGATTTCAATGCAAAAAGTGAGGCATGGAGATCATATCGCCCGAATATAAGAAACTTCTGCACTTATTAAAAGAACTGCTCAAAGCTGTACAACGATTGCAATGTAGTATTGCTACATCTGGCAAACTGTCATACTGGCCACCGGATAAATGTAAAAAACCAGATCTAATAGATATTTTTTTATCAAGAGGAGCAAATCTAGTAATAATATAGATGTGGGAAGTTATATAGATCTTACCTCGGATCATACACTTGTTTTATTTACTATCAGCACATCTGTGATACGAAAGGAATGTAAATATACACTGACTAACAAATATACTAATTGGGAACATTTCGTGATGAACTAGACCAACGCATCAATCTGCAGGTTCCATTAAAAACATTATTTCTGAACTGGAACATTTTACCGTCCGATATCTTTGTTACAAGCAATTTCCAAACTTTATGAAAAGTTACTACTAAAACGGCTATTACCAGTAGTTGCAGACGAGCTTCCGCTTCACCGATTTGGTTTTAGAAGACTGCACTCTACGATTGATCAAGTGCATCACGTTGTATCAATGGTCACAATAAAGCATTTGAACATAAGAAATACTGTGCCGCTGTGTTTCTTGATGTCGCCCAAGCGTTTAACAAAGTTTGGCATCAAGGGCTTAAGTACAAGCTGAGCAGACTATTGCCGGACAGTTTTTATCAACTGCTCTAATCATATCTGGACGATCGACAATTTCATGTAACACATCAGAACGTTGTAAAAAAATCTCTCCTGTATACAGGCAGGAGTACCGTAGGGGAGTGTTCTAGGTTCTCTCCTGTATCTGCTGTATACAAAAGATTTGCCAGTGGATGAAACTACAACAACTGCAACATTTGCAGATGATACAGCAGTACTTGCAGTCAGTGATAGTCAGCTTGCAGCAACGACTAAATTTCAGACTGCTCTTGATCGTACTTATAAGCGGGCGGTAACCTGGAAGATAAAACTTAATGAACAAAAATCTGTCCATGTCATGTTTGCATATTGACATACCGATTCACAGCAAACCAGTTTATTTAACATGCAGGATCCACTAAATACTTCGGATATGCACTTGGATAAGCGTTTGATATGGGAAGTGCACGTTAGGACAAAGATTAAATAAATAAAGATGAAGACAAAAGAATTGTATCGGCTTATCGGTCGTGCTTCACCGCTCAGCACCATCCATAAGCGACTATTATGTCAACAAATCATTAAACCAATATGGACTTATGGCCTCCAATTATGGGCATGTTCCAGCACTTCACCGAAAATTTTAAAATTAAAAAGAAAAGGGCCTTCCTCCGAAGCGATAGCGATAAAAAAATATTTGATTAATTCATTTAACGCAAAAAAAAAATAAATAAATAAACGAAGTCAACGACCAACAACAAACGCGAACGCAAATAAATAATTTACTAGAACATGAGCAATCTATGCAGCTCTGGATTTATCGACAACCAGTGTAAATTAGTGTTAGTATTGGGTGACGTGCATCGGATTCATCCGATATGGATACGTATCTGGAACGCAGTTCTCGACTTGCAATTCAGTTCCAGATCCGTATCCGAAAAAATAACAAACTTGTCCGTCATTATTTCTTACTCAATCGGTAGATAGGACTTGAGGCGTAAATCGATGATTTCCACTAAGCTTAGTTATAGATTTTGTCCGTATGTTCTTCTCTGTTAATATTGATGCGTTTAATTATGAGTACCTAAGAATATTTTAAAAGATTGTACAATAAGGTGAAAATTATATTCAGTCTTGTGTTGCGGTTTTGTTATAAGATTTCTTTTTTTTAAAATTAATACAAGTAGCTTGCATCAGATGTGTCGGGTGTCGATGTACATCTAATGGTTGAGATTACATTTCAAATGGAAGTAATTGAACTGTAAAATAATTTTTTACGCTTAAAGATAATTTCTTATTCGCTTTGAACTTGTATTAGTCCCTAACATATTCAAAAACTTCGTAAACAGGCTCGATTATTTGTAGCAGTTTTTCCACTTTTTAAACCAGCCTAGAGCGAAGCTTTTAACATTAACATATTTGAAGCTACCGGCGAAGACTGCTTTCCGTTAAATAGTATGATTTATCTTTAAAAAAAAAAATAAAAAGATAATGAAATAAAACTAATGATTTTTATAAAAAAAAAAACCTTTAATTTGTCAAAAAATTATTTTTAAATTTTACATGAGACATTTGTAAAAATTTATGAGTGTTTGACTGTAAAATTTGGATAACGAATGTTTATTTAATCCTGCACCCGGCGATAGTATCTTTTTTAGTCTACAAAAGTAGTCGTTCGTTTCTATTCATGGTAAGGTTCATTTTACAGTGAACGAGTTTCATTTAATTATTCCGAGATAAAAGGAAAACAATTTGATGGGAAAACGATTGACCTATAGAGAATTCGTTTACTCGAAATTGGCGTGGAGCCACGATGTTTCTTTGACAACGAGTAAATTGTATACGAGTTTTACGGTTGGTTTTGCAGCGTGACAGTACAGAGACTGTAATTTATTAATTTCAGAATCGCGACCGGAAGAAATTGAGTTTATTGATTTCACGTTTTAATTTTTCAACACTTGAGGCAATACCGAAACGAAATTTTACGAGACAATTGTTCATAGTTTATCTTCTCTAAGCTCCGGCTGTAGATTGCGTCAGCCTATATACAAAAGAAACCTTACGCTTCCCCATTGCTATAAGCAAAAAAACGACAATAACCTTTGAACGGTTCGTTAATTTTCTTCGCGTAAATAAATGAGAAACAATCGGTTTACGTACTCTTTAGAGTATTTATCGCATTTGAATAATAATCAAATTTTCTTTAATTAAATTTTTCGCCGATGATTTTCGCCCTTTTCCAAGTTTAATTCGAATTTTTGACACTTCCGTAGCGGTCCGTACGTATATTACATTTTGACTAAAACATTTTTTAAACAGCGCATTATTAATTTGTTTCCGTCATTAGTTTTCTTTTTTTTTTTTTTTTTCTTTTTAGTTTTCAACTTGGGTATACTTACATCGAAAAGAAAAGAAATTAGAAAACAAGGGAGAGACACAAAACTATGACCAAGTGCTGCCCGATAAATGTGTATTACTATTAATCTAAACAGTACGGGCCACGTGACAAAAGAGAGGAACCGGAATAATGATTTTTCACAGAGTTGTTGTTATCGTTTTATTTTATTTATTTATTTTTTTTTTGGATTCGTCAACTGATAGCAAGACTCCCCCTTGAATAAATGATAATTTCCGGTATTTTCGATAGCATTCTACCCCCGAACGAAACATGCCTTTCTATCGTAGCTGATTAATTTCATCGGTAACGATTATGATTATAATAATATTTCGAAATTTTATTTTTTATTTTTTTTTTTATATTATTTACATATTTTATCGAGCACGTGTGTTTTAATAACGACGCACGAATATGATCGCAAGTATTTCGCGTATTGACAGCAGGAAATTGAAGTACACCTGGTTACATCTAGATTTAAAGTGGGGAGATTAAGTGTAATGGCTATAGTTATCATTTTTTGGGTTTACAACTTTTTTTTCAAATTCATAATTCTAACGTAAGTATGGTGGCCCCTTTTTGCGAAACCAGTAAAGTCAGGAAATTTGAAGCGTTACGTTGGAATTTGAAAGTATTAAAAGTGATTGCAAAATTAATCATTTACTCTTCGTACAGTTAATGAAAAATCGTATTGGTTTGTTGAGTGTTAAAAAAAATGATGAAGTAGCAGAGGTGATCAAATTTTATTGATTTTTTAAAGAGCAGTAAAAATTGTACTGCGTGATTTTTGATTATGAAAAAAATAATTGCCAAATATTTGGGAATTATGTCGTTTTTTCTCCAAAAAAAATCCGGAAAAACGTTAAAAGTAGTTAGAGAAATTAATTTAGAGAGAAAAGAAGTTATTGAATGGTACAGAGTTTTTCATTTGAGTTACTCGTAGTAAAAAAAACAAAATGAAACGCAGATCAGCAGATGATGGAACAGTGAGAATATTTATATTGGAATGGAACATGTAGTAGAGAACAAAAATTGTTTTTTTTTTTTTTTCCTAATTCCTACAATCTGCTAATATTGTTATCAGTAGAAGTGATTTTGTCAAAATAACTTAATACGACTGGTCAATACAATATTAGATCTAAATAAATTCACATATTATTCAAAATATCATGCAGTTATAGCCTTTTGAAACGACGAGTTGAAGCATCATTAGGTATATTTTGATCTGAAAGGTCAGTAACCATCACGTTTGTATTAGCCACCAGCCTGTCAAAGAAGGCCTTGTATCTCGATTTTACCACTTCAGTGACAGAAGGAATCCGGAGATCTCTTCTTATCGATGTATTCGATACAAACCACGGTGCACCGACTGTCTTACACAAGATACTCAACTGATTGAAGACGACGTATATGTGATTTTTTGTCAGTTCACCAAAGTTCGACACCCCCATATGTCCAGATCGGCTTAATTAAGCAATTCTATATTAGTGTTTTGCTATCTAATGATAACCTGGATCGAGTATCCAACACCGCGAGAGCAGTCCATAATACCGCCTTTTTAATTCGCCAATTTTGATAGTAATATGTCGACGCTCCATGTAAGGCGTTTATCTGGGTACAAGCCTAAGTATTTCGCATTATTTATAACATTCCCGTTTAGATAAACTGGAAGTACAATACCTCTTCGTAATGTAAAGGTGATATGGCGGCTTTTCCCTTTGTTGACGCTTATCCCCCAGTCTGTCAACCATGATTCTAAACGAATAAGTTGTTGCTCTAGTCACATCAGAATTAGAAGCAATTATGCATATATTATCAACAAAGGTGCATAGCGTTATGTTAGGGGTAATCTCGGCATGTCAGATGTGAATGATGTAAATAACACCGGTCCAAGAATACTTCCCTAGGGAAAACGGGATAAATAGAAACACTGCAATGCCTCTCGGCGCAAGATATGATTTAATGATATGGAAGTATTGTGATGGCAAGACATTTTTTAACTTATATAAAAATTCTTATAATTTATTAAAGTTGTTATAATTTTGCTAATCCTTGTTAATTTCTGTTTATTTTTCCTTTTTTCCTTTTTTTCAACTTTCATAATTTTGTAATTTCTTGCCGTGTCTCTAGCCTAAGTTGCTGTATACGACACGTAAAATAAATAAATAAATAAAATAAGCCTGGGTGCCGCACCTGATCAAATGCTTGAGACACATCCAAGAGCACTGCAGAGCAATACATTTTACTCTCAAGTGCAGTATAGTTATGTTGTCAACAATCCTAATGTCAAATTTTGACCCCAAAAGCAGACGCGCCAAATTTTTCTTCAGTAAATTCCCGGCTGATCAAAATTGAGATTCCTCTTCTGTATCTATTCGATTAACCTTTTTTTTTTTTTTTTTTTTTTTGTTACTTTTAGGAAAACGTTTACACTGACATCAATACTTACTCGAAAAAAAAAAAAAAAAAAAATAGTTTGATTCACATCAGTGTATTAAAAGATTATATGTGCATTTTGGAATGATGCTATTGGAGGAGGGAATAGTATGAAAAGGATTCAAATGAAAAAGTTCGTGACCTATAAAGTACTCTTAATCGGAATTGCTGTAAAGTGATAATGATTATCGTTTAATATTTGATGTGATAAGTAAATGCAATAAAAGAAAAAGACATTCACGCTTCATTAGTTATTACGTTTATTTACAGTATTCAAATTTATTGTAAAATACAAAATCTCTTAGTATAATCCCTTTCTAGATCCGTCTGCTAGTCGGTATCGAAATGGTTTCTAAAAAGGCCAGGAAAAAAAATTGACCATAATATTTTTTTTTTCAACTTTACTCCGTACAGATAGAAACACTTGGACCATATTACGCTCTCAACGTTCATTTTCTTCATCGCGCTTTTTTTAATTGTCTTTTTATTTTTCCTTTTTACTCCTCGGTCGTAATACAGATCATTATAGCACGTAACCGTGAACCGCAAAGTAGTCGAAATTAACAAAAACACTTTTCAAATATACGTATATTATGTCCTTCAATTCTACAAGTTGGGTTAAAAATTCGACACTCTGATTAGCTAAATATTGAGTTTAGATATTTTTCTTCTCGGGTCGCAAAATTTTTCATACACATCATTTTAACGGGTTTTAATTCAAAAAAAACTCGGCATGCTGACTAGACCCGAGACATAAAATATCTTCCAAATTTTTCATGACGCACTTCTCCCTATATTTATAAACACTATATATTATTGACCGAACGAAACAGTTCTGCGAAATGTGTACAGATACGGAAGTGTTACAATTATCAAGCGATTCTGAACTTTATCTTATAAATCCGAATGTTTTTGATATTGCAAATTATAATATGAAAAGGAAAAAAAAAAAAAAGAGTCCTTAAACGGCCAATATATATTTTTCTATTAAATACACTTGTACAGATTCTTTTGTTATTTTTACAGTTTTCATTTGACAATTGCAGACATTTCGGATAGTTAAATTGTAAACTGTTCACTTTGACTTATTGATCATGCAACGATACAACATATTAAAGAGAAATAAGATTTAAAATAAGAAGTGGATGATGTTAAATAAACTGATTCAATTGTGCAAACGTTTTAGGCTAATATTTATGAAATTTTTAGTACATCTCTATTATTTATTTCATAAATATTGGTCCAACGTTTTGTTTGTTTATTTGTTTATTTTATTTTTTTTGAAATGCCCAATGGGGATTGATACTCTCTTTTTCAGCGTGTTTTAAAAGCATTTTATAAAAATGAAACAATTTTTTTTTTTCATAATTTTCGGAAATATAATGCAAAGTATAGAGTTTTTGAGGAAGACACTTAAATTTAACCGATCAAAAATCGATATCTGCCTATAAGGAAATCGAAAACGGAGGGCTTAGCATCTCGAAACTTAGCGCGAGATGTTTTAAGTTCGAAAGTATTCTTTTTGCAAATGTGCTGCGACAGAGAATTCTATTACCGGATGTTCTTCTAAGCTAGGCGGTGATACTTCACTAAAATGGATTAGGAATAGATTAGATTAAACTTGGATAAATTTCCGCTTACTCAAGCCGAACTCTTTTCTTAGTTCTCTGAATACAACGTCGATTGATCTCATTATTTTCTACCGTCTACACTGTTGAGAGAATTTAAAAGATACTGCGAGAAGATTGTATTAACTCTATATCGAGTTATTTAGTTAGAAGCGCTGTTATTAAACGAACTGACCGGATGGTCCCCACTTTCGGCTCCAGTAAGCGTAAGTTTCTATATTGAAAAAACAAGCGACGTAATTTCGACAGAAATATTGCGGAACAGAGTGGGGAAATTATTATTATTATTATTATTATTTTTTTTTTATTGGGTTCTTCAACATGGACATTGACTTAAGAATTTTAGGAAAAAGTGGAGAAAGAGGCATAGATTTTTATAATATGTGAGATAGCCAACAAAAATGTACCAAGCGCTTGGATGCCAGAAGGAGAATGAAGGGAGAAAGTAAACGAAGCATTGTACGGAATATGAATACCGTTTGATAAAAGAAATTAGTAGAAAGAAGATCGTTCCATTGAAAGCGAATAGCATTCAAATGTTATGTGATCTGGGTCACATACAAAGTGTCCGGTTTTGGAGGATGTAGAGGACAATAAGTAGATCACACAATCGGAAAATAAGGAAGCGCAAACTATGGTCAAACTCAGGCGACATTTTGCAGCGATATTAGAGCGGTGCATAGAAGGAAAATTAAGAAATCAGTGATAGAGAGGAAGAGAAGGTTGAACGGACAAATAAAAAGAATCAAATGACGAGCAGTAGGAGTTGAGAAGATTAAACAGAAAAAGGGAAGTTTGACTCAGAGTGCTTTAAAAAAGGACAAACAAAGGCTGCGCCAACTCCATCTGGTCCCTTGGAACCGTTGGTGTAGATTGTAACGTGGTTAGAAAAGCGGGGATTTAGATTTTGTAAAAATTCCAATCCAGCGACACAGAATAGGTTTATGGGGAACAGGAGAATAAAGGCAGTTAACTGGATGAAGAAAGGAGGAAAAATCGAAGGAAAAATATGGAAGCGTTTCGTGAGTGTAGATGTGTGATCAAGAAATTGAAGGAGCCGGCCAGAGGCAAGAAACAGAATTGGTGTGTCTTATTGACGTAAAAGTACCAATTAGAAAAGGATGAGGGGATAAGAAGAAATAAGTAAGGAAGAGGAGATAGTTAATGAGGAAGCGATAACCTAAATGGGAACGCCGAATAAAAAGGAGAAGGAAGAATATGGGTTTTAGTTTGAATAGCGGAGATGGGGGAAAATTTCCGAACTCCAAGAAGCAAGTATTTTGGACGCGATCGAACTTGGAAAGCAAAAAGATCTGGAAGAGTTAATGACAGTAGTAATCCAGAATGGAACGATTACGAGATTTATAAAACATGAGCAAGATGCACGGATTACCTCTCCAATCGGCATGTGAAAGGGACTTAATAAGGTTGAATCTTTTAGGTGATGACACGTAAAGACCTAAAGAAAAATTAGCCAAAAAGAGTAATCTAGAATGAATGAGATACGCATTTATTAAACATCGGTCATTTTGTGTATTTCAATTTGGCAATGTACCGCGAATTTTTCACGCATAAATTGTACACAAATAGCATAACACTGCGAAAACATTGTCGTAGAATTAGTTTTTTTAAAACTTTATTCTGAATAACTGGAAATGTCTCTTTTGACATGTGCAGCTCGGGTAGTCTGCGTATAGCCCCTGTCTATATTTATTACGAAAATTCGAACTTTTTTAATAATATTTAAATAGGGAACCGGAAAAACCGGTTAGATTTTATATTTAAAAATAGCGCAGTTTCTATAAGTGTTTTTTAGCATTGTGTAAATTCAGACCTTTCGTTTTGCTTAGACTGGCGGGATTCATCAGGGCAGCGTCTGACGAGCTCTTTGCCCTAACTTTAAAATTTCCTAAAGCAGACATGGAAAAGAGGTCGCGATAATCACGCCTTAGTTTCAGCAACGACTTAAATACTTTACTAATGGTAGCCAATTTGAACATAATAAATTGCTTTTCGTCGAGTTGTCGGTGACACTGATTACTTCTTTGAATGTTTTTCCCTTCTGTTTAAACATTCTCTATTATTAAAACAGCGGCTCCATGCTCCTCTTTACGCTCCTTTTATCCTACCATTCGCTTTTTTTCGTACCTGTCTGAATCAAAATTTAACTGCCCGCTCGTTTCGTTCTAATTATTTCTGACTCTGTAGTTTCCCCGGCTTAATGCCAAATGCAATTTTGTTTTGTACTTTGTGTTTACGAGCTGATTGTATTTATTTATTTGACTTTTTTTTTCCTTTTTCCTTTTTCGGACGCGTTAACTGTGAACATTTGCCCAGGGAAAATGAAAGTTTTGGAAGAGTTTCAATGTGCGGTAAAAGGATATCAGGTCCCCTACCTGAACGAAACACACCACTGCCGCAGTCATTTAAGATACATTTTACCATGCAGTCTATTTATTTATTTATTTATTTTTCATTTTTCTTTTAAATATTTATAGTTGTATTTAAAATCATATTCCTTTAATGCAGGTCTGACAGTTAAATAGACCGTCTGGTCTCGGTCGTAGAAAAAGATAAAGTAAAATCATTACTGACTAAAAATTTCTCAGGAAAAAAAAAAGAAAGTTATTCCGCTCCTTCAAAATATTCGAATTACGGGGATTACAGTAAAATACAGTGTTTACGTGCGAAAATTCGAAATCTGAAACATGGACCGACTGTTTTTTTTTTTTTTTTTTTTTTTTCAGCGCGATAACAAAGATACTTATGCCCAGAAGCAATATAGAGTGGAAAGAATTAACAATTAAATAGAATGTCCGTCAGAGATAGATAGTAAAAAAGAACCAAGTATTGGAATCAAAGAAGAGAATGACAAGATATATGAAGCACAGTATGGAGTAAGGAGTCAAGTGCTAGCAGTTGAGTGTAAAAGATAGGATCATTCATTAGTATTTTAATGTATCTCTGGTAATTGCTTGACCGATTTGTTTTATAAAAGTTTTTTTTTTTTTTTTTTTTTTTTTTATGTAAATTCTTTAAATAATTTCTTCCGAAAATCCACGTTCAATATCGATGCTCTCTGAAAATTGCAAATATAATTCGAACTGGGATGAATGTATCGTTATTGTCTCAAACTCATATTATCCCCCATTAAGAAACATAATTACGAAGCTACCAATTAAAAAAGTTTCGCCGTATAATCTTACTGAAGCCTCGGTTTTCCGACATTTCCGGTAAAAAGCAATTTTATTAACATGTACGAATATTTTAAATTTCATACTCCTCTGAAGCCGCTTTCTATATTCCGCAATAAAAATAGTTCCTAGAGGCCTCACATCACAAACTATCTCACCTTTATACATCTTTTAATTCAATTAATCTTTTTACGTTATTGAGGAAAGTTTAAAAAAAAAAAAAAAAAACATAAAATATCCGACAGAAGAGCACAGTGAAATGGATGACACCGGTTTTTGTATTTTTAGGTAGTGCATACTGTTCGTCAGTTGTACGAGGGTTGCCTTTTATATTTCGGGATTTGGCAACCCTGGTGTTGAAATCTGGCAACTGACAGCTCTATCGTAAAGTTCGACGTTTTTTAGGTTATACTTACTCAAAACGTTTTGACATACGAGCGCTATTTGTGTCGTTTACAGGAAGTTAAAAGATTCATCTGCCCCCAAAAATGGAATTAAATCGTGAACATTTTCGTGCGATTATTTTTTACAACTTTCGACGTGGATTAACTCAGCAGCAACAGTGCATGGATGAACTTAATTCAACTTTTGGCGATGAAGCTCCATCAAGGACCAGTGTTTATCGATGGTATGGTGAATTCAATCGTGGTCGTAGTTCACTCCAAGACGAATTTCGTGAAGGTCGTCCAAAATCAGTTGTTGTTCCGAAAACCATTGATGCTGTGCGCGAACTGATATTGCAAGATCGTCATGTGACCTATCGTGACATAGAGACAACCTTAGGCATTAGTGGGACCAGCATACACTCAATATTGCATGAACATTTAACTGTCAAAAAAATTTGTTCGCGTTGCATCCCACACAATTTGTCAATCGCTCAAAAAAAGGCTCGTGTCGATTGGTCGAAAGAAATGCTCAAAAAATACGATCGCGGTGCTTCAAAACACGTCTATGACATCGTGACAGGTGATGAATCGTGGATTTACGCGTATGAGCCCGAAAGTAAACAGCAGTCGACTGTATGGGTGTTTCAAGATGAGCCAAATCCAACAAAAGTTGTTCGCGCACGAAGCACTTCCAAGCAAATGGTCGCATGTTTTTTCGGAAAAACTGGACATGTCGCAACCGTACTACTAGAACAACGCAGAACAGTCAATTCTGAGTGGTACACAACAATTTGTTTGCCAGTTGTCTTCCAAGAAATCAGGAAAACCAACCGCCGAAGACGGATCACTTTTCACCACGACAATGCGAGCTCTCACACATCGGCTCAAACAACTGCATTTTTGAGCACCCAAAACATCGATTTGATGATTCCTCCGCCGTATAGTCCTGACCTTTCGCCAAATGACTTCTTTTTATTCCCGTACGTAAAAAACAAACTGAGAGGTCAACGTTTTTCGACATCTGAAGAAGCGGTTGCTGCATTCAGAATGCATGTTTTGGAGATACCTCAATCAGAGTGGAAAAAGTGCTTCGACAATCGGTTCAAACGCATGCAAAAGTGTATAGATCTTCATGGGGAATATTTTGAAAAACAATAAAGTGATTTTCGATGATTAATATTTGTTTTTGTTCTTTAATCCCGAAATATAAAAGGCAACCCTCGTATATGCTTGTTGACAATAGTACAGCTCTTGGGGAAAAAATGTGTTATTTTATGTGCGGCTCTTTTTGAATTCTATTAAGTTGAAAAGTATACCGGTTGATTTGAATTTCTTTAACGCGCGTTTGCAGCGGTACATGGCTATTTTTATTTCGGGACGCTTTGGAGCTTTCGAACGAACGGAGATGTACGAATTGACAGTTTTCCGGCTGTAACGATGCCTCGGCTTAGTTGATTGATAGCTAGCTTGGAATTGATACCTTTGACGTGTATAATTTCCAGTCTGCCTTTCTAAAATGAAAAAAAAAAAAAGTAGGATGCCTTGGGTGACTTGATTTTGTTACAACGGTGCAGTTTTAATAAATATGGAAAGATGCGGGCCACTAGAGCATCATAAGTTCTCTTATATTGTGGAATGTAATTTCGGAAATAGCACTGGAGAAACTTACTAAATCAGTTGCTAAAAATTTATGTTTGGCTATAATATGATAAACGTGGAGAGAGGGAGGATAATTAGATTGTCGTCCAGCAAAAACTCATTAATAATGGATCCTTGCCGATTCGTTGATTTTGAACTCTATACTTCTGAATGAGCGTTAAAGTCATCGATTATGATTCGGGGAGGTTTAATTAGGGCCAAAAGCGCTAGCAGCTCGTTTGGGACTGGAGCGTATTTGCAGATGAATATTTATAGACGTGGCAAATGTGTACGGACATCGTGAATACTGGAAGAGCGGTGTTGATGTTAACCGGAGATACTCGGATAAACGTGTGTATTAAAGTGATGATTACGCCGCTGGCTCGAACACTCTAATCGTTGTTACACTTGACAATTGTGTAATTCTGAAATGTGGATTGATTGTTCTGCTCGGTAGGACTCCTAGAGGGGATACTTGGTGTGTATTTTTAGTATTTAATTTCTGCGAGTTAACTGTAGAATCTTCTATAACAAGGGTGGCCAACCCAAATGATCTTGCGGGTCACTTTGGAAATTCATCGTAACTCCGCGGGCCGCATATAAAGTCATATGTCCCCATATTAGATTTAGACCCACTATTTTTTTTATAGTGAAAACGAAAAAAACATAATAAGTTATTATTATTGTTTTCACTATTATTCTTACATGTAAACATAGATAATATAATAATAATGTTACTAAACGCACATTGTAAAGAAATATATAACACACTAAAAATGAAATATAAAAAATATATAAATATAAATGAAATAAAAAAAAAGATGAAATCATTTAAAAATATACTTTAGCCATTTCGCGGATCGCGGGTTAAACACTCCTGCTGTATATATAACTTTGATGCATAATGATATTGTTTGACGTTGTCGTCGATCTATTTGATTTGGAAGATACGTTTATAAGTAGTGATGTTTGTATCTAATTAGTGGTAGGTTAGGGGGGCTGATGTAAATTCATCGATTGCGAAAAGCGGTTTTTCACTATGGTCCAGCAGTGGGTGGTGGGGGGAGTAGTTTTCCGCTAGAATATATATCAAACCATTCACATCGTCAGTGAAACTTTTAGGGGCAATGTTTAAGGGCTTTTTTTTTTTTTTTTGTTTTGGACCGCATCCGTTAAGATGACAAAATTTGCGTAGAAATGTTATTTTTTATTAGATACGGGAGTTTGATATATTCTTCTTTTTAGTAGGGGTGTCGTTAGAATCGGTATCATCATGGCATTCAGTCTCTTTTATACCTGTGCTTATTTAAGTATCCTTGAGTAAGTTTCGAGGCGTAGCTGATGGTATTCCGTTTAATATGTCTGCTGCGGTATAGTCTTAATACTCGAATTTAATAAATGGTGGTATCTGCAGATCTGGTGACGGTGGCTATTTTGACTTTCTTCTGCAACGTTTGGGGGATTTGCGAGTAATGGTGCTTTTGGATTAGTACTCGTACGTCCTCGCTCGTTGTGGCAGAGTACGAAAGATTCAGCAGAGGAGGGCGCATTGGTTATTACGACTACGTCAATTGTGCCTGAATTCAATCATCATGTGGACTGAACCGTAATAAAGAAATCGCCAAGACCAGTTTTATAACAAGTCCCTTAAGGTATTCTTTTAGTATGGGATTTTTTAATCTTTGTTCCGCTGGTAGTGTAGTATTATCGATCGAAATAGTAGCGGCTCCATTGGTTGTAAAATTATCAGTAATACATATTTTTGGATCCGGCCATATTAAGTTTCTCCTGTTATATGATAAAATAAAGATTATTCTTCAAAAACTTAACATGAAGATGTAGGTACAATCAAAATGTACTTTCAAATGCAGAAAAAAAACCCACCAGCAACGGATGTACATCGAAAACAACGTAGGAACTCAGTAATACTATAGTATGATGAAGATTTTCAAAACTATTAATACTCCTTCGCTAAGAAACAAATTTCACTTCTAAAATGAAGTGTTAACGCAAATGGCCATTAGTAATTGAACACATCTATAAACAAAAGAAAACAGAAAAAAACAATTTATTTATTTATTCCTTCACTTGTTTATTTATTTTTTATGATGTTGCCTCCTGGTGGCACATTAACACATTCGGCTATTTAATCTCGTTAATGATTATTCACTATTCCTGACATCGTTTTAATTTCTGTTTGCTACGGAGCTAATTGATATTTCCTCGGGGCATGTATCGCTATTTATTTTAAAATATTTTCTCGGTATTAAACGAAGCCTCATAACGAAGGCCGGCGTTCGCGCCGGTTCACTTTTTATTAAATAAAGAAGAACGCGTTGAACGGAATTTTTTTTTTTTTTTTTGGTTTTTTTTGTTTGCTCCCCTCAAGAAGCGGTGTTAAACTTCGGCGCGCTATGAGAAAGATTTTTCTTCATTTCATCTTGTGTCGTCTCTTTTTCCTACCGTACTACTAAAAGCATCGGCGACAATGCGATTCCTCTGCGGATTTCGTTGTGGGTAGCGCGCGTCCTCGGAGGAAGAACTGCACGTTTGAAAACTCGATGTGGCGCCACCGCGACATCCGTACTTTCTCGTAAGACGACCCCGTATATTATTACGGATTCCCTTTATTTCGGGAAATTGGGGATTCGAAATGTGATATTACTCGGACGAAAATGAAAGCGAGTTGAGAGGGGCGGATTTTCCGGAGAAAATTACTAATCTCGTTAGAGATGCTTTTGCCGCACCGCGGTTGAAATTCCTTTCAGGGACGCGTAGCGTCGAAGTATGATAATTTTATTAATTAAAACGTCATTTGAATGTACACATATTCTGCACCGTTTTCTTTCGGTACTTGGTAGAGTTCACGGTCTAGAGTCTAGACTATTGCCGTATTCCTTCGCAGTAGCCGGTTTTGAATAATTCCTCTTTTCGACGTTATCGTCACCCCAACTGCGTCGATATCTCCGTTTGTATTTCCTGCCTCGTTACGTTAACACAGTGCGAGAGAAATTCGCGACTGCAAACTATTGTTTTTATTTAATTTCCTTTTTTTTTCACTTCTGTTTAGAGCATTCGTATCGAAATTAAAGACCAATGGCACTTATAATCAAAGGTGCGTATAACCCAGGTGAGATGTACGCGAGTGTCATTGGCGTATATGTTCTGAAAAGTGGCTACGGACAAGGCGCACACTGCCTTTAACCGATTAATTTTAATTATTTGGCGATTAATTTTTCCGAATACATCAGGTTTAGTATATGAAATTTTTATGCTGCACATTGTACGGTAGATGTATATGTGTGTTGCAGCGTTAGACAGTGTGGTATTCAGAGTATTCTGTAAATAAGTTTGTAGAAAAATTCCTCTTTAGAGGATGTGATACACGGAAAGTGTACAAAGAGAAAGCTATTGCTAAACTATCGATGTAATTGTTTATCAAATTAATGTTCTCGATTTTCTTTCGTAGTTTTAATTTGCTTCGTATCCGGAACTATTATCGGCCCTTGAAAGGTTGTTTTCCTGAAATCCGTACAGATCGGTGATTGTATTACTCGTTTGGACTCTTCGTTTGCCTTTCACGAAATTGCCTTACGTTATTAAATGAGCAGAAATTTTCAATGTGCCGGTGCATCTTACCGATGAAATTACTACTTTTATTTCGTATGCGAAGAATGTGAGTTTGAAAGAAAGTCATCGGTATGTGCGTTATGCGTACCGGAGGGGCAAATTTAATACATTCATAATAGGAGGGGGTACGTTAGTATCACCGACACCATTGCAATTGTGCACCGCGCACAGGGTTGCATTCGTCCAGTGAGTATTTTCAACAGTGAAGAAAATTAGTCGATGGTGGTATCGCCAAAAAAGAGAATATGATAAAAATGCATTTCAACGTGGAGTAGTACAGCCTACTTCAGCGTTGCATTCGCTAGTAAAAATGTCGATGAAACCCCACCAGTGAAATGCCAAGTGACAGACGATATATGTAGTTAAGCCTTCAGGGATGTTATCACGGTCTCGTTTCATTCCGTGAAAATCTTAAATCATTATTATATTATTTTATTCTGTTTGTTTGTTATATTTACAATTACTTTATTATCGAAATACACGCCCATGGAAAGTTCTATATGAATATAAACAAATTCGAAAAAAAGGTTAAATAATTTAAATTTTGCGTATCCTACTGTCGATGTGGTGATTATCGAGCTAAAAATTGTTGGTCTCCGGCGGTTTTATCGGCGAGGGTCCGGGTAGGGAAATTATAATGAATGTTTCGTTAATCGCAGATAACAACACTTTGCGCGAATTTTGCAGTAATATAATTTTGAATAGTTTTTGAAAAGGCAAGGTAACCGTTTTTTTTCTTTTTTTTCTTTTTTACAATTAATAACTTCTGTAGCAAGTCAGTAACCAAACAAGACAGAAAAGCTAAACACTTAAGGGGGTTAATGACCAGCGATCAGAAATCCTTCGCCCTTCTTTTCTTCGATTCTTTCTCTCCCTAACATCGCTCACCATTTGCAAAGGGATGGTGCGTATTTTTCTCCGTAGAATGATATATTTTGACTAACAACAGGATGTCACACACTCTCACATTCTCAGACCGTTTACTGTTGTTTGTTTCTTTGAATTTTATACTCTAATGTACTCTCATTACAATAAACTGATAACAATGTGGTGATTACAAAGTAGTAATTGAACGTGTTAGTAGTTGATTTTCATTTGAATTAACGGATTTCGGTGTTTCATTTATATTCCACAATAAATGGATATTTGCAAACTGCATTTTATGCTCCCCATGGGGAGCGGTGAATTATAGTTAACGAAATCTAGAGAAGATGTTACCTTCCGATATGTGATATTAATGGATCATTATAGAGAGGTATCACTTTCACATATGGGGGGTTTCGGTGATATGTTTGTACGACTTATTAATTATATTTTGGCGTAACAAAAAATAGTTTTCTTATTAGTGAATCCTATTCGGGAACGGTTGCGCGCCAACCAGCGGATAAATGTTTCGAGAGCCTGCAAATTGATTTCGTCGGTCGTGAAATGCGTGGGCATCATCGGAAACAACCGGAGAGCCGCTCGATACTAGAGCATGTGAATTCTCAACCGAGAGATATGATCTACTGTTGCGAAAAAAGTTTCCACCCACTTCGGGGGAATTATGCGAAATAAGGAAACCCAATTCTGTCCGGAAATGCACCGGTATTATTAATTCCGCGCAAACCGCGAGCTTTTTCAAAACGATCGTTGACGACTTTGTTCGTCCGTCCAACTGACGATTCGTCGGTATTCTGTAGGCGTTTTTTTTTTCGTTCTATAAATTCGTTCATTGGAACAGGCCGAGCACAATACAAATCCGCCGTGTCGTCGTCGTTGTAGTAAAGGTAACTTTTTGCAATGCCCCCCCCCTCCCGGTTGCGTCCTTTTTTTCTTTTCGCTTTAGCCGGGGATTTGGAAGTATCGAAATTGAATTTTTCGGGGAAATTTATGCTCGAATCGCGGTAGCAGCGGTGCACGTCATAAATTAAAACGAAACGACAAAAAGCGGGCAAGCGCCGCGGCGGAAGGGGGCCGCGGAGGGGAATATCTGGAATGATTTGAAAATTCAGCGCGGCAGGAATAATTTCTCCGGAGAATTCCGCAATCAATTTTCCAGTCGTAAATTTTCAGCGGCCAATAGCGCGCAGTGAAAGAAGTTGTGTTTGATTTTTCGCATCCGGACGAATCTGCGAAGGGATTAAAGCGTCAAGCAGGAGAGAACTTGGGCTGTCTTTTATCTCGTTATTTCGTTTTAATTAATCTTTCTTCGCGAAACAATTTTACCGACACTACTATTACTTGACGCCTTTCGTTTTTTTGAAAATTCCCGTTCGACTTTTATTTTTCTCCGTCGCCGCCAAGTCATTTTCGTCAGCCGGATCAATCGGTTTTTCTATTTACACCGTTTTGCAACACTCGTGCGTCGCCGCAGCTAATAAAATAGTAGTTCGCTCGTCGTGATTCTCGTTTAATAGCTTCAGCGCAAGAGGAAATTGTTTTATTTAATGAGCGCCAAAGGCTAACCGAAATAAGTGAACTTTTAAAAGTGAACTCAGATTTTACCTTTGACCGGTTGCCGCTCTGTTGTCACGTTAAATCTCTCTCTCTCTCTCTCTCTCTCTCTCTCTCTCTCCTTTTTTACGGTTCTGTTCGCAAATGAAACTGGCAAAGGCTTTTACGAATGTTATCTGGTTCGGTGCCGTTATTACAGCTATATTCTTTTTCCCTGCCACGTCATCAACTGCTAAGATTCTTATTGTGTGCTCTTTTTTTGTCGTTCCCATTTGCGATTGTTTCCTCAGATTTTATTATCCGGTTCGAGGCATAAATTGCGGCTGCCTCTTTAATATATCGTGATGGGAATGTAAAACGGACGGTCTCCTAATATTCTTTCTCTCTTGCGCATTGTGCCGAGCTTTTTTCTACATAATATTATCCGAGTTCTATCACACAATAAACTCTCTCTTCATTCCTTTTTGTATGCATGCGCGCTATTTTCAGCGTCTTCCTTGTTCGAAATCTTTTAGCAAACACTCTGTTCCTTTCATCGATCGCAATTTCATTTTCCCTACAAATTGGATCTGAAAATATTCTTTTCACAGATTCGGAGATTCTGCAAGTCTCTGCTACGGGCCATTTTTTCCCTTACATTCACTCTGACTACTATTATTCGTCTAATTCGTTTCACCATCTCCAATCTATAATCTATAATCTATTTCTCTTTCCATTGTTATCGCCGTCTCTTTTGTCGATTCTCGGCCACTCCGCCATTGCCGGCAGTCACGCTACGGACTCTATCGCTTCTCGTCTACTTTCAACGATTAACTTCTAGTAGATTATCAATTATTATCCTTAGCTATTGCAGTTTTTAAACTTAACCTTCCTATTTTCTAATCCCTCTTCGCATTACCCGCTAATCCAATTTTTGTTCCTAATATGTCCTTGGTTTCAAGTATTCCATTCAGTTTAAAATTTCACTATTAACAGTACGATTTAGTCTCTCCCTCCATTACACTTGCTCTCTATATCTTTCTACCATCACTTCTTTGAATGTTCGTTTTTTTCTGCTGAATGCTCTCCACTCTTATTTTTTTTTTTATCAATAACTCTGGGTCTTCCTAATAACGCTTTGCGTCCTTTCGTTGCTAGTCGGTAATTCCTTTATTAGGTTTTCTTATCATCTCCTTTATTTTCAATCGGATAAAAATATAAGAGCAACTTCCTTTGGTTACTTGACATTGTTCCTTCGTCGGTGCATGCATCAAAAAAAGGAAAGAAACAAAGATGAAACAGACACTTTTGGAGCCAAAAATTTAATCGATACACATTTAATACGTAGCATCCGATATTCTAAAGCAACGGTAGCGCTATTTTTATTATATAACTTGTCGTTTGCATTGCAAACTATGATTCAATATATTTCGTCATTTTCTCACCGGATTCCTTTTACTTGTCCATGGATACCTTCCGTTTCTCTCTATCCCTCGTTCCCAGACTTCCTTTCAATGCAACGTTCTAATCCGCTTCATTTGGGCGTAATTTTCTTCCTTGATCGTGTTTCCGTTTTTTTCTCGTGCCGTCTTCGTATTCTGTATCCCTCCAACGACCATTTAATATTTTACCTCGATCATAATTTAACTGCTCGACGCTTTCACATGTACAAACATCTTTCTACCCCTCAGTTTTATCAAATACTCTGTATTCTACAATGTTTTATTGTATCTTTTCATTCTCCTTCTGTCATCAAAGTTTTTAATTTATTTTTGTCAACTATCTTTAATCGTTTAAAGATTTGATTTTCTTTCTCCTCCTTCCATCAGTTTTCGGACCAGTCTCCACATTTTGACGAATCTCCAAAAAAAAACAAAAAAAAACAACAAAACAAAACATATATAAATTTAAAATAATAAGTAGAATAAAATCGCATTGTGTGCATTCCTTTTTTTGTAGTATGTCGATGGTTTGAATATCTTTTTTTTCGTTTTTTTAAACATTTATTTCAAGTCATTTACAATCGGCATATTAAATCACCAGCGTTAGTGATGATAATTTTTCGGAAACGGTTAACCAGCTCCTCTTTTAAGGTAGCTGGCCTGAACTTTTTGTATATGCTTTTTTTGGATGTAGAGGGGATTTACTATTTCGTAAACTATTCGAAATCATATCCGTGCATTTTCTTTATCCGCTTCAGTTAATTGGATGTAGTTCTTTTATTTTCATTTCGTTTTTGAATCCTGCTTTTCATTTTTTTGTTTTTAATTTCATTTTACTTTTTTTTCTTTTTTTTTTTTTTTTGAAAATTACATTGCTCGGGCTTTAACGAAATACTTGATATACATATTTCCGTTCGTATAAAATGCCACGAGACTGACGCCTTTTTTTTGTAAAAATGTTTTTCATTGGTTTATTTTGAATTTTGTAATTGTTATCATTTTCCTCTAGGCGGTAATTTTTATTTTCCATCACTCGATGTATGCGTTGCACTGGCGACGGAGAAATCTCGAATAGTTTGTGAGTATGAAGATTTGTGTGGGCGTTACAAAGTGCTTTATCGACTTACATTGTTAGGATGCGCCACATAAATCATAAATATAAGTCATTTCCTCTCCGTTTTTTTCCTCCAATTTATGTACATGTCATGTGTACAGTGGCAAAGGATAATTATAAAAGCGGCCTATCCGTTAGAAGGAAGTGTTTAACGGGCTACTTTTTTTTTTCGTGTGTGTGTCCGTGTGTGTTTATTGCTTGCAGCCGGTCCATATGATAAATTTTAATCATTAACCCGTTAGAAAAAAATAATTCATCTTTTATATCCGTTGCAGACCTACATATTTATATGTATTTTTGCTTATACAGTTGCACTGAAGAGACTCGGGATGTGTATGTGTAGATAGGGGAATATTCTAAGTAATGATTATAATTATGGTGTAAAAATGTTTTTTTAATTGAAAATTGAACAATAATTGGAAGTGCAGACATTTTGTAAGAAAACTTTTTTTTTATTTCAATAATTACTTCGTTTAATCTCCAGAAATTACCTTAAATACGCATCTTTCCGATTTCAGATAGGCCAAAATAAATTTTTACAGCTGAGAACACACACCGTAAAAAGAATGTCCTGCAGAAACGGATTACACATATATCTTTTTCCCCTTTTCTATGATATCTTCAAGTGCCGCGGTATAACACAGATTAAAATATATTTAAATACACACGTTAGTTTTAGATGTTTCCGTTTTTTTCTTTTTTCTTTTTTTGAAAAACTTCCAATTTTCGCGACACCTGATTAAGATATTCCCCGAATTTGTCTTTTCTACTGTTTTGGCCGTATAGATAAGCGTACTTTTCCCTCGCTTTTATTAACCTTAAAACGCTTATTTGTTTCTAATCGTTATTAATATCTTTTCAGATTACGAAGATCTGCGCTTGGCTTCCAGCGAAAAAGTGTCCAACAACGAACTGAACGTCTGCATAGCCTTAACCGGAGTTTCGGTTCTGTTCCTGCCGTTTTTCCTCTCTTCGGCCATTTTTAAAGTTGGAAATTTGGCCAACGATGGATTCAAATTGGGTCGAAATTTGAACGCGTGTTCGGCTGATCCGCCAGCTGGTGTCACCATATTCGCCAAGAACGGATGTCAACGATTGTGGCAGCATTGCGGACCAGCGGCCAGCCTTTTCCACTTAATTATGGCCTTTTGTGTTCTTATACCGAAGTTAATAATGGAGGCAAGATTGATTCAAATGAACGTGCTGTCTAAAGGTACGAAATTTCTAACTCTTTCCATTTTGCTTGAATTACCTGTCTGAATGTGCGCTACCTTAGATTTAAATAGTACGTAATTGCAATTCGATTCTTGCAAACTCTATACGTACAAACATATATTTTTCAATGATATGATAAGTTATATATTTTAAAACCTTAATTTACGTTACAAAAATTATAGTTTTATATATTACACGGACACAAAGTACCTTTTAATTCGTTAAAACATATAACATTTATTTATATTAACTTATTACTTAAAATAAAAGTTTACAAACATTATTATTCACAAAATATATATAAAATATATTTTGTGAATAATAATGTTTGTAAACTTTTATTTTAAGTAATAAGTTAATATAAATAAATGTTATATGTTTTAACGAATTAAAAGGTACTTTGTGTCCGTGTAATATATAAAACTATAACTTTTGTAACGTAAATTAAGGTTTTAAAATATATAACTTATCATATCATTGAAACAAACGATTACAGGAAGAAATAACACATAATATATTTTTTAAATGATTAATCTGCGTACAACTTTCCATCTTAATAACGCAGTCTTTGCAAGTTAATGATACGTTCGTTGTAATAACAGTTTGTCGTTATTCCTCGAAGGCAGGTCATGAAAAATCAACAAAACGTTCTGACAAGTCCTTCTTGAGAGTGAAAATAATTTGTAGTCACGACGATAGTTGTGATACTTGTTAAATTGTAAAAATATATATATAGCGTGTACTACATATTTTTAAATTATAAATTCGTTGTTTCACATGTAGCAAACTCGTGCTTTGCGGAAATTATAGGTAGACTTACAGCTGCGGCGATATTTTTCACCGTACGTTGTGAGAATCCGCTTTACAACTTTCAGTATATTTATATATATTTATATTTGTGTATATATATATATATATATATATATATATATATATTTGTATATATATATATATATATATATATATATATATATATATGTGTGTGCCCTTATATAGATGGAGCGCGACGTGAAATATAGCGGCTACTTTATATTAATAATAATAATAATCTGGTTTCATCACGATTCCGACTGGCTCGTGTAATTTATTGACTGGCAATTGTTAGGCAGAGACGTTTCGGAAATTTCCATATAGCATTATAGTGCCAAGTAGATCGACGGCAACTGCGTTTGACAGATGTCGTCTAAAGTTGACACGTTAAAATGCTTCTTCAACGTGCCCGTCGCCTGCATTATCTACCGAACAACCGACTCTCACAGAATTCCGATGAGTTCGAAAATTGGACCTCATTCATCCTTTGAGTTATACCTCGCCGCCAGTGCCTCGTTTGACGACCACTTTCAGTCGACTGAATAATGTTTTCATAAACTTTGTGTGCCTCTTTAAACTTATTACCACGGAAATGGGAACCGACCTTTTTCTATTAGTCGAATGTTTAAAAGACGCACGCTTCCACGTGGAAATTGAAAAAGAAGTAATGATCTTCAGATCAACTCGACTGTTGTTAGGTATATCGAATTTAGTGGTGTGAACGTTTTGAGCTTTTGAAGAATTTGGTCGGCTATATTGTCCAATAGTTACGCCTATTCTTCGTAATAAAAATATATAGCTCAGAAAACGATGTACGAACACATTTTGAGATTTTCGAATTACCAATGCGTATACAGCGGATAGCAAAGAAAAGACGAACAAGAGGAAATACCAAGTACAACGAAGAAAGACAGAGAACAACATAATTAAATCATTGATAAAACATTTCATGTGCCGTGCGACAGCGGTTCCTGTATTAGATTGGTTAGTTTGATGTGAATTGACGAGCTGCGTGCGTTCTAATGAACGACAAGAATTAGGCGGTGGGATGTTGTACGTGATTATTCAACAGTAATAAGCTCGCTGAAGTAGACCGAACGCACATGAAGGATTGACGAAATGGAGGAACAGCTGCAGAAGGCACAACAGGTAATAGGCGAGTTGACATAGTTACGAGTTAGAGCAGTGCAGTCTACACAACTTGCAAGGCAGAAGTTCAAGGATTCTCTCCAGAGTTTAATGGTGGACTTAATTTTATGTGACCTTAGAGCTATTTAGGAAAAGAAGTCGAATACGCGGATGAGGATTCGGCACTGTCGACGCGCTTGTTTGGTATTTGTATGAATAGTTGAACGCAAGGCGGCGAATAACAAAGTTGGAGACAATCGATTAGATCTGTTACCAAAAACCGGCGTTGGTATGGTTTAAAGAGAATTATTAGAGATAGAGTAGGTTGCAGTGGAATATAAATTTGTATCTAAAGTTAAATAGTTATCATTTAGTCTGTTTCCGTGAGTCTAAAAATCATACGGCCATTAGCCGTCGGTTGGAGATTTTTCTGGCCGTCACCTTTTCGTCAGAATTAATAAGCGCTAGTTTGATTTTAAATGTTTCATCTGAGCTATCAGCGCTACCAAAGTAATTCAAGAATGGAATGATCAGAGAGAAAACTAATCTTTTACAGAAGGGGGGTTTCTAAATGAAAAAATTCTGGGCAAAGCCGCATTTTTGAATTATGGGGCGTTACCAATATAGCGTTTATTCTTAGATTATGATTAATACAGGACTCCTTGTTAAAGCAAGAAGAGGCTAAAACGACAAATGGTTCTGGTAGAGCGCGGTGTACATGTAGAATGAATAGGAGAAGAAAATGTAGAAGTTGTTGTTAATACCGCGAATTTTATATAAAAAATATTTAAAAGTTTCTATGAGACGTTTATGTTTTTGGATTGGAGAGATACTTGATTATTCGGGTGGTATATCTCTGACACGTAGACTTCAAAGAGAGTTTCGAAAATAATTTCCCTCGGACTTTTTAGACTATGATTGTTTAGAATCGCAGATAAATTTCCATTATTTTTTGTAGGATAAAAAATGGCGGGACCCTTAAGTTTTGGATTGTTTTTTGTAGGATCATCTAAGCGTTAATGGTTGAGGAATTACGAGATATATTAACGACTACTACAGACATAACTCGAGACACACAATCTGTTATATCATTAAATTTTTCTAAATATTTAATTATTTAGAAAACCGTCTATTTGCTATATCATAAAAATTCTCCTTCAATCTGAGTCGCTTGTCTTCGTTAGCACGAAATAATAACATTTCTTCAACTCTAAATCAGCAATAGTATCGGAGTAGTAACGCTACCCGCTGGTTTTATGTTATTCTTTCTCTTTCGTTACAATTGTCTGCCGTCTGTGCGCGTCCGGTATGTTGCGGTTACTTTCGTAACAATTTTAAAGAGGATAATACTTAATTATAGTGGCTACCCAAATGAGGAAATCGAAAATAAGCCGGGAATTGGCGGGGAATTTTGTTGTAAAACTAAGAAAAAGTAAAAAAAAAAAATAGCCATATCATTTGAAGCGAAAAATGTATGTATTTTTTAATGTACTTAACATTCAATAATAAATTACAAAGTTCTTTTTTATTTGAATAATTCGGCGGTCAAATTCATTATTAATAGTAACAAAAAGTAAATCCATCGTTCTTTTGCATTTTTGCCTCTAATTTTTCGATTAGAAGACGTTTTCTATAACGGCATGTCGTAATAATTGTTTATTGCCAGTAAAATTTAGTTAAAATTTTAACGGAAGACATAAAAAGATTTTTATTATGATTGAACCCTCTCAGTTAAACTTCTTTTGGAGAGCCTTGAGCTCCGTAAATCCCTTGAAATCAACGCGTATGATTACAAATGTAAATATTAGAAGTCAAATAAATTTTATAAGTCGGAACGATTTAAATCGGGCATGGAAGGGGTAGGTCAACCTGTTATAAACTTTAATGTTAACTTTTGTAATAATGAAGTAATCTGATTTAGTTACTGGCCCGTTAAAATGGTGAAATATTTAAAATGTGGAATAAAACAACTTCAAAAAACGAAAAAATTTAATTTGCAATTTTTTTTTGTTTCTACACTGATATGTTATGTGCTTTCGCTTCAGTTCGTTGCGTTTTGATATTATACGAGCGGAAGAGCGTTCTTGTACACTCTGGTACAATTCTAGTAACCAGAAAATGGAGACCATTTGGACCGGGAATTTAAAAATTATATTTGAGTGTGGCCACCCCATATTAATCATTATCGATTCGACAACCATAATCCTCGTTGAGGACCTAATATCCGTATAATATATTTTTCCACCCTATGTACGCGCATTGTTTTGCTCAGGAAATTTTTTAAATTTCCTATTTGTTAAGTGGATTATTGATAGAAGCGTCGGTTTTTTTCCTTTTTTTTTTTTTTTTTTAAAATCTCCCGATGGGAAAAAATGTAATAAGTTAAAAATAAATATTTCTTTCCGGGCAAAAGAAAAGAAAGTCAAGAAACTACGGAATCGGATGCAATTTAAATTTTAATAAATCCTTTCAGATTTCTGCAAAACAGTAATCTATATTGAAATTCGTATTTACTTCTTTCCCGGAAAAACATAGATTTTCTGTATTTCAAAAAGAGTGGTTCTATTCACTAACTTTAACCGGTAAGATCGCTACATTACAAAATTGTAGTATTTATCAAACTTCCATACCCCACAACCTTAAATCCCCCCTTATACCCAAACGTATAAAACTACGTTGCAGCATTTTTACCCTTTGTCTTTCACAATTTTGAAAGTATGTCACGAAGCCTAAAGTTGATTTTTCGTTTACATTATTTTATTTATGAGTCCTTGGAGAGATTTTTTTGTGGTTTTAATTTTAACGTAATACGGACCTAATACATATATGTACGGATTCATTTTACGTCAGAACCGGTAAATTTATTAAATCGCCCGGTAGTAATTCATATGTATAGAAAAAAATTGCTCGCATTTCTGACTCAGTTACAATCCAATTTTGAATCTGAGTTCAAACTGTATTCCACGGAAAAACGTCAAATCTGTTTTTCGTCTTCGACACGAAACTTACGTTCATATTTGCGATTCAATGTTTATTATAATTTTCTTATTTTTAAGAAGTTAATTAATAGAAAAATAAAATCGAATAAATGATCTTATTGTAAGAACACAATATTAATGAAGAAGCACAAAAAATAAATAAAACGATAACCGAAGAGTGACAAAACGTTTTTGTTGTCCACGCGAAATTTCCGGTTACTTCCAGTCAAAAAAAAGAACGATTTTCAAATTACACAGACGACGTGTAACGTTTCTCTGCAAAAAGTGACAATACGAATCCGCGGAATAATAAAAATGAAGAATATCGAATTTTATCGGATCCGCACCTGTAGAGTTAATTTTGAAGTTTTTAATAAGGAGATGGAGAAAAAAAAATACGCAGAGACAGATTTTGCTAAGCAGAAGGGTCATGGAGATGCTTCAACAACTCTAACGTGAAATTTCCATTCCCTGTCAGTGATGTTTTGAAATCAATTCTTTTTATTTCGTTTTTGTTCTAGTCGATAGTAAAAGTATAATATTATCTGAACGACACATATCCAGCAACTGGTGAGAAATTTACTTCTTCCTTAATTTATGCGAATCGTCGCGCATTAGTACGATATACGGGTTTGCATATCGCAATTTTTATATCATTATCATTAATTTAAGTAAAAGTAATTTACCGACATGTTTCAGAGATACCGTGTCTTTCAGGTGAACACAGCGAGTTTTTCAATTTATGAGAACGAAAATAAATTTTAATGAACGATAAAATTAATTTAATTATACAGAACAAAAATCAAAAATTATAAAAAATAAATTTCAACTCTAATCCGCGTGGGACAAAAAATTTTAATTTATATAAGAAACAGTAGAATTATTACAAAATACCAACAATATGTTAAAGAAATAAAAACAAAAAAAAAAAAAAGGCAACAACAAAAACACGGTTTTGTTCAATTATCTTACAGAGAACAGAGAATTCCTTCGCGTGTACCAGATGTATTTTAATCGATTTTTGAACGGAGGATTAACTTTAAACTTAGCAAGTCGTTCGTTTACGGGATGGTAGGAGAACGCGTAAGTTTCGATACGAACCAAGAATATCAAGTTTGATAATAGTTGCGATGCGTCCTCGTATGTAGCATACAGGTACTGGTGTAAAAAGCTCGTGCAAGAGTATTAATCAAACGGTAAACGGTGTTCGTTGAAAACTTATAACGTTGATATCGCGAAACAATACTGAAGTAGACAGCAAAGGCTTTTTCAAAATGTCAACAGAAAAATGCGAGACACAGGAGTCTGAGGAAATTGAAATCTGCGGGAATGTTAGACAAGCGAGCTACATAGGTACACACATCAAAATGATCGTGTCGGAAGATGAACAGAATTAAACCAACGTAACAGATAACATTAAAATATCAGGGGAAATTATATAAAATAAGTTACATTTTCGCGATAAAATTCAAGAATAAACTGAAAATAGAACGGAAATGAGAAAGAAGAGGAATATATCAATTGGTTGCGAGCGAAAAAAAATAAAATTGTTTAACAAAAACCTTTAAAAACTAAAATGAATTAATTAAATTTGTCGTTTTTTCATACGTATTTCCGTATAAAGGGATTTCCCGGTACTTTCGTAACTTCCATCATCGTCATCATCATCAAAACGCTGTACGCGGTTGCCCAGCGATCACAGGGGATGTTGATCATATATCGCTATTTTTGGCAGCTTGAACTCTGTATAGATGTTATTTCGGTCCGTTTCCGAATGTTCTATGTCCAAGATAGTCTTCTGCGTCCAACTCCTCTTTTTCCTTCAATTGTCCCTTGAAGAAGAAGCCGCATGATTTCATATCTTTTCGTTCTTCTTGAATAGTTTTTAATACTTCTTCGTTTCTTATGTGCGCTGTCCAAGGAATCTTAAGCATACGGCGATAAAGCCACATTTCGCATGCCTCAAGATAGTTGAGTGCTGTGCCAGAATATGTTGTAGCTTCGAGCCTATAAAGCATAATAGGCCAAATGCAGCCTTTCATCAGTCTTTTTCGAATCTCCAGGTTTGATGACTAATCTGTTAATAATAGTTTTTTCCAATTTCCCAAAAACAGTATGCGCACGTCCGTATCTTTGTTTAATTTCTATCTCAGGATTTAAATTCTCTGTAATATAGCAGCCAAGATATTTAAATTTTTTGACTTGCTGTGTATTCTTTGATTGTTCGCAGTCAGGTCTAATTTAATATGGTCATGTTTTGGAAACGTTCAGTTGAAGATCCCATATTTTCGACTGCTGTTAATTACTCGCTCGGGAATCGTTTGAAGATCAGCAGCCGAGTCTGCAATCAATACTGCGTCATCAGCATACCGGTTTTTTTATTGATATATTAACCATTAACTTTAATTCCAATAGTCATATTAGTTAGTGCTACATTGAAAATCTTGTCCGCATAAATGTTGAACAAAAGAGAAGAAAGTATGCATCCCTGTCGGACACCCCTCGCTTAATTTGTATGTGTTCTGAGAATTGACCTTCTACCGTGACCTTTGCTGTTTGCTGCCAATATAAGTTTTTTATTATTCCGAGATCGAAAGTTTCGGTTTGTGCGTTTTCAAGTATTTTCGGTAGTTCTTCGTGACGAGCTTTATCGAACGCCTTACGATATAATCGAGGAAGCATAAATAAACGGTTTTCTGCTGGTCCAGGCTTTTTTGCATCGGTAAATTACCTGCTATAAGTGTTTCTTTAGCGCTAAACCCTGATCTAAAGCCAAACTGGCATTTGTCTAAATTCCTTTCAATCCTATCTAGTCCCTGATTTGAGTGTTTGCGATTTTTAAAGGGCGTCATTTTAGAACAATTGAAAATGTCCGAAAGGCTGCAACAGATCGGTTAAAAAACATTGCAGTCAAAGACTATCAGTATTGCTTTCAAGAGCGGAAGCAACATTTCCGACAGTGTCAGAAAGGAATTACTTTGAAGGAGATGAAGTATTGATACTTTTCATTAACATAGTCTCGTTACTTTTCCAACATTCTATCCTTCAGACGTTGTCATGTAGAGACTTCCTGGTACGTTATAGTCTTCTATAATGATTATGGAAGAGTCGATTTGACACATTCGCTTAACCGAATGAAGTAAATATATTATAAGCGTAATGGAAATATATTAGAGACGTCATTTTTCTTATTAACCTTGGTTTAAGAATGATGTAGTCATTTTAATATGTATAAAAGAGTACCGCGCACACTCGTATAACAAAACAAAGAACAAGATTATCGTGTTAAGTTTTTTTTGGTTTTTATCTATTTGTTTGAACTCGTCAACTCTGTATGGAGACATTCCAGCGTCAATTCTGCCAGAACCTAACGCTACGGTAGCAGATTAATTATGTTAAGCTGAAATTTGTAATTTAGGCTATTCGCCCAATTATTCACTAAGCTGTATTAAAAGGCCCTGTAAAGAAGGCGAAAGTGAATTCTTCACTTGTATAGCGTCGACGACATTGTTTAACAGCTTCCAGCGCGCTAAAAATGAAATTCTTCACTCGCGATTATACGTGTGGAATGCAGTTTTACGATGCAGCCATAATACTACTCATAGATCATTTTTTTTGATTTTTACAGTGATCGTTTTACAAAATGTTAGTTTATCGTGGGCATTTGGTAAAAAATTACTGAATGTAATTTACAAAGTTTTTGGCTTTTACGTTAAGTAACATGGCGGCTGAGTGTGGTGAGGTTCCAAAAAAACGACTATTACCTTTTTAGTGAATTTCCTTATAATAAAATTTCTTGTACTTGTTGAGAATTGAGAATTTTTCTAATTTACCATACGTAACATGAGAAGCGTTCTAAGCCACAACATTTACGAATATAGCAAATATTTTTTTTTTTTTTAAATTTGCCAACTAATATTATGTAGTTTGAACTCTATAAATTATGTTTCAATCCGAAATTTTATATTTTTCATTTTTTATTTGATATTATGTGTGTAGTGAAAGGAAATTTCAAACTTTGATCGAAACAAAATTTTCTAAAAGTGTCGACCGAAAAAATTTTTAGAAGCTGCGACAGCCCCATATACATTGTACACAACACACCCCTGCACAACACGTACATGTGTAAATCTTTACTTTTTACAATCTTGAATAATTTTTTTTCCCCCCGATATGGGGAAGGTTTATCATGGATTGTGCGAAGCCAACCTTTTATACTATCATCGGGGACGCTCTAGTAAATTTACATGATTCGAGTTAACGCGGTAACTATTGATCGAAAGCGGATTACAATTTTTGATTGTAAAATGAAAAAAAAAAAAATAAATAAATAAAAAAAAGATATCGAAGTTTAAAGTAGTTGATATGCGTTAAAAATTTTTTGGTATACTTTGAAATAGATTGGACGCTGACGTGACAATATTGCGAATAAATCCGGCCGGGGGGGGGGTAAAGTTTCAGGACATTTTGCGGCTACTGGGTCGGTGACCCGCGTTGTATTTCTTCATTAAAAACTGATTCGTTTAACTGGTATTTAGCGACTCGTCTGGCGAGACATTTGTATTCAGATAGTGTTGATTTTAGCAGATGAATTGAGAACGGGTCGTCCGAATAACGAAAGAACCGCGTGCATAGAACAGTTCCGGTAGGAGGGACCGGAGCTTTTCTATTCAGTTCACGAAGTCGAGTTCGCCTGCGCACTTTGTACGTACCAGACTCATTTGCACTTTGACGACACACGCCAAACTTCGAACTTCGTTTTATGTCTCGCATCCCCTTCACCATCGCCAGCTTGAAATTTGTTTGAAAATATCGTGCAACATAACTTTGTTGACACTTCAAAAAGCCGACTGTTTCCGCCAAATAACGAATAAAGTATGCAGATTTTTCTTCTGACGAAATTTTAGGGGGAAAAACACGGAAAAAAGAAATTACAATTTCTGCATATTTTATGCAATGATAATAATAATATTTAGGTTTAAAAAAAATAGTGCACAAAAATTGTCTACCAATGCGCAGTTTCTCTGTGTATAAACTGTGTAGCGTATACCGAAGAAGAATTTAATACGTTAGCTGTAACGATTCCGGGCAAATTAAAGCTACTAGAAAATTTAAATGTTTAAAGCTTTCGCAGTGTGATCTTTAAAATAATTTTCGGACACAACTGTGTTAAAGAAGTATATTTAACTTCTAGTTTCGGAAGAATTGCAGCAACCATCAACACAGAAAACAACTACTAGAAAATTTCTTTAAATCAATATTTAGTGTACCCGGTGTGACCGGGAGTTTACTCGGATTTTTCCACAAGAATTTCAAAATACAAAAGGAGCGTAATATTGAAGTTATAATTGCGTAACTCTCATTTCCAATTTTAAAAACGTATTTAGGTTGCTCAATGTTTGCAAATCGTAATTTCGATTTTCTATTGAATACGGTAAATAAGAGAATTATTAAATTTTTCATTAAACCCAGAATACAAGTTTGATCACTAACGCGAATGGTCTCCATGTTCTAGGACAGTGTCGATTATTATTTTCAGACCTTAAACTACGAAAATTTCTCTTGCCCCCCTCCTCCCCTCTCTGTGAATGTCCATAGTTGAATCGAATAAAAAATCCCTCCTTCTAATTCGCGAATTTCAACGTAATTGCTAAAATCATTTCCGAGAACTTAATTATGCGTATACACAAGCGTTTAATAAGTATTTACTCCGAGTTTTTGATCTGAACTTGTTCATTAATAAATACATTAATAAGTTTAGCAAGCAGTCAAACTTGAACCCTAATACATGCATATGGCACGAAAGCTACATTCTTTTTTCAAAGGCATTAATTCGTTTTTTTCTATTAAGAAGTACTTTCTTGTGTTAAAAGAAATAAAACAATCATAGCTAGAAATAACAAATTATCATCTGTGTAAAGACGATTTCGTGTACTTCAGTTGACATTTAAATTCGTCGTGTAAAAGGTAAATAAATATATATCGTCGCAAAATTATTCTCACCTATTTTGTAAATAAACATGTTATTTTTCACAACACAGTGTAAACAAGCGCGTTGCTTACTTATTTTCAGATACCCTAAAAATACGATGATCACTTAGATATATTTCCTCCTTTTTACGTTTCTTATCGAAAATACCTCGACCGATCGATTTATCTAAACCTCTAAAAAAACGTGCAATTCGTGAATTTCATTAAAATAATCGTTAGACCCGTTTCCGAGGACCGAGTGTCACATAATTTTTGCTCATATCATACGCGTAAGTACAGTAAAGCTTTTGTGTTTGGTATTTGTGCTACGTGTGTAAAAAACAAATTTTGAATTACTACAGTAAACGAAAAGTAGGGTACGGCAACGTTAGCTTGTTTGTAGGACAAGTAGGCGAATGTAATAAATTTACACTTCACATACACGCGTGTCATAATTGTGTTCACAAATGCATCTTGCACATAGAAAATGTAGAAAATATTCCAAAAATTCTAAATTTTAGCGTATTTACTGATAAAGACGAAGAAAATTAAATACCAGCAGGACCGATATGCACTGAGGGAAATATAGATGATAATTGTAAAAAATACGTAATAATGTTGAATATTGAGAAAACTAAAAAATGCGTGCATTTCACTAGATGTTTCTACGGAAGGTTTTAAAATTGCAAACGACATCGATGACACGATGAATTTCTACACATTATGCAAGTTGGTCAACTTTTAAAATCGCAATAATTTAAGCCGCAAAAATGAAATCACATAAAAATCTCGACAATTATTATAGTACATTATTACAATTCTACAGTGCGCAATCGGTTCTGACTGTCGGCAATTGTTAGTATTTTACTTAAAACGTAATAATTTAAAGTTGATAATCGTTTCTCGTAATTATCGATTAAATATGTAATGTAATAAGTCACGCAACGAGCTTTTCAGAGCAGTTATCGGTTGCGGTAACCTGTTACTGGTTATTATGCAAGTAGTTTTGTGAATTCAATTCGCATTTAAAATTCTTCATAAGTGCGCGATGAAGATTTTTTTCTTCTTGGCAGAAAAGACGGTTTTTTGTCCCGATGATTCGTTATTATCCTAAATTATTATTCGTTATTTATTCAATACATTAAATGATAATCGGGGGTACACTTTTAAAAATAATACATCGTATTTGTAAATACTGACGTGTTTCGAAGCTGAAATGATTACGTAACAATATACTTTCTTCCGGGGTAATCGTTTCTGGGCAACAGTCGCTGGGTGATGAGCCCTATGCATCCCTAAAGAAAAAAAAAAAAAAACAAAAACAAAAACACCAAAAAAACGAGCTATTTCGATTTTAATAGGTAATTCGAAAAAGGAAACGAGTTAAACAAGCGTTCGGAGATTTGGCGAATTTCGGATTTTTTACATTTTTTCCTTCTTTTCGAACGAATGTTAAACCGGTTTAGGAGGCGTCCTTTGCGTAAGTACAACTGTCTTTAAATAGGGGCGGGGGAGAATAAATCGATTGCCAGGCACCGAGAGACCAATACAACTTGTTAAACTGGAATAAAACGGCTAGATTTATTATTAGCGATGGCTGAGTGGTGTGCGCGCTAGTTGAAAATATTCCAACGAGGATGTGTAATTTTTACGATATGAACCGTTTCTATAAATAATCCGAGAACGGTGTATAGGGGTATCGGTGTTGTGTACGGTCTCGTTTGTGTTCTATAGCGAGCAAAACATCTGCCGCTTTCGCAGACTGAAGAGGTGAAGGCGACTGACTACCAGCATTTGTTATTAATAATTTTTCCTTTTTATTACACACATATCTGTAAAAACCGATATTAAACCGTAGTAATTAACCTGTCTTGTCTAGACTCTGTCGTAGTTATTAACGTTTTACGATTGTCGCCTTCGTCTTAGAAAGCCATTCGTCACGATTGACGCTTGCCTACCGTAGAACTGCTGCGTTGACGACGATGGTAAACGCACGACTATCGTGGCTCGTACGTGATGATGTGTGCGACGACGCACTCAAGCTGGCTGGCTATAGACATAGACCGCGAGAGCTGTCGCGCATCGTTTGTTATTGAACTCTTTATTAAACCAAATGCCGATTTATTTTACTTTTCTACATCCGCTCTTAAGAGGTATCGATTGAAAGTTATGCAGAATTAAATGCATTATCATTATCATTACTGTTATTATTTAAAAAGCATTTCTGTTGTGGTTACTTACCACCCGATGTTTGTTAGAACTATTTTGACAACATGCGGCCAGACTAGCGGGAAGTTTGTTAATGTGTCACACCGATATATGGATATGGTATGCGACGAGAAGAATGCTAGAGGCGCACGATTAGTGGGGCTTCGTAGTGAATTTAGAGCCATTGCCCCTGGTGTTGGCTAGGTGGTACAGGTATAATGAAGGCAGTCGGTAAAATCTTATCTTTCACCTGTATTGCTGGTAGCGAGCAGTTTGTTTTCGGTAATTTAGTTGCAGGCCTGATTAAAATTTTGCTTACTGTGTGAGTTTGGAATAGCAATTATAAGTTGCGCTGGTCCCCCCTTGTTAGTTTTGCCGTTCGACATGCATACCACTGTAACGCTCTAGTATTCGTTTATAAGCCCTCAGGGATGCCAACCACCAGGTCCTCTTGTACTGGTGGATTTAAAATGATTAAATTACTTATTTTAACATTATTAATTGATTAAGAATTTTTTATGGTTTATTTTAAATGTATATTTTTAATAGACAATCGACCGCTAAAAATCACAATTAATTAAATATACCTAGCCTAAAACGAATTTGAAATATATCAATTGATGCGTATCACTGTTTGCCAGCGATGGTATAGGAACGCTATATTGACAGTTTCCAGGTCTACAATCGGACGATATTAGTACACGGCAAACGACTTTGATTCGACTCGACTGCCAAAATTTGCTTTAATTTTTGCGCTATTTATTATCGTGTACTGATTTAACAATTTAACGTATTTGACCAGCAATTTTAGTATTTCACGCTGTGCAAATGTTGTTGTTGTTCTTTTTTCCTTTTTTTTTTGAAGCTACTAGCTCACAAAGACATTTTAAAAAAGCGACTGATTGCTTTTGACTGTGTCTCTTAGAACCTTTCTTTCTTTGTCTTCTCCGTGATCAATCTCCATAATTTTCACTCACAGGTGGGTATTTGAGAAACGAAACGCATGATAGTCTATTCATCCCTAACTGACAAATCGGATCTCAGGCACATGAAAATTTGCTCGTACCACGTTTTCCAAGATTTCTTTAATATATATATATATATATATTTATTTATTTATTTACGATATTGAATTTTTTTTTATTTTCTTTTTTTTTTTTTTGGCTCGTCAACCAGAGACCTCACCCAGAAACAATAGGAAGAAGAGTTAACCAATTAAAACTTAATTAGATCGGAAATAGCTGAAATAAAGGAACCAATGGCAGGAACAACAGACCGAGAGGGAAAGGACAGAGTATAGGAAGCAGGTGGCCTTAACTTTAAGAGGAGTAAATAAAGGGGAGAGCGTTCGACAGAAAGAGCAGAACACTCAAAGAAAATGTGATTAGACAACTACTTCATTAGGATGTAGAGGACAATAAGGAAAAAAGAAATCAAAAAGAGACGGTAGCGGGAAGAGAGCAATAAAGTGCGATTGAAGCGTAGGCGAATAATAGGCACAATAACAGAACATGGAAGAGAAGGGAATTCTGAGATCCAATGATGATTAGCACAGGAAGGTTAGGTTGAATTGAGAGGTAGAAGGAGAGATCATTGGTAAAGAATTTAAATTGAAATTTCTTACTTAAGGATAATAGATTAGTTCTAGAGGGATTTTTTAAAAATAAAAACAGGAACGGGCAGCAACCTGAGCTAAAGTATCCGCATTTCGTTACCCTTGACTCCTTTATGACAGCAGGAACCCACAGCAGATCAACGCGGATAGAGTGACGAGAGGAAAGATTGTGAATGAGAGATCGTATACGAGGAATGATGGAGTCTGAAGAGAAAGGGGGAAGAGGTAAACTGTTAGCTTGAAATAAACTCATGTGGAGTCAGGTATTATCGGATAGTGGCAGAAGTTACGATTAGAAGAAATGTAAATAATTGGCAACGTACACATTACAGCGTGAAAATCGGAAGAATGGTTTGTGATTTTTAAGTGTGTACGGTTGCTCGGAAGAAAACTTTAAGAAAAGCTTTGACGACTGCTTTTAAGTTAGTGAATTTTTAGAGAGCTAAAAATTTAATTACACTGCGGATTTCAATTTGTAAAAAAATAAAAAAGAGTTCCATCAAGCATGATGTTTCATGCGCTGAGGATTCCGTATGTGAAACATAAATATAATTTACATTTACATAATACTAAAGTCAAAACAGAGAAATCAGATTTTTCGCGCTGCAGAGAGGAGGAGACCCGTCATTTTTCATGCTTTTTTGAACTTTCCGCCAACTTTGCAAGTTTTGTTAAGGAAATGAAGTGTACGGTTACATTCCCGACAAGTAGCGATTTCTTCAACGATATATCACATGTCCGGGGGGAAAAAAAAAATCAAAAATTTCGAGCTTTCGGCGCCCTGAGGAGGATCTAATTTTAAATTTGCAAAGTCGAATGCTTCAAACTAAAGAAATATACATTTCCGTATATCCTTGTTCAAAATTCTTAGCTATAACACTCACGTGGCAAGACGGGGTCTGCGCTTTAGTTTGAACTTTTCGTCAACTTTGAAAGTTTTTCGTTAGAGATAATGAAATGCGGTTTAGTTGCGGACAAATAGCGATCATACAAACGGTATGTTACGTTCCCGAAAAAAAAAAAAATATATTTTTTTCAAAACTTTTCAGCTTTCGGCGCTCCGAAGGTAAAAAGTTGTAAGCTCGGCTATAATTTTCCTATAAAGCGGTCCTTTGTGCATAAGTTCTAGATAGGTTTTGGTTTTCCCTTTTTTTTTTTCTGAAGCTATTGTGTACGTGAACGTAATTTTTTTGTTATTTTTGGGCCCAAAGGGGGGGGATACATATAATTTTTTAACTATAATTTTTTGCTTTTATGAAAGAGCTTCTACGTTTTGTTTTAGATTTTGAATTTCATAAGTTTATCTTGTGATGAGTTATGAATTCTATTTTTGAGGTAGTTTTATATTCCATATTATAAATATTCTCGATAGTTTTTTGGCCTCCAGGGTGATCGATTAGCTTTTTTAAAGAGAATTTTAATTAGAATTTACGATCCAATTTCGGAATTAATAAGTCAAACCGTTCTCGAGTTATTGCATATTTTAATTGAATATTTTTGTCGTTTCTGAACCATCTTATAAGGATTCCGTACATTATATGTGTACGGAATGCTAAAAATAGCAGGAAAGTCGACTAATTCGAGGAAGGTCTGTCTTGGGAAAATATAAGGGCTCGAGGTGGTTAAACGTTAAAAAGAAGCTAGCGAATTAAATATTTCTCTTATCTGCTACAATCAGATCTACCTGGAAAAAATTCAGAGCAATTGAACCCGCTTCATCTTGAATTCTTATCTTTTTAATTTATTCATTTATAAATGCATTTTTCTTTTAATCTAATCGAGTTTATTACATTTTTGCTTTATCGTTACAGCTAATACGTACAAATTTATCTCTATATCTAGATCCACCTCGCTAAGGTGTATTAGTACTATAAAATTTAATATTGATTTCGATTGATTACGTTCATTTAAAAAAAGAAATTAATTTAACGTGTTTGCGTAGCGGTCAGTTAACTTTATTGCCATTTCTGTTGCGAATTTATTTCGAAACGTGACAGAAAACCGCTACATAAGCGTTACGTATTTTATAATGTGGGGTTTTGTTATACTACCGGTGGACGTAAGAACGACATTGTCATTTATATGTATTACATATAACTCGCAATCTTTCGGACCTTGTCACAGCGCCCGAACACTCAGATGATAATTCTGTAATACTTGTAGAAAATCATATATATTTCAACCGATGACCCCACGTCATTCTTAAAAGAAAACAGTAACGTGCGGCCTTCTCTATAGCGTCTTTTATTGCAAACCCGTTGTTGTCCGCTATTTTCGCAATGCATTCTCATTAGGCCAAAAATAATAAAAAAAAAAAAAAAACCCCTATTATGACGATAAAAAATTCCTGTAAGACGAAATCGGTTTCAAGTTGACGATCTAATACAGGAGACAGGCATCGCGTCATGGCATCTCCAGGAGGATAGAGGTTTTGTACGCATACTAAGGACTCCAGCTAATCTTACGTCGCAGGTAATTGGAAATAGCGTTCTGGCGTGTTTCACGTTTTTGGAAAATTACGCAGTAAATTGAAACCGATTTTTCTATAAGAATTATAGAAGTATATTTACACAGGGGGAAGTTGGGTCGTCTGCTAGAACATCACATACGTGCGTATATTGATGCAGACACGTGACAGACTTATAGTATGTCATCGGTATCTTAAGTCATCACTGGCAGCAATGCGCTCTAAAAGCCGTCTGCTGTGACATTCCTGCATGGCGGAATAACATAGCAAGGCGAAACACGTATTTAGGCTGGGGCTAAATATTTAATTTTTGTAGTACACGCGATGTGTAATAATAACATTTTTTTTTTTAAAAGTAGTCTATAATTATTATTTGTTTCAAAGGGCCCATTTTTAGAACTACACATATTATGATGTTGTGGGGTGATACTATATATAGCAAGTTGAGAGGTGTTAATCTTTGACAATTAGCTACCAGCTTTAAGACAATGAAGTTTTGTTCGAGTAGAATTCGGTTCAAATGGGGCACATCGAAAATCCAAAACGAGAATCTGCGTCGAATCAAAATATAGTTGAACTAATTACGCAAAAAAAAAAAAAGAAAAAAAGAAAAGCAATTATAATAATTTAAAATAACTTTCAGATATGACACGTATTTTCGGTGAAATAATCTGTTTTGCGGTAGTAGTGTTTTATATCGTTTTATAATAACCGGGACAGATGAAATGTGTTTGCTGCTGTTTTACATTGCGAGTTTTTTCCGAAGGGTAACTTAAATGAAAGTAATAATTAGCTAACCAATGTGTGTCAGTGTATACACATCTTTTGCTGTGTTCTGGGATATGAGTTGGACCCTGCTAATTCTCACGACAGCGGCTTGATCCTATGCAGACACATCTTCGCTTTACTAGCCCATACCTACCACGCTCTATTATTCTTGTACAAATTTTCTAAGAATGCCTTTTGACCAGGCTCGCTCACTAACCGTTTTTTTTTTGTTTTTTTTTTTTTTGTTTAATCGGTACACAGCTCCGCCGAAACTAATTTTACCTTTTTAACGTTTTCTGTTTGGATTTTTAAATGTTTTCATTTCCGTTCATTATAAATTTTAATAATAAACACAACACACACTGTATATACTTAAGTTTTATTTAAATATAGTAACAGAAAAGAAAAAAAAATACATATGTTCCGAAAACATAATGGTAATAAATATTTTATAATCGATTTTTTTTTTATCTAAAAATAATTTTTGCTTTTATATACGTAAAAATTATTATTAAATCTTTCAAGAATTCAATTAGGATATTTATCACGATTTCGAGATCGTTCGCGAAGCACTTGGATATATTTAGCATCTCAGGTGCTGTTGAAATAAATTTAATTCGGTTTTACTGTTGCTGCTCCGATGCATTAACTTTTCGTTTATTAACAGAGTCTGCTGTCATTTTTCATTTTTCTCTATAGTCACATTTCCTTGTTCTCTTATATGGATAAGAGGTGTAACGTAAAAGAAAATTATTCTTACTCAGCGGCAAAGGTAATAATTTATGTCGTACGTGTGACGTAACAAATCTCTCTACAACTCCCTTGATAGCTGAACCGGTGCGGGAATAATTCTCCGCGGAAGAGGTCTTTAACCTTACCCCGGTAACATAATTAATTAGCGACTGCAGCGATTAAGACGACGCACCGGTGGGGTAGCGCTTCTGCTCGCGGGGTAAATAATCACAGCAACCCCCTTACACTGCCGATAAATCGACTTGGCACATTGTTTTAAAAACTTTTAACCTGATTATTAATCAGCTCCTTCTCGGAAGACTACTCGCTCTTTTAATAGAACAAGAGTCCGAGTTTGTATATAGCTTCGAGATTCGCACGGTGGTGCGGCTTCGTTCGGTTCTTTCGCAGTTAAATTCACCGTTAACTTTGAAAACGAGCTGCATAACTAGCGCATTCGCCGAACACGTGTGCTTCGACCGAAAGGGGAAAAAAATGCTGAACGTTTCGGCGCGTACCAGTTGGGCCGTTTTCGTTCGATTTTTCCAGGCCTCTCGGAGAGATGTGCGTCTGTAAAAGCGGTCTAGGTCGATATGCGTTCGGTCGACATTGCAACATATTTTACGCTGCGGACGATGATTTATTAAATCGCGTTTGCCCGCAGACGGAGCGTATGTCGGGTCATTAAAATTGCCACGAGAATTTAGATGCGAGCCTGTCGCGCTAAGTTTACCCCAACAGCGATAAATGGGTGGCGGCCGGGGATCCGACTGGAAGAGTTTGCACTAACTTTGATACTGCGTCCTGGAGCGCTGCTCCAATTTTGGACACTCCGAAGTTAATTTAGCGATTTAGCCGGCTGGAAAATTCCTCCAGTCGCTTCTGGTCGTCTGCGCCTATATGAGCATTATGAATACGGTGCACGTAGCCGGTACCACGCGTCGCGTTATCTGTTCTCATTATTTTATTTCGTCGCTACCGTAGTCGGCAATCTCAGAGTGTATGACTGCACTGCGAATGATAAACCGATGATTTCCCGTAGAAAAAGTAGAAATAAAATTCCAAAATCCTTCTACGTACAAACGGGCAAAATAGAAAAAAACGAACGCGTAACGAAATGAATTTTAACGGAATAATTTAAATCAGTCAAGCGCGAACAATTTTATATACTTACATATTTCGACCTTTCGACACTGCTCCTCTGCGTTACAATAATGTTTCCTCCTTTCCACCTTTTATTTTCTAAATATCAATAAATGTTTTATATGAATTTAATCATAGAATGCTTTCAGTACGTCATGCTGGGTAAAATAACAGCGTTTCTTTTTCCGATTGATCAATGTGAAATTTTCAAAATCGATTAATTTAATTACGTTCATTTCTGTTACGACTTCCGACGATAGGAAGTAATATAATTCTGACCGGTTTCGATAAATTCAGAATTCTTTAGAGGCTTTTCGATATTTTTAATTTCTCGACACAACACGTTAATCTGGCATATTCGTTAAAAAAATTTAATTTCTAACTTACACAAAATCTTTTTATTCGTAACTGGGTCGGCGGCATTATCATTTCAGTTTCATTTGTAACTTCCGTATGATACTTTTATGAAATAATTTACCGAATAAAATAAGTATTTTCCATTACAAAACCGATCCTAGCTAAATCGTTCATTTTCTTTTTTAAAAATATGACATCACTACCGTTATACACATTCATATTACAAAGAATGTCACATGAAAAACTTGCAATCTTGGATCATTATACTTGTTTATCGGTTGTTCATATGTTACTTCATAACTGAATAATTTGTATGCACATATACATATAATTCTTTTGTTCGTGTGTTAGTCACTGAACTCCTCCTAAACGGCTGCACCGGTCCTAATGGAATTTTTTTTGTGTATTTGGGTGGGTCCGATTTACAGTTGGATCCAGCAGGTGTCTGAAGAATTTAATAATATTTAATAATCTATAATTGCCATAGTTGTAGCGTACCGCAATTATCAAAAAAAAACAAAATATATTCTGTTATTATCATTTAACTGTTACTACATTACACTCATTTTTTCCCAGCTGTGTAGACCCACATTAAACTTAAATTTGTGGAAAAAATTTTAAGTTTTATTTTCAGCATAATCAGTTATGCGCACAAACAGCTGTTCGTCACGCGTCGTGAATTATTTTCTTCTACAGGTTGAGTATGTTGATTATGCCCGTTTTAATGTGATCAGCGAGACAATGTACACAATTTATTGCGCGCCTCTATAATAAAAAGGCGCGTATAATTAACTATTTCCGTTATTTTTCGTGTTCCGTTAAAAAATTTAACACCCAAGTGTTGAACGGCGGCTCACGCTGATTATTAATAAACAACTTGTAAGTTCGCGCAACACAAATAACATTCATAAAACTCAGATATAAGTTTATGTGTTTCCTAAAGTTCAGTGCCACGTCTTCGCGGACGAGTAGTGGTCGACGTACACAGAACTAACACCGGTCAATTAAACAGAACGGCAGAAGATCTCAATTGAGGGACAGTGCGAATTTAAGAGAACTGGCGGCAAACGCACGTGCAAATGAAAGCCAAGAGCAACGCAACAAACTCCTTCAGGGTAACGAAAAATTGCACTTGCTTTTTTCGAATTTTGCTTTGGGCAACAGTAGAAAATTAGAATATCGAATAAACGTTTTAGCAGACAATCCAACGTTCAGGCAGGTCAACGTTTGTCGGATCCGCTAGTATATATGTATATTTAAAAAAAAAAAATTTAATTAATTTATTTATTTCTTATATTTTATTCCTGCGTAATTAATCTGTAAGACCATTTTGTGGATTTAAAGACCTTCCGCAATTTCGGAAAGATAGTATAATCCCCGCCCCCTTCCCAGAATTTACTCTCAAAAAACTATTGCTCAGAATAGATAAATGTTTTGTTTTTTTTTTTTGTTTTTTCGTTATTACAATAAATATCTCTATCTGGCGGAAAAACTCCTCCTACCATCGCTATATAAAGTCCAAAAATATTGCGTACACTGAAATTATCCTTTCGTAAAGAGTCATTGAAGCATCAGCAAGAACTGATTTATATTCCCCTCGTTAAGGAGTGTTATGTTGTCGTTATTTGTGTAATTATTATAATATCGTCGTATTAAGTGTTGAAGTTTCTCGAAAACGAGTGAGCCATGCAGTTCCAAACTTCTTATCTTAATGGCTTTTCACGTACATTATCAGTATATTGCATCAGCGACTATCTCATGAAATTGCTTGTGCATATGCTCGTTCCAGTTTGTAATAATTTGGTCAAAACTTAATAATGAAAAATAATACAAACACGACCGATCTCGATTAATAATTTTATGAGGGCAGGTTTTTGCCTTTTTTTTTCTTATTTTTGTTTTGAGCGCGTCAACTATGGAATCCAGCGCAAATGAACTTTTTTAAGAAGTTACAATATGCGTCAGCGCGATTCGAACCCGTTTCTATCCGAAGGAAACACAATTAACCAGTCAAGTGTGATGAGAGAGAACATATGTGTGTGGGTGTCCTGTTGCCGGTGAGAGGCGATTGAATCGACACCGAGTGACATACGCGTAAAAAAATCAAGAGAGGTATTGAAGGATAATTCGGAGGAGTTTTTTAGTTTGAATTCAGTCAAATTTTACTTCCTTCTTCTGTTAATTAACTTTTGGTGTTACAAAGTCTAGTTAATTCCTGTTTATAATCGAATGAAATTCTGCGGACCATCTGTATACTAAAGACGGAACATCTGATTCATCGGTCACCAGGAAGGAGTTATATCATTACAACCGTCCACCGCTCCGCCGATACAGTAATACCTAGAAATCCATTTCATTTTATATTAAATCGGTTGTGTATGTAGCTGTATATTAATTGTTTTTCAGCGGTCGGGCGTCCAAGAAAAATAGGTATAAGTTTTCTAAATGTGTAGTTAAAACATTAACCTATGAATTAAAAATATTAATGATAATTACATATAGAAGAAAAAAAAAATATATATATATATATGTAATACTATTACTAATAATTTAAGATGACGTAAATCTTTAAGAATAAACGAAATATAATTATGTTGGGAACCCGCAGACGGGGTTTGGCTTGTGGAACATACAAATTATTTAAAAAAAAAAAAAAAAAATAATAATAAAAATCAATAAAAATTAATTTTTCGCCAAATTTTAAATTCTACGATGGCATTTGACAATCGCAAACGATCTAAGCCGTTAAATCCTTTATTCCGATGTTCCACCTCTGTATTTAAGATTATGGCAGATCGCGGCAATCCTAGCCGGCAGTTGATTCTCATGAGTAATCTCAGTTATACCAACGAAACATGCTAGTACGAAACATTACGGACTCCGAGAATAAGCCACCTTTAATATTCTGAATGTTTCAGTAGCATTTTTAATCACTTTCAAACGAAACAAAATGTTGTTCTAAATTTTTTTTTTCCATATTAAAATTGTGACCGCGTAAGACACGCTTGCACGAACTGTTAGTGTGCTGCTGCAAATAATCCGATTGTTCCGAAATTTTTGTTGGAGAGAAAAAAGGATTGTACAAACTAGTTCCCAAAATTTCATAAAGATGGCGCAAGTAATATTGATTTTAGAAAAGCAGTTCCACAACTTACGGGAGGACACACTGTCCATGTATATATATATATATATATATATATATATTGTATATTTATATAATATTACAAGTATAAATCTGAGTACCATGATTACGGTACCTAAATCTAGTAGAAGGTGCAGTAGACGATGCAGTCCATTAGATATTGTAAAATTCAAAACTATTCAAACAAAGTAGTCGGTGTGGCCGTGACCTTGCAAAGGGAAAAAGAAAATGGAAGGGAACTGTAGTCGTGGATCAATGCCATGTGTCCCAACTGCAATATAGTACTGAGAATTCCTTACATGAGAAGATAGGCAGTGACGACTACCACGAACCGGTGCTCGACTTTATGTACCTAAGTCACGTCATTTGATTCGACCGCAGTTTACTCTCTATTCTTGTTCCAATCGAGGCAGTGCAGCCCTGAACGGAATCGGGTTAAACAGAGTTGCACTATTCAACTCACTCATTTCACTTGGAACCCTAACAATAAAAATGTGACGTATACGTTGGATAGCGGAAGTCGGTGTATCGCGTATTTTATTTTAGCCGGGGTAAGGAATTGCAACTGTCTGGGCTACCCTGGATGGCTTTGATAGATAGAAACCAGTCCGAAATAAGAATATCATTTTGGGATAATGAGTTTTGGAAGAATGTGCTTCTAGACAAAAAAAAAAGTCCCAAACATTTCTGCCTCTGAAACGGTACTTGTTTAGGTACTTGGTATAGTAATAATAATGGTATTGAAAAAAAGGCAAAAAAAGAAAGGAATAAAACTTCATTATAGAAGATGGTGGAATCATTTACTGAGAAATATATCGTCAATTTCGGTATTACTGCCCCTTTCTGTACGGTGATCTATTATTTACACGTGGAATAATAATTAATTTGAGAGACAAGCAGGGTGAATAGCGATTTGTCTATTTAACAAACACCATCTTGGGCGACAGTGATTTTACAAGTTCTTTTAATAGCTCTATTGCAAAATGAAAATTGATTTCACGGTGGCGAGGATTTCACTATTCTGCGGAGGAAGGCTATGCAAAACTTGAACAAAAATTCAGACTAATTAGAGTTTGATGGCTATCTAGAACAATGTAGTAATCGGTAGTTGTTATTCTACGATCGTTAGATCTTTTAAAATACTTAAACATCTTTACCTTTATCAGAAAGTGTTATAATGCGCTCTTGCACATAAAAACTGCAATTAAACATTATTTAGACTGGCGTTCGTCTTTGAAATTTTCACCGGACTTTTTTACGTTGTATTTTCCATGTTCTTTGACCACCGAACGTTCTTCTTTTTACTCTTCTGTCAATTGGTCTTCCAACTGCGTATTGTGCATTGTTTGTTCTCTCCTTGCCATCACTTTCGGTCATTTCGGCACTTGAGTCTTTTCTATCCTTCATATCTAATCGCATAAATATCTCATTCCGCTTCTCATCCTTTTCGCTCTTCTTTGACGAACCGAATATAAAATAAAAAATTAAAAAAATATATCAATACAAAGAAAGTAGTTTAGACGGCATCTCGAAGTATTGCGTAGTAAAAGCGAAAGAGATTACGTAATTCGTGACTAATTACGCCTATTTTCGGCTTATGTTAAACTTCCCGATGGATAATCGACGAAATGTCAAGTTTCATTTTTTTATCGCGGTACGAATGCGCCGGAAATGGACTCATGAAATAAGATTACTGAACATATTGTGAGTTGGGCGTTCGAAGATGATAAAGCACGATTCGATATAAAACTGTACTTATTTCTTGTATTTCCTTCTAAGCGAGTTCATTTTTAAGTATTCGTCGCAATAAAATATTCAAGAAAGAAAGAAATGTTTAAAAGCCATTAGTTTTCTCGTTTTTTGATAAAAACTGTTTTTTTTTGTTTTTTTTTTTTTTTTGGTTTCGTATGATTACTTCACACAATGCGCATATCGCTTTCAGAAAAATGTATTAGTTCTCGAGTAAAAAGTTATTTCTCGTTTGGTAGAAGCAGTGTTGAGCAAGTGCTTGTAATGAATTGAAAACACGAATCGCCCTCAAATTAAAGTCGGAATTTTTCCCTATCGTAAAAAAGTTCGCGTTGATGCTAATCGAGTATCAAAGAGGAGGAAAAAATGAGGCCACATCTTTCAGCACCCCTACATAGGATTTCTTTTCCATTTGAAAAGGCCGCTAAGTAGCTGTCACCCTTCGGAACTGCAACATCCGGTGCATGTTTCCGATAATAAAACTACATCTGCAGAAGAGTGGCTAATCCTTGTTCGTGTTAATGTGCTTTGGCGGCTTTTTGCTGGCAAGGACTAAAGTCGTCGTCACTCTGTTAATTCTTCTTCGTCGATTTTTTACATTCTGAGAAATTTTCCGTCGTTTCGGGAAAAATAACGGCACTGGAAGAAAACTAGAAAGTTTCCCGGTAGCAAATGTGTGACTCCGTCCTTGCTGTTACGACTTGTAAAAAGTTTGCGAAATAATCCGTAATAATCTGCCAGATGCGTTGAAAACGTTTAACAGCGGATTTGCATTGCTTTTCAGCTGTAGTACAAAATAAAACTTACGCAATGAGCGGACGTCGTTTTTCTTTTTTCTTTTTCTACCACGCCGATAACTTTCGTTTCCGGCTAAAAGTTTTAAGCAAATGTTTACTTTTTTCAAACATTCATTGTTTTCGTAAGGCAAGTACAAATTCGAGTTTGCGAAAATATTCATTAATGGCGCGCCGCCTAGACTAAAGTTGTTGTCAAATTACCGAAAGTTTGTAAAAATCTGCCGTGGAAAACTACCGCGGATCAGAAATGAAACCGGCGGTGGCTTATAATAATTATAATTGAAAGCGGAAAACTGATTTCCTTTTTTGATAATTTTTACATTTTATTATTACTATTATTTTTTTTTTTTTTTTTTTTTTTTTTGACATTCTAAAAACGAGAAAACTGTTGAGACGGGGCAATATATTATATTTCACTAATACGTAGTAGAAACACTAGGTATTTGTATGATTGATGAAAAAATGAATAGTTCTTTGATGCAGCAAAAACCGCATCAGAATTATTCCGTGTTAAAAATTAGCACACTGTCCACCATCAAAACAAAAGTTAGACACAAAGGGAGCTAAACGATTGCACATAACGGGGAAGATATATAGATTATCATCGTCTCTGACCGCTCGGCAGATCGTTCTATTTTTAAGTTTTTTATCAGTCTCTTAATAAATCGGTTAGAATCGAAAAAATTTCATAGGTGGGAAGAGTAATCAGAAGTTCTTCAGTGCTGTATTCTATTGAATGTAATCGTTTCCGATTCCCTTTTTTTCTTAGTTTAGTTTGGATGACAGGTAATTCGGTAGGTCAACAAACAACAACCGTGGTCTCTAGCGAAAAAATAGTAGCGCAGTTGTTGAACTTTCAGTCTTATTAATTCTGCATCATAGCCAAAACGGCTGTTCGTTTCGTATGGAAATGAGCAATTTTGCAGATTCTTTTAACAACGTTTTCACGACGAATTTGGGTACGGAAGTAACGAAGTAAAATTCCGAAATGCCGTTTAATAGGAACTACTCGGAAGACTACAGTAATTTTGGCCGCCTAAGAAATACCCTAATATATCGCTTTATTTATTTTTTTAAAGCAATTTTTTAAAAAAAGATTTTTTTTGTCGCCTAATACGGAAAGAAAAATGTTTTTTCTCGATTTTTTGACGGATTATAGAGTTCCCACTTAAACACATTGGTGACACAGGTGAGGCCGATTTGTTACGGGCGAGGTCGCACGTTTAAAGAAACAGTTTCTAATTATCTCAAGAAGTTTTTATCGATTTCAATGGTCACATAAGAAACGTGTTTTGCAGATGAGATGGCAGGTTAGCAGTGGGTTTTTCTTTGTTGGCCTAGGTAATAATGGAAAAATAACAGATAAAAAATGTTAATAAATAAATAAAGAATAGAATAGAATAAAATTAACCCCGCCAATATTAAAAAAATAATATACATATTCCGATGATTGAGAGGAAGAAATTAATTAAAATAAAAATTGATTATTAACGATGGTTTCGTTTGTCGCGTGTTGTGTCTTGCGTTTAATTTATATATCGTTTCAGTAAAATAGTCGCGTTATCGTCCAAATTATTCGAATATATATTACCGCTATTTATCAGTTACTTCGTCACTTCAGATCGGTGAGATTGAACCATTTTTCTTATCTATTCTGTATTATTTATCATTTAATCTTTTCATTTTCGTACATATTCTTCATTTCTCGGAACAACTCGTACATTAGCACACACCAGCACATACCTACCACGCGTGTATTGTCGTCGCTGTAATGGCGACGACAGCAGATACACCGTTACACACAACGCAATCGCTTTACACACACATACACACACAAACGCAAAACGTACGTCAACATGCAACAACATCAACCGTTATCCAACCGGCAACTTATACACACGAACCGCTCTATACGTTGACCGGTACACAAGCGCAACCTGACGATATGCTACGTAATTGTTCTAGCGAAATCGTACAGCCGGCTCGGTTTACTCCGTCTTTCACGACGACATATAATGTGGCAGGCTCATCAACAGGTATCTCCACTGCGCAGCCCGTACTTGTTTATGCGCCGACTCCCGAAAATTTCGAATATTTACAGTCAAATATTAATTACGTACAAAATCAAAATATCATCAATAATCAACACTTCCCTCCCTTACCGCAAAACAATGCGCAACGAACGAATCAGAGTTGTAGTGGCGAAGAAGTCGATATGCATGAGAATGAAAACAGCCAGGAAAATGATTGGCAGCAAGTTAAGGTGAGAAAGGGAAAAAAGCGGCAATCTGCTATTGCCAACGATAATAATAATAAGAAACACGTTAAAATGACTCGCAATCGATTTGAGGCCCTCTCAATGAACGACGGAAATGACTCTGATGAAGAAAGTCAAGTAGGTTCAGCCGAAAAAAGTTCAATGAATAATTCCACACCGTCCATTCCCAAGCCACCACCCATTTTCGTACATGGAGTGCAAAATTTCAGAAAAATGCAGGAGAGAATAGAGCTCGTTATAAACAAGTCCGATTACTACGCGAAGGCACTGACAGATCGCGTGGTTAAAATAAGCGTACTTTCTCCGGAACAATACCGTAAGCTAACGCGGGTTTTTAGGGAGGAAAATATTATTTTTCACACTTATCAAATGAAACAGGACAGAGCTTATAAGGTGGTGATCAGACATTTACACTTTTCAATCGATCCGCTGGTTATAAAAGAAGAATTAGAATCACATGGTTTTGAAGTTCGTAATGTTCATAATGTGAAACAATATCAGACAAAAAAACCGCTGCCATTATTCTTCGTGGATCTCGAGCCCACAGCAAATTGCCGAGAAATACATAATTTAAAATCATTGTGCAATACTATAATTAAAGTAGAATCGCCCAACAAGAAAGCATCAATCCCGCAATGTCAGAACTGTCAGCAATGGGGACACACCAAAGCTTACTGTACAAGAACGCCGGTTTGTGTTAAATGTGGAGGTGGCCATAAGACTTACGAATGTAAAAAAGACCCGAAATTTCCGGCTACATGCGGACTGTTTGGCGGATCTCATCCCGCAAATTATAGAGGTTGTGAGATTTATCAAAAGTTAGTACAAAATAAAACGAATTCGGGGGTTGCAGCAAATCAACCTATTAAACAAAACTATCGACAACCAACCGTAACTTATTCACAAATTACTAAGTCTGACACTCCTAGTCAGGCGGACAATATAACAGCAAATGCAACTCATATAAGGAATTCCGGTCAAATCCCCATTAACGCCCAATCACCAAATAATTTAAGGGATGATATACAGAATATTCCTTTTGTGAACCTGTTCGAATTCCTGAATGAATTTAAATCCATGTTCCGTCAATTAGCCGAGCAAAACAGCATGGTTCTATCCATGCTTACCATGTTAATTCAGAAATTATCCAAATAATGCCCGCCTACCTGAGGATAGCTCAATGGAACGCGAATGGCTTAAAAAATCATAAAGCCGAAATTGAATTGTTCTTAACTTCCAATTCTGTGGATGTAATTTTAGTTTCCGAAACCCACCTAACTGATAAAGACTGTTTCAAAATAAATAATTACAACACGTATTCTTGCACACACCCCTCAGGAAAATCTCACGGCGGTTCAGCAATATTAATAAAAAATAACATTGTACAGCACGAACTAAATCATTTTAGGGAGGAGTATCTGCAGGGAACTAACATTAGCATACAGACGATGGGTGGCCAACTTGTATTATCAGCTGCTTATTGTCCGCCACGACATAAAATAACATTGATGGAATTCTGTAAATATATAAAAAATTTAGGGAGCAGATTTGTGTCAGGAGCAGATTGGAACGCTAAGCATACAGCGTGGGGATGCAGGATAACTACGACAAGAGGACGTGTGTTCAAACAAGCACTTGAAAGTCACAATGTCAACTATATATCAACAGGGGAACCAACTTATTGGCCAACCGATAATCGTAAGATACCGGATCTTTTAGATTTCTTCATTACAAAAGGAACCGCTAGTTATTATACAAATATAAATTCTTCCTTCGATCTCTTTTCAGATCACTCTTCTATTATTTTAACCTTCGGTGATTCGGTTATATGCAGAGAGGAGCAAATACATTTATATAACCACAAAACAGACTGGGAATCATTTAGAGATCATTTGGATACAAAGTTAAACTTAAAAATTCCTTTAAAAAGCCCAACTGACGTCGAGAATGCCGTACGGTACCTAACAAACGAAATACAAATAGCAGCTACCTTAAGCACTCCTGTTCTTAAATGTAAAAAAAGTAATAAAAATTATCCAATATCAGTCCGGAAACTTGTCTTAGAAAAGAGAAAGCTTAGAAGAAGGTGGTTCCAATCGGGAAACCCTTCGGATAAAAAGTTGTTTAATAACAAAATAAAAGAATTAAAAAAACTTTTGGAAGAAATCAAAAATAAAACGCTCAATAATTATTTAACTAAACTATCACCCTTAGCAATTGATGATTATTCCTTGTGGAAGTGTACCAAAAATATTAGGCAACCGAATAAACATGTTCCTCCGATGAAACATGGTGACGGGTCATGGGCGAAAGATCATAAACAGAAGTCGAATTTATTTGCCGAGTACTTGGCAACCGTGTTTAAGCCAAACATACAGACAAACACGGACAGGGAAATACATGAATTTATAACCAGTCCATGTGGACCATCTTTAGCAATAAAATCAGCCTCTCCTCACGAGGTTGGGTGTCTGCTTAAAACGCTGAAAAAGAAGAAAAGCCCAGGTTTCGACTTAATAAGCGCTGAATTATTAAATAAACTTCCGCGGAAAGCTATAGTACTGCTCACTTCTATATGTAACGCAGTATTTCGCATACAATACTTTCCGGTACAATGGAAGTTTGCGCAAATCGTAATGATTCCGAAACCTGGTAAAGATCCCTACTCTGTAACGTCTTATCGTCCGATTTCCTTGTTGCCTGTTTTATCGAAGGTAATGGAAAAATTAATATTAAAAAGGTTACAGCCTTATATACAGTCAACTGATGTAATTCCGCAACATCAGTTTGGCTTTTTAAAACATCATTCCACGATTGATCAATTGCATAGGGTGGTTAGTGTAATTGAAAATAGTTTAGAAACTAAAAAAGTATGTACTGCGGTATTTCTCGACGTTCAACAGGCTTTTGATAAAGTCTGGCACGATGGTTTATTATACAAATTAAAATGTTTGTTCCCGAGTAACCTTTACCTGTTGCTAAAATCATACCTCGAAGATCGTCATTTTCAAGTACGTTACGAACATACCTACTCAGAAATACATCCAGTTTTAGCAGGCGTTCCTCAGGGTTTAGTGTTGGGCCCCACGCTGTACTTGTTATACACAGCAGATTTTCCTGCTACAGAGAATGTGCAGATGGCTACATTTGCGGACGACACGGCACTACTGTCATCACATGAAGATCCGAAGAAAGCTAGCAACAATCTACAAAATGCTCTTACGAAGGCTGAAACATGGTTTAAAAAATGGAAAATCGGGATAAACGAAAGCAAATCGGTGAATATCCATTTTACTAACCGAAAAGTTGAAGTCCCACCCGTTAAGATCAATAACATAGATCTTCCTGTACGAGCAACGGTCAGGTATTTAGGTTTGCACTTAGACAGCCGATTGACATGGAAACACCATATACAGGTTAAAAAGAAAGAATTAGATATCCGGGTTAAAAAAATGTACTGGCTGATAGGGAGAAACAGTGTACTGACAACGGACAACAAACGTCTAATATACACAACTATTTTGAAACCCATCTGGACATACGGGGTTCAACTTTGGGGTTGCGCTAAACCGTCAAACCTGAAGGTAATACAGACTTCCCAGAATAAGATCCTTCGGTTGATAACCAAGGCACCCTGGTATGTTACTAATCTAACCTTACATCGAGATTTGTGTATAGATTATGTGGCTGATGTCATCAAAGTTCACGCTAAAAGACACGCAGACAGACTCGATTCTCATCCGAACACTCTTGCTAGAGAATTGCTCGATATTACCGATAATGTAAGAAGACTGAAACGCCAGAAACCGCAGGACCTTGTTTAAGGTAGGGGTAATCGGGTAGGTGCCATTGGGTACTCCTCCCTTCATGTTTAAGTTCATTCACACGTATTACTAAATGTCCTTGATGGACAGCTCGTAATAGTGTATAAATATAAAAAAAAAAAAAAAAAAAAAAAAAAAAAAATGTAATAATCTTGTTTTCTTTTAAGATCGTCGAAAGATAAAAAATACAGAATGGAAAATACATATACCATATGCAGCAGCGGGTCCAGAAATACATTGGGGGAGGGGAGGGGGGGGATTAAATAGTTACGTAAAATCTTCTACGATAGGTAGTGGATATTTATGAAATACCTTCTTTCATGAAGAAAATCAAATTTTTTTTTAATAGAAATTCATAAAAATGCGTTTTAAAAATACGTGATTATTAAAATTTTCAATTTAAATTTAGTTTTATTTTCAGGGGAAAAATAAAACGAAATTATAAAATTCTAGCTAAAATGGTAGCTTCGAAATAGAATAATGTCCTTTGTCAATCTCCCTTATTTCACACTTTTAATTTCGCCGATCTCTGCTATCCTCCCCAAATATGTTTACTGTTCCTACACTCTCCAAGTTTCTTCCGCAATCTAGTTTTATTAATTCTCAATTTCCTTCGCATGCAACCGTGTTTACAGATGGTTCGACGAGGCTGGATGGTGTCGGTGGCTCTTTTATCTTCTTAGATTTTGACTTTTCAGAATCTTTTAGCTTGCCTCCTTTCTGTTCTACATTCATAAACGTATTAATGACTATCCTACGTTCCATTATTTTCATTTCCTCCAATCACCTTTCCTCAAAATTCTTCATTATATCTGACTCCATATTTGTTCTCCCCTTCCTGATCATTCTTGTGATTTTATCATACTCCGCATACGCTCACTTGTCCGCGTTCTTTCTTCCCTTCATTCCTTTTTATCTTCGGTAATGAAGCGGCGAACTCCTTGGCTCGGGTCGCTCTGGCTCTTCTCACTTTTTCTTCAAAAAAGTCCCATCGTCTAATCTCCTTCCGCTGTACAAAGGTTTTTATCTTAGCTTATGGTATCGAATATTTACGTTTCCTTTTTCTCTAACAATTGTTTTTTTTATCTGCCTGTTCAACCTAGTCTTCCTGCCAATCCGTGGTTCTCTTTGTTTCCTTCACTTCGTCGTTCTGTTGTTGCTTCCGTTATTCGTCTGCGTTATTACGCCATTCTCTATTATCTTCCTCCCGTTTTCGTTTTTCGTTGTTTGCCTCTCCACTCAAACGAAGAACATGTTTGCTGCGATGCAGACCATGTGTTCTTTGAGTGTTCATCTCTTTCTGTTGAGACTTCGTCTTCCTACTTTATATTGCGCCTCTTATGTTTTATCTTTTCCCTCTCCGCAGATTGTTCGTATTATTTGTTCCTTTTTCCTAACAACATCAGACCGTGACTCCTTCCTATTCTAATTGTTTCTAGGTAAAGATCCCCAGTCGACGAGTCCCCCCCCCCTTCCTTCCTAAAAAAAGAAGGATAGTATTTATTAGACTTTATTTTTGTTATTTGTTCTTGAGCAAGTAAAAATATATATATATATATATATATATATTTCTCATTGAACTATTTTCATTTACATTACAAAATAGAATTAAAAAAATAAATGAAAATGGCAAAAGATCGACGACAATTGTGTTTAAAATAGAATAAAAAAGGTATATTAATAGTTTTACTAGGAAATAGTAAATAAAATATTAATTATTAAATCCGTAAGCAAAATTCATATAAATCTTTTATAGCATAAATTAAGTTTCTCTGTTATAACAAATTTTTTCATAGAGGCTTTGGTTCTTTAGGGGAAGGATGTCCCCTATCCCCCCCGTGGATCCGCCACTGCTATATGACATGCAATAAAGAGTCTTTTAAAAAAACTTAAGTATTTTGTTATCAAAAAAAAAAGAGGTTAATTTCTTCTCCTAAAAAATTTAGTCTATAATTGGTATGGCGACCTAGGTAGATATAAACGAATTCTAAAGTGGCCGGCACGCAGTCCACGCACAGCAGTCACAAATCTACGGGTCAAATTAATGTGATAGAATCGAGGGATGGACGGAAGTGATGACCGTACAAATTAAAAATATTTTCACCAGAACCTAGATCGACCAATCCGAATTTTTCAACTTTATTTTTTATGGCCCGACTTTTGCCTTTTGGCTAGTTTTTCTCAACTTTATCTAGAAGGTCGAAAGATGGAATGAATGGAAACACTTAATACCTGACTCGGTCGCTTCGTCTGCAATTTAATTGACTCTCTGCTATTGATCCATGTATCACAATGGCCCCCGGGATTCAGTAAACGCTCCTAGTTATGAAATAGTATCAAAACACTTGTTTTTTTTCGATTTAATAAATAAACGAATTGCAGTAATATTTTAAGTTATTTCTTTGAAGAGACAAGAGAGAACTAAGGCTGTCCAATAGGAATTTCCGTTTGGACGTTTTCCACAAACTCAAATGTTTTCTCGATAGCAAGAAGCTTAGCTGGAAACCGGTAAATTTCTGCTCTGTACTATCTCTTATATAATAAATCCATCCTCGACACTTTCATTAAATCCGCGAAATTCCCGTAATTAGGTACTTTACAGATTATACAATTTTGCCAGGCAACTGATGCATGTTTCGGCTTTTAAAAGCGCGAGTATTATTGCCTAATTTGATAAATGATTTGAGCGAAAAATTATAATAAGAGCTGGGGGCTGTAATTGCAATGTCCACTTATTTATTTGGGCATTTTGTGGCGGACAAAATTTTTACAGATATTTCCAGTTAACTATACGTACGACATATATCAAATAATTCTTTCCAATATCTAAAAGAGTGATTTTAGTTTTCATCTGAAGGTGGTGGACAATAGAGCATGACGTTACTCGTAATCAATCTTAAACCATAATGCTGTAATGAATCTAACTACCTGAGCTGGGTCTTGGGAGCTGACCCATAACAAAATGGCTCCATAATATCTAATTTCGATCTAATAAAGCTTTTATATGTATTATTATTTTTATTATTCTTTTCCATACATACATACATACATATATATATATATATATATATATATATATATATATATATATATATATATATATATATATATATTGGGGGGGGGGGCGTCAACTAAGGACATTAACCCTCTGTGCAAGTGATTTCTTTTTAGAAGTTTTCAATATGCAACAGCGGATTTCAAGCCCGGTTCTACCCTAACCAACTACGTCACGGTAGCTGGCTAAAACTTTTATATAACTGACTTAAGGTGATCACCTACGTAAGACAAATTACTAATGAACTTTAAGGGAGGACCGTACGCATTTAATTTGTAATTTATTAAAATAATTATGAAGCTACTGATATATATGAAAACACGTGTATAATTAAATGCTGTGTGCCTTTACTTGAGTGTGTCTACTATGTATTGTGAGCTAGATGGGTTATGCCTGAAAACGTTTCTCTGAAAGAAGTTGTTTTAATTTATTAAAGTAAATTATTTTGTACTTATTTTCTCGTTTGTTATGTTAGGTAATTATTTATTTTATATTTATTTTCTTTTATGGCGTTAGGTAGATTAAGATTATATGAAAAAATTATTAAAAATTCAAGATCAAATAAAAAATGAAAACAAGAATCTCAGAACCCGTTATAAGGGAAATGATTCAACGGATAAACAATGAACATTCATATTATTAATATTTGGCGATATTTGCTTTATTTCCTGAGACTAATTTTAAGCGACTGTGGAGCCATAACGATTTTACGGCTGCATTCGACGCTGATTTTTGCCCCTTCTGTCGCGGGTTTATCGATGTTCCATGAACTCTACGGACCAGAGTTCTTTCCATCAATTTTCTGCACGATTTAAATCAGGCGATCGGGGGGCTGCTGGTGGATGCAATGGCAATTATATAATAATCATTCTTGAGTAATTCCAGCTTTACGCTTTTAAGATGGTTATTCCGATAGAATTTAAAATTACCTACAACAGTATTAGTGTACATTTGTCTTTAAAATATGTAAATACGTTTCAGCAGTCAGGCTTCCATCTGTAAACACTAATTCTACGACACGCCATGAGCACGCAAACCGTAAGACTACTGTCACCATCTGTTACACAGTTGGTTTCAAATTGGATACTTTAAATTCTGTATTCTTCTATTATAAAACTCTTATCAGCATAACGTCGTTCCAACACTTACTTTCAGTGAATAGTCCCGAGCGAGCCGTAAACGTTCCTTGCGATATTCACATTACTAACAAATGGTTTCTTTCGTAGAACATGTTCATAGGCCTATGTGTAGGACTCTGCGTACAGTTGTACAGGAAAATTCTTTACTAAACTATTGCGCGGCTCCTTGAATTAACTTCAAGCCACTTAAACTTCGGACTTTTCTTCTCGATTTTTCTAATTATGAAATTCGTTGAAAGTTTTCATGCTGTAAAGCATCTCTATTATCTGTTTTTATATTTGGCCAGGATATGCTTCCTTTTCATGTTCAGTGTATATCGCGTATATACGCAACGCGCACCTTGTTCGTAATTAACAAATTCGAATCTTTTCACACCACGTACATATATACATTTTCCCATTATAGTGCAATACGCTCTCGAATTTTTACAGAGTTCATCGTGCAGAATAAAGACACTGAATGGCACGATTTCGCGTTATCGCGTTGATAGGTGCTGTCGGTGATGCGTTACGCACCGGGAATTCCCCATCGCGGCCTATAACTCCACCTGTGACTCATACACAAAGAGCCGCGTACATATCGCGAATTTGTCCGGATGTGTTTCAGAGGCGAATTTTCGAATATTTTGTGGATTTTTTTTTGTTCTTCGAGGAATTCAACCGTTTGCGTTTGGTCGTTTTTATTTATTCTTTTGTGAATAGTATCTTCTTGTAGTTTTTCTTTTCCCCCCAATTTCACCATTTATTATAGAATACAATTAGAAAGAAAGAAATGTTTTTACCATTCCGTATTTTTTTTGAGTCACTGTATGTTTTTTGAGCATTTTTTTTCACGAATAATAACTTTGGATTCTTCAAAAAAAAAAAAAAAAAAAAAACAAAACAGCAGAGTCTATCCCATACATGTGTGAACGAGTTATTCAGAGTTTTCATCTTGGTTCATTGTTGTGTCGTTTTCCATATAGACCACCAACCGTTTCTTCGGATCTGCGATAAGCGAAACACTTTCAATTAGTAGCGCTCCAACTTATTTCCTTACAACGTCGGCGACAAATTACCCGCGGCTTGGAGGGGATTTATTTTCGCCATAATACCAACTGCTAGAATGTAAAACCGGAGCTAATTTTTTTTCTTTTTTTCTTTTTGGTCCATTCATAGGTGTAATGAACTAACTAATAACTTGATGTATATACATAGATTTATTAATTATTATTTGATCGTCAGGCCCGGACTAGTGTGAAAATTTCGTACAGAGATTTAGCTATATAAATCATAACTTAAAAAAAGGCATGACCGATAAAACTGATTCTTTTATGACAGCTACAAAAGATTATTATTTGGGGGTCCAGGGAGTTTCCCTGTGCCGAGTTCTGAATGATCGAATTACGTTTTTATCCAAATATATACATACAATGTACACGATAATCATTGACATTTCTAAGTTCTGAATTGTCTGAATATTATTTAGCGGTGATAATTGCCAGAATTAAGAGAATTTACACTACAAGAGATAATTTAATACTACTTACAACCTCCGGTAATACCGGTTAAGTAGTCCTGACGCTGTTGCTTAGATTAACAACTCGTGGAACTTGCGATAGCGGTGTATAAGCAGCGGTTACCCTAATCTATGCAACTTAGACACAACGGAATAATCGTTTTTGCCCTGTGACTTACAGAAGTCGGAAAGATATTATTGCCGTCGCAAAAGTTGAATCGTTTAGATGTATGAACTCGCTTTAATGATATGCCCACACTATGTCGATTCAGTGAAAATTTTATTATATTAGAAAAAGATCAATATTATTATGTATATATGTATATATGTATATATGTATATATACATGTATATATCGAACTATGTTCTTTTTTTTATTTTTTAATTGTTCTGCACTCTTGCATCGTAATAATAATATGTTAACGAATTTTACATTTCAAAAAAGAACAACCGAGTCGTTTTTTTCCCGTCTTGAACGACTCCGGTGCCTGAAGTTTAAACATTTACCCTTCACATCACGACTGTTAGGCCGAAGAAGTCGAGTCAAAATGGCTTCCTAGATGTATGTATCATCAGACTTAGTCATATCTGACATAATGTCGCCAGAGTGTTGAACATTACAATGTGACAGACTCGCCTACTTTCGAATAAGTACGTTAATTTCCCCTTTTAATACATTTACATTAATAATGCGATATTGGCCGTTCAGCGAAAGCGAAATACGCAAAAGCGCTTTAAATTTACGATTTTATACAACGCGAGCGGTAAGAGATGTTCGTGAATCATTTTAATGAACTATTCATTTTTGTATGAATTTTGATATAGAAATTTATGTATTAGCTGTTACTCACGGCTTCGTCCGTGTATTAATATCCGTTTAAATCTGTGCTTGGACATTCATAAAAAAAATGTTTGTTTTATCTGGAATTATATTTATGTAAAGATTCTTTCTCACCTTTTTGGGTGAAAGATGTTTATCACCGTCCAACAAAAAATGGTTTTCACGTTTCATGTTTAGTTGAAGATTAGCGATCTTTCTATAGAACTTGTCTGTCGTAATCTGACAAGAAGTCTCAACTAAACAGCATTATCATTTTGAAGAGACCAAGTTATATTCACACGGTTATCTCCCATGATTACACATTTAAGAAAACATCTTCTTCACTCATATCTTCCGACCTCTTCGTCTATGGAGCATTTTATTAAAATTAATTTATTATCATAAAATCAAAATAACAGTAGTTGAGTAAAGATTTCAAATTTGAGTATAAACAACACCCCCCCCCCCCCGGTTGCAAATATTAAAAATACCCTGTTGCATTCTCTGTAAAAAATAATAGAGAACATTACTTTCTTTTTTTAACTCTCCGCAATGAGGACGGCTAAGCTAGGGGTGAGACTTCCATGTTCAGATCGTAACATGTTGAGGTTTGATGATTTCGATAACACAAATAGTGAAGTAACAGGACGCGGTGTATTTACTTTCACCAGAAATTAATAAAACGCCATTTAGAATTTATCATGGTAATCGTTTTATTTAAACATTTACGTTTAATTTTTAATTACCATGGTAATCACACTTTATTTAAAATTGTATGAAAATGAATATTTCTTTTTTATTCGTGTCATACATTTCTGTACCGCTGGTCGCATCTCATCTACTTAAAAGCTCATATTTTCTGTAGGAGGAGGAGTAGAAAACTCAGCTATACGTTAAAACTTTCGTTTAGACAACACGAATATACCCTGAAAATTTTGGCATGATCTGTCCAGCGGTGCAGGAATGCGTACAGGACAAACACACATACGAGCAAACATTCATTTTCCTATGTGTACAGATTAGAATTATTTTTCATATTATACGAACTCTATATTACACGGGACGTTGTTTAATTGCTCATTAATAATCTGTCGCGGTACAATTGTACTTTCACTGGAAATGTGGACAGCCAGTAGGTGTGGACGTTTTAACTTGGCTTCAACCGTCAAAAGTAACTTTATGCGCATTCCACCGAACTATTAAACTGCCGACCGAATTGATCGCTCTGCTCGATAGATGAAGTAACAACAATGCGCTTTGCCACTTTCATTTAATTTCGGTCTTAACTGATTAAATCAAACTGCCTATTATTCCAACGGCCCAATTATATATACTTCTTTCTTTTATCTGGGGAGCTGATGATATCAGCCGGAGTAGTAATTCGCTGAGTGTGCTGTGCATAATGCTGGATTCGGCTGCCGGCCTGATTTTCTGTCTTCAAGTCAGAAGATGGAATCTGGGAACATTTCTGATTGAAGTAAAAACTGGCTGAAAAAAATACAATAGCGAAGAAACCTTTTCTCCATAGTCTTGTTCTTATTGAGCGAACGTTTTAATCCAGCTAGCCGCAACATGCTTGTTAGAATACGATATGGCGTTGACGTTGGCCCCTAATGCTTTTTTAGGAAAACGCTGGATAGCACCTTTTACCGTGACCTCCCATTATTCTATCTTTCAATGATCCTATCACACATTCAACTTAACTCTAAGGTATCACACCTTTGCCAAACGAAGATCGCTAAGTTTCGATCGGCTGCGTTCAATCTTCCTTCTCTCTCAAGTTCAATATGCAATATTCGATTATTTAATACAATTTTGTTTTCCGATCAATTTTCTCTGTACTTTTTTTGTTTTTTATAATTCTCTTCAGTTTATTTTAATGACTTATCGCGTTTTGACATTTAAATTTTATAAATTTTGCATTTCTTCTTTGCGATTCGTTGTTCCTTCGCCTCTTTTCCCGACTGTTGTTGTAACTTTTAAATATCACTTTTTTACAGATTACAATTTTTCTTTCATTTCGACCACTATGCAAAAAAAAAAAAAAAAAAAAAAAAATCGAAAAGAAAGAAAACATAATGCGTTAAATAAAATTTGTGTTATAAAGCTGCAAAGCCAAAAATCGTTGACGACGTATTTTCTTTATTAGATTATAGGATAACTATGAAATTCCAAAAATTAAGAATTATGGGACCTAAAAAAAAAATGTTAAAATCAGACAGAAAATAATTTCAAAAATTCCACTACCGGTTTTATATTACATGTTTAATTTTCTTTTTATTGTCCGTAAAATACTGCAAAAATAGAAAAATTAAGATTTTTTTAAATTTAGGGACTCTCGTTTGAGATCATATAAACGTTTAAAACGGTAAGACTGAAAATTAAAAAAATTTACAGCTCCCTTTCAGAGCCTTAGCAGTTATGACCACAAATCCTAATGTAATAAATTAGAAAAAAGTACGAACACGATGTTGGAAAGAAAAAAAACACTTCTTTTACATTTGCTAGTACATTATTTGGGGGATGATGGGAGTCTAAAGCCTATTTTATAGTAACTTGACGGTTGTTTTTTGTTTTTTTCCTACCTACATATTTCCGTTATTATAACAATATAGCAAAAGAACAAAATGTTGAAAGTGGCCACATGGTTTAGATGCCTAGGCGATAAAAAAAAAAAAAAACCCCTAGCAAACACCTAAATTATAAAATTTAAGAGTATAAATCCAATGACTTAAAATATCATTGCTTGCATTCTAAAAAGAAAACAAGTTTTTGACTATTACAATGTTAATTTAATGAAATATATATTTTCAATACTTCAAAAAGGATTTTCATTCCTCTCTCATATGTTACCGCGTGCTGGCGGTTTTAGGTTTTGAGATATTCGAATTTCGCAATTAACGTGTTTGAATCCTTTTTTCTTTTTTTTTTAATATAAATGCGAACGCTGTTTTAAAAATTCACAAATGAACGTAATTAAAAATCCGACAAGCCCAGTCCATTAATATATATGATAAAGCATTTCGGAAATTACTGTCAGCAATTTCAGAACAGACGACATCAGCTGGTAGTTTTATTAAATTAATAAACGCTAAAATAAATAAATGAGTGTATAATGTTATCAAATAGCGCTTAAAACGTAATGAAAAAAAGATGATTGTCATCGCCAGCTGAAAAATTAACGAGGAAAATTATCTTTACACGACGGACTTTATTATTATTATTATTTAATTAAGCTTAAAAATTGTTGTAAACTTTCTACTGTGCTTTCGTATTAAACGGAGGAGGAAATTATTTTGTTTTCGTGCAGGTGGAGAAATTTTATGGATTCTTGTATTTGTTAATTTTTTGTCGTATTGAATTCGGAATTTATTAGATAAATAATTAACGGAGTTTAACGCTAATGTTTTCATTAAGATATAGCTCCTGAAATGGTGATAATTATAATTTTGTAATACGAAACAAAACACGCGTTATTATTTTGTATAATTAATTACGGTTCTTCTTTTTCACCGAGCACATACATATATCTCAGCATATCCGTGTGTACACGTGTTGATAGTGTAGGACGCTGTTGTGGGGATTTCGAGGATTCAATAATTTACGCTTCCGTGCAATTTCCCAGAAATCCTCAATTAATTTGACCGACGCAATATTCAACAGCAACGATGGTACAACGGCTCTTAGGTTTGCGCGGGTCCTGTCGAAATGATTAAAATAACCGCTAATACCATTAGAGAGTCTCAAGTTTAGCAGACATTTCCGGTCCTCCGTAATCCCTACGGTTTAATTAATTCGAACCTGCGAACCTCTGAACCTCCGTAGTATCTCTGAATCTCTTTTTGCCGAAATCTGGTCATCTCTTTTCCTAATATTTTCCGCCGTTCCGCTCGGTAACCCTTCTGTTCGTCTTGCTACACAATTTTTGACCGCTTTTACGGCACACCCCGACGTGTTCGCGTAATATCAGACATAATTCAACCCCAACGAATTTCAGTACGCTCGTATTTTTTTCTTCACCCAAATTACCATTCTTCTCGCACCTGCGTTTACCGGCCGGTATATTTAGAATACATTCCGGACACGGTGGATTTCCCAAAGTTAACTGAATTGCTTCCGGATACACTTTTTTCATCCGTTCGCTAATAAAACAGAGATTGCGTCAGTGTGTATACATTTGGCTGTTTCGATTTTGCCGCTATATTGTTTAGGTTGTTGTTTTTCTTTTAAAAATATTTTCTGCTTTTACAGAAACAATACACCTAAAAGCGTATTTTAAATTGTTTGCAATAAAGCTATACACATCTCTAAGTAGTATTTTTGAGTCTTCTTAAATTCGATACGGAAACACTAGAGCGACACATTCTAATTTCGTATATATCAACGACGCTGATGACATTTCGCGACTTTCGGTAAACGTTCCATCGAAAGTTCTGCTTGAACAGCTGCGCACAATTTGTCAATGGTGTCATTTTTTATTTTCCATCTCGCTAGGAGCTCATTACAGCGTTCGTGTTCAGTGTGGATGCGATTCAGTAGCACCCACTCTTTACGGATTAAGTGTGTGGAACCTGTTTACTGTAGCGTCCGGGAAATTAATTCCCGTTCATCTGGGGACTTGATCGTTATTACGGCCACTTCATTTAAGCCATTGAAGTACTCGGTAAAAAGGTTCTCTACAGTTATGCAGAGGAGAGGTTTCTGGGGTTAGTAGCAGTTTTTCTGAATACTTGGATAAATGTTGCTAAGTACCGGGAGCCAGGCGCTAGGCGTTGGGATAATTGCTTCTGCAATAAGTCCCATATTAGGTATCGAATTTGTTTTTGTTTTTGTTTTTGATATGACATATGGGTGCGCACCGTATTCTACTATGGAATAGACAAGAGCCGGTGGTACTGTTTTAAGTGTTGACGTCGAAACTTGCGACGATGTACCGACTAGCTTCTGGATGATATTACTTCTAGACTTTACTTTTGCCGTTGTGTTTTCTAGTTGCGTACGGAACGTCAGTAATTTCCTATCTCCAGGTACATTTCAAGGAACTGGAGAAAAGGTTCGCATTTAAGCGTTGTTACAGCATATGTTTGCTTATTGGCTAACCGCGTTGTTAGGTGAAAGCTCAATGTAATCGTTTTGAATCTGTTGAGATGCATACGTCATTGGTGATTAAGTTCGTTAAGGTGTTCGCTAAGTCAGTTGTATCTTTGTTTTGCCTTTCTAGCGTAGGTCATCGGTACAAAAGTACGTTAGACTCAGCGAGAAGAGCGTGTGATAGGGAACGATTTTGCGACATCGAGACGCAAGCAAAGACCGGAGTGCTGGATTCGACCGAGCTTGACAAGCTGAGTGCTGGAAGCATAGAAATCAGCAGTAATCCGACCGGACAATATATTTAAAAGGCATAATACAATCTAATGGCTGATCGGCTGACAAAGCTGTCAAAATGTTTATACATTTGAGAGCAGAAGAACATAGAAATTTGATCTATAAGAAGCAGACGACTTATATTCCGAGGAAGCAAAAAACATTGACCGAGACAATAGGACAGTTATTGGAACGCAAATTAAAAGTTGATTTTACGTACGGTAGGTAAAGATCATGCGCACACAGATTTTGAAAGTGATGATAAATGTATTTTCTAACATAGATAAAGACTGAGGCGGCATCTTGTTATGGTGGGGAGGCTTGCGTGTTTCTAAAAAGTTAAGAACTATGTTGACGGTAGTGTTCATCTAGGAGAAGGAACGCCGGAAAGGTTTTAATAAAGAAGTTGGACAAAATGTGTCCGATAAATCCGAAAGCGCCTGTCGTTCAAATTAGGAGCGGCGTTCTCTGGTCCCCGGAGCGGCTGGATTTAATGCAGCGGTCAAGAAGACAAATTTGACACTGCGCATCATATTTACAGGCGAAGTCGTCTTAGCTGTATCATCTCGGCCCGTCACCGAAAGAAGAAGAGCCTCGCCGTAATATATATTTATCCCGCGTAAGTTTACACGGCTATTCTCATTTACGAAATTCCACGTTGCTGTTTCAATTAGCAGCCCTGCAATTCCAGAGTCCCTCCACACATAACACATGCAACTGGCTCAAAGAGAACATCTATGAAGTTCAAAATATGTACAGTTGGAATGTAAGATCGGCAAAACCTTAACAGAGGTAAACTGACAATGTAAAAACCACTAACGAAAAAAAAAAAAAAAAACAGCTGCAGTAATCACCGACGGTTACTTGAGAGCAAATGGCCATTTTATCTGTAGTCGTGAAAATATAGTAATTGCGTCATCGAACGATCAAAAGTCTAAGAATGGGGTAGCTTTCCATCGAAAAATTAATCTTTCTGCAGTTACGAAACAATAAGTAATAGGATAGATTCAAGAAAAATCAATAAAGACAAATATCATTAGAGTATGTGCAACAACCGTGATGTTGTTTTAGAAGAATAAATTAACAACTTCTATGAGATATTGAAACGACGTAATTACCGAAAATTTGAGTGCCAAAATGGGCAATTTTTCCATTCGGTACTGAAAAGACATGGTATCGGAAGTGTGGAAAAATGCCGCGGTGAAAAATTAATAGACTTTTGTACAGAAAATTGGAAGGAAAAAGAAGGCAAGAGAAACCTATAGGAGACCGATGATGTTTATTGATCAAGTTAAGAAATGGCTGAATTGTGTACAAGTGACCAGAAAGGCCGAGGACCCGGATAAAATGGAGAAAAAATCTATGTAAGTTTCGATGAACCACGAAGTTCGGTAACAAACAAGGGAAGAAGAAAGAATTTTACCACTTTGGACATTAACAAATTGCAAAAGTGCGGATTATTTATATGTTTAATTTGTAGCATTGGAGCCGTTGCCTCACCAACTGCATTGCGTGGTAGCTTTTTTAAGTAGAAAGTTAACATTTTCATGATGGTTGAATCTCTTTCTTGGAAAAGAACGAAGTTCCTGACACATGGATCTGGTTTAGACGATTTAAATATAATTTTTCTTTCATTTATAACATTGGAAATATTAAATTAAAAATAGATTTTACTGATTCGATACATCTCTCGCTCAGTCCAGAACAGAAATTTACGCAACAAAATCGTAAATACGAGGATACCAGACACCGTGCACCCGTCCAACAACTGGTCTCCGAGGTGTTACAGACAATTTTATTTTAAAATTTTTTATATATATATATATTACATGTGTTTGTGTGCGTATGTGAATTTGATCCTTTTCGTCAGGGATATTCCCCCGGTTGATGATAGTTTTGTATAATTCTTGTAGAGGAGTTGATTTTAATTGACTATGTTTCGTAAAATGAAGGAAATACTATTTGATTACATAAAAAGGATTTTCATGTTTCTATGCAAAAAGGACCCAATTTCATTAATATTTTTGCGCCGGAAGTAAATGAAAAACAAAATAACGTTTTTTTTTTTATATTTGAGTAATAACATACATGTTTATGTACATTTTCTGTGTTATCACTTTATTAAATGTTTTATAAAAACATGTATTACAGAAAATTGTATTTTAAAAAATATTAAAAAGAGCTGACATGTTCCAGAGTTACGTACTCCATAATCATTGTTAATGCCATGATTCCATAGTACGTAACTCCGAAACATGTCGGCTATTTATAATATTTATTAAAATACAATTTTCTGTAATACATGTTTTTATAAGATTTTTAATAAAATAACGTTTTTCTGTTATGAAAATTCTAATAGAAATTGCCGCGCAAGCGGTAAATTTATTTTTTTTGTTCAAAGAACCGCGTAGTCAGTTGCAATTTACTACATACTAGAATAATTATCCAGGGCGGTGATCAGGTGCCTCCATAGCGAGATTTGAAGAATCGAGCTTTTTAAAAATTCAATTTTAAAGTCAGCTAAAAGAAGCAGGCTGTCTAATGGTTTTTGCAACAATCAATTAGACTTTTTAAAGGATTTAAGTTTAAATATGGCGCAACTTGAAACATTTGATGGATATTTATTTATCCGATAACAATAACCGCTATATGAATTATCTAGACAACAAATTCTTAATCACATTCGATTTTGTTCGAATAAAATTCTAGTCGACAATTTTATTTATCACTTTTAGTTCATTTCTTTAACAATTTCGATACAGATTGTTAAAAATTACGCGAAAAAGTCTGTAAATATTGCGTTAGATTTTATCTTTTGCTTTTGAGGGCTGAAAATGATTAAATGAAAAATTTTACATGCAGCTCGGAAAATGGGAGGAAGACGTTGAAATGGTGAAATCATTAAGAAAGTTAAAAGTCGGAGGAGACTGTTTACGTCATGTCGCATCATCGTATAATGGCGTGTACTCGGAAGATAATTTCGCGAGTTTCTCGTTAAAAGTTTTTACTTTTTCCGTTAAATTACATACTCGACATACACGGTTAATTAAAAGAGTTGCACAAGTTCTTGCCCCGCAGAGCGTGCGCTGGCCATCATCCGCACCATTCGTCCATCTCGCTCTCTTTTGCGGGCTAATAGGGCAATGTAGCGCGCGTTAAAGAGTTTTGCAAATTTAATATCATCCGGCGGCGAAAGGCGGCGAGGCCGAAACGAAAAATGTCCCGGATGAAAATTTATGGATGTGCTCGGGCTGTTTAAGAGTTTTCTCTTAATCTTCGCCATATTGCCAGCCGGTGTTCATTCCGGAAAAGTGTACGCTGACGCTGCTACGTGTTAAACTGCGTCCGTGGCCTACCTAGGCTGCCGGTGCGATAGATATTTAAATGGCGCGCTAGTTCGCTTGGCAACGCATTACTCGGAAAACAGTTCAAATGGAAAATTTAACATTCTTTAACAGGAATTTTCTCACATTCGCGCGTTCCGACGCCACGTTCAGCGAACGACTGCCGGAGGCTCGACACATTTGTTTTGCTAGACGCTATCTAAATCGCCCTCTAAATAACACTCGTATTAACACTTAAATTTATCACCTAGCCCATTCCATTTCCTATCGCGTCCGCCTGCGTGGACGCGATCCAGTTATCGTTCGATAAGCTCATGCCCCATCTTTTGCCTTAGGTTCTACGGCTGCTAAGCCGACTTTCTCTCTCCAGCTTAGTCTCCATTAATACACATATATGTGCACGTGTACATATTTGTCTGCGTTAACAAGCCGATGTCACAGAGAGCTGCTGTCGACGGACTGCTCTTCCGGTTCACATTGGCGATTTGTTCTTCCGATTTCCGTTTGTTGCTTAAATGGAACATAGAGAGGTAACCCCGACTGGGAATCGTGAATTGGTTGAAAGTTCCCCCCCCCCCACTAATTCATTTTTGTTTTCTGTTTTCATTCGCTAATAACTTCTTCTTTGCCGTAATTGAAAGTTACATATCTCCCGCGAAGTGTATTCAAACACATATCTGAGCTTATAAAATCGTGGCACAACAGAAATATGTTCTTACTAATTCGCAAAATTTGCTTAAGACTAGAAAAGTGTTACAAATTAGATACTTCTGATACTAAATTTAGTTCGCGCTATCTCTAGCATATAAAGGGAAAATGGAACTTTACCTGCCTCTTCTATTCTAATTTTATCATAATGTAAAAAAAAAAGTAACCGAAATTACCGAATATTTTTGATGACCATCGTTATTTTAAATATGCAAAATAACACTTGGATTTGTGATAGGCTACAACGCAATATATGTAATATACATATATATATATATATATATATATATATATATATATATATATAACTCGGCCATTTTGGCCTCGCAAGGGGCTGTGCCCCTTGACCCCTCTTGCTTTCATTTCTGTCTCTTTCTCTTCTATACTTTGTATAAAATGATCAAAATTTACAACGTAATTCTTACTGGCATCAATATAAAAAAAAAAAAATAACATAACCACAAAAGTCTTATTCTAACATTTAACTTTCATTATGTAAAATTAAGACATTTTTTCGTTACATTTTTCGTTACATTTTTCGTTACATTTTTCGTTACATATTTCATTACATAAAATTGTGACATTTTTTAAATAACAATAACAAAAATTCTATAAAATATAACAAACGTTACATAAAATTGGGACATTTTGCGTTACATAAAACTGGGACATTTTTTCGAATGGGGGGTAGCCTAAGAATTACGTTGTAATTAATATATATCGTGTAGTAACTAAACGCGCTCTCATCATCGGTCTGAGCGTTGTGAAATTGTGGATCGCTGGTCCTTTTAGTTTTGTCCGCCATGGCGTCTCTTTCTTTCGCGAGTGTTGCAACCTGCTGGAGCGACGTAGTTCCAGTTTATTGTTTCATCCTGTCGGTATGTCTGGTTTCTGTCTTTCCTCTGGTCCTTTTGCGCCTTCTACTATCCGCCTTCAAGAATTACTTTTTCCATTCCAGCCGTATTACGTGTCCGAAGTATTTTGCTATGCGCTGTATTATATCTCGTAAGCGTATATCCAATCCGATATCGTTCAATACAGAGAGATTAGTTCGTTTTTCTGTTCATGAGACCCGTAACGTTCGTTGCTAGCGGAATATCTCAAAAGCATCAAGTTACCGCATATCACAACTGTTTTTAATGTCCCCAGCATTCCGCGGAATATAGAAAAACGGAGAAAACTGAAGTATTCATCAGTCACACTTTCGTGCTCAGTGAGATGTCTCATGACTTTTCCATATCTTTTGTAATTGGTCCAGCACCAATTTGACTGTTGATGTTTTTAATTTCATCCGTAGATCCACCGTAAAGATCCCCCAGATATACAAACCGCTTGTGTAGTGTCCAGTTTTTGTATATGTTACGCCGGCTGCAGTTATTCTTGTCGATAATCATAATCTTCGTCTTCTCCCGCGGTTTAACACCAATCCCGCTTGTTTATTTATATTCTTAAGCTTTTGTAGCAGGGTGAAAAATGTTTGTTTCGATGAGGCGATTATTGTTCTATCATCAGCGTATCGCAGATTATTAATAATTTTTCCGTCTATTTTTACCCCATCTTCCCATTTATCGAATACTTCCCTTGGTATCTATTCACGGTATATATTAAACATAATGGGACTCAGAATGCATCCTTGGCGAACGCCTTTTTTTTTTATTGTACAGGTAATATTACCATAAACAACAGTGATCTTAATTTAAATTTAATATTAAATTAGTTTCTCCAATTCGGAGATACTAAATTGAGATGGAAGAACTCCGTCGGTTGAATTGTTATCTCTGCTTAAGTCTATTCGACTCTTCTGCTCTTATCATTTAGTGTCGATCTGCAACGGAAGATATGCTTGTCTTGTCCTTTCAGTGGTTAACTTATTTTTCAAATACGTTACCGCGAAACTGATTAACGTTTCCGAAATTTTTATTTGTCGAGGTAAATTTTTATTTCAATTTGCAAATTGCAACCGCCATTGATGCTAGTCAGCGAATTTTCGGACAGCTCCTCGCACAGAGCACTTAGCAGATGTAATCAGTAGAAACCGGATTTATTATACTAATCGTCGTTGTAATTTTTACATTTCAATCTATCTTTTTAAGGGTACTTTTTCAACGGCCGGATGATAAAGAAAAATCGCTGTCGGTTCTGTAATGGAAAATGTAACATCTAATTGCTTGACTGTATAGTAAATTGAATGATAATATTAATAAAAAAAGTAAACAAGGAGAAATAATGAAACGAAGTGTATACGCGCCTATTTCGAAACCGTGATGATAACCCCCGTACGTAGTAAATTAAAAAAGGTAAACGCCGAGCGTCACAATATATAAATGTAAATACAATGGAAATATCGGTTTGAATAATAACCCCGGTTTGTTTTTGCGTACGATATCAAGTAAAATATCAATCCTTCACTGATTAAACAAATAATTGTTCACCAGCTACGCGTAGTATTTTTTAATTAATAAAAGTCTTAACACGAACGCAATTTTTTTTTTTTTATACACGAAAGTACGACCATAAAAAAAGTAAAACCATGAAAAAGAAGAAAAGAACCGCTGGTGAAATTTTTCACCTTAACTTTAAAGAAATTTGTAATTTTCGATTTTTTATTATAGTACCTGTTTTCAATATTTTTTTTGTTATTTGCTTATATCAAGTTTTCATCGGTTTCATTAAGTTTATAATTATAACATGTAATATGTTAATTGTGGACAACAATGTGTTTGTTCCATTTTGTGCAAATTTTACTTTTTTTTTTAATGTATCAGCGAAAATTTTCCAGAGTCTCCATTGACAAATCCACTGCCAATAACGTACTTCTAATGTCTACGAAATACCGTTTTAAATTTTGCTTAGACTCATGTCGTTCCTCATTTTCTAATTAAATTTTTCTTTCGTCTATTTAACTCGTTCTTCCATCTTGTCCTTGGTTTCATAACTTCCCCTCTTTGCAAAGCTACCGTATTTCTTCCTTATGTCGATTGCGTTTTTTCATCTCGCTATCGAACTTACACACGGATTTTCTCTGCGTATACCCATGATGATGATGATAGCCTTCTATAATTCTTATAAAAGAATCGGTTTTAATTGACCGTATCATTTTCAAATGTTACATAGGTGAAACTCTCTACTCGTTCCAAAAACGGTACATAATTATTACTTTTTGCGCTAAAAATAACATAGTCATTTAATGAGAATGGTCACAAGCCAATGATTTGTTTTCGAGAAGATATTTAATAAGAAATCATTGTTTCATTAAAGACAATTAATGGACAATTTATGTACTTTATTAAGCAACTGAAACGTAATAGAGTTTCGTCTATTTTTCTTTCTTTTTTCATCTTTTTATTTTATTTCATTTTTTATTTATTTATTTCATTTTTTATTTATTTATTTTTTATTTATTTATTTTTAAAATTTTTTTTGCTTTCCTCCGCTAAATCTATCACAAATAGTTGTAGTGGTTTTTTTAACTTTCACTGTTGATGCGTTTCTGATTCCGTAATTCCGCAAATATGTTTTCTTACTTCTTTTTCTACTACGTAAAACTTTTTTCTTTTATACGTTAAGTTTTTTTTTTTTTTTTTTTTTTCATCCTATATCGGTCCACTGCTGGACGTAGGCTTTCCCTAATTTCCATTCATTTCGATCTTGAGCTTTTTGTATCCAGTTATTTCCGGGCTACTCCAGCTATGCCGTCGTAGCGGTCTACCAATGTTTCTTTTCATATCAATCGGCCACTATTCCAACACCCGTTTTGTCCGTTATCGGTTATCCTTACTTCGGGCTATGTGCCCAACGCCTCTTCAATTTACCAAATTTCGTTCCACCACATTGCAGACTCGGGTTTTCTTTCTTATTTCGTTTCCGGTCAGACTGCTTTATATTTAATATCGATGTTTCTTATGCTGTTCTCATTTTTGTCTTTGTAGTATTAAGTTTTGGCCATGGTTTTATTCACTTGCGCTGAATGTTGATAAATTAAGATAATTGATTTTCTGTTTATATCGTAATTTCGCTAGTTCATTTTTCTGTCGACTGTCATTTCACCAGAGTGAATTTTAATGATGAGGCCATACCTAAACGTTTAGAACTATTCAACGAAAAGTGCTTCGACAGACATCGTTGGAAATCATCATCGCGATTAGCGAACGAAGCTAGTAATTGGAAACGTTTCCCCCCGGCCTATTATATAAAACGTGAAATACGTTTATTTTAATTTTTTCACATTTACGCTTTAAAATTCTGTGATTTCCTTTTACTCGTGTTTCTCTTTTTCTTACCCTTTCAAAGATTTCTTTCTTATGCTCTTTTTACGAACTTTTTAATATTTTTATTTTTGTTTCGTCGTGTTGATTTACTTTTCGAATCCTTTTCATCTATTAAATTTAAAAAAATAAACTTAATTTTTCATTTTCTTTTAATTTTAACATCTTTAATTAGAAAAAAAAGAAAAAAAAAACAAAGGAAAAAGATCATCGTATTTCTTAACTTCGTTAAGTTTAATAGATATGAAAGGAAATCAAAAAGTAAATAAATACAAAATATGTAAAGAATAAAATTATTCAAAAAATGTAATAATTTCAGCGCCGCGATGGTTTTTCGTGTGTAGGTATTATGAAATATTTTATTATCAATACTGCCCCCGGTATTCATTTATTCAAAAAGAGAAACAAAAACGGATCCAAGTTATTTAGAGTTTTATACGGCAACGCCGACGATTGCGTATTAAAAACTATGATGTTTTTACCTTCTTTTGTATAATTTTACAATTTTATTGTTACAAAGTCGTCGACACAGAATTTTTCGTTTACGTTTAAAATCGAAACTGACTCTGGCGTTTCCATTCCGACTTAGAAAATTTAATTTCCTTTTTTTCCACGGAAAAACAGATGGTTCTGTTTCGGTGAAAAAAATGTCGGCACCTTTTTAAGGGAGACAAAAGCTCGCCGTTTCGAATTGCGAAAATCATCGAAGAATAAAAGTTAAATTGTGTGACGTTTGTTTACATTCTTTGTCTCGGTTTCACTGCCGCTTACTTTACCAATAAGCAAGGAAATTGATTTAGTTCCTCAAAATCATTCCGTAAAGTAAATTTACTTAGCTTTCGAGACATTACCCGGAATTGAGAAATAGTTGATTCAGTTCCGACTGGCTTTCGTATCTCTCTCCCTTTTCCGTCCGTATTACGTTACTGACGCGGCAACGACTTTTTCCTAAGCGAAACTTTTCTCATTCCAGGAAAAATTTCATTAAATTTGTTTACAAAATATTATTAAGATAAACTACAACGGTTCTAGTCTTTTGTTTTTTTTTTTTTTTTTTTTTTTTTGTTTTTTTATTCATCATTTCTTTACTCCTTTTCTAGTAAAAAAGCAGTATGCGCGCTATTTTTATGATCATATTCACGAACAGTTTAGTCCAAACATTTTTTCAGCAAACTATAGCTGTTCTTTTAAAATTGTAGCGAAATTTGTTTGTTTATTTGCGTGTGTTCAGTTGGGTTGCGCAATTTCGAATACCGATTGCACTTTAGAGAGAATAAACGTTACCTCAGAATTTTTCTTTTACCTTTTAGGTAGATGTAAACTTAAAATTACAAAAATAAAATCATAGAATAATAGCCCGTAATAGTTAATAATAGGAAGACAGTTTTTATTTCTTTGTCTGTCAGTCTGCAGTTTTTGTTCGTTATAGAGTATTTGTTTTTTACTAACGTGGGGTAATATGCAATTTTCTATAACACTTCCAGCGGACACAGCAATTTATAATTCCTGCAATGGCGGCTGCCCTACTGCTTTTTGATAAATAATATGTCTGCACATTATTGCATTTAGATTCGACGTTATTAGAAATACTGTGTTGTCTCTTTTTTTTTTTAAGGTGAGCGCCAACTTTTGAGTTTCCGATAATCTTCTTTTGTCATTATTTATTGATAACTTTCTCCGGAGAGGCTTATTAGAAACCAATAGTAATGAAAACTACATTACGTTACAACAAAAATTAAATGTCAAATATTATAAAAACACAAAATACCCGATTAATAATTTTATTATTTTGAACTTTAGGAAGCCTTGCGTGGGCGCAGCTCTGTTTAATTTATTGCTCCATCTGTGTGTCCAACAATATTGGTTCATAATAAATTAAAATAGAATTTTAACTTTAAGTTATAAAATTTGTATACATACTTCTTTATATTTAAATTATAAGTGTCCATTTTCTGTTATTATTTTCAAAATATTATATATAAAAAAGTCACTTTTATCACAGAAAATATATTTAAAATATTAAAAATTAAAAATTGCCGACATGTTTCGGAGTCACGTACATGGAATCATGGCATTCTGACTCCGAAACATGTCGGCAATTTTTAATTTTTAATATTTTAAATATATTTTCTGTGATAAAAGTGACTTTTTTATATATAATATTTTGAAAATTAAAATAGAAGTTAATTTACATTCTGCGCGTCTGTTTTAATGTAATGTGCAAAATATTCGCGCGCACGCAATTATTAACGGTGATAATAGCCTGTCTTTTGCAACGGATTCTCCTTCAAGAAGAGTTTTTCGTGGTCTTCCACAGGGCTCTTGTCTCAGTCCCACGCTGTTTAATATCTATATGCTTAATGTTGCCACTCTCCCTATTTCTTCCTCTTCCCTGTTCTATCCAGATGTTATTCTACTTTACTCCTCAGCTATGGATATCGCAACCGCCAACGAGGAACTTCACAGAAATGGGATGAAGGTAAGAAAGATCGCGGATAAATGAGCGTATACGGAGTATCATAAAATCACGGGAATGATCGGGTAGAAGCGATCATATGTCCTGAAGGGCGGTCATGGAGTCAGGTATAATCAAGAATTTAGAGGAAAGGCGATTGGAAGAAATGAAAATAATGGAACGGGGGATAGTCTCATTAATAATTTTATGAATGTGGAATAGAAACGAGGCTGACGAAAAGATTCTGAAAAGTCAAAATCCGGGAGGATAAAAGAGGCACTGACACCACCCGACCTCTTCGAACCATCTGTTAACACAGTTAGGTGCGATGGAAATTGAGAATTAATAAAACTGTGGAATTTCTATCTAATTTAGGGCCTACGAAAGAAGTTTGGATAGCATTATGGCACATTTCGGCGAAATTAAAAGAGAAATAAGGGAAATTGTCAAAGGAAATTATGTAAGAGCAAAACGAACTAAGCCGAAGAGAGATGAGGGATAAAATAGGGGTTTTCTTAGGTGCGAAACGCCAGTTCTTAGAAATGAAAAGATAAGGATGGATAAGAGGACGTGAGTGGAAGACGCTTAGCAAGATAGCGATAGACCAAATAAGATCTGCAGATGGGTGGTTTATGTAATTTAGCAAGAACTGCCGGAACTGGAGAGGATTTCACCGAGGCATAGTCGACGGCAAGAATTTTGGATTACGTCTAATTTAGAGGGTCAGGACTTAGAGGCACCATTCATATAGAGAAATCATTTGGTTGAAGATGGAGCCTTTTTGATAGCGGTTTAGCCTTTCGATTGCAGAAGAAGAAAAATACTTGAGATGCTGTGCTATTTGGCTATAAAAATATTTGTGCTTTGAGAACCGTTGTGGATATGCCACGTGGAAAACAGAACGCGGTCCAGTGAAGCTCTGCCGATTTTAAGGGCAGCGTCAAAAAAACTGTGAACTATCGTGAAATAGTTTTCCGAATTTTATACGTCACCGTAATAAATAATTCGGCCTTTGAATGAAAGAATCGTATCTTGCATACAGCAAATTTCAATGAACGACGATTTTTAACTAATACAATTTGAATATAGTAAGATTTCGAATGTTATATTCTAGATTAAAAGAAAAATGCATTTATAAATGAATAAATATTAAAAAGATTAGAATTCAAAATGAAGCGGGTTCAATTGCTCTGAATTTTTTACCAGGTAGATCTGGCTTCAGCAGATAAAAGATATATTTAATTCGCTAGCTTCTTTTTAACGTTTAACCACCTCGAGCCCTTACATTTTCCGAAGACAGACCTTCCTCGAATTAGTCGATTTTCCTGCTATTTTTTTTTTTTTTTTATCGCTCCGAATATTCTCCGGATCACGCTACGGACTGAGCATGAATAATGAACGCATTTTAAACTGTTTAAATTGATTTCTTTGTTAATTAATTTTATATTCAAATTAAGTATTATCCATACAGTTCTGACGTTACAATATTTATACCTCAGATTATTATGAGTTTTCGTCGATAAGGGTAATTTTCCTTCTCAATGTTCGCAGTTTTCCTTTTTTTTCATTCTTTTTTTTTTTTTTTTTGTTTTTGCATAAATTAATCAACAGCTTGCGTATCGCAACTCGCCATTGGCTTAATCAATCAAATATCGTCAAATTTTTATTTAACGTGCAAATGGAATTTTCCCCTAACGGATAAAATGAATTATCGGCGCACTGTAAATATTAAATGAAAGATAGCAGTTTAAAGACTATAACCGTACCATACTTTGCTCGTTTATTTTTTATTTACTATCATTATTATTATTATTATTATTTTTGGAATAAAACATTAACGGTTTGTGTAAAACAGTATACGAGTTTAATTTAAAATCGTTAATTTTATATTTTACCAGATTCAATATGGAAAACTGACTTGGATTTTATAATACCGCATCACGATCGATCTTTGACGACGTTTAACTTCACATCTCCTACCCAGAGCAGTACTATACTAACAGTTAATAATTCCAACCTGGAGACGACAACTACAAATACAACCGTTGCAACTCCATCATCAGTTACTGCTATTCACGCTGTTCACCCGAAAAACGCCGCATTTATAGCCGCGGCTAGTTACGAAATTCTTTTCGAAGGTACGTTGAAAATTTCTCTTATTGTACTAATTTTTGAACACTATTATTTAGAAACTATTTTTAATCGAAAAACGCAACACCTTCGAGCTAATACGAAAGAAGCGAACAGATTTCTAAGTATAATTATGTAGAGGTGGGCGTGTGTAAAAACGTACCAGTCGGAGGGATCACTTAGCAAGGTTCAAACTACACTTCCGGTTTTATCTTCAAAAAGCTGATCACGAATTTTATTCAATTTAATTCGAAACAAAGTTTATTTAGTTGGTTTTTTTCGAGTGAGGGGATACCTTCGATTCTTTAGCCATAAGCTGTTAAATCGCCGTAATCTGTACGAAATACAGCTTGTACGGTATGTTTTAAAAATAAATCTTATTTTAATATTGTACTAGTAAACAGGATAACCATGGAGAGTGTCAGAGTACTACTACCCAGATTTAATAGGTATCACTTTAAAATTCATGGCACATATAGAAGCATAATGCTATACAATAAAGTACCCTAGAACAACTAAAGATATATTAAATTGCAAAAAAAAAAAAAAGTATATATCTAATCGATTATATAAATACACTAGCATTTACCCGCGACGTTGTCCGCGGACATGTAGTATTTCAAGTAGGCTGTTTCGACGTCAATACAAATATAAATGAAAGAGGTTTTATTATTAAATCATAACTATAGGTTTTTATTTTTTTATTATTATTTTTTTTTATTAGGTATTTAAAAAAAAAAAAAAAAAAAAGGAAAAGGAAAAAAAGAATTTACTTCTATATATATATTTTTTTTAAATTGTGATTTTAAGGGGGTGAAAGTTTACATGGAAGTATAACATTACTGAACTTAGAAGCATGAAAATTGATATGTATGTAAGCTATTTTAAACACCTAAATAGCCATTTTTGTAATTTCAACCCCTAGGGAGGAATAATGGGGTGGCAAAGTTTGTATGGGATATAGCTTTTAGGCCTTTTAAATAGAAAAGAAAAAATAAATATAATGTCTCCTTTAAGGAGATGTCACGAGGGCCCACCCCGTGTCCAATAAGAAAGATATCTTCCATTAGAACAGAAAAGAAAATTGTTAAAAAACATTATATTAATTTTATTATTTCTTACGTATTCGTTCGTTAGTATATGTTCAATTTTATTCAGCCGGATGTTTTTGTTCTGAAATTCTAAGAAACACCAGAAATCGGTTTCGTTACGTAAACAAAATTACTCGCTCGCTCTCGTGAACGTGTTGAGTTCATCTTCGATAGTCGCTATTCGTTCGTCCGGTTGATTATGTCGCTTAGATATACGCTTTTGGCGTCTCGGCTTTTCGTATCTTCCTCGCCCTTTTCATCCCATTATGGGGGTTTTTCCCGAATAAAAACTGTTCTATATCCTTCGCTGTACCTCAAACTATCTCTGTACCAAATTTCATCTAAATCGGTTCAGCGGTTTAAGCGTGAAAAGGTAACAGACGGGGTTACTTTCGCATTTATAATATTAGTAAGGATTATAAACGAACCAGACAATTATTGTTGATTCCAAATATATATATATATATACATATATATTATACTAGGGGGCTTTCCCCCTGCATTTTCGTCTTTTTGTCTTATTTTCGTCTGTGGTGGAAGAAAAATTTGATTCATTGCTCGTTTTGAGCCCCAAGGTATAAACATTTTGGACATTCTATAATTTTCCTAAAAGCCACTGACCTGGAGCTGTCGATTAAAAAAAAAAATTAGCTTTCTAAGTGCCATAGAACGGTCTCAGGACTTTTTTTTGATTTTTCGTCTATTTATTTCCTTGGCGCTTTATTATAGAGATATATGTATATATTTTTGTAAGTTATTTAGATTGTGTAAATACTGCGGTGAAAAGATGATTTTCTTACACCTATTAAGCATTTGTGAAATTATTAATAAATGATTAATTGCTGTTATTATTTAATTTGTTTTTTTTTTTTTTTGTGGCTAATATAACCGTAGTGTATGTCAATGAAATTAATTAGAATATGTGAGATGAGAGTTTTGAATGGACCTGTTTTCAGTTTAATTTTTAATTTAGTTTCCTTTTATATACAATTCATATTTTCCTGTGTGCGCCGGTCCTTTAGTTTGTATATATTTATGTAATCAATATCGATTATTACATCCTGCTCAATCATGTCTCACGCACCGTTGCGCACTTGTGGGGTTTATTGATAGGAATAATAATAATGATAATAATAAAATTGATTTGATGTGATTTGAAAATAGATTTAAAACGGGTCATTGCGTGTAGACACGAGTAAACGGCAAAAAACAAGTCAGAGGTTTAAAACGTAACTAATAAAAAAGATTTTTTTATACTTTGTAATTAAGCTTTAGCGACATTTTAATTGAATGCGGTGAGTTCAAAATTTACTTCGAATCAATTTTACCTGCAACTTTGACACTTTATTTTATTTATTTTTTCCATTAATCGGCCGCATTCTAGTTAATAAACACTTTTGGAAAGATTGTTTTTCTAACTTGTTATTTATAAAATTATAACGTTTGAGTTTTTCCATATTTTTATTATTTTCTTCGCTATACACCCCCGGTCTATCTAGTGAACTTTAATTAACGAAAAATCGTCTAAATTCAATCCCGTGTCATATAAAAGTGGTGTGTTATGCGAAAAATTTGAGAGTGATAAAGTACTCGGTAAAGATTCGGTTCCCGTTTTTACTTTTTATTGCCTACGTACTTGGTATTGTTTATGAAATGTTTCATTTTTTTCCTGTTATCGCGCTACTGATTAAAATTGGCAAACCGTAAAAATAGATGGTTTGCGGTTAATTTTGTAACTAACGGAATTGCAACAAGAACATATTAAAAATCGGAAAAAAAATTATCAACTCTGTACTGAAATATTACGAGAAAAAATTAATGTCCGAGAACTTCAAAATTCGGAATATGACGAATTCGAGCACGATTTAAACGTGGTGTTCCCCTTCTTACAGTACGCGAATAAAATTAATTACCGCGAATATATTATCTTTTAAATGTATCGATAAATTCTCAGCAGTCGGAAATTTTGCTTATAGTACACGACGGTAGTGTATCTCTAGTTTGAAAATGAGTAATAGGTAGCAGAATTTGTAGACTAGTTAACCGCCTGAATATTTATCGAGATACAACACACTTGCGGAGAAATTTATCGTCCGATTTGCTAAAATTATAGACCATTAAACATAATTTCGAAAATTACAAACAGCCAGAAATTATATACAATTATGATTAACGTTTTCAAATCTGACTCATCATCAACTATAACGAAAACCTCTCATTGAGTCGATGATTGGCTGGATCCGGAAACATTACGATAACATACAACTAAATACATTGTTACTAGTTGTTCGTTATATAATTTTTTCTATTTTTTCTATTAGTAGGCTACAGAGAATGGGTTTGAAAACCAGTTAATTAAGAAATATCGTTTAACATAAGTAATAATTGAAATTATCCGATCATTTAGCCGGTCCATGTTACATATATTTTACAAAATAGATAAAATACGAGGAATACCTGCTGTTAAATGTTGAGAAAAAAATAATAGAATGTTTAGTAAATGTGTACCTTTTTTTTTTATGACGTAAGTGAACAAATTTTTACTTTGCACGTTAGGATGAATTTGATGCATCTAAATGAATGCGTATTAACCGAGTTTTACGTATATTTGTTATTTAGATAATGTAAACATCAGTTCGGTATCGATCGAATATCTGAATTACGCGGTGGCTCTGCTGATTTATTCGATTCGTTATCCGTCCGTATTTTGGGGGACTAATAAATATTTTGGAATACTGTTTTCTGTCCAGTTGCTGATAAATGGCGTTCAGTGTTTGCTGCTTCATACGGGAATTTCGATTTTGTACAAGGTAATAATGGTCGAAATTTATTTTTATATTTTAGCCGGACATTATTATTTTTTGAAGCAGTATAAGAGTAGGTACTGACACTGTGCCAAACAAACAAAAAACTGAAACCGGCTGAGTAAACGCCGAATAAAATTTTTTTAAATAAAAACCGGAAAAATCCCAGAGCTCAATGAAACACCGTTGATTATAATTGCTCGATTAAAAACTTAAAAAGATCGGTCCAATAGAAGTTGAAAGATAATTTTCATTTCCCCACCCTCTCCAAAAAAAAAAATAAATAAAAATAAAAAACATGGAAATTGTTTAAAATAAGACTAGGAAAAAAGGTAATTGATCAAAAATCGTTTTTTTTTTTTTTTTTTTTTTTAATGAACTATTTTCTATTTCTCTCATGAATTTCGTTTGTTACTTTTAACCCCCTTTTTTGTTATTGCACTACATGTGAAAGTGGGTTATTTAATCTAGATGCGAGTTGTTTCAATACGATGACACTAAGGTCTTCTTGTTCCACAGGGTGTCTTCTAGTCTCTGTCATGCCGTGTCATTTTCAGTTCAAGTTGAACCATGAACATCTGTGCAGCATATATGAAACTGAGTGTTCGACAGATTATCTATAAAAGTAGCACACTCTGTTGTAGGTGCGTATCTCAGGTGAAAATTACCAGTCATGATGTTATGTTCTTAATCAGAATTGATAATTTCCAAGGGAAGATAAGCGACTAAAGATGAATAAAAATTTTTGAAATATTTAAGAAAATATGGTTTTCCTTTTTGATTTTATTTTATTTTTTTTTGGAACTAGTTCCACGCCTCGGGTAAATACTATATCGCTCGCGTTGTCTAAATTACAACCGGTGCAGATGCAGAACATGTCTATGAAAAAGCTTAAGGAGAAGTTTTGCGCAACCTTTTATAACATGTAATAAATAAATAACACCAATATAAAACAATTAATTTCTATTTATTTACCTAACGGGCGTTTCGAAGTCAATGCTTCATGATCGTGAGATTAAATAAATATAAAACAATTGTTTTATATTGGTGCTATTTACTTATTATAATATGTTAAAATAATAAAAAACAACGAGTTACAAATATCTGTTTTGCAACCTTCTCAAATTTTTACGATTTGCCGAACATGAAAAATGAAATCGAACTTTGCCAAAAACAGTAGCAAGGCAAAACGAACCGAACTAATTTCGGTATTGTAGAAAAGTCATAAAAGAGACAAAATACTTCTTTCCTGGAACGGGGAAAGCATTAAGGAGTTTGGTCGCTCTACCGTGCGCAACATGTATAGTAGAGAGGTCATTTAGCAGCCTGCCAAGAAGTGCAATTATAAAAAGTAGTCTCAACGGTCTTGCAATGATGAATTTCCGTCGAAAAATCACCTTCGAGGGTCTAGAAGATTTCATCAACGACTTAACTTAAAAATTTACAATAAATCCTAAAAGATTATGCTTTAATTAAAATTTTAGAATTCTTTGAAAATATCACCTACAATTTACCTACAATTTATATTTCATTTAAATAAAGGATTTACTTCTACGAAAGCTGTGAGAATTTCTTCACACACGTCGTAATATCATCTTACCCCTCCCTAGCTAACCGTCAGGCGACGCCTCTGGGTCTAACACTTTTTTTTTTTTTTTTTTTTGGAAATGTGTGATTGTAAATTTAAAATTCGATATTTATGTAAATAAAATTAAATAATTTAATTATTTCCTTTATGCTTATGTTCCAGTTGAAAATTCTGTCACGTTATCTTTAACTATAACGTTCTTTAATGTTTTATTTTTGACTTTATTTTATGTGGAAAATGAATCATAAAGAATACACTTGTACATTATTTCTTACGCTGTACGAACGGAAACAAAATTATAAATTGTGTTCGATTTCTCGATATAATTCGATATTCATAGCAGTCATCATAAAGAACAGCAAAGCGGCTAGTTTAAGCACAGCCGTGTTTTCATTAAATTATTCGGTTTTTTTTTTTTTTTATTTCACATAAAATATTTAGATCTAATTTTCTTGTTTTTTTTTTTTTCCTTTACGTAAACCTTAAAATTTTAAATTTTCCACGCAGAAAATTAACTTATTGACGCTTACTCGCATCTTTTTCTTTAAACTAATATTTTTCTTCATGACCGACATAACCACATACTATATGAACAGAGTAAAAATTTGGCCATTTTTGGGCGTCAACTTATTTTGCTAAGCTAGCACTTTTCTCGCCAAAATCAATTTATTTTTTTAAATTTGTTTGAATTCCGTTTTTCCGACGAGACCTTTATTATTCTACATGGTCAGTATAAAATTACCTTACTATTTCATTTCATGTTGAGTGCTCTATAAGTGTATTGCAATATAGGCTTGTTGGAACAAAATTTTGCGATAAGAAAAAGAAATGCAAAATAACGTGCAAGACAAATTCAGACATTGCGCTCCTATTGTGTTTTCTTATAAAAATTTCGATCAGTATTAACATTAGAGTACAAAAAATAAAAATTGATTAAGTTAAACGAATCAATTTATTTAAATAATTTACATTACACGGCTTTCAACAACAGAAAAGAACTCGTGTCAGCGGCTCTTAAATTTAATATTTAATTAAGTAATAATAGCAAAAAAAAAAAAAAAAAATAGTAACACTTACAAGGATCAAAAAAGATTCTTTGGCTACTTTTTATATTCATCACGATAGAAATGAATTTATTTTACTCATATTATGCGCAAGATTTTTACTTTATGGAATTTTTTTAAAAAAAATAATCTTCTGTTATATCATTTTTTTACTGTATTTTGAATTTGTAAAACACCGGCGGTGATTACCTTATTTTTTATACGAGGGGAATGTAGCAATTATTATAAAAGTATCTTTCGAATTTCACCATTATCTGTTGTTGATTTTGATAATGAATCATTAGACACATTCGTAGTGGCTATTTATTGTAATACACGTTCTTCGTTTCCATCAACCATTTTTAATTGACGTGAATTTTATTTTCAGATACACGTGATGGGGACCAGAGAACAACTGCCTTACTTGTTTGTCTTAGCGAATAAATTTTTCCTTCATTTCGGTAAACCTTTCATTTTGAACAAAGAGGTAACCTTGACGTTATATGTAATGTCTACCGTTTTGGTTCTTATATCGAGTTTAGTTCTCTACTTATACGGTTATGGCCGGTGAGTTTATTAATTTTATTATTTCACTAGTTTATATTATTATCCTTGAAATGAAATTTTCATTTTATCCTCCTTTTTAAATTACCGATTATTTTTAATCAAATGCCATAATGATAATAGTATACTAAAAATGAATTTATGCGCATCCCAAGTCGTTGTATCCTCTCTGGTTTTTTTTCATTTCTTTTGTACAATAAATTAAATTTTTTTGTGGTACGTAAATTATTATTTTTGCGATTTAAACATGTAAAAAGGGTTATGAAAGTTTTATATCGAACAGTTTGAAATCAAAGAAATAAAAACCGGAAATTTACTGAAATCATTTTTTTCCACTTTATTAATTCTAACATAAATAAAATTTAAGCGTCTTTAAATTACAAAATACACATATATATATATATATATATATATATATTTATATACAAAAATCATCTGCACCAAAATAGGCAAAGGCACACGTGTTCCTCATGAAACAAGCCTGAACATCTAAAATTATATTTTATCTGCTTTAATGTCTGTGGTTAAATATACATTTGTAGCGTATTATTATTTTTGGGCGATAATTATATTTTATGAATCTTCTTAATTACTATTTATTGATATCGTTCTAAAATCATTAATAATGAAATGTAATTATTTTACGCGTAATTCCGCTGCGTTCATACTTCTTTTGTCGTTAAAACTTTTATAAGTAAATTAATTTTTTTAACGTCGATTAATGTATCTATACGCGTAATATAAAAAAAACAAAAACAAAAAACAAATTATGAAATCTGGTCTGTTTAAAATTAATTCGAATCTGAGTTTCGAACATATTATAAATATTTCGTTTATTTGAAATTTAAATTGTAATTTGAGAATTTAATTTTGAAACAGATTTTTTTGAAAAAATGTAAGAAACAAATAAATTTCAATTTTAAAATAATTTCGGGTCATATCTGTAGAAAAATATCGCACGTTTCGGTAACAAAAAAAAAAAAAAAACAAAAAAGATTATTTATTTCAATATACCGCACTGCAGCTCTATCTATAGAAAATGCGAACAAGTAAGATAAATTTAATTTCATTTTTTATTACCGGGTTGGTAAACGAACTATTTCAATGGAATATTACATTTCTTTTTTAACATATGCACTTATGTGAGTAAATGAAATCGCCTGTCGAATATCTACGAAATGAAATATACACTTTCCGAGATCCATTATTTCGTTTTGCATATTCACCTTGATTTTATTGCGTTTTTTTTTTTTTTTTTTTTTTTGTTAATTAAATGGAAATTGGCGTAAGTTTTAATTTCACTCTCGTTAATATATTTATATCAGGCCTGCATCCCGAATTTCGAGGGGAGGTGACAATTTTCTTCACATAGTGTACATTTTTCACTAATATTCGTACTATTAATAATTTCCATCATTTTGATTTATATATTAATAATTTACATAAATGAATTACCCCGTATAAACACATTAATAAAAATTACATATGTTATTGATTATCCTCGTAATAAAAAATTTTGCATAAAATATTAATCAAATACCCTAAAAATACGGAGCATACTTTTTCTTTTTTCTTTTAAAGGTAAGAACGCACTAAAAAAAAAATTGTCAATATTTATTTTAAATTTTTGATTTTTTTCCGATTTTTGTGTATTTATAATAACTATATCAGTTCTCATGGGAGGGAGTTAAATTCTCACCCCCCGTGGACACGGTCTTGATGTATATATATTATTATTACCGTAATTTCCTCTATAGCACTTATTTGTCGCATACAAAAATTATTAATCATGCGAAGATTTTTCGACGAATTAATTTACTTAATAGGTTTTACTTAAACTTTTACATTTTTGGAACGCTTAACCGTTATTTTCCTTTTTTACTGCTACGCATTACTCTATTTGTTGAACCAACCATTTGCTACGATGAACCGTACGGTGCATAGATAAAAATATCGTTTTCGAAGTGATCAATACACCAGAAAAATAATTACTCAAATTCTTGGATATATATATAGACATGCATTATTAAATTATTTTCTGCAAAATTCGATTAGTTCTTAAATTACTGTCATTCGGTAGAATGTTTTTTAAATGTATATAATGCGTATTTTTCATCAAGGTGTTAATATATACATTGTGCGAGAGGTTCATTCTGCCTTTATGCTGAAAAACTTAAATCCCTAATTCGCTGCCATACAAAAAAATAACGCTGATGACACGTGCACGACATTTGTTAAGTTGCAAAATCACACGCTAAGATCTGGACGCTTTTCTTAAACAATTTTTTAAGCAGTACTATTATGGCATCTGCACTCGTGTCACATAAAGGGAAAAAATGACTCGCGGTGTCCTACCTTCGGGTAAATTGTAAAATATTCGTACGTAAAACATATATACATATATTTCGTGAAAGAATGTTCGATATATGTATTTAAGCCATGTCTATATATTAAGACCATTTCGAGTTGTAGAATATGCTGCTGTTTAAACATAACGCATTATTCGTAAACATAAGCTTTAACAAAAAGCTGAGCAGCTAAATTTATCTGCTGCAGTGGCAGAAGTAAGAAAAAGTTAAAATAGTAAATACGCATACGATCGAGGTATGCACAGGAATTAGGCTATGAAAACAGTCCCCGTAGTCAGGTCGAATAGTGAAAAGTTTTTTGAGAATCGCAGGAATTTTGCACACAAGCAGACCGAACTAGACATTGATTTATTATATTTCGACTTTATTTCTATTATTTGCATGTCGTTCCGTGTGTTGAATTTTATGGAGTCTGAACTGCTTGCACTGTTTTTGTAATGATATAACAAAAACAATTATACTGAGTCACCTTGTCGTTACATATTTGCAGTACCACCTGTAGACTGAAATAATCCAGACTATTATTATACGGATGACGAAACTTCATTCCCACACGGAAAAGAAGAAGAAACTCTTATTTATCGGTCCTATTTATTAAATATTTATACATTGCAGTTATTTAACACGTATTTATTTATATTTACAGTCACTTTAGCGGCTTTTTAATTTAATTTTACACATTTTCAGGTTAAATTCGTTCCTGCATCGAGAGCAAGCTCGTCGTATAATATCGATGCGTGATTTACAGTCCGGTCGAAGTTGGGGTTACTTCACGCATTGCGTGGCTTTATGCGTGTTGGTAGCCATCGCAGTTTGCGAAGCGCCGTTGCTCTACGATCTGTCAGTCGTCTACAGAGGTAGTTTGGATTCGTTGGTTCTGGTAGTCATCCTGTCTTCCATTCTGCATCTCTTCGTTTGGGTTCTTCTGTGGTTAATTTTAACCCTAAAACAGCACTGGGAATTTAAATTGAGAGTTACAGTCGGTCAAGCGGCTGTTCGTTCAGCCAGGTCCATAAAATTAGTCACCGATGTACACTTAGTCTCTTCGATGGCCGATCATGCTAATGCACCTTTACTAGTCGTTGGTCACGGTAAGACATACACCGTGTCCGATGGTCAAGCTAAGCGTTCTATAATGGCCGTTATACAGAAAGCGAATATGGACAAGAAAATCAAAGCTGGTCACAGTAAGTACACTATAAATGATTATTACAAATAAGTACTACAAACAAGTATCACGAATAAGTACGATAACTAAGTACTACAGATGCGACGATATACAATATATGTGTGTGTGTGTGTGTGTATTTAATTAGCTAATTACCTTTTTTTTTTTTTTGCCGCAAAAATGAAATCATATTGAAATACCAGTTTTTAAATCGGAACACTTTTTTTGGAAACTAGGATTAATTAATTTTCGTGTGTCGTGTAACGTAACATTACTAATTTATATTTTACGAACTATCTTAAGGTGTGCTTTTCACGTTTCCACTCGTTTAGGGAAATCTCCAATTTTTTCTGGGAAAAAAACATTTACAGGCTATAGATTTTCCTCACGGTAAAACATTTCTCTAAAATTCCGATAGAAATAGCAAATTTCGAATAAAATAAAAATATGACAAATTTAAAATATGTAAACGGCATGTATATTAATCAGAAACGTTTTCCGACAAAGCCTAACATCGGCTAAAAATTAATAATATAAATAAAACCACATAATGTGTATTATCAGAACAAACTCTAAAAACACACTGAAGTCAGCATGGAAAAAGAGTATTTCTATACTGTTCGAATTAACAGTTTGAAAGCGGTATAAAGAAATCGACGCCCTTGGCTGATAGTATAGCTCGAAAACGTTTCCTTAAATTGAGATATTTCTATTTTGATTTATTTAAATAGAAATTATTTAATATTAATTTTATTCGTTAATAAGAATGGGTATTTATTTGTATTAATTTTATAAATATTAACAAACAGATATGGACTTATCTATATTTAGTAAAAAGTTAATTTAACAATTCGCTTATTTACCATGTGTGAAATTAAAAATTGAAATTTCGCAATGAATAAATGTGTTCGCGATATTTGATTCCGAAACATTATACAAACCAAAGTGCATTTTTGAAACTGAAAAATCGGGTTATGCATAATTTTCGTATTGCGTTGTTATTGTTGTACTTTTAAATGTTTACGATACTGATGAATAATTTCACTCGGGTTCGTAATACATTTGAGCAAAATTCTGCCAGCGGACACTATTAATTAATAGTATATATATATATATATATATATATATATATATATATATATATATATATATATATATATATATATATATATATATATATATATATATATATATATATATATATATATAAAAAAGGAATTTCTCTACCAGTATATCTATTCCCCGATTGGAAATATACTTTTACATTTACAGTTTTTATAATTTGGTATTTGTTCGCAATTTCAAATAGTCTAAAAATTGAAATACATCAATTTATCGCGTAACGATCTACGTAACGCTTTACCTCGGATTGTTTGTAATATTTTTAAATGTAACGTGTAAAATTTTTATACGTTCCTGTTCAAACGACAATTACTATTATAGTTTGGTCGATCAGCCTTCTTTATTATTTCTCAATATTCGGCTTCAATAATATTCCGTAAAGGAAAATCAATCCCCCCCCCCCCCTGTAACAGCTTGAACAATTCATGTTTTTCTATATTAATGTTTGTAAATATGCTGCATTGAAGTAACAAAACATATCGGTAATAATAATAATCTTAGCGTTAAAATCGCAAGATTTGTTAATTGAAATACGAAAAAAGAGTTCTATCTGAATATCTTTCGCGATATTTTTACTAAAATTAAAATTAAAATTTTCGTAAAAAATTTTATTACGTCACTGTTTGAAACAGTACTTAACGTCGCTGCGAACGCATCAAGTAATGCTGCAAACCCTGATTTTAACGAATTTTTTTAATTTTTAATTTTAGCGACAAAATTTTAACGGTTAAAGTTTACTATAGTATAATTTTATCGTAATCTAAAATAAGTATACGTGCAGTTTGCGTATTTCATCGTGTGGTATTTAACTTTTTACTCTTAAATAATTTAAAAAAAAAAAAAAAAATGGATAGCTCTAACTTTATTTTTTGCTAAATTAAAAAAAAAGTTTAAACCGATATATTTATACACTGGTTGCAAATGAGTAGTGTAGAGTTGGGGATATTTGGAATTTCGAATAATTACCGATTCGATTTATTAATATTAATCGGCGCATTTAAAATGCACTTAACTTCGAGGAATTAAAACATTCGTTCACTATAAATACCTTAAAGTCTTAATTTGTTGAAACTCCATTTTTGTTGCATCTGTTTTTGCTACTATCGATTGGCGGCAGTTGAATTCTGAAAGCAGCTCACATTTCGGAGCTGCTATTTTTCATATTGTCCGTTTCCTTAAATTACGTACTATTATTTACAAGTGGTTTGTGTGAACTTTTCAAGGTCAGTCGTGTTGCGGTACTCATTTAAAAGCGAGGCGACATGTTCCCGTAATAAACAGTGTGCCGAGACGTTGGCGGCAATATAGTGTGCGATGGAAGAATTAGAAATTTTATGGACTGAAGTGACGCTTATTTGATTTTTAAGAAATTTATATCGGGCGTACTTTAAATTAAAAATAACTCCGTAAAGACTGAAATTAAAATTATTTTCATTTGCAAGAATCTTTTTATTTCATCCTATTTTGTAATAAAATTATTTCGATGAAAATTACGAGATCAACAACCTCTTTTTTCGTCAACGCATTCGGTAAGTGGCCGATTTAAAAAAATTTTCTGCGTATAAACTTTAAATATTGTTTTTTAACTACGACAACGTGATATATCCCCCCCCCCCTCGTAAATCAAAATACGTACGGACCACTTGATTTTGTTACCGGTAATAAACGCGTTAACAGATGCATTTTAATCGAGTTTGTTAATTACCGCTAAACTTTATAAGGTGTTCTGCCAGCATAGTCACACAGGACTAATTGAAACGTTGAACGCCCGTAATTTGTTATCTTTTGCAACAAACAATTTCCGCGACCATCGCACTCACCGTGAATTTTTGTCGGTTTGTAATTTTACTTTTTATATGGAATCATCTGAAACACCACGTGTATATTGGGGGGGGGGGGGACAAAAAAACACGGACCACCTTGAGGTAGTTAAAAAACACTATTCAGACCGAAGTTAATGTAACGAAAAAAACGAACGCTAGAAAAAGTATTCATTAATTTTAACAAGGCCACCAAATAATAATGGAGGTGCGCTCATATAAACTGCGTATTTTTAAAATATGATTTTCATTGAAATAATTTCATTTATGGTCAAATGGGATGAAATAAAAAAAATTAAAACTTTTAAACGTTTATCATAGCCGAATTATTTAAATTTAAAATATGGGGTCGGGTATTCTGTCGCACCTTGTACAAATGACTATGCTAGTTTGCATAGCCAGAAGTACCTAGTTGGTTATGCAACGGTGTCTGTGTCCGAGTGGAATTCGAATCTCACACATTGGAAAGTACGGGATATTATTATTACTGTGTATATTGGATTAACGTCCGTAGTTTATGAACCTAAATAAATAAAAAAGAATCGGAAAATTAAACTAGTTTGCATATGTGTACTTTAAGAAAGGTCTGGAATAAATAAAAACCCGAAGCAAAAAAAAACAAAGAATTCAGAGGTTCTTCCTACAGAATAGCCAGACTCACCAAGTGACCCTTGAAATCGTACTATAAAAATAAACAGGTGACTACCGAATAATGAAATAAAATTATCATCAGGCTGACGCAGCGAATAATTTCTGATTGTCGTCCCATTTATGATAAACGTTTTTTTTGAAATGACCATTTTTTTTTCTCGAATTCTGTTGGCTAACTTTTTACAGCTTCCTTCAACATTAATATGTATAAAAATAGGCCACCGAGTGATCGAAAATTACCATTGGGGCTGCCGAATAATATTATTTTTAGTAATTCAGAGTGTTTCAAATAGTTTCACGCAGTCGGTGATTTCGGTGAATATTCGTAAGCAATTAACAAACACAGGCGTGTTTTCGAATACGTTGATGATTTTATTTATTTGCAACCTTCTGATGATACTAATTCTTATACCAAATACGACTACACCTTGTATGGTTTTTAGGATTTCCGTGTTATCTTAATCAATATTCTTAATTTCTTAATCTTAGGGGGCCAATTTGACTTTTTAAAATATAACAGTAAACGGTGCTGGGGATTGTTCTTTTTGCTGGGCGATCGATACAGCGTCGACGAGCAAAAATTTTGTTCAGAATTTTTAATTACCTACGATATTTTTCAAACTTCGTGTCAGTCAAACATTGTCCTTCATCTTGCTGAGAAACATGAGTTACCTAAAATACTACCCCTACATCATTATAAAACGTTTGTTTAGTGCTGTCAGTAATTTCTTACAAAAATTACATTCTCTACTAACAATGTATATGTACAGGCCCGTGCCCAGAATTTTAGAGGGGGGGGGGGGGGTTGAAAATTTTCTTCGCGTATTTATTTTATAAATAAAAATATAGTTTTCACTAATATTCATGCTATTAATAATTTCCATAATTTTAATTTATATATTAATAATTTAAATAAACGAATTACTGTATAAACATTAATAAAAATTACATATGTTATTGATTATACTCGTAACAAAAAATTTTGCATAAAATGTTAATGAAGTACCTAAGCTATTTCAGTTCTCATGGGGGGGGGGGGGTTTAACCCCCAAAAGCCACCCCGTGGACACGGCCTTGTATATGTACATATTCTATAAGGAACACTTCGATATTCCCGGTAAATAGGCTTCGGTAAAGATTCATTAAAAAAAAAAGAAAAAAAAAATCGCATACCGAATGCAATTTGTAATCACCGTGACGATAGTAATTATTTCTATAGTAAAATATTTTTAGAATAATTTAACGTTTTTCAGAAAAACGCTCCCATTCAATAGCCCGGACTCGTAAAATTTGACAAAAACAACTGAGTTAAATTTATAATTTTTGCATATGGGTAGCCGAAAGCGCCGTTTTTAGGATTTCATACACATACGAGTATAATGTACCGAATTCTAATAGGATGGTTCAGAAATAACAAATATATCAAATATCCATCACAAAAACTCACAAACGATTTGACTTATAAACTTCAAATTTGGAACATAAATTACAATGAAAATTCAACTTCAAGATGAAAAAATACCAAAAAACCGTCAAGAATATATAATATGGTCTCAAAAATCACTTAAAAAATCATAACTCATCACCAGATAAACCTTTAAAGGTGAAACTCGAAATATAAAATAAAATGCAGGAGTCCTTTCATAAAATCAAAAAATTACGTGTATGTATATATATATATTTGTGTGTGTGTGTGTGTGTGTGTGTATATATATATATATATAAAAAAAAATAGATAGATAGATATGTACGAAACAAATTGTTAACCAAGAACGGTATTTTATGTATGAAATTACTGATAGCACTGAACGGACATTTTATACTGATGTAGAGATAATTTCGGTAACCAACATTTCTCACTAACACAGAGATAGTCTTTAGCTGACGAAGTTTGAAAAATATCGCAAATATTTTACAAAAAGATCTGAATAAAAACCCTGCTCGTCGGAACCCATACCGAAAAATGAGGAACACACCGATGCTACTCTGGTTGACTATTTTATCCGTACTATTAGGGGTAGATGTAAATTTTTCGTCCATTTTTAATTTCAGGTACTTTTAGCGCATTGTTTGTAATTTCCTGTTTTTTTTCACATATCCAGAGTAAATTTAATAAAACAAATGAACAGAAGGAAAAACAAATACCTGCTTAGTTATTAATTTTTCCGATTCTGATTGTTATTTTACGCTAATTTATGGGTGTAATACTAATGATACTAATAAAGAAATAAATGTATATTCGTATAGTTCTTTTTCCCTTTCTCTAACAAGAGACATTTCTGAACCTGATGAGGCCCGAAGAATGACATTACATTTGCAAAGTGGTCCACGAGAGCATTTGGATCGGCTAGCTCTGATACAAATGTTTGAATGCAACCACAGCCTTATGACGAGCATAAGCTGGTTACGGATGATTCTTTCAACTATTTCCTCTAATATTAAATTCGTTCTTGTACCTAGTGCTGTAAATCCGAGTGCACAAAGTAAATCTAAAACTCCTTGTCTTTGATCGTTCTTGTTCATTTCTTTTTTTCGATTTTCAGAGAAAATATTATAGAAAATTATACAGTACGCAATTAATTAACGCACGTTGCGCGTTTGTTTTTTTGTTTTTTTTTGTTATAGTTAACAATACAAAAAGTGTTACGGACGACATCGACGAGCAGATCTATTGGTTAAGACCAAAGTCTAGAACACCCCGATGCTCGCCGGATTCTTCCAGTTCGGATAACAGATTTGGTTGGTTTACGAAACGGAGAGTGACCGTAAACAGAAATGGATTAGAAGAAATAACGGCTCTTACCGGGTCGGTAACATTCATTTACATTCGCATTATCATTGTAATTATTACATGTAAATATGTGGTCGTAATTTTCATTTTACAATTTTACCATTTTACTATTTAAAATGAAAGAGATAAAAATATATCGAGTCAGCGAATGTTTCAGTGTGATTAGGATCAAAATTTCTTTATTAACTGCGGAAACTGGGTAGAGTTTTGACAGTACAAGTCAAACTCGGGAACAGAATGATTAAATCTTCGAATATCCCGTTTTGGGGTTATTCGTACATGAATGTTTAGAATTTTACAGGGGCTGTGACTGAAACGGAGAATATATCAAAAACGGAGTCAAAAAGAAAAAACTGACTAATTCTAAAAGTGAAGAATGAATAAAAATTTTAGAGTGGCCTATAAAATAAAATAGTAAAATAAATCAAAAAAGATAATCAATAATCGGAGGTAATATTGCGTGCCCTATTTAAAATTTCACTTAACGGCATGAGTAAGTGGAGTTAATTTTGAACGGCTATGGACTGCCATTGCGTGCAGAATAGAAGTCGCTATTTGAAAAAAATTGCACCTCAAATATACTAAGAAGTAACGGAATCGTTTTATTTCTTTTTCTATATTTTTTTTTGTTCGGTTAATAAACAAACGAGGACTTTGCCTATTTATATGCAGATGTTAAATGTTTTGCGTATTTATATATTTGTTTGTGAAAGTGAATTACTGAGAATATGTTGTGCATATTTTAAAAACCTCTTATATGCAGTATACCCTTATTATTATATTTCGCAGTGATTTAGTCGGAAATTTTTTCCAATTGATTGCAAAACAGCTGATCACAGGTAAAATTACAAGACGATTTTTATTTGTTTTTTATAACTAATAAACCCCGATAGAGATAAAGCTGACGACGACTCTATATGCCTAAAATATAATTTTTCTAATAAAAAACGTATAGAAATGTATTCATAAAAATCAATGTGTGCAGTCATTGAAAACATTTTTGAACCATCCGGGGAAAGTGAGTTTGAAGGACCTCTACATTTTTGTTTCGTTCACTATTGAAAAGCAAAGTTGTATGGAAAGAGGCATTAAATTCATAAATGTGTTCATAAATTAGTTTTAAAATATTTCATGTTTTGAGAATATGTATCTGAGATTAAAATAAAGTTAAGAAGTATGTGATTCGTATCTAAGTATGTTTTCCAAAAAAACATGATTTTACAAAAAAAAATTCCGAGCAAAGCTCGGTCGCCCGGGTATTGTATATATAATGTGCGTATGTATGTGTAGTACGAGTATATATACTGTAAGGTAAAGTTCGGAAGAGCGCATCAACAATTACTAGAGATAGTTGTGAACTAAATGGGTTTTAAAACATTACGAAGGTCAGCTTTTTGAGGCGAGAGTGCCATCATAATAATTATGGATAAATAATAAATTAATCGTTTCCTATTTTTTTGAAATCCTGATAATAAGTCTTTTTTACATTTTCCTCTTTTACGTTTCCTAATAGGAATTGTTTTTTTTTTTTTTTTTTGTGGAAATTAAGATCTCCATATTATAATCATCAAACGAAAATACGGATGAGAACAATTTTTTACAAAAATTTGTAGTACGCAATAAGAACATTTTCATGCGAGATTCGGAGTTATGTGCTCTAATGCTCAAATATAATGTTTATTGTAAATTAAACATAGACAGACACTTTTATAGAATAATGTATGATACTTAATATATAAGTTTCTGTTTATGTTTAATTTAGAATAATTTGAAATAATGTATACAACAAACTTTAATAATAGTGTTTATTTGTAGGTGAATACATCCTGTTTGTTAAAATGGTATAATAAAATAAACTTTAATAACAAACAATATAGATCAATAAATTAGATAAATACCTATTTAGAAACGTTTTCGGGCATAACCCATCATCAGCTAACACTAACTTTAAGTTTCCTTTAAGTTAGTGTTAGCTGATGATGGGTTATGCCCGAAAACGTTTCTAAATAGGTATTTATCTAATTTATTGATCTATATTGTTTGTTATTAAAGTTTATTTTATTATAGTGTTTATTATTTTTAACTCTATTTATATCATGGTTTCGTACATTTGATAAACGGTTAAATTTGCCTTTGCATTTTCTGCTTTGCTCTAGAGTCGGCGGGTTATCACCGAATTATCATTGCTAATAAATACGCTTGTTGCTAATTATCGATTGTTTTTCTTACAAATTCTTTTTTATTATTTTTTGTTGCGTTTTTATCAGGCAGTTCATTAATAGGTGTTCTCATTCACTGGCGCCGAATGAACTCATAGTAGCACACGTGACCACTTCATGATGTGTAAATTCTATATATCGTGATTTTTTGCTTCTCGTTTTTCTCCTTTTTACCTGTTCTTGGTCGACGTTACACTAGACGTGCAACTATTTTGAAATTATGTTTGCGTAAATTTATCATCACCTTCTTCGTTATCCTATTACTGAACTCGTAGAAATTTCAGATGTTTTATTTCATTTTATTTTTTTATATTTCTTTTTTGTCCGGTGAACTTGGCGTGTTCAGAGAAGGTCTATTCACGAAGATTTTAAAGGGAGAAAAAGAAATTGCACGTCTCAGTACTTCCAGAGAGTGTTGATGCGTTATACACAGGTTATTTGGCATCGTTATCGACGTACGAGACTTTATCAGAAAATTTACGGCGGAGCTAACACAAAATGTATTACGACCTACTGTAGAGAAGATAAAATTACACGATATGTAGATAATAATAATGAATGTTTCGATATTGTCGAGAAGCAGGTTGCCTTGTGTGTCTCCTTTTCTTTTCAATAAACCCTTTTTAAAAAATATTTAAATAAACAGATATCCTACATATTTTATTATCTAAAATTGTGAAAACTTTTTTTTTTTTTCAACCTAATCGAGGTCCGTTGCACTTGTTAAATGTTAAAATGATTAACACGGCGAATTTCAAAATACAAAATGCAGTCGTAATATTAAGTAGTAATATTTTGGAAGTACCATCACTTAAGAAATGTCAATTTGCACGCACGATGGTATTGCATTAAATTAAGTTTTTCCATTAACCAATTATTACTACCTCATATTGAAAACAATTTTAAGATTCTGTAATAATTTTTTCTTTTTAAGGCGGTAACAACTATTAAGAGGGTACCTATAGTTTTCATATATGGTGTTTCGGTGTAAAATATAGAGAAATTGTGGAAATTAATTTTTACAAATAACGATCATCGTTTAACTGCGAATTAGAATTTGTATATTTAACATGTATGCCTGTAGAAAAAATAACGAAATTAACGCTCAGGTTCAAAAATTATTCATTTATATTTCTCTAATTAGTTTCTAACAATAACGATTATCTTAAACTAGTAGTAGTTGTTCAGCCTTAGCCGTAGAAAATATTAGCTAGTGTTTAGATAGGCTATTAAAGTAATTTATATATCGTGAAAAAGAATGAAATATACATATGTATGTGCGTGTACGTTTTTACGAAATTACCTTTTTCGTTGACAGTGTTGCTGCTAATTGGCAACATCACTTTAGGAGCACATAACAATTCCGGAAATGCTTATCATCGTAATGTTTCCGTTCGATAATATCTTTGTCCATTAATTGGAAATAAAATATTCGTTCAAAATCGATTTGCTTTTTTTTTTCTGCCTCTTTTAAAATAGTTATTTATAAATGAAAGGGAAATAACGTATTTTTTTACATGTTCTTATCGTTTTATATTTCGAGAAAAAAATTAACATTTCATAAATATAAGAATATGTATATTTACAGTATGCAGGTAAATGTAAAGATAATATAATTTCTGAGCTGAAATTTTTTGAAGTTCGTTGTAGCCAACTGGCATTATTGCAACTGAAATACACACAGCATTCACATTTACAGACAGTAAAAAAAATAAATAAATAAATAAATAAATTGACTTCGAGATATCAGTAAATGACTACAGTTAAAGCTTCTATTACATATTTTGGTTGATTATACATTTTATAGATTTTTTTGATACCTATTTCTTTTTTAGGGGGGTATAATTATTTTCTACATATTTTTTAATAAATAATTATACTTTTGGGATTCTTAAAACATAATATATACGTAATTATTCGTTGTTTTTTTTTCTTCTTTTTATGAATAATGTTTATTCTATGAATTCCGTATTTAGTGTAAAATGAATCTATTCATTTCTGTTGAATTATTTCAGCGATAATGTATAATTTTTTGTATAGTATGTTATATTGAAATTATATACATTCTTCCTCAGTTCACAATGATGCTGCTGATTGGCTGTATTATACATCTCTATAAATAAAGGTGTATAGGGAATGTAATAAAAATTTCTATAATATATATATATATATATATATATATATATATATATATAGTCTTAGTGAAATAAATTTACGGGAAACTTCCGTAAATTTATTATTTCACTATGATTAATCACTGCGAAAGTTTTTAACGTTTCATATATAGTCCTACTAAATAAAATATAAACGTGTTTTTTTGTTTTTTTTCAATACAATAAAAATCTATGCTACTGTTTCGAAAAATTGTCTAAAGGAATATAATCAAAGGCGCACGCAGGATTTTTTTTTGGTCGGGGCTAGAATTTAGAAGATGAGTTAGGGGGTGGTAACTCGGTACCTCGACTAAGTACCCATCTATTTCCGTGGTTTGTAAATTAAAATAAAAAAAAAAAAAAAAAAAAATACAAAATTAACGAATATTATTTTTAAAAAAGTTGCAAAACTGACGAATTTTATTTAAAAAAGAAAAATAATAATAGAAACGTAACATTATGTTTGTAATAAGCACAAATTAGATAAGCATACGAATTTTATTTAAGTAAAACAAAACATTGCAAAGCAAAATTAAGATTTCGAAGATTTTTTGGGGGGAGCAATGGCCCCGTGGCACCCCCCTTGGGTGCGCCAATGAATATAATAGTACACACAGACCTGCGCACACTTACATAGAGCTCAATACTGTAAGTACATCGGCGTGTTTAATCGTTTGTATTTGAGTATTTACTGATGAATGTAATTTCGCAGTGGCAATAACAATTTTACTCGTCACTTTCTAGGAAGTACACGAGCAAAAAATACATCGGAGGTACAAACGACGATGATGGCGATTACGTTAGACTTCGCGAAATACCGATGGCCGATATGAACGCCTCGACCTCCAGAATTGAACACAGCAGTGATGATACTACCTCCGAGGACAACAAAGTAAGCAACGACAATTTACCGTGCTCTCTATTATAATGCGTGTTAAATTTATTTATTTTCGCGCTGTAATAATTTAATACGTGCTTTTTGGAATTAGCTATTAGAATCAGTCCGGAACGATACGGTCACCTACGCCAGTGTAAATAAAGAACATCTGAATCCGAGCATTAGGGAATTCGACGATCCCAGTCCGCTTCTGACACCCGAACCAGAAGATCACGATGATCTGCCTCCACCTCCTCCTGAGTTATCTGTCGGTTTTGTATCTCCCACAAAAACGGAACATCATCAGGTATACGGCTACGTTCATTTTTTTAATCGATTCGAGTAAAAGTATTTATGTCTATCATTTTCCTTAATTATACTTTGAAATTGATACGACGTTCAAATAATGAACTTCTCTATTGACATTCTTGAAAAGATTGCACACAAAAAAACGGAGATTTTGGGTCTTTCTCGAATTTTTGTATAAGCACGTTAGCTTAAATTTAAATACGGATGCTTATTAAAAATTTGCACTCGGAGCATTTAAAATTGTTGTACTATATCGCTTGATAAATTAAAATGAAAGCGAAAATGAACATAGGATGGCCATAAGTTTTAAGGGAATAGAATACCCTTTTTTTTGAAAGATAAATAGCAGATTGATGACAAAAACCCCCACAAATGTTTCTTGTAAAAATTAAATTCCTATTATCCAAAGTGCTCGGACAGAGCTGGCCGGTGTCAGGTCCAAACTGAAACATCCCCTTTCAGGTGAATCTTGCGCTTATGAGCATCACCAAAGTAACAAAATTTTCATTTATTTTCAATTTGATATTAAAATACATTAATGTATGTAAAAAGGTTGTTTAGCAAAAACTGTCTTATCGAAAAGTGTGCTGACTGCAATAAAAAATTATGAAAACATCCGAAAATAAGTACTGCTACGGGAATCTTTAGAAACACAGACAATTTTTTAAGTGAGCTGCAGTTTAAAATTTTCATTTTAAAAAATAACAACAGTTTTCTGTATAAAATAAAATGAGAACTCTCCGAAATAAAAGGACAGAGAAAGAAATATAAAGAAAATGTTTAAAAAAGTGATTTTGTTTTTTTTTTTTTTATACTAAACCCCGGACGGATTGCAGTTATGTAGCGAAAACAAGTTGTGTGAAAACAGAAAAGTACTCCGTCATGACGCTGAAATTTTTCGAGTCATTTCGATAAATTTTACATAGGACAATGAAGAGCCGAGGGAACACTTGCAAAATCCCACGCTTTATTTTGTTTACATTAAATTAATAGGCCCTAAATAGTAATCAAATTTTCCCTTTTCTCTTTTCGTCTCCCCCTGTCATAATTTTAAAATGTAAGATCGAAATTATATCGGCTTAATTTTAACTATTATTTTCTAAATAAAATACTTCGGTTTTGAACAAACTTTAACCTCTCTCCCCGGGCGTATTTTTATTATCATCTTCACGTAGGAAAATGATTATGTCCATAATCTATACAAGGGCGTCGCCAGCCGATGAGCCAGGGAGGGGCAAGATGATAGAAAGAGGATACGAATTATAGGAAAGATAAAATTTATAATTTGTAAAGGCTTAATATTTTATTAAATAAGAATAAAATCTCAATTAAAACATAATTTTCGTGGGTTTCTGGCAAATTTTTATAATAAAATTATAAAAGTCTTCCAAATTGTCCATGATTACGCGCCTATGAATACTCATCATGGCCAGTTGATTACAAAGTTTCAAGGCTCCAGGGGGGGCAGCTGCCTCCTTACCACCCCCGATGACGCCCATGAATTTATAACTGACAGTAAATTTAAAAATAACGAAGGAGGGTAGTGGAACAAATGCAATATAGCTGAAATACCTGTGATAATGTTTTTCTGTGCCCGATGCGATATTTATTTTTGAGACATTCAGCTGATAAAAATCGAAAGTGAATATGCGCCGATATGAGTAAAGTTATTTTGTCACATTGGAAATAAAGATGACCTCAATTAAAGGGGGAAAAAAAAAATTAAGTCTGTTTATAATTACATTCGGGGAAGGATACGTTCTTTCAGTTTCAAGCCTTATTTCAACAATAATAAGCATAGCGCTAGTTAGATACAAGCGTGACTAATACAAAAAAAAAAACTTATTCGTTTTTCAGTCAGATTGAGGAATAGCACCACTACGGGAAAATAAATGAATTTTTTTACCGCTAATAATAATAACAAAAAGTAAGAAATTGAATGCGCACTTTGTGCATTTGACTACGAACACAAAATTATTACCTATACAAAAAAAAGTTTTTTATAGCCCCCCCCCCCCACGATAGTGAAACAAATTTCAGCGGTTATAAGAACGGATGATTATTTTATTCTGGCTAACGTTAGTTTAAATGATCGCTGAATCAGATGAAATTTCGGAAAACTTTCAATAAAAACTTTTCGCGATGAAAAAAAAATATAAAAATTTAACCAATGGATGTACGATTGTAGATTAGAGCTTTGTTCCATTTTACAATGTTAAATTCTACCGATTCCTTAAAAATTAAAAAGAAAAAAACTAGAATTAAAAATAAAAATTAATTTTAAAATTTCGTAGTTAATTTTTTTTCTTGCTTCACTGCAAACCGTTTCGTTTATACATATTTATTTGGGCATACACAGATGTCAACTAACGAGATGTCCCGTATTTTCAAATTGTAAAAAAATGCACATTGCCAAATGTAATAAAATGTTTCTAATGACTCTTCTTCCGAATTACATTTTTCACCAATTTTTCGTACCATCTCGTTCCGATTTTAAACAGGCACACAGATCTAGGAGAGATCGGGCCCAGTCTCTGAAAAAGTGTCGAAAAACATTTTGAAAATTCTCGCAGATCCTATCCGTTAACGTAAATAGCTGGCGGAGGGGGCAATTTTGATTTCCGACCGAATCCGCGTCGGAAAAATTCAAAAAATGTCGATCCGATCACTTTCAAGTAATACTAGTGCAAGGCTAGCGTATAGTGTTACATGTGTTAAGTTGCGAATTTCAAAAATTGTTCTATTCCGAAACAGGATTTAGGGAAATGTTTGCAACGAACTGATTCCGGAATGCCGACTGAAGAACTACCGTCTCGCTCGGACTCTGAGGTTTCCGGTGGTTCTCCGCCGGACAAGACTTGTTCGAACAGCGAAACGTCGAGCGGCGTTCACTCGAACTCGAGCCGGGAATCGTGCAACCGGAATAATTTCGATCATCATCAATTGCAGCAGCAGCCAGTAAACATTTTCAACGAGTCGATGCAGAAGATCGCTCCACAGCAGTGGATGCAGCGCAACAGCGTTATACAGTCTTCCGGTACCGGGTCGCCGGGCGCTCTCTCGTCTTCGGCGTCGCCGATTTACGGAACAGCGTCGGCCATCGGACCGTCCGCTACCGCGGCAGCCGGTTTCAATCGGGTCTACAAGCCGCAACAGCACTACGCCGCGGTGGCGAATAAAACGCCGTCCATCAGCGAAGTGGGCGAGGACAGTACGACGGTGGTCATCATGCGTAAGCCGAACAACAATCATCTGTATCATCAAACGAAACCGGTTGCAGAAGATGCGATCGGACGATTCGATCGTTCGACCAACATGCACCTTTCCTCGTTCACCGATCGTCACCCTACGTCGGACGCTGTAAAAACCGCCGCTTCGGCCACGCTACCGCACTATCCGACTCAGCCTCCGATGGGCGGCGCCACACCGTACTCGCACTGTTCCACGATGCCGATACTGAACAGCGGCAATCCGAACTGCGCCGTAATCGGGAACGGTGGCAGTTGCGGCTCGTTTCCGCGACCGCATACCACCATACCGGTGCACCACAACGGTGTCCGGTTTTCGCACCATCATATGATGATCAACGGTGTGGCCGGCAACAGTCCGTACGCGGCCTCTAAACGAATTTTGCCGGTGAGCACGCAGCAGCACAACTATCCGCTGTCCGGTAATGCCACCGCCATTGTCTACAAACCGCCTAGTCATCACACGTTTCCGCAGCTACCGATGCACCATCAGCAGCAGCAGCTGCCGCCGCCTCCGCCGCCGGGCACCAAATATTACCACCTGCAAGCGAACAATACCGGCTCGGAAAGAGACTCGGCCAATTTCTCGATGGCGTCCAGCGGAGCGGACTCGGACGGCTGTCACAGCAACAATACCAGCAGTGCCACCGTGGCCTCGTCTTAAGATGATTCCTTTCCACGTAACCTCGGCGGCGCTGAAAACTAGTCAATGCGGCATTTCTTCTCAAATTTCCGGTTACACCAAACGCGGTCTTCTCTCGCTAGTGCACTCATCTAGGCTAGAGACGCGCTATACACTTTTTGCCTTTCGTCGACGCTTGCGTGAAAGATCTCATTATAGCTTTCTGGGTAATAATCTCCGTACCGTCTCTCGATTTCAGCCGGAAACGTTCATAACGAGAACAAGGAAAAAAACACGAAAATTAACCCTAAAAAAAAAAAAGAAAAGAGAAAAGAAACGAAAAAGAAAGACATATTTTTGAAACAGGTAACTTTTCTTCAACATTTTCATCATCATCTGTCTGTATTTTTGTTTGAAAATCGCACGTTGCACAAATTTTGCAAAGTCTCGGATGCGTGTTAACTTTAGTAAACTGCGACATTCCGCGTATTATTGATTGCCTAAATTATTACGGCCATCCCCGACTAGTCGAGTGGATTAAAACTTTTTTCATGTACGGATGATGTACAGGGGTATACATATAGCATGTGTACGTGTGCGACGCAACTTTTCCATTTCTTCCAGTTTCGTAGAAGTAGAATCAATTTTTATTATCAGTATATGCAAAATAATTTTACGATTTCCATTTTAAAGTGCAATACTTAAATTGACTTTTGGCGCCATAAATTTAATTAGAAATAAAAAAAAAAAAAAATCATCCTACAAATTAAATATCCACAGCCCTAATAATTGAGTGCTGTAATGTATAAATTATAGTAGAGTCTGTACATTGTAATGTTTTACTTTCAGGCTCTGCGGAAGTAAGTAAAAACGTTTCTATAACATACCATTTATGCCGTTTTTATTCGTAATCAATTTTTTGTCCGGCGATCTGCATCGGCAGGGGCGGCAAATCCTTTCACTCTTAAAGAAATGATTTTACATTTCTCTCTTAATTACACTTTTAATGAATATTTTATATATCTTAAATAGGTCGTAGCGGGATTTTTAGTTTTTAACAAATTATCCGAAAAACGAATCTCTGCCATTGTGCTGAAAATTGGAACCGAACAAAATAGGAAACTCGGTGATGAACTAGTTCATCGCTGGATCCGTGCCTGACTTAATATTACTTCAGAAGTCGTTTATTAATCCGTAATTTATACCAGCGTCTCGAACATTTCTTCATACCACTCATTGTTTATTTCTTCACGTGATATTGCCAGAGACGTATACATTTTTGGTAGATGTTTTTTCGTTCAAGGGAATTTGTACTATTATTAAACTTTCGTCAATTTTTACGCGAAATAACATATGGACCAAATTAAAATCCTGTCTCATCGGTGTGTTCCAAGAACACAGTGAATGTTAGTTAAGGTTTACGACTGTAAAAAAAGGTGGAAATTACACAAAAATTTGTATATTCCCCCCACTTTTTTTTTTTTTTTAGTTTGCAACAGTTCTTTTTTCTTTTTCGCATAGGGATAATATGAATTTAAACGATACACATTCAATGGAACTCTTTAACAAAATAAAAATAATGATGTTTAAAATCGTACAAATTCATCATGCAACGTTCATAATTAAAATTAAACACACAATTCATTTATCTTTCTTTTTTTTTTAAAGAAAAAAGAGCACTCTTCGGATTATTGTAGCTTATCACTGATAACAATTTTTGATTTCTTAAAAAAAAACATTTTTGGATTAGCCTCAAATACAAACCGAACAGATTATATAATGAGTGTAACAACATATTTAAGGAAAATGTTTTGAAATGTGTTTATCGACCAATCGGAATTTTTCAATTTCCTGACATTTTCGTCAGGAAAATTTGCACCCCCCAGTACACTGTAATTTTTCTTTCCATAAAGGGTCCTCCCCTTTCGTGTTGCGAACTTGAACATGATTGTAGTCTGCTATTTGAGAATTTTCACCTGATTGGCATTCTTCTAAGCTATCACGAGAACTGGTTATTAATTTTAATTTTGTGTTAAACACGTTTCCTTTTGCTTTTCTTTATCTTGCAGGAAAATCTCAAATTTTCGACCGTTGCTACGGTAATATTTCGCCAAATTTATTAACGGCGTCCGTAAGGTTTTTCAACCTTAACTTTTCTTTTTTTCCTTTCACGCGATCACATTTATGCGTTCAACCTCTTTCCTCACACGATTTGTTCAATTTTTTCGATGTTTTAATCCCCTCACTCCACAAATAAACACATTTTTCCCTTTTTAATCTGTAAAATTTTTTTTTTTTCAATTTATAACTTTTTTTTTAGACCGTTTATATAATACAACTACATTTTACGCGGCAGTATCGGAATGAAAATTTAATCCTTTTACACGCGCTAATTATCGACCAAATTTAACTGCTGTACATGTTTTTTAAAATCCACTTGTTGTTCCATTTAAGAGTGTCCGAGAAATATTTAAAAATTTCGCAACAGCATTATTTTACTACGTGAAACTGAACAATATCTAAAATTTTGACAAAAAATTACATCTGTTATTTCCTTTTATTAGAATTCGGCAATAAACCAATATATATATATATATATATATATATATATAAAAATAAATAAATCATCATAATCAGTTCATTTTTATAATTGTAGACTGGCTAAATGGTTTAATTCGCGTCAAGAAAGAAAACAAAATTATAATTTTACAATTTACTTATAAACGCAGTATCGTGATTGAAAATTTTGGCAATTATTTTATTCCTATATATATATATATATATATATATATATGTTCATATTTTGTATATGTGATAAAAATTCGATCTTGCAGATTTAACAGCGGGGACACCTCTTTGATGATATTATGATATTCTTTTTATATTTAGAAAAGTAATTTTCAACTGACTGCATCCATCTTAAAAAAATATTTACATACATATATGTATTAATTTATGGTTTACACAGCATATTAAAAACGTTAGACCATAAAGTTTTTTTCACATAACCTCCAAGGTGAGAATTTCGTTGTTATATATGCATGTACATATATATTAATGAACTATGATGTGTCATTCCTACGCTGAAGATAATAGGGAAATCTGTAACAACATTTTTGCCTTATGAAAGTTATAATAGAAATTTCTATGCAAGCCGTAAATTTAAATTTGTCATTTTTAAACATTTCATCGATCACCCTTTTGCATTAGTTTCTTTATAAAAGACTATTTCGGTTTAGCAGATTCGAATGGTTGAGTTTTTATATACACAGCATAGTGCCGTGTGGTGCAAACTGGCAGGTTCTAATTTCCTACTGATCGAAATACTTCGGCATAAAGCACAAAAATCATCATGAAAAAATAACGTTTTGTAAATACGAAAGCAATTCTAATCATATTAAGAGAATTTTAAATCAACATTGCGCAGTATACGCGTCGATTGATTAATATCCACTGCGATGATGCTATCAACATTAATAAGGGGGGAAAAGGGCAACGGAATCAATAAGAAGAGAGTCGAAAGTTAGTCAGTACGTGAATAAATATTTCATTCGTTATATCAGAACTAAATTTGGTACCAGTGCAGTTTGTCTCTTTCCTAATCTGACATTACCGCGAATAATAAAAGTAAACTTACAAAAAATAGTGGGACTAGTAATTAAAGCACTTGCGCTCAAAGAACTTTTCTCGTGCAGGCAACACGCAGTCACCGAACAGCTAGTAGGACTTACTGGGGTAGTCCTCTTGTTTCAAGTGGGAACATAGGTACTTTGAATTCTTTGTTGCGATGCCCGCGACAGTTGGCATTAGTTCACGATAGACATTACCCTCTTCGTGCAAGGTACGAATCAGGTGTGATATTTAATCGAGGCTTCTTGCCCAACCGAGCTGTTGTTTTTATCTGTTACAAATATAATTAAGCGATGAATTCACGTTTATTTCTAGACCAGATTCTTACTGATTTTGCTTCTCTCTTTCTCTACTGACGCCTACATCAAAAGCCTTGTTGGTATTGAACGATATGGACTATACAATGTTTAAAATTTTCTTAATACGCTTACAATTGTCTGCGTTTATCGTGAAAAGAAGAAAGTTATATTTTCACATTATTCTGTCTCTGTACCGAAACATTTTTGGTTCCATGTTTGCGGAAAAATTTTTTTTATTATATAATTGGAAATTTTAGTACGGGTCTAATCTGCACGAGCACCTTGTTTGTGTATATATATATATATATATATATATATATATATAATAATAATAATAATAATAATAATAAATAAATAAACCATTATGACGTATCCGTAAATATTAAGACCTTTTATTTAAGAAAATAATAAATTATATTAACCCGTTAAATATGACCGTTGATAAGTTGTAGAGAAAAAAAAATAAATTTACACGTTTCCATTATTTGCAACAATTACACTTTTTGCTCTTTCGATTCCTACTTTGGGTGCTTCTTGTTAGATCCATATTTTTATGTACCCAAAATACTGACCAACATTTTGTTTTTTGCCTGTATATACATATTTTATAAACCGAAACCTATATATCTAATTAGTTTGGCAAGCCAATGTTTCATGTCTGCACTTTTTGCATTTTTCGTCTAAGAGTGAAATATTCTATTATATAACGTCAAGTCTCTGTCATATCATTCGCTGTAATATGAAAAACCTTTCATGACTTTTTTTCCCATTTCGATTTTATTACAAATCGCCTCGTTTTAATCTGTTTAATGTTGTAACGTACTGCGCTGTAATGCCGCTTAATGGCAGTTTTAAGAGAAAACCCGTACCGTAGCTTAATATTAGGCAATAAAAAATTTCACTCAACTCTGCTTGATTTTTTTGTTATCCGGTCGCAGAAGTGTCAGGGCAAAACGCGCAACGGCTTAAAGCGAACGTGCATCGGCGGTACGGATGGTTTAAAAATACCGAACCCGCTAAAAACCTTTACGATAAGGTCGGTTTTATTGTTATTGTTTTTTAATGGAAAAAAATTGAAATATTTCCGCGAAACGGTTATTATTTGTTATTTCTGCTTGGTTTAGTGTGCGGCGTGAGTGTGTGTGGGTGTGAGCGCGTTTATGAACGATTTTTTTATATTTAAGTTTTATTAGACGTTAAACATTTAAAGTATACTGGATTTGTTTTTCCTTGAATATTGTTGTATATTTTAAAGCTATTTTCCAGGCGATAGTTACAGAGGTAATTGTGTTCTACGTCTTACTCTCGTTTGTTCCCTTCATTTGTTGAAGTTATGATCCAAAACGTTATTTACTCTATACATATATACGTATATTTATTAATATTTTCGCTTTTTTATCTAATTTAATAATTTAATTGTAAAATTAGTATATGTTTTTGTTTTACCACCTTCTCTGTTATAGTGTTTGCACCAAGTCTAATATGTCAAACGAAAACTTAGATCATATTTTCCTTCGGTTCATTTTTTTTTCCTTTTTTTTTTATCTTCTCGAATAATTGTGGTGAATAAAACTATAAATATTATATTTTCTACACTTTAATAATACGAAGTAAGACTGAAAATTTATAAAGAAGTAAATATTAAAATATCGCGATTATGTTGTTTTATATATATATTTTTTTTTTAAATAAACACTTTTTATTTTCGTACGTTTTAAAATATATGGGCATTTTTTTTTTTTTTTTTTTTTTTTTTTTTTGTTTGTTTACATATCAATATGTAATCGAATAATATAATAAAATCTTATCCGCACGTCGAATTTATTATTTCCACGCGATGTTTTTCATTTCAAATACGATCAATGTTGAATATTGTTTATTTCTTAATTTCACATATTCCCGCAGACGCCTCACCGCTGTAAAAATTACAGTTTTCTAATGAAATGATCGAAAGGTATCATCAGTCAAGCATGATTTTCATTCGCCGAGATAAATTAAAGATAAGCCCGTAATTTACGCTTACATAATACTGAGTTCGAAACAAAAACCTTCTTTACTTTTTAATTTGTAGTGCTACACCGTATGTATTTTTCATCCATTATTCCAGTAAATGTGTATATTTATGCGTTTAAAAATTTGTTGACTCTTTTTTGAAATTTTTTAAAACCGAGAAAGCTTCATTAAGCAATCAAAATATTATTTCGCAACCTTCAAATTTGATTATTACATTATAATAAAAAAAATATTATATACGACGAATTTGACTTTTCTTAACAAGAAAATTAAAAAATATATGCGTATATAATCAACGTAATGTGATCACTACACGTAATTAAACCGGTAGATAATAAAAGAAACCTTAAAAGGAACATGTCATCAAATAAACTCGCTAAATACGGATGAAAAAGATATTAGAACCAAGTTTAATTAATTTCAAGGTAATAATCGTCGTTTTTTATATTCACAAAAAAAGAAATATCTTGCGTTGATCCGAAGGACAGAGTTTATATATGTATAAATATATATATGTGTCTGTGTGTTTATAAATGTATATATAGGGTCCGTCAATCACTGAAGTAATCGTCAATGTTAATTTTATTTTCTGTCATATATATGTCATTTTGTTAATGCAGGTTTGCCATTTATCGTTATGTAGTCGTATTTGATGGTAGACCGTGTTAAAGTTAGCACTTGCAAAAATTAAAAAAATGTTTTCCGTACTCTGGGATTATTTTGGTCGTCGCTACCTTTCAAATAAGACCACATCGGTCGTTTGGTGTGTAAACTCGCGTGGATCGGTTCGGTCGGTGATCTGCCAAAGAGTAGCAGACCAAACAGTGTTCGCACATCGGAAAATATCGCTGTTATGATAGAAAGTGTGAAAGGGGAATCCTACACTCTTTGTAATTCGTCGATCGCAAGAACTGAGATTTCATCCAACAGGTTACGCCGCATTAAGCCCAAGAATTTGAGCTTGCACAGTCATAAAATTCAATTAACTTAAGAACTTAAGCCAGCGGATCGTTTTAAGCGTGCGTCTTCTGACTGGCTTATTGAATCCTGTGCAATTGACACCGCTTTTTTAATCATCTGATGAAGTTCACACATAATGGAATGGTAAACGAGCAAAATTATCGTATTTAACCGACAGAAATTCCGAGAGATCATCAAGAACAACCGATTATCTTCAAAAAGTACCTGTTTGGTGTGCACTATGATCAAAAAGAATAACTGGCTCCTTACTTCTTCGAAAATTATGACGGAAATGCGATTACCGTAAATTCTGTGTAATACCATGCCGTGCTAATCCACCCCCCCTCTAACTTAATCGTATCGACATAGAGGATGGGGCTACTTCCGACAATACGGCGCAATGTGCCGTATAACACGCGCAAACATCGAGTTGTTGTAATCGACATTTGACGAATTTTTAATTTCAAGAAATGGGAATATGGCTTGTTCCGTTCGTTCATGCGATTAGACACCTGTAGACTTCTTTTTGTGTTGATCTCTGAAGAACAAAATTGACGGCAATAAACCAGCTCCATCTGTGACCTTAAACAGAATATTATGTCATCAAAAATTTCGATCATTGTATACTGACGTCTGTAAAACCAGTCGTGGTGAACATTTGAATGATATAACTGTATTTTTAATTTTTGTTTATATCGGCTGATCCTTTGCGCATATATTAATCAAGTCATTCTTGCGCCGAAGGTAATATGAAAAATACGTTATAAAAAGAAAAATTACGGAAAAAATTAAATTAAAAAATATACATAGGTATATTCGTTTGAATAACGAAATTGAATACTGGAGCAAGATTTTGATTATTTTTATCGCGGTTTGGCGACTAAAAAAAAAAAAAATACGCTACGTGATACGGTAAAAATTTCAACTGCTGAAAAATCGGTAAATACGGCGAATAACGAAATTAACCGATGTCGAAGAAGACCTATCTAACGACAAACGCCATGTTGATGATGCGCTGCTCAGCTTCTTCATATGAGCACGTGCAAGTGCTCATGTGGAGTAGCCGAGCAGTACATCAGAACTCGCTCTTACTAAGACCCAGAGAAAATGTGACCTCGTCGAAACTGCCGAAACCGTGAACATCTCCATTTTGATCCAACATGCAGCGGTCATCGCCGTATTCCGTCGAATAAAAATAAATATTTCTCGCTGCATAATCGAGTAAAATGGAGGGCGCACTTCAGTCTGTCAGTCTACCTATCTATCTTATCTATCTATCTATCTATCTTATCTATCTATCTATATATATATATATATATGTTTATATGAACCGGAGCAGCTAGCATAATCATAATTTTAAATTATTTTGTTTTGCTACAAGAAATCGAAATTTTGGTACTGTCTTTCAATCAATTAATAGAGAATTGAATATAGACACGCCGAATGTCGGCCAAATTTGATATAAATATTTATTTCGTTCATAAGGGTCAACGAAAAATGATAAATATGTTTGGAGATGATGGACTACTAGATGTGTCTATCGGTGTGTACACCAATTCTGAAACATTGCGTTCCAGCTCACGCAACATATCAGCTGAATAGGGCATGTTGTCTAACTTGTGTGTGAAAACAATTATAGCGACGGTTAGCGGAATAAGTTTTATAATGCAAAGGCCAGTGCTAACGTTTAATTTATTCGAGTGATAATTTACTTTTGGCGGATAGCCGTATATTATCGATCGTTACTTTCCTAATGATTCGTTACTTTCCTAAAAAACACTAGCTACATAGTAGTTTACTTTTCCGGTTACCGTGATATCGCCGCTATACATTAACGTGTCACCTAACAAAGAAGAGTGGGGCTATGATGATCGTCCAACTTCGCTCGAAGATGGCGTAAAGAAGAAGAAGAAGAAGAAGAAGAAGAAGAAGAAGCCAGCAGCCGGTATTAGTGAACGATTTTCTTATTGCAATTTCTCAAATATAGTGAACTGAAAGTTTTACGTGGAACTATGTTTGTAAAGTTACATGCGTTTCGTACACATCCGATTGATCGTTTCATGCTGAAGTTTTCAAGACGCTGCTGTGTTTCCACAATGGGAAAAGTGTTCTTTTACTGACACGACTCTTTTTTTTTTTATGCTTTTCTAAGAAGAAAAAGGTCAATATACTCAAGAAAGAACAGAGAGTGATATCGTGCAATCTTTTCATTTTTTTTTTCTCTCTCTTATGTCATTAATTTCAATTTTGATGCAGTCAAAGGGAAACGTAAATTTCATCAATTCATTACATAAATGTCTACGTACAAGGACTGAAAGAAAAACCCCCTTAACTCATAACAACGTCTTCACGGAAAAAGAACCCATACTTCATTAATCATGGCATATATATCTATATATCTATATATATATATATATATATATGTATATTAATTAAAACGTAATTCTTACGAAAAAATGTCCCTATATAGTCTAGCCAAAAATACTAGCAGTACTTTCAACGAACGTACCGCAAAAACGACACATGATGTAAATTTCACAAAAATGTACTTGAAAAATGCAAACCTTTCTTGTTAAAAACATGGATCAGTTATTCAAAATGGCCACCTTTACGGCCGATGCACAACGATAAATGCTCCTCCGGTCATCGGGCAATGCAAGTATAGACCGTCTCTAAGGGAATTTTCGCTGCTGCCTCTCGTATTTTCTTCTTTAGCGGCTCTAAATTTTGATGACGTTTAGCCATTTCCTCGAGAATATTCCATTGTCCATAATCCAAGGGGTTTAAACTCCGGACCAGAGGAGGGCCAATCTGAAGTTGCTATGAAGCCAAGAATATTGTTAATATTATTTGCAGCCACTTCTGAGCTAACTTTGCTTTATGTGTCGCGGCTGAATCCTGCTGAAACACCCAGTTAACTCCGGCAAACAAAGTGTCGTTTAGAGGTTTAAAAACCGGTCCTAGAACTATGTTTACATAGACCTTCGCACCCGTTTCCACGCCTGCTTCGCAAAAATGAATGGGCATTACCCCGTACCACGACGATACACTCCCCGTTGAACTTGTGGAACTTTTTCTTTGGCATCATACGACGAGCGGGCATACACCTGATAATTTTGCTTGTTAATTTTTCCTTTGTCGTAAAAATCTTTTCATCTGTAAACAGTATCTTTTTGTACCCATCTCCGTCATACGAGCGTTTTAACTTTTTCGATCTTTCGAATCATATAGTAGCTTTTGATTTCTCTGTTAAAAGCTGAGTCGTACATTGTTTACAGGCTCGAATGTGTAAATCATCACAGATGATGTGCGAGACTATTCTTGGCGCGATATTCATTTCCCCGGCCATTATTTTTCGCTTTCGTAGCGGACAGCGATTGATTCGTCAACGAACGGCTTCGACGACACTTTTTGTTCTCGCTCATCTGAAACTAAACAAACCGTTCACTGATTTTAACACGGTGGCCACTCAAATATAATTTTTAAATTCTCGATTTATTCCTAGTTTTCCCGATTCAAATTATCCCGATTTACTGATCACCAGAATTGTACAAAAAAGGAAAAATGAAATTTTTTTGTTACTATTTATAATACTGGACCGCCGCAGCATCACATTTTATATAGATAAACAAAACATCGTAATTTATTTTGAGTAAAATACATTAGAAAATTCATTCATTTTTCACTTCAAATAATATTTTTTTTATTAAAAATATCGTCGTTTTTGGCTATTTTTATCCCCTCACCGGTTTTACGACAATATTCCCGGTTGGGTAGCCACACTGTTGAAGTCCTTTTAGGAGCCATGAATCTGTGACGCAATAGGCGCTGCCTTCATCAAACCAGCAATAGTAACGCACACGTGGTAATCTAACCACTCCATTTCTATACGATGTACTAAGACAGTTGTGTGTCTGTTGCTATCCTCTTGCCAGACAATGTGTATTACATACGCTGATATCATTACCAAATTAACCTATGCAAAATTCCCTTTACCCGACGGCACTGACAGTATTTTTGGCTAGACTAAGTATATATACTGTTTTTAAATAAAAATTTGGTTTCCGCTTTCGCCAGATAATCAGTTTTTTTTTCCAAATGTTAATTATTTAAATATACTTATTTTTAAATGTAGGTGAATACATCCTGTTTGTTAAAATGGTATAATAAAATAAACTTTAATAACAAACAATATAGATCAATAAATTAGATAAATACCTATTTAGAAACGTTTTCGGGCATAACCCATCATCAGCTAACACTAACTTAAAGGAGTATGTTTTAAGTTTCCTTTAAGTTAGTGTTAGCTGATGATGGGTTATGCCCGAAAACGTTTCTAAATAGGTATTTATCTAATTTATTGATCTATATTGTTTGTTATTAAAGTTTATTTTATTATACTTATTTTTATTTTCCATTTAATTATCGTTTACAGCAGCTAGTTTCCAACATCGGCGTTATTAAAAGTGAATTTTAATGCTAAAACAACATTGCATCGGATGTTCGCAGCTACATGCTAACGAAACTTGAAGCATCTAACATACAACATCTTGATGATAGAGACGTATGAGAATATTGTCCTCCGCCGTTAGTTTTTAGTAACACAGGCAAAGAATCGCTGGCTCGTTGCGCCGCACTCATAGTGTACTACATGTTGTTTTAGTTATGTCCGCGCACATAACCCAGCATTGACTAATAAAGATCGTGTATATTTAAGTAAAACTAGGGTCCGAAAAATATGGCTCAATTTACACGTTTTAGCTAATGTGACATTTGGATTCTTTCATAATCGGTTGCTAAAACATTATGATGCTAATTGCAGCATTGGCATAAATGACGAGTTAAATTTTTTTTCTCTTCTAATATAAAATAGTGATCTTCTTAAGATGAATGCATACGGAAGGCAAAGACTTATGATAGCAACATCGATATTTGCGGGATTGCAGTTTAAAACAATTATTAACGAAGAGCGGTATAATGTAATTACATATAGTTAGTATAAATTCAAATGAAATTATAGTTTGCCGTTACTAACATGGACCTAATATTTACTGACGAAATGGGTAGCGGTTTGATCTTCATGCAAGCGAAATCTTAGCATAACTTCAAATTAAACTTAAATCTCTTAAATTTTATATTTAATATAAAATTCCAAATTTAATTAAAAGATTTTATTTAAAATCAGTAACTTCCGGCGCAATTAGAAATTAAAAATTGAACGCAACTTATGTTTCGGTATTTTTAGATCCTTTCATCGTTCAAAAAATCCACGATCCCTTACTTGTATTATTTTAACACTAATTTCATTTATTTATACATTTTTAAAACGCGTTTTCTTGTATTTTACATAGGAGAACATATTTTCTGAGAGGTCAAATGAAAAAAATGATTGTAAAAATTTAAATATCGAAACATACGAAATTTTAATTTTTATGAAACGAAAGCGAACTTTTTTGATAGCGGATTTTTATAATGACTGAGGATATATTGCGAACGTCCAATCAGGGAATTCAATGACGTAATAAAAGTAAGGTTTTTCTTTTTTTCGTTACGCTACACGGTCAATATCGACTCATTTATCTCTTTGAAAAATTTAATAGGCATCGTCAGTCATAAACATTTATATGTTGTAAACATATTTGTATCTTTTAACTACCTATTTTCCGGATATACTAAAAAAAGTATGTATTTGCTTTTTATAAATTTTCATAAAAATATAATACATTTATATCTTAAAATTAAATCCATTCACTTAACGTAACCTAATTTAAAGATACTGCTTTTTTCAGAGCCGAATTTTTTACATTATAAACTCATTAAGAATAATCGTGAGAAAATACTATTCAGAAATATAGTCTTTAAAAGGTGTATATCAAAGTAATTAAACACATTAATTTCAATTTTTTTAAAAAAATTAGTATAATATTAAAAAAGCTTAAACGTAACTAAAGTGTAATAATATATATATATACAATATATATCAAATTCAAGTTTAAAGAGTGAACCGTTCCAATGTTTATATCTTTTTGCTAGTTCCTGAAATTTATTTCTATGTTTATACCACATATTTTTGACATTTTTCGTGACGATGTTTTTTTAGCGGAATTTTTTATACGTTTCCAAAATATTACGTACATACAAAATTCAACGTTTATCGGATAAAAATTCGATTGACAACTTTTAAATGATATTCACTTCTTAATTTTCACAACTTACACGTACACGGAATCATAGAAAACAAGTTTTTGATGCCCAAGCGGGCGAATGAAAATTAATATCGTTTATATATAAAGGTAATTACGCTGAATTTCAAACGTCAATATGTAAACAATGTGTTTTACCATTTGAATAAGTGTCTCAAACACATTTTGAGAATAATTAAAGTTCGGCATCATCTCGATGATACAGTTCACTTAATAACCGGTACAAATAGGACGGCGCGTGACTACCTCTGAAAAATTAAATAAATTTGACCCATTAAAATAAATCATATGAAATATGTAAACTTTTAATTTTCAATGTAAACACGAACTATTGTCATCGATTGCTTTCTAATTAACCACTGCTATTCTTCTCGAATGGATTTTTATTCCATTTTAATTTTGTAAAAGTGATATTAATTTAAAATAAAAACTAACCTTTTTTCTGAATTGCAATAGTAGTCATTCTTTCTACGAAAATGATGTGAAACTAATTTAAGTAAAAATTATTAATATTTTATATCCATTTTGGTTTTCATAAGGGAAAATGCAAACAGCGATGTTGTATTAACAAATTAATTCCTTTTATTTTTTTTATTTCTTGTTTAACCAAAATACGTTTTAAGATGAATAATAACTCGATTAAGGCGTAAAATAATGTTTTTTCAAAATATCTCGTCTGCAGTAATAAATTATGAAAATAGTTTGAAAATCTTAAAACTGACATCAGTTTCGAAAAACGGAGCTTTTTATAATTTGTTAAATATTCTTTACGTCGTTTATTCAGTTCGTATTAAATACATTATATTATAAAACGATACTTACATGTTCGATATGAACAAAGTAATTAATTCTGGAGGAACATAGTCAAACGCAGGATTAATTATTTGGGTTTCGGCTGTTATTTGACCTTTTGCATAATTATATACATTGGCTGGCGATAAAAATTCGTTGAATTTATCCTGATCCAGTGAGGATACATAAGTAGGACTAAGTTTATACATTCCGGCAAGAACTATTACCTACAACAGTGCCATGTTTAAAAAACAAAATAAAAATTAATAAACTTATGAATCGATTTAACTTTTAATAATGTAATGTCTATAAAACCCATCAAAAGAAAATTCCCATTAACGTTTCTTAAAACAATATTTCACGTAACAGATTTGGTTGATTTAAAAACTCTTTACTTCAATTTTTTGTGAAAATCTCGTAATAGTTAAAATTCAATCAGTTTTTACCGTGATACAGCAGTCGGTAGTCTACTTAAAACTGCTTGACGATACAAAATTCCAAGAAAATGTAATAGCAATGAACACGACCAAAGAAATTATTAATATTTGATATCTTTGGGACCAGGTCTGAAACACGGAAAGTACGGTAAAGACAGCGTGTGTCTCGTAAAAATTAAATTCCTATAACGTACTAATTTAAAAATCAATTTTTTTCACAAATTCGGAAATAACAAAATATGCATCAACTTTAATCCCGTTATATACGCTTACGGTAATATAATTTGCAACTATTAAGCAGTGACATGTTACTCATCTTATAATACGACTAATGACTGTATATATATATATATATATATATATATATATATATATTCGGCAGGATTGAATTTAGGGCCTCCGTGACGGAAATCAAGTGCTTTAGCAACTAGGCTATATATATATATATAAAAAACTCGCTCTTCGAGCCTCGGAATGAGGCAAGCCCCCTTCACCCCCAGGTCTAGTTCTTCTATAATTCATATAGAAGAGTAAACTTTTTCATTGGCTACGCCGTTCGACAGAAAAAAATCTTTCAGTTACAATTTTCACCACCAGGAATGTATGAACGCTAATATTGTGACAGGACACTTTTCCTGATGACCGCTGGCGTAAAAATGACATAGCCATTAATAACTAACATTACATATAGAGTATTTGATGAATATTGGAATTCATAACGCAAATCATTTATTTCATAAACTTATATTGCGGTTAATGTACTCTCCGTGTAACGCAATGCACTTATCTAGGCGCCACTACCATTCTTGGAAAGCGTGTTGGAAGCCATCAGAAAATCTGAAGTTTTTACAATCACTGCTACGGTTAGAAGATGTCGGTTTTTGAACTCTTTTTCAAACGTAGGGTAAAAGAGAAAGCCGTTATATCATATACAGAATTTTTCTCATATTTTTCCGGGACAGGAATTTACAACTGAAGCTGTGCAATGTTATGATGCAATTTCGACGTTTCAACGCGATTTTTTTTTTAGGAATGTGATTTTTCATTAACTGCTTCGAGACATCAATGTGATAGGCTGCAATGACCATCCGGTCTAAGGAACTGTGAGTGTACACTTTACCGCGGTAATCCAAAAATGTGATGACTATTGCCTTAGCAGATTACTTTAGTGCACGTACAACAAAAATGTATTTTTCTACTCATGGCACCTCCGTCGAATCTTTTCAAGTCTCTATAGATTTCTGAAAAAAATTTTCGCGGCCGAATACAAAATTTAATCGCATAACGTTGTTTGTGCGACTTAGACATTGTAAAATACAGAAACGATTTCTATACGCGTAAAAAAATAACGTTTCTAGTGGAGCTCGAGAGATGACTAGTGTCGCGATTGCACGGCGTGCAGCACAAGTGGCAGTCTTTTTATTGAATACTTTTCGTAATGTGAGCAAAAATTATACATATATATATATCTAAAATGACTGCAACAATTTTCATGAAATTCACAAATTAAGGTCTTTAGGTGTTCGAGAAAATTCTACGAAATAAGCAGCTTCAAACGGGTATCTCCAATAGTGTTTTTTTTAATGCTTGTTTACCATGTTAAAAAGTAGCATACGTTTATTTACTACAACAAATAGCAAATTGAAAGCGATATCTTTATTTTCTGACGCAATGTGATTATGATTTACATGACGTGACAATTAAAATTCACAACTCATCGTTATCGAATTATATGGTGACAATTTTTATTAATATGTATTTCTCGTATATGAATTTTGAATTTAGTTTTACTTTATGCAACGCGAGAATACTTCGATATAGGAGTAAAATGCAATGTAAATAAAAATGGAACTTTCATATGATATTACTGCTATATTTGTTTTATGAAATTCATTAATATATCGATTTGAAAGTTCAGATAGATCGCAGTAAAACTGGGATACCAAGTACATCATTAAATGAGCATTTTTGTATAATGTAATGAGGCTTCGGAAACGGCTATAGCGATTTTGATGAACTTTACGGATTATTTGGAGTTTAGAAATTGATTATTCAAAGTTTTATCTTCGAGAAAATTTTATTAAACCAGCAATTCTTAAATGGGCCGAACAGTGTTAGTTTTAATGATCACACTTGTATTTAAGATTTTTAATTAAAAAGTAAATAAAAATAATACGCTTATTTGCCATGGCAGATAGCAAACTAAAAAAAGATAAAGGTGTAATATCTTTGTTTCGCAATACGTTAGTCATTATAGATAATAATTTTAATATTATTTGAACCTCGTGAATATTCGGAATATTTGTTTTCAATTCGTGTGACCTGAGAATAGTAGGTATACAAAAATAGCGCGATGTACGCGAATGTGAATTTTGTATTATGTGGACGCTATTGCTATATTTTTAAACATTAGTGAAACTTACTAATACCTTATTGGATCAGCAAGTTCAGAATTTCAGTTACCCGGTGTAAACAAATAAAAATCCGTGTAGAACCAGCTAGAAATATTTTCTTTAAACGAAAATGTATTATGTGGCAGAAATATCAAATCCGTTTTAAAAATAAGACTAGCACAATATTATTATACGACGATGAAAGTACAGAAGCTATGTGGATATACCGAAGAATACATCTCATAACTGGATGGAAAAATCCGAAATGTAGAGGTATAATTAAAAAATCATAAAGCCGATGAAAACTCGTAAAATGAAATACTTTGCACACACAATACGGCCATTTAATAGAATACACCTTTTCTCTGCTGATTTTACCGGGAAAAATAAACGGAAAAAGATCATTTAGAAAGGACAGGAAATCGACGGTGTAAAACCTAACAGAACGGTCTAATACAAATATCGTTGACTTAAACCAAAAACACATCAATAGACGTAACATTGTTAGCAAGTTAGTCAAAGTTCTATTGTGAACAAGGCATAATGATGACGATGACGATTATTTAATTAGTATTTCGGAAACGGCTTTAATGGTTTTGGATAAATTCGAGAATTATAGGTTTTTACGGTGTATGTACATATTCATTGATTAAAATTTTATCCTTAAGAAAATTTTATTAAACGAGCAATTTTAAAAAGGAAGCCACCGATGTTTGTTTTAGTGATCATTGTATTTTTTTTTTGGGGGGGGGGCACCTTAAAAAGAAATATGTGTTTATTTATCATAATAAATGCAAACTGAAAACAAACATAAAAGCATGACCTTTGTATCGCGATGAAATATATTTATTTATGATTGACAAGACGTACCAACTAAAATGCACAAGTAATCGTTGGAGAGTTATACGAATGGTAGTTTGTAATAGTATTTGCCGTTTACACATTTGGAATTTGGTTTTATTTTGTGTAAGGCGAGAATACTGTAGTGTGGAAAAACAACGCTATGTATGCAATTTCATATTATGCACATATTATTGCTATATTTTTAAATATTTGTGAAGCTTGTTAATAGATTGATTTGAAAATTCAGAGTAAATACAACCAATAATGCATCATATTACATAATTATATTCAATCATTATCGCGATATATAATTCACATATACTTACCGGTACAGAATAAAATTTTGCTGCAAGAGCAACTGCATGAGTTCCGCACACTGCGCGCAAGCCTCCATTCGCCATAACAGCTTGTGTACCAATAATGACCTTATTTACACGCGACATAACTCCGAAACAACTACTGTCCGAAATTAACGTAGTTTGAATACCTTTTTTTGATAAATTTAACGCCATATCGTGGCCCTAGTAATTTCGAATAATCCACGAAAGAAAAGAAAAAAAAAAAACATTGAAAATATTACGTGTCATTATATATAGTATAGAATTCGGCATAATTACTTGAAAAGCTTACAATAATCGCAGCAGAATCTTGAAAGGCTCTATATTTTCATTCAAGCAATTCACTACCGTATCCCATAAAAAAACGGTTATTAAAAATGATTAGTGATATCTTAATTTTCATTGAAACAGTACAATGATATATCAAACACTACATTTACTAGTATGTCTACGAAAAATTCGGTAATACCAGGATATAAAGACGCATCTTTAAGAAAATGTATGTGTATAGGAGAAGACGCTTTATTTTATTCAAAAAATTACGTATCTATTAAAAATATATTCTTCATTACAATAAAATATCTTTAGGGCAGTATAATGTACATGTATAAATTTCCTGTTATCCCAACGAAAGTATACTTCATCGGCCAAAGAACATATTTCATTGTTATGCAAATTCGATAAATTTGCAATACGATTTCGCCGATTTTCCTTCTACCATTTTATATTCACCGCTTTTGATTGCTCCAATGGTTAAGGGTTTTTATCGTAAACGTTGTTTTCGGAAATTGTTTTACTTTATTTTTTTAAATTAATATACGACCCGATGCTAAATAATGAAAAGTGAAATATTCAAATACGGACACTCTTTATAAAATTCGTATGAATGCCGTTAGTTTAATGAAAAATACGACATAACGATTATTGTTCATAAATAAGAAATTATTTGTAACGTACATATATATGTATAATTGAGCTATTTCCTGTTTCATATACGGGTTCTATAAAGATAAATTTATACATTCGTATAACGGGTAGGTTCTGAACGATAATGGATCCGAGCTAGAATAAGAATTTCAAGCATGTTTTTATACGAAGTAATTTATATATATATAAAACGTCGTCCGTTATCCGTTATTATGTTATCCCGGATAGTAGCCAGTCTCTGTGATTTTGTTACAATTTCGGGAGGAAACAGCTAGGCTAGCTACTAATCCACTATGCGAATCAATAAACAGTCAGTTTGTTTTTTATTTATTTATTGTTTTTCAAATTGCTAAAAAAAAAAAGGAACGATGAAAAATTGATTGAAGCAGTAAGGGAATATTTCTTGCATTATGAAAAATCCTAAACAAATTGATATAAAACATAAAATGGATTTGTGGAAGAAAATAGTAAGTGAACATTTTTTCAATTTCAGCTCGCCGAGAAACGCAAAAGCTTCATAAAAATGTATCGGCTGAACAGCTCAAAGATAATAATTTCAGCGAGCATCTCCGAAAATATTTTTGTACATTTCAGGATTATGTTTGCTTGATGACTGAACTTCAACTTATAGCAAGTTACATACTGACTTTTGAAGAGCGGTCTTCCGGTAGTAATGCATCCGCAATCGCAATATTAAATTCGTAAGCTGTTAAGTAGTTTTCTCGAAAACGCTATCTTTCAAATACATAAAAGCTGATAGTAAAAAAAAACTATCAACAATACAGCAAATAGTTTGAAAGCACATCTCTAAATATGTCTACAACATTTAACGAATGAAAAATGATTATTTTAAGAAGACAATTGAAATCGAAAAATAAATAAATAAACAGAAATACCTGATTTAGCGGACTACATTCACAAATAATAACTTCAAATGTTCTTTTTTTAGCGGTACTTTTAAGGAATGCTTCGACTATCTTAGATTTTCCTATAGTTAAAATTATTTCATTTGTATGTATATGTTTAACTCCTTCTCTAGCTATATTTTCAGTACTGTAATTTAGAAACGAAAGAAAATAAATAGGAAACAATCGATTATAAAATGTAAAATAATTCCTTTTAAATTATCGATATTAACTAGAAAAAAAAAGCTTACCAAGTCTCTAATTCCATCTGTAATTCGCACAGTTGATCTTGCACAGATTCTCCCAAGTTTGAAACATTTTGTGTAAAATCATCGTTAGTTCCTTCAGAAGTTAATATTTTATGTAAAGAATCTTGCTGATCTGTATCTTCAAGCTTTCCGGGAAATTAAAATATATTTCGTTAACATAGTAAACATACTTGCTCTATAAGGCAAAAATGTTTTATCGAGAACAAAATGTTTAACTTGTGATAAACGTTTTTAAGAAACTATTTCGAATTTGATAATACAAGTTAAGCCGGTAATCAATTAATTAATGCACAGAAAGACTAAACAAACAAGAAATTAATTATTACACTGAAAATTAATGATTGAATAATTTTTCAACGTGTACAAAAAACAAACAAACCTTATGGCAAGCGGTTAAGTATTCTTCTTTTATTATATGTAACAATCTTAAAAACATATTTATTCCCGAAGTTTCTAAAGGTAACTTTTCAGCAAAAAGTTGTCCGTATTTTCTTATAATGAATAATAAACCCCTGCAATATAACATAACAAAATATAAACATGAATTAAGTGTTCTAATTAGTTCCGTTCTTGACGTAATATTTCGCGAACTATACATTAAAACTGTTTCAAAATTATTCTATTTACTTTGCTGTTCTCCAATGACTTTTTGTAATAAGGTTTTTCAAAATACCGAGTGTTGCTTTGGCGACATTGTAACTGCCGGTAATCGACCTGTGCATATAGGGTAAAAGAAATATAAAAAAAATATTTTTTTCAATATTGAATAATTCAAGTATGAAAATGATAAATATCAGAATTTTTACCTTGCTTTAATTTTATATAAAAAAAGATTAAATTCTTCTTCGAACGCTTCGCTCGCCATTTTCGTACTAAATCATAATACACGAAAATTTCGAAGTTCTGACTTATAAATTTTATTGGATCTGTGTCGTTACGTTGTGTTTATCAGTACCCCATAAATTAGAATTAAACGTACGGAATGGAAACACGTTAAATAAGGTAGAGACATTATATTTTAAGTTAAAATGTAATTTTATGAAAAATATAAAAAACTTTATTTTATTAATGCAGGTAAATTTGAAATTAAACAGTGTAACAAAAATAAAAATTTAATTTAAAATTAAAATTAGATTACTAACTATAAAATAATTGGAAGCCTATTGAATGTAGAATTTAATATTTAAATTATTTTTTTTTTATATTGATTTGCTTTATAATTCAAAAAGTTGGTTCTAATTCATTCTGTTATATTTCCTTTCTGTGCTATTGACATTCATTTCATAGAAATGCCGGTAAAAAGTTTTACTCCGTGTAATTTTATTTTGATTTTCATTTTTAATTAAAAATGGGATTCAAAATTCATAAGCTGTCGAAAATATTTAGACCCCTAACAGGTACATCAACATACGCTGAAGGACTCGGAAAATCATCGAATAGTCATAAGGTAAGATTAAATTATTAAGTAAATTACATTTGATTTTTGAAACACGTTACATAAAGTAGCTATTAATCTTTGAAAATTAGTTAATGTTTTACGTAATAAAGATAATTAAATCTGTAAATATTTGGTTTATCATATTTTTTTATTATTGGATATTTTTATAATTATGCTGCGGTAATATTTTTGGCTCGATACGGCGATATACATTTCAAAATTTCTCCCTAAGTTACAGATTCATGTTCCGGCGCCACCATTGTTAAAATTTTACGTAACGCGCTAATTGTTTTTTAATGACTTAAAATAGTTCAATATTTTTAATACACGAAAAATATATAGTTTATAACATTCCTGATCATTCCGTATAATACCCATTTCATATATTTATTCTACGGACCGCGTATACAGTAGTGTATTTTTTTAGAGAAAGAATAGGGAATTATAGAAATATTTATTTATTATCATTATAATTGCAGGTAGTGTTATTCATAAAGGTTAACAACAATTAGCGGAAAATTATAACAATAAAATGAATACTGTGATAGCTGATCAGTAATATTTCTTTCTATTTACTTAGTTTTTTAAACCTACCACAGTGACGATTGATGCATACCGAATCTAATTTTCCGTATGTTTATATCTGTTAAATGCGTGATCGATTAGTGATAAATTACGCTTTTAAAAATAACCATTCGCACACATATACAAATCGAAAAGCGCACAACGCTATGTTGGATTTTTTAATTTGTTGAATTCTTGAATTACAATATCAGTACTATAAAAAAAAAAAAAAAAAGTTTATATTGTTGCAAAAAAGGCTTTTTAATTCATTATTACATTGCAATTCGAGTAATCTCATTTGCAGACCCTCCGGATCTACGTCAACATCAAATGACGATGCAAATCCGGGCAATGATTGTTAGAAGCAGTTATAATTTTTTTTCATATTTCCTTGACACACTTCAAGAAATGTTTAGCTTTAAAATTTTTTGAAAGTCTTAACAATGGAAACTGGTGAATATTAGTTTTTTTTTCAAGCTAACATTCAAATAATAATTTTTTGCAAAGTACTTTCATGAAATAACGAACATCAATTATTAAATTACCCCTTCCGTGCAATGTTGTATTTCGTATGTTTAATTTAGCTGTAATAACTGTTACGAAATATAAATGCGGTAACGATTTGTTGAAAACTTAATTCAGGAACTGATTTTTATTCTTGAATTTATAATAATAATATTTCTTGCAGTAACAAAAATTCGCTACAAAAACATTTTTCCACGATTTAACCTAACAAGAATAAAATATTGGAATTCGCTGTATTCAGAGTCTAATTCATTTAGATATTTTTTAAGTTGTTAGTGCGGAAGTAGATGTGGTCGAATATAATTGACCGTTACTCACTTAACATAATTTATTGATAAAATTTGAGTACATCTGTTTTGTTGATGTTTCAAACAATTTTGGGTTTTTAGATTTTAAATTACAATTATACCGTTTCCCTGTTACCACTGTAGCCACTGCTCCATCTGTTGCAAATCCAGAAAGTGTTTCTAAGCGCACGCCATTATAAACAATTGTCGATTGTCCGATAAATTACTTTTCTCTTTTTGTAGCGTTTATGAAGCTACGGAAGTTTACAATTTTTCTGCTCACTTGAGAAATAATTCATTTATGTCACAAATAAGAGCTGTATCTGAGAAATCTATACTTTCATTGAATGCCGAAGAAAAAAATATTTGCAATTTCAAATTCGATTACATAATTTTACCACTATTGTATTTGAAATATTAATTCGATGATAAGTAATTTGTCGGGAGGAGACAAGCTTATGTTTGAAAATAATTCCATTTTAATAGGCAAAACATCTTTTATAAGCGCTCCAAACATTGTTTTTTTTACAAATTCACCGTCCAAAAATGACTTCATTTTCTGTGCAATTAAGCGCGCAGCAGAATAGTTTACTTTGATGGTTATTATATTGGTAAACTGAACCAATGCTTGTTGCACCTTTGATTGTGATTTAAATGTGATTATCTTCATTTTTCACATCCCTGAAGTATAATTCTTTACTTTTTTTTTTGTTTGCATAATGTCTTTTAACATTTTAGTCTCCAGATTGGCAACAAAACACGTTAATTTCGGATTTCATATGGTAACGAAATAATTTTCTTTCGCGAATGTTCATTGTATTGTGTATATATTTTTGTCTGAAATTATTCTTTTCTTTGCATTCATGCTAAAAATTGTAAAGTATTTTTTTAAAAAATCATTGTATTAACAATTAAAACGACATACAAGTGAAAGTGAATATTTGACAAAAAATGTGTAAATTATAGTTAAAAATCTAAGTTGTTTTAGTAGTGTTTTAATTTTTTACACTTAAAGTAAAATTATTAAGAAAGAAAAAAAAGAACTTTAGTAAAGTAGATATTTCTTTTTTTCTCGTTTCTTAAACAATTTTAATATAAAGCCAAAAATATTTATGTTACCTAATGAAATTAAATTGAAAGTCCCAGAAAATTAAATCTTAATTGTACATGTTATATTCGCGGTTTATATTACCGAAAGTTAAAACTTTTGCTGGAAACCACGTCATTGTTAAAAATATTTTGTTTTGAACGCGCTTACACACGGTTCATCATCAGAAACTGGAGTGAAAACCAATTCTCGTAAATTATATTTTTTTCCCATCGAACTGGGATCGGACGGATCACTATCATTGGTTTCAACGTCGATTATTCGTGGATTATCCGTGGAGAGTCATTAAAATACTTGTTTAAATTCCATGGCGTTTCGAACAGCTCTGTATATTCAACTCAGCTGCAAACCCTCTGCTGCCTATTGAAATTATTAATAATGATTTCAGGGCTTCTATAATTTTCCTATTTTTAAATTCTTCAATTTTTGAGCTAAAACTTACGGTTTGTCAAATTTTAATGACCAGGGATCGTTGTTCTGTTACCGATGACTTTTCTGCACTTTTTGTGCCTAGTAAGTTACCATGTGTACACACACGAAATCTTATAAACGCCAGCCATGAGTCATCTTTAATACCATTCGACAAATTTTTTATTTTTACGGTCGTGTTGAACATTATCGAATATTATTTTCTCGTGAATTCGCTCAATTTTATCCGTTAATTTTTTTATGTAGAACAAGTAAATTGAACCATCAAATCATTGTCCCAAATTTATTTCTTTGCTTTCATTGTTTTTGCTGAACTTTTTCATTGCTATCGTTGAATATCTTCTATATTAATTTTTTCAGTTCCTTTAGTAAATCTTTTTAATGGGAAATACGTTTCATCCTAACCACTATGTCTAATTTCTTTCGGGTTCGGGCAGTGCAAATATTTACCGGAGTGTGATGGTTTGCGAAAAACTGAAGTGGTAATTGCATCCGCATTATTTATTTTTACTAAAAAAAATATTTGTTCGTCTCTTTCCTTTTCCATTGCGCATTTAAATATTCCCGAGAATGTCAAATCATTCCAAAATTTTTGTAATTGAGTGTCATCGAAGGACTATATTACAAACCCACTATTTCCACGTAATGAAACTAAATTTTAGTTTCCATCTGTTAAATACATGTTTATCAGTCGTTTACATAAAAATGTTTTTGCAAAAATAGGAGTCAACCTGGCTCCTACTTATATCTCCTTCTACACTCATTCGAATTCGAGTATGAGATTATCCTCTAGAGTGCGGTTTAGTCTGCTGGTGCCGATGTCAGTTGTGAGAAATAAGTACTATTCGGTGTGATGTGATAAATTTACACATGTTACACTTGAACCTTATCGTTATGACTGTTCGCTCTTATTGTCTTCATCTTTTCCTTCTTTGCAGCTGGATTCCTATTTTTTTTTTTTTTTCCATTCTGGATGTAACCAGTGGGCAAATATATTTGTTATGATCTGTGTACAATTGGTTATAGAGTACTTATGAAAATACATGTTAATTACAAAATCTTTGTGTGCGCATGTGTGGTGGGTACTTCGTAATAAACACAGATTTTTATTTTTATATTATACATAGATTGTGAGAGAATGTAAAGGTGATGTTGGTACATAGTCACCGTTACATTATATTAACATTAATTAAAATAATACGTATATGTACAAATGTGTATGTAAATACAAATTTCATTAAACAGCAGTGAAACTACAGTGATGGAATAACAATTAGGATTAGAGTTAAGTAAAGTATAAACTTAAGATACTTACAGAGGCTGATCACTTGCTTTTGCAGTTAGTTTGATTTTCATTGCTGAGTGGAAGTATTGAAGCAGATTATGAGCATTTTTATTATTAATTATAAGCGATGTATTAGAATTGATATTATGGAGAGCTCGAATTCTGTCAAAATTGGTGCAATCAAAGATCAAGTGCTGGAAGTTATCAGGCGAAATTGATCTGCAGGGCGGGCAATTCGGGGAGTCGGTGAGTTTGGACCTATGCAAGTATTCACCGAAGTTTCCATGTCCCGAGAGTACTTGAGAATTGAAATATGTTATGTTTAAGTTTTTGAGCTGAATCCTATTTCTAATGTTGGGGAATACGACGTCTTTTAATTTTTTAAGGGAAGGGAAGTCACCTAATTGGGCAAGGGTACTATTGGAAGGGAGGTAAGTTGGATTCCTATTAGTAATAATTTTTCTGACTAACGCTGTCCACTGGAAGCGCCGCAATTTTCCATTCGATGGACGTTGGTATCATCTTTGCCATCTTCAGGTACTGCGCTACAACGTCTTTATAACGAGGCTTCGGACGCCCGTGCGGTCTTTTCCCGTATAATAATAATACATCCTCTTTTGGGTACTCGTTCATTACCCATGCGGATCACATGCGGCCACTTCATACGTTTCCGTGATACATATTGCTCAATAGAGAGGCAATTGAATTTGGCTAACATTTCTGCGTTTGTCATGCAATTCTTCCACGTTATTCTGTGTAATCTACACAGTAACCTCCGGTGACAGAATTCAAGTTTGTGAATTTGTCTCTTCACTGTTGGCCATGCTTCGCTCCCATACATCATTTTACTTTACTTACTTACTTGTATATCGCTAATTTAGTTTTTGTCTCTAGATTTCGATTGCAAAATACTCTTTACGCTAATTTGTTAAATGCTACATTTGCATTTCTGATCCTCGTTGCCACCCCTCGAGATCAAAATTTGCGTCTTTCGATATAATATTTCCTAAATATTTGAACGAATCGGCAATATTTAATCAAAGTTGAACATGTCACTGCTGACCCAGACTACTTCTGTTTTGTTGAATGTCAGCCCAAATTCAGCGAAAACAGATACTAGACAATCAAACGCTCTCTATAATTTTACAGCACTATTGCCAACGAGTACCTAATCACCCGCGTACGGCAAGCTCCTGACTTTAAAAGTGCTGGTTGCTGAGTGAGTTTTATACTTTGCTAAATTATATAAACCTTTATCAAAGCGAAATTTTACTTCAATCACTACTTCCGACGATAAGCGCTGAAAATGTATCATACCCGTGTAGAAATTGAAGAACATGGAGCCAGCACGCATTCTTAACACCAGTACTGATATCAGATGTGTCCGATCGTCCGCCATCGCGTAAGACTGATTCTTTTGACTCATCATAGAGCTGCGAGGATGTATACCCTTAAATGTCTCAGCAATTTCATGCTGAAACCTCTCCACAGTCTGTATGTATTTTAGTGCCAGTCGCTGTACCTTGCCAGTATAGAACATACCCAGCAATATTTTCAACGAGTTTTCCTTCAGCGGGTAATCGTGTCTCGCTTAAAGCTGCTATACCTATTCTGTATCTTCTCAGTTCTTGCAATATATTCGCCGTTCTTCTAGCTGGTAGCTGCTTATTGTTTGTCAAGTTCTCACATTCTACGTTGCAAATGTCCATGTTTTGCTTTCTTTCCTGTTTTTACTACTTTCTGATCACAAATGTGCCCCATCCTGGAGAGTGCTGTACTTAACAGGTGTAGAGGAGCTTAAGCCAACTCGTGTTGTCATAGCGGGGCTCCCGCTACCTGACGAACTGTTTAAGATTCGCACCGTGGATTCAGCAGTTACTTCCATTTGCTTCAATTTCATGATTTATTTTAGTAAGGCTAATGATAATTTAAAATAGAACAAGTTAACCGAAAGAGGTCGCTTTCGATAAACCATAAAAATGCCTTGATGTGGGGTCTTAAAAAATACTGGAAAGATGTTAAGGAAGGAAGAAGGAAAAGATGTAAAATGAAAACTTAGTTATTTAGCGTAGCCCATAGAGGCTGAAATTGGGAAAAAAAAATGTAATGATTGATTGGGGGAGGAGTAGTGGATAAACGAGCAGTGCAACTAAGGAACACGTAAGTTGGAGCGCAGCCTAGCTTACGTACTGCCTTCTAACGTGAGAAGGGGTATCAGTGGCAAGGCAAACCAAGACAACTGACCTACTCATGCTGGTGCAATTACTCACCGGCCGAAGGAGAAGAATAGAGTGAATAATTTTTTGAAAGGAAAGAAAAGTTGAAGGAAACTAAGGATAGTAAGGGAAAACGATACTTCTATTTCGAAAAGACCCTAGCTTTTGAATAAAGATTCAAACCACAAGGCAGCGGTTGCTACTGAGGAATAGCAGTGTAATACTAAACCCCGCTAAGGGACAAGACTGTCATAGGATTTTGTGGATCAAGTTGCCCATCTACATCTTTTTGCCTCATTACCTTGTCACCACTGGAGTCGTCTGCCAGAGATTCCTCCAGGAGCTGCTCTCGGTTCATGACTGCTTATTTGACTAATGTCTTATTCGCGGCTAACCTACATATCTGCAGGCCACTCCACTATCCACCGCCAACGTTCCGGTTAGAGCTCCAGCCCGGATGGATACAAAGTACCTTCCGACGGGGAATCGTCAAATGAAAATGTGTTCAAAACTAATTCATTTATTACTAATACCAATTTTTTTGATAATTTCTTGAACACGCGTCACTTTCACAGATCTCGTGGTCTTGCATAGAACTGCTAATAACACAATGCGCACATTATTTCATTTATTTCGTTTTAGAATTACGTAATTATTCAATTTAATGTTCCCTGGTAAAGTTAAAACCGAAAATGGAAAGAAAAAGAAAATAAAGTTCTATTCTTAAACGTTGAAGGGTAGAGGATAAAAATTAACAGAAATAAAAGGAAATGAGAGAACGTAAGATTCACACGGATACGGAGAATCGGGATAATACCAAGTTTTAGTAGACAAGAATAAAAAGACGATTGTTCAGCAGAAAAGGTCGAACATTCAAATAAAACATGATATTAAGATCATAAGGAAAGTATGTGCAAGGGGGATGAAAAGAATGAAATGGAATAGAAGTAGATAAAAATGGAGAAAATTGAAAATTTTAAACTGGTTGACGGGACAATTTCAATGGAAAATCATCACTGTTTATACGATAATATCCTTGAAGAATATTATTAAAAATATGTTATTGAAAAGACGTGGGTAGCAATAGCTAAAAAAGCTCATTAGATTTCTCTGTTTTTTTGTTTTTTTTTGTTTTTTTGATTTGCTGGAGAAAGTGGAGATAAATAAATTTTTTATAAGTTTAATGAAAATGTCGTATCCAACATTAAGTGATAACGTGAAATCATTTTTTAGTATTTAAATTTATTTTATCCCATTAAATATGCGATGCTTGTAATGAGTTCAAACGAGTAAATGAAATAATACCTTATAATAAGAGCTTAATACAATCTTTTCAACGTAAGCAGAAAGGTGGCGTCCTAGAGACCGTACTTAAATACTGAATGATGCAATGTTACTTCATATTACAATGTTCGCTTTATCTTAATAGAACAGAGTACAATTAAAGCAACATAATCCGCGAGCCGTTTATCATTCAGATAACTACGTCTGTGCTATGTGGTCTACCAGTCAACGTATTCCGAATTAAATTAAATAGATTTTCATACTTGATCCAGTTTGGTAAACAGAAATTTGATAACGATATAAGACATATACCATTTCTTTTTTTTCTTTTTTTTTTTTTTCTAATAAAGCCGCGTAAAACGCAATCGCTACATATAATTGAAATAATAGATCCACATTTTTGATAGCGCATAGGAGTTGAAAAAATCTGAAATTTTTTAATCATCCTTCGGATCGCTCATTCTCTGTTTTTCCTATCACGACTTAGTGTCTGTAATTGAAAATCATGATTTTGCTATTCATATTTCTTTCTGGATATGGTCTCCTGATATATATTTTTTTTTAACGTATAAACGTCGCCTACTACAGGGTTTGTAACCACTTTCGTCACTAGTAGTTGCAGTGAAGAAAGTAGAGAATTTCTAACCAGTCGAAAAACACCTCCATCACTCATTTCTTCTAGCAAATCCACATTTAGTCCTAGTAAATAGACCATCAGCATCGCAGCTACCGAGCAAAATAATAGAATGCTGGTTTTTATAGTTAAAATTGGCGGATCCGGAATAAATCGGATGTTCTTGACTTCTAACTACCTTCAATGGCTCTTTAGTAATTGCCATAGGTGAAAAATTTTTCCTGACATATATATACACATATTTGGTAAGTTCATGTATGCCCGTTTCAACAAATTCTAGATGGCTTTAGTAGTTTCTTCTATAATTAATTCGATAGTCCGCTCGTCTTTTGAAAATATTGAAGTCGGGGTACAGTCAGTTGCTAAATATCTAAATTTAAAGAACTTATGTTTCAGTTGACGTTCTGACTGTTTCTGTAGATCATATTGCCTCTGGGGTGTTTGCGATGAAGACGTCCAGGGTAGAAGGGTTTCCTCGTCGATTTGTTGGGATAAAGCCATACTCGACCGGATATAACATGCTAATATTCGTGTTGCTAAGTTTATTGTGTAGAATGTTGCCCCAGCCGTTGGCCCTGAAGCATCCTCATGATGAATGCCTATAATTAAAATCGTCGCCAAATATCGTTCTAGTATTGATGGAATTTTACTTATGTCATCGAAGAATAGGTGTTCCTTCAATTTTTATTGTATTGAGCAGTGCCTGCAGGAAAGTAGCGGGAATAGGTGGTCTGTTTTATCACCCGAGGAAGTATCAATCTAGATTCCAACATTTTCAGTAAGGTTTAAGTTTAGTACCCTGGTATCAACTTGGTTTAAGATTTTGTTCGACTATAATTGCTACTTTTTCGCCTCGTGTGAGTTCGGTTAATCATTTCGGTAAATAAAGAAGTTGCTATTTTTTATAAAACGATTAAGCCAGGTTTCTGTTAACAGACAAATGTGAATGTTTTGTTCCATTACAAATTGGAAAAACTCAGTTGATTTATTTCGAATGTATTCCAAGTAGCTATTTTCATCGTATCATACATTACTGTAGGAATTTGAAAGCCACTTGTAACGATATCAAATTGTTCCTTTTTTGGTTTGAAGATTAATGCTTTTAATTCTTTAAATAAACAATTTTTCGCTCGAATTTCTTCTCATCTATAATACTGGCAAAAGTAGTTGTGGAAGCGCTCGTGGGTGTACTTTTCACAGGTATTGAGACACTGGATTTGGCCGAATTTTACCTCAGTAAATTTGGAAAATTAGTTTCGTAATTGTACCTCATAGTCGTGGCTAGCCACCTTCTAATGAGTATCGCATTGGCTTTACTGGTTGCGTGACTTCTAAGGTTTTTGTATTTTAGTTTATCGCGGAAATTTTTATCCATAGCTTTATGTTCTCTATTACATCCAGCACATTTTATTAAATCCGAATTGCAGTCGGATGTTTTGTTGGTTTCTGCGCATTTAGCGTACTACGTCTTGACCTTACAATACTGCTAGCCGTGCCCAAACATTTGTCAATTATAACAACGGGTGACTCTATTCGGACCATTTCTTTAATAATTCCATTTTACAACGGCATGTGATATCACAGAATAGTGCATGTTGAGCCCTTTTACCGTGGCATTCTACTTTTCAAAGAAAACGACATAAATGGTGTCGTATCTTTGTTGTACTTATTTTTCCTTATGACGCGTTTTACGTTTAAGCATTTGAGTCCTGCGCTGCTGGTTAATTGCGCTGGGTAGAACCGCAAACTCAGTATTGTCGAATTCGAACAACAATGTCTTGTAGGACTTGTCGCTTCTGGTTCCATGCGTGAAAACTTCGTAATTCGAGGGAAAGTGTTTTGCCATCTCGAAATCTTCGCTACACTTATAATAACATACAATTTTAATCCAGTTGAGATCGTTTAATTTGTTGTCGAAGCATAACTTGTGCAAATTGCCTTATCCATCTTAAGCATGGTAACTGGAGGTATATGAAGTTTCAGCTTCTTAACCATAATTACTTCACGATCCGCTTCTTCTATTTCAGCTTTTAGCGAAAGGAATCTGTCGCTGATGCTAGCTCTATTAAAAGGCTGATTTAATTTTTCCCTTTTTCCCTGTTGAAGGCATATATTGACACAAATACACGATGACATTGTTAATTGTTTTTATTTTTCTGTAAGTTTTTTTTATCTTAAATTTTCCTTTTGTATTTTCAGTTTATGAATACGGAAAGAAAAAGAGAAAGAAACAAAGAAAAAAATAATCTTATTGTTCGTAAACGAGATAAGTGATAAAAAATACAATGACTAATGAAAAAACGAAAGAATAGAGCGCGCTAAACACGCGAACCTTAGGAATGAATCAAATACACTAATCAATTTTGACTAGAGACAGTATCGGATTACAACTTATCATTGTCGATATTTAAATGAATTTTTCCTAACTTCGTAAAAAATGATATTGAAACACGGGGTAGTATTTAGTTTTTTACATATAAACATTTATAGAATAATAAACATATTTATAGAATCGTGATAACCTTGAGGGCTGCAAAATGTCATGTAGCGAACCCTGGTTTATAAGGACGAAGTTATATTTTCTGTTGCCCAATTTTATTAGTTAATTTCTATTTTATAAAATAAATTTTTGCGAATTGCAGCTGATGATTAATCTTGGCTTAATACACCACAACGGCAATGGGTTTTATACTTTGCTTCCGTTAGCGCAGAGATCGTACGATAAATTACTGAATTTAGTCGATTATCATATGGACAATTTAGGAGCGCAAAAAATGTGTTTACCTATTTTGACAAATCTAAAATTATGGGAAAAAACAGGTTTGTTAATCAATTAAATTACGAGTATATTTTTATTATTCTTTAATATTATTATAGGTATAATATTTAAGTGAGCGGCTGCGTATAGTTTATGTAATTCAGTTTCGTTGCACAAAATTTAGTGTTTGTTTAATTAATGTTTGATATATAGTAATTAATATTTATTTTAAATCTGTCCTTTTATCGTTTGATTTTATATTAACACAATGGTATTTTTTTTTCTTCTGTATATCACGTGCAATGCATTTGTAGCTTTCCTTAAGTTTGAAAATGACGAAAAAATTGTAAATTAATATTCTATACAATATAGGGGAATCACAATTTTGACGCAATTTGATAAATAATACTGCGCTTAGACATTAGCAGCGGTATTAGGATCTCATTCCCTTTTACATTTCGTACGGTTGATATTTAGTTTATTTCAGTATTTTCACTAATGAAATTGCCTTAGTGATGTTATTATCTCCTCATTTTTATTTCGAATTTGATTATTCTTAAAATTATTAATAGGAACATTTGGCGGAGCTAACGAAGAAACGTTTGTTGTTAAAGACCGATCGCGGAATAATTTTATTCTTAGTCCTGTAGGTAAATAATTATTTGTTTTATTCTTAATTTTTATTTGTGTATTTTAACACCGTAAATAAGAGAAAATTAAATATAAGGTACCTATAATACACTGTGTTTATTAATTAGTTAATAAAGTAAAATAATGAATGATTATAAGCTTAAATAAAAAATAATTGAAACGAATATAAATTATTATTATTATTCGTGCATTTTCAGGTATAGGGAAATAGAACAGCGAACGAATTAAATTAAAATTCTACATCAGTTCGAATAGCCTAACATAATACATAGTCCTAAATACATTAGTAGTTATAACTGAATAAATTGTACACAAATAAGTTGCTTTAATTTCCTTTTTTCTTACTGAATTTATTTTCTTTTTCATTTCTTCGAGTTCAGGAGTCTACCAGTGTCATTTAGGGTAATTTTGACTAACTATGCGCTTAGCTTAATGTTATTAATAAGATGATTATTTAGAGAAGAAACGGTATGGTCAAAGGTGTCAACTGTCAAACACAAGTTAAAGTCGTCCAGATATATCTCAATACTCCTGCTGGTTAATTCGATTAATTTATGTAAATTAGTTTTATTGTAGTATGATTTACTAACTATATTAAGCGAGCCACAAAAAAGAATATTTAAAAGTTTATGTGCAGATAAGTTCATGGGGATTATTTCAAGTTTAAAAAGAGTGTGTAGATTTTTAGACACCAAGAGATAATCAATGATGCTAGCGCCATTGTGATTTTCAAAGGTAAAAGTATTATTCCCCATAATACATAAGTTATTACTATAGACTAGTTCATGAAATAAAAATGAATTTTTAGTTGGACCTATCTTTGGTTCTAAAGATGGAAGACGGATATTAAAATCGCCAATTACTATTACACCAAGATATGAATTATTTTTAATCATGTTACCAATTTTTGGCAAGTAAGTTTCCCTTTCTCTGTTAGAGGATAGGTAGCAACTGATTATTAAATTATTACCTATATTGATAGAAATTATATTTTCTGCACTTTCGATTAAGGTAAAATCAACATATTTTTTAATAATAATAGCTAATCTATTATTAAGCAAACAAGTGTAGTTAACATTATTAATTAGTATTTTATTATTGACTACATAAGGTTCTGCAATGATTACAATGCCATTGTTATGTAACGGGGTAGTTTAAATTTATATAATATTTCATTGTTGCGTATAATTATTTCAAAATGGATGTAACTCATATTTTAAAATTTTATAGTCCTTTAAAAGTTTATTCATATATGTGTCTGTATGTGTATATTATGAATCAGTCATAAATTAAATAAAATTATTTTGTGCTTAATTTACATATAATTATTTTAAAAAATATAAATAATTTTTTTGTATTTTATAAGGATATACTGTTGTTTCATTATATAATTTTGTTTTCGTTTTATTTCTTCTTGTTTTTTTTTTTTTTTAAATTAAATAAACAAGTATTCATACTCTGCGGGCAGTGGTGTAGAAATATTATTATTATGAAATTATTAAATGTTAAATTTATAATTTTTAATTCGATTACATTATTACACATAGACACACGAAGCATCATTCACCAATTTACTTTCTGCGGCTCCGATGTCGTATCGGCATTTCCCGTTACTTCTTTATCAAGTAACTTCAAAATTTCGCGATGAAGCATCTCCCAAACACGGTTTAATTCGAACAAAGGAATTTATTATGAAAGATTTGTATTCATTCCATACGTCTATGGAGTCGGCAAAAGAAACTTATGATAATGTGTTGCTGACGTATAAGAATATATTCGATTCATTAGAAATCGAATACCATAAAGGTTAGTATTGTTGAAATTTTAGAAAAAATGAATTCATTGTTCTCATTATTATTATTTTTGAATCTCAGATATTCACTTTCTGTACAGTTTCAATAATTTTTTTGAAACAAAATTTCTTTATAACTTAACTTGTTTACAAGCTGTTATTGAAATCTGAACTTGTATAAATCATGAAATATTTTCTTATAAAGCTAAGAATTTTGCAATATCGAAATAAAGGGGGAAATAGTTAAACTTTTTCCGTATTGAATTCAGAGGAAAAAACAATTTTAAACAGTAGTCAATTATTGTAATTATACGAATTATAATAAATTGCGGATAATTCATGGTTCTGATTATGCTGAATTATTGTAACAATCATTTATATAGTGTTGTTACGTAAAAAAAAAATGGTTTTCACTAATTAATTGATTATTTAATGGTTGTTTTTCCCGCATAATAAATTAAATGAAATTATAAATTTATGTAAAAGTTTTATAACTAAGGGGGAAAGGAGAAAGTTAAAAAATTTCGATAAAGAAGTGTTCATTATATACAAGTTTAAATGATTGGAATTTATAGTAAACAATTTTGGGACGTTGCCGTTAATTACTGGAAAACCGATTTTGAATAAATAATTTCAGCATTAAAAGTATTCTTTTACTTTAGTTTTAAGTTCGTACAATATATTTTTTTTTCTTAATTTAGAGCTGTCTGTTGTTAGATTATATATATATAACAATAGAGACACAAATTAAGCTAATTTCTAGGTTAATTTGATTAACTATTTTAAACATTTAGTTGATTTGTTTTAGTGGACACTTCTAAATTCTGACATTAGATCAAAACGAAGTTAAGTTTTAATACTTTATTGCTATCCGTCAGAATAGTCAAAGTGAAATGAAAATTTCTTAATTCGGTATCTGTAAGATTTGTGTGGTGTTCCGATGTTGTTGAAATAGTAAAGAAAAAAGTGCTTTTATAAAAATCTACAAATGATATGTGAGAAATATTTATTTATTTTCTTTAAATCCTTTTTTTTTCACAATAAACTTCGCAACATGTAAAAAACATTTATTTTTACAATCTATCGAATCAAAAACTATGTATTATAACAATAATTTATGAAAAACTGCAGAGTCAACATAGCCATATTCCAAAATTAAAACAAAAGCAATATTATCGCACTTGCGTATATATTATAACTTCTTGTTATTCAACATTAGAATCTGCATTACGCATCTATGTATTTATTATGTATATTCTTAAAAACCGAATACAAGTAGTAAAATTATTTTAACTAATTTTTAATATTTACTGTATTATTTATTAAATTCTTAATATATCGGAGTACTTATTTTATATATATATATATATATTTTATTTATTTTTTTTTTCGATTTCCCGACGAATTTTAATTTTTTTTTAAACGGTACTAAAATATGTGTATACGCGTGAATACAAATAAAAGCTCTAAAAATGTTTATTAAGCGACTTGAAAATTATAGCTAACTGTATGGACGTGAAGTTATGTTCGAAGCATTTTTGTTTTCAGTTGTTAATAGCAAATTTTTCAATTTTCAACCGTCGCGTGGCGTTGTTTAGTTTAGTTCAAAAATTTGATACAGCCAAGCGATTGTTTTGAAGTTGTTTACAATATTTCTGAAAATCGTTTAACTCGCCTTAAATTATGAATTGTTTCTTGCGTCATCCTTCAGTATGATCGAAGATGGACAAAATTTATGTATTTGTTTACTTTCATTTATTTTGATTATTATTTCTGTTGCGTATATTTACGAGCTGGTATTTCATGTTGCAATAAAATACATGTACCATCTGCATAGAAATCAGCCTTAAGCTTCAAGTTTTACATTAAGAATTTATAAAAATATTTGTTTTCTGACAAATACGTTTGAATAATTCTGTAATGTTTATATCGATCCCACTCAGTTCTGTTCTCTTAATAACCCGTATCTATTTAATGCTTTTAATTTTTTTATTTAAAATAGCGTGAAAATATATTTGTATAAACAATCGCTAATATAATAAAAATTTAAATCTCTTTTATCTATTTAGTACTACTTATTGTTTGGCAATCAGTAATTATTATGCCAATATGCTCTAATCGGTCGATAACGAATATCTACATTTTTCCCTTTAAAATAGTGCTAGTTATAGTTTAAATATATTAATTCCTTTTTAATATTGGCAGCAGTGATATATATATATATATATATATATATATATATATATATATATATATATATATATATATATATATATATATATATATATATACCTTTTGGAACACTCCAACGTTCAAATGGCCTTATTAACTTAGTTAAAAATTGAAACTTTTAGAAAAGGCATAGATTTTTTCCTATAAACCAAATAGTACAAAATGGCTTAGATCAGTTTAAAAAATTAGAGTTGCTTGTTAATACAGAAAATTTATTATTAAAAATCTGTTTCCGCGCAAACACTATTAACGGAAAATGAAGGTATCGTTTTTCAGTTTTAGCTGTTTCGGAAGTTCCGAAAATATACGAATCGCATGAATTTCATTATGTGTGTAGCGCTGGAGATGACAAAATTCTGGTTTGTTCAAATTGTAATTATTCCGCCAATTACGAAGTTTTACCAGACAAGAAGCTCTGCCCTAAGTGCTCATCAAGTTTTAATGTTTTAACTGGATTAGAGGTGTGTATGGAATTTTTTTCATTTTTCATGCTTCGGTTAACAAATTTAGTTTGTACAAGAATGTTATACTTCTCTTTTTTCCTCTTTTTTTTTTTTTTTTTTTTTTTTTTTACCGAATTTCAAAAGAAGTAGGTTATATATGTACGTCGCGTATGTTGTTTTTTAAATATTTATTCACGCGTGACTTGTGGCCTTATGTACTGATTTTGATGATTTCTTGTTCATCCGAAATCAGGGTGGTACCGTGTATGAACCGACGGATATCAGCGAACACTAACTGAATAGTCATCAGAAAATTTGGAAAAATGTGGTATTTTTAGAGAAGTTCTCATTAGCAGTATAACAAATGCGATTGACTTAAAATGTTATCAGTTTACTATAGAAAAGTATTGGAAAAAAAAAAAATTCTAATAAGATAAAAAATTTAAAATATTATACATTAGAAATATAGATTCGAATAAAAAGAAAACGAATTTTAAATCGTCGTAGCACCATTTAGAAGTTCATAACTGATGGAAATATTACGTCTTTACATTACAGCATATAACTTTTGACAATGTCGAGTGATTCGAATGATTCTCACCCAGCTCTATGGAGCACCAAAAGTAACATAATTTTAAGTTGGTCCATCCATATTATCATTTAAAAATATTATTATTAAAAATTGAAAAATAAACTACTTTAAAAAAAAACACTGATTTTGAAGATCTATCCTAAAAATTTAACAAAAAATGAAGTAAAAAATAAAAAAATAACTTAAATAAGAATTTATTTCAAAGTAATAGATATAACGATATTATGGTAGTTCTTAAACAACGTTAATACTTATTAGAGTTAAAACCAAATTCAAATTACAAAAATTATTAAACAGGTACAAATACACAAAGACTCGTTTTCTATAAGCCAAGGAGTAGAAAAACAGGAATATTTAATGCGGTTTTTAATTATTGTTGTAGTTTGAATTTGGTGCTAACTCCAATAAGTGTTAATATTGTTTTTATGAATTATGGTAATATCCTTATTTATATTACTCTGAAATAAATGCTTTTTTATCATAAAATTATTATTTTACGTTTTCATGTGTTTTTATTAAATTTTTAAAGTAAATCTTAAAGTCGGGTTTTTTTTCAATTATTTTTTAAATGGTATAGTCTTAGATTAGCTTACGGTTAGTAAAATGTGTTATGCGAAAACGCAACGTACAGAATATATTACATTATATCAACAATATAAATAAATAAATTATATATATATATATATATATATATATATATATATATATATATGTATGTATAATATGTATATATTAACGAATACATTATTTCTACTCGGGTTAATTAGAAAATCCTGTTACATTTATACCTGTTTTTGTGTAACGCGATAACAAAAAAAAATTCTCACTGTTTCAGTTTTTATTATTAACCAATGAAAAATGGACTGAAATATTGACTAACTAAAAATTTAATGACTAATTAATAATTTGTTTTTCGGTATTTGTGTTCCGATTTTTGCGCTCCTATTTTCTCACGTTCGTCATACATTTTGTTTCGACTTCGTTTAAAGTTAACTAATAATGTGTTGACATTCTTTTGAAGTGGCCTACAGTTAATCTAATTTGTGATACAGTTTAAACACCTTATCTCTTAATTATCAAATTTAACATTTATAATATAATACGTATGTAGCCTATAATGGTGCGGTAGGGCTTTTATGCGTATCTATAGAATTAATGTATATATAGATAAAAACATTAGTTTCTAATTTTAAATTAGTTTAATAAACGAAATTGGTTGAAACATACGATTCAGTGCATTAGACGGCACGCTGTTTCTTTTCTCTAACAGATTAATTAAAGTGTTAATATTTCCTGGCATTTTTATAGTTAAAAATGTCTCCATTTCTTAATCGTTGTTCTTTTTTACAACTTTCTAAGGCTAGAAATTATATTATAATCATTCGGAAAGTTGAAATTAAAATTTTTTTATATGCTTGTTTTCAAACCCGAATACTAGCTTTCTTCTGTCCTCTCTCACTTTACATAACTGGTAGGTATAATTTTAGCTTGCATCAATGTGGCGATACTTTGGTTTAATTCGTGTGAAATCGCGGCCATTAAATTTTGAGCAAATTTGGTCTGAGTGGTTTTAAGTAATCCGAAAAAAAAAAAAAAAAATATGAAAATAGTTATTTAGTTATTTCGCAAAAATAATTAATAATGTGAAATTGAGTATAATGTGAACCGACACTTTTCGTAGATAATACGCGCGTTTCTGCTTGAACGGGTGATAACGTTTTCTTCCGGTTCATATCATTCGATGCATGTTGGTATAGAATCGTAACCGTTAGATTTTGAGTAAATTTGATTAGGGTGTTTTAGAAATTTTTGGGGAAAAGTGAAAGAAAAAAAGTAGTTGTTTCGTATGAATTAATAACAGTAATAACATAAACATTATATCAGCCGATGGGCCTTGGCGTAAAGTATGTGTGGTCTAACGTTAAAAAAAATGGAGGAACGAATTTTACTTGAAAAAAAAATTATTTGTCGGCGGTGCCATTCTTGATGTACATAGAATTTCATGATAAATGTGTGTAAAATCGAGAATTTGTTGGTGAGCCTTTGGCAATATTATGGTATATTCTTTTTTTTTCCTTTCGTTTTTGGTAACATTTCTATTTTCATTGTTTAATAGGTGGGTCACACGTTTTCGTTCGGACAGTGGTACTCGAATTCATTGAATGCATTTTGTTTCAATAAAGACCATAAAAAAAACGATTTATTTATGTGTAGTTACGGAATCGGTTTAACTAGATTAATAGCAGCAGCTTTAGAATGTAAATCTACCGATCTATTTTTGAGGTGGCCGTTACGCATTGTTCCTTATACGTTATGCATAATTCCGCCAAAGGTAATTTTCGTTAATTTTTCATAAAATATGACATATTATTGTTTCGATCTTGTTTCACAAGTGTAATACTAATTTAAATTTTTAGTGCGAGCAGCGGGATTTAAACCTGCTCTATTGTAAATTTCGCTACGTACGCAACATTGATTTTAACCAATCTGCATTGAGCCATAGCTACTATTTGTGGGTTAATTTTTTCATTTATTTAACATGGGATGGTTCTTTTTTTGGGGGGGGGGGAACGCATTGTTTTGTTACTAAGTTAATCTTCATGATTATTGCTCATTGTACGTTTTTTCTTCCCGATGTTGGGCTTTAACATTTAACTTATAAGATACTGTCTCGAAAAAAAAGGTAGGAATTATTTTAATATGGCCAGTAATGAAATTTTTAAAATTTAAAATTTTTATTTTTATTTTTATTTTCTCTTTTTTAGAAAGGTGACTTTGATAATATCGCACCATGTAAATTGGTATTACCAATTTTAAAAAAAAAACATTAATTTTTTCGGGACTGGTCAGTAAGTAAAATAAGAGAAATAAATACAATAATATACAAAATTATCATAAAATATAAATTAAATCATACACGTATTACTGAATTCGTATTAATTTTGGGTTCCTTCACAATTTTTTACATTTTATTCTAAATATTTATTTTATATTGTAAAAAGGCGGATAATCATGCTCAATCTTCCCTCGCGGTATTTTCTACCGACACTTGGCGAATCATTTTGGTACCTTCGCCCCTTAATCTTTAATGTTATTCGAGTTATTTAAAAAAAAAAACCCTTATTTTTATTTTTTATTTTTTAATAGTAATAATGGAAATTAATTAATTGGGGGTGATTTCTTCCAAATACTAGGAAGTAAATGACATGAAAATAAAATATTTTTACGATTCTCAATTGTAAACTCAATTTTTTTTATAAAAAACAAAATTAAAATATATTTTTAACGTTGTTCCTTCAGAGAAGCAATTACCAGATTTTAATAGTAAATGTCTTTTATGCTTCTCTATGTTGAGAAGTTTTTTCAAATTTTTCGATTTAGCGCAACATCGTGAAAAAAAGTAAAAACTATTGTTTAGGAACAAATATTATTTTATTAATAAAAAATTATATATTTAATAGATTTTTTAACAATAAATGCGTATTATACCATAAAGATGTTAATAAGGTTGATAAATGTATAAAATAAATTTAAAAGAATTAGTCTTCGTGACTATCCTCACTAATTACCATACAGTTTCTTCCTGTATTATCAAAAATACTACTCAAAATTTCTACCGGCTTTACAATTTTGACAAATATTTTGCACTGAACCTATTATTCATACGGGGAGAATAGTTGTAAAATTTGAACTAAAGAAATTGCTAACATAGATTAATAATAATAAAAATCTGTTGTCAGTCAAGAATCAATCGGTTATGGCAGTTTCAGTATACGTTTGGCGAGACGTTGTTAAAAATCAATAAATAAAGTACAAGTAAAATATGAAACAAGGTCAGTCGGGCTCAGGGTTACTCTGTATGTTAAGTTAAGAGACAACTATAATTTACATTTATATAATACTATTTGCTAAGCGTAACTTCGTTCGCGCATTTCTGACCTTTTTGGATACATTTTTGTGATCGCTATCATCACCTTTCAATTTGCTCCTTAGCATTTCGCCAATCTCATACTATTTATTTATTTAATATCAGGGTGGCCACCCAACCGGAAATAAGCCAGGAATTTTGCAAACCGGTGAAAAAACCGAGAATAAGCCGGGATTATTGTCGTAAAATCGGGAAAAAGGTAAAAAGTAGCAAAAAACGATATTTTCAATAAAAAAAAAATCATTTAAAGCAAAAAATGAATATATTTTTTACTGTACTTTACTCAAAAAAAAATTACGAAGTTCTATTTTATTCATATAAAATACGCCTGACGGTCAAATATTATCAATAGTAACGAAAAAACGCCATTCTTCTTTTTGTACAATTCTACTAATCAGGAAAACGGACGGATTCGGAAAACCAGGAATTTAAAAATTATATTTGAGTGCCACCATGAATATTGTTTATTCGTTTTAATGTTGAACGCTTTTTAGAATATTTCTAACATGAATTCATACGTAAATTCACGAAATTGACCTTTTTCCCGATAGAATTATTAAATGAATTCCAAGTAAATACGTTCGTCATTCGGTAATATGCCTTTGTAATAATTCGAATAGTTGTAAATTTGTGAGGATATTTTTCGGTTCTTATATCGAGGTAACTTTAAAAATTTTGCCATTCAAATATTCCCAGCACAATTCGTACTAGTAATCTGTTATGAAATTAAATTCTCGCTGTTTCGCTTCAGCTCATTAATGGCGACGCTAATAGTAATTGGAAAAACGTTGATTTTTCCGGATAACTTATAAGGTGAGCGTTGAAATATATATTTTTTTTTTTTTTTTTTTTTTGAAAAATAACGTTGAGTATAGGACAACAGACGATGTTTTTATGGGGATGCGAGAAAAAAAAAATAGTGGTATATAATTTTAATCGCTAATAACAGCGCAGATATATTTGAAAATACTGTTTCATCAAAGTTTATAAGCAAATTCAATAAAGCTGCTGTTTCAATAACATTCGACTCGGATATTTTCAATTTTACATTTTCAACTATATGCTGCATCGAACTTTGTGGGATTAACAGTTATTAGGTCCGAATAACCGTTTTTCAACGATTCATTTCCGGTTATTCTAATATAATATTTGTTGCCATATTAAAATTTTGAAAGTGCTAATATTGGCAATGTTCTAAATATAACACATCGTTCCATAAGTCCCGAGACTAACTAAGAAAATAACCTTTGTTTCGCAAAATTCATTTTTATTCAGCAACATAATCACCTTCAAGTGTGATACAATCATTCCAACGCTTTTCTAACTTTTCGATGCCATGCTTGTAAAACGATTTGTCCTTGGCCTCAAAATAAGCTTCAGTTGCAGCGATTACATTCTCATTCGAGCCAAATGTTTTTCCCTGGAGCATCTTTTTGAGATTAGCAAAGAGCCAGTAGTCGCCGGGGGCTAAATCTGGAGAGTTGGTGGGTGGGGAAGAAGACTGAAGCCCAACTCGTTCAATTTGGCTATTGTTTTCATTGACTTCTGGTCTCGTGCATTGTCTTGATGAAAGATGATTTTTTTCTTCTTCATGTGCGGTCGTTTTTTTTTTTTTTGCGATTTCGTCCTTCAAACGCACCGATACTCAATGTAATAGTCGCTGTGGATGAATTTTCCCTTTTGAAGGTAGTTGATGTAAATTAACCGTGAGCATCCCAAAAAACTGACGCCATGACTTTCCCAACTGACTGTTGCGTTTTCGGGCACTTCGGACGGCTTTCACCGGCTGCACGCCACTCAGCTGACTGCCGCTTCTACTCCGGAGTGAAATGGTGGATCCATATTTCGTCCATTGTCACATATCGACGCAATAAATCCTGTTTATTGTGAGTAAACAGTGAAAAACAGCTCTCTGAATCGTCGACTCATTGCTTTTATTCCGTTGTGAGCAAACGCGGCACCCATTTGGAAAATACTTTTTTCATGCCTAATTTTTCGTGCAAAATCGTAGACGCACTTCCAGTTGATATGTTTACCATCTCAGTAATCTCATCAACTTTCAGTTTTCGGTCATCCATCACGATTTTCAAAACTTGCTTAATATTTTCCGGAGTTACTGCTTCATTTGGCCGACCCAAGCGTTCTGCATCATTTGTATCAGTGCGACCGCGTTTGAAATCAGCATACCATCGGCAAATCGTTGTTTTCGACGGAGCAGAGTCCGGCTAACATTTTTCAAGCCATTGCTGAGCTTGCACGGTATTTTTTCCCATTAAATAAAAATGTTTTATCAACACACGAAACTGTTTTTTTTCCATTTTTTACACAAGCGCAAAAGTAGCGTCACTTTCACCACAGTAGCTTTGCTGTTTATGGTCCGATTGACGTGAACATTAGACATGTGCCATTTCAAGGTTAGTTCTTTCGAAAAACGAAGTGGATTTTATATTACTAACATCATCTGTGAGTTAGTCCCGGGACTTATTGAACGATGTGTTACATTTTCTATACATTGAAATTCTTCGACTATTTATCGCGGTTTTTATGTTACTTAAAGTAGTATCAACTGGTTTCCTCTATTTTTAACTTTGATAGAGGCGCTATCTTTACACGATTATTACACATATTGTTATGGCGAGCGTGTGCACTCATACGTTATCCGTAAATACTTTTAATTATTTGAATTTGAAATTGTTATAGGAGGGTAGTAAAGAAGAACATGCCACATCGGGAGTAATGGACGATCTTATTAAATCTATCGCTGATATCGATGTCTTTAAAAATGACGTGATTGTAGATGATAGAATCGGTTTAACGATTGGTAAACGAATGCTTGAGGTTAACGCTTTGGGCTTTCCATTTGTTGTCGTTATAGGTCGCGAAGCGACGAAGGAAACTCCGATATTTGAAGTAAACGATGTTTATAACACCGAGAAACTATTTTTACCAAAAGAAGCTCTATTACAGTATCTTAAAGATAACGTCAAACGACAGTTCACTAGTGCGCAATATGTTTGATGATTCGTAATTTAATTTGCTAGGTTTAAGTTTTGCTATATATATATTTTTACTGTTTCTTTCGTGTTGACTTATTTTTTGAAGTGAAACTTTTTACTGCTTGGTAGAGAAAAATTTTCGTTACGCGTTAAACGTAAGGTAGGTATGTATTTGTGTGTATGTGTAAGTATGTATAAGTGTCTATCTAAATCTAGTAGTATACTAAAATGAGTAAATGTACAGTTAAGTATTTATACTACGGGACTTCGTATAATATATAGTTTATGAGCATTCTCATATATGTATATCAAAATCAAAATGCCCATATCAACCCGCTGCTGGGTGTAGGCAATCTCTAATGGGATAAGTTAGCCTAATCTCCCGTGCTGGCCAGGCAACTTGGGAGATGCATTTTATATCTGCTGCCAGGTTTTGCATTCGCTAATGAAGCGTGCTGCCAACAACGTGAAAAAGGTACCAATGGCGAGGCGAAGCCAAGACGACTGGCCCTTACTCACGTTGATGCCATTGTTCGCCGGCTGAATATGTCTATGCGACGCTGGCGCATTCGCACGACTACAATTGGAACTGATTATAGTCGCTTGTTATCGAGATACAGATGCAGTGTCCAATTGTGTCTAAACTGCTGTGTACTAAACTAGCGCCACATAATTTTTGTCGTCGCCCAGTATCGACCCCGAGGCCTCCGGATCGGAAGTCAAGTGTTCTAGCCACTAGGCCAAACGCGACTCTCATATAATTCCTTTTAATTATATTTTTTTTTTATCAATTATTAAATAAATCGATCAGTTGATACAGTATATTGAGTAGAGGTCACACTAGTAACTTTCCGATTATGTACATATTTGTGACACAAAAATTCTATGCACGTTGGTAGTATTCGCACCACCTTGACGCCCATAAACTAAAACCTTTTTTTTTTCAAAAAAAAAAAAAAAAGAATAATCTATTATTCCATTTTTTTTTTTATAATTAAACCACGTGTTGTCGATTGACGTCATATTCAAATTTACTAGTATAATCAATTCTTATTAAATAACTAAATTATTTCGTATGCAGTTTCTTAAATTCTCCAAAACCCCCTAAATCAAGTTTACTACTCGGCGGTACGCATGGAATTACGTGAATCAGAAGTAAATAGAATATTGTTCAACGTACATAAGCGTATTGTTTTTTTTTTAATTTTTCCTTTTTTTTTGGATTTTCTATACTCTCGGATGTATTCATAAAATTTTAAATCTCGGTTTTCTGTGCGATGATTACTAAATAACTTTCACTTTCGAAACGTTAAAAACGTCTGAGAAGAAGAGATTTTAAACTACATTGTGTTTATTAGTCCAAAAAAACATTTGCGCCGTCGACCTAGGCGGTGTAATAACTGAAATTGAAAAATAATCACTGTTCCTTTTAAACTTTGTTTTTCACTGTAATCTTATAACTCGAAAATTTGCGAGAGCGCCAAGTCTGTTATCCGATCAATCTGCAGGCCCCCCATTTATAACGCTAAATCTCTTCTTTAAAACTGGATCGGATCGGAAAACCTCCTTGAAATTATTAATAATATGGATTATCAAACTGAGCATGTAATGACGATGTGATAGTATATAGAATATGTAGAATTATGCCGTTGACGATGTAATCACCTAATATCAAAGTTATTTTATACAGCGATGACTGAATGGTGTAGAAGTGTTTAAAATAACACCTAAGTACTTTGGCATTTCATGTTTGTAATGTAATTCGTCTATAAGAAGCCTTTGGAGGTAGGTATAAATCCAGCGGGGGTTGAGGGGAGCAATCCCCCTCCCCCAAGAACTTAATAAAAGCTGTTTAAGAATGCAGCAATTTAATAGGAAATAAAAATCTTTTTATTCGCTTTGTTTACAGTTAGGTCAAAAGCTGCCGCCAAGACATTTTGAAATGGTTCAGTTAGTCATATATTTTTAAATTTCAAAATTACGAGATTTATTCTTGACTGAAAAATGAAACTTCATAAAATAACAATAAAAAAAAAATGATCTTTTAAATGTTGACTTCGATGTTTGCTTCTTATTCTATGACAAAACTGATACGCTTTTATTGCGAATTTACGAAAGATTTAAAATACTGACTAACTGAAAAAAATATTAGCTGCAGTTTGTATTTTTTTGTCACCATAAACGGAAACTCTCACGCTTCCCGTCGATCCATTTATCATTAATATCAATAAATTGTTTAAAAGTTTCTTTTCGGTTTTCATTTATTCTTTTTCGTTTTAAAGCAACATGATTTATTTCAGTGCCTAGCAGTGGATTTTGATCGACTACAGTAGTGCCAAACAACTATCTGATGAATGCTGATTACAGGAACTGCGATTGGTTAATTTTGCAGGATTTTTCTTTTTTCTTTCTGTGAATTATTTTCTTTAAGGTAGTCTTTAAACCTTTCGGTGTTTGTAATTTGTTTTCTGTACTCAAATTGTATTTTTAAAAATGCAAAAGCGGTATTTTTTGTTCCGTTAAAATTTCTCTATTTTCAATTACTGCGTTCAACAATTCTAATTGGGATAATGCTGTGGCCAAATGAGGTATAATTAATTTTTATTCGGTGCTAAGTCAGTTAAATTTTACAACTCTCACATTTTCTTTTCTTTTTTTTTTGTTATTCCTACGATCTTTGGTAGTTCCGTCTGACAAATGTAATTAAGACCACATAAATACGCGCCTATTTTTGGTCAACTCTTAAGCAATAAAAAGTGAATGTGTTGCCGAATCGTTAACGTTTTGTTTTTAATATTTCTAACTTAGACCGTTCTTTTCATCTGAGAAAGGAAATAATTGAAATGGAAGCTTTCATCAAAGTAATAGAATTAATCAGTTTAGGTGCGCGGGAGTTTATTTACAATGGAAGCAATTTAAAACAATTTCGAAGAAACAGATTATACGGCAATATCGGAAACTTGGCTTTTGTCGTCTGATGTTCCAGGTGAATTTTTCTTCTAAAAAGTGCAAAAATCAGTGTAATCACGATAGATCATGTCCCTTTTACTGTTGTTCAAATATAATTAAAAGAACGTATTTAGCACCTTAAGTTAGATATCATGAGCAAGCAAAGATAATGAGGAAAAAGTTCCTAATGTTATGTGAAATACGATATAAGTAAATATAGAAAAAAGGTAACTATTTTTAATCATTATTTTCCAGTTGTATCAATGAAAAGTACATGGTTATCATAAAATATAAAAAATGGCGTTCATCTGTACAGTAAACGTGTATTGCTCCCTACAAATACGTTTATCATATTCGATGGTTATTTCAGCCTCTGCTACGTTAAGATCAATAAATTAATTAAATGCGTTTTACTGCTTTTTTTTTTTTTTTATGGAGGCCCGTTTTTTATAAAAATTAAAAAATCACATATTAATCGAGTACTGATAAGTACAGAAATTTTGTTACCGAGTACAGTGAACTTTTATTGTTCCTTAATCGGAATTCGCCTAACAGTACAAAAATGTTTCAATGATGATAGTGATGTTAATGTATCTTTTATACCTATATATATATATATATAAACTCGGCCATTTTGGCCTCGCAAGGGACTCCTTGACCCCTCTTGCTTTTATTTCTGTCTCTTTCGCTTCTATACTTTGTATGAAATGATCAAAATTTACAACGTGATTCTTACTGACATCAACACAAAAAAATAACATAATCACAAAAATCCTATCCTAACATTTAACTTTCATACAAAATTAAGACACTTTTTCGTCAAATTTTTCTTTACATATTTCGTTACATAAAATTGTGACATTTTTTGAACATTTTTCGGTACATAAAATTGGAACATTTTTTTCGAATGGGGGGTGGCCTAAGAATTACGTTGTAATTAATGTATATATATACAGATTATGTCATCATTACAATGTCGTGTCTATTATCGAACGTTGGCTTACATGTGGGCAATAAAACGTTTGTCAACAAACTTCCGATATAAATCAGTGGAATTGATATTGAACCAATCTGTCAAATCTTGCATCCATAATTTTCTTCTCCTTCGTGGTGATCTTTTCCCGTTTATTTTTCCTTGTAACGTTAATATTGGAAAGTTGTATTGCATTGGGTGGCGTGATATATGGGCAGAGTATTTTAACTTGCGAGTTTTTGCTTTTCCTATAATTTCTAAACTTTTCCCTATACGGCTATGTATTTCTATGAAAACGATTTTTAAATTTTTGTCAGTTTTCCGTCATATTTAATATTTTCTCAGTGCTTTTTCTTATTACGTTTCTGCGGTATTTTTGATATTGTATCGTGTATTGCGTGCTTATAATTATCTAGTGATCTGCAATATCTGTCTGATCGCTTTTTTCAATTCAGTTACAGATTATCGATTGATTTTGAGATAATACATTTCAGTTTTATGAGATATTTTTCTTGGTTTGATTGTTTTTAATGTTACCTTTCGAATGCCTGATAACAGATTGTGATTCGAAGGAACATCCGCTTCCGGAAGTGTTACAGCTGATTTTTATTGTATTCTTATATCTGTGGTTGATTGTGTTGTAGTCAATTTGATTTCTCATTGCGTTATTAATTGAAGTCCTAGTAGTCTTCCAGGTATAACACATTCTGGCGGTAATTTGAAAACGTGTTCATTATGCGTAGCAGATATTTTTTACAAAATTCTACTAAACGGTCTCCCCTTTCATTACGTTTGCCGAGTCCGAAATACCCTACTATACTATTTTCTCTACTTCGATCCACTTTAGCATTGAAGTCGCCAGCTACTATAGTTATGTCTCTAGATCTCAGTTGTTCAATTATATCTCTTAATTCTTTGTAAAAACTTTCTATTTCTTGCTGAGTTCCTTCTGTTCTGGGCGTATATATTTGTATAAAATTACATCCCTCAGCTTCGCATGTAATTGGATTATTATTATTCTGTCTGATACTTGGCATATCATCTTAATACTTTTACCAATTTCTTTCGTAACGATAAATGCCACACCATTTCAATTTGACCGGACCACATTGTTACGAGTGAGCTGCTAACAGACTGCTACATGTAAATGCAGTTATAGCTTAACGATATTTATGGTAGGATCACCTTTGGCAAGTGTATTTCCCCCGATTCACTGTCAGCGATGTATTGTGTGAGTTCTGTTTTAGCCTTCTTCATCAGTGCTAAGCTCGCTGAAAAGGAAGTTACTATATCGCACGACATGAACGTACAGAACTTATTTGGTCATTGTTTGGTTTCTCTGCCAGTGCGACTAGCATCTTGTAGCAGTCGAGTGACTACTTACTGGAGAAGGTGACTAGTTACAATAACTTACATCCCGCGGGGCATATACATATAATATAATATATATAGTCGTCGCGTTTGGCCTAGTGGCTAGAGCGCTTGACTTCCGATCCGGAGGTTTCGGGTTCGATACCGGGCGATGACGAAAATATGCGGCGCTAGTTTCGTACACAGCAGTATAGACACACATTTGGTCTGCATCTGTAGCGCGATAACAAGCGACTATAGTCAGTTTCGAATGTAGTCGTGCGAGTGCGCTGGCGTCGTATAGAAATATTCAGCCGGCGAACAATCGCATCAACGTGAGTAAAGGCCAGTCGTTTTGGTTCGCCTCGCCATTGGTACCTTTCTCACGTTGTCGGCAGCACGAAAGCTAGGTTGCGCTCCTACCTCAATCGTCTCACTTAAGTGTGTGCGATTGATTTAGGTGACGGTTTCCTAGCGGGCGTAGGTGTAGGCGTGCAACTACACTCCCGATAATCACACGCACTGCAAGATGCACATCTTAATACATGTGCATCTGGGGCTACTCGGTTACCAGTTCCAGCTATAGAATATATATATATATATATATATATATATATATATATATTTGTATATATAGTTTTTAGTGCGTCTGTTAGTGATCGTATAACTTTTGAACTACTTGACCAACTGACATAATTTTCCCACAATACAATTGTTTTGTCGAGACGATGATTCATAGTTATGGTAGGATCCGATAGGTTACGCTGTAGTTAAGTTATTTCATATTTACCTAATATAACGCGTGAACGTTATTTATATGTTGTTTTAAGTAACCTAACATTATCATTATTTATTGTTAAAAAAAGATGATTAAAATAAATATTTCGAATAATGTAAAGTCACACTCCTTGTGCTTATTACAATGCATACAATGGCTCAGGATATGCCGGCGTTCCAATCTAAGCTTAATCAGCGATCATTTAATATCATTTTTAAATAAAGTATCCATTTGTGAAATTTAAACATTTCATAAAATTAAAACGGTTTGCTAAACATTAAACGACATGTAAGTCTGTTCAATATATTAATTACGAATATAAAAACGAAATATTGTTTTATTTGTGCAAACATGCCAAAAGAAAGAAACACTATCGAATATTGGTCGACGTACACGGCATAATGAAAATGTACAGTTCGGATAAGGAGCGGAATGACAAAACAACGCTCCCATGACAATGAAGACACTAGAAATCAGATGGTATTGTTATGTACACAAGAAAATCAGGAGCAACGCAACCAACGTCTCTACAAGCAGATATATTAAAACTGATGCAGACAGACAACTAAATCGACAGAGCATACAAATATAAAGTGCATTAACATAATCATATTCGTCTCATTTTAAAATTATTATTGACAAAACTGTTAAAGAATGCGAACATTGCCATGCATTTAAATTTTAAAATGAAACAGCTGAAATGTGTTACGCATCAGAAAAAGTTATATTGCCCACCCTGAATCAATCATCTTAACTGTTGAAAACGTTTACATCCGGTGTTACTACAGAATCAAAATTGTTTTTGAAAAACATTTGAAAATTGAATTCTTACTTTCAAATCTTATCTTTTGGAGCGACAATCTACTTCAAAATACCAGTAATTGAAACGTCGTTTAAAATTCAAAGTAAGATTTATCACCAAGTGGCTCTTTTCTACGAATACCTGATGAAGAATCTAAATTTCTACAAATTCATTTTATTTTGACGATGAAGAAGAACAAGTAAATGTAAGATGCTACCGTAATCACATTGAAAAAAATTAACAAAAAACAATAGTGGTATCTTTGGTAACATTTTTAAACGGAAAAAAAAAAAAGAAAAACAACTAATAAAATTGTTCAAACGAGTGTGAAACAGATTGTAAAATGACCATTGTTATCAAAGCAGACAAAGAGTACCAGTTGGGAAACTTGTCAGACAATTTAATACCGCAATAATAAATGATATCGCTATTGTAATGGTTGGCAATCAATTCCATCAACGAGAAATCAAAATAATAACGTTTACAATGTCGGTGTTGCAGTAATTACAGTCTGGGAAAATCCATAGACCGTTCTTATCGGTATGAAACTATTTCTTTATCGCTTTACCTAATAATATTGTCACAGTAATCGCCTATCAAATCAACGGTTGGTCTTTGGCCACCGATCGATAATTTACAAATATTTAACATAACCAACCATGCCGATACTTCATTTATAAAAATATCAAATACAAACCATAATACCGTTACTGTTTCAACTCCATCTTCCTATGTGGTTAAAGTAAAAAATAAAATATCGCCGGTAACTAGCTTTGCATTTCCTGAAGAGAATCTGGGTTATATATTCAATTGTATTTGAGATTACAAAATACAAGATTATCTTGTTTCACTAAAAGATTTGATGAGTAATCTTACAAACATAATCACGCTTCTAGAATGAGCAATAACCAAATTATTGTTTTCCTAACATCAAAAGAATTCAAAATGTAAGTGCAATGAACTCATATCGATTAATGACCAAATGAAGACAGTTATATTTTAAAGTATTGTCGATTATTTCATCAACACGTTGTGGATATGTATGTGAAAACAAAAAACGAACGATCACATTATATTAGATTGAGTCAAGCAAAACTGCATGTAGAAAAATACATACGTTATGCGATGCTGTTAATAATGATAATATAGATGGAAATTTTAATATTAATGATATTGGAATGTAACTTCAATCTTTTTTATCTATATTGCATTGTATTTCAATGTGTTACATTGTATTGCATTTGCATCGTATTGGATTGCATTGTAATATATTGTATTAAATTAAACACATTAAACGCATATACTAAAACCCATGTTATATGCAAGATGTATTGTCTTTTGTACTTGCTTATAACCAACCAGACTATTTATAACATTTACGTGCAGTCCGCAATGGGGCGAAATAAAAAAAATTGTTATTACTTGGACAAACAACAATTCATTGCCACGATATTACTGCATGTATTTTTAAACAAAATTAAAATCCTCGATTGATTTAATATTAAAACATTATGCATTTAGTGAAACATGTTGCTGGAAGTGTTCCGTTGAATGGCAAAAAAAGAGATTTGTCACATGTGCACATTTTAGTTTGGTTAGTTGAAAAAATCAGACCCAAGAAATTAGCATAATTTCTGCAAAAATACCAGATCCAGTTGTCGATCAAAAACTATTTGGAATTGTAACAACAGTAAGTGCTTTTATTTATGATTACCGTTAATAAATGTGTATAGGTCGACGGCATACAATATTTAGGAACAGAGCTAGTATCTAATGACAAACTTTCAAAGAACTACAAATGCTTGAAGATGACAATCATTGGGATCCAGAAGCACCTAGTTATCAAATTCATCAATTATTCGCCATATTACTGATAACGTGTTTTCCAACAGACCCCAACGTAAATTATGAAAAAAATATAAAGATTTAATGAGCGAAGATATATTGCACAGAATTCAAACAAAAAATCAAAAATTGCAAATATTCACGCTAGAAATATATAATAAAGTATTGGTTATGAATGTGTGTATATACTCATCTCGAATAAACCACTCATAAATTTAGGAATGCCTTCATCTAATTGACCAGCAAACGACTTAGTTAATATTGACATGCAGCATGAACAACATTTAAATGTTAACGATTTGGCGTTTCATCTGTTACGGCGAATGAACATTGTTATCAAACGAACAAAAGCCATTCATAATATAGAGTTATGTTTGCGACTGCAGCAAAAAAGACGGTTTTTTGGAATCGTTAAAAGCTTTTTAATTTCACTCATCCTTGTCATTGTCAGATCTCAAGGAAACATCGCAAAGCAATTGCTAATTCCGCTCGCTATTTGTGAGGTAGCGTGATGAGTCGCGTTAAATGACTTTGATGCCGAAGAATAAGTAATTACGCCGTAATCGCATTTGGATCGGATGAGAGCTTAGTAGAGTAACCAGAGCGAACTGAAGTCTGCCTCATACATTGCAGATTTAATCTTGGTAAACATGGCAGCGCTCTAATGTGTTCTTTCCAGCTTAGTTGTTGATCATTAACCTCGAAGTATTTCACCGTTTGCAATAACGGAACCATTAATGGTGATTTTAAGTTGATGGTTGCATTTCCTCTTCCGCTTGCAAAAATTGAACGGCCCTAGTTTTTGTTTTCGAAAATTCAAGACCACGTTTATATGCCCAGTTCACTAAGCGATTAATATTTTCTTTTGTAAAACTTGTTCTCCAAGAGAGATGATATCGCATGGAACAAATAAGACAAAGGCGTCTGCAAATAAAACTGATCGTACTGAGGATAAAACTTCATTGACTATGCTACTAAATGCAATGTTAAATAATGTAGAGTTTATAACCGAACCTTGTGAAATTTCGTTAAGTAACTGGTGACAACTGGAGCTAACAGATCCGAAACGCACTATAAAACTTGTACCGCTCAGAAACTGATTGATGAATGATAGGATTCGGCTATTGATGCCCCACTATGTACGTTGTGAAGTGACCTAGTTTTTCCATATTGTGTCGAAGGCATTCTTTAAGTCGAAAAATATTGCGAATATATGTTGTTGGTTAGAAAAGGATTCGTAAATGGGATTTGAGAGAAACCCTAATTGTTCCTCTGTTGAACGTCGTGCCTAAAAGCCTGCTCACTCGCGAAGGAGTAATTTTCGGTGGTGCAATATGCGCTGCAATCTAACATTTATTATAACTTTACATAAAACGGATGTAAATGATATATAGGTTGGTAGCTCTCCGACCGGTGTATTGGTTTGGTGGCTTGAGTAGGGGCATCGTAGCTGCTTGGCACCAGCTTTTCGGAACAACCCCAGATTTCCATAACTGATTAAAGAGCTCAACTATGTACTGAATTAATTCGGGAAGCGCATTTCTGAGAATTTTTTTGAGGACCTACCACCCGGTAAACCCTTCCTTTTGTACTCCAAAAAATACTTTTCACAAAAAAAATAAAAAATCAAGGGCATGTCATCATTGTTAACAGGGTACACTCTTCATAATAATACGCGGGCGAGGCGGTGGGTAATAGCTAGTTTTGTTGTCAAAACAAAATGACATCATTAACTTAGTAATAAAAACTTAATATGCGTATTTTTGCAAACGAAAGTGAAAAGTGCGTAATAAATGATATGTTTTTATTTTTTTTTCCTTTATAGATTGCTTGCGATTTTCATGCAACTCTCGATTAGACGGATAAAAATATGCCGGAATTAGATTAAAATAAGTCGGAGTCGTATCGTATTCATATCGAGAAGTCGAGATTAAAATTTGAATGCGATGAATTTGGAGTATGACAGTGATTAAAGATATAAAAAGTGACCTAAATTAAACGGTAACATTTTCTTTCTATTTGAATTTCTACATCTAATGTTACCGAGCCTGACTTTTTGACCTCGTCTTAATCTTTTCGGAACTTTCTTTTTTCCTCTTGTGAGGGCATTTAACTAAACAGTATGGTTTATCGAACGGCTGTTTATGGTAAATACAGCGTTGATTCGGGCGTTGCATTGTAGATAGCGCTGGCTGCACTTTTTTATGATTGTAATCTTACAAATACATTATTGAGTTTTTGATGTTCTGAAAGCTACTAACATTTTGTACATATAGACATCAAGCTTCTCAAGTCTATTTTTGGAAATTTTCACTCGTTTTCTACTACCCTACCACATATATGTATTTTTTTCATACGTTTATATATATACCATGTACGTATACATACCGATGGGAATCGATACTGTTTTGGGTGGTTCCTATTTCGAGAGGTGATCGGCTTGGATTAACGGAATTCTTGACGAATAATAATAAAAAAATAGAGGATAAATGACCAGATAAAATTTTTTCAAGGTGTGGGGGACCAAAAAAGATTTTCCACGCCAAGGAACGCGAATTCCAGGATTTCTCAACTAACATCGGCATAAAAATGGAAGAAGAAAAATAAAAGCAAAAGATACAACAAACGAAATTTCAATCGATGCAGTGATTTTCGCGGACAACACTCAAATATATTTATTGTAAAGAACGATAAATGCAATTTTCGGCGGCTAGATAAACGAGTGAGACAAAAATCAGAAAATTTAACGGTATTCGCGACCTGATTCAGTAAAACGTGTCCATTCAGGCGGCATGGCGCGACTGCATCAGTCAATATTTTAACGCAAAGCGTGCTCTACTCCGGTTAATACTTCGATGATGTGTACGAGAGAATTAGAAACTGCCGCTACAAATTCTTCGAACAGATCTTTTAATTAAAAAAACACTACGCTATCGCTCTGTTTAATAAAGGAGGATTTATATAATTGTTGTATAGATGTCCTTGAGACGGCTCTGCTATCGGCAGTGAGAACCAAGATGAGAGAGACTGAGATTTAATAATTTTAACTATTTTTTATCTCGGTATACATATATATATATATATATATATATTAATGGCTAAGCCATTACTCACAAAATTTGTCCCAAAAAATGTCACAATTTTATTTAACGAAAAAATTTTCTCGAACGGCGTAACCAATGAAAAAGTCTATTCACCTATAAAAATTATAGAAGAACAAGACCAGGGGGTGAAGGGACTTGCCATCTTTCGAGTCCCGAAGGACCGAGTTTATATATTATACATAAACTCAGCCCTTCGTGCCTCTTAAGGGACTCGGCCCCTTGATCCCGTCTAGGGACACCCCCGGACCAGCAGCTCTATCATTTCTACACTTCTTGTAGAATGACGAAAATTTACGTTATTCTTCTCGACTTCGATGCAGAAAAAAAATAGTGACGTGTTCTATGTTCGTTATTACTAATTTAAGGTTTGCATAGAAATGTCTGTCAATAATTTTTTTTTTTTTTTTTTCATTGTAACCAAGAAAGAATTCAAAACTAATAAATTTCTTTTACAGTTTGTAGATCTGTCATTATTTCCATAAAGCAAACCCGGGCGACAATCCATTTTGTTAATACTTTTACAATATGTGTAACATTTTGAAACAAAAAAATAATGGTGGTCGAGCTAAGAATGACATATTAATTACAACGTAATTCTTAGGCCGGCCTCATTAAAAAAAAATATCACAATATTATGTAACGTTTGTAATATTTTAATTTTTACCAACTTCCAAAAAGAAAGAGGTTATACGTTTGTCACGTATGTTTTTTTTGTTTTTTTTTTATGTTTCTTTGCGCACAACTCATATTTATATAGACCGATTTTACTGATTACCCATTAGAAAGAGTACCATTCAACGTAGGTATCATATGAGTCCTGTGAAAATTGGTGAATACAAACTGAGTATCTGTCAAAAAATGTGCAAAAAAAAAACGGGACGAACGTGTAAAAGAATTACGTTGTAAATTTTAATTATTTTATACCAAGTATAGAAGAGAAAAAGACAGAAATGTAAGCAAGAAGGGTCAATGGGCACAACAGCCCCTTGCCAAGCCAAAATGGCTGAGTTTTTATATATACATATATATATATATATATATATATATATATTTATATATACATTTTCAGATTCAGCTATAGTGAAATCCTCCGAGTCCCCCAGATGCTAAGTTTTTATAATTCTTATAGTAGTGCTGGTTTCAATTGACTATTCCATTCTTCGCAAAATAAAATTGTTGTCCTATAAGCGTGACACAAAAACGTATGCGGGATTTTCCTACCATCGCAACTGATATACATATAATGTTCTGTTAACAGTATTGTTCAGATATGTGGCGGAAAACTCAAGGTTATTTCACATCGAAATAATTCGCGAGGAAATCCGTAAACACGTATATACGAAGAGTACTAAAAAAAGTGACCGATTCGGTATAACGGTTGTAAGAATTAAATGTTTAAAAACAACAATTCCTACTGGCTTAACATTTTAACGGACTTCCGTTTTCCATAGAAATTATGTGGTGGGATAATAAAACTTATCGCATAATTTTATTTTGTTTGGTAGCCACAAGAAGCAAAGGTTAATTTTTTTTGAATGTCTTGAAACGTGACCACCACTAACAGAAACGGTCTAAATAAGCGGTTAGAAGTCTTCGAAATGAGCTGATGGCGCCGTCGTAGGCAAACGAAAAGAAAACTTATAAGTTGCGGTAATGGAAAATAAAGAAAGGACGCGATTGATGAAAACCGTACAGAGGACAGAAGTGAACGATTTTTGGCCGATTTTATATCTTTATGGCTACAATAACTCGTGGTGTAAATAGAAAAGAAAAAACGAAGAAAAATATGGCACATAGAGAAATTAGGAACGGTGCGCGAAATACAAATGGGGAGGAGCTTGATTGGCTGACAGTATGAATAGCACGGTTCTTAATGCACGATAAAGACGCTTTAAAATTTAATGGACCTAAACGATGCATTATTAATAACTAGATTATTCAGATTTATATGCACTAAAAATCCCGCATATATCCGACCCTAAAACATTTCGAAATACATATGCCCTAAAAATATATGTACTAAAAATTTCATAACAAATAGCCTATATTAAAGATATGAAATGAAATATTTCGTTTTTCACCTCGAATTTTTATTAAAGTGCTCTATTTTCTTCTATTAAATGAATTTATATTTTTAAAAAAAACATTATATTATAAATGTATATTTAAAAATTATTACATTTAACAATAAGAATTTTTTTCAAATTTTCAACACGAAAATTGTGACTCCTGCCTGTTAGCTTTCAGTGCAGAGAAAATGACTTCTCTACATCACGAGACACAACAGGTAAATATATAAATGCGGCCACTGTAGATGGTATGTAAGAGATTTCGTTTTCATCTGACACTTCGTCTAAAATATTACTATTACTCCGGCCTTTTTATCGTTTCGAATATATGTAGGTATTTATACATATATATCTATATATAACTGTGTGTGTTTTCTTCATATATAATTATGTAAAAATCCTTAAAATATGCATGAAACTGCATTTATATGCACTATTAAATTAGTGTGTTTCGAAACTAAAACCATTGAAATGCCTAGATACGAAACATCAAAGCGTTAGCTATAAACAAAAAAAATATACATTATAAGCAAAATCCGATCACTATTAATAAAAAACGAGAGATGAATTAGTCGATAAAACATTCGATATATATATATTAGGTTTAAGTTTACAAATGTGCAGTCATGGAGCCAGGGATCGCAAACAATGGAGGAAATTGGTTAAATTATCCTTTTCGACATAATCATGGTCACGACACCCCCGAGAAGTAATCTATCATATAATGATGATGATGATGATGATGATGATATATATATATACATATATATATATATTGTTACAAATCTCTACACTTGGTCTCTTTTCCGGGAGCCATTTATTACAAACCAGTTAACCCCGATTAGGCTGTCACTGTTCCGAACGCCACTTGTTATGAATCTATGCTTTCGATTCCCTGTTTTCGAAAAACCCTTTTGATACTTGACCCAAATTCAGTCGATCTTTCTTTAAGTTTAAATAATATATATATATATATCGTGCGCCAGAGACAAGAACGGCTTGTCACCACCGGATAGACACTCTGCCGCACAGGGCTCTAGGCTTTTATTACGAGATAAAAAAAAAATTACATAAAAACATTCGCGAAAATACGCCGTTCGAAGGCGTAGTGTGTGTCTCCGCGTTGGAGATATCACGGGCTCACCACGTGTCCAAAAGGAAGCCTTATATAAAAAAAAACGCGTGTATTTAAATGAAATTTACAACAAAAAAAAAGAAACAAAAACACGGGGGAAACAAATTCCACACATTACAACAAAACCGAAAACGAAATTTTTGTTAAAAATTGCGATATGTACGCGAAAATTCACGATGACTAGCGGTACAAATCGATACACGTAACGACGTGCTTTTACCACTCAATTAAACGATCGACCATTATTGACTCAACAACGAATTAATTCACTCTCGTGATATCGTGCCATGCACACACGACGACCTCGGTACACGATGGGCTATTCCAAGCGACATAGTTGAATCGCTGAAATTACCCTGTACCTTATCAAGAATTTTCTAGAATATTTCCATATAACCCGTATTCTAAAGCGACTACAGATTTCACAAACTTCCCTCAGCTCGATGTTCTTGGCTCAGCTGCTACCCGACGCGCACTCGCCTCGGACACGTAGAGTACTCTCCACTATCGGCCGCTACCTACAATACCCACGCACACAGTCTCACCTGACGCAGTCGTCTGTTCGACCGTGCCCGGGAATTTCGATTTTAGCCGATAAGCATCTCCGATACCCACTACGATCCGCGATTACGTCGAATAAAACGCGGTGTTCGATAAATCACGAAATAAATGATTTCAACAACGAAATATATTTTTATAATTCGAACACCGCTAAAAGATAGCGCTATAGGTATCGAATCCGTTACAATATGTATATATATATATATATATATATATATATATATATATATATATTGTCATCGTATGAGTATTAAAAATAAAAAAAGATAAAAAATAAATGGGAAAAGTAATAATAATAGAATTTAAAAAAAAAAAAATTAAACTGGTCGAAAATAAATAGGTTTCGAGGAAATGTAGTCGTTTGGTGATAATAAGACAATAAAGAGATTAGGAAAGTAATACTGCTTCGATGGCTGATAAATGAGGAGGATGTCCACGATCTGTTGGTTTTCGCGTTTAGTTTGAGGTAGAGTTAATGATTTTAAATAAAGAAAGAAAAGAAAACAATTATAAATTCACTTTTTTAACAGCGCATGCATGGAACAGATTCGATTTTAGATGTATATCAGCGAGCGCTAAATCTCGCGACATATGTGTATGTTGTTAAGGTTAAATTGGATTTTGAAGTTGCCGAATACTCGGAAATAATATAACGATGTAGTAACACATTATTCGCGATTGAAGCATCGGAGTATTTAAATGGGGAAATCGGATTGTGTTAAACCGGAAGTGTTATTAGCACGGTCATTATTCGAATTATACAAGAAAGAATTGTGTTCTTGAATTTCTTCCGTTTTATTTACGCGTCGGTAAATAGCTTAAGTGTCGAATAAATATAAGAAACGAAAGAGATGACAGTGGAATATTTCATAATTTTATCTGTGTTGTTCTTTTGCAAAGGGAAGATCATTAACGATGTTTGTATTCGTATTTTAATTATATTTCGCGATGGACATTTAATGTTTACATCGTTAACTGGCAATCTATTTAGGATAATTGCCGTTTTTTCGGTTATCGCGCTTCGAAGAAAAGGCACAAAGGGAATTTCATTCGGTTAAGCAATTCGTTGTTTTAAACAGTTGATGGTGACCGGAGAATTACAAATTGCACGTTAAAGAACTAAGGAGATAAGTTGGCGTCCGTGTGTGTAAGTAGGACACGACACACATGTGGAGCTCTGTTTGCATTTGTTCGGCGAAATAAAGAGCTCTCTACGATTCCGAAGTGCAGAGACGTTGCTGCAGCTATTTCGGCTTTTTGTTCGGCCGAGCAAAAAATCCGGCTGATATTAAGATAGTTGGCCGGGTTTTAATAATTTGCTAACAATCACTTTGATTAATGTTCTGCTAGCGAAAAAGGCTTTGCGAGGCAGCAGCAGGCATCGCCGGCGTACGTAAAGATTTTTTTTCACGCACGCATCTCTATATTAGCAGGAAGAATAGGCGATAGGAGAGAGAGTGTGTATGCAAAAATATGTGCAATATCATCGTGTTCTGGTATTATATTGCAGGCGCGTGCTTTAGCAATAATATATACGTCAAGAGCGGTAAACGTAGACGGAGGCGCGTTCGTGTGTGAAAAAGTTTACAACTTGTTAGAGGATATGTAATATAAGTTCAGGGCGATCTGGGGCTGGATTATTAACGATGGTTGTAAACGAGCGCAGATAGGCTGCTCGCTGCCACTGTCGGTACGGTACGCGGTTCTCGGCCAGGGCGACCGGGTATTCGCGGCTCCGGCACCAGCACGTTGACAACGATTAACCGTTATGGCGGGTGCGCACAGGCGAAATCAGAGCAAGACCGGAGGCGGGGAGCGAGAGAAGAGTCGTTTGTGTGTCCGGCCTAGCTATAAAGATATAAACTGGTACTCTATAGTAATATATGATGTAATGTACCTTCTGAAAGTTGCATGGGGTAATTTTACCGAGAGCGACCCGGTCGAACCTGCGCCGGCCGGACGAAGAAACAGAGGGGTGCTTTCATAACCATTACTACCCCCGTTATGTAATAATATTAAATCACTTTGATGTTATAACAACGGCAATAACAATATCATAACATGATATACTTGACTTTATGCTAGGCGCTGCCGCGATACTTTCCCAACTCTCCGTGACTCTTCCAGCACAGCGCCATTCGTTTTCCGCGTTCCGCGGTGCTCTTCCACCGGCTCCCGATTATTTTTCTGTTCTTTACCGGGCACGTTTGGAAACCGTTAGAAAAAGAGATTGGCCTTTTATTGCCTCCCTCCCGAGCTCGCTATACTTTTAATTATATACACACGCACCGATATATCGGCGTATCTATCTTTTTAGTTGCCAACCGATGAACGCATACTGCCGAAAATGTTCCCGTCGTCGCCGTAGTCGCCGCTGCCGAAGCAGAGATGTGCTGCCTCGAAGGTAACTCCACAACTGCCGCGGAAGAATGATAATGCCGTACTATACACACCATTATTACATTTTTCCGCTGCTAGAAAAAATGTGTAATAATCTGTTTTATAACTGGAAGGAATTCGTACCCCGCGGTCGCTGCTATTTTCGAAAATTACCTTCTGCTACGCGACGCTACAATAATAATGGCGAACAAATAGCGCTCTTTTTCGGTGTTCTAGATTGACCCGAAAGTTGCTCCCCCCCCCACACTTTTTTTTTTCACCTCCCAAAAGTCAAGCATGGAAAAACACAACAGTAATCGCTGCAGCGAAAACGATAAAATTTTTATTTCGGTAACCGCTTTTATCCGTTTATTTATGACGGTGAAACAAAATTTTAACAGCTCCTAATGTTTATTTCGAAATAATTAATGAGACGTCCGAGAATAAATTAGGGCTATCTTTGGGAAAAAAACAAAAAAAACAACAAAGGAAGACGATTATGCCTCGAATGGTGTTTCTCCCCCTGCTAGGTTTGTTTCATAAATTACTCTGGAACGGAATTCAATTAAAACGGTCTATCGAACGCGTCTAATATGATATTTGATATATAGAGCAGACGCAAAGAATAAATTCAGATCATCTTTGAAACACCGAATACAGGCTCATCAAGAGATTTATAAAGCGCGCACAAGTGCTCTCGTAAAAATGGACCAAGAAGACAAGTTTCTTTTTGGCCTGGCACTAAATACCATTTAGGGCTACTAACTAATCATTAAATTAATCCCCTTCAGCTTATTTAAATCAATTTATATTTTTTCCGTCGCTGATGACTACTACCGTAACAATCAAGCGTTTTCATGCCACACTAGGCTGTGTTACCTTTTGTTAAGATTAAGACTCGCTCATAACACACTCATATTTGTATATATCCATTTTAATTAAAACTTCTAGGCTAACTTTTTCGTTGACTGGTTTTATTTTTTGTTTTCCAATCTATTTCGAATCGTCTTTTTTAGTTATATTTAACATGTATGCAACTGATGTAGGTAGAATGGTTTCTAGAGATCGGGGCTTAAAAGTCTTATTTGTTTCTGTATATCTATGTAACTGCGCCTTCATCCGCTGAGCCGAAAATGATATTCTTACTCAACAGTGCAATGTATATTTCTCATAGTTGCGCAATGCTTCTGATTGCACTGTTTTTCGTTTTTTCCAGTATTTCTGCCGTTAAACTTATACTGTTTGCGAACATTCGTGAAATTGTAAAAAACAAAACGTTCGGTAACTATTACACTGATTCCTTTAAATTTCCGTTCAGTTTTTGCACATTAATCTCGATCATCATCGACTTCAATTCCGTCCGAACCTAATACGCTAGTGGAACTCTGTTTTTGTAAATTCGCCTGCGGCACACACAATTTCTTACAATTATCCGTTTATATTGCACGATATTACCTGTCCTTTAGTTCTTCGCAGATGTCTCTATTCCGCCGAACGTTGCTATACCACGAGTGTCTCCTATAATAGGAGATTTTATAATTTCGACCGATTTCCATGTCGTTAGGAGTCCGCTAACTACTATTACGGTTGGGCATCTCTCTTTCTGTTTTCCCCCAATTTGAATTGCAGCTGGTAATGGCATGTATGTATTCTTTCACACTGTCGCGCTCCGCTTAACAACAATTCCTTCTAAATATTAATCGAAACGTGATTAAACTATTTCCTTGCAAGATCAATATACTTTGCGTAATATTCGGAATTAATTTAAAATTCCCGAATGTTAACTTAGTAAGCCGGTCGCTTATTACAGTGAGCAATGTAATGAATGTGAAATGTGATTTTTTCGACTACCCATTGCAGCGAGATTAAACGATTGAAATATTTTGCAAATTTGCCGTTAAAATTAATAATTCCAATCCGGTTGTTTAATTACGTTTTCGTGTATTGTCAAATTTTTTATTTTCTTTTTTCAATCTGCTGCTACAAAGCACTAAAAGTAACACACTCTTTTTTACCAACTTCGAAAAATGAAATTATACGTTTTTAATTTTTTCGTTTCACGCGCCGACCGACTGATTTGAATGATTCGTTGTTTATTCGAAAGGATGCCAGTCCGTGGCGGCCCTATACGAGTATGAATGCAGTCATCGTGAAAAAAAGAGGTTTTTGCAGATTAATTTTCAATATAATAAAGGCGATCGTCCGATTTTTATTAAATTTTCGGACCAGATTTTTTAATAAATCCTGATCTTTTTCCTGTGCTTCTCAATGACGGAAAAATGTTGAAATGGAATTAACTCGATATACAATCGCACGCACTATCACGCAAACAAAACCAAATTAAGAAGCAATTTTTTTTTTTTTTTTTTTTTTTATTAATTCTGAAAAAAAAAACAACTAAATTTATGCAAAATATTTCAATTTCGATAAAATGAACAATTGACATAAACAACAAAAGAGGAGGGGGTAATGAAAAATGAATTAAAAAAAAGAGAAAATAAAAAGTATTAATTTGAAACTATACGGATTAATATTTGTGTTATAATAAAAAAAAATTGAAATATTATATTATTTAAAGAAAAAAATGTCATAATCTATTTGAAATCCGAATTTAATATAGAGGTCTACTTACGTTAATAAACTTTTCTAAATTTAATAATCGCGGGATCGCTGCATTACCGCTTCTGCGCACCGTTTATCGTTCGCCGCGGTCGATAAATTTTCATCGAACGTATATATTTTAAACAAGTTCAGTCAAGCATGATGTGTCGTGCGCTCAGGATTATTCCATATGTTAACTTAAAGATAACTATAATATTTATATTTATATAATGATGAATTTAAAAAAAAAAATAAATCTGATTTTTCGGAAAAATACGTCATTTCCGCGCTTTTTTGAACTTTTTGCCGTCTTCAAAAGTTTCGTTAAGGAAAGGCAATATGGATTTGTTCCCGACAAATAGCGATTTTTCCGTCGATATGAAAGATATTTTTCGCCATACTTTCGATAAAGCTGTACGCTCGGCTATGTCATCGCGATAGTCTAGTTGCTAAAGCGCTTGGCTTCCGTTACGGAAGAGTCTCGGGTTCGATCCCGGACGACGACATAAATAATAATGAAAAATTTTTAATTAAATAATCACTAATTCACGTCGAAGGCAATGGCAATCCATCACGTACACTATCATATACGCGCTACTTAGTACGCAGACGTGTGACTTCATTTGTATATCGATAAATTAAACAATCGCAAAAATAAATGTGTAGACATTCGTACTGCATATATAGAGACGATTGCCATGAGTACTGATCCGTACAGCTAGAATGTATAAATAGGTAATTACGACGCTTGGAATCAATACAACTAGGAAGAAGTATGCTCGGCTATAGTTTTCCTATAAAGCGGGGTCCTTAATGCATATGCTTGAGATACGTTTTGGTTTTCTCAATTTTTTTTACTCGGGCTATCGCTTATATAATTATCCTTTTTTTGTTTTTGTTTTTTTTTTTTTTTGCTGCTTTTGGCTCCAAAAAAAAGGGAGGGGATCTATATAATTTTTTATCCGTAATTATTTGAGTTTATAAAAGAGCTTCTACGTTTTGTTTTATATTTTGAATTTCACTTTTAAATTGGGGTTATCTGGTGGTGATTCGTTGTGAGTTTTTTAAGGGTGGTTTTTGAAGTCGTTTTAAATTCCGTGTTATGTATTTTTTACGATTTTTTGGAGTTTTTGCTGCCCGCTCAGGGTAATCGGTTAGCTTTAAGTTTATTTATTTTTTTTTGTAGCTTAAAGTTATGAATATATGGTTTTAAAGAGAATTTTAATTGTAATTTTATAATGCAATTTTGAAGTTTATAAGTTAAATAGCTCCTGAGCTATTGCATATTTTAATTTGATATTTTTGCCATTTCTGAACAATCTTATTTTAGGATTATTCCCCGTACATTTGTGTCTGGGAGGAATCCTAAAAATTATATATATATATATATATATATATGTCGATGGACAGAGAGCTACGACGGCGCCGAATAAGAATAATTTCGTTCGCATTGTAACATATTAAACGTTTGAAATAATTCATCTACAATCACTACAGAGATATTACAACGATAGATAGAAGAGGAAGCCAACTGGCTAACGATTAAGGTAGAATTCAAGTAGCTTACATCATCGGAATTACTACGTTGTGCACGTAGACAGAGGTGTAAATATACTTAAATTCTCACCTAGCGATATGAACGAAATATACTCGTAAGTGAACTTAAAGAGAGTCGCGTACTGCTCAAGTTTTAGAACGTTACAATACATGTGTGGGAGTATATTAATTTGGTCACAGAAAATTGTGCGAAATGAATAAAAATGTCTAATACGGAAATATATATTTATGTATATTAAAAAATTACAATTTTCTAGCTGAAGAAGAAAAGAATTTCACAACAGTTTCCTCTTTCGGACGTGGAAATAGCGGAGTTATTAATTTAGCACATTTACCGGATAGAGGAATTTCGGGTTTATAATTATTATTGTCAGACGATGAATTTGCAAAGTGACAATTATAACGAATGAGACTGATATTGCTTTTCGGAATGGGAAACAAAGTTGTTTCGCGGTGATTTGCCTAGAATGATAGAAGATGAAGCGAGAAAATCGTCACTCTGATTTAACACCAAATTACTTCAATTCCGCTCGCTGGACATGTTTTCATCAGACAGGATACGTTCATGAGCGCATAGAGACAATGGTAATTTATCGTAATGTTAAGGAAGATTGATTTTCTACATGCAAAGTCCAACACACGACACATATTATGTAATCAGTCATAGACAAGGGCTAGTGGACACAATGCAACCTACTATTATTTTTGATAATAAATCGGTTTACGCTTGTTCCGCAGTTTAGTATTGCAATATGTTATTGTCATTTAGTCTCTCTTACTATTCACATGCTCGTCTTCTCATAGCTCTCCGGATAACTGTTCTTCGCTGTAACTTTGAAGACAATAACAGTGGCAAGAACAACAACGGGTCAGAAATGATGATTAATGAGCGCCCATGGGCCGGCGTTGCTCCCTTACACGGGCCAGGCATAGTTCTGGTTTACGATGCAGATTGTTTTTCAAATAAGCGGAAAAAATTAATAAATAAAAATTATCCGCATACAAAGCGGCTCGCTTCCGTTTGCACGCGCCAAGGTATACACGGCAACGTTGTGTCATTGCACGCCTTCCTGACAATTGCTTTTCGGCGACGGACACATGTGGAATGGCTGAAACATTTTTAAATTTCCCTACGAAAACAATGGAACTATTGTTCGTATTCTTGGAAGAATTTAAACGCAACTTGCCGGCATAATGGACAAAGAAAAAATTGCGCGCGCGACGCGACGGGCCTTTGTTCTTATTTTTGTTTTATTATTAATGATCGTTCGCGGTTAACAGTTTAATAAGCAGAAAAGAGGCTGTTTCACTGAAATTTGACAACTAAAATTAATATAATTTTTTCGATAGGGACAGCGCGATTTTTCCCATTTTCGCAAAGCTCTCCTACACCGCTATAAAAATATACCTCTACACTGCATATATACACATACATACGTACGTGTGTGGTAACTAACGATTAAAGGAATAACACTTGGTCATTCCGCACATAGATTGGAAACACTGAACAAGATTTTAAACGGGAATTTCCGCGCAGAAAATCGGCACTTGTGCTTAGGAAAAACGATTTTGTCAGCGAACACGTGGAAAATGCCAATTTCACGAAACAGAACATGTTCGGATTATAAAATATGAATAATTACGTATGAAATGAAAAAAAGGTGAAATACGAGTATTTAAATAATTGTAAGTTACTCCCTGCTGCCCTTCTCGCGGATAATTTCCATTTATTACCGAACTACGCGAAGGAAGATTTGGGTTTTCATTTTTACATACGCATTTGAAAGGGGAAAAAAAATACGAAATTTAAACGGTTTCCTACCATCAGTGTGTGATCGGCACTGAAAAAAAAGCATAAGCTGAAATTCTTTTTTTTTTTTTTTTCCCCATCACAACTGACCAACTTTAGTGGTCATTTAGCGCTTAATTTATTGCGATAAAGAATGTTTTGTGGAGGGGTAGTACTCAGTAGTACTCCCTCTGAACTTAATAATGGCTGGACAAGATCCAAAGGCTTACTTCGCCACAGTCTACGTATTTCACCGGAGTTTTCCAGCAGATTGTTAGCAAGTGGGTTCTCATATGAATATGCTAAGTCGGGCGACATGTTTATTTGCTTGTATTTTGATTTCATCCTCTACAAACATAACGTTTAAGTCATTATGGAGGGTACAATTTGAGACGTACCAGGGGGCTGCAGTAATGTTTCTCAGTACCCTATTTTGATATCGTTGTATTTTCTGTAAGTTCGATGTTTTTACGCAGCCCCACAGCTGTATACCGTACAGCCAGATCGGTTTTAGAGCTACCATTTTATAAAATAAGAATTTTATTTTCTAACGACAAGCCCGGTCTCTTAGCTAACAGCCACGACACAGTTCTAGTTTTAAACCTCAAATGCTCGATTTTTTTCTGAATGTGAGTACTCCAGGTCAACCTATAAGTGCATGCCTAAATATTTTATGTTATTGGCATTTGGTATTATGACGTTATTTATTTCGATTGGCAGGCGTTCAATTCTTCGATTTGTGAATAAAATATGCGTCGACTTACTTTCATTGACTACTATGCGCCATCGTTTTAGCCAAGTTTCTACATGCCGAAGTGACTCCTGCAGTTTTTCTGTGGCTGTGTTTTCACACTTATCAACGGCCAAGATGGTTGCGTCATCCGCGTACAGAGCTACTTCTGCATTATCCAACATGGGGAAGTCAGCCGTGTAGATTAGGTACAATATTGGACCCGGAACGCTCCCCTGCGGGATTCCGGCCCTTACCGGAAGAGTATTCATCGGTTATTTTCATTCGAAAATATCGTTCTTGTATATACGATTTAAATAGTAGATAGAAGGAGTGAGGAAGCAGAAGTTTAATTTTATACAATAATCCTTGATGCCATACCCTATTGAAAGCCTGCTGGACATCTAGAAACGCGGCCGTACAAATATTCTTGTTTTCCAAGCTATTTTCAATAATCTTCATTAGTCTGTGAACCTGTTCTATAATGTTATGGTGTTTACGAAAACCAAACTGAAAATCCGGAATAATTGTATTGTTAGATAATATTGGAAACAATCGTTTGAAATTCTGATGTAATTTTCGTTTAATGTGTCTCCTCAGGACTAAGTAAGAATATTTTCAGATTTGAAATATTTAAATAGGAATTTTAATTTCGACTCGGGTAGACATTTTTAAAATAGATTTATGTAATTGTTTAAAGTGATATATTTCAGGAAAATAGTTTTTTCCAGGTCCCGTTAATTATTGAGACACGGCAGATGGCAGAAAAAAATTGTCCGAAGCACAATTTCGTAAGAGTAAATTATAGAAACAATTATTGTTAGAAAGGCAATCAGAGTCATTTAAGAACAATCTTCGTGCAAATCTTCAGGCAATCAGGCAAAAGTACAGATGATAATATAAGAAAAGAGACAAACAGTCACCGGACAGAAAGTTGTACGGCAGAAAATCCTGCGTGATTTTCAGCAATAAAACATATCTCACAACATAGTGAAAGAAGTACCGATCTAGAATTCGAACAAAAGAGACCGTAGAAATTGTTTCTGGTCCCTTTTTAAGTTTCAGCGACCGATCAACGTAGAATGTCTTGACGGATCATCTGCTGCGAATTCTCGTCGAACACGAGCCAGATCAAGAGCAAAATATCGGCTTCTCATTGGATAAGAATCGAAGAAAGTTTTCTACAGTGCACACTATAGGAGAAAACTAGTCAATGGCGAATGTGTGCCTCATCCGTGGCTGCAATATTCAGTTTCAAGAGACGTAGTATTCTGCTTCTGTTGTAAGCTATTTTTCACAGACGGAAAATCCGCTCTCTGTAACAAACGGATGAATGACTAGAAGAATATATCTATGATATTATCAAATCACGAAAAAAGTAGTAGCCATCTAGGACGCTATACCAAGAGTGAAAGAGTTTACTTAAAAAAACATGAAACGAATACAGTGAATAGTAAATTATGAACGAAGTTTACATAAATTAATCCTTTAGTTCAAAATATAACTAACATTTTCCGAAAAACAGATAACATAGCATTATTTTATAACAAACTTTATAATAGATTATATAACGATAGCCCTGAAAATAATAATAAAAATAACATATATGAAAAATCTGGAACACATAAGATAATTTGTAACGCAGTTGTAATAGAATATATATATATATATATATATATGTATATATATATATGGGTCAAACTTGTTGGAAATTAAAAATTCGTTATTTCGAACATTAACACGCCATAAACAATAAATTAATCGAAAAATCGACACTTTAACTGAGCACATAACTATTAATAACCACAAAATAACTAGAAACATCGAACAGGATATGAAAATATTAAATATAATTACAGAATATTATAATTTAAATTTTGCAGAGGCGTAACTACATAAATAAATATAAAAATAATATTATTAATAATAACATTCCGTGTAATAATAACCCTTCGTTAAATATTACAGTATAAAAATTTTTTAATTATTACCATTACCATTTTGTGATTTTTTATATTTTATAAAGTCAATTATGTTACCAGAACTTTTAAATTTAACTGTAAGCGAATTTTTTTAAATTAATTGTTTATATCAAAAAAATCAAAATACCTTTATTGAGGAAACAAACATTCAATCAAAAATTTAAACCGAATAATACCAATATCTTATAAATTAAATTTCCTCGGCCCGTAAAGAGCAAAGATTTCCTTTAACCGTTCCCATTCCGTTCTATCTATCGTTATTTTTTCAAAGTGCTTATAGTTTAGAAATTTGTTTAAATCGTCTTTCCACCTACATTTTTGGGGTGTCCCGTTTTACGCTTATGATGCGACAGATACCAAAGAGCGACCCTATAAGTCCAGCGGTTGTCTTTTAGTCTTATTACGTGACCGGCCCATTCCCACTTTCTCCTCATTACAAGACTTACTACGTCTACACTCTTACTCAAGGTGCTTTTAATTTTTTCTAATCTAACTCGATCTTTTTTCCTGACTTTAAGAATTGATCTTTCTATCGCATTCTGTGTTGTCCTAAGCTTGTCAGTTGTTAGACTATTCAATGACGAGGTTTGACACCCGTAGGTTAGCACTGGTACCACACACATATTAAAAATCTGACTTTTTTGTGTGTTATTAAAAGGACCCTTGAATATACTCTTAAGCGACCAATACTTATTCCATGTCTTTGTTATTCTTAAGTTTATTTCTTTTTCCATATGGTTATTGAATGAGAACACCTGGCCTAAATACGTCGCTTCGTCTGTTACCTCCAATTGGGTATTGTTAATTTGCATTGTGGGGTGATCTTTGTTTTTTGTTAATATCCTAATTTTCTTATTATTTATGGACAGTCCTGCTTCTGACTCTACACCATCTAGTTTCAGTAACATCTCTTTTAGTTCCTCTAAGGATGTAGCGAGAAGAATTATAATTATCGACTTTTAATATGCTTTACCAATTTAAACTTTGTGAAAACCTCATCAGAATCGAAGCTAGACCGCTTAAGAAAATAGGAAAAGACAGATTAGTTATAAAGCGGAAGATGAGCCTATACATGATGAGAAAAACCAGTTTAAAGTTAATTTTTATTTTGCCGGGCTGGATACTGCAATCAATTCAATCGATGAGAGGTTTCTTCTTCTTCTTCTTCTTCATAGATCGATAACTCAGTGACTGAATAAGGTGATCTCTATTGTAATACCTCTGATGTAATTCTCCTCCAACTGATCCTGATTCGGCTTTCCCTTATAGCTTGATTCCTTGTTAATGCAGTAAGAGTCGTAATAGTGTCTATCCAGCGCCATGGAGGTCTTTCTTTTTTCCCTCTTCTACCTGTCCGATTACTATGCCTTTTGTTAGGCTGATCCCGTTTTCTCGCATGATATGTTCGTAATATTTTAGGATTTTCGGTTGACACGATGTATAAGGACGCCGTTCGATATTAAGACCTTCTCTAGAATTGATGTATTTGTCTTCTTTGCTGTCCATGGAATTTTCAGCGTTCTGCGCCATATCCACATCACGAACGCTTCGATTTTTTTGCTTATCTCGCTTGTGCAAAGTCCAGGTTTCCGCTGCATACAGAAATATCGCAAATACAAGAGAGTATTTACTAGCCTTATTTTTGTTGAGCGAGAGTAATGCCCAAATTTTATTTAGTCTCGTTATTGCAGACTTAGCTAGCACTATTCTACATTTCATCTCTTCCCCATTTCCGCCACGTTTTATTACTTAGTGATCCTCTAGGTATTTGAATAAACTTCCTACTTCTATATCCTGTATAATATTCAGCGTCTGCGGGTTGGTGTTTTTATCTATTATCATGATTTTTGTCTTATTTTTATTAATTACAAGTCCCAGTTTTTGACTTTCTTTTTTTACTCTGTTCAGTAAATCGATCACTTCATCTCTATGAGCGTAGTGTCATATCGTAGGTTAAATATGCGATACCCGCCTATTTTAACTCCATCTTTAAAACCTTTCCAGGCGTGTGTCTCATTATATATTCGCTATAAATATTTAAAAGTATCGGGGACAGTATGCAGCCTCAAAGGTCGCCTTTCCGTAGATGAAATTTTTCTGAAACGGTTATGCCTTATTCTAGCTTCTGTTTGGACGTAAAGAATGTTTATCAGACTGGATATTTCGAACGCCCATGAAGGTTAACATTTCTAATAGTCTAGTAAATTTCATGCAATCGAATACTTTCTGATAATCAGTAAAGCATAAGAGCATGGCTTTGTCATACTCCGTACTTTTGTCAATTAATTGTCTGATCGATAGAATTTTTTCTCTGGTTCCTTCGCCACACTAATAAATCTAGCTTTTTCTATTGTCATTTGCCAGTTTAAATATTACTCGGATAAAATTATTAACCATTCTTTTTTGGATGTCTCTCTAACGTTCATGAGATGCAGAATAAAACTTCTAATGCTGTTCTGGAACACTGTGTAAGGTTGGAAGAATCTCTTAGTCATGCAGACTCTAAGGATGTTGATGCGACCGAGTTACGCAGCGAATTACAAGCTATTACAAGAAGAGTACCAAATCGCACTAGGCCATAAGAAGTTTTAAATTACATTTGTGAAAATGAGCTAGTAAATAACGTACTTAATTTAGTAACCGCAATAAGGGGGTATTGCTTACACTTCCTGTGTCTGTACCCAGTGGTGAGCGCAATTTTTCTGAATTAAAAGATATAGCTGCGCTCTACAAGGACTCAAGAAAGACTTTTAGGGTGTCAAATTTATCTATAGAACGAGAAATATCTGAAGCAATTGATTTGAAGGAGATCATTTCGACTTTTGCTAAAATCAAAGCATGAAAAATAAATTTTACATAACGTTAAATTCTATTTAGTATTCTTTTCAAAAGTTTTCATATTTCACACGTTTCAAAAGAAGGTGTATATACTCTTCCTTATGTAAGTAAATAATATCTGTACTCTAATTATTTGATTAAAAATTATTACACACTTAATCTGTTTACTTGAGCGTTTTATTTTGTTGTGAATTTTCTTAATAGAGAGCACCAAGATTGCTCGGATCAGCGCGCTGGTTCTCTTATAAAAACAATTAACGTATATTTAACTACATGAATGAAACAGCAGCCGCGCGGTTAATAATTTAATATTTTTCTCTCAAAGTGAATAATCGAAATTCGGCAATTTTCGACACGGCTAAGTGAAATTCGAATTGCCATCTCTAGTTTGTGTACTTATTAAGAGTTTTTACCGGTTCAAGAGACAATAGATAACAGTTTACGTCGCCTAACCGGTCTGATATAGGGTACAGAAAAAGTTGAGAAACATACTGGGGGGTCGAAATTGTTCTCACTTTTACAAGATTCGATAGCTATCTCGGTGGTTGGCTATTAGTTACCAGTTGGTTAAATACTTGGAGACGCATTTTCGGATATACTCTAAAATAGAGTTATCAGTTGCCGTCCGGCTAATTCCAAGGTGAAATGACTTCCGAAGGTCTAATAATATTACGTTCTGAAATTGACAGCTATTTCGACACCGTATTACTAAAGTTAGATTCGTGAATGCATCGTTCCGCACTGAAAATTACGGGTAGTTTTTAACGCAGAGAACAACAGCTCCGGGTTTTATTTAGAAATTAAGTGCAGTTCTACCGCGAGTAGTATAATAAAAATGCTCCTCGTTTGTAAAGGGAATATTCAAATCATCTTCAAAAGGACACAATCAGCGTTGATAAGATGATAGTATTCTCAGAGAGGGAAAACGGTGAATGTTCAATTTGTTGCTCTGACATTCTTAGTATGAGATCTCAATTTAACTCTAAAAATTCGATTGGAAAACTAAATTTTTGCACGATAACACCGCCATTCGATCTGCCCGTTTCAATATTTGTGAGCAGTTGTAGGTTGCGTATCTCCCGATTTTTATGAACGATTAAAGTTTTTAAATAAATTTTATCGGAAAGTTTAAATACATCATTCTGCCGTATACATTGTATCCTAATTCCGGTTTTATTTTCCCGTTAAAGCAATGTATCGCATTTTTACGCTTTATAATGAATCTCGAACTTCAACCTTCTCATTCGCTGATAGTCATCTTCTTTTCCTTTATAGCGCCATACTTAATTCCAGAGTATCGGTGACTACTTATTCGTACCCTTTAAATGCACAGACATAGGCATAGTGTCCATAGCAATTATGCAACGCTAGTGTACAAACGCAAGACTACATTTGCAACTGATATTGCGATTGTTTGATTTTTATCGATATATGCGTGTGTGCTGCGTACTGAGCTATCGCGAATATGAGGTCGAACGTGGTGGTTCGCCATTGCCTTCCATATGAATCTATTAGCGAGTATTTTTAATTACATTTTTCGTAATAACTTCTGTCGTCGCCCGGAATCGAATCTGAAACTTCCGTAACGGAAAACAAACCTTCTATGGCTATCGCGACGACAACGAATGCAATTGTTTAACTCTAAATTGCAACCGATTCCAAATAAACGGTATACGTTTCGAGTCCGGCCTGATGCGCGCTGTATTCGCAATGACTCCGTTTCTATTGGCAGCTAATATTTTCGTCTCTTCCATAATTTCCGCATCGTTTTCTTTTTTGTTAATGCGACTCTGTCTACATTGCAAAACATTGAAAACCAAATCGAAATGTTTTAACAGTTTCATTAGAACCGTCGAATTGAGCTCATCGAACATAGAGTTTCGCGCTTTTTCACATTCGCAGTACTGATCAACCGAGCAATTTAGGATCTGTCCACTTCTATTTCCACTTTTGTGCTCATATATATATATATATATATATATCTTATATATATAATTCTTCTGTGCGTGTGTTTGTGACTGAGCTCCTTCTAAACGGCTGGACCGATTTTGATGAAATTTTTTGTGTGTGTCCAAGTGTATTCAAGAATGGTTTAGATTCACAATTCGGTCCACTACACGAAATATGAGGGTTTTAAATAGTTGAGATGAGACCAGGGGCACAGAAATGTATATGGGATGAATAAAAAGAAATTAACAAAAAATTAATTTTTAAATAAAATGATTACCATGGTAAAAATAAACTAAACCTAAAAATTTAAATAAAATGATTACTATGGTTATTTTATTAGTTTCTGGTGTAAGTAAATACACCGCTTCTATTACTTCACTTTTTGCGTTATTGAAATCAGTAAACTTCCAAGTCGCGCGCTCCTAGCTAGCTGCTGTACTCATTACGGAGAGTTGAAAAACAAGTGGTGTTTTCTAAAATATCCTGCAACGGAATTTACTACCGGGAACGTTATTTATATTTAAATTTGAAATCTTTACTCAACTACGTATAGTTTGCTGTTGTGGTAATCAATTAATTTTAATAAAATGCTGAAGACAGGGAGATCGGAAGAAAAGTTGTTGTTGACGTTGGAATGGCAGAGAGCGGTGCGATCGCGGTGTCTAATATTCAAAAATATTTCATTTTACTTTCAGTTTGTGCAAATTCTGTCCGGTATTGAAGTGAGTATTTTAATTTATAAATACTCACTGTAATTACGAATGTAGAATTAATATTTGTTAAGGATACAATAGTTGCTCATTATGTTAAATACATAGATAGGAATGGTACATATTTGTTTTCATTTCTATCTTATTTATTGTATAATAATGAATGATTAGGAGTCGAAATATGAAAATGTATTGTACAATATGTTTGTAAAAACTGGAAGAGGTTTAAGCCATATATTATTGGACTTAATGGATAACATATAAAAATAAATAGAGTATTTAACTGATATGTCAAATATTCGAACTTTTCGGTCAAAACCGCTGTATAAATTTTTTAAATTAACTGTTTAACTTTCTTTTTAATAATTTGCTACCAGGAGTATTAAAATTCTTACTCAACTACTGCAGTTTGTTGTTGCGATAATAAATTAATTTTAATAAAAAGCTTGAGACAGAGTGGTTGAAAGATATGAGTGAAAAAGATCTTCTCTTAAATGTGTAATTATGGGAGATCACCGTGTGAGTAACTCCAAACCGATGGCTATGTGTGCTGTTTAGTTGAGCAAAACTTTTTGTTAGATCAAGACCGACAGGTTAAAGAAAGATCGATACTTCAGCTAAACGTGGAACGTGAAGACTATTTTCTGTTGGACGGTAATACATATGTTTCCCAAAGAGAGAAAAAATCTTAACATAAATACAATTCCAGATAAAGCAAAAATTTTTTTATGAATTTCCAAGTACAGATTTAAACGGACATTAATACACGGGCAAAGCCGTGGGACACAGCTAGTATATATATATATATATATATATGCATAATATCTCATCATATATATGTGCATATGCTTGCTGTCCTGGAGAATTAAACCAGTTTTTGTTTAAAAACCTATAACCTTCATTATACAGTCAATGAATAGACACACCTTTCCTTTATGCTATAATAAAAAACCCTGTTATTTGGTAACGCTTTACGTATTTAATTATTTTTTAGGTTTGTTAATTCGAATTTTACATTGAATTAAAAAAAAAAAAGAAAAAATTTAGTTCGTCTCTTTTTAGCGCGTAGGGGACATGAACCAAAAAGCGGGGTATAACTATAGTTCATAAACTAGTAATAACAAATGTATATATATAAGTCGACATTTAAAGAATTATCTGCCACGTTATTTTTCAACTTCTCTTTTAGATATGTCCGCTATTTTACGCCCAATGCGATGAGCTGATCAAATAAAAACACGTAACTCGGTACGACATGTCAGAAGCATTTCGCGTGACGATAGATCGGCATGGATGGAAGAAAATCGTTAAGGAAACATGATATCACCGTGTCTTTAGGCAGAACAATGAACTTGATGACGATGATTTTACGGGTACTCGATTGATGTGTTTTTTAAAACAGTTAATTAAAATAATCTACTAATCCTTGGAAGAACTGTGCATTATGTGTTTCTGTGTTTTCTGTTGGGATATAGAATCGCAGTTCGTTATTAATGACTCGAAGAAAGTTGTAAAAAGTGAAGCGAACAACGAATGTAACCGAGGAAAATGAGACCATCGATCATTCTGTACCGATAAAGTAAAGTAAAGTAAATCCCATCCCTTAACAGGGCGTCGGGATACGAACTCTAATTACAAATAAGTAGATAGATCTGTTGCTGCATTTGTAGAGATAGTATAGTAAATAATACACTTTCAGGTGTTGTTTTTTTTTGTTCCGTTTAGCAAATAATGTGTTGGTACAATTAAAAAAGTATAGTTTAATAAATTCTAACGGAAAAATATGCATCTAGGACTGAATTGAAGGAGATGATGGAGGCGACGCTAAATTAATTTACATCGTTTAAATATAATTAAGATTTATGTATTAATTTAATGTTTTACTTTATACATATATATGTACATTATGTAATCATTTCTGGTACATTAGAAGGTTGAGAGATAGAAAGCGAATTATTTGGTTTTATTTTTCATATCTTATCGGGAATGATTGGTGTTTTTCTTTTTTTTTTTTTTTGAATTCGATTCCAGCATTTGCTCTAAATATTTGGATATTTTAAGTTTTTTTTTTTAAAACTTGACCTTCGTGTTTGTATTCTTATATTCTTACAGATCTTGGGGCGCTAAGACGGCAAGTTCAATTTTTATAAAAATTGACAGCTAGATAGATCTAGAACGGTAGAAAAATAAAAAAAAAAAAAAAAATTTTACTCCGTCATTTGAGCGCGTTAAACGGAAAGTTCAATTTTAATGGAAATCCATAGACCTGCAGAAAATTGGCAAAAAAAAATTTCAGAAAGAAATTGCTTCTGATCATTTTTTGCAGATACCGATAAAAAAAACATATAAAAACAAAATATTGGTATTTCTGGCTATTGAGCAAATCAAGTTATTTAAAACCAAAATCGTTGATCACTATCCGATTCGGTAGTGCTTTGTAAACAAAAAAAAAAAATGCAATAATCTTTAATATGTGAAAATTGTAATAAATATTTCGAGAAAATGAGGAAAAATCTTCTACTGCACAGGTGTTTCCAAAAAATTGTAAAATAAAACAATATAGGAAAAATTTAAAGAAAGGCCTTTTTATTCATTAAGGCAATAAAAATAAGGTAAGTAATTTTTGCGAGTTAAATTAAATTGGGATATGAAATAGAAGCGTTGGTCTGAAAAATAACATTTCAAATATCAGCCAACGCTTTTATACCTTTAAAAAATATCCCGTGTAAACTATTTTTACCTTACTTTTATTTCATTGATAAATGAAAGCTTTTTTTTTTAAATTATTTTACATTATTCTCAAAGCAGATGTTGAAGTAAACTGTGATTTTTATGTTTTTTCTTTCTCTCTTTTTTCATACTGCAATTTGAATTGGAATAATTACTCTAAAATTAAAGTCTATCTTCTGCGGCATTTGACACAACAGGTCTTTTCGATTTCGTCTTTTTTTGTCGTATTGAATATTCTTATCATTTGGTTTCATATTCTTCTTCTTCATTTTCTGAACGAGAAATGTTTTTTTACGTGTACTATTTATTCGTACATCTTGTTATATAGATACAGGTAGAGCACACTGGTGGCAGTTCCCCAGGTGCGATGTAGCCGTTCGCAAGACTCTACACCGATTGTAACGATTGTTATCATGTCCCGGTTCGTTCACATTTACAGGTAGCCATTGCCTTCCGCGCAACTATGAACGATTATTTAATTTAATCATTTTTATTTGTCGTCACTTTGACCCCGATGCGTTACGATCATTCTAGCCACTCGCGATCATCGCGACGACGTTATTTTTCTGAAATGTCCATAATCAACGCGGTACCGCGTGTCCCCCGCAGTTTTATTACATACGCCTATCTGGTCTGTTATTAGACCTTCGAAAATTCTACAAAGTTGGACAAAGACGTAACCGTGGGACTAGTCACATACACTAAATTTACTGAAACAATTAGTCAAGGGTACTTCTAATTGTAATTAAAGTGTAAAAGCCTAAAGAGGCGAATTCGTTATTGAGGGCTGTGCGATTTGAATGAACCGTGAAAGTCTCAATTTCATCGTGATAGTCAAGTTGGCCTCACTAACATGAACTAATTTGTCGTGAAATATTTTTCGCGCAAAGGTATTATACTGCTTGCGTACCTGTTCAATGCGTGCCTGCGTCTTCGATATGTACCTCTTATTTTCAATATCGCCGAAATTATCATGCTAAGGAAGGTCAATAAACCAGAAGAGAAAGTATCTTCTTATAGGTCTATATCTATATTATCCTCCATCTCCAAATTGTTTGAGTGATATAAATGGAGAGTTAAATTCACTTGCACCCACAATATAGGCATTGGCCTTGTGGGACCCTGTACAGTTATTTCAAAAAAAAAAAAAAAAAAAAAAAAAAAAATTTCATGATGTTGTAATATTCATTAATTTTAAATTTAAATATATATAGAAATTTAAAATCGGACTTTACCGAATACCTATTAACAATTCCAGTTTAATGGGAATTACGTTTATCTGCATTACGTCGCCTAAAGATGTACCTTCGTTCTTCTCTTGCAGCGGAGAGGTTAAATTTGTGTATGCTACATGTTTCTTATGAGTATATTTGATTTGCAATGGAGTTCTAGTATCGCTAATTTCATGCATTATTCGTCACTTGTTGGAATTTACATTCCTGTGTCAAAATTGTAGGCTCGTTTTTCTAAACCTTTATTTGTTACGTAGGACTATTTTTATTTATTTTTTGCGAACTTTTCTTTTGTCGAAAGTGGAAACACGCTACCAGATGGTATGAAAAATCTTACATTTTCTTTAAAATATCGGCCCCGCTTACACGTACACGAAAAACCCCAATTATACGATCAAAAAATCAATCATACAAAACAATAAATTTCTGTATACACAAAAAAACGCGATTCAATCAATGACCCTAACTGACCTGCTCACTGACTACTCTGTTTGAATCGTTTCCTTCGTTGCTGCTGATGCTACGGTATCTTCTTTTTTCCATTCGAATCGAGTCTGTTCGTTTTAAACTGACCAAAAATTTTGCTCATTGTAGCGCAAGTCTATTTATATGAAACAGGCAATGGAACAATTGTTTGCACATCTCTGCGATTTGGGCACAGTTTGCTCCCTTCCTCGCTATTTATTCTCTCGCGTTTTCTCCTTATTGTCCATTGCTCCTCTCCAGCACGTAATTTACTTGTGATCCCGATCATATGATGTTAACCGTTCGTTATTTTCAACTGAGCAATCTTCTTTTTATTCGTTCCTTTTACAAATCGGTATTCTCACTCCATACTGTGCTTCATTCATTCTCTTCCTTCCTTCTCCTTCCGTTATCCTAGCTCTTAATTCTTTTTTGTCGGCTACCTCTGATCGTGTAAGGATTTGAGTCTCTCCTGCCCCTGTGCTCCATTGTTTTTAAGGCAATGCCCATGTTGAAAAATCCATTAAAAAAAAAATGCAATTTAATCAGGACTTTTTTTTTTTTTTAAACAAAACTAGTAATCAAATATATTGTTCCACGGTGAAAACGTGCAACCAGCGGCAAATTTAAAACGAGAGATCCGAAATAGAAGAAAGGACTAGATGCGCTTGAGCTGGTAATTGTCTCTAAATGTGTCGTAAAGCCACCAAAAAGCACGGCTAATTGTTCCCTTTATTCCCGACATTCTTAGCTGCTTCTGACAATGCGATTTGTACACTCTGCTTATGTTCACACGCACACACTAACAAAAAATATAATGAAAATAACGAAAATGTATATATAATCGTACACGTCACGTAAAAGTATGCGTATGGTAATTAAATTTTACATTAATGAAAAAAGTTATCGCTTTAAAGGATCATTGTAATACGGGAAGCCTTGATATTAGATAGGCCAAAATTTTTCCATGTACAGCTGAAACGCAATGTTACGAATTCGATTATAATGTTTAGTTTTCTTGTTTACATTTTGAACTTGCTGTCTTTTCTGCTGATCTTTCTAATGTAAAGTACGCTGTTAGAAAAATCACCAAAAAAGACCGCAAGTTCAGAATGTAAACAACAAAACCAATCGTGACACGCCAGACTCGAATTCGTAACATTGCCTTTCACCTGTACAAGAAAAAATTGTAGCAAGAAGGCGTTACGATGTTCTATATGTGTGGGAGACGTGAACAATAAAAGGATATATGGAAAACCGTATTTGATCATTCCAAAAGTGATGTTATCGCCAGATCTGGAAGATACCGTGGACGAAAAAAATGAAAGATGCGGAAGTGCTACAATTGAATAATTAGGAACAAACTTCCTTGGACATTTTATGACAGGACCAACGTATCACCTTCTGCGAACAATAATGATGCGAGCGGTAGAAGGGAAAAGGGGACGAGGAAGGATTTCTTGGCTGCAAAATATTAAGATATGGACTGGAGTTACAAAATTAGTAGAATTATTCCAGGTTGCAAGAAGGCATTTCGTCAAATGGTGGAGTTCATGAAAAGTGGTTAAGCTATACCCGAATCGGGTTGCACGAAAAAGAAAAAGAAAGTAATTAAATGATCACGTTTTCCTATATTTTAAGAATTCCATGCGAATTTTGTCGCTTTTATACTTTTATTTTATTAAATAATCTAATTAACGCAACGACACCCGTAAACGGGGAAGATGAATAATAGTGATCAGAAAGTGTCGAAGGAACGCAATGAAATGAAAAAGTAAAAGAAAAAGTGACACATCGGTTCATTTGAATTCCAGTGAAGTCTATTGAATTCCAGTATTATTGGGCGTATAAAAATTTTATAAGTCTTGCGAAAAGATCAGAGCCATTTCATTATTTATTAGTTGTGTTATTATTACTATAAAAAGTTTATATTTATGTTATATATTATATAAAAACGATTTTACTCATCTTGCCCCCAGCTAGTTTTGCACCTATGATGCAGCCGGAACAAAAAAAAGTCTTATTTTTTTTTGTTAGACTTTACTATTCCAAATTCATTGTAAAAGATATATGTATTAGTTGATAATTTTTTTCGAGGTTTCTCCAAATTATTTTTTTTGCTATTTATTTAGTGTTAGCCATCCTGCCCTGGGTTTCGCTATACGAAATATTGTAATAATTTAAATGTGAACTCATATTTCACCGGACGATAAATATTTACCGTCGTTTTTACTTAATTAAGAAAGAATCTCGCGAATTACGATGTTGCAGCCTTAAAGATTTTTTAAGCAGTGTCCGTACTGCCGTTAGAAGTTTTTCTTCAAAAAAAGAAAGTAGTCCTAATTAGCTTAGAAATTTAATTACGACTCGAACGAGTGACGCTGAAATACAGACGAGGCAACACAGACACACATTAACAGAAATGTACGTGCTGGAATCTAGTCAAAGTCCTATTAAGAAGTTTGGCCGAACTGTAAAAACACACGTGCTTTTGTTGCCGGTAAAGCAGTGTATTTTAGCGAAGGATCGTTATCTGATTATGTGGCCGCCGTGTGTAAATTACACGCTTCATTTATCGACGACTGCCGGCGTGCGTCGTCGTCGTCATCGTCATAAAGCGATTAAAAAATTTTCATTAAAAATGACGGCAAAACGGGCGAAACAAAACAGAAACATTCCTGGCTCGTGGCGGCGTTTTTTATTCCTATCTTATTAAACGTTCATCACGTGAAATATGTGCCGTGGCCGTGCATCGCGGCACTCGGGAAAATGTTTTTCCGGTTGATCAAAGGAATAAAAGTAGCATGCCGCAGTCGGGAAATGGAAAGCGGGACGGAGGACGGGGCGCGGGGCGGAAGGAAGAATTATCGTCGTCCTGGTGTTCGCGTCGAACGACGATTATTATTAAAATGCGGCAAGACGGGCCAGGACGAGGAGGATTTTCTTGTCGCGCGCAGCAGCGCTCTTGCTCAAAGAGCCTGAAAAGGGTGAGTTGTTGTATCGCCGCGCCGTTTTGGCAATGGAGTCGGAATCGCTGTAGCACTGCGGCATCTTATTAGCGGCGGTTGTCACAAGCTGTTTTTAGTTTTTAATCTTCACCAGGAATTTTTATTGGGTTGCCCCGACCCGTTCGGTCTTTCGCATCGAACGAGGCAATTGAACTACTACCGTGATACACTGCGAACGATTCAGCCGGCTCCGTGCACCACTTTCGTTCAGTTTATTCTTATTTTTCGTCTGTTCTTTTGTCCTTTTCCCGAATTCCGGACACTGCTCGAACCGATCCATCCACCCCCGTTCGCCCAACCGTCAGTCTACCCATCCCCTTCATATGTTCTTTTATCGGCCGATCGAATCCTTTCGACACGCTCGTTTCGCGATTATTATTGTCATCATGCCCGACCGATTAGCGACGAGTTCTACCACGAGTGTGGTGCTAGCTCTTTCGCATTTTAATCCGTCTCTTATCCGCGAGGCGCATCGTCGCACACTTCTCTCAGCCGCGAGTAGAGTAGATAAGATGTTAAATTGGAGACAAATATGCGTGTTCGTGTACAGTAGTTGTCGAACTACCTCAAATGTAATCCAGTTACGAATGGGAGGAGAGCAGCTTCGGTGGAACCCTTTGACGAGTTTGACATGTTTCGTCTGTAATAGAACAACTATTATTCCAAGAACGGTCTTAAGATTGATCATTTTCGAAAACCGTCCTCGAATTACCACCGACTGCGAAACCGGGTTTATTTACACACTTTAGAGCCGATCTGTGAAACTTGTTTGAATAGGCTTTACTTCGCAACTTTTTAACGTGTTACCTTCACAAGATAACCCATTTAAAAAGGATAACAATTCGGCTTGAGAATCCATTTGATACGTTGTTTGTGGCAACCGCCAGTTAATTAACCGGCCAAGCAACTAGAACACATTTCCCCCCCGCAAGATTTTTTTCATTCTTTTATATATTTTTTTTTTATTTTCTATTCATTTTCTGATACTACTTCCTGGACTGTTATTATTCGTATACGTTAAGCGAAAATTTTAATTTTTTCCACATATCGATATGTTTTTTGATATTTTTAATCTATTATTTGGAATTTTATGATGGTATGTTTTTTATTTTGGCCAATTTCTCAGAGAAACACTTTTTAAATAATGCGTAAACTTTGTGTTTGGAGGAGTTTTTTATTAATCTTTAATTATATTTATGAATTTTTGACAAATTATAAAATCCGACATTGTATACATATACATATATATATATTTAAAAAAAAAAAAATCTGATGTGGACAACACACGACTTCCTTGTAAAACTATTAAACATCAAAACGAGTGAGTAGTAAATAAATGTTATAACAATTCTGAACCCAAAATTTAGATTTTCTACGGCTACTCGTTTTTGAGTTACAAGAAAAACTCCACGAAACCCTTCAAGAGAAGTGTCTCTTTGACCCAACCGATTATTACCAATTTGGGGGGCGGTATATAAATAAATGTTATAGCAATCTTGAGTCCAAAATTTAGATTTCCTACGGCTACTCGTTTTGGAGTTATAAGAAAAGTGCCGCCCACAACGAATTGTAACCAAAAAGCGAGAGGAACACAACTACATGTTAAATGAGTCCTAAATTCAAAATTATAACTTTCTGCGACTAACCGTTTTTGAGTAATGCGTGATACTTACATTACATACCTACATACACACATCACGAAAAACGACTTAAAAATAGATCCAGGACTAGTCAAAATATGGATATTTCCGTTGAAATGAGAGATATTGAATACTACGCGAATACAGTACTACTTTTTATTATCCGTGTATAACGGGGAGAGTAATCAGGAATGGTCGAAATATCTGTTGTAATAATATGGCATTAAACATTTTTCATGATTATAATACTTCCTTTACTACGTACAAGATAGTTTTATTTTATTGCATATATATATATATATATATATATATATATATGTATAACATATGTTCTTGCAAATTATTTTATTTTATATAATATTATTATATTAAAATATTCTTTACCGCGCTTACTGCACAACATAACACATACTTATTCCTGTATATTTCATAATAATCAAGTTTTATTCAAAATAGAATACATTTCTAAATTATTTGCACCATTTCTGTTATTTTTATTTCAATTCATTCCATAATTATATTATGTGTATCTTGTGTCTTACTACAATTATTACTCTAAGATCTGTAAAATGTGCGCACACATACGTCCCACGCACATATTTTCCCCAATAGTGTATACATATCACATTGAGATGTTCTTCATATGTCCACATTCATGCAACAGCAGTCTTTCTCACATCTATCAATCTTTTTCTCTTTTATATATTCTATTTTTGCTGTAGGGGTCATGATTTTCCCTGTTTACCATCGTCTTATCTTTTTTTTTCTTTATGCATACTGGATTATTTATGATATATTTTCCTCGTCTGGAGCCATACTTTTAATTTCTTGTTTATTCGTCCTATCTTTAATTTAATGGCAGTATATTTAATGCTCTTAATGCAATGTGACTGTTTTCCGAACTTTGTTTTCGGTATCCTTAGATTGCGTTGTACTTCTGGCCCTTCTCGAGTTTCTGTTTCTTTCGGATCTATTCGGTACTGTAACATACTATTCATCAGAAGTAATTAGTACATTTCCTTCTCTCTCAATATTTCGAATAAAAGCTTTTTCTCACTACCAGCTATGTTCAAACTTTCCTGTTTTGTATTCCAATTTCGATAAGAGATATGTGTTTCCAGCTATAACCCGAATTTCTACGCAATATCTCAGAATGTCGGATAAAGCGAAAATGCTGATAATCTAATAAAGAAGATGTACTATGTCACGACATCCTGGTGACTAATATAATTGAGAGAAAAGTGGACGGATAGGGAAAGCGAAGAATACCTCGGATTACCGGGATAAATCAAATAGAAATTATAAAAGGCAAAATAAGCTACAACAACAAGAGCATGATGATCTTAGTTTAAATTCTGCTAATCCAAAATAAATCATATAATACTTTAGGTCTGTCTCAGATGGTTTGTATTTTAAATAACTAACCAGAGCACACTTCCCTACGAGAGAAAATAGTGATGAAAAAGTAGAAAACTTATATGACCAAATTGATGAGTTGCTTCAGTTGTGCGATAAGAAGTATAATGTAATGATAATGGGCGATTTCAATGCGATAGTAGGCTGCAGTAAAAGTTGTGGTAAGTTCGGTTTAGGAAGCAGGAACCATTGAGAACAAATGCTTTTGAACTTTTATCAATTAACAAGTACATATTTTACGGTTCGTAAACGTAATCATTCGCGTAAAAAACTAATCGATTATGTAATAGTAAAAAAAAAAAACCATAAATAAAATCAGCATTGGTAATAAAAAATAACGCAGTAATAACCTAATTGTGATTTAAAGTTCAGAAAAGGGTACAATTAGCCAAGCAAAAAAAAAAAACTAGTTTTCAGATGCACTAAAAGAAGCAAAACAGAAATTAAATGGAATGCCAAAGAAAAACACCGCGACATGGCAAGAAATAAAGAATATGAATAAAGAAATTATTTTAAAATAAATAGAAGAAACAAATTCAGAAAATTAAATGCAGAGAAATATAGGCGGGGAAAAAGTAAGATAAAAATGTAGGGCGAAGGAGAATCGGCTAACAGATTAAGTTTAAGTCCAATCAAAGGCCTAAAAACTAGACGTAAATTGGTAAAGATAAAAGGAACAAGATACTTATTGTTGTCTTGCTCAACTCCCGGTCGAACAAAAACGAATAAAAGAACAAAAAGTAGTTAACTTTAACAGTGATACTTTTCCTTGTAGTCTTTTATTTATTATTAAATCGAAATAATGATAGCGATGGCGAATTTAAAAATAACCAGCCAACTGCTCGGAACCTCCGGTTGTAGCGGAGAACTCCGAAGATCGAATGAACCGAGAAGACTGAAATCGAATAGAACGCAGATACAGACTCGGCTAAACTCGACGAAAAGCACGGATAAAACTTTGCCGTTCCAGCGGCGATAACAAGGGAAGGCGATTAATAAGCATAGTGACCGACAAAGATTAACGGAGCGAAAAAATAAAATTGAAGATAATTATTGTCGCTTTAAAAATAAGAAATATACTAAAGACGAAAAAAGCCTTTGAGGATATCAGCACGAGGTGGACATATGAGGAATATCTACTTGTATACGCAAATTGAGTAAATAACGAACGGAAATGCAGTGAAACAGGAATTAAGGGAAGATGAAATATAAGACAGTGGTGGAGAAATAGATTTTGGTTCGGAGTCAAAATAATTAAACAACGGACAGTGTTTAAATTGATAATGAATAATAAAGATAATAATAAATATAATAATAAATATAATAATAAAGATAAAATTATCGGAACCATGTAGTAATGAAAATAAGGAAACGATAGCGAGACAAAAAAAATGGTATGGATAATGCTTAGACAAAGTGTTACAATAATAATATAGTAATAATAATAAATAATAATATGAAATTAATAATAAAAATAGGTAGGATTGTCGACCGTTAGAAAGAGTACATGGAAGTATTACGTAGTTTCTGAGATCGGTTCACTGAAGCTTTAGTGCGTAATGTACGAGGGTCGGTTAAATATAAATGAAACTTTTTTAAAAATTTAAATTTATTGAAACATCTCGAAAAATTAACATTAGCACTATTTTTCTACATAGTTACCACCTTTATTGCTGCATTTTTCCCAGAGTTTTGGTAATTTTTTAATGCCTTTATCAAAGAACGAATGCAGTAATCGGAGAGGCAATTGCGCACGTGTTGCATACAACCTTCATCATCTTCAAATCGCTGTCCACCTAATATTTCAACGGCTCAAACAAATGAAAATCGCATAGAATTAAATCTGCACTATATGGCGGATGTATAACGATTGTCCAATGTGTTTCGTCGAGTTTAGATTGACTATGCGTGGCCTAGCGTTGCCATGCACGAGAAATACGGATCGGAACGCCACGTCTTTTGAGACGATATGCCGCCTTGACTGAATAGAGAAGTTCACAATAGTATTCAGCATTAATAGTCCTTCATCCGGTTAAAAAGTCAACGTAAATTACGCCTCGGTAATCCCAGAACACAGTCAAAAGAACCTTTCCCGCCGATAACTTGACTTTCGCTTCCTTTGGTGCCGCTTCGCTCTTTTTTCGCCATTCCATACTAGAGATCTTTTTGACCTCGGAGTGCAATAGTGCGCCCAAGTTTCATCACACGTTAAAATCCGTTCGAGAAAAACATTTCCCTCTTTCTCAAATCGATTGAGTAGGCGCTGAGAAACTTGAACGCGTGTGGTTTTTTTGTTCGATAATCAGCAGCCGAAGAACCCACCTTGCCGAAATTTTATGAAAAAGGAGAGATGGTCATGGATAATGACCTGGACACACTATCATGACTAATACCGACTGAAGACGCAATATTGTGTAAGCCGTCTGTTACGTTTAGTGAGACTTTATGTTTTCGAGGGCAATGCTCGTGTTCAGACGACATGGATGAATCAAATTCCTGGCTGTATACTGAACGAACGATGCCACTTATATAGCTGACACTCTTCGATAATGTTTCATTTCTCCGAACTATGACCGTGATCTATCGAGAATTTCATTAGCTTTTACTACAACTTCGTTACTAAGAAACTTGGTAATAATTCGTTGCGCAACGCTACTTGCTACTTGTTGCTCACTTATCATAAACAAACGCGGTAGAACATGTTTTGTTGCGTTACTAGTGCACTGAGCGCGTCTAAAGATACCAATAATAAAGATACTGGCTCAGTTATGATTCTTACTGCGTACTGGCACTCTCTACGTATCAGAGACAGTTTCTCATTAAAAACAGTTAATTAATGATTTCTCAAGCAATCGTTAATATTTCATGTATTAATATATTAAATTAGACAAATTAATGTTATTCGTAAACATTGAAGTACTAAATTCTGAAGTATTAAAAAAGATTTGAAGGCGGAAGCGCAAATACTTAATTCTTTGCGACAATTTTCAGATTTTATAGTTTTCATTATTAAAAATAAAAATATAATCAACATAAACGGAACATTTTTTACGCTTAGCTTTTTTGGAAATAAACTCAGTGTCATTCTACTTAAAATCATACGTTTACAGTTATGTAATGATGAGTGCTGTTTAAATATCAACAAAAAAAAGCATTAATGTGACATGGGAAATTAATCATCGTTGTCGCTGTTGCTATTAATGCAACCGTAAGTAAGATTAGCGTTTGGTGTACATTTTGTACGTGCCCATTACATCGTAGATTTTTATTGTCATTGGAGCGCACTATAGCAGTATTAACAAAGTAGCTATCGAATGAAGTTGGCCCAAGTTAAGAACCTTAATCTGTGGAATATTTTAATTTAGTACCATAGTGCAGAGAGGAGAGGAAATAATGATAGTTTTGCAACTGGTCAAGTACACCGGTTTGTTAAAGATCAGCATTATATCAGGTTATGGGCATTGTCAAAATCAACGAAGGTGTTAACAAAAGAAGCTGTAAGTAATTTTTTATCCCGATAAATGTCGATTAAACACGTCCATCAAAAACGTATTAATTTCGTACTGCGGCGTATTATTATTTTAAAATGTTTGTGAACAGCCTTGATCGATTTGCAATTTTTAATAAATCTGAGCATAAATAAAATACGTGTCCAAAAAAACGTAACACCTCTAAACGATCTTGCAATCGGTATGTTAATTAATAGAATCGCGGTTAGCAAAGAATTTCGGTCAAAAATTCGGCACGCTTCAACTTTTTTCCTTCTCCCCGGTTAATTTAACCGCGGATTGCTGATTAAAAACATGAACGGACTATTTCCCCGAGTATTGGAAATAAAAAGAAATTACGAATTTCAACACGCGCGAAATAAATTTCTCCTCTTTCTCAAATTACGGCCACGATTCTAAGCATATATATATATATATATGTGTGTGTGTAGTCAATGGAAGGAGAGGAAGAACTGAAGAGACAGAATGACGCAGTTTGAGTGGATTGCGAAGCGAAAAGGCGGAAAAGCAGAGTGGTTGGTATGCGCTGGTCTGGCAGTAAAGAAGCAGAAGGAGGAGCCCGGGTTCGTTGTAGTAATTGAATGGCTCATTAAATCGTTGCTCTATTAAAGTAATTTGTAATTAACTTGGAAGACTGCGAGCAACTATTTCGCCGTTGGCGCGCGATATAGACTGCAACTTGAACAACGTAGAAGAACATAGTTGTATCTTGGTAGCGCTGGCGGATGTGAGAAAGGATTAAAGGTGAATACTTTCTTGCATTGTTACCGGGGCAGCTGCTGCTCGGCGAACGCAGACCGACGTAAAACGGGTAGCGAAAGTTCGGTTTCCACGGTTGCCGCGGAGCGAGCGGCGGCGACGGAGTTGCCGAACGAAATATGGCGGTAATTAGCGACTGCTGCGAACAAAGACTCCATCTTTCGCCTTCTATGAAGGGGAACTCGCCGTCTTGTGTCACACAAGCTCTCGGACCGGGGCCCGGGGCCCGGGGGCTTGGGACTTGGGGCTCGGGAAGGTGGCCGCCCCGCTTTAGGCTTGCGGCGATGGAATCGACGTTCGTCTCTTGTCGCAACCAAGCGCAACCGGAGCTGGAAGAGAGGATGAAATTCCGGTGAACGAGGACGTAAGTTTTCCCTGCCGCCGAGCGCCGCAATGTACAGGCCGTGCCTATAGAGAAAAAGCGACGAGTACGGTCGGCGCGCTGGAACCGCGCGACTCGACGAGGGAATTCAATAAAACGGACTACGACAAATCAGGACAGATTTTAAAAGAGGCGACTGCAAAAACCAGCCACTCTTTCGACGAGTCTACTACTAATTGTATCCATGTATATGGGGCAACACTGCCGTTTCGCGCCCGTCCTCCAAGTATATAAATATACAAATAGCGGGAACCGGTACAGCTGCCGGGTTTATGCTGGAACGAGAAAATTCGTTATGTTCTTTAAAAAACATTTTCGCGTCTGCTGTAAATTTCGTGAAATTTATGCTGTTTCGTGAAAATAATAAGGACGAACGGTGTGCGCGCGTGCCTTTGCCGAACAGGTAAATTGTCTGCGAACAATCGAGCTGCTCAATGGCAGGCGCCTTTGATCGCCGATTATTTCATTAACATCCGATGAGTCTTGCGCTCTATTGTCTCTTCGCTCCGGCTGCTGCTGCTGCGACTTCTGAGCTTCCGCAGTCTGCGCTGTTGTCTTTAAGTGGCTGCGAAGTCGTGTAAATTTTTCAGCTCAACTTTACGGCGACATTGTTGTTGTTCGACTTTTGTCTAACACGTTCTTACCTTTATTCGCGCTAATTTAGGAATTTAATTTTGCCCCGGTGAATTTTCGACTCCATGTCGCCCCGGTTCAATGCAAAAACTTTATCTCGCCTACCTTCGCAGCGCCCGTTTCCTCTCCCATAAATTTTCGCTCCCCTCCCCGCTTTGTTATATTATATTCTCAACTGCACTCTCGTCTTTCTTATTAATCCGTTACCGCTGTGTTCGGCATTCCTTCATCTCTTCCTTCTCACTGACGTCGTGATCTGACTATTAATTTTGGCGCACTACTTTCACACGCTTCTTGACACATACCCACATAACGCAGTCGCAATCATAATCAGCCTTTAAGCGTTCTCATTTGTCTTTGTCCTGTGTGATTATCCAATTTTTGCCTGAATCATTCGATATTCTGTCGCTACATTGCGTTCATATTCTCTTCTCTTTTCCTTATTTTAATTTAGAAATTATTTGGCAACGTCGCTGATAGAGTTATCTTTTTTGTACCCAACGGTGAAGCTCAGTTTCCTCCATTTTGGTCTTGATATATAATTAAATACATCTGTGACAAATCCTTTGATACTTTTAGTCATGTGGCGAAGTACCAAGGCCAACTGAAAAAAAGCAAACAAGTATCTACGCTTCACGCAGATACATTAAAACATGAATATATCTTATGAGCTTTCTTTCCTTTTTTCTTTCACTTATCGTTGTTTCGTTGAGTTGTCGGTGAACTGGCTTTTATAGCTTGCAGCTTTAACTTTCCTTTACTTTTTTACTCGACGTAGGAATGTTTACCATTTTTCCTTTGAACCGTCGCTGGGCTGGCTTTTTTTCAAGGGCCAGAATCTACAAAAATAAACAATTGTGAAAGCCGACGTGTTTATAATTGTTATTGTATAGAAAGTGATTCTTTAGAGGTGGATACGGTATTTACATTTATATCGTTACATTGACATCGGAGTTATGCGTCATTATCGAACGGAGCGGACGATGCGTACTAAATTAGGAAATATAGTTGCGTATTTCAAGTGTGTGTCGATGTGTGTGTCGTGAAAAGACGGCATCAATGCACGTGTAATTGTATGATGTGAACATGTTTGGTCCATTTTTCAATTCGAGTCCGAATTCTGCGCGCATAAATTCTATGAATGTGGGACCGCGTAACTCTGGTAAATCCAAGTTAAGATCGCTATTGAGAACTATCGGGGAATATTGTGGTAACTTAATTCATTCAGATATTTAAACAAGCCTTTTAATTTCGAACTTTAAGTTAGGAGATTCAGGAGAAGAAATTCTTGAATTCGTTCGGAAGAAGTGTTTGGCAGGATTTAGACCGATGCGAGCAGGGCGCGTTTTCTGTTTATAGTTGTTTACACTGAGCAAATGTCGCCGACGTCGTCGTGCGCTGTTGCTATCCTCATGATTCGCATTTCCGACTGATCGAATTTTAGCAGATCGTGTTTGACCGATTGCAGAACGACTGAATGTGCCATATTTTCGCAGATGCCCGACCGAACTGTGCTTCGTTTGAATAGACTATGCGGAAAGCTGCTATTTCGACTGACTGATCATTTTCGATCCACGTCTCCGATAGCGAGAGTAATTTACAGCGCGACAGCACAAAGTCTGAACTGATATCTAAAAAATCGGCGATTGAGAAACGCTTCAAACTATTCTACATCTGTCGTTTTGGAAAATCTTCACTATTGCACAGTTCGTTGTCTCGTTTTCATTTCTACAATTCGCGTTTAATTTCGGTGGCGGTTTTCATTTCTGGAAACACACGGAATACACTTTTTATTACTACGCAGGTTGATGAATAATAAGTCCCACCATAGGGAGAAGAAGCATGTAAAGAATATGTTGCCAATTTACTAATACCATGGAAACGTAAAAAAAGTATCTTTTACATATATATATATATATATATATGTATGTATGTCTCTTTCTCCCTTTGAATCGTATATCCTTAGAAGGAACATCGTGACACAGAAATACTGTCATCGTTGAGTAAATAGTTTACGCCATCTATCTCTATTGTACGCTTCATGAACTCATTCACCGATATATGTATATATGGGTTATAATTATACATATATGTGGTAATGTCACAGTAACATTTTATGGTAACATTTCGTGAGACATTTCGTGGAATGGAAAAATTTTCGGAATGAACCTCAGCCGTAAGATATATTCATGTCAAAAGAAGAAAATCTACTAGTACTTCTATAGCAACAGGGGTTAATCTGGTTAAACAGTTTTTAGCTTGTTAGTAGAAATCTGAGAAGACGCTATTTGAGCATGCAGAGAAAAGATGCTAGTCACTCCATCAGTGTGAAGTTGTTAAATTCCAGTTTAATGATTTACTACTGTTTTTGTTGTGTTTTTCTTATCAGACGTTCGCACTAACGCGGTGTAAGCAGCCGATCAGGTCGAACGTTTAACTAAGTACCTCTCTGTTTTTTAAGAATGGCCAGTGCGTTGTACATTGCAACCTCTTTCGCTGCCAAACTGTGACTATGTTACCGCTATTTTATCACACTCAAATGCACATGCCAAATTTATAAATGAGATTGAAGAAATATATACCACTATGACAAAAAAAAAAAAAAAAAAAAAAAAACGAAATTAAGGAAATTTGTTAATGCGAGCAGATGCATTTACTTTTAAGTTAATTTCTTAATATGGTTGTAATTCGCTTCTAAATAATACATTTCAACTTTTTTCATTACAAGAAAAAGTCGCTTGTATACTTCACTATAGTTCTTAAATTTAAATCAAATATCAAATATCAAATATTTTGATTATAGAATTCTACACGTGCGGAAAATAGCGCGAGCAGTGGAGTACAATAGATGCGCAGGAGAAGAGAATATTATAAAAATAACGTTTTACATAAATTTTTAAACTTAAAATTATTAATAATATTCTTTGCTACATTTTAAATCGAGCATTTAACCAATCAAATAAAAAGAAACAAATTGTACGTAAACAAATTACTTTGAAAATAACTGTAAAGAGTATAAGTATGTACAGCTACATATGCTACCCATTTGGAACCCTCAAATTTTACATTCAGCCACAACAATATCTCATCATATGTACCTTATACTAAAAGTAACGGAAGTATTCTAAGCACACTCCCACATCCACACATACTGCAACAAGTAAAGTAAGTTTATTGGAACAAATCATTTTTCCTATTTTTATTTTATTTTTTTATCTATTTATTTTTATTTCAATTTATTTATTTACTCACAAAGTACTTGACCATACATATGAGGTCAATATTTTACGCCCGTGTTTGCGATTATTTAGTAAAGTTTTCACATCTGCCGGTAAAGAGTTATACATAACAGCTCCAGCATACTCTATTTGGATTCTGTGTGAAATTTATAATATCTGGGAATTTATACATAATAATCTTTAGAAGACCTCGTTGAACCAGGTTTAAAATCAATCTTAAATTAATGAAGAATCTTTTTTCATACTGTTTATTAAATATATAAATATAATAAGTTAATAATAACAGATATAATAAACAATTATACCTGTTATTATTAACTTATTATATTTAATCTTAAATTAACTCCTATTTGCAATCACATACATAAGTCATTGTAATTTATATCTATCACTTAACTTCAATAATGAAATAAGTGAAGTATTTTTCATACCACAATTTATAATTTTTAGAACTACCGCCTGTAGAATTTTTAAAGGTTTTAAATGACATTTAGAAACACTCCCCCCCGAGAAAATGATTCTATATGAAATGACCGGTTGATATGAAGCAAAATAAATTCTACGCAAATGACAGGGCGGAAAATATTGCGATAAATAATAGAATAAAAAATTTAACTTTCTTATTTTACCAGCGATAAATGAAGGACAACCAACTTAACTTACAGTCAAATTTTATACCTAAATATTTAATATACAACACTCTCTTAATTGCCAGATTTTTCGCAATTTTGAGACTTATACTTTCATTGGACAAGTAAATTAAAGTTACACTTAATAGTCCTTTTTATTTATTTATTTATTTATTGAATTCATTTATTATTATTCCTTTTTACTGTTCTCATAAACTATTTACACTTAATCACTTTTGAAATTTAGTTACCAGTTGGCCAATTCCCATAGAAATCGTCACTGCTATGTAAATATAATACATATATATATATATATATATATCTTTTTATTTCTCTCCTCGACCTTAACGATGGGTAGGCAACCTATTCGTACACTTTAATTAACCTACACCAATCTAAAAAACACAATATTAAGTACAAATAAAATAAATCAATAAAAATTGGATAATATAAATAAGTAAATTGTACGAATTGCTGTTGTCAGCGATTATATGTGGTCCGTTAGTTTGGTGGTTTTCCGATGGTCAAGGATGATCGAATAGCGAGATTCTTTAATCTGGAGCCGAGATTGTTGCAGAGAGATGTTTGTGATGATCATTAATCGAATTATCGTGTTTATGTTTCACGGGTTTTTTTTTTTTGTCGAATCGATTTACTCGATCTTACTACCGGGAAATAATTTTATATGTGATTTCTGCCGTGATCAGAAAAAAGTAGTAAAACAATAAAACCGGGAAAAAAACAGCAAGTGACCATCGGATTTTTTTTGATTTTTTCCTTCACTTCCGCCCTGTAACCGTTGAAATTGACTGTATAAGGTACGCGATTCTCCTTGCAATGGTCGTTGATTGGTTATTTACTCCTGACCGACAATAAGATCTTGCACGTACACACATTTTCTTTCATTACATTTTTCGAAATTTAATAATTTTTATTTTATTTATATATAATATGTACAATATAATGTACATATTAAAATATATATGTGGTGGACATAATCGACATTTTTGGAAGCGGACAACTTGATTACCTTTAAAAATCGGAAAATCTAATTTTATTAATGACTATTCTATTTTTTTTTTTAAATTCGTGTTACGCATATTTAAGTAATGTAACTTTAGTTGTAAGCCAAATGAGCTTTTTTAATTGTTGCAAGTTACCACTCTGGAAGTAATAACCTATTTAGGACAGAAAAAGGAGATGGAGTTAACATAACCCACTGCGGTTGCTAACATACGTAGAGTACTTATGTTTTTTTTTTACTAAATAAGATCGAACGGCTTTGAAAAATCTCATAGTTAAGCCGTTGTCAAGAGCACTTAAATCGCTTCGACGTGGACAGTAATTTCTCGTGTATGCTCAATAATTATTTGTACCATACACGTCGTACGGAGACCGTGGTGAATATCATCGTTTTGAGATAACTGACTACCATGTATCAAGTTTTATCTCCCTATGATACAATGTCCTTCGATTCTGATTGTGTAGTTCTCATCCGTACATGAACTTTTCGTGAATGACGAACATGCGTCCCGACTTATTTCTATGAGCTTGCGAACTTTACTCTTTTTATTCTACTCATGACTCTATATTGTGTGCTTCATTATTCGCACCAATTATTGCCATTTTCTAATACAGTCTTTCCAGGCGACATCCCCTGATTTATCTTTTTTTTTTATATTGAGCTTGTCAACACCTTCACCCAGAAACAATTAGAAAGGGAAATGAATCAGTTATATTTTGATACAGTCAGACATTGCTGGTAGGAAAGGACAAACAATGGGAACGACGTGTGGAGAAGGAAAAAACAAATCCGCAAAGTCTCGCTCATTTCTCGTTTATCTGATGATATCCGTTAAAAAATATTTCCTTAAATAACCAACCATCGTTCAGTTGTCTACAGCAGAGACGTTGTACAAATGTTCTTATAAAACCCTGGGGCACATTATTGTCTTAGTTTTCCGTTTTTTTGGTTAATTCCGAAACATAACCGATTTAGCAGGGTTTTTTGGTCGCCTCAGTCTTGTTCATTATACGGCACCTCGTACACATATTGAGGATCAGAAGTAATAAATTACGCCGCTCGTTCTTACCGCTGCTAATTACTTCTCAAAAAATGGCGTGTCCGACACGGGAAGATTTCTTTCTTAATTACGAGATGCGGCCTGAATTAATCTCTCTTTTCTACTATGCTCCCTTCTTGCCGCTGAAGATTCTTTTATTGCGAAACCCCTCCTCCGTCATCAATTCTGAATTATGAGATTTGTTTTTACAGACACGGTGATGATGACGTGTCTGGTAGTGGTGAGATTTTCGTGCTTTTTAGCTTTTTTTTTTTCCCCCGAGGAAAATTTATTTTGTGCTCCCCCGGAATGTCGTCGCGGTAATGATCTCTTTATGCGCAGCCGACACTGGTAGCGCCTGCGGAGACAAATGATGCTCCAATAAAAAATACACTAGCGCACACCGGGCTCGAAGATTAACCGGAAAATTAAACTCGTCAACAAAGTTCTCGAAACGCTGTAAGAGCCGTTCGGCTTTCTGTGCCGAGTAAGAAGGCTCGAGGAGTCTGAAGAAGAGATTAATTGATGATATCCGGGGGTAGCAATGAACAGAGTCGCTTCCGAATTTTTGAAGACGATGACTGACAGCAAGCAGTCCTGCGTACAGATGATGCCGTGCGGAGGCCAGAGACCGGTGAGGAACAATGGTGTGTGTGCATTTCTCGGCGGACTCTGCTCGGTGGTGCGGCTTCTTCCGACGCCACTTAGAATGCACATCATTTTCATTTAATTCACTGACGCATCGCGCACTGCCTTTGCCTTCCCGCCTTTTTTTCCGTTCATTTCACGCTCATTATGTGTCCTACTTAGCCGTTACCGTTCGGTTGATTTCGGCGCAATTTGTCGTCGTACGTAAAAATTGCAGTTAAATTTTATTACATCACTGCCGGGCCGGCCAGAATTTATTGCCTCCTTCGCAGCGCGTCTGAATTAATCGCTTCCAATACATTTCCAGTTTTTCCTTATTTCGAGCGATGCCGCCGGCAACAGCGCACTACAGTCAGAATCTGCGAGTTTCCTTTCGACCATTCTTTATTACACACTCTGTGCTCGCCTTTCATTCTAATATATGTCTCGGCTCTCTCGTCTTCTCTAATTTATCTCTCTCCGAAGCGGCTGTGACCGACCTTTTTAATATTCTCCGCACACGTTTCCCTGACTCGTTATCGAGAACAATAATTTACTATTGCTCGAATTGACTTTTTTTCTCTTTTCGCTTTCGTTATTTTTATTTTCTTTTTTTTTTTCCTTCGAATTCAATCAACCGTCGTTGTTTAAACGTTATTATTTGAAGGCTAACTTTGTGCTGAATTCAATTCTCTTCTCCTAAAAATAAAAAAAAAAAAAAAAAAAAAAAGAAAAAGAAGAATGAAAGTTTTAAACACTTTTAAACTAAGAAATTATGTATAAAATTATTTCTTGAATTAAACTCTATCGATCGTCTATGAAATTCGAAAATTTTGTTACTGAGCGCAACTGAACTTGCAGAGTGCCGCGCACCACGGTTCGCGAACGCAGCCTGGAATAATACCGAAAAATATTCATAAACGGTGTATCCTTTGTAAATCTACTTAGGAGAGGCAAAAGTTGAGAGACGCTGAAAAAACCGCTATGCGAATTACCGTTAAAACTCCTCTTCGAGAAAAAAATGAATTCGTTACTAAATACAGTAGAAACCATAAGCAAATGGAATTCGGAATAGAAAAATGCAAAAGCCTTCTCATATATAGAAAGGAAAATGTTCTAACTACCAAGGAATAGAAAAACTCAATGAAGAAATATTATTAGACAGCCTAAACATGTCAGAAACATATAAATATCTTGGTTTTCAACAAAATACTACACTAAATCATTCTAAAATCAAAAAAGAATTAAAAGAAAAATTTAAAAAAAGATTACAAGCAGTAACCAAAACACACCTGAGTGCCAGAAATACATTTAAGGCTATATAAATACATTTGCAATTCCGGTCCTATCATGTTCATTCGGAATAGGTTTGGTGGACTCTATCCGATTTAGAAGAAACCAATAGATTGATACGAACAATACTCACAAACTAAAGAAAGATACACCCAAATTCGTGTATAGAACGAATAGAAAAGAATGAGGCGGAGGTCTAATAGACGTCGTAGCACTTCATCGGAATCAAACAGAAAGTCTCAAAAAATACTTTCACTACACAAAGCAATAGTCGAAACAGATAGAAATCTAACATCACTCAACCTTGCGAATAAAGAAGAAAAAATAAACAGTATTAGCACAATAGAGGAAAAGAAAGAAAAATGGATTAGTAAAGCAATACACGGAAAACATCCAAACATCATAAATATTAAAGGAATCAGAAAAGATTTAACGTACACTTGGTTAAAAAAGGAAGAACAGTACCCGGAAACGGCTTTGTACTCGCAGTATAGGATGATCAAGTAATATCAACAAAAAACTACCAAAAATATCTAATTAAAGATAAGAATATGCAAAACGATCAGTGTAGAAAATTCCACCAAACAAAGGAAACCATAGAGCATATAACAGGAGGTTGTTGCCTGCTAGCAGCAACGGAGTATACACATAATAATGTAACAAAAATAATTCATCAAGCGATATAAAAAAAAATACTGTTTAGATTACAATTGCAGTTTGCGTAATTTGTTTATTTACTTTAGTTTACTTAATTTTTTTGTTCCATTTTATTGTATGTTACATTATTTGATCTTTATTTTCGTTTACTTTTTTATAATTTTTATGTATAAATTTTAATAGCCAGCGATATTTTTTGTGTAGATATAGCTTTCGTCTTTTTCTTTCCACCAAGGTGATGCCGTATTTCTTTTACCGTTTTTTTTTGTGTTATTGTTATGTAAACTTTTATCCGTATCCGAAGTGAGTTGTTTTGTAAGGGAACATTTTTGTTATTTAATTTTATTAATCCGAAATTACGATCTACTGTATGAAATAGTCCTTTTCAGGACTTTAGCAAGAATTTATCTAATTATTACATATTTTCTTTTGGTTTATCTACATGCTGTAATTTCTATCATTAACGGCAATCTAACAATAACATTTGGTCCTCCGAGAGCCGGATAATTTATAACCAGCAAAACTGTAAGTACAATCATTATTATATCGTATAATGGATCCGAAAGTTTTATATAATATTAATAAATTAAACAATAAACGAAGATATACAGTATATCAAATTAAAAAAGCGTTTTCGTCTATTGAGGCCATATTAAAGGAAAAAGTAGATCAAAAAAGTGCACAGATTTTAAAATCGTATTTAAATGAAGCAAACGCGGCAAGAACCGAATTTAATAATATTCAGTTTAATCTGTTAGAATTAATCGATGCGGACAAGGCAGAGTTTAAAAAGCACGAAGAGGAAATTTTCAATCAAGGAGAGGAAATATCGAATTTGTTTGTTAAGTATACAAGTTTAGTCGAGTCAAGTCGCGAAGTTATTCAGTACAGTTCGTCTCGGTTATCAATATTAAACCGATCAGTAGATACCGAGCTTAATGCAACTGCAACGCCTAGGCTACCTAAAATAGAATTACCTTCCTTTAATGGGGATATAAAAACATATTTAGCCTTTGAAGGTTTATATCTAAATTTAGTGCATAATAATACCAATTTAACAAAAGTGCAGAAACTATATTATCTCAAAAGTGCGCTAACGGGTGAGGCAAGGCGATTAGTGCAAGATGTAGAATTATCTGAAGACGCCTATGACGAAGTGTGGCAACAAATTACGCTTCGGTATAATAACAAGCGAATGATTGTTAAATCACACCTTTACGACTTGTTTAATATCAAAAAAGCGAAAAATGAAGCGGAACTTCGTCGTGTGTTAGATTTAACCAATCAAGCATTAAAAGGACTTAAAATTTGTGGCGAGCAAACGGAAAATTGGTCCACTATATTGTCATACTATTTTGGCACAAAAATTGATGATGACACTAAACGAGATTTTGAAAATAGTATTACCAACAATACATTTCCATCCTTTAATCAAATTAGGCAGTTTATAGAAATCAGAGCCATTAACGTTGAAACGCGCGATTTTGAAAAATGTTATAACGAACCATATTTAGAGCGAAGAATTATGGACAAAACATTCAAGAAATCATCATTTAATGTTACATCATCGAAAAAACCTGCATGTATAGCGTGTAATAACCAACATTTACTAATAGAATGTTCAACGTTTTTGTCAAAAACTCCAGCAGAACGTTTTAATTTAATTCGTAATAATAATCTGTGTCTGAATTGTTTTGGTTTCAATCATACTGCTAATTTTTGTAAGCGTTTAGGTTGTAAGTTCTATGCTAAAAAGCGTTCATTCATTGCTGCATTTTGATGTGAAATCAGCTTCTGAACCGCGAAGTAATTCTCTTAGTTTACCATCGGAAAATCGAACTACCTTTACTCTATTTTGTTTAGGTGCGGTAAAAGCCAATAAAACCGTTATTTTACCCACCGCATTAACAATTGTTGAATGTAGTAATGCCACAGCGAAAGCACGAATTCTGTTGGATGGATGCTCACAGGCAACATTGATAACTGATACTTTTGTTAAAAAACTTAAACTACCAACTCATAAATCAATGGTCGAAACTCGTATTCATGATGTCGGAGGCAATGCAGTATGTGCTTTACATACAAGTATCTTGAAACTGGTTTCCAAATATGAACCGTTTGAAATAAACATTGAGGCAAATATTGTGCCCCAATCGTCGTTGCCTTACTCAGTATCCAATTTATCTACGAACTTAAATCCAAAACTGTTGGATCAATTTAAATTAGCGGATCCAATTTTCTTGCAGAAAGTCGTTAATATACCAGCGGTGGATATACTCATTGGTGCTGAGTACTATGAATCTTGCTTATTGAATAGAACTCATCGGATCGACACTTTAACTTTAAGAGAAACCTATTTTGGATGGGTTATGAGTGGACCAACGGTTAGTACTCCAACGGAGCCTATTCCTGATTCATCCTTTCCATTTCTAACCATTGAAGATATTGATGAAAAGTTGTCGCGCTTTTGGGAAATTGAAGAAGTACCTAAGGCCAAGTCAGTAACATCTGAAATGGAAGATTGCGAACGGCAGTTTATGGAAACTTATACAAGAAACGAAACTGGTCAGTTTGTTGTTCATCTACCTTTTAAATCCAGATCAGTTCAATTGGGTAACTCATTTAATAAAGCTCAAAAGTGGTTAAATCGTAAGGAGCGATCTTTGGATCCTGATTCTACTGTGTTATATAATGAATTCATATGGGAATACCTTTTGTTAGGTCACATGCAGCCTAAACCAGAAAGCTTAAGGTCCTTATATTTTCTTCTGCATCGAGCAGTTTTGCGTCCTTCTAGCACTTCTACTAAATTGCGAGTGGTTTTTAACGCCAGCGCGAAGACCACAAATGGTTTCTCCCTGAACGATCTTCTTCTAACCGGGCCAGTGATCCAGAAGGAACTATTCGATATTTTAATCTTGTTTCGTACTCATCGATTTGCATTTGTCGCTGATATCCAGAAGATGTACCGTCAAATTATTGTCCACCCCAACCACCAGCCGTTTCAAGCGATATTGTGGCGAGAAGAGAAATCACAACCAATTACCGAGTATTGGTTAAATACTGTAACTTATGGGACGGCACCAGCCTCCTATTTAGCAACTAAATGTTTAAGTGTTTTAGCCGACTCTATAGAAAAAGAAAAACCAGAAGCTGCCTTTGTGATCCGACATAATTTCTATATGGACGATCTGTTAACAGGAGCGTCATCTTTAGAAAAGGCTTTACAGCTTCAGCAAGATATTCATGAGACATTAGCTTCAGCTAAATTTATTTTAAGGAAATATCAATCAAATTCTCCTGATGTATTGAAGACTATTGATGCAGACAAGATTGAAACAGACCTAAACATCAATTTATCTCAAGAAAAATATATTTGCGTTTTGGGTCTGGGTTGGACACCAGCTAAGGATAATTTTTACATCAAACCGACACTGAATGCCAACGAACTACCGATAGTTCTAACAAAACGTATTATTCTATCTCAGATCGCGTCTGTATTTGATCCATTAGGATTCGTTTCACCATTTACCATCCGCGGTAAATTGTTCTTACAACGGTTGTGGCGGTTACAATTATCATGGGATGAACCAGTTCCTAATGAACTAAACTTTCAATATAGAACCTTCTGTGCTGAATTGAAAGATCTGAAGTATTTCGCAATTCCACGGCCTTATACAGCTCTCCATGACATTGTTAGCACCAAACTGATTGGCTTCTGTGACGCATCCGAGCATGCTTATGCTGCAGTGGCTTATGTATTGTACTCAAGCAGCAGTGGAGAAATGTGTTCCCGTTTAATATGTGCAAAAACACGAGTAGCTCCAATCAAAGCTCTGACTATACCTAGGCTCGAGTTTCAAGGAGCCTTATTGTTGGCCAAGTTATTAAGAAGAGTTACCGATATTCTGTCCATACCTATGCATGCCTGCCTTGCTTTTTCGGACTCGCAAGTGGTGCTTTCATGGTTAGCAAAACCGGCGAAGGAATGGAAAACGTTTGTATCTAACCGTGTTTGCAATATCAATGAACTTGTACCCTTTAATCAGTGGAGGTATGTGCCGACTAAAGAAAATCCAGCCGATCTTGCAACACGTGGTATATCTGCTCAATCGTTACTGAAGTCCCGGTTGTGGCTTGACGGTCCTTCTTTCCTTTTATCGGAATCCTTAGAGTCTTCACACATGCCGACTATTGACATTGCTTTTAACCTAGAAAAAGCTGCAATCAAGCTTGCATGTAATGTTGCTGCCGATTCTAGAATACTTTTGGATGATCCGTTTCTGCATCGGTTTAATATTTACGGTATCGCGCATTCTCGCATTAGCTCGATCCTTTAGACTACATATGAAGCCGGCATTAGCTGTTACTACCGAGATTGTTAACCATGCTCACATAGCTATCATCCGACTCATTCAGAAAATAACCTTTCCGGCGGAATATGCCCGATTAGAACGACTGGAACCTGTGGGTAAGCGCAGCCCTTTAAGATCGTTGATGCCTTTTTTGGACGCTAATCAAGTTATTCGAGTTGGAGGTCGACTTCAGAAAGCAAATTTATCTTATGATAAGATTCATCCTCTCATATTACCTGCCAATCATCATTTTACGATTCTATTGGTTCGACACCTGCACTTCAAATTTTATCATGCTACTAGGAATTTTTTGACAGCCCACTTACGTGCACGATATCATTTTCATGGAAACCTTACAAATGTAATAAAGGGAGTTATTCACCGTTGCATTACCTGCATCCGATATAAGGCTGAGACATAGACTCAATTGATGGCTCAACTTCCAGCTGCTCGAATTAATCCTAGCCGACCTTTCATGCATGTTGGAATCGATTTCATGGGCCCTTTTGATTGTAAGGCCGTTGGACATAGGTCAAGGGTTCATTTCAAAATATATGCGGCCATATTTGTATGTTTTTCGTCACGGGCATGCCATATTGAGATTGTTTCATCTTTGAGAACGGAAGATTTTTTAAATGCTTTGCACCGATTTGTGGCTAGACGTGGAAGGCCTTCCCACATTTATTCTGACAATGCAACAAATTTTTTTGGAAGCAGTAATTGTCTTTAGTTGAAAAGTACAGAAATAACCCACTATGCATTATCTGAAAATATCCGCTGGCTCTTTATCCCACCCCGAGCCCCACACTTTGGCGGACTCTGGGAAGCCGCTGTCAAATCAGCCAAACACCATCTTGTTCGTGTTATGAAAGAACAAGTGTATAATTTTGAAACCTATGCTACTGTGTTTGCTCGTATTGAAGCTATTCTCAACTCTAGACCATTGACGTATACGACCAATAATAATGAAATTGAAATCATTACACCGGGCCATTTACTTATTGGTAATTCACTTTGTGCACCGCCTGAAACAGATTCTACAGCTGGAACCAAAATTGGTCAACAATATTTGGATTTACAACGTCGGGTGCGTTCCTTTTGGTCTGCTTGGAGCCGAGATTACTTGTCTCAGCTTCAAACCAGAAATAAGTGGCAGACCTCGAGATCTAACTTAACATTAAATGATATTGTATTATTAAAGGACGATCTACTTAAACCTACTTTATGGAAGTATGGAAAAATCGTGGAGTTGTATCCGGATTCAGAAGGACTTGTTCGAACAGTAGCGGTCCTCTCAGAAGGTGTTGTAAAGAAGCGAGCTATTTCATCCATTGTACTTCTTGCGAAGCAACCCTAGATTAACGTTCCCTACGCTCACTGGTGGGGGAATGCTGTTTAGATTACAATTGCAGTTTGCGTAATTTGTTTATTTACTTTAGTTTACTTAATTTTTTTGTTCCATTTTATTGTATGTTACATTATTTGATCTTTATTTTCGTTTACTTTTTTATAATTTTTATGTATAAATTTTAATAGCCAGCGATATTTTTTGTGTAGATATAGCTTTCGTCTTTTTCTTTCCACCAAGGTGATGCCGTATTTCTTTTACCGTTTTTTTTTGTGTTATTGTTATGTTAACTTTTATCCGTATCCGAAGTGAGTTGTTTTGTAAGCGAACATTTTTGTTATTTAATTTTATTAATCCGAAATTACGATCTACTGTATGAAATAGTCCTTTTCAGGACTTTAGCAAGAATTTATCTAATTATTACATATTTTCTTTTGGTTTATCTACATGCTGTAATTTCTATCATTAACGGCAATCTAACAATAACAAATACAATTTAATAAATCAGCCATATTATACATATAACCCAAAAAAAGGGTCTTAGAAAACAAAATAATTAAACTATATTGGGATACAGCAATATTAACGGATCATACAGTTAAATAGACCAGATATAATATTAATCAACAAGCAAACAATAAATACATACTTGATAGATATGGCGGTGGTACCTAATGATAAGAGAAGAAATATAATGAAAATATAATGAAATATACACCATTAGCAACAGAAATCAAGCAGATCTGGAAGCAGCCAAAAGTTATAATAGTACCATTAATACTATCAGTTACAGGAATAACGAAGAACTCCTTCATAGAAGTATTAAACATTTTTCAGGTTCCAAAAAACACACACACACACACACACACACACAAAGGCACAAAATGCGGTTATTCTGAACACATGTAACATAGTCCGAAAATTCCTAAACCAATAAAACAGTAAAAATAATAAGAACAAGATAATATAGATTAGAATTATAAAATTAAGCAGCAATGACTTGATTATTATCACAAACTGTAATAAACACCGGAAAGATCATTCTGAGAATAAAATGAAATAATAATAATATATGTATACGATTTTTACAATTCGTGAAAAGAGTCGATTCATTATTTTTGTTAATTTTTTATCGACTAGATATATGCAAAAAGGTATAGTCAAATTATTATTAAATTTTCGAAACTGAGAAAACTGTTTAAAATCAAATTCTGGAACATACTAAATTTCTTTTATACGTCCTGACAAGTAAGTTTTCAAATGTATGCATAGCAGTGTGGTATTTGTCATCTCACATCGGTCAATTTCCCATTGCAACAACAAAAGTAAGATTTTAAAAGAACGAGTCGATATAAACATAAAGCAAAAATTACATTAAACGGTGTGTGTATTTAATGCAGCAAGTCTTGCATTAATGCAATACACTGTTTACACACCGCTTAATGCAATTTTTGATTTATGTTTATGTCGACGCTTTCTTTTGCAAACTTATTTTTATTTTTTCTTTATTATCAATTTTGTTTTCTATCCCGTTTTTACTATTCTCTATAATGCTTCATTCAATATCAAGAATACTCTGTTTTTTTTGTTTTTGTTTTTTTATTTTGTTTTTATAATGCATTTAATTTTCAATCGGGATATATAACATTTCCCGAATTTCTTGAAAGCCCACTTCTGAAAAAACATTTGTCGTTTTAAGTTATTATGTTATCTTCTCAAACTTGCATCTAATTTACTATTTCCGTTTTTTACATCCTTTTATTGATGTGAAATTTTGTATTTCTTCGATGCACAAATTTTGTGTAGTTATTATTTGTTTTTCCTTAATTTTTTCTCAAATTATAAATGAGCGGCGATAATTTAGAATGAACTCTAAACAAACGAACGTGTTAATTTTAAAAAATATGCTTGATTTCAAAAAACCGGCGAAACCCCTTGTCGGAAAAAAAATACGGGCCTTGCTCCTACAAGTGTACTTACCACGAAACGTTAAAAATAAAAATTATAGCAATTAAAAGTGAACTAAATCTATATATATATATATATATACTTTTTAAAATAAAAATATGCAAGCCTTAGCGCAAACGCGTGTCTGGTAATTATAACTAAAAGGTAATTCTTATGTTGTGGAAGAGGAAGGTTACTACTAATACGACGTCTGTTAACGAATTGGAATTAGTTTTACCATGGCAAAGCGCGATCGAAGTTGGAAAAAAAAGTAGCAGCGTAATCCGATTGTTAAATGTTAACTCTGTAACTAATTTCAAAGACATTTTTTTTTCTCATAAAAATTTGCCTCATCAGCGGAACGCTGAAAATTAATTAAATATTCTAAATAATATTAGAGATCTGGCGCGGCGATTTTTACGATAACAGTATCGAATAAAATAGTTGAAAAATTCCTTCAGCGTGGCTTCTGTCGAAAATTTCGAATTAGGTTGCAGCGGTAAAGAGAACGAATTTAATTTAAATATTTTTGAAAAATGTTAATCAGAAAAATTCCCCTCCAAAAAAAAAACAAAACATATATATATATATATGTATATATGTATACGTATAGAAAGAAATGAAAACGGCGAGTTTTATAAGAAAACCGCACTTGAATTTCCGTATTTTCAGATTTCTGTCTCGCTCTGTACAAAAAAATCTTCTCATTAAGTTCTTTTCGTGGGAGAGTATATTTTTCTAAGTACGTCCGCAGCTGTTATTAAATTGTTAGGGGATGGCGGACCGGTTATTTATTTCAAAGAATCAGAAGAAAGCCGAAGGTGGAGCTCGGAATTTTGCAGTGGATTCCTGACACCGAAGAGGTTGTTATTTTGTTGTTACTACCGCCGTATAACAAGGTAAAAACAGACAGTCGCTACTTTATGCTCCGGCTGCTGCTCGGAAGTACACGTTGATGGCCAGAACGAAGTTGCTCAACTACCAAAAGCAGACTAATTTATTTATAAGTTTCCTTTCTTCGTTCTTGAACTTTGAACATTTCACCAGACTAATTTACTTTTTAATAGAATTATCTATTTAACAGTAGTAGTATTTAATCGTAGACGGATATTTAGAATTATTGAACAAAAAGTAATCAGCGGGGAGAATGTCTTCTTCATTTTAATATTCGCTACCATTTTTTGGGTTTTTAATAATAAATAAAAAGCGAAGAAAATCCGGATTTATTAGCAATTCTACTCCTGCCTCCGATAATATCCAGATCTCGTGTTAATTTTTAATTTCATTATTTCTTTATTCAGTACTTTTGTTTCGTTAATATTACCCAATCGTAAATAAGTAACACGCTAATCCGTAATAATTTTTTTTATCACTTGTGTTATCTATTTATTTATACGTATAGACTCTATCTTTCTGTTTTTCGCGCTAATCTCACGAATTACCGATCCGATGTTGTTATGGTTTTCACCAGTGTATATTTTAGCGGAACATTTTAGGGCATAATTTGTAAGTTCTTGATGTAATTTAGCTCTTCTGTGAGGTTTTGCGTATCCGTATCAGACTCGCATGGATTGATTTGGCATTTCTGTACACAGTTCACTCAAAAATTGGCACTAGTTTGCACTGGTTGTTAGCAAAATAGCTAATATTACAGGGAGTTGTGTTTACAAAAAAAAACCGGTAAACTTTCTTTCTGATTCTGATATTATCATTTTTCACTTTTCCAGCTGACCTGGCGCATTTCTCCTCAGATATTCATTATGAAATGCAAAAAAGAACAGAGACGGTCTATTCTTCTCCGTTCAAGGTTTATATTTGAGCCTCTGTAACGGAACCATATGAACCTGGACGATTCCGTTTGTATTTGCGCTGGGTCAGAGTCATGAGTACGTGTTTGGAACTGTAATCACAGTGTTGTATCATGAACTCTGCTGTGGGATATACGTGTCCTTCCTTAGCTACTCATCACTAAAACACATATATATATATATATATATATATATATACTTTGTATAAAATGATTAAAATTTATAACGTAATTCTAAATCGGTCCATCATCATCATTATATTCTCAACCATTCGGTTGGTGGACAACCTATTCGCACATTTTTAGATGTACAGATATAGGTTGTATACTAAGCAATTATTATATATGCAACGTAGGTGAACACACGCAAGACTACATTCGGAACTGATAGTAGCCGCTTGTTATCGCGCTACCAGTACAGTCCCGTGTGTGTCTGCTGTGTACTGACCTAGCGTGCATATGATGTTGAACGTGGTGGTTTTCTATTGCCTTCCACGTGATTACTAGCGATTATTTATTTATTTATTTAATTCTTGTAATAAGTTCGTCGTCGTTCGGGATCGAACCCGTAACCTCCATATCGGAAGTCAAGCGCTCTAGCAACTAGGCTATCGCGACGACTGTCCATATGAATATAATAACATCATCACAAAAATCCTATAAAATATGACAAACGTTACATAAAATTGAAACATTTTTGCTAGCCTAAGAATTATGTTGTAATTAATGTATATATATATATAACATATATATGAACTCCGTTCCCTCTTATTTGAATAAAATTTATATATACATTGGAGAAACAAATAATATCATGGAAATTCGATATCATGTCGAAAGCTAAACATATTATTGGGATATACGTTGTTATGTTTTAGCCATCGAACAAGGCGCTGTTCAACACACCTTCAAACAGTTTTCTGATGCAGAAAGCTAAGGAAGTCGGATGAAAGTAAAAAGGTTTTTTTTAGAAATATGAATGATAATAATAGAGTTTTAGCAAAAGCAGTTATGGAACTCTGGAAAGGAACGCATTAAAAACTTTCGGGAAAATAAAAATGAATTGTAGTTTTTGAAGACAAGATAAGTTATACTGTCGAGATGTGGCAGATTTTGAAAGAAAAGACGCAGCTTTGGGAAGTGCGTATTTTGTGAAAAAGCTGTAGAGAATAGAATTCGGCAAAGCCAGAAACGTGAGCATAAGTTTAATTATTCTTGTCGCATTTAATAGAGCACTAGATTCCAACGAGACCGATTTAGTGAAAAACAAAAATGAAAACTTATTAAAAGCCTCGATTTCTATCGTTGCAAATATTTAAGAACGGGCTGGAGTTTAACAGTTTTCAATCAACCGGCATGCATATTTCCTTTAATTGAAGCATTTTCCTAATTTCAGTCGACCGGGAAGAATGACGCAGATGTTAGACACTTGTTAGTTTCTTGACTAGCGAACATGTCGAGACGACGCGCTAAATCTGTTCGTTGTAACGTTGTAACGTTGTAATCACACCCTTTGTAATGGAAGTTCAAAATTGCGGTATTTTTTTTCTTTTTTGTTGTTCACTGAAAACAGCCACGGTATACGTACGCCCAATATCGGATTCAATTTTAATCAAGGAATTTAACATGCTACGCGCCGCCGTCTATCTAGGAGAAGAAAGTTCAATACCGGACCAGTGAGCGATGCACGGCTCTTTTAATATGTATCGTTCGGCAGCGGCTGCAGTGCCGAGTCTCTTTTGTCTTGCTCGCTAGTTCGGGCTAGTTTATTTCTCGGAAGCAGTACGCTCGATACGCAGATAATCTGTTTGTTCTTCATCCACTTTCTCGTTTGAACACACATATGCGAAGCAATTTAAAGATAAATTTATCTCGAGACCGTCTAGCCTGTTTCAAGTTTTCAGTCGAGTGCTGGCCGGGACCTGAATAAAGTTCCGAACGGATATATTAAAAATATCTCGCCCCCTATTGAGACGTTACGTGTGCATAGCTGCTCGCTCCGGTTGTCCCGTGCCCTAGCCGGCGAAACTTATTTAACGGTTAGCGAGCTTTCGCGATAGGTCCGGTGTGCGGGGTCGAGCTTTCGGCGAAGCAACTAGAACGGACTTTTTCTCATATATCTTCTTCGAAGTTGTAAGCTCCGCCTCTCCCCAGTCGACCGACCGAAAAATATTTTTAATATTAAACTGGCGCTATTGGACTATTGAAAGGAACCTTGTCGAGACGTCTCAGCCACTATTATGATGACGCCATTTATTCGGCCTACGCTCTTCCGGTTACCTTGACGCAAGTATTAAAAGGGGATTTACCGCCCTTTTCTCGAACGCATTATCTTAGGAGGGCTACACGGAGCTCTCTATTGTCGACCTAGCGACTTGCTAATGCATGTAGAAATTCAGCATAATGGCGCGAATTTCCGTTTTATTTTTTTGGCCGCTGTTCAATTCGCCGAATATGATTTTTTACGTATGCCATCGCGTCGTCGTAGGTCGATTTGTGCTCATCGCCCATTTTCCCGCCCAAATCCGCTGAAAATGCTTAATTCGATTTGTTACACTTCATGATATTTGTAGAAAAATGGCTGAAAATACAGTGGTTTTGGTTTTGATTTTGGTTTTGGTTTTGGTTTTGGTTTTGTTTTTTCTCTCTTTAAAAACCTACTCTTTTAACCGCGCCACGACACCTTTACCGTTGTTTTACTCTTTTCTTTAAAGATTAACCCGCAGCCTGGAGAAACAAATAAAAAACGTTCAATCCGATTCCTCATTTTAAGATATAATTTATGTGGAATGAATTATTTCAGTTGTTATAATTCTGATTAATACAAACACGCTCGAATCGTAATAATGAGATACGCATATTTGACTATTCGTGACTTTTTCTGATGATTGTTATATTCATTTTGGAACATTTACATTTTCACAATGAGTACGTAGAGCACATTAGTGAAACTTGTTTGTTATTTTTTACCGACTTCACAAAAAAAAAAAAAAAAAGAAAAAAAAAAAAAGAAAAAGAGCTTGTACGTTCGTTGCGTAACACTTTTCTTTCGAGTATGTCTTACGGTTGGATTGAATCGAAAATTTTTTCCGTTGCCGATAAATGCCGTGAAATTTCATAATAATTTTGCAGAAGAAAAAAGTGTACTAAAGGTAATAGTGTGAATATGCATTATCGGAGAAGACATCAGAGGGATAAAAATAATAACGGTAAGGATCTGAATATTTAAGAGGATATAGGAGTGGTGCGCTTGAGAAAGATTTAGGGTGACTTTGCTCGAAGTAAAGTGGAACGGACTAGAGAAGCGAATTGTTACAAAAACAATAATGAATAAGGCAAAATTAAACGGAATAATATACCCCCAAGTTTTGAAGGATAAGACGATGAAAACTACAGTAAGTGTTCGAGACATCAGTAAAGGAAACAGTAGAAAAGTTTTTATTTATAAAGGATTTATAAATATATGAAAAGAGAGTAGACCGATAGAGTCTCTAGAACTAATGCCACGTCCGTATTATTATGTTCGAACCGACAAGTTGACGTAATACCACACGTGATCCTTACATAATTATGTATCAGTTTCTTGTGAGTTTGGCAGCTGTGAATGTTTCGGGATTATTGTGCGACCGATTTCGGTTCGCGATAGAGGTATTCCTTGTTGTAGCCTTTCATCTTAACTTATGATTTTCAATGAGTTCAAGTTATCTTATTATGTTTTCAATTATGTATGTGCATGCGTGATTTCATGTGATATTAATCAATATTAACGATACCGGTGGAAGTGTTTTTTGCCAGTACATCAACATTTCCGAGTTTCGGTTAATTTGCGAATGGCCTGCGGAATAAATATTATACTTATAACATTTAGGTTTTCTAGATAATATATGTGTATATATATAAGTGTCACGCGGTCCATTAAAAGGGACCTATCGTCGTCCGAAGAATCGATATTCACTTTTTTGGCGATTCTTATAGAAAAAAGTACGCTCTTTTCAATAAAACAACTCCTAGGTTTCTCTCGGTCTAATATTTACTTTTCAAATTAATTTTAGAAAGGAACACGAAACTTAAAAAACCAAAAAATAACAGAACAATGAAATAGAGTGTCATACTTTACAATAAATTCCTCTTCATGTGGCGCTTTTTATTTTTGGATCGTAACTTTAGATCTGGTTTACACGATTGCATACGTTCCTCTTTTTTGGTCACTAACTCTATTCCTTAGCTAATGGAGTGTCTCCGTTAAGGGTCTTTCTTGAACTTGATTTAGCGCCTTTATCGGGTTTTTTTTTCATTTTTTTCGGCTAATGTAGCTTTTGTTTTATTTTCCGATCGTGATTCATCAAAATTTTGGTCATTTTTTCGAAACTAACTTTTTTTGTTAAGCAATGGAGCTGTTATCAATTTTTTGGATGAGGAGATTTACAGGTTGTTGTAATAAGGGTTGAAATTTAAATCATTTCGTCGCTGTCTGCGAATTGCTTTACTTCTACAGAATCCAAGGAAATTATAAAATGATGGAAGCTATATTCCAACTAATGGTTTGTAAAATTGTTTCATATAGCTAACCCAGTCGCACCAAATTACATTTTCAGCAGAGATAGAGGTTTATTATGACCCGAAGGAGATGAGGCGCAGTAACTCGTTTTATTACATATTCTCATGAGTGTCAACGTTACTTACGCGACATATATACCTTGACACTTGAATATGCCAAAGTGTGTGTGTGTATCTGTCGGGTGAAAATTTAATATGGGCTGTAAGGAGGAAATTCAATTATATCGTTTTTTGTAGTTCTTTAGCTACTCCTACATTAGGGAGTATCCAAGAACAGTATTATTTTTATCGGTAAAAACAAAACTGTATAATGAAGATGATTAATAGGAAAGAGGAAGTGGAAGAGCGGCCGTTATGACAACGCGCAAGCGCGCCGATACGGGGATGTTTTGTTTAGCAGCTGTTTTCTCAAAATTTCTTTTCGGACGATAGGTCGCTTTTAACCGAAACCAGGTTATGGTAGCGCGGTAGCCTAGTAATTAAGGTATTTGGCTACCAAACTAGATATGTCATAGGTTATCGAAACTTGTCTCGTTCCGAATCCGAATCGCTTTCAGGTTTACTCAGTCTGCGATAATTGGGTACTAGAGAAATTTGAGTAAGTAAAGGCGGCCGAGAGAAAGAAAGTAGACCCCATCCCCGTTACTTTCATCAGTTCCGTCGGGTTTGGTACATTGTTGTCAAGGATATGGAGATTTAATTTAAGAGATATTTAATTATATTGCGCATGGAATAATAATAACCAAATCGATCGGAAAACTGCTTTTAAACGCATAACTATGAGAATATACGACTGTTTAGGACGGAGGTTAATTACGTTTAGAAAGAACGAAAATGTTTCGTTATTAATCGAATATACTTCGCCAGTTTTAGTTGAAGATTTGGATTGTTGGGTATTGTGATATCTTTATATTTCTAAATGGTCTTTGGAAATAAGTGAACGTCGGATGTTTGTATAATTTCACGAGCTTAGCAATGATTAGTTGGCTTCTGTTTGTTTTGCTTTTTTTTTTTAATTTTCTCATGCCGCGTAATGCGTAACGCTTTTCGTCTTGCTAAGCAGTCCTTAATTATCTTTTATAATATTATTATATTTTTTTCCCCCGACAAATGAGATATTATTAAAGCTACGTGTAAAGAACAACTTTTTATTCGGAAAATTTAAATTTATAAAAAATCTTCCGAATACAAAGTTATCTTTTACATATGTGTATCTCTAATATCTTTTATAATATCCTAAAAATACAAACATGTTTTGTGTTTCTGTACTTTTCGCAACTTCTTTTCACTCTTATTCATTTCTAGCTCTTCTAATGCTTAAATTGCAACCATGAATAATTCTGTCCCTTCGATAATGTTCCAAGTAAATAGGTAAATATCTCTACCATTATACACAAATATATTCTAAATTAGGATCGTAGCAAACTTTTCCTCATTTGCAATCACGTTAGTAATGTTAAGGATTATGGTTAGTCCGTTTTTTTTTCAGTAATTTCGTACGAAATGAAATATTTAACATTCCGTATTTGTTTACAATTAAACAATCATTCGTAAAAGTTAAAATTTTGAAGCTACACCAGTTTTTGGTTAGATCTTTTGCCGAGCATGTTCGTTACGAGCTCGTTAGAAAGTTTCAATTCCATCGCGAATTATATAAGAAAATTCGCGTGTTCCGGATAATCTGCTTGCCCGCCGTTATATATGTATATATTTTTATGTTTATTATTATCACAGCTGAAATTTTGCCTGTGTTCGCTTATTCATTTGTAATTATATTAAATAATATAAAAGAATATTTCGGTTGCACGCAGTAGCTGCATTAATGTGCTTTTCGTGTGCGTTTTTATCAGTTATATGTGTGTGCTGTTTTGCGGTCGTTTATATCAGTGTGTTGTTACAGGTTCGCGCTATATACATATGTGTATTTATGGTAAGCATATGCGCGCAGATGTATCAAGATAAAAGTGCTTTTTTTTTTTTTTTTTATCTTTTCCCCAACGACATGTCCATATATTCGTCTCATTACAGTAATATCTCGCAAGCTCGCTCATGTTTTATAAATCAATTTTTCCCGTCTCATCTCGGTCGCTGTTGTTTTATCTATAGGAATTCTCCTAGATTCCTTTCTATCCAAGCTTGATTGTATTCAAAACGTCAGTCCTCATTCCGCTGTGGAGTCTGAAACGCGATGTTTTTCCTCTTTTCATTCGAAGGTCTTGTCTAGGCTATCGTTTTCCCATTAAACGTTTATCATTTCCTCAGGCACTCTTGTTGCTTCTTGAAATATCACCAATTGGCATTTTTTCGCTGATAACATCGCAACATCGTTTCTGTCCCCCTTCTTCAATTTTCACCGTATACTTTCGTTCGTGTGATAAACCCCATTATAAACTTTTCCAGACCTTTCATTACTACTATTTTTTTAAACTACTATTCCATCAAAACCAAAAAAAAAAAAGGACCGTAATTCTCTCTTTTCCTCAATCGCTTTGCAATCTTCATTGAAGGCTCTAAAATCTGCGTAGGTCAGTCTTTTTCTATGTCCTCCTCTTAATTCTTTCAAATAGTCCTTTATGTTGCCGAGTCTACTGTCATTTCTTTTATTTCTTCTTCCCTAATCTCTCCGAATGTCGTTAACTTTTTTTAAATTCCCAAAGGACAGGCCGTTTCATTTTCTCTTTCTCGAGCCTCTACTAACTCCATGGATATCCAGACATATTGAAAATAAAGGCCGGTATTTAACGGATTTATCGGTCTGTTTATATTCTTCCAAGCGTTTTTAAATCGTGTATAGTATTACAAAATTACGATATACAATTTCCTTCATTCTAAAAATCCGGACTATCGACAATGGTTTCTCAACGTTTTCTCTGCGTCGTTCAACTCTACAATCTGTAGTCTACGCTTTTCTCTTATTGTCTTTCCGTTTCGCACCTGTATCCCTACTCTATACGCTGCACTATTTTTCACCTCTTATCGTCTACTTGACACGCTGATCACATTTTAATTGAAAATTCTCCCATTTCTATCGCTTACTTCTGCTAATGAATCTAGGGACTCCCTGTATCTTTAAATTCTTTCCCTATAATTCCATAGCAGCCGTTAAATCCTTTCCGTCTGCTACCTTCGATATCGTGTAAAATTGTCCTCCCCATTTCTAGTCCTTGGCTTAATATCTACGTCGACGAAAAAAATTATATTAAAAAAAATAAAACAGTTAGATAAAAAATCAATAATCTACTGTTTCAATTTAATTTAGAATACATGTTTTGATGACTATAATAAGCAGAAAATCTTGAAGGTTTGCGAAAAACAGAATTATTTTTTAATTGTACATTTTGTTTTTTTACTTTTTGACTGCTAACCTGTGTGTTGGCTGTTCTTCTGAAAACTCAGACTTGAAAAATTATAATTTATAATAAATTTTGGTTTTTAACAAGTCATGTTTTTAGGATAGCTTACAGTTAGTTACGACATGTGAAATTACAAAAAAACAACGGATAATTGTTAAATTGACTGAAGGCTAAAAATTAACTAAATGCAAATCTAACGCGAATAATTTAAATTCGGCGAACTGATAAAAAATTGAATACTAATTCTTTTTACGTTCGTCATGCATTTCACTATGGCTTAGTCTAAGGCCTCGGCTGACATATACAATACACAACTTGGACCATGTTCAAATCGCAAATAAATAATTAACCCGTTGTATTTCTTCTAAGTTTTGTTTGCAGTCATTCGTACCCCGATTTCTTCACGTTTATTTTTGATTTTAGATTTGCTTATACTAATTTGGTAATTTTTTATATAGATTTTTAATTCGGCTTGTAGTCTGTATAATGTGTGATACGATTTAAACGCTTTGTTTTTTAATTATCGAATTTAAGGTTTATTGCTAAAACGTATATAGAACCTAATCGTAGAGCAAGGCTATTATGTATTTCTGTGGAATAGCTCTACTGATAGAAAAATTATTTCTCTAGCGATAATTAAAAACATTGAAACGCGTATATGATCATATGGCTGAAGTGTAACTACGAATGCAATAATTTCGAGTTAATTTAATAAATTAAATTGGTTAAAACGTGTATTTTGATAATTCAGTGGGCTAGTATTAAAGTTTTGTATTCATGATTTTTGAACAAAAAAGTATGTTATATAATACATATATATATATATATATATAAATTTTTATTTTTTAATAATACGAGTAAAAATTGTACAGTTGTATATGCGTAACTGGGTTCTCCGAAGCAAGACGTATCGTTTCGGCCTCAATGATTCGGTTCCAATGATTCAATATTTCTATTTAGTATACTCATTGTTTATGTTTATTCTATATTAAGTAAATTAAACACACCAATAAAACAATTATTTAATTTTTGTTATATAACCGACGCGTTTCGAAGACATACCTTCATGATCACGGGAGTTATTATATATATGTTATTATATTTATGTTATTATATATATGTATGTTATTATATTTATGTTATTATATATATATATATGTTATTATATATATATAATAACTCTTGTAATCATGAAGCTTTGTCTTCGAAACACGTCCGGTATATAATAAAAATTAAATAATTGTTTTATTGGTGTGTTTAATTTACTTAGTATCCAATGATTCAGCTTCAAAATCCGTTGCTTAATTTGCGTAAAGTCAGATTCGAGCAAATCTCGATTAATACATACGTTATTACTATACGAGTAATTCTCGATTATAGAAACATAACTGGGTTTTCGGAAATGAGTCTAACGATTATGATCAAATTCACAAATTACGAGTAGTAGTAGTAGTAGTAGTAGGGGTTTTTAAGATTTAAAAATCGAATTGTCTAGGAAGAAATTTAATCGATTGCCCTAATAACATAATAGCTAAACAAAGAATCATTTCATTAATAACAATTTATTTTTCCCGCGCAATTGCGCAGGCGAATATCATTTGAAAAACATACTCGCGTTTCAATGACGTGATAATGGTAAAACTGTATAGACTTGTTGAAATAAAAATTTATTGACACCGGTATAAAGTACACGTGTAATGGTAATGTAATTCGTTAATGACAATCTTAACCTATATATGATGTGCCTACATCTAGAAATATTTTAACATATAAACGATTATTTACATACACTTAAATTTATACATGTAATAATGATTAAAAATGTGAGCTTTCCGTAATGTTGTACACGAGAATTATGCCGTTTAAATTACAGATAGTGTTGAAATATCGTTATATTCTTTTCTACAATTTAACTCGAAGGAAATTTGAAAATTCTTTAAACATTTTCGCCCTGTTTGTTTGTGTCTGTACTATTGCAGTTTTGCAGATCCCGGGTCTCTCGAAACGGTCAAGGCCAAATTTTATGAAAATTATCACCTTGTAGAAGGTTTGCGAAAAAAAAAAAATTCTGCAGGAAGTTGCTTCCGAGAGATTACATGTAACAACGGGTTTTTGGAAAAGACTGACAAAAAAAGATGCAAATAAAAATCTGACCGATTGTATTATTTCCGGCTTTATTTCTGAAATCGTTAGAAATTTCATTATCTTTTTTCGATAGCGCTTCATAAATAAAGAAAAAAAAAAAGGTAAAATAATCTCTGATATACATGTGTATATATGAAAATTGTTAATAAACATTTCGAAAACCAATTCTATTCCAGCAAATATAACTGAAAATTGTAAAATAAAATATAATAAAGAAAAATTTAAAGAAAGGCGCTTTTATTTATTCTCAGGCAATGAAAATAAGGAAAATAATTTTTTCTCGAGTTAAATTAAATCGCGAGATATATTTTAAAGAAATGAAATAAAAGCGTTGGTCAAAAAAATAACATTTCACATATCGGCCGACGCTTTTTTAACACATTTCCCTAAAAAAAAAAAAAAAATGAATTTATTATTCTTATTTTTAATAAAAACCGTTTCTTAAATTTTTTTTTTATATTATTTTATTATATATAATTTTATTTGTTTGGGGTTAAACATCAGCGTCATGTAATAGATACAATGGTTTATATTATGAGAGTCCAAAAGCGAAAGAACAAAAAAAAAAAAACAAACACACAATGGAATTACTTTGGCTTAATAAAAGGAAACGATTTTTAAATTGGAAAAAATATACTCGATGATCCAGAGTAATCTTTTGGTAAAGGATTTTAGAGCGTTGAAATTATTTTTAATATTACCGCTTTTTCAACCTTTTATTTTTTTTTAAATAATTTATTAACAACTCGGCAATTAACAAAAAAGGAACATTCGTAAAACTAAATTTAATGAATATTATAAACAATATTTAATGTTATATACATATATATACATATATATATATATATGTACATCGAAGGTTCGATCAAACGTTACCTCCGATCTTACTCGAGAGTTGTATACTTTAAACCAGAAGTTAGAAATAGGCAAAAAAACTGGTATTTTTAAACTAATAAACGGAAGATTTAATTAATACACTAACGTGATTTGAAGTGAAATGAATTGCAATAAGAATTTTAGTTTGGAGATGAACTATCAAGATTAAATGGCCAGATCTTTACGATTTTTACGGCTATCCGGTACGCTGATCTTTAAATTAAATACGATGGCGATTTAATGCGAAGAAAGCAAATTTTATGAACGTCCTCGCGCATCGAGCAAAACAACGTAAACACAACCGTATCGAGTAACGAGGAGAAATATTAAACGATGTGTGTAATTTACAGCGATGACATCTCTCATTAACGCCGGTAAAAAAGCTCTTTGAGTTTTTTTTATTTTTTCCTCTTTGCCCCGCATTTAAATCATGTGGCCACTTCGAGGTTAATCTGTTCGTTCGGTTATATTTATAAAAATTTAACGTTAAATGCGCGATAATTCCGCGTTTCGATCCACAACTAGTCTTCTCTAGAATAATGTAATATACACAGAGCGAAACAGAAAACACCGTTTTTTTTGTTTTTGATACTTACATATATTTTTTTCCGATATTTAAACGAAAATAGTGTTTTACTCTCCGTTAAAAATTATTTTCAATATATAAACTGCGCAAGGAAAAAGTTAGTGATATGTATATATATAATATTGTTAAGTTCTAAGCTTAATAATAATGCATTAAATAAGGAAAAAAAATGCAACATACACAGAAATGTGACACTTCGTCGGGCGCTTATTAATGCCCCACCATTAGTAAAATTGTGACACTATTTTACTATTCTTTCTCTTCGTATCGCCGTTGTACAATATGAAAGATAAAGTTAAAGAAAATTTCTGAAAATCTACCGATTTTTCTCACTTTGAAAATAAAAATACTCGAGTCGGCGTGTTTTTTATATAGTATAATATATATGCGTCTATTATTATATTCCCGATGATACAGGATATTCACAAAACGGTAACATATGCGTTGCAGTTTGAATTATCGGAAATAATAATAACAAGTCTGAACAGTTCGAAATTTTATCTTTTATCGCACGCGTACACAAACACACTTACACACAGCGGCGTTAGTCCGAATGCGGTTATTAATACGAATTTTTGTAAATGTTCACTGGGTAACTTTGCCCAATTTTCTTATAAAAAATGACGCCACCAGATGGAAATTTCGCCACATTATGATGTAAATAAAAAAAAGTGAGAAAAAATCGTGAAATTTTCAATGTTTCTAATATGTCTCTGCTCCTGTTTTTGACTCTTATCGAATAAGCTTGTGTCTCCCTCCATAACTTAAATAAACATCGACTAGTACAATTATAAAAACTTAATACAACGGACCGATCTAATTATACATGGCGAAGAGTACGTCGTCTGTCAGCGTCTCGATACAGAAATTCCACTAATATGAATTCCGCGCGTGTTGTTATCAATTAATTTTCCATGACAAGTGAGTCCCCCGTAGTGCTTATACTGAAAGCGATACTCCAACACCGGATTTAGGATTTACATAGGGCGATTAAATTATATATATATATATACATACAAATATATATAAAAATATAAATATATATATTAATATATAAATATATATAAATATAAACTCTGCCATTTTGGCCTCGCAAGCCCTCTTGCTTTCATTTCTGTCTATTTCTCTTCTATACTTTGCGTATAAAATGATTAAAATTTACAACGTAATTCTTACTGGCATCAACACACACAAAAGTAACATAATCACAAAAATCCTATCCTAACATTTAGCTTTCATTATATAAAATTAAGACATTTTTTCGTTACATTTTTCGTATCATTACATAAAATTGTGACATTTTTTAAATAACAATAACAAAAATCCTATAAAATATAACAAACGTTACATAAAATTGGGACATTTTTTTGGAACATTTTGTGTTACATAAAATTGAGACATTGTTTCGAATGGGGGATAGCCTAAGAATTACGTTGTAATTAATATATATATATATGATATATGTATATGTGTCGGAAGTAGCATTTTAAATTTTATCTTTTTTAGTGTTTTTAATTTTCAAGCCGCTCTGTCTTATATCTGTATTGAGAAATAGCCCGTTGAAGATAGTCGAGAAAAATGGTAATTTATTTCGCAGCTTTTGCAGACTAAGAAATGGAAATATCGCTGGTAATGATAATTTACCTGTCGTTTTGCTTTTTCATTTTTACAAAAAACCAAGAAAATCTTCTCGCCATTAATGAAATTTTTTGTTTCGAATGTGTGAAGCTTTTTATCATAAAATTTAGCCGGATTATTGAAAATGTAGACGTTTCTTCAAACGTCTCGGGAATTCTGTTAGATCGAAGCAGATATCTCTGTATCGGAACGCTAGCAGCGACGACAGTCAGTGGTAATTATTAATATTATAAATTAATCGACTATAACGCGCGATGAAATATTATAACGATTAAACTCAATTCTGTACACAGACACATATTGAATATGCGCACTGCTGGCTGGAATGGTGCACGGATGACGCAGTTCCGGAGTTGAATTGAATTCAACCATATCATCGTCCGCGAATGATCCGGATTCTCAACGAATTGTTACACGCGACTAGAAAGTATCCGCACGATAGAATACGATGCATTCCGGAATTTTAGGAAATTATCGAACACTCCTTTTCTAGTATTGAGTTTTAATCTTGTGTTGCGGGTTCGCATCCGATACGTCCTAATATTATTGGTAGTAATGATTTAACGATGAAATATTCACCAGTGTGTCTCCTCTTAGGCTTTCACTCGATTTTTTCGATGCAAAACGTTTTTCTTTCATCGAATTCGCCCGGATTTTTCGAAATAAAATAGCAGTTTGCGAGGTTAAAATTCTTAATTTTCGTTTTTCCTTTTCCCCGGAGCTCGTCAGTAAGGGGTCGGTCCTTCATTTAGGAACGGCCGAAGGAAAGAGAAAAGTGTAATTAGATTTCAATGGAGACAGTATGGAGGAACCGACAGCGCAACGATTCGCTCGGCGGCAAGCTAGGAGCGTAAGAGATGATCTGCTCTGCACCTAAATCGTTCTCATTCGACTGTAACGGACCACCGGCGGGCTTATAAACCTTCAGCTCGCTCCGGAACTTCATCCGTGCTTCGAAGTTCCCTCTCAAAAGCACCTTAAACGTTAAAAAAACGAAATAGTATACAATAACCGTAGTCCTACTGGATTTCAGAACGTCCTCTGGAAAAGTTGAAGCCGTTTGTGACCAAACTTTCTGTAGAATTCGTATCGGGAGAATTCTGCTGTTGTTGCTGCTGCTGCTGCTGCTGCTGTTGTTGTTGTTGGTGTTGTAATATTCTGTGCTGTCTGTGTTGCTTCAGGAGAGCTAATCTTTGTTGCGTCATCTCTAGATGCTGCTTACGCCATTTTATTCTCCGGTTCTGAAACCATACCTTCACCTAAATTTAGTTACATAGTTGAGTTTAATTTCGGCGCATTCGTCACATTTTTTTTTTTTTTTTTTTTTTTTCGGTTATTAATTTTCTAAATCCCATTTACGATGTCCGGAATGAGGGTTTTTTCTTTTTATAATTGTTTTACATTGCAACTGAAAACATTATTAATCTTAGTTCGATAATAATTCTAGTGTTTTTTGTTTTTTTTGTTTTGTAAAATTGCGATTTGGTTGATGTAGCCAATAAGCGGTTGGAATGCAAGTTACAACATGATGGTATTCAACAATGACACCCCGCGCTACTTCACCAGTCAATCAATCCGTTGGAGAAAATCTAGGTAATGATTTAGTCTATGATTTTAGTTGCCTGAATCCGATATATCAACTGTCAGGTGATTTGGGTGGCCTACTAACTAACTTACGCAAGTAACGCTCGCTATGATTTTTAATTACTTTACTTACCTCTGGTACATTTAGATCCCGATGTAGGTTATCATTACGCATGCGCACCATGGTGCATTAGCTATTGCTCTCAGTATTTTCGACCGGCATCGCTGAATAATTTCAATATTAGGCGCTGATGCTGTTCGCCGAAAAAAGATATACCGTAGATGGTCCACACCGGTTTAATATAGCAACAATTTTCAAACACGGAAGTTTCTCCCAGGAGCCTGTTTTCTTGGCCTTGATCTTAATATGCTCCTTCCAGGTTAAATGGCAATCAAGCCACATGCCCAGGTATTTAGAGCTATATTTCCCCGCGGAATGGGACCATCGAGATCAACAGGAGGACATGTGCTGTGTCCGGTTGTGAATGGTAGCATGCACCGACTTGGATGTAAAATTTCAAAATTGAATCCTCCATTTTCTATTGAGTGACCTTTGCTATCCTCGTTTATAATATCAGCTAACGTTTTTTTTTTTTAATTTACCGTTTGGTTCAAGATTCAATCGAACAACCCCCTACATTAACGCATCAACTGAAGTTAATACGGTACACATTTTGTGACAGAAATATCGCTTACGTAAAATCGATCAAAATTAAACGGAAATTAGAACGGTTCACATTCCTTCGTTCTTTTTTAAGTGTTACTGTGCTATGAGCGATCGTTTTGGCCTCGTTCTCTTCGGTCTCGCGACGTTTACTGCGTTTTAGGTCTTATTTCAAAGTAGAATTAATTTAGTGTTAGTGGATTTTCAATTTATTTTTTCTTTAATTAATATCATATTTAGGTATTTAAACAATTACTGAATCGAAAAAAAACAAAAAACAAAGAATCGAATAATTAACAATAAATGAGAAAATAACACACTACTCACTTGAGCTTCGGTTAGTTGCAACGTGTGGGCTAAATATAATCTTTCTGGACCGACCATATATTGCTGCCTTTCGAATTCGGCTTCTAATCGTTCCAGTTGTTCCGGCGTGAAGATGGTACGAACTCTTTTTGACTTGCCACTCGTCGACTTTGTTGTCGTTGATCCGTCGTCAGATTTATCGCTACCGTCTGCGTGAGAAAATATAAAAAATGTAAACAAATTGATAACTGAATATATATTTATAATATTTCAGATCCCGCTTTAACGATAGCAACTGAATTTGAGAAATGGTGATAGTCGTGATGGATTTCTCGGATCATCGCAGTGAACTGTATTTTCTGGATTACGTTCGATAGATTAATCCTCTGGTCAGATACGAGTTGTGTGAATGAATTTTTCTGCTGCTGTTGAAGGTAGAAGTAAAATAACGGATCTATATTACGTTTGTAATATTACAGATTGCCTGCGTACGAATTACAGCATAAATCGTGGATATGAAATATATACATGTGCAATAAAAACATTTCAGTCCACCTTCGATATCATTATTAAATTAGAGCGAACGAACAAAAGAAGAATTAATTATTATTCAATGTAAACTAAAGAAAACAAAGAAATAGAGAGAAAATAAGAATGTTTTTTTTATTGATTTTTTTGCTTTTTTTTTTGTGGACTTGTCAACCAGGACCTTTATCCAGAAACAATTAGAAAGGGAACGAATCAAATCTTTATACGATATCAAATAGGAAGTAATCGGCGATGCTGTTTATCATTCCCTCAATTATAGAATATTTTTAAATTTAACTTATTATTCAAATGTGGTTTGGTTCAGTCAAAATTATGAATTCAATTGAAGAAAACTTCCGGTTAAAACTAAAAAAACCTTGACTAAAATTTCACAGGGCAACATATATTGCGATGGTCCATTCCTTTTTGTTATTTACTTAAAAGACTTCCTAAAAATTCTAGTAACGCTACAATTTATACACTTAGTTTTTTAAAGTTTCTACAATCTGGCGAATGATTAGAAATTCCTCCACTACATAATTGGCAAATGATCAGGAATTCCTCCACTACATAATTGGCAAATGATTAGGAATTCCTCCACTACATATTAGTAAATGCTTTAAAAAATAGAAATGAAAATCTAAAATCCACACCACCGCCGTAGATAACGATAATATCGAATTCAAAAAAAGGGCTTAATCCCAAATCGGAAACTTTCACCGCATATAGTTTTTTACAAAAAAAAAATCCCTTATTTCTATTAATAAACTCATTACGTATAAATCTGGCGACAAAGTGCAAGCCCTGCGCCGTGTGGATTCAGCGATTAACAATACTTCCGGACCCATCTGTACAGCAATTAATTTTTTTAAATTACTTTAAATTGGAAATCTAGTTAGAGACAATTACTCTTTAGAAAGTTCTTCTGGGAATGTGATTATCGTCAACAAAATACACGCGGACTTACGCATAGGACAGGTAAAAACACTCCCTTTGCTTCATCATATTCTGTAATATACGCGGAAAATATTTTTAATTTTATTTCCAATAGTCGTTTTATTTTTTATAGTACCGTTTTCCATACGATTTAAATGCTTTCGGTAAAAATTTACTCTTTCGAAATACGGATAGCTCGGCATTCATTCGGTTAATATTAGCGGGCCATGATGCATATTTTAATGGACCGCTTATTGATTGATTGACGATACTTTTGAAGACTAAAATCCCGAAATAGCTGAAAATATCCTACCAGAAATTCCATAAAATTATACGGCAACATGCCTTTCGTGAATACAGCTAGAGAGAACAACACGATCAGAGGAAAAAATCGAAACAAAGTGAGATCACAGCTGCAAAGACAACTTGACTTGCCTTTACCTGATAATACGCTCTGCGAAGGAGACAATTTAAATATTAATTTACATGTCGTTCATTTTTAATTTTGAACAAAGTTTCGAATATTTTTCTTCGCTTCAAAATGTAATTTTTTCCGAACTTTTTATCTTAAATTGTATCCTGCGATATATTATTACTTAGAACCCGGTATTTTTTCCCTGCACATCAATCAATAAGTTTCACAAACATTAAAAAGTATAACAATAATAAGCACGATATCTGAAAGTTAGCGTCAGTCGGTTTTTCAATTTTAAAAGTGAATTTCTGTTTACGTTAAATATCGTGAACAAATTTCTTTCACCGCGAACATTCGGTTTTCTAACACATATGGTAAATAAGCGAATTGTTAAATTTACTTTTTATTAAACATTAACTACAATCACTATTAATCTCCATTTATTAGCGATTCCACGATCTTAAAAATCACTACTAATTCGTGAATTTCATCAAAGTCTTTAGAGCCATTTCCAGAAAAAAACTAATTATTTTACATATGCCGAGAATTTCTCCTTCAGTAAGTTACATATATGTGTTAACCGAGCTTTGTCCGAATACTTCCAAAATCAATCAATGGACTTCAAATCAATGAATGGATTGCAAACTAATCAATGGGTTGCGAATCAATATATGGATTAATAAGTTCCACAAGTAGACAAACTTAAAGCATGACACGAAATCTCTATTTTTTTATGTGCATTGCATTATTCGTTTTTATTTTGAAGTATTAAAAACTAATATATATATATATATATATATATATATATATATATATATACGCCGGAACAATTTATTCGAGTCATCTGCTATTACGATGTCGAATATATTTGGTTCAAATGCGTTATATGTATATAAAATACTGTAAACATATATTTCATTAGGAACGACATTATGCCTCGATCTATTTTCAATTACCACGGTAAATAAATGTATTACTATTTTTCACCACCCTCCTAGTGAAAATAATCGAATTATTTACTTGTTTAATACGCCCTAAAAATATGAAGATCGACTTTATTGCTTCTCTTTTAAAATTGCTCGCTTTGTAGAATTTTTGTCTAAGTTCTCGATCAATCTCTGTTTAGATAAATCCCTGAAAATTGCTCATTCGTGAATTTCATTAATATCATTCGAACCGTTTAACCTGATTAGTTATTATATATCCATATACACTAAAATTTTTACTCATAATATAAGATATTTGTAAAATGTTCGCTTTATTTGTGAAAATAATTATTATTTCGTATTTTTGAGTCCCGCAGAGATGCGACGTTACTATTGTGATTAAATTCTGTAAAACTAGAATTTACGAAACAGAAAAAAATCCCGGCTGTTAATCTATTACCCCTAATTAAGAAGCTTCACTTCAGATTTTGGTCGGATGTGTACCCTTCTTCTTTTTCCAACAATCGTTCCTTCTACCTTTCAATCCAACCTACACTTCCTTCTCATCCATGGTTCTCGGAGTTTCCCTCTCTTCCACGATTTATAATTTCCTCTATTGTCCGCCTGCGCTTTAATCATACACTGCTGCCCTCTTCACGCTATCGTTTCTCTTTGCTTTCCTCTCCTCATTGTCCGTTGCATCCAGATGAAGCAGTTGTCTGTGATGCTGATCACATTTTCTTCGAGTGCTCTGCTCTTTCTGCGGAGCGCTCTCTTTTCTATCTTCACCTTATAAAGCTGGGGCTTCCCACTCCTTACTGTGCGTCTTACATCTTGTCCCTTCCTTCCCAGTCTGTTGTTCTTGTCCTTGGTTCCTTTATTTCAGCTGTCTCCAACCGAATTAGGTTCTTGTTAGTTGTCTCTTCTTCCCATTGTGTCTGGGCAATGGTCCATAGTTGATGCGCCCAAAAAAAAAAAAAAAAAAAAAAAAAAAAACAGACGTTCAAGATGGGAAAAATAGCGAATGAAAAAGCCAGAATAATAGGAGCAACATTTGCTAGGAAGGCATCACACAATTCTATCAAATCAATAATGAAAGGTTTATTTTTATTACATTTTCATAACTGTTAATTGTGATTTTTAGTACCGTGATTATAATTCCAGCGAAACTAGTCGGCATATTTATAATTTGTTTATTTCTTTTACGTATTTATTGTATTAGATATATAGGTATATATGTTTTTTTTTAATTTGTAATTTTTTGGGCGCCTTAACCTACTAACATTAACCCGGCGCGCAAGTAAAATATTCATGTATATTTCAAGTGTGCGGTAGTGTGGGATATTCTAGTGCAACGTTAAACACCACTACCTAACCAAGTATTAGATAAATAATTGATCTTTTTGTTATGACCGCTTCGTTATTGTTAAATTATTTTATTTGCCCAAACCAGCAGAAGTTGCAAAGCTAGTTTCCTGCGAGAGTTGGAAAAATTGTAAAAAAAGCAAGTAAAAATCACGAGAAAAAAAAAGGAAAATAAATCGGTGCGCAGGTGCGAAATAAGTTTAAATATCGTGTGGGAATTTGTTTGGGTACGTTGGATTAAATTACCAGCGAGAAATTGTCTGGTCGAAAAGATTAAACTTTATATTTAATCGCGAACCTACTCAAAGTCGTTTTAAATTTTTTTCGATGTTAGTTTCCGTGCATTTAATTTTTCCCAGAGCCCGATTTATTTGAACTCGATTATTGTCCGAAATGGTCTTTTTTTTCACGCACTCTTAATGATTTTATTTCATTTTCAATAGAAAATTTTTACTCAAGTCGCGTCTAGAAAGAGAGAGGTTAACGCGATCAACCGGTATCGAATTACACGTAAATCAGCCACTTCATTCATGTGCGGGTTTTTTTCTTATCTCCAGATCTTTCCAAGATTTATGTTTTTATTATTTATCTTTTCCAGTTTCTACCTGTTTAAACTTACGCATATTTACCGCACAGAAACAATAATTAAAAGTAATTTAGTAAATTATTATGTTTCATATTTCTTTGAAGCCATTCGATATTTAATACATTTTACGCAACTGTCCGAGGAATATCTTTTTTGCCCATTTCGTACGTTCTACACTATATCAGATTTAATATACACTCGCACGTAGAGGTCTTCAGTTCGGAGCATTTCCATAAGCGGTTCAGGCAATACGTTAAAAAATAATTATTATTATCGACTTCGAAAAAGAAGACCTCATAGATATGGGTTTTTTTTTTTTTTACTTTTGTGCGCCCACAACTTTTGATTATTTAGACCGATTTTAACGATTTTTTGTTCAATCGTACCACCATCCAATGGTGGTCGCAGTAAAACGCTAAATATCGGTTTCCTAGTGATCATTAATATAAACGGAACCTCTGTAGAGAAGTATTTAGTAATGACGCGACTTTATTATGAACATGTCAGTTGGAAAAAAACTAATTTTTAATGAAATACATATAAATTCGAATAACAAAAAAAATGTGAAAGTCCAATGGCTCATCACCGACGGAAATCTTAACATCAGTAATGCTCGTGTATAGATTTCGATAATGTAGGCTGACTTGGCTGATGTTTATTAGAAACTGTAACGCGGTCAGTCTCGTATGTAAATCAACTGATGATTGTTTACAGAGCACTACAATAAAGCGTTGAATAGAAGAATCGACATAAACATATTTTTTAAACAAAAATTAGCCGAAAAATTTTCAATTTCCACTAGAATATAGAGAAAATATGAACGCCGACATTTTTTAAAATTAAAGAAACGACAAATGCGAATGATTTACAAGCATTATTAACGTTATTTATAATGTGGAAAGGTCGATTCAAATAAAAATTAAGCCCCCAACAGCGCAATTGGCGAGCTCATAATTTAACATTATACTCTGTAACCAATGCTCTTTATGTAGTAGATAATTAAAGTTTAATCTATCCTCCGTATTATCACTTCGAAATATTGAATAGTACCGACTTCATGAACAAAAAAGTACACTCAAAAGTAATAATTTACACTCGATAAAAAGTAATTTGCATTGCCGAATACCTTAAAGAGAGGTTATTATAATTATTCTGAAATAACGTTCAAAATTTAATTAAGGGTCTCCTCGATACACCAAACTCTCAAATTGCGACAATTAAAAAACCACCATATTAAAATATATTTCCGATCCCTTGAATTATAGAAATCAAGTCTTCTCGTCGCTATACTCATTTGATATGCCTCTAATTATATTGTTTTTCTGAAGTTTGGTATATATATATATATATATATATAAACTCGACCCTGGTGTACTCGGAAGCGAGTAAGCCCCCTTCACCACCAGGTCTATTTCTTTTATAATTCTTATAGGAGAGTAAACTTTTTCATTGGCTACGCCGTTCGACAAAATGTTTTCGTTACATATAATTGTGACACTTTTTTAGGACAAATTTCGTGACATTTTTTGGGACAAATTTCGTGACAGAACACTTTTCCCGATGACCACTGGTGTAAAAATGGCGTAGCCATTAATATATATTATAAATTCGCAATACAGAAAATAGACAAACAGTGCACAGTCGGTCGTGTAATTTCAAATTTCAGATCCAATTTACCAAGCTAGACAGAGAATTTGAAAAATTTATACAACACCTAGAGTGTTAATTTTTTTTATTTCCAATCGGCGTATTTTCGTCGCAAGAATGCTGGGGAAAAAACTGGAAATTTTCGATAATTTCAAATTGAAAAGACCAAATCGGGAAAGAGATACGCAATATGAGTCAGTACTTTTTACTAAATCAGCACGTTTCTTTTTAGAACAAAGAACAACTAGATTTTATCGGGGGAAACATATTAAAAATAATACCCGACATGTTTCGCGAACACAGTATCATGGTTTCCGATAAAGTTTAGTTGTTCACGAATCATCAAGTACCTAACAGAAGTGTCTATTTATATTATTTCTTTTTTTCGTAATTATTAGACTGTCTTTGAAACATCTGATCATTCCGCTTGTCCGCATTTGTTACTTTCATTTCCACAATTATTCAGTTTCACTTCTTGTTTTAATGTAAAAGTATTTTATGTTTTATTTGTGTTTGCGTTGTTCGATCGTTTCAAGCCCTATATTATTTAGCAGTATCTGGTAAATAACAATTTTCTTTAATTTCCGCGTGTACTGAATTTCTTACTTTTTAACTTATTGTTCGCATAAGTAAATTCGTGCTATCCCTTCCTGTTCCCGTTACTTATACATATATAGTGTAGTTTATTGTAAATTTTCATTAAAATTCGCAGACTGGAAATCACGACTTCTATAAAGCAAGTAGCGATAATATTAAATAAGTTTATCGTTCGCTTCATTGTAGGAAATGAAACGAATTAAAAACATTATCAATGTTCACTGAAACATACGAGAGTACATCTAACGAAATAAACATTCGATTTAAAATGTTTCTCTCTCGTACGCATTACTTTGTCAGCATTTTTAGAAATTGAGATATTTTAATTTAAATTCTATTTTTTTAAATAGATGTGTACGTATAATAATAATAATAATAATAATAAAAAAAAGGTAAATAAACAAAAAACACTATACAGAGACACAGAGATACCCTATTTGTTTAAAAATCCGTGATTTAAAACAACTCAAAATCTGAAGGGTTGGGCTCAGCACGCTAGTACTATGTATACAAAACATGTCTGTATATATTAAAAGAAAATCTTTAATTTCATTCTGCATTTTTCCGATTAGATAATAATTTAAAAAGCACTCTGAATGATTTTTCGCATCCTACTGCGATGTAAAACTAGCGGTGGTTACTCGCCAATATGTCCAGAGAGACAAAAGGAAGAACCCGATGAAAGGACGAAGGAAAATTAGAGGGATTTAACAAATTGCTCGGTGAATTTCACTGTAAAAAACATAGGCATCGTGGTCGACTTTGTGATGTGCGAATGATTAGGTAATAATTTATCCGCTAGACGATCTTGCTAACAAGCAACTAATATAGGCTGGCTTTAGACAGGATGTAAATCATTTCCAAATCAATTAACGTGTAATAGTTCGAATCATCCGGCTGTAAGTAAATTGTTGATTTACAATGCGCTACGCGCGGAACGGGGCGTCTGGTCGAATGTTGTTTAAAGAGGAAAAAAACAGTGTACGCTCGCTAATGTCTTTATAGCGTTATTTTGCATATCAATCGGCGCATGACCGAAAAACAGATAGAGATTAATAATAAAAACGAATTAATTCCGGAGGGTTCGACGGCGGCAATGGCCAAGTGGCGAAAATTGTTACAATTGCGAATTATTATTTGGAGTACGTGTCGTCGCGCTGGAGATCCAGTTTCAAATCGAGATCTAGCTGGGGCGGAGAGGCAATTGCTGCAACTGCGGTTAGAGTCTTTTGTGGCCGGGCGCGGAATAATAAAATTATGCACGCTCGACCGAGCAGGTGTGCGGTTACTTTGAAATAGGGTTCACGCATATTTGTCGAGTGACTGGTCGCCGGTTGGATGCTAATTTCGACTACAGCCCATCCCGTCCTCCAATTTTAATAATTCGAAAACAACCATAATTAATTATTTCGGGAATTAATTAATAGCGAGCAGATGAGGACGGTTAAGGGTAATTAAGTGAAATGTAGCGATGATATCGGTGACGTTAATTAGCTGTAACTGTCTTGGCAGTAGCAGTCTAGCACATACTAAGCAATTCCAGATAGTGTGAATGACCAATCGTGAATAAAATAAAAACAGGACGCGACGAAGGGAAAGTGTAAAACATCGGTGGTCGTAAATAAAATCTCGTTGTCTAAGCAACAATCGGTCTCTTTTCATATTACCACCCATTTTCCTTTACGCTTACGTTTGTTTCCCGGTCCATTTTGCTTTTTTTCTTTTTCTTTTTCTTTTTCTTTTTCTTTTTGTTATGTCAATTTTAAATGTGGAAATGCCTCCCAACCTCACCGGTTAAAATTTCTTTTTAATTTTTAATTATAATCCGTTAAAACCCAAAAATTGAAAAATCAAGTCCGGTCTTGTAAATTAATTTTTTTTCGCTCTTTAATATAATAACGAGTCTGTCTCATTTGAGATAAGTCTCACGTGCGACAAGATGTGCGATAAGACTCGTGTATGTGACAAGTCGTTAATTGTATCTTGACACATTGAAAAAGGTCGTTACACAAACACTCAGATTAATACATACACACACGTAGCGGAATGAATAAGATACCACTTAAACGCATTCCGCGTTTGAAAACAGTAGTGCGTTCGCCTGAAAAACTAATATTGATCTAGGCTAATTAACACATTTACAAATACTTGGTGGTCCCGTGTAAATCCATCAAAAGATAACTCGAAAAAAAAAGCAAAACAAACAGGAACTGTTGTAATAGTTGTAGGAAAAATCATTAAAAATAGATCAATATCATATTTACAAACGTTTACGAACACCTTGTATTCATTAAGATTAAGGTATCACCACTTTGTTGATTAGGCAGTGTTGCCTCGTTCGAATAGAATATCCACTGTCGCACATTAATATAAAAATTTCACTTACGCTGGGTTAATACTTATACCCTCCCGTCAAAAAAAAAAAAAAAAAAAAAAACAAAAAAAAACACATTTTAAATAAATATACAAACCGTCATTTTATTAAATTTTACTCTTCCCGGTAAAAAAAAAAACCTGAATACAACTCTGTTCAAACGAGAATTGAAATACATCCCGGGAAAATACAGAAACGATTATAAGAAATCGGGTAAGAATGAATTTAGTCAAATGATATGATTAAAAATTGAATATTACGTGTAAATTTTCCGATATTATAGGTAATAATAATTCTAAATGTAGGCATATTACGAAATTAATGAAATTTAAAATAAAATGATAGTGCGTTCGATCTTAATAAATTCACGGTTGTGCTTGTAAATGTTAATAAACACGATATGAATTAAATTATTAAGAGTCTTATCAGTTTTTTCAGTACATAATAGTTGAAGTTTTTTAAATTTATCTTTGATTTTCGGTATTTAATTATTTATAAATTTGCTAATATTTTAGTCAATATTCGTAATTTTTTCAATTTCAAATTCGCGATCGGTTTAAGCGGCATCGCATATAATTCCGACAAACGATGATTAAAAATACTTACTACCCGAGCGCTTGTTAATTAAAATTTTTTTTTAGTATAATATGCCAAATTATAATTAATGACTCTCTACTGGTCGCAAATAAGGTGACGCTGTAAAATTTATAACCGTTCCCCTACTTAAACGGTTGCAAACAGTGTATTTTGGTGAAATTGTAATAGCAAACAGTTTGCTGCGTGCGTGGAAGCGGGAAAGAACAGAAAAAGGAGACCAAAAAGGGTAGAACATTTGACCCCCCCCCCCCGTATTTTGAAGTTTCTCCATAAACCGATGACACTTTTTTCTCGAAAAAAAAAAACAAAAAAACAAAACAAATAAACTGGTTGCGCTGAATAGGATTTACGAATGCCCGGGTTACTTTTACACCGGTGGCAGTATGAAAATTCATGTACCGTTATTTTTTCTAACGATTATACGTAACTTTCAAAATAGTCAATGGAAATTCACGGTTCTATGAGAATTGCACAGGTTTGGTGTGGTTCATCTTACAAAGTTTTATTATTTATTTTGTTGTTAAGAAAAAGTATTAATACTTAATATGGTAAATTTATTTTATGCTCGTACTATGATGGGCAACAATTACAATTAGATTTGATGATTTCTTAAAAAGCCGAGTAAATAATTAAATACCTACATAGGTTAACAATAATTGATAGCTCAATGTTGTAAACTATACCTCATTCATAATAGTCGATTCGGCGAGGATCTAAATAAGAATAATAACAGTGTAAATATTAAACGAGACAAAGTTTCGATGAAAGTTTTCAAAAAGCAGACAAACGAATGGCAAAAAGGTTTTCTATAATGTTTCCCCTTTGTTTATCCCTAACAGAAGAAATGAGGGTTGACAGCTAAGGACACTAACCCAAACCAAGCGCAATTTTTCTATCCTAGGTGCAGCAGCGAGATTCGAATTATGTCAGATTTTTATGGAATCGCCTAAGTAGAGCGGTAGTCTAGTAGTTAAGGTGGCTCGGCTAGCAGAATAGTTTCCATGGGTTACCGGCACTAAGCCGCTCTCGTGATTATCTGCAGTCGACTATTATCAGAGAAATCTGGAAAAGAAAAGACAGCCAAGATAAAGGAACTGGCCGCCACCTTACCGTCATCAGTGTCATTCAGCTAAGTACATTGCGAACCTCCACCCTTATTAATTCCAACGCCCTCTCAAGAGTATTTATTTTGCTTTACTTTTAGTAAGCTTCCTAAACCGGTGTTCATCGAAAATTCTCCAAAAAAGGGGGGCTATAATAACATTAATTTTCCAAATTTCGAGAAAACAATAAATTGAACATGGCGAAATTTGAAAATTAAGAATAAAAAGAAAGATTTATATAGGAATAAATTATGAGTGTAAAGCTCGACGTATCTGTGTGTACAGTGCTTCAACAAAGATGCTGTGTAGTTGCCAACAACGAAATCTTTAAATAGTTGTAATTATACTATTTATGTTTTATTAGCGTATACGACGGATTTAATGTATGTTTTGCTTTTCGTATGTTTAGAGGAGAGGAACAAAAAAAAACATTTTCAGCGCTCGCAAATAAAAGAATTTTGAATATTACAATTGAGCTCGTTTCTTCTGCAGTGGTGGGAAATTCTTTTTAAAAGATTTTTTTTTTTTTTCAAATCCCTATTGCAGATCTCGTTAAGAGTACATTATGAAAACAGCTCGTTCCTCCACAATTCTTGTAGAGATATTTTTTTTTGCCTACTGTACACTGAAAATATGTCGCATCGAAAGAAATACCAGTATAAACATGAAAACTGATAACACCGCCGAAACAGGGTCTGTAAAAAGACACCCGATGTCACCTGCTGCTATGGCACGACTAAAGGTCCGTTTATATCTACAGACATCGAGCGTGTCGGACACGTACCGTGTCAGACATCGGCATTTATATTCTGCTACAATTTCTTTGAGCTTTTCGTTATGCATGGCAAAAAAAAAGCAAAAAAAGTCTGCACGGTCCCGATACTCCATTCACATTGCCCGGAAAGTAGCCGCAGACACGTTCAGACACGGAACCGTTCAGACAAAATATTCTTTCCGAAATTACGGGCCGGGCACGATACGTGTCTGACCGTGTCTGAGCGGTCGCGTTACGATAGATGTAAATACGTTAATACAAACTGCATAGAAATATATTATTTTGTCTGACACGACACGTGTCTGACACGCTCGATGTCTGAAGATATAAACAGACCTTAACTCGCGATAGGAAGTATCTTGATTTATGTCGAAATATAAAAAAGAAGAATTTTTAGCTTGGGTTCACTATGGCGGTAGTATATGGAAGCGAACATTCGTTTAGTAGGTTTGCACGTAAATGCTAGAGTACAAATAGGAATGCGAACAGGTTATACTTTTATACTACATTTCTTTTTATAATTTGGCGGAAAAATATAAATTAAGGTTTGGAGAGTTAGGGCGTAATGTATAGTACATCTCTGAATTGTGTGATTTGCGATGACTGCAACCGTACCACCACCGCCAGTGAAATTTTTTTAAATGTTAGAATTTTTTTCAGCTCTATAATAAATTGTTACACTATACACGAATATATATATATATATAATATATATATATATAAAATATATTTATACATTAAAATTCATATTCTTGGTGGATTTAATTAAGAATAAAATTTTAATATTATTAATCCTTTTGTTCACGAGTTTTTTTTTAATTTTAAAAAGAATACACATATATTAATTAACACGAACATAAATATAATACTTTTGTGAAAATTTTATTCCACCCGTACCTATACTTGCTCCAAGACATATGGAAACGTTCTAACTAGGGAAGAACATATATGATTCACATACAACGTGAAGGTATTATTAATATAAAAAAAAAAAAAAAATTCTGGTAATATAGATTCACATGTAAGAAAAGTAATATAAAAAACATGATGTTTTATGCGCTGCGGATTCCGAATGTTAACTTAAATATAATTGTAATTTACATTTACATAATACTAAATTTAAAACAAAGAAATCTCGATTTTCGTGCTTTTTTGAGCTTTTCGCCAACTTCAAAAGTTTCATTATGGAAATGGAATACGGTTTCGTTCCCGACAAATAGAGCGCGATCTTTCCAGCAATTTATCACGTGCCGTCTGGAAAAAGAAAATTTTTTTTTCAAAAATTCCGAGCTTTCGGCGCCCCGAGGGCTTAAATATAAAGTTGTAAGCTCGGCTACAGTTTTCCTATAAAGTGGTCCTTCGTGCAAATGTTTAAGGTAGGTTTTGGCTTCCTCAACTTTCTTACTCGGGCTATTACTTATGTGGACATCCTTTTTCGTTTTCTGCTGTTTTTGGCTCTAAATAGAACGTAAATCATTTTTTAACCATAATTTTTTGTTTTTATGAAAGGAGCTTCTACGATTTAATATTTTGAACTTCATTTTTAAACAGTTACCTAATTATGAATTTTTTAAGGGTCGCTTTAAATTCGATATTACGTATTCTTGACGGTTTTTTGGCTCTTTCGCCGCTCAGGGTAATAGCTTGAAGTTATAGATATTGTCTCAAAGAGAATTTTAATCGTAATTTATGATGCAGTTTCGAAGTTTATAAGTGAAACCGTTCGTGAGTTATTAATTTTTTTAAATATTTTTGATCTTGATTCGGTACATTATTAATGTTTACGGGGAATCCTAAAAAAAAGATGAAAATAAGAAATTCTCAAAAGAGTGTTTGCTATTTAAGAAAACTGCCGAAGAAAAAGAAATTGAAGAGTGAAAGGAGAAAATTATCACAAAGAACGGAATAAGTCAATTAAAAAGTCAGGGCGGGTCAAAATTGTTTATGTACAACCCAATATGTATACTAAATAGTTTAAGTACACTAAGCGAGAGGCAACATTGGAGTGTGTTCAAATTTATTAATTCACTAATGAACGAACGATATATATATATATTTTTTTGATATTGTCCTTCTGTAGTACAACTACTTCGATAGAACTCGCGCGTTTGAAAAACGAAGATGAACAAAAGGTGACAAAAACCAGCGGGCCAAAAAAAACAGAACAACAAATGCACCCCCCGGAGGAGAGGTTTCATTCGATTTCGCCGAAAACGGGGAATTCTGTGCGCACACGCAATCGATAGCGATTTTTCGGACAGAAACCGGAATTAATTAATACGGTACGCATTCCGGTCTCTCGGTTGAGGGTCACTTCCGCCAGTGCTACAGCTCGTCGTTTATGCGCGTGTGTTTTGACAAGTTTTCGCGGCAATTTAAAAAATTCGTCACACGTGTCTGCTTTCGCGATATTTCGGAAATGGTCCATTATTCCGAAAATGCGTGTTTATCCGACGATATTTCGATTATAATCGTCTCCAATTCCGTGTTTTCAGCGAAAGCGACGAACCAGCTGGTCCTCCCTAATCTGCCGCGGCCCGAAATCGCGCTCCCCGGCCTGGTTGTGCGTAAACAAATAAAATTTTTCCAGCATTAAAAACGATTAATGTAGCAGGCGACCGCAGATTGGAGCAGTTAATGTAGCCAATGGATAAAGGCGAACCAGCGCTGGATGGGGTAGCGCAGCGCGGAGCTCGTTAAGCAGTCGACGGATGGGGGTGACAAAAACTCGTTCGAAATTCAAAATATGCGAACGGTTCGTTTCGGTTCGTCTGAATTCCAGAAATTAATTATCCTCCCTTTTAATATTAAGCCGAGACAAGAAAATTCGGCAGTCATCGCACGGCTTTGTGTAGTTACGCGTGTGTGTGTGTGTGCGCGCGCGCGCGCGGGTGAGCCCGCTCTCGAGTTTGGCGGGTTGTTGAGATGATTATTATTAATAACGGGATAGATGTGTCGCTTTTGGAGGACTCGTTGTTATACGCGTGTACTATGATAAACTGCGAACGGTAATGATAGAGGAGTGAATACAACGAGTGAGAGGATAGATAATTTCTAGGTGCTGAATTTGGAACTGCGAAGGATGATGTTTTTGTATTGTTGCTTCTTTTTTTGGAATTTTGTTTTCACGTTTTGATGTTTCATCTTTTAGGTCGCGGCGGGGGCTTTTGAAATAATTTTGTCATCGATTTTTGACTTTTAACAACAGCGATAAAGACGGATAACAAAATCGAACGTTTAAATAATTATCCGGAACGGTTAATGGATCTTCGTCTGGAAATTTTTAATTTTGACGTGTTTCCTTTGTTTGTTTTGAATTATTTTTAGAATTTATAAATGCTAAAAATTTCTTTCAATATCGAGGGAAATTGACAGTAGTGGCCAATTAGGCTTTTGTTCATTAGTCCTAATAGAAAAAAAAAAAAATCGTTGAATCATAGTGACCTTTTTTTACGCCTTGGACATTTATTTGTTTTTACTCTCGAATTTTTAATTTAATAAAAATTAATAATACGCTTCAAACATCACTTCCCTACTTCCAAGCAATCACTTAAGACTTTGGTCAAACATATATCCTCCGCTCCGCTCCAATGAAATTTTCATTTTCTCCTTATACAAGCAACAATCTTCACTTTTTAATTAACCGACTTCAAAAAAGGAGGAGGTATTCAATTCGACTGTATTTTTTTTTTTTTTTTTTTTTTTTTTTATGTGTGTTATCGCAGAACTTTCTTCTAGATGAACCGATTTTGATGGTTCTTCTTTTATTTGAAAGGTGGTGTTTGTCATGTGGTCCCATTTAAATTTGATCAAGGTCTGACCGATAGTTTTTGAGTTATCCTTAATAATGCGGGAGATTGAAGCTTTTTGGATGCTTTTCATTCATGATTGTTTTCACCGTCGGATTAGATTTTTGACTTAAAATACTATAAATTTTCCAAATTACCATGGAAATGTAACTTTTGGTGTTTTTACCGTGGAAATATCTGTTCTTATTAAAATGTTTTAATTTAATTGAATAAAAATGCACTAAAAAGTAAAAAATAAAATGCTTTTTTACAAAAAATATATATACCGATACTTGAAGATTTATTATAAAAATTTAAAAATGCACTAAAAAGTAAAAAATAATTACTCCCGATAAAATATATATATCAGAGTGATATAACACCTTAAGGGTGATATCGTAATTCTTATACAACATTAATTTTTTGGAGTTGGCATCAAATTCATATTAAAAGAATAATTAAAAACTGCATTAAATGTTGATTAAATTGTTCCTAACATGAATTTAATTCCAACTCCAAAAAGTTAATGTGGTATAAGAATTACGATATCACCCTTAAGGTGTCATATCACTCTGATATATATATTTTATCGGGAGTAATTATTTTTTACTTTTTAGTGCATTTTTAAATTTTTATAATAAATCTTCAAGTATCGGTATATGTATTTTTTGTAAAAAAGCATTTTATTGGTTTTTCATTCATATGTATTCTCATTTTTGCCACCGTTAGGTTTTTTTTTTTAAAGATTTTAGTTCCAAGTTTTTGTTCTGCTTGCTTTCCCTCCAATATCCATCTGAAATTTTTCGATGCTTCGTGCTTTCCAAGCACCGCATGATCTAAATTTATAAATTTATAATGTGCAGTCCTTCAGGTTGCTAAGATGACGCCCTCCTCAAAAAAAAAAAAAAATTAATTATACTAGAGAAAAAACTCTGATTTCTCTTTGCCGTATATTTACACTCTATTAAACAATAAGATATAAACCAGCACTTCTGTGACTATGATTGTGGTTATCATTCAAAGTTGTTCAAAAGAGCTTAGAGGGCGAGCATACTTATTTATTTATTTATCTATTTAATTATTTACATTTTTTTAATAATTTATTTACTAGCTGTTGCTCGCTTTTATTAAGAGTTGTTTAAATTTTTCATTTTTATTATGCATTAATTCAATACTATCTATAGTTGTTTTCCGCGTCTTCATAAATTTGTACTCTTTTTTTTTTTTTTACATACTAAGTATTCTCGTTACTGTGCCACCGCTACAGTAATTTACCTTTTACTTCATCATTTCATTTTCCTCGCAACATTCACTATTTTACGAACTGTGTACCCTACCCATCATCCGCTTCACCTTAGGATTAAAATTTAAATAATTTTTTTGTATGCGTATATATTTTTTGTCTTAAAAAATTTATAAAAACAAGAGTTCATCACCCGGGAGTTCATTCCACTGCATTCGGTCATTTCATTTTGCTGTTTCAGTCCTCCATATCGATCTTTTCGTTTTTCTATATCAATCAGTGTACAAATTAAAATAATTTATAATTCAAAAAAAAAGTACTTCAAACTAAGTTTAGCTTGTAATTTAAAAAATAATTTAAAGATTTTTCAAGTTGTTTGTAATTTAAAATTAATTGCAACGTCAAAACGTCGAAACTAATAGGTTTGATCAGATTTCAGTATGACCAGACACTTACATATATAGGTACAGAGAAAAAGAGTTATTTCGTAGTATTTCGTGAAAAAGATGAATTTGATTCGATCTTGATGTTTCAAATTTCAATTGAGTTTTAAAAATTTCAAACAGTCTACCATTTAAAATTAATTTAAAGTTTAAAATGAAATGACTGAAATAATTAATAATAATGAAATTTTAAAACATCTGCAGTTTTAATTAGCTACAAAGTAATCTTGAGCCTTATTAACTTGCTGCAATAACTAGATCAACAATTATTCAAGATCAGTGCACGAACAGGAGATTAACCGGTATAACGGATTTTCGTTGTTCAGCAATTGTCCTTTTTTTAGTTGTTTTTTTTTTTCTTTTCTTTTAATTTTCAAATTGGCTAATAACATTGTTTGGCGCTACGCGTTACGCGTTATGCGTTACACGTTACACGCTACGTGAAGTTCTATTCTATGTCTGTAATTCAAGAAAAGGAAGAAGTACTCCAATTTTATTTCCGTCATCGTGTGCGCTTTAATACTTTCGATAAGAATCGAGCTTTTTTTGCGTTTTTTTTTGTTTTCCATTTTTCATTATTTAAACTTTGTACGAGTTTTTTTGTAAAAATTTCCTTTTTTGTATACCGTGTGTATGGGGCTTCTTGACGTGCAACAATAACTTATTAACAAAAATATTTGTACCTGGTTTACTAATGAGCGCGAAGTATCCTCAGTTTACCGTTATTTTTTTAAAAATTTTGTCTTCTTATTTGCCCTCATTTTTTTAAAAATTTTAATTCGTCCATTCAGTTGGTACGTTGAACGAATTGAAATTATGACAAAAATGTACTACCGAGGAGGCTAATCCTAAATATTTAAAAATACTCGATTACAACAGTCTTAAATAACATAACTGAAAAAGTTGGGGTTAACTGTCTGCCATCACTTTTCTTAAATGGAGCTAGTGATTTAATTAATCGTGAAATTCGAAAAAGCTTACTTAATGAACCGCGTATGGCTTATCGAACATTAGTCATCGGTACAATAATTACCGATTGCCATGCAAATCGCAAAATAAGCGTTTTTCGTCCCAAAATAAGAACTTTTACTAACTTTGTGATGAATCAAAAATACTTTTTCTTTACAACACAAGAGCCACTACTAAAAAACCACTACTTTTTGCCGCCTTTTTATCATGACGCGATGAATCATGGACTAAAAACTTATCCGGCTAATTAACCGCAAAACTACATCGAAATCTGTCTGACAGTTGACCAAATTAGCAAACGCGAACAAACAAACATTTTCTCATTTTCATTTTTACGTACATGTAATATTACTCGTATACTCAAATACTTGACTTCATTCTCTTTCGTTATATAAAGTGGGAGTTTATATTTAGACTTATTTCCTCGGTTCAGTTTTCCTCTCTTACGTCCACATTACTAATGTAAGAATTAAAACAAACCGTAAGTACAGCCTATAAAATAACGAACCGGAACAACTGTCGAGGATTTAAGATGTGAACGTAGATAATACTTAAAATTCTGTTGCAGCATTTTTCAATTACTTCGCCGTAATTTCGATTTTTAAAATATTTTAGCAACATATTTTTTTATGGAATATTAACTAAAACACATGTCCCTTTTAAAAAAATCAAAAACTTGATAAATTCTGTTCTTAAAAATTATTTATAATAAGTAGGAACAGTTTTTACGTAATTAATACGTACGATTATGAGCTCTTTCCTTTACCAGCGGTTTTGAATAGTCGTTTTTTTCTGAAATACTTACAAATTCCACTGAACATCATTTTTGAAGGTGCCACAGATTTTATCGCTATACAGTTGTCCATTATTTCTTCATCATTCCTTCTTTCTCATATTATTTACTTATTCTATAAATTTTCGATTTACTTATCTATCTCCTTCCTTACATCGCTACAACGGTCTTTTATTCTTTCACCATTCCGTCTTTCTCATATCATTCACTTATTCTATAAACTTTTGATTTACGTATCTGCCTGCCTTCTTACGCTTCACATGTAAATATTTTTTTCTTTTTCTTTTTCTCTTTTTACCAGTTTTTAAATTAAAAAATGAATGTAAAGATTCCTTCTCCCCCCCCTATGATAAGTATAACACGATTCGACCATAAATGGTCTTCAAGTTCTGCTGAATGCTACCAGCCCTATGCTGCGATCAAACAAAAGTCGAGGGTTTCGCTCAGCTAAAAATTTTCTTGTTCCGTGTAAAAAGTAAGTTTCTCTGATGTTCGTAATACGAGTTCTCTCTTTCTTTTTCTTATTATTTCTCACTGGTCGCATACGCGTTTCATATACTGCACCCTCTCGCTGTGGTGTAGTTATTCAACGATAGAATAAAAAAATAATAATAATAGTATACTGGTATGTAAAAATTTCCTAACCCAGAAAGTCCGGTAAACGAGGGTGAGTACACCAATTTTCCTTTAACCGTTCCTCTAAATGTCAGTAGTACAAATAACGTAAACAATAAATTAAAAATAAAAAATAATAACGAATTTAATACGACTAAAAAGAAAAAATGTATAATAAAAGTTGGCACAATAAACGTCAGAACACTTAAAAGAGAAGAAAACTTGACAGAACTTGAAGAAGCTTCCAAAAAACAGGCATTGAAATTTTAGGTCTGTCAGAAATTCGAAGGTCAGGCGAAAAAATTATAATTATGCAAAAAGGAAATTTATTTTGTTACATAGGGAATAACATGGGGCAAAAAGGGGTAGGCTTTTTAATAAAACCAAACTATGTAAATAAAGTAGAAGAATTCAGAGGAATTAACGATAGGATAGCCGTTCTAAAAATCAATATAAAAAACACTCAATTTAACTTTATTCAAGTATATGCTCCAACCTCCTCAGCAGAAGAAGGAGAAATAGAAGAATTCTATGGAATGTTAGAGAAAACAATTAACGAATTTAGAAAAAAAGATAATAATTTAATACTAATTGAAGATTGGAATAGTCAAATTGGGCAAAGGAATAGGGGAGAAAAAAGTATAATGGGTAATTTCGGTTATGGTAAACGAAACGAAAGAGGGTTGAGATTGATAAGGTTCTGCCAGCAATTTAATTTCAAAATAATTAATAGTTTTTTTAAAAAAAGGAAAGGAAAACGCTGGACACGGATATCACCAAACCAAGAATATAAACTATTAATCGACTATATACTGGCCCCGGAGAATAAAAACAATAAAATAACTGATTGCGAAGTTTACGGCATGGACTCATTTAATTTTAATACTGACCATAGATTACTCACTATTACAATAAGGTTCAACAAACGAATAAATAATAAGATATATAATAAGGAAAAATATAATAAAATTAATCCTGTGCTATACAAAAACAAACTAGATGAACTACTTGGGAAAATAAACTATTCAGACGACTATGACATTAATAGATTATACAGTAACATATCAAAAACAATAAAAACCGCTATATCACAATCAACCCCGATGACTCCAATAAAAATAAACAAGGGATAACAACACATCAGGAATTAACTAATCTATATAAGAAAAGAGCTGCAATTATTAAAATAAGACATAAAACGCCCAAGGATAAAATCGAATTAAAGTTAATTTCCAAACTGATAAGGAACGAGATAAGAAAAAAGAACGAACTTAGGAAAAATGAAATAATAAAAGAAACATTAGAGGGAGGTAAAAATATCAAGAAACTGAACAAGCAACTAAGTGTAGGTACCCCGTGGAATTTATACTTCGTAAATTCTATAGGTCATAAAATATATGATAGAAAAGAGATAAATAAATTAATAACTAACTATTATAGGGAATTATATAAAGGCGAAAATAATTACGAGGACATAATGGTAAACTTCGAACCAGAACCTGAGTTCTTAGTTAACGAAATAAAAATAATAGTAGGAAAATTAAAGTCTAACAGAAGCCCAGGCCATGATGGTATAGTTAACGAACATATTAAAGCAGGAGGGGACTATCTAATTAAATTTCTTACAACACTTTTCAACAGTATCTTAAGAACAAGTAATATACCCGAAGAATGGAGATATTCAGATATAATGATACTATTTAAGAAAGGCGATCGTCATAAAATCGAAAATTACCGCCCTGTATTACTTTAAGCTTAAGTATTTCGAAGTTGTTCTCAAAACTACTAGAAATAAGATTAAAACATTTTTTAGAAGCCCAGCAACCAACGGAACAAGCCGGCTTCCGGAAGACATTTTCGACAACTGACCACCTTCATACAATAAACCAAATAATAGAAAAAATTAATGAATACCAGATAAATTTATATTTAGCCTTAATTGATTACCAAAAAGCGTTCGACTCCTTAAAACATGAATATATACTTAAAGCAATGCACAAACAAGGGGTCCCAGGAAATTTCATTAGGTTAATTCAGGAAATGTACAAAGGACTCAAAACGCGAATAATACCGGACATTAAAGGGGAATACTTTTCAATTAATAAAGGGGTTAGGCAAGGAGACCCACTCTCTCCAATCTTATTTAATTGTACATTAGAAGAAGTTTTTAGAGAAATGAACTGGGAAAATAAGGGAATAAATATAAATGGTAAGAAATTATCAAATTTAAGATTTGCAAATGACATTGTTCTTCTTTCCTCTTCCTTAGAAGAACAGAAGGAAATGCTATTGGAGCTAGACATGAAAGGATCAAAAGTCGGACTATCTATTAACACCCTAAAAACTAAAATATTAACTAAGACTACAACCCAGAGAGGAATACAGATAAATAATAATTTAATAGAAATAGTGAGCGAAGCGACATACTTAGGTCAACAATTATCATTTGAGAATAAGATGGAAAAAGAAATAAACACGAGAATTACTAAGACATGGAATAAGTATTGGTCGCTAAAAAGAATAGTAAAAGGACCTTTCAGTAATCATCATAAAAGTCAAATTTTTAACATGTGCATACTACCTGTTTTAACTTATGGGTGCCAAACTTGGACATTGAACACAAAAATTATAAATAAACTAAGGGTAACGCAAAACACACTAGAAAGATCAATGCTTAATATAAAAATAAGAGATCGAATAAGAATAAAAGAAATAAAACGGCGTTTAGGTAATAATATTGACGTGGTGAACTATGTTAGAAGGAGAAAATGGGAATGGGCTGGCCATGTAATAAGATTAAGAGACGACCGTTGGACATATAAATCCACTTTTTGGTATCTTTCACATTACAGACGAAAACGAGGTCATCAAAAAGGTAGATGGAAAGACGAAATAAATCAATTTTTAAATAATAATAACTTTGAAAAAATAGCAGTTAATAGATCGGAATGGGAACGGTTAAGGGATACCTTTGCTCTTCATGGGCCGAGGAAATTTTACTTATAAATAACTAATTTTATGTAATATCTTAATCATGCATAATTTTCTCAATAAAGGTATTTTGATTTGATGTAAAAATTAACGTTAATATAGTAATACATACATATAAATATATATAATATTGTCCCGGTAAAAATTTTATTCAATACCTCTTCTTATTTTATCGAGCGTATTTTGCCTTTCCTTTTTTCCGGGAACTATATGCTAAATTACACCTAAAATTCATAAATTAAACAGTAAAAAACTTCCCTCGGAATCAGTTTATCTACCGATGAGAATCGAAACAAAATCGGTTCGATACTATTAAACACAGGCAGACAGACGCGAAAAGCAACTTCATTTTACGTACTAGCTATTTGGCGCAGTTTTACCGGCATGTTTAAAATTCGTCTCTATCTAATAATTGTAAGTAAACTCTGTATTTTCACTTAAAATTTACATATTTTCTCTATTGAGTTTTCGTTTTCTTTTTGGCCGTATTACTAATGTAATAATTAAAATAAACTTTAAATGCAAGTTAAACAACAAATCACAATGGCTAAGATAGATTTAAGATTTGCATTTGAATAATATATCCGGTCATCATCATTATCGTGTCAACCATTCGGTTCGTTGGCCACCTATTGGTACACTTTAGCTGTACAGACATAGTCATAATGCACTAGGCAATTATCACACGCGAGACTTTCATTCGGAACTGATTGTAGGTGTTTGATTCATCGTGGCTAAAAGTGCAGTCCTATTTATGTCTGCTGTGTACTGACCTAGCGCGCATATGATGTTGAACGTGGTGGTTTCGCGATTGCCTTCTATACGAATCTATTAGCGAGTATTTTTAATTTAATTTTTTGTAATAACTTATGTGATCGAACCCGAGACTTCCGTAACGGAAGCCAAGCGCTCTAGTAATTAGGCTATCGCGACGACCTGACAGCAGCAGTTTTTAAAACTTCTGTCGTAAGATTCTTTAATAATTTCTAGGTAATTTAAATTTTCACTTGTACGCTAATGATATCTATTTTCTTATGGAACATTACGTAGTTACTGAACTGCGGATTTAAATGTTTTAAAATTAAAAGTAACAAATATTATCATAAAGAGCTATATTTATAATTAACGTTTTCATGGTAAATAATACGGTTAGCTTACGAATATTTGAATGTAAGTAATATTTCCGGTGTCAATTATTAAAGTCCTGTTGCAGGATTCTATATTAATTAATCTGTGATTTTATTTTCTAATGTATTCGGGTGAATTATATATTTTTTTATAGTACGAGTACATCACTAAAGTAGACGACTGTGTAATTACTAAATTGAATATACAAGTATTTTAAAAGAATCGTTAAAACGTACTACTATAACGAGTCATTTTTAATGAGACGTTTTCGCGTAATCGATACCTGCGATTGTAATTCAGTACTATGTCTTCGTTATAAAGCTACTTCCGGCGACTTCATATTTTTTACTGAAATACTTATTCGAGCTAATTAAGCTTCATTTCTGAAAATCTCGCATCGCTTTCATCACTACAATCTTTCTTACCCCTCCTTGGTCACTTAATTTTCCTTATATAGAAATATATAAAATCAACAGTAGACACGTAAAGTTTTTCGCGCGCCGTTTAAATATGTACCCTAAAATTGATAAAATTTTTTTTTTTTTGTCTAGAATTTTTGTGTACATTATATATACATCTATATATATAAAAATCCCGTGTCTTTATGTTTGTGCAGGATAAACTCGGAATTTACTTAACCGATTTTTATAAAATTTTGAAAGTACATGCAATTTGGTCCAACTCTTAACAGATAGCATACTTTTTGCTTTAATTATTTACATAAATATTTTTGTTATATTAAATAATTTAATCAATCAATTTAAAAAAAAAAACAAATTTAATTGTTGGCTATTACTTTTTGCTTTAATTATTTACATAAATATTTGTTATATTAAATAAAACAAATTTGACAATTTTATTATTTTTTGAGCACCAACTCTACTTTTCGTGGCGACTTTTGTGTATCGTGCGATGTTAATCGAAATGCAACCATGTTTATCGCTGGCGCATGGCGTTGAATGATAAAATAAATTTTTTCACTGTTGTTTACAAAAAAGTTCGTGTTATTACGAAGTTGTTGTTTATGAAAAAAGAAAAATATTGTGCGATATTGTGCGGCATTTAATTTATTTATATTTCAGTGTATTTAATAAACGTCCTGCCTTGATTAAAAAAAAAAGAAAAAAAATTATTTTAATATTCCCACAACAGTAGTGTGGCAGTGATACAACTCTTTGACATTGTTGGGCATCTAAGTTGCTTTATATTTCAGTATAAGATAATGCCGCGGAGACAATCGAACCTCAACAATGCGCGTAGCAGAAATGCACGGCGTATGCTTGTTATGAGAACTACTGAATCGGAAGAAGAAATTGGCAAGAATAAATGCATGTTGCCTGCTTACGTGCGGGACCACCATCAAGTCTATTCGTGTTAGAAAAAGACAGGTTGACCAAGAACATTATGCACAAATTAGTGCTTAGATAATTTTTCAATTTTATAAAATAATATAACTAATAGTTCGAAACCAATGTTATTTGCCTCATTTGTAACATTTAATTTTTATGTAACTAATTTATTTAGTATACTGTGTAAATAAGTCATTGATTACAGATTAAAGTTAAAGATTAGATAAATAAAATGTAAATTCAATAAGTGTATATTAGTTGGATAATTTCATTCTCTACATATGATTCAAAATCGGCTAAATAATTTCAGGTTTATTAGTAAAAATTAATTTGGTTGCATCAAAATAATAAGTAAAAAATTAATTTAATCTATTATAACTACTAAGCCACAGCAACGCGTGGCTGAGTCAGCTAGTATATATATATATATATATAAACTCGGACATTTTGGCCTCGTAAGAGGCTGTGCTCCTTGTGCCGCTCCTACTTACATTTCTGTCTCTTCCTCTTTTATACTTTGTACAGAATTATTAAAATTTATAATGTAATTCTAGTACCATTTCGTTTATAAAAAATAAGTTTAGATATTGCGCTTTAGAATTTATTCAAAATTATGTATAGCTCTATTAAATCGGTCCATATGAATACAAGGTATGCGCCAACAAAAACAAAAAAAAAGCGGGATGAATTGAACCTTTTTTTTTTTCATAAGTCGGTAACAAAGCTACATTTCCATGGTAATTTTGCAAATTGATAACGTTCCATAATTTACATTTCCTCCCATCGTTCTTTTTCTAAATATTTAATTATTTCCGACTCCACGTGTGCTCTTAAAGCTATTTCCTCACTTTCCCCCCTCTCACTCCGCTGACCTCTTTATCCTCCATATTCGCTCTCTCATTCACACTCTTTTCTCACTTCGTGCTATCCGCATTGATATGCTCTTTAAAAAGTTCATAGAATGACGACCGTGAGACTTAACTATTCCGAAGGGGGAGAAATTACATAACAAGGACCAGTAGAATAAGGATAGGCCATCATCGCACACTAGCTAATTTTTTGCGACTGGGTATCATGAATAGCGGATCATCTGGTAATACTCGTAAATACGTAGTACGGCACTGCGATAAAATGAAAATAAAAGGGTTATCAAGCACACACTTTGAACGTGTTCCAAATTATCGTATACAAGGTTCTGATGTAATTTACTGAAGTCAACAAAAAAGACATTACAATGCAATTAGAGTGAAAATTACCAGAATATTTGGATGAAATTAATGTAAAAGTAATAAGAACTAGTAAAAAAATAAATATATACGTGTATATATTAATTACAACGTAATTCTTAGGCTACCCCCCATTCGAAAAAATGTCCCAATTTTATGTAACGCTAAATGTCCCAATTTTATGTAACGCTAAATGTCCCAATTTTATGTAACGCTAAATGTCCCAAAAAATGTCCCAATTTTATGTAACGTTTGTTATATTTTGTAGGATTTTTGTTACTGTTATTAAGAAAATGTCACAATTTTATGTAATGAAATATGTAACGAAAAATGTAACGAAAAAATGTCTTAATTTTATATAACGGAAGGTAAATGTTAGAATAGGATTTTTGTGTTAATGTTATTTTTGTGTGTATTGATGCCAGTAAGAATTACGTTGTAAATTTTGATCATTTTATACAAAGTATAGAAGAGAAAGAGACAGAAATGAAAGCAAGAGGGGTCAAAATGGCCGAGTTATATATATATATATATATCCTTACTAATATTATAAATGCGAAAGTAACTCTGTCTGTCTGTCTGTTACCTTTTCACGCTTAAACCGCTGAACCGATTTAGATGAAATTTTGTATGGAGATAGTTTGAGGTCAAGGAAAGAACATAGGATAGTTTTTATTCTGGAAATATTATATTAATTTTATTATTTCTTACGTATTCGTTCGTTAGTGTATGTTATTTTATTCAGCCAGATGTTTTTGTTTGGAAATTCTAAGAAACATCAGAACACCAGAAATCGGTTTCGTTATGTAAACAAAATTACTGGCTAGCTTTTATTAACGTGTTGTTCATCTTCGATAGTCGCCATTCGTTCGTCCGTTCCTAGCTTTTACCCGTGACATTGTCCGCAGAAAATTATTATTTCAAGCAAGCTGTTTCGACGTGAAAACAAATATAAATGAAAGAGGTTTTATTATTAAATCATAACGATAGTTATATAGGTACTTAGTGAGTAGGCCGGAGATTTCCTTAAAACATTTACATAAACGTATTATATTTTGATTTAAAAAAAAATATTCTTATTATTTTTACTGTCAATATGCCTCGCAGGCGTCAATCTGATCTAGCGCATAACTCTAACAGAGCTCGAGCTGCGAAAGTAGCTAGAACTGAGGAATCTCAAGAACAGACACAGAACAGACAGATTTTAGATGCCGAGCGTCACTCCTCTCAAAAGGTTTCAGAGACCTTAGAACAGACTCAGGCACGGCAAGCTTTAGACGCTGAGTGTCACGCCTCTCAAAGGGCTGCCGAGATTATAAATGCGAAAGTAACTGTGTGTGTCTGTCTGTCTGTCTATCTGTTACCTTTTCACGCTTAAACCGCTTAACTGATTTTTTTACGACAAAGCTTTTCATTGTAATATAAAGGCCATCCATTTGAGATATATATATATTTAATAGTAAATGAATATACACTGGCAGGACAACGTCTGAAAAACGTTGTTTACAAAAATGTGTTGAATTAAAATTTTACTACTGTAATTGTAAATAAACAAAAATAATTACATAAAAGTAAATAATAAAAAAAATATATAGAAGTAAATACCTAATAAAAAAAAACAATAATAATAAAAAAAAACAAACCTATAGTTATAATTTAATAATAAAATCTCTTTCATTTATATTTGTTTTCCCGTCGAAACAGCTTACTTGAAATAATAATTCTCCGCGGACAACGTCACGGGTTAAAAGCTAGTATATATATATTAAATACTCGGCTCTTCGTGCCTTGCGAGGGGCTTTGACCCCGCCTTTGGACACCCCCGGATCCCCAGCTCTATCACTTCTGTACTTCGAAAATTAACAACGTAATTCTTTGCGAATATTCGATAAAAAAAAAATAAACCTTTATTTAATGTCACATTTTGGAACAATTTTTGTGTCAGAAAAACTAATAGTGTTCGGGCTAAGAATGACGTTGTCATTAAAATATATACATATATATATACATATATATATATATATATTATATATACATTAATGACTCTCTAGGCGTGTCATTTTCATACCGCGGTTAAAATGAAAAAGTTTTTCATATCGATTAATAACATTTTTACGCAACGAAAGTGTTTAAATTATTACGCAAACCGTAAAATAACACAATCAGTAAAAACTGATTCTTCTGTAGGGGTTATAAAAGACCGTTCATTTGAGAATATTCGTGAGATGTCTTTCAAGTCCGAAAGACCGAGTCATATATAAGTATATACGCTGTCATCGTCTCTGTCACGTTCACTCGTTTACAATTGTATAACCAGTTTCATATCACACGAAACTTTCACCGTTTGTTCTTATCACTCACTGATAAAATCAGTTTAACCGTACTAAATAAGCAGCTTCTCCGCTCGATTGAAACCGATCTTTTGTGGATTCCTAGTCATTTAGGCATTAAGTAGAATGAATTAGTGGATATTCATTAGCCCGTTCTTTCATTTCCAGTGGCAGATTTTGTAAGCACCTTTTCTGAACCATAATATTATGTTCTTCTTTCTTCAGCTGCTCATTCCAAACTATGGCTCAACTCTTATTCTTCTTCATTTTCTAATCCTGCCTCCTGTTATCTTTCTATTCAGTGGTCCCTTCAATTTCATCCATGGTTTGCTTGATACTTGCCCTCTCTTAAACGCTCTACAATCTCTGCTATTTATCGCTTTCGCTTTAAAATTTCTTTCCCGCCTCACTTTCACGGTTTTCATCTACTTCTACGCTATTTTGTCCTTATCATCCTCCTTCTAATTGCTTTCCTTGTGATCCCGGTATCATGTTTTATTCGAATGTCCGGCCTTTCCTAATGGACAATCGTCCTTCTACTCTTTTCTATTAAAACTCGGCGCCCCTACTAACTTTATCAGTGCTTCCTACATTCTCTCATTTCCTTCTGCTTCTGTTATTCCTGTCCTTGAATTATTTTTATCTTCTATCCTAAAACGTTTAAGAATAAAATGTTATTTTCCCTTTCTTCCCATTTTTGGGCTAATGTCTTCGTTGACAAACCTATTGAAAAAAAAAAACAAAAAAAAACATATAAAACTTATCCGGGAGCGCAAAATTGCCCAGTTCTAATATACAGAACCGTAAGTAACAAAAATACCGAGGCTCTCAAATAGCGAGAGATTAGTAAAAAGAGATGAAGGATCAAACATTGAATTCACCAGAAGTTGAAACGCTATCAAAAATAATTTCGAAGGGGTAATTGTAATTACAGCTAAGTGAAATCCCTGTAAAATTAAATAATTTACAAAATGTAATAAAAAGAAAAAAATCTTACATATAAATTTGCGTAGGCGATGAATTTCGAAAAAATATATATGCTTTTATATAGTTTTTCCATTTTCTCGTACGAAAACGGTCCCCTAGGTTCAGTAGCGGTTAATTACTTTCGTCGGGTTATTTATCAATTGGATTACCTACTGAAAATACATTCTGCTTTATCATTCCGCATAATTTTTTTTTTTTTTTTTTCAACTAATTTCGACGAAGCATTCCTCTTTTTGATCTAATCGCTCCATTAAGACCTGTTTTCTCATTAAGTATGCTAATTAATTCTTCCAAGATAAACGCGTAGGTGCTGCATAACCGGTAAGTTAATATATTCGTTTACTATTACTACAGTAAAACCTGAGGCGGCGAATTGATTATGATGTGAGTTGACGCCAAGTGTACCTTTTTTCATTTTTTTAATAATATTGTAAATAAACGATACGTAAATACCTAGTTTTACGTCCGAAAGAAGTGGATAGCACATTAGTCGAAAAAATCGACCATAATTATTATTACAAATTTGACGAAAATAAATATGAATTTTTTTTCTTCTATTCTTATACGAATTGGTTCATTGTATATTTGAGAACACACACTTTTTATGTACTTACCAGTTACAAAAGAGAGAATTCGTGCGAAATACAAAATAAATAAAGAGATACCGGAATGTACGGCAACGGAAGGTTGTGTGAAGTTAGAGGGAAAGTTAGAAATAAAATATGACCCTTAAGAAAACTAATAGATCGGTTGTCGCTTGTTAGGGTAAAGGCTCGGTGGGCTGAAAATTTACATGTGTAGTAGGTTAACAAGTTACCAAGATATGGGCTTAAGTAAGAGAGAAACATTACAATAACTAATTAGTAAAAAGACAAAAATTGCGCAGCGCTCAGACTGGATGACAACGCGTTTTACTTAATAGAAATAAAAACCGAAAAAAGATAAGAAAAAAAAATTATATCGACTTTCAAATCTACTCTAATAACACAAAAATACGTTAAAAATTAAAAAATAGTAGTTAAACATTACACTCCATTATGTCCTAGTTTAATTTTTTCCTTTACTTCAATCGTTCGGTTATACTGCCCGCTTCAGTTCATCTTACTTTTAATCATAACATACTCTCGTCTTTTTCAATACTCCCTGTTGCTCCTTCCGTTCATTTTGTCCTGTTTATACCACACAGAGATTGATGCTAAGCCACAGAAGCACTTTTTTTACTATTTCATTAACTTTCCGCTAGTGGTAGTTCATTCCTGACAGGATCTAAACATAAAAGTCACGCTCCTAGCCTAGCCGCTATAATCAGCGCGGAGATTTAAAAAACAGAAAAACCATAGTGTTTTCCATTACGTTTTTTACAGAGCAATAGAAAATCCTGTAATAAAAAATAGTAGTTATTAGAAAATATTATATTTCCGAGTGTGATATACTTCAAGAAGATACTCTATGGTAATTCTTAACGTTTATTAATTGGGAAGTCTCGGGAAACCAAATTCCCAAATTGAAACACTAAATTAAAAACGATATTAAATGAGTGTAACAACCGAATCACCCCTTTTTTTGTAAGCCCACTGGAAATAATAGTAAGGAATTTTTAACGCGGCTTTTAATTATTATTGCAATTTAAATTTAGTGTCGACTCCAAAAGGCTTTTTTTTCTTTTTTTTTTTTAATGTTATTTTATTATAACACATATACACTACTTGAAATAAATTATTTTCTTATTCTACAAAGAGCGGTGGTTAAAGAGAGTACAACGTTCAAATTCCCGCCAGCGATCAGCTTATAAATTGCGCTTCAGGGAATTCCAAATTCGTTATCTTTATTCGAATGCACATTTTCATATGGTAAGTAATAATAATAGTTTGAAAACTTTTTGGCTAATTTTTTTTTTATCGGGTTATATTGAGTAAAGCACATCACTAATGAGACTCACTTTTCTTTTATCGCTTCTTTCGATGGCTGTTCTTAGTAAATAATCATCGATTACTAGTATAAGACACCACTGTTCGATAGCTAATCAAAGGATATTACTGAAGTTCGTATGATGAAAAATTATACGCAGCAATGCAAAGATTTCTATCCATAGTGAGTTTGTAAATGGCGTTGCGATGATTTTAAATTTTCCTTATTCGAATCTATATTTAACCGCGGTTAGGACTGATAATATTTCGATTTTCTGCCTTATTAAAAATTAGTTTCCAACTCGCATTTCCTTGTAGTAAATTCGATATCATATTTTAAGTGTCATTGGCGTTTGTTATATAAAAATTTCTCTAAAGAGATCTCTTTTTTTAACGTTTATTTCAATGAAGTATCTCTGTTCACCGATACTCATCGATATACTCACATCATGTCATACCGTTAACTGATACGCATAAACAAAAAATTATCAAAATCGAGTTGTACGCGAACATAAACATAAAAAAAAAAGCTTAACAAACATATAAAATCCGCTCCTTTTTGAAGTCGGTAAAAATGAAAGCACTAAAAAATAATAAAGTTCTATATGAAGTCATAGGTATTAACCAGGTACCAAAGAAATAGATCCGGATTGGACAATCTCTCCATCACGACGTGTATTTACACGTCGTGATGGAGAGATTCGTATTTGGTAATTCGAGTAATAAAACCAAGGGGAATTGTGCCAAATAAATACTGGGCGAAGAGAATGTTGAAGGTGATGAGTGTAGGAGATGTAAAAAAGGAGAAAAAGGTAATGTATGACAAGATGCTTGATTGTATCGCCCCAAACGCAATAATGTAGGTGTATAGCCATCTGTCAAAAAATATAAACTCACACAAAATTGCAAGAAATTAAGCTGTTATAATTATATATACCAAGCTCTGCGTTAGAAAATGATGAAATAAAACTATATTCAAAAAGTAATAGGCTTTATGTAATACATAAAAATACCGAAATACATCGAACCAAATGAAAATCCATGACACAAAAATAGAAAATAGGTCTATACACGCCAATAACGCTGAGAACGAAACAAATTTTGAAGCAAAATCGTCTTGTGAAATAGTTCTAGTAAGCGACAGCGTGAGTTGTTACAAAGAGTTTCGCGAATAACATTTAAAGTCAGCATATGTATTCGATTACAGAAAATCGTAGTAATGAACACAACATCAATAAGAAAATTTTGTAGACATCGAGGCACAGCCTTAGACCTGGTTTACCTACGTTCTTCAAGTTGGATTTTTTCCCAATCAGCAACACTGTTATAACAATAACAATAACAATAACAATAATAATAATAATAATAATAATAATAATAAAGTAAATTACTCTATATTAAACTACAAAACAAGGACCTCGCCAGCCGATGAGCCCGGGGGGTGGGCAAGATGATAGAAAGAGGATATGAGTTAAGGGGAAAAATAAAATGTATAATTTGTAAAGGCTTTTAATATTTTATTAAACAAGAATAAAATCTTAATTAAAACACATCATTTTCGTGGGTTGCTAGCAACTTGTTCTACTACTTTATTATAAAAATCTTTCAAATTGTCCATGATTAGGCGCCTATGAATATACTAAAGTTTCGAGACCCCAGAGAGGGGGAAACGGCTCTCCACTATTGTCCCTTAACGACGCCCATGCCACAAAAGTCGGTAATCCACCCCATCATCTAAGCAGTGATATGATTTATCGAATGGACAAGTTTCGTATGGGCTTAGTCAGCCTGTTCGAACACGGATCTTCAAAATTCTGGTAAATAATAATAACAATAATAATAATAATACTAATAATAATACTAATAATAATGATAATAATACTAGTAATAACAACTTACTTAAACATCGCTTACTATTGGAATAGGTTGATGAAGGTATCACAACATTATTTGAATAATCCAGTACAGTTTCCAAATGATCTGAATTTCGTCTACTTGACGTCGAAACTGGAGTAGAGTGCCGAAGCCCGAGGATTGCATCAATGGTGAACGACTTTCCAGTAACCGCAGCAGCGTCGTTGTGGTGATGGTTAATTATAGCCGGCGGTGATGGACTTTGACTTTCGGTACCAGTATCACTGCCAGAAGCTGAGCTACATATTCCAGTTGCCAAACTGCTACTAAGAAATTCGTGCTGTTGCCTTCGCGCTTCCAAGAAATGCGACAAGGCCGCATTGTAATCAAACAACGGATTATGTAATACATTCATATTTACATCTGCTTTTTACCGATACGATTGATAAAGTTCAGCCTAGAATTGTGTCCGTTGAACGGGTTTGTCTCTGCGAAAAATGTGCAAAAGCGTGCTATTAGAATTTAAAAATGTTTCCGATACAGAAATACCGCGAATTTATAACATTTTCCAAGGTGGGAGATCTTAAGACGAACTAAGTGTACACATAGGCTGAGGAATTTCATGAGATATGCTAAAGAGTCGACGACCCTTTTATTAAAGCGTCATTTGGTATCTTCAGAAACATCATAGTTGTTATAACTGTTTTTTCGCTCTGAGCTCTTCGTTTATTTGTTAGGCATCTCCACATATGGTATAAAAGGGGTATATGTATATAAATAACCCCTATAAAAAGAGTTTTCTTTTTAAAAGAAGTTTTTTCTATACAAAGAAACGTTCTCGCCTAGTTCTCTTGGTTAAGCGTTATTTTTCATCAAGAATCGGTAAACTACGAAATAAAAACAATGCAGACCAAGATCAAAGACTCATTTTGAGAACTTTATCGGTTGACAGAATTTTGCGAGCAAAAAAGAATATTTTATGCCCTTTTTTTTTTTGTTTTTTAAGTATAAGCTGAAAAATTAAGTGTAACGTTACTTCCTTTTTTTTTTTTCTATTTCAAACGTTTTAGAACAACTTTTCGGATAAGTTAGTAGAGAAAAATAGCGGAAAATACGAGAAAGCCATGTCAGCTGTACACATAAAGAAACTGAAGTACATAAAAGGATGATTAAATTAATAAGTTATGTCGACACAGTCTTCTATATATTTCACATATGTAAACTATTCAAAAATATCAGATTAGTACACATCGGTGGAAAATTTTTTGAAAAATCGTGTATGAAAAAAAAAACACTTTCAAAAAGCTTATAAAATTCACTACAGAAATTCTTAAGCAAAGCGGAAGAAGCTTAATAATATAACGGATTACAAGGAAATTTATTTACTAAATTCTGCACGGTAAAAACTGTGTGTGTGTGTAAAAGTTCTGAGTCCACCTGTGTAGAATTTTAATTAATTTGCTTCTCCGATTGGCTATATCCGAATTCTGAACCAAAAAAAATTAACAAGACCTACTTGTTAAGTAGGTTTTAGAAAAGTGTAATGCCAATCAAAGACGGTATCCCAAATCATAATTTTTTTTATGGTTACGTCGCCGGAATTATTTTAAATAGTAGTATTGACGCAATAAATATTCTTTTCTTTGCCCGTTGGTTATTTTCCCATTTCAAACAGTTATAGCCTAGCACTCATCATCCGTTTGGAACTCACTAGTGACTGCATCAGTTATCGCTAGGATGTTTGCTGCTTCATTATTTACTAGCAAACTTCGTAAGGTCCCTAGTCATGGGAGTCGCTAGCGGGAGGCAGGGAGGGACAACTGCCCCCCTCCCCTCCCTGGACCTTTGAAACTTTTTAATCAACTGGCATTGATGAATATTCATAAGTGCGTAATCATGGACAATTTGGAAAACTTATGATTTAATTAAGATTTTATACTTGTTTAATAAAATATTAAGCATTTACAACTTATAAATTTTATTTTTCCTATAACTCATATCCTCTTTCTATCATCTTGCCCTTCCCCTGGTGGCTGGCAACTCATCTTGTCCGTCCCTGTCTCATCGGCTGGCGACGCCCTTGCTCCTAGCTATTTTTAATTTTAACTTTACATATTACTTCGCAGTCCGGTATTTTTTATCCGCTCTCGCCTCTTTCATTCTTTCAGTAAAACTCTGTGTTACCACTACTACCTGTTGGCAGTGTAGTCTTATGTGTATGTTTTTTTTTTGTCTGATGCTTAGATTTTACCGGAAATATTAACGCGGTTGTGTAAATATTTGTTAGCCAACTATCGTGTGACGGTAGTTGAGTAGAGTTGATTGCATTTCGTTTGGGTAGAATATTCTTCTAGCACTTTGTAACTTTTAAAAATTTCACTTATACCCCGTTTTTTAATGTTCTTAGTTACCGCGCCAAAAAAATAATAATAATAATAATAATAATAATAATAATAATAATAAATATCTATTTAGTTTAATTTAAATTTATTAAAAACTGCGACTTGTTTTCACCCCGATCAAAATTCCATGGGGATGATAGATAACCTTCAGATGCCGGTACTTCTATAATACTTATAGGAGAGTAAATTTTGATTGACTACGACGTTATATTTGATAGAAAAAAAAAAAAAAAAAAGACACGGTTGCCTAATAAAAATTTGAAAAAAAATATAGAAAAACATTACACTTTTTTGTTTTTTGTTTTCTTATTTTGTTATTTTTTTTTAGAGGGAGGGACGTCAACGATGAGAAATAATTCAACACGAGTGAAATTTTTGCATATATCAATTTGCTACTACAGGATAACCCGAACAGAACACCCTGACTTATTAATTGCGCCACATAAATTCGGACCACCACCTTGGGGCTATAGGAGAAAACGTACAGATGCCGATTTTTCCATAATACTTGTAGAAGAGTCGATGATTTCAATTAACTGTGTTCATTCTTAATGCACAAAAATAATAAAAAAAAAAAAACGAAATAATTTTACCATTTCCGAAATGTATGTTTCTCCATTTTTCTCGTAACGCAAAAACGTAGTAATAGCCCGAAAGCTGATTAGCAATTTTGGGTAGATATTTGAGGCACTTCGAAAATTTATTCAATACGTCCTTTAGTAATACCTAAATTTGAAAAGACAGACCTGGCTGAAGGGTTACGGGGCTTAAGCGACCCTTAAATTTTTCGAAGAAGGGAAAATTTTTTTGCAAAAAGTGTTTTTGAGGCACTTTGGAATTTTAACATGTTAAAATTTAGTATTTGAAGAGTTAAAAAATCCAAATGCCAGATCATTTACCCGGGACAAAAGTGCTTGCAAAATTATGTTTTAAAAAATCGAAAAAATATACTTGAGGCACTTTGGAATTTTATTGCTTATTTAACGGAGTCTAATAAATCCGATGTTTCATTGAATCCTGCGATGTAGTAGTCTTTTATAATTGGACTAGGTTGACTACAGAATTTTTGACAATCGATAATGATGGAGCCTAATATTGCGAAGTTTTCTATAAAAAAGGACACTTAATACGTACGCAGGAGCGGGTGCAGTTAAATATTTCTGTGTTTAGTTTTTTGAAATTTATAAAGCGGTTCCTACAACGCCGCAGCTTTTTTCGTTATAATTTTTTTTTTTTAATTTTCTTGGTTATTATTAATTCTTCTTTATTTCGTTCTCTATTCGTTACTGTGTCATTTGAAATAGTCTTGAAAAAAAAATGGAAAGAAATAAAAACGTGATCGGATAATTTACAAGAATTTTTAATGGCGCGCAATCATTGGAATTAGAGATGAAAAGTGAATCTGAAATAATTAAAAACAGGTGGTGGGGGGAGCATCATCGAAACGAATATTGTTTACATATAGTTTCAGTGCTCACCAGCGGATGTCTTACAAATTCGCGAATATTTAGCGACTGTCGAGCGTTGTAAAATGTGAGAAATTAAATTGTCAGCTACGTTATTATGTATGAACACGATTATAACCTACGAAGTGAAAGAATAAATTATTTTTTGGTCATGATTTTAGTTCGTTTAATTTGCTACGCAGCTCGAATTCCGAACTAATCATCTAATTATTCGAATAATTATAATTCGCATTGTTTTAAAGTTTAAAACCACTCGCCAAAATCCTGTTTAAGAATTTTAACATGTACTTCTGCAAATAACTTTAATTTACACTTATATTATACATAGAAATCAATGAAAAAAAAAAAAGAACTAATCATAAATTTCGTTGTTACAATTTTTAAAACTATACGTACTTGCGAATAAACGATATTTTGAATTTTGTCAATTGATTTTTTCTCTAAGTCGTGTAAATATTATTCGTTTATCAATTGAACTAGGAACAAATGCTCGATATGAACGAAAAAAGTAAAATAAAACGAACGAAAGAGATTAATTGCTGAATATTTACAGATAAATGTACTTGTATTAAATTACCGAAGTCATTTTTAAAAAAACCAAAAAAAAAAAAAAAAAACTCCACAAATATACACCGCCTCCAAAATTAACGCCAGCTATTTCCGGACAACTCTTACGGGATACTGTTTAATTGTTTTTCGGTAGGCAAACGCATCACCATTATTTCCTATTTTATTTTATTTATTAATTTTTTATTATTATTATTTATACGATGGCCAAAAGAATTTTATTTAAAAATTTTTGTATAAGTATACTCTTTTAAATAATTTAAAATTTTAAACTACTTATTACATATTTTAAAAAATGCTATAGACAATTCTGGGCTTTCAAAAAAAAATTATGAAACTGCGTTCGATTAAATTTGTCCCTTTTTATAATGAAATGTTTTCATACATAGCTTTATCTATCGGAAAGTAAACTGTTGAATTTTCCCAGTTACAGAATTATCTTAGGGCACACCGTCGTGTCTGCATTCTCGCGCTATGCCAACGTTTGAAATTTGTTTTGGGAGGGATTTTAAAATTTTCTTGCCTCTTTTTCAATTTGAAGCGAATTAACTCGCGATCAAAATCTTTCTCATGTTTAAAGTGTTGCGTATTAATAATTTTATATTAAGAAATTTCGTACCCGTGGGAAAGAGGGGGGGGGGGGGGGGATATATTTTATCAACCGCTTGGACTCGCCACTGTTGTGATCATTTTAAACGCGTACGGGCAAAATTATGGGTGGAAACTCAAATAAAAATCTGGGTAGACATTTAATTATAAACGTCTAAGAACATAAAAAATGTTTATTCTTATTCATAACGCGGAAACTCCATATATAAGCATAGATATTTGTCGGCGACAATAACTTAGGGTTATTGTGTATGACTTTTTCTAATGATTATACGTAAATAGTTTCGTTTTTTGTTTTTTTTTCTAATTATATGTTTAGGCGTCGTGTACAATTACATAAATAAATAGTGCATAAATTTAAAAAAAAATCCACTTTTGGTTCATCAATGCGAATGAGTAGAAAAAACATAAGACACATATATATTGATTTATAAAATGTAAATTGTAAAATAAATTTAAGGAAACTGAAAGTTTTTTTGAATCACTTTATCATGAGAACTTTTCGAAAAACGAAATATTACAAAAAAAAATTATTAACACCTCTAGAACCTAACCTGGCGGCCAAGTGAATATACAAGAATATATTACGAAGCAGATATTTTTAAAACAAGCTTGCGATTTTGGTGTTGTTAGAACGTGTTTTTCCATTGATAAATTTATCGGTGATCCAAGCAGTATTTTGTACGCTCTGGTTTGATATAGTAAAATTGGCCGATGGTTCATTCGATTTTGAATGGTACTTTTTATCAAAAGATTTTCATTACAAAGACAAGATTAGTAGAGACACGTTATTATAATATAATCGATATCTAATGAATTCACCGATGAGCCGGAATGTTAGTTTCTTTTTAGCAACGTTCGAATCACGCGGTTTTTTTATCCGATATTTTCAAATTCATCCGTAATTTTTAAAAAAAAGTTGTTTCGATACAAATGTCTTTGGCGACAGAAGTAAGGTGTGTATTTGTGAATTTTTCATCGGTATAATCAATATCGTTTTTTGGATTGCCCTTAGTTTTTGATTTTATTTAACGTACTAATACACATGGCACTCTGCTCTTCTAAAAGGAGAAAAAATTAGAAAATTATTATCATATAAATTATTCGATTATCCTCGCTTTGCTACCGGGATCTCTCTACACGCTCCTTTTTGACTAATATTTTATTTAACAGAGGGAGGAGAAATCATAATTTGACACTGGTGTGGTTATTTAAAATAGAATGAAAAAATGTTGTTTTTCATATTCAAGCTGTGTAAACGGAAATGCATTTCAAACGTAATCGGAAATAAATCAAAATTGAAAAAGTTAAAACATCCCAAAAACAAATAATAAAAATAAAAATGCAACCAATTATACACTATTTCTGGCTATTAGCAAATTACGTTATCTAAAAAATTGTGATACGAAAAATTAAAAAAAAAAAAAAAAATCATGTTTACATAATGAAGGGACGCCCCCTTCATTTGACGGGCATTATAATAACTTCACTATGTAAAATCATTTTTAATCAAAGAAGCCCTTCAACAGCCTGCAAAATTTCGTACTATTCCCAGCGCACAGTGTTTAGCTTCGAGCATGTCGATATATGTGCTCCTTTTTACGAAAGTTATCCCCGCGATTGACAAGTTCGGAAAAGGACGGTAACAGATTTTTAGGATTTTCTTATATGAACTACGAAGTGAACCACAATCGTAGGATATCGTAAATATAGTGGAAAAATCACCGAGCTGCCTCAGATAGTGCTTAATCACACTCGGTACACGTTCGTATTCGGGTCACTTACGCTAGAATTTGCAGAACCACTGAAGCAGAACCGAGCCCTAAACATGATCAACGATTATTGCTCCATATAGATTGCGTACAAAATTTCGTATCCACTGACCCCGATATTTTCTAAATGTTTCTTGAGATCAGACGACAACAACCTCGGCGCATATTTACTCTCAAGGAACTTCTCAAACGGTGGTAGGCGCGTTACTAAATCTGCGACGTCCGCGAATTCCCGTTTACTAATAGAAATAATGCTCATTGTAAAGAAAGAAAAACCAAATAATTCAACCTTCTATAATGATAAAATTCGAGCAATTCTCGCGCGTACTAAAAATATTAAGGAACCGGTTGAATAAAATTTCGACGACTTAAAGGACATATTTGGCTCTTTTTTCGCTGATGGCTTCAGTTGTCACTGATACATTCCGTTAGCGAAATTAAGATTTACTTTACATAGAAACAAAGTGTGTCCAGAGATTATACCACGAACAGAACAATAGAAAATTATTCAATAAGAAATATAAACTTACAATGTCAAATTATAATCATTAATTGTTGCACGACATTAAGGTACGTTTTTAAGGAAGTTATTGGGTATAAATCAAGAATTAAACCCGGTGTTTTGTATTGGGGGGAGAGGGGTCTTTTTAAACAGCACATGGTGAGTTTTACGAATATTCCCGGTACAGTGATCTTTTATTTGAGACTGCCTTTGTACACCAAGAGCAAGAACGTCCGAAATATTATTTAAAAGGCATCAGGCAGTACAGTGTAAACGATATAAAACCGTTTTAAGACGTTTGCTAGTTAACCACGCTATCCGGAAACGTATTTTTTAATAGTATACTTCCTTAAGCTACAAAACCACGACTAAATATAACAATAAACTAGGAAAAAAGAAAAGTAATACAAAAAAAAAGCACCATTTAGTAAATAGGGAAGACATTTAAAAAGAAAAAGAAACATTTTATCTCCATCTGAAAAGTCCCAAAAACAAAGTGTCTACTCGCAACTAAATGGTACATGAATAGAAAATCCTAGGGCATCAATTATCTTCGGGCGAAACAGCAATTTGCGCAATTTATGTGGCAAATCCATTGAAAAAAACCAAGTAATTCGATCTGAACCCTTAGACTCTTTTTACAAAGTCGTATTAGTTCCCCCGGGTAAGATTTGTTTCCGGTCCTATTGGTTAAATCTGTCCTCCTCCTCCTTTTTGCGATTCTTCTTTACTTCAAATGAAACTGACAAAGCTTTTTATGGCTCTTTATTTTTCGTTTTCGGTCAAGATTGTTTTCCGATGCAATTTCAATCAGCGGCAAATCTTTTCGATTTACTATTCCGTTCCCGTAGGCGTATTTATCGAAATAACAATTTTCTTTACACAATTATAAGTTCAATTGTCAAAAAAAAAATTATCAAACGTATTAGAAATGTTTTTCCAAACGAAGATGCAAAAGCTTTCATAAAACTACATTAACGAAACATTTCATTGAAGAGGTTTCTGGTCATGAATCGGAAAATGATACTTTGGCGCACTAGAGAAACTGACCAACTCAGTGAAGAGGAAAATCGATCGGCGGCTTATTAGTGATCAGCCATCGAAAATTGTTCGTAGCGTAACGTCAATGGTGAAACGTGCGTAATTTAGGTTAGAAAACAGTATTTGAAAGCGACTAAACAAAGGAAAATGGCTCCCCCACCCCCTTAGTTTAACTGGAATTCACGATTTTGTTAATGAATATGAATTCAAAACAGAATTCAAAACAGAATTCAAAACAGAATTCAAAACAATTCAAAACAAAGATGCCGTTAAAAATTTTCCATGTCAAAATAATCTCAGTTTTTCGATTATGTTTACGATGTCTAACATGGTACTAGTAGTTTTCGATATGTGGACCAACTTTCCTGGTGCATATGACAGACCTACCATATATATATATATATATATATATATATATATATATATATATATATATATATATGTTTATTTATGAATTTCCAATGAGATTATTATTATACGGCCAAACAATTTACATATATAAAAATATATAACAATTTTTATTTAACATATAGTTTAAATTTTTAAATTAGAATCTGATAAAAATTGAAATAACGCTTTACAAACATTGATTTGAGGATCAATAAGAATCGGAATAATATTGACTGGTAGGTAAATCTTGAAACGCTTCAAAGAATTAAACAGAGTTGAACGTTGGGTGTCGTATCAGTGCCAGAAAACATGATTCAGATTTTGTAGGGAAGCGCCGCAGCCACAAGCAGGACTTGTGATAAGGTTAATTGGAGCCTGGAAAACATTTCTAGACTAGAGTGATTCGCTTGGCATCTTTTTATGGTACTTATGATTTTTCGAGAGGGAAAGAGGTTAAAACAAAAGAACCAGGAAATGTAGGAAAATTATTCGTTTACTTTGGCCAGCGAGTGTTAATTGTTGAACGGTGTTATTACGTTTTTTTTTAGTTTTTTTTCTGATATAATAATTGAGATCTGTGAAAGGAAGTTTAATAAAAGCTGATTCTGCAGTTTGACTAGACGTTTTCTAAGCGAGTGAATCGGCAACTTCATTACCCTCAATGCCTTAGAACGTGCTGGAATCCACACTAGCTAAATTCTACTACCGTTTGGATTCGACTGATTGAGATTCAGTGTTAGCTTTTTAATTTCCCAGATGTACGGATTAACTTTAAGAATCAAGTTTGTACTGATCAATCGATTGCAGTACGCTTAAGGAATCGCTATTAATAATGTTTCGATCGAAAAGTTGTGAAGATATTTTTAAGGACTTTGACAAGAGCGATTGTTTCCGCGGCGAAGAATGATGAGTTTTCATCAATGCTCCTATCAACAACAACAGTATCGAGGCATGGACAATGTAAATGGCACAGCCTGTTGACGGAGAGTTATCAAACTTGCTTCCGTCTGTATATATCTTAATAGCGTTGTGTTTTTGTGTGAGCGATTGGATGGAGCTGGCTAAGTTTAACTCGGTTAATTTTATCATCGTTTTTGGCCGCTGAGAAGAAGTTGGTATCAACATCTATCTTCTATGTGAAGATGTCGTAGTTGAAGGTATATTATATCGGGTGTAAAAGTTTCAAGTTGAAAAGGAACATATCTTTAAGGGCCTGTGTTCAAGGAATCTGTTGTTCCTTTCGAAATTTTGTATTAACGGCTATTTTTGAGGTTGAAAAGAGCGGAAAAGGGTTAGCAGGTTTTTGTTGGAAAAGGTTTTGTGTAGGTAACAATTTAGCGGGAAATTAGAGCATTCTTTGAATGTTGTGAGTTTGACTTCTACGCTCGTGACGTGTTTATTGGCGTACTGTTTCTGTACCTGAACCTTTTCAAGTTTGTTTATTTATAATAAAACGGACGAAACTTTTATACACGAGGAAAAAAAAAAGTCCCTGGAAAATTGAACTAAATTTGGAACTCTCCATTATGGACAATTCCGGTTTACTTTTTGAACAATAGACCTACCATATGGATTTCTATACAGAAATCCATTCAACGGCGGTCAAATACTTTTTATTTTATCGAAGTATTAAAGGATATTCAATGTAAAATGTACGTAACGCCCCACAGCATAAACGGGAACCTGAGAATAAACTGAAAATAGTGAAGTTTATGCGTTGATTTTGCGCAAAAATTTAATTTATCGAACAAATGATCCTATGCCCGAAGTCCTCGACATATATTAGATTTAAATAGCATAAACCCAATAATAAACCCTATACACTACAACCTCACATTAATACCCCCATGGGAGTCCCTAATAATAAAAACAGATGTATCACTTAAAAACAATTTCAGACAGCTACCAACTAATGTTATTGAAACAGCTAATAGTACAATAAACAAATACACCGAATACGTTATAGTTTACACAGACGGTGCTAGAAATAACCCCACCGCAATCACATCGCCGACATCATGTGCGTTCGTAGTATCGGATAAAGCGTTTCCTTCCGACTACTCAATGATGGCTGCACAGTACTGGACGCAGAAATGTATGCCATCCTGTACGGGCTATAATATATTTCGTCTTGCAAGCCTAACAAAAATACATTTATAATTACAGACTCTCCGGTAGCACTAGAAACCATATATCCAGCCCTAAAACAAGAAATATAATTACTACTTAAATCCTTCATATTGTCATCGATACACAGAAGTCTGAGAGCTAGGTGACGTTTATGTGGGTTCCCGGTCGCGCGGGAATACCTGGGAATGAACAGGCGAACGGAATGGCACAGTCAGCACTACGAGCTCCGCAGAACATTCACCTTCTCCTTCATCCGTGGCACGGTTCTTTTTAGCGAATAGCAAACAAGAATGGAAGGAGCGATGGACCGCGTGTCAGACTTTCCTGTCTCAAGTAAAGGGAACGACCGAGCGCCACGGTGGCCCTCGATGAATTATTTCCGTAGAGACTTCAGTGTAATCAGCCGACTGCGGACAGGTCATACTGCAATCTCGCACGACTATCTTCTAAATGGGTCATTTTCTCCAACGCAGTGCTCTTTCTATATGGGAAGTTTCATCCCAATCGTCCAGCACAGATTAATAGAATGCACAGTATTCGTATCAACACGGACGATCCTACCGTATGAAACACTCCTTGATATGCCATCAAACACCGAAATAGCAAATAAATCAATCATTAATTTTCTTGAAATAAACAGAATAGCTAAAAAGTAATATAGTCGCAAACCGTGCTCAGTAAGTCATGATAGCCGCGGCAGTTAATACGGCAGACTGTAGTTTAGGGGATTAAACAAGAAAAAAAAAAATTATCAAACAAGCTACGTTAACTTTTTAGTGTTTTCACTATTTTACTTCCTTTTAGTAAGTAATTAATTTTCTTCGATGAAAGACATATTAATTATTGCTCGCTACATATTTTTGATTACTTATATAAAAAAAAAATCGAACTTTCGATAAGTATTAAAAATTAAGCTATAAATGATGAAGAGCTACAAGTGCCAACAGACAACAATGTTCTCTCGTGGTGTATAATTCTTAGACGTCTCGAAAGAGAGCATAGAAAGAGACAATATGAGGCATCATAATTCGTATGCGATAAGAAGCACCGCTAATATCATTAATGCTTCCTTTTTTTTTTTTCTTCACGTTTTAACATACATAACCCAACGGTTCTTACTAATCATTTTGATAACAATAGGAACTGAAACGATTATTTTAAGCAGAAGTACTGATTTAACGCAGAAAAACCAAAACGACTCTAGTAATCCCCCGGTTAAACCAATTCGACCAAATCCCCGGTGGGTTCTTAAAAATGACACTGAAAAGCAAAATGATTAAAAATTAGAGTAGCGCGCCTCTCCGACGTTTGGCGAACAAACTTGAACCCTAAAACCAAAAAAAAAAAAAAAAAAAACGGTCACTCAAAGTGCGTCATTCGAAGAATGTTAATATACCATCGGGCATAAAACTGAAGTTCAGAAATTCTTTACTGGTTACAAATTAAAAAAAAAAAAAAAAAAAGTTACAGCAGACATCCTGGTAAAAAGTCCAAATAAACATATGTATAAGAGTTAAATAACTAGCATATAAAAGAAATAGAATACCATCAACCAGACGCAAAGATAAACTAAAAGCCGTCAATAAGTGTGTTCTTAGACCGGCACAAGACAGGATCAACTGAAAATTAGTGCAGTGAAGAAGAATAAGTAGTTTTGTACGATTGATCTCTAAAAACCGAGGATGAATTGAATATACCTAATAATAATAATAAATTATTTATTAATATATCTTTATGAGGTCGTTGCGTAAATTACTTTGCAATAAAGTTTATAGTTTACAAAAAAAAAAAAAATCTTCCATCAGCAGGTTTTTTTTTTTTTTTTTATACTTTAAGTATGTAGTATACACATTTTAACGCATTCTATTAAGTTCGTTAATGAAATAAAATGAAAATTCTATAAACGCAATAACGCAATACTATGTAAAATAAGCTGATAATATTTCCTCTGGGGAATAGTAGAAAACGAGATAAAGAGAAAAATATACCTATTAAAAAACATTATACGTTTTAAATATCTAAGAAAAACCGGAATTTTCAATTTTATTTTCAATAAAGGACCTTCACCTACCCAGAGAAGCAATATGGAAGGATATAAGTCAGTCCGGAATCTGGAAATATCGTCTATTTTCATTTTGGAAAAAATAAAAAACTAAAGAATAATATAGAGTTAAAATATTGGATTTTACTCGTGAAAGAGAAATGTAAATTAGGTACGTAGACGAGGCATTCTCCTCGGAAGAGAAGTTCTATATATATATATATAGTGATAAACAGTCATGGATTTACACCACGGACTTAAATGGGCTACAGCCCACAGCGGCAAAATTCGAAAGGCGGCAAATTTGCATGAGATTGAAAAGTTTTTTCTTTTGGAAAATACTTGAAATTTCAAAAATATTGTTACATATTATGGCGTTTTAATCGCAGCAGGTTAGGAGAGGAATGCGATGAAATCATTTTTAACTTGTATTAATGTGCAGAAAAGTTAAAATGGGGATATATTCATTTAGGTAAAATTTCCAAATGATTATAGACAAATAGCATGTAAGCAGGGGAATCGAGAAATGAAATTAAAATTAACGAAGTGTAAACCAGAACACGTGCATTATTATTAGGCAAAATGGTTATAATATTAGCAGTTAAAGGAAATTCTCGAACTATGCACAATGGCTGGTCGGTATGATAAGAGGTCAAACAAGATTGGAAGAAAAATTGAAAATTCCCAAATGTAGTAGCGGTATCTCATTGATACGACAAAAGTTAAGAAGATTTTTCGAATAATTATTTATATTATTGTCTTGCCGTACCAAACGATGAAAGGTGCTCAAAGCAGAGTAGCACTGTGGGAAACAACCTGTTGAAATTATTCTGAATACTGAATCTGATGAATAAACACGCTAACGGCGAAAATAATATATTACGAATAAATGTACACTTTATTTAATTTTTGTGGTTATTTAACAAACAAAAGTAAAAACTCAAAATGTAACTGGGAGTAAACCAACTCTAACAAAACTACAAAAAAAACACAATTACAATAACGTGATGATAACAGGATGGGAAAAAACACAAAGAAAGATTAGCGCTGAATAAAATTTGCTCAGCAGCACGCTCCTTTCCTACAATGAAAAGAATTAAACATTTTTTCAGATCAACAATGTCTACTCACCAAAAGAGTTAAATGATTTATCCGTTTTATTTATTGAAGAACACAGTTAGTAAAGAATTTAAACTTTAAATTTGCGCCGCAAAAAATGTAAACTATGTATAGAATATTATAATAAAATTTAGGTATGTTTTAAAAATGCGTGAAATTTATTAATTGAAAACTTTTTTAACTTTTAATTGAAAATTACTTTTTAACTTTAATTTCCTTTCTTACTTAAGTTACTCGATTATAATTTTTATTACTTAATTTATAAATTATTTCAAGGGCGGCAGAAATTACTGAGCCCACAGCGGCATTTGGCTATAATCCGGCCCTGTATATAAATGTGTATATATATGTATAAATTTATATTCAGTTTTAAAATGTTCACAGTATTTAACCACCGTTTTATTAAGTTTTATTAAATTTTCAATATTCGGAAAATCTTAAAATCCAGTAATTTATTCGGAAATTTTTAGGTAGGAAAAAAAGCCGTGTATCGTATTTTTTCGCCGAAACCGCTGGAATAGCGGATGATCAAATTAGGGTCGAAATTGGTCAAATAATTTATAGCGTATTTACCACGAATTTTTTTCAACTCCGTGTGACGACTGAACAAAACTCTCGACCGAACCTGAATTCATCACGGTGGAACGGGTTGTTTTTATTTCGAAAATTTATCTTAGAGACGCGTTAGAAAATTCCCTCTTTCGCAAAATCGGAATTTATTCCGTGGTACACGCGCGATTTTCTGCGAAACGACGACAGGAATACTTAATCACAAACAAGCGCGAACAAAACTAACTTCGGCCAGGACTTGTTTACAGTTCTATCAAAGCGTATTAGCAGTTAACCGGCGTTCGCCACGCCCACTAGCCGCATTCTGATTGGCCGATAATGCGAGTCGTCAACGCCAATATCAAATGATGATTAGGATGTGATACCAGTCATAAAGCGTTTTTATCTAGTGCTCCAGGTTATACGCTTTTTTTCTCGTTCCGCGTGACAATTCTTTTCCCTCACTCTGCCGAATCCAACCGTCGAACAAATGCACACGGCCTAATGAACATTTGAATGTCTCCCACCGCGCCATCCTGTCGCCCCGCAACAAATCCCCTTCGCATGCGCGGCGTACTATCTATTGACACCTTTTGTTCCGGCAACTTCGAAATAATACGATTCTCTCCGGTGGACGAAATAACGAAATACGCGATACTAACTGGTCGCACGTATTTCAGCGACAATCAGCCGTTGAACGAATGTTTAACAGAGACCTCAGATAGTGTTCGACCATTGAAGTTTCGGTTCAAGTTTTGGTTTTAGTTCAAGTTTTTAGCCGAACCTTCCTCTTTAAACTTTCATCATAATGCTTTATTTTATTCCATTGTAGGTTTTTTAAAGATGAAACACCATTTCATATTTGAATTCATTAAACACAATGACCAGCTTAATTAGGACAGATACATTTAAACAAAACAGTTTCTTCTCCGGGATGTAGGCGAATGATATAACCCGCCCAATTTAGCATTTATACTTTACCATTCATTTAAATTTCAAAAATTCCTTTCAATAGAAAGATGAAACACGTTGTTTCCGGTAAAACAGTGGAGAAAGGATTAATGTGACCTTCTTAGAATATTTCCTTCTTGATGTTGATGTTATTATTTCATAAAAACCGATGATCCGCTTTTATATAGAATTGTCCGTTGTTTTTGAATTATAATATTAGACTATGTTTAATTATGATTATTAATTGGGGGTGAATTTTTATTTTTCTATAAAAAACATTATCTTATACATACAAAATAAGTGTATTTGAATTTTATTTTTAAAAAATCTTTTTAAACCGTAGTTAAAAAAATTGTTAAAGAAAAACTTTCGGTTTCGGCCAGAACTAAAAAAAAAAAAACGAACTTCGGTTTCAGTTTCGGTTTCGACTGAAAATTAACCTCAGACCGCCTCGCGTGGTGTGAAATAGTTTTGGAAGTCGGCCCCGGGGTCAAGTAAAATCCGAGCAGTAATTTGGAAAAAATTTCTGTTATACGCGTACCTAAAATTTATGTTAATACTAAGCGATCGATTGTCTTCGCGGATAAAAGAAATTTAACTGGAATGCGAAATTGATGTTCATCAGTTTCGAATTCTGTTGACTCGCATTTTATTCTTTCGGAAAATTTATCACAATTGATGAATTCTTACATCAATGACCGATATTTTCTGGGACGCTTTGAACATGAACTTTCTCTGAGATTCATCCTGTGTCAGCCGGGGTGCCCCAGGATTCAGTGTTGGGACCCGCGCTGTATTTACTATACACTGCCGACTTTCCGGCAATGGACAGTGTGCATGTAGCTACATTCGCTGATGACACAACCTTGCTTTCATGTAGCACGGATCCTGTCACTGCCAGTGGTAATCTACAGAATGCATTACACAAAGCGGAAGATTGGTTCAGAAAATGGAAAATAAAGATAAATGAAGAAAAATCGGTTAATGTCCACTTTACCAATAGAAAAGTTACGGTTCCATCTGTTAAAATCTGTAATACAACTATACCAATTCAAACCAGTGTGAAATATTTGGGTATGCATTTGGACAGGCGACTAACCTGGAGGCAACATATTGATAAGAAGAAAAAGGAAATTAACATTCGAGTTAGGACAATGAATTGGCTTATAGGTAGAAATAGCGTGTTGTCAATGGAAAATAAGCGCTTGCTGTACACCACTGTCATCAGACAAATATGGACGTACGGGCTGCAGCTTTGGGGCTGTGCTAAGCCAACAAATATAAAAGTAATTCAAACAGTCCAGAATGAACTCTTACGGACCCTAACAAATGCACCATGGTATGTAATCAATGATGCTCTGCACAAAGACTTGCGCATTCCGTACGTAAATGACGTTATTAAACATTGTGCTCAGAGACACGCGTCCAGACTGGAAGGTCACCCAAATAACCTGGCTGTACAATTGCTGAATACCACCGGTAATATACGTAGATTAAGGCGTCATAAACCCCTAGACCTTTCGTAGGATTACAGATTGTGGGTGAGTGCCGGTGGGTGCTTTTCAAAAAATTCACTAAATGGCCACTTTGGCCAGATCGTGATGGAAAAAAAAAAAAAACTGGAAACAGAAGCATTATCAAAAGAGTATGAAGAAAAACTGGCCAAGACAAAAAAAAAAACTGCGATAAAAATAAAGGAAAAGGAAAAGGAAAAGGTAAAGGAAAGGCCTCGAAAATAGGTAAAGAAGGAAAAGATAAGGTGAAGAAAAAAATATTGGATTCAGATTCAGACTCTGATACTGATGAATGATATTGTTTAGTATGTAGCGTACAGCACTTCTAAAAAAGAAGAGTGGGTAGAATGTATAAACTGCAAAATTTGGGCCCATGTGGAATATGTGACGGGAAACGTTTAATCATCTATTTTCATTAATTGCAATTCTGATGAAGACTGATTTAAAACTTGTATGTGATATCGTTACCTACCTCTATAAAAATGATTATATATTTTTTCCTATCCTATTCTATCTCATTTAAATAGTAATAAGCGCCTTATTAATGTGTTTTTTAGGTTAATAAAGATGCCCCATATATGGTTTAAAATAACTAAAAGTTATTAATTATCTAATGAAAGTTGTTTGTAGCAGACGAAGTTTATTTTTAATTTTAGTAATAAATATGTTGTTTCACCTAAGATTGAAGAAACTTACTGCCACAGTAATTTGATTTTACTGTTAAATGATTTAAAAATTAAGAAACAGATACTACAATTACAGTTTATTATTATAAGATTGTTTAAAATGTTCGTTTTGTTTATAACGTTTAAAAATAAAGATTACGATTTATCTTTGATGATTTTATTTATTTATCTACCGTAATGCCCCGAAGGTGTAACAACTAGCCCCGAATCCGAATCGGAGGCAAGTTGTTACAATCGACCTTTTTAATTAAATTACCCACTGTGAAAAAATACCGTAAATTTTAATAATTTTTCTCAGTAATATTTTACTAGCTGAATCGAGTTATATTATCGATAAAAACAATCTCAAATGTATAAATTATGTGATAGCCCTTGTCATATTGACAATTATCTAAAAATTGTAACAACGTTCCCCTCGCTCCCCTATAGTAAGTTATAGCAAATACAAATATAGCTGATTATATGCCCGAAAATATTTCTAAATAAGCAATCATTTTGTACTTAAAATTGTTTGTGATATTTGTATTTGTTATAACGGTCGTATTTTTAAAAAATCTGTCCGGTTTGTAGCGCCATAATATAGATGAAGAATTGTTCAAAGTAAAAATATACAATAAATAAATTCCCCCCTTATTAATTAATTAACAAAAAAAAATATTTATAAAAATTAACTTTAATAAATTAAAATAACTTAATTCAGAAACTCTTTTTTTTAGGCACAGCCCACATCATCAGTTAACAATATAGAGAGTGCTCAAATAAAACTAAAAACTCACTGCCTTTTGAATAGCCTTTGCATGGTTAGCTGATGAGATGGGCTATAGCCGAAAAAAAAAAAAAAAAAAAACGTTTCTAAAGAAAATTATTTTAATATATTAAAGTTACTTTTCATAAATACCTTTATTTGTTGATTAATTAATAAGAGGGGAATTTATTTATTGTATATCTATAAATATTAACAATATGGATTTATCTACGTTTAACAATTTAATGTAAAACTCTCTTCTACCGTCTTGAATGGTGGGAAGCTAGTAACTGCAGTGTAATATATCCGGCACGAAGATTAGGATAACGCAGCGTGTCTACGACCAAGCAGCTGACTTTTCGTTCGTGACAGCCGTGAATGAAGACAACGCGCCGCCGCTCAAGCCCGCACACTCGCGCGAGAAAACGCCACAAAAATTCTCTATACGCTCGTATGTCATAAATAGTCGTTGCGGCGTACATACTTATTACGAAATTTGGACCGGGGAACTGTCGAATTATTTTTCAAACGGAATAAATTCTGAATAATAAATAATTAATAATAAGACATCGTAATTTATTAAATAAAAATTATACAGGCTATTTTACATTTTTACCGCTCTGATAATGCTACTTTTTTCATCAGAGCAGTGTCATACAAAGGTTTAGTGAAAAAAAAAAAATCAAAGCAATTCGAATAATTAAACACGAATTTTTTTTTTTTTGAAAGGCATTTTTTTTTTAAATTAGTAAAGTTTGCACTATTTTCTTTTTTTTCTCTAAATATCGTATTAGCAATGCTATTGAATAATAAATGATTACTTATTGAATTACAAATAGCACAACCAACTTTGTGTGATCACGGTATTCTGTTAGGCACGAAGTCTCTTCGAAAAATCAAAGCTCTTCCGGAAATTAGTAAATATATTTTAGGAGTTTTTCTAAATTTCTTGAAAAAAAAAAAAAAAATTGAAAAGTTACGTATTATAAGGCTCATTTGTTTTCTGTTGTATTGTGTAGGTTTTTTTTTTTTTTTTTTTTGAGGTTGTTTGCACATTTGCTCATGTGGACCGATTATAATGATTCATTCGAAACTATACACCGATAAGTCTGAAAATAATATATTAATGAAAAAAGAAAAAATGTTTTTTTGGCATCTTTTGTACAAAAGTACACTGGTGCGTGAAATATTTCGTTTTAGCGAAAACGTGAACTCAAACTGTTGACTGAAGAGATCACGAATTGAATAAAATGTTTACATCGCGGTGTAAATATAAATAAGGGTAATTTTCGTGAACGAATTTTACGAAACGGCTCTCACGCGTAAAACATGTCTAAAAATTTCTTCCGTTTTGTATATCAAGCAAAAATCAAGTTATAGTACACGGTTAGCTTTTATTCGAGATTCGGTAATCCATCAGCGTAAATGGTTATTGATCGAGCTTAAAAATATTTACAACCGGATACGCTGCGTCAGTGTAAAGAGAGCAGTGGGAATGGATCGAGGGGAAATCGTGGAAGGAACACAAGGCCGATTGCAGGCAAGTTGAATTTCAGAAGGAATTCTATCGAGTGCACGCGTAGGAACATTTTTGGAGAAAAAGAAAAAAAAATTGCGATTCGCATTACTTAGGCGATTAGCGGAAGAGGAAATAGGGGATGTAAATGCGGTGACGAGAGCCACGAAGAAAGCTAAACCTGGTGCAAGCAGATAATCGTGTAAATAAGTAAAGAGTATAATCAAAGTCCATCTTGGTAAAGTTAAAGTTCACGAAGCTTAATGGATCTGAAGAAAATATTGAAAGCCAGTTTCGCTTTCTCTCGGCCATTTCTGCTTAGTTTTTTTTTTTTAGTTTTAGATAATCATGGAATTTCCCCCGGAATCCCAAGCATCCAAATTGCTATTAACGCACTGGTAAGTGAAGGATAGATGAAGAAAGGTAAAAACGAGTATGGGCGAGTAGGGAAAATGCTGGTTGAATGGACAAAAGTGTGATTAGTAAAGGAAGGGTAGTTGTCGCTCGGAAATTTGTGGCGGAATTTCTGTTCGAACCGAGAATTGCCCCGAGGAGCGAATAAGTAATCTCTTTTCCGACAACTGGAAAGAAGTCACTTGAAAAGAGTCGCAGAATATTACGGAAAAGCGGATACATGAAGGATAGAAAAATCAAACGATGGAGGGTAATGTTTTTGAAGTGGTACAATAATGGTGAATCGGAGGATTTTACTACAGTCGGGGAAATAGCGTGCAAAATAACGAAAGAGTCATTTATTTTAAAATCTTTTTGCCTGAGTTTTATTTTCTTCCATTTTGTTGTTGACGGTTATAGGCACTTAATCCTACTCAGAAGATATCTTGATAACGCTAATTACCACATACTTTTAAATTATTTTTCCTGGCCCAGCTCCCGCCATTTGGTAATTTCTCTCTAATTGATTTAACTTTCTATATTCGCGGCCTTAATGAAATCGTATAAAAAAGCTCAACACGGCAATTACGATATTATAGTATCGGGTCGGCAAAATCGGAAAGACGAGGTTTTTAATTGCTTACACGCACATACTGATGACGTTGCTGGCACCCGTAGGCGAGCAGTCTTGGGTCGTTTGCTATCTATAAGAAAATACAAAATCCTTACTCTTTCTCTCCCTCTTCCCTCGCGCGAAGTTTCTATACTTTCTTCTCTTGCGACTGCTTCAGAAATTTCGTCTCTGTTTCTCTCTTGCATTCTGAAGTCATTCGTTACATTAGCGAACGATAATTACTTAAAATTTACTAAACCCCGACATTGTTCGAAACACGTTTTGGTCGAATTTTTTTAATCTACATTTTACGAATTAATACATTTCTGTTTTCAGTGTTTACGATACGCCGTTATTTGTCGGAAAGAAACATTTAGGAAATTCCTCGAAACATTGCCCCCCTCCCCTTGAAAAATAGCATTTTTACTTTTATATCCGGAACGGATTTCGACTTTTGTATTAATATGGGCCCACAGGGGCTAAGCCCCCTCCTGCCCGCAGATAATTAGCGTTACACGCGTCACCTAATTATGTTTATTAACCGGTCGCAACTGGGTGTTTTGTTTACGACTTATTTTACAGTCAATAATTTGGTTGGTAGTGATCGTACTTATAGACTCCTCGCTGTGAGATTTAATAGAGTCTCGCGCGGTGTAAACGAGCGAATGACGATCACATAGTATAATGTCCGCGCGCTATAATTAACTGGAAATTTATTATTTTCGCTTTTTCCGAGAGACGGGCATGATGCCGGTGAATTAAGAAAAAACTCGATATTATTCTGTACACGGGATTCACAAAAAAACAAAAAAGAAAAAGAAACTGCCCTAAAAAAAAATAAATAAAAAAACTGCGGTCAAACTGGTCGAGATTAAAATCGGAAAACGAAAAATTGTCCGCAAATCATCGTCCGATTTCCTTCAAACCTTGGTAAAACTAAATTTTACGTTTTATCGGGCGGAATCCGAGTTACAGAGATTCACACCGTTGATAAGACGGGGCGCCATAAATGTCCGATAACGAAACGGGGTCAATTCTTTCGGGCGTGATGGTTTAGGCGCGATCTTTCGGGCGTCGATTATTTAGGCGACAGCGAACTCAGATCTTTTCACGGACTACCTGCCGTGAGGTATTATTTAAACGTTATTATTTGTGCTAGAGAGAAACACGAGTTACCAAATTCTGCTATATCAGTAATTTCACGCAAAAATACCGTTCTTCGTTAACGATTTAGTTTTTCCACGTGTATAGCATATAATATATACATACATATACATGTACATATATACATACATATATAAATCACAAAATGAACATATTTTACATCATTTTATTGGGTTATTCATTTTTTTTGAAATGACGACTTTGGTGTGAAATATCAAAATAAGCAGACTTTTGCTATGTACATTTAAGAGTTCCGTTTGCATTAGCAAAATACGAAACGGATGAAGATGATTAATATTAATAATCGGTCAAAATCGGCTCTTTTAATTTTTTTTTTTTTATTTCATGTATAGCCATATTTCAAAAAATTACAAACCATCAACTGTACGTCATTTAAAGTGTAACATAACTGGATTGAATTTGCTTCTAATATACAGGGTGGTGCAAAAGTCATTGCATATCACAAAATTGATTAGTGTTCACGAATCGTTTATTAGAAAATAATGGAATAAACGTTACAAGTTCAAAAAAAAAAAAAGTCCTAATGAACGTTTTCACAAGTTTTTTTTGTTACTTTATAACGCGTATATAATACGTTTTCCATAGACGTGCTAGTGTATTACACACCTCTCCAAAAATGATGCAATGACTTTTCGACCATCCTGTATATATTCGTTATATTTTCTATTTCATTCGTATCTAGCAAGTGTTTATTTGGAGGGATACGTTCATTGAAGGTCCTTCTGTTATCTATAATTTGAATTATATATTTAATTCCTTGACGAAACTACCTCGGCATCAAAAAAGACAAATAAAGGCACAAAAGTTTTTAAACACATAAATAAACACATTTATGTTAATGCTGAGCGAGAAATATATACGATATTACAAATTAAGAGTAAAAACCCTCGCTCGCTACCGTCCGAACGATCCACGCCCGAAAGATTCACGCTTGAAAGATTCACGCTCGAAAGATCACGCCTAAACAATCACGCCTGAAAGAGGATGACCCTAACGAAACAATCTCCTCGAAGACAGGTAAATAATTATTATATTTGTTGCGTTGCGGAGTAGGAATTTGTTTTTCCATCTCTTCCGGAGATTTATAAAATTACACCGAGAGTTTCGTAAACCACTATTGAAAAAAATACATTCGAAAATTTAGTACTGTAAAAATAGTTTTAAAGAAAAGAAAAAATATACTAGGAATTTTTTAAAATTGGCGATTTAGCTAGCGTAACAACTTGGTTATGGATCGAATTGGAATAACACCCATTGAAAATATATTACCATCACTTAGCGTATTTGACGAGCTGAAATAGATTAGTAATTTACCATTTTCCGTATTTCGAACAGTCGGTCGAGAAAAATAATCCTCCGAATTAATAAAGTAGTCCAATTAATAAGATAAATTGCACCACGAAAATAAACTAGGAAAAGCTGTTTTAATTTAAATGTCGGATTTCTTCCCTCGTCTTTATCCATTAATCGGAATAATAATTTGAGAACTGGAGTGGAGACTTTCAGAAAAAATGCGCAAATGAAAAATTTCAATAAACATTTAACAACATTCTTTTCTTATTTTGATTTTTAACGATTAGATTGTACTATGTCTGTTTATTTCGCTCACACTGTTTCTTTTATGTTGTACAGTAATTAATTTTAAACGCCAATTTAAAATTGATTAGATTGTAGGAATATGTAACAGTTTATTTTATGACCGAAAAACATCGGGAGAAACAATTTGCGGAACAAACGGTATAACATACTTAATTACGACATCATCGCCATTTTCAAAATAACAGAAACAACATTTTTCTTTTGTATTTTCCATAAAAACAGTGTTTGGAAAATGCGGAATGTTAATAATCGAGCATCGCGAAATAGTAAAATTGTTTTATTTTCCTTAAAACTATACTTTTCCGAATGTTTAACCTCTATTACACACATTATATGTACCTTAAATAAGTCGAGTAATTTTTAATCTTTATTAAACGTTATAACAGAAAAAGGCCACAATATACGTAGGGGTCTTGAAGCAAATTGAAGAAAATCTTAGCTATAATTAAAAAGCTATAGAAGTGTAAGCAATTTTCAGTAGAAATTTTGCAGATTTTTTGTTGTTGCGAAAAGTTCGGATAATTTCATTAAATTTTAATTGCGATTGATATTCTCTTTCTTGCCGAATTTCATAGTGCGTTTGTATTTGATATCATTTTCACGAGCGCATTTGCCGGTGAGAATGATTTTAAGTATGGTGAATTTTACATTTTTATCTGAAGAAAATTATGCAGCGATAATATGCCAAGGAAATTTAACCGTTCTGAAAATTTGCTCCCTACACAAAGTGACCGAAAGTTCAAGAGAAGTCGACTACTATAGTATGAATCGTTTGAAAGTAATTCGAGCAATTAAAGGAACTAGCCGAAATTTTCAAATTCTTTCCTAATTAATTTGTTTATGGCGTTTACTTTAGGATAATTTTTTTAAATGTTTTTTTCTTTTGGGAAAGGGGGCTTATTAATTCATATAATCGTAACTCGAACCAAGAATCTCACCCGAATGAAACAGCACTGTATAATAACAGTGGCGGATCCACGGGGAGGGGGATAGGGGACACCCCCCCAGAAAGATCCAAAGCCACTATGAAAAAATTTGTTATAACAGAGAAACTTAATTTATATAAAAGATTTGTATAAATGTAACCTATGGATTTAATTATAACTAATATTTAATACTGTTCTCTTCGATCTTTTGCCTTTCTTATTTATTTTTAATTTTTATTTTATAATGTAAATGAAAATAGATCAAAGATAAATATATATATTTTTTGTACTTGCTCACAAAGAAAAAATTCACATCGGATTACTAACAAAAATAAAAAAGAAGTAAAGTCTAGTAAAAATGCTATCTTTCTTACAATTCAAATTCTAAATTACCATTTTAGCAAGAATTTTATAATTTTTTATTTTTTACCTAAAAATAAAATAAAATAAAATTTAAATTAAATTGTAATAATTATGTATTTTTAAAACATTTTTAAATTTCTAAAGAGGTCGTTATTTGACTTTCTTTATGAAACAACGTATTTCTCAAATCTACTGCCTACCACAGAAGATATTACGTAATTATATAACTCCCCCCCCCCCCAAATTTGTCTGAAAATGTCAAACCATAGGGCTTAAGCTACAAATTAACGTGTCTGAAATCAAACAAACCAAACAATATTCCACTTTTCACAAAAAATAATAGCGATAAAATCACCAATGTGACAGAGAATCTAAACTACTCCCTGTCCTTTTTTTTCCTGTTAGACAGTACTGACAAAGACAGCAACAAACAACGGACTTCTCTTGATACTTCCGCATGAAATATCATTATAAAAATTTAAAAAACAACAAAGCTGCTGGACCTGACAATAATACAAATAAGACACTAAAATTAATCCAAAAGATCTATCCAAAACTCCTTCCACTCCTATATAAAAAAATCATCTCCTTAAACTGTTTCCCTAAAACCTGGCACCAAGCAAATGTAATCCTACTTTATAAATCAAACAAAGATGCAAATCTCATAATCTTCTATCGCCCAATATGTCTTTTAAATACTGTAAGCAAAATTTAAGAAAAGCTATTAAAAAAGTAGGATATCTTGCCATTTGAACTCAACAAAGTTTTTAGATAAAAGACAATTTGGATTCAGATAAGATCTGTCCACAGAACATGCTGTGAATAATGCAATCAGCAAGATAGCAGCAGCCTTAAGAAAAAATCGAGCGTTCTTGTCATAGGAGTGGATATCAAAGGAGCCTTTGATAACTGCTGGCATCCTACTTTGTTTGACATTTTAAAATATATTCTGATCAAAGACATACCATTGGTAAGTACAATATACTGCTACCTTAAAAACAGACGTGTAACTCTTCAAATAGGTAATCATAGTGCAAACACTGAAACCAATAAAGGCTGCCCACAGGGTAGCGTTTTAGGTCCACTTTTCTGGAGTATATTATTCAACTAAGCTCTACCATACGACAAGAACGTTGACCTATGCTCATATGTAGATAACTTACTATTCATAATAACGGACGATACAAAAGTCAATTTCGAAAAAAAGCTAACAAAACGCTTGAGTTACTCGGAGCCCGTCTAAATGAAGTGAAGCTTAATCTTTCAGTTGAAAAACGCTTTGTGTCCCTTTTCACAAACTCCCTGGAACTAAAAAGGAAAAATATTAAAGTGCTTCACAGGGGGATCACTTTAAAAGTAGTCGAACATTTTAAATACCTAAGAGTTGTATTAGACAATAAACTCTCCTTTAAACAACACATGGACTCCACCACATCTAAGTTGGACGCTAAATAATATCAATTACTAAAAGTGTGCTGAAATACATGGGGCTTTGATTACAAATATAGACTTGTGTTTTTCCAACACCTAAAAAAGAAAACCCTAAAGCAAAAAATCTACTCTACACAACGTAAATACTTAATAAACGCCTGCAGAGCTTATAGAACAATTTCTCATAGCACCCCTGCTGCTCTTACGGGAGTCTTTTCACTAGACCTAGAAATTAATTATAGATCAATCATTTTTACTATAAAAAACCATAAACATTTTGAATATATTAACGATCATGTCTATCAAATAATGAATTTTTTGCTTCCAATAAATCCTCTTCAGAATAATTCCTACATGATAATCCACCATGACTTACATATAAAAATGTCGCTAAAACAACTTAAAAGACACATTAAAAATTATTTCATGTCCATATGGCAAAACTCCTGGGAAAGAGATACAACAGGTGGGTATACTCACAGGCTAATCCCACAGGCTTACAGTTAACATCTGACTTTTACACTACCCAACTCCTCACTGACCACAGACACTTCGGAGCTTACTTAAAAAAAGTAATACAAAATTACTGAAGATAACAAATGTGGATGTGGGGAAATTGAAAACGCCAATCATGTAATCTTTCACTGTAGTAAGTATGACGACATCAGACACTTCAATATAGGAAACCTCAATTTGAGAAATTTAACTTTGCCAGCTAAATTTCAAAAATTCGCTTTCTTAGTTTTGAAACCAAAATTTACTGACAAAAATAACATCCTACAGTGATTTACATTACTCGATTGAATAAAAAACATTACACTTAAAATCTGCAGATTAACACATATATATTTTCAATATTAATACCCGGACAAGACAATCTAGCCTAAATGGTAGATCAAACTGAAATCAGTCACACGCGTCTTTCAGAAAAAAAAATAAAAATAAAATAAAAAAAAATAAAAATATTATTGTCTTTTAAATAAGTACACAATACATAACCCACCAGATCATGTAGCATTAAGTTTCTCAAGCCGGCTATTGTTTCCTTAATCAGACTAAGACTTGGTCATTCTCTCCTTCCCTTTTCTCATTTTTCCTTTTCTCTTTCACCCTCGCCCTTTTGTTCCCTCCACTCTACTGATCCTCCCTTTATATGCGACCCCAACCATATCCTTTTTGAATGTCCTGATCTTTTTCCCGAGTGCTCTCATCTATACGCCGAACTCTTGGCGTTAAATCTTTCTACCCCTTTCAATGCTTCCTTTATTCTTTCCTTCCCATCTCTAGCCGTTATTCCCTTCCTACTCTTCTTTATACTCTCTACCACTGATCGCCTCAGAATAAGTTTTTGGTGATCTAAGCTCATGTAGTTGAGTCAATGCTGGCACCAAACCCATTAAAAAAAAAAACAAAGTTTATTACTTAAGTTTTATTTTAAAAAGGTTCTAGGTCAAGATTAAGCCTAAGTGCTTGGCTTGGCGCCTTTGTACGCAAATTCGTATTGTAAAAAAAAAGCGCTACTGAAATACAGTTCTTAATCAAAAAAAAAATTTCCCCCCCCAAAATGTCTCTCTGGATCCGCCCCTGATAATAAGCTACGCTCCGCGATAGCTGGCTGGATTTTTAAAGTCAAAAAGTTATGGTCACAGAAAACTCATTCGTCATTTTTGTTGAATTTGATCTTTTTAGGATGGTATTGACAATGAAATATTGGAAAAAATGAGAATCGGTAAGCACTGATCATCAAATAACATTTAAAAAGAGGGTCTCATTTGATATAGCCTCAAAAAAATGAGCAAAAAAAAAAAAGAAAAAACTCTCATTCGAGAAACAGTGCGAATTATCGAATTTTGGTACTATTGAAGGAGCGATGATGTGACTCGAAGTATTATCGCCGTTAGTTTGTAAAAAATAGATTCGAAGATAATTGAAATTCCCGTAGCGTGCTTTACGAGCTTATCGCGGATGGAATGTATTCATTAGGCTCTTGAACATGGGCGTACCCGGAAATTTTTCCAAGGAGGGGTAATTTTTTTATAAGTTTCACTACACAATCACACAAAGACACATGTAAATCCTAATTTGATGTATTTAATAGCAATATCTATAAAGGTTACGCACTTATTAGGATATAAACATAGAACATGAATTTATTTACCAATCTATATACAGGACTTGTACACACTGGCGCAACCGGGGGTTGGGAAGGTGCTTTTCGAGGCTACCGTGACTACGGCGAATTTAATTTAGAAAATTTTGTTACACTGAAATTAAAATTGAAAATGAAAAAGCGGTTTGGTCTTTTTTATATGCAACGATGAAATTTTAATTTTAACATGAAGTGATATTACCAGCATACTCTGCCGAAAAAAAATTGGAAAACAACGTAAATCGGTTCTGAGATTTTTCTATTTTCAGCCGCTCTCTGACTGAAATCACGATTTAGCGCTGTAATTCTTTTTTCACATTTAAATTCACCGCGAATGCGCATGAATAGAATAAAGCACAACTATAGTACGGTTTAGCCGCAGCCAGGTTGGTCAGCTGGTGCGATGTTTCCGTTAAGGAAATAAGCGGAGACAGATTTTTCGCTATCAGAGCAATCCCGTCCATTTACTATGAATCAAAGTTTCTTCATATATGTATATATATATGCTTTCCGAAAGAAGAGATAATTATGATCCGGAACTTGAAAAAAACAAATTATTAAATACCGTTAAATTACTTGCGACCATATCGAGTTTTGTCAATAATCCAATGAGTGTAAAATTTTTTTCTTGAAACGATCGGCCATTGGGTATCTTTACCGATTTTTCATTGTGAAGTTAAAACCGGTGTGTCTAAGGCAATGAAAAATAAAAAAAAATAAAAAAACAAAAAAAAAAGAACAATCATCGGTCAAGATACCGGAAAAAAAAAAAGGAGAAAAAAATCTGTCATATCGCATAAAGTAAATGAGAAGCCATCGACGCGCGCTGGGAGGTCATTTACGAAAATTATCATTTTCGAATTAAAAAATATGTTAATTACGACAGAGCGATTCTAACGATGTGGCCGTGTCTTTTTTCGTACCCTGCATTACACGCGGAATGATAATTTAAAGGCAGGTGGTCGGTCCGGGTTAGCGGCATCGAGAAAGACGGAATAAGAGGAAAGCCGAGTATTGTGGGAGGCTGTATAATGTAATTTGTCGACGATGGTATCGTGAATGGTCTTCTGTTTATCATGCGGTGTGTATCTTTATCAATTACACGCACAGACAAGTCCGTTTATTATTATTACTCGGCGGCAACGACGGCCGATCCGCTGAAACACCCGTAGAGAGGATGCGCTTGTAATCTGCGTTGGAAAGGAGGTCGCCTAGACGGGACCGTTTAAAAGTGCCGGAGTTAAATCAACAAATAATCCGAGAAACCGAACGGACAGCCGGTCCCGGTAGTGGATAAGCTTGTTGACTTTTTAGTCGGTTCACCGATTCCAAATGAAAAGTTAATTTCCAGCAAGCACGTCGAGTCTCCGTGACAATAGGGCAACATTCAATCGAAAACGTGTCCTAGGTCCCCCCTCCAGCGGTCGTCAAGGAGTTGGAACACACCTCTGCGCAATTCAAAATGTTTTCTGCGGCCTATTTAGCCGAGTTGATCGGTCGATAAAAGACGCTAGCGCGGCATTTGTGATCATCGCCGCGTAAATGACTAGTCGCTCGTTTCGAACACAATAAAGCGGATTTTAACTGGAATCCGCTATAACAAAATGTGTTATCGACGAAGATTAGCTGGGCGCGACTTTGCCACAGTTCGGCAAATTCTCCAAAGGAAAGTTCTGGAAATTCGTTATAACGATCCGGAGTTACAAACGCTTTTTTCCAGAAAAGGCAGGGAGCGTTCATTATTCGAACACGGACTCGCTACGGATTAAAGTGTAATTGTCGTGTTCAAAATTCTGCATCCAATGTGCTTGTGACAGTTCGTTGTTCGATTTTATTTTGACACCCGCATATAATACCGTGCACAAAATTGCGCTCGATATCGAATACGACAAATCGATAATTACGGCCTTTGAAATTACAGCGGTCACAGCTAGAAAACATAGCGGAGATAATTCTGTATTAACAATACCGCGGATAGCAAAGTCGGCGTTGTCTGCGTTGTTTATATTTTTTCCTATTTACATACTTAAACGGGGTTAAAGAAATATATCTTCTTGCTCCAGAAAGAAAAGTAAACAGCGGGTAATTCCTAGATGCTTCTTAGGTTAATCACGATAATGATTTTTATTATCAATTTGATTGCAGCTTTGTGAAAAATTATCAACTTACAGCACCGATAATTGATAGTGTACTTGAAAGAGTTTAAGAAATATCTTAATGTAACCGAATATAAATTTCTAGCGAATTCGATTGTAAAGCGAAGATTATTTAAATTTTTAGCAAAACTCTTAGTAATAGATTAAAGCTGATTATTAGTCGTAATGATAAAGTTTGAAGAGATGCTTACATCTGCCGCGCCGTATTTGTACAACGTGTGTATATGAAATGATAAAAACCGTTATACAAAATTTTATTAATACTATATAACACTACATATACATTTTGATACCACTACTTTATTGCAAATAATAATTTGTTTGCCTTCTAACAGACATTTTTTATGAGATGGAGGCGGATTCCAATTTCCAAAAAATCCTTCCTAGGATAAATATATAATAGAATAATAGTTTGCAACTGATTTACTACCTGAGCAAGAAGAGTTACAATTTCAAAAATCGAGGATTTGTCAACGAAATCGAACAGTAATCTTCTACGAGTTTAATCAAAACGGACGATTATTAGTATATAAAAACAAAATAACGAGTTTCGGATAATTTAGTTTTAATCTTTCAATAGCATAACAGCTGCATTTATTTTTTTCGTCTGTTTCTGTCTCTTACGCGAGCATATTTTTGTAAAATGATATATATATATAAATATACGTATATATATATATATATATATATATATATATATATATATATATATATAAACTCAGCCATTTTGGCCTCGCAAGGGACTCCTGGACCCCTCTTGCTTACATTTCTGTCCCTTTCTCTTCTGTACTTTATAGAAAATTATCAAAATTTACAACATAATTCTTATTGGCATCAACAGAAAAAAAATAACGTAATCACAAAAATCCTATCCTAACATTTAACTTTCATTACATAAAAATTAAAACATTTTTTCGTTACATTTTTCGTTACATATTTCGTTACATAAAATTATAACATTTTTTAAATAACAATCACAAAAATCCTATAAAATATAACAAACGTTACATAAAATGGGGACATTTTTTTGGTAAATTATTTTGGGACATATTTTCTAATGGGGAGTAAACTAAGAATTACGTTGTAATTAATGTATATATACACATATATATCGGTTGCTTTAATCAACACACAAGGTTACTACGAAATAAATTTATTAAAAAGAAACAAACAACAAAAAGACAAATTAAAAACATAAAAAAAACTTCCGTAATCGCTGCACAAACTAAAGATTTACCGATGACTCGGCATTTTCGGTCTTGGTTAATTCAATGTCGCTCGACCGCGTATCAGCGCAAAACTGAACTAAGCTAAGATTATTAGTACCTTTATTTTAATTAATGTTTATATATTAGTCTACCACGAAGCGGCAGTTTATTGTGATTTCGGGGGCGCATGCCAACTGGTAAGTATTTTTTAGGGTACGTAGGAAAATGCGTCTCCGAGTAATTGCCCAACTGGTAAATCCAAGCGATACTAGCTAATTGGTAAGTAATAGCCGACCACCAAAATACCCGACAAATCTTATTAAAGTGAATAATTACGACTCCAGTATGTGGCTCAACTTTTTCTTTCAATGCCCCTTGCTGGTAGCCGACAGAAAAAAGAATAAATTCTTGTTTATTTTCTTACGAGCCGATAAAAACTCTTAATAAGTAAAAAAGCTAGAATCAACAATTCGAATTTCATTCGGCTGTGTCAGTAAACACGAATTATTTATTCACTTTCACAGAAAACTGTTAAATTATTAACCGCATCGTCGCTGCTATTTGATATTTATGTACCATACATCGTTTTTATGAGAGAACATTTGTAAATTTAATTTATCGACGAGAATTAAACCGGTTAGAAATAAAAATTAGACAATTAAATATAATAAGACCAATTAAAAATTTTACATTTGCATAATCACCTTCTTCGAACTCAGTTCGAATTTCGGCAATTATGACGCGTCGTTACCAATACGAAACCAACCGTACGCTTGCGTGTATTTCTTTGCTTCCTTCCGAATAAATGAAATCCGAAAATTTATGCGAAATGGAAATTAGGCGAAATTGGGCCAAATTTTGTAGTCGTAATTAATTGTAAACTGTCCAACTCCGACTGTATAATAATATGTGTAAGCAGAGAATTATAGTTTATCATCTGCAAGGTGATATATATCGTTTAGTGAACAAATTTTTCGATAAAATATTTGCCGCCAATTATGTGCACTTCACGAGTGAGAATGTCATTGTGTGGCGCCTTTATTAAATCGTCAAAATCTCGATATTGAAATTTTAAATTTTATTTCTTCCGTTACATCGAAGAATTTCAAAACAACATTCGATATAAATGTGTTGACTCGATTGAATTTTCTGTTAATAAATTGAGCAATAAATTCTCAACCCCGCCCGTCTGAAATAGCATGCGTATAAATATACATTTTTTTTTTTTTTTTTGTTATTTGCCATGTTCGCAATTATATTTTAATTTTATAGTTTATAATTTGAAATAAGTCTTGTTACTTTTGTTATCGCATACAACTTTCTTTTTTTTTTTTTTTATTAAAAAAAATAGAAAAAATTAAGAAAAGCAACGAAAAATTCCGAGCTTAGAGCTAGGTGCCAAAAAAAAAAAAAAACAAAGTTATAATAAAGGTATATTTAGATTTTCCACCGTCCTCAAAAAAGGTAAGAAAATGAAAAGATGCAAACATTTTTTAATACGGAATTATTGTTTTGTCGTATTATAAAATATTAAAAGGGGGGAACACACAATATCAAAGATTTAATTTATTAATTTAACTCGATTGGATTCCACCCCCCCAAAAAAAATAAATAAAAAATAAATTTTCGCCACGGCCACTGTGACACTTAGGTAAAATTATAGGCGGGAAAAGCAGTGTTTCGTTCGATCCGCTGCCGCTGTGGTCCCACCTATTTTGAACTCTTGTATAATAATTCTAGTTCTCAAAAGAAAAAATAAAAAGCCCAAACTCCTCTTAAACGATCCAGTCTCCTGTTCAAGAAAACTATTTTTAAAAATACGCTTAAAAACCGTTCCGGTTGTCTTATAGTTGATTTAAATCAGATTTCGTGGGGGGGGGGAATTTAGCGAAAATAACATTGTAAAATACGCACCGATTACTCTAAAAATGAACTGAAAGTGTTGTACAACAATGTATACTAAGAAATTTCAGAGGCCAAATTGTGAAAGCACACTATAAACGTATTTCTAGAAACGTAGATGGCAAATGGTATAACGATAATGCAAATAGAAGTAAATATACAATCGTAACATGAACGAAATAATTATAATAGCCGAAATCAAACTAGCCGGAGAAAGAGATAACGTTGTACCTAATCAAACGAATAATTGATTCAACGGATATTAGAAACCATATTTATCTATTTCTTTCGGTAGAGATCGGGTCACAATTTTTTCCCGTTGACGTTTGGATGGTACTGCATTCATCATCGGAACGAAAATCGGATTAGGAAAAACCCGGGCTTTAAAAATAGGTAAACTTCAATCAGGATGAGACTATGGTGTTTATTGCTGTTCTTTGTTTCACTTCATCAATTTTCTATTCCAAATCAATTTTCAAACCGTCATTTCTGTTAAAATTTTTATATTTCTTTCGATTTCAACCATTCCTCTGGTTAAGCTTTTAATCGTGTCTTTGGCTTTCGCTAATATTTTCGTATCTAGCGAAACTTCATGCCATGTTGTGCCCGCTATGGTCTTAGAGCGGATTTCTCAACTCGTTCATGTCGGCAATCTGCTTTGTTCTTTTTTTTTTTTTTTTTTGATTCGTATATGTACGGTTCTACCTGTTTTGCTACATAACTCGGGCCATACACGATAACTGAATGTTATAAACATCTACTATACATGTAACTGTCGTCGTTGTTACTGCGCGAAAAATTTTTTTATTTCCCTTTAATACTGAGCGAGTTTTTTTTTTTTTTTTCTAAATTTAACCAATTATGTCTCAGGAGTACTTTTTTTAGTATAATGTCGGACCAAAAGAAAAAAAAAAAAAAAAAAACTTGTGCAGCGTTCCCAAAGAACTAATCTTGTTTTTATTATCTGTTTCTCTTAACTTTCTTTTTTTCATTTCAACTTTTCAAAATTTACATATCAATTTGATCACTTTATTAGTCAACAACAAGAAAGAATGAAAAATACGATCTGAGACAAAAATTTACGTTCCAACTTCTCCGTTAGTGAGAACAAAGATGGAGGAGCAAACTGACAAATATGTCATAATTTAAATGTTAAATAAATGCATCAACTTTTTCTTGTCCGCACACTTTTCCTGCTCGACTTAGCAGTGTCTTACAAAAATACCGTATTTCTTGCTAGGACAGTGATGCGATTACTGTTTTAAAGAAGACCGAAAATAACCCAGTATTATTTGACACATCCAGAAATGCCGAAATGCCTTTTTTTTCCCTCTTTCGCGATGAAATATTCTGGCGGAAATTATTTCAAGTCAGAGAAGGGCAATATTACCAACTTTTTATATGCATCGAGTAAAAATATACAACATATTAAAAATGGTTTATAATGTGCTAGTAGATTCGACGATCTATAGGGAATGATGAGGTATACCTTGATAAAATTAATGAACTGCGAATGAAATACTTGAAATTAATATCATTAAGCGAGAAGCTGAAAATGGAGTAACTAAAAAGGAAGATGTAATGAGCATAAAAGGAATGTACTTAGAATGTACACACTTATATATAAAGATATAGGAATACATCACGAGAGGAAAGAAAATTGAATTGGAAGAAAAAAAGATATAATACGAGTTAAGGAAAAAATTTACGTACTAACTTCTGTTACGCGAGAACGAAGATGGACGACCAAACTGACAGATATGCGCCTTAACTTAAAAATGTTTAACAAAATATACTTAAGGGAACTAATAGTAGAGGAAGAAAAATTAGGGAAAAGGAATATAAAGGAACGGCTTCAGGAAAAAGGAAATGTTTAAAAAACAATAAACATAAGAGAATGCGTAACAATAAGTAAAATATATAGATTACCAAACAGAATAGATTATAGGTATATTGATAAGTACAAAAATAGATTAAGATGTAAGTAATATTACCCCGAAGATATTTTTATATGTATAAGGCAGAAGTTATAATGTTATGATGCTTAAATGTAAGATAATTTTTCGGCAGAAGCTTTCGCTAAACGAAAGAAACCATTGTAATTAAAAATAAATGTATATGTATTTCAAAAAAAAAAAAAAATAATAAACATATAAAAAACAGGAATTTCGATATTTTATCATTTCTATATTGCCAAACCACGAACGTATCATCTATATTCCGTACTCATAACGCTACTTATTGACAAATTTTCTTTTTCAAATCTTCCACAAAAATATTATTGCGAAAACCGAAAATCGACGCTGGGAGCGTGAACTCATATTGCATTTACGTTTTTTTTGTTTTGTTTTGTTTGTAAATCTTCCCATTGAACGTGTATCGCAATTTCGATCATTTTTAAATTTGTTCCCATATTTTTTGATGACTCACAAACATGTTTCCGTTAGTGAAGCTCATTCGTAAATGAGAACATGACGTCGAAATTGATTAGCCATATTCTAGTGTTATTCAAATTCCCTGTAAACTTAGGCGTATTGTAGCTGTGTGTTCCCTATGAAATTTTTTAATTTCGTAATAATATACTATTGCACGAAACACAGCACGATTGGTCGAGCAGAGATTATCGATCTCATTGGACAACCAGTTTAATGTATTTTCGATACTCCGTACATCCTTAGCATCGTATGGTTACGGAAGAAATAGGAGATTTTTTGTTTTCCAAAATGTGAATATTTTATTACTTTTTTTGAAATTTTTTCGTAAACGATTTTTATTCAGTTCAAACTACAGTCGTTCATTTTTATACTCGGCAATTAGCTACCAGAGAGCGCATTTATTTTATCTGCTTTTAAAACGATAACGTTACGGCTTTACCTGAACAGATGCATCTCTTTCTTGATGTGAGAAATTCGAGTTCAGCGCTTTATACAATTTTCGTAAAGACAATTTGGACAGTTTATTCTTGTCCATTATACTGGTGATTGTTTCTTTCGACGGGATTTGTTTTTTCTGAAAAAACCCGCTAAATGTTTCATCTAAAACGAGATTAAGATATTCGCGAAAATCGGACATTTTCACAATCACGATAATTATTTTAGAGACATGTGCAAATATGACGTTGTAAATGAAAGTGTAGAATGTAATGGCGTAGACGAAATTTCGGAATTAGTGTTCTATCTAGCAGCAAATAATTTGCACCTGAGAAATATATCTGAAATTGACAATTTAAAAACATAAAATTATTACCACCGCATCCTCCTTCGAAGTGACATTTCGAACATCGGTGAACGAGTAGAGATGATAATGATAAATAAAAACTTCGTGCCGTATATAATCTCAGAAATAGAACTAATCAGAAATCGTCTGTAACTCGGAAATGAAAAAATGACTACATATTGAATCTATCAGTCTATTATAAAGCCAAACTTTGAAGCATACATATATATAAAAAAAAAATAACAAAAATTCCTCTGATATTAATCATGCTCAATTTAATGCGAACGATCCCCGGAACCGTCACTGCGAAAACAAAACTGGTATTAAAATTTTTTATAAGCTTCAGGGTAACGTTCGCACAAATGCTTGGTTTACAAACGATACCGCAAGGAATTATATTCGCATATTGGTGTCCGGTTAAGAACGGGTCCAGTTGTCCATAAATATCGCGAAGATTTATATACGGTGAAATCGGATTGTGCACTTGCGGAGAATCTCTGTTGAGCATTTGGAGTTACATATGTTAACCAAGCAACTACCGTCAGTACCTGTCAGTATTGCGCACAGATAGCGATGATCCATGCTGTGCGTCTGTGTTTTCAGAAATATATAAAGACGAGTGGAATTTTTTTTCTTTTTGAGATCGCCAGTTGAGGACATTACCCAGCATTAGGTTGTGTTAGTGAAAGAGAGGGAGAAACGAATTGGAATTGAATATTACCGGAGATAGAAGCAACGAAGGACGTTATAGTAGGAATGATTGCCGGGGATGGAAGTGAACGAATGAAAGAAGCACTGTATGTAGTAGGCAAACCGAGTTTCAAGAGTTCACTATAGAATAATTATCCTCTTTTATTCTCGAATCCTGAATCCTTCTATCTTAGTATCCAAACACATCCTCCTCTGTACCCTTGGTACTACGACTTTTCCCATTTCTTATCTCTTCCATTTGCAGGCTTCGCCTAGATCATAGTCGTCTTCCGGCATCCTCTTTTCGCTTTTCTCTCTTCTCCTTTTTGTTCCTTCCATTCGGATGATTCTGATCTACTCTGCGACACAAATCACATCTTATTTGAATGCGCGCCTGTATCTATAGAACGCTCTCACTTCTAGAGTGGAATATCTAAGGTGGTAAATTATAATCCGGACAAGATGTATTAGTTCTACTAATTAATAAAATGCCTAAATGGTTTGATTCGCGCCAAGAAAAAAAAAAAGAATTAAAAATATTCTGGAAGTGGTTTTTTTTAATGGCGACGTCCTTCGATTTGCCCGAAAATGTTATTTTATAATTTCGAAGTTTATGCAACAAAATTTAAGGTTCGTAGTGCCGTTCTCTTGAGAGTTGTTATTGAACATTATTTTAATTTTCTTTTTATATGTTTCTGAACCATCTCATTTAGGTTATTCCAGAAGTCCAAATAGGCTCGTAGTTTTCAAAAAAACAAAACAAACACCGTCTATGCACTAAAAAATAAAAAAAATGCTACTCGATAAGTAAATAATTTATTCTAGAGCGATATAATTAGGGGAAAAAAAATATTATTATCGTAATTCTTAAACAACATTCATACGTTTAAAATTAGAGTCTCGGAAGAAAGGCAAATTCCTAAAGTAGAACAATAATTCGAAACGATATATTAGATGAATATAACAACAACAACGCGTTAACTCACAAAGGCCAGGTATGCAAACATCAGGAATACTATGTCTAATTTTTTTTTCATCTTTTTTTATCCTTTGTATCTGCATACAATCTGTTCATTGGAACGATAAGTAGCAATGTTATTTTATGTAAACCAAGATGGAACACTTCTCCCCCCAGTGGTCGCTATTCCTTATTTGTATGTACGTTATTTATTGGATTATGTTGAGCTATACAAATTAATGTCTACGGACGAAATTCCAGTTTTGACTGTGTGGTTTCAATCGTCTGAATCGTACGCTATTCTGCGAACGATTAGCTGTTTTCAAGTCGATGACAGTATCTACTAGCAAAGGTCATAATTACTTATTTAACCGTTGGAATGAATAGGTCTTTGTGTATATCATCATTACGGACAAACACCATGGTGGTGCCGTCAAAATATCTCGTAGGACACTGAAATCTTTGTATAATGTTTAGATTATGTCTAATTTGACTTCTTAATTGTTGCAGTTCGAATTTAGTTTACCGAGACTTTCTAATTAAAACGTTAATTTTAATTTAAGAATGATCATAATCTCTTTTAAAAAGTATATATATTTCAATGTAAAAATTGTTTTTTTAGCGTGTTTTTATTGAATTTTTAGAATAAAATATTTTTAAACGTTAATAAACTAACGTAAAATTTTGTGCTCGATTTTACAAAGCTCTCGGTATTAAGGAGTATAGTGTTCGAATTCGGTCAGTCACGAGCTTGCAAATCGCACTTTGGGGCATTCGGATTCATTTTACACCTTCACTCAAATTTTACATAAACTAACGACAGTTAAAGAAATTTTACGTAACTCGCATTCGTCGCATTTTTAATTTTAAAAAATTTCACGTCTTGACGTTTTCCCGGTATTCTAATGAAAATTTTTTCTCTAATTTTTAGCGAAAAAAGTACTTACCCCTGAGGAGAGACTCCTTTTTTAACCTTAAATCGCAACGACCACTTAGTGAATAATCATCAGCACTCACACGTACGGAGCTATGTTGCAATTACTGACAAAAAAAAATATAAACATATATATCACCGGAATCAGCCTACATCGTCAAAAATGTTTCAGCACATGATAAAACTTCCATCGGCGATGAGCTCAAGTTTCCTACTTTTGTTTTATTATTAAATTTTAATTACATATATACATGAAATAACAAGAATTAATACACCCCATCTGATTAAGTTTATTGGGTGTCATATTAATTCTGTTTTACAATTTGTAAATATAGGTACAATTGTTAATCTTAATTATTTTCTTAATATAAATGAATATTATTTTTACGATTTTTAACCTCTTGTATTGTAAACATTTATTAAAGTTGTTAAATTTATTTGTTACCAGTTGTTGTTGCGCATTATCTTCAAAAACTTTATTATTGCATCCTTGTAAAACATGATACACACTATCCTGAAAATTGCACCTGACACAATTTTCAGACTCCGCAAATCCATATTCATACAAGTCCACCTTAAATATATTCTATGACCGGTTATGAATTGTACAATAAAAAAAAATTCGGGATAAAAATTTTATTATTTATTCTTTCTGTAATATCCGAAAACTACTGCGTTATAATTCTCAATTTCTGCAGTTGGGTTATTTTACCCATGATGAAGTGAGTTTCGGAACTGACTAGGTGACATATCGTTTCGAAAACTCCCGCGGCTTCCATTATCAAAAGGGGAGAATAAGGTAAAAATTAACAGCGTTAAAATTGAAAGCATTTTAACGTGTTTTTGTCTTTTTGCTATTTCGAAGAATCGGTTTCCCCTAAAAATCTTAGATGCGCAGGCTGTCTATAAATATATTGGCCGATTTTGAATTACGATTAATAAGTAATTGGTGACAAATCAAGCGGCTTAAATATGTCCCTGATTTGACGTGTTACGTGTTTACTGGAGCTAATTTCGGGGATTTTACAATAAAACTAGGTCATATTAGTTTTAATACGGCGAATTCATTAGCCGGCGCCTAAAACCAGAAATGAAGGAAAATAGAAATCAAAAAAAAAAGAAAGAAAAAAATAGAAAAAACAAAGAAAAAACAGTAACACCTAGGCGACTAACAAACTAGTTATAACATCTTTCATTTTTCTTATTTATCACCTGCTCTTCTTTCTGATTCGTCGCTTGATATTTAATGGCTTGTTTTTTTGTTTTTTTTTTACCTGCCTTCTAAATTTCAAGAGTCGGCCGCGCATTATTTTTAACTTTTATTTACCAAAGTGATATGGCTGGAGGAAGTGGCCAGTGCGCAATTTTTTATTGTGCAGCCGTTTGGTCTCATTTTCACTTTAATTATCGAAATTAATGATTTGTTAACTGTCACATTACGGAAATGTCACATATTTTATCGTTTTTTATTCGTTATACCGCCATGTTTGTCAGTTCGCATCTGTTTTACGTTATTCATTTGCATGGGCGTAGCTAGGATTTTATTCCAGTTGAGGGGAAATAAGTTCGGTGGTACACACTTTAGAAACTTCTAGACAGCTGATTGTGGAGAGAGTTGAAAAATTTCGAAAAATACAAGTAGAATTTTTACAAAGACACGGCCTCCTGTTCACCATTGGCTACGCCCATTATTGTTGTTAAATGTGTAAACGATTAGTTTACTGATCGTAGAAAAATTCGGACATGTTTAAGCCACGAGTATGTATGTAATATGCCGTAAAATAAAAATTTTTACCTATCCGCGCACCGTGTCTAATTACATTTCGGAATAAATTCAGGATAAAATTACTTAAACCCGAGAAAGAAGTATCTGTTTTACAAGTAACAGCGTAATGAAACCTTGAACACAAAGAAGAATCTATTTAAAAAAAATGTGACCGTATATGTATTTTTTCTTTTTTTATTATTATTATTATTATTATTGAACTTTGTAGAAAAAAAGTATCTCAGTTTATAAAAATTTTTTGTAAAATATTTTTGTATTTGAGCTTCTTTTTTTTTTTTTGAAAGTATCACGTACCGATAATTCAGTCTCAGAAACAAGATGGTTGTTCCCATGATTCGGAAGAGTGTTATACATTCGTTCCTTCTTATAAATCTAACGTTGAATTGAGATTATTAGTTTGATAATTGAAAAATTACCACACGTATAAGATATTTCAACGAACCTTATATCGTTCAGTAGCGGTAAATTTTCATACGAGACGTTAATCATTCATCTCCTTTAATGTTACCATAACTGATTTTCGCTATATCTATTGATAACACTTTAACTTGGTTCCAGTGTCCAATTAACTTAATAATTCCGGCATAACACCTTCGATATACCTAAGAAGAGGTAAATAAACAGCGTTCGAATGATTTTTAAAACTGACATTTTACAAAACTCTAGCATCTCACTCTTACTAATCTTCTCACCACCGGTTTATCCGTTACCGTGCAATTTACGTATTCGCGTACAATCTTCCAGTTTACGCATTCGCAGGGAGTTTACACAGGATGTTGTTCAATGTATCTTAACACGTGTGTGTCGGCGCAGCACTATTCAGTGTACAGATTAGCCTATAGGTATCCTCTCTCTAGTATGATAATGTTCGTTGTATAACGTATTTCGGCTCAGTATCGTCCGATGAAATTCAATATGTGCTCGCCTGCCTGCGTTACAACGAGATTCTGCCGAAGATCACTTTCGAACTCTGTCCATCCAGTCGTCAGCATTTTACCTCGGAAATGGCTAACCGCAAAATATGCTTAAAAATCCGATTATTCCTCTTCTTCTTCTTCTTCTTCTTTTTCTTCTTCTTCTTTTTCTTCTTCTTCTGCGAACACTTCCGCCGATTCCATTCCGAAATGTACCGAGCAATATTGGTTTTTATTACATTATCATCATCAAAGGGCAACAGCCCCGGCGTTATATGAAGTGGTTAGCGCGTGACCTCATCGAGTACTAGATTTCTCCCGAAGATAAATGACTCCGGCTTCTTACTGAGATCACTTTTCTTCATCGTGTGGAATGAGAGTTCATTCTTTTTTTTTTTCTATCTTCCTTTTTTTCACTTTTCCTATCGGTATCTTATTAAACTCATTAACCGAAACTTTTGGTAGAGCAACGAAGTGCTGCAAAAGAATTTACCTGTCGCTCAGTTCGAAAACCGGAAAAGTGAAATACCTTCTAAAAAAACGGTGGAAACTGTCGGAGATTCGTAGAGATCCTATAGCTGTTTGATTTAAGGGATAGACGCGTTAACGAAAAGGGGGGAAATTTAGTTCGAACGTGTCAGTATGGATTGGTTCGTTTCACGAGTATAACTTTCTTCCGTTTTAAAGGGGCTCGTTAATTAAATGGTTTTAATTAAATCTTAATTCGATTGGAAATTATTAATATAAAAAACAACCAGTCGCAGAAGCAACAGATTGAGAAGGAAGTGTAAGAAGCGCAATAAGCAGCCGAGAAAGCCTTTAACAGATGTGAATAAAAAACGGAACGTTTAATCGAGAAGAACATTCGAAAAAAATACGACATTAGATCATCGTGAATAATTTGCATCATCAGTAAGTTGAGAGAAGACTAGACGATGGCGAGACGAAAACAATAGCGTATGATATCTATTTAAAGGCAAGTCATATAGATCATTAACAGAACGACGCGTGTACGAAGCGAGGATTAGGAGAATTAAGGGATGTCCGGAATCAAGGTTTTGACGGTCATTTTTATGTTCCTTTTTCTCGGTAACTAGGAAAGATACCGAGTTGCGCTTTCGAGGACAACTAGATCCAACGTTAGTACAGAATCAGATTCGTAGTCGTATGGGGATGAGCAATTTTAGAAGGCTCTCTGAATGTTTTTCAGTGCATATACGAATCTACGGATCATTGTAATGATGTAAAACAAAAAAGCTCGTGTCTATTTGTAAAGTTTGAAAAAAAAAAAAGAGAAATAAATAAATAAACTCAATGGATACAGCTATTCATAAGAAAAAGATACACGAAGTTCGAAAAAGAAGCACATTATGAAAAAAAGAGCTTCAAATTTGAACATTATTTCTTTTGACAAAAAATGTAAGAATAAATAATCTAATGACTTCCAGCTTGGTGTTACGAAGGGTCGTTCGGATCCTCTTCGGAATTACTCTAGAAATCTTCAGGATCTTTTCAGTTGTCCGTTGTCTTGCATCCTTGAACATTTCTTCAGTGGAAAGTTCCGTTCTATTACTCCGATCCATATCTTTTCTTTTCATCGCGGCCATGCAATTATCGCCGACTCGCATTCCAGCGCGTGAAAAATCAGACATTTTGTGTTATATTTTCTTTACTAATTGAAGTTATGGCTTCATAAACGGAAAATTTCAAGGTACTGCTAAGGCGAACGAATGATGATTTTGGAAGGCGTGTCCAGACGACCGAGTTTACCGACTCATTTGCATTTTGTGTTGCCTTATGTAAGCACTTCTGCAACAAAAGGGAATCGGCGAGATCTTTGAAGATTGGTTTCATTTCAGTCATAATCGCTTCTGGATAGTAGTCGTCATGATTGTATATTTCGTTTGACGACGTCACACAGCTTTCTGATATACCAGCTACCCGAACCTGTTGGACAAAGATCATTTTCATTGATTGACCAAAGATGAAAATATGTTACCTAAACAGTCCTTTCTAAATCCCCGGTGCGGCTTCCGATTGCTTGGCCATAGTACTGTTGAATTTGGTTTATAAGCGAATCTGTAAGACGACCTTTGCCACCAATTGGTTTTCCGTCACTTAGTTTTTCACTATCGAGTTTTTTTTTTTGGGCGTTCGTAATCGAGATCCCATGCATTTTTGCACATGGCCGGCGCATTCCAATTTGTTTATTTCATAATTCGGTCGGTACGGTTCTTTTTTCACAGACTGCTTTGAATTCTCTGGAATCACTATTTCCTAGATAATTTTTGCATCGTATATTATACTTCGGAAGAGATCTTTCATAAATTTCTACAACACCATCAACTTCCGTTCTACGAAAATATCAATAAAGCAGCTTGTTTAGCAATAAAATTTAATAAAGGTAATTAATAAAAATTTTCCGATTTTTAATCAACTATTTGACCTTTTCAAAAGTATTATATGTCATTACTTTAGAAAACAAATAAATATTGGTGGCCATTGAGTATTTTGAAAAAATAAAAAAGCACTAAAAGCGTACATGCAAAAATAAATTTTATGGAAATATTGTAATCAGCTATCACGTTATTAATATGAATAATTTTAATTGTGTACTTTAAGAAACGTTTTCTTTGATTTTTTCCTTGTCGTGAAAAAATATTTTATTCTCAATCGGTTATAATAAGGTAGCGAGTGTATTTATTTTTGATTTAATGTATATTCTGATATATATTTAAAATTTTATTAAATAAATAACAGTGCCATTCTTGGAATAGAACAGCGTAAATCAAGATTATTTTATATTAGTATTAATGTAGAGAGTAACTCTTATAGTTGATTTAGAAGAACCGTTTTTTCTTGTTTTACTTAGAAAATACATTTTTCCCTTTATTATGCACTCATTTTTAGCACGAATTAGAGGTAGTCAAGAAAATAATTATTTTCTTCAGAATTGTTTATCGGTTAAGCGTCATCATGTTTGTTTCTAATTTTTTTCATCATCTTCGTGTGTACTATAATGGACCTGCGGGTACAGGTTGTTGTAACTAGAACCACATTCTCTAGTATGTAATCACTCGATTATCCTAATATGCTAGCCTACAGGCAGTGAATCGAAACAACAACCGTCTGAACTCCATGGTATTCAGGGGGCTGCGGAACTCAAACCAAATTGCTGTCAGTAAAACGGAGGGGATGCACGCGCTAAACGTGTGCTTTCCAATAAATACTGTTAAGCATTTCATCGCATTTACAACAGCGAACTGTCAGCAACTCATTTGTGACGATGCATCCTGGTCGGACTGATGAATGACAATCCAAAATGAGTGGACGAGTTTCCAGCGCCTTGAAACTGGAACCCCTCGACTAAGGGAGCACAACCCAACGGAATAACCCGCGGAAGAGGGTTGGAGACCTACCACAGTATCATCTCCAAGTTATCAACATGAATAGAACATCGAACCCAATGAACCCGAATCTCCGTCAAGTTGTATGCAAGCCCTCTGTAATAACGAATGGAGTGCTAAGAATCTGCAGCGGTAAATCATCAGAGCGGCAACATGGAGGAAAACTGAATATTGGTATATGGAACGTCAGGTTGTTATATCAAACTGGAAAACTGGAAAACGTAATTAAGCAAAGAGATTAAAAATAGACATTCTCGGTATAAGTGAATTTAGATGATGCGGAGGTGACAGGATAAACAAAGACAAATACGAATTTATATATTCGGGAAATGAAAATCATGAGAATGGAGTCAGAATATTAATAAGAAAAAGCTTCAGCAAAAGAATAGATGAAATTTTGATAAGCTCAGAGCGAGCGATGGCGATATGTATAAATGCAGATCTCAAACCACTATCGATAATACAAGTATGTGCATCAACAGGTGAAAGTGCAGATGAAGAAGTGGAAAAAATTTATGCAGACATAGGGAAAGAAATTAAGATTGTTTATAATGGGAGATTTCAACGCGAAAGTGAGCAAAACTAACAGAGATAGCAGCGCCGAAGGACCTTTCGGATTAAGTACGCAAAATGAACGAGGCGTAAGACTCGTAAAATTCGCTGAGAAAAATGGTTTGTCAGTGTGCAATACTTGATTCCAACATCGTGCAAGGAAACTTTACACATTCCGAAGCTCAGGAAATCTGATACGAAACAAAGCAGACCATATTATGTTGAATACGAGATACAAAAGCATGATCTCGAAGTGTCGTACGCTAACGACTAGCAAGAAAATGTCGTCTTCGGTTTAAAAAATGTCCACATGACAGGAAAGTGGAAAACTGGAAGCTGAACGTAAGTCCTTTGAAGTATAAAACAATTGTAGGGAACTTTGCAAAAAAAACCAATGAGATACATGAACAGGCGGATGTTTAAGATATGTGGAACGAGTTAAAAAACGCGATGATAATTCGCAGCAAAAAAAAAAAAAGCACACAGAAAAGATAAGGGAACCGTTGTAATAAGGATAAAAAAAAAAAGAGTTGGGTGACAAATGAAACATTGTTATTGACCTTTGAAAGAAGGAAAATCAAAAACAGAAATAGTAACGAGTATAAAAAAATGAACAAAGGAATCTGGAAAAAGTGTCGAGGAGATAAAAATAGATGGTTCGATGTAATTCATTGTTTACGTTTGTATGTGAATAGTGTGTATTCCTGCGTTCATCTGAATCGGGTAAGATCTTTCCATTTAAAATAATTCCGATAACTGGTTGGTATTAATCGGCATTTATATTTATTATCTCTGCTACCTTTTTGTTATCAGCGATCTTATCTTTCTTTTGATTTTGTTCAATTATGTCTGCTATTTATTTCTTCTTTTTATTTTTTCCCATTTTTTTACAATTCTAACTCACCGGAGCAGCTAGTACTTTAATAAGTGCTATAAAGGGGGGTGTTCCCAGGGGTCTCCAGGGGCCCCCGCCGCTAATAATAAACCAACCAAAGCCTCCTCAACGTGTAAGAATAGTTTACCGCTCATTATTGTTAATGACAACAACAAACGCAAAACTTCAGTTATCTCCCTTATCAGTTGTACCCGAGAAAGAAATTAAACTAATAGCATCTAACCAGTCTAATTTAACCAATACTTTTTCAGAAAACATTTCGATTAATTTATTTCCTTCGAATCATGTAGGTCCGTTCTACGTATTTAATTGAAAGCATTGACCAAAACATGACAGCTTCACATCCTTCAGCCATTGCTAAACGAATTTCTACAAACACCTATCGAATTAATGAATTTAGTCCAGCGGGTAGAAATAGGCTTAGATTAGAATTTAATTCTTTATTATCCGCAAACTCGTTTCTCCTATCGCTGTTACTTCAAGAAAATAACCTTCGGGGTTACATTCCGAACAATTTAACATATCGATTCGGAGTAATTAGAAATATCGACACGAACATGACGGATGAAGACATTATTGAAGGATTGGAATTTTCTTATGCTATTAACGGCATTAAACGTATCAAAAAAAAAAAAGTTTCTGATCAGTTAATTCCTTTGCCCTTAATTGAAATCAAATTTCAAGGTCCTACTTTACCCGAGCATGTATACGTATATAAAATGAAATTTAACGTTGAACCGTGTATCTGGAGGCCCATGCTATGTTACAATTGTCTTCGCTATGGACACTCTAAAAACATATGCAAAAGTAAAGTTAAGTGTGCTAGATGCTCTGAAAATGATGAGACCATCCTTTGCCCAGCTAATCCTTCATTTGCTATTTGTGTTTCATGTCACGGAGACCATTTAGCAACTGACCACTCCTGTCCCGAAATATTCTAATCAACTACACATCAAAAAAATGATGGCTCATGAAAATGTATCCTACAGAGAGGCAATAGAAATCAAAAAATCCAAAACCGTTACAAAAGCCCAAACTTACAGTTCGGCAATCACTGATAACTTTCCAAGTCTTATTCATCCGACTTATTAACCTAACACACGGAATGTGTACCCCGTATCACGAAAATTAAAACATGTACCTACAACTAAACCTCCTTCATTTCCTTATATTAAGGCTGCTCATCCTTTCAGTGGAATCAAAAAGTCTTCTTCCCAACCTATTCCTCAGGATTCTAATAATTATGGCATCTCTTCATCTAATAGAAATTACGATCTCTCAAATAAAATTTGCGATACGGGTTCTCCTATGAATCTTAATATTTAACAGTGAAACTGCCGCAGCTTGAGAGCTAATAAAACTGTATTAGAGCACCTTTTGCAACACTATAAAATTAGCATCGCTCTTCTTTCAGAAACCTGGCTTAGAACAAAGAGAACGCTCTAGTGCGTTTAAAGAGGAATTAAGCTTCCAATTTGGTTGCTGCAAAGCCGCGACCCGAAGAAAAAGATAGAATAATATTGGCAAAGTATAAAGAAAGGTCATATGTATAAAGAGATGTCATAAAGAAAGGTTATATATATATAAAGAGATGCCATAAGGGTCAACTATGGACATTAACAAACGCGTGAAGGGGTAAACCGCTAAGAAAGTCTGATGTACAACATATAGGAATTCCAGTGATTCCACAGGAATTCCTAGCAATTCCTAGTATGGAACAAGAAATTTTGGGAGAAATATATGAACTTGAGCTCTTAATTTCAATTATTATGAAACAGTAAACCGCTGTAGAATTACAGAAATAATAATAATTATTAGGAAATATTAGGAAACAATGGGGATAATTGATTGATTATGGGTTACGTTCAACAAAAAATTAAAAAACTTTATCCTTTTATATTACCGTGCACATACTATCAAAGACGAGGGGTAAACTCAAGGGATAAACCGCTGAGGAAGTTTAGTGTGCAACATGTAGCAATTCCATAGAAATTCCATAGCAATTCCATAGCAATTGCACAGGAATTCCAGAAAGTAGTGTACAAAATTTACATTAGCGGTTTACCCCTCGGAACATGTACACTGCCTAACTAACTACGCCACCGGTAGCTGACTGCTTCACTATCTGTAAAAGAAATATAAATGTAAACGGAAGAACTATTTTAAAAAAAAGAAAAACCTATTTTAGAAAAAAATAAAAAAAGCTTGTAAATTTCGCATTTATTTTCAGTAACTAAAAATAAAAATTATATCTAAAAAGAGAGAAGTGAGTGTCGTGAAATGTCATTATCACGCGAATGTTCTATTTAAAAAAATGCTTTCTAACACGTCTATTTTTTCTCCTACTACAAACTGCGAGCATGCTCTGTAGGCTAAAATTGTTTCGTTACATTTTTCAATTATTCGTAAAATACGACAGACTTCACTAATAAACTTCTACATTTTAAAACTTGTCTATTGGCTTTCTAAATGGCCGCATTGGTTCGTACTTAAAAGCGAAAAGCAACCTCATTGGATAATTGTTCCTCAAAGTTTACAGCGCCTTTAGTAATGTTACACGTAATTTCTACTTTTTTTTCAGCGAATTTAAATGTCGTTTTCGTGAGGCGAAGATAAAATGACAACTTCGGAGAAAGTTCTTCTAACTGAGTAATAAATGTAGAATTGTACACTTTATCTTGCCCGCTATGTTTTTTGTTTAAAAAAAAAGAAAAAGAAAAAAAAAAAGGTACAAAAGCACCGAACTGGCATGTTTTTTACTTTACAACCATCTCTAACTACTAAAAGTTTATTGCAGCTTCTGAGACGAATATTACGTGGAGAGGTGCCCACATTAAGCTGATAAAATGGTATACTATCTCGGCTTCAGTTTCTGCGGAAAGACTTCATCTCCTGTTTCGTCTTTGTATCGTAACACGAATATGTTCATTGTTACTCTCTGAATCATCCATTAAACGTAACACTATCGCGATCAAGCCTAATATTTTCGTTTATATTTTTTCCCAGCTACACGCGCGGAAAACCCAACACGAATTTTCTATTATGATTATTCATTTCAGTAAAGTAACGTTTTGAAATTACTTCCGATCGCATTTTGCTTCTTTTCTTACTCGTCGAAATGCATCACTCTGGTTGAAAGCAAAAAAGATTCTGAATTATTTTACGTCAACACCATGAACAGCAGAACTTACATCGAGCGTCTGTAGTAAAAAAAAATTGGATATTAATCGTTGGCGCCGCTATAATATCAAAATTGTAAAAAAATCATGAGTAAAACGATCAAACATAATGGTGGGTTACAAATTCGCAAATTTGTTTCCGAGAGGGACAATTTATGTAAATTTTTTTATATTTTTACTGGGAAAATTTTTAAATAAAGCTGAATATATGTAAAAAAACAATTCGTTATGTAATTTAAAATAATGAAAAAGCAAGCGTTAATAGTGAAACAACAAGCAATTGTAAACAGAAATGTTTTCTCCATCTGTTTTTAAATTATTAATTGTAAAACGCGGAAAAATACATTTGCAAAAACGTATTCTAATGTGTTCATTTTCATAATACGCGAATAGGCTATAATAAACTGATTATTTCAATTATCTAGACTTTCTGTATTCTCATACACGTTAGTAGAGAGAGAGCTTTTGCACTACACATCTTACTTCTATAGTCGGTTCAACGAAAATGCGCCGATGGAAAAAAGTCGATATAATTCGATATTTACTATCCAATTACCTACTGAAAATGCTGCAATATAGCCAATAGAATTATGGTTTTAAGTCGAAATTAAATGTTCATTTAAATCGTAGGTAGTTAATTTTTTGTTGTTTTAGTTCATTTAATTAGTATTATTTTTAATAATAGAAATCATTAAAATTAAATTGCGAACAGAAATAAAAATTCCAATTTGAATTTGAATAATATTAAACATCTGGCTAGAACGCTGAAATATCGAATTATATCGACTTTTTTTCCATCGGCACATTTTCGTTGAACGGACTATAATTTTAATTAAAATACGGTTCTACTCAATGAACGTTCTACACTGGCTGTTGATAATGCACAGTAACTTTTCACATAATATTTTTAAGTGCTATAGATCATCCTACATGAGAATACTTTTCCTACGATAACTAATTAAATTCCCGTTTTTTCGTATACCCCCCACCACCACCCGGGGTTACGTGAGAACTTTAAAGAACTCAATATCAACCTGCACTAGTAACTCATTAGTGTGACTTTTTCGTTTAGTATTCAAACATTTTTTGAAATTTTAAAAATACGGAATTAGTGAAATTATTTTTAGAGTTGTTTATATTTTTTGTTAAATCATTCATCTCTCTGACAGTATGTAAACGTACACAGTGAGTTCTTTTAGGAGACAATTTTAGTTGCTTCATTTCCAATTATTTTTTCCGGCGATGACTCGTTTTTTTACATCTTCGATCTTTTGCAAAATTTCATTAGTGTCTTCTTTTCGAAGTGTAATTTTAATATTTCCCGATGACCACTGTAGTATCTATTAACACAGAAAATATTTGCGCCCGCAGTTTTTTCAAAATCTGTAAATGGTTTGACTTTATTCCAATTTTCTTCGAAAGTCATTACTTTTTCACAAATATTTCACAAAAAATCTTTCTGATCGGGAAGATTGCCTACTCAAAACGGTCATTTTCTTTAAAACGTTGAAACACTGTTATTTCACACATGCGGATTGTTCGCAGGCTAACTCAGAATTTTTAAATACTTTTCGCCCGTTATCGAAAAAAAGGGTAAAAAAATTAAAAACCAAAATGGTCGATTTGTGATGGTCCAACATGTTCGGTACACATTTATTTCGCGCGCTTTTACTATCGATACTATTTCGATTTTAACGATTAGATATCTCTTTCAAATGGCAATCCGTTCATCGATTTTCGCTCAGCGCATTTACAAAAATCTGGAAAAACGACTGCAGAAAATCTCTATACATCTCGCTTCACAATAAAGACTTATTAAAAAAGAAAAAAAGAAACAAAACATTATAAGTACTTATGTTGGACATCGTTTACGACTTATTACATCTTACTGCACAGATTACGGTAATTATACAGCGACAAGCAACGATCGATTATTGAACACTTTCAGAATCGGATAGGACTATCTTTTTCCTTGGGCGATCGTAGTGACTTCAGTGTGAAATGTAGCAGCATGAAACATTCGATGGAAACAATTTTTATGCCAAAGTGTCGATTTCTCTTTTTTTCGGATTCCCTACACATGTATAACGTACGGAATTCTAATAAGATGGTCCAGGAACCACAACAAAAATATCGAATTGAAATAATGCAATAGCTCAGGAACGATTTGTCTTACCAAAATTGGATCGTAAATTACAATTAATCTTCTATCTATGGCAATCTGCAACTATATAATATAATTGGATTATAATAATGTAATATGGAATTTATAATATGTAATATGGAATTTAAAATATATAATATGGAATTTAAAATATATAATATGGAATTTATAATATATAATATAGAATTTATAATATATAAATATGGAATTTATAATATATAATATAGAGTTTATAATATATAATATGGAATTTATAATATATAATATGGAATTTAAAACGACTTCAAAAATCACCCTTAAAAAATACATAATTCATCACTAGATAACTCTTTAAAAGTGAAATTCCCCCTCTCCCCCATGTCCTTTAGGGCGAAAAAATGCAAAAAAAAAAAAGAGATATTCACGTAAGTATTAGTCCGCGTAAAAAGATTGAAAAAATCAAAACGTATCGCAAACATATGCATAAAGGACCGCTTTATAGGAAAACTATAGCCGAGCTTACATCTTTATACTTAGGTCTTTGAAACGCCGAAAGTTCAACATTTCTGGAAAAAATATGTCGATGGAGTGATCGCGCTATTTGTCGGCAATGAAATTGTATTTTGCCGAGAAGTTCAAAAAAGCGCGAAAAATGCCATGCCATTTGCAGGATATTTACCAACTTAAAATCAGATTTCTTCGTTCTAAATTTAATACTACGTAAATATAAATTATGGTTATTTTTAACTAAACGTACGGGGAATCGTTAGCGCATATAAAACTTAAATGACCTTGTCGTTTTTATGAATTTATACTTTTTCATTAATCAGCCTGGAGCAACTTTCATCACGTTGACCAGTCAAATTCCATTCACGTTTTACGGGATTACAGAGACGACCAAACCGGAATTAAACTATTCGTAGACGTTTAATCGTTTTGATTCGATGAAATTTTCGCTATTTTTATTTCACCGGATTTTCAACAGTTGTAATGTGTTTTTCGATTTTTAATTGAGTAGTTCCGTGATGGCGAGGTTTTTTACACAGGCAAAGAAACGATTGGCACGGTATTTCAACGTGACTGTACGCTGAATTAAAAGTAATCTTCCTGCGATGTGGACAATGCTTTCCCGTAAAACCATTAAACATTAAAACGAGTGAGTTACTAATTTAATGCTACAGCAATACCGAGTACAAAATTTCAACTTTCTGCGGCTACCTCTTTATAAGTTATAAAAAACTTTCTAAAAAACCCTCTTCCGAGAGAATTTCTAACAACCTACTGTAACACCACAATCTCTGGGGAAGGGTTACGAATAGATGTTTGTAACAATCCAGAGTCCAAAATTTAGATTTTGTACGGCTACCCGTTTTTGAGTTATGAGAAAAATTCCACTCAAAACCCTCCATGAAAAGTGCCCCTTTGGCTCAACCGATTGTAGCCTAAAAGGGAGGTGTACAACTAGGTTTTAAAAGAGTTCGAAATTTCAACTCTCTGCGACTAGGCGTTTTTAAGTTATGCGTAATACGTACCTTACACGCCTACTTACATACGTGTCACGAAAAACGACTTAAAAATAAATCCAGGGCTAGTCTAAATACGGATATTTTCATTGAGATATTCAAAATACTGCGCAAATACAAAGTACTCCGTTTTATCATCCGTGTATAACGGGAGATGTAATCAAGGATGGTCGAAATATCCGTTGAAATAATATGCTGTTAAACATTTTTCATGATTACGATACTTCCTTTATTACGTACCTGCACGAGAAAGTGAATAACAAAACAATTTATACTCTGAAGCAAAGAATGTATATACATATGTACATAATTCGTTACACAGCGTCATTAATAAAGTAGTCCGATATTTCAATATGTCGAACGATTATCAGAGCGAACATATTGTATGTATTGTTTTATTATTACAAGTTGAAGCGCATATTTCGATACGAACCGGAATGATTTGATCGGTCGAATTTCGAAATTATTCTATTTTCGGGTTACAAAAAATTGTACACTTTTGACGCTAAAAAGTGAGTACCGGGGTGACACAAAAAGGTTCATAATGTATTAAGAAAATCCGACGGCATTGATGAAATATCGGCCAAATTTGACAATTGCATTCCGTTAAAAGATCCTAGCGGTGTAAATATTTATTTCCTATCGCAATTGAGCGATTATGATCGAAAATCACGGTAAACGCGGATAATACCGATTATGTCGAGTTTGAATTTCTCGATTAATAGAGATACACACGCACTTATGCTAGGTAGCGCGTGCGCAATTACACACGCAGTTAACGAAATAAGTGGGAGCCGAATGAATTTTGTAATCGCTGAAAAAGTAAAGCAGAGGTAATATTTATGTCGTTCCGAGTAACAATTTTTACCGCGTATATTTTCATAAATAAATCGAATAATTAGAACGGAATCAGTATCGAAATAAATAATTATCAAAGAGCATCGAGCAAAGTTATTGTTTTCGTTTCTCCGTCGAGATCTCGAGGTATTACTGGCAGACACTGACAATGAGTAGCCGCGTTAGAGATGAGAAAAAAGAGTATACGATGAAGGACAAGATTGTTTTATGCGTGTGTTTAAAGTCCTCTTCTTGACTTCGTTTCGTAATTGTTCCCGGAGCAGGAATTCAATCGTTCAGAATAGGGCAATTATCAACGATTTGTTCGGCCTCAGAACAAGGGCAGAATTCGCCGCTACAATAGTAACAGTTCGTTGCACTTTTTGTATAATCTATATCGTCTTTATTATCGATTTTCAAGTTTACGAAATTACAGTAACGTAAGATAACAACTATCAACCATTGACATTTTTATCATTTAAAGTTTGTTTCCTTTTAGGAAGAAATTGGTGATTATTTGAGGTTTTGCGCATAACTCTATTTTCGTAGTGATCATCATTTCAAGAACGTTCAAACTGATAATATGGATCGCGAACTAAACCTCTATACAATCGGTTTAAAACCGTTTAGTAAATCAGTCGATGCTGAGAATTATGCAAATTCATTGTCGCTAGCAGGGCCGTATCTAGACCAAAATTTCGGGAGGGTTTATGAAAATATTTTTATATAAACATATATGTGCGTATTGTCATGAAATATATTTATTTATAAATAGTACATTAACACCTTGTAGTCAATTATTGTATAGGCAAGATTTAAACGCTACAATAAAAACAAATTAAAAAAAGGTAGTCGTTTCCATAGAATTCATAAAAATTTCAATTTTCTTTTGCCAAAAATTGAAAAGAAATAAATTTATGCTGAATTTCGATCCATTTAATTCAAGCGGTTATTATTTCGCAGACACTTCGGGGGCGGTTTGAACCTTGACCCGCATTGGATACGGCCTTGCTTGCTAGTATTAAAAGTGATTATAATTAATTACGGTTTGTATCGTTTAAAATTTTACAATTTCGCGTTAAAATTCACTTTACTATATGTTAAACATTATTCACTAGGTTTTTTTTTTCTTAATTTCTTCTTTTATTGGAGAAACGAATCACTTTGGTTTATAACTAGGTTATTTTAGAATTCACGAAAATATAACCTAAATTTTAAATTAGCGATTTGTTTGAGATGTTTGTAATATTTTAAATAGCTTCTTGTTTTTCTTTTTCTTTTTTTTTTTTTAATTTGTTTAATTTGATTTCTTTTATTTCTGAAGGTCGTATTTAAAATGATGATTGTAATTTTTTTTACTTCAGATGTTGTTTTACCGGGACATTGAACTAACTGAATTTACAACTCGTTCTTTTTATTATACGAGTAATTTTGGGTAATAAATTTCTATCCGTCAAGTGCGCGGCTGAACTAACTTCATTTTGAAAAAGAAAGAAAAAAAGAAGCACCCTTAAACTTTAAAAATTATTTTCCTCGCCAGATATTTGAGAATTAGATTTTTACTAATTATTTTTATCGCTGTAGAAAATAACGAAATTTGCCACTATATAGACGATTTTTAGCGTCTTCTGGAAGTGATGCTGTACGGGTTGCTGCTGACCGGTTTTCAGCCATAGTAAGCTACGAAAGAAAATTACACCGAAATAATAACAAAAAAAAAAGATTTAAATTAGATTTTGGTTAGAAAAAAACTATGAAAATGTTTTTAAACATGTATGTTAGAAAAAATAGAGAATTGCGGTGGCGAAAGCAGCTACTGGGACTGCCGCAACCAAAAAAATTAAAGCCAACGACACTTAAATTAACCTACCTCTGTATTGCTAGAATTATAAAATAATTTTCCGTTGTTTATAGTCCGCTATGTCTATAGCTTCTCTGCCGGTGTTTAATCGGAACAAACAACATTGCAATTCACTCTGCCTTTCATCTCAATACCTGTCCCCTTATTACTTGTTGATAAAACGTATCTTCATTTTCATTGTAACCAGGTTATATTAGAGATATACGCGTAGTAAATATGAATGTTTCAATTGTTTAAAGTATTTTAACAAGCTTAATATGTGTATTTGCAATATAAAAAAATTGCGAATACGCCGTAAATTATTTAATAATGTCGACACTTATTCTTTTTCCTTTTGTTTCCTTTTTTTTTTTTTTTTTTGGTCTTAGCTTTCGCCATCGAAGTCCACTCATTTATCATTTAATGTGTATCCCTTCTCTTTAACTATATCACCATTTTACAAGATCTTAAATGTTCATATAAGTGTTTAGCTTCAACGGAGCATATATTACTACGTATTTGTGAAATTAACACCGGGAGAGTACCCAGTTTATGATTATTATCGCGTATCCGGTCGACTCGATAACTCGTCCTACATTCTATAAATTTTATTAAATCATTATCAACATCACCATATAAGCTTCCGAAATCTGCCGCTAAGGGGGCATGTAAATATAGGGTGATTTTTTAAGAGTTAAGTTTTTCAGGTTGGCAGCACTGGTTGGTATTGGCGTCCAAACGTCGTCATCTGTCAAAGTGAAAAGTTTTCACTATACTCTCTGCCATTTCATCATCATGGAAAGACTTATAAATAAGCAACGATTGTGATATGGTTGAAATTTATTATCAAAAACCAGTGCTCTGTGAAAAATGTGCATCGTTTGTTACGACCTGGTGAATCAACAATTCGTGCTGTTATCACCAAATTTACTTTGTTAGACATTAAACCGTCGACTACTCGCATGCGTACTGAGAAATGAAACGGTAAACGATAAAAATTAAGCAATTAAATGTAACAAGATCAATTAAAAATTTACATTTATACTGGTGATAATAAATTCTCAAAGCAGTCCAATTTTTTTTTTTTTTTTTTTTAATTTTAAGAATAAGTTGTGGGTCTTACATATGCCCATTGTGTGAGTGCCCAACACTCTTATCAACGTTTATTATAATAGATATATAGTACACAAATTACAACTACTTAACTTAACTTATTTCGGAACTAACAATAATAATAAACTTAGAAGCTTAGCATTATGCATATTAAATAGCATATATCTTCTTCTTCATCCGCCGTCCCCGTAGCATATATACGTATGCCAATAAAACAACAGTGCCGCGTAATGCGCATCTGTACACCAATATAATATGCAGACAGCTTAATATTTAGAATCGAAATAAGATCAGTGAGAGCCTAAAATCCAGGAAGGACACGACAAAGACAAAAAACCAACAAAAACAGGAAAGAACCATCAAAGAGTAACGAGATAAAGGACGAAATTTGATCTTCAGTCTTTGCGCCATTCCTTCAACCATTATTTTTGCACCTCCTTTTTCCACACACCAATTTTTTTCCCCTCTAGTATATGATTAGGGATTGTACTTATTAATTTGATTAGCATCACTGTTGTCAATTCGTAGATTCCCCCCCCCCGGGGGGGGGGTAGATGTAATATGTATTACTTTGGTTTCTTGTTAACCGGATCTGGATGGTAATTTTATATTATTGACATTGAATTCTAGTAATCTATAATAGAAATAGTACACATCTTGGAGGACATCTTCCACACACAATTGATCCAAAGTCGTTTTGTTTGGGGAGTAGAAGTTTCAAACACCTCTTCAGTATTTTACTTATTTTATTTATTTCGGTTTTCTTAGCCTCACATAATATATTTGAATTCCATATAATATTCTAGACATTATTATTGAATTATAGTATATATGTATACGTAGTGTTCGATAATACCTGCATTATTTTATATAAAGCTGGAATTGTCTAAAATTTCGAGTTTAAACTCTGAATATGTTTTTTCTAGTTCAAGTTCTTAATACATATATACCTAGATATTTAATGCCATGAACGTTCTCTAATGGTGGACAGAAACATAGATGGCTATGTTGATATTTACATTACTGATCATCGTGATGATATTAATTTTCCGCCGCAACATTTTTCTAAATCTATACACCATCATACGAGTGCTTAAAAATGTTTGCGTCATTATTTCTGAAATTTTTTTAAAAAACTCAGAAAGTTTCTGCTCCGTTTAAAGTTAAATTCTTCTTATATTAATGTCTACCATGGCGCGCTTCAAAAATAGAAACTATTTAATGTTAATATTTATTCAACATATTAATGCGATTGTCAGTATATCATCAGTAAAATGTTGTTCGGCAAATATCCGGCATTACATTATAAAATCACTTTCATCACGTAGGTTTTCTTATTTGTATTAATACACTGATCCGGTAAGCGAGTTATTTACCGGTCTCGAGAATGAAATGATCGAGCTTTTAATAGTTCACAGTTAAAGCGTGATAGAAGAAACATTAAGAGCAGCACTGGTCCGGGGCTCATAAGGAACCGTCGTCGTGATGAGTTGGCCACGTGCTAGAGTCGCCAAAGAAACTACACCTGTAATTACTTTCGATATTTATTAAACAATTAGCCAATTCGCTTATAATTGCTCGTCGCGCATACGACGACACCAAAATGACACACAACACTCATTCGTTTGAAGGCGGGGTTTTTTTTTGTGCGATGAGCCGTGTCTCATAAACTCGCTTATATTTGACGGAAACAAGATTGCAAAAAATAGCACAATTGTCACTGTAATATAAGTCTGGAAAGCTGCAAGAATCCAGCTTACTCTTAATCTTCATCTTAGTCTAGACTCTAGATGGTTAACACTCTATTGACAGCCAGTCGCACGAGCGAGAAATCGTCGCATGCATGTGCCATCCGACATAATCGTGCTAATATTCATTTCAGATCGGTGCGACAACATGAGCAGAACCGTTTTTTAGCCGACATCGACTTCGATCATATCCGACATTCTCGAATCAGCTTCGCTGCACCACTGACCGCGGTTCTTGTCGACTACGTCGCTTTGTCCGTCTGTCGTCGGCCTGCTTTTTTAACGCGACGATCTAAACTAAGACTTTGCCTCGAAAAAGAGATTTTAAGCTAATTTCCGTTACACCGTTATAATTGCTGTTGTTAAACGCGCGAAATGTGGCATTTAAAGTTTCCTCCGGAAGTAATACGTTCGCACAGTGGTGAAAGTTTTCGAAGAAAATCTCAAAAGCGCAGCTCTGCGACAATGGCGCTTTGAGAAGGAATGAAGGATTCCACCAAAAACAGATGCATTTTTATCGCGGAATATAAAACATTTTCCATTGTTAATAATGATCGAAAAAGTAAACTTTGATCATTTTTGAAGCAAGCAATGCGATTGTGAAATAGAACGTATCGAACTTGATGGCGTTATTAATTTGAAATGGGGTATAAATTGAGTACGAAATAAAATCGTCAAATTCGATCGAGATATTTTATATCTTACGCAGGGGAAACGTTTTCCAGCATTCGTCGATAATACGCTTTGATTAGTTTAATCACTGTTGAAACCTTTTACGCTTTCGTGTGAACATGTAAATTAAAAAACCAGAGAAAAACCATACTGAACATTTGAATGAAAGCTAAGGTAATTTAATATTTATCGGCTATGCAGAAACGACAAGCGCCGCCGAGTGATAATACCAGCGGCCGATCCGCAGAGAGGGGATAGGGGACACGCCACAAAAAAAGAACTAAATGCTCGATAAAAAAATTTTTTACAACAGAGAAACTTAATTTATACTATAAAAAATTTGTATAAATGTAATAATTAATATTTAATACTGTTTTCTAGTAAAAGAGTTTCTTTCTCCTAACAATATCTGACCGTATCAAGATATAATTGACTTCTTCTTATTCTAATTGTTTCTGGGTAAAGGTTGACGAGCCCAAAAAGAAAAATTAATGTTACGTTATTATTCTGTTTTAAATGCAACTGTCATGGATGTTTTGTCTTTTTTATTTATTTTTTTTATTTCGATTTTGTAATTTTAATTAAAAATAGCTCAATGAGAAATGTTTAAAATTACTTACAAACACATCGGATCGGATTACGAACAAAAAACAGAAGAATTAAAATCTAATAAAAAATACTATCGCTTTATTTTTTCTAGTAATTCACTATTCAAATTCTAAATTACCATATTAATTTCTAAAGAGGTCGCCGCCTAATTTTCTTTATGAAACACAAGGAGGATTTCTCAAATGTACTGTTTACTTATAAGATATTACGTAATTATATATCCCCCTCGCCCCAGAGTGTCTCTCTGGATCCGCTCCTGATAATACAAATTACATTATTTGCATCAAATATTAAATAACAAAAAAAAAAAAATCGATATTGAGATGGTTTAACTTCCTCAAACGATTATAAATTCGTTATATTAATAATTTCGCATATGTTTATACACATTTTTATATATCTCGTATGTATATATATATGCCCATATGCATAATGCTATATAAAAATAAAAAAAAAAAAACATATACGTATATATATATATATATATATTAAACGTCGGTGTATTTAATGAGCTCTTTGTTCTTTTTTTAAATCCTTTAGCGATATTTCAAAATTTTTATTACAATTCTATCGTGCTGTGCAAGACTTCAACTGCGATCAAAGAAGATTTCTTCTACCTTCCACATGAATTCTGTCCAGTTATTTAATTTTTAATTAACCCAGTTTACCGCAACAAAACTCAGAATGGACATTGAACACTGAAAACCGGTTCAGCGTCGGTTGATTTTTCCTTTTTGCATCTTAACGAATAATGTAAAGTACGGTACACGAGATGAAGAAGTCGAAAAAGAAAAGGAAAATAAATAAATTATTAAAACCGGCCGCCAGTGAAGAGCGGGCTGAGATTTTAATGTTAACATGCTAGCAGTGACGGTTCAATAGAAGAGAACGCGGCGGTCCTAGCATGCAGAAACTGAAACAAAACATTAAGACGAAATGGGTGGATGGATAAAATGAAGATGAAATCGAGTCCGAGCGAGTAAAAGTCAAAAACGATAAACGATATCATCATGCACGAGTGACCGGTAAAATATGATGAAGCTGTTTAATTTGTGAACGATATTAACACACCGCAGCTCCATGTCCTATGTTGATTTCCCGTTTCTTTTTCATTCTTCTCTTGTCGAATGACATATTCCCAGTCGAGTCGGCGTTCGTTTTGTTGCTTTTATTTTTATTCTTTTCACATAATATTTTCCTGGAAATATACAAGTTTCCTTTACGAAGCCGCTTGCATTGTTCGACCATTCAGCGGACGATAATTTTGAAAACAAATTGAAATTTTGAATTTCTACTATACTGCTCTTGCATGAAATTACCGTATCGATGGGAAATAATTGAACTAGCTAATGTTGATTGCATCGTGCACCAACCGCCGCCGAGTCGGATAGGCAGTTACGCGTTCGATATCCCGGATTCTGTAAATTAAGAATTTAGACATAATTAGTTGAAGAACTAAAAAAAATTAAATCACGCTTCCGATAAGACACGACATTGATAAAACGACGAGTGTTTCTTGATGTTTCACGTGTCTCATTGCGAGTTGAACGAAAGTTCCGTTTTGCAAAACATTAACGATATATATATATATATATATATATATATATATATATATATATATATATATATATATATATATATGTATATATAAACATCTACCTTTTTTTTAATATTGCACTACATGTTTTTTAGTGGTGACAATGCTCATCCATCTCAATTTCCGTGATACTAACTTGCTTTTTTTCTTTCTAGATTGCGTTTTATTTCTATTTATTTCGCCGCGGACAGTATAGAGTTTTAAGAAAGCTAAACGATAAGAGTACATTAGGAAGAAGAGAAAAACCTGCAAATGATAGACGGGAAATGTAAATATGAAAGGCAATGCTGAAATTCATGTTTAAATGTCGAAGAATATTAATGGGGGCAAATAACGATGTCCGGCGAAACGTAATTTGTCCTCTACATTATTTATCTCTTATATGCGCGCCCGTATACATTATTTTACGGATCAGAAAATGTGCGGATAAGAGGATGCAAAGACGGTTAATGTGGGGCATTTGGAAACGTTCAAAGATGGAAAAAATAACAAGAAATAGTCAGAGAAAAACGAAACCGCTACTAAAGAAGTTGTAGGAAAGAGAAAATACGAGTTCTTACGTGAACACGTTTTATGACAGATAATTGGGGAGGTTTTACGGAAGAAAAGTGAGGGTCAAAAGTACGTACACACAAGTTGTTATTACACATCTTCAAAAATACTAGCTTTTTTTTTTTTTTTTATTTTTCTCAGAGGAAGAGGGCATCACATTAACTAAACGCAAAAAGTAATTTTTATATTTTCAGTAACAGAATTGTATTTTCGAGTCGTCGACTATTTCATTGGCGAGTTTTGTTCGGGAATAACCACGTTGCGGTGCATTATCTGAACTAGATTTTTTTTTTTTCTTCTTCTTTTAATACAGTCTGGCAAAGTGAAAAATTGTATCACGATGAATGTGACCGTTTTATCTATTACGAGGGGAGGGGGCACTAGCTAGTTTAAGAAAATAACGTCCGAGATAATTTCATTGTACCCATAAAGGTAGAGTGTTTCCTTTTTAACGGCGAAGGTAAGTTCATGGTATTGCTGTGTAATTACGCTCTTCATAGTGTAATAAGAGTGCTATGACACTGATGAGAGTAGGATTTCTCATAGGGGATTCACCTTCTTTCCCAGATTTCTCCCCGGTTTCAGTTGCTTTAATACGTAGTTTTATAGTTGATGCTGCAATTAAGCGCTGGTACAGATTCGTTTTATTCTTTCGCTTAACGAGTCTCATCGAAATATGAACGTATCAATTAAACAAGAATTAATTAGTAAAAAATTTGAATCTGTTTTATTTACAAATAATTTATTACGTCAAAAATCGATGGAATGTTGCCTCCATTTTCTAGATGGTGTAATGTTATTGTCAAAAAGATAACAGGCACATTTTTCCGAGTTTTGCGGCATGCCCAACGGTTTGCGCATACTTACACATTCGCAACTACACCGCTGTAGCGGCGAAAGATAGGATTCGACCGAACGCGCGAAATGATTTTTTGTTAGCAAATCGCGCGCTCGGAGTCTCCTAGTTTTTTTACCAACTTCCAAGAAGTTATACATATTTTGTTTTTTTGTTATGTTTGTTCGCGCATAACTCTTGTTCATACGGTCCTCCGATTTTACTGATTCCTTGTCCATTCGAAAGAGTACCATTCAACAACTTAGGTACCATGTGATAGCCGAGCTTCTTACAACTTTATATTTAGACCCTCGGGGCGCCGAAAGCTCGAAAGTTTCGAAAAAAATATTTTTTCTTTCCAGGTATGTGATATATCGTTGGAAAAATTGCTGTTTGTCGGGGACGAAACCGTATTTCATTTCTTTAACGAAACGTTCGATGTTGGCAAATAGTTCCGAAAAAGCGCGAAAAATGACGTAGTTCTCCTTCTTTATGCCGCAAAAAATCCGATTTCTTAGTTTTGAATTTAATATTATGTAAACGTAAATTATAGTCTTACATACGGAATCCTCAGCGCATGAAACATCATGCTTGACTGAATTTGTTTTTTTTTAAGCATCGGTAAAAAAGTTGATTTTTAGCAAGAAAAAAATTTCTTTCATAATGCTAAAAATTGTAAAATAAAATATTTTTTTTTTAAAAAAAGACCTGAAAATTTATTATAAAAATTTAATAAAAATACACTAAAAAGGAAAAAATAATTACACCCGATAAGAAAATATATTTCAGAATGATATGCAACCTTAAGTAGTGATACTATGGTAATTCTTATGCAACATTAATACCTTAATCAGAGTCGGCATCAAATTCATATTAAAATAGTAATTAAAAACTGCATTAAATATTCATTAAATTGTTCCTAGATATTGTAATATGAATTTGATGCCGACTCTGTGATTAAGGTATTAATGTTGTATAAGAATTACCATAATATCTCCCCTTGAGGTATTTCGAACTGTTTTTTTTATCGAATAAAAAGGTAGCGTTGTAAAGAATTACGATAATATCACTCTGATATATATTTTCTTATTTATCGGGAGTAATTATTTTTTACTTTTTAGTGCATTTTTATTAAATTTTTATAATAAATCTGGAAGTCGGTATTTTTTTTTTTTTTTCAAAAAACATTTTATTAATATATTCTATAATATAAAATTTGCGAGAAATGAAATAAAATTAACTATTAATGTTAACTACGGAAAATGTAAACTTTAACTTTTTCATTTTTGCTTCACAGTAAAAAGTGCAATACAACTTAAAAATTACAACTGAATATTATTAATAACGACGTCATTCCTGCGTCAGGGTTAATACAGGAAAAAAAAGAAAAAAAAAAAAGAAAACGTTAAGAAATATATAACTAAAATTACTTAATAGCTAAATGGAAAATTACTTTTTTTTTTTTTTTTTAAATAAGGTAATTGAAATTGTGGAAGCATTATAAAAGAGAAGCGTCATGTTCATGGCCGCAATATTCTTTAATCAGTACCGTGTTTCATGTTTTTATTTTTGCAATAATAGTTTTTAACCAAACAAACTTCAAATACACTTAAAAAATGGGTCTCTATTGTTTCGGTCTCAACGATTCGGCCTCGTCCTTTTTCCAAGTAGACTTAGTTTTTAGTGTTGGTGAGTTTTCAATTTTTTTTTCCTTCAGTTAATGTCAAATTTAAGGCGTAAAATAATCACTGAATCAAAAAAACACCGGCGCAAAATTAGGAATTAATTTGCTTAGAAAATAAATCGGCGATTTTCAATGGTTTTTTTCCGTTCACATATCGTTTAAAAAATTATTTCCTCTTATAAAGACTTGAAATGCTGATCACATATTCATTCAGCGGGTTATTTTAATAGGCGATCGTCATGATTGATAGACCGAGCTTTCCAAAACTAGTCGGCAATTTTAATTTCAATAATAAATTTTATATGTTTATAGTGTATACGTTTTTACTTAATAAAGTATGTATAAAAAGTATATTCCAGTTTATTATGGAACACCGAATTAATTTATAACAATTCTTAGTTCCGTTTCAATATTAAATTCCCTTCTATTTTCTCAATTTTCTCAGTTCTCTCCTTAGCTTGTACAAATTTTATATTAACGTGTGTACATTTGGTTTTTAGGAGAAAGAATGATGACAAATCAAGCAGAGATAGTGATGATAAGAAAGGAACAAAAATAAAAGATGTTTGGGGATGTGTCCCAAACTACCACCTTTGTCTCGGAAACGTGGAATCAAAATGATTGCAATGTGACGGGACTAACATCGTCTAAATATTTTAACAAGAATCATAGTTCAGCAATGAACGGACATTGCTCACTTCGATAGTCGAATGTCGATGTTATCGATTGAAAATAAAAATGAATTACTCGATAAATGTTGGACATCTCCCAAAACATATTTGCCCAGGACGCAAGCATTTGAAGAGGAAATTTAATTCTTCATGGTTGGAGATGTATTCACCGTGGTTGGTATATTCCAGATTCCAAAAAGGCGCATTTTGCAAATATTGTACCTTATTTCTACCAAATCCAAGTTCCGTTAGAGGGATATTGGGATCATTCATACTGAATCCATATTTTGCAGATTTAAAGATGTCGACGAGTAATTTAAAAAGCATGTAAAAACACAATTCCATAAGGCGGCACCTGAAGCTGCCAGGTTATTTCTTGGAAGGTTGCCAATGGATATACAACTCAATAAATATTCGCTGAGCGTTGTTGAGGAAAACAGAAAAGTCATTAAAAACAATTATATTTTGCATTAGATTTTGTGGTTCCTGTGATTTAACGTTGTAAAGCAAACTCTCTTCCAAAGGAGTTCTCGAGGTCTTATATAAGCTACTGACGCGAGTGATGCAGTCTTGAGGAAACACTTTGAACGTGGAAGAAAAAATTCAAGCTATCGTTCTGTTGATATACAAAATGAGATTATCAGCATTTTAGGTGAAATGCTTAAAGCAGATATTGCTACGAAATTTAAAAAAAAAAAAAAACATTTCCATATAGTGTATTGGCCGACGAAACCGTTGATATTTCCGGAAAAGAGCAATCATCAACAGGAATAGGTTATTTCGATGACGAGAAGAGTGAAGTCCAAGAAGTATTTTTATGGGATTTGCAGAGATAAAATATTTAGATGAAAATGCTATTGCAAAAGTCACTGATGACTTTTTAGCTGTAGAAGAAGTTAATCGAAATAAATTCGTTGGATATTGGGATTCGATGGCTGTTTGACAATGTCCGGAATAAGAGGTGCCGTACAAGCAATCTGGCGCAAAAAATATACCAAAGCTCTATTCTTTCATTGTTCTTCACATACACTGAATTTGGTAATAAACTTTCTCAATGTTCTACCTGAAATTAGGAACACAACAGGAACAACCAAAGAAATAACATTTTTTTCGGAATCAGTTTTGAGGAGAAAGTTGATACCACAATTCTTCCAATCTCTGTCAAAACAAGATTAAGGGAAAAACACAAAACTATCAGAGTTTTTATGGATAACTTTTGCACTCTAATGGAGGCATTAGAAACTTTTAACGAATGAGAGAAACAGCACCGGCCGGAATATAAAGCATTCTAGCTAAACAACGCTGCTTGCAGAGCTTCATTTATTTTGTGCCTCGTATTAATAAGCAAGTATTCTCGGCTGTTATAAAACCTGTGGTAAATGTTCTCCAGTCTGTAACACTGGACATTATTAAGACAGCACGGCATATTAAACACATTTTAGATAAGCTGAAAAACCGTCGTAAAGATCCCGAAAACGTGTCACAGATGAAATTATTAGAGATGTCACTGCTATTGCAAAAGAGCTTCTCGGGCTCAAAGAAGACATGACATCAATGCCACGTATTGTTAGGATAAAACGGTACGCAAACAATCAGCCGGCAGGAAGCCCTCCGAAATTCTGGAAGAGATCTTTGATTATACCATATACTTAGACTCAATCGTTACTTCTTTTCAGGAGCGGTTTGCTGAGGAGAACACTACATCACTCACATTGTCTAAATTACACCCTGCTCAAATGCATGTCCATGGAAAGTCTTAAGAAAGCTTGTGTAACCTTCCCAAATTTTTACGATATGCCGAACATAAAAAACGAAATTGAAATTTGGCAAAAATTCTGGCAGGACAAGACTAACCAATCTAAGTTGAGTATTGTCGAAGCCCCATAAAAGAGACAAAACACTTCTTTCGTCTAAACGGGAAGAGCATTGAGGATTTCGGTCGCTATCGAAAGATCATCTCTGATCACCTAGAAAATTTCATCAACCAAGTAATTGAAAAATTTACGATGAATCCTAGAAGAATATGTTTTAATTAAGGTTTTCGGATTATCTAAAATTATTTCTAAAATTATAATAAACTTTTTTAAAAGTCGTATTTATTTCACTTACAATTCACCTACAGTTTATATTTTATTTAAATAAAGAATTTATTATTACAAAAACGGTAAGCTAATTATACCGATTATGAACAAGATTTGGTGAAATGAACAAATTGAAGCGCTGCACTTAGGACAATTCATAGAAAACAGTTTCATTCATTATCTTCCCCGTACTACGGTCATTGATAAGAACTCGAAAAATATTCCATTTGCAATACACGTATCTTTAGCATATTTGCTAGTAATTCTTTTTTCTCCGTCGAAATATTAACAACTGTTTTACAATAAAACTATAAAAAGGTCAACTCAAAGGAAAACAAGAAAAAGGTACGGTTTGATCCATGGCAATTTTACCACTGTCGGTTGTTTGTTTTACCTCTTTAGACTGATTATTATCAAATTTTCAAGATCCTATAGTCACCTTTTTTGGATCAATTCAAGTAAACCCGAAGTAAACTGGTTAAAGAGTGAAAGACTGACCAAAAAAGTAATTGACGCGCGCGTTTAAAAAATACGGAAATAAAAACCGGTTCCCACTCCTGTTGCAAACAGTTTCATTTTCGACAAAGGAACAAAAGAAATTAATAATTAGGTTTGATAAGTGAAAAAAAATCCTCTTATTTTACAAAATTGAAGTACACGTCATTACAGCACGCCGGAAGAAAATGAAAAAAAAAAAAAATATAAACAATCATGACGACTCTTAACCGATAAACAATTCTGAATAAATATTTAATTATTTGCTGGACTGTCTCTAATTCGTGCTAAAAATTAACGCATGGATAAAGGGAAAAATGTATTTTCTAAGTAAAACAAGAAAGAACGGTTCTTCTAGGTCAACTATAGTTAAAGAGTTACTCTCTACATTAATACTAATACAAAATAATCTTGATTTACACACCGTTGTATTCCAACTATAGCTGTTATTTATTTAATATAATTTTAAATATATTTTAAAATATACATTAAATCAAAAATAAGTGTACTCGCTACACTATTACATAACCAATTGGGAATAAAGTATTTTTTCACGACGAGGAATAAATCAAAGAAAACATTTCTTAAAGAGCAAAATTAAAATTTCTAATATTAATAACATTTCCATAAATGTTGATACTTCTCGATCGTTGCAAATTGCGACTGTTGTCCAAATTGTTGCAAATCAATTCGCGGACCATCGAACGCGCTTTTGGAATATACTGGAACATCGTCTAAACAATTTAAGCCAAAAAATCCAAAAATTGAAGGTACTTTTATTTTTGAAATTTTTATCAAAATAGAAAACAAAAAAAGGAACCAATTACTACGAAAAGTTGCTCTTCAAGTTAGAACAGAGGACTTGCATAGAGATGATGTATGCGTGCGCAGTGTGTCAATAGCACATGAGGATGATGAAGCATGCGAATACAATAGCCATTTTACACGTTCGCGGGCAATCGGTATTGTATTTCATTTTGATTACGGCCGGCACTTTCAGGTGAACGATAATCAATTAAATGCTTTCTGTTCGCGTGTTGAGGAATGTTTTTTTTGTTTTTTGTCTTTTTGTCTCTATACTTGATACGGGCGTTGTGTAGCGCGTACGCTGGCTATGTATCTGCTTTAGGCATTCTGAATGATTTCGCTGCAACCTATTATACCGGTAACAGCTTTTTCATTAGACCGATCTCTGTTATTTTACTCATTTCCGTTAATTGCGATTCGTTTCATCTTCATAACAATAACCAGTTTCAGTTTCTTCATTTTCAGATAATGTTACAGCCGTCCGTAACTCGAGGCATTTCGTTTCCGTCCGTTTGTCCATTGTTTTGCGCCGTGATTTGTAAGAGCGGATGTCAGTTCCATTTTAAATGTTGCTCCCTATTTTTCTTTTTCTCCTGTTTTGTTCGTAAACACTATATCATGTATCTGTCTAACCTCGTGATATTTAATAGACGCCTTCAACCCGCGATAGGCCAGTGGAGAAATACACGCTCACGACGCGCACACACACACACACACGGTTAGCGTAGTTAGTACAGTTAAAAGGTGCTCAGCTACCGAATCAGAGGTGTCATAGAGGTTCTTGAGATTTATCCAAGTCGCTGTCCCGCTGGTACATATAGCTGATATTGTGAATGATGGTTATGTTCCAAAGAAATCTTCCCGAGAAAGTGAAAAGAAATCGGCACGGATACTGTTCAGATCCGCCCGGCAAAGACCCTTGGGTACATTATGAATTAATTCCACAATCCGTGATACACCTCATATCACGGGTAAGAAGCTTATACTTGACTTACCGAGATTAGTCTGCGAAATTAGATGTCTAGGAAATAATAACGATAACGGGGCTGTTACATACCTGTTGAACTTACATCGGAATCCAATTATACACATTCGTAAAGTATTTCTGTCGATATTCTTCATATTCTAATCAGCGGTTGAAATCTCGCTGTCCGTAAGGTATTTCATAGCAGATGCGGTGCGCACTGGTAGTAATAGTCAGCTTCGTCCAAAATTAAGGTTTTATTCAGGAAAACGATGATGTAGTTACATCATTCAATTCCGTTGCAACATTTAAAGAATATTCGGTATCACATAGGTACTTAAAAAAACACACGCACACTACCCGGATGGCGTGGATATTTTTAAATATTGACCCTCGAATCTTAATCTTTTCTTTTTTTTAATTTTCTTTTGGGTACGCTAACGAAGAGCAATAATCAACGTACAAATTAAGTGATTATCCATGCTAATATATAAAACTGTAGTATCCGTCTGTGATTTGCGAATATTCTCATTATAATTATTGCATCGGGCTATTTTTATCGCGTATAAATAGAAAATCTGTTTTTTAAAAATTTTTGTCTGTCTGTCTGTTCCGATTTAACTCAAAAAATATCACAGCAATAGTGATGAAATTCACACAGCCTATATAGATTATCGGATTCGTTCTAAGCTTTGTTTTACATTGATATCATCACAAGGAGTACAAAAGTTACAACAATTTAAACTTGAAAAAGAAAGACATCGCAATTGTCAAATCGATTAAAATTTAACAGCCGGCTAAAATCGTAAAATAATATATTTATTAGCCAGTAGACCATCTTTAAAAAATCTCATCTCCATTCCTTTCTGGACTTGTTGCGCTTGTGTAATTTAAAGTTTAAAAAAGAAAGAGACAGTGATATCCCTGCCAAATCGTTTAAAATTAAACAGCCGGCTAAAATCGGAAAACATAAAAGAAATCAGAAAATATGTTGTTACTGTCGTCGAGTGATAAACATCACGCGCTATAAACGCATCATATATCCATGCGGTGGGGTAGCCAAATACGGTAACATGTTTATTAGTGATATTTCAGTTATTATCTGGGTAAGTATATTAACAGAATTTCCTTAATCATTATTAACACAAGTTTTTGATGTATAATTTATGTATGAATGTTCTATTTCATATATATATATATATATATGTGCGTTTTCCATATTAATGGGGTTATCTTTACTTCTTCAAATAATGATCTCGGGTATTCAGCCCCTCCTGATGATGTTTCCGTTCTATAGCAACATCGCGAAAATGGCAGTTGTGTGAATCCTGCGTGAAAACCTACGGTATTAGTGCTCCAGATTTAATTAACGATTGGAGACAATTCCCCAAGGTGGACGTGTGGCAAGTCGAAAATATGTCCAGAAGAGGAAACGCTGCTGAAACTTCTAGCACCGATCATAAGGAAAGCTCACAAATTTTCCAAAGATGATAAGAAAACTACTCTTCTCCGTGGCTGCCACGTTACGGTTACGAATATGATTCAACGGAGAAAATTCGACAATTTTATGAAATTCTTCTTATTGCCTTTTTTTCCGGTGTTATGTGCGTGTTCACATTTTGGGAAAATTTCATAATTCTGCTTCAGTTAAATCTTTCATTGGTATTTTCCTGGCCCAATTCGTCTGCACCATGATGCCTTTCTCATTCCACTTTCTCTTTTTCGATCGGTTTTTCCTCGCCTCAATTATACGCAATAGTTCACATTTCTCGCCTCTCGACTTCTTTTTCTCGTATTAAATATTCGCTTCTTGGCAGCTTTGCGATGTTTCGACGTTCTTTTTCCTCTCTGCGTCCACGATATATACACATAGTGGTCACCTGTACAGCCACATCTCACTCGCTTCCAGGTATCTCTCATTGTTTTTCTCATATGCTTTGCGTCATATAATCTTAAAGGTGAGTTCGTGGTACCTTCGCGCACATCCTTTCAAAAACTGTTTTAGCGTAACCACATCTCGACTTTCATTTAGCTGCCTAAAGGTATACTGTAATAGTTGCGCAGCGATGCGTTTTTTGCCTATCATGAACTCCGTCTTACATTAATTGCCAGTCTGCACTGTTTACCTGTCGAATCATATTCACCAGCTGTTGTAATTCTTTACAGGAGAGTTTGCTAGCAGTATCGTCGGCACATCGGACATTGTTAATATGTTCGCGCCGTTTATATATCAATTTCCCTTTTCGGTAATACATCTTTAAAAATTGCAATTAAACATCTCTGCTAATTTTTCAAAAATATTCGCGTTGTCTAATAATTATATAATATCAGTCGGTGTTCTGTCAGTATCGTTTTCCTGGATTTTGTTAATTTTATCTGATTGCAAAATTTCCAAGTTTCCATCTTCGAATGTCCGCGCCAGACTTCTATCTATCGTAACCTTTAAACATATTTACATTACACCTCGTCCAGATTTCCAGTTTACCTTTTGTATGCTAAGGTCTTTCTTAATTTCGTTGCGCTTTTTCTTTCTCTAAATGGTGGTCTGCGATTTCTTTAATTTTCCGATGTACCTTAAGAGAATCGTGTTTCTTCTTCGATTCTTTAATTTCTCAGCTCTGCTATTTTATCCGGAAACTCTTTGTCTGTTCATACGCTGGATGAATTTATGTTTTTGTTTATGTATAATGTTTTACTACTATTTTTCACTATAGGACGCGTTAATTCATCAGTTCCGAAATTTCCTTGTTATCCTCGTGCTTGCTAGCATTAAAGTCTGTGTGCCTATTATTGATAATAGCCTCTGTAATCTTCGTTAATCTATGTTTTTGTTTCTTCGTAAATTTTTTTGGATGATTTTATTTATCTGACTGTGAACTTTGTTTTCGGTGTTTCTTAATCTGCATTTATTTTTTTCATATGGCCTTGTGTTTTCATTCTTTTCGATCTGAGTATATTATTACATAATAGTTGTCAGAGCTTACATCCTGGATATAATATGCTCCATTCATTTAATGGAATTTCCAGAATGTTCATTAATCGAGATGATATAATCAGTTTGGTTACGTGTTATTTTTGCTCTATCTCTACGAGGCGATTGTACCATGTAAGCAAGCTCCATTTCGGTATTTACTACCAGCCTATGCTTTTCACAGAGTTCGAAAAGTTTTTCTCATCTTCCACTAACTTTACTTAAACCAAATGGTTCGACTAGATTTTCCGTCTTCCCGGGCCAATGTTTTTGGCGTTGTAACTTTCCCCGTTATAGTTGAGAAATTTTTTTCGTTTGGTTTGCCATCAATATAAAATGTTTATTCTGTATGTATTTTCTTTAAAAATTACGAAAGGTTAAAATAAAATAAAAAATTGAAAAATAACTCGAATTTTGTCAGTGATATCTTATTAAGAATTCCCGCGAGGAATTAAAGTCTTTGAAAATATTCTTTAAAAACAGGAGATTACATGTTCGTCGCGGTGTGGCATTATTGACCGATTCTGATGTGCTCATTCGAGAGTGCACCTCGGGGTCAGTGATGGAACCGTATAAACAAATCAGTGAATATCGCCAAATAACGCAGTAGTCGTTAAACCAAACGTTATAAAATAGGAGGAAATATAGAGATGCTTTTAGTATATATTAATTCATTTGTAGAAGTTTAAGTTGGAAAAACAATAATTTTTAATAAGACAACGACTCTTGCTGTCATAATTGGATTGTGTAATCGATGTATTTTGCCCCGGTTTTCACATACGGTTCACAGTCACAAAAATAAGAAAGATAAGAGAAGGGCACAAACAGAGCAAGAAAGATTGATATTTAATATAAAGCAGTCTGACCGGAAATGTAATAAATGGATAAGAGAGAAGACGGGACTCTGTCATGTGAAAGAACAAATTGTCAAAAAACTGAAGTGAACCTGAGGGCCGGGCGCACAGTTCGAAGTAACGAATAAAAATTCGTAGGTATTTAAAATCGGTAGGAAAAGAAACATTGGTAGACAGTTGACCCGTTGCTAAAACGACATAGCCCGAATAGTAGGAAAGAGCTGCATACAAAAAGCTCAAAATGGGAACGAATGGAAGAAATCAGGAAAAGCCTACGTCCAGCAGTGGGTACCGATATAGGTTGAAGAAAAAAAAAAAAAAGACATTAAATTATCACGGACGTAAATAGAGATTCGAAGACCTAAATATCTCAACTCGGTGATATTCTCAATTTTTTCATTGTCTATCGTGATTTCTGCTTTTTTGTCATTGGTTTTCGAGAATTTCATGACTTTCGTTTGTTTCGCGTTGATTTTCATTCCAAATTTCAGTCCCGCACGAATTATTCTATCAACCATTTTCTGCATTTGAGCTTCCGTTTCAGCTATAAGTACCTTATCGTCCGTATAGCTTATTTCATTGATTCTTTGTCCATTGATCTTCAGTTAGAGATACATATTATCTTTACTTAGTTTAACCAGATGAAAATTAGACCATGCATTTCGCTGTGGTGGCCGACTTCTTTCGTAGTTTGAACTAGCCGTCGGATGAACTCGCCGGTCGATCGAATAACAAAAAAAAAGGTTTAGAAACCTTTGTAGACTACTTGCTGTACGGTTCCGGAGTCTGTTCGCATTTTATTTTT